>OX439141.1:48098358-50815564 GCA_949318255.1 Pollenia labialis
TTTAAACAATGGCTCTTTTGTGTAAGAAATTCAATGGCCGTGTAATCTCACGTCGTGGCGATGGTAATGGGCCGTTACAATCATGAGATTTGACACCGTTAGACTTCTTTCTTTGGGGATGGACTATCGGATGAAGGTATGCCACCGAAGCCATGGCGAGCCTTGGGTCGATATTTAGTTTCACACATAACTGTCATAGATCGTGCATTTTGCTTGAACCACCCTTTATCACAGATCGAAAGTAATTTTAAGTTTTATATCAAATGAAATTGAAAAAGATAATCAGAAGTAAAAAATCGTACAAAATAATCGAACTTTTGGCCATGGGTAATTTTTTAGCATAAATATTACGAAAGGTGCCTTAACTCAAATTAAGCTTAAATAAACTTAATAACTTTTTCCTTGTTGCCACAGGTTAATACGGATTAGTTTTTAGAAAAATTCTTTACAAATTTTAATGATTGTTTAAAAATAATACTTTTGATTCGCTATGGGTATACACATTTTTTGTTTTTCGGGCAATCGAGGTTCAAATTGTAAAAGATTTTTTAAGAAAGTCTGAGTTGAGAGGGAAGAGAATAACAGCATATTATCTTTCCCTCTCATTAATAAAGAGTAAAAGGAAGCCATGTAAATGGCATACCTAAATTAGGTACAGATATAGTATAATAAGAGTATAAAGTTGCAAAAAGAACAAAAATAGGCCTTTGCTCATTGCGACTCCTTCAAAGTTTCCAAAAAGAAATCCTGAGACCTCGCTTTAATTCCATTACAATTCCTACCTGCTGTCTCCATATATCCCCTTAATATCTTTAAATATCCTACACATACCCCATGTTTCGGTTCCTCATATAAATGCTATTTGATCGATTTTACAGTCCCTGTTGTTACGCCTATCATGGTTCTCAAACGACAACTATTAATGCATAACAGTGTTATGGGAGCTGCTTTGTTAAGTTCCGAACACAAGGTCCGTGATACTTTGCACTCCCCTATACTTTTTTATGCATGATTAATCCTGTATAGGATCCACTCTTCAATCTTTCCCACATAAGAACCTAATGGAGATTTAACGTTGGTTTTACCTGTCAAGCTATTCAGGGCTGAGTATAATCGTGCTAGTTTGTCACTCGGCGAGTATAGCTACCTGGTATCCAGGCAGTCCAACTGTATATTCATAAATTTCCGTAGGGCTTTTCTATAGTACAATATTAAGCAGTATTGCATCGTCATTTACTAATCTTTTCCAAGTTCTTTGCGGACGTCCCGGAATTCTCGAGCTTTATTAGCCATTCAGGTGTTTCAACCCCCACCCACCCCTTTTTCAATTGGGCTTGGGACCGGATTTTACGGAGTAAACGAACGTGCTTATATTTTACAAAGTACATTTTCAGAGTTTTTAGCGTTGCCAGAGTATCTACATAAAAAGGAACTTCCAATTCTTTTTTTTCGCACTACGTTCCCAGTAAAAAAAATTTGGGTTTTTTGAAGCTCTTAAGAGAAAAAGCGCATAATCGAGCGCTTCAATATGAGAGCTCTTATACAGCAGTAAATGTTAAAGAATAAAATATAGAAAAAGGTGATATTTTAGTGCTGATAACGGTTTAAAGCGAAAAAAACATAAAACATGGTTTACGAAATTTATTGAAACAATCAATTTAAGCAATTAAAAGTTAAACATCAATGAATATGTTAATAGAGTTAGCCCATAAAAAAGCGCTTTAGGAGTGCTTTGTTTGCATGTTAAAAAAACGCTTATTGTCAGCAGAAAATAGCCGTCCAAACCGGGAACACTCCATACAAAAATCAGGCATCCCATTAGCAGGTTTGAAGCGATTTGAGGTATGCATTCATATATAACACCTGCTCCTTTTTGAGCACATTTTTTGCTGGGTTGTAATAATTGTATGAATTTCAATATAAAATAAAAAGCATAGTTAACAGCTTTTCGTCCTTCCCTCTCAAATTGCACTTTAAATACATTTAGAGCTAAGAACAAAATTATGGGAAAAATTCGATTTAACAATCCCCTCATGCTTAGCAGCGGGATTTCCAGTCAATTCAAAAGTTCTGTGTCTTTTATTCCTTAAGTGACTTTCTTATTGCCTCAATTCTAATTTGTTGCACCTTTTATATCGATGAACACAGACAAAGTATACTCTTTGCATTGCTTACCACTTTCCTTGAATAGGATTCTTCTGAATCTGAGCATCTTACTGATGGACTCTAAAAATTCGCTGCAATTAATCCATGAGTTTCTATTTAATTTTTACATGTCTCATTTATTTTTTTTTAAACTTTCTTAAAAGATGGTCTTCATTTTTATTTTCCTAACAGTGGAACTTTTGATGATTTTGAGCTTTCAAGTCCACCACTTTAGTTGCTCCCTTTTTCTTGGGAAACATACCGAACATGATCGTAACTTCAGTGACATCTACGCCTGCCAATTATGCCAAGCCTAGTAGTGACAATTACCAACCGGAAGTGAAATTTAGATCGATATTTACAGTAGAAATTAATTAATCCAAGTTCGACTTTCTCGAATTCCTCTATGGTTACCATTTTGACCCTTCGAAGATTATGTTGTTCGATATCCTGTATGGTCTGAGAAGTAGAAATCCAAGGCCACCCTTGAATCAACTATTAAGTCCCATCAGTTTGTAAGTGTTATGTCCGTACAGGTTTCCTATCCTTGGATCTGATTGTTGATATGCAACAAACTGAACTCTCTTATTAATATAACCACTACCAAATAGTAATACTAGATAGTACAAGGCTCATGCCTCTATGTCTAGTATAATCTACCAACTTTTGTATTCTGTAGCTTGGTGGTTTGAAAGCTTCGTACGGCGTGTAAGTGTAGTAGCACCTTTAAACGACCGTAAGTATCCAAACTTAAAAGCCATAGGATGCTTAAAGAAAATGTAAAGAGAACTTTCACTTCTGGTAATTAACTTCTAACACAACCATGAACAGACAAGCCAATGGCTTAGCGGGGTGAGAATTAAAAACTTTGTAAAATTATATAATATGATCAATAAATGAATTTTGAAACTTAGCGCATTGTAGCTATCCGCCCAATCCGTCATCTGGGTACGCGACCGATCGTAGTCCTTTAAGACTCACTATAGTCATTTACAGTGCAATGTTGATTATATATTTCTCCTCACAATCAACATTTTACTTTATTCACTACTCCAAGTAATTAACACTTTCATAAAGTCCATTTGGAGTAGTTACAAATGGGGTTTCTTATTTTATAAAAAAAGTCCGCAAACACTCCTAATTTTATCCGGATTCTGGCATGTATGTTATGTACGTACATGTACATATATTGAAGAAAATGACAGACATATTGGAGGTAAGAAAACATACAAGAAAACTGTGATTGCGCTCGATTATTTAGAAACGAAAAGACCCAAACGAACAACTTAAATCTGCATAGTGCGGGTTTTTTGTTGTTGCATATTTTGACGGTATGAATTTATTTATAAATAAAAAAAACTACAATTTCAAACAAAAAGAATGTATTTTCTTTAGTTAAACTAAATGAATTTTTTTCCATTCACATTTGTTGCAGCTTTTGTTAAAGAAATTTGTGTAAAACAATGCATTTTATGTAAAATTGAAGAAGAGCAACAGCATAACAAGAATCTGTAGTATTATTTACAATTTGTTTGTATTTAAAATGTCCTCATGCCAGACACAAATTGCACACAACAAGTAAAAGTGCCATATTAGGCTGTGCCGAATCTTAGATGCCCTTCAGTATAGTTAAGAAAATCAAATTCTCCCCTTGCTCATGTTGTATCTTGTCAAAATACTTATTTCGGGACCACATTTTTAGGGATGCTGGGTGGAATATTGGACCGAGTTGTCTCTTTTAATTTTAGAAATATCTATCCTTCTTCCTCTAATGGTGTGGGTGCTTTTGTGACAGGGTCATTATTTTGAGAAGAGAAAATTGTTATTTGTCTACGACTTTGTCATTTGAAAGCCGATTTTGTTAATTTTCACTACGTTCTAGTAATAAAAAGTTCATGGATATTTAGGAGACTTAAAAAAGTAAATGTTTATAGTAAAAAGTTGTACACCGATTTTGCTGAATTTCAATAGAAACCTATTCCGGGCTATTTGTGATATGTAGGTATGAAAACATAATAATCTGTGATCTTCGAAAAACCCATTTCAACATGCACACGATCAGACAGACTCCGTAAATTCAACTTCGCTACTCATTAGGGTGTTCAGTCGATTAATTTTTGGTCGAATAATCGAACAATTTTTGACGATTAATTGTTCGATTAGTTTAAAATTGCTTATTTCGATTAAAGGATTAATCGAGGAATTTACTTCGATTAATCGAATAAAAATAATATATGTTTTTTTGTTAAATGCTTATTTTTTTAAGTTTTAAGTCAAACAAACATTATATTATCAGGGTTGTCATAGAAACCAATATTGTCAGAATTGGTTTTAAAACCGACAAGAAAAAATGCTTTGGTGTCATAGAAACCAATGTTATTGGTTTTATGTTCGAACAATAATTAGTATCGGTTTTAGGTGTCACAGAAACCAATGTTATCGGTTTTTTATTGGAAATAAACCAAACAGCTTACAGCTCTTGTTTTTTTATTGGAAATAAATATAGTTGCTAAAAGCTTAATTTTGTATATAATTTTTTTTACCAGTTAGATTTTTTCCACAGATAGAACCAAATAAAATTGATAAATTGGTAAAATAGTATTTTTTGCATGTTTCCGGTAGTCTCCGGCAGCGGGCTGCTGCAAATTTGCAAAAGTCTTCTTCTCACTTTTTTTGCTAACAGCAAATATGCAACAACAAATTTGTTTATATTTTTAATAAATTCACTTTTTAATTACATATTTTTACAAAACAATAAAATTACACAAATTAAAACAACAAATGCAATGCAAGATCATCTTCCAATAACAAGAGTGCTACAACTGCTGATGTAATTTTATTTTATTTATAAGCACATCACCTTATAATTATTTGATATCAATTATTTTCACAAAAAACCCTTTTACTGATATTTTAATGAAAAAAAATATAATATT
Organism: Pollenia labialis; assembly: GCA_949318255.1. Lineage (NCBI taxonomy): Eukaryota > Metazoa > Arthropoda > Insecta > Diptera > Polleniidae > Pollenia > Pollenia labialis. The sequence goes on from OX439141.1 coordinate 48,103,440, forward strand.
TTGTCAATTTTCTGCAAAAAAGGTAAAATAAAAAATAATAAAAATTTAACAACAGCTGTTTCGATATTGGTTTTATTTACATTAGAAATTAACCAAACCAACTTGGTTTCGTGACACCAAATGATACCAATATTGGTTTTAAAACCGACAATTAGCAAAACCAATATTGGTTTCTATGACAACCCTGTATATTTTTGTTACATTTGTTCAACACAATTTAATAATTAATTTCACAAATGTACACAGAAAAAAATTACGACAAATCAATTGTCATATTGAATACCATATTCGTCAATACAATTAACTTTTTAATTGAAAAGGCACCAACAACTGAATTTGTAAATACAAAAAACTATTTTGTTAATGAAAATTGTAAAAATTCAACAAATATTTTTAACAATGAGTTTGTAATATTGAATAAAATATTTGTTAACAATTAAATATAAATTTTTTTCACTAAATGGTTACATTACAAACTATTTTGTTACTAACTAAATTCAAATTAAAGATGCATTTAAAAGTTGTTTTTATTAATTTTTAGTAAAATTTATTAAAAATTACATCACAGAAACGATTATAACTCATTAATATACACCTGCATGCAATGCACTATGAGTTTCTGACATCAACACAAAACAAAACCTTGCCATCATTAATAGAATTATTTGGATTGGAATTAATAGACGACCTGTTAAAATTTCTTTATGAATAATTAAATAATAAGTTAACTGACAGTATAGATTGGAAAAATTGCAGAACAATCGAAACATCGTTCATTCTTTTAAAGATTTAAAATTAAAAATAAAGAATTTTTTATTTTATGTTATTAACTTTTTGACACAAAATATTTTTTCTATGATAAACATATTAATTTTCTACACAAAAGAAAAAAAATACAAATTGTTATTATGACAAATTACAAATATTTTAATAAAAAAAATTGTTAAAAATATTAAAAGATTTAATAAATTTTCTTTAATTGCTTAATAACGTTTGTTATTTTTTTCTGTGTATGTTAACTCAAAGACTTATATCAATATATTTTTTTCTCTCTTTAAAATAAGTTTGTTTGGAAAATATTTAACGATGGATACATCTAAAAATGCTAAATGTAACAGGTGTCCAAACATTTAAAAACCTAAAGTTTATTCAACATCTTCACTAATTTACCACTTACGCAGTGACTATCGTCCATGTTCTGGAAAAAGCAAATCTCTTAAAATTTGCGTTTTGAATTTGAAAACGCCAAATAGGTGTTCTGAAAAACGCAAGTCGCTTAGAACTAGCTTTTTCGATTTGAAAACGCCAAACAGGTGTCTTGAAAAACGAAAACGCTAGAATTTTGGCGTTTTAAACCGCCAGTGTATACTTAAGCGATCAGGTCTATTTTATTAAAACTGCACTTTAAAGAGAAAAGGAAATGGCGCACAATTTCAATTTAATATGTTTTCTTTTTATTTAAGGAAAAACTTGTAATATTTTTTTACGATTTTAATTGAAAAAATGCAATTTAAAAATTTGCTTTGAGTTTGTCAATTTATGGGGATTTATGCAAACAGCTGATTAAATCGATCTTCGAAAAAAATTTGATACTAGTGGTGTTTATTTTAAAATAAATTATTTGGTTATTTCTGTCCTAACTTTTAACAGATCCAATGCCGCCGGGTATTTTATATTTTTCATAAAAAAAATGTTTACTTTTCGTTTTTTATTTAAATAAAAATCAGGTTAAAAAAACTTACACATATTCAGTTCAATAAAACAAATCTTAAAATTATTTTAGTATTTTAACAGTAAAATATAAAATTCAGGCATTAAAAAACTAAAAAATTAAATATAACAAAACAAAACCTATAAAAAAACAAAAACTATAACAAAACAATAAAATTAATTAATATAAGTATAAAAATTAATCATATTTAGCATCACTCGAATATAAGTTTTCTATTTTTTTTGCAAAATATATTTAGAATATCTTCTGCACAAATATGAGTTTTGACTAGTTCGTTTTCAATATTTAAAATGGCCATGTTTGAAAATCTATCCTGATCCATTGCTGAACGAAGCCATGTTTTAATTCTTCTCATAGCCGAAAAACTTCTTTCACATCCAGCTGAACTAATAGGTAGGCTCATTGCCACTTGTAGGAGTTTGAATAAGTTTGGGTAGATATTTTTATCTATTTTAGATTTAAATTTAAGTAAACTTATATTTACACATGTTTCATTAGATATTTACATTATTGATAAAATTTTTAAGAACAGTGACTTCTGCTTTGAGAGAGTCGCAATTAATTTTTAAAATATATTTATAATTATCAATGAATTCTGCAGATTCTTCTAAATCTAATCTGAAGAATGCATTAACAGATTTAGCAAACGGAATACTTTGAAATCTGTATTCTAAGTTGGAGGATAAGTAAATGTTTATTTTCCAATATTCTGCTGCTGAAGTGTTGTTAGGTAAATCTAAAAACTGATCCTTACCCAATGTTGAATCAACATAGAATTCTTTTTCTAAAGAGCTTACTTTTTTTCTTTTTGATATTCTAAGAGGTTCCAGTGAAATATCATTTTCGTTTGCAAATTGTTCTATTTGACTCCAAATTGTCGAAAAATTATTTCGGCTTACTTTAAATGTATCTATTGTAGCAAAAATTTAATCATAAGCTTGTCCAAGAGTTGCATCTTTTGTTTGAAAAAACTTGCTCAATACATTAATGGTTTAAAGAACAAAATAAAAAATATGTAAGTTTACAATGAAATCAGGTTTAGTTATTGAAGTCAGAATACCAAGTGCCTAAATTGCATTTTTATCTCTACCTTCATTAATTTCTTTTTCCAATGCATTTTTACTAAGCACAAAATTGTTATTAATAGATTTGCAATTCTCATACCGACAGCTCCATCTAGTAGTGCTGAGACTTCTAATTGAAACATTATTAATTTGAAGAGACTGACAAATTTTTTTTAATTCGTTGTTGTTTCCGGGCTTCGAAAAATGGGTATATAATGCTTCAATCGTATTAAAAAATGACGTCGCTGTTCTTATGCTGGAACAGGAATCCACAACTACAAAATTTAATCTGTGAGCTAAACAGTGAATAAAAACTGCTTGAGGATTTGATTCTTTAATTTTGGCCTGTAATCCATTTTTATAGCCAGACATAACATTAGCGCCGTCGTATGACTGCCCAATAATTGGTATACCAGTTAAACCCGTTTTTTCAAAAAAGTCTAATAATAAGTTTTGTAAGGCATTAAAGTCTCTATCTGAAGAACAATCTACAAATCCTAAAAATCTCTCTTCAACTTCGAGCTCATTTGTGAATCTTATTACTATCGATAACTGTTCTTCTTTGAAACATCTCGCCTCATCTAGCTTCAGGGAAAAAAGCCAAATTTTTTAACAATTTGTGTGATTATGTTATTTACAACATTCGCCGAAATAGTTATTAATTCATTTTGTATAGATGAGCTGCAATAATTTTTAGGCTTGATAAAATTTGATTTAAACTTGTCATCATATTTTGCAAAATAATCTGAGATCTCGAGAAAGTTTAAGACTTTTTATGTTTCATAAATTTTATATTGTTATTCTTTAATCAGTTTGTTCTACTGATTTTTAGGGAAGAATTATGTAAAATAAATCATGTTTAAAGGTATTTTAACTAAAATAACAAAAGAATAAAACAATTTAAAATTTAGCATTATTTTTTGGTAGTATAGGATTTTTGTTAGCATTTTTCAAAAAAGGGTATTTCAATAACAAAAAGAGTCAAGTTATTAAAAAGCAGTATTTCCCATTTTAGTAAATATAATAAGACCAAGTTTTTTATAAACAAACAAAACATATTTATTTCATGAAGGCATACTTAATTTTTAATGGAATGCCCTTTCTTGTTTTAAACACCTGAAAAAAAGCTTGTTCTTCATCATTATAACTAATTTTTTTAATACTTTTTATGTTATGTTCCGACATTTTCTTTTTTTACCGATTTCGAATAAATTATAGGGTTTGTTTCCAATTTTGCAATCGTTCGCGAATTTTAGCCATGTTCGCGATTGAAGCGATTATTTCCTGTAAGTTTTTGATTCTTTGAAGCTTTTAAGATTTTTAATAAATATTGGACTTTGCTATCACATCGCTGTAACCAAATATTTGGGAATTTCAGCAATTTATACCGAATTTTATTCTTTTTTTTATTTTTAGGGGCTTTTAATTTTAATCAATAAATTAATCAATTTTATGATATTTTCAAAAAATGTTCGCTAATTTTTGCTTTTTTTTCAAACTTTTCCGAATTTTTAAATTTTTGTAAGCTTTGTTGCTATTTGAGGAAATGGTCGATGTTTTAAAAATAGCCCCATAAATCAACCGAAGTCATCTGGTTTACAGGGCCTTAAGCCATTATTAAGGGTAAATTTTTTAGCATAAAACATGCTACCACTTACTCTTAAAAAACATGCTACCCCTTACTGACAAAAAAAAAAAACAAAATGTGGGTGATATTTCCAAAAAGGGTCAAAAAGTGGCACAAAATAGGTGAAAATGATACAAAAGGATAATTTAAAAAAAGGGGCATAAAAGGTATCAAGACCGTCAAAAAGGGTCAAATTGATACTATAGTATCGTAACGGTAACGCTGCAGGTGTCTGTCTGGTATTTTTTTTTTAGAAATTACGAAAATTACTGAATTTATTAAAACAACTGAATATTTCTTTGTTTTTATGGAACATGGAGTTGAATTTTTGACAGTAAAAATTAAATGAACTTTTTGTTAAATATAAATGTAAAATAAGTAGACCGGTTTTTAACTGAATTTTCATTTATTTTATTTCAGCTAATTTTACGTTCAGAATATTGTGAGTGTAAGGACCCAAGTTATATATCGATCGCTAAATATAAAAAAGGCGTAACTCGATTTTGAGTATGTTTACCGATATTTGGCATTTTTAAGTTATTCGAATATATAATACAACTCGATCAATCGAACAATTCTAAATCCATCTATAAAAAAAACTACTGAATATTTTCTCAAATTTCTTATTTTATTTGAAAGTACAATCCTTCCGGTTAATAATTTAAAATAATTTCATTCAAGTGGCTGCCTCGGCTGGCCATGCAGTAGCCTACACGATCGGTCCAATTTTTAGCACATTATCGATTGTGCACTGCAGCTGTATTTCACCAATGGCTTCACGAATATTGTCCTTTAAAGCGTTAATTGTCTCTGGCTTGTCGGCGTAATACTTATCTTTGACGGCACCCCACAAATAATAGTCCAACGGTGTCAAATCGCAGCTCCGAGGTGGTCAAACGACATCAGCTCTACGGCTGATAATGCGATCTTCAAAAACGGCGCAAAACATCGAGTGTAGCTTCGGCTGTGTGGCACGTAGCGCCGTCCTGTTGAAACCAAATGTTGCCAATATCCTCCTCTTTAATTTTTGTGAACAAAAATTCGTTCAACATGGCTTGATAACGATCGCCATTGACTGTAACGGTCACTCCTTGTCCATTTTCGAAAAAAATGGCCCAATTTAGCAAACAGTGACTCGTTTTGGGTGTAACGGCTTTTCAATGTATGCGTGCGGGGTTTCTATGCCCCAAATGCGCCAATTTTGCTTGTTAACATATCCGCCAAGATCAAAATGAGCTTCATCGGAAAAGATGATTTTTTTTTTTTGGCAATATTTGGCATCTTCTGTAAGTCGATCGCAGGCCCACTTAGCGAAGCGAAAACGCATATTTCCCAGCGTTGTTCAAGCGTATACGCAACCATATTCGTTCAGCGGAAATAAAAAACTAATTATCTGTCAAATCAGAAATGAGCTAAGTGTTCACGAAATAAGCACTAGTTGAAAAAAACGTTAGATGGCGGACCCGTTATAACGAGTTTTTTTTTTTGATAATTTTAGAAAAAATTAGTAGGTACTGTGAGTGAGTAAATAAACATTCATTTAGTTCCAAATTGTCAATATAACTTTGAATTTTTTGAAACTTTTCACCGACATTCAATCCTTTGTTATGCTTCTGCAAATAATTTCCTCCAGAGAATCGATCAAAGTATCTTGTTAAAAATATTTATTCCCCCCTTTGGTGGTGGAGCAGCTTCTTTAAAAACGTTTTCACATTTTTGGACACCAATTTTTTTAAGCACTATTAGATTTATCCTTCGTACAATATTTTTAAACCAAATTCATTCTAAAGAGAGAAATGCATGCACGATAAATTAATATAAATCTTAAAGTTATCATACCTTTGTCGTATGTTTGCAGATCTATACAAGCATACGAGGCTCAGGTTTAGGGCCTGGGTTGGTTTGACATTGTTGACAAATTGCAAAGGTTTTTTACTAAACGTATGTTAAAATTACCAGAAAATACTCCAAACTACGTAATTGCTCTAGAAACCGGTCAAGAAGATGCACACCTGTATACGTACAGTCTACACCTTAAATATATTTCTAAGACGCTTTTCGAATATGAAAATCATAGGCTACCTCACAGACTTTCATCAAAAAAATAATATCAAAAAACATTTACTGGTACAAAAATTACGTTGATCGTTTGAACTCTTTTGATTTGAATACAAATAATATACACCAATCTAAAAACATATGGAATAACTCGTGCAAATCGTTAATTGATACTATGAAATCTAAATCTAGTCAAAACTAATATATAAGTTTTTAGACCACTCAAAAGGCCTTACCTATTGCAATGTAAAATATAACCAACACCAAATATCCTTAATAATGAAAACTCGCGGAGATCTTTTAATGCTAAATTCAAATAAATATACCACCAATCAATCCACTCTTTGTTCTTTGTGTAACCTGAATGAAGATGAAACAATTTTGCACTTTATAGGAAGGTGCCCAATACTTGCAAATATACGAAGAAAATTCCTAGTGTACTCAAGACTTACAGATTATGAAATTTATGATCTTCTAAATGGGGGAAGAGAAGAAAACTGGAGTTCACTTTATCTTTTTGTAAAAAATGCATTAACCTATAGAAAATTTTTAGTCGATGAATACAATTTTAACATTAGTTAAAAATATTTTAAAGGCAAACTTCTGGCTGACGGTTAAAAAACCAAGCCGTAAATATCTTTATTTTAAATATATGTAATAATAATTGTTATATCAAAGTTTAATATTAAAACAAATATTGTTGTACTTAATATTATATACATACTTCAATAAAGAAAATATCTATCTACCTTTGTCGTTTTTTCTTTTATGAAATGAATCATAGAATTGTGCCAAAAAAAAAGATTACTCACTTAACATGACTGTTTTTTATCCAACGGACACATACGTTTGGTTTGCTTATTCGACTTAAAGTTATACATTTATAAGAAATACTATATATTATTATAATTCGATTAATCGGTATAAATTCTTTGGTTAATCTTCTAATCGGAATTAGAAATTTAAAATTATTCGAACAATTAATCGTCTAAAATTGTTCGATTAATCGCACAAGAATTAATCGACTGAACACCCCAGTAAATATAACAGGGTTTAATCCAAATTTAAATAAAAAGATTCAACACATTTTGTACTATAATCCCCTGAAATTTTGAAGTGTAATTTATTTACCAAACTAAAAAAAACATGATATTTTGAAAAAGTTTTAGTTACCCCTTTTTCAAATTAAGCCATCGATATACCTTATAGGATCTAAGGCCCATATTGTATAAATATCAAACGGAATGACAAACTTATATAACATATATTCTATTATATTATATTGGTGAAGGGTATAAAAACAAATACTAGTAAGAATTCATCTTGACTATTGTATAATCACAGACATGCAAGTACATACATAAATAATATCTGTAATTGAGTGTGTGTGTGTGTGTGTGTGTACGTAAAAATTCGTAAGTCGAATAGTTGTTTTTTTTTAATTCGAAACAACTTCAAGTCTTCTAATACAATTTCATGAACATGATGTCTATTTGTAACTCTACTAATTTAGTTGAAATTGTTGTTCGTCAATTGTTGTCCTTTATTGTTTTTATTTGTGTTTTTGCTGTTGATTTATACATTTCAATAAACTTGTAAACTCAGGGTCAGATACTTGTTCAAGTTGCATTTGATATGTGTATTTGTTGGATGCAATGCAAATCTATTGTGTGATATTAAATTGTATTCGTACTAAGGAAGTAAATGCCAAATTAAGTTGTGATTGTGTTTAACAACTGTTTCATTGTTGCTGTTCTCTGTAAGTGTTCCCTTCACACTTTCCATTGTTAGTTGTCAATTTTTGATGTTTTATTAACCTGTAGATGCGATACATCTGTGACTTTTAGAAATTGTTGTTAAACTTTAAGTCCGACAACTAAACAATCAGGCTACTCCGGTTATTTCAAATCCCTTTATTGCAAAACTTAAATAGAACTTGGACAAGAAATAATGTTAAATAAAACAGAGATAAAGGAAATTGGAAAGGCTTTTGCAAGACTGACCAAATAAGCAAAAAATGCTTTGAAAATTCCCCGCATAGTAAAATTCTCTTATATGAAACCTACAAATAATAATATTGGTAGGTTTCATTTGATACCGTTGGACCTAAGCCAGAAAAAGATTAAATTAAATTTAAGTCATACATTTATGCCTCTTGTTTAATATCTCGCTATTTGATTATCAATGGCAAAACTAACCCAAAATGAAAATAGATGTATTCCAAACGGTAGTCCATAGTCCGTAGCTAAGGTTCAACCAAAGCACCAGTATATACAGACAATGTTTCGAGAGTGTAACGTTTTAAGGACCTAAGGGCAATCATGGACCCAGCAGAACAAAATTATGTTATGAAATTAAAATTTATATAAGAGTTCCATGTGCCAAATACTATCTAGATATCTACATCTTTATGAGATTTGCTGGTCATACGACGATTTTAGAGAAATGGTTTTTATGGGACATATGGTCAATATGGTCAATGCCATGATATTGTAGCTATTGTAAAAGTTATCTTTACTTTATTTTATATCTGTGCCTACATTAATAATTAAGTGATGAAGTTTGAAGCTTTTAGTAATATGTATATGGGAGCTACGGTTAAATGTGGGCCAATTAAAAAAATATTTGATAAGACAATTTATGTTGCAACAAGATATTTTTAGACCAAATTCAATTTAAATGCCAACATCATACCATATTTAGTCTATGGTTATTTATCATAAACGAAATCGTTTATGATGCATGTAGGGATTATCTAACGAGTCTTTCAAAAAGCATGCCTAGAATCGTGTGGGATTCATGTTGGGATTATTTTACAAATCGTGAAATGCTCAGCCATATAACTGAGCTACCTAAATAAGAGCATCAAGCATATTTTTCTTGTCAAAACTTCTAGTTTTCCTACAATTTATATAAAACAAACCTTAAGGTCGCGAAACCACCACTACCCAGTCGGAAAAATCCTCTTTTACAGATCCTTAGGACGGTTTGTTTTATTGAAATTGTATTGCCATTAGAATTTTCGTATTTCAAAAACGCTCTTATTTATTCAGTAATTGTTATACGACTCTTACAGAGACTCGCAAAAGGTTCATTCCAAGGTTAAAAGACGAGCATGTCAAAAAATAAATAAAAAAGTAATAGAAACTTTCCTTCCGAAGGTTACTTTATATTATATTCAACATGTTCCTTCGGAAGGAAATAATTCCCAGCTTCTATTTGTTAAAATTGTTGAGTTAAATACATTCAATTTATAAAGTATCACTATCCAGTGTGACACAAAGAATGCTGACGAAGGCCGTAGCGGGCCAGAAAATACATCACATTCTGCTGGTGTCTAATAATTGTAAAATTTTTCTGTACATACAATATACCTCATTGCTTTCCAAAGGAAAGCTAAGGTAAAATGTAACAAGAAAATACAATATAATAGTCTGATAGTGTATAAAGTCATTTCTGAAAAATTGAAGGAATAGGACTATTACAAAAAAGCTTTATAAAATACATAACTGAAATTTAGCTCATAGAATAAATTCGAAAAATAAAACATGTTGAATATAAAAAAGTAATAAATAAAAATTATTTTAATATTTTTGTTTTTGTTACTCGTCAGATAATCATCAGAAGATTCTTTTGGGAGTTGTATATTAAACATAATCGTCAAACAAACAGCCTATGCTTGCTGGGAAGGGACTGTTTCCCACTATTTTTAATAGGCTTCGTTGGTACTAAATTTAATTAAATTATTTTCGAAATTGCAACCTGTACTTTGCGCAAAAGTTTTCATGGGCAGGCAACCAGCAAGCGGGATGGACGGTCATCGTAAGATCGACTCTTTATACTTAAGGGTGAGTCTAGACTCTTAACCCACCTTTTTTAATACAAAACATTAGAACCTGTATTTGGCCAGATGCCGTCTGTTTAAAACACGATTACTTTCGAACTTCTCAATGAAAAGAACAATATTGGCGTCAACATGTTTCTATTTATCCTAAGTAAGTTGGAAATGAAGTCCATCAAAATCGGTTCAGTAAGACAGGAGTTAGGAATCGAAATGCGGGAGAACCACCTTAAAACGTAGATAATTTTGTTTTAAAAACTGGCAACTGGTTTTAAAAACTTTGCAACGAAGTTTCGAAAGAAAGAAACGAGTTTTGCTACAATTCATATGGGATCGAACTAGTTTTGCAATACACTATAGACCACCAGGAAAATTCATTCATTAAGCTTAAGTATATTTTGAAAGTTATATTAATTTATTAAAATTATGCAAACAGTGCTAAAAATGTACCAATAGTTCTGTAGGGGAGGGATAAACCACACCAATTCACATCTTTTTCAAAATACGTTTTTTATACTGTTGGAATCAGAATTTTTCCTCTGTGGATGTGAAAATTCCCATTAGTCTTATCCAATGTAGTTTTCGAGACAGAAAAGTTGAAAACAACACCGAGTCCAACTCGCTTAGACGTAAATTGCATCAAATTTATTTAGTGTGGTTTACCACTGAATTTGTAGACAATTTTACTTGAATAATTTGTATAACACATTTCGAAGAGAAAATTAATGTAAAAGAAATTTTTGTAAGCCTTGTACTATTTTTGGGAAATAGCAGATCTTTTGTTATTGGACTTAGTGATGTTTGTCTAAAGTTATTGAACAGTACCAATACCATCATGGGAGGTAAAGAACACCAAGTCCAATTTAATAAGTAAATGTATGTTACCTTATATGACGTAATTTTATTAAGGATATCTCGATATAAAACAAAAAACATATTAAAGTCATATAAAATATTCGAACAAAGGCAAATTTTTAATACAGAAATAGAAGTCGTCAGTAGCAAAACTCTTTGATCCAGCAGGATGGATCACGCCAATAGTAATAAGGGCAAAAATTCTCATCCAACAATTATGGCTAGAAGGCCTAGATTGGGATGAAGAAGTTTCTAATGTGTCACTGCAAACATGGAACAGTCTCGTCCAGGATCTATCGCAAGTCGAACTAATTTCTATCCCAAGATGGTTACAGTATTTGCCCTCTGACACCCTAGAAATTCACGGTTTCGCAGACGCTTCAAAAGCGGCATACTGCACCAAAGTATATATGCGCTGTGTGAACAGTAAACATAATACGTTCTCCAATTTAATAGTAGCTAAAAGCAAAGTCACTCCCATAGAGACCATTTCGCTTCCACGGTTAGAGCTCACTGGTTCAGTCTTGCTAGCAAACCTGGTCAAGTACGTCATTACGTCTTTAAAGCTAGAACCAAAACAAATATATTTATGGACGGACTCTTCTATAACTCTAGGATGGCTTTCAAAACAGCCATCTGCATGGGAAACCTACGTCGCGAATAGGATCACCCAGATTCACAGTTTAGTACCAGATGCGACGTGGCGACACGTTTCGAAACATGATAATCCAGCCGATATAGGAACTAGAGGATGTAAACCCCGAGATTTTGTACACAATTCCCTCTGGTGGCATGGACCGTCATGGTTATCGAAACCCGCGTCTGAATGGCCTAAAAGGAACCCATTGAAAGTCACAAAACCCCCTGAAGAACCTAAGTTCTGCACGTAGAGGTACAAGAGGATGACATTTTAAACAGATTCTCGTCCTATAGCAAAGCTCTAAGAGTTGTATGCTATATTTTTCGATTTGTCAATAAATGTATTAGAAAAATTCAGTGCAGACTTTCATGCCACTAGCGAAAAAAACGTAACGCAACCGGAAATGAAATTTGCAAAAGAGAAACTCATTAATCTGGCACAAACCCAATTTTTTCCTGAGGAATATCCATGTTTAAAGAATAATAAAGCCCTGTCTAACAAGAGCTCATTGAAGTCCCTGAATCCGTTTCTAGATGAGAATTCAATTATAAGAGCAAATGGAAGATTATCTCAAGCGCCCCTTCCATATAATGAACGGTATCCGATAATACTACCAGGTAAATCTCGGCTTTGTCATTTATATCTCGTGCACTTGCACCAATTTCTTTTTCACGCAGAATGCAGCCAAATGTGTAGAAGGGTGCAAACAGAATTCTATATTTTCAGACTTAAGCCTCGAGTAAAAAGCATAATACGACAATGCAAAACCTGTATAATTTATAAACAAACAGCCTGCTCACAAATCATGGCTCCCTTACCGGTCGAAAGATGTAGCTTATCTTTGCCGTTTCAAATAACTGGGATTGACTTTGCCGGCCCATTTAAAATCAAAACCTCAACTCTACGAAAATCCCCATCAGTAAAAGGATACGTTAGTGTATTCGTTTGTTTCAGCATAAAGGCAATACACCTAGAAGCATGCTCAGATCTCTCCTCAGCGGCTTTTCAAGCGGCATTTTCCCGCTTCGTTGGGAGGCGGGGGCTACCCCAACAGGTTATTTCAGATAACGGAAGAAATTTCCTGGGGGCCAGTCGGCAACTCGAGGAAGAATTTTCAAACTTTTTAGAAAACACTTCGCAGGAGGTAGCTCAGAAATACATTGCACACGGATTTGAGTGGAGGTTTTTTCCCCCGCAGTGAAAAGTTTTAAATTTCACCTTAAACGTATCGCAGGTGCTCAAAAGTTTACTTTCGAGGAGTTTGCCACTATCTTAGCCAGAATAGAAGGGGTCTTGAATTCCCGGCCTATCTCTGCGCTATCTAAAGATCCTTCCGATCTGACGGCCTTAACTCCCGGGCACTTCTTAAGAGGAGCGCCCCTAATGGCATTCCCAGAGCAAAATTATGAAGCCATGTCTCTCATTAACCGGTGGGAAAAATTGAAAGCCCTTCACCATCAGCTGGCCATGCGATGGAAAAATGAGTACCTTACATCTCTTCACAAGAGATACAGGTGGAACAATTCTGTCCCCAATCTTCAGGTGGGAGATCTAGTAGTGGTCATGGACGACCTTCAGCCTCCCACGAGTGGCGCTTAGGGAGGATTGCTAAAACATTCCCCGGCCCGGACAAGAACGTACGTATCGCAGACGTACGCACGGCTTCCGGAGTAATAACACGTCCAATTGCGAAGTTGTGCTACCTCCCATTTTTGGGCAATGGGCCTGAAACCCTTTAATTACACTTTATACTCATTCTCAGATTTACCACTGTCATACACTATATAGCTACCAAATTTATAACCTTAATACACTCCCTTTCAGCAACCTACTACTACTAACACTCATAGTTTTTCGTTTCCTTTTTTTCCTTATCTATAGGCCTTACCGACGTTCAACCACAACTCGGCGGACCCATACCGGGAACAACACCATCACCAATCGTCTGAGACGTCAGCAACACGGCATCTTCAAATGCAACGTGTGCAACAGATACCACCCCTTAAAGGTCTGCCATAAATTTTTGAGAATGGACGTAGAAGCGAGAAAATACGTAGTGGAGCGACATAAGTATTGCCGCAACTGTTTGGCCAAGAGTCATACCATCAGGTCTTGCACGTCTATGGACGCATGCAGAAAGTGTGGTGAACTGCATCACACACTTTTACACCCAAGTCGACGACGCACAGTACGTGGCAGAAGTCCCCAGTCAACCAGTCGAGCACGTCCCACTCAACAAACGCTAAAGGTAACCACAGAAAACCTCTGAAGCACCTCATTCAACCACCAAACCACGTAGTCAACCAGCAGCGGTAACCACACCGAATGCAAAAATTTTAGCTGAAGCCATACGGTCTCTCGCTCAAGTGCTCTGTGCCACAGATGCTGCACCATCCACTTCCTAATTTAGAGGCGGCGGCATGTACAAATTACATTTGTACACTTATAATTCTATATGTACATGTATATTAACATGTTTCTAATGAATTTAAACCTAACGTATTTTAGTTTATCTCTAAGTTTTTATGAATTATACTCACCTCGAATAATATCGTAAATTTGATGTAAGTTGACGGCACTGCAATATTAGTACTCGTCGCAAATTTTCCAATTGTCAATTGTAGCTAATTTTCGTTAACTTTAAGCTGGCGCAACTTACCTTCGGGTTTGTAACTAGTACTTTAGATACTCTTTTTTCAACATCAGAGCGATCAACATCAACAACTACCCTGCGGTGCGGACAGCTTACGTCAACCTTGCGATTTTCTGAAGAAGTCATTTGTCTTAAACCGTATGTATTTATGCAATAGAATTTGAATTGTAATAAAACCCATACTTGGAGAAAAAAAATATAAAACCTCTCTTTTCACTTCCTACCCTTAAATCACCCTATTATAATTACTCCTCTGGAGCAATTATAATAATAATTCTCCTTTAGATAACCACCGTTTGACTCTCAGCGGCCAGCTACCTAGAAGAGGATTATTTTATACTGGTGCCAACCCACACAACAGTACAGTGATTTTCAAAATGTTTTTGCGGTCTGCTCTAAAGTTTTTAAAGTGTGGCTTGGAGTAGGTTATCTCCCACCTGTACAGTTAAAAAAATATGAGTTTTTAAACAAATAAATTTATATCTTTTTTTTCAGTGTACTCGCCACAGTTCCATTCCATAGTTAATCAATATTATTATTGTACAAGACCAAAATATAATATTGCACGTCTTTATTTTCTCTCCGATTTTCCCCCAAAGAGAGTACATAAAAGTATTCTCTCATAATTTTTTAGGTTTACCCCCACATTTATGGGAATTATATCTAGAACAATTTCATGTATTTTTCCGAGTTCGTTTTCCTTTTATTTCTATTATCATTCACTTTAAAAGTTGTAATTAAAAATGTAGTTCGTTAAGTGTTTTCGCCACAGAAGCTACAGCAGATTTCCAGTCATATTCATATAATATATGAACACCGCTACAAGAACATTTTTCAATATAAGATTTATAAAAAACAAATATTTCCAAGCGAACAAGTTAACAAATTTGCATTTTTAAATTCCCTAATTCGACTATATTTCATCAACAATACCTTGGCGCACTTCAGACAGAGCAGTTAAAACAGTGAACCAGCAAGTTTTGTGACAGAAAATGTAAAGAGATTGTTTTGAAAATGTCTGGTGAGCGTATCGAACCAGTTTTGTTACCACCTGCACTCATTAAAAACATAGCAAAAGAAATGCTTTGATACAAAAGAAATAATTTAATTTGTTTACATAATTCTATTTTTGGTTGAAAATGTAATATTTTTCCTCTTTGGTTCCTCCTCTTATGTATCGAGGACGTTTCACGAATTTGAATCCAGCAGAAGTCTTCCATCATGGTCTGATCCAAATGGCGCTGCAAGATCTCGATGAAATCTTTCAAGTTGTTCGCCACAATAAAATGAGGATCAATGATTTAAAGAAAATGCATTTTGAATGACATGTCAGCTAGTGCTGGGAAACTATCGATAGACTTAAAATATCGATAGGAAATATATCGATATTATTTTTATTATTTAAAATAAAGCTATGAACCCATGTAACAGCAGCTATACACATACAGTTTTTTATTTTTTCGCGCTAAATTACAGCAATGAATACAAACAACAAGAATGGCGGGAGGTATGGATTGATTAGATGTGCTTTTTTACTGCTAATTAAATGCGTTTACGTCGAAATTTGTATAGGGACTGAACATAGTGACTGAAATGTCAAATATTTTTGTAGTATTGTAAAAAAATTCCAAATACAAATGCAATTCCAATTGCGAGTATATAATAAAGCAATGATCGACCATTAGAGGAAAAGTCCGCTAGATTGAATTCCTTTTGGATTGAGAATCAAAACCAATTTAGAACATTGTCTAAAGTTGCAATAAAATATCTTATAGTCCCTGCTACTTCGGTTCCCTCAGAAAGGTTATTTTCAGCAGCACAATTTTTAAAAACTGTCATCTAAAATAACGTGCGAACATACGTCTCATACGTTCAATGAAGTGATAAAAACAACGAACTGTAGCCTGATAAAAAATCTAGTTAAAGTTTTCATGCTCTAGTAAAAACATTCAGTCGATAGTAATATCGATATATCGATAGTGAAATCTGAACTATCCATAAATATCGATAGTAGAAAATATTGATAGCATCCCAGCACTAATGTGAGCTCCTGTAATTACTAGAAACTCATTAAGAATTCAAAGAATACTGATTTAATTCATTTATTGGATATAAGCACGGAAAGAATTATTTACTTAATCACCAAAAAATATGGCTTGAACCAAGAAAGTTTTGTATAATTCTCGCCCAAGCCAAAAATGTCTTATTCTTAATATTTGTGTGGCAAACAAAAATTCAGTCGAATACAACAAAAAAAAAATCATTTTAATTTTACAGTTAATAGAATCAAGTTTTCGTTGCTCTATATTTTACAAAATAGCAAGAAAAGCCTGCTTAATTCAAGCCACCCCACAGAGGGGTGAAATAGCAAAAAATGGATATTAATTGAAAAATGAAAATTAGTTTTTTTGAAAAATATTTAGTAGCCGATTACAGTATATAAAATTCTACATCACTACTGAAAATTTCAATGTCATATGTTGTTTACTTGTCAAGATGCATTGTATTAAAGTTAAGTAATTTTTGAGCTATTCGCGCACAATAGTGTTAATTGAAATTCGGTATATTTCGACGCTTAATATATAGTTTTTCGCAAGTCAAAAGTAATACTTTTACTATGGAATCTTCAACCTCAGGTATTTTAGCGTTATTATAAAAATAATTGTGTTAACAAAAATTGTGTAGAAGTATTTTTAAAATTTTTTTTAAAATATGTCTAAATTTTGGCTATTTTCAAAATATTCGTGGATATTTAAATATGAATGGTGTTAGTTGGCGTTAGAATATTAATATTTTAAGAAACTACAGTTCCTAGGCTTTCATATTCAGTAATAACATGTTGCGCGTTTTTGCACGAATTTTTTTTATTAAATTAATTGTGAAAATAGTCACCCAAGCAAAGAACACCAGTTCTTGTCTTTTGTTTGCCTTGTCTACATTTTCGTTGTTATAATTGTCATCCCAGAAGTGTTATTTATGTGGATCCACGAGTAAAGAATTTAACGACATTGAAAGAATGATCGCTAAAGAGGTTAAAACAGACATATTGGAGTTCGGTCTTTCTATACTGCATGGTTGGATACGTTTTTATGAATGTCTTCTTCACGTGGCATATAAATTACCAATTAAAAAATGGCAACCAAGAACTGATTTCGAAAAATTTGTTGTTGCTGAAAACAAGAGTCGTATTCAAACGGAATTTAGAAAAAAAAACTGGACTTATTATTGACCAACCTAAGCCCGGCTTCGGCAATTCAAAAGATGGCAACACAGCACGAAGATTTTTTTAAAACGCTGAAATCACAGCAGATATTACGAAACTAGATCTGGAGCTGATTAAGGACATGCACACAATATTAATTGCCGTATCTTGTGGTCATGATATTAATGTAGAAAAATTTAGAGTATTTGCTCAGAATACAGCTCGACTTTTTGTTAAGAAGTATCAGTGGTTTAACATGCCTCCAACCTTGCATAAGTTTTTGATACATGGCCCAGAAATCATTTCGCACGCGCTATTACCGATCGGTGAACTGTCTGAGGAAGCCCAAAAAGCCCTAAACAAAGATTTTAAAAACTACAGAGAACATTTTTCTCGCAAATGTAGTCGGGAGGATTGCAATCGAGACATATTAAATAGGTTCCTACTAAGTTCAGATCCATTCCTATCTGTTAAAACAAAATTGCCCAAAAAAAAAATTCCACCAACTTCCAAAATCAGTTGTAGATCTACTAGTTTCGCCTTCAGTTTTGACGAACGTGGCACCAGAAGGCACAAGTCATGATACAGATGACGACGGGCATATTTTTTAAAATAGCAGGTCAGAAACATATGTCTTATAATATATACATATATATACAAGCTATTTATATTTTTGAACAAAACGCTCACCAGACACATCCGTACACGATCGAACAATTTTAATATCTGCTTTGAGTCCCGAAGTTACATATATGATACAATAATCTTCCTTTCGTCTACGTAATTATATTAAAAATAAATTGATTACTATGTAAAAATTTTATTACTTTAAAAAAAAAAAAATCCGACTGAGCCAAAGCTTTTTTTTTAAAAGGAGGCGTGACACCGCCCTATTCCACCTTGGATGTAATTCATACTGTACGATTAACAGATATACCAAATCTCATCTTCATACCTCTGATAGTTCATGAGATATATCCGTTCTAAGTTTCAGGTTGTATGGGCTGTGCCACGCCCCTTTATCCAATCATAACCAAGTATATCCAAGGACTATTAGCAGGTCAACAGTACAACATTAGGAAAGTTTCATGACAATCGGTCTATTACTATGGCCGCTAGAGCGAATTTTAATAGGGGGAGTTGCACCGCCCACTTTTCCAAAAGATGTGTAGCCTATGTCACTCAGTGATAACGTAGCATTCTAATAGTGAAAGAATTTTTAAAATTGGATAAGTAGTTTAATTAATCTCCATTTTTTGTGATTTCACCCCTCTGTGCACCCGTTTCTCGAATTGAAACATTTTATTTGCAGTTTTGTATAAATAAAAGGTTTATCTTTTACATATATTCAATGAATTATCATATATAATTAATATACTTGTATTTTTCTTTTTAAGTTTTTTTTCATTGGTTTGATTCATTTAATTGTAATACTAGAGTTTCAACGCAGGAACGAATTCCCAGGACATTTTTTTAAAATTTTTTTCGGGAATTTCAAATTAAATTTTAATTTGTTAGCATCGTTAAAATCAAAAACGAGCAATAAAAATGTATTCTTTACTAAAAGCTACCTACAAATCGAACTATTTTTCCTACGGTCTTTTGAATTGCTGATGAAATGTCTAAAAAGCTTCTTGAAGTAGAAAATGAAAATGTACATGATACACCATCACCAACACCAGATGATGAACCATTTACAAAATCTAAAAAAAATAAATGCAAAGAAAATACAAAAGCCTGCAAATATCTTAAAAAAAGAATTTGAAGACTATCAAGTCACGGGTAACAGGGGCCTGATTCTGGCAGTCGTGATCGAGTAATTCTCGATTCGTAAGCAATTTATTATCTAATTATTTCAGGCAATACTGAACGAATCGGAATAATTTTTTCAGTGCTATAAAGCATTAATTTGAGTTTCACAATACTGAAAAAATTATTTCGATTCGTTAAGTATCTACTGAAATAAAATTGCTCTCGAATCGAGAAAGTACTCGATCACGACTGCCAGAATTAGGCCCCAGGCCAACAAATTTATAATATTTGTATGGTAACAGGCAATATACATATCATCAATGATTAGAAATAGAATCGCTAATGAGCTTTTAAATTCTTTAATAATACTAAAAAATGTTTGCTTAAAAGAAAATTTATATATATATAATAAATAATAAATAATAACTACTAAATTTTTCGGATTGTTGTATATGTGTATATTCTTTTAAATACAGTAGAATCGCGAAAAAGTTAACTCTCGGCAAAGTTAATATCGCGGATAAGATAACCGAATTTTAGATTGCCTGCGTCGCTCTAAAAAGTTAACTTTAATGAAAGTTTTGATAAAAAGAAAACATCGGAAATGAGCAGAAAGTACAGAATTTCAACAAAATTAATTAAAATATTCAGGGAGAACCAGGGCTGTGGAGTCGTCCGAAAAAAGTACTAACTCAGACTCCGACTCCAAATGCTGAAATTTTTTAAGTGCGACTCCGACTCCTGCTATAATCTTGATGCTAAATGTATATGAGACTCAGTGATTTTAACTTTTATTTTTTCATTACCGTACGGCCTTCTAAAAATTAAAGTTTTTGAGAAGCAATTACCCTACGCAAACATTAATGTGCTGTTTCCAAATGACAGGCGATTGATTATGTAGCAAAATTTATCAGGGGTGTGCTGGAAATCGCAAACGCAAAACGCAAGAATTTGGAAGTTGTTTTTAATAAACTTTTTACCTAATTCTTATAATTTTTGGTTTAAAATCCTGTTTAATAGGAAAATATTTGTTAAATATTTGTCATAAAATTCTTTTATTACAAAAATCTTATTTAAAAACGACTTTTAAAATTCTTGCGTTTTACGTTTGCTATTTCCAGCACCCCCCTGTATATGAAAAGCACTCAGTCCATCGCCTATCATTTGGAAACAGCACATAAGAGCAGTATTCATAAACCATTTATTTAAATTTTAAATGTGTTTGAAGACGATAATTTTTATTTTGAAATTTTTTTTAAAATTTTTTATGCCGAAAAACTTTGGAGTCGGAGTCGCGAGTTTTTGTGGGTACTACTACTCCGACTCCAGCACAAAAACATCAACTCCGACTCTTCAACTCCGACTCCGACTCCACAGCCCTGGGGAGAACTAATAGCGTTGGATTACAGATCTCAAAAATTAGAAAAAAATGTTTGAAATTCTCGAGGCTGTGGTGAATAAATGTGAAAAATATGAGTTTCTTTTTTATTATTAGGAAAACCAAGCCATTGGAATAAGTTAAGTGTGATTTTTCTGAAAGATCCATGTTTATTATTGTATATTTCTCAAACTTAAGCCCGCTTAGAAAAGTTAATAGTTCAAAAAAGTTAAAAACCCTTTGGACATTTAAGTTAACTTTTTCGCGATTCTACTGTAGTAAAAACTTTTGTCTTGAACCCATTTAATGAAATCATTGTTTTATTCAAAGAATTCCGGGATTCCCAGGAACAAGTTTTTTTTGTTTCGTTTCCCGGAAATAGAAAAAGTCCGGGAATTTAGAAACCCTATGAAATACGGATACAAACCGTTGCAAAAGTTTCTTTACCGATTTAGTTAAAATACCGGCATCGATACCAAAATACAAAATAGTTTAATGCCGATACAGAAATAGTTTAATACATAAACAGCAATTTATCCTTAAACTAGCATTTAACCCGCTACTTCGTTAGCGTCACCTTTTCCTTCGTGGACATATTTTTATTCCGAAGAGTATTTTTCTAGATTTTAACTTGATTAAATTCTAGAATTTTACCCGCTACTTTGTAATCGGGCCTTTTCTTTCATGAACATATTTATATGAAAAATTTATGTTCATAGGTTTTAACAAAAACGTTCCAAAATTTTTTGTGTTTCTAAGTTCAATATTATAGAAAATTCAAAAAGTACCACTCGTAGAACACAAAAGCAAATGAAAGAAAGTTAATTTCCCGTATTATCCTTTTTGATAATTTTTTCACCTCATTTATGTATCACAGTAACTTTATTATATTATATAGATAGATAGAGAAAAATGTTCTGAAAAAGTAACAAAATTTGGAACGATTTTTACACCTTTAACGTTTGAATTTCAAAAAATTTCCAAATTAGTTTTGTATTTTTTAGATAAGCTCCGAATGTGATATTATTTTTATTTGTCATTTTACACCACAAAAATGCCGTACCTCAAAAGATTACCATACACCTGTTCGTTTCTTTTTTTTAATGAACAATAATAAGTATTAAATTTTTTGTATCTCTTTTAGTTTAGGAGATATGAAGCTAGCGAATTTTTCTAATGAACAACAATAAGTGTTAATGAGGTTAGTAGAATCAATTTGGCGAGAGGCCAGCCTTCGGTTCAAATGTTAACCTTTTAGCTTCATTCGTTTATGCTCTGCGGTGAAAGAAAAAAAGATGGTGAAAAATCTTTTGTAAAACGTAGCAACAATTTGCATTTCTAATACGTTCGAATTTCGAAAAAGTAACAAATATGCATTTGTATGTTTTAGATAAGTTACAAATGTAATATAATTTTTTTTCTATGCGTATTGGTTTAAAAGCTAGATGGAAGACAAAATGTTCCAAAATACAGCTTTACCCGTTTACTACTTAAAACGGCTGAATTTCGTAAAAGTACCAGACACTTATTTGCTTTTTTTATTTAATGTACAAAAATAAATATTAAATTAAAAAAAGTACCAGTTTATTTAAAAAAAAGTACCAGTTAGAGAACGAAAAAGTACCGAAAAATTCCTCTTACAGATTCTCATGCGCTTAGGAACTTGCATGTTGAAAAGGTACCAGTTAAAGAACAAAATAGTACCAAAAACCCTCTAACAGATTTTCATTCACTCAGGACCTTGCATGTTTAATTTTATGTTCTAGTTCCAATACTAACGGTAATTAAAAAAGTAAAAGCTAAAGAACAAAAAAGTACCAAAAACTTCCCTCTTATAGATTCCCATCCACTCATTGCTTTGCATATCGAATTTTATGTTTCTAGTTCCAATAATAACGGAAATTCAAAAAGTTCCAGTAAAAAAACATAGAAATACCAAAAAGCACTTTTACAGATTCTTCTTCACTTAGGACGTTGAAAGTTAAATTTTATGTTTATAAGACCAATATTGACGAAAATTAAAAATAGTATCAGTTAATGAACAAAAAAGTACCAAAAACTTCCCTCTTATAGATTCTTATCCACTCAGGCCATTGCATCGTGAATTTTATTTTTCTAGGTACAATATTAAGGGAAATTCCAAAATACCAGTTAAAGAACAAAAAAGTACGAAAAGTTCCCTAATAGATTCTAATCCACTCAGGACATTGCATGTTAAATTTAATGTTTTTAGGTTCAATAATAACGGAAATTCAAAAAGTACCAGTTAAAGAACAAAAATGTACCAAAAAGCCTTCACTCAAACCTTGCATGTTTAATTTTATCTTTCTAGATCCAATACCAGCGGGAATTCAAAAAGTACCAGTCTAAGAATAAAAAGTACCAAAAAGATCACTCTTATAGATTCGCAGCCACCCAGGACATTGCATATTGAATTTTATGTTTCTAGGTCCAATACTAACGGAAATTCAAAAAGTACCAGCCAATGAACAAAAAGTACCACAAACTTCTCTCTTAAAGATTATTATCCACTCAGGGCATGCATCTTGAATTTTATGTTTCTAAGTTAAATAATAACAGATATTCAAAAAGTACCAGTCTAATGCTATGTTTACATTTGGCTTCTTAAACGCGTTTAAGCAGCTCGAACGTGATTAAGCGTTAAACACTTCAAAATCGAGATGATTACCCATACATTGAAGTGATTTGTTAATCACTTCAAATTGACTTGATTACAACTAAATCACTTCATAAACCACATAGAATCCTCTGAACATACCTCAAACCAAGGCGAATTTAAATTCGTCTGGCCTCAAACTGAAAAACGGCCACAATGAACGTACCTCTTTGACAGAAAAATTTTTTTTTTTATTAAATAAAAAAAAAATTAAAATATAATAAAAACTTAATGGATATGGAAAAGAAAAAAAGAAAGAAGCCTTGGAGTCAGGAGGCTAATTCTGAATTGCGATGCGAAAATCAATGCGATTCGCAAATGAAATGCGATGCGAAAGATAATTGGTATTCTGTTAGACTTTCGCAATAGCATTCGCAATTTATTTAAAATCGTGGCAACGCTGCTCAAATAAACGTCAGTGACAACAAACGTCAAATTAAAAATAAATAAATTTTTTGTGTTTGGCTGTGAAAATTGTTTATAAAATTTATTTAGGACATTCTGTAAGAAAAAAAAATAAAAATGGATTCTGTGGCACTGTGGTTCACGGTGGTGGTTTGTCACAAAGAATTTGCCGACTGACGTACTTTTGGTGTTTTCAAATGGCCTCTTGCCAATTGGCTGTGCTTATTCATAAATTCTATCATTATTTCAAATTGACGCGGTTTGGTGGTCTTATTGCTTGCTTCCCTAAATTAAATAATAAATATATGATGAATAAATAAATAAAATATTATCTTTCACTTACATGTTTGTACTTTGCGAATGCTATTTTGTTGTCGAATTAATTTTGCGAATTTGACATGTGTTTGAAATTTGTTTTCGCAATGTAGAATACCGACTTGCCACTTTTTCGCATTTGATATGCGATTGAAAAAAAACTTTGCGAAAATCGCAAAACAGAATAGCAATTGTTCGCATTTATGTATTTTCGCATCGCATTGATTTTCGCATCGCAATTCAGAATAAGCCTCCAGGAGGACGAAGAGATGCTAGTGGAAGTGTGGGGTGAAAGTAAATAATCTGCTGATAACTTTATTAATGTATTTCTTTCCATTTTTAATGTTTTCAAGAAATAAAAATTTGCTTGTTCTTTTTTATTTATCGATCAGCTGTTTTTGCTGTAAACTTAATCATCTCAAATGTAATGAAAACGGCTTTGATTAGCTAAATCAACATTTTGCTTAAACGCGTTTAAAAACCGAAGTGTGAACTTAGCATAAGAACCAAAGAGTACCAATAAGCTCTTTTAGGGATTCTCATTCATTCAGGACTTTGCAGGTTAAATTTAATGTTCGTAAGACCGATATTAGCGAAAATTTAAAAAAAGTACCAGTTTAAATAGAAAAAGTACCAAAAAGAGCTCTCTAACAGATTGTCATTCACTCAAGAACTTGCATGTTTAATTTCATGTTTCTAGGTCTAATACTAACGTAAATTCAAAAAATAACAGTTAATTTATTTGTTTGGTTGAATTACAATAACTTTATTTATATCAATTTTGTAATAACTATACCTAGACTTAAGTTTAATATTTTTCATTTTCCAATATAACATCATAAGATTTCTACTGTTTAAGACTGATGTTTTGTTGTAGAAGTTACAATTTCTTTTTCTTAAATAAATAAATAAATAAATAATGAATAAAAAAGTACCAACTTCCCCTTATAGATTCTTATCCACTCTGGGCATTCCATCTTGAATTTTATGTTTCGAAGTTAAATAATAACAGATATTCAAAAAGTACCAGTTTAAGAACCAAAAAGTACCAATAAGCTCTTTTAGGGATTCTCATTCATTCAGGACCTTGCCATATATAAAAAAGTACCTGTTTAAATAGAAAAAGTACCAAAAAGATCCCTCTAACAGATTATCATTCACTCAAGACATTGCATGTTTAATTTCATGTATCTAGGTCCAATACTAATGGAAATTCAAAAAGTACCAGTTATTGAACAAAAAAGTACCAAAAAGCCCTCTTACAGATTCTTATCCACTCAGGGCATAGCTTCTTGAATTTTATGATTCTAAATCCAATAATAACGGATATTCAAAAAGTACCAATTTAAGAACTAAAAAGCACCAATAAGCGCTTTTAGGGATTCTCATTCACTCAGAACCTTGCAGGTTTAATCTTATGTTCATACGACCAATAGAAGCGAAAATGTAAAAAAAGTACCAGTTAAAAAATGAAAAATTTCCAAAAACATCCCTCTAATTTATTGTCATTCACTCAAGACCTTGCATGTTTTACTTTATGTTCCTAGCTCCAACACTAACGGAAATTCGTAAAGTACAAGTTAATGAACAAAAAAGTACCAAACAGACCTCTTACAGATTCTCATTCACTCAGGACCTTACATGTTCAATTTGAAGTTTCTAGGTCCAATAATAACGGGAATTAAAAAAGTACCAGCTAAAGAACAAAAATGTACAAAAAACTTTCCTCTTATAGATTCCTATCCACTAATTACATTGCATATTGAATTTTATGTTTCTAGTTTCAATAATAACGGAAATTCAATAAGTACCGGATAATGAACAAAAAAGTACCAAAAACTTCCCCTTATAGATTTTTATCCACTCAGGACATTACATCTTGAATTTTATGTTTCTTGGTCCAATACTAACGGAAATTCAAAAAGTACCAGTTAAAGAACAAAAAAGTACCAAAAAGTTCCCTCATAGAATATTATCCAATCAGGATATTACATGTAGACTTTTATGTTTCTAAGTCCAATATTAACGGTTATTAAAAAAATACCAGTTGTAGAACCAAAAAGCTAAACAAAAATATCAAATTTCCCGTATTTCCTTTTTTGGTACTATTTTTTCCCCCATTAAAGTATTAAAAATTTCAGTATTGTAGTGGGAGCCCATAATTTAGTACGAATATGTCAAAGAATGGAGGAAAATGTTTTGTAAACAAGTACCAAAAATAGTTACGATTTTCACCCCTTAAATATTCGAATTTCGAAAAAGTACCAAATTTGTATTCGTATTTTTTAATAAGTTTCGAATGTGGTATAATCGTTGGTTCTATGTTTATTGGTTCAAAAGATAGATGGGGTGTCAAAAAAGTACCAAAATTCAGGTTTTACCCGTTTGCTCCCTAAAAGGGCCGAATTTCAAAAAAGTACCAGACACCTGTCCGCTTATTTTTCTAAAGAACAATGATAAGTATTACATTTTTTTTGTATCTCTTTTAGTTGTGAAGATATAAGGTTACCGTATTTTCTCGTTTTTACACTTTTTTACCCCCTAAACATTTGAATTTCCAAAAATCCCGTCTTAGTGGATCGATTTGGAGAGTGACCAATCCCTGGTCCAAATTTCAAGTTATTAGCTTTAGGCGTTTAGGCTGTGCGATGATGAATCAGTGAGGTTAAGGAAGTCAATCAAAAGCATTTACAAAACAACAATTTTGAGTGCCATATTCGCCTGTACCGTATCTTTGATAACATCCACCCACAGTTCGTATATTTCAGGAGTGATATCTATATGATATTTACTAATTATTAATTTATCTTTAAAAAACAGACATCAGCATTAAATTTGGTTGCGGATTAGACTTATATTAAATTAATGAACGACAATCAGAAAGTTTTTTGCTTTTTCTGTAGAAATCTTAATTAGCTTGATTAAAATATCATGATTAGTAACTGTTTAAGCAGAACTTAAATGCTTTTCACGGGGGGAATTTATATTGGAGCCATGGTAAGTTATGGACCAACCTTAAAAAAATTCTGCAGACTGATTTCAGGTATTAAATAACATTAATTTCAAAACAGCGGTGAAATTAGTTTTAACGTCAAAGCCTGGTACTCTGTCCAACATTTCAGGTGAAATGCTGTCAAAACGGATATGAAAAAAACTTATACACCCTACAAGAAATGCATAACCAAAACAAAAAAAATCACTATTACCATAACACTGTATTGGTCAACACTACCGGTCATATAACTAGTAAAATGACCGGTAGTCTTCTTGTAGGGACATCTATGAAATAATGTTGATAGAGTTGTACTCTGTTCATTTTGTGAAAAAGTTAGGAAATGTTTCTGGCAACATTTTTTTACAACTGCGAAATAATGTAAGCTGCACTTATTTTACGTGGAATTTTAAGCAAAAGCAAAAAAGTATGAACTGATTATTAAATAAGAAATAAAAAATTAAAATAACACAAACGGTAACAGTTTTTTATCCATAATTACTTTTTTTTATTAAAAAAAATTAATTTTAGTTAAATACATGTTGTGTTTGTGTGAAATAATTAATGTTGCTCAACATTTTTCACCGTACCGGGTAAAGCTTGTATATTATGAATATGAGGTGTAAGCATGTTTGTTTCGTTATCATGCGCTACCCGCTGAACCTATTTTGATGACATTTAGTTAAGGTGACCATACGTACTCTTTTTTAGAGGACAATCATCTATTTTAACTGGCTGTCATCTATAAAATTTGTGTCCTCTCTTATCATCTTTTTTTCATAATCTGTCATCTTTGTCCTCTTTATTTTTAAATGCATAATCAATATTTGTTTTTATTTTTATAAATTAAAATAAATATTATTTCACGGCGATCGCCGGTTTTTTTCCTGTCAAATCGTATGGAAAATGTCGTGCCGTGCTTATTCTTTTCATACTTCTACTGAACTCTTATTCACTTTCAGTATACAATTTTAAATAAGTTAGTGCAATGCATTTTAATTTTCGTTATTTTTTTTTAGTAATTTTACTTATTTATAAGTAAACGTAAATGTGTATATATCGCTAGCTGAATATGCAAGCAAACCTACTAAGTCCCTTTCAACAAATTTTACAGGAAAACTTTTTTTCCCAATACCAAAAATATAGTTGATTTGCCACACTTCAAGACTCAAATTAAAGGAAAACTACATGCTGGTCGACGAGGAATATCTTTCTCTACCACACGGCATCAAAATCTCCATTTACTTAAAAATTGGATTTAACAAGTTTGCATTTTAAGCGATATGTTATTTTTTTTTAATTTACATAACATATATGTATGAATGTGGGAATGTAAAATTGTCAGTAAAATATGTAAAAAAAATCTTAAATTTTTAACTTTTTTTCTTTTTGTCCTCTATTTTTATTTTCAAAATCTGGTCGCCTTACATTTAGTGCGAAGATAAAATGTTATAGTGACATTGCTATAGGCTATATTTTGGACCAGAGAGCAATAGAAATTCAAAACTTGAATCGTTTTTGTTTTTTTTTTTTTTTTTTTGTAATCTTTCATCATAACTAGGGATGAGATTTTCATGCAATAAAAATCGATAATATGCGCATCAAATATACACTAAAAACTCCAAAATTAAAAACATTTTAGTGCATATAACTTGACAATTTTCAATAAAAAAAGTGTTTGTTTTTTTATTTTATTTAAAACAAAGCAAAATGAAAAATTCTATTATTATTCAAAGGTATGATATTTTTTAAAACTTTATTTAAATAACTACATACGGGGATGTTCTGAAAATCACGCATGTGATTTTGTGATGTTCTGAAAATCATACCGTTTTGGTGTTTCTAGGCGTGCTTTCGGCAATTGAAGATCACTTCAAAACACACAAAAACGGGACACTAAAACATCACACGTATGATTTAAGTAGGCACATGTGATTTGAAATCACGTGATTTGAGTAAAAGTGATTTGCAGAACAGGCCTGATAATTTAAATTTTTCATTCTCTCAGGCTCATATCTTGCAATCCGTTCAGAATTGAGACAAAGTTGCAGCTCTTGTCATGAAGAACAAGAATTGTGAACACATAAAATCGAAAAAACTTCATCTTTCATTGGCGTATTATGCGTGTAATAATTTTCGCCGGTCAAGTCTACTTCGTCGAAAAACAACTTAGATGTTCTAATGAATTCACTAGTTAAAAGATTCTTTTCCTTTTGAAATCTATAAGAACTTTGTTTTCCTGATTTGATGACCGCAAACTTAGCAAAACAAATAATTTTTTTCACACTGCATATTGAAATTGTCAGTTGCCAATGTTGTGTGCGAATTATGCTTTAGCACTTTCTCTATAGCTTTCACTGCTGAGCTCGCGCTGTGTAATGCCTCGATGTGAGCGTCGCACAGTGCTTTGTCCCCATATAACGAAGGGACATATATAGAAGGAGTTGTCAGAAATTTATTACACTAGCATAAAATAGCTTAGTTAAGAAAAATATAAATTTTTGGAGAAATCGGTCCAAGGACACGCCTACCGGCCATGTGTCCTGAAATGGAAAAATGAAATATAAGCTTTAATAAAGCCCACAAAACAACAAAGAATGCTCATGCTCATACACACACAACTAGCAATGTGTGTGTAAATTTTCATTTAAATCTGAACATGGACTCAAGGTCCTGCCATATATCATTTTTTTTAAAAACGCTTTAACACTTACAAAAATTGTCTAATCGTAATAACATTTGGTATGTAAATTGATATTTGTTAGAAATACATGTATGTAAAATCGGACTATTAATGTGAAAAATACAAAAACAACATTTATTGGAAAATGAGTTAAATGGAGTTGGAAGCAGCAAATTTTCATAAGCAATTTTACTTGTGCTTGGTTGCTAAGAATTTAAATTAAATTGATTTAATAATATCTTAATTTTGGAATAACAATCGAAAACTATAAAACTTACATCATCAGCATGAATTGTTTACCCAAGAAGAATGTTTGCTTTTAAATACGTTAAGTTGTATCTGCTTTCCTTCCAAAATTTATTCAGTTTGATATGGAAAAAATTGACACTTTGTAATATTTTTTTTTGTCAAAATATATATCTCCTATTTTTCTTTCAACATATTTATATACATATGTACCTCTGATTCTTTTTTTTCAGAAGTTGCTTTTATCCAGCAATGAATTATATAAAATAAAAAACATCACAACAGATTATTTACTTTGATCTATAACTTATGTAAGTCTGGGTTCACACTATGAAAGTTTTCTTTCAGAAAGTCTGAGTTTATGGGTGAGAGAGGAGAAAAGAAAAGCATGTTCTTTTCCCCTCTCACCCATAAACTCAGACTTTCTGAAAGAAAACTTTCATAGTGTGATCCCAGACCAGGGATTTCCAAAATTTTTTTGGTTGTGTATTAGTGAGTACCAGAGAGTAAACAAATTGAGAGAATTCATTTATTTACAGCCGAAATAAAATGTTAGTAATATATTTTATAAGTTGTATAACACAAAGGTACAAAATTAAAAATTTTTTTTTTTATAAAAAATTTGTAGCAATTCTTTACCAATTCAATGTCGCTGATTTTAAAACTACACTTTTTTTATTTGGAAGCTTTTTGACTCTAAATCAGTTTCAAATATCTTATCAAACAATTGTTAAAAATTAAAGATTTTTATGTTTCATAAAAAATAAATATTGCACGCAAATCACAGCTGATAGAAAAAAAGTGCAGTTTTAAAGTCAGCGACATTGAATTGGCAAAGAATTGCTACAAATTTTTTATCAAAAAAAAAATTTTTAATTTTGTACCTTTGTGTTATACAACTTATAAAATATATTACTAACACTGAACTGCTACAAATTTTCTAGCAACACAAAAAATTTTTAATTTTTTTCCCTTGTGTTATACAAGTTATAAAATAAAATCCTCTACATTTATACTTTTATGGCAGTTTCGTAATAGTAGAATGCTTTTCAAATGGGATGAACTTAATTTATTACGTTGCTTGGAACAAATAAATTTTAAATCCGAAAAAATTTGTTCGCATAGGTAAGTAGTGCCGAATAAAGAGAGGCACCTCAATGAATTTTTTTTTAGTTCAAGATAGAACTCGCCATCCAAATCTTTCCAGAACTCCACAATATTATTTTCGTCTGGGGCATTTACTTCGCTTCGTAGTATGATTAGTTCTGATTGAATATCAAATTCGTAGTTGCTTACATCGCAACGAAAAGGGTTTTCGAAAAGATCTAATAGCGGTTGTAAAATTACAAAATCTTGAAAACTGTCTTGAAAATTATTGAAAAGTGTTTCAAATATTTCGGCATATTCATATCTTTTTTCGATTTCGAGATTTCTGTAAACAACTGAAGTTTTTGGAAAGTTGGAAAAATCACCACTTTTAATTTGGGAAAAAATTAGAAAATATGAAAAACTGGGAATTTAGCACGTCATACGGAAATCGTATTAATAATAAATTTTGTATTCCCGAAAATAACTTTGATAAGAAAAAGTTTTGTTTT
This sequence comes from Pollenia labialis, assembly GCA_949318255.1. Taxonomy (NCBI): domain Eukaryota; kingdom Metazoa; phylum Arthropoda; class Insecta; order Diptera; family Polleniidae; genus Pollenia; species Pollenia labialis. The sequence goes on from OX439141.1 coordinate 48,135,158, forward strand.
AAAATTGTGAACGATTTTTGACAAGTCGCATATATTGCGTTCCTTTCCTTGCAATTCCAAATTAAGTTCATTTAACATAATTGTCGTATCTGCCATAAAAGCTAAGTCTAAAATAAAATTATTGTCTTTTAACCCTTAACAACCCAGTATGCTTTTGTAACGTAACTGACCAGCAGTGTCCAACGGACTCATTAAAGCAATCAATGATACTAAAAGAAAAACAAAGACAGTAACCATTAGAAAAAAGTTTTATTTATATTATATACTTAGGTATTTTGTTTTTATAACTTTAATTAGTTATTTTTTAAGCAATCATTACAAATAATGAGTGCTATTTTTGTCAAGCTAATAGAGCCTAAATTTCTTCAATGTTATTAAAATTCAATTTTTTATTACAATATTTGTTTCTTACAGAGTGTTCAGAACAGACATTCCGATTGCATTTCTCGCAGCACTGTTTGAGAGTTGTAGATATGTTTGAGGGTCAACTGTGACAACACTTCTTTCGTTTTGAATCAGGTTCAGATGATTGACCAGCTCAATATATTTTAATAAACAAGATATTAATGTGTCTATTGAACACTTGTGGGTTGATACGCTACTTTTTTAGTTTTTTGATAATAAATAATAAACTATTTATGCTACAAATATTCTGATTGCGCATTTCTATTCTCAATACCATCGGGGTAGAATAGGTAAAACGGCGTTTCTCGAAAATATATACTTCAGCTTTTATAAGCATTGGAATTCAAATATGTGTCTGCGAGACACTTGTGGATTGTTAAGGGTTAAACACTGGACTAAAACTTTTTCTATTTTCTCAGTTTCTAGAAAATGAAGAACTTCTTCTCTTAAATCATAAAGTCTATTCAGGTAATCACCGCGACTTAGCCACCGAACTTCTGTAAACATTTTCAGGTCACAATTCACAGCATTTTTGTTTTTTAAAAAGGTTACAACTTTTCGGTGGGTAAGCGCATGATGTCCGCCTCGAATTTTATTTATTATATCCTCTGCTGTCTTCATAGCTGGGGTATCATTTATGCATTTCGATGCAAGAGCGGTCTGATGAATTATGCAGTGAAAATTATGAACTGCAAATTCGTGTTTTTTTAATTGGCCTATAAGTCGATTATTATAGTTTCTGTTCTGTTTCTGTTCTGTTCCGTGCTGTTCTGTTTCAAAATTGTAAAAGTTACTTTTTCTGTAGCAACTTATTAGCCATTTATGACAAATTTATTAGTTTTGCGCCATCCATTGTGTTATTTCAATAACTTTTATGCACATAAATTTGAAAAAATAAAATTTAATTAATGTATTTTTTATTATTATTTTGGTCACTTACAATTACTTTACAAGTTTTTGATTTTATCAAACTGAACCGCAACAGAACAGAAAAACTAATCAATTTCACAGGTTTTTTAATAACAAAAACAAATCAGCTGGTTCGTAACAGAACAGAAAGTAAAGACTTACTGATCCTTAATGTTATGTCCACAAGAATTAATATCATTTAAAACAATGTATTTTACATGTACATACACACAAACACAGGTAATAATAATTACATTTAAACATAAATGAATTTATGTCCGGCAGTTGACATAAATTAATTTCACACATTGCTTAATTTTCTTAAAGACAGGAAATTGCAAAACAACGTGCCAAAATTTCTGTCTTAAATTTCTCAAGAATTATTTGTGCGCTAAATTAAATTTAACTTTAATTTGAACTTTTTAATTTTTTTCGGTTGCTTAATTTCCTGCCCTGCAGTAAATTAAAATGCAAGTATGCACTTTATTCTTTTCTCACAATAATTTTAATAAACTAAGAATATAAAAACAAATATAATTAATAAAAATGTCAGTAATAATTTTACCATCAAAAAAGACGCGTGTTTTAATTACTCCAGATTTGTTATCTGAAAACCCGCGAATATAAATTTGTTTTTTGGGTCTCAAGAACCCAAAGGACGTTTCTCCTTAACTCTTTGGGCTCGGTCAAATAATTGTAGCATAAAAAAGTAAGCAATAAAAATAGTGCGAAACAATAAAGTTTCCTTAATACATCAATAAAGAACACATCTTCTTACCCAAACATTTTACCTACTGTCACATTTGCTTTTATGTGTAGAGGTTATTTACACATAAATTGTAGCAAAACAAGACTTTTTTACTTGTTTTTTTAAATATTTCTACTTACTTAAGAAAAGAGTTTTCAAAGAAAGAAAAAACCCACCGACGCGATTGGTACAGAAACCAAAATATTTTTACAAGCAAAATACCAACAAATTCCCTTGGCTAATTTTTTTCTTAATAATTTCTGCATTTAGGTACGTCTTTTTAAAGAAAGCAAAAGGGACCCTTTTACAGGTATCAAAGAATTTTTTTTCACAAACAAAACACATATCGTTAGCTTAAACGGTTCAGTAAATGTTATTGTTAAAAAAAGTTACTTAATAAAATTTACGTAACATATTTTCAACAATTTAAATTATGTTAAAATTAAATAGAAATGTTATATTACTCTGCATTTAAGTCTTAAAATTTAGACTCTAAATATTGCACGCAAGGCATTGGATGTTACCAAAAGCATTTTTGACCGCACAATATTTTTGAGTGTAAGCTGAAACAAAATAATATAGCATCCGCTAAACATGTACACTTGTCGAAGTCACACCGACGACTGAATTGAAGAGCATAAAAATATGTGTTTGTAGTGGTATGCACAATTGTGCAAAGAAATGGAAACCCCTGTCCCAGACTAATTGTTTATTGACACATTTGTTTACTATGATTAGTGATGTGCGCGTTCATTTATTGAACCACGCGCCCTCACTTTTACTCGTTTGTAAAAGTAAATATTTATTTAACATATAAATTGATTTAACATTTTAATAGAAAATTTTAATTTTCTTCTAGATTGAAAACCCTGTATGCAATATTTTCGAACACTCAACAATAAAATTGCTCTTACTGCAAACAAAGGCTGTTGCCAAAAAAAAAATTCTGTCACCCATCTTCAATTTAAATACAAAATAACGGCACTAATACTACATTTACATTAGGCCGAAATCCTGTAGATTTGATTTAAAATCTTCTTCGAAATCTAGTGCGTAAACATTATACTTTTTTGACATAAGCGAGATTTTGTTTTTATAACAAAACTACTGACCAAAAGTTTTTGCGTTACACATACAAACACAAAAAGAAATATCCCAGCGGGAAAAAGAAGGAGTATGAAGGCCTTCTAGAAGGCCTCTGTACCCCTTCTTTTGGATGTACAAGGCCTTCTTGCTCCATTCCATACTCATATCTTTTTTACACGCGTTGTCATTGCGGAGAAGGCCTTCCGCTTTCCTTTCTTTCGCCAGGGCTTCTTAAAGGCATTCAAATATATGGCTCTTAGAAGGCTTTCCAGAGAAGGACTGTTAAAAGGCTTTAGAATAAAGGTTATCTTAAAGGGTTTTTAAGAAAGGTATGTTAAAAGGCCTTTTTATTAATGGTTCTTAAAAAGCCTTTCTGACCATCCTTGTAAAAACTGCATCGGTTCTAATGGAAATTGGCTGACCATTTTCATTCGCATCGCATCGAAAAAAACATCGATGTTTTTTTACAGTGTCCATCCCTACACAGAACCTTCTTCTTCAATGAACAAAACACAACTAAAAAGATTTACATTATTGTTTTCACTTGGTATTTTAATATGTATGTAACTTTATTTTTATAACGGGATCTGAATTCTTTCGCTTATGCTTTGGCGAAAAAACAGAACAAAAAATTTTACTCTTTCTCTTTTTAACATCAACTAAAAAGATTTACGTTTTGTCATTTGGAAGTTATTTTATTATGTATGTTACTTTGTTTTTGCGTGTGCAAAAAAACAAAACAAAAAATGTTACTCCTTCTTTTATCGCTTCTCATAGAAGATAGTGTGGAAGGTGTATCTTATCTTTTATACCAATGAGCCGAGGCCTTCTATGAGGCATTCTTTAGCAGTTACATAAGAATAGTAATTAAATCAAAAAAATTTTTAATCAGGCCTTCAAAAAGGCCTGAAGTAAGAAGGTCTTCTAAGTTTTACCGCTGGGATACGTTAAAAAACTTGCATTCCCTTTTATTAATAATCAACGTTATTTATTTTATCAATATTTTTCGTCTTATTCTATTTTTTTTTACAATTTTTATAAAATTTTTTTTCAACAATTTTTGTTTTTTTTAAATGAAATTTTTTTTTGTGCAGGGAAGTATTTTTAGTGCTATATTGAAAAAACCATAGTTGCATCATTAAGTTCTACTAGATTTTTAGTAGATTTCGTCGAAATCTAGTCACGAAGTAGATTTTGTTTTGTATGGGAAATCTAGTCAAAAACAACTATGTAGATTTGGCTCGCAATCTCGTAAGTACTAGATTTTGCGTAGGTGTAAATGTAGTATAAGTTACAGTTTGAAAACATTCTTTAAACGATGAAAAACCAACGTCATCTGTGAATTTAGCGTCATCTTGTAGCGACAAAAAGAAACAGACACAACTTTTATAATAATTTTTTAATTTATCTTGTCAATTTATCTAATTCCATAGTATTTGTTAATATTTGGATTTATTTCTTATTTTGTTCCTAGTTTATTTTTTTTTTTAACTAATTCAATCTATGAAAATTTGAGCAAAAATAACGAAAATAGAATTTTTTTAAATACAAATTTTTCAAGTTGTTTTAAAATTTTTTCAATGATTTTTCTTTAGTTATTAGAAAACAGTCTAAATATTTGAAAACAGAAAAAACCCATAAAATCAAATTTAAACATTTTTTAGAGCATAGTGAATAAAAATAACCATTTTGAAAAAAAATTAATAAAAGCACTTGAGAAAATAATTCAATAAATTTTTTACAGTTAGTTCTTAATATAGTTAACTACTACAGAAAAAATTTCCATCTCTTGCTTCAAAAAACAACAGTTTTACATCAGATTTCCTGAAGCATGTAAAACTTAAGTAGTTGTTTAGCAATTTTTACTTTAAATTCTCAAACTTTGGCGCCCTCTAGCACCGCCAAAAAGAGTTAAATCTTAAAAATCTTCAAAATTCATTTGAATTATTTTGTTATCTATCGATCTAGGAATGGGCAAAAAATATCGATATTTAAAAAAATTTAATCGATATATATCGCCGATATTTTAAATACCGATATATCGATGTATTGATATTGAAATACGACTATCGAATTCGATATTTTTTTAAGTCAGTCTCCATTAAGAACCCAAAATTTTAGCCGATTTTCAAACAATATGTTTTTTAAGAATTGGAATCATTGCATGCATCATATGTTTTTTTTAATCAAATATGAAGATCTAAAATGATTGGCATTTATAAGAAGCACATAAAAAATAGAGTGCTCCTGATGTCCATATCTGATGATTACTGGTTTGACTAAAACCAGTTGGTACTTTTGGGGTGCAATTCAAATTTTAAGGATAGTTGGTACTTCCATGACTTATTTACTTCCATTGAAATATTTCGTAATATATTTTTTTTTTTATTTCATATGGTTTTTTTGTATTCTTCCCTTTTGTTTTTGTTATAATTGAATTTTTTGTTTTGATAAAATTTTTTTGTTTTTATTAATTTTTTTAAATAAAATGAAACAATAAAAAGTAACAATGAATTTACATATAATTTGTTTGTTCATAAATATCTTGAAAAGTTTTTGTTTTGGTTTTGCACATGTAAAATACAATTTAAAAAATTTGAATAGTCTTGTGCATTTTGCAAACGTTTGCGAAATGTTTTGTTTGTTTTCATACTCTGTTTTTAAATACAATATAAGTCTTGCTTTTTTTATTTATGTCTATGGGCCACAGTGTGCTGCGTCACTTGATGCGTGTGCTAAGCTTACTGCTTGGCCTGTACTGCTACGGTCGGTGCGTGATCGCGTAAGTTGTTTATTGAGACCAAAGGTACATTTTTGTAGTTGATTGTTTCCTTGAATTTTGAACGGTTTGCTACCTATGGACCTAAACAGGGGGAAAAAGGTAAAAAAAATGTGATTTTTAAAGTTTTTGCGATGTTTTTGTTGAAGATGAAGTTTTTGTGATCTTGCATGCTCACAATTTTTGCACTTTGTCTCAGAGGGTAAATCGAAATTCTGAACGGTTTGCATGATATGAGCCTGAGAAAATGATCAAGTTTTTGCAAAAATGACACCGAGGCCCACAATCCTTGGGGTCCCATAAATAAAGTGCATGACTTTGGGCACAACTGGGAGACACGGGTCTTTTTGTTTTGCATATTATCACGTAGTGGTGCAAAAGATATTTGCATATTTGATATTTCTGTGCATATTTAAACTTGCCCTGGTGATTATACACATGTAAAAAGTAATATTGTGCGAATGTATAAAGTAGCAATGTTTTTTGTGTCAATGATATCCTTAGAGACATTTTTTGCTACTCAGCTTTTTGTTCGTTTGTTAACGTATATTCGAAAAGCAGAGTGCCATCAGCAAAAATCTTACACAAAAATACATATTTTTTTTCCTAAAAATAACTTTATTTCATCTTTAAAAATAATCCGTATTTAATTAAATACTCTTGAATTAAAAAAAAATAAGAAGAAATATTACTTTGATGCGTCTAACAACGTTTGTTATTTATTTTAAACTTAGTTATGTGCTGTCGTGTATGAGAGTGTCTTTCCTTTTTTTATGTGTGTGTCTAAACAAAATGAGAATGTTAAAAGTTTTTATTTAAAATTAATTTTAGTGTATCTTAAAAACTTTTCACATAAAAAATAAATTAAATGACCATTTGTGTTATCTTTTAAGATATAAGAAAACTTTTATTTAGTTGAATCAGCAACAAATATTTAAAAGTTAATTTAAATATATCATCAGTAATTTTTTGATTAAGAATAAATAGAGTTAGTAAAAATAAATTTTTATAATTGTCGAATGTGTATTCTGAGTCGAATTACAATTATCAAAAGCTTATATACTTTAATTGTCTTATTCCTTCAATATTTTCCAGGAACATTTTGTATCCACTATAAGAATTTTTGTTTATTGTATATTTATAATAAATGTTACTCAACATGAGAAATAAATTCCCAGATTCTATTTGTTAGTAAAAATATTTCACAGAATTTTTAACATTTAAATTGAGTAGAAAGAAACCCGTATTATTTTAATTAAAATGACAGAAGCATTTTTAATTTTTCCTTTCACAACAAAACTTTTTATTTGTCCTTTAAGAACGTCCGTTTTGTCATATTTTATTATTTTTAAAAAAATGTGTTTAAAAATTCTGCTTTTCTAACAAGTAAAAATTTGCTAAAAAAAATCTGCTTTTGGACAAGGAAATATGCTAAAAAGCAGTTATGCTAAAATGGTAACACTGAAGGGAATTAACTACAAGTGGCAGCGAAAATGCTGAAGAGTTTGATAGTTCGAACCAATTTATTTGGTTTGTAAACTTTTCGAGATGTAAACACTAACAATGCAGTGCAAAACAACCAACGTTGATTTCTTGTGTTTGTTGTAGTATTGCTGCCACCTTGGTCGCAGTAATTATAACCTTTGGAAATGAGATTGCAAATTAAAATTTTTGATCAGTTTACTATAGCCAAATTATTATGAATAGATTCACGCTTAAGTAACGCTACCAAATTATTCAAATTTATTTTGAAAATCAGTAATCGATCGAATAAATATTTAATCAGACTCAAGTTCATCAAATTTAATTTTCATTAAATTATTTTAATGAAGGAATTTACAAGGTCACTAAGTGTTGAAGGGTAAAGGGATTTATTTAGTGCCATCGCTACATTTTAATTCTTATAAAATTAATATGGTTCGTCAGTGACTGATTTAATTTGATGGGTGTTTAAGAATAAAGTAATTAATTTAGGTTAATCTTGCAATGATAATATCTTATTCTGTTGCTTACGGCAAACAGTTTTGTTTTACCGAGTTCAGTCAAACGAAGCAAATAAGAAAAAATATATAATTACATTATTGAAAAAACTGACGGTTGCAACACTATCGACTGATTGTTTGTACTTGAGCAGGAAAACTTTAATTAGTTTTAGGCTGCAGTTCGTTGTTTTTATCACTTTCTTGAACGTATGAGACGTATGTATGTTCGCACGTTATTTTAGATGACAGTTTTAAAAATTCTGCTGCTGAAAGCACCTTTCTGAAGGAACCGAACGAAGTAGCAGGGACTATAAGATATTTTATTGCCACTTTAGACAATGTTCTAACGGACTTTTCCTCCAACGGTCGATCATTGTTTTATTCTATACTCGCGATTGCATTTGTATTTCCAATTTTTTCACAACATTAGAAAAATATTTGGCATTTCAGTCACTATGTTCAGTCCCTATACAAATTTCGAGGTAAAGGCCTTTTATTAGCAGTAAAAAAATCACATCTAAGCAATCCATACCTCCTGCCATTCTTGTTGTTTGTATTTATTGCTGTAATTCAGCGCGAAAAAAAAAAATAATAATAGCAAGTAAAAACTGTATGTGTATAGCTGCTGTTACATGTCTTATAGCTGTATTTTAAACAATAATAATATCGATATTATTCCTATCGATATTTTCGATATTTTAAGACCATCGATAGTTTCCCAGCACTACTGGCAACATGCGAAAATCATAAAGAAAGTTCTCTTTGTTTTTTCTTAACCTACTTAGACCCCTTTCACACTTGGCAAGTTACTTGCGCAAGACGTCAGCGATAAGGTCGGAGTAAGGAAAACAACATTTGGTGCAGACTTTGTTGTACTCGGCAAGGAACTAGAGCAACTAACTTGCCAAGTCTTAAAGGAGTTCTAGTTACCTTTTAGACAGGCAAAGTTTACTTTGACAAAGTTTGTTGAATTTTCTTTTAAACTTTGCTTCGTGCTTAGGCACACAAAGTTTAATTTGAAAAAGTTTTGTTTTCTTTTGTTTGAAAATAATATATAACAGTGTTGCCAGAATGACGATTTTATAATTTTTTTTGACAAAAATACCATTTAAAGATTTTTTCTCAAATGATGATTTTGTACTTTAAGTTTGTTTGTACAAAATATACAATTTTATTGAAACAGTTAATTTTTAAAACAATGAAGTTTTGTATCATCTTGTTGTTTATTGGTTCTGCACACTTTTGTATCCCGTGTCTAGAATACACAAAATCTCATAATTTTTTCGGGGCATACAAAATATTAAAAGAAGCATTTTAGATTAGCATCTGGTAATTTTGAGAATATTGATGAATTATTATACAGTTAATGAATTAAAGAAGCAATAAAAAAAGGTAAAACTAATGGAACGCGTTAAAGTTATTCAGGCTTATTATGAAAATGGGCATTCAAATCAAAATGCATATCGTGCAATTTAATCGTCCAAATCAGGGCTTTCAAACATGGTATTTCTTGCCAAACGTGTCGATATTGAAACGTGTTTGGAGGTGGGATTTTCCATTTGGCGATTTCCGATATAACTGTCTTTTTTTACCATTTCTATTATTTCAGCGATTTTTTTTACAATTTGGCATTTTTTGTTATCAATTTTGGCAATTTTATTTTACAGGATTTCTATTCAGTCACTATTTAATTCTACTAGTATGTACACAGGTCAAAACACGAGTAATAAAATCGATGAGGCTGATGTGTACGATTTTATAGACTTGTGTACTTTATTTTAGTTTTTTTAACTGAATATATGATCTCCACTTTATGTTATTAAAAATAATAGAAAAAAAATACAAAATTTACTTTGGCCGACTTTTTTGTATTCTTTCTCAGTTTTTAACTGAAATATTATACTAGCTTTTATTGTATGCAAAATTTAATTAAAAAAAAAACTGTTACAAAAACTGAATAAAATTGACGTATGGCAATTTTTGGCGATTTCTGACATCTAATGGTGCTCAAAAAATCTGACGACCCTGGTCAACATGTGCGTACCATCGGAAAAATCGTGAAAATTTTGAGCAAAGCAGTGCGTCCAGCTCGTACTGCAGAAAATATTTCTGCTGTGCGCAACAATTGCCCAACAATTGCATTTCTCACGCTCGTCTTTGATGAACAGTATGCAAGAAGACTTGCATTAACATGCTTACAAGGTGCAACTGACTCAAGAACTAAAGCCTCTTGACCATTCCAAACGTCGTCAATGGTCAAAATGGTGGCAAGAAATGGCAAGAGAGACTGATGATTCATTTTCTAAGAAAATCATCTTCACTGTTGAGGTACATTTTCACTTCAGTGGATTCGCCAGAATTGCTGCATTTGGGCGAATGTTAATCAAAGAGTGGTTGCCGAAAAACCAATGCACCCACAAAGAGTGACTGTTTGTTGCGGTTTATGGTCTGGCGGCATCTACGGCCCGTAATTTTTCCAAAATGAGGCCGGTCAGGCAGTTACTGTGAATGGTGTTCGCTATCGTGAGATGATAACGAACTTTTTATGGCCCGAATGTCAAGATATGGCTGTAGACGATATGTGGTTTCAGCAGGTGTAATGAACGATTTTCGAAACATGCTTCCTCTCATACAATTCCTTTATTTTTTATTACAAGTATCTTTATTTGCTGAAATATTTTTGTTATTGATTTTACCTTGTTTATACCTATGTTTATGTACATTTCGGCATCAAACATATTAGCAAAGTTTCGATCACATCTTGTTGTATGTAAAAATTGACAGTGTTGGGTTGTATCATATTATAACAGTTGCTTTAACATGTAATAAAGATTCTGTGTAAATAAATCTTATTCCTGTTGTAGTTTTATTACCTGATTAATAAAAGGTAATGCCGGTTACAAGTTATTTTAAGCGTATTCAGTTATGGAGTACTTTTTTTTCTTACACTTCGTGAAGGTGCTTCGTAAACAGCTAACTTGGTTCGGTTGGAATTATTTTCTTTTTTCTGGAGAATTTGGAAAAATAAAACGTGTTTCCATCATCCAACTTAAAAACTAAAACATCATAAAATCGATTTTTAGGGAAATTATTATTAATTTAAGCTCTAAATATCCTAATTAGGAAAGCTTATCAGATATAAAAGTAACATATTTATATTTTTAATAGTTTTCATAGAATTAATTTGGAAAGAATTTTGTTATACCCCGCATTAAAGTTATCTGGGTGAGCTAGAGTGAACTTGTTTTAATGAAATTGTCATTATTTCACTTCAGAAAAAAGGCACTTATCCCTATTTGAGATATAAGGCAAAATTAGTCTGATTAACAACACACAACACCAGGCGTCGACAACATACTTCTAGATGCCCATATACATCTGCTGTTCAACAATCAATATAGGTTTATCGCTTTCAAGAATATTTGGGAATGATCAAATCGCCCAATGTTCTTGTTGACCTGCCCAAATATATCGTGAAATACCATCACTCCCCAACACCAAACATCAGTTCATCATCATAACCTTTTTAAGCCCAGTAAATACGAAGAAGTAGAACGAGTACATGTGATTGTAGGAAATTAAGAAATTATCAAAGCATAATATTCAATCGGTGAAACTAAAGTGTAGAAAGAAAAAGAATATTTAGTAATTTTTAAAGTTAAAGAGTAACGTGAATAATAATTAAAATCATTTACGTATAATAGTTTAGCGGTAAATTTAGAATAGCTGATTAGAGATCAGGAAAGTGCTAAAATCAGTGCCAATTTGTTTTTAATTTGAGTTGCTTCTCTTTTTTTCTGTTGGTTGAAAATTATTTATGTATACATATGGGTCATTCTTAAAAAACATGACCAATTGGTGTCCCCAGACTTTACTATTTTATATTTTGTTTCTCCAAAAAGAAAATAGAAAAATATCTGCATTTTTATAAATTATTGTCGATTCTACGTAACTTTATTATAAAACAAAAATAATTAGTTATCTGAAAATAACTTAAAAAATATTTCTAATGTCAAAGGTTTAGCAAAAACCTGTGTCCCGAGCCAATTTATTAAAATTTAATAGTTATTTTCAGTTAAAATAAAATTGAAAAAAAATAATATTTACAATTTTTGTTATTCAGTTTGTATATATTAATACCATATATAGAAAAGAATGATGAAAAATACTTTTTTTGAAGAAAAATCTTGTCCCCAGGTTTTGGTCCCCTCTGTTACGTCCACACATTTTATTGAAAAATTTTTGTTAAACGTTATAACGCGTATATTTCTCTTATGCTTCTCCATCAAAACTTAGCTAAAATCAACAAAATGTGTTTTTAACTGTTCAGTCTTGTTTAGAGCGTGGTTGAGTAAGTAACTTAATTGTAGGCCGGGTGCGTACCCTTATTCAGTGTCTACTCTGTTACTGTCGAAAAACGGTGAGTAAAGTGATTTTTTATTTATTTTATAATTTTTTTATAAATATTTTGTGTACACTAATTAAGTGGACAAATAAATTCTACAAAATTCTAATAAAAAGCTCAAATATGGTATTTTTGAGTTAATTTGTCCCCTCTGTTACCGGTCCACTCTGTGACTTATTATCAGTAAAAACTCCAAAAATTTAAAAAAATTCTGCTGGTTATGGATTCCTATTGTTGATAAGATCCGTAACCACATGAGGCCAATTATAAACATATTTGGCCAACTTAATTTTTTAAAATTACAAAATTCAGAATGGTTATGTTTTTAAGAACGACCCATATACATATGTATATAAATCAGAAAAAGAGAACCAAAAAAAAAAAAACAAAATTTTGCTCATGAAGTATAAAAATTATTAAAACGTCACAACACATCACAGCAAATATCTGCATATCACTGCCATTAAACCCTATTCGTTTTGATATTACATTATACTACTGGTTTCAACAACCTTATGTCCAATACAAAATATTTGTGAACCCATCTAACACGTAAGGCTTAAGGAAATCACTATACTTAAACCAAATAAACTTAAAATTGTTTGATTAGTTATTTAAAATTTCTTTACTATTTCTACGTTTACGATACTACAAGTAATAAAAATTATTGAAGTTTGACTAATTATAGTTTTACATAAAATATTTGTTTAATACAACGAATAATTTTACGGTTTAGTAAACAAAATTTTGTTCGTTCTTGAATTCTTGAGGCAGTTCATTTAAACTCTCACCCTTAATACAAGAGAAAAAAAATCTCGAAATAAAATTTGGTATAGCGGAAAAAATTCTTATTGGTGATTAAATATTTAGCTGTATTTTGCTATAAGAATACACGTTGCTTTGCATTTAAAAAAAAAACAACATGACTTCTACCTCTTCCACGTCCACATCTTCCATTTAGGAAAGATTTTATTCGACTGTGAGGATTTGCTTCAGTTTTGTCAAAAATTCAACAGTGCTCCTGTTGAAAGCAGTTCTTGAGGTAAAAATAAAAGTTTAAGACTCAAGATGGCACAGGGTAGAATCCTCTTACGAAAAACTCATGCTAGCTCAAAACGAGATAGTGCCAGACGAATTTAAAAAAGAATCAAAATTGAATTTTGATGCATGTTCAGAGGCATTCTACCATTGCACTTCCCCAGCGCTTGAACTTATGAATGCTTTTGAGTTAGATCGAACCCAAGCACAAGGATACGAATCTTCCCCTCGATTCTCTATGGGCCGGCAATCTACCACTCATAACTTAGTATCAGATGCCTCTTTCTCAAACTCCCACCATGTGATACAGAAGTTTTTAAAGGTAGCTATGAACAATGGGCATCCTTCCGCGACATGTTCACAGCGGTATACATAAATCACCCCAAGCTCACTCCCGTAACGAAGTTAAACCACCTCCGAAATAAGACAAGAGGTGAAGCGGGTGCTATAGTTCAAAGATATCCGCTTTCTAATGACAGTTTTGAACTCACATGGAGGGCATTAGAGACCCGATACGAAAACAATCGTGTTTTGGTTGACAACCAAATCAAAATTCTGTTCGACATACCATCAGCAACAAAGGAGGATAATGATTCCATTAGAAGAATCCAATCATCCGTAAATGACTCCCTAGCAACCCTAAGGACCCTTGGTGTTGAAGTGAGTAGCAGGGACCCCATCTTGATTAGACTAATATCTACTAAACTCCCAGAAACCACACTCTCACTTTGGGAACAATCCCTCACATCCCCCCGTAAACTACCAAAGTGGAGTCAAACGTCCTCAAACCTTAAGTAAATTTCAAGCACATTGCTCGAGAATGTTTTGATGCGCACAGCAGAGCAAAGGTGAGCTTTTTACAATCAGAGCATTAATTGATCCTGGCCCTCAGCGTACATTTTTAACCGAAAGAGTGAGGAATAGACTGAAACTTCCATACAAAAAATCACACTTTGACGTCATTGGCATTGGTGGTCAAAGTCAGCAAAGAATGCAAATTTGTTTTGTATGCCAAAAGACACAAGCTGAGAATTCCCATAAAAACGATAGTCCTACCAAAAGTCACAAAAAGACCTCCAGCGTGTACTTTTGTGAAACCCAATTCCACGGAACTTTCAGACTTAGATCTAGCAGACCCTACCTTTAATAAAGCATCTCGAATAGATCTTATTCTGGGGAATGATTACGAACACTCGGTAAACATAAACATAAAGAAAAACATCTGTGGTAAAACATCAGCATATAATACCAATTTCGGTCCAATTGAAACTCAAACAGTGCAAACCTTTACAACGACAATCTCGGAATCTTCGGAACTAAATATTCTCTTAAAAAGGTTTTGGGAGCAAGAAGAAGTCCCTGTAGCTCACACAAAATCAGCAGAAGATTAGTTCTGCGAAGAATTTTATACTCAGACAACTACGCGTGATGAAACTGGTAGTTATATAGTTAGGCTACCCTTCAAAAAAGAATTTCCGGAAACAGTCTTTCTAGGATCATCAAGATTCATAGCCTTAGCCCAGTACTCTACCATGGAAAAAACACTGGCCAAAGATCCCGGCCTGGTTGAAATTATTTACCACACCACGCGCAATGCATCTAGAAAATCTAAATCCCAATTCTCTCTAAATGACATTCTGCACACAGGGCCCACCCAACCAAACGATTTGATATCCATGTTGCTGACATTTTGACCGGAGGTTATACCGTAGAAGAAACCCTAGAAGCTGAAAATCCGCTGATTGAAACCCTAAAACCAGCAGAATTTCCTCTAAAAAAGATAACCGCAAATAATCAAAAACTTTTATCCAATCTGCCCAAAGAAGATCTGTACGATTCAGATTTTCTTCGTTTTCATTACACCAGCTCCACTAAAACCCTAGGGATTAGATGGAATGCCCTAACAGACTCATTTTCATATAACTTTTCACCCTTTGAACATTCCACAAAAAATATTAAGCGACAGATTCTACCTTCAGTAGCAAAACTCAAAACTCCAGCGGGATGGATAACGCCCATAGTAATAAGGGCAAAAATGCTCATACAACAGTCTTACGATTCACTACACCGTCTTGTTCAGGATCTGTCGCAAGTAGAACAAATTTCTATCTCAAGATGGTTACACTAGCTACCCACTGATTCCGTTCAAATGCATGGGTTCGCAGACGCATCCAAGGCGGCATACTGTGCCACAGTATACGTGCGGTGTGCGAACAGTAAACACAATAATTTCTCAAATTTAATAGTGGCAAAAAGGAAAGTTGCCCCAATACAGACAATTTCACTTCTACCATTAGAGCTCACTGGCGCGGTCTTGCTTGCAAACCTGGTTACGCACGTATTTACATCACTGAAACTGGAACCAGGGATAGTATATTTATGGACAGATTCATTCATAACGCTAGAATGGCTGTCAAAGCCTCCATGTGCATGGGAAACCTACGATACGAATAGAATCTCCCTGATTCATGCGACGTGGCAACACGTCTCAACCCATGATAATCCAGCGGATATAGGAACAAGAGGATGTAAACCTCAAAATTTAGTACACAATTCCCTTTGGTGGCATGGACCATCATGGTTATCAAGACCCGCGTCTGAACGGCCTAAAAAAACTCATTGAAAGTCACAACCAAATAAGCAACCAAATGTGTAGAATGGTGTAAACGGAATTTTACATTTTCAGGCTCAAGATTCGAATAAAGGGCATAATACGGTAATGCAAAATCTTTATAATTTACAAACAAACCGGAATTGACTTCGCCGGCCCATTTGAAATCAAAACCTCAACTCGACGGAAGTCCCTCTCATTGAAAGGATACGCTAGTGTATTGGTTTGCTTCAGCACAAAGACAATTCACTTAGAGGCATGCTCTGACCTTTCCTCAGCGGCATTTTCCCTTCGTTGGGAGGCGGGGGCTACCCCAAAGGGTTATAACAGATAACGGAAGAAATTTCCTGGGGGCGAGTCGAAAACTTGAGGATGAATTTTCGAGCTTTTTAGCAAACACGGCGCAAGACATAGCTCAGAAATATATTACTCATGGGTTTGAGTGGAAGTTTGTACCCCCACACGCACCTCACGTATTGCAGGTGCACAAAAGTTTACCTTCGACGAATTTCCCACCATTTTAGCTAGAATAGAAGGAGTCCTTAATTCTCGGCCTATTTCGGCTCTATCCGATGATCCGTCTGATTCAAATGCTTTAACTCCCGGACACTTTTTAAGGGGAGAACCCCTAATGGCCTTTCCGGAGAAAAATTGCGAAACCATGTGTCTTATCAACCGGTGAGAAAAATGTAAAGCTCTCCACCATCAGCTGGCCGTTCACTACAATGTACATATCTACATTTTTGTTCTAATTTTTCTTGTGGGTTCATTGAGCAGTTTTGATTTACAAGTTTTGTATTCCCTGCAGCTTACATTACAGCAGTTACCTTTATCGTTTTTGTTTGTTTAAGGGACACCCTGTTATGAATTTTGTTTTGACATTCAATCACTCAAAATTCATCAATCATTAAACTTTGTTAGAAAAGTGATATCCGTCTCTCGTCCATTTTAATAAAACTCGTGGACCGGAAAATTTATCTTCTTTACCAAAATTAAGCTGCAATTTTAATTCCACACGTTTACCTTCCAACTTTTAACAATACGTCGAAATTAAGTTTACATATAAAACTTCAATACTGTGCGACAGTAGATAGGCTAAAGGAGCGTCAGTAAAGTATACAGGTTTCAGCCGCATATTATCTGGTACGACTTGGAGTTTTAATATTCATCCCTTGTGGAGGTAAACGTTTTACAACCCACCTAAAACAGGTATAATTTTTGCAAACAATTTGATACTCACTGGTATCAATCAATGTTCCTTATTACTATTTCTTGCAAAGACTACTTTACACCAAATTGTGCAACACCGCTACTGCCTTTATAAAACAAAAAAATATAGGATTACGCAGCCGTAAACTTGATTTTTGTTTGGTCATAAAAACGGTTGTACGGGAATTCTCAAAAATAGGGAGAGCGTACACAAAATTAAGTTAGAAAATTGGTCGTAAAAAATAACTTGATGACCTCGTTCGAAGAGCGACCGGTAATCTTTCATGGTACAACTCAACAAGTTACGGCTTTAATGCTACGATTAAGAATACCTCAGTAAACGAACCCAATTGTATTTCACGTGTCTCAGACAAGGTGTTAAAAGCACTTTGCAGTTTACCTTTTACAATTATGTTTTTTTTGCACCCTTGACAATTAGAACCTTTCGCATGCTTACTTAAAATCGGATTTGTCACATAAAAATCTAAACAAAAAAAAGGGAGTTTGTAATAATTGTCTGTAGAACAGGACTTGGATCAAGAAAGGACAGAACCTCCCCCTTGCCCGACTGTTGCTAGTCTTATGAGTCCTTATGCAGTCCTTCTCTTGGATTTTATTCCGCAACGTGTTCATTACAGCTCTTTGGTCCTTTCTGAATTTTTGTGATATCTTTATTAAGCACGGAGATACTGAGTTACCGATTTAACCCTTTTTACCCGTAAACCGCTCGAAGGATTTTGTGCAAACTACTAAATAGTCCGAACAAAGCCTAAACATTTGGTACGGATAGGTGAGCCCGATCTTGAGTTATAAAATTACAACGAAAAGTGTAATTGATTTTTATATATAAAGATTTACTGCCGTATTCATAAAAAATTAAAATGGATTTGAAATGCATTTTAAGAAAAATTTGTATGAAAATTTTGCCTTAAAACACATTTCAAACTAATTTTATTTTTTATGAATACGGCAGTTGTTCTTTAAACCTTTATTAAATTTGAAAAGTTTCTATGAATACAGGCATAAAACTTTAAAGAAAAATTCAAATATGTACAAAATGCCATATTTTTTAGAATTTTCTATTTTTTGTTTTAATTACTTATAGTTTATAAATGCATATTTAAATTAATATTGAGCACCAATGAAAATGCGTATTAGAATCACTGAACTTCATTGGTTTGAATTCGCACTCATTCAAATGAATATTTCAGGTCAATGAAAATCCTAATTCATCCCGGAACTTTTAATAACGAGGCGTTTAATTAATGCGAACCCATTCATGCCAATGACACGTTAATGTAAAAATCTGGCATGTTTCGCCTAAAATGAACCTTGGAACCCATGCATTTATTACTTCTTTTGCATGTCTTTTATTTGCCGGCTTAAATGTTTTGTTTAAATTGTTTTCAGTTATATTTTCCGTACAAATTTTTCTAAATATACATTATAAATGCATTTAATTTCTAATAAATAAGAACGTAAAAGATTCCATCTTAAAAAGAATTTTCATCGAAAGTAATTAAATTCTAATATGTATTAGTGATTAATAAGTTTTGGACAAGAAGATTTTAGTTTGGGAGCTATAAAGCTCATACGCCGCATGAAAACTTAAAGGTTCTTAACTTAATATTATATTTTTTGATATCGATTTAATATACTATGGCCCGTTTTCACAACTTACCGATAGCTAAAAGTTGACTTTAACCGGCCTTATAAAAAGAGTTCCATTATTAAAACTTTACTTTAACCTAAAGTGAGCGATAAAGTAGATTAAGGTTCATCCTACTTGGTAGGCTAAAGTTAAGTTGTAATAATTGAGCACTTTACATTCGGCCGATAAAATCCTTCCTTTAGCTATCGGTAAGTTGTGAAAATGCGCCTATGTAGAAGATATTTTGAGAAAATTCTATTTAAAAAAAACTCATTGACAATATATGGATTTTTCCAAATTAATTCTTAATGGAAAATTTATTTAAAATATGTTAGAACAGCTTTTTAGAGATAATCTTAAGCATTTATAAATATATTTTATGGTGAATTTTTGGCGTATTTTAGCAATACGGAACAAATTTTGTTTTTTAGGATTTAAAAAAAACATTTTTAAATATGAAAAAAAATGTATTTTATTGTCAAAAACTAAAAAAATAAATGCTTTGACGATTTTTGATATTTAATTTGTCGAAAAAGGCCAAAATCAATCTGACAACCCTGACTGATACTTATTTTTCTGATAGTGCAAAGAAAATATTCCTGGAAAATATTCAAGGAATAAGGCCCGCTTTCACAACTTACCGATAGCTAAAAGTTGACTTTAACCGGCCTTATAAAAAGTGTTCTATTATTAAAACTTTACTTTAACCTAAAGTGAGCGATAAAGTAGATTAAGGTTCATCCTACCTGGTAGGCTAAAGTAAAGTTGTAATAATGGAACACTTTTTATACGGCCGATAAAATCCTTCCTTTAGCTATCGGTAAGTTGTGAAAACGGGCCTGAGACAATTAAAGTATAAAAGCTTTTAAAATTGTAATTTGACTTAAAATGCACATTCGAATTAATATGAAAATTTGTGGAATTGTTTCTAGTTATATCCGTTAATATTCGTAGTTTTCTTGGTACATATTCTGTGGTGTTTTTCGTATTTTTACAAATAAAACCAAATGTACCATTCATCTCTGATTGAAAGCTCACACACAATTATACCTACTGTTGTACTTAAAAGTTTTTCTTTCAGTTTATGAGTGTTACTTAATCGTTATTAAATTTGTTTTAATTATTTTTCACAAAAATATCAAAAGTTTAGCAATTGTTATTGTATAATTGTCGAAACAGTTACAGTTCATTGTTTATTTTTTCGCATAAATATGACTGAATATAAATGTTGAATATGAAGACTCATACCCCTAATGGCATATGTACTGTGTAGTATGTCTCTGTAACGGAGTGAATATATGTATTTGTATGTGTGATTGTTTAATGTAAACGGGTTCAAAAATGGTTGCTACTACTGCTTTGTTGTTGTTTTGGGAAAAATGAAATTTTAATTTTCGCCAAAAGTTTACTAACTGTAAGATCCATTAAAAATACATTTAATGAGTCACTTTTAAACTAACGACAATTTTATTTTAACGTTTTCCGTTGCCATTTCGTCGTGTCCGTTTGTTTTTCGTTACAGTGTATGAGGAGGAACTTCTGTATATAATTGTCCATAAATTCTAAAGAAATGTGCTTATTTTTTATATTTGTTTCTTTTTCATTATATTTGTTATTGTTGTTTCGTACTTTTATGAAATCTCAAAGAAAATTATTTAATTCTGTAAAATGTTTGCTATAAACAGACATATAAACAGTCACTTTCATTTGCTCTCTACTCAAGGGACCCTGTGCGCCATTGCTTCCATTTACTGGCTTAGCCTCGGGCAAGGATGGGAGTTCTATTGATGCAGTTTCTTTTTGGTTTAAAAGAGTTTTTGTGCCTTTATATGCAACACCGTAAGTTAACCAAGTTTCGAAGTGAAATTATTTATTTTATGGTTTATTTGCCATTTAACTGCCTGTTTTTAGAAAACGTAAGCAAGTGAGTGAGTGAGAAAATATATTGAAAACAAAAACAAATTTTCGTTTTTTATTGTTGCTTTCAATATAATTTCTCACTCACTCACTTGTTTACGTTTTCTAAAAACAGGCAGTAAATTCAGACTTTTTTTTTTCTATATTTTGAAAAGCTGAACTAACCGTCTGTTGGTATTGAAAGATGGAAATGTGTGTATGTTTTCTAAATAAAAATAGAAGCTCAAGGGAGTTAAAAATTTAAAATTATATATATAAATTTTTTTAATGTAAAATTTAAAGTGGAATAATTGAATTATAAAATGACTTTAAATTTTTAAGCTCTTTTATTTAATACAAGCGTCCGGGTGTAATCATTGCTGTTGAAAAATAATTAGTAAATAGATTATTTTAATTATTGAAGTAAAGTAAGTTATCAAATGCGATTATGTTTAGTTGCGTTCGGTTACTTAAGGATTAAAATGTTGGTTGGTTAACGTAGTAACACGCAAACAACAAATCGTTATCAAGTAGGTTTGATTGTGACTCTGTTTTAATAGGACGACACCACTCGTCTAGAAAGGTGATGTTAAGGTAGCTACGGCCAGCCCGATGCGTTGATGCATTTTAATATATTGTCGAGTTTTACCCGCGGTACCTTAGAGAGATCCTGTAGATCCTAATTACCAAATAGCTTGTGTCTGGTTAAAATTAAAGCTGGGCAATCAAATAAAACGTGAAATACTGTCTCCTCAGTTCCAAGTTCTTGTCAGCTGCTAGAGAATTTAAAGAAAAAGAGACCAAATCTGCTATCGTATCTACTGATCGCCCAGGGTATCAATTCGAGGTGTCCTTTTGGTTGTACTTCAGAAGTTGCATAGAACATTTCCTGTTGTATGTGGGCTACGTTTTATTGGTAGCCCTGCAGTCTTTTATTGAGCTCCACCTACCGTTAGCCTTAAGGCGACCGTACACGACATGTATGTGTCATTTGACATGCCAAATTTCCCACTGTAAAAAACATACATGTCGTGTGTTACCTTTTTAACTTTGCTTCTGTAAAAGTCAGACGCAAATTCATCTGACTAAATTTCAATTAGAGCGTGCTCTATTTTCTTCTGACAAACAATCTGACATCAGAAATCTATGCCGGGAAAAAACCATCAGCGCCGTCCACTATTGACGGAATTATTAGCCGGCTGAAGTTAATATTTAACAATACCGATATATGTACGATAATTTCACCAGTGAATAGCAATTTTGTATATATATTAAGAAAAAACGTTTCATTATAATACCCTAAATTGGTATCTTCCAATTTAAAGAAAAAAATGTTTAGATGGCTGAACTCTTTTTTCGGCGCAAACAAAAATTTGTATGGCGGCCGTACGCTATTTTGAAACCGAGAACTTTGGTTTCTGCAATAACAATGCGAAAAAAACATAGACAATGTCAGAATAAAATTACATGTACGTTCGTGAGCGAATAGTATAAACCTTATGTAAAACAGCAATTTTGACAGACATGCACAATTACATGTGACTTGAAAAGTTGACACGTCAGATTTAAAGTTGCCACTATTTCAGCATAAAATAAGCTTGTTTCATCCGGAAGACGATGGGAGAGGATAATTTGTTATTCTTTAGAGAAGACACCAGAGGCATGAGTGAAGAAGGGTAGGAAATTCGACTGTGAGTTTTTCCATAGTCAATACGGGGGTGATGTTGTTTGGTAATCGTTTCAGAAGTTTTTTCTACAACTAAGATCATTGCATGCCCGTATGTTCTTGCATCCCAACACAGTGTTGCCAACAGTAGGGAATTTTCCCTATTTGTAGGGGTGTTTTCGGAAAATTTTAAGCGTAGGAAAAAAGGACAGATATTTTATTTTAAGACAAATGAAGGAAATTTTCAAATTATTATCTCATCCCAATATATTGTGTAAAATCACGTAAATATTCGTCTTATTTTCATTTAAATTCATTTTCATTTTTGTAAGTACATATGTAGTATTTATTAACAGAAGCCTTCAACTATGTGTCCTTACAGCCTGCCAGTCTTCAAAAATTGCCAAAAAAAAAGTGTAAAAGAATATCCATGGTTCCCTTAATATATAATTATAATATAATCGCGTTTGCGTTTGCGAACTATTGTTGCTATTTGCATTCGCAATCACATTCGCTTAAATGTATTTTTGTAAACAAAGAGAAATAAAACAATACAATTTCGAATTTTTAAAAAATTTGTAATGAAGAATATTTTTAAAACGAATTTTTTTTATATTTTAGTTCAGGGGAACTGAAGAAAATATTTTTTAAAATTTTACAGAGCCTTCCCTTTTATTTGGTGCCAAGTTTGCTAAAAAATAATATATTAAATTAATTATTTAAAATAAGTATTCTTGAAAAATGTTAAGCTCTTCAAAAAGTACAAAAGGTGAGGAAATGAAAATTCAAATACATACGAAGTTTGACTATGTTTTTTCTTAAGATCAGTGATAACCAAGCCCTGAACGCACGCATACAAAGATATTATGTGCTTGAGCATTAACTGATGATAGCCTCAGGGTTGTTATATGTAACGATTTTTCGTCATTTTGACGATTTTTTTGAGAAAATACAGTAAAATGACGATTGACGATTTGTTAACTAAAAGTAAAAGTGTTATGACGATTATCTGGCATAAATAAAACACTTACAAGAAATATTTAAACATTATATTGGGAATAGTCCAAAACGTAAATCAACTTTTCGAAATACAAAAATGTATGAAATTAAAAAAAAAAAACAATTCCTCCCCCATCACAAAACAGGTGGATTACAATAAAAGCATTAGTAATTCAAATTCTACAATTATATAAATACCATCGATACTGCAAAAAATATACACTAGAGCCCCGATTTGGTCCGCATTTTAAAAATTGCATTTTTTCGATGAAGTCATAACCACATGTGAAGAATTTTTCTATTTTCGTGTAAAAAGGAGAATTCCCATTTAATTCTGTTAGGTAAGTTATCCTAAGTATAGTTGCGTGTTAGGAAGTAAGAAGTTAGTTCTTAATAAGAAGTTGTGTAGAAAAATGAGTGCAAAGAGAAGAAAATGTATTAGTTTGAAACTAAAATTGGGCGTAATAAAACGTTTCAAGTCGGGTAAAAAGACTGTTGATATAGACAGAATCCTGGGTTTAGCACCTTCAACAGTAAAAACAATTTGTAATAGTGATAGCGCTAAAAATTAATCATTTAAAGATATACTGCTCGAGTTAATAGCAAATGAGATTTTATTTTTTATTTAATGTTTTTGTGAATATGGATAAATGAAATAAATACATTTTTGTTATGTATTTATGAAAATTAATTTTTTCTTAAGTATTTCTTTTTAAATGATAAATATATTTCAGCTCACTTGCCGAAATAAATAGAATAAAAAATAACCATATCACTTTCTTCATCATTAATAGAATTTCTTGCTAAAAGTGAACCAATCAATTCAATAAATTGTCTCCAATTTGTAAAATTTCAATAAATGACGATTTGTTGACGATTTTGTTAAATTTTCGTGGCGATTTTGACGAATTTTGTTAAGCCTTTTGACGATGTTTGAGGAAAAAAGTCTAACAACCCTGGATATACTGATGTTTTGAAACGAACAAAGTTGTCTGCGTGGAAAATACGATTATTGACTGCCTCGCGAGGCTATTGAGTGACTATCACTTGTTTATGCTAGGAACACAACTGGGACGATCGACGAATTTTTGGCCGCGAATATTCGTCGCAAAAAATAAAACTTATTTGCGTATATGAAAATACACACAATCATGGCGTCGGTCGAAATTCGGCAGTCGCGGCGACTTTGCAATAGATTTATTTCTTTTTCATATGCCGGCGAACGATGAACAAATCAGTACCAGGTGACCATGTTTGATTTTAGTTTTCAAGTATTTTAGTATATAAAGTTACTTTTTTACTTTAATAATTGTTTTTTATTAGTTTATGGCATTATAAATAAATATACAAACCAGATAACTATAAGAATAATTTTTAATTCTGGTTTTGTTAATTTTTGTGTTTTTAAGTAAATTTTTTTTATATCTCTCTTTGCACAAACAACAAACAACTTTCTCAATTAGTAAAGATGTAAGTTATTCGTCGTTATTGTGTTTAATACGACGATTTTACTCAGCGAATTTTTACTAAAAAATTCTTCGTGTAGGGCGCAATCCGTCGTTGTGTTCCTAGCCGGGGCTGTCAAATGTGGCGATTTTTCGCCAACTGTGGCGATTAATAAACCTAATTGGCAACGCAATTTTGTGCTTGGCGACATGGCGATTTTTCTTAGCGAAATTAAAAAAAATTGGCGACTATTTTGGCGATTTCTAAAACGCGTTTTATCTTTTTTTTCATATTTATATGAACAAATTTATGAGTACTGGCTAATATTTTTCTTGGAATTGTTAACAAATTTTAAAATCGCAATACGAATGCCGTTTATTTAGGTTGTAAATTGATAATATTGCCAGATACATTAGATTGAAAACTTTAAAAATTTGATTCCAAAGAAATCTTAGATTTTCGCACATTTTCCTTATCAGAAGTTATAAATAATCGAATATTTACCGAAAACTTATTTTGCAAAATAAATTTTAAAAACTGAATTGTTTTCGATTTTATATCTAATGGGATTTTTAAACTAAATAAATAAATGTACGCTGGGTAGCATAAAAAAAAGTTGAATTAATACCGAACGAAAATCAGAAAATTAAAAAAAAAACGTTGCATTGATATATGATTCTTTATATGTATTAGTATCAAGCGTAATTTTCAATGTGAAGTGCAGAGCGCAGTTTTTTTTATACATTTTGACTTTTTTTACGAAATAAAATCAAAATTTTCTTTTAAGCCTTACTTAAGCTACGGTCACACTTATTAAATATTTGACCAAATAAGCGTAACCACTACTTTTGTTAATAGTTAGTGAGATTTAACAAACTCTTAATATCACAAAATAAAGCTTATTATACTGCTAGGCATAGCAAAAAACAGTTTTCTGTAAGATGAGGAATTATAACCATAATAAATATTGGAAATCAAGGAAATAATTATTTAGTTTGCTTGTTGGTTCCGTTTTTTTCGTCAAATATTTGACAAGTGTGACCTGACCGTAGCTTTAGAATATTAAAAAAAAATTAAATATTCACTTGAAATTTTTAAAAACCCTGATTTTATCTAGAATCGAAAACGAATCTGGGTTAGAACGTAATTTTTAAAAATTATTCCTTTAGAAGACTGAGTTGACTTTAAGTATTCCAGTTCAATTCCAAATATCCAATTGAAATATATCTTTTGAGACATTTATCCGTTGCTTCAAATAAATACAGCATTGTACCATATTCTGACTTATATTCACATAAAAAATCACTCCTAAAAAAGGATTTTTTGCATCAAACTCTACTCATTTGGCATACATGATTTTTAAGATAATCAGCCTTATAATGACAATTGCACTATTTAAAATCGCAAAAGTCAGATCTGTTAAGGTGGTCCGAAACTTGCGCCTTTTGCTAGCGATCTGCCAATGTTTTTTACAAAAATTCTAGTTATCTTCAGAATAGTATTGCAATTTAACTTCGCCAAACTGCTTGCGATTTCAAGTCAGAAACACAAATGTTAAGCGTTTTGCACTTGTCTATTATAATATAAACACTTAAATATGGAAAATTTAAATAAAGGTAAAATTCACTTGTATACTCTTTTTTATAAAAAAAATCTTTTTTTTCTTTTGCGATTTTTGGCGAATAATTTTTATCAAAAATTTAGAAAAATAAATTTTTGGGGATTTTCGGCGATTTTCAATATGCTATTTGGCGATGAAGGTGAAAAAAATCTGACAACCCTGTTCCTAGCATTAGATTAAAGGATATATAGAGGTGTTTCTGCCAAAAAGAACAAATTTCAATTTGTCACACCGTGTTATTATGGCATTTACATGTTTGATAAATTCCCATTTTATACTATTGATAAACTGAAATTTATTGTTGATGGGATAAGCTATTCCTATGCGCATTTCACTGGTTGATTAAGCCAGATCGACAGGAAACTTCATTCTATTTCTTACATATTGAGACGTATCATCTTACTGCCTACTATAATCGTTTTAATTACATATAACAAAATGAAGCAGCTGATTTGCAACGTTACTGTTACTCCTGGCTAACTGAGCGTTAATGCAGACTGATCCTTGTCTACAAAAGAGACCTGGAAAACTACTACACCGTGTTTTTTATATTTTATTCATTTTTTTTATAAAAAGACTAACTCTGTCCGTTGATTAAACTATTTTATTTTCTTTCTTATCGATTTTTGAAGAGTTTTCTACCAATTAACCCTCTAATGCCACATTTTTTGTTTGCCTTGAAAAAATCAAATTAAGCTAAATTTAGGATGAGAAACATAATTCTGACTTCAGTTTTTTCTTTTGAGTACTCGTTGACCTGCAAGGTCCGCCTTGAGGCGGAGTTGGGCATTATCGTAATAATTTAAGATACGTTTTTGATATGATGCCTCCAGACGAGGACAGCAGAAACATCTATACTCAATAGCGATTATTTTATTTTTAATAAAAACTTTATTTCAATTGACCGTTAAGATTCGCACCAGGGATTTTTTCAGCCCGATTTAAAGCTTTGAAGTATTATTTTTTCTATTTACAATATTAATGCACATTCCGGCTTTTTCTCTATTAATGCCCTAGCCCGCCTCCAGACGGGTTCAGCAAAAACATCCATATTCAGCAGCGATTATATTTTTTAAAATGAAAACTTAATAAATATTTCAATTGAACGTTTAGATACGCACCAGTATTTTTTTCGGTCCGATCTAAAGCTATGCAATATTATTTTTTCGATACACAATATTAACTTTCTTCACAAAGAATACAAAAATTAACGTTGCCGTTCAAATTCAAGGCCTTAGAAATTCTAAAGCTGGTAGGGAATTTGTTTTCATTGATTGCTAGTATTCAACAAGCGGTGATGCCAACTTAGCTATTACGGGGCTAGATTTAGCTCTTTTTAATTACTCCCGTCTCGTAATTTTTCCGATTAAACCTTTTTTTTTAAAGAGAAAGGCTTGGGAATCAAATCCTGCACTCAAAATATTATATAGTTAAATTCAAACGAAAATTACACGGTGCTACAGTGTAAAAAAACTTGGAAAACGACATAGCGTGGGTTATTGGTCTTGTTGAGAACATAAAAAATTTTGTCAAAAAAATTCAGAAACACCCTCAAATTCAGAAGTTATTTTAAAAAAACCGTTTTCAGTGATGTTCGTCAACTTATCGACCTGTAACTGAGTCAGTTCTTGTCCGATTTTAATTTTTTTAACGGGTTTGGAAAGAAAACTAATTACTCTTTAAAATGACGTGCATTTTTTATACATTTGTAAGTTATAACAATTGTTTTTGTTAAGAATATCTACAAAAACAAACGAAAATTATAAACTTTTTTGATTTTAGGATTTTAGCTTATAAAAATTTATATTAACATATGAAGAAAATTTAGTTCTTAACAAAACATGGTTTTAATTTTTCAAATCGGATAAAAATTGTATAAGTTATTCAACGTTTCATTAACACCTGTTTTTAGTATTTTCTCCCACCGCGCAAAACATATGAATAAAAAAAACAATTAACTATACAGGCAAATTTGTCAACTTAATAATTTGTTTGTTGTAATTTTACAGTTACGTTTTTGGTATTAACTAATGTGTGGTTTACAGAAC
This sequence comes from Pollenia labialis, assembly GCA_949318255.1. NCBI lineage: Eukaryota > Metazoa > Arthropoda > Insecta > Diptera > Polleniidae > Pollenia > Pollenia labialis. Next base: position 48,163,657 of record OX439141.1, read on the forward strand.
ACGAATTCAAAATTTTGTTTTTGTTTTAAATGTAAGTTGAACGGACGAATAAGGCGTTCGTGTTCTGTAAACCACATATTAATAAGTTATTGTTAATCTGTCTTTATATAAAAAAAGAACTGGAAGATAATACAGATGAATAGGTTTTAGTATGCCCTATTTTTTTAAATCATTAAAAAAGTTTAGAATGTTTTTATATTAAATTTTTAGTCATATATATTTGGATAAATACATAAACTAATCGAATTTATTACCAACACAATGGCAAAGATTAAATACTACCTTTTGGTGAAGGATATTGTTTTTAGATAAGAGTAAAAAAAAGTGTAACTAGTTTAAAATTTGTGACAAGTGAAGTGATATTAATATTTAAATTTATTAAATCAAGTAAGTTTGTAATTTTTGTAATCTTTTAACAAATTTTTAATTGTGTGTAATTTTTTTCTGCAGTGTGTGATAAGCGTAATAATTTTTGTTATGTTTGCGGTTTATTCGCTGACAAAAAACATCGCTTTGATCTGAAGAAAAATAAAGCCTTGGCAAATGCCTTCAATACAGTTTTTAACTGCTCATACAGTTCTAGCAAATGTTATGAACCCGAAAGTATTTGTACAAGCTGTTCCAGTATGCTTAAGAAAACTAAGTCCGAAAAGTTTATAAGCCAGCCATTACCATTATCTTTCCCAATGATTTAGAATCATAAAATATTCCCTAACCAACAAGACTGTTATTTTTGCCAAACAAACATCACTGGTTATCAATATAAAAATCGTGATAGCATTAAGTATGCTAATGTGTTAACTGTTACTAAGCCAGTATTAAGTGCAATTAAATGTAATGAAACTTTACATAAACAAAGTGATGATGAATCTGAAAACGAGGAATGTGATATGGAATATTTACCAAAATCGGCTGAGCCACATTTTGTGCAAATGCATATTTTTGCGATCTTGTGCGAGATTTAAAACTTTAGTAACTTTTGCAAATATAAACCGATTTTAACAAATGATATCTCGTTTTTTTCTAGATAAAATTATCTTTAAAATACAGTGCAAATAAAGATAGGTTTTCATAGAAAAAAATTAAAACAACTCTTGTTGAATTTGAAAAATTAGGACAAAAAATAAAAAAATTAGATAATTTTGAGAAAAACTCACCTAATTTTTTGGAATATATTTTTTATGAATACATTTTATAAAAGCTTAATTCTTTGCCTTTCCAAAACAGTTTAAAATTTTAAAATCGATCAAAAATTTTGTGAGTTAGAGGTACTAAAGTGCTACGACCTACCCTAAAACAGTTTTTTGAAAATAACTCAAAATTTTGAGGGTGTTTCAAAATGTTTGAAAACGGTTTTTGTATGTCCTCACCTAGGCCTACAACCCCCACTAGGTCGCTTTTCAAGTTCTGACAAAAAGTGTTTTTTGTAGCAGTGTGTTATTTTTAAACAACTTAAAATTCATTTAAAAATCGGATAATTTCATTTAAAACAAATGATTTTTACATTAGTTTTAAAATTTTTTATTTATTAAACTGCATATTCCTTAAAATTGAATTGTTTTTACTTTTAAAAAATATATTTTAACCGACAAAAATCAAACTACATAACAAAATAAATACGGAAAAACATTATTTTTTGGTAGTTTATTTTTTGAATAACAAACACAAATGTTGAAAAATAAAATTATTCGTAAAATAACCATATTTTTATTCAATTTTAACAGTACGGAAAACGAATTTAATAACCCACTATCAGTTACTGTAATAATTTTATGATTGTGTCTTTAAAAAATGGATTAAGCCAACAAAAGATCCGTCAAAAGCTATATGCAAATATGACATGTAATTCAATAATAAAAGCTTAACATCTTCATTTAATACACCATTCGGACACTCAAAAACATAAAAATATATGGCGGCATTTAACGATGGTGTACTATCTTAACCAGTACCCACCCATGTTCTATAACTATAATGAGAACTTCTCGCATCGAAAAGATTTGAAACAAAATATTCCATCGTTTCTCGAAAAGTGAGATGATAAAAGTGTGTATATAACCCATGTCGATAACTGTCAAATGAGACTACGTCGTTACGTTATAAATGTTATAACATTGCACTCGAACGATGGCAGATGTTGGGAACGCCAGTTACACATATCGTTGACGGCGACCAAAATTTACCAAAATTTAAAATTTTTCAACGGCGGCGAAAATATAACCGTCGCACAGAGGGGTGAAATCGCAAAAAATAGACATTAATTGAAAAAATAAAATTTGTTTTTTTGAAAAATATTTAGTAACCGATTACAGTATATAAAATTCTACATCACTACTGAAAACTTCAATGTCATATGTTGTTTACTTGTCAAGCTGCATTGTATTAAAGTTAGGTTAGCTATTCGCGCACAATAGTGTTAATTGTTGGTGTTTTGTTTTGGCTTTGATATTGTTACAAGTAAGACTTTGAGTGTTTATAATTCTTATTCGCTTTAGGGTTTTATTTGTATAATATTTTTGGCCTTTCTAAAATCTTTGGAAAAGGTTTCCTGATGAGCTGGCCTAAGCAACCAGTGAAATGCGCATAGAAGCTTGCTTTCCCTCAACAATAAATTTCAGTGTATTTATCAAATATGAAAAACTGGGAATTTAGCACGTCATACGGAAATCGTATTAATAAGAAATTTGGTATAATTCGACGCTTAATGTTATATAGTTTTTCGTAAGTCAAAAGTAATACTTTTACTATGGAATCTTCAACCTCAGGTATTTTAGCGTTGTTCTAAATATAATTGTGTTAACAAAAGTTGTGCTAAAGTATTTTTAAAAAATTTTTTAAATATGTCTCAATTTTGGCTTTTTTCAAAATATTCGATATTTAAATATGAATGGTGTTAGTTGGCGTTAGAATATTAATATTTTAAGAAACTACAGTTCCTAGGCTTTCATATTCAGTAATAACACGTTGCGCGTTTTTGCACGAATTTTTTTTATTAAACAAAGAACGCCAGTTCTTGTCTTTTGTTTGCTTTGTATTCGTGGTTATAATTGTTGTTTTTCTATATAGTTGTCAAATGTGTGTTACAGTGACAAGAGTATTTGTTATTGTGCGTTGTGTATTGAAACGTAATTGCATATGTGCGTCATGTGTTACTTGTTGTGTTTGTGCGAAACGTCCAACGTAGCTCATAAGCTCATGTTAGTAATGATAGATGGAAAAGTCTGCAACGCACTAACATACACCAAATCAACCCAGAAGTGTTATTTATGTGGATCCACGAGTAAAGAATTTAACGAGATTGAAAGAATGATCGCTAAGGAGGTTAAAACAGACACATTGGAGTTCGTTCTTTCTATACTGCATGGTTGGATATGTTTTTATTAATGACTTTTTCACGTGGCGTATAAATTACCAATTAAAAATGGCAAGCAAAAACCGATTTCGAAAAATTAGTTGTTGCTGAAAACAAGAGTCGTATTCAAACGGAATTAAAAACTAAACCGGACTTATTATGTACCAACCTGGCAACACAGCAAGAAGATTTTTTGAAAACGCTGAAATCACTGCAGATATTACGAAACTAGATCTGGAGCTGATTAAGGACATGCACACAATATTAATTGCCGTAACTTGTGGTCATGATATCAATGTAAAAAAATTTAGAGTATTTGCTCAGAATACAGCTCGACTTTTTGTTAAGAAGTATCAGTGGCTTAACATGCCTCCAACCTTGCATAAGTTTTTAATACATGGCCAGAAATCATTTCGCACGGGCTATTACCGATCGGTGAACTGTCTGAGGAAGCCCAGGAAGCCCGAAACAAAGATTTTAAAAACTACAGAGAACATTTTTCTCAAAAGTAGTCGGGAGGATTGCAATCGAGACATATTAAATAGGTTCCTACTAAGTTCAGATCCAATCCTATCTGGAAAAACAAAATTGCCAAAAAAAAATTCCACCAACTTCCAAAATCAGTAGTAGATCTACTAGTTTCGCCTTCAGCTTTGACGAACGTGGCACCAGAAGGCACAAATCAGGACACAGATGACGAAGGGCATATTTTTTTAAAATAGCAGTTCAGAAACACACGTATTGTAATATATATATACAAGCTATTTATATTTTTGAACAAAACGCTCACCAGACGCATCCGTACACGATCGAACAATTTTAATATCTGCTTTGAGACCCGAATTTAGTTACATATATGATACAATAATCCACCTTTCGTCTACGTAATTATATTAAAAATAAATTGATTACACAGAAAAAAATTACGACAAATCAATTATCATATTAAATACCATATTCGTCAATACACTTAACTTTTTAATTGAAAAGGCACCAACAACTTAATTTGTAAACACAAAAAATTATTTTGTTAATCAAAATTGTTAAAACTCAACTAATAATTTAACAATGAGTTTGTAATATTGAGTGAAATATTTGTTAACAGTTAAATATAATTTTTAATTGTGAGTTTGTCATATTAATAAAATAATTTGTGGCTAACTAAGTAAAAAAGATGCAATTAAAATTTGTTTTAATTATTTTTTTTAGTAAAATACATATGCATATTAAATAACATCATTAACAACATTGTAAACTATTTAAGTCACAAATTAAGACCTGGATGCACTGGGAGGTTCATACATCATCACAAAACGGAATCTTGGCACCATTATCAGTATTAATCCAGAATCTATAATTTGTAAAAGAATGGTTAAAATTTATTTATAAATCATTAGATAATAGTGTTACTTACCGTAAAGATTGATTAAATTTCGCAATAATCCTCATATTGTTTATTCTTTAAAAGATTTTAGATCGAAAATCCAGATTTATTTTATTTTTAATTTTTTGACACACAATTATTTTTTTCTATGATATACAACTTGTTAATTTTCTACAAATGAAAGAAATTGTTAATATGACAATTTACAAACATGTTAATTAAGAAAATTGTTTAAAATATATGAAAAGTCTTAATTAATTGCCTTTAATTACTAAATAACTTTTGATATTTTTTCTGTGTTACTATTTAAAAATGTTATTACTTAAAAAAAAAAAATCCGATAGAGCCAGAGCTATTTTTTAAAAGGGGGCGTGGCACCACCTATTCCACCTTGGATGTAATTCATACTGTACGATCTGATAGTTCATGAGATATATCCGTTATAAGTTTCAGGTTATATGGGCGGTGCCACGCCCCTTTATCCAATCATATTATTATTATTATTAGCAGGTCAACAGTACAACATTGGGAAAGTTTCATGACAATCGATCTATTACTATGGCCGCTAGAGCGATTTTTAATAGAGGGGAGTGACACCGCCCACTTTTCCAACAGATGTGTAGCCTTTGTCACTCAGTGATAACGTAGCATTCTAATAGCGAAAGAATTTTTAAAATTGGATAAGTAGTTTAATTAATCTCCATTTTTGGAGATTTCACCTCACTGTGCGTCGGCTATACCAAATAATGTAAAGTGCGACATAAATGTTTGTTGTTTGCAAACGAGCTTTGAAAACATTCGTTTATTTTATAAAATTTTTAAAGTAAAATAATTGAACAATAAAAAAATATGCCAAGAACAAAATATTATTGTTATTATTCTTTGTATTTTGCATTTTTAATTCTTTTTTAGTTTTAACATTTTATATGTGAGTATATATGACATTTCAACGCGGGAACTATTCTCACAAAAATGTTACACACACACTTTTTCTGTAAATCGGCGAATAATTTTCTTACGCGACAGCTAGTACACGCCAAAAAAAAGTTACAGGCACAGTTTAGTTAGACAAACAGCTGTTTGTCTCAATATATGGCATTTTTGTTTCATTTCATTAAACATAAATTTGAATATTTGATTTAAGTACGAATGGATTTGTTTTTTCAGTGTAAAGTATAATTATTATTAGACTTCAAAATTTTTAAAGCAGAAGTTCTTATAATTTTGAAAAATATTAGAAAATTTTTTATGCCGAAAAATTTCGGAGTCAGAGTCGCGAGTTTTTGTGGGTACTTCGATTCCGGTACAAAAACCTCAACTCCGACTCCACAGCCCTGGGTAAAGCTATCGAGTGCCCATTTAATTCCCTTTTCAGAAATTATATTGTCTCGAAGTTACGTCTTAACAATTCGGGAAGTAAGTAAAATTTGAAGTGTTTCTGCTAATGATTCTTACTATGGATGTATTATCCGTCCTCCGTAAGTCGTAAGGCGGGCTAAAGTGACTGCTAAGGATTATCTATTTATTGGCTTTTTTAAGGCCATCAGTTTTTCCCGGTAGATCTGCACAAATAATTGCTAAAGTAAATATTGAAAGCTCTACGAACTTCGTTTCTTAATGTCAGTTCGGAATTCCAACAGGAAACTTTAAAGTAAGTTTTCTCTATATTTTCAAGTGACGCAATCTTTAATTTCATTACTGGTTTTCTCTTCAGTTTATGCTTAAGAATTTTTTTGAACTTTTCCCAAGTTGTTCATAATTTTTCTTTATTTTGTATGCGTCTAATATCAAGTATACCCTCCACCTATTATCTGAATACTACTCATTTATCGCCCGTTAGTGTTAAATCTAAAACCTCTTCTTAGCAATTTTCGAGATGGGAAATTTAAAAGTGGGTTCAGTACCAGAATTTCAAAAAGTTGGGTTATTAGTATTAATGAAATCTAATAGACACGCACCTCTGACGTTGATTTTCCTTCTACCTCAGATCGAATGTCCAGCCTTGGCATCACATAACAGAATTATGACTTCTGGCAACAAACAGGAAGTTAGGTAAGCTGTGTTCAAAGCAAAGTATTAATGTGTTTTTTTAGACCCTTGTATTTGCATAAACTATATTATAAATAGTGACCCATCTTCTAGGATTCCTGAACCAAAGATATGTCGATATCCTTTTGTTACCACAGAAGTTATATCGACTATCAAGACTTATTAAATAGGCAGCGTAAAAATAATTAAATCAAATAATAAAAAGGTAATAAATTATGTGCTTTTATATACGTACATATATGTACATATGTATATATGTATATCTGTGTATTAAAAGACAAACAAGGAAATTTCATGTTAAAGAAAAATATTTTTTTCAACTTATATTTTTTTGGCGTTCATGTTTGTTTACAACATAAATGTCAAATTGATTTCGAAAATTCGAAAACCAAAACCACTTGCAAGCAATGTATACGATTTTTCGTTGATAATTTCGTTTATTTGTCGTACAAATATAAATATTTAAGTACAGAACTAACTGCCAGGCCCACGATGTCGACAAGAACATTTTTTTCGAATATTTATATTGAAAACAATACAAATATAGGAAAGAAATGTTCTTGTCGACATCATGGGCCTGGGCCTAAATATAGAAACATAACAAAAACAAAACAGTAAGATCAGTAAGAAGAATGAATACATAGTTTAAAAACATGTGTTTACTTAAAAAATACTAAATATGAAGTAACACTGAACAGATGTAAATTGTAAATTATACACAAAAAAAAATCTATTTTAACCGAGGTAAAAAAAAATTCAATTGTGAGAATATATACTACTTTCTTATACACGTAGTAATTTCTATGGAATGAGCATAATTTTTCTTCAGAATTTGTTTCTTATAGAAGAGTTTTTCTTATAAGGGAGCTTCTTATATGCGTATTGTACTGTAGATAGAAATATATCTCATTTGAAAACAATATTCTGGCTTCTAATCAAATGACGTTAATCAAACTCCCTGGCAATGTGGTTAATAGACAAAGCAGTCCGCTGTAGCAAAAACAAAATCTGACAAAATATTCGCTCAATAGACGAACAAGTCTTAAGACAAAAAAAGTCCAGGTGTCTTTCTTAGGCGAAGATATACCAAAGCAACAAGATTGCTAAAAAATGCTGCCAATTACACTCCACACCAACGCGATGACATCGTGTCAAATATCAGAATGCAGTAAAATAATGCCTCTGATATATCGATTCCAGCACGTCAAAAGCCGCTTAAGAGGGTTCAAGCGTATTTGCTCTCATGCAGAGTTTGACAAGCCGCCAAAACGGAGAAAGATAAAAGAAAAGTCGATATAACTTCTGTGGTAACAAAAGGATATCGACATATCTTTGGTTCAGGAATCCTAGAAGATGGGTCACTATTTATAATATAGTTTATGCAAATACAAGGGTCTAAAAAAAACACATTAATACTTTGCTTTGAACACAGCTTACCTAACTTCCTGTTTGTTGCCAGAAGTCATAATTCTGTTATGTGATGCCAAGGCTAGACATTCGATCTGAGGTAGAAGGAAAATCAACGTCAGAGGTGCGTGTCTATTAGATTTCATTAATACTAATAACCCAACTTATTGAAATTCTGGTACTGAACCCACTTTTAAATTTCCCATCTCGAAAATTGCTAAGAAGAGGTTTTAGATTTAACACTAACGGGCGATAAATGAGTAGTATTCAGATAATAGGTGGAGGGTATACTTGATATTAGACGCATACAAAATAAAGAAAAATTATGAACAACTTGGGAAAAGTTCAAAAAAATTCTTAAGCATAAACTGAAGAGAAAACCAGTAATGAAATTAAAGATTGCGTCACTTGAAAATATAGAGAAAACTTACTTTAAAGTTTCCTGTTGGAATTCCGAACTGACATTAAGAAACGAAGTTCGTACACACAGAAAAAAATACCAATGTCAAATTAACATGGAATAATGTTGATTGAGAATCATAGTAAATTTCTGCAAAAGTATGCCCTTTATTTAAATTTATCATAATTTCATATTAATTTTAAATGAAAAATATTAAAATAATCTTTAATCACGCTTATTAAATATTATTCACTGATAAAAAAAATTTAAAAAAAATATTAAAATATAAATAAATATGGATTCAATATTGAATCCATAAAAACCTGTTTTATATTAAAATCAAAAGTTTATCTTGTTAAATTAACATGCATACATAGTTAAGTATGTTAATTTTTTTATTTTCATTCTTAAAATATGTTATAAAAAGAAGACAATTCCCGTATTCTTTTAATTAAAATTATTTGGTTAAATAGTACATCAAGTTTTCAAAATAGAATGATGACGAAAACCATATCGGGCCATTCTGCTGATTGATCTGTTGACAAAGGAGACTACAAAATAAGTGAAACATGTGTTACAGGGGTAAGTGTTTTGAATTATTCTTAAATAAATGTATATGTTGTCTCTGAAGCTTCTTCACACCAATTAGTTTCTACATGAAATTCACGTTGTTTCAACATGAAATAACTTTCATTCAACGTGATTCGGATTGTTATTTCAATATAATTGACATTTTGCTCTAACTTTACTGCATGTTAAATCAACATGAATTATAGTTATTTTAAAAGAAAAAAATGTTGTTCCCAACCAATTATAAAATCAGGTTGAATTAACATGAAACACGTATGAAGCAAAATCACCACCGAAAAATTTTAAATCAACCTTGTTTTCGACGTTTTTAACTTGATTATTTGTGCAGATCTACCGGGAAAAACTGATGGCCTTAAAAAAGCCAATAAATAGATAATCCTTAGCAGTCACTTTAGCCCGCCTTACGACTTACGGAGGACGGATAATACATCCATAGTAAGAATCATTAGCAGAAACACTTCAAATTTTACTTACTTCCCGAATTGTTAAGACGTAACTTCGAGACAATATAATTTCTGAAAAGGGAATTAAATGGGCACTCGATAGCTTTACCCAGGGCTGTGGAGTCGGAGTTGAGGTTTTTGTACCGGAATCGAAGTACCCACAAAAACTCGCGACTCTGACTCCGAAATTTTTCGGCATAAAAAATTTTCTAATATTTTTCAAAATTATAAGAACTTCTGCTTTAAAAATTTTGAAGTCTAATAATAATTATACTTTACACTGAAAAAACAAATCCATTCGTACTTAAATCAAATATTCAAATTTATGTTTAATGAAATGAAACAAAAATGCCATATATTGAGACAAACAGCTGTTTGTCTAACTAAACTGTGCCTGTAACTTTTTTTTGGCGTGTACTAGCTGTCGCGTAAGAAAATTATTCGCCGATTTACAGAAAAAGTGTGTGTGTAACATTTTTGTGAGAATAGTTCCCGCGTTGAAATGTCATATATACTCACATATAAAATGTTAAAACTAAAAAAGAATTAAAAATGCAAAATACAAAGAATAATAACAATAATATTTTGTTCTTGGCATATTTTTTTATTGTTCAATTATTTTACTTTAAAAATTTTATAAAATAAACGAATGTTTTCAAAGCTCGTTTGCAAACAACAAAAATTTATGTCGCACTTTAAATTATTTGGTATAGCCGACGCACAGTGAGGTGAAATCTCCAAAAATGGAGATTAATTAAACTACTTATCCAATTTTAAAAATTCTTTCGCTATTAGAATGCTACGTTATCACTGAGTGACAAAGGCTACACATCTGTTGGAAAAGTGGGCGGTGTCACTCCCCTCTATTAAAAATCGCTCTAGCGGCCATAGTAATAGATCGATTGTCATGAAACTTTCCCAATGTTGTACTGTTGACCTGCTAATAATAATAATATGATTGGATAAAGGGGCGTGGCACCTCATGAACTATCAGATCGTACAGTATGAATTACATCCAAGGTGGAATAGGTGGTGCCACGCCCCCTTTTAAAAAATAGCTCTGGCTTTGTCGGATTTTTTTTTTTTAAGTAATAACATTTTTAAATAGTAACACAGAAAAAATATCAAAAGTTATTTAGTAATTAAAGGCAATTAATTAAGACTTTTCATATATTTTAAACAATTTTCTTAATTAACATGTTTGTAAATTGTCATATTAACAATTTCTTTCATTTGTAGAAAATTAACAAGTTGTATATCATAGAAAAAAATAATTGTGTGTCAAAAAATTAAAAATAAAATAAATCTGGATTTTCGATCTAAAATCTTTTAAAGAATAAACAATATGAGGATTATTGCGAAATTTAATCAATCTTTACGGTAAGTAACACTATTATCTAATGATTTATAAATAAATTATTATCAACGAAAAATCGAGCAAATCGAGATTGGCTAAAGGAACAGAAATTGTTTGAATGTTAGTGAAAAAGTGTGAGTGTATGGAGTTTTTCGAACTTGCACTTGCATGTGGAAACGGGCGGTTACATAATGGAAACACTTTAACACGTTTTGCTCATAGTGGAAACATACACAGAAAAAAAGCATTAATCAAAAATAAAATCAGTTTTAATTAAAAATTTAATCAATTGAATCAAACGTTTAATCAAGTGAATAAAACTTTTAATCAAGTGTATTAATATGCACCAGTAAACAAATTAATAATATCAATTAAACGTTTAATTCACATGATTAAACGTTTAATTCAATTGAATAAGCGTTTAATTCACTTGATTAAATTTTTAATTAAAACTGATTTTATTTTTGATTAATGCGTTTACTGGTGCACATTTTTTTCTGTGTAGTACTAATCCATTCCGAGTAGCTCCAAGACAATTGAGATGGTAAATTGGTGTTCACTAAACGGAACTCCAATAAATTATATTTAATAAAATTTATTTCTAAGAATAAAAAACAGATATTTGTCCGTTTCTTATCGTATGTTGGTTTTTGTTTCTGGTCGTTGGATCTGTTTTAAAATTATTTTAAATTAATATAATGCTGTTTTTTGTTTCGGTTTAAAAAAATGACAAGTTGCTAATACAAGATTGGAACCAGAGAATCTTATCTAATTAATTTTATTTTATTATACTTGAAAACGTCTTTCAAACTTTCTCATATCGTAGTTAAGTACAATGAATGTAGTCATTAATATAAAATCCTTTGTATCTTTAATACATGTGCATGGGAACATAAATTCCTAGTGTATTAAATTATATGAACCGAATATGATGAGCTTAATTTACTTGTATGAAAAAAATCATTAACGAAAATTTTTCAAGAATAAAACAGAATAAGAGAAAAGTGGTATTAATAGGAATTAAAAATAAAACATAATCTTGAGTTAAACATTAAACCTTAAAAATGCGACGGCAGTATTATCAGTTATAAAATTCGTTTGCATTAAAAATGGACTAAACAATTACCATTGCCTTACCTCGGTTCTATGAAAATGCAATCCTAAAATAGGAATATTAAACACGCATTGAACTTAATGGATACCGCGTTTAAGGCAGCCCCTAACAAATTTTATTTCCTACAACAAAATGGATTATTTATAATATACAATGTGCTTTTCTTTCTTGGCCCTAATCTCTTACAGATATGCCTTCTTATTTTTTCAGAAGTTGTGGTAGGGTTCATAATTTCCTGGACAATTTTCATTCCGAGGAAGGTAAAAAATGTTTCGTTAAGAATTTAGACATTATTCTTATATGTTTATTAGGTTTTTTGATACATTGTAAAGTACGTTTATAGTCACTTTTCTGTTCTTAGGCACATCAGCAATATAGTGGAATTATCTTTATTTGCTGCCGCTATAAGCTAATTTGATAGAAAGTATTTACGTTATAGTCCATTTAGCGATATAAGCAATTTTGCCAGGCAAAAGTACAGACAATTATTAGAGATATTGCAACATTTGCACCATGTGCCAAGTTCCACATAAAACGACTTATAATTAAATCGTTTAACTTTTGTCATCAACTGTTCACTCGAAAAAAATTAGTTTTGCCTTAGTATCAGGGATGAAATATGTTAACTATTTTTTTTACACACTATGCAACTGTTGCAAGACCATAAACCTTTTTTTCAATATTATTTATTGAATCTTCATACATTTAATATGAACTAACAATAATTAATCAAATCTTAACCTAATACTTTATTTTATGTCCTGCCAGTGCCAGACAAAAATTTTCTTTATCACGGGTTCTGTTCACTTATAAAGGTGTTTATCGCTCATCTAATTGGGTAAGTGCTGCAGTGTCTCTTCTTCTTAAGCGAGTGTGGCCGCTATCATATAAAATATTTCGAGCTAGTGGGTTCGGATGCAGTTCGAGCCTTTTTAAGTATTTTACTGCATATTTCGATAAATGTACAGTAGAAATCCAAATTATAAGCGGTAGCCCACAGCAGTCATATAAATTTCTTGTAAATATTTTAAGACATATGCCTTTACAACTTTATGACTACCTTGTGAACACCCCAAATATTTTTGGATAAAAATGTATTTTAAGTCAAACATTTACATTCAGATTTTTCTTAAAACACATTTTAAATTTAAATTAATGGTTTATAAATAATGCTCTTATGTTCTGTTAACAAATGAAACAATCAATTACCTGTCATTTGGAAACAGCACATTAATGTTTTGATTAAAAATCTTTGCGCAAGGTAATTTCTTCTCAAAAAGGTAATTTTTAGAGGGCCGTAAGGTAATGAAAAAATAAAAGTTAACATCAGCTGATCAAGGAATTCGGAAATAAACTTTTTTGCAGAATGTTCGGTGCTGATCTTTGTCAGGATGAGTTAGATGATGACCTGACACCAGAAGAAACTTTCAATAGTAACACAACAATTAGAAGTGTTTAGAATTAAAAAAAATTAAAACAAGACTCTAATGGCACAATGGAAGATTAAAATCATTAAAGGAAATGACTAAGAAATTAGATCATCTGCATTATGGGTTGCTTTCGATTTCGCCAACATCTTTGATAAGTGGAAGAATTTTTCCCAAGTTAAGTTTTATCAAAACTAAAGAACAGAATCGTTTAAATCCTAAACATTTAAACCAATTTCTTTTTCTAAATCATTATTTTATAAGATCTCCGGTAACTATTGAAATAATTAATAAGATAATCTCATAGTTTATTTTTTAATAAATACATAATTGGGGGATTCACAAGGTGTCGTAAAGTCATAAGTCTTAAAATAATAACATGAAAATATACGACTGTTGTGAACAACCCCTCATAATTTAGTGTGCTATTCTGAATTTAAATCAGCTGATTTAAAACAAAAATAAAAAATAAATATTTACCTAAAATCAAAATATTTTTTAATTCTAATACATGAATTAATAAATTAAATTAGATCTTACCTAACTATTTTCCATTTTGTAGTCGCAAATCACAAATAAATTTTATTTTGTTTGTTTACCAAACAGCAGAGTCCTAAGCCGATATAATTTGACGCCGCAAGTGTTTTGTTGCAAAAATTGCTAGCCGCGGGTTAAATTCAGATATTAGCCGGATAAAACTATACCATCAACGGCGACGGCTACAAAAACTAATGCGGTTCGGCTCAGCGCAGGTCTCTTCTGATTAATTACGACAGCAAATAAACATACCAAGCAAAGTTCTATTAATTTAAGACACTTTTTGTTTACAAAGCAACAACAATATTTTTAAACCATTGTAAAATGTTAGAATATTATGACAATATAACATAATATCACACCTTGTGAATACCCAAAATATGTAATAATTAAAAAATAGGCATTACATAGTCCTTAATTATTTTTTTGTTTGCTAGTTTTAGCTTAAGAATTGCTATGTTATTGTTGTTTTTACTAATAAACTCCAAATAATAAATAATGTTAAAGTTTTATTTATTGAAATTAATTAATTTGTAAAAAACCACTTATTAACCGTCTTACCGATGAATAACAAAATTAACCGATTAAACTTAAACCTCGATTAATTAATCGAGCGATTAACCGATTAAAGCAAAAGCCCGATTAAATGAATACCTTATTAAATAATCTATGTTCCTGGTGGAATACGATAATTAATAGGATTTCAAAAATACTGAGCAGACTGTCCTCGTAGTATATTTATAACAACCAAACAAAAGTCTATTAAATGTTTTAACCCACTTGCAATAAAAAAACAACAAGTACTCGTATTTATTTATAGCTACGTAGTTATTTGTACAACAATAAAATACAATATCAAATTTGTTGTAACGCAGAATAAGCGATAATATCTATCGGTGACATTTTATTCGACATACAGAATTCTTGTATGAGTGTGTGAACGATTTAAAATTTTTTTTTGTTTATTTGCTAGTCTTGGTTGGTTTGGCTGGTTGGTTTGAAAGTTTGTTTGCTTTGGAAAGATTTTGTTTTTCTTCAGAATGCTCACTAATCTTTGTGATTTCAACTAATTCTACACAATCACTTCAGTTAATCTGAAAGTGTTTTTTGAGCTTTATTATTATTTAATGCGATTGAATTATCCTGTAGCTATTGTTTGGTTCTTTATTAACTTTTGCTTTTGCCCCATCTTATTATTCATATACTTTTCATTCGCTGCTGCTGTTACTCCTTGACGTATTCATCGTTGGCTTTGTTAGTAGCAGCAGCAGCCTCAACATAATCATCAGCAACAACATCTTCATCCCCATTGCCATTATCTGCCTTAAGAAGATTTACTTCTACTTATACTCTGCTTTAACACACACACACACACACACACGTTCTTAGGAACATGCCTATACAACCCTCACACTGTGTTCAACATTTTTGGAAATATCCTAGCGACAAAGTACACTACGAGTAGATAACGTGTACGTACGCACACAAACGCAATTCTTAAGACAAACCCATTGTATTTCGGTGTCTTAAATTAGTATACAACCAATTTATAGCTGAAATGATTTAATTCTTTTCTCTTGTACTTTTTAAAGATTTTTGGAAGGAATTAATTTGTACTATGAGCAGATTTGTTGTACCAACAGTGGATGTTAAATATATCTGTACGTATGTTCAAACACGTTTACATATTTAATCACACATAAAGGGTGGTGTAGGTAAGTCTATTTATATTTTTTGGATAAATTATTTTATGTGTATGCAACATTAATTAAATTGCCTTAATTTCATTTCTCAGGAATAGGTCAATATGAGTGTTGTGGTCTGGGGTTTCTCAGTCAATTTGGATACCAATAGTGCTCAGGTGTCGAACTCGGATAAGAGTCCACTGTTACATTGAACAAACTCGCTTAATTGCAGTGAAATATTTTTCTGCATTAGTTTAAACGAATTTCAAAGCTCTTCGGTTAAAAGAAAATCCACTTAAGCGAAAAATCATGATGAAACTGGTTGCTAACTCCCACCATGTAGCTAGGGTTAGTATCAACACCAATCGTAGGGGACAGGCTCTCATAGATTTCTTGAATGCAAACGACTTGATCACGTTGAATTTAAGAAAAAGGCCACCTTTGTCAATAGTATCAGGGAAGAAGTATTAGATTTAAAATTTTGTCCTGAGGACCTTACGAACGAGATTTAGGATTGGAGGGTTTCGGAGGCACACTCTTTTTCGGATTACAGGTACATAAGGTTCAAAATTCTTCGGCCACCGCCGCAGCCGATAAAATTTCGGAATAGGTGTAAGACTAGGGATGCCAATCCCGAAATCCTGATTTAACGAATCCCGAATCCCGGGATTTACATTTTTTAATCCCGGGATTTTCGGGATTTTGTCAATCCCGAAATTGTTAACTTAATTTTTTTGTTTTACCTTTTTTTATAAAAAGAAATTCATTATGACATTCCCCATGAGAGGATAGGGAACACAATATTGACCTTTAATATTTATTTGACTAATTCTGTTAATACTGTCATTGAAAACGTAAGAAAATAGTTACACTTTGTTATTATTTTCAAGCGTGTCCAATAATTATAAAGAAATTTTAACGTGAGAAGTTCTAAAAATAATTAAACAAGAAAATTTATTAAAGAAAAAATGTTTTTGAAATGCACAAAACAATTCACTGGTGCACCAAATAAAAAATTTAAGCTTTACAGGGTTAAGATTATTAAAGTGTTTTCCGAGATTTGACATCGAACCTACGGTAATTAATGGAGTGATTTCACAATATAAAGTAATGTATTTTATACACTACATAATTCCTACCGCAAGTAGTGGTGGTTCCAAAAATGCGTTTTTGTTTAAATAAGATTTTATTGGTTAACTAAATAAATTGATTTTTGTTGATAATTTCGAATTCAAATTTTCATTATTTATTTCAATTCATTTAATAAAATTTTAATAGAGTCTTACAAATAAATCAACTTCTATGTTACGTTGTTCAATTAGAATATTAATTATTTTTTTATTTAGCTTGAATGAACTGAGGTAATTGAATCAAATATAGCTTTTATGGTAATTATTTTTTTATTGAATCAAGTAACACATTAGAATCGTACGGTTTTTTTGATTATTAAATTATTTGATTTTTAACTATTTTATTAAATTAGTCATTAAATAAGAAAAGTCAAAATTTAAAATTTTTACAAATTTAAGTAATATTTAACTTTAAAATAATAAATTTATTATTAAACCTTCGTTTGTAAACTTCTCTTAAAGACGTTTTTTAAATAAATATCTATAAAAAGCATTTATCTCTTAATTTTCTAAAAATCCCGAATCCCGAAAAATCCCAATATCCCGTAAAATCCCGGGATCCCGTAAAATTGATTTTTTGTAATCCCGAATCCCGGGATTTGCGAAAGCCAGTCCCGATTGGCATCCCTATGTAAGACTGACTGGGCATAATTCGGGGTCATATTAGGGTACCGATAAGGATTGGGCACATGTAAATGTCAGAACAAGGAGGATATAGACGCAAAAGTGGAAACGCTTACAAACGCCTTGCTTGAATGGTTTGAGGGGAGTTGGCCACTACAAGAGCGAAGATCCCCAGGAGAAATCGTGGGTAACGTGGGTGGTTCGGAATCCAGGTAAAAACCTACGCAGAATTCTTAATCTGGCAAGGTGTAAGAAGACCATTCTACTGGGAAGAATATCATAGAAGGCTTAGGGAGTAAAGGAAAATCACTAGAAAGGCCAAACGAGACTCCTGGAAACTCTTTTGTGGACAGGTAGATAGCGTTAATGACGTTTCGAAGATTTAAACAATTCCTATCCAAAATCCATCTCCACCAGAGTCAATGGTCGATTAGACGGGGAGAAGACTAGACTATACCGAGGAGATCATGAAACTTATTATAGATTCCAATTTTCCGCTGAACACAATGGGTGTCAATAAAGAACCGTTGAGGGAGAAAGAAGATCCTGACAGAGGGATAGTAATAACGACTGAGATGGTTAAAAATGCGATCAGAAGTTTTGTACCATACACAGCCCCGGGGCCGGATGGTATTTTCCTGGCACCCTTGCGAAAGGAGGTGGACTTAGTATCAACTTATCTTTCACTGATATATACTGCGTGCTTGAACTTCGCATATAGTCCGGCTAGATGGCAGGTGGCTACGGAAGTATTTATACCCAAACCCGGAAAGCCGAGCTATGAGACACCAAAGGTTTATCGCCCGATTAGACTAACGTCTTTTCTACTGAAAACCTTAGAGCGGATAGATATCGAAGAAGGTCCTGAAATATAAGCAACATGCTTACGTAAAGGTAAGATCAGTGGAAACTGCATTAAATGAGGTCGTACACTACATAAAAAAATCCTTCGAATGCAAACTGTACACACTGGCGGTTTGCATTGACATCGAGGCAGCTTTTAACAACGTACTTACTAACACTCTTATCCGAGCCTTGGACCAGTTTCGGGTTTACTGGACGCTCAGTGACTGGATCACCTGCAGTTTGGGAAATAGATGGAAAAGTTGCGAGATGTATGATGTAACGACTAGAAGAGACTATCTTGCCGGCACACCGCAGGGTTGTATTTTATCTCCTCTACTATGGATGACCACAATAATAAGCCTCTTAAGGCTCTTAACCGAGGAAGGATTTGGACCCGTCTGCTATGCAGACGACTTGGTAATACTTCTCAGGCGCAAGGATCCAAACTACTTGTGCAGAAGGGCTGAGAAGACAATATATACGGCCTTCGGCTGGGCTCGACCAAGGGGGCTTAACATTAACCCAGCGAAGACGGAAATATGTCTATTCACAAGAAGGATGAAAATTCCTGACTTTACCGAACCACGGCTTTTATACAGGACGATACCAATAATCAACAGGGTCAAGAACTTGGACCTTGATCGGAAACTAAAGTATATACACCACATAGAGGAAATAACCAACAGGGTGATCCCACATAGAAGGGCCATAGGCCCGAAATTGGGCCTTAGTCGAACTTTGACACATTGGGTGTGATTAGACCGTTCTAACATACGTATCTTTAATCTGGTGGACAGCGTTGGAGAGAGCATTCAACATAAGACCACTCCAGCACACACATTGCTTGGGTATAAGTGGGGCAAAATGCACTACATCAACCAAGGCTCTGAAGACACTGATGGATATACTCCCGATCGAAACGCAGGTGAGGTACGAGGCAAAACTCGCGGCCGAACTTCTCTTATTAGTCGGCAAATTATATATAGGCGACTACAGGGCATGTAATCAGTGAATATTTGATACAATGACCGGCTACATACGTCGATCGGACATGCCTAAATAAATACCAGAGACGGATATTGATGAAAACTGCGAGATTATGATCCCTGAAAGGGAATCGTGGTCGAGTGGAACTTTAGAGAAAACGCCTTTGGGGATCTGCGCTACACGGGCGGCTTTAGGCTGAGGAATAAAACGGGTACAGGGGTGTATGTTGAAAATCCTGGAACAGAGATATTATACCGCCTTCCTGACCACAACACTAACTTCCAGGCCGAAGTCCGTACTATCACGGAACGTGTGGGATGGATTGAGTTGAATATGAATCGGGTAAACGCCAACATATTTACCGATAGCCAAAGGGCAATAAAGACGATATCCGACTTCTCCTCTGGCAGCAGGTTCCATATTATATGGGTGCCGGGCCACTCGGTAACGAAAGGGCCAATACACTCGCTAGCAGGGGAAGGGAACTCAAAGAGAGAATCTGACGGATGCAAAACCGTTAGAGGCAACGAAAACGGACTTGAAGGCGTGGGCTAGGGAAGCCCATACGGCCAGCTAGAACAGTGCGACTGTCGGAAGGAGCACTAAGATTTTGTATGGTAACCCAGACGAGAGGAGAACCAGGAGCCTCCTCAACATGAGTAATTCCGATTTTAGTATGACGGTGCATATCCTGACTAGTAATACAGTATAAGGGGCCCAACTAAAACAAAATGGACGGGCGGAATCGGACGAGTGCAGAGCGTGTGGCGAGGTGAGCGAGACGCTGGAACACTTTCCCTGCCACTATCAGGCCTTTGTCGAGTTAAGTTCCAAACACGGGAGCGATTTCATAATGGACTTAGGATCCCTGGGGAACGTAGACTGGAAGACCTGAAAGAATTACGTCCGGGAAACTGAGTTTTTTAACGCCGGACGTTAACTCCCCCCAAGAGGTGGTGGTATTACTACAACATATATATCCATGTTGTTAAGGAGCGCACAACAGGCCTAGTAGATGCCTAGTTGTATATCACTTTGATATGAGGTTACATCCTTGATGTTTCATCTTCCTTTCGACCTAACCTAACCTATCTCTGTTTCAAAAATATTTAACAGTGTTGGTAATTTATTCCGGCAACATTTTTTTTATTATGTTTTCTGTTTGGAAATGGGTCTGCAAATTTTGAATATACTGAAGAACTTTCATGTTAGTAAGCGGAAGAATTGAAATATTTAATTGTGTAAATATCTTAGAAAAATTTATAAAATCTGAGAACTGCATTTTTACAACCTTAAGTGTTATTTTATTTGTTTTGAAATATTTTAAGTAGTTAACGAGTGACAAAATACTATAAATTTCTAAATGTTTGAGATATCTGTCCGGAGCACTGTGAACGCAATCTATTTCTTGGATTCGAGAATGCCCAGGCTCAGAAAACTTTTGACCTCTAAATGGTCTGAGCCACCAGTGAAATGTGCATAAGAATAGCTTATCCCTTCAACAATAAATTTCACTTTCTCAATAGTATGAAATGGGAATTTAGGACATTTAAAAGAAACCTTGTTAATTAATTTTTAATCCCAAGAAAAACTTTGATAGCTGTGGACATCATTTTATATTTATTTTGGCCAACACACGAGTCACTCCACATAACTATATTTGGAATAGCTGGATGTTCTGTCAACAGAATATGAGTATTTTGTATACACAACTACTTTCGTTACTTCAACGACTGTTATTAAATTCGTCCCAATCGCAACAAATCGAGAAAATGCCAACTAAAGAGTAACATCTTATCCTAAACATGCACGCCAAGCGTTGCATTGACTGTAGCTCAAAATACAAACACCTTTACAGTAAGAAATTCGTTACTTTATAGCCTAATGCAACGCTTGACACATTTATTTATTTTTTGTTGTAAGAGCGAGTACATTTTACTATAGTTAAGTTTATAAAAGAGAGAACTTATAATAATTTTTTATAACGGAAAAATTCATTTTTAATATAAATGTTAAATATATTTATAACACTTTCAACTGCATGAAATCAATTTCACGATTTTGTACTGAAATTTTGCTTTGTCCGCCATTAAATGACGCATAGAACAAATTGGCATCAAAAGGCTCTGTTTAGGAATATATAGCCAAAATGAACACGAATTATCTCAGCAACGAGACGAGATAGCCGAAAACAGATTGCAGATTTAAAAATTTGGGGCCGAAAACCTAAGGTAGCGGTCTTAACTCAAAATTGTGAAAATGGTGTATGGAGAACTTTAATCCCCGGGCGACGATATGTGTTAATTTTTTCTCTCAAAAAGGTTTTGCATTCGCACAGCACCAGTATATGCGGAAATTCATTCAAAAACATAAAAAGTTGAGTTACGTATATACTTTGCTTACTAGTAACAATTATTGAAAGCGAATTATAGTTTTTGGTTAATGAACACACCTTATTATATTCTCGTGTGTTCTGTCATATGAATTTTAAAAACTTTCGCATGTATTTAATGGTTAAAACATAATAATGCATTATAATTGTGTAATATATTTATCAGGTTACATGCACCCTTACAAAGTGATACATTTTTTTACTTTACAATGGAACAAAATAATATTTACGTTTTACACTCAACACTAATGTGTAACCAACAATTACAATATAACACGAACTGTACGCAAACACAAGAAAAAAGTTAATAAAAAAATACTTGCATGCACAAAAAAGTACTTAAGGCAGATGCAAAGACTCAATTATAACTGGGGGTAAGAAATGGAGCAACTTTGCCATTTATTTTTGCAACATATTTAGAAAGGACAACGACAACTTCTCACATTTTTGGAAATATTTTTAGAAAAGAACAAAAACCCTTGCGAATGGTAGCATGCACGACTTTACACGACTTTAAATGCGGCAATTGGATAAGCAACATAACAAACTCGAAACGATTTTCAGGGCATGATTAACTAGATAAATAGGAAAATATCTGCTCTTCAGACTCCATCAGCTGTTGAGGAATATAAGGACATTGAAATTATTGGAGTGTTTTTTAAGGCGAACCACTTGATATGGGTAATGCTACAGCCCACAAATTTTTTGAACGTTATCAAGATGGTTCTAAATAATACCACTCGGAACCAATACTAAAGAATAAAATTGTAGGGAACGATGACTCGGTATTAAGCAGTTTAAAATTTGTATGTACTATTGGCTAAGTTGAGTTTCTCATATTCGGACAAAGCATCGATCTAAACCTTCAGACAAGGTCAATTATTATTTTCTATAACGATGCTGCATTCATCCAAACCTAGTGGTCCTCCCTGGGGCACAACACATTTGTCTATAATGCGTACAATGCGTTAAACAAATCTTGTTACACTAACGTAAAATGAAGAATGATTTCAAAAATAATCCTAATGATGACCTTAACATAAGTTACATGTTTACCTACTTCTTTTCTACGACCTTTTCTGATACTAATTATATTGGCTCTATTATTCCTTCTTGTTCTCAATCAGTTAATCAAGTTTTCTCAATTTGTAAGGGAGAAAATGGGTAGCGGAATAATAAAAGACTTTTTCCAGGTATTAGGGAAATATCCATATATGATTGACATATTAAAAATGCGTGTTAATGGTAAGGCAAGAAATTCAGCACAGTTTATAAATATGCTCCACTTTTTATTGGGTATACAAATCTGGTACTAAGACTGACATTGTTAATTATCGAGCGATTGATAAACTAAGTATTATTCCAAAACTTTTTGAAAAGATGGTAACTGAATGCATTTCTCATCATGTATCATCTCTATTGTCATCCGCTCAACATGGCTTTCGAAAAGGCTGCTCTACTACAACAAATCTATTACAACTAACAACAATTATAAATCAGGGTTTTGTGCAACGGAAACAAACGCATATCGTATATACTGATTTTAGCAAGGCGTTTGACAAGGTAAACCATAAACTGCTCTTGAGGAAACTTAACACAATAGGTTTTTCATACAACTCTCTTAAATGGATTGAGTCTTATTTATTAAATCGAAAACAATGTGTATGGCTTAAAAACGTCACATCTAAATCGATAGAAGTTTTATCTGGTGTACCACAAGGTAGTCATCTTGGACCATTGCTGTTTACCCTTTTTATCAATGATCTTCCTAACGTGATAAAATGCGGATGATGTCAAAATTTTTCTCAGTTTTAATAAATATGCAGATCACATTCTACTTCAACAAGACTTGGACTCATTTCAGTCATGGTGTTATTTAAACTTGATGGAGCTTAATAGGGGAAATCAAATAAATGTAAGTTATTCTTTGGGGAACTATCAGATAGAAAACGTTGGTACAATTTTAGATCCAGGAGTTTTGTTGGACGCTAAGTTGAACTTTATTAAGCATATTTCCATAACTGTTAGTAAAGCACGGTGTATTCTTGGTTTTATCAAACGATGGGCTAAAGAATTTAAAGGCCCATATGTCACAAAGCAACTTTATGTTTCCCTCGTGAGACCTGTCCTAGAATATGCATCTATAGTTTGGGATCGTATATATTTGATTCACAACAATTATATTGAATCTGTACAAAAGCAATTTTTGTTATTCTGCCTTCGTGGTCTTCAGTGGAGCCCATTAGATCTTCCGTCATACACTAGCCGTCTTGCTCTTATCAAACTTCCAACTCTTAACAGCCGAAGGACTGTGTTTAATGTGTCGTTTATATTAAATTTAATTAATGGTTATATTTGTTCTGATTTCCTGCTCGATAACATTTCATTTAATGTTCCTCATCGTCCATCTCGACACTTCGAATTCCTATCAATTAAATACTTCAGGACAAATTACGCAAATGCTGATCCATTTAGAAGAATGCGCATAGAAGCTAGCTTTCCCCCAACAATAAATTTCAGTGTATTTATCGAACATGAAAAACTGGGAATTTAGCACGTCATACAGAAATCGTATTAATAAATCAATAATTTTGTATTTTATTTGTATTAACTAGTAAATGTTATTATATTGTTTAACTGTCTGTAAAAAAATCCAATCGCTCTACCGTAAGTATAGGATGGATGCATTGCATAATGTTAACTTTCCCTTATTATTTACCACTGGTTTTCGTTAAGTTAAAATTGTTGTTGTGTGTGAAAATTTTAAAACCCAAATGTACGTTGACGACGTGCAGGTTCTCTCATCCAATTATTTACGCCTCTCGGAAGATTTGCCCATTGAGAATCTGCTTAATGCAGACTTCTGAAGATGTTTTACAAAAATCCTATGCTTGCGATGGGATCAGAATAAAGATAGTTTCTTTTTTTTAAAATTGCATTGTGCTGTCTTGTCCGAAATAGCGAAGTTGATTTATCCAGCCGGATGGTTTTCGCAAATTTGGAAGGACAAGGCAGACTGGGATGAAGTTTTGCACCCCTAACCCTATCGCAATAGCGCGCATTTTTAAACGACTTCTCTTATGTACTGAAAATTAATATTCCAAGATGGGTTAATTTTCTCCACGAAAATGATATTGAGCTTCATGCGTTTTGTGATGCTTTTGAAAAGGAGTACGGCGCTGCTCTGTACATCCGAAATAAGTCACCCATAGCGACAACGGCACACTTACTCTCGCCCTTACTGTCCCTTGAAAAAATCTCGTTAATTCGTTAAATTTCCATACATTTTGGTCCCCTTGCTAATTCGTAATTTTTTTTTTCAAATAAAATCTTCTTTACCTCTTATAAATCGTAATTGTTTGCTAATTACCACTTATAATTCGTAATAAAAACAACAGAAGCATGGAAAGAATATTTTTTGTTTACCGCTATTTTTTTTGCGTGGAGTTTTTTTTTGCGTGTTTTTTATTTTCTTAAGACCAGTTTGTTACATGAATAATTTTTATATATTTTTTTTTTCTTTTTAACCATTTTTTATGTTTTTTTTTTTTAAATTCTAAAAAAGCTGATGTATTAATCGTTAATAGAAAAGTCTAGAACCTTCAAAAAACATTCCGCATGTTCTAGACGGCCGAATTACAGTATAAATCAGTGATGAAAAATGCAGTACTTTGGTACTATTTTCAGTACTTTTTCCTTTCAAAAATACCACGGTACCCCCACGTCCGTTTTAGTACTCTTTTCTGGTTATGCTTCTTTGTTTAGAAATGTATAGTTGATATTTTTTTAACATAAACAACTAGGGCTAGGGAACTAATTCCGACCCCAACAGATGAAATTCCAACTCCGAATCCTAATCTCACCTTAATGCTAAATGTATATGAGACTGGTCCTTATTTGGCTTTAAACTCTTTTTTGAATGAAGTACCTTGTAAATTGTTAAATATAGCAAGAAAAGGATTCAGTAAAAATTTCGAATCAATATTTTAATTATTGCATCGCCAAATTTGGTATTTTTATTTTGGAAATTATTAGAATATTTTTTAAAATTTTTCATTCCGAAAAATTTTGGAGTCGGAGTCGCGAAGTTTTTGTGGGTACTTCGACTATGACTCCGGTACAAAAACCTCAACACCAACTCTACAACTTTGACTCCACAGCCCTGTTGACAAACGGTTATGGCAACACTGCTTCTTGGTATATTTTCAGATATCCTCATAAAAATTTTGCTGTTGAAATATAGCCGGCTTGGTCCATAATAGCTGAGATATGAGCAAAAAAATGTGTTTTTTAGTTTTTAAGTTTATTTTCCATAAAAAAATATGTTTGAAAAAAGTACCAAAATGTTGAAAAAGTTCTCTTTTGCTTGGTGGTCAGTACCATCTAATTTTTAAATTTTCCATCACTGGCATGCCGAACAAACTTTGCGATGTCAGATCCAATAAGAAAATTATGCAGCTGTTTCAATGAAATGTATAACTTTATCGACTATTCTCTGAACATAAATATCATAAAAAGCAATATCATATTATATTTAAATCAATAATGTTTATACTAATTGTTTTTTCTTTGCTTAAAAAAATAAATTATTATGTTAATACATTAAGATAGTCTGTAAGGAATTTGTCCATAGACTTAAATTAAATAAATAAATAAATAAATACTGGCGAAGGCTGCATTAAAGATAATTCTAAGTTCAGACTTTGTGAAGATACGAACACATCACGCAGAGAAAATTATTAACAATGAAGTGTGTTGATCACAATAGTGAATTGTGAATAAAAGCTTTAAATTACGGTTGTTAAAGTGACTAAGTTCGTAATATTCAAGTGTTATAAATTAAATTGTTGTGTTTATTTAATTTTAATTTGAAAATTAACGAACTCGAAACTGTTTATTATAAAGAAAATAAACCAAAACGTTATTGAAAGGCAGTAACGTAACAATATACTACAAATCGCACCTGATCAACAAGAGGGTATTGACTCGAAATTTTAATATTTTCAGTAGAAGCAAAACTATTTTTTAATAAACGTCAAAGGCTTAGGACAATCACACGAATTGAAATTTCGTATCGGCAGATTTATTTTATGTGTTTAGATTGCGATCCGGCATCGTTCCTTACAACTATTCTAGTTTAAAGAATACCATTTATGCTTTTTAAAATCAGAATCTCCAATGTTAAGCGTTTTGCGATTGTCAGATCATACCCGTATGAATGTAAATTTTCCTTCGTTGAAAATCGTTGGTATTCATTCAGAGTAGGTTTTCTATTAGTTAGTAAAATATATCTTTGAAATTCTTCAAAACTTTTACTTGGGAAATTTCGGTTTTGGAACCAAATATCTGTTTTTTATTGGCGGGATAAATTAAGTTTTCTATACTTACATAATGACCGAGTCGTACTCAAACATTCAAGCACGAATAACACTACAACTCTAAGTTCAATCCTAAATGGGAACACTTTCGGAAATCAATCCAGGAATTTCTTGAATGAAGTACAAATTTCTTAAACCAAGTAAAAAAGATTAAACTTTTCGTTGGTAGTCCCACTCTGAGTAAAATTAAAAAGTGAGCGTTTTATTCTCATTTTACTTGTCAAACTTTGTTGAAGACACTACTGGTTAAACGATTTGCTTGTTCTGTGTAGAAACAACAAAACAAGACGAAAACACATTATTTTCATGTTTAAAAAGTAAAATTGAGAACTCTTGCTTCTCATTTAGTTTATATTTTCAGTTAAATTTTAAGGGCCGATGTTGATTTTTAATAAAACACAAATTATTTAGAAAATTATCGTCATTTCTTTTTGTTATGATAATATTGGTATGGTTCAATTATGTATGGAACAAAATATCGGTCAAATGGCCGCCGCGATCTTGGCGGCAAATCTCCATCTAATGGTCAAAGTGACATCTCCACCACGTTTGTGGCAAGGGGCACCGTCCTGTTGAAACCACATATCCTTCATATCCATATCTTCAAAATCGGGCTAAAAAAAGCTCGTTATCATCTCAGATAGCGAACACAATTCACAGTAACTGCCTGACCGGCCTCATTTTGGAAAAAATACGGCCCGATGATTCCGCCAGACCATAAACCGCACCAAACAGTCACATTTGTGGGTGCATTTGTTTTTCGACAATCACTCATACGCCCCAATGCAGCAATTCAGCTTATTGACGAATCCACTGTGTTGAAAATGTGCCTCATCACTGAATCATGGACTGCACGATATACCTTTTGATTTGAACGCCCATTTTCATAATAATCCTGAATATCTTTAACGCGTAGCTCGATTATGTATCTTTAAATGGATCAACTTGGTAAGACCGAAATTAAGAAATCTAAAATTAAATGCAGAAAAAAACTTGACGTTTAGGTGTGGTTCACATTCAACATCGGCCCTTAAAATTTATATGTACATTAAGTTTTTAAAGTAAAAACCATAACAGGAATGATGCTGGTATTTTATAATAATAATTCTGTATGGTGTAAAACAGGTAGGTAAATCAATCATAATAAAATTATCCTTCTAATTTCGCTTTTGGTTTATTTCAACTACAAATTCGGGAATGAATTAATTTTATAATACTTAAATCAAACGTATCTTGAGATTGATTTAATCTTAGTTTTAGTTGAATCAACTCATTTTCGGATCAAGTACGAATTCGGGATTGAATATGGATAAGTTAAGCATTTCGCGATTGAAAATCCGTACTTGATTCAGGAAAATATGTACTCACCGTACTTTTAATACCGCTTCGGATTAATTTGAGTATTGATGAATTGATTTTCCTCTTGAGTGTATAGCATTTAAAAGCCTTTTATTCACTGACTCATTTGGTATGGCCGCTATTGTGCCAAAACCATTATTTTGGGGATAAAAAGAGAGACATATGTCTACCACTCGGTGATTAATAAGCCGATTTCGTTAGTTTTTTCTACCAATTCTCTACTAAGTTCATTCAAGTTGAAATTAAAAAAAAATAAAGTTCATAGATTATACGAATACTTTAAGAAGTCAAGTTTTTTGCGTTGAAATACGTTTTTTAATTAAAAACTGGGAGTTGTCTTGGGTTTTTGCTCATATTTCAGCCATTTGTAAGCCGATCTGACTGAGTTTCCAATATAAAACAGTTTAGTCCTCTTCATAACTTGAGTCTGGGAACCAACACACAGACAAACTGACATTGGCTAATAAACTTTGCTACTCAAGGGACCCAGAGAATTTATGCTTTATATGGTCTAAGCCTAGAAATTATAAACGGAACGAGAAACTTATATGCCTTAACATTTTCTGAATAAAACAAACAACAACGTACTGTTGCATAATTTGAAGATTTGAATTTTGCGATAATTTGTCAACACTGGAGCCAATTTTTAACATCGCTTAAACAGGATTTACGTCCAATTTCACCAAGTTCAGTTATAATTAACTATCAGATATAACTGTTAAAAACATATTGTTAACTGGAAGTTAAAGTAATAGTTAGTTTTAACTAAACTTGGTTAAATTGCAAAAAATTCGGTAACAAAAGAAAAATTTGATGCACGAACGGAATGGAAAAAGTTCGGGATACTATGAACCCCAATTTAAAAGCCAGAAACCAAAACGCAACGAACTCTGATTTTACATTTTAGAATGAATACAGAATTGTAATCAGTTACGAAGAATGGAATTATTACAACAGTCCAAAGTGCAAACAGGAATATTTGATATAGAAAAGTAAACAACATATCGAATGTTTAAAGGTAATTAAAATAAATAGAAATTCTAAACTCTTACCGGACTATCATATACAAACAGTAACTGTTAGAAAGTTAGCTCCAAGAAGAGTTCAGAATAGGTCACCAAACAGCAAGTTTTTCGGAAACATCAACTTTTTTTCTTACTTTCATTAATTTTGATTTTTCAGATTATCATGTCTGTGACTATAACAGTTTTAAAGTGACGAATATATATATATATATTTTTCAAAATAGAACCACGAGGGAAGCTCGAGGGTATTTTCCTTTACAACTTATTAAAGAGAAATGTTTGAATTTTAAATCGTTACAGAAAGGCTTTCAAGCAAGCGCTGAATGTATTACGTGGCGGTTACACTCTTTCTTATTAGCACAAATCAATACTTACATGCATACATAAAAAACAATATCTTCAATCTCGTGTCGTCTACCTATGCTATGTGTGTGTGACAGCGACAAGTGCAGAAGTGCTAAAAAATTGTTCAATTGGATAGTTTTGAAGAGACATTAATTGCCCCCCTATCTCCCCTTGTTATCCTATTTTTTTTAAATACATAGCTTAAGTGCTTATATAAATATGAATCTATCTATGTATGTTGAAAATTTCATTAAAATCTGTCAGATAGCTGCGGAGAGCAGAAATTCCCCTTTCCGCCCCTCCTGATCCTATTTTTTTTATAAAAATTTATAGCTTATGTGTGGTTTTACATAGGCACTGCTGATTTTACGGACAAATTTATTTTATGTATCATAGATAATATGCACATAGTCCCATACCTGCGTAGTGATCAGCGCACATTTTTGTTAAAATTTTTTTTTCGTTTTACACAGAAGTGCCAAAAATATACATTCATGGGTAATATATTCATAATATTCATGTATTTTTGTCTACTGAATGTGGTTGCGTGAAGATATTGCCGTGCATAAGTATAAAGGCCTCGTTACTTTTACGTAAACGTATACGTTGCTAAACAGCTGTTCCGTTTTCCTTACCAAGCTACTGTGCAAATAGGTACTCTTACGTACACGTAGTGTTGCGTTGCGGACAAACCTGATAAAATTAAAATGTCTCTCCGTTTTTACGTATCAGCTGTTTAGAATTGTATTTTTGTTTTGAAGCAGTGTTGTCAACAAAGCTTATTAACCAGCGGCTTACTTTTAAATTTTATGTAATGAAATCCAATGTTATGAGTTTTTTGTTCGAACTGAAATTAATGTTGGCTTTATGTGTCACAGAAACCAAAGTTATCGGGTTTTTATTAAAAATAAAAGAAGCAGCTTACAGCTCTTGTTTATTTGATGGAAATAAATATTGTTATTAAAAGTTTAATTTTTTATTTTATTTTATCCAACAGTTAGATTATTTCCATAGATGGAAGTAAATAAAATTGATAAATGTTAAAATATTATTTTTGCATGTTTCCGGCAGCGGGCTGCTGCAAATGTGCAAAAGCCTTTTTCTCACTTTTTCTATGGTTTGAAACAAGAAATATTTTCGTATTTTAACTAAATTCGCTTAATACATATATATTTATAAAACAATAAAATTACACAAATATAAAAAACAAATGCAAGTTTTACAACGATGGCATTTATTTCATATGTGCATTTGTATGTTTACTGTATTTCCACTTCTTATTTTCTTTTCTATAATTTTCATTTACATTTACAACAAAAGTTTTAACAATATAAATCTTATTTTGTGTTTTATTCGACCTTTAATATGTATTAATAAAAGAACTTGTTTTTCTTTTGAGCTCGAGGTCCTGGTTTTATTGTTAATAATTCTAATTTATTTTGCCAATATTTCGTTTTTCATTGAAAAACATCTTCTGGGCTTTAATCTAGAAATTACAAGTAACAAAAAGAACAAATAAAATATATAAGTACAAACATTTTTTTCTTATAAACACGAATGTATACAAAAAACAAACAAAAAAATTCTTACAAAGAAAAAAATTATTAATATACAAAAATTTTTTCACAAATTAAGTCTAATTATGTTGTGTCAACATCGTCTAATTATGAACTGAGCTTAAAAAGAAAATTTTTATGTATTGCACTATGTTCGTTTGTTAACTAAATGTCTGTATACTCTCGCAGAATTCTCATCAACATCGGCTTTAAAATTCATCCTTGTTGTTGTTTTGATTATATGTAACATTTCCAATGTGAAACGTCTTTTGTAGTTGTTTTCACTCTGTAATACTTGTACATTGTCAAAATCAGGAGAGTGCTTTGTTTGTGCACAGTGGGTTAGCAGTGCTGTTTTTTGTGTTGGAATTTTATTTCGTAGTTTCAGATCTGATTTGTGTGCTGACATTCTAGTTTTTAGTTTGTTTTTAGTGGTACCTATATAAACCTTGTCACATATTCCAAATTCGTTGCCATTGCATGGTATTTTATAAATTACGTTTGATTTATCTAATTTATCTATTTTATCTTTGGTTTTACTGTATAATTTTGTCAAAGTGTTACTCGATTTATGAGCCATTGCGTACATTTCATTATTAAATAATTTAGATTTTTCAAATCTCTCAGATAATACTGGAATAAATATAAGTGATTTGTATATTTTTGGTTGTTGTTCACCATCCAGATTCTTTGTTTTGTATTTGTCATAATCAACCAGTAATTTATTAATAAGATTCGTCGGAAAATTGTTGTCGTTAAGTATTGTTCTGATCTTATTATAGTTGTTTTTGTGGAACTCTGGGTCACTTATGGTCAACACCCTCCTTATCAAATTGTTAGCCGTATTGATGATTATTCTTTTAGGGTGTTTGGAGTAGAAATTAATAATTCGGTTTGAGGCAGTAGGTTTTTGATACCAGTCAATTTTAAGTAAACCATTTCTCCTTATCACAATAGTGTCCAGATATGGTAACTTTTTATTGCACTCCTCCTCCATAGTAAACTTAATTCTAGGGTGAAAATCGTTCAAACTTGTCATAATTTCTTCTATTGCACTCTCCCTCACTATTCCAAAAAGATCATCTACATATTTAGACAGGAACTTAGGCTTGGATTTTAATTTTCCAATAGAGGTGTCAAGTAGTTTTTCCATAACAATATCCGCTACGATTGGAGATGCAGGTGAACCCATGGGAAGTCCTCTTTTCTGTGTATATATTTTGTCCCTGAATTTAAAATAGCGGTTGTCCTTAATGCAGAATCTTAATATTCTCAAAAATAAGTCCTTTGTCATGTTGGTGTGTATTGCAATGTCTTCCCATCTATCCTCTATAATTCTTAATGCTAAATCAACAGGTACGCTCGGAAACAAAGACACTACATCAAACGAAATTAATCTTTCATCGTCGTTTATAGTCAAGTCTTTTATCTTATTTCTAAATTGCACTGAATCTTTAACATTGTATACAGAGTTCTCCGTAATACTCTTTAAAATTGCTGTAATATACTTGCAAAGTTCACTCGATGGGGCATTAACATTGGAGCATATCGGTCTTAATGGATTATCTTCCTTATGGATTTTAGGAAGTCCATATATTCTCGGTGCTACGGCCACGTCAGTTTTTAGTCTCCTTCTTTCAATTTCTGAAATCACTTTTTTAATGAAAAGTTCTTCAACTAATTCGTTGTTCTTCCTTTGAAGAAAGGAAGTGGGGTCTTTATTACATCTTTGATATGTCATCATGTCACCTATTATACTATTCATCTTTGCATCGTAGTCCTCTTTTTCCATTGCCACCGTAATATTGCCCTTATCAGCATTTACAATTAAAATGCTCTTGTTTTTCCGTAAAAACTTTTCGGATCTTTCCACTGCATTCAATGTATACTTGTCCCTGTTGTTTATCTGTATCTTATTCACGTGGTTGTCAATAATCGAAGTAAATTTCGTTCTGGCCATCTCTTGTTCTTCCCTGTCTTGTATTGTCTGAATAAAATCCTCACCGTCGGTTATAAATTTCAGCATTGGGAAATCCTGCTTGGTAACAGGTAGGGCATGATTTTAACAATATCTTAACGCAAAAATCATAATTTATAAAATTATTAAATAAAAATTGAATTTAAAGCTGTAAACACATGAGCCAATACATAAAACAGCTGATTCGATTATTGATTTTATTAAAATAATTATTTGCACACATTTTGGACAATGCAAATATTCAAACAAATATTTTATTTTGTTTTTAATTTTAAATTGTGTGTTTTGAAATATAATAACATTTTAAATTTCATAATTTTAATCGATAACTATAGAATTTAGTAAAGATTCCACAGAACCACCAGAAAGTATACCATTTTGACACAAGGTTAGTTATCAGCTGTTGCTTACGTAGCAAGATAAGGTCACCTGGTGTAAATTCGCTTTGGTTTGATATCTAAATTATGTTTTTAGAATTCAAAATTGATTTTTTCATTCTTGATTAATAAAAATAAAATAAATTAGTTTTAAAATCCTAGTCTGCGTTTTATTTTCGGATATAGTGAATTATAATACATAATAACAGCACATCCAGTAATCCGAATATCTCGTTAATCCGAATCAGGGTCTGCAATCATTAATTCGAATTAGCAAGCTGGCACTGTATATCTGTGGCATTTTGACAAAACATCTTAAGTCAAATTCAAAAAGTTGAAAAAAATGTTGTTAATCATACGAATTTTCATTCAAAAAACAATTTTGTTATATTTTAAAATTTGTAATATACGGGAACAAGAAAACAATTAAAATAACTTTTTCCTAGTTCAAGAAAACGTAGAAGGCAAACACAATTTTGCATCATAAACGCAATTTTCCCACCTGGTTTAATATCAGGTTTCAGTTCAAATTATTTATTTCTAACCGTTTTAGTTTCTACGTTACAAGCTTAGTGACAAAAGGACGGATGGGAGCCATTGAATCGCTAGCGATCAGTCGGGATTGGGGGAGTTCGTGTCCTTATATCAGCTAACTTCGATTCATATACATTGTCTTTTTATTATAGACTCCCGAATTAAAATTATCAATAGATATTATTACGTTACAGTGGACCAGTATAATTACAGACAATACCAAAAGAAAAAACCCCTCTGTAATTATGTATGAGAATGACTCTAAGCAAAATATATCGATCAATTTACCTATTTAAAAAAAATGTTCCTAGCTGTTAAAGGAACATTCGCCTCATAACCCTCCCTTACCGTGATTCTAGTGGCGCATGCATAATTTACCTAGAATCCCAAAAATTATCTTACCCTATAATCCAATTACATGATTGAAACAGATATGTCTTTTAAATTACCAATTCATTTTAAATATTTTAGCTTTTTATTTCAACCCATATAAAATTCAACAAAAATCAAATACTTCAAGATTTATAAATACATACGGAATACCTTAATTATATAGCTGAATATATTTTAACCAAAGTAAAATTATAATTTTATATAGTAACAAAATAATTTCAATGACTGTGTTTAATATTTTTTAATAATTTTAAAACAAATTCCAAATCAAGCTAAAATGTCAACAAATTAATTTTTATAAATTAAACAACAACAGAAAAAAATTCTAATCATTATTTAATCGCGAAAGGTAACAAATTATGTACAAAATATCGAGTATTTATTTATTTGGTGTTCTTAAAAACAAAAAAAATATAAAGAAAACATAATAACCGATTGATTTATTAACAACCGATAAATTTCTTAATCGATATCTTTGGTTTAATAAACACACTTTCAATATGTAAGAAAAATACAAAAAGGAGGAGTGATAATATGGAATTATTAATTATCCTAATAATCAAAACAAAAGTAATAAAACCAATTAAAACAAATGACATTTATCAATGATTATTTATCATTTGCTCCTTCTTTTGTGTTTTGAATCTCTGCCAAAATTAACAAATTAAGAAAGAGAACAAATGCAGCAAAAAATATAATCACTTACCAAACTTTATCATGACGATCGTAGAGGCCTCTCCGAGCTAGATGAAGTTGGAATAAATATGTGTAACAAAATGTAAATTAGTGTAATTGTTTTCTCTCTTTCATGTGAGGTGTTGTTGTGTATTAGGTGTAATTTTAATGTTTAATGTGTATTATGGTGTTTTGTGTTTGCTATTATGTTTTATTTTTTTTCATAACGTGTATTTCGTGTTAATATTTTTTCGTGTTGTTGTATATAGGGTGTATTTATGTGTATTTAGATTAAGTAATTTTAACTAATTTATTTAATATTTTATTGAACTTGTCAAACTTCTTTTATTTACTTTTTTTTTTTCCACATTTTTTTTAAACACAATTTCAATACATTAAAAGCTACATATGTAAGCAAATTCAAAAGTTACTTAATTTTCTAAATATAAACAATATATGTTGATAGTTTGCCTATTAAATAATTTTGTAATAATGTTCGCAACACTAATTATTTTTTTATCTTATGTTTTTTTTTCTCTAAAATTTCAATCATCAATATTCTTTTTGTTTTCTGAATTTATTGGTTCTCTTGTTTGCACTATTCTTATTTCATATATCTTGTTTTGTTTTGATTATTCTCTTCACTTTATCGTTTAACTTTATTTAAATTTTCATTATGAATGAACTGACTTAAACAAATTTTCTCTATTTTCACTTTTTTTACCACAAAATTCTAGTTTTATTATTATTTTGTTTTGTGTAATTTGATTTTTCCTGGTTTCTGTTGGTTTCCTATAAATTTTATGGTATGCACCTTTAAATTGGAACATAGGTGACCGTTGTAACTATATATGTATGTTGTTATATGGAGGATGAAAAATTTCGATAAAAACTGACGATGAGGGAACTGGCGGAAGATGTATGTAGACTTTTTTCTAGGGATCTTGATTATTTCAAACAAACAAGGGTGGTGTTTCTTTCCTCTTTTGTTTGTTTTTGTGGTCAACATCAAACTTCAAAAATTCAAGGTGGATAAATTAGTTTTTGAGAGAGAGTGCTCTCTGGAATTTGTAGACAACCGGAGGTTGTATGTGGCACATAAGTCCAGAAGCTTCTCTCTCTAGATTTGGATATGATTTTGGTTTGATAATAATAGTGTCTTATTTCCGAAAGCCTAAAAATCTTTCCAATGTCCTAGAGCTAACATTCCTCTCGCGACAAGATTTTTCTGGACTTAGGAAAAGAAACGGACAATGCGTTTTTATTAACAATTAGTCAGACTTTTACACGATTGCTATTTAATTTATTAATTAAGCGCAGTTTTTAATTGTTGTGTTACCTCTTTAGAGTCCAAAAGAAAAAGGAAGTAGAAACTTTATGTCAAATCTTATGTCAGTTCGGTTCAGAAATCTGAGCTTTGTTTAGTGTCAATTGTTAAATGTCAGCAGCCAGATAATACTATTGATTACAACTCATCCTATACTTCTGATCGTGGTCGATAGAATTCTAGACAAAAACCAAATTACAACCAAAACTCTACAAAGTCGTGTTTAATATTAATTACTTAATTGTTTAGTAAATTTAATTAATAAATTAAATAGACTTACAAGAGTATAATATATAAATATGTTTATACTGTTAGTGTTAGAGGAGATTTATGTAATACAGGGTTTTAATGTTTATAAAATTGTTGTTTATAAAATGTATCTAAACATGCCTAATTGATTTTTGTTTATTTTATTGGTTGTTAGAAAAAGTACAAACTAACAATGGTAAAAATTTTCAAATGTATATTATAATTACAAAAGTGTAACGAATGGTTGAAAAAATTTTGGAGGGTAGTTTAGCAAATCGTTCACTACAAAACCAGATAATATTGGATCTTTGAGCCATAATATTAGGTGGAGAAAGGACGATTACAAACGGATATCCTTAGCATGAAATGTTCCGATCAACTTTCCCTGCGGGTTTTCAAGTTCGTAATAATGATTTCCTAATTTAGTCTTAATTTTGGCTTTAGTAAACAGAGGTGCGAATTTTGCACTAAAACGATTGCCAGCGCTACTCTGCACAAAGTTGCGGCGAAAGACTTCCTGACCAACCGTAAAACATTGTGGTCTTGTTCGCAAGTTGTAATAGTGTTGATTTTGCTCATATGCTGCTTTTATATGTTTCTGTATATCCTTGCGAAGCAGTTGTAGGTTGTCGGTCCTATTCAATTGATAAGAAGGTTCTTCAAGAAGTTTAAGGTTTCGTAATAGGCTATATGTGGACCCATGGGTTACCATATTAAACCCGAAAAGAGCATGATATGGCGAAGTTTTGATGGCTTGGTGACAGACATTTCTAAGGGCACAACTAATGGCACTTAGATGCTCATCCCACTTTGTATGATCTGCTTTAAGGTACGATCGTATACCGGATATTATAGAACGGTTTACTCGTTCGGAAGCGTTAGCCTGAGGTGAGTATAACGCTGTATAAACATGTTGGATACCTAGTGAGGTGAATAAAGCATTAAGATCGTTAGCTCTAAACTGGGTTCCATTATCGCTAACGATAACTTCTGGAACTCCATATGTATGGAATATTTGCTTCTCCATAAAATCTTTTATTGCGGCTGAAGTGAATTTTTTTAATGGATGTAACCAATGGAATTTAGATAAATGATCTAAAACAATTAAAATTCCAATATGGCCGGATTTGCTTCGCGGATATGGACCTAATAAATCTATATATAATCGCTGGAACGGACGTACGGATACAGTTTGTTTTCCCATTTCCGGTTTCATCACAAAATTTGGAGCTTTACTTGTTTTACATGTTTCACAATTACGAATATAATCCCTTACATCTGAAACCATTCCAGGCCAGAAAAAGTGACGTTTAAGAAGATATATTGTCTTTTGCATTCCTCCATGAGCTGAAGTTACCGTGTCATGAAATCTTTTTACTAAATCATTTCTCATACCTTCTGGAATCCAAAGTTTCCAGGCGTTCGTTTCATTTTCTTCATTCCCATCCTAATGTTGCGTACGTATATAAACAAAGTCATCAACAACTTTAATATCAGGGTATTTTTCCGGATTTTGTTGTATTTTTGCTTTAAGGATGTTATAATCATTGGCTTTAAAACAAGCAGACGATAGATCTATCGCAGCACCAGACAGTTCCATTTGAGCAATTTCCTCACATGGAATTCTAGACAGCGCATCTGGGACAATGTTTTCTTTTCCCTTGCGATGGCTTATTGTAAATTTATATGCCTGAAGCTTCAGAACCCATCGAGCTAAACGTCCGCTAAGATTTGGCTGTCGCATTAGCCATACAAGACTTGCGTGGTCAGTTATTATTTCAAACTCCTGGAGTTCTAGATAACACCGGAAGCGTTGAATAGCTTCGATAGCGGCCAGACATTCACGCTCGGTTACGCTATAATTTCGTTGCGCCGAATTCAGTTTTTTGCTCATATAAGCTATAGGTTTTTCACAATTTTCGTCATCTAATTGAATTAAAACTGCACCGATACCACAATCACTTGCATCGCAGTGAAGAAAGAACTTTTTACTAAAATCTGGATTAGTTAGAACAGGAGCTGTAGTTAAAAGTGATTTGATTCTCTCAAATGCGGTTTGAGCTTCGGGTGTCCAGAAAAATTTTGTTTTAGTAGAAATGGTTTCGGTTATAGGATATACAACACTGGAGAAATTTTCGATGAACCTCCTATACCATCCCGCAATTCCTAAAAATCCCCTCACCTGTTTGAGATTTTTTGGTATTGGCCAACTCATAATCGCACTGACTTTTTCAGGATCAGTGGTGATTCCTCCGTTCCCAATTACATAACCAAGGTATTTCACCCGTGTTACGCAAAAATGACTTTTTGAAATATTCAATGTAAGATTCGCTTTTTTAAACTGTTCTGCGAGCCTGACTAATACTGAAAGATGTTGCTCAAACGTTTCCGACACAACCAACAAATCATCAAGATAACCAAAAACCATATTTTTAAGATCAGGTGGAATGATCTCGTCCATCAGACGACACATTGTTTGTGGCGCCGTACAAAGGCCAAAGGGCATCACTGTGAATTGGTAGAGTGGTCTACCTGGCACAGTAAAAGCGGTTAGAGGCTTGGATTTCTCTGTTAATTCAACTTGCCAGTAGGCATCTTTCAAGTCTAATTTTGTAATAATATTAGCCTTCGGCAGTCGTGAAAAAATTCCTTCTATCGATGGTAAAGGATACGCATCTTTCTTGGTTACTGAGTTTATCTTTCTCGCATCAAGACATAATCTAACTTTGTTAGGTTTAACGACCAACCTCATGGGACTACTCCAGGGGGATGTTGATGGTTCGATTACACCAAGCTTCAGCATTCTCTCAATTTCGGCGAATATTAATTTTTCCACTGCCGGAGAAACGGGGTAAAAACGCTGTTTAATTGCTTTGGATTCACCTACATCGATTTCGTGTTTAATTAGACTTGTCCGCCCAAGTCCTTGAGTTTCAAAATTAGGAAATAATGAAATTACAACATTTAACTGTTGCTGTTGTTTAAGGGTTAGTTTAAAACAATGGTTATCGAAATTATTAGCATCAGATTTATCAGTTTCCGCTGGGCTATTGGACATTTCAGACAAAACGGATGGACAACAATTTAATACATTTTTATTGACTAAATCGACGGAATTGACAATATTTGGTATTAAATTGAATTTCCTAACGAAGTCAATACCTAATATTAATCTTTGACTTATTGTTGGGATAATAAAAATATTCATATTACTTGACGTATCCTTAAAATGTACATTTACGTTTATCCAACCAACTACGTTTTGTGCATTTCCATCTGCAGTCCGTACAGTAGATTTACATTTTGTAAAATTTTTAAACTTCGAAAAATCTTCATGAGCAAAATGAGAACCAATGCAGCTTATGCTAGCGCCAGTATCGATTAAACCATATTCGTTAAAGTCAAGAAAACTAACTTTTGCATAATATCGCATATCATTAGGGACACTCACAATAGCTGATATTAATAGCTTTTTACATAATTTTCGTTTCTTAAAAAAAATTTCGAAGGCGAATTGTGGAGCGTTTTGTAGGGCGTTGATATGAAATCTGTGAAACTGAAAAATCCTGAAATATTTCATTCCGTTTAGAGCAATAATTTTCCCATCGTTTATGAAAAGGTTGTTTAGGGTATATTATTTTTGAGATATCTGATTCAAGATAAGTCTTACAAAGATCACGCTTCAAAATCTGGTATCCATTATAATTGGTTTTTTTGTTAATTTTACTATTTTTAGTGTTTAAACTATCAGAAAAGTTATCGGTCAAGTCCATGGTGTTGTTGACAGGTAATGTGCTATTAGTTTCTTGAGAAGTAGGATTATCTAACATATCTACAATTGTTCCTTTAGGGGAACTGATATTTTGGAGTTTTTTGACGAGTTT
Source organism: Pollenia labialis (assembly GCA_949318255.1). Classification (NCBI taxonomy): domain Eukaryota; kingdom Metazoa; phylum Arthropoda; class Insecta; order Diptera; family Polleniidae; genus Pollenia; species Pollenia labialis. The sequence continues at coordinate 48,204,462 of OX439141.1, forward strand.
CGGTTAAGACATGTAGAACACTGTGGCTTGTAGGTGTTTTTTGCCCCGCACCCATAACAAAATATTGTTTTTTCGTGTAAACAGTCTTCAAAATAATGACCTTGCTGGTCACAATTCCAGCAGCGAGGAGCTGATTTAGTCTTATTGATTGCGTCAATATTTGGTTCTGCTTGAAACTCAAATTTTGAATTCGTATCGGAATTTTCACATTCAATTTCGGCAACATGCCTACGAGGTACAAATGTATTCGGGTTTCTAGCTGAAAAATTACTACGTACATACTCATCATTAAGAAAAGACTCACGCATTTGAACTAATTTCCGTAGATGTGAAATTGAATGTATTTGCTGATATAACAATTCGTGTCTTATGTCAGGTCTGAGATTTCGAGTGATAATTTCTATTAGTTCAATCTCCGAGAGAGGATTAGGCAGACGATCAAGCAAAGAAGATATAGACTCATAGTATATATCGAACGATTCTCCAGGTTTTTGTTTACGATTACGTATTTCTTCGCGTATGTCAAAAGGTGACTTGAAATCTTTATATTGCTCTCTAATAGCGCTGCAAAAATCTTCCCAAGCAATTGATTGTGCACGTTTATGGTAAGACCAAAACCAATTTTTTGCTTTGCCCGCAAGAACAATATGAAGGTTTGGACGAATAAAATTAAAATCTCCGTTGAAATAATCATTAGTTAGCGAACGCAAACGATACAAGAATTCTTCGACATAAAGTCCGTTCGATGTGCCGTCAAATTTCAAACCCCAACTTTGGATGATTGAAGTAACTTTATCTGAGCTGAAACTAGCAGCGGATGAAAAACTATGCGGCACAAATTGAGGGTTGCTATAAAAATTAGAACTAGGTCTACCCCTACTTGTTGCATTAGATGATTGTTGCGATTGATGAAAATCCTGAGCTTGCAGAGGATTTAATGCAATCGAAATTGGAAAATTAGGTGTACGTAAATTAGAATCATTTGGCCGAGAAGTATTCTGCGGATGTGGCTGATTTGTGTCAAGAACACTTGGCAAATTCAGGTTAACGTTTCGATTCTGAGATAAATGGGAATCTTCAACATGCAAATTTCTGCTATTATTTATTTGTTCGCCTTGACCTGTATCTATGATCAAGTTAGATCTGTTTTGTGGTTGTTGTGATTGAATTTGACCAGTGTGAGAAACTAAATTTAGATTCTGAAAGATATTTGAAACACTGGTCTGTATCATTTCATCAATTCTGTTATAGTCTATTGACGGTATAACATTATTTTGCGGAACACAGTTAAAGTTCCTTAAGGCTCTACCGAGGTTTATCTCCATCATTCTATTTATCTGAGTATAATCGATGGTAGTCTGAATAGGATTCTGAACCTCACTTATAATAGCATTATAAGAACTATTGGTTTCTATTGGATCTGGCGCAATAGTTTGAGGAGTATTGTCCTCAGATTCAGTAACTACATTTTCCGCTATACTAGAAACATTTGTATTACCTACAGCTAAACTGGGTGTTTGAGAATCATGAAACAAATTTTGCACAACACTACGAGTTGAATATTGATGTCCTGCGTAAGAACCACGAGACGTTCCTCTAGGTCTACTGTGTTTCCCTGGATATGAAACTCTCTTTAAATCTTCTAACTCGCATGATAGGTTACAAACTGGGCAAGCATTATTGTGAGAAAGAAAATTCTCAATGCATGCGCGATGAAAAGAATGGTTACATTTTACAATAATTAAACATTCGATCTTTTCGTCTTTACGATTTTTACAAATTTGACATATTTCAAGTTTTGCTGTCGAACTTTGCTCTACTTGTACTAAAGGCGACTGACCTTCTTGTCTACCCGAACTCTTAACAGGCGTATGACTCATCATTTTCCATGTGTCAAAAAAAAAATTTTTAAAAGTATTCACGTGTGACTATCCGAATTTAAACTTTTTTTTTATAACTTTTTGGAAATTAGATTTTCCCTTGGACAATTAAATTTTGAATTTTATTAAGCTTAAATATATTCAAACTATCTGTTTCGCTCATAGTAATGTAAATAGGGTAAGGTAAAAAGGCAAAAATGGTCAATAATAGGATTCAAAATCAGGTTATGGAAAATTTATGTAAAAATAAGTCTATAAAATTAAATAACAAACCAGCACTTATCTATCTACTATTCACTTTAACTCTTATAAATATTGGATATTAAATTGCACATTGCCAAATAATATAAGTCCTAACATTTGTAAGCAGCTGATACCAAAGTCAAGAAATTTAATAAACAAATTTATTACAAAATCTCTGCAAAAGTGAAAAATTATATTTAGTTAATACTCGTAGTTCTTTTGAAACTAATAGGCACAGTATGCGGTTAGATTACTCGAACCTCAAGTATCTAAGTGTCCGGCGAACCTGCATATTTATTCAAAAGAAAAACTTATCTCGACTAAAGCCAATCCTGCACTTAGCTGTTAATGAAATTTACTAATCTAAATAAAAAAATCGGAACCCAAAAATGAACCAAAATCTGTGGAACACCTTCGGGACCCCACGTTGGGTGCCATTTTCTATATGTAATATACGGGAACAAGAAAACAATTAAAATAACTTTTTCCTAGTTCAAGAAAACGTAGAAGGCAAACACAATTTTGCATCATAAACGCAATTTTCCCACCTGGTTTAATATCAGGTTTCAGTTCAAATTATTTATTTCTAACCGTTTTAGTTTCTACGTTACAAGCTTAGTGACAAAAGGACGGATGGGAGCCATTGAATCGCTAGCGATCAGTCGGGATTGGGGGAGTTCGTGTCCTTATATCAGCTAACTTCGATTCATATACATTGTCTTTTTATTATAGACTCCCGAATTAAAATTATCAATAGATATTATTACGTTACAGTGGACCAGTATAATTACAGACAATACCAAAAGAAAAAACCCCTCTGTAATTATGTATGAGAATGACTCTAAGCAAAATATATCGATCAATTTACCTATTTAAAAAAAATGTTCCTAGCTGTTAAAGGAACATTCGCCTCATAACCCTCCCTTACCGTGATTCTAGTGGCGCATGCATAATTTACCTAGAATCCCAAAAATTATCTTACCCTATAATCCAATTACATGATTGAAACAGATATGTCTTTTAAATTACCAATTCATTTTAAATATTTTAGCTTTTTATTTCAACCCATATAAAATTCAACAAAAATCAAATACTTCAAGATTTATAAATACATACGGAATACCTTAATTATATAGCTGAATATATTTTAACCAAAGTAAAATTATAATTTTATATAGTAACAAAATAATTTCAATGACTGTGTTTAATATTTTTTAATAATTTTAAAACAAATTCCAAATCAAGCTAAAATGTCAACAAATTAATTTTTATAAATTAAACAACAACAGAAAAAAATTCTAATCATTATTTAATCGCGAAAGGTAACAAATTATGTACAAAATATCGAGTATTTATTTATTTGGTGTTCTTAAAAACAAAAAAAATATAAAGAAAACATAATAACCGATTGATTTATTAACAACCGATAAATTTCTTAATCGATATCTTTGGTTTAATAAACACACTTTCAATATGTAAGAAAAATACAAAAAGGAGGAGTGATAATATGGAATTATTAATTATCCTAATAATCAAAACAAAAGTAATAAAACCAATTAAAACAAATGACATTTATCAATGATTATTTATCATTTGCTCCTTCTTTTGTGTTTTGAATCTCTGCCAAAATTAACAAATTAAGAAAGAGAACAAATGCAGCAAAAAATATAATCACTTACCAAACTTTATCATGACGATCGTAGAGGCCTCTCCGAGCTAGATGAAGTTGGAATAAATATGTGTAACAAAATGTAAATTAGTGTAATTGTTTTCTCTCTTTCATGTGAGGTGTTGTTGTGTATTAGGTGTAATTTTAATGTTTAATGTGTATTATGGTGTTTTGTGTTTGCTATTATGTTTTATTTTTTTTCATAACGTGTATTTCGTGTTAATATTTTTTCGTGTTGTTGTATATAGGGTGTATTTATGTGTATTTAGATTAAGTAATTTTAACTAATTTATTTAATATTTTATTGAACTTGTCAAACTTCTTTTATTTACTTTTTTTTTTTCCACATTTTTTTTAAACACAATTTCAATACATTAAAAGCTACATATGTAAGCAAATTCAAAAGTTACTTAATTTTCTAAATATAAACAATATATGTTGATAGTTTGCCTATTAAATAATTTTGTAATAATGTTCGCAACACTAATTATTTTTTTATCTTATGTTTTTTTTTCTCTAAAATTTCAATCATCAATATTCTTTTTGTTTTCTGAATTTATTGGTTCTCTTGTTTGCACTATTCTTATTTCATATATCTTGTTTTGTTTTGATTATTCTCTTCACTTTATCGTTTAACTTTATTTAAATTTTCATTATGAATGAACTGACTTAAACAAATTTTCTCTATTTTCACTTTTTTTACCACAAAATTCTAGTTTTATTATTATTTTGTTTTGTGTAATTTGATTTTTCCTGGTTTCTGTTGGTTTCCTATAAATTTTATGGTATGCACCTTTAAATTGGAACATAGGTGACCGTTGTAACTATATATGTATGTTGTTATATGGAGGATGAAAAATTTCGATAAAAACTGACGATGAGGGAACTGGCGGAAGATGTATGTAGACTTTTTTCTAGGGATCTTGATTATTTCAAACAAACAAGGGTGGTGTTTCTTTCCTCTTTTGTTTGTTTTTGTGGTCAACATCAAACTTCAAAAATTCAAGGTGGATAAATTAGTTTTTGAGAGAGAGTGCTCTCTGGAATTTGTAGACAACCGGAGGTTGTATGTGGCACATAAGTCCAGAAGCTTCTCTCTCTAGATTTGGATATGATTTTGGTTTGATAATAATAGTGTCTTATTTCCGAAAGCCTAAAAATCTTTCCAATGTCCTAGAGCTAACATTCCTCTCGCGACAAGATTTTTCTGGACTTAGGAAAAGAAACGGACAATGCGTTTTTATTAACAATTAGTCAGACTTTTACACGATTGCTATTTAATTTATTAATTAAGCGCAGTTTTTAATTGTTGTGTTACCTCTTTAGAGTCCAAAAGAAAAAAGGAAGTAGAAACTTTATGTCAAATCTTATGTCAGTTCGGTTCAGAAATCTGAGCTTTGTTTAGTGTCAATTGTTAAATGTCAGCAGCCAGATAATACTATTGATTACAACTCATCCTATACTTCTGATCGTGGTCGATAGAATTCTAGACAAAAACCAAATTACAACCAAAACTCTACAAAGTCGTGTTTAATATTAATTACTTAATTGTTTAGTAAATTTAATTAATAAATTAAATAGACTTACAAGAGTATAATATATAAATATGTTTATACTGTTAGTGTTAGAGGAGATTTATGTAATACAGGGTTTTAATGTTTATAAAATTGTTGTTTATAAAATGTATCTAAACATGCCTAATTGATTTTTGTTTATTTTATTGGTTGTTAGAAAAAGTACAAACTAACAATGGTAAAAATTTTCAAATGTATATTATAATTACAAAAGTGTAACGAATGGTTGAAAAAATTTTGGAGGGTAGTTTAGCAAATCGTTCACTACAAATTTTGTAGTATAAACGAAATTTTTCTTTAAGCTTGATTTTTTAAATGTTTTATTATTTGATAAAAATGATTTTTTCATCGAGTTTTTTTAAAGCTTTTTGCTATCTTATCACGACTGAAGATGTTTTGTCAAAATGCCAAAGATATGTATAAAGTATTTTATTTTGTGTACAAAAGCGCCGATATCGGTATGTATTGGCGATTTTAAACAAGAATGTTAGCAACATGTCTTGGAACAAGACTGTGAGCAAAATCAAAACAAATAATAATTTACATACATGTGTGCATGTGTACGAGTACACGCAAACATCTCAACAACATATGACACGTTTACGTTTTTGTAGTAACTACCAACATTTCAAGTCAACCGCAACGTTTACGTATCCGCAACATTTACGTAAGAGTAACGAGGCCTTAATAAGCAATAACCATACTTTTTGCAGCGCACAACCATAGCTGTTCTTATTATTTGTGTTATAAATATGTGTAAACACAATAACGAAAAGCATGGGTAAATACCTCTGTATATTTTTCTTATGGGTACTTGTTGGCATTCTCTGCTATATATATAAAAGGGATGTGTTTGTTTGTAATCGCTTAACTCAAAAACCCCTGCACCGATTTTAAAAACAATTTGTACACATATTCTATGAACCGTGAGTCGTGTTTCTGTGCAGTTTCGCGTTTGTCCAAAAATTTTCGCGATTTTTTTAAACATTTTTAAACATTTTTATTGGTTTTATTAGGTGTTTTTTCATATATTTCTTTTTAAAAGTTATTTTATTAAACGCGTTCAAACCAATATTATTTATTAAGCTTAAACGCCAAGACCACGTGGAAATATTGGTCGCAACCCACTTCGATAAAATCGTGTAAGTACATTTAGTGCAAAGTCAAAAAGAACGCGCAGCAGAAATTGAAGATACTAGATATCGAGTATCACGTTTACAAGAAAATAACACGGAGCAACAACGCGAGATGCGAAATGAAAAACAACGTCTAAGAAGCAGACAAGCAAATTCATAACACTAATCGAATTACATTTATGCTTCTGGCATTTAAGCACGACCTAACAGTTGATTACAATTCATATAACATTATTGATGTTGGCAGCACGGTTCAAGTATGTGCCCATTGTAAAGAGTTGAAAGACAAAAAAGGAGCCCCAGATTACGGGCACCAGAGAATATTTGTATCATTTTTTTCAAAATCGGTGCAGTAGTTTTTTAATTAAGCGATGTTTATTCACTAATAAAAAACATTGTACAACAACTGCTGGATTGTGCCGTATTCACCGCTTCTTTTCAAAACTTTCAAAGCGCATTGCAATGTTGAGTACTGCAACTCTGTAAAATCTATAAAAAACGTTTGCATGTATGTCACGAAAGGAAGCGATATGGTTGTTTAGGTATTACGACTGCCGATAAAAATGATGAGATTTCTCAGAATAAGATTGGAAGATACATATACATATGAAGCACTTTGGAGAAGTTTTCATTCTCCAAACATCAACGTTACCCCACTGTGATCCATTTATCTGTACACTAAGAGAATGGGCAACGAGTTTTTTACGGAAGCAAATGCAGTACTGAGAGCAGAACCACCACCTTCAACAACTCTAACAAGTTTCTTTAAAACGTGTACAAGTGACCAGAACGCTGCTTCACTCAGAAGTGACGAGATATTTTATATGGAACTCTTCATCAAAAAAATTTGAGCGTAGGAAACGGGGAAACCCTGTTACTGGCTATATAGATGTTTACTCATCTGATGCACAATGTCTTGTCTACTTAGTTCATCCAGCAATAACGAATGTTTAACCTGCGTTTGTTTTTAGTAAATGTTCGTAGACCAACGTCTTTTCAATCTTTACGAACTGTCAATGAGTATTGTGCGCAACATATGTATATAGAAGCCTCTCAGCTTTTACGTTTGCTAGAGGATGACAACCATTGGGATCTCGCTATGGCGGATGATGTTGTTTCGTCTACCCCCCCAACAAATTCGAACACTTTTTGCCATCATTATATCAACATGTTTTCCATCTAATCCACCCCAAAGTATAAAGAAAACATAGCTGAAGATAGTTTGCATGGTATTCGTACAACCATAAATCTCGAAATTGATTTCAATGCTGACATTTTCAATGAGGCGTTGATTTCCATTGAAGACTTATGCTTAAGAATGTCTGCAAAAATATTGCAAGAATTAGGAATGCCAGCTCCGTATCACCCTGCACAAGAAGCATTTACCGAAGAATTTGAAAATGGACGGCAATATGATCGGAATTCATAAAGTCAATCAGTGAGACCAAATATCCAACTTTTAATCCACCGGCAGAAAAATGCACACGACACTCTTATGGCAGCTGTTAATGCAGGTTATGGAGGAAACTTTTTTCTCGATGCACCTGGCGGAACTGGCAAAACGTTTTTACTTTCACTCCTTTTGGCTTTGGTTCGCTTACAAAACCAAATTGCACTTGCAGTAGCCTTTTCTGGGATTGCTGCTGCCCTTTTGGAATGAGGAAGAACAGCTCACTCTATCCTAAAACTGCCTTTGCAAACGGTAGATAAGCCAACATGTAATATTTCGAAGCAATCAGCGACAGCGACTTCAGAAATAATAAACAAAAATTTGGAGCGATGATGGCTCTATTGGCCGGGGACTTTCGCCAAACGCTGCCAGTCATTCCAAGGTCAGCACCTGCCGATAAAATTAACGCTTGCTTGAAGTCATCAATTTTTATGGATAAAAGGGAAAACTCTGAAATAAACAGAAAATATGCTAGTTGTTAGACATTGGCAATAGAACTTTACCGACTGACTGTACCACAGGCCAGATTTAATTTCCAATAGGCTTTTTTGTCAATTTACGACGTCTAACGAAGAACTATTACCAAAAGTGTTCCCAAATATTGCTCAAAATTACAATAATTACGATTGGTTGAGAGAAAGAGCCATTTAAGCTTCAAAAAATAAGGACGTTGATGACATAAATTTATTTAAAAATCCAAAGCTTAATTAATGGTGAATTGCATTCGTATTAATCAATTGATTATATTACAGATCTTGATGATGTTGCTAACTATCCGATCAAGTTCCTGAATAAATTGGACTTACCGCGAATGCCACCGCATGACTTACAGCTGAAGGTTAGATCGTAATAGTTATGTTACCTAACCTCAATCAGCCAGCACTATGCAATGGTACTAGATTGGTTGTTAAAACGCTGCTGCCAAACACGATTAAAGCAAGGATAATAATAGGAAAGTTTCAAGTTGAATAAGTGCTTATTCCCAGGATACCTATGATACCAAGCGATCTCGCATTTTAGTTTAAACGCATCGGGTTTCCAGTTCGCCTTGCATTCGCAATGACGATTAATATATCTCAAGGACAATCGTTTAAAGTGTGTGGGTTAAACTTAGAATTCCAATGTTTTTCTCACGTTCAATTGTATGTTGCGTGCTCGAGAGTCCGTACACCGTCACCACTATTCATTTTCTCTCCCAATAGAAAAACAAAAAATATTGTTTATTATCAATCTTTAAAAAAATCCTTTTTTTAATTAGTAATTATTTCAATTGTTGTTATACATGTAAAAATAGCTGAATTTAGAAGCAACTTTCTAAGCAATAAATTGAGGAAAATTTGTGTGTTTTATTTGTACTGAAATTTTTGTGTTTTAATTTTTAATTCTATGTTAGATACTAATCATTAGTAAATAACTTCCGAGCGAAGCCAAGGCGATCAGCTAGTCTTTATATATAAAAGAGACGTGTTTGTTGGTAATCGCTAAACTCAAAAACTACTGCACCGACTTTGACCAAAATTTGTGTGTTTGATGTATGAGGCATGAGGAGTGTTTCTGTGTAGTTTCGCGTTTGTTACAAAATTTTGCGATTTTTAATAAAAATTATTAATTTAAATTAATTTGTTTTGAAAATCAATTAAACACGTTCATATTTTATAAAATTTTAAATCTTTACTAAGGGCCAGCAAAGCGGACCGGGTCCAGCTAGTATAGTATAATATGGAGATCATATATTCAATTCATAGATTTCATTACTGGTGTTGTGACCTGAATACATACTAGTAGAATTAAATAGTGACTGAATATCAAATTCAATTAAAATCCCTACAAGAAATGAATTAGCGAGTAGTCACATTTTTCATTTTGGTGTTAAGAAAATGGTAGAAAGAAATGACCGAAATCAAGTTTTCAGTCACATTCGGTCATATCTTTCTATAATTTTCTTAACACCAAAATGAAAAATGTTGCCAGTTTTTTTTAAACTAGTAATAATAACAAAAAAATGAAAAACTGTTTAAAAAAAATCGCTAAAATAATATAAATGAGAAAAAATAGCCAAGTAAATCGCCAGTTATGTAAAAAATCGCATAAAAAAATAAGTTTTCAGTCGCCAAATGGAAAATCTCAACGCCAACCGCGTTTCAATATCGCCACGTTTGAAGAGAAATCGCCATATCGGACAGCCCTGATGTCTATTGCGTTTATAGACTTACCACACTTCTTACAAATAATTTTATTATTCTTAGTAGATAGCAGTTTTGTCAAGTCAATATATTTTCTCCCCTTAGGGAAATTTAAAAACTCCCTCAAATCGATCTTTTTGTAAAAATCGCCTTAATGAAAAAATTTTGTAATCAATTTTATTTAAAGTATGTATATAATATATAAAGCCCTATAAAATGAAAAAATTTGGGTCCTAATGAGAAGCAAAGGTAATTTAACGATGCAAAATTTTATTTAAGCTTAAACAAATTTAAAACCAAAAATATAGCAAATTTTGCATTAGTTGTTAAATAACATTTAACTTTCATATTTATTGAATGCAAATGACTTTTACGATCAAAAAGTATTAAACAAATAAATTTATTTCTTATGTCTAATTTGATTGAAAAAATAATTTTGAAAGTTTTTAATTACTTTTGACGCTATTTGTAATAACATCTAGTTTAGCTATTTTTTTTTATTAAAAATTAAGCAAACTTTTGGTGTTTGAGTGTCGGAAACAATGATCTGAACACACAATAAAATATTCAATAATGTATAAGTATATTTAGTTTCCCCGACTGCTGGCATTTTTTGCAATTATAAATCTAAATGATACAATTGTATTGTTTGTTGGCAAGGAGCATCATTAAAAATCCTCTTTCTTTTGTAATCTCCACCTAAAAGAGGAATCAAAAATTATTACTAAGTACACTTTAAACCTCCCCTTTTCTACTTACAATTGTAGAAACATCACCACACCCGAACTTTGTTTGACGAACATCTTTCTTATTTTCGTTTTACCAAACAACTTTTTGATTGTGTTGGCAATTGTTCTGCTTGAAACAACACATTGTGAAGGAATTCAAACAAAATCCGGATTTAATATTTTCTATGCTGGAGTTTATATTTATGTATTAATGTGTGTGAACAGTGTTGGCATTTTGCGGGTATAGAAATCTATGGTGTAAAAGCTGCCATATTTTAAAAGAAAACTGAAATTAAAAACACATAGGTCAAATAAACCTTGAAATAGGTAAAGATTACTGTTATAGGCTTTTTTCACTTGCTCACATCTTACATCTTATAACAAAGATGATAACATCTTCCCATAAGAATTGTACGGGGCTAAAAATCAACATATTTCTTAATCTTAAAAAGATGTTGCTATCTCTTGTTGTTTCATTTAACATCTTTCGATTATTTAAGTGTCATCACTAGAAAAAACAAATCACAAAAGAGCAGGACAGTAGCTTAATTAATTTAGTTTTTATTCGCTCTTACAGGTGAAAATAAATATTTTTATGATGAAGATGAAAGATGTTACAAATGTTTTTAGGTACAAACACGACCAGCTTTTTACTGTCGTGGGTAGAGCGTGGGTTATTTCTTATAGGTGTAGATCAGGTGTAATTCAAAATTCACTCGTTTAAAAAACATGAAAAAAAGATTTAATTTCAGTGAAAAAATGTATGCCATTTGAAATATTTTTGATCCAAAAAATGCACAGTCTTCTGTGAACACCATTCTTAAGATATAAATAATTAGATTTTGTGCCACGCCCACTTATCCAAACCGTCCACGTTATGTCGGATGTTGTGTTGTAACAACCAATTTTTTGGGAAATATGTTCTACTAAAAATTGCCGATGTTTTGATACATAAGTCGTTTCCATAGGTCATATGGCAGCCCTAAAATGTAGGATTGTATAAAAATTTTAATGTTTTTTAGCCCATTTTTGGAGTATTTTGCTAATAAATTGCCCATTATCTTACCGATTTGATTGTTTTATATAGCGGCGTGTTAAGGAATAATTTAATTACATTTATATACACTTGTATATATTTTAACAAACTTAATTATAAAAAATAAAAATGAGTAATTTTTGGCAATTCAGTATTTTGGTTATTACTCAGCCATTTTTTAACCGATTTGACAGAATTATATACCGACGTGTTTAAAAAGAAATTTACCATTTAGCTGAGTTATAAAGCTTGGACTCGGGGAGATCTATGGGAGGTACCACGCCCACTTCTCCGATCCCGCCCACATTTGGTAGGATGGTGTGTACTGGCTACCTAAATGTGTGTACCTAATTTGGAAACCTTAACTTTTGCCGTTCCCCAGATATACAGCAAAAAGTAATAAAATTACAACAACCACAAGGGATTTTTGAAAAATATTAGAGGTAGCCGTGGTTTTTTGCTCATAACTCAGCCAATTTTGAACCGATTTGACAGATTTATATACCGACGTGTTTAAGAAGGAATTTACCATTTACTTGAGTTATAAAGCTTGGACTCGGGGAGATCTATGGCTCCCGAAAGTGGGTATTTAAAAATAAAAAATTAATTTTGGTCATAACTTTTTTGTATCTGAACCGATTTTTCTGAATTTTTTATAAAATATGTTCTACTAAAAATTTTCGATATTTTGGTGTATAAGTCATATCCATAGGACATATGGCAGCCCTAAATTTTAGGTTTTTATACAATTTTTAATTTTTTTTGTACGGGAGGTACCACGCCCACTTCTCCAATCCCGCCCACATTTTGTAGGATTGTGTGTATGGGCTACCTAAATGTGTGTACCTAATTTGGAAGCTTTGGCTTTTGCCATTCCCCAGATATACAGCAAAAAGTAATAAAATTACAACAACCACAAGGGATTTTTGGAAAATATTAGAGGTAGTCGTGGTTTTTTGCTCATATCTTAGCCATCTGTGGATCGATCTTGCTGAATTTCAATAGCAACCGATGGTAGACTATATGTGACATAAATGTAAAACAACCTAGCCGCTATTATGTCTGGAGTCTCCGGAAAACACATATCAAACGTAAGACGGACAGACGGACGGATATCGTTAAATCAACTTCTCTCCCCATAAGGACCCAGAATATATATACTTTATAGGGTCTAAGATCAATATTGTAGAAATTACAAACGGAAGGGTATAATTACTGATGGATTCTAAAATTTCTATAAATAAGAGATTCATTGGGACATGCAGCCGGAAGTTTATTGGAAAAAATTATTTAAACTAAGCATTTACCTGGGAAAACATTCCGAAAAATGTTTATTTCTATTTAGTGAATATATAAAGGACAATGCTTACTATAAAATAGTTTATAGTATTCTACTTAAGGCAGCAAAAAAGATATTTTGTGGTTAGTATTAAACAAATATTAAATTTACATTTGGATGTAGTTGCAGTTATTTATATATCTAAAATGCTTTACACTTTATCGCCAAGATATTCCTCATTGTAATTTTTGGAAATTATTTTATGGGATTGTAATAATTGTGTTAGAAAAAGCGTTTAAAGTCCTTTTTCCAAAAAACATTTGCTTTTTAAACTCTTTTCCCAAAAAAACCTTTGCTTCGCGATTGACTTTTGCACGCTGGGGTTTTCGGTTGTAGCTCGCCGGGAATGGGGGGCCATCTACGTTTGCACAATTACTAACTTTAGAATGGAAATGGTGTTAAAAAACGGAAGAAATATAAAACAACTTCTTGTTGCCTATTATAGTGTTAAATTTATTATGGTTATAAGAGGTCTTATTATGTCGCACCCTTGATACAACAGCCTTTCTTGCTCTACGGTATTCAGATAGATATTCTGGAGTTCTATAACGCTTCCATAATCTATGCAATCTATCAGGATGCTCAATCGTTAATTTAAATTCATTTTTAATCCAAATTTTGCCACCGTTTTTAAACCGTTTAGTCTTAATAGGAACGCTTTGGTCGTAAATCGTAAGAATCGAATCATTTAAGAACTTTAGTTTTACGTCAACATTTGCCAAAACGTATATTGAATTCCAATTTGTTTGTTCAATGCCAATTTAGGTAATCAACATTATTAAAGTTACGAACTCTATAGCTGTGATCCTGTTCCGGAGTTCAAAAATTATAAGAAAGAACAATTGCATCATGTTTGGAAAAAGAAGACACTGACAGTTGTTCATAATGAAGTATATTTTCCCTCGTAGTAACGAAAAACAAGTCCAACAACGTGGGTGAGGTGGCTGTGTAGTGTGTAGGTCTAGTTACATTTACTGAAAGCAAATCAAAAGTCGAAATAATAGTCGGAAGCTCACTTGTGGCCAGTAAATAACTGTTGAAATCACCTGAAATGAAATTATGATATCAGAGTATGTTGCCGACAAAATTTCAAGTCTTTCTATAAGGCTTTCTAGCCCTATATTCCTAATTGACCTGTAAACGCAACCCAATAAAATTTTACTACCGCAAAAGCTTAATTCGACAAAAATATGTTCAGTGTCGTTACTTTCAGAAAAGAAAGATATAAGTTTACAGGAAATATGGTTCCTTACGTATATTGCAACACCACCTCCGTTACCAGTTCTATCCGAGCGAAAAAGACGATTTCCAACTACGGCATACAAACCATCCTGAATTTCCTTCTTGAACCAAGTTTCAGAAATACAAATTGCGTCAAGTCCAGAGTTCTGTATTACATACCGAAACTCGTCCCTCTTTAGTAGTAGGCTTTGAGCATTGAGATGGAAGATATTAAATAAACATTTTGTTACGATTACATAAAATTCGGATCATATTGTAATTGAATCGTTTATTTCAGAAATCCGTCAACTCTCATTAAAAATAGGCACACTTGACGGGTTTCTGAAATAAACGATTCAATTACTGTCTCTAGAATCAATTTGATCAAAAGAAACATTCTTTATACTCACAATCAAAATCTGACAATACAACGCAATAACTAAAAGAAAAACTTGAAAATAGTAAGATTAATTTATAATAAAAGCTACGAGTTTAAAGTGTAACTGGGTGTAATGAATAAAAGTTAATAGCATAATTTTTAAGGATTTTAATGAAAAAAGGTGCCGGGTTGTCACTAACGAAAAAGATTCTCAAGATCATCTAGAAACTCGATTAGTTTAGGATCATCTGTATCTGTTTTTTTAATGTAGACAAGGCCTCGGAGGGTAAAAATTGATTTTATATTTTTATTGGCTTTTTTAAGGTTTAGAGCCGCTTTGAAAATTTTGTGGTTGTGAGGTGTTAAATCTTCATTATTCCGGGCTCTCAAATCCTTCTTGTATTAGGCTAAGGTTTGTCCGATTCTCCCTGCGGTACTTGGCAATAGGTTTCAAAAGAAAGTTCTTCTCATATGGAGAATGCAGTTTAACTATAATTACTTCTTCTTTTGGATTGTACGGTTTATTGTCTTTATAAATTTTTTTAAGTCTGTACATTTTATTTATTTGGGGTGTTTGTATTCTTATATTATCACATATATTTTTAAAGATATTATATAAGTTTTCATTTTCATAGTAGGGTACCCCTGTTATACGGATACTACCTGCCACTACGGAATTTCCTTGTTATTTATATTTTTCTTTTTAGATCAATAATTTCTTTTTGCATTCCGCTTGTTTCGACACATTTTACTTCAAGTCTTTCAACTCGTTCAGTCACAGCATTCAATTTGGTTTTTATATCGTTTATTTTTTCTTCTAGTGCTGAAAGAATTTTTTCTTCACCCTCTTTTAGTAATTTTTAATAAAGTCAAAATGCTTTTCTTCGCTTTCTCTTATAGAGCTTTGATCACTTAATTTGCTGGAACTTTCGACAATCACCTTTTTAGTTCGTTTCCCGCCTTCAAAGGTGGCCACGTAACAACAATTATGTTTTTCCAGCTTATCTACTTTTAATCTTTTGCTTGACTATATTTCCAATTATTTTTATGTTGTTGCTCTTTTGTGCCTATTTCTTGTTTATTTTATTATTATTATTACCTGATCAGTAAAATAATCTTTCCAATGAACAAACATTAATTTTATCCATTGGTGTTTAATTTGTGTCTTATTTTAGACACAATTAAAAAGAAAGAGGTAATTTGCGATGAATTAATTTAGTTAAGAAAGTGAAAGTAGAGAAAATAAGGAAAGGTTTGTCTGGGCTAATGGTGCCTTGCACCGTGGGATATTAAAAAAACCAGTATTTGACTGCTTTTGAAAAGATTGGCAGGAGGGGATTCCTGCATGGGGTGGAGATTGTGGGCAGGAGGGGGTTCCTGTTCTCTGGGGATTTTTAAATAAAAAACCAACGGAAACTTACGTCAATTCAATGTTCTTACATTTATTTGAGTATTATTAGGTTTTTGGTTGGTACAATGGTGGAAAAATTGTTGATGATGTTGATGGGGAAGCCGCAGGATGCCTGGTTGGCAGGGGTGCCATATGATTTTGGTAAGAAATCGGCATATTTTCAAAAAAAATCGGCATTATCGGCAGTTTAATTTAAAAAAATCGGCAAAAAATCAGCAAACAAAAAATATATATTTTAAATAAATTAAAACATTTTTTGTGACAAAAAATAACAAAACAGAACAATTCGGCATAACATTTGTTAATAACACGAAAAATAACTTAAGCATCAATAAAAATAAAAGATTTATAATTTAATTGTAATTCATTAAAAACAAAAATGTGAATATTCTGTATTTTAGGGTAAATTGTCTTAAAGTTTTGTACTCTTGATTTTTATAGATACATATGAGCTTGACATTTTTTGTAAATCCAAAATTTTAATATCAGCATCAAATAGTTTAACTTAAAGCAATCTTTAGAGTGATGAATTGCGTTCAAAGATTAATTTTGCAGGGTACATCAAAATTTTGTTTAATGTAGTTGACTTGGCTAAAAATTCTTTCCACATTGGCGGAAGAATGTGAAAGCACCATAACTTGCCATAGATGGAATAAAAATATTGGTATTTTTACTAAAAAAGCCAAAACTAAAGAAAAATAAAGAAGTTAGAAATGCACCAGGAGAATTCCCACTTTTAAATCTTGCTTACAAAAGATTGGTAATCTTATGTACCTGCATTATCCTCAATTGCGCTTTTATGATTTAAATTTTCTCTTTAAAAGTGAATATGAATTTAGTTTGCCTCAAATTTTTTCTAAGAATTAATCTATTTCCAAACTCAAACATAAAGTACCTTATATTTTTAGATTCAACGTTTTTCTTTTAAGCTTTTGTCAAAAACAATTTGTGATTTTTGTTGTTGTTTTAATCAAGTCTTTTATTCTTTACAATTGAAACATTTTCAAATAAAATGGGTCAGACATATGTACATAACAAACAAATTTAACCCTTATTTTGTTAAGTAGAAGCATTGAATTAATAACAGTTCTCTCTTTTTCATGAAACAAGTATTTAAATTTTACCTTGTTGAACTAAATTCAACAAAAAGTTACCGTGTTTTAGATGTTTATCAAAAAAATCGGCATTATTGGAGCAAAAATCGGCAAAACGGCACTTTGATAATTAAGAGGAAAAAATCCGCAAAATGCCGATAAATCGGCAACTTTGGCAGGCCTGCTGGTTGGTTTGGTAGCTCAAGAGCAACTGATCAGAATCAGCGTTACCGTTGGTGCCACTAAAGTAGCAATTTGCCACTTTTTCGACTGCTTGGATACTATTTGGCCACTTTTACAAAATGCACCCAAATGTGATACTTTTTGTAATTCTTGCCACTTTTTTGATACTTTTTACGTTAGGAAAAGATACTTTTTTTCATTCTGTTTTGTTTTAACTCCCATACTAGTTTGTTTAACCATTCTAACTGATTCTTATATTTTTTGGAATGCTTAAGACAAAATGAGCACAGTTTTCTCCCATCACGTCACATTTATCAGATACACCAATTATTGTAATTTCGGAAGATGTTTTGTACCACAATTAATAACAAAATCGAGTGGTATAGTTTTGTTCTATTTGTAAAGCTGATTACAATAATTTGAAGCAATAATAGACGAATTTGGATAAAAACTAAATATCCTATACTAAAGAAATTAAAACACTTGCACTTAAATTTAGTAGCATTTATGAACGCCGTGTATTTATTTGTATTAAAGTGCGAAACTGATTAAATATAACGAATTTTAAAAAGTGATATTTTCGTTTTTTTGTTTAGGATTTCTGATAAATCTGACGTGATGGGAGAAAACTGTAGGTACTCATATTTGGCCATAGCATTCTAAAAAACATAAGAATCTGGTGGAATAGGCAAATAAACTTCTAAAAAAATTTTAAAACCTGTGCAATACAATGTCTTAAATAAATCAAAGAAAATTTATTCAGAAAGAAAAGTACAAGAAATATATTACTTAATAAAACAAATTACATAAATATCTTCTAATTGCTGCAACAATGTCAGAATTCAAAAAACATGTTTGGCAGAAAACGAGTTTAACGTTTTTGATTTACCAAAACATTAAAGAAAATATTCAATATTTTTTATTTTTCGAATTTATTCTATGAGCTAAATTTCAGTTATGTATTTTTTAAAGCTTTTTTGTAATAGTCATATTCCCTTAATTTTTCAGAAATGACTTTATAAACTACCAGACTATTAGTTATATTGTATTTTCTTGTTACATTTTACCTTAGCTTTCCTTTGGAAAGCAATGAGGTATATTGTATGTAAAGAAAAATTTACAATTATTAGACACCAGCAGAATGTAATGCATTTTCTGGCCTGCTACGGCCTTCGTCAGCATTCTTTGTGTCAAACTGGATAGTGATACTTTATAAATTGAATGTATTTAACTCAACAATTTTAACAAATAGAAACTGGGAATTATTTCCTTCCGAAGGTTACTTTATATTATATTCACAAAGAATGCTGACGAAGGCCGTAGCGGGCCAGAAAATGCATTACATTCTGCTGGTGTCTAATAATTCGAAAAATAAAAAATATTGAATGTAATACAAAGTAACCTTCGGAATGAAATAATTCCCAGTTTCTATTTATTAAAGAAAATATTTTATAAAAATAACTTCTCGAGAGAAATATTTATTTTAATAAGTATGTATGTCTATTGTAATACGATCAACTGTTATTTAGTGCATAGGTATAATTACTACACATATGTTTTTTTGTTATGTTTTTATACCATTTATAAAATGTTATTTAAAATTATAATCAATAGAAAAAAAAAAACGTAAAAAATACATAATGTGGTGTACTTATTTTAATTTGAAAAGTTGTGCCACTTTTTTTATAAAAATCCCCTTTTCGGTGCCACTTTTTTTTTAGATATCCCCTTTTCTTGGTACTTATTGAAAATATCCGACGGTAACACTGATCAGAATACAAAAAAAAAGTACGAATTAAAAAGAGAACTTACTCAAACGCGGCGAATATTAATAAATGGGAAATAATTCACAATAGGCCAACTCAGAGCTGGAAACGTTAATACCGTCTTGTTTTACTTTAAACAATTGGTATGTTGGGATTCAAAAAAATCTTTAAATTATCCTTATCCATTTTATAAAGGATGGAAATGTTCGAAAGCTTCAAATATTTTTTCAGGAATTCTGTTTATTAATTCTTTAAATGGATTCTTCAAGGATTTTCAATAAATGTATCAACCATTTTAACTATGGATGTTACAAATATTAATTTTTAATATTTGCGGATGCGAATGTCTGCGCCAATACCCGCCGAATACGAATATCCAATACAAAACTTAGCGCCACACAATATTTCAAATTGTTGTTGTGTTTTGTTTGGCTTAAGGTTTGGCTGGGATGTTGATGAAAATTTGACGAACAGTGAGGACGTGTCAACTTTTTTGTAGTTTAAATTTGACAGTGTTTTAAATCCCCTGAAGATGACCATCGATGTATGGTCGAAATATCGGATTAAAAGTAAAAAACAAAATTAAAAATACCAAAATTTGTGGATTTTTTATTTATAATTTTAATATATGACCTTAAGCCAAACAAAAAACAACAACAAAGATAATCGACTCAGGTCAACAATAAATATTGAACAATATTTCAAATTTATTTGAAAAAAATTTCCCTTTCTTGTCTATAACACTAAGTTAGAAAAAAACTGGCATACTACTAAGTGCATTTGACATTTTTATGGCATTCTTGAATGCCACATTTTTAAATTTTCATACTAACATTATTATTATTATTATTATTATTATTATTATTATTATTATTATTATTATTATTATTATTATTATTATTATTATTATTATTATTATTATTATTATTATTATTATTATTATTATTATTATTATTATTATTATTATTATAATTATTATATAAAAGACATAACCACCTTGATCAAAAGGACCTAAGTGTTCATTGGAGTAGATTAAGTCTACAAATAAAGCCAATTATTCTACTTGTAGAGATTTTTTATACTTCACCTGAAGTCATTAAGTTAACTTAAAAGAACTGACCAGATCTTAAAATAGTTTTCAGCTAAATCTTGCATTAGACAAGACCAAAAATGCTAAAATTTGTTCAAGATTTTTGCTAACAATTTATTAACAGTACGAAATTTTATTAAAATAATTGGTAATATGTATTTTTAAAAATTTAGGCGTCCCAGAATACCCGTGATTTCTATGCTCTGCTCTGATTTAGAAGGTTCTATAAAAAGAAATTTTATATCATGAAATAACAAAATTATTATTTTTTCAGCAGTTCACAGCAACAATTTGTTTCCGAAACAAAAAAGATAAGACAAACGGACCGATAGCAATTCTTCATAATCAGATGACTTAATATTTGTACAGCAATTAAATTCTAAATGAAGAACCGTCTGGCTTTAGACCAGGGCATGACTACGTCTCTGCTTTGATTGATGTCTCTGAAGAACTAAGAAAAAATATAGATGCCAAAATGATTTCTCCTCTCGTGTTACTTGATCACCCCAAAGCTTTAGACTCAGTCGATCACTCTATTTTGTGTCTTAAACTAAAATATTTGTGTAAGTTTTCAGGAACTGCAGTACAATTGATGTCGTTCTATGTTAGAGGTAGATCCCAAGCGACTTACCGCGGCTCAGATGCATCAATCACCCGCATACTAAGGAGGGGCGTACTTGGTCCTCTTCTTTACTCGATATATTCGAATGATCGATCTACCATCCCAATTAAAGTTTTGCGAAATACAAATGTACACTGACGATGTGCAGTTTTACATAAGTTGCGAGCCAAGTAATATAATTGAATTGATTGTGTCAACAATTTCAACCATGATCTGAATAATACTTGCAATTGGGCCTCTACTATCGGTCTTTGTTTAAATGCAAAAAAATCAAAAGCATTGATCATTGGGTCTGATCCAAATAAAGACAGCAAGACAGCAAAAAATCAATTATGTATATATGTGGCGTTACGCACGCAATGTTTAGGGATCTTTGGAGGACGCAATATTTCACTCCCCTCAAGGTTGGAATTCTAACCGCTAAAACGTACCTTCTGCCAAAACTTTTTTATGCCTGCGAACTCTTTTCAAACTGTGACTCAGTATGCGAATCTTAAATTAATGTGACATTTAACAATATTGCTAGAAATGTTTTTGTCCGTAGACGTCTTGGTAGTAAAGTTTTCTAAAAAACCATACAAATTTAAGCCGAGGTTTCGGTTTTAAGATGATTAAAACCGGTTGGTTTCGGTTCGGTTCGGTTTTAAAAATATCCAAGTAAAACTACATACATGCATATGGGACAATACAAGTCAAATCGGACAGTTTGAAGAAAAATATATTTTGATTTTATTTTTTACTGTGCCGATGCTTCTTCTGAACTGTTATAAGAAAACTATGTTCAAATAAACACGCATTCGTTTTCAATATTGGTCCAAATAGAATAATTTTTTTCTGATTTTATTCGTTTTTTGTCTACTATCGAATGAAAACTAGAAAAACATGCACAGTGGGCTTAGTTTTTGAGATTTAATATTTTAAATGAATTTTTTTCACTGTTTGTACTTTTTGATTTTCATGAATTTTGTTTTAAACCCAATAATTTTTTCCACAAATTTTAAGACCCATTTGGTTGTGGGATTCAAATAAAAACAATTTTTTCTGATTTTTTGAAATTTGTTAAAAAACATTTTTTTCGATAAAACCACTGTGCAAAACTTTTCTAGGATTCCGCAACTCATATTTTCAATACTAATTCATTTATTTTGTTATTTGCATTTGCTATGACGAAATAGTCATAAAATAACTAAGAATTGTTTGAATACGCTTCACCAATTTCGTGCACCCATAATTTCATTTCATGATAGATGCTTACTTAGCTGTCCATTTTAACTAATAACGAAACAGTACCTTTAGTGCAATAAAGTGGAATCGATGTCCTTAAAAATATATTAGACGAAGTATCTGGCAACAATGCTATTGAAAATATTACGTATAAGTATTGGGTATCTAACCCTCGTTGCAGCAGTAAAACACTTGTGGAAATCTCTTCGGAATTCGCTGATATATTTTGCAATCATTTTGCTAGTCTTTTAACACATGATTTTATATCAAAAAATAACCTGCTCAAAAAAGCTCACTCTTAATGTTCGTTGCAAACTAGCTGCTTCATTTTGTTGTATGTAAAGTAAGTAGAACGTTTATATTTAGCAGTAAGATGTTACGTCTCAAACTGTAAGAAATAGATTGGTCTTACTTTTTTACGGTAAGGTTAAGTTACTGTTACTCCCGGCTAACTGAGCCTTTAGATATACGTATACAACAATTGCATCATGATCAAGGCTGCCAGATTTGACGATTTTTTGTTCCGGAATTAGCAAAGTGCCGATTTGCTGATTTTTTTTTTAAAGTGACGATTTTTTTCAGTCTTTAAAGTCTGAATAAAACATTTAATTTTCTGAGACGTTCGTTTTAACAAGAGCGGAAGGCGGAACGCTTTCTATCGCTTAGCTTTTAAGCTGATATGCCATACCTAAGCAAGATCGCCAACGTTGTGTCACGAACAGTAGTGATAGCTTTCTTGTTGAATAAATAAATTAAAAATATCGGCAAACTTCACTATTAAACGAGCTGTCAAAATTGGGGTTTCCAATTGCACAGCGTTCAGGCCGCTCTATTCAAAAACAAGAAAACGTGTGCCGCTTTTGTTTAGGTACGGCTGTAATACGTAAGTCCTAAGAAAAATCTTTGATTATTTTCAGAATACAAAAACAACAATGTTACACTTTGTTTATCTTTCGGAAAACCATCATCGAATGCATCTTTTACGACTCTCTGTATAAATCATATTTTCAACAATTATACGGCGAACAATTTAAGAGTTGTAAGATAATAAACTACACGAGCGCTGATATATGCGCTGGCCATTACACATTTCTAAGAAGCAGCAGAGAAGCGATTACCATTTAAGTGAATTTTGTATTTGATGACTAAATAACTTCGTATTATTCTTTGTAAAGGCGACCGTAAACGACATGTCAAATTTCCCACTGCAAAATACATACATGTCGTGTGTTACCTTTTTAACTTTGCTTCTGTAAAAGTCAGACGCAAAGTCATCTGACAAAATTTCAATTAGAGCGTGCTCTATTTTCTTCTGACAAACCATCTGACATCAGAAATCTATGCCGGGAAGAAACCGACAGCGGCGTCCACTATTGACGGAATCATTAGCCACCTAAAGTTAATTTTTTACAATACCGATATATGTATGTTTGATAATCTTAGCATTGAATATAATTTATGTTAATATATATATCGTCACCTAAAATGCAAAAGGCCGTAACTACACTTTATGGGTTTTTACAGGAGAAGGAATAAACGTTATAAATTAAAGACTACTTAAAACTTTATATCCAAATTTTAGATTCAAGCTTAGAAAACAAAGACGGATTTGTTTCTAAAAAAGAAATTAATGGAAAAAAGTACTTTTTAAGAAATGTTAGTAACGGTCTTTTATACTCTTTTTTCTGAAACAAAAAAGCCGTAACTACAAGAATAAAATTGTGCATAAAATAAAACTAATGGGTAAGATAAGAAAATAGTGCTTTAAGGACGAAACTAAAAAAGTTTTTAGGCAAGTGATGTCATTTTGTATCTATTTATTGTAAGTACAGTAGTTTTGACTTAACTGCCTTTTGTTTACGTGCACTTTTGACTTAACTGCACAAAATTGATAATTTTTGGAATTATTCTTTCTAATTCCATACAAATTCCTTTTTTAAGTGCACTTTCTATACCTGCACATTTAAGATAAATGCACAAAATTTTTGGCATTTTAAAATTATTTTCATACAAAACATCAAAGTTAGCTGCACACATAAAAATATATGGTGGCCACTTTTTCACATAAAAATCCAATTTAAGCTGTTTATAAAAATATAAATCGCAATTATTTTGTTTTTTATGTTTTATGTTCTTTGTGAATTCTCATTGTTTTTGTTAATGTTTCTTTTATATTAAATAAACAAACATTCAGCTAGCATAGGCTGTTTGTTAGACGATTATGTTTAATATACAACTCCTTAAAGAATAATAAAACAAACCGGCCTAAGGATCTGCAAAAAAAAGATTTTCCGACAGGATGGTGTTGATTTCGCGTCCTTATGGTTTGTTTTATAGAAATTGTATGCAAATTAGAAGTTTTGGCATGAAAAATACGCCTGATGCCCTTATTCAGGTAGCTTATGCCCAATTTTCAGGATTGTTTTTAAATCTATATTAAGTTAATTTCCTTGCTAAAATATTACAATGGAAACTTAAGTTGAAATTAAGTGTACAACATCGGTGACTTAAGTTCCACTTAAGTTTTTACTGGAAAAGAGAATTTTGTATTTAAAACGATTTTAAACATAAATGTGTTTTAATATCAATCCTGAAAATTGGGCATTAGTCATACGGCTGAGTATTTCACGAGTTGTAAAATAATACCTACATGAGTCTCATACGACTCTTAGCATGCTTTTTGAAAGACTCGTTAGATAATCTCAACAAAAATCATAAACGATTCCCTTTACGATTAATATAAGCGTTTTTCGCTGCGTTATGGAAGAATCTCTCATACGAATCAGCACGTGTAACAGTTTCTCCCGTACTAGGAATCGTCTACAATTAAAAAATGAGCTCGTCGACGATCAAAAAGACTCTTTGTGAGATTCCCAGTAAGCTGCTGGGTTGAAATAAAATTTTAATACAATATAAATTTATGTATTAAAAAAATAATTTTTTTATTATTCTTTTAAATCAAACACTTTACTTTAGCTGCACTTTTGTGTAGGTAACCACAATTGTGTACCTGCACATTTAGGTAGGTAAATGCATTTAAGATAACTGCATTTTTGATTTACCTGCACAAAAAATCGTGCAAAGGAGATTGTGCAGCTAAGTCAAAACTACTGTATTTTAAAACAAAACACAAAATTCCTCATAACTATTAAAAAAATTTATTTAATTTATAAATTTAATTCGAGAAAATAAAATTAAATTAAAGTGGTTAAGAAAAATAATAACGCGATAACACGCATTGAAAGAGAATCAAAGGCAACTTTGTTTTGATTTTTATCTTTTTTTTTTTGGAAAACTGTAGTTACGGCTTTTTGGTTTATGAAATTGTTAACGTTGCAGTCTGATGGCAAAAACATGTCGTCTATATGCTCCTTAAGAATGCAGGTGGTAAGTGAATAATTAAAATCATTATTTTAAAGAAAAAAATTCACGAACAATGATTTATGTGCTTCTGTTATTCCCTTGCACCGAAGCATCCCGAAATATTACCGAACATAGAAATTAATTTTTTGTTTTTTAGCAGAGAGGAAAAAAGTAGTGCTTTCAAGTGGGAATTTGCCATATTAGAATCATGCCTCTTGTAGGCAGATTTGTAAGGGGGTATTGCGCTTCTCTCCCTTACAGAACTGCTTACCAGTAAGCTTCATTTTTTCTGGGATACGATTCTTGACATGAAAGACTCGTTAAATAATCTTTATCCACGTCTTAAACGATTCCCAAAACGATTAAAGAAGCGTCTTTTACTGTGCTATGGAGGAATTTCGGTCGTGTTACAGTTTTTCCCATGTGAGGAATCTTCTACGATTAAAAAATGCGGCATCAACGATCGAAGGCGCTCTGTATGAAACTCCCAGTATCTCTTACACGACCGAAAATGTTAGCTGGGTATGAAGTAATTATGTTTTTGTTTGAATGTTTTTTTTTTATAAAAATCGAACAAAAACTGTTAAAAAAAACTAAATTTTAATATGTTCGATTTTTTTGACGATTTCCTCACAAATTTATCTGGCAGCCCTGATCATGATAATTGCTATCAGATATTATGACGGACTTCAATGGGTAAGCTCTTCATCATGCTTGAAATAAATAACAATCGGAAATATGGTTGCCTGATTATTATTCCAATGAAAATCGGGTGCTGCGTTCTGTATAACAAATGCGTATATTTCTTTATTCTGTTTTAAAAAAGCAGATTGTTTTTTGCTATAAAATCATGTGTTGACTTTTAATTTCTTTTTGTCATCAGTCAAAACGTTTTCATAATTAAATTTTTAACCCTGTATTAATAATTGATTATTAAATATATCAAACGTTTATTAAGGACATTTTTCATAGGAAATTGATATGTAAACCTTTTTTAATTTAAAATATTTTTATGAATACAGGCATACAGAAATTTTTAATTTAAAATCCTTATTTTTTGCATTACAGTACTTTTCGCTTATAGTCTGCACAACTTTTGTGGACTATAAGCGAATTTGGACTATAACCGATTTTTTATATGCCATTTTATGGTTAATAAGTGAAACCCTAGTATAATCCACATTTTGGACTATAAAAATTATTTTCTTCAATAAACCCAATCTTTTTAAACGAAAGAAAAGTTTATTTAAAACCTAACCAAATATTGATTAACATATGTAATTTAAATAAATACAGTTAAAACGAAAATCTTTTTTTATTAATTAATTCAAATGCATTAAAGACTTACAATAAAAACAAAAATGTAATTTATTTCAATGCTTTATAAGCCTTAAGTATGAGATTTGTTTTAATTCTTTGGATGACGAAATCAAACACAACATACATACATAAATATTAATTTCATTATTTCTTTATGATGAGCTGGCCTTAGCAACCAGTGAAATGCGCATAGAAGCTAGCTTTCGCTCAACAATAAATTTCAATGTATTTATCAAATATGAAAAACTGGGAATTTAGCACGTCATACGGAAATCGCATTAGTAATAAATTTTGTATTCCCGAAAATAACTTTGATAATATACATACTTGCATGTGCCCGTGCAAAAGAACTGAATTGGCAAATTGGTTTTTTTTTGTTGTTTTCTTACGAAGACAGTAGAATGAAGCAGTTTGTTTTTTAATTTTGTTTTTTCTTTTTACCCACTTACATCTACAATTCGAGTCGGAAAGAACCCAACCAATTGTAGGGGAATGTAAGAAAAGATAAACTCACTGTTTATTGTTGGTGTTTTGTTTTGGCTTTGATATTGTTACAAGTAAGACTTTTAGTGTTTATAATTCTTATTCGCTTTAGGGTTTTATTTGTATAATATTTTTGACTTTTCTAAAATCTTTGGAAAAGGTTTCCTGATGAGCTGGCCTAAGCAACCAGTGAAATGCACATAGAAACTAGCTTTCCCTCAACAATAAATTTCAGTGTATTTATCAAATATGAAAAACTGGGAATTTAGCACGTCATACGGAAATCGTATTAATAATTAATATTTGATAATTAATGCACAATTTGTTAAACGACAAAATTGTTTCAGAATTCCTACTTCGTTATATTTAGCATTCTGTTGCTATTCGCCCTATCAGTAATAACATTCCCCTTAGACTTCAATATTTTTTTATTCTAATTATGAAATGTTTATACAAATTTTCATATTATTCGAATGTGCATTCTAAGTCAAATTACTCAACATGAGAAATAAATTCCCAGATTCTATTTGTTGAAATGTTTATACGTAAATTGATGTCTTTGATCCTATTGGCATCAGAAAAAACCACTTTAATATCTTAAAACAGCTTCAATCTTAATTTTTTTTCGTTTTTATTTTATATGTATTTATTAAACGTGTAATATTGCCCTAAAGCAGGGATCACACGATTGCCGCAATGCACATGTTTTCACACTTTTTAATACCCCAATCGTGCAACTGCACAACCAATCGAGGACAATATTGTCATTACTTTTTTCAAACAAATGCAACCCTGGTGCGGCAATCGTGTGACTGTTTTCTATGCAACCGCGCGTCAATATTTGCCTTTTATTTAAATAAATTTACCTTTTTGTGTTTCTTTTAGTAGGTAATGAAGATAAATATGTATTTATTTATTATGCATTTAAATTTTTTTAATTATTGCTATTAACAAAATCACCCTGATTCCATTTGGCGTCGGCAACAGTAAAGCAGCCCATACGATTCAATTCAATTGTCAACTGAGTCGGTTGTTGTCCAAATTAAAGCGTGTATGGCTTTGCCAATTGATTAGTTTTACAGTTGCCGAGTTCGTTGAATATTTTGATTTTTTCAAGTTGACTACTAAGTCTTTAAATTTGATTGTACTGTGCGTGCTCGAGTCTCTTGATTAGCTGTCAAAATTAATGTTTGCAGTTTTCTTTTGCAAATAAAAGTTAATTATTCTAAAAATTGTCTTTAATTTTATTAAATTTTAAAATTAATTTCAAATCATCAAAATAATTTTCGTGGGAATACAAAATTGAATTTAAATGATTTTGTTTAAACTTTGATATTGTTACAAATAGAACTGTTTCTGTAATTCTTATACGCTTAACAGTTTTATTTGGTTTAATATCTTTAGTTTTTCTAAAATCTTTATGGATGAAGTTTCCTGATGATCTGGACTTAGCAACCAGTGAAATGCGCATAGGAATAGCTTATCCCATCAACAATAAATTTCAGTGTTTTTATC
Organism: Pollenia labialis; assembly: GCA_949318255.1. Lineage (NCBI taxonomy): Eukaryota > Metazoa > Arthropoda > Insecta > Diptera > Polleniidae > Pollenia > Pollenia labialis. Next base: position 48,233,371 of record OX439141.1, read on the forward strand.
AAATAATAAAAATTGGGAATTAAGCACGAATGACAATATTAATTTTAAATCTTTCAATTCAGTTAATGAAGTGAAGCATCAATTCAGTTGAAAGACTCAGTTGACAATTGAAATTAAAAGTGTATGGGGCTCATAGTCTGCTTTCACACGTTTCATCTTTTGATGCTCCACTATTATGTTTTTAGGAGAGAGAAGAAAGGGGTTTAGTACGGAGATGCCTGTACTCGGTCAGTACGCTTTGTGTTTTTATTCGTTTGTACATGCGCAACGATGGCTGCATGTAATTTTTTTTCTTTTCTTTTTCTCTTTGATTCGCTGCGTGTGATTATATTGGCATCTTTAAAAGGGAATTTAAAAGAAGTTGAGCATCAAAAGATTAAACGTGTAAATTTAGACATAAACAACGCCGTTTCTTAAGTTTTGTTTCAATTTCGTATTCCCGTTGGCAATATTGCCATAATTTTATGACTGTTATAGCCTTTGTACACTTGCCTCCATTTCGAAGGAACGCATGGAAGATGTTGAATATGAGAAATACGCGTTCACACTTGAAACATCTAATATTTACTATTAATAAAAAATGTCACCAAAAGACCAAAATTGTAAAAGATGACAACAAAATGTATTTAGAACTCATTTTGTTTAATAATATAAAAAAGAATCAAGTACCATAAGGCTCCCAGAAAGGAAAAACTTGAGAAATGGTAACGCTGCTTTTAAACCAAATGCCATTTTGTCAGTGATGCCACCATAATAATAGAATTTATTGCCACTTTTCTGGAGATTACACTAAAATAATCGGAAGATGTAGAATGAAATACAATGAGATAGGAAAATTTTGTAGATGTTGAAAAATTTTGATTTTTAGCCCAATGTATTTCTTATGGGAACATTCCAACATCTTCGCAAATTGATGTTAAATGTTGACAAGTGTGAAAAGGCTATTAGCTAAGCGAATAACAGAACACGGCTGCAGAATTTCAGTATAAACAAATATAGTGACATGCAATTTATATTTCATTAATATTAGTTGAATCTTTTCAACTTCTTACTATTACATTTGTTTGGTTGTGGGAGCATTTCAATAAATTCTAATGAAAAACTTCGTTCAATAAATTGGACCACAAAAAAGAAAATTTATGAAATCCTTTTAAATGTTCTGTTTTTTTTTTTTATTATTTTCTTCACTAAGAAATAAAACTTTTAGTCCCCATAAAATTAAATTATGTTTTTATTTGTGTACGTTCATTTCTTTTCCTACACTTCTTGTTTTTTCTTATTAAATTGAATCTTTGTAACAACCAGCTGAACTTTTTTTGTATTAAGAAAATAAAAATCGAAACAAAATTCTTTGAGTTAGTTTGTTTGTCGTACAGATTTAAGTGAAATGGAGAAATGGAGGTACGAAGTTGGAGAGTATGCCTTCATTATGAGGCATTTATGTGTCGGGTAAAAATTGAAAAAAGCCAAGGAAAACAGAAATACTTTATGATTAGTATCATTTTGTTTCTTGTCTTGTTTTTTTTTTAACTTTTGAAACACTGAATTAAAAACTTTGGCTACAACTTGCAAACATAATAAAATAATAATACATGAGGAATAAAAGCAGAAAAGTTGAATTGAAAAGAACAGAAAAGCCACAAAAGTGAACCCATATGAGTAATTGGAATATGTTTGTTTACTCCATTGTTGGCCAGTTTATGTTTGACTATTGGACTGATGTATTCATTCATACATACATACATACATACAAACACTTATGTATATCCAGTAAGTGCTACTAGAGTATAACTGAATAAATTCAAAACATAATCATAATTTAGTGTCACGTATTTTGTTAACATAACATCTAATTTACACGGTTTATTTTATTTCCCCTGCAACACATAATATACGTACTTCACACATATAAATTAAAAACGTACAAACATTTATTTGTGTATGTAGCGTTGCCTAAAATGGAAACAGATACAATTTTTAAATAGTTTTCTTATTATTGATTTAAATGTTGCTTGTTTTTTAATATAATATTTTTTGGCCAACTTTTATAAGTTCATGCCACGAAAGCCAGATAAACAAATCAGCGCGGCGCATTCGAGATCGAATAAAGTTTCATATATAATCTAAAATTTTGCGATGTATTGAATTAAAGTTGAGTGTATTTTAGCCAAGTGGTTTTAAAAGGATAAACAATGCAGGAGTTAGTTTCATTTTACTGGTGCACCAATCTGAGTACAATAATGTTATCAGTAGAAAATAATAGTTAATAATAGCTTGGTAGCAAAGTCGAAATGTTTTTCATAGATTGGTTTCTTAAGACGAATGAATTGTTAATTGCCAAATTCTCAAATTATGCTTTGAAAATTTTTTACCAGTGTCCATGTTCTGCAACTCTCGTGTCGAGAAACTTTTCGATTAAATTGTGTGAAATGAAACAAAAATCCCATATATTGAAACAAACAGCTGTGTTTCTCACTAAGCTGTGTCTGTAACTTTTTTTTTGGCGAGTTCTAGGCGTCACGTAAGGACTTACGGAAAAAGTGTGTCGGTAAAGCCTATAGTACATGGAATGTAAAAAGCCACATGCGCATGTGGCTCTGACGTAATTTTGACGTCACTACAAAGCCACAATAGCAAGTTCGTGTTGTGTGATGACGACAAAATTACGTCAGAACCACATGCGCATGTGACTTTTTACATTCCGTGTACTATAGGCTTAACATTTTTGTGAGAAAAGTTCTCGCTTTGACCTTTCAAATGAACTCACGAATAAAAATGGGGCGAAAAAAATTTCAACACTAAAAAACAATTAAAAATGCAAACAACAAAGAAACATAATACTAATAATATTTTATTCTTGGCACATTTTTTTATTGTTTAATTATTTTGCTTTTAAAATTTTTATAAAATAACAGAATGTTTTCAAAGCTATTTTCGCCGCCGTCGTTGAAAATTTTTCAATTTCAGTAAATTTGGTTCGCCGTCAACGTATGTGTTACTGGCGTTCTCAACGTCTGCAATGCCACATCGGCTTCGAGTGCAATGTTATGACATTTATTACGTAACGACGTAATCTCTTTTGATAGTTTTTGACATGAGTTTCATACACACTTTTTTCTCACTTTTCGAGAAACGATGGAAGATATGGAAGTTTTCACAATAGTTACAGAGCATAGGTACAGTTCATAATAGAAAATACCTTTCTAATCTGACTAAATACAGTGTATTATCTACGTAAAATATTACAATTTAAACAAAACCTTGTTATGTAATTCATTTTTTGAATCTCAAGAAAAACTTTGATAGATAATATGCATGTGGCAGTGTAAAAAAACTGATCTGGCAAAGTAAAATAACGTAATTTGTTTTTGTTTTTTCTTTACCCACCTGCAACTACATTTAGAGTTGACAAAAAATTAACCAATCGTAGTCGGGATTGTAAGAAAAGATAAACTCACTGTTTATTGTTTTTAATTTTGATATTGATACAAGTAAAACTGGGGCTTATAATTCTTATTCGCCTAACAGGTTTATTTGTATAATAACTTTAGTTTTTCCAAAATCTTTGGATGAAGTTTCTTGACGATCTGGCTTAAGCAACTAGTGAAATGCTCATAGCTTATCCCATCAATAATAAATTTCAGTTTATTAATATGTAGTATGAAATGGGAATTTAGCACATTTGAACAAAACCTTGTTAATTAGTTTTTTGAATCCTAAGAAAAACTTTGATTACAATTTGCGATTTATATCGATGTTTAAGATCCATTCGTCAATTTCAATCAAAGTCAAAGTTTAAATCGCACTTGAAGAAATTGGTGATGATCGGTCCACAATCTACCATTGGTCCAATATAAAAACAACAATTGTGAAAGATCTAGTAAAGTATTATATGACAACTCGAACTTTACCAGAATTTTTTTGTAAGGAATATTGTTTTGGTTGACATAAATAATCACCCCTATTGTGAATAACAAGTGGAATTTTCGTTCCATGAAACTTTCATTCCCCTCGAAGGGAAAAAAGCAATCGTGAATTTCATGCGAAAAATTTTTCACGCTATCAGTTCCAGTGAATGTTAAAAAGAAGAAAGATTAAAACAAATTAAAAATTAATGAAATTTTTTTAAAAATATACACGTATATATTCTAAAGAAAAATGTTTAGTATTGTAGGGACAGGTTGATTACAACGTTAGTTTTTCGCACTTTTTACATTTTATGTAGTAAAATATTTTCCAAAATGTTTCCACCACGTCTTTCAAAAGCTTCACAAATCCGCATGCAATCGACCTGTTGTTATGTATTTTGAATATATCGGTTTGTGCCATATAAACGGATCTAACCCTTAATATTCGATTTATAAGAGGAACTACTTACATACACGTTCTGTTCCTTAGCAAAAATAAAGTGAAAAAATCTGAGGGAAAAGGGAAAAAACTTTTCACGATAAGGGGAATTTTTTTCCCGCGAACATTTTTTCAAGTTATTATTCCCCTTTGAATTACCTTTTGTTCATGGGAGTTTTTCATGATCGCAAATATGTAAAAAAGGCAAAACAACTTGTGACATATTGGGTGTTATTTTTGGGTTATCTGCCAAACGTTTTGAACGGTATTATCTATTAGCCACGTTATGCCATTTTAGTCTTCTGTATGATGGTCTATACATTTTAAACATATGTTTATTTCAACTTTTTATTGTCACCGGCAATCATATTATGGTTAAATTAGTCCTCCACCAAGAAACCACAACCATATTATTGTTGCCTCTAAACATGTTATGCTTTGCGGGTTCCATTCTAGAGCCTGTCCGCATATTTCTGTTGGTGATTTCCGCAGGGTGTGACCAATCCAATTCCATCGTCTCTTTTTAATATCGAGTTGTATTTCAATTTGGTTGCATTTCTCGAGAAGTAATTTGTTGGATATGGTATTTGGCCACCAGATCTTCAAAATTTTCCTGAGGCATTTATTAACGAAAATTTGAAGTTTCTTTTCAAGTGCTTTCGTCATTAGCCAGGTCTCACATCCGTATAAAAGAACAGATTTTACGTTTGAGTTAAAGATACGTAATTTGATGTGGGTGTAGATTAATGATGACCTCCAGATTTTCCATAGCTGTGAGAAAGCGCCTTGTGCTTTGGATATTCTACTATGGATATCGTTTGCAGCTCCGCCATCTGGGGAAATGACACTCCCGAGGTAGGTGAAGGAGTTCACATTGTCGATAGCATTCTCACCGGCTTTAAAATTTGCGTCAGAGTTGGTCGCATTTATTTTTAACGTTTTGGTTTTTGCGGAGTTAATTTTTAAGCCAACATTGTTAGATTCGGTGATAAGGTTGTCAATTTTATCCTGCATATCGGCATGCCTTGATGATATCAGGCATATGTCATCTGCATATGCCAAATCTTCCAATTGGCTTTGGAGGTTCCAAGTGATACCATGGTTTTTTCCGTCTATAGCCCGTGTTAAAACATCGTCCAGCACTATCAGAAATAATATAGGTGACATGAGGCAGCCCTGTCGAACACCAGAAATGGTGTTGAACTCCGCAGATAAGCGACCATTGTACAGAACTCTGCACTTGAAGCCATCGTATTGTGCCTTTATCAGTCTTATAAGCTTTGGTGAAATACCCCTCTGTATTAAAGCATTCCATATACAGTCTCTGTTAATGCTGTCGAATGCTGTGCTATAATCGACGAATACAAGCTGGAGAGCGGATCTAAACTCCACGGAGTGTTCTATTATTATCCTCAATGTATTAATGTGGTCGACACATGAGCGGTTTGATCGAAACCCTGCCTGTTGCCTGCGAATGGTTGAGTCCAGTTTTTCGTTTACGCGATTAAGTAGAATTTTGGTTAATACTTTTGACGGAATTGGGAGCAACATAATACCTCTGTAGTTTCGGCATTGACTAAGGTCGCCTTTTTTTGGGATCGTGACTAATATCCCCTCCAACCATTCCTCTGGTAGTTTTTCTGTTTCCCAAATTTTAATAAATAGGGGATGTAGGAGTCGAGCTGTGGTTATTGGACATGCTTTAATCATCTCAGCTGATATGTAATCAACTCCCGGGGACTTGTTGTTCTTCATTGACTCTACGGCTTTAATAATTTCATTGTATTGTGGTGGTTGCGACAAAAGTGACATGTTTCGTGTGGTCCTGTTATCTCCGTGGGTCACGTTTGGAGTCGGGGGTGGGAGGGTAGAATTATTTAGAATTTCAGAGAAGTGTTCTTTGAATCGCTGCACTTGGTCTTCAATCGATGTTAAGAGGTTTCCATCCTTGTCCCGGATGGGTCGTGATTGAAGTGAAGTCACTTCAATCACAAAGAATGGTATGGACATTATTTTCGCCACGTTCATCTACACTACCAAACTTTTCAATAAAATGCAAACCAATTTTTTCTAGCGTCAATTTGCTTTTAAATCGTTAAAAAATAAGTAAAATGAAGCAAAAAAAAATATGTTTTGTTGAACACACTCTCGCGATAGATGCGCTCCAAAAAAAAAATGCGCTTAAACGATAGCTTCACATAAAAACTAAAATTTCGTTCCAAAATTCAGAAAAAACGCATGAATTAAAATTTTAATTAAAAAATAAAAACAAAACCGCATAAAAAAATCAGCAAAAATATATTTGGGACATTATTGGCACTATGCGCCCACGATATGGCGTAAAAGCAACAATTAATAATTATTTGTGAAGCGGACAATTCAATAAAAAATTTTGTTGCAATTCCTTTATATTTGGCATAACTGTAGTTCTAAGTAGTAGATATGAAAAAGGGTGCGAAATATTTTTTTTCTATGATGATTATTTGTCGAGTTTACGGGGTGGTCAAGTGTTGCCGTTTTCAAAAAAATGTTTCTTTAAATTAGTTCGAACTAAAAACTAATCAAACAAAAAAAATTTACTCTTTAAAAATGATGTACGTCATAACAACATGTCACAACTTTGTTTTATTTAAAAGCCATATTCATCAAAACTTTCATGATTGAAAATAATGTATAGACAAATAATAAGCAATACGTATTTCTTCATCTCAAAATATTCTACTTTTTGTTGCTTTTAAATTTCACCAACTTTTGCTGCTTCACGGCTTTTCTCAAACATTCATCAACTGAACAGAATCTTCACCATAATGAACGTTGATGCTTAACAACTTAACAATTGGTGGTACAGATATTCTAAGCAAATTTGCTTGCATTTTCCAACTATTTTAGCAACAGCTTACTTTTGTGTCCATATGGACACACGGGGTCGATTCGGGATAAACCGCAACGAAATTTAAGAATGTGAGGCCAGGTTTTATAAAGATTGTTTCGTAAATTATAGTTTCCATATAATTCCATAGCTGTTAAGATATGATTAGATTGATTAATCTTAATAATCAATAATTAGAAGGGTGAAGTACTGCTAACGATTACGATTATTTTTGCTTTTGCATGGTAACCAGGGCTGTGGAGTCGGAGTTGATGTTTTTGTGCCGGAGTCGGAGTCGTAGTACCCACAAAAACTCGCGACTCCGACTCCAAAGTTTTTCGGCATAAAAAATTTAAAAAAAATTTCCAAAATAAAAATTATCTTCTTAAAACATATTTAAAATTTTAATAAATTGTTTATGAATACTGCTCTTATGTGCTGTTTCCAAATGACTGGCGATGGACTGAGTGCTTTTCATATACAGGGGTGTGGTGGAAATCGCAAACGTAAAACGCAAGAATTTTAAAAGTCGTTTTTAAATAAGATTTTTGTAATAAAAGAATTTTATGACAAATATTTAACAAATATTTTCCTATTAAACAGGATTTTAAACCAAAAATTATAAGAATTAAGTTTAAAGTTTATTAAAAACAACTTCCAAATTCTTGCGTTTTGCGTTTGCGATTTCCAGCACACCCGTGATAAATTTTGCTACATAATCAATCGCCTGTCATTTGAAAACAGCACATTAATGTTTGCGTACGGTAATTGCTTCTCAAAAACTCTAATTTTTAGAAGGCCGTACGGTAATGCAATAATAAAAGTTAACATCCCTGAGTCTCATATACATTTAGCATCAAGATTATAGTAGGAGTCGGAGTCGCACTTAAAAAATTTCAGCATTTGGAGTCGGAGTTAGTACTTTTTTCGGAAGACTCCACAGCCCTGATGGTAGCTAACGATTACTTTTGGTAATATTTGATAACTTTCCACAATTGCATACATATGTATTCGTGTATTTTTCGAAATAGTTGATAGCCCTTTTAAAATTTTTACAATCAATAGATTTTCTTATATTCACTCCAAAATCTATGGTATTTAAAAATTGTTAATTTGTTCATTATTGCCAAATGCTTCAGGGAACATATTCAACAATTTGCTTATATGTTTGTATATATCCGAACTATTTAGGTGTTCTCTGTGAAAAAACGGGTTGAATGGCAAAGAAGTAAAGTTAATATTTTGTCTGTCTATTTATTGTTGTTAACCTGCTGGCATTCTTCTTAATTTCTTGTACATATTTGCAATTTAAAACAATTGCTTGAGTTATTTATTGTTTTTATCATTATTTGGGATACAAGCGTTAGTAGTTTTTTTTTCATCACGATCACGCACGTGGGCCTGTTTGTCAAAATATTCAGGATCTTGATAACTTACCGTTACGAAATATCTCGAAAAATAAAATAAAATAGCGAAATCATATTTACCTAATTATGTAGGCACATTTAAAATAAACTAACCATGCATTCTGACTCACTTTTGCTGTGCTCAACTTTATTTACTATTGTTTGAAAATTAAAATTCCAATTAAACGTAAATCGGCAGCTTTGGAAAATAATCCTTTCGAAGATGGAATTTGTTTAAAATTAATATTTTTAAATTTGTCAGTTGTGAAAATTTTAGAACGAATGAATACACAATTATTGAATGTAATAAAAATTAATAAAAAATAATCGGATTATTTTTTCATTACTTCTGATTCTTTTTGATTATCTTGCAGTCATCTTCAGTTATCATGATTTTTGTTTAAAAATTCCGTTTAGAATTACATAATTTTTATGGAATTTACAGCTACATATGTATGTATAAATCCCACTCCTAAAATATTCTAATTACCGTTAGAGGATATCAAAGATTTTAATATTTCGACTAAAACTAGACAAACACTTGACTTTTTCACGGTCTTTTCTATTTAATCCTCCACCCAATCAGTTTTTTCTTGCGACTTCTTTTTTAAACAATTCCTGAGTACTCATTTAATGTAATTTTTAAAGGACAAGATGGATTGGAAGCAGTTGCTTTATTATTAAGTTGGTGCATCAGTGAAGAATCTAAAGGTGCAAATAACGAAACAGATTATATTTTTTCCAATATTATGAGGGTTAAATGTAAAATTAGTTTTGTATTCTTTTGTTGAAGTTTTTATAAAATAAAAATAAACACATCTTACTTCTTATTAACTTAATGAGTTTTAGCGGCCAAGCGCTTGTCACGTTCTTCAGCAATGCTCGATTTAACACCCTTGCCCTTAGGCAAACTAATGCAAGGCTTGTTGCCTTTGCCAATAATGAGGACATTGGTAAAACGGGTAGCAAAAACATGACCTTGAGTGTCCTTAATGTGCTCAATATCAAAAGAACCCGGATGTCTTTCACGGTTAACAACGGTACCGACACGACCCAAATTTCTACCACCAGTGAGCATACACAAGTTGCCGGAATCAAATTTAATGTAATCGGTGGCAATATCAACTTGTGCGATATCGTTGGCCTTGATCAGGGGATCGGGGTAACGGATGGTACGGCCGTGGGGAGTTACAACAAATGGAATACCCTTAGTGACCAATTGAGTTTTGCGCGATTTGTACACAGCTTCTTCTTTGGAGATGCGATGGATGGTAAAACGTCCTTTAACATCATAGACCAAACGAAAGTTTTCATCGGTCTTTTCAATGGTTATGACATCCATGAATCCAGCTGGGAAGGTTGGTTCAGTGCGTACCTTACCGTCAACCTTAATCAAACGCTGCATAGCAGTTTTAGTTACTTCAGCACCGTTCAAGGCATACTTCAAACGATTTCTCAAGAAAATCATCAAAGGCAAGGATTCACGCAATTTGTGTGGACCGGTGGAAGGACGTGGAGCAAAAACACCTCCCAATTTGTACAAAAACAAACACTTGGGGGCGGCTAAACGTTTCAAATGCTTCTTAGAACCTCGCGCCATCTTGTAAGATACGAAAAAAAAAAATTAAACCTTCAACGAATATTGCTGTATTTTCATGTGATTCCAACAACTTTCAACGTAAAATTTGTATGAAGTCACCAACTTCTGAAAACATACGTCTCCAGGATATCACTGTGCGTCATATTTTACTTTATGATACACAGAAAAAAATAAAAACGGATTTCTATTAAAAAAATTTTTGTGATATTAATTAAAAAATTTATTAAGTTTGTACCAGTAAATAAATTAATATGATCAAAAAACGTTTAATTCATTTGATTTAATGTTGAATTTAGTTAATTGAATTTTTAAATAAAACTGATATTATTTTTGATTAATGCTTTAACTGGTGAACAATTTTGAAGAATTTTTTCCGTGTACGATGTTATTATGCGTTTTTATATTGTTATTAACTGTGGAGAAACGAGTTTGCATATTGTTTAATAAATAAATAACTAACGAACACTTTTGCTTATTATTATTTAGTTTGTAAAACTGAGAATCAGCATTTACTGGTTAATTTCCCGGTTGAACTTCAAAATCACTATTTCTGAATTCACCATTAACTTCTTTTTGATGATTGACCGATCATTTAGTAAAGGTCCCATATTGAGGCAACTTTGGTTTGAATTTTAATGCTGTGAAGCAAATATTTATAAAGATAATGAGATATGAAAAAGATTTACATGGATACCTTCCGCGTAGCCCTCCTCCATAGTAGTTTAAACACAACTTTGGTTTAAACAGAAACTACCACGTGATTCCCGAAAGTATCCCTTCGTCAAAAAAGCAAATACTTGTTGCACCCCTTTTGTTAAGGAAAGTAGAAGAACAAGTTATTAGAAATGTATTACTTTCGCAAAAAAATACGGAGGCCTGCCACCGAGGTCTACTGATTCCCGTGATATCAGATAGGATCTCTTGTCAGCCGCGAATGCGAAAAATCGTGTAGACCTCCTGTGATCTGATGCTTTTTAATTTTTTTCGAATCCCAGGTATTGGATTCACCTGATTATGGCTGGGAGGATGAACAGCGAATCGTTTAATATCCTTAAATGATCCTTACACCCCAGGGGGGTTCACAATGAAAGTGGACTTGACGATTCAATGTTTCAATTCTTTGCTTTCTCACGAAATTTCGCAGACAAACAATATTGATTTTGTTGTAGAATTGAGTTATTGTTGACACATTATTCAGCCCAATTATGAATACAAATTCCCTGGGAGTTTTTTTCCATTTTCCCATTTTTACAATTGAATTTACATAGGAAAAATGGGAGAAGGGAGCAAACTCCCGGGGAATTTTTATTCATAATTGGGCTGATTTACTAAAAACATCTCTAACTTTTTAGCAAGAAAGGATTGAGTTTTAGCAAGCGATATTATTAACAAATGTATAACTTTGTGTATATGAGTGGATTTTCGTTTATTCATGTGAACTTTTGTATTTACTTATACATTAGTATGTATGGGTGTTAGTTCGTAAATGTTTAGGTATCATTTTACTTTTTCTCGTACTACGTTTAGGCTATTGTTGTTATTGTTGTTGTTGTTTACTTTCTTTTCAAACAATAAATATAATTTTTCTGCTTTATTCCTTCCATCATCATCATCTTCATTACCATGATGAAATCAAACGAGACAAGTCAAGTCAAAAAGGCATGAGGGTTAAGTGCCTCTATCTACGAGTACTTGAGGGTATACGAGTATTTATATTCAAGTGTGTAAACGCGTGCATGTGTGTATGTATATTTTTATTCGTTTTGTCATGTTTAACATGTCTTGTCTACTACATATGTGCATACGTACTATTATGGATCTTTTAGTATAAGGATATGAATGTGTTTGTGTGTGTTACCACTAATAGCATAATACAATAGCCATCTTAATGAATGAAAACAATTGAAAAAAAACATAACTTCGTTGCGATAGTCTTATATGAAAATGTTTGCTTTGCTGCAAGTATTTAACGGTAAACAAAAATACGGTGATAACGAACTCGAAGAGATCGACAGTTTATGTTCGTATTATCTGGATCGCATAAATGTTTCAATAGTGGATTACCTGTTATTTGCAGGGTTTAAAAAACTGCAGTCGAAACCTGTCGAACAAAAAACGAAAATTTGTGTACAACTTTTCGCTTTTTGAGTTGGTTTGACAGCGATTGTTTATATTTAATAAATCAGAAGTAAAATCAACAGTTCTTTTTTGAACAATGACAACTAAAGAAGTGGAAGAAAAGTGCAGTTTTTCTACTTTGACTGCGGTTGTTTAAACGCTGGTTATTTATAAAGAAAGAAGACTACATACATATAGTAGTTGAAAAGTTTTTGTCGATTCCCTTTCTAAACCTAGCTTCAACTAAAATTAATTTGAATATATGTTTATATGTATATAGGATTCAAATATGTGCTTAGTAGGGTTCGTTTAAATAATTTTTTTTTGTTTTGAAAAAAAAAAATCATTATAAGCGTAGTGATTTGTATGAAGTTTTTACGTTAAATCAATGGGATGCCGGTGCTCTTGATATAAAACATTTTGCGTTCGAAATTCCAGAATTACGTTGTACATATACTAGTCATCCTAAATACTTAAAAATATGAATTAAAAGTAGGATAAAATCTTATAGAACATACAAAGTAGCCAAAAGTTGTCATGCGATGTTCTTTGACTGTAATTTTGGATTATGTTTACTGGATGTCTGATTTTTTTTTATTAAGTAGAAGAAATGATATCGGCCCAGTGGCCGCTGACATAAATGATGACCATACGAGCCTGGTTTATGGCATTTTTCTTCACTCTTAACTTAAGGCGATAGGTTCCCGTAGTCCTAAATTTATCTTATCTTTGATGACTTCAGGAGTCTAAAGTTGTAGGTTGAATCTAATCATTCTGTATATTCTTCTCTGCACTTCCTCTCAATATTTATTTCTTTTGTTCAGGTATAACTAAGGGTTATCTACCTCTAAATCGAAGCGTTACGCGACCCGTGTATATTGGTCTGATTTGCAGTCAGGGAAACCCGACTGTATTATCACGACCTTAGCACGTTACCGCGGGATATGAAGTGGCGGCCCTCCCGTAAAATAAACTTGCGTTACTCAAGCGGAACAAAATATTTTTAAAACTAAAAACATGAACTTAACTGTGCGAGACTGTACATCAAACAAATCATCAGAGGAACCTCATATGAACTTTCCCGTAAAAGAAAAAATATTGCTAACCCATCGAAACAGTATTTGCGTAAAATGCTTAGGCAACATCGTGAAGAGTATGTTTCAACAAGAGGATTGCAAAAAAGAGAGAAATAAAACCTGCTTGCACGCGTAACTGTTACTTTTCATGTAGTGAATTATTTTCCGAAACTGACTGACAAAATATTTTTAAAGAGTTCTGGTCGCTTACTTTTTATTGTAAATTTGTTTTAGTTAAAAACGTCGAAAGAAGAGTCGTAAAGCATTCTTCAATCTACGTTAGGTTAAGAAGGGTTGTGTGACCAAGGGCCCACTTCCGCTTGGAGACCAATTCGGTCCATTGTGAATACCGTCAATGAAAAAAGGTAGAGAAAGAGAAAAGTAAAGAAAAGAAGAGGTGGATAGAATTAAGAAAGTTAGGAAGAAGGTAGATACCACGTACAACTATTACCCTCTCTACAGTCCCCTCAACAGAAACGACCGCACTATTTCCCTGACATACCCAAGTAGATCAGCCGGATTACATCCAGCGATGCATCCCAGTTCGTCGTGCAATCTATCTCCTAGCCATTTCTGTCTGAAACCCTGCATTCTAGGACAGTGGCACAGTATATGCTCGATCGTCTCCGGCTCCCCAGAATTATCGCATAATCTGCAGAAGTCCGGTAAAAGCCCTAACAGGACAATGACCCGTCAAGAACCCTTCCAATCCCAATAGAACCCTGGTTGGCCCCGCGTCCAATCTGGGCCATAGTGCCCTAGGCACCTTGCAATCCGTTCTATCCCTCCAGGATCGGTTAACGTCATCACGGAATTTTTCCCGTATCACCCCATAGTAGTTACATATGGGGGTTTTACCCCCTGTACCTTACCACCAAGACAAGATTCGAGCCCCCTATCGCGGGTTCGTCCGCCAACCCAACACAGCCTTACATTAAATGACTTCATGGGTTCCCTAAGAGCATTCCTACACCGGGCCACTAGGCACGATCGCACCGTATGTTTTGTCAATGCCCTAAGTGTCAGCTGACTATCGACGTAAATCGTCACCACAGATCGACCCACGATGTGATCCAGTATCACTTCCGTCGCCCTCCAGATCGCTAGAATCTCAGCCTGGAAGACACTGCACTCATCAGGGAGTCTGTCCGTGATATATACACCGGCAGTCCATTTTATCCACGTCAATTTTCCCTTTCCAAGAACTCCACTGGTAGTGTTACACCGAAGTCCAGAGTCAAACTCCTATGATCCAAAATTCTCTAGAGAATAATACCCCGATCAAGCAGACCCACCTCGTACGAAATTCTCGTGTGATCATCCCGCCTAGGTCTAACCAAGGAAGACTCGTAACGTCTAAGTAAGTTCCTAGCAGCCACACCTCACATACTCCTTTGAACCTTGCCGCGATTTTCCTATAGCCATCCACTCTCAACGCACCTTACAGCTCTTACCGATGGAGTTCCTGCATGTGTAGTAGGTATTGAGTTCCCTTCTCATCCTCTCCCGAGTGTTTCCCTTCAAGACAGTTTTCAGTCCAGATAGTTACCCAAATACTTTGCAACGTCCGATTGACTTTACTCGACACCATCCAGCACTGTCCCCCTAAATCCCTCTATCCTGTACCTTCTGGTAAATAGTACCAGCTCAGTCTTGACATGGTTAACACACAGCCTCCTATCCTTTGCCCATGCCGAGAGTTCACCCAGCATCACCTGCATAATTTCCCTGATCGTGGACAGACATTTTCCCCTGACCAGCAGAACTATGTCGTCCGCATAGGCATAAACCTTCCTTCCGATGGAATCAAACTACCACAGTAGAGGCGATAGAACCCCTAGTAACCCTCCTCCTTATCACATGATCCCCCAGGTTAGAGTTTATAATCCTACTGCTTAGCAAGCACACTACCCTCACTTACCAGAAAGTCCTTAACTCCCAACTCCATCAACGAAACTCTTACCGCCTCAATCCTAATGTTTTTAAAGGCTCCTTCTTTATCCAGAAACTTGGCGAGAGTATATTCCTCAGGCCGTGCTCAATACAACCCACCACCTCATGTAGCGCGCTCTAAACAGATTCACCGTTCAGGTAGGCATGAAGAGCGTTGCTAATAAGGATTCTTCCTTGTGACCATTTCCTCGAAGCAAGCGGAAACATGATCCGATGTCATAGACATTACGTCCCACTGACTACCGTTCAGGCGCGGAAGCAGCTTGAGCCTTAGGAGGGGGGAAATTTTTTTGATACAAAAAAGTAAAAAATTAGTTTTTAAAAGTTTATTAAAATTAATATGTGTATACTATATTAACAAAAACTCAACAATAAGGTTAAATAAAATATAAGATCAGTTCAATATAAATTAATTTTTTTAAATAAGCAATTTATGATATGTGAGGCAAATTTAGATAGTACAGTCTTTCTTCTGTCATTGTTGATCTGTGCCATGTTTTTATTAGACGACGGGTAGGAAATGACCTCTCCCTCGTAGCATTACTGACGAGTATGGCTAGTTTTTTATGGCATATGCCATTTCTTCAATTATTTTTTTAAAAAGCAATTTTTGATCGAGCTTGCCAAGAATACCTTTTTGCAACCTAGAAAAAAATGTTTAAATAAGCTTAGCGAATATGAGGCAGAATCTATTCGAAATGCTAACTGAATAATGCAAAAATCGGACGTAAAAAGTACTTTCAATGCATCTGCTCAAGCCTCTTGAAGTTACAAACGAAAGGGATTTCTTAAAATGAAAGCATTGGCTTAATTGACAGTGCTAAGAAAAATAATACAAGATGTCAATAAAAAAATGATTTTGTTGAAAAGTTTAAAAAACGTTTTAGATCGTAATACGTGTGGTTAATTATTCAATACTCCTGAAAAATATATGTGGCTTGGCATTTCAATTTTAAAAAAGTGTTTTAATCGATTTTCTCACAATTTTGTTTTAATGAAATTGAGACGGACGAATTTATTGACAACCTTTCTTCATCTGAACTTTAACTGCAGTATTTATAAATAATTAAAATGGATTTGAAATGCATTTTAAAAAAAATTTGTATGAAAATTTTGCCTTAAAACAGATTTCAAACTTATTTTATTCTTTATGAACACGGCTGTAAGTGTTCAAATATGCTCCAGTTACATCTTGCGATGTTGAAGGAGTGTTTTTCATTTATAGAACTGTTTTATGTGATAACAGGAGATTATCAGGGGTGTTCTAGAAATCGAAGACGCAAAACGCAAGAAAAAAATTTCCCTGATAAAAAAATTTTATGACAAATATTATAAAAACATTTTTTTATTAAACAGAATTTTATAACAAAAATTAGATTAAAAGTGTATTAAAAACTACTTCCAAATGCTTTCGTTTTTCCCCCAAGAATTTTTTTTTTTTTTTGAAGAAAGTGCCGGTTCTCACAAGTCAAGTTTGACTCGTCAAGTCTTGAGCTTTTAGGAAAGAAGGGTAAAGAGAATGCCATTTCATTTCCCTTCTCTCCTAAAAACTCAAGACTTGACGAGTCAAACTTGACGTGTGTGAACCGGTACAAACATACTATTCTACTTACAATAAAAACTTAATAAAATAAATGTTTCTTAAATAACATGTTTATTTTTGCCATTTTCCGTGCAATTTTTTATACTTTTTCGTGCCATTTTGCCAGCAATTTTTAATCATTTTTCGTGACATTTTAAACTTGCCCTACTGACGAGCATTGAAACGAAAATTTTAAATATTTTTCTTAAATTTCGGTAGATATCTTCATCACAGTTTATTAAAGCATCTACAACGTTATCTGATAGATTTTCAGATATTTTCCATGTTTGTTGCAAATGCAACAGTTCAGACTCAAGTTTAGATGTTAGTAGGTGTTTATCTATCTCTTTTACCAAACATAATCAGCTCATCAGCTAAATGTGATTTTAAAAGTTTTGTGTCTGTATTTGAATTGATTCAATACATTAAGGATATCTATTGGGAAACGTGTTTTGAGATCTTCTAAAATAAATTCAATGAGAGGAATGTAACCTACAACTCGGTAGTAATCTTTAACATTTTGAATGTGATTGGAACCTCGATTTGAACGCAGATAACTTTAACTTTTTTCAAAAATCGCTTTAAATAGTTCTTCGGCTTTATTTTTTTTCTCTTCAAGGCACATGATTTAAGTTTTGATAAGGCTGGGTTTTGACTCTCCAAACTTTTTAAGGAAGGCGATATGCTATATGAAGACAACATTCAAATAATTTGATTCAACAATGCAGAGACGAAACCCATATTTAGTATAGTCTTTATTGAAGGGTGTTATCAAAGCTTGAAAAGTGTTCATTTGACTTGGTTTTGTGTTACGACAAAACATTAACTATTGCACCATTAATCATGGTTAATTGCATTTCATATTAAACTTCAATGTTCATATCATAATTTTTAAAAGGCTTCAAGTATTACATCTTTACTTTCTTTAGAAAAAATAATAAAATGAATGATACACATGAATTCGTCGCTAGAGTTTTGTTCCGAGAATTTTTGTTTGTAGTTGCTATGACCAGAGCTACCACAAAACCATATTTGCATTTTAAAGTATATTTACCTTCGTTTACTTTACCACTTAAAAAACACAGTTAATGTATTTGGCAACAACTATTCGGAGGCATTTTTGATGGCGTAATGGCTTGGAAAGCAATTTGGATGTATACTATTAACAACGCAACGCAGAGTGTTGTACTTCCGAACAGATAATTCCAATTCCAAATACAATGAAAGAGCTTGATAAGCTGATAAGCACTTTTCTTCTTTCTGTAGACATTCAGCAGCTTCTTTTATTTGATTTGGATCATTGGAGCTAATTAAATGTTTTACTTTTCTACGCTTCGTTTTCTCAGAGCTAGCTTCGTATGTAAGTACCTACAGGTCTACCTGGGATTGAACTTGGCTTCTAAAATCAAATACAACCAAGTAATAGTTTTGCAAAAACTTTAATAAACTCTAGATGGTTTATAATTTTACCTCGTCATCAACAACTACATGTTCTTCTACTGGTCGCTTCAAAAAGAAATATACAATTTTATTCGGTGATTATTTGGAATTTATTTCTTATACTTCGTACCTTGAGACAGCCACTTAAATCAATCACCGACTCCAGCCAGGCTAAATTTTTTACTCTGAATAAATCTTTTTTCCGAAAGCTTTGTTCGCATTTCAATTTAAATGTACGGCATAAACGCAACACTTTGGTTCTAATTTTATAACTTTCAAAATCACAACACGTTTTTTCTTTGAAAAAAGCAATCATATCCGTACATAACGTTTTGCTCTGTTTTCTTTCAATCCAAAAATTAAAAACTTCATCCAACGTTAATGACACTAAAGGGAATTTAAAATTTATAAGAAACTTCTAATTAGAATAATACTTTGGCTTTAAAGCTTTTAAAGCCACAACACCAAATCTGAAACTTACTCCCTCTGCAATTTGAACAATTACAAGAAATTGGAGCGTAATATCGAAATATAAAAATCAAAATTTTTTTTCAAAAATCGCAAGTATTCGCAGAATTTTTTTGCAGGATATATTAATAAACACTATGATTTAACTTTTTGCAAGCGTGCAAGTCTGCCTTCGCTGGCCTTTTTTTTAATTCACTTTTAAATTTTTTAAATCACGCTAAAATACGGTGAAAAACAAAAATAATATTTTGTATGAGCAAAAACAATGAGACAACAATAAAACTCAACGAAAGAAATTGCTATGTAACAGTTCATGCAAATGAAAATAATGCTGAAATAAATAAAACAAAACAATTTTAACTACCTAACGGCTAAGCCAATTATTCGCACACGTTCCCTCTCACCCTCGGTGTTAACACAAACGGTGGATAGTGACTCATTAAAAAAACTAAAACTAGACCTGGTGACAAGTGTTGCCAGGCCAGCAAGTATTGCCGCGACGTCAAAAACAAATTTAGTGGGATATGATACCATGAACTTAAACACAAATGCAATGGAAAACCCCCCTGTAAAAAGTTGTCAAAAGCCACAAGTCCAAGTTGGTATGGACAGGTTCATAACAGTGCTTGAACGGGGTTGCAGCCCTACCTCTTCAGCTGTTGCTTCGGCCTCAAAAGTGTCATCTTTTGATAAAATAAATTCCCAAAATCGCTTTGCAATTCTGGAGGATGAAGCCTCTGAAGCACCAAACGTCATAAAAACGTCCAAGCCTCCTCCGATATATGTATCTTAGGGACCATGATCTAATGATCTAATAAAGAGTTTAATTTCGTTGATTGCTGAAAATTCTTTTTATGTAGCGGCCATAAAGCGAGGTAGTATAAATGAAACAAAAATTCAAGTAAATCATGAAAATGATTTTCGCAAAATAATTAACAAATTTGAGGCACTTAAAAAAAACTTTTATACATATCAACTGAAAAGCAGTAAAGGTCTTCAGGTAGTGATTAAGGCAATTGTCTCATGTGTGGACCCTGAAAAGGTAAAAACATTCCTAGAAGAAAAAGGCTTCAAAATAAAACATGTAGTAAATATTAAAAATAGAGAACAAAATCCCCAACCACTTTTTCGAGTGGAGTTTGAACCCGGCGATGTAAAGCTTATAAAAAACGAAACGCATTCTATTTACAATTTGAAATATATTCTCTATAGAAGAGCCACACAAAAGAATTGGTCCCGTTCAATGTTTAAACTGTCAAGAATATGGTCATACTAAGGCATACTGCTATTTACCCCCTCTTTGCGTGGTATGTGGTGAAATTCATGGTACAGTTCTTTGCGATAAGTCTAAAACCGACCCTAACGTAAAAAAATGTAGCAACTGTGGCGGTAATCACACTGCCAATTATAGAGGATGCCCTGTATACACTATCGTCAAGAAGTCGTCTGGACCGAAAACTAATCCCCCTCAAACACAGGTAACAAATCGAGTAAACACTAATGACACTCAGGCTCCGCAGCAGAACAGAACCTCTTACGCTAACGTCCTTATATCAAACCATATTTCAATGCAAGGTGCTGCGCCAAGTAACGAAGAAACTCCTAATTTAAGTCATCTAGAAAAAACCATGGAAACATTAGTGGAAATATTAGAATTTAGAATATTTTCTTAAAAGTAAACAAATTGATGTCATGATTTTTTCTGAAACTCATTTGACCTCAAGAAATACGTTTAAAATTAATGGTTATATACTGTATGATACCAAGGACCCTCGAGATAGAGCTTCTGGAGGTTCTGCCATTTTAATAAAAACCAGATTCAAACACTACCTAATGGGTGATCATCGTGAAGATTATCTCCAAGCAACGAACATTTGCGTTGAAGAATTAAATAGAAACCAAGTAATTGCATCGTTATACTCCCCGCCTAGATTTTAAATATCAGAAAGCCAATATTATAAATATTTTAAATCATTAGGACCGTGTTTCCTAGTCGCTGGCGATTATAACGCTAAACGTACCTTCTGGGGATCACGACTTAAAACACCAAAAGGTCGTGTTTTGTTTAACACAATTTCTTAAATGGATTTAAATGTGGTAGCGAGCGGTGAACCAACTTATTGGCCTACTGATCATCAAAAAATTCCATATGTCATTGATTTTGGCGTGGTTAAAAACATCCCCATAGAAACGATTCATGTTGAAGCTTCCTTAGAATTATTTTTCGACCACACACCTACAATTGTTACTATAATGAACCCCAATAGAATTGTATCTTCGACTTAGCGACGACAGCTACGCAAATTAATTGGTTAAAATATTAAAATATCTCAGTACCCGTTGCACAGAAAATATTCCGCTCAGTACACCGGAGTATGTAGATCGCTCTATTGGCAATTTTGACAGTTTTCTGAAACTAGCTGTTCTACATTCCAATATTGTCGCCAAAAAAAAAACAAAACATACTAAAATATATCCCACAGATGTCGAGCGTCTCTTGCCTGAAAAAGGAGGGCTCGAAGAGAGTGGCAATCGCACAGATTCCCTCAATTTAAGAGTTTATTAAAAGAGTGTACAAAAAGGCTAAGAAAGTTATTGCAGGCTCAGAAAATGGCTTCCCTGGAAAAATATCTTAATGAACTTGATGCAACTCCACAATCAGACTACTCATTATGGCGTGCAGCTAGAAATCTGTAAAGGCCAGTTGTCTCTAAGCCACCACTAAGAAACTCGAACGGAAGTTGGGCAAGAAATGATGTTGAAATGGGAAATCTGTTTGTTAATCATTTAAAAAACGTATTTACCCCAAATATATCCCACGATACTGCGGTCGAGTTACCACCTGTTCCTGCTAGAGCAGCTGTTCCCCTAAGATTTGAGATAAGAGAAATCGAAAAGGCTATTTGTGATTTAAACCCCAAGAAGGCTCCCGGTTTTGATAAGATCAGCAACAAAATGCTTTTGGAGCTACCTCACATAGCAAAGAAAATTATTCTTTTAATTTTTAATGCAATTTTACGCCTTGAATACTATCGTCAAAAGTGGAAGGTTTCCTTAGTCTCCATGATACCTAAACCAGGAAAGGATCACACAAAAGTTGAGTCATATAGGCCTATAAACTTACTTTCTAATATATCAAAGCTGTTTGAGAAGCTGTTAGCGTCAAAATTAACTCCAATTTTAAATGAAAATAGACCACCAATTCGGCTTTAGAAGAGAACATAGCACAATTGAACAAACTCATCGTTTAGTAAACGCAATTAAAAAACCTTTGAAGAAAGAAAATATTGTTCCGCTCTCTTCAACGATGTTTCTCAAGCTCCCGCCCTTTGTATGTTAAAAACTTAAATATTCACAAGGATCTCAATGTTCCATTAGTTAAAACTGTGATTACGAAATATGCAGTAAAATACTTAAAAAGGCTCTAATTGCATCCGAACCCACTACCTCGAAATATTTTAAATGATAGCGGCCACACTCGCTTAAGAAGAAGAGACACAGCAGCACTTGTCCAATTAGATGAGCGATAAACACCTTTATAAGTGAACAGAACCCGTGATAAAGAAAATTTTTGTCTGGCACTGGCAGGACGTAAAATAAAGTATTATGTTAAGATTTGATTACTTATTGTGAGTTCATATGAAGATTCAATAAATAAATAATGAAAAGAAAAAAAACGCTAAAACCTTTTAGAGAAAAGCACTTGCTGTAAGTTAACGGAATATGGAAAAGAAGAATAAAAGCAAACAAAAAAAGACTTTTGTTCATTTTATAATATCCCATTCTTTTAAAATAAACCAAATTTGTGCAAGGTTGCATTTAAAAAATTAAAATAACAAATCGTTAAATTTAATCTGAAAATACGAACTTTTTGTATGGGCATTGCTACGTGGAGACCCGGGGTAATTTAGGAACCAAACATCGTCAAATCTGGCAGACCTGATTCAACCACTTTTAATTTGCAGCAAGATATTTTGGGCCAAAGTTAATCTTAAAACGAACATTACTAAATGGTTTATGGACACAAAGAAAGAAGTTTTCATGGGGAATACGTGATATTGCTGACCGATTCTCACAGCTTACATAAGTTTGTCATATATGACAATTAAAAATGATTTACTAAATTTTATCAATTTATCTATACTAAAAACAGCTACTTTTACTTTCCGCACAAGGTTTACAAATTAATATAATTTTCTTAATTTTTGCAAATATAAATACATATAAAACTTTATAGTTTGGAATATCTTTTATCTTTATAGAAAACTTGCTTACAATTGTAAAGAAAAACTTAAGTGTAGATGGCGAACTTAAAGCAACAGAAAATGCATCTGTTTTTTTTATTTGCTGAACATGTACTAATGCTTAAAAAACGTGAAATATGTGTGCAATAAAAATTCAGCAATGGCTAAAACATAGAAATTCATTAAAAGCTCTCAAACGGATAAATATGTGTATTGTTCTGCCTACATTGGTCACACAGTAAAAGCCATGCAATTGCATATTTACGGTTTCCCTGATCATAAGTTTGTATGTATGCGAACGCTTTTGTTAGTACCCTGTAAATAATAGGACCAGTCCAAACACGCGTGTAAAGAGTAGCCGACAAGGGACTAGGACTAGTCCAAAAGTAACCCAAACGTATGGAAAACATGGTCTATTTAACATTACGATGTCCTAGGGCAGGACCATATAACCCATCTTTGGACTACAAAGGAGTAGTTTTAAAACTACTCCATTGTATTCACAAGAGGGTTAGTTTTAACTTCGTTTAAAAACGAAAACATGTCGTTAAAAAACGAAGACATGTCGTCTCACTACAAACACTTTTTAACAAGGACATGGTCCATGCTTGTATTACATCGGACCAGTCCATGGAGTAGTCCATTTCATGAAATTGGATCAGGTGGTCCAATTTCGTATTTGCAGGGTAGGATATAACAGTACATTTAAAAAAGCATTACAGATAAAATTTAACCCTTATGAGTTCCTCTAAATAACTTGCAGGAAAGTTCTTCTGATGCAGGGGGTTTTCCTTTTTTGAAGGTGTTTTTTTTTGTTGACAAAATAATATTTAATAAGAAAACCATGAACAATAAACTAAAATCATCCATAATATTCAATCGGACGTAGGTAGCCTACACGTTTTTAAAAATAGGTGAAATTTCAGCCTAAAGACATTTTTTTAATTCTTGAAATAATCTTCTAACGTTTAGGTATACCAAAATAAAACTTAATATTATTAATGCAAAATTTTAATTTAAAAAATAAGAAAAATTTCTCATTGAGATCCAGCAAAACGTTTAAAAGATATGTATTATATTTTGAAACATAAAATAGGTAAACATCTCTTTAGATTTAGCTGATACATGTAAAAATTCCTAGGCTTAACTTTTTTTCATACATCAAGTGAGGTATTTAAACGTATTTAAATGTATTACCTCTCTGAGGTATTTAAACGTATTACCGTGTCATGGTAGAGTAAGTACAAGGCATAGTCATTAGAAATTTTGTCCTTAATTTCGAAGCCATACAACGTCAAAAATCAAATGAATTAATTTGACATTACATGAGTAAATAATGAAAAATCTCCCTAATGAACATACCTGGTACTTATTATACTATGTACAGTGCTAACAATAAGTACTCTTAAACTTAATGCAGTTTTTTTTTTAAACTTGATGAACATTTTGAGATTGCGTTAATATGAACAATTATCATAGTGATGCTAACGCTATAAGAATAGAATATTTTCAAAGTCAAATAGAAATCTCTAGTAAAAATTTAAGTATGAAAATATATTTGCAGAACTTGTGTTTAAGTAAAGAATTACATCAATCAATTTCATTTTATGATATCGAGATTAATTTGAATTTTATGTGCTGCATCTAATATGTGTGTATTTCGAAAAAGTCATAAAGATTTATTATAACATTCTATGTAAATGAAAATTGGAATAGAAAAATTAAGTAAAAAACAAAATTAGTTTGTTGTTATTATATTGTTGTGTTCTATATTGCCACTTTAATTTAACAAGTTGAAAGTCTTTAATCCAAAAAGTGGTTTTTTCGTAATCCCAATTTAATTGGCTTACACTTCTTTGCTTTCTCACTAGCGGTCTTAAAGCTAAGACGAAAAGTAAATGTAAAGAAAATAGAAGAAAAATCTATTATAACCACCAAAAGACAGTACTGATTTGGGGTAGGAACGTGCGAATACAAGGGAATACTGCCACAAATATTTGTTCTATTAATTAAAATGTATTCGTACGCGATACTTAATTTTGAAGGGGTTTAGCTGTTGATTTATATGTTAGCAGTCAACCAAATTGCTGCTAATTTATAAAATATTTTACAAAAAACCACAAATTTTAAAACTGACATCAAGGAATTTCCGCTTTTATAACTTTGATGAAAAGACAAAAACCAAAAGGGGTGAATGCTGAAATTATATTCTTTAACTCAAAATAAATCATTTGAAAAATTGAAATTATAAATATAAAAACAGTTTTTCGAATGTGAGTTAAATTTCTATTTATAAGGATTCTAAATATATTTTCAAAAAAGAAGGCAGACGACGTATTTTCTTCATAAAAAACAATAAAAATTATCTTGCTACGTAAGCAACAGCTGATTACTAACCTTGTGTCAAAATGATATGCCTACCGTTCATGTGGTTCTGGGGAATATTTACTAAATTTTATAATTTTCGCTTAAAATTATGATGCTAAAAAATTTTTTAAATTATTACATTTCAAAACAAACTATTTAAAATTAACAAGAAGGTAAAATATTTGTTTAAATTGTTAACTACAGTGTTGTATTGTTTTTGACACAACGTTAAAATATTTTACAGTGTTGTAAAAGTTTTCAAAATAGGACCACCTTGTATAAAGTCACCTTGTACAAATAGTTACATATCGAGGGTTATTATTCAAATAGTGCTATCTGCAAAATCACAATTTTACAGGAGAGCGAAAAAACTGATTTTTTCGATAACTCTAAGAGTATTAATTAAACTTTATTCTGCAATTGGGGGATTCACAGGGTGTGCTATCAAGTCATATCGTCATAATGTCCTAATAATATTTTACAATTGTTTGAAACAAATATTTTTGTGTTTCAAACAAAATAAAAATGTTCATGCTGTGTTCATTGATTCGTCATAACTGAACAGTAGAAATCTAAATTATAAGCGATTGCCCACAGCAGTAATATATATTTGTAATTATTGTTAGACATATGACTTAACAACTTTATGACTACCATGTGAATCCCCCAAATGTTATTAAAAAACAACATTTAAATTATACATATGCTAATTTTTTCATAATTCCAGATATTCGCGCTTATATGTCTAATGCCCAATTTTCAGGATTGATATTAAAACACATTCACATATGTTTAAAATCGTTTTAAATACAAAATTCTCTTTTTCACTAAATACTTAAATGAAACTTAATTCACCGATGTGGTACACTTAATTTCAACTTATGTTTCCATTGTTATATTTCTTGGTGGCTGCAATATCACAACAATACAGCAACAACAGGCAAAGCAATAACATCCCTACAAATAATATTGGACCACCTGACCCATTTTGATAAAATGGACTACTCCATGGACTAGTCCGATGTAATGCAAGCATGGACCATGTCATTGTTAAAACGTGTTTGTAGTGAGACGACATGTCTTCGTTTTTTAACGACATGTTTTCGTTTTTAAACGAAGTTAAAACTAACCCTCTTGTGAATACAATGGAGTAGTTTTAAAACTACTCCGTTGTAGTCTAAAGATGGGTTATATGGTCCTGCCCTAGGACATCGTAATGTTAAATAGACCATGTTTTTTCCATACGTTTGGGTTACTTTTGGACTAGTCCTAGTCCCTTGTGGACTACTCTTTACACGCGTGTTTGGACTGGTCCTATTATTTGCAGGGATTCAGCTGTTTTTTGCGACCACCTTGCAAATAAATAAACTTTTTTATGATATTTTTTTGTATTTAGTAGTGCTACCATACTTGTGTCTTAATTAAATAAGACTATTCAAATAAAACTCAAAAAAATCAATCTGTATTATATACGATTTAAGTTTATATGAAAATTAAATTAATATAGATTTAAATACTATCCTGAAAATTGGGCATAAAAGTACTATTTACAAATTAAAATTTTATCGATTTGAACATTGAAATAAGCAGATGGCACTATTTGAACAAAAATGAGCTGTAATGACAACTATTTGAGACTTTAATCATGTTAACAGAACTCGAAATTGAGTTAAAATAATGGTATTCTTGGGAAATAATAGGCTTCAATGCTTTGTAAATGCTTCCATTTGCTTAATTGAATAGGAAGTGGGTCAGATTAAACGGTATTATAAACCACACAAATGGCTTGGCAAACTTGCGCTTTATTTTTGCTTCTGTTTGCCAACAAACAACACAATCATATTTCTTGCAAACATTAATTTTTCATTTTTGTTTTGTTTTCAGTGAATGCAGACGACTTTTGTCGTCTTATACGTCTTCACTATGCAAAATTTTCACTGAAATGATTACATTTAACACTATACACTGCAAAAACTTTGACAAATATCCAATATGTCTGCCAATTATTAACAATTTTTAATATTTCTACAAACATTGCTTCTAATGTTTGTACAAAAAGCAAACACCCCAATTAACAACACAAAATGTTTGTACAAACGTAAAATTTTGACATATTTGCCAAGCCATTTGTGTGGTTTAATTAGCCCTTAAGAGTGACTTTTGCTATTGTTCGAGTAAGGAATTAATCGATTTTTGAATTTTAAAATTGCTCGATTAATCGAGTAAAGGTTTTAAATTGTTCGAATTACTCGAATAATTCAAATAATTATATCCAATGGGAAAAAACATAAATCTCTACATGAATTGATACTTTTAGTTATTAATAAATACAAAAAAAAAACAATAAAACAAACATGTAGTTTAACAATAAGCAATAAAATAAAACTTTTAAATTAAGTAAGTAATTAAAAATATCAAAAAACCCAGCTGCAAAAATACAGTTTTTATGCATTAAAAAACACCGAAACAAGATTAAGGAAAACTAAATAAAAACAAACTATAAACAGTGTTAACAATACTTCGGCTTAGCAGACTATAAAATTATTTGAAAGCTAACGTTAAGTACAGTTATGCTTAGTAGCAGGCGGGAACGCTTAATTTTTTTTCGGTTTATAACTTGCAATTGTGTCCCCCCTCTTTAATTTAATGCGGGTAGTCAATGTAGGCTTTAGCTCATATTTTTGAAAAAAACTTTTTATTAAGATATTTATTATATTTTTGGTCCCGGCACTTTTTGTGAGATGTGCCGTGCCAGCCAGTTATGAAGAACTTTTAAGACCAATTTATTATGCCTAGAAATCGAGTGAAATTAAAGTAGATGGAAATTCTCAATTTTTTTTTTCATTATTTATTTATTGAATCTTCATACATTTATTAAATATGAACTCACAATAAGTACTAATAAACAATATAATTTTAACAGCAGATTAAATAAAAAAATATAAACTGCTTTTAAAATAAAAATTTTGTTCCGTCATCGCACGTCATAAAAGTTTCAGAACACGTTGGGTACGTTTCACATGATGGATTAAAAATTCCGATTTATTAGCCCGTTAAGAACCAATTTCAAATATTAATATTTCTTGATAGATTTTTCGACAAAACTTAAAATGTTGTCAATATCAAAATCAAACATATTATTAGTAACTCCATCATGTAAAATTTTAAATTTATTAAGGTTTAAAAATTATATCTTGGAAAATTACTAAATTTATTTATAAGTTTGAGTAAAAATATATATGTGGTAATAATTTATGTACTAGTTACAAATTTAATTATTGTTATATGTACATAATTAATAAGTGTTCCGCAAGGCTGAAACTCCGCAACACAGAAAAACTTTATTACGCAAATATCTTAAGGTTAAATAATTATTGTTATATCGACATAATTTTAAGATAAAGCTAATTTTGTAAAAATAAAAATCAGCCACGGAGTACGAATATAGATATTAAATTAGCTCTTAATTAATTAATCGGTAAAGATTCATTTTATAGCTAAATATATATAGATAAAGTATTTTGCAACTTTTACGACCTATAACTCATAAACTAGAGCTTCTTTTAAGGATTCTAAAAAGTTTTTTTCAATTTCAAGCGTATTCTTTTCTGTTAAACAAAAAATTTTTTAAGCACTTATTCTTAAAATATTTTTTTATATTCAGGCCTGTTCTGCAAATCACGAGTGCCTACTAAAATCACAAGAGTGATATTTTAGTGTCCCGTTTTTGTGTGTTTTAGTGTAACTTTCAATTGCCGAAAGCACACCAAGAAACACAAAAACGGTATGACTATCAGAACACATCAAAAGCAAACGTGTGATTTCAAAAACACGTGATTTTCAGAACAGGCCCGATTAGCAGCACTTTTTCTGTTTTGTAGTGGACAAAAATAGAAATTAGTTTAATTTGACTACAACGACAAAATAAGCACAGACAACAACCTGCAGCCATGTCGTCGAGAAAATAATCATTTCC
Source organism: Pollenia labialis (assembly GCA_949318255.1). NCBI lineage: Eukaryota > Metazoa > Arthropoda > Insecta > Diptera > Polleniidae > Pollenia > Pollenia labialis. The sequence goes on from OX439141.1 coordinate 48,262,817, forward strand.
ATAGACACACATGTATTCTATTTTTGACATATTGAAGTCGGTAGCTTGCTGTCTCGAATGTGTTTATAGCATAATACTTTATTTTATGTCCTGCCAGTGCCAGACAAAAATTTTTTTCATCACTTGTTCCGTTCACTTATAAAGGTGTTTATCGCTCATCTAATTGGACAAGTGCTGCTGTGTCTCTTCTTCTTAAGCGATTGTGGACGCTATCATTTAAAATATTTCGAGGTAGTGGGTTCGGATGCAATTCGAGCCTTTTTAAGTATTTTACTGCATATTTCGTAATCACATTTTTAACTAATGGAACAAGGGGCAGCTGTGATTATTCGAAGAAGTTTATTTTGGCGCCTTTGAATTTGTTCGATATTAGAGGCCGAGGCAGTGCCCCATAGTTGAATACCGTAGCACCAGATAGGCTTTAAGATAGAGCTGTAAAGTAGAAGCTTGCAATCGAGACTAAGGACAGAGTTTCTTCCAATAAGCCAATGAATTTGGATGGCTTTTAGTTTCATTTGAGTTAATTTTGCCTCTATATGGATTTTCTACGTTAAACGGCGATCTGGATGAATACCGAGGTATTTTACATGCGAATTTTGAGGAATTATTTGATTATTGATTTTAATAGGGGGGGGGGGGGGCAAGATTCCCGACGCAAGGTAAATGTTATATGTACGCATTTTTGCTCATTGACCTTTATCCTCCATTGCTTTAACCATAGTTCGAGCTGAAATATATGATCCTGCAGGTATCGAGATGCTTCACGACTGTTCTCGTGCACGCTTAGAAAAGCTGTATCATCAGCAAATGTTGAGGTTTGGGTGTAGCTGTTTGTTGGCATGTCCGAGGTATATATTAAGTATAAAAGTGGGCCCAGGATGCTTCCCTGAGGGACTCAGAGCTTAAATAATTACCTTCTTTAATAATAAACTTTCGACCAACTAAGTAGCTTTCTAGCAGCTTGTGTGTGTTTACTGGTAAGTTTATCTTCAATTTATGTAACAAGCCCTCATGCCAGACTTTATCAAAAGCTTGAGACAAAGCCGAATTGGTGGTTAGGAATACATCTATTTTCAATTAAAATTGGCGTTAATTTTGACGCTAACAGCTTCTCAAACAGCTTTGATATATTACAAAGTAAGCTTATAGGCCTATATGACTCAACTTTTGTGTGATCCTTTCCTGGTTTAGGTATCATGGAGACTAAGGAAACCTTCCACTTTTGACGATAGTATTCAAGGCGTAAAATTGCATTGAAAATTAAAAGAATAATTTTCTTTGCTGTGCTGGGTAGCTCCAAAAGCATTTTGTTGCTGATCTTATCAAAACCGGGAGCCTTCTTGGGGTTTAAATCACAAATAGCCTTTTCGATTTCTCTTATCTCAAATCTTAGGGGAACAGCTGCTCTAGCAGGAACAGGTGGTAACTCGACCGCAGTATCGTGGGATATATTTGGGGTAAATACGTTTTTTAAATGATTAACAAACAGATTTCCCATTTCAACATCATTTCTTGCCCAACTTCCGTTCGAGTTTCTTAGTGGTGGCTTAGAGACAACTGGCCTTTACAGATTTCTAGCTGCACGCCATAATGAGTAGTCTGATTGTGGAGTTGCATCAAGTTCATTAAGATATTTTTCCAGGGAAGCCATTTTCTGAGCCTGCAATAACTTTCTTAGCCTTTTTGTACACTCTTTTAATAAACTCTTAAATTGAGGGAATCTGTGCGATTGCCACTCTCTTCGAGCCCTCCTTTTTCAGGCAAGAGACGCTCGACATCTGTGGGATATATTTTAGTATGTTTTGTTTTTTTTTTGGCGACAATATTGGAATGTAGAACAGCTAGTTTCAGAAAACTGTCAAAATTGCCAATAGAGCGATCTACATACTCCGGTGTACTGAGCGGAATATTTTCTGTGCAACGGGTACTGAGATATTTTAATATTTTAACCAATTAATTTGCGTAGCTGTCGTCGCTAAGTCGAAGATACAATTCTATTGGGGTTCATTATAGTAACAATTGTAGGTGTGTGGTCGAAAAATAATTCTAAGGAAGCTTCAACATGAATCGTTTCTATGGGGATGTTTTTAACCACGCCAAAATCAATGACATATGGAATTTTTTGATGATCAGTAGGCCAATAAGTTGGTTCACCGCTCGCTACCACATTTAAATCCATTTAAGAAATTGTGTTAAACAAAACACGACCTTTTGGTGTTTTAAGTCGTGATCCCCAGAAGGTACGTTTAGCGTTATAATCGCCAGCGACTAGGAAACACGGTCCTAATGATTTAAAATATTTATAATATTGGCTTTCTGATATTTAAAATCTAGGCGGGGAGTATAACGATGCAATTACTTGGTTTCTATTTAATTCTTCAACGCAAATGTTCGTTGCTTGGAGATAATCTTCACGATGATCACCCATTAGGTAGTGTTTGAATCTGGTTTTTATTAAAATGGCAGAACCTCCAGAAGCTCTATCTCGAGGGTCCTTGGTATCATACAGTATATAACCATTAATTTTAAACGTATTTCTTGAGGTCAAATGAGTTTCAGAAAAAATCATGACATCAATTTGTTTACTTTTAAGAAAATATTCTAAATTCTAATATTTCCACTAATGTTTCCATGGTTTTTTCTAGATGACTTAAATTAGGAGTTTCTTCGTTACTTGGCGCAGCACCTTGCATTGAAACATGGTTTGATTTAAGGACGTTAGCGTAAGAGTTTCTGTTACTACTAGGCTGCGGAGCCTGAGTGTCATTAGTGTTTACTCGATTTGTTACCTGTGTTTGAGGGGGATTAGTTTTCGGTCCAGACGACTTCTTGACGATAGTGTATACAGGGCATCCTCTATAATTGGCAGTGTGATTACCGCCACAGTTGCTACATTTTTTTACGTTAGGGTCGGTTTAAGACTTATCGCAAAGAACTGTACCATGTATTTCACCACATACCACGCAAAGAGGGGGTAAATAGCAGTATGCCTTAGTATGACCATATTCTTGACAGTTTAAACATTGAACGGGACCAATTCTTTTGTGTGGCTCTTCTATAGAGAATATATTTCAAATTGTAAATAGGATGCGTTTCGTTTTTTATAAGCTTTACATCGCCGGGTTCAAACTCCACTCGAAAAAGCGGTTGGGGATTTTTTTTCTCTATTTTTAATATTTACTACAAGTTTTATTTTGAAGCCTTTTTCTTCTAGGAATGTTTTTACCTTTTCAGGGTCCACACATGAGACAATTGCCTTAAGGTGGTATGTATAAAAGTTTTTTTTAAGTGCCTCAAATTTGTTAATTATTTTGCGAAAATCATTTTCATGATTAACTTGAATTTTCGTTTCATTTATACTACCTTGCTTTATTGCGGCTACATGAAAAGAATTTTCAGCAATCAACGAAATCAAACTCTTTATTAGATCATTTGAGTTATGCTCCCTAAGATATGTCGGGAGAGGCTTGGACGATTTTATGACATTTGGTGCTTCAGAGGCTTCATCCTCCAGAATTGCAAAGTGATTTTGGGAATTTATTTTATCAAAAGATGGCACTTTTGAGGCCGAAGCAACAGCTGAAGAGGTAGGGCTGCGACCCCGTTTAAGCACTGTTATGAACCTGTCCATACCAACTTGGACTTGAGGCTTTTGACAATTTTTTACAGGGGGTTTTCCATTTTATTTGTGCTTAAGTTCATGGCATCATTTCCCACTTATAACTATATTAAAAAAGTAGAATTTTTAAGTTATTAATCTTAATCGAACAACGATTAATCGAGTGGATACTCTAGTCAGATTATAAGGGACTTGCTTGTATTTATATGATCGCTGCACAGTCTGGGAAATTTGGAAAAAATGGAAATAATTCTATATTTTATAACCGGTTGGTCCGATTGGAATGAAGTTTGAGGTGACAATTATGGAGTTGTAGTCGAGTTTAAGTCTTGGATTTGAGGTGTATTGACTTAGCAAGATAGGTGCTATAGGTTCCCAAATTAACTTTAGCTTGATGCTAAACATAATTTTTTTTTAGCAAAATGCGCATGTCGAGTTCTTCATAATTTATAATTGGTCAAGTTTTTTGGAAATTTATCATAATTATCAAAGTTTATCTTGGGATTCTCAAATTAATTAACAAGTTTTTTTTTTAAATGTGCTAAATTCCCATATCATACTATTGAGAAACTGAAATTTATTGTTGAAGGGATAAGCTATTTCTACTCGCATTTCACTGGTTGCTTAGGCCAGATCGTCAGGAAACTTCATCCAAAGATTTTAGAAAAGCCAAAGATATTATACAAATAAAACTGTTAAGCGAATAAGAATTATAAACCTCAGCTTTACTTGTAACAATATCAAAGCTTAAACAAAAACAACAACAATAAACAGTGAGTTTATAAAATAAAGTAATTTATTTTTATTTTTTCTTTACCCACTTACAACTACATTTAGAGTTGACAAAAAATCAACCAATTGTAGTCGGGGCTGAAAGAAAAGATAAAATTTTGAAAATACGTTATAAAATTTTGCGGTAAATTTTAATGAAAATTTAAATAAAATGATTCACACCTGCAAGGTAGAAACCAGCAACAATAATCATGAAATAACGTTACCAAATTCATTATATATAGAACATACAACAGAAGAAGAAATCTTCACCGTACTTACTAAACTTAACGTAAGAAAAAGTTCAGGGGTCTAAACACCGCATTGGACATTAAGCAAAATTTATCGAAATTATTAATTTTGATATCATGACTCTCGATATCGAATGAAATTTATTGAATTTGAAATAATAGGATTCGATATCGAGTAACTCGACATTACATTTCTCAAGTTTTCATTTAATACGTCAGTGTCCATCGTATGCAAACAAATTCGATAGTTTATTCGATACGCCAGGTTATGATGGGATTAGAGCCAAGGACATACAAAATAATGCTACAACCTTGACACCAATAATAACCTTTTTAATAAATCAAAGTATTTTCTCGGTAATTATTCCGCAATTATTAAAAACGTCCATAATACGACCCATATACAAAAGCGGAGGGAAAACAGCGTAAATAACTATTGACCCATATCAATTTTACCGGTCATAGAAAAGGTATTAGATGAAATGAGTAGGTGAGTTGCAAAACTCGTTCATTGCAAAATTTTAAATATGAGATTAAAAATGATTCTCTCGGTTCTTTTGGCGCTTTATGAGAAGAAATATTATGATTGCATAAATGCATGTCCTTTAAAAAAACATGGAAGAGGACATGCATTTGCATAATTCTTCTCATAAAGCGCCTAAAGAACTATTAGAATCAATTGTCATCTCGTATTTTTAATTTTGTAACGAACGAGTTTTGCAACTCACCTACTCAAATAATAGTCAAAGGCTAAACACTTTTTTGAAAAAATACAATATCATCAACAAAAATCATATGACATAACTGATAACTGCAGCACCACAACTGAAGTAGTAAAACGCTACGAATACTTAGGAGTACTCATAGATGACACTTTCAGTTGGAAGATACACATAGGCGAACTGCAAAAGAAATTAAGCCAAGCTGCTTTTTCATTATATCACCTCAGCTATTCCGCAACGTACAGGCATCAGGTATACTTTGCGCTGGCAAAATCATATCTAAGACACGGCATATCAGCCTGGAGGAAAATAACTACAACAAACCCAAAACCGGGTACTCAAAATCCTATGGATAAATCAACATCACTCACAGACCAACAGCAACGAACTTTAAAACAATATACAGATAAACTACAACAACATTAGAAACAATACACCATTTGATACGTCACCGGATAACAGTAACAACGGTAACAACAATATTAACACCAACACGGTTCCTGAAAACCTTTGCTATAACGTCAGCTATGACTAGGGTAGCCAGATTTTAAATTCGGAAAAACAGTACATTGAACACAAAAAAACAGTACAATCAAGAAAAAAACAGTACATTTTTTTTTGGCGAAAACAAAACTATTTATTTAAATTATTATATATTTAAAACTTTTGATTGAATATGCAACAATTATGTAACGAAAAACACTTGAAATGTGTAACGTCATAGGAATGATTTCCGTTTTATAGCATTTTATACGTATACGAAATTACTCCATTTGCGTTAAAAAAAACACTACAACGAAGCATTTGGCCAAAATATTTTTATTTTTTAATTTGAAGACAGGAAAATCATAACATTCCTGTAAGCCATATAAGAAAGGAGAAAAGCCTAACTTAGCTTAAAACAAATAACTCGTTGATTGTGTAAGTAGGACTTTCTTTAAGCATATTGGTATTTAAAGCAATTTTCATCACACACATAGTTGCACATATCATATAGAATTTGAGAAAATGTATGTGTCCTAAGTTAATTTTCCAATTTCAAACACCTGAAAGGAGTTAGGTATTTTTATAAATTTTCAGCCCGGAGAATTTGTTAACTTTGTACGTTTTCAATTTCACCTGATTTCGATTTCCAGAACTTGCCCGAATATTAAAAAAAATTCTAGGAATTAAAAATAATTGTGTTGGAATAAGTATTTATTTAGTATTTAAAAAATATAATATTTTTAACAAAATTTTGATTTTGTTTTTGTCTTTCTCAGGTGTTTAAAGGAAAATACTATTGAAAGAGGTAGCCATAAAATCATATGTCTTAAAAATTATAAGTCACCCATTATAATTAAGATTTCTACTGCGTATTTATGGGAAAACATTGACCACAGCGTTAAAAGTCTGATTATTTTAGAATTTTTTTGTTTGGAACGCAACATTTTTTTTAGCAATGTACTGTTAAATATTAGTATATTTTTAAAATATGACTTTAACAGGGTTTTTCTTAATATCTTGGTTTTTTGTAGACTGAACAAAAAAAAAAAACAGTACAAAAACAGTACAAACTGTAAAAAACAGTACATTTGCGTACTGTTTTAGACATTATGCATAAAACAGTACAATTGCAAAAAACAGTACATGTACTGTTAAAAACAGTACGTATGGCAACCCTAGCTATGACACAGTTGAGATCAACAACAACTTACCAAGCAACTACAACACCAGAAATTCCCGCAACATATCAAACGAACCCAACAACATCAATTCAATAAACAATAATCATTATCGAAGAAGTAACCAAAACACACACAATAGACATGCAAATAACCTACCTCGTAAACTAAAGATACTTAACATCAAAAACATAAATCCGCTAACTGTTCTAATAGAACTAAACGACCACAGACTTCTGGAGAAAATAGATCATCAGTACAATACCCGACTTCGCTTAGATAATAGATTTAGAGTGGGTTTTTGACATCGAGTTTAATCTTAGCGGCAAAGTATAATTATAATTAATTAATCTGAGTTTTTATGATTGATGATACTCGCCTTAAAACGAGTTGCGGTGTAGTTAATACAGCCTATTGTTTTTGTATGTACTCGCCAGGCTCGTAAGAAATTGTGTTTTCAACATACGAGCCTTTAGCAAACGCAATGAAATTTATATGAGTTCTGTTTTGTATTGTTTCTTAAATATATTATTTCAACATTCGGCAATAGCACTCGTACTTCTGATAAATCAACTAATTGACTCTCTTTTATTCAATGTTCTCTATCTGCCCCTCGCTGACCTAGAGTTATCATTGCCAGAGTGCACAAGTGTTTACTCGCAGCATTCGTCATTCGTAGTAATACTTAAAGCAGCGTTGCCAGATGGTTTAGGTAAAAAACAATGATCGTATATTTAAGTAAACATGTAGGGCTAAATTCATTATGAAATAAAATTAATTTAAAAGTTATTATAAGAAAATTTTTCGTGGAAAATTTTAATTAAAATATATAACAAATGCTTATGAATCACAATATTTTTATACGTCAATTTCATTTATATGTAAATATTTTTACAAAAATATTGACCAATGGCAACGCTGCGCATTCCGTTATTTCATTGTGCGACGTAAACACAGAATTTACTTTTTAAATATACATACATATATATATAAATTTTTGACAACAAATTTTACAACAAACACACAATTATATTCTATGATGCTAAAGATGCACATAATAATATTTTTTTTAAATGGCTGAGTGCGCTCTTTATTAACGGTAAATATCGGCTGCTAATTGAGTTTTTTCTTTTACTAGTTTTCATCCATAAAATAAATAACAAAACATGCATTAAATCATTTAAACGCCTAAAATCGTCTTACCTATGACAAATCATAAAATCTGGCAGCCACGTTTTCATTTAGTGTTTAATTTTAAATACACGAACATATACTAAATGAATATGCCGTGAATGTTGTTGTTACGAGCTGGTCGTAACACCTAAGTCGTGTAAGTTAAATACAAAAAAGTTACCGAATATGAAAATAGAAAAAACACGAAACTTAGCTTTGCGTTGTTGTGATATTGTTCATACATTTTTCTGGGCTGTTACTACTTTATGTAGTTTACACATGTACAAGTAAAAAGTTATTGTGAATATTTTTATGCATGAAGCTCGCTGTGTATGAAGAACGAGCCAACGAGCCAACCATATCAGTAAAAGCGAGTGTTTAAAAGTATTCGAGACTAAAAATGATTTAGTAAACAGCGAGTGCGCTCGCGAGTATTATGTATTGTTGCAGTTCTCTGGTACTAATTGTGTTTGCCATTTTTAAGAGGTAGTTTAAATCTCGCAGCATTGCCATACTGAATAACAACAAATAGCAACAACATCCCTATAAGAACAGTGACAGTCATTTGACCGGTCATATGACTTGCATTGCTGATGCATATATCGGTCATCGCGTAGAACAATGTTTCTATCACTTTCTTAAGGCCAACGTGAAAAAAATTACCTAAACTTTTGTGTACGTGTGATCTTGCATCCTTCTTTAACCTATTAACTTTGTAATTGATAAAACATATATCTGAGCTGTTTACTCTTTTACTCTTTACATATCAGTACTGATGTATAAACCGGACACATCTGACTAGGCAGTACTGATGCATTTAAAGGCAACAGCTGACTAGTCAGTACTGATGGCTATATTCGTCACTGTTGACGTTTTTTACCTTAAATAAAACACGATTCATTTCATTCAATTCTCATACAAATTTTTGTCTTTATTTAAAATAAAATTCAATATTTTTTTGGTTTTCAAAATAACTTAAATAAATAAATAATTATTTTATTTTTAATTTAATTATATGTTGTTTGCATTTGCAAAACGTTTGTGTAATTTTTATTGTCACTTAATTCTTGCTTTCTGTCAAGGCAAATATGATTTTTTATCACTTTTTATTGTCACTGTCAATTTTTATTTCACTTTTTTATATGTATTTATTTTTAATAATGCGCGCACGTTACAATTTCATAAAATTCCTTTCGCTTTTAATATTAATCTTGAATTTTTTACATATTTTACACATTCCATTCAAAAATGAAACTCTCTAACATACATTCGTTGTTTCTCTCACATACGCATTTCATTCCGGGATTAATTAGCATTGCCACTAGCAAACATTTCTTCCTAAAATGTTTTTAACAACAGCAATTCCCAAAATTCCTCCACTTTTTTTTTAATTAATTAATACAAATTTAGCTAAATTCTTATAATAATTAAAATTTATAAAACGTATTAACAGATATATTCAACATATTATTAAGTATAAATAAATATAAGAAGAAGAGATTAATAAAATTTGGGCTTTGCAAAATATTCCTTAATGTGGTATACAAACGCACACGAGTGGCAACGCCAGTTGTAGCAATAAAAACAAAACAAAAAAGTGCGTGCGTATTAGTTTCGGTCATCCATTTCTTGTACGGATATTTAAAAATGGCAACTTTTTATCAATCCACTTAGCATTTTATACAGAAGAAGCAGAATTTTCGCCCTTTTAATTCTTATAAAATTAAAATTAATTCTTATAATTATATATTTTATTTAGGGTTTCATATATTTCAGAATCACTAAAGTCTTCATCTTTTCTAGAATAATCCATTTTGCTGTTTTCTAAAAAAAAAAATTTAACAGCAGCTTTTGTTATACATGTGTATGTGTTGACATTTGATGATTAAGTTTAAACCACCAAATTTGGCCGTTTAAACTGTCAAACAAAAGTAATGAATCCTCATCTTACCCGGCGTTTCCACATGCAAATAATTACTTGCAAGTAGTATATACGTATTATCAACGAAAAATCGAGGAAACAGCCGATTGGCTGAAAGTAAAAAAATTGTGTGAATGTTAGTGAAAAAGTGTGAGTGTATTGAGTTTTTCGAACTTGCACTTGCATGTGGAAACGCGAGGTTAAAAACTAAAAGCACAGATTAAAGATGACTAAATCTCTAATCTCCATTTTAAAAACCCACCCTTAATGTCAAAACCACCAAAAACAGTAATGGGGATCGAACACTTTGTATTAATGATAATCGAAATACATTTTTTTAATATTTATAAAATTATATACTAGTGCAATATTCTATGGTCGATGTGGCCAACAGTAAAACTAGCTGCCATACTATTAAAGTGAGTTTATCCTTTTTTCGGTATAACTTCTTTGGCAAATGACATTGTAAAGACTTACACCTGAACAACGTTTATAAATCGTGCAAATGTATTTCCAAATTTATTATTTGCTCTGTTTGCTAGATTCGAAATAAAAGTTGTTTTGGTGAAACGCCCTAATGCACGTACGAAGATACTCTACATATTCATATTATTTATGTTAAATTCTTTAGCCTTGAGCTTTATGATAATGGTATGCTTAGTGTGCTGCAACTACTTCTAGTTATGAGTATGAAGTACTTGTAATAGCAACCATTAGCAAAAGAAATTTTTAGTAAAATATTTTCTTTACCATTATTGCAAGTAAAATAACTAAGATACCTTTTTGTGGAGAGCTGTAAAATTGCTACAGTTGATGAGTGGTATTTGGTTATTTAAATTATTTTTCGTCATACTCCTTTTACGATGTACTCCTCTCACGCTATAATGCCTGTGCAGAATCTTTTCTGCAGCCACAATTACTGCGACTGCCACCAACACCTTCCACTTGCCCATCATTTGCTTTCGTCATTATATAATTTAACTGTATAAAACGGCTTAAAGATTATGCCTTAATACTAAGAAATAACTCAATAAAACCATTTGTACACACCAGTGATGCCAGCTGCATGAAGAAAATTTGGAAGATTTTAGAAAATCTTTGTTTGGTTTTGATAAATTTTAATAAACTTTGTTACAATTTTTTTGGAAAGATTTTTTTTTTATTTTAATATATTTTAGAAAAAAAGAAAGATTAGTCTTCATTACAAACTTGCGTCACTAATTAAAATATAAAACTTGGCGTTACATTACGAAAACGCTTCTGAACATCTGAATGCAAGTTCGGCTTAAATACAATTCGTCTTTCATTCAAATTTTCTGTCCACTTGTTATAAAACGTGAACAAATACACATCGTGCAAAAAGGTATTTTAGATTTTAAATACTGTGAATTATTCCTTAAATTGTTGGAAATTAAGAAGAGTTTAATCCATTGAAGCCTTTAATCGAATGAAATCCTTGGATAATTCAACACAAAAATTATAATAAAACTCAGGTAATTAAATATGGGGGAAAAGTGCTAAGTCCTTTAGTATGGCTAATGGAATAATTAAATTTATGCATATAGAAATCAAGTTTTTACTATGATGCAAGGGCCCTACACCCTAATTTTGCTCCTACATACATTGTATGTATGTAATATTTTAAAGGTAGCTAATTCTAATTAAGAAATAAAAGGATCAAAAATTCGTATTTAACTACCATATTTTTTTTCCATTTTAACAGATTCTGTGCTACTGTGTTTTTTTTATAGTAATTTTAATTACTATCGAACAAAAGAAAGAAGAAAATAATAATAAGAATTAAAAGAAAGAAAAAACAAACAATACTTGTTTCACGTGCTCCATTTTCATCCCCTTTTTGCCCCCTCATTCCATTTTGGGATCACTTTAACATAAGGAGAAAGAGCAAGAAGTTTAAAAAATCTTCAAACTCAGTGGGCTAGAGAAGACAACAGGGAAAATATTGTTTATTTACTTCATTCATAAATTTGATCTCAACAATAATAAAGGTTTTTTGTGTTCCATTTTGATACTTGTAAACCAACTAACATATGTATAAAAATGTAACTATATATATATAATATATACATATATGTATGTATATCTATGAAAGTATATACGACGGACAAATTGAAAAGTAAGAAAGGTACCTTATGATGACCATATGTATTTATAAAAGGTAAATTTAAACCGACGTTTTATTCTGATATTTAAGTTCATTTCTTCATAGTAATTTCTGTTTTAAATTTCAGCATAGCTTAACATGACTCGCATTATGGCCATTGTACGACATCATGAGGTAATAAATCAGATAATTTAGGGCTAACTATAAAGAAAACTAGCCAAGCAACGAAATAAAAACATTTATTTACATTTATTACTTGTATTTTACTTTTCATACACCAATGACCAGACTATTTATCGGTGTTAATTTTTTCTCATAATTTCTCAACTATTTTAGTTGTGATTAAACTTACATGACGGAACGTAATCTTGCTTTATTATATTATCAATCAATCAATATTATTAACAATCTTAGTAACATATGGCACCATGAACTCAAACACAGATGCAATGGAAACATCTTAAGTTTAAAGTTGTCAAAAGCCTCAAGTACAAAGTGGTATGGACAGGTACATAACAGTGCTAAACGGGGCCGCAGCCCTACCTCTGCAGCAGTTGCTTCGGCCTCAAAAGTACCATCTTTTGATAAAATAAACTCTGAAAATCGTTTTGCAATTCTGGAGGATGAATCCTCTGAAGCACCAAAAGTAATAAAATCGTCTAAGCCACCCCCGATATATCTTAGGGAGCGTGATCTCGGTAATAGGTGAAAATTCGTTTTACGTAGCTGCAATCAGGCGTGGTAATTTAAATGAGACAAAAATACAGGTTAATCATGAGAATGATTTTCGTTAAATAATTAACAAATTCGAAGCCCTTAAGAAAAGCTTTTACACATACCAACTGATGAGCAGCAAAGGTCTTGCGTGGACCCAGAGGAAATTAAAACCTTTTTGGAAGAAAAGGGCTTTAAGATAAAAAAACGTTACGAATATTAAAAATAGGGGAAAATTCCCCAACCATTATTTCGAGTTGGAGCTAGAACCTGGCGACGTTTAGCTTAAAAAAAATGAAACGCATCCTATTTATAATTTAAAATATATTCTATACAGAAAAATAACTATAGAAGAGCCGCACAAAAGGAATGGTCCCGCTCAATGTCTTAACTGCCAAGAATTTGGCCATACTAAAGCATACTACTATTTACCGTCTGTTTGCGTAGTTTGTGGTGAATTACATGGCACAGTTCTTTGCGATAAGTCTAAAACTGACCGCAACGTAAAAAAATGTAGCAACTGTGGCGGTAATCACACTGCCAATTATAGAGAATGCCCTGTATACACTATCGTCAAGCAGTCGGTTGGACCGAAAACTAATCCCACTCAAACACAGGTAACAAATCGAGTAAACACTAATGACACTCAGGCTCCGCAGCCTAGTAGTAACAGAACCTCTTACGCTAACGTCCTTAAATCAAACCATATTTCAATGCAAGGTGCTGCGCTTAGTAACGAAGAAACTCCTAATTTAAGTCGTCTAGAAAAAACCATAGAAACATTAGTGCAAACAGTAAATAATTTTACTAACACAATGGGTAATATGATGCAGGAAATTCTTAGAATGCAATCGATGTTATTGCAAGCTGTACTTACCAAGCCATGAACTGTTTAAAAATATGTTTTTGGTACGCAAACGGCATCCGCCAACATAAAAATGAACTAGAATACTTAATGTCATTATGGTTTCAATGGTTATACACTATTTGATACCAAGGACCCTCGAGATAGAGCTTGTGGAGGTTCTGCCATTTTGATAAAAACCAGAGTCAAACACTACCTAATGTGTGATCATTGCAAAAAAGATTATCTCCAAGCAACTAACATTTGCGTAGAAAAATTATATCGAAACATAGTATTTTCATCCTTATACTCACCACCTAGATTTGCAATATCAGAAAGCAAATATTATAAATATTTTAAGTCATTGGGGCCCTGTTTCCTGGCTGCCGGCGATTATAACGCTAAACATACCTTCTGGGGGTCACGACTTATAACACCAAAGGGTCGTGTTTTGATTAATGCAATCTGTAAAATGAATTTAAATGTTGTCGCGAGCGCAAAACCAACATATTGGCCTGCTAATTCGTTAAATATTCTAGATTTCTTCGATTTTAGCGTGGTTAAAAACATCCCCGCAGAAACGATTCACGTTGAAGCTTTATAATTAGAATTATCCTCCTACAATTGTTACTATAACAAATTCAACCTGGGCTCACTTTTTACCTTATATATACCTCGGACATGCAAACAAACAATTACACCCAAACCTCAACTTTTGCTAATGATACAGCTTTTCTAAGCGTATGCGAGAACAGTCGTGAAGCATCTCGATACCTGCAGGATCATATATTTCAGCTCGAACTATGGTTAAAGCAATGGAGGATAAAGGTCAATGAGCAAAAATGCGTACATATAACATTCACCTTACGTCGGGAAACATGTCCCTTTTTAAAATCCATAATCAACAAGTGCCTCAACAATCGCATGCCAAATATCTCGGTATTTATCTAGATTGGCGTTTAACATGGAAATGCCATATGGGTGTTTCTCTGAAATGGTCCACCGTGAACAGATAATGAATTTATAAATGTTGCTCGAACAGGATACTCACTCAAGGAAAAAATTAAGTTGGATTAATTTTGTAGTATATTTTTTCATTTTTGAATAAAAGTTTAATTTTTTTGTTAAAAACTTCTGAAAATATATGTAAAATTACTAAAATATGTATGAAGGTAAAAAGTGTAACGTGCGTAATTTACAATTTATTTTTTTCTTCGCCAACCCATGCATAGTTGCTTTTGAACAAAACATGATTATAAAGGCCCATTACTAACCTTTATAAAAACATTTTTTCCGAAATAAAAACCTCCTACAATTCACTTACTTTCACACTTTTTCTTACGGTCCTAAAAGGCACTTCTATTTTTGTCACGTGAGTAAGTCAACTTTGATTGCATGGCATTTGGGTACCCAGTGTTCAATTTACCATTATATATACTTTTTAGAAAGAACTCATCACAAACAATGTAACGATTCTAGAATTCATTCTAAAATTCCAATCCACTTCTATTTTTTTAATATTCAAACACAATAAAACGCGTACAAATGTCGCGTGCATAACCAGAGAAACACCCATATAGAAGCAAAATTAACTCAAATGAAACTAAAAGCCATGCAAATTCATTGGCTTATTGGAAAAAACTCTGTCATTAGTCTCGATTGCAAACTACTACTTTTCAACTCTATTTTAAATCCAATATGGTGCTACGGTATTCAATGATGGGACACTGCCTTGGCCTCAAATATCGACAAAATTCAAGGGCGCCAAAATAAACTTCTTCGAATAATCACAGCTGCCCCTTGGTATGTTAAAAACTCAAATATCCACAAGGATATCAATGTGCCACTGTTGAGGACTATTATTACGAAGTTTGCGGTAAAATATTTAAAAAGGCTCGAGTTGCACCCAAATCCACTAGCTCGAAATATTTTAAATGAAAGCGGCCACACTCGCTTAAGGAGAAGCGACATTGCAACACTTATAAATTACGATGTGCGATAAACACCTTTATATGTGAACAGAACCCGTGATGAAGAAAATTTTTGTCTGGCACTGGCCGGACATAAAATAGAGTATGTATGAGGATACGATTTGATTAATTTTGTTAGTTCAGACTTATATGAATATTCTATTTATAAATAATGAAAAAAGCTGTTAACCGGCAGCAAGAAACACACTCGGGATAAATTAAGTTTTGTGTGCTTACTTAACGAATAACATTAAGGCCCTAATTCTGTAAAACGCAACCGCAACGCCAAAAATTACATTAAAAGCAAAAACAAAATAAAAAATATTTCATCATTATGTTGTTGCTTTCCACAGAAATTCATATTGAATTTTTAAATTTCAAAAGCTGCATATCTTGTGGCGTTGAAAATTTTAAATACCGTTTTTATGACACTTTTTCAAAATTTTTAACGGCAACCCTGACCGCTTCGGATTAATTTGAGCACGTAACTACTTGTCAATTTAGTTTTCACTTTAACCAACTTCCAGTTGTAATTATAGCCCTAAACAGCTTAAAATAATTAAAGTTAAAAGGTAAATACTAAGCAAAATTGAAAATGCCTAAACCTCGATAGGATTTGCTTTGCTTTGCATCGTATTGGTACCGGCCTTTGGAAAACTGGGAAAAACCCTTGAAAGTCACGAAATCGACTACGCATACTATACGCGAAATGACTAAATGGTAATTCGTAGCAAGGAGAAGAAGAAAGAAGTTGGTGTTTAACAGCCTCTAGCCTTTAACAATTACAATAGACATATGGGCGGTGTGGATTTACATGACAACGCTATTTGCAATAACCCCATTGGCATTCATGGCAAAAAGCGCTGGTGGTCACTCTGTCAGTGTTTTGAAGCTTTTTTTTCTTAGAAGTTCTGTTACTAAGTCTCTGTTGCCTAAATCAAAGGACGAAATGAACGAATCTTCGCCTAATGGGGATTCAGAAACAGATTATATGCAACAAAACCTAATGAGGGAAGACGGCTTGCATGTTCCTTTAAAAAGCACTGATCGTCGTCGTTGCGTAGTGTGCACACCAAAACCCAACATATTTAATGTGCTGTTTTCACAACACAAGTGTCTAAACGTGTAGTAAAATTTATATGAAAACCACTCAAACGTCCACCTGCCCTCAGAGAATTGCTTCAAATTGTTCCACGAAGACAAACCATTTTATTAAAATCGCTGTGCCACACGTTCAAACAAAAAATCAAAAACTTAATTATACCATAGTTACTTTATTTTTATGACAAATACTTGAAAAATCAAAAAGAGATATAAACTTGCTTACTTTCTTTTACTAATGTTGTTTAACTTACAACTAGTTCAAGATATTACAAGATAAAAGCGCCCCTAAATAAATTCTATAAGCAGCAATGAAAAATTTACCGAAATAAAATTGAAACTCTTATGGCCATTTTCTCGAAGTACCGATAAACTGTCTGTTAACAATTTTGTTTTTCTCAATATACCGATAAAAACATTGTTTTGAGTTGGCAGCACCTCCCAGAATACATGTAAATGTTGGGAGTCAGCTGATTGGATTTATCTGTACGGCAAAAAATAAATAATTGGCAGGTGAGTGCTGGTTAGCTTTGCAACATAATAGAAGCAAATGAGACATTGAGAAAACTAAATTTCTTTGATGTGCAGTTTTTCGTTGGGAAAAAAGATAATCGTGAAATGAGAAAACGGCCATTAAAGTACATACCAGCGAACTTCTACTCGCCGAAAAAAAATTTTTTATCGAAAAATTTCAATATGTAGGATTTTGCATGTCGTGTTTAATTTAATTTATTCTTGATAAAAGCACTGAAATTTAATGTTGCAGGATAATCTAGTTTCTATGCGCATTTCACTGGTTGCTTAGTGTTTTCCATACGGGATTTCACGGGACAAAAATTTCGGGATCGCGCACATTTTTCGGGAAAAAAATTCCGGGAAATTTGTGCGGAAAATCTCGGGATTATTTTATATAAGTATAGCAACTTTACTGCTGATATAATTGTCTTTAGGCAAAAAAGTCTTAAGTCAAAAAAACGCATTTTGAGTTTTTGTTTGGCTTTAATTCCATATTTTCTCTCTTTTGTTTGACTTAAATCACTTTAGTTAAGCACAACTGCTTCTAATCGTTATCATCTGCTCTTAGGAAAAAAGTCTGTGAAATACATGAAATAAATATTTTTTAATTTAACATAACGAAAAACTACAGTTTCTAACTTAACCCTTAACTGCTCAAGGACACCGATTTTGACATAAAAAAATATTAGATGCGTTAAATGGCAAAAAAAAAGTCAACTGCCTACCAATATTGTCGAAATTTTTTTTGTTTTAATTATTTAGAAAATAGTTAGTACCTTTCA
Source organism: Pollenia labialis (assembly GCA_949318255.1). NCBI lineage: Eukaryota > Metazoa > Arthropoda > Insecta > Diptera > Polleniidae > Pollenia > Pollenia labialis. The sequence continues at coordinate 48,280,990 of OX439141.1, forward strand.
TACGAAAGTGTTAATACAAATATGTATGTATGTAGAAAACATAAACTAGAATTTTTAAAATGTTTTTATTTCATTTCAAAAAAAATTATACATACTACGTAGTACATACAATTTTTAAAAACAAAAAGGATAATGAACATATAAAATTATTTTTTTTTTACTTTGAGCCAACACTCAGGGGATGCCATATTAATGCAATGCATTGTGTTGGTATAAGAAGAATAGATTATTTGGAGAAGGAACGACGTTGTAGTGTTTGCGGACGTTAAGTTTGAATTTTTACAAGTTGTTGCAGACTGGAAGGCTCCACAAACGGCTAGTTCGACCAAAAAACGAATATTCTGTGAAATGAGCTGTGCGATACACCGGACAGTCGACAACGAACGCATGTTATGTGTTGGAAAGGCGAGTACTATGGCAGGCACCCTCGGCTCAGGAAATAGTTCGCCCATCTCAGCTGAGAACTTACCATGGTAATCAGGGCTGCCAGACTTGGGGATTTCATGCGAGCAAAAGGACAAAGAAAGTCATTTGGTGATTTTTTCGGGGGTTTTATACATTTTAAATATAATTTTCCCTTCTTTTATTATTTACTCTTATTTTTCTTTCTTTCGTACATAAAATATGAAAAAATTAGCAAAACTTTTACGTTACTCTTATCAACAACTAATACAGTGTAGAGCGTCTTAATTAAGATTACCATTTTTCTTATGGGTGTAAAAATTGCTTAAAAGCGTAAACATTTTTGAGAGTGTTTTAAAAAGGAAGAATTAAAAAAAAGAATCTTAAAGCGTTGACAACACATACAATTTTTGATTTTTAAAAGACAATTTTCAAGCAAACATGTCCTTCCCAAAATTAAGTAAATCGTTACCTGAAACGCAAAAGGAACTTATTAACGAAATATTAAAAATCAACGTTTTCATTGATTCTGATCTATTGCATCAACACAAATGTCCACAAAAAAATCTTTCGACTAAAATTTGAGATTTTATTATCAAAAAACAAAAGGCCATATCTCCAAAAGATACTATGATAAACGCTAAAAGGCCTAACTGACAGTTTGCATAATATGCTACATTGTCAAAACAACTGGAATGTTTAACAAGAAAAATAAAAGAAATTTAAGTATAAACAGTTAAGGTGCTTTATTAATTTATCATTTTGAATAGTTTTTACTTCTGCTGTGAAAGTTTCAAAATTTTAGATAGGGCCTTTTGCGTATTAGGTGACGAAATATAAAAGACAACATAATAAAGTTTGGGCAAAAGAATGCGGGGCTATTGGTTATTACTTATTATGCTTCGAAGTATTAAATAATCGACGGATTTATGTATTTTTTTTATGGATGGCTAAACCCGACTGAACAAGCTCCAAATTCTTATAAATTGGCTCATATGTCTTCAAAAATAGCATATTGCTCTGTTTGTAATTCTTCACTGGAATTAAATAATTTTTTACAAAAAATTTTTATTTGGGGATTTTTGGGGATTTCCTATTAAAATGTTTCTTATTATTTTTAAACAAATTTAAAATTTTTAATTAACAAGATTAAAAATTTGTTCAGAAAAAAAACAAAACAAAATATTAATTTTTTAAGGTTTTGATTTTTAGTTTGGGGATTCTTTTTTCATCTATTGGGGACAAGGCAAAAAAGTACCTGGCAGCCCTGATGGTAATGTCCATAGAACAATCATGAACAACGCACATTCTGACTAAACTAAAATTAGTCAATAGAGCTGAATACCTTACTGTCATTGATAAGCTCCAACGCACTTCTTTGCACCCGATCCAGAAGCTGAAAGATGGACCTACAAACAATTGTATTCCATTTTAGGTCGGTTAAAGGCGGCATAAATAGTGAGGAGATCAGATGGAGTGAATTAATTCTTGCACCGTTTTTAGAAAAAAGACACTTGAATGAATCTTTCTACACTTGAAAAGCATGTCGGTTCCGAAGAACCCATTGCATTATCATACCTAGAAGATCAAGAGTGTATGATTCTTCAATACCACGCTGACGCTGACTCCTCAAGCCGTCTGGGGGTCAACACACAATATTTGGCCTTACGAGAATTAAAATCGACCCTATTAGTAACACCCCACTCGGAGATCGTCATAAGGTCATGATTGAGTGTGTCGTTCCTGTTCCGCCTCATAGCTTCAACCTAACTTGGTCTATGATTAAAGGACAACGAATGACAAAAGTAGCTGTCATTTGCTAAACAATAGATAGGATCGGATGTTAGATCCAGGAGGTCGTTAAGAAAAATAAGAAAAAAAAACTGAAATGGGCATAGGAATAGCTTATCCCATCAACAATAAATTTCAGTGTTTTTATTAAATAATAAAAATTGGGAATTAAGCACGAATAAGAAAATCATTTAATTATTAGAAGATTCTTTCAGGAGATGAATATTAATCACAATCCTACAATAATGTATGAACATATTGTTTATATGAAAATCGCTCAATTTTTCAGTGATTTTCATAATAATTTACAGCTTCAATCACTGTTCGTATTGGGGAAACACACGTTAATAGATGCAACCAACGAAATTCGATTGGCGCCAAATTCGCTTGTGATCACGAATCTGTTTTCTCTGTATAGTGATTTCTAAACACACTTTGAAGATACAGCGGGCATTTAAGGGTTATGAAATTTTTGTCAAACGCCAAAGAGATGTCAATTCATAACCGATAAGTTAGGCAATGTTTAATGTTAAATGCACTGAAATTTTGAAAGAAGAAGAGTGCAAATTAATCGAACTTTTAATTTGTTTAAAGACCCTGATTTATTTTATATTTAAACGAAAAAAAGTTGTTCCCACTTACTTTAAAAAATGTAATGATTTTATATGCATAAACGATTTTTCGGATTAGGGTCTGTTAGAGGTGATGACAAAAGTTATTAATAAAGAAAAAGAATTACAAGTTTTGAAGGAAGTGCATAGAAAAATGAAAGTGTTAAGAGATTATGTGATGTTCCTTTGATTATAAAGAAAAACGTCCGTAGAAAGGAAACATGTTTTCTCAATGAAATCTTCTTGATAAAAATTAGAAACAGGCTTTCAAACGATTCTGTAAATTCTTATTCTGAGCTTAAGTCCTTGCATTTGAATGCATTTATAAACTTATTTAATTGATCGCAGAAAATGATATTTGTTTAAATAAATTAAATTAAAAAAATATTGCATCGATTTGTATTGAGCGGGAATTCCCGGGATCCCGAGAAATTGAAAAATAACCACCGCTTTTCCGGGAAATGAAAAAGTCCGGAAAGAGAAAAACTCTAGTTGTGTACAAACTGTGGCTAACTTTTAGTTATAAATACGGCTGATAGACTCTCTCTTAAACATAAGTATCGTAAGTATTATTAGAAGGTTTAATAACTCTTTTTTTTTTTTAAGAAATCCTAAAGAATGTTCAAATATTTTTTAATTTTTTTTCTGATGCAAAACTTATTTGAATAAATTATTCCCTACTTTTTCCGTTTTACACACAAATTGTTAATCACATGCAGAATGGTGCAAGATAATTTAAGTAAAGTTGGTTAAAATGATCAAAAGTAAATGCAAGCTTTTGTTTAGATATTGGCGACTAAGAATTTCATATGTTTATGGTAGTAGCATTCTTGAACAACTGAAGAGTTAAAATTTTACATCGGACATACAAATTCCAACGACATGCGCACTGACGGCACGGAACAGGGGAAATGTGGAATCATTCAACAATGTTTTTGCAGAGAAACCATTCATCTTTTAAGCCTTTTCAGAAAATCTGTATGAGCCGGAGAGAGAATAGCACCAATACAAGAGAATGTTATTCCCGTGTTGTAGGTCATACCAACACCACGTGGTGGATGATAAATTACCACTCATGCTTCAAACACTAATGTCATGCCAAATGTAGTGACACTTGAGGGTGAGATGAACCCAACCCACCAATGGGTGAATTGCGTTTCGCTGCAAAACCCAAACTTCGTGCTGGCCAAACGAGCTGTAATCCTGTCGAAATATACCGAAAGACGAACACTGCGGCACGACTAGTTAGTTTGCTAACGAAGCTATAAGGAAAAAGAACACACACACAAGGATGTGCGTTCATTTTTGCAATTGTATTCAGTAACAATAGGGCTCTTATGAGTTACAGTTAAAACGTCAAACAAATAACGGATAATAAAAGAAAAATAAACAAACAAATAAAATGCAATAAAACGGATAACATTTATAAAAAAGAAGCACAACTAAATATAATACAAATAAAATATAGCAAATAAACCATCCAAAACTGAAAATAACGACAATAATAAAAAGTAAAAATAAATTTAAGGAATAAAGTTCTTTTTTCAACATTTTCTCTCAAAATAACGTTAAAATAAAGTAAATTGAAATTTGTAAATAAAACAAGTGTTTTTAAACTAAAAATGTACAAGAAATGCAAGTATGTGTGTATGTACCCAATGCAATTGAATTTAATTTAAATTAAAAAAAAAATATATTTAAAAAGTGGCGAAAGAAATTAGAAAAACCATATTCTTTAGCTCTCTTAGCATTTATTTCTTTTCATTCCATTTATTTTATTTTTTAATTTAATGTTTTTGCCGTTTCTTTTTTTTGAAGCTGATATTGAAGTTGGTGTTGTTTTTTTACGCTGCTGGCAAAGTCATCTCTTTGATGGTTGTCTAATATTCAGTCGTGTATGTAGTTTAAACGTTTGAAAAATTACCGGTCGTATGAATAATGAAAAACAATTAATTTTCAGTAACATAAAAAAAGAAAAACAAATAAATACATATACAAAACCCTTTATGTATGTAGTTGCTTTTAAAAAGAACACGAGTCCTTTATTTACACGCACACGAATGTGGTAAAAGCGTTAAAGGATTATATTTTTTTTAAAGCGCGCTTTTTTACCCAACACTAAATTCTCTTGAGTGTATGAATAAGCATTTATCTTTAAGTATATGTGCCGCAGTTGAATTAGGTGTGTGTATGTGTGTGTGCGTGTGTTAATGTGCATGGATACGGAAACACATAGCGGATGATAACTTGACTGAAACTTTCTGGTAGCTCATTCGAATCAATTTTGGTCACCCAGCATCCATTTTACTACTTCTACGAACAACACGTTAACATCAATTTATTTATGAATACTTTGTGTGTTTGTGTGCATCCATGCACTTGTGCTTAGGGTTCCTATCCGAAAAAATTTCAGAGAAACATGTTTTAAATACTCGAATATATTAAGCCAGAAGGTTTTCGGGAATTTCTTTCTACCTAAATACAAGTTTTTGTGATATAAATTGGTACTATCGCAAAGTTTATCAATGTAAAACAATAAAATAAAATGTTGCAACAGAAGCAAAATATAACGAATTTTAGTGCAATTTAAAGAGCCGAGTTTTGTTTTTAAATAATCATGTCAAATAAAATTCCCAGAGTTTACGCAATTTATCAATAGTGTAAAGAATCATAAAGGATCTGTTTTTGAGTGTCACAACATTGAGCTGGTACCACTGTTTTATTTGAGCACCCATTTAACAGCTGATGGTTGTTTTTTATTTAGTTTGCTTTGAAATTTCATTCTAAATCGACTAACACCAGAGCAACACGTGCAAATTGTTAAAATTTTTGATCAAAATAATTCAGCGAATGGGCTGAAGCACAAATTGATATTGATTTTGAATTTCCTTTCGAAATTGTAGTTTCTAATGAAGCCTATTTCTGGCTGAATGGGTACGTAAATTAGCAGAATTGTAGCATTTGGAGTGAGAAGAATCCACAGACTTTTGTCGAAACACCATTACATCCACAGGAAAGTACTGATTGGTGCGCTTTATGGGCATAGCGGAGTTTTATATGTTTGCGAAGACGATGATGTTCAGAATGCGAAAGTTGTTGAAGAATGGTGCTTCAGATTCCGCCTTCAAAGCGCCAGCCGTGGCAGCCTCATAGCAAAAACATATTTAAGCATAAATTTCATAAAATTTTCTTTCCAATAAAGCCCGTTTCATTGATATACAAAATATATTTCCTTCTTTTATTGTGATTTGAACTTGTGTCACTCTATAAAAAACTCCCTTTACGTTTAATAATAAATGCCCGAAGGCTTCTCAAATCTTCTGATCTCAAGCAAAAGCTAGAAGATATCGGTTAAAAATTTTCTCAAGTTTTCTGAAATTTTATTGATGCGATTAAGAGATTCAACGGCGTTGCCAAACATTTGGAAGCAAAAGCTTAACGTCTTCGGTTAGACTTTAATGCAGGGCCGTAAGTAACAGTTATCCGGAAAATTTAAACATAAAAACTCTTCATGTTAGAGAAAACGGAGACCCATAGTGTTACATATCAATAGATTCGTATTGACGAGCTCTTTCAGAATCTGTGGTGGTCTTAAAAAAAGTTTTATGTTTTCCGTCTAAAATAAAACTCATTTGAGGAAAAAATAAAACAAACTAAAATGAGTTTTAGTTTGAATTTGTGGAGTTTTATTTATTCCGTCTAAAATAAAACTTATTTTACGAGTTTTTCTTTCGTCTATAATAAAACTCATTTCGCCTTCATAAAATAAAGCTTTTTTGAGAAGATTTATTGATTTGTCTTAATCAAAATTCATTTTTTATTTTCTTCTTTTTTAACAGACTCCTTTTTTATTTGTTTAATTTAACAAAGCTCCTTTGCAATGACGCACTGCAGACGCGGATCCAAATATAAAGCTGCAAGAAATGTTGGATTGTCAAGAAGCATTTTCTCACGCCGTTGTAATTTTTCTAAAAATTGAGAGCTATCGGTCTTCGTCTGAAATTCAAGCTTCATTTCAAGCCATATTTAAAAAAAAATCGCTTAAAAAGAATTTCTCTTCTTGAATCATTTGTGTGGCGATTTATACAGCCTCTAAAACGGTTAATAAGGCGGTCGATGTTCAAAATATTTTGTTTTGTAATATTATTCATATTCGTACATTTCGTACTCACTTCAGCAGTTTGTATTATGTGAAAATAATATTTTGATATTAAAGAAACACAATATTTAATATTTCCATATGAAATATATTTATACGGCGAAATATTTGATATTTTACGCATTCGAATTTCGAATATTAAAAAAGTGTTTAACCCTGGTTAATTCCGCAAATTCTTTGGTGAAGTGTCTCTTGTGAAGTACACAGGTCTTTATGTTTATTCCGCTGAGTCTGTCTTAACTGTAAACTTTGTTCGCAAAGTACAGATCGCAATTTTGGCAATAATTAAATGAAATTCATGAAACATTAGGCTATATTTTGCACAAAGACCAAGCCTATTGAAAATGGGATGAATCGGTCCTTAATTTTACATAGCCCACATGCAAGCGTCTTTTCGGAAAAGGTATTATTTGTCCCAATTAACCATCTTATTATGCTGGAATTAAGATTTAATTTGGTCCAATCTTATTTTATTGCAATCAAAATAATCTTGCCAAATTTTATTGGAATCGGTCCATAGTAGATACTAACTCCCATGCAAATACTACTCCCGGAAATAACTTTTAATGTTCGTATTAACATTAAAATTGGCGACATTAACTTTTACGACTTCTAATATGTCGTGAGCATATGTTATCCTGGTAGCTCCACAAAAACACTTTGTGCTCCACTTAAAGCATTAATCAAAAATAAAATCAATTTTAATTAAAAATTTAATCAAGTGAATTAAACGTTTATTCAAGTCAATTAAGCTTTTAATCAAGTGTGATAAGCGTTTAATTGGCAATATTAATTTGCATCAGTTTAATAAAACGTTAAATTCACTTATTCACTTAATTAAATTTTTAATTAAAACCGATTATTTTTTTGATTAATGTTTTTACTGGTGCAAATGTCAACCATAGGTCCCACACAAACACCCATCCTATAATCTTAGATAGATGAGGATATCTTAATAATACTTGGAACAAATAACTTTTACATAATTGCCCATCGCTCCTAAATTGGGTACACTAGCAGAAATTATTTTATATACTGTGTAGTAGAGTATCATATTACTTCCGTGTTTTTTGCATTCACGTTTTATTGCATAAAATTACAATTGATTTTGAAATACTTTTTAGTTCAAGTATCTCAACAAGTTATTTCGGAAAATCACAGGGAATGAAAGAACAATTTTATGCTCTCCTGAAAATGGGCAAAGTACTGGAAATTAGTAACCCTACTCTTAACACATACAAATATATGTTCATATAAACCCTGCAAATAATAGGACCAGTCCAAACACGCGTGTAAATAGAAGCCCACAAGGGACTAGGACTAGTCCAAAAGTAACCCAAACGTATGGCAAAAACATGGTCTATTCAACATTACGATGTCCTAGGGCAGGACCATATAACCCATCTTTGGACACAAGAGGATTAGTTTTAACTTAGTTTAAAAACGAAAACATGTCGTTAAAAAACGAAGACCTTTCGTCTCACTACAAACACTTTTTAACAATGACATGGTCCATGCTTGCATTACATCGGACCAGTCCATGGAGTAGTCCATTTCATGAAATTGGATCAGGTGGTCCAATAATATTTGCAGGGAATTCGCAAACACACATTTGTATAATTTGTTCAAAGACAATCGCTAAGCAAACGAACGCAAAAAAAACAAATGTTGCTGCAAAATTGTCAAATACTTTTTAGCCAAAACCATTACAGAAAATGAATGCATTTCATTTAATGGTGATTTTCCACTTTTCATTTTAGCGAATATGTGCATGTGTAGGTACATGTTTCTTGTGACTGTTACTTTTAGTGGGTTTTTGTGTGGCGGTGATGTTTTGGAACTCAGCCTTTGTTTGTTGGTTGGCTGATGGTGGAGGCGCTGGTGAATTGTAGCATGTGTTGCTTTTGTAATCGCTTGCTGTTGTTGTCATTGTTAGTTGTTGCAATGGCACTTTTTCATTTTGCCATTCGCCGCTTATAATTGAATATTTTTCTGTGTGGCATCTACAGATTGCCAGTTGCACCAGTATATCTGCTCTGTGCCTGCGAGTGTGATTGTAATAACGTGATGCTGTTTGTGTGCACATTTGTTTGACTGTCTGCTAATAGCACGAGAACAGTAAAAAATGAAGAAAAAAGCACGTGAACAGATAGTTTGTGCAGTGTCCTTCAATTATTTTGCTATTTGTTGAACAAAAACAGAAAAGTTACAGAAACAAAAATAAATTATTAAAATAGAAAATGATTCTACCCAAAAAGAAGTCACCAAGTTCTGTTTCAAACATTTTTGCCAGAGTTTTGTGTGTTCTTTTAATATTTTCATTATTATTATTTATTTATTTTTTTGTTCTTTTTTTTTTGTTGTGTGTATGTGTTTTGTTGTGAACGAGATAACAACAGCGCTACGCATTACAGTCAACGTAGAAAGATAAACAAGTGAAAAGTAAAATAAAACAAACCTAACAACCGGAAACGGAAAGAAAAATTGCAAAAGTCGTTGTCGTTAACAGCAGTAGAAAAAAATACAAAAAAAAAAAAAGAAAAACAATAAAACAACAAGAGCAACAAAAATTAAATAAAAAAACAAATATCTAAAATATAAAACGTGCTTGCTGCACATTCCCAAACCAACTGTAGATAAGTTATGAATTCTGCATTCTTTCCAGTTTAAATGTCTACGACTTATTTTCAAAATTGTTTAACTATATTAGGATGTCCCATAAAACAGAATATTAACAAAAAGATGAATTTCAGTGATTAAGAACGAATTACTTTTCTGTATTTAGGATTTTATACTTCTTTTCAAACTTTTTTCTGAAAGGTATTTCCTTAACATTCTCAAAAGTATTTATCTCAGTGATCTTTTGTTTTATAAATGTTCACTTGTATTTTTTCAGCGCGCTCTAATGTACAATAATTTTAATAAACATCTTTCTGTTCATTCTCTTTATCTTTTTTTTTTTTTTTTTTGTAAACTCTCGCATTCGTATTTGTTTTTGTATGTTAAACATGCCATCATTAATTAGTACAACACCATGTCTTAAAAATAAAAATGTAGTTTATATGAATTAAACATAAGAAATAAATGAAAAAATAATAATAATAAAAATAAAATAAACAGGACCAACAACTGAATAAAAGGAGTGCAACAGCTTAAATAAGCGTTAAAAGATTAACAATATAAATAAAAAAATATACAAATATTAATCTATCCTAATGTCTGCACAAGTAGTTTATGAGTGATTTCTACAACAAAGACATGTCATGCATACACTTGCTAGTGCTTACTTTTCTACCGACTTACACACACACACCTTGTGCAGTTTAATGTTCTTACTTTAATAAATGAAAAGAAAAATCTTCAACGTAGTACTGCAACTACTGCTCTTCTTTGTCTTATGAAACAGTGATCTCTATTTACTAAACAGCAATAAAAAAAACTCCCACTTTAATAACTACTTTTAGTACCATCTACTAACAAGTGAAGCTTTACTTACTAAATACTACAGCAGCGGCGAGAAACAACTACAACGGCATCATATCATCTACAATAACTATACACTATACATACTGTATATTTAAAGAATACTTTTCGTTGGGTAATTAAAAGTAAGTACATACGAAAGTTGCATTTAACAAAAAAAAAAAAAAAAATAATTAAGAAGAATTATTTAACATTTCAATGTTACGTCAGGGAATCTCGTATAGTATTGTTGTTATTCTGATTTGAATAAAGTTCAGGAGCAATAAGATGCAACTAAATACAGTGAAATATTTGCTCACGGATCGCATCGACCGACATCCATCGTCAGCGGCAAAATTGTGCCGAAAATTTCACTGCATCCGTTTATATTTTTTTATTAACGAGCATAAATAACTATCCCCTTATGCAAAAATGGCAATGTTCACACTAGTTAACCAACACATAAAAACCCATTCACTTTGAACTTTATCTAATGTTTTTTATGGAAAGATATTTTGCAACTTTTAAATTTCGCCAATGAATGGGAGAAGTTTCATTAAGTTTATTTTCAATAATTTTCTAAAATTAACCACATGTCGCGTTTTTCTTAACTACCCTGCAAATATTATTGGACCACCTGATCCAATTTCATGAAATGGACTACTCCATGGACTGGTCCGATGTAATGCAAGCATGGACCATGTCATTGTTAAAAAATGTTTGTAGTGAGACGACATGTCTTCGTTTTTTAACGACATGTTTTCAATTTTTAAACGAATTTAAAACTAATCCTCTTGTGTACACAATGGAGAAGTTTTAAAACTACTCCTTTGTAGTCCAAAGATGGGTAAAATGGTCCTGCCCTAGGACATCGTAATGTTAAATAGACCATGTTTTTCCATACGTTTGGGTTACTTTTGGACTAGTCCAAGTCCCTTGTGGGCTACTCTTTACACGCGTGTTTGGACTGGTCCTATAATTTGCAGAGTAGAAGGCCACACGATCTAGTTTTGCCTTTCAATTTGCAATACACTCTCACCTTTTTACTTACACACTCATGGTTTTAAAATTAACCACGAGATTGCTTTCAATTATACATTTCCATCTGTTTGGCAAATTTACTTTCAATTTAACAGCTGATTACATGTTTGTCTTTATAAATTGTTTTCTTGATGACATCTTGAAAGTAAATTGCTTACAAATTGAGTGCAGCCTAAGTCACAGCATTCAATTTATGTAAACTTTGGGTAGCAGTATATATAAAAGACTATCAAGAAAAACTTGGTCGTGTGGCCGCAGGGTTAACCTAACCTAGCGTTTCCACATGCAAGTACAAGTTCGAAAAACTCAATACACTCACACTTTTTTACTTACACCATCACATTTTTCGTACTTTCAGCCAATCGGCTGCTTCCTCGATTTTTCGTCGATAATACGTATACACTACTTGCAAGTAATTACTTGCATGTGGAAACGCCGGGTTATATGCGCGATTTTTTCGAAATTAATTTTTTTTTTGTTTTAATGGTAGAACATAATATTGCCAACCGATTGCATTCTCACAGTGATGAGAATTATGGAATTCTCTTTTCCATTCTCTCCTAAAAGCTCAAGACTTGACGAGTCAAACTTGACGTGTGTGAACCGCCACTTTATATGAAAAAAAATTACAGACAATTTTTTTTTAGGTTTGAGATAAAAAAAAATGTGTAAAGTTTCAGGCCAATCAGTAACTGAATACGACAATTTTCGTCAAGTACCTCAAAACTATACATCCAATACACCACAAATGTTTTTCGAGCACCCATTACTTTAATTTATTGCATTTTTTTCCTGTTTTGAAAAGGTCTAGCTCGATATCTAAACAAGACTCCCGTACAAAAATCCGTTCTGAGCCTTAATTCGTTCTTGGACATTTTGTTAACCTTTATGGCTAATAAATTAGTGAATGGTTAAACGCTCGTTAAGTTGAACTAAACTTAAATTTATATGTAGTTTAAACTCAACAACTGTAAACCAGTATCGCATGTATTATATGTAGCTTAAAAAATAACATGTGGCAGCACTACGATAAATGTTGTCAAATTCATATGGTCTGTATTGGTGGCTTAAACGCCCAATTTTCTGCGTTTAAAGATGGTTCCTATGTTTACTGATTTATAGATTTGTTGTTTCAAACGCATTTTAAACCAAAAAGAGAGTTTAACTTGCTCTGATTTATTAAACCTTAGCGGGCTCATAAGGAGTTCATTGCTATGACTACTGCTCTCCACTATTGTGGTGTGGGTATGCAAATTAAGGTTTAAGTACATTTTCGTGCGATTTTTTCTTCCAAAAAACGCAAAAAGAGCTAACAAATAATGGAGCAACTAAGAGCGGGTTTTTTACTTAGAGTTTAAACCAGGATCAATAGTAAGATTTGTTAATCTTATAATAAAATTAATCTAGCCTTAATCTTCTGTGGCGTTTTTGAGTGAAAGATTAAAGCTTTTAGCATTGTCATATGAATTGACAATACTTTTATGTATAAGTATGGCAGTTTAAAACAAATACCAAAAATTGTCATCAAATTACTGTTCTTAACGTGAAAAAGAAGAAGAAAAGGCGAGAATTTTGTATTGTGTTATATAATATTATATATTTATAAATAGATATTTATTCTTATTTGACCTTTATTTTATAATTACTTTTAATTATTTAAGCTTGAGGGTGGAATATTTAATAAAACTTTAAATAAAAAAAATATAAAAAATATTTCCTTTCATAAGCTGTTCGTACTTTTGAAAGTTCTGTCGCAAGTTTAAACCGCCAACTTTGGGCGTTTAAACTTGGAAACAAAATGAAATAATCGACTACCCAAAAACGAATTTCAAAGATTAGTTCTAATTTAATCGCTGATCTTTATGTCAAAAACTGGCTCTAAATATGTTCAATATTAAAAAAAAAAAACAAAAAAAAAATGTTTTTTTTTTTAAATTTAAAGGTCTGCGACTCAGTAAATTTTTATACCGATCAACACACTATAAATATGTGTAGAACGAGGAAGGACATATTTATAAAATAGTTTACATTTTGTACAATTTAGATGAACAGTTTTTGAAATAGCTTCTTGAGAGAAATGGATGTGTGCCACATTCGTGGTCTGCCGCCCCGATTAACCTTAGAAAACATCTTATTTTTCAGGTTATGGCTAAAAGTTTAAAATTTGTGGACCAGTGCACATAATTGGTAACTGTTTTTATAAAATAAATCACTATCTATCTGATATTGCGACTTATGGTCAATTTCACCAATTAATTTAAATATCAGTTTATGTTTAAAATTCGTTTTTTATGTAAAATAAAAATAAAATTATATGAAAAATTATATATAAATATGAATTAATATTTAATTACAATTGGTGAAATTGGTCATTATTAAGTGTTTCTAACTTATTTGAGACTATATTTGATGTAAATTAAATGTCCTTAACTACGTTTTATTTTTAAATATATTCAGCGTTTAAGTGCGGTTATATTGAATTTATAGCAAAGCTAGATATAATAACTTCGCCAAGCTCAAAAATTTCCTTTTTCAAAAATCTAAATAAGTAAAAAATAAATAAAATTTTTTAAATTATTTCCTTACAAAAAACACGCATGATAAGGTCAAAGTGTCTGTCAAATTTTTTTCTAATTCATTGCAAGGACACGCTCACCTCTCATATACCCTTAAACTCAAAAATTTTATAACAGCTGCAAAAATGATTAGAATTGATAGAAAAATGTTGCATATTTTATATATTTAACAATTAAACGTGCGACTTCTTTTAGTTCCTTTTTTGCAAGAACATGTTATAGGCAGATACCAGGGTTGCATTTTTTTTGCTACTCGAACTCTCTTCAAAAGCTACAGAAGGTCTACCACGAGCATGGCTAGAAGTTGTGTTAATGGCAAACACAATGTAGTTATTAATTAGAAAAATACAAACATCACTCACATTTTTTCCATATGTATTTTGGCAAATCGGTATTTAGCCAGGCACAGAACTTATTTTCGAACAGTTCCCTTTTGCGGTTGTAATCGGACCACACCCGCTTTTATTTTGAATTTAAATAACATATTTTCTGAAATGTTTTTGGCTTCCAAAGATTTCCCTGCTCGAGCTCCCACAATTCCTGATAATTTTTTAGCTACATCTTTGTTTTCCCTTAACTCAATACAAGAATTAACAAAAAAAAGCGCATTTTCATTTGTGCTGATTAGAGTTGGGCAAAACCGTTCCTTTTGTGGAATCGTTCCGACTGATTCGAAAGATCAAAGAAACTAGGTCATTCCTTTCGTTCATCGTTCCTGTTTTTTACTTTGAACAGTGAATGAACGAGGAACAAGAAAACTTCTCTGTCGTTCGTTAAAACGTCAACAATCAAATATTTGTTATACATACATACATACATTCATATGAAATGTTTATTTTTTAAAATTGCTAAAAAATATTGCTTTGGATCACACTAGTAATTGATTTAATTTTTTATATGTCACGATAAAAATACACAAAAGTCGGCAACACTGATCAATACACAAAAAATTAACCTACACAAATACATTTGATGATCCAACGGATTGCAATTGCGGAACGAGGAACGACAAAAAAGGTACTAGTAAAAAGTCCGCACCGTTCCTGTAAGGGAATGGAGCTAGGTCGTTAAAGAACTGCACAACTCTAGGGCTGACACTTAAAAACGAATCACAATTATTAAAAATGACGCAAGTAAGCGCAGCTAAATTTTTATTTTTAAAAATTAACATACTTTTTGCTATAGAATAAAAGAGCAAATATACCGGTTATAATTGAACATTTTTCTTTCTTCACTATTTAATTTCTACTTATCTCAACAAATCTTGTTTGGTTTTGTTCATCGCATTCTTATTATGATACACACAGTGTTATAAACATATCAGTTGGTGAGATGCAAAACTCGTTCATTACATTTCCCAGCGGGAAAAGGAGGAATTGATTACATAAATAATTAAAAATGAATGTATTATTTTTGAAAGTATAATAATGCATTCATTGGAATCGAGAAAGTACATACTTATGTACGTGGTAATCAATTCATAATTATTTTTTTTGATAAAATTACTTTCTCGATTCCAATGAATGCATTATTATACTTTCGAAAATAATACATTAATTTTTTAATTATTTATGTAATCAATTCCTCCTTTTCCCGCATCAGCAGAACAAGGAATGAATTGTTTCTGTTCGTGAGAATTATTCGTGTTTTTCTATTACATATTTTCCCAATAAAAATCTGTTATTTCTTCCTTTTTTTATGTCGTCTACTTATCTTTACTATCAAGGATGAATTATTTAATTCATACGCAGGATACATTAAAATAGTTTATTACAATAATAGGCAGTGTTCGAAAAAAAAACAGTACATTATTTAGTGTTTGGCTGAAGCACCCAAGATCGATATCTATTTTTTTTTAGTGATTATGTAGATGAACACAACCCTTAATACCGTTCGTAACTATTTTCAAGAAAGAGCCGAACATTACATATTCTTCTGTTCCTCGTTAAAAAACAGAACAACTGTAGTGATACTGTAGGCAAACATTATACTTTAATGTTCTATAATGTATCTTTATTTACATTGATAAAGAAATGAACAAAGAAAAAATTTTAGGAACGACCGAATTACGAACATCTTGTGTGTGTATTGTGCAACATTATTTTGCTGGCTTTTTGTTTTTTTTCGTATGTGTATTTTGTTTTTGTAAAAAAATAATTGTTTTTTTTTTGACAGCCAAAACCCGAACGGAATTTAATGTTCTCATCTCTTGTTGAGTTTGATAAAAACAGTATTATTTTTGTGTTTGAAAGACGACTAAAAGGGAAACGTTATTTTTTTTAATGATTTTCTACGTAAACACTATTAGCGTTTGTGTATTCCACAAATCTACCGAACCGAACACTATGGAGCGATATTTAGTGTTTATTTTCGATTACTGATTCTGGAATCAAATATTTTACAATATTGTGATTTTCTTTATTTTTTAGTTGAACTGTCGATTTTTAGTTTGAAATTTCGATATTTTGTTAGGCTTGAATTCATCAAATTTAAATTCTGTTCATACAACGTTTCGCTACATAAGCAACAGTTTCGCAGTTATAAATAAATGTATGAAGAAAAAAAATATTTTTTGCCCAAAAAATTTAAATTTTTTATTTTTAATTCATAAAAAATCCAAAACGATAAAAAAGTGTCAAGTCCTATTACTTTCACGTAAAGTCGCATAACATATGAACACAATGACAAATAAATCAGGAAAATCGATGAACGCGTTTCGCTTTTATTCACAATTAATTAAAGGAATGAATTTCAAAAATTTGCTCGAGATATCCACAAAATTCTTTGGAAAAAACATTGATACTTTTTTATTGAGGATGGAAAGTGACAATAATTGCGAAACGCGAAACGTTGTATGAACAGATTAAAGGAATTGTAATTCTTAATTGTTTAAAATTTTTTTCAGCTTATTCGGACTAGTGGTTTTCGAGTTATGACTAACAAAAGAGCCTAAAACGTGACAAATTCCCCTATACGATACATACTAACTTCTAAATTATTTATTGAGGTACCATGACCAAACTAATGATGCAGAAGTTCTTCTTTTTGGGTCTTCTTTCATAAGCAATTATCAGAATTGCGTCCCGAAATCATGTGTTGTACTGTGTTATATGACGCAATTTTTTCATGTCATAATAAATATTCGGAAAATGAAAAAAAAGGAAAATGATTAAAACATAAATAGGAGTATATGTGATTTTCAGCTTGCTTTTGTGGTCAGCTGTAAAGTTTTCAAAATGTAGCTTGGAGTAGTTTATCTCCCACCTGCAGAGTTAGAAAAAAATATAAGTTTTTTGAAGTTTTTAATTTAACAGTGTTTTAAACCCCCTGAAAATACAAAAATTTGTGGATTTTTTTATTTATAATTTTTATATGACCTTAAGCCAAACAAAAAACAACAACATGCATAGAAAATATTGAACAATTTTAAACAAATAAAATTTTTTTGTTTCAGTTTTATTATTGTCCAAATGTTAAATTTCTTTACTTTTACTCCAATATTCCCCAAAGTGAGTAGATAAAGTATTCCCAAATAATTGCTGGAAGGTATCATACATTTTTTCCGTGTTCCTATTTCTTTGTTTTCTATTAGCATTCGCTTTGAAAGTGTAGTTCAGTTAGTGCTTTCACCACTGGAGATACAGTATATTTTCAGTGATCTATCGCACATTTACTTCAAAAGTGACTTAACTCAAAATTTTAATTTTTCGGGCTTATATGCTTAAACTATGCACCATTACACTTGTTTATCTATACAAATTTATCAGTGCGTTTTGCAGTTGTTAACTGTTATTTAAAAAGGGCTGTCTTTCTTTATGTTTCAATTGGCATAAAGTTGCAATTCATAAAAGTTACTTATTTTTAGTTGTGTCGAAAATATAATGTTAGCACTAGTGCTAAATAGTCTTAATTTGAATTGTGACACTTTTGCTAAAATAAATCTTTGTTTAAGTTTATGTTAATTAGACTTGTGTGCCATATCTTTTGAAAAAATTATAATATAAGTTTATACTGTTACTTATTAGTAAAAGTGTCTTTTATTAAATAACATTACCCAACAAACAACAAACGACAAACGTTTGATAATGATTTGAAAATCATTTGAAAATCATAGCGTTCTCAACAAAAAGGGGAAATTATTTTCAAATTGAAAAATGCCTTTATTTTCAACTTGCTTTCAAACGTAATTCTCAAATGTTTTACAAATGTGGATTATAATACAATGTGGAATATAAATAAAACTATTTAATTTTTTTAATTTAAATTTATTATTTATTTAAATAAACTTTGAGATAAACATTCGGTACCATAGCTAAAAGATGAAATAGTGTTCTTTCCGTCCTCTAATTCTTGGAAAGACAAAATACTTGGCTTCCTTTTATTTTGAGGATTGTAGCACCGCGATCGTTCAACAAACTTTCTTCACTTTCCCGTTTTATTATTTTTCTTTTTTTTCGTATTTTTAATCATTGTAATTTCTCACAAATAATTTTTATTTTTCACAAGAAATTAACTGTTTACTTTATATTAAAATTTATTTTTAATAGTAAAACACATGTAACCACAAAGTAAAAAATATTTAACTTTAATCGCCATTTTTAATGCTTACATTTATTTTTCGCTTGAGTATTGCCAAGTTTATTTTTGATTTGATTATAACATTTGACAAACATTTGACATCAAATCGATAAAACATTTGATATCAATTTTTTATTTTCAAATCATTATCAACTTGAATTTAAATGTTAAATCAAACAATTGAAAAACGTTTGAGAATTGCGTTTGATGTCAAATTATAATGTCATTTCATATCAAAGGTTTGACTTCGTGTTTGTTGGGTAGCCTCTTTTTAAATTTCCAAAATTCGATTACTCTATTTAGGCCTCGATAACTAACAACACTGTGCGGAACCAGCAAAGCGCGCCGGTTTTAGGAAGTATTTATATATAGTTCTCTTATTTGTGTGTTCCTCTTTTCTATGCAGAGATTTTTTAAAGCCCACTGATTGGCTAGCAAATTGGCATGCATAAAGTTAAACACCTAGGACAAATTATAACGTGGCCGAATTTTTGATTTTGGCCTGTGGGCGGAGAATTTTTCTTCCTGCCTGGCAGGGACTGGCTAAGCAGCTGATTATATAGCAAATGTAAATGTAAAATTCATGTTTAACATGTGTGACATTTGGTACGCCAACTACAAGCCCTAATTATGTAAATCGCAACGCCAGAAAAAACAAGGTCATAAATATGGCCACAAGCCATGAGGCGTTTGACATTTTAAAACGCAATAAGAATTTCTGTAGAAAGCAACAACAAAATTACAAAATATTTACGACTTTGTCTTTACTTTCAATGTAATTCTTTGGCGTTGCGTTGCGTTTTACATAATAAGAGGCTTAATTTTTGTATGGATTTTATTGAAATTTGCAAAAAACATTTGAAAGATATTTGAAAGATTTATCCTACACTTTGCTATCCAATTGAAAAGAACACCTGGATTTTGGGACTTAATTATTGTTAGACAAATTCTTAAAATTTTTATTTTATTCAATCTATTCAGTTTTCAGCAGAAAATTATCAACATTATTTTACTAAAAGAAATAAATTTTTGATATTTTTAGTTAAGCTGGGATCACAAGATTGCCACAATGCACCAATTTTCACACTTTTTAAGAACCCAATCGTGTGACCGCACAACCAAATGACTCATGTACCAATCGAGGACAATATTGTGCTTACTTTTACCAATCAAATGCAACCCTGGTGCGGCAATCGTGTGACTGTTATGTTATATGCAACCGCACGTCAATAAAAATGACAAACATGTACCGATATTTATTGTGTTCTTGTGCGGCAATCAAACAACACAATACGCGCCAATATTTGCCTTTTCTATAGATTTACTTTTTTGTGTTTCTTTTAGTAGGTAATGAAAATAAATATGCATGTATTTATTTATTTTGCATTTAAATTTTTTTAATTAATTATTTTACATTCATATGTACACAAACATATTTAGCTGTTCTGTGCGAATATTTTTATTAAGATATTTCTATTCGAACCTTAACATACAAAATTGTTGAAAAGACTGCTAATTTTTGGAATATCCTAAAAAAATTATATAAAACTATTCAACAATAATTTGTTTAAATTTAATTAATTTTGTTCAATGAACAAACCAACACGAACTTTCAAACAAATAAAAAAGCTACCACAACAGCTGTTTTCGCAGTTAACACAAGTAAGAACAATCGTGTGACTGTGCTGCGGCAATTGTTGTAACCATTTCACTTTGTACCAATTAAGTTTGTATAAAACAGGGCAATCGTGTGATTTCAGAAAATTTGGTTGGGGCAATTTCATTATTGTGCGTCAATAAAGCACAATAAAGAAATTGTGTCATATTGGTGCATTTGCGGCAATCGTGTGATCCCAGCTTTACGCTTGAGTTCATCAAATTTAGTTTTCATTAAATTATTTTTACTGAAGGAAGGAATTTTTACAACTTGGAAATAAATTATTTAACTCTAACCGCAACTACCGTCCTGATTTTTGGTGAATTTAATTTTAAAACTGAAAAAATTTATTTTTGCCATCCTCATTGTTTCCTGGACACAAGAATATTTTCTAAATTAGTATCATTCTGATGCTTAAATAATAAAAGAAAAACTTTGTTCATTTATGTACAAGAATTTCAAATTGTTTTGTGTACAATTAAATTTGTTTTTAGTGATTTGGGAATCTACTCTGGATGCATAATAAAATTTAATTTCTGTTGTTTTTCATCTCTGAAATATGCAGCAATGATTTTTGTGTTCTTTTTTCAGTGTTACCACAAATGAAAATAAAAGTATGATAAAACTGGGTAAAATTATATGAAATTCCGGGTTCCGGAAAAAAAATACTTTTAAAAAATTTTTGTTTTTCGGTATTTAAAATTGGGATCCCACATGATTTTGTGACATCAGCAATAAATTTATCCAAAGTAGCTTAAGGAGCTGAAATTGTAAGATATATTTCTTTTCTAAGATTCACCCCCGAATAAGAGAACTTTAATAAAATTTGACAATTGTTTATTAAATAACATTATATTTAAAATATTTTTGGTGAAGACATTAAAAAATATTCACCCACGTAAAAAAGTTTGTCTATAAATTTATATTAAAATTTTTATAAGGAACATGGATAAAAAAATTCTATTTTTTAATACAAAAAACAAAAAATTACACTAAAAAAATTGTTGTCAAAATCTGATTCGACGATCATATTAGAAGGTCTATATTAAGGATCTAAGCTAACTGCTGGCTCCGTAGATTGTTGATTGTTTTCGGGAATCGTATGCTTTCTAGCGGCGTGTTGATCAATAAGGAACTCTTTATGATGATCAGAAATCAATCCACAGTAGCATGGTGTCGTTTCCACGCACTGGCTTCTACCAATATAAAGCAAATTGACTACGGTTTGAATTCTGAAAGTATTTGAGATCTTGATTTACTTTCTATTGCTCTATGGTACTTATTAAGCAACCCGTTTAGCTTCTTCACTACACTTTTTTCGTTGATATTTTCAACATTATTGTTGGTCCAAACTTCGATAACATTTTTAGCAACTTGTGGAGAAAACCTTTTATTTTTTTATTATTTTCACGCTCACTAAAATATAAATAGTATTCCAAAACACCCCGATTATTTGGCAAATTCAATTCACTAAAATCGCTTGGAAAGCCAAAAGTACTCAAATTTTGAATGGGCAGAAAACTTGGGCCGAGAAAACTTTCCGAGTCCTTAGAACCGATTGACATTTCCGATAATTCCATTATTAAATTTTCAAAAATTTGTAGCGAAACACGTTTTTTAAATACGAACAGTTAGTTAAGTGCCCAAATTAATCAAAACAGATAAATTTAGAAGTCACAGAAAACAAATTAGAGGTCAAATAAACTGGATTAGAGGTTAGAGGATTTTTATTTTTTTTTCATCCATACAAATCGACCCGCCCTAACGGACATGGACAAAAGGAATATTTTTATAAAATTTTTAAAGATAATTTTCAAAATCTGTACGATTTAAAATCCACTTAATTTCGATTTATAGAACATGCCCGATACACTGGAATATATTTTTATTATCAATTTTCTTTATTTCTAAATCCTTGAGACGAAAAACACTGTAAGAGAGTTTATCTGTAAAACTCTAAAGGAAGAAGTACATAACACGCGTTAGTGCGCGCGAGCTCTGTAGACTTCTGTCAAAAAAGATAAGCTACTGTATTTTAATAGAACAAGCTACATGCAAAATATTTTGACGCGTTAGCGCCAGAAAGTTGGTTAACTTTAAACTTTTTAACGCGTTGTATATTTTTTACAAGTAATCAGCTGACAATAAAAAGAAAAACAAATTTGCGAATCTTGAAATAAAAATTATTAAAGAGCTTAAAAAACATACAATATTTATAAAAAAAATAATAAATTCAATAAAATAAAAAAAATCTTGATATAGTTTCGAATCCGTTTTCAATGCTCAAATTAGTAAACACATGAAAAACAGCTGACAGGAATGGCTCTTGTAGCACGCGTTGTGTAACTTGAAAAGCGACCCGGAATTTAAGTATTGGACACCATTCCAAATGTTACATGACAAAATTTTAAAATTCTTTCAATCGGTTCTCGATTTCACAATGTCCCTACATTCCCCCGGGGGTTTTTAGGATATTTAAGGATATATCACGTTTTGGATTGATTGAAAGTGAAAATAGAGGAAAGTTTTAACAGAAATCCACTTTTCACAAGGTTTGTGATATTATGTCACATTTATTTTTAATATCGTTTTAAATACAAAATTCCGTTCTTCACTAAGCACTTAAATGTAACTTAATTCACCAAGCTGGTACATTTGAATTCAATTTCACATTAATACAGCATTAACAAAGCAAAGCAATGTCAGAATTAAGTTTTTATGTGAAAATTAACTTAATATAGATTTAAACACTATCCTAAATATTGGGCATAATATCCGCTAAAATCCAAATTAAAGGGATGGTTAAAAAACTACTTTTTCAGTATTGTAAAAATTCATAATTAAATGCTTTAAAACGCCGAAAGAGCAATTTCGATTCGTTTAGTATCGACTGAAAGAATTTTAAATAAAATTGCTTTCGAATCGAAAAAGTATTTGATCTATACTGCCTGAATTAGCCCCCAGTTCTTAAATAGTTACTACTATAATTCAGAATTTGGCAACATTGTCGGGTTTCTGCTTTTAGGGTGTTGCACTCTCTCATACAAATATTCACCTTAAAATCGTAGATACAGCTTTTCTCTATGAGACTCCATGCATGCGTAAATTGGGTCAAATCACATTTTATCTTGTATATTTGCAGCTTTGAATGTTATTCCAGTCTAAAAAAAAAATAAAAAGAAATACTTATTCATTTTGGCATTACGGACTTCACAAAAAATCTTTGTATATAAAAACAGAAGCAGACAAAAGTAAGAGGACAGAGTTAACGTTTCCTTCCACTTCCTTCGGGAATTTCAATACACTTGTTTCTGTTGTTTGTTGTCATTACTTTCTTCACCATCATCATTTGTATTATTTCCATCCATTCCCATCCCATCGGAACCCAATGGCTACAAGTTTTTTGCCTCAGTGTGAGTGTCGTTTTTACCAGACCAATAATAGTTTTAAATTGGTTTAAATGTTTAAAAGTTTTTTTTTTTATTCTCGCAATCGTATTTACTATTTTGTATTTATATGTTTAAATGCATTAATAATGCAAAAGGAAAACTTCTGTAGTTTTTTATTTTGTTTGTTGTTCTTTGTGTTTTTTGGCTGAGCTTTTCATTTGGTTTTTGTTCGAGAATATTAAGTTGAGATTTTTTGTGTGTGTTTCTGAAATGTATAATGAATTAACCCCAAATAGGTTTCCCAGGGAACGCTTAATTAAATATAGCCATTTAAGACAGTTACTTGTGTGCAAATATTATTCATTTCATAGCGGAAAAGAACAAGAAAACTTTGTATTTTGTGATTTTTTTTTACAATATTAAAAAAATATGCGGGTACGTATTATTCATTTACTCCAAAGTGTCATAACTTAAATAGTACGAATGTTTTTTTTACCGCTTGTGATAAAAAAAAGTGTCGTTATTCGCTGTTTTTTAATTAGTCCAATGACACATTTCAGTTTCGCAAGGGTCGTTATAATGTTAATGGCGTTTTCTTTTCTAAAAAAGTGTTGCATAAGTGTTACATGTGACTTGGCAACATTTTTAGATGCTCCCCTAATTTTTAAGAAGTGTTTCATATTTAACGTTTACAAAAGAACACAAATTTCGGCAAAAAACAATAAAGCACAATTAGCGCAAGGCAAATTCAATTACAGGTGGTGGCAAGACAACACCAATTCAAAGCCAACAGAAACAACAGAGGTTTTTTGTATTGCATTGTTAGTGGTTAAGGCTCGAAACTTGCCACCACCTTGTACTGAATTCGCCTTGATCTAGTGCTGCATTCATGCCCCTTTAATTAAAATGAGTGTTGAACATGTAGCATTTTTTTTAATTTTAAAGGGAACATCATCAGAAAAGAACGCTTTACACTTTTAAAATTACACATGTTTTTCAGAAAAGAACATAAAAAATTGCGGATACACAAAAAAAAAAATTGTTAGAAGGTTTAACAGTAGATTTAAGCACAGTTACATTGTCTGCTTTATTCTAAAGCATTGTTTCATGTTTACATTTAATTTAATTGAATAATAAAGAAATAAGTTATGTACCTTATATGGTACGGTATGCATATAAGGGTTGGAACTATGGATGTAACGAATACGGATTCATCGGCGATACTTCAGATTTTCCGATATATCTGTATCGCCGATACGACGATACTTTTTATTATTTTTTTTCGAGTATTTTTTGAACAAACACTTCATTTTTCTATGCTTATTTTTTGCATAGCAACTATGAAATAAAACAGATTAAGAAGCTGAGCAAAAAAATAAAACAGAATAATGAAATTGTTTTATATAATAAATGAAGGAACGAATATGGAAAATTGTCCCAAAATTTGGCGACTTACTTAGCTTTGGCTATAAATAAAATATTTGAGGCGTAAGAAAATAATAAAACCTATTGACCCTCGATGCAATGCTCGAATATTTGAATGGCAATTGTCTTTAGTTATATCGAAAAACGTCTTATTGAACTTCTAAACATGTCTCTGCATGAAAATAAGGTCACCCCAACAGGTGGTACAAGAACATCCCTTGGGAGCGTTTGTAAAAATTCATTAGAGAATCCGAGGAGGATGCGCCTCTTTGTGTCCTTTTCTGTGGTTCTACTAAAGAAAAAGTCGAAAGATACTTTAGATCTTCTAATATTTCTAGAGACGCAGATCCAATTGTTTACAGCCGCAATGATAATTTCAAGTAAGTTCTGTCCCATCTTAATAATTAACTTAATTTTCCACTGCAGCTCTAGTTCAAACGAACTTGCGAAATAATCTATCTCCGTAAAAGTTGAAAATATTTTTAATGTTAATTTAAATATTGATAGTTAAATTCTTACGCTGTTATTCCTGTAAAAAAATTTAATTTTTTATTAATTATATCATGAATTTATTCTTAGTTTTTTAAATCTTAGAAAAATATTTTTGGTATTTTTTTTTTTTGTTTTTGATCAACAACCTTATACGGCTTTACCGAAAAATTGTATTTTTTTATTACATTAATAAAATAAATAAGTGATATGAAAATTTCTTTCGATCTACCAAAAGGTTGAATACAATTTGGTTTAAGGATTGATGTTTGACTAATGACGTCAGCAGTCGTCGATGGCTGCGAGTGTTAAACGGCAAGCCCTCTGAAGAGATTGTGTGGTTGCAATCGAAACATGTCAGGGTAACCTGTCCGTAAACACCTGGGTTCGAGCCCAGATTGGGTCAAGAATGAAAAATTATCAATAAAAATTTTAATTAATTTTCATGTTGTAAAATTCCTTTCTTCATAAAAATAATTTAATGAAAATTAAATTTAATGAACTTAAGCCTAATTAAAAATATTAAAAATTTGGATTAAAAACCATAAATAGTTCAATAAAATAACCACAATACTAATAATTTCTTTAAATATTTACAAGGTCTAATAGATAACAATACAGGTTAGAGTGCTTTATTCGGCTGTGCCGGATCTTTGATACCCTCAACCTACAGTTAGAATATTTCCGGAGTGGGCTTTGAATGGTAAATTATGCACCGATTTTCACGAAAGTTTTCAGTGTGATTTCTACTGCGAAAGGGAAAAACTTATTTTACTAGGATTATTCGTTACAGTTTCAAAAGTATTTACTAAAGTATTCTTTGATGGACTGATCTTTACGAAATTTGACAGTTTGAGTTGTAGAAATATGAAACTACGATAAACCAAATTTTGTTGTAACGGTTTTAGGCGCACTTAAGCGTTTTTCGAGAGTGGGCTTTTATAATTTTTTTGTTTCTAGGCGTATATAACCATTTTGAACAAAATCTATTATGAGTATGTAGTATGTGCATTTCGCTACTATTTATGCTTAGTTTTTGTAACATAATTATCAATTTTTAAGGATGGTGTTCCACATTTTAACTCATAGCTCATTTCCAACTGAACCGATTTTGATAGATTTAAATTAAAACTGCTTAGGATTAATAGAAATTTGACACGAACATTGTTCTTTCCTTTTGAGTCGTTCAAAAGTGAGCGTGATTTCAACAGACGGACAGACGGACATGGCTAAATCGCATGGACTGTTAATAACAGTTATTTAAGATAATTTAAACTCAAAAACACTTCATATTAGAGTCAACGGAGACCTATACTGTCATATACCAGATAGATTGGTCTTGACGAGCTCTTTCAGAATATATGGCCTCAAAAACTGGTCTCAACTCCTCAGTTAAGAGTTAATTTTCAACGCAAAAATAAAAGCTCGAATAAATCTTTTAAAAAGAAACCTTTATTTTTTCCGTCTAAAATAAAACTCATTTGAGGGGTTTTATTTTTTCCGTCTTATGTGCTGTTTTTACAACACAAGTGACTGAACGTGTAGTAAAATTTATATGGAAGCACTCAGTGCTGTATCGAAAACAAAAATCCCTTTCAAAACTGAAACAAAATAATTGTTTCAAGATTTTAGCTAAGAAAAATATTGCATTTTGTGATTTTTATATTAAAAACGGAAATGTTCGAAAACATATGAAGTTTTAGTCGATGGAGGTTTTCAATATTTTTTTTTTTGAAATAAGCGTAGCTTTTCTTGAGTGTTAGAGGAATAAAGATAAGAAGTACTTAAAGTGGAAAGTGCATAAAATTATGCGGAATCGATTTCAGAAAATGAAATTATAAACTTAAAACAAAATTTTCAAACAAGAGAAAAAAGTTTTTATAATATTTTAGATATGTTTATGTATGTAAATAAGAAAATATTTACGTAAAATGCATCTCGCATAGCACCAATCGTTTTAAAATTCGCCAAAGCAATCGGCACATCGCCAAACGTAAATTTCCAGCGACAAAAGGATGAAAAAAATCGCCAATTTTTTTTGTTATTTATAACAGTGAAGTACAAATTTCGTTTATTGTAAACGACATATTAAAAATATTTTATTTATTAACTTTCAATATACAAACTGAATTTTGTATGCAAATTTGAGATAAACTAACGATAATTGTGCATTTTTCCTGTTTCGCACTTTGCTATCATGCTGCAGTTAGCAAATTTTCGCGAATTTCCGCTAATTTAGAAATTTTTACGAAATTTTTCCTATTCCTTATTGTTTTATGACTTTGAGAAATGTTATGGCTTGTTTGAACTATTAAAAATTTTTGCGAAATTCCGCTATTTTTGGAAATTTTTATCTTCCGACATTTTGTTTTTTTTTAACCCATTTTGTTTAAAATTTAGCAATTTTTCGCGAAATTATAGACATATTCGCGATGGATGCGATTTTTTCCTGTGATTCTTTACAGCGTTCACGATTTTAAATAAAAATTAGACTTTGCTATCATGGTGCGGTTAGCAAATTAGTGATTTTTAGTTCAACTAAAGTTTTTTCAAACAAAAACTTCGATTACACAAAAACATGTGGATTTGAGAACACCAATTTATGAATTATACTGATTCAATAAATTTTTCGTTTTCAATTCGAGTCGGAACCTAGAACATACCTGACCATTTTCTTTACAATATTCATTAAATATGAAAATAAATGTTAAACGTTAAAAATGCATTTTCAAATTTTTTTCAAAATATATCTCTTTGGGACAAAATTTATCTTTTTAGAAACTAAAATTTATCTTTCTCGAAATTTAACTGGTAACACTGATGGCAAAACATGTTGTTTTGGGGCGCGAAACAGGAATGGGAGAGCGAAACACGAATATTGCTGTCCGTGTGAGCATGGTATTAACACTAGAATTTTACGTCGCTTTAAGTTGCCATTTTTGCAATTGGGAAAACTTGAGAGACTAGTTTCCGTTCTGTATTATACAGAAAAAAATTCGTTGTTGATAAATAACGGCAAAGCCAATATGTCTCGATAATAGTGCATTTACACTTGAAATTTTCAAACAAGTTTATGATCTTAAGCTACTTTCATAAACTATACCGTTTACATCAGCATTTTAGACATTTAAGTTGTTTATCCTTGACAATTCAAAACATTTTTAGCTCCAATATTAAAAAAAAAACGTTGATGCATACCTTTTTCCGTTGTCCTTATATAAAAAAACTATCTAAAAAAACTAACAATTCTTATAAATTTGCAATTTTCTTTGTTTATTTTATTTTTCTTATTGTTTTTTTATAGAAAAAAGAGTAATTTTTTTCACTTTAATTTTTTATTCTTGATGAAATGTCAAATGTCACTAGCGTTGCTAGAACAAAATTTGAAAAAACAGAGTTGCATTAACAAAAGATGGTTGTTTGTAACTCGTTTATCTCAAAAGCTAGTTACAAACGTGTTTATAATTTGTATGGATAAACAAGTTTCTCAAACTAGTTTATCATCATAAACAACTTATAACCTCTTATGGCGTATGTGTAAATGCACTATAAGATATAATTGCATAACATTAAATGATTATGTTCTGTATTTTGTTTCTGAAGATATGGTCACCGTTTTTATATAACTTCCTGCTATTATCGCACCATTGTGAAGGGTATATAAGATTCGGCATAGCCGTATAAAGTACTTTTCATTAAGTTTTTTGTTTTGCATAGTTGCAATTTTGACATTTTTTTTTCATTAAATTAAGTAAAAAGTCAGTTGAGCTAAAACATTTATTTTTAACAAATGGTTTTTTTTTCAATATTTTCATATTGTAGTTGCAGCTGTTTTTTTTTTAATTTTTTCCAAAACTTGCTTGTACCGCTTGTTAATGAAATTTTTTTTATAACTTTTATAAATTCTTTTAAATAGTTTGATATGAAAAGCTTGCAATGTATTCCAATAATTTGACAAATCAATTTTCTCCTGGATGTCACTACATCACGTCAATAACCTTAAAGAAATTTTTCAAATACTTTGCATAAATTTTCATTTATTTCAAGATTTTTTTTCGAAACAAATTTAACTCATATTTGATAAAAAAAACAACAATCTAAAAAAAGAAATGCATGCAAAATAAAACAAATTTTTCTGTTAAAAGTTTGCAACAAGAAAAATGAAGTAGAAAAAAAGATGAAAACAACATGCCCTGCAAGAAGTTGCGAGAGGAATTTTACTCAAGTTCGAAAAGAACATAAATGTATGGAAAATTTTCAAAATAAAAAAAAATGGTGCTTATACATGGCTGGGTTGAATTTAAAATACCCTTCAGTAAAAATGAACAAAATTTTTGAAAGTATAATGTTTTTTTTTTTTTTTGCTAAACGAACGTAATTAATCATATATTTTGAAGACCTACAAACTCAATTCGGTAACTTAAAATGTGTTGACTTTAAGCAAATATTTTGTGAGGTTAAATAATGATTTTAAAGTTTTTAAATTTTATATATTTTGCCCCGAACTTGGACAATTATTTGCTTGCCAAATTGCAAATTCAAAATTGAATCCTTTAATTAGTGTATCATACAATTATTTGAATTATTTACTAGGGTATTCATTCGGTTAAGCGATTAATTACCACCAGATTAACTGATCGGTTAATTTCATATTGCCTTTTTCGATTAACTATAACATATTTTTTGTGTTTTTAATTATTTGTTTCGTCTCATATACAAAAGTTATGTGTTTAAAAAATATTTTTCATGGTAACAAAGAAGATGTTCAGTGATCTTCATTTTAACCCATTTTCCGCCGACCGGCGATTAAAATTACAAGCACTCTTACTCTTTTTTATCTTCATCATTGATCAACAGGAATGTAGCGAAAAATGGCTTAAATGTTGGGTTGTTAACACCTTTTTTTGTTTCACGTACTTTTATTATGTATGTGTTTAGTTATTCTCATGTCAGTCTCTTAACAGAATTAACCGAAACAAATGGAAGTGTTAAAAATTTTAAGTCAGCTAGTGCTATATTGTCTTACTTTTGTAAACATATTAAGTCTTATATTCATATAAGGTTAATATTATTTAAAAAAAAAAAAAAAAAAAAAAAAAATTTTAAAATAATTAAAAAAGTACTCTAATAGCATAATGGAGTATTTTAAATGTTTAGAGAAATCCTGGAAAAGGACTGCGAAATTAGATATTCGTCTACGATAAGTGGAAGGATTTTTTTAAGTCAAGTTTTGTCAAAACTAAAGAAAAGAATCGCTTTAATCCAAAACATTTAAACCAAATTACTTTTCTAAAAGATTATTTTATAAGATTTGCTTTAACTATTGGAATAACTTATTAAATTATTTTTAATAAATACATATTTGGGGGATTCACAAGGTAGTCATAAAGTTGTAAAGGTTTATGTCTTAAAATAATTACAAGAAATATATATCGTCGGCTTAATATACAAACCACTTTTTAAGTAAATTGAGATTTTGATGCGGTGTGGTAGAGAAAGATAAGCCTTGCCGACCAGCATGTAGTGTTTCTTCTATTTAAGTCTTGAAGTTTGTTAAAATTACTGTATTTTAGATGTTCTTTCAAGCAGGAAATAGGAAAAATAAAAAGTTTTTAGTCTGTCCTGTAAAATGTGCTTAAGTGGAGTTAGCAGGTTCGCATATTAATCCGACGAAATGACTGTTGTGGGCTACCGCCTTTAATTTAGATTTTTACTGTACAGTTATGACGAATCATTGAACACAGGATTCAATTTTTTATTTTGTTTGAAACACAACAATATTTATTTAAAACAATTGTAAAATATTATTTAGGACATTATGACGATATGACTTGATAGCACACCTTGTGAATCCCCCATTATGTATTAATTGAAAAATGCATATTAAATATTTTTGAATTGTTTTTTTCCATTGCTCATTTTAGTTGAAGAATTGTTATGTTTGGTATGTTATTGTTATTTTTTACTAATAAACTCCAAATAACAAATACCTAATGCATTTTTATATATTGAAAATACTTAATGTAAAAAAAAACTTAATTAATCGATTAACCGATCCAAAACAAAATTAACCGAGTGAACCAAAACCTCGGTTAATTATTTGAGTGATTAACTAAATAAAGCAAAAAGTCGATTAAACGAATGCCCTATTATTTACTTTTCTGCTAAAAATAATTTTTAAGTTATTAATTAATTTTTAGAAAAATTTTGACAATTTATCCTTAACGGCCTGCAATTTAACTTTAAAAATTACAATAACAATAGATATATATAGAGGGCAGGCAGGAAATAACCACTTATTTATACTGCTTAAAAATTTACCATGACAGCTGAGAGAGTAAATCTCGGTTGGATCTTAAATGGGTTCTCCAATAAGCTTTTGTCCTAGGAAAAGTTACAGAGCCGATGCTCAGATGTTTTATTGCGAAGAATCTGCATTTTTTGGTATTTGCATTACCCAATAAAAACTGGTGTTAGAAAGAATAACAATCGGTATAAATTACGTTTTTTATACTTATTCTAAGTACTTAAAGTCGTACTTAAAAATTAAAGCACGAAGAACACTACAACGTACTCAAAACAATCCTAAATGGTAAAAAAAAGAGTGAGATTTTCGTTAGTAGTGCCACTCTGAGAGTAAAAGCATAAGCGTGTGTTTGCCAAAGTTGGTTGAAGAAACAACAACACACAAGTAGGTAAAAAACGATTTGCTTGTTTTGTGTAGAAACAGCAACAACATAATTGTCACTGTTATTATATTTAATTGATAATTCTAAACGTTTAAATAAACAGAATCTGGGAATTTATTTCTCATGTCGAGTAACATTTTTATTATACAAATTTTCATATTATTCGAATGTGTTTTCTAAGTCAAATTACAATCCTCAAAAGCTTTTATACTTTAATAGTCTTATTCCTTCAAGATTTTCCAGGAATATTTTGTGTGCTATCTTTTTATGAAAATTTACATTTAACAGTTCAAATGCGAACATCATGTAAACTATTTTAGATAAACTAAAGTTCTCTTTTCGTTATGGAAGTTTGTAGATTTTTTGAAAAACTACATAATTTCAGATTTTTCATCTGTTACAAACGCAACAATAAGCAAATACATTGTAAATCTTCTTAGAGTAATAAAAAATAATATGGAAAAAACATTTTTTTAAGACAAAGTTTACACTTTGGTATTTCAGTGAAACAGCAGTAAATGCATTTCAGTTGGAGATTTTTTCTTGTTTATATATTTTTGTTAAATTTAATGCAAACACAAAAAGAAAATAAATAAATATGAACGAAAAAGTACATAAATAAAACCATTTAAACAGAATTAAAGGATTTAAATAAAATTATATTATTATTCAACCAATTAAATATCTACTAAACATTACAATGCTTAAGTTTCTTTAATAATTTTATTTATACATAAAAATGTTTTAGAGTTGTCAGGTTCCTGAAATTTTTTCATTCCCGGGATTGGAAAAAATTATTTTTTAATTCACGGAAATTTTTGTAAAGAATATTTAAAAAAATAAGTCTGCCTTTACACGTTGCATCTTTTGATGCTCATCTCTAATTTTTTTAGGTGAGAAAGGAAAGATGAAAGGGGGTTAGTACGAAGATGCCTGTACTCGGTCAGTACGCTTTGTGTTTTAATTCGTTGGTATATTCACAACGATGGCTACATGTATTTTTTTCTTTTCGTTTCCTCTTTAATTCGCTGTTAATAAAATTGTTGTTGTCTTGAACAGAAAAAAGTTGAAACCGATTGCTGCGTGTGATTATATTGGCCTCTTTAAAAGGGAATTGAAAAGAAGTTGAGCATCAAAAGATGAAACGTGTAAATTCAGACGAAGATGTAATAAGTTTTTTGAAATCAATGGCCATATTATGTAATACAATGGTAAGCGACAGTGTAAACGCTACACTGTAGGGTTAGACGGTTAAAATGTTCCATAAAAATTTGCGGGGTTTTACATAAATCGCCTGATTAAACATATACCTTAAAGGTTTTCTATACCGATTCGTTATAATCCCAAAAAACACGAGGTCAAACCTTTTATATGAAATGACTTCATCATTTTCAACATTTGAATTCAAATTGATAATGATTTTAATATATTATTCTCAGATCAAAAATAAACTTTGCAATTCTAAAGCGAAAAAAAATGTTAACAATAAAAAATGGCGATTGAAGTTAAACGTGTTTTACAATTAAAGAAAAACTTCATGTTATGTAATTTTTTCAGTGGGTAATAATACTTGAAATAAAAACTTGAGTTTACTTCCGATCTGTGAGTTTACTTCCGAACGTAAAAACATTACGTTAGGCCAAACACGAGTTGTGAGCTAAAAAAAATTACACCGTCGTCTATAAGATGCCCGAATCGAATACTGGTTTTCAAAATAATTTTCTTTTTTATAATTTGGTGACGTTGTTCAAGTCTTAATCTATATATAGTCTATAGTATACTGTTCATAAATGTCAAAACATGAGCGCAGTATGACGCCAATATGCTGGTGTTTAAATTATTAATTTCCAAAAAGTCAGTTCAGTTTTAAGTGACATTAGAAAATATCGTTTATGAAGTGAATTGTGTAAAATAATTTGACTGGATAGTATAAGTGGCATTAGAATTTCACAAGTTAACTTTAAAATTTTGTTTTAACCCTTTAAGATTTTACCTTTAACCAAAACCAAAGCTTCTATAATCAAAGCTTTATTAAACAAAAACACAATTTTTGCGGAGAACTCTTCACAGAAAAAAATATCTCAAGAAAATTTTTAACAACACAGTTTGTTAAAAATAAAATTTTTTATTTGATTCAATGAAAAAATTTACGCAATAAAAAATATTTAATAATGAAATGATTGAATATTTCTTCATATTTAATTAAAAAAAATAATTGAATCAAAGTAAAGACAGTATTTTCACAACTCTTATTCGTTTTTAATAGTTCATAATTCTCATTCGCTTTACAGTTCTATTTGAATAATAAATTTTAGTGTATTTATTAAAGAATAAAAATTGGGAATTTAGCACATCATAATTAATTAATAAATAAAAAAATATTCTATAAACATTTTGTTTGATTTATTCAACATTTCCAAAAACTTATTTTAACAAATCACGAAAACATTTGTTTAAAAAACTTATTTTGGGCAACAACTTTTTTACTGACTCAATAAACTTGGTTTTTGACTAAAAATTCAATAACTATACCTACAAACTTTTTTATCAATACCGCTAAAATCGTCATCGCAGAAAATTCAAAAATTTTTTTTAATCAAATATGCGATTTTCGTATTAAAATATGAAAATTATTTTTTTCTGTGTTAATTAAAATTAAAGCTCTATGAAAACCATTGTTGACTGACTGGTGCTACTTAACGATGGATTTCAATCAAAATTAACTTGACCGAATGAAAAAAAATAGTACACAAACCCGGAAAAAGTACTTACGAATGCATTATGATTAATTGGTTTTTTATTTATTTTTTTTCATTTATGATAATTGTTTGTCTGTCCACTTGTGTTTTTATTTCAAAATGGTGATTTTTATGGGCCGCCAATGTCATTTATTTGCGTCAGCAAAAAAAGTTTACAACAACAATTGCTGTCTCTTGTACTTAATAGTTACTGGCGACGTTTCGGATTATTACAGTGGAAACGCATTCATCATTTGTTAAAAAGGATCTTGAACATTTAATATGTATGTATGTGAATGGCTGTTTTGTATCAGGACGAAAAAAAAATATACATAAGTATATCTCGTATGACTGTATGATTGCAGATTTATAGTGATGTAAAGAATACGAACAATGTATGTATGTGTTAACTTAAAAATAAAAATTACTTTTTAATTGTAAGTAAATTCCTAGAATTTATTTGACCAATTCGTTCTACCAGTTACAGAAATAGCAGATGTGAACTTGTTAGATGTGTGAGTGTGAGTGTGTGTGTAAGCGTGTACATATGTGTTACATAAACAAACATCATAAAACAAATGTGTGTTCAAATATGCGAAAAGCAAGTTGTATTTATGCGTGTATGCATGGAGCAAATATATTGCAATGATTGTTAATTTATTTGTATGTATGTAACATTTTTGTATATAATAAATATTTATTTGATGTATTTGTCATATTCACTCACTCACTTACCCACTCATTTATTCGTTCATTTAGTCAGCCGTAAATCCTATTTGTAAATAAATTTTTATACATAAAATATTAGAGTATTTTATGTACTCGTAATATTATGGATTTGTATAAATACAATTTTTTTTTTTTTATAAATGTACAAACGTATTCAAACATACAATCACACATATCCTTATGAGAACGTAGCTACAAATGCAGAAAATATTTTGTGTTTAACATGAATGTTTTTACAGTAAATGTCATACTTGGATGCTCCATTAACTCGTGTCAAATGTGCTTAGATTTCAAAACCAATATTATGGTTCTCAATATGAGTCTTAAAAGCTGTCAACTGTTCAATACAAATGTAAACAGTAGCATTCCATATACACAAATGTACATTGTTGTTG
The DNA here is from genome assembly GCA_949318255.1 of Pollenia labialis. Lineage (NCBI taxonomy): Eukaryota > Metazoa > Arthropoda > Insecta > Diptera > Polleniidae > Pollenia > Pollenia labialis. Next base: position 48,317,121 of record OX439141.1, read on the forward strand.
GGTGTATTAGTATTAAGTACCTTCATATGTATGTACATACGTTCCAACAAAGATTTATAACGCCTGTACAATGCTGTTCGAAAAATTAGAAACTTTTTTTGTATTTAGAACTTCTTAATTCAAAGAGACTGCGGTTTACTTTATCTTTAAGATAAAATTAGAGATGACATCACTCTTGTTAAACTCTTTGGAATCAATGGGAAAACTGGTCTTTGTATTTTTGGATTATTTTATTTACTTGGATTTACTTCGTCTGTCTGCCTTTCACTTGCCACATTGTAAAAGGGGGCCCACCAGTTATAAACATCCTAATAAAAACTCTCCTCTAACACTACATACTTTTCAAGTCTATTGGCTCATTATTTTACAAGGGATGTCACCATTTGAGCTCATTTTTGAATGTCAGGAAATAATCTATTTTGTAATAAAAAAGTGTTTACGTAAACAATTTGGCTGAACTGAGATTTGATGATGCTACAAACAACGTCTTTACTTTTTGGATTCCCGGAAAAGCGCGGAAAAAATCAAATTCCTGGATCCCGGGATTCCCACCCAATTTTTTTTTATTTGTCAATCAAAGCGCAGAATTATGAGCTACGCAATAAGACATACAGAGATGCAGTAAAGTATTTAAGTGAAAGAATCTCAACAAGTTAAAAAAAATTCAATTTCAAGAGCCACAGTATTGCCTTCCTATGAAGCAGGTTAAAAAGGGAGAATACTTAAAAATAACTAACAAAAAATTTAGCGTGTAAAGCTGATAGCTACACTCAGCAATTTTTATATGCGTTGAATTAAACGCTTTTTGTGTCAAAAGTGTATTGCTTCAAAGTGGGAACTCACCATATAAAATTCATGCCTTCCGTAAGCAATATGGTAAGCGAAACTCTTACATTTCCCCCTGACAAACCTGCTTCGTTTGAAGCTCAATTTTTTATTGGACCTTTATTACGCCATTAACCGGAAAACTGCATAAAATGTTGTAGAACTAATCCCAGTACTGTTTGCTAAGACAAGAACTAAAATATCGTGCGAATATTGGTATTATTATCATAGGTCCAATATTTTTTTTTATTTCTTTTAGTCTATAGATTTTAAATTATTAAAGACGCAAGTGTAAAAATAAGAATATAATAAATAGAGAATAATGATATTAACTTATATAAATACACAATAGTTTTTCTTTTGAAAACATTATAAAATTCAAGCAAATTGAACGAAAGAAGACGTTTTTAGCGTAGACAGAAAGGTCATACCTTGAATCTTACGGCTGAGAATTTCGCTACGCTGGATGTAGCCGGAATCTACATTAGCACTTATTCAGGGCTGCGCAAGAGCGGAAAGCAGAACGTTTTCTTTCGCTTAGCTTTTGCACCGATATGCCATACCAGTGTTGCCAAGTAAATTTAAAGAAATTACCCCAAATCAAAAATATATCCCCTGAATTTGTACTGAGAAAAAATAAAAAAACACCAAAATAAATATAATAATTTTTTCAATAATTTTTTATACATACCATTTTATTTCATTTAATTTTTTACATATGTATGTATGTAACTATATTTTAACACATACTTACATAAAAAAAGCTTTTAGAAAAACAGAATATATTATTATAACTCATTAAAAACGTCTAGTACATTTTCATCCCTCTCGTCCACGTGCATGTTTTCATAATTAAATAATTTAAGCTTTCAGAAGACGGAATAAAAATTGGACATTCAATGCCTAAAGAATATCTAGGGGCCCAACCATAATGTGCTTAAGTTGGCTTAAGCAAATGTGCGAATACATGTTAATTTATGAGGAAAGCCATTTTTAACTTATGGAAACTTTTTGCTAAGTTTAATGAAACTGTCATTTGCTTAAGCAAGGTGCCAATCAAATCGCAAATCAAATGTTATTTATTTTGTTTTTCTAAATACATTTGAGAGACTTTTTGTTAATTTTTGAGAGAAGGTTAAGCAAGGCTATGAATATTATGGCTAGGCCTTTACTCTTAAAATATTACATTCAACTGTTGAAGTTGCCAGTTGGTTTCTTATTTAATTTTTAATAATACTAAACATTGAGAATGCTCGCTCAACAGTTGCGTTCGGAAATGGTAGTGCCAGTAATGCAGATGCTATCCTACAGTTTCCTGTTCGGCTTGCGTTTGCTGTTACTATTACTAAGGTGCAAGGCCAATCAGTAGGAATTTGTGAAGTGAATTTTAAATATCCAATTTTCTCACATGGACAGTTGCATGCAGCCTGCTCGCGCGTTGGCAAACAATCGGTTTTGTATATTTACACCGAAAATGGAAAAACAAAAAAAGGTGTGTACCACAGAGCATTACATTAAAAACAATTTATCACTGATTTAAATGAGTTCGAATTGATTTCTTATTTTCTTTTTGCACTCCGAAGTGCGCAGGGGGTTCGCTAGTAAAAATATAAAACAATCATATAAATTCAAGGGAACATAAGGAAAAAGTACCCATGATTAAGTTTTTATGATCAAATGTTATTTTTTTCGTTTAGTTTTATTTTTCCTTAAAAATATATCAAAAAGGAGATTGCTATGTCTGGGTTCACACTTTCTTGCATAAAGTCTGTGTTTAATGATGAAAGGGGAAAATAATATGCTAATTTGCTCTCCTCTCTCCCAAAAAAACTCAGAGGGGAAGAGAATAAGCTATTATATCTCCCCTCTCTCCAATAAACCCACACTTTCTGAAAGAAAACTTTCATAGTGTGAACCCAGACTATCTGTCTTGGGCTCGATAATCGCTTTCAAAATCAAATTTGCTTAATTTTAATTGAACTTTGAATGCATACATGCACTTTTGATGCAGGAAAAATTGTTTTTAATTTTAAAATTAAGTAAGTTTTGCTTTGAACATCTTATGTGCATACACATAAGCAAGATGGATTTCACGTTTAAAAGCCCTTGAGGACGTACAAATTACGGCGAAAGCTCCTGAATTTAAAAAATATCGTAAACCTTAACCAAAAAAATTTACAATTTTCTATAAAATGGCTTAAAAAATAAATTTCCAAAATAAATATTTCTGTCAAATGAATTTAAAATTTAAGGAATTTTCGTGTACTCTTCTTAAAATGATTTCCGGGATTGGTCGTGAAGTTGGTTAAACTTCAAAAATAAACCATTATATTTATCTTACATAATTTTATTTCGTCATCAGTGCCATTTTCCTTATCGTAAAAGAATTTCCAGTCATTATTAATATGTGGAGGAATTACAGAAAAAAGCTAAAACGACATCATTTTCAGCTTTCGTTTTTTTAAATATTTAAGTGACTTTGTTGGCAACGCTAGCATCATCTCCCAAAATGTCATTGTCACATAAGGTACCGCTACGATTTTAAAGCAAAAAATATTTTATCGTAAGCGCAAACCATGATACTAAATGTATCTATACTTCTATATTAATATTATAAAGTTGAACATTTTGTTTGTTTGTTAGTGCCGGTTCACGCACGTCAAGTTTGACTCGTCAAGTCTTCAGCTTTTAGGAGGGAAGGGAAAAGAGCATGCCGTTTCTTTTACCCTCTCTCTTAAAAACTCAAGACTTGACAATAATTTTCTTGTCATTCTGAGAACGAGCGGTTCGCCTAACCAATAAAGAACAGTTGTAAAATATACATACTTATTTACAAGAAGTTTTCAAATTGATAACACTACGTAAGGCCGAGAGGACGCAATGAGTGGCTAAGCGGCGCCGCTCAGGAATCTAACTTGTTCTAATTTTTAGAAGTTTTCTGAGCGGCAACGAATAAACATGGCAAAAGTGAATGTGGAGCTTATAATTTAATCTGTATGTATTATGGCAAGACAAATTACCAAATTTAAAAAATAAAAATATAATCGAGAAAATATTTTTTTGTTTTGTCAATCGAGTATTAAACACAGCAAATCAAAGGATTTCACAGACATACAGCAGTATTGCCAAAATCTTTATAAATTGTTTTTGTTTTAATTGCAAGTTAAGCGAACGATGTCTTCGCTCGAAATCGACAAACAGGTGGCAAATTTTTTTTTTCTTAATAAACGCATTAAATTCTTATGAATACGATTTTCCCGTAATAACATTAGGCAATCCACTCTTTACAATGGCAGTTTAACAGCTAACCGCTCAGAAATGACGCTCAGTAATAAGCCACTTGCTGCTCGCCGCTTTGCCGCTCATTGCGTGTCCTCGGCCTAATCGACTGAATAGTATATTTAACCGATTTATTTTTGATATAAGAACAATTCCTTCTCGTTTGATAATGTGCTCATTTTTGTTTTTTCGTTCTTCTCGATTTGACAACACATCTTTGTTTTAATAACGTCCGCTATTGATTTTATTAGCATTTATGCCGGAAACTGCATAAATGCATTAGCAAAAGCTTATACAAATGTTACTAACGTCCTTTCGCATTTCAGATGACGCTACTTAATACTTATCGGCCTACAATGTTCAATATAACTGTAGAAATGTATTAGTAAAGACTTGTCTTATTTATAGTAAGTATGATTGTGTGAGTGCATACATAAATGTACAAATATGTACTTATGTGCTTATGTATTTATGTGTATTATACATTAACTAATGTTATCCATTATCACTTTTACACACACTTGTTCTTATTAAATGTGTGTTATGAGTGCCATTTACATTTGTACATCCGTATTTTCATTTAAAAAATTAGGTATTGTTTACGGAGGCAGGAGTTTATGTAAAAAGTAAAAAAAAACTCCATTAAAATCTTCAAATCCCAAGTTTTTTATGATTATATGCTGTTCAACATATGAGACTTATATGGACATAAGAACCTAATTGAAATAAAACCAGTAAGAAAGTTTAGTCGGTCAAGCCCGAACATATGATACCCTACACCACAGTAAATATGAATACATTTTTGCGAGTGTACCTATGTGGGACGCATGGACCCGCCATAACAAAATAATGTGATTAAGGTTAAGATTCATATAAAAGTTAATACAACGATTAAGATTGCAATCAAATATGTTTGGACCAAATTTAGTCGAAATCCCACCATAATAAAATGGTAAATGGGCACAAAGACTACACTCAAAAAATTATGTAGTTAAATTCATACGATAATTCATTTGAAACAACTTAAAATTCATTTAAAAAAGGGATCATTTAAATTTCATTTAAAACAAATGATTTTTACATTAATTTTTAATTTGTTTATTTATTAAACTGCATATTCCTTAAAATTGAATTGTTTTTACTTTTAAAAAATATATTTTAACCGAAAAAAATCAAACTACATAACAAAATAAATACGGAAAAACATTATTTTTTGGTAGTTTTTTTTTGAATAACAAACACAAATGTTGAAAAATAAAATTATTCGTAAAATAACCATATTTTTATTCAATTTTAACAGTACGGAAAACGAATTTAATAACCCACTATCAGTTACTGTAATAATTTTATAAGTGTATATTCTGAAAAAAGAAGTTTGTATGGGGGCTATGGGAAATTATGGACCGATTGTTGCCATTTTCAATCGGCTTAGTCCTTGTGACAATTCATGTGTGTGCAGAATTGTATTTAATTATCTCTAAAATTGCGACCTATAATTTGCGCACTAGGTTTACATGGACAGCGAGCCTGCCAGCCAGCCGGACGGACATTGTTAGATCGACTCAGAAAGTGTTTCTAAGTCGATCGGTATGCTTTGCGGTGGGTTTTGGATCAATATTTTAAGGTGGAACAAACATAACCACAAACTCGTAATACCCTCTCCATATTGTAGTGTGGGTATAAAAAGGATAAAGCTTGTTGTTCAAGCCGGCCAGAGTCGACTTAACGCCCTGTACAAGATTGTTGTGCGTCTCTTTGTCGATTGATATTTTACGAAAGATTTTACTGTGAATTCGTTAAGAAACGTTCAAATATATTTTGACGAAAGTAACGATATCAAGAAATTGGGTTTTAACAATAATCGGACTAAATTTAAAAAATACAGTCGAGGTTGTCCATCAGGGCAAAAACAAATAATTTTATAGTGGAAAATTTTAATGATCAAATCAATACTACTTGACTTTATCTTATCCCCAAGTCGCAAGTTCCCAAATGTTTTCAAAAATAGCTTAAAGTCTATCCAAAATTCCCAACAAATAATTTTGAAATTTATAAAGATTAAAATGGATTAATTCTTTGCTTTAGAGTTAAAGAGCTTTGTATTGGGTGTTTCTGTTCATGAGTGGCTTTTATTTCTGGGAAGGCACTCATTGTAAATTTGCATAACATCAAATCTACTACTACTACTGTGTTACACGCAGTACTCGAAAAGTATATTTGTCAAACACAACAAGTAATAAAGTAATTAGAAGTAATGACATTCAATTAGAAGCAATCCACATAAATAGAAGACTTTGAGCGCCAAAAAGATAATGGACATACAATTTTATGAAGACAGGTAAGAATAGAAGGGTGTTTTTATTTGTTGTGAATTGCTAAAATATACAAAGAGAGTAAGCGTTACCACTGTGATACAAAAGTATAAATTTTACCTTGTTTTAACACTATTGATACCTTTTGTGACCCTTTTTTAAATTACCCTGTTGAATCATGTTTAATTATTTTGTGCCACTTTTTGACCCTTTAGAAATAGCAATAACATTTTGTTTTTTTGGCAGCACTTCTGAACAGTAGTGCTTCATTCAGCTGAACAAGTGTTTTCGAAATTACCATTGCTTAAAAATGTACTTTGGAATAGACTTAAAGTAAAAACTTGCAATTCCATGCTTTCGTCTCCGAATTTGTTCGAAACGGATCTGGAAGAATGGACTTAAAGTAAAAATTGAATTACAAAATAAAGAAAGCACATTGCTAAAAAGTAGTTAGTATGCATTAAAAGTATTTGTTTAAACATTCTTTTACGACTTCTAAATACATTTTTCGATTGTAAAGTACTAAAGAAAACTAAAGGTAAAATTTCCCTGATAACACAGCTGATATACATTTTTATTCAATGTTGTTAATGGTGGCATCTGCTGTTGATTTTTGATTAATAATATTTCCCTAAACATTCCTCAACGTCCATCCCGGAATTACATACCTTTATCAGTTACACTTGCTAGAGCTAATTATGCTAAGGCTGATCCTCTCAGGAGAATGAGCAATAACAACTTATATAGATTTATCGACTTTTTATCAAATCCTAATGCTATAAATTGGGCAATAATTAACACATTTCTTAACACATATGGGGGATTCACAAGGTGTGCTATCCAGTCATATCGTCATAATGTCATAAATAATATTTTACAATTGTTTAAAATAAATGTTGGTGTAATTTAAACAAAATAAAAATGTAAATGCTGTGTTTATTGATTCGTCATAACTGTACAGTAGAAATCTTAATTATAAGCGGTAGCCCACAGCAGTCCAATATATTTCTTGTAATTATTTAAGGACATATGGCTTTACAACTTTACGACTACCTTGTGAATCCCCCAATAGTAATTTTATTGTTAATTATGTATGATATTCTAAAAAAACGTGCGATCGTAATTCTCCCAATCCATTTGATATATCGCATTCAGCTGGTATACATTTTTAATTTTTGAGTAATGAAACAGTTCTATCAAACTTAAGATCATTAAAAGCAACCAATAATTCTGGCCCTGATGGAAAACTTAGATGTATTCTTAAAAATTGTGCCGAAACTTTGTGCGGCCCACTAACTAAAATCTTCAACTATAGAGGAATTGCTAAGCTGAATGCTATTCCTAAACTCTTAGAATCAATTTTAACCGACAGCTTATCACACCAAATTTCTTTGCAAGTCGCGTTCCACGATGGATTTTTTAAAAACATGCTAACGGATGAAAATTACTCGAATTTCAGCAAAGCCTTTGGCAAAGTGAACCATGAAATGCTACTACGCAAACTATCATTAATTGGATTTTGTTGTACAGCCCTAAAGTGGCTGCGTTCTTGTTTATTCGATAGAACTCAATAAGTAAAGTTTAGAAATGTTAACTCCACTGAAATATACGTCACTTCTGGTGTTCCCCAGGGAAGTCATCGTTATTTATAGATGACCTTCCATCTGTTATCTTGTATTCCAATGTACTCATGTATGCAGATGATGTCAAAATATTCAAGAGCTTTAACGACTCTAATCAACAATTTTTACTACAGTCTGATACTGATAAATTTTCATTTGCATTTTATTAATTTAATGGACATGCAGATCCGTTTATGCTAATAATGATACCTTTCGCCACATTTGTGAAAATTTTAGTAAATTATATTACATTATAGATATTTCTGAAAGCAATGATATTTTAAAAAGAAACCTAATTTTGTATTTAAATAGTTACTGTCTGCACACCTGTATTACATTCTTTAGTCTGTAAGGATTTATAATCTATAGACCAAATAAATAAATAAATAAATTGTAAAATAAATAAATTTGTATGTGTATCATAAATTATCTGTAATGAATACAATTCCCTAGACAAATAACAACACAATGGAACAAATTTTAAATTTTTTTGTGCGGTCTGAAATTTCATTGAAAATTTTTACTAATCAGCTCTACTTTTCGAGATATACCGGTTTGTCCAAAATGAAGGCACTTTCACTGCATATATTGGAATAACTTGAAAACGGTTAACAAAAAAATCCGAAACTCCGCAACATTATTATCTTTAAGCCCTGCCCTTTCGTTTCAGAGATTTGGTTGAATTTTTGAAGAAAAAAAGGAACATTTTGAAAAAAACAAATTTTTTGTTCTTCAATAATTCATAAAAAATAAAAATGCGACAAAAATCACAGTTCTTAAAACATTAACAGTGGTTTCCCAATTTAACGAACAACTGATTGTCAGCCCTGTTCGTTAAATTGAAAAATTCGTTAAATCCAGTACTAAAAAGAAATATTTATTTATGTAACAACATATTAAAAGAACAATTCATATCATATCGTATTACAGGTAAATGGATTTTATAAAATAAAATTAATGAAAAAAGTAATTATTTAAAGAAACTTGTTATTGTTTTGTTTTTGAGATTTCTTTAAACTTTTTTCAATTGCATTCTCTTGAAGTTCACGTAAAATTAATTAATTAATTAAATTTAATGACATCGCTTAAAATTGTCATTTATGCAAATGGGCAAACTTGCGAGTCTCGTTTCATGAAGACCCTGTTTAATTTATGTGTAATTTTGAACAATTTATGCCAATTTGTAAAAAAGTCAATAGAAAAATAAATAAACCCTTAATTTTTTAACGGAAATGGCAGTAAGCATTAAAAGAATGTGTGCACAATTGAACTGCACATGTTTACGAGTCAAATTTACTAAGCTTATGTAATTAAATTTTCATAAAATTTTTGACAATTCATTTTCGAGGGCGCCAATATGCACAGTTTGCACAGATTGCGAGACTATTAAGCGATAGCATGAAAACCCTTAATGTCTTGGATATATCAATATTATTTTCCTGCCCCCACTGGATTCATACATCAAAGCTTTTGATTACATCTCTGTGTTTAATTTTTACCCCTTCATCAGCAGGTACATCGTTGTCTAAACGTGCATTAATTTTTCATCTTCGTCAAGAATACAACTGTTTTCCTGGCTACTCCATCCATGTATTTAAATAAGTTTTACGAATTTTTTGTATATTATTTTAATTTGTTCATTACATCGAGTACCAAATTGGATTTTAATTCGTTATACACGGTACTTAAGGTAAACTCTTTGCCTGTTCTTCTATCTAAACATAATTTCGAATGAAATGAGGTTGGTTTCATTGTAATCGGAGCAGAACTTTTGATTTTATTTACAATTTTACTACAACAATAATACTTACTTATAATTATTTTTTAAACCATTTTTATTCAAAACTAAATAAAATTATTACAAAAGTCATTTTCAATTTTGTACAAATTGTTGCTGAAGTAGACTTAACTTTAGTTACACTTTTGTTTGAAAAATTAAATGAAAATATAAGAAATGCTTTGGGAAGAAAGAATTTTGAAAGAAAATCGAAATTGTTCCTACAATTGTGAACGAGGTTTAACAATAAATGTATTAAAATTCAATTTTGCTGTACATTTGCATTTTAACTGCCGTATTCATAAAAAATAAAATAAGTTTGATATGTGTTTTAAGGCAAAATTGTCATACAAATTTTTCTTAAAATGCATTTCAAATCCATTTTAATTTTTTATGAATACGGTAGTAAATATTTAATTGGCAATCAACAAAAACAACAATTATGTAAATAAAAGGGAATTTAAACGAAGAGCAGTGTTAAAAAACTTACAGCAGAAAAGCAAAAGTTCGAATTTTTAGGAGGATGCTTTGAAGTTAACATTATTTTTTTGTGTTTTTGGAAATCTAATGAGAATCGGGTTTTTACAACTTTCTCTGAAATGTTAACTTCAACAATTTAACAAATAAAATCTTTAAATTATGTCTTTTCATAAGTTACTTTCTTTTTATATGAAACATTTTTATATTCCGAATGAATTCTATGAGGTATACATACTTATATATGTGGTATTCACAAGGTGTGCTATCATGTTATATATTCATAATTTTCCAACATTTTACAATGGTTTAAAAATACTGTTGTTGCTTTGTAAACAAAGAGTGTCTTAAAATAATCGAACATTGCTTGCTACGCTTATTGTGCTGTCGTAATTAATCCGTAGAGACCTGCGCGGAACGGCCGTTGATGGTAAAATTTATCCGGCTAACATCCGAATTTAACCAGCGGCTAGCAGTTTTTGCAACAAAACACTTGCTTCGTCAAATAAGATCGGCATAGGACTCCGCTGTTTGGTAAGCAAACAAATTAAAATTTATTTATTATTTTCGTCTGAAAAATAGAGAATGGATTAGAATTAAGAAATATTTTTATTTTAAGTCAATATTTATTTTAAATCGGCTGATTTATATTCAAAATAGCACACTGAATTATGAGGGGTTGTTCACAAGGATCGTTCTTCATGTTATTATTTTAAGACATATGACTTTATGACACCTTGTGAATCCCCCAATAGCTTCAACCAAAGGTTGGCTTAAGCAAAAAAGTTTGTGAAATATTGAAGGAATAGAACTATTACAAAGAAGTTTTATAAAATTGAGATTAACCTCACAGAATTCATTCGAAAAATAAAAATGTATAAACAATTTAATGTATACAAAAAAATAAAAAAAAGGAATTGTTTAACAAATTGGATTTAACAGCTGACGAACTACTGTTCTAAAGAAATTGGTTAAAATCAAAGTAATTTTCGTGGGAAATCATTTGAAATTGGTTATATTTTTTTTTTCAATGTTGAGATGAAAATAATTTTTTTATTTTGGTTAATTTTTTCTAAAATAATAATACGTACGAAACTTTTTTCTTGATACAATTATTTACGAGCTCGAATAATTTGTACTGTGCACTACGATTTTTTCATTATTTGTTACCAATGAACGGAAGTTTTTTAAAATTTATTGAAAACAAAAAATCCCTTTTGAAACAGCAACGGAATAATTTTTTTAAAATTTTTGTTATTTTAATATTAAAAACGCCATGTTCTGAAATCGAAAACAAATGAAGTTTTAATCAATGGAGATTTTAAATTATTTTTTTTTTAATAAGCGTAGTTTTGCTTAATTTTAAGAATAGTAAAGATAAGTAGTACCTAAAGTAGGAAGAGCATAAAATTATGCGGAATCGATTTCAGACTACAACTGAAACATTACACAAAAGTCGTGTTAGTGTTTCTTAAAACTTGAAAATAATTTTAATGTTCTGAAGTTAGAATATCTATACATACATATATAAAAAAGTTGCATTGTGTTAGTAATTGAAGTTCTCTGAAATGCGTGAACCATTTTTGTTTCTGCAAAGTTCTCGTGGAAAGTGACGTCAATACCAAGGGTTTTATGTATCAACGATCTTCAAATGTGTATTGGTTCAAGAGTTAGAGCCATTTTAGCGAACACTGCATTCATTCCGAAGCATGTATTTTTTTTGCATAGAAATTTTGCGAATTTGACTTAATATTTTGAGAAACTGAAATTCAATTAGTTTTTACATTCATTACGATTACCAATATTTTAATTAAGAATATTATAAAATTTGTAAATAGCTTTCTGATATATTAAGCTAACCCATATGTCAAACATTAAATCAAACAGTTCCCATATATTTTGAATTCTGAATAGAAATTTTCTTCAAGGTCGCGGAGCTTTTAAGTGCATTTTATGCCAGACATTTCATGATCAGCTATTCTGTCAATTTCTTTAATACATTTGTATATTTTTTCCAATATTTCGTGATTGTAAATCCCATCTTCAGGAATCTATAAAATAAATTACACAAAAACACCTCACTAAAAACTTAATTATTTAAATACAACACGCAAAGCAACATCGGATATTTCATACATTAAATCAAACAGCTAATATGTATACATACATATAATACTGTAACGGACTTTTTCCGGACTTTTTCTTCAAGGTCACTCACTAGCTTTTTGGATGAATGCACTTTGGCGAATAAGAAATCTGTTGAAGCATTGGAAAGAACAGAGTTGTTTGGCGGTGCCTTGATTTAATTGGCAGGCGATTTTAGGCAAACATTGCCAGCCATTCCTAGATCCACAGCTACCGATTAAGTTACCGCTTGCTTTAAGTCTTCATGATTATGGAGATTTGTAAAAACATTGAAACTCACTTCTAACGTTCGTGTTCAGTTGCAGAATGATCCATCTGCTGATAAGTTCTCTAAGCAATTGCTGAAAATTGCAATGCCTGTTAATGACACTGAATTGATAATATTACCAAATGATTTTTGCCATTTCGTACAGACAAAAGAGGGGAATGTAAGAAAAGATAAACTCACTGTTTATTGTTGGTGTTTTGTTTAAGTTTTGATATTGTTACAAGTAAGACTTTGAGTGTTTATAATTCTTATTCGCTTAAGGGTTTTATTTGTATAATATTTTTGACTTTTCTAAAATCTTTGGAAAAGGTTTCCTGATGAGCTGGCCTAAGCAACCAGTGAAATGCGCATAGAAGCTAGCTTTCCCTCAACAATAAATTGCAGTGTATTTATCAAATATGAAGAACTGGGAATTTAGCACGTCATACGGAAATCGTATTAATAATAAATTTTTGTATTCCCGAAAATAACTTTGATAAAAGAGGAATTGATTGAACATGTTTGCCGTAAAATATCACAAAATTATTCATGCCATACATGGTTGAGTGACAGAGGAATTTTAGCGGCAAAGAACAAAGATGTTAATGAATTAAATATGGCTATAAAATCAAAGATTCCTGGCGAATTGGTTTCGTACAAGTCTGTGCATACTGTTACCAATGTGTAAGATGTTGCGAATTATCCGACAGAATTTTTGAATTCGCTGGAATTACCAGGATTGCCTCCGCATAATCTATAATGGAAAGTTGGAGTCACTATTATTATGCTTCGCAATATCAATCAATCCCGTTTGTGTAATGGCTCAATACTTGCTATTAAAAGGTAGAAGGCTTATGCAATTGAAGCTGCTATTTTAACTAGAAAATTCAAAAGCGAAGATGTATTCATTCCATGATTCCGTCTGATATGCCATTTGAATTCAAATGACTTCAGTTTCCTGTTCGGCTTGCGTTTGCGGTTACTATTACTAAGGTGCAAGGCCAATCATTAGGAATTTGTGGAGTGAATTTAGAGTATCCAGTTTTCTCACATGGACAGTTGTATGCAGCCTGCTCGCGCGTTGGCAAACAATCGGTTTTGTATATTTACACCGAAAACGGAAAAACAAAAAATGTTGTGTACCACAGAGCACTACAATAAAAACAATTTATCACTGATTTAAATGAGTTCGAATTGATTTCTTATTTTTTTTTTTGGACCTGTTTAAGTATACACCAGAGGTTTGCAAAACAGCGCACATGTGCGAATGCTCTCACACTAATACAGAGAGCATGAGAAAATAGTTTATATTTTTACTAGAAAACACTGAACAAACAAAAACAATTACGCTCAAAAATAAACATCCAAGAGAAAATAGAAATGGGAATGTGTGTGTTTGGCGGACCCTCCCGGTGGCGAACGTCATGATGATTCATCATGAAACATACTGACAATGTTAAATCATCAATGACATATCCTTAATTTTCTTTGGCGTCATACATGAATTTTTTAAGTAATTGTCCAAAATATCGTAGATGACCACAACTGATTTTGTTCGTTAGGCTTCCGCGTAGTAGTGAGTCCTAACAGACAATATCATCGATATTCAGACAATGTTGTCAAGTTTCAATAAATTTCAATGCGGTGATAAACAATAAAATAACATACAAACATAATTTAATAATCCGTTATTCAACCATTGAAGAATAGCAGACAAATTTCAGCAGAGTTCAGTTTTATATCGAGTGATAACAGACAATGTCGATTACTTTCAACGTTCTTTTATAAAGTGAATCTTTCATAACGATGTCTGCAAAACTGTATTTAGCAGTGTCGTTGTCGCATACTTTCATCGACATTTCGATATTTTCATAGAAATTGCGCCTTGAGACCCAGTTTGTCAGGAGGAATCATAGATGAAAATATCAATTTGACAAAGTCGCTCAAAAAACGCCACCGGGCTGGTATACACGCACGTTGGACGATTTTTCATATATTGCTTCAGGCGATTTTGCTTAGTTTAATTTTGCTGACAGCCATAAATTTAAAGAAATGAAAATTTTACTTGAAGAATTTCCTAGTAAATATAAGGAAATGTATTATTGCGCAAGGTAAATGTCGCATTGCAAGTATTCCATAAACTACTTTTACTAGTTTTAATGTGTGGTAGATTTGTCATGTTAAACTTGTTGAAAAATTTCCCAGTTATTTTATTTTTACCGCAACAGCATGTTTAGTTTTCACTTTTACTCGGTTTTGAGGTATCCTCAGACCATTTTAAATTTTTGTCGAATTGCTTGCATGTTTTTAATTGTTTTTAAAAAACTTCATTGTACTTCCAACAAAAGAAAAAATAAAATTATTATTTTTAAGGGTTTTTAAGTCCATTTAGCATTTGAAAGCAATGGCAAACATTTTTATTATTCTATCTGTAACACTATACTCTAAGTTAGTGCTGGGATACTATCGATATATATCCATATTTCAGATTTCGCTATCGCTACTATCGGTATTACTATCAACATAATGTTAGTACTTGTGTAGGAAAACTTTAACTAGTCTTTATCAGGCTACAGTTCGTTGTTTTTAACACTTATTGAACGTACACTTGTATATACTCACGTTGTTTAAGATTACAGTTTTTAAAGAATTGTGCTGGAATTGCAATTGCATTTGCATTTTTTACAACATTACAAAAACTTATTTCAGTCCCTGTGTAAATATATAAAAATTTCGACATGAATGCTTTTAATTCGCCGTAAAAAAGCACAGCTAAACATCACATACCACTTGCCATTCTTGTTGTTCGTTTTCATTGCTGTAATTCAGAACGAATTAATAATATCAAGTAAAAACTTGCGGCAAAAACTGTGTGTGTTTAGCAGCTGTTCCATGTCTTCATAGCTGTATTTTAAAAAATAATTATATCGATATCGATATTTTCGATATTTTAAGACTATCGATAGTTTGCCAGCACTACTGTATGTACATAATTAAAAATCTTACATTAAATTAATAATTCCATGCAACATTTAAGATGTGTTTTGTATGGATACTCTGCAACATATGAGTATCCATGTATTTCCATATCTACGAATACGAGTTTGAACAATACTCGAAAACAAGAAGTATGTGTATAGTTTTGTTTGCTTGAAGTTTTTGTTGATTGCAATTCGGTGTGAATTCTACCCTGAAGAACCCATTCTAGTATACATACATATATTCATAAATATGTATGTATGTATGTATATTTACATTAAGATACATCCATACATATGTGTGTATATTTCTAGCAGTATTAACAAATAATATAACTAGTGCTGGTGGCCAAGAGGAATATAAAATAGTCTGCAAAAAACAAAAAACAAAAATGAATCGAAAAATAAAAAATTTTATATTGTATGTGTACGTACATCTATCTAAAAAGTTATGCGAATATGTTGTAAGTGGCAGAATAGAGCAACTAAGTGTTGTATTAAATATTTACTTCAATGAGAATACACGTATACACATGTGTGTGTGCATGTACGTGTAGAAGTTCCTTAAAATAAACATAGCGATAGTTGTATGTATGCAGTTAACGTACGTGGATAGTTTCTGACAGCAGACTCCCTCGTATTGTTTTGTGAATAATAAAGAAAAACAAGTAAGAGTGCAATATTTGGCTTGCCCGAATCTTTGGTACCCTTCACCGGTAGTTAGAATATTTAAGGAAAATGTATTTTATGCGGCCTGTCGTAAATACTTGACCAATTGTTACAAAATTTAATTGTGTGATTTCTAGTCTATAAAACTTTGACACGCCAAATTTTCCTACAAAAGCATTATTCGTTACAGTTTTAGGCGTACTAAAGTTTTTGCCGAGATTGAGCTTTATATAGGGCCGATGTTAAATTATGGGCTAATCCTTACGAAATTTTCTAGTCTGCTTTCTGGTCATATACAACGAGTTTGTGCTTAAATTTAATACCAATCGGTTAATTTCGCCACCCATTTTTAAAGCGCAAGAAATTAAAATGTATTTTATTGATAATATTTCTGTACCAAAGGAATTTCATGACAAATATTATACACACACAGAAAAAAATATCCATGTTGAATTAACATGGCGCAATGTTGATTAAAATTCATAGTAAAGTTCTGGAAAAGTATGGACTTTATTTAAAATTATCTTGATTTCATGTTTATTTTAATTGAAAAATGTGAAAATAAAATTGTTCAATATTGAAACCATAAAAACCTGTTTTTCGTGCTTTGTATAGAAAAAACAACAACACTATAAAAAAAATTATTTTTTTTATTTTTATGTTTAAAATAATCTAATATGAGCAGACAAATTCCCGTATTCCTTTTGTTAAATAGTACATTAAAATTTTCAAAGTTGAATGATCGTAAAACTAATATTGGGCTATTCTGCTAACAAAGGGGAATAAAAGAAAGTGGAACATGTTTTATAGGAAAGTACATAATTATACCATCTCTTTTTTTCTGGATCGGCGGGTTACTGTTTTGATTTATTCCTTAATAAATGCATATGTATGTTGTCTCTGAAGATTCTTCTCACTGTTATTCCAAACTCAAACCAACTTGATTCTTCATGAAACTTACGTTGTTTCAACTTGAAATAACTTTCATTGAACGTGATTAGGATTGTTATTTCAATATAAATGAAATTTTGATCTAACTTTACTGCAATGTTTAATTAACATGAATTTTAGTTATTTTAAAAGTATATGCGTAATATTTGCAGTGCAACCAAGAAGTGCAGTGAAACAAGAGCTTACCTAAAAAAAACCGTTAGCACCACTGGATTCAGCATGCCCCAATTAGGTTAAAATGCCACGTGCGCGGTTTGTCTGTTTTTTACAACTAACACAGTGTATTTGTTGCTCAAAATTACAATATTAAAATTCTATTTTAGGATTATTTTTTTAAAGGTTGCGAAGGAAAAATCATCATATCTTAAAAAAAAGAAAAAACACCTCCTTCAAAGTTTTAGGATTTTTAAAGAACAGTTTGAGATATTATATCAAAAAAATCAGCCAAATAAAATACAGGTTTTTTACTTAGTCCGTTTTTAAAATTTAATATTTTGCAGATATTACGTTTTTCAAAAAAAATTTTTTTAAATTTATGGTTTGTAGCCCCAAGTATTCTCTTTAAAATGACATTCAAATCATCTTCGTATGCAAAGTAGTTTTCGAGATATTGAAGAAATGATCTCCACACATTCGGCTAAATCAGCAAAATTTTGACATTTTGAATATGACATAACTTTTGAAAAAAAGTAAAAAAATTTTTTCGTTCATATATGTTCCCTTTAGGATAAAAAGAACCTTCTCACCAAATTTCATTAATATCGAAAGGGTTCGGGCCCCACTCTTGGTCATCCATATATAATTTTAGGATTCTGTTTATAATCTCAACAATATCGTAGAGTCTACCTACAGAAAAAAATCTATGTAAAATTGTCGAAAGCAAAATTGATTTTATATTTTTCGGTAGTGATTTTGCTTCATATTGACTTCACGTTAATTAAACATGATTTTACAATAACTTGGGAAGAAAATTTTTTCCGTATTGTATTCCCCTTTGTTTACAGAAGCACTCACAATTAAAAGACACCAGCAGAATGGCTCGTTATGATTTTCGTCATCTTTCTACTTTGAAAATTTGATGCATTTAACTTTATAATTTAAACAAAAAGAATACGGGAATTTTTCTTTTTTTTTAAAAATAATTTTAACATTAAAATACAAAAAAAATCAAGCTTTTCTTGTAGTGTTGTTGTTGTTTTTATCCAAACCAAATAAAACAGACTGTTGTATATTTAATATTGAACAATGTTATTTTT
The DNA here is from genome assembly GCA_949318255.1 of Pollenia labialis. Taxonomy (NCBI): domain Eukaryota; kingdom Metazoa; phylum Arthropoda; class Insecta; order Diptera; family Polleniidae; genus Pollenia; species Pollenia labialis. The sequence continues at coordinate 48,335,659 of OX439141.1, forward strand.
AAATTTTTCATTTAGAATTAAAATGAAACAATGATACTTTTGCAGAAAATTACTATGATTTTAATCAACATTGCGCCATTATAGTCTAAAATTGATAATTTTTTCTGTGTGTATATTAACTTAAGGTCCTTAAGTGTAGCGATGTTGATTTAATGATGTTCGTCTGTCTATATGTACGTTTGAACGAGTTGTTTATTTACAGCACATATAGTCCGGAATTATCTGTCATTGAAATTCAGCCAGCCGACAACTGCTTCAATTAGGTGCAAGCAGCTTGCTTATTAATAAGCAACATCCGATAACATGTCAATGAGATCGCAGAAGGGGGCGTGGCACGAAAAAGATTTAAAAATATCAAATCAACAGTAAGAGAAAAAGTGTCCAAATTTGTTACACAAAGTTGTGTTATCAATACACAACCTCTGTACAAAATGGGCCGAATTGAAGAAGTGTTGGTGTAACGCCCACTCAAAGACTTTATATCTATAAACGACTATAGCTTAAGTTTCCAAATTAGCTACAATCAATAAACAACATCCGACAAAATGTGGGCTGAATACAAAATAGATTTATTTATATCCAAAGAACGGTATTTATATAACTTTTTGTTCTTATCGCATCATGGTGAAGAGTATATAGGATTTCGAATAGCCGAATACAGCACTTATATTTGTTTAATGTAAATTCGTAGTCCTCAAAGTCATTGTAAATTTAAGAATTGGTAAATTTATGTGGAGTTATGAATTTGTAATAAACATATTTCTCGATTAATCATGTATTTTCCCTTTTTCGTAGTAAAAAAGTTTTATACAAAAAAAAACAAACTTATTCTTATTCATATCAAAAAAATATAATAACAAAAAACACGATAGTAACACCAAAAATTGCATACAAAAAAGTTTTGAAAATAGCAACAATTTAAAACTAGCACCAAGTTAAAATTTTCTATTTTTTTTCCTCCAAACCGACAAATGAACAAACGCAAAGATTTAACACCCATCTAGACATTAAAAAGGGTTACCCTAAGGGCACCTTAATGAACGGTGATAGACATTAGGAATGTGAGCTATTTAGGTTATTTGGTACATAGTGTTTTGTCACAACTTACCGATAGCTAAAGCTAGGATCTTATCGGCCGTATAAAAAGTGTTCCATTATTACAACTTTACTTTAACCTACCAGGTAAGATGAACTTTAATCCACTTTATCGCTCACTTTAGGTTAAAGTAAAGTTTTAATAATGGAATACTTTTTATAAGGACGGTTAAAGTATATTTTAAGCTATCGGTAAGTTGTGAAAACGGGCCTTAAGCTTATAAGTATGCTGACCTAAACTTAGGCCATTTTCGAATACAAAAAAACAAGGGATTATATCAGTATAAAATAATCTAAAGCTTCTTAACAATTTAAAAAATGTTTCGTATAAGTAAAAATTTGAATATGCATATACCCGCTACTTCGTTAGCGTCTCCTTTTTCATCGTGGACATATTTGAATGCCAAATTTTATTTTTCTAGGTTTAAACTTGTTTAAATTCTAGCATTTAACCCGCTACTTTAGTAGAATCAAAAAGCTATAGAAAAATATAAAATTTTCCGTTTTCCTTTTTTGGGTACTATATTTTTCCCCCATTAAAGTATCAAAAATTTCAGTATTGTAGTGACAGCCCAATAAATCGCCAATAAATGGAGGAAAATGTTTCGTAAAAAAGTACCAAAAATAGTTACGATTTTCACCCCTTAAATGTTCGTATTTCGAAAAAGTACCAAATTGTTTATAAGTTTCGAATGTGGATAGATGGAGTGGCAAACAAGTGCTAAAGTTCAGATTTTACCCGTTTACTCCCTATTATGAACGAATTTCAAAAAAGTACCAGACGCCTGTCCGCCTTTTTTTCTAAAGAACAACGATTAGTATTACATTTATTTTGCATCTCTTTTAGTTTCTCATCTCGTTTTACCTTTTATTTACTACCTAAACATTCTAATTTCAAAAAATCCCATCTTAGTGGATCGATTTGGGGAGTGCCCAATCGCTAGTCCAAATTTCTAGTTTCTAGGGTCAGCGGTTTAGGCTGGGCGATGATGAATGAGTCAGTCAGTCACTCACGCAATTCTTTTATATATAAGTATATATATATATATATATATATAAATATTTTTGTACACAAATATTTATTTACTACACAGAAAGAAAAACACTCCGGATAAATCAAGTTTTTTATGATTACTTTAAGTACGCGTCGTACTCAAAAATTCAAGTACGAATAACACTAAAACGTACTTAAAACAATACTAAATGGAATTACTTTCGAAAATCAATTCTTAAATCAAGTAAAAAAAGAGTACACTTTTCGTTGTGTTTAACCCTCCGGCTTACGCAGGTTTTGATTTTCAATACACATTGAAAAAAGGTCTGGCTAGACTCATGTGCACCACGAAGGGGTAAACAGCAAATTTGAACTCTTGCTTCTCATTTAGTTTATATTTTTGGTTAAATATTTACATAAGATTTCTAAAGTAAAAACCGTATCGGGCGTGATGTTGGTGTTTTATCATTCTGTAAGGGGTAATACGGGTAAATAAGTCAATCATAATATTTTTTTCTTTCTAATTTCTTTTTTGGTTTTTTCCAAGCACGCATTTGGGATAAAATCAACTTTATAATACTTGAATTAAGCGCATTTTGAGATTGATTCAATCTTAGTTTTACTTAAATCAATCTTATTTTTGGATTATTTCCAGAATGCAATCTGGATTGAATATGGATAATTTAAGTATTTTGCGATTGAAAATCCGTACTTGAATCAACTTTCTGTACTTGATTCAAGAAAATCCGTACTCACCGAACTATTAATACCACTTAGGGTTGATTTGAGAACGGATGGATTGATTTTTCTTTTGAGGGTACAAATGTTATTATGTTAGGGGACACCCTGCAATACGCAAACATTGTTGGTACATGTCTACATGTATCTTCATGCTTGATATTTCCTTTTGATGCATGTTCCAACAGACACATACTAGAAAAATGGAATTTCATGAACATTTTTGCTTTGTTTTCATTTTAACATTTTTGTACACAAATCAGTGAGAACACAGTCATGAAAATAAAACTTTATATGGTCTTTTAGCCACATGAAAATATTATTTTTATTTGCAGATGTTAAATAATTGCACAGTAACATCACTAATTTAATATGTGTTGACATTTCAAAGTAATAAATTAACAACATTTAAATATTTACCTAAACAATTATTTTTAATTTAATCATTGGCCAATGTGGAATGTTCTTAAGTCAATGATCTTTGTAAAAAAAGTTTATTTTGAATATGTTTTTTTAACAAATTGGGTGTAAGTGCTTATAAAGTTAAATAAATACACATTACGAAGACATTGATGGGAAAAATTAACGCGAATACATCCTATGAGGGCCCACCTCACGGTGGTCTTAGCACCGAGTGACAAGCAAAGCATTTATTAAGCACCACCAAAACACACCGGTAGCAATTCGATGGAACTATGCACTCGTCCCTTGGTAAGGAGCTGGACCTTTACAGCCTCCGCTCCGATTTGAAAGCATGCAGCATCGGTTGACTAACAAAAACACTTAGAGAGATCCCCCATCAGCCGAACTGCCTGTCAAGGTGATCTCCATTTTTGCGGTTTTGGGTTTAACCCATATCCATCACGTGATCAGCGATGCCAGAAGTGCAGATTTTACCCCCAAAATTATTAAAATGCAGATTTGAAGATTTTTGGTTTAAAATTGCAGATTTTTTAGCTCGGTAAAAACCTTCTTTTCATTGTCACTTTTGTTTGTACTATTTCCACTTTTTGCATTGATAAACGAAATATATCAACCATTGATGGAAGAACCGTGGGGAAATACATAGATTTATTAGGAGAAATTGTGTAAATATTTTAAATAGTTGCAATATTTGATCTCTTGTAAGTTTTCAATAATAGTTTAAATAACATCTCAAGCAATTAACTTTTAATTTGTTGTTTAAAATAAGATAGACGTGATAAATCTCAACTCAGCCTGAGTAATGAGTTTCGGATAGTTATTTTTGATTTAAAAAAATCTAAAAATTATTAGCCATGGTCTGAAAATCGCATTCGAGTTAAAATCGAACAAAGTTTTTTAACTTTTCTGTGTTAAGAACTCAACAAAATATTTCCTTTTTAAAACTTATATTTCCAGGACCACCTATGGATATTTATGAGAACTATTTTTAAATTCCAGAACATTTTGAAAAAATATGTTATATCTTTTTCTTAATAAACTACATTTAAAATGTAATAAATGTGTTTTGAAGATTTATTGAAGATTTTTTAAATCATGACGCAGATTTTTCAGATTTTTTGATGCAAAATTATAGGTTTTTGCTGATTTTACCTCTAAAAGTTCTGGCAACACTGCACGTGATCTCCGAAGGGTCCTCGCCAGTAGTCAGTTAATCAGGCACCGCAAACACTATTGTGCCGCCACAAAAAAAATTTTTGAAAATTGCTCAAGTTGGTGTTAAGCATTCCAAGTTATTTATTAGGCATATTACTTTTTACAACTTTTGTGGAGCTTACACAACTATGAAGACCCATTTAATTTTTTTTCGAAATCGCAAAAAAGCTTCCACACGCAATTACTTTATTTAAAAGATAATTGTGGCTATTCTTAAATACCCGTCGAATAAGTGAACATTTGCATGAAAACAAAACTTGAGTTTTTGACATGTATTAATACAAAGAATAATAGTGTAAAATAGCCTTAACAGTTTGATATCCGTTAAAAAGCTTTGTGAAAAACCAAGTTGAGAGAAAGTATGAATAAACCCTTAATTTATTATGTGAAAAATAGAGTATTTACATAATTGCTCGATTAAGTAACCGAGGTTTTGTTTTGATCGGTTAATTTTATTATTGATCGGTTAACTTAAATTAAAAATGCGTAAATTGCACTGCAGAACAGTCATCACACAGTCGATTTGTACTAATTTGAGGTCGCTTATTTCAAATCAAATCTCCATTTTTCTCTATCAGCTTGACTTTTCGATATATACCGTTATGCCCAAAATTAAGGCACCTTCACTTCATATACTGGAATAACTTGAAAACGGTTCACCATATTCAAATTAACAAGATTTTGATTGACGTGCGAGCGCATTTCACTGGTTGCTCAGGTCAGATAATCAGGCAAGTTAATTCAAAGATTTTTGAAAAACTAAAGATATACAATTGAAATGTTAAGCGAATAAAAATTATAAGCACCAGTTTTACTTGTAACAATATCAAAGCTTTAACAAAAACAACAACAATAAATAGTGAGTTTATATTTACTAACATTCCCCACTACAATTATTTTGAATAATATCAAAAATTTTTTAACTGAAATCAATTTTTATTTCCAATTAAACTTGCTGAACATTTTATTCACGAATGCGATGCTGTTAATCTGTCAGCATTGCAAGTAATAAGTTATGTTATTTTATGTTTTTTAAGTTATCTGCTTAGTTCGTTGAGATTAAAAAAGGCGGTACGCAATATGACCCCAGGAAATATGGCCCCTAAAGAAAAAAGAAGAATAGCCCCAAAACTTTACAAATACACAACATCATGCACTTTTAGGGCAATTTTTTTGTTTTTTTGGGTTTAAGGCATATTTTTGGTGATTTTTCATTCGAATAAATTTGTAATATTTTATCAAAATAGAAGTTAATTTTGCGGTACTTTAAAATCAACTAAAATCATATTCCTGAAGTAAAACTATTTTTATTATCTAATAACCCGATAAAAAATGGAGCTTCCAACGAAGCAGGTTTGTAAGGGAGAAACATAAACGTTTCGCTTACCATTGCGCTGACGGAAGACATGAATTTTATATGGCGCGTTCCCACTTTGAAGCAATACATTTTTGACGCATAAAGCGCATTATTCAGCGCATATAAAAATTGTTGTATGTAACGATCGGCCTTAAACACTGAATGTTTTGATACAGTTATTTTTTAGTATTCTCCATTACAAACCTGCTGCGTGGTAAGGAAATGCCGTAGCACTTGAAATGTTTCTTTTTTTTTAAAGTTGTTGAGAGTTCTTTCACTTACTTCACTGCATTTCTGTATGTCTTATTGCGTAGCGCATAATTGTGCGCTTATTTTTTTAAATGTACCATTAGTGCTCCGCAAAATGATAATGATTAAATTTTTTATTGGGAAACTACTTTATGAAAAAACTTATTTGTTTCTAATTTTGTTGATCACTTCACGTCACCTAAAAATATTTCAAATTGGAATTTTTATACAATTAAACAAATTTTATAGAAAAATTTTTGGAAAATATTGAAGGAATAAGACTATTAGGGCTGTCTTCACAACAAATTCCTTTTTTCTTCTACATATCTTATTTCTTCTCAAAGTATTTCATACATTTTCCTTTCATTTTTCAAACAAAAATTTAACTAAAGTTTTTTAAACAGTTGAGTAGAACTTCTACTTCAGCAACAATTTGTATGAAATTTCTTATGACGTTTATAATAATTTTTTTTAGTTTTGAATGAAAATTCTGGGCAAAATTTGCAAACTGTTTCTTTATATAAAATGTGTGTGGTCGCGAAAAAAAATGTTTGCTCTATTATGAACACCAGTGAACGAAGCTTAAAGTATGAAAGTATAAATTGTAATTTGACTTGGAATTCACATTCGAAATAATATGAAAATATTTATAATGAAAATGTTACTCACCATGAAAGATAAATTCCCAGATTCTATTTCTAGGAATAGTATCAAAATCCCGAATTTTTTTGCCTGATCAAAGGCCTTCCATGTAGAGAAGCTTAACTTAGCGAAGACAAGGTTCGATTAAGCAAAGCACAGTAATGTTTTTGTTAATGGCGTTCGATTAGGAATATATCAAAGCAAATAATTGCATATTAGGTTTTTGCAAAAAGCAAAACCGTAAGCGCCATTACTATGCCACAATGTAAAGGAACCAAAATTTTCTTTTACTTGATATCACGTGTTGAGCAAAGATCTAAAATCGTGCATAAAAACATTTTGTATTTTTCGGATAGATTTTAAAAAAAATTAGAAATAACCTTTTTCTGTAAAATTCGTGTGTGCTGCTTACGATAATTTTCTTGGGCAGTTTTTATTTATTTTTGTAAATTTAAAAATTTGTTGTGCATTTGTTTTAGCTGTTAGCCATTTAGAGACTTTCCAATGTTCAAGGACATTTCTTGTAACAATATATTGTTAAATCTATTGATGTTTTCGAAATAAAACAAAACTATTAATATGTATTGTGGCATTCATTGCCACAAAGAATAAATAACAATCTATTGGAAAATAATGAAATGTATAGAAGCATCTAAACCGCAAAAATTCAACCAATATATTGGCTAACAATTTTTCGAAAACACAAATCGGCCATGTATTTGAAGGAAGTTTCTTTTTTGAATGTTTTCACATGTACACGTAGAGAAAACACATTTTCCGTCGACATATGGTCGAGAAAATTATTTTTAATAATACATTTTATAACATATTATGATAACATTACCCATTAGTGTCGCCGACATCCATATAGTAGTTAAACTATTCCTCCATCAAGAAGCAACAAATCTATTATGGTTGCTCCCGAAAACATTATGGTTAATAATTATTATCGGTTTAGTACGCCTAAAACTGTAGTAAATAATGATATCATAATAGAATTTGGTACGTCGCAGTTTTATAGGACTAGAAATTTCGTTAAGATCGGTCCATGATTTACCCTAGGCCTTAAGCTAGTTAACATTTCTATAAATAGCATAAAACTTTCTGATGGTCGCTCAGTAATTTAATAGACCCATTTAATGAGGTCTTTTTTTATAAAGATAAACTAATAATAAATAAATATCATATAGCTTTAAGTATATACTTGTTATATTAAGGTATAAGTACTGTACATATTTAAATAAATAAAGGACATGTATATATATATATATATATATATATAGATATCGCTCCTGAAATACTCGAACTGTCGGTGGGGGGTATTAAAGATTCGTTAATGTTGGACCTTACAACATAAGTTCAACATGCAATGTCCTGAGTGGATACGAATCTATAACGGAACATTTTGGTACTTTTTGAATTTCCGTTAGAATTGGACCTAGAAACATAAAATTCAAGATGCAATGTCCTGGGTGGATGAGAGTCTATAAGAGGGAACTTTTTGGTAATTTTTCATTGGAAACTTATCAAAAAAAATACGAATACGAGTTTGGTACTTCTTCGAAATTCGAAAATCGTAACTATTTTTGGTACTTTTTTACAAAACATTTTTCACCATTCATTGACCAATTCATACTAAATTATGGGCTGCCACTACAGTACTGAAATTTTTGATATTTTAATGGGGGAAAAATTTAGTATCCAAAAAAGGAAAAACGGGAAATTTTATATTTTTCTTTAGATTTTTGATTCTACAACTGGTATTTTTTATAATAATCAACTTTGGCATACACATATGTCCACGAAGGAAAAGGAGACGCTAACGAAGTAGCGGGTTAAATGCTAGTTAATTAATATATTTTTAGTAAATATTTTTCACACAAAAGTTCATGGAATAATGTGTTGTTTTTATAAACTTATTAAACAAGTAAAAACATATCAACTCTTATCAATCGATTAATCGGTATAAATTCTTCGATTAGTCCTTTTAACGAAATTAGCAATTTTAAATTATTCGAACAATTAATCGTCAAAAATTGTTCGATTAATCGAACAAGAATCATCCGACTAAACATGTTATTTTTATTATTGAAAAATATATTATTGTTTTTATTAAACATTATTTGTTCGTAGGCAACTAAAATATGATGAAGGAATTTTTTTTAACCATATTATGGTTGCAGATGGCAAAAATATAGATTATGTAACAATAATATGTTTAAAAATTGTTCGTTTAAAATGGTTTTGCTAATGGTGACCATATTGAAAATTGAGGTTTCTCTGCGTGTAAATGTTCTTGAAAATGTTATAACGATCTCTAGAAATTTACATACAACTACATATTTGTATTGCAATTGCACAAAATGTATTTGGGTTAGTATGACTTTAATTGCTCTTTCATTTATTCTTGTACAATTATATGTCAAACAGTTTTCCACTTGCAGTGACAGACAAATTTTAAAAAGAGTTTTCATTTATTTGCCCTTAAAATTTTGATATTTGCCAAATGCAACAATAACAAATACATACGAATAAAACATAGTCAGAAATGACATCTTCTAGATTTACAAAGACTTAAAAAGAGCATCATTTGTACAAATTTTTATCTTTATTAAAAATAATAATAACGTTTTTTTCTCAAATTTATTTCAAGTAGATGACGCAAGATAGAAAACGGAATAGTGACATAGAATTTTTTTAATAGGATTTATTTCTTCCAGACATGGTTTTTCAACTAGAATTGAACAATTGAAATGTATTTCAATTTAAAGTTTAAACTATGTATAAAGTTTTGCTTAAAATATGGTCAAACTATTTTATTACTTGCTTTGATTTAAATCTTTTAAAAATAGTTCTAAGACAAACTTTCAGAACATTAATAATTTAATATGACTTTTGTGGAACTTTTACAAAATTGTTTGAACAAGAACTGTCAACAAAAACAAAAGCGATTCATTTATGTTTAGAATCTTTTAATAATTACTTGGGGGTATTTTCGGGATTTTAAAAACAAAACAAAGTTGTGTGTTTTTTTCAGTTTTATTCCAAAACTAAATAAATATTTAATATATACTTAAATAAAGTTGCCTTTCCGATGCAAATTAAAATCACATTAAATTTTTATTCAAAATGAATTATTTTAATTTATTTGATTTCCCTACTTTTTTGCACGTTTTAAATTAGTCCCATAGCAAAATTTAACATAACAAAAACAATTAAATTCCATCAACAATTTGTTTATTTAAAATGCGCTTCTGAAAAAAGGAAAAGGGGAGGGAAATCAAACAAACAGTAAAAACAAAAGCGGCAAAACGTATGAAGCATGTAAAATTACTGAATCAACAAACCGCAATTTGTGTGAATTATTTTCAATCAAAATATTGTAAAACGAAATGAAATGATTGAAAGCACAACACGATCGCCAACAGTCTGTTAGTGGTGGAATTATTTAATCAACCCACTCGTACACATTTACAAGAAAAAAGAAACAAATGCAAAACTTGTGTTTAATAAAAATATTCAAACCCCTTCCATGCTCAAGTGACGAAAGTGACCAGGGACATACACACCCGATATAGCAAATGCGAATAAACGCTAATTCTTCTTATAAAACAAAAGAAAGCTCAAAGTACAAAAAACGCAAAACTGATAAATAACACTGGTCAACAAAAAAATTATTTTTTGCGTAAAACAGGGCTGCCAGAAATTTTTAGCAAAAAGTCTTAATTTTAGCAAAAAAAAATCTTATTTTTGAAGAAAAAATCTTATTTTTGGAAAAAAGTAGTTTTTTTTATTATATACATATAATAAAAACAATTCATATTTTATTTAATACATACAATAAACAAAAAAAAAAATTACAACAAATTTAATTTCTTATAATAAATTGTATTATTTAGTTTTAAAATTATTAAATGGGAACAGAGAAGGTTTTTTTTATTGAACCTAACCTTCGTCTAGACAAAACAAAAAGTCTTATTTTTGGGGAAAAAATCTTAAAATCTTTTTTCGGCTAAAACATCTTAAAAAATAAGGTAAAATCGTACTTCTGGCAGCGCTGGCGTAAAACAAGAAAAATGTTATCTTATGCCATGTTCGCACGGTGCTTTGGACTACATCGCTCTCTGTTTTTTTTTACTTATTTGAATTACCATGTTCGCACGGTGGTGAGGGGAAAAACCGGTAAAAAAATTAGAGATCACATTGATTTTAAAGTAATCCACAGAGTAATAAAAATTGAATTACGTACAAATGAGATAATCCGCTCTCAAAATTTTGTATGGCGAATTATGTAGTTTGGATAATAATTATGCTGTGAATTACGAATGAGAGAGTGAATTACGAAAAAACGCTTTCGTGGGAACATGGTATAAAGCAGAGTAATCTAATCAGCTTGCATTGCAATTAAATAAATCGACAATAAAAAAGAAGAAGCAATGAGTTTTATTTAAGACGAAGCAAAAAATCTCTTTAAAAGCTTTTATTTTATGACAAAGAAATAAAACTATCTTTTAAAGAGTTACAATTTTCGTTGAAAAATTAGTCTCAACTGAGGAGTTAAGCTCGTTTTTCCTAGGTCACCATAGTTCCTGAAAGAGTACGAATCTATTGGTTTAGGATATTATAGGTCTTCGTTGGCTTAAATATCGAGAGTTTTTGAGTAACAACTTTTTGAATAACTGTTTTTACGGTCCTTGTAAAATCAAGTTTTATAAGAATAGAAATAAAAGTATAAAACTTTCTAATGTCGGTCCATAGTTTATCATTTGTGTTAAATTAACAACAAACTTAAATTATGTGAGGTCAGTTTTTATAAAGATTAAACAAAAGATCAAAAGCAGCCGAACACAGCACTCTAACTTTTTATTTTAGGGAATTCAGCAGAAAGTATCCGTTAATGTGCAAGAACTTAAACTTAAGTCATCAACTTTTGAAAGAAGTTCCCAAAACTTTCAGTGTCTCACCTAAAAAAGATATAAACACTTTTTATTAAATAGCAACGAACATTTAAGGCCAAAGCGTATAACGTTTTATGGTCTATTTGATAAATCAGAGAAATACCGCCCATTGAAAGGCAATTATTTTATAAGTAAATGCTGCACTGCATGAGTGAAGGGTGTACGTGCTGTTGATGGATGCACTAGTTGATTGGTAAAAAGTACGTGACGTTGCGTAAAAAATTAAGAAATTAAAAACTGTATTCTGGTCATACATTCAAATGTAAAAAAAAAACATTCAAATAAATGTGCATAGACGGGCAGAAGCTCAGATGTGCATACATGATTAAATATACATTTATTTATGTTCTCGAATCATTATAAAACATGATCTACTAATGTTGGTATATGTGGTAAAACAATTGCAATTATTGCTGCTACTTTTGCTGCCATTTTGATATAAAAAAAAACTTAGTGGCTCTGGCTACATTCTCGAACAAGCAAACATACAAATAATAATTACGAGGAAAACAAATAGAGGGAAAATGCAAAAATGAAGTTTTTTACCTAAATGTAGATAAAATATACATACATACATACGTACATACGTACATACATTAATGTCCATGGAATTGAAAAAGCATGAATATTTGTTTGACTGTTCGTTTAGATGGTTACTGCACTCGCCCACCAACCTGCCAGCCAGTTAAGCAGTCATCGAGGCAGACGGCCAAAATAGATGACTGTTGGTGGGCAAAATTGTTGGTTTGGTGGATTGCAGGCTTGTTGAATGAATGGCTAGCTTTGTTGGGTATTTAAATCCCAACCCGTATTCATATACGAAATTATATTCCTATGAGCCGATCCAAGCTGAGCTCAGTTATTAAAGAAGCACGCACATACAAACATTGTCCATGTTCATGCATAAAAAAATCACATATGCATGAATATATTCTGAATATTACTATATTTGGTATGCGAGCATGTGTGTGTATCTACATTAGTACTAAGAGATGTGTGCACGTTTTCAATTCATGCATTTATCCGTTCATTTAATACTGTATGTTTGTGGTGAGAAAAAGCTCCCGGGGTCATGCCCATGGAATTTTGCAATTGTTTGTTGAATAATACCACACAATACAAACTTGTGCTGATATAAATTCTACTAACATTTAACGTTCGAATGTATGAACAAACGATTGTAGATTCATCTGTAATCATCATCGCCGTCATCATCATCAGCATCCTTCTTAGCAGTGCCATCGTCATTATCATCACATGCATTAAAAAAAAACATACACAGAAGCAGCAACAACAACAAGAAAATAGCAAGCATCTATGAATTGTGAATTAATTTGCAGTAAGCATCCTTTACTTACTCTACCTTAAACATATAAACCCCCAAATACACACACACACACAGACACACACACACACACACACAAATGCCATTTCCGACTTCAGATGTGAAATTATCCAACCTACGAACCAACTAGTCAGTCAGCCGTAGTTTTGTTTGTTCATGTTTGTTGGTTTGTAACGAGAAACAACATATAAAAGTGGTACTTTTCGCGGCTAAAGAATTAAATCATTCATACATTCCACCAAATGAAAACAGTAAAAAAAAATTCAAGAAAAAAAATTTGTAAAAGCGGCAAAAAAACATGTAAATTGTTGCCCTTTATCTGCTCTTTAATTTTACACTTCTGCTGCTGTTTGTTTGTTGCTTTCGTGTTGCTGTTGTTGCAGCGGATTAAACGAAAAGTACGCGAATAATATAAAAGAACAAACGAGTGAACGAACATGTTGAATTGTACCACCAGTATGTTTGTGGTCCCTTCAACAATTGAGGTTTAAAATTCATTCATGTCTCTGTTCTTGTATTTTCTTTTTTTTCGAGATATTTTATTACGAGTATTTTCAATCTTAACAAATTGCAAATTTTGTTATTAAAAATGTAATAAAGAAATGAAAAACGAAGAGAACTGTCAATTGGTGGGCAATTAAAGTGATTTAAATATTAAGATGACTTTACATTTAATTTTGCATTAAATATTAACATTTACTTAAGTGGCCAGTCATAATAACGAGAAGGTAACAATGAACTTATATTACGTATACGCTGCATTTGACCTGAGAAAATCTGACTAGCATTATTAACGTGTTTTTCATTTATTAACTGTCGTATTCATAAAACTATTTTCAGTTTAATAAAGGTTAAACAAAAAATTCTATTAAAATTTTACTTAATAAATGTTTGTTAAATTTAATAAAAGTTCAAGTTTCTTGATAGTTTTCAGTTAAATTCTATAGAAAAGGTCCAGTGGCGTTCTTTGCAGAAGAAATAGTTTTTTAATTTTTTTGTTTTACGTTTAAGACTCTAAAGCTAAGATCCCACTATCGGCTCAAATAGGACAATCTTTGAAGATTTCTTTCGTGTTATATCGGCGCACATTTAGAAACATTGCACAAGTTATTCTTAGATGGTCCCATTATCGTCGCACATTGTGACATCGGTTCATATCGGCCAAAACTGAATTGCGACAATAACCGGTACAATGCGGTCACACTATCGTGCTATTTGGGCATACTAAATCATATGTTTTTGTTTATTTGCTTGTTGGCAGACATAATTTTACTTAAAAAATTCGCAAAATTCTCCGTCTGAATTTTCCATTATGTTTCCTAACAATTTTTAATAATATATTAATACAGTGTAACCTCGGTGAACGCAACCATTAAATTTGTTGGGCTGTTGCGATAACTGGGTTGTTGCGCAAACCAAGTCACAAATTCAAGTAATATTTTTCTATTTAAAAGCTTATTTTTAACCAATCAAGAATTTAATAATCGTATTTATTTAATTGAAATAAAGAAAAAAATATACCTACATCTAATAAAAAATTTATAGAATAAACATTTAAATGAATGTATGTTAATTTGTACTGATGGCTGTTATCGAGTTATAATGCTCAGTGGCAGTTCGTCTTCTTCAGTCCATTCATGATTTGGGCTTAGTGATACGTTCCAGAATTTCGCAATGGTACTGGGCGTTGTTTTATACCAAGCGTTAGCCAACGGACAAACAGCATTACGCAAATGTGGGCCAAAAGACTTTTTTAATACAGAAGATTTTTAACTTCTATCACGCTTTGGCCATAGGCTGAAGAATTGCATTGCAGTTTGCTGGAAAACACATAACAGTTATCATTCCATCATTACTTCTCAACTCTCCCTCTGCATTGTCCCAATGTAACAAAGCCTTTAACGGAAGTTGTTTGGAGGACAGAAAGGAGTTTACCTGAAACAACAACTACAGAATTAAAAAAAACGAAAGCAATAATTTTACCTTTGTTAAGAGATTGCTCGAAGAATTCTTAAGTCATCCAAGAGTTTTTGTTGGCTTTGTAAACAATTGGCGTATTGACAAATCCTTTAAATGCTCTAGGGTTTTTGGCTTTACCAATTACAAAAGGCTTAACTTTATGTGTTCCTGTTGCATTGGTGCAAGCAAGAAATGTAATTCGTTTTTGCTTATCATTCTTAAAATAACGGTTTATCAAAAAGACTATTGCACTTAAGCATATGATTTTACATACACACGTTTTAGTTTGCAATTTATTTATCAAAAACCATACTAAAAAAAAAAAAACAAAAAAAGCCTGACATGTTTTGCTTTTGCAAAGTTGCGTTAATTGAATCTTCGTTTTTTGAAAAGTTGCGTTTACAGAGTCACCAATGTTACGAAATTGGGTGTTGTGTTAAGCGAGGGGTTGCGCATATCGAGGGTTGCGTTCAACGAGGCTACACTGTATGTTGTACATAATAAAAAATATATTCAATTTTATTCAAACTTACTGCACTTGTTCTTTTTTTTGTTTTGTAATTGTTGTTTTGTAAACAGATGCTAACAAACCAGGGATGGCAATATCGATACAGCTGCAACGTTTTGGTTAAAGCGAATGAATGGTTTTCTTTTATTTAACAGTACAAATGTACTATTTAACGTTTTAATACATACATAATAGATAAAGCAAATGTTACTTTGGTAGACTTAGGCCCGTTTTAACAACTTACCGATGGCTAAAAGTGGACTTTAACCGGCCTTATAAAAAGTGTTCCATTTTTAAAACTTTACTTTAACCTAAAGTGAGTGATAAAGTAAATTAAGGATTATCCTGGTAGGTTAAAGTAAAGTTGTAATCATGGAACACTTTTCATACGACCGATAATATCCTAACTTTAGCTATCGGTAAGTTGTGAAAACGGGCCTTAATCTCAAACAAGCAAAATTTTAGTAGCCAGTTGGTGGAATTTAAAAATTTCATTTTGCCTTCCCTTGTATCTGCGCTAATTGGCGACTGTGTCAGGGCACAAGTGGCCGATAAAAATCGGTATAAATTAAAAAAATTTTATTGGTCCACATTGTTAATATTATCGGCGCATCAAAGTTAATTTTGATTGTCCACAGTCAGCACAATTTCGGCACAGATTATTGCATATTAAAAAATGTTGACCGTTCACACTATCGACACATGAAATACGACAAAAAGTGGTACATTGCGCCGATTTTGAGATCTTAGCTTTAGTCTTGTGTATGGAACGACAAATAAAAAAATTAATAAAAAATTAATAAAATCTGGGAATTTATTTCTCATGGTGAGTAAAATTTGTTATTTAAATTTTCATATTAATTCGAATGTATATTCTAAGTCAAATTAAAATTTTCTAAAAGCTTTTTACACTTTAGTCTTATACATATATCGTTAATTTAATATAGAAAAGCCCTAACTAATATTTTCCTTACTTTACAGGAGAAGGAAAAAACTTAATAAAAATTATAGCCTTGTAGTCGCGATTTTTTTTTAAACCCGTTTTTTATTAAATTGCTTAGAGAATTGAACAAAAAACTGCATTTAAAAAAATCGTGACTGCAAGACTAATTTTTTTAAAGTTTGTTCCTTCTCCTTTAAAGTAAGGAAAACATTAGTTAGGGCTTTTCTATATTAAAGTAACGAAATAGTCTTATTCCTTCAATATTTTTCAGGAATATTTTCTATTTGTTAAAATAATTAAGTTAAATACATAAAATTTACAATAGGCACTATCCAGTTACAAGATACAAAGAATGCTGACGAAGGACGTAGCGGGCCAGAAAATCTTTACATTCTGCTGGTATCTAATAGTTGTATAAATTGTCTGTACAATTTACTTCTTTGCTAGCCATAGGATAGCTAAGTAAGCTTTGTAACAGAAATATACAAATAAAAATTCTAATACCTCTGACAGACATGTATTTTACATACCATGGTATGTATACTACGGTTTTATATACTATTTTATATTGGCAGACTTGTAGTACGTAAGATACCACATTTATACTACGTACATTTTCGTAGTAAATAAACCAGGAATATTCCACTTTGTTTCATTGTAGTGTAGGTTGACACACATGTAGTATATATAACATGTTAGTATAGTATACAAATCCTTTGTCTATCAGGGGTATAAAAGTGCATATAAAATATTCCTGGAAAATATTGAAGGATAAGGACCATTAAAGAATACACCTTCGAATTAATGTGAATAAATATTTATATGTATAACAAAATAATTTTTTAGTAAAATTTCGAAATTTTTGTTTGTTAAAAATTCATAAAAAATTGGAAAATGCAGCTGTGCTTCTAATAGAAAAAAGTTTAACTCTACTTAAAGATAATACCATTGCGGAATTTCGGGAAAATATAGGAAAACACAATTTTGTTTTTTTTTTGTATATTTTAATGTTAATTGAAAAAACGATGTATTTCTAATTCACTTGGTTGTTTTCAATATCTTAAAAATAGTTTTGTATGAAAAATTAAAAATTATATTAAGGTTTATATAAACTTTTATGAAGAAAGGAATTTTACAACATGAAAATTAATTAAAATTGTTATTGAAAATCATTCATTCTTGACTGGACTGAGATTCGAACCCAGACGGCTGGTTGCCCTGACATGTTTCGATCGCTACCACTCGATCTCCTCAGAGGGGTTTGCCGTGTTACACTCGCAGCCATCGACGACTGCTGACGTCAATAGTCAAACATCAATCCTTAAACCAAATTTCATTTTAACCTTTTGGTAGATCGAAATTTGCTTTTTTGAATGATTATCCATTTTTAATTGATTTTACATGTTTTTCCTTTACCTCTGTTTTTTTGTACGTTTTGTCAATAATTGTTATTGAAGTCCAAAGTACTTTTTTTTGTTTGTTCATGTTTGTCCTTCTTTTTCTTGTTGACCTTTTTCAGCACAACTTGAAGGGCAAATGTACACATAGAGCTCGTGCCTTTGCTTTAACAATACTTAGTATTGTGGTAATTTTGTTGAACTATTTATGGTTTTTAATCCAAATTTTTATTCTAAAAATAGTTCAACAAAATTACCACAATACTAAGTATTATATAAACTTTAATTCTATAAGTTAGATTGTTTGGAATTAAAAATATTCCAGCTCGCATAATTAATATGGCATTTTCTTTTTTGTCTTGATATATTCTGCATATTTAAAATACCATTTTAACTCTTCTTGTTTTGTGTAAGCTTGGAAGATTGCCCGTGTTACTCCAATTCCAAAAACACGAGTAATAAATTAACCCAGAGATGTTATACCAATTTCTATCCTTCCGGCTTCGTCTAAAGTTCTTGAGCGTATAATGAAATAGCAAATGTTGGATTCTCTTTTTTTAAATATTATAACAGCCAAAATGCATTTCGTAATGGCTATAGTTCTACGCTTATGATTCTTGAGCTTTTTTTTTCTTAGGACCAGCACTTAGGGGATGCCCCCTACTAATGCATTGCATTGTGTTGGAGCACGGAAAATAGGTTATGGCAAGGAGGATAGAGGGAGTAGTGTTTGTGAACATTCGATTTGAACTTAATCATGTTGCAAGTGAGAGGGAAGACTTTGGCAGGAAGGTTATTCCACATACGAACAGTCCGGGAAAAAATCGAATTCTCTCTGTAGTGCGTTGTATGATTCACCTGCCAATCGACCACATAAGGATGGGCTCTTGAGAAAAACGTGTATTGCGAACAAACGTACGGGTTTCGCGAACCAGATCCCTAATTTCGTCAGAACACATCCCATTGTAGTAACAATAAGACAGGCAAACACAACCCACATTGCGACGGTGCTCAAGGGAGTCAATAGAATTGGATACCCTACTGTCACCAATGAGAACATTCGCCCTCGCCTGCACGCGGTCGAGAAGCTCCAAAATAGACTTTGAAGCTCCGGCCCACACATAAGAGTTGTATTCCATGCGCGGTCGGATATAGGTGATATAAGTAGTAAGGAGATCAGATGGAGTGAAGTATATCTTATACCGTCTTAGAAAACCGAGGCACTTGAATGCTTCTTTCGGCACCTTGAATATATGTTCTGTCCATCGGTCATCACATTGTATCCTCATGCCCAGAACATCAAGAGATTCTGATTCGTCAAAAATTAAACCACCCATATATACAGATGAGGTACCTTGATTTGTCGCGCGTTTATGCGTCAGCAAGCAACATTGGGGTTTTCGGGCAATAAAATCGACCCTATTTGCACGACCCCATTCCGAGACTAAGTCAAGGTCTCGGCCAAGCGTATCATTAATATTCTGCCTCATAGCACTGACATCGCTTGGTCTGCGTTCGAATGAGTACGAATAGCAAAGGTTGCTGTCATCTGCAAAAGAGTAGATAGGGTTGGAAGTTTGCAAAGGAGGTCATTTAGAAAGATAAGACATAAAGTAGGAGAAAGAACGGAGCCTTGCGGCACCCCTGAATGAATCTTGAACTCGTTTGACGAAACCCCATCTATAACAACTCGTATAGTGCGATCTCTGAGAAAACTCGATATAAATCGAGAGAAATTATCACCGACACCAAATGCAGCAAGTTTTGACAAGAGTGCACCATGCCAGACTCTGTCAAACGCCTTGGAAATATCTGAAGCAATTACCTTACTTTCGCCAAAATGGTGAATGGAACGGCACCATTTTTCCGACAACAGATCTAGTAAGTCTCTAGTAGAGCGACCTCTACGAAAGCCAAACTGTCGGTCGCTTAGTAGGTAGTTTGACTCTAAATATTTGACGAGATTGTAATTTACCATACTCTCCATAACTTTAGAAAGTGCTGAACAAATTGCAATTGGGCAGTAATTTTCAGGGTTATTAGCATTCCTTTTTAGGAATTGGCGTTACGTTAGCAACTTTTCAGCAGACTTGAAATTCCGCGGCACGGTAGAAAGTGCTGAAGGGACGAGCTAGAATTTAAAAAAAAACCATACAGCGAATAAGAATTACAAAAGGAAAAGAGTTGTAAAAATACTGTATTTACTTTGATTTAAATGTTCTTTAAATTTAATATAAAGTAATCCCCCCTATCGTGAATGAAAATTCCTTGGGAGTTTTTTCCCTTTTTCCATTTTTCCTATGTTAATTCAATTGTAAAAATGGAAAAAGGGAAAAAACTCCCGAGGAATTTTCATTCACGATAGGGGTGAATATTTAATTATTTCATTATTTAATATGTTTTATTGAGTGTTATTTTGCAAATTGTATATTTAATAAATTTTTTTATTGAATTAAACAAAATGTTTGTTGACTTAAAATTTTATTTTTACAAACTGTGTTGTTAAAAATGTTCTTTAGATATTTTTTAATGTAGCCAGGCAATACAGAGCTGACAATAATACCCAATTTTCACGATGCGTTTTCCCCTTTTTTACATTATGTCTTTTTTCGTTTGAAAGCGAGTGGGATAGAGAAGAAAGCATGGTAGAAAAAATACATGAATCGTTATTCTGTATTTCTTTTTTGACATTCCTCTTTGCATTTATTGTGTTTATAAATTTATGATTATTCTTATACGAATATGTTACAAAGGAAATCTGAAAAAAATTAACTCTGACTGCAGAAAATTTAACAACTTTTTAGATGTTTGTTTAAAAAAGAAATACAAAAAGACATATGCTTCTATTAAATCATCGTAAAAATTGGGTGTAAACTATTTGTTTCCTCTTCTACATTTCTTTTTTTTCCTTGAAAGTTTCTGTAATACATTTTTTTAAATTTATTTAATTTTTCATTACTTTTAAATGGTAGTATCAATATGTTCTTTATTATAATGTTTTAAGATGACTTTATAAATTATATAGCATTTTCAGTTTAAATAAAACCTTTTTTAAATTAAACGAAACCTTTTTCAAATTAAACGAGACCTTTTTCAAGACAATCGAAACTTTATTCAAATAGAGTAAAATATTTTTCAATATTTTTTTTGTAGCCGACTCATTCTACTAAATTTAAATTTAAAATAAACGGAGCAACACAAAACACGCATGCTCTTGTTACTTTCTCAGTAACAGCTCGTTTACACTTCAACGAAATCTAGTACGGACGAGATTTTGTAGTTGTTTTTGACTAGATTTCAGATACAAAACAAAATCTACTTCGTGACTAGATTTTGACGAAATATACTCAAAAATAGTTGCGCTTAAGCACGTTATTTCTACAAAATGAAAGCTGGTCGTGGTTGTACCTAACAGTTATCTTTACATATTTCAACGTTTATTTTGCCTACGTGTTTTTACCTTCAGTTATCCTTTAAACTATGGCTGCTATTACTCAATTGGTTTCCATGCACAGCTAGATTCCTTTTTGTAGAAATTACGGGCATTAGTAATGCAACTATGGTTTTCTTCATTAAGGGTTCGTGTGAAACGGTAGCAAAGCACTATGCAAGGCACATTAACACAAGGTAGACTCATTTGGGATTGTAGACATGCTGCTATATAAAAATAAACGACTTGTCAAAATTGTCTTCATAAAAAACTAAAACAATTTAACGCACACATGTACAAATTTTGGCTCATACACATGAAATTTGACAATTGGGTTTTAACTGGGGTAAACAGCAGGCAAACATATGGGCCAACGAATAAAATTTCACTAGCTATAGAGGCTAGTATAAATTTTGAGATTAGCGTTGACATTTTTGACAGCTTTAATTCACCACACAACTTTGCTACCGTTTCACACACACCAAAAGTACTAAAAACTACTTCCCTGTGCAAGAAAATAATTAAATGTAACCAAAAACCAAATATGGCAGCTTTATAACTGAGCTACCCAAACAAGAGCGGCAAGCGTTTTTTTAAACAAGCAAATTCTATTTCAAATACAATTTCAATAAAACAAACCGACATATCGATCTGTCAATTAAAAGTTTTAAGCCGGGTGGTGTCTAACTCACATTCTAAAGGGTTGTTTCGTATAAATTGTATGCAATTGAGAAGAGCTTGCCGCTTTTATTTAGGTAGCTCACTAAAACATTTAAAACAATTAAACATTTTAACGAAATAGTAACCTGTTCAATGAAAAAGATAAATAAAATTGATAAAAATAAATGAAGTTTATTCTAAATAAAAAGTGATGCAAATGTTTAAATGCCTATTTTTTTTATGAATGTATGCATTATGCAACAAACTTTCAGTCAGCTGTTTTGGTTATGAAAACAAATTCGAGCTAATGACAAAAGTAAAAGTGCAATGTAAACGCAATAAATTTTGCAGAAGATTTAAATGAAATTTCCAAGACTTCGGTCGACTGTAAATATAAAAATGAGTGCAAAATGTCACTTTCTGCTTTCTGTTTCACAATTAGCGTCACTCGTTTGCTATAAAAGCTGGAAATTTTACGACATTGTTGCAAATTTAATATCGAGAACATAACTTAAATTAACGAATAAAGGAAAAAACACAGACATACTGAATTGTTCCAATAGACGATTTAACATTTAAAATATGTATGTATCTTTAATCATAAACTGCCTTTCTCTGCTTCTGTCTCATTTCCTTTCATTTAGAGAGCGGGTTAAGACAATGAATGCTTTTAATATACTGAAAATGTACTAAGACTTGTGGCATTTTGACTTTGAATTAGCAGAATATCAAAATTCCAACGAAAATTTCAAGTTTACTACGAAAGAGAAATACAACAACAATAGCTGCAGTTACAAAATGAATGCACTAAATATGTTCATATAAATGCAGTAAAATATGTATGCATGTATTTGAAAATGGGTGTGTGTGTATGTGTAGATGTACGAACACTGCAGACAAGCCCTGCAAATAATAGGACTAGTCCAAAGACGCGAGTAAGGAGTAGCCCACAAAGGGCTATGACTACTCCAAAAGTAACCCAAACGTATGGATAAAATATGGTCTATTTAACATTACGATGTCCTAGGGCAGGACCATATAACCCATCCTTGGACTACAAAGGAGTAGTTTTAAAACTACACAAGAGGATTAAAAACGAAAACATGTCGTAAAAAACGAAGAAATGTCGTCCCACTACAAACACTTTTTAACAATGACATGGTCCATGCTTGCATTACATCGGACCAGTCCATGGAGCCCAATATTATTTGCAGGGATGAAACTAGTATTAAGGTAGAAATTTACTTGTAAGTTTTTTCTAGAAAGTAGTTGCACTTTTTATTTTATGTATACATCTAAGTATCGTTTTAAACGTTGGGAGTCCAACTGGTTAATTTTTATGCATTTTTAAAAAGTTTAAAACTAGTGGCTTTATTTACAGTATAAGTCTGTATAAGAAATAATAAAAGCAAAACTAAATTAGACAATTCTACTCCTTTAGACTTAATTAATTATTGTTTTTAGCAAAGTAGGAAAACAAAAGCACTAATTTCGCAAACTTTTGCAAAATGAACAAAACTAATCAAGACTTTTAATTGTATTGTACATGAGCACAACCAAAACAAAAACTTTTTAGGTTCCTAATTCTGGCAGTCGTGATCAAGTACTTTCTCGATTCGAAATCAATTTTATTTCAGTCGACACTGAACGAATCGAAATTAAATTTTCAGTATTGTGAAACTAAAGTTAATGCCTTAAAACACTGAAAAAATAATTCCGTTTCATTCAGTATTGACTGAAACAGCTAAGAATTAAATTGCTTTCGAAACGAGAGAACCCACCTTACACAACGGGATATATTTTGTTTGGAATATTTGCAATATTATTACTGCTGCATTGATTTAAACATCAGTAATTGCTAAGTTTAATTTTTAATAACAGATTACTTGAGCTAATAAAATAAAGTGAAAACGTTTTATGTTGTTGGATTTATTTATAAATACTATAGAGGTATATATGAATGTTTTCAAGTTAGTTTAGAAAAATATGTATGCAAATTAATTGTGGAACTTAATACGTATTGTAAATTGTGATAGAGATTTAAATGTGACTTTCACCAGCTGTCGCTGCTATTTTTGTGTTTTTATCATCTTTAACATGTGCATTATTAAATGTTTAAGAAATTATCTGCCTATTTTTGCCTAAACACTTTCTATCGTATCAGTGTCTTTAGGTTCCAATGCCATTCACTAGAACGGAGTTTTTCAATGCTTGGCACTCTGAAAAAGACCACAAGAAAAATATATAACGCTGTCAAACATTACATATTTATGAAAAGTGGTATAGAAAATGATGAAGATGATGACCATAAGCATGATAAGCAATCAGATCAAAATTGTCTTAGCAAACTATCCAAGAAGTGGATGCATGCACACAGAGCAAAGTATGTTCTCGAGTGAATCTTTAAATATTAGTTGGATGAATCTTTTCTCTTTCCCTGTAAAGCCTCGTCAAGTTTTTTGGAAGCAGACTCAAAGGAAGGACAATTAAGACCCGGACGACCTTCCAAATCGTTTTTAGAATATTTAAAACGTTTTAATATACAAAAAACACAAATTAACATAAAGTAGAATCAGTGATTACAAAAAATTGAATTTTTTTCCGTGTATATTAAGAATTGAATGTTGTTTTTAAAGTTATTTGTGACACTGATTTTTTATTTTTTATGAATTTTTAAAAACAAAAAATTTTTTTTAACTTCAACAACATCTCTGAAACTACTACTACTAATATGGTGACCCATTTTCAAGTTATTCCAATATATGTAGCGGAAGTGCCTTAATTTTGGCCATAACATTATGTCTCGAAAAGTCGAGCAGATAGAAAAACTAAGTGCAGATTTGGATTCAGCGTCCCAAAAAAAAAAAAATTAAAACAACATTCAGCTCTTAATCAACAAAAACCTTGTTCCCTTGTATTATGAAATGATTTTGTAGATCTTATGTCAGTTATTTTTATATGGAAAGCGCCACACCAACGCAATTGAATCCATCAATTTTTGGCGTAAGATCGTGCCAAGTCATTTGTTCGTACAATTTTTGTCCTTATACCCTTATCCTTTAAAAGAGTTATGAGTTTTTTCGCTCTAAATTTGTCATTGGGACCACTGTGACCAGGTGACAAAGAGAGAAAACGAAACAATTCGTTTTTTAGTCATCTTCATTATTCAATTAACCGTTACAGTCGTACATTTGAGTAAAAAACAGATAGAGAAACGTATTTATTTGCGTAATTGATTTATTTCTTGTTTTGTTTGTGTAGTGTTATAACATGAGTTAAATCCACGGACTTTTTTTAAGCTGGCAAACGTTTCGGTTTGTATGTTTTCGTAGTCTGGCTTTTAGTGTATGTATATTTATTTTAGAATACTTCGAGACATGTACCCCTGATACTAAAGAGAGAGAGAGAGAGAGAGAAAGAATATCACAATTTATTTTCCTGTTGATACCATGTTTCACTTATGTTGAATTTGCAGAAATTTAAGAAACTGGCAGAATGCCCCGATATGATTTTCGTCAACTTTCCGCATTATAAAATTTGGTGGATTTAACTAAATAATTAAAAAAAGGAATACGGGAATTTACCTTCTTTTTATTTATTTTTTAAACATGAAAATAATTTTTAAACTCTAAAACCAACAAAAAATGTTCGTGGCTCTTATTGCAGTGTTGTTGTTGTTTCTACAACAGACAAGTAAATTGTTTATTTTTTAGAGTTGTTGTTCTTCCTACAACGAACAAGTACCAAATTAGTTTTTTTAACCAATTTTTGTAGTATTGTTGTTTTTTCTACAGCAAACGGCGACAGGTATAAAGCAGAGCAGCCAAAATTTTATCATCTTTCTCATTTGTTGATGCCTAAAGCTTCGTACAGACGATGGTCAGATCTGACAATCTTGTAAGCAGGCGTTGCCAACAGCAATATTTTTTTAATTTTTTTTTTTTTTTTTTTAAATTTCCTAATCTATTCCCGCGAAGCTCTTCGCTTGTCTGCAGGAAATAAACCAGAGTCTCTGGCGGGAATCGAACCCGCAACCCCGGCGCTGATAGACTAGCTCTCTACCAGCTAGCCTACCGGGGCACAATGGTGCAATTGTCAGATGCATTAATTTTGCACTCCTGCAAATACAAATGAGCTTACAATGTTCACACAGCTGTAAGATATTTTAGGCAATTTTAATGCAGTTTAAGCAACGCTGCTTACCAATATTGTAAGATCTGACCATCGTCTGTACGAAGCTTAACAACAAGTAAAAGACTATTCCAAAGGCTTACTAGTATCGCAGGGAAAATATAACAGCCACTATTACTACTACTTTTACAATTGCAGCTATAAAAGTTTATGCTTCATTTAATATCACGTAGTTTCACATGCAAAAATGTACAAGCCCATTAGCAAAAATCTATCGCTTTTGCTATTCAATTCTTATTTATGTAGTCACATCGTTCGGGAAGAAGTGTCCCACTATGGTAATATTTACACTTAGAATCTACTTAGTGTCTATATTTTATGACGAATTAGAGCGCTTTGGTGGTTGAATATTAACTGAATTTAGTAGTATCGCTTTTGGCTCTAAAAAGTACTCTTTTGAAGTTAAATTTTTTATTAGTGTTCTTTATTATAAGAAGTCGGCCATTTTACTGTTTATCTTTGTTTGTTTTTGTAAGGCGAGTCTGAGTAAAATAAAAAATAACCGAGCTGCAAGTTTTAGAAATTAGCAAAAATCTATAGAACATTTAGTCAAAACAATTGTTATGGCCAATTTCACCGATTCTATTTAAATATAAATTCATATTTAAATATATTTTTCATATAATTTTGTTTAATTTGTCGCAAATATGCTCAAACACTAACCTAATAAAAGTTTCATCATATTATAACACTAAAAGAAAAATAAAAACACTAATTTTCAACAAAAATAACTAAAGTCATTGAATAAGCAAACCGTTAAAAAAATCACCAATATCCTTTAAAAAGAGACAATTATCATTTTTTTAGTTCACTTTTATTGGCTTAAACAAAATTAATGTATGATAAATTATTAAAAATGTACCCAATCTACCCGAAAAATGAGTTTGGGCTGTTTTGAGCACATATTGAATAGTTTTGTGTACTAGAACGCTCGCTCGGTACCATCTTTTTTTAATATTTAAAATTTTACTTTATTTTGCAACACCGATCACTCGCATAACTTGGCAAATTGCTTTTGTACTTGGTATTCACTTTTTAACTGCAAATCGTTGCGAATAAGTCATTATTACATGAGCAATGTTCATTTTTGTTATTGTTGTAATTGTATAACAGTTACAATTATCTGAACAACTATTAAAAGTGGCGAAAAAGTTTAATTTTAGAACTCATTTTTCGATTCTAACGTAATTTGTTGTTGCTAAATTCACTATCTACTGCTTAACTACCAAATGTGACGAAGTAGTTCAAATTTCGTAGATAATCGAAAATTACTCTGCCAATTGCTTGGTCATCTTCATATTGAAATATGCAGTTACACACAAACATATTCGATTTTTTTTGTATAATACAGTGACACAATGCAAACGGAAATTGGTATATATTTTAAAAAACTCCTTAAGATTTTATGGACTTGGACTAAAAGCATCATTGGACTTTAAGAATAAATCCAAAAGGAAAACATAGTGTTTAAAATTAAAGTTTATCAATAAATATAAATGTATAAAAATTGTATTTACCTATGAAATCGAGAAACATTGTTTTTTGGAAAATTAATTATTAAATTAGCCAAATAAGAAATAATTAACAAAAGATTTTGAAAAGTTTATTTATTTAAACAGAATATAATAAATTTAGTTAACATATGTTTCAAACACTTAAAAAATGTCAAAGGTAAAAATAAATTTTAAAAACAGGTATTTTTATATATAAATCGGAAAAGGCAAAACATTTAAGAACACTTTCCTCCTCTGTATGTAAACCGTTTTGAACAAAATATACACAGAGAGGTGCTTTTCTTTCTTAGGAGGGTAGGGTAGCACTGTTACCGCCGAATCTTTGATCCTCAATTAGAATATATCAGGCGTGGTCTCTATAGAAAAGTTATTTACCAGTCCTTTATAAAAACTGACGCCAGTATTATAATTGATTGCGGCTTGGATCTATGTTCAATTATTGGCCGACGACCTTTATTTAAACTTATTCGTAACAGAGTTAGCCGTACACTGAAAGAAAAATGCTTCATATATTTAATGCATCATATTCATAAAAACATTTCATTATCTAAAGGGAATTTCATAGTTTTAATGAAGTATTTTCGTTAAAATCGCTTCATTGGATTTCGTTATTACGTTTAAAATTTTCATTGGATTTATGAAAACTTAAGTTTGTCCAAGTAAAACAAACATTTTAATTGGGAACATGAAACAACAATATACAGACCAGAGAACTGCAACAATACATAATACTCGCGAGCGCACTCGCTGTTTACTAAATCATTTTTAGTCTCGAATACTTTTAAGCACTCGCTTTTACTGATATGGTTGGCTCGTTGGCTCGTTCTTCATACAAAGCGAGCTTCATGCATAAAATTATTCACAATAACTTTTTACTTGTGCATGTGTGAACTACATAAAGTAGTAAGAGCCCAGAAAAATGTATGAACAATATCACAACAACGCAAAGCTAAGTTTCGTGTTTTTTCTATTTTCATATTCGGTAACTTTTTTGTATTTAACTTACACGACTGAGGTGTTACGACCAGCTTGTAACAACAACATTCACGGCTTATTCATTAAGTATGTATATGTTCGTGTATTTAAAATTCAACATTAAATGAAAACGTGGCTGCCAGATTTTATGATTTGTCCTAGGTTGGACGATTTTAGGCGTTTAAATGATTTAGTGCATATTTTGTTATTTATTTTATGGATGAAAACTAGTAAAAGAAAAAACTCAATTAGCAGCCGATATATACCGTTAATAAAGAGCGCACTCAGCCATTTAAAAAAATGTTATTATATGCATCTTTAGCATCATAGAATATAATTGTGTGTGTGTTGTAAAATTTGTTGTCAAAAATTTATAAATATATAAAAAGCACAATACGTCGCACAATGAAATAACGGAATGCGCAGCGTTGCCACTGGTCAATGTTTTTGTAAAAATATTTACATATAAATGAAATTGACGTATAAAAAAATTGTGATTCATAAGCCTGTCGCATTCGTTATATATTTTAATTAAAATTTTCCACGAAAACTTTTCTTATAATAACTTTTAAATTCATTTTATTTCATAATGAATTTAGCCCTACATGTTTACTTAAATATACGATCATTGTTTTTTTTCCTAAGCCATCTGGCAACGCTGCTTTAAGTATTACTACGAATGACGAATGCTGCGAGTAAACACTTGTGCACTCAGCCAATTATAGCTCTAGGTCAGCGAAGGGCAGATAGAGAACATTGAATAAAAGAGAGTAAATTAGTTGATTTATCAGAAGTACGAGTGCTATTGCCGAATGTTGAAATAATATATTTAAGAAACAATACAAAACAGAACTCATATAAATTTCATTGCGTTTGCTAGAGGCTCGTATGTTGAAAACACAATTTCTTACGAGTACATACAAAAACAATAGGCTGTATTAAATACACCGCAACTCGTTTTAAGGCGAGTATCATCAATCATAAAAACGGGTGCTAGTTGCAGTTCTCTGATACAGACATAACTTTATTCATAAATTAAAACAAAATTATAGTTTCTTTAAAAAAATGTTTAATTGTTAATTAAAAAATGTAAGATTTAATTATTTCATACATCTAACGTAATATGCCATTAAATTTATGAAACTAAAATTTTTTTTTTGATAAAACCAACATATTTCAATAATTGAAAAAAAAATTATTTTTATCATTCAAATAATTCTAAAGTCTCAATAATTAAAAGTATAAAAATATTTCGAAAAAGCATGCCATCATAAATTAAAATTTTCATTATGACAATGAAAAATGTCATTATAGTTAGTAATGAAACAAAATCTTTCAATCCATATATATGAAAGTTTTTAGTTTTCTTTAATATGTACATACCTACCTACATATAGAATGTAATAAGTAATGAATAAACAAATGTTCTCCTTTAAACAAAAACCCACCCTTATTTTAAACTGTTGTCAACCAAATGATGTATACGCAAAAGCTTGTTTTCTCTTTATGTGGAAAAATCAACGTTGTTATTGTGGTTATGGACAAGTTAATCCCATATTTACGCTCTTTATTGAGTAATGGTAAAAAACATAGTTTTTTAATTCAAAAACTACACTGCCCCGGTAGACCAGCTGGTAGTGATCTAGTCTATCAGCGCCGTGGTTGCGGGATCGATTCCCGCCAAAAAACTCACTCTGGTTCCTGCAGACAAGCGTAAAGCTTTGCGGGATTAGCTTAGGGAATTAATAAAAAATATTAAAAAAAAATTCAAAATTGAAGTCAATGAAATTGTGTCATTAAAATCTTGTATATTTATTATCAAATTAATGAATATTATGAAATAAAATCATTGAATCTAATAAAAATATATTTATTCATCCAAGGAATAATATTCATAGATCTAATGTAATGTTTTATTAAAGACATTTTAATGAAACAGGTTTCATTGATCCAACGAAACGCAGCATAGGTTCCTTTTTAATGCAATTTTTCATTTGATTAATGTCAAAATTCATTGGTATTGCGAAGAAAATTCTTTCAGTGTAGTTGAATGATTGTACCCATGGTAAATTATGGATCAGTCTTCAAAAAATTTTGTAGATTAATTTCTGATATTAAAAACCCTTAATTAGGGCAAATATTAAAAACAGCTATTAATTTTTTTTGCGTTTAATACGTTGGTGAATTATGGACTGATTATCATAAAATTGCATAGTGTTAATTGTGACCACATAAAGCGAAACTGGACAAAATTTAACCACAATATCTAATTTTGCTCCGGTTTAAAACGTATTTTAATGATTGTGATTTATATGGGACCTATGGTAACTTATGGACCGATCTTCACGAAATGAAGTAGTGATATCTGGTTATATAAAATGAATTTGTGGAAAATCTCATATGAATCATATCAATTTGTGCATTCCGCGGCCATTTATGTTACTGAAGTTAAATATCAATCGAAATGAAAAATTGATGTCCATTTTTCATTATCCATATTATGATAATTTTCATATAAACTTAAATCGCATATTAATACAGATTTGGGGTATTCACAAGGTGAGCTATCATGTTATATTGTCATAATGTTCTGACATTTTACAATGGTTAAAAAATATTGTTGTTGCTTTGTTAACAAAAAGTGTTTTAAATAAATAAAACTTTTCTTGCTTTACAAATACAGCAATACAACAAAAATATCATAAAAATTTGTATTTATTTACAAGGTGTTGGTGTTGTGAAATTTAGACCACCGTGCTAGGTTATTACAATGGAAGCTTAAATTGAATTAAAATGTACCAGCCTGGTAAATTAAGCAGAATTTTGTAATTAAAGCTATTTTATATATAAATGTTATATAATTTCAAACCTTAAAACTGTCCGTTAGTATACCAACTTAACAACATGTTATGGAGGGTATGAAAATTAGATTAGAAAGCATGTGAAACATACAAATTATACAGTGTGATAGTAAAAATAAATTTTAAAAGGACCTGGCGTCGTTAATTGCTGGCTTTATTGACTAGATTATCTGGTAATTATCAGAATTTCCAATACACCCTTAAATTAAAATTTAACCGATTGGAGTAATTTTATTAGGTGCTCATTGAAATAAAACCATACATTTTGTTTTGGGAATTTTTTCTCTGTATTTGCAGAAGCTAAATGTTACCCATTTTTTAGTCGGAAATATTTTTAGGTTAATAAAACTTTTTTGGAAATATTTACTGTAATATTTTCAGTTTTTTAATTTTAATAATCGTAAAATAATTCTTTTATTATTGTAATAACAAAATTATAGTTACTTTTGTATAAAAAGAAACATAAGTGTTCTTCGTAAAATCCATTATATAATGCAAAACTCGCGAGGATAGCAAAATTTGCAACAGGGTACGCACATTTCAGTTCAAGAGTCAATTTGTACAATTTCGAAAAAATCTAATATACATTTATACATACATATTAGGGACGAAACGATATGCCTGTTTGCCGATGCGATATCCATACCGATTTTCAAAAACATATATCGGTGATACCATTAAACAAAACTCAAGTAGAGTGATTTTTTTGGTCAGCAAAATAACAGTGTAAGACAGCGATGCAAAACGTGGCACAATTGGGCCTTTTTTGGAACTTTTTAATGTTTGATGGCCCTGTGGAAATCTATTTTGGCCATTTCAGGTCAAAATTAAACCAAATACTTTTAATCGTTCAATACATTTTTTAATGTTATTTTCTAACTTTTTCGAACACTACTTTTATTTGCGAAATTGTTTTGTTTGTACTGGCCTAAATAAACCACACAAGCGGTTTGTTGAAAAATAATTCATATGTTTTTCTTGTTTGTACGAAAACCAAAAATATAAAATGTTCTCAAACCAATTGTTTTGTATACTGTTACTTTTATTTGCAAATCAGTCTTGCCTTAAATTAAAATTATTTTAAGTAGGTAAATATCAATCAAGAGATCAAAGTAGACTGTCAAGTGATAAAAATGCTTCATACAAAAATTAAGTTTTGTATTGAAAAATAATATTTCGTGTTGCTTTTGAGCAATGGTATTTGTGAAACATAACGGGGGAAATATTAAAGTGGAAGAAAAATGGACAAAAGTACTTTTGAAATTTCAAAGGTATTTTGGCCCTTTTAAATTGCCAATTTGGCCCAAAACAGAAAAACTCAAAATGCATCATTGGTGTTAGATATTATTAATATTTTTAATTGATAATAAATGAAAAAATTAATTATTTTTTATACAACAAAACAGTGAAAGAGGTTATTAATATTTAAAACTGATATTAATAATCTTTTTCTTTAAAAAAACAAATTATTCTTAACTTTTGCGAAAAGAATCCATTACGCAAATTCGTTTAAGCCAGAAACGGTGGAAAAACGTCTCTTAGATGCGATATAAATCATTTAAAAACTTTATTATATCAGCGCCAGTTTCTACAATTTTTGGAATAAAATGTCATTGCGACAGTAAACAAGCTGACCTGTGGCTCTAGCGACATAAGAAGATCGAAAAGCAAATGGCCTTCAGGCGGCTATATTTCTTCAGTTAGTGGTTTTTAAATCCTGCCGCAATATCTTTTTTGTTTTTTATGGCCGAAATATATTTCTGTGCTAAAGTAAAAAGATAAACGGATAAAAATTTAAGGAAAGAATTCATTATTCAGTTTTGATGTTATATTCTGCTTATGGTTGCTTTATTTCTTTTAGCTGTTATGCAAAAATAAGCATTGAAAAATAAATTGTTTGTATAAAAAATACTACAAAAAATATAATATAAAAAGTTTCGTCGGACGCATCGACTTTAAAATATCGTCGATATCGTTATATCGGCAAACCTTAAGTATCGCTGTTATTTCTGAATTCATTAAATCGCTTATACATAGATAGTAAAGATGTATAAAAAATTCAGAAATATGTTCTTCTATTTAGAATTATAATCCTAATTAGGATGTTTCCACACGCGTATAAGCAATAAATACAGTTAATAAATATGTTAACACGTATACGCCATGTAAACTGAAATTGAACTGAGGAAATGAAAATGAAAACAAGTGGGTGAGTGAGAAATTATATTGAAAACAACAATAAAACACGAAATTTCTTTAATTTCTCACTCACTTACTTGTTTTCATTTTCTAAAAACAGGCAGCTACCCTACAAGAAATTGCTGAAGTAAACTAACACACTTGAAATTGTGTATTTAATTCACGTATATATATATATTAAAGTTCACATGTATGAGTGGGACAAAATGTCACACGAACACGAATGTTTACATCAGTTTTTTCATATTGCCTTAATAAAATGATAGAAACTTCTGATGTGTTAACACATCAGCAATACCCATCAGATGATGCATCACATGAATGTCATTGTTCTTGTAGGGTAGTATCTACCTTTTCTACACGGACAGAATTATTTACTAAATCACCAGAAAATATTGTCTGAAAAAAGAAAATTTTGTACGATTCTCGTCCAAGCCAGCAATTCCTTATTGTAAGCATATGTGTAGCTTAATTTAAGCAAAAAGTTATGGCTCGAAGCGAACTAAAATTTACTTAAATACAGCTTAAATAAAGCAACGAATTCTCGTGGTTGATTTCACGAATGTTATTAAATATTAATTCATATTTAACTAAAGTTGTTCATATACATACATAACTTTATTTTTATTTGACTTTAAAAACGAATTTAAAACATAAATTTGTGAAATCGAACATTAATATTTTACAAAATACGAAAAAGAACCGGAATTTTTTACATAAAATCCATAAGTTTAAAAAAATCTAATATAAAAAAAAGAAACTCTTATTAATTTGCTTAACATTTCGATTCAAGTAAGAATTAATTGAATTGAACTAAGTTTTCTTAAGCATTTCCTGAAAAATTTAAAGAAATCCCTAGCATTTATTTATTGATGCAAGAAAAAATCCAGACTAATACTAATTAAATATTAAATGCAGCTTGATTTCAGAAATATCTTTCTTATTTAAAAAAAAACTAGCAACTTTTAAATTTCTTGTTTTAAGAAATTTTGGAACACATACCAAAAACGTGAATTTTTTGATCATGAGAAAATGTTTCTGCATTTAAGAAAATTTTACTAAATACGAACAAAATAAGTTAAAAGCAAGAAATTATTTTTGGATTTTCTTGTTTTAAGAAACGAAATTGATTACTTTAGAAAATAAACTTCCCACAGTTCCACAGTCAATAAGTAGATTAACAATTGCTTTTCTTAGGGCCATTATTACAACTTGCCAATAGTTAAAAGTCGGATTTTGTTGTACCGATAAATAGCTTTGCATTATTACAACTTCTATTTTTTATTGCTGTTCTTTTCAATAATAATAATAATAATATTTAATAGATGAAAACATAATAAATGAAGGTTTAATAATGAAAAGCTATTTATCGGTTCGACAAAATCCGACTTTTAACTATTGGCAAGTTGTAATAATGGCCCTTAATTGATAGTAAAATTAATGTTAATTTAAATTTTATTTTATATTCTATTTTATTTACGTGTAAATTTAAATTGTAAAATGTCTGTAAGAAAAAATCCATACAAAAAATGTCAGTTGACTACTTTTGTCAAATTTTAACTCAATACTTATTAGGATATTCAATTATTCGATTAATCGCGTGAACAAATATTTAAGGTAAAAATATAATCAAAATATAATCGAACATTTTAATATTATTCGGTTAAGCCCGCACAAGGTGACTTTGGCTACCTCGCTAAAGGATTTATTCATCGGTTTCGATGAAATCTTGGGACGTTTCGTCCCTGGTTGGTGTTTCACGTCTGCAGCTTCCTCCACCGAACGTTGCCGTTTAGACATTGTCACCTTTGCAGTGACTGAAGAAGTAGCACTTGGCAGCCCAGCTATGTGGGCTCTTGCCCTTGCCAATGAGTTGGTAAGCTCTTCAGTTTTTTTGGAGCCTAGAAGCTCAGTGAATCGCAAGGCGGCATGCCTTGTGTTAGATGCCCTCTTTTTAGGGTTTTTGCGCCTAGGAGACTTTATATGGTCGCCGTATTTGGTGGGATAGGTGCAACCTTGGGATTAGGTGTTATCATCGCTATCCCTCCTTGCACATGGGAAGCTGCATTGTTGGACGACTACTTCATTCCCAACTTGGCAGCATCCGAAGAAGGGGCTTTATCCGCTCCAATGAAGGAAAGGGCTGGTGCGGCTTTGGAGGTACATAGAGCGAAGTTCAGAGGTACCTCGCTGCAGTTTTTGGAGCAGCCATCTTCTAGTCGAGTTGCCTTACCACTTCCGATCAGCCAAGGCCGACCTTCTTTGGTTGCCGGGACTATTACAGTCTCTGGATTTTTCGTCTCGCTGTCAATCGCAGTCCTTATTTCTTGCCTGTCCGTCACCAGCTTTCGTTATGTGTTTTTGTTGTTTGTCTTTGGTGTTTGGTTCATCTTGATTTTGGTCCCACAAGTGTAGGGGAATTGAGAGGTTAAACACGTCATAGCCCCATTAATGTGGTAAGGGCATGGCCTATTTGCTGAGGTGTCGAGGTATCAGCACAGCTCAAGGCTTTTAAGTTCAGTATCTCCATTCCAGGCACCGCTTGTGACGTTACCTGTAATCGAGTTACAAACCACAGCCTAGACTCAGCCACCACATCAATGCAAGATCGTTATCCAAGGTGGTGGAATCGAATTATGTTAATTTTGTCAAGTTTAGAAGACCAAACATTTAATTTTTTTCATACAAGTTTTATAAAAAAAAGTAATAAAAGAGGAAAACTTTTTAAAATAAAAATAGCATAAAAATTTAAGCAAATCCTTTTAAATAATCTTACAAAAAGAGAATACAGTTAAAATGAAACAGGATTTAGTAAAGATTCTCTCACTTATTGTTGACGTTGAAGAGATTGAAAGTTAAGCGTTATAAAGTAATTATAATAATCTTGTTAAGGTCTGGTAGAAGGTTGTTTTTATTCGTCTCAAAAAAATTATTGTGGTAAAAGTCTGTTCTAAACGTTCTTAAAAATAAATTATTCCCAAACTCTTTTGTTTTCATTCTTTGTACTATTCTTAATATATTTTTAAAAATTGTTACTCGATGGAAATGTTCCTGGGTTAAGAAACAATAAAAGGGTATTTTAAACGTACCAATTTTTATTTTACATTAAAAATAAACTTTTGCTGTGAAAAAACAAATTTTCGATTAATCGACATAAATTTTTCGAATTAATCGTTAATCGAAAATAAGCAACTTTATATTATACGTACAGTAAACCGCCCAAAACAAATCGCCTAATCGAACAACGGTTAATCGATTGAATACCCTAATACCTATAAGAGATTAATGTTAGTTACTTATAAAAGTCCTTTTCAACGTTACAGTTTTAAGTGAAATTTTATTTTTTTTTATTTATGAATCATAAATTTTTTTTCTTTTCATATTCATATTTTTAGTGTTGCTCAAACCGGTAATATCTAAATATCCATTTTTCGAACATCGAATAAACCGGTTATTTTGTTAAAATAAACCGGTTATTTAAAAATGTGTAATTTTTATACATTTTTCCTTACTCTTTTTGTAAATACACCCGTTATTAAAGTATTTTTCAAAATGTTATATGGGATTCCCTTAAACTTTTTTTTTGGAGAAAAAAAAAAAAAAATTAACAAAGAACATGCAGCGCAATTACGCATAAAAATCAGGGAGTTTTTTTTATTTTTCCATTTTTTACACTCGAATTAAATAGGAAAAATGGGAAAAGAAAAAAAAAACTGCTGGGGAGTTCTTATTCATAATTGGGTTGATGGTGAAGTTAATACAAAACGCTTATAAAGTTGTTTGTTCTTGTAAAAAAACTAAAATCAATTCAAATCACTACGAAAAGTGTTCAGTCAATAACGTAAAGGTATTCTAAATATTAAATATATTTTTATACAGATGGCATTTATGGAGATATTTCGAACGGGATTAAAAAGACAAAGTTAAGTGCTTGAAGTGCCTTAAAATTATTAGTTGCAAAGGTTCTTCGGCTTTGCAACTTTGATTAATATCACCTTTAATTAGTCTACAAATAAAACTCGACTTCGTTCCAAGTATTTCTAAAGATACGGCAAATATTTCTGTACTAAAATACGCTGCCAAAAGTTAATCATTGGGAGAAATATTAGACCGTTGTGTCGCCGGAAACGGACGTTAAGACATTACATTAGCATATCTTTATGCTAAAAATACAACATTCCGGCGGAATCAACGATACTGGAAAAAAAATTCACTAATTTTTTTTATTAAAACACCAAAAACTAAAAAACTAAATTGAAGAAATCGAAGAATGTCATGGAAGGTTTAAAATTGTGGTCGACGAATGGACAGATATTTTATACAAAATACATGTTCATATTACTACGCGTTTCAATAATTCTATAACAAATTCATTTAAAATATATCGAGCCCTTATATAAAATTTTACAGGAGAAGGTTTTTTTTAAATATTTTTGCTTCAAGTCAAGGGTTTCGTTTGAAATTGCGTTTGCTCTTATTTTGTAACGGTACTTTCCAGAGATATGAGATTTTTAGAGATGATTTCATCTAAAAACAAAAATCTAAAATGTTGTTGGTTACATCATTTTTGCCATTAGGGCTCGATATCATCCTGGCTAAAAGATTTTGCTTGTAACTTTTCTAAAATATGGTTGGGGTCTACTGATTCATATACACATGCTTAACCACCAACAAATGAAAACTTATTTAAAATTAAATTTTGAGTTTATCTCAAATAAATTATTAAATTCTAAAAACAGAGGAAAGCTAATTTCGAACCACCAGTACCACTGGTTTAAGATTGATGTTTTACTGTTGGCTGGCAGGCACCGCAGTGGTGCAGAGGTTAGAACTCAAAGAATTCTGATGAAAGAATGTGGTGATTCTTGTAGCATGTAAATTCAACCCAGGTTCGAGCCCCAGCTCTGCCAAGAAAATTATCAATAAATCATAATAAAAATCCAAGTCGTAAAATTCCTTCCTTCAGTAAAAATAATTTAATGAAAATTAAATTTGATGGTGGTGTTATAATCGTTTCTTCTAAAAGTCTTTTTTAGTTCGGGTACTTAAAGTTTTACCTATTCAGCATCATATTTTAAACATTTGGCTTTGTGTTTGCTGGGCAAAGGTTCGTGTACACTATATGTTTTTTACATCTGACTTGTCCAATTTTCAAATCACATGTACTTGTGAATGTCGGCAGAATTGCTGTTTTCTATAAGGTTTACAATATTCGTTCACAAACGTACATGTAATTTGCTTCTGCCATTGTCTCTGTTTTATTTCGCATAATTTTTGCAGAAACCAAAGTAGTTCTAGGTTAGAAAATAGCGGGCTGCCGCCATAAAAATTTTTAATTCCGCCGTAAAAGAGTTCAGTCATCTTAACATTTTGTTCTCTAAATTTGAAGATACTAATTAAAGATATTAAAATAAAACGTTTTTTATATATAAATATGTACATTACTTCTATTCAATGGTGAAATGTTCATAAATAAATATATATCGGTATTGTAAAATATTAATTTCATTCGGCTAATGATTCAGTCAATAGTAGACCGGCGCTACTAGTTTTTTACCGGCATAGAGTTCTGACACAGCTGCTGTCAGATGGCTTGTCAAAAGAAAATAGAACCGGTTCTAATTGAAATTTTGTCAGATGACTTTGCGTCTGACTTTAACGGAAGCAATGTTTTAACTGTTACACAGGACATGTATGTACTTTGCAGTGGGGAATTTTAAAAGTCAGATGTTATATCATGTCGTATAGATGAGCTTTAAGCACGCTCTTTTCGCTAATGTGCAGTAATACAAGCACAATCTAAATTTTGCGCACCACAGATCTTTAGTCAAAAAGTACTAATTAGGGTGATCGATCGAATAGTATTCGACCGGTTTTAACCGGTTATTTTAGTTTTGCCCAAGTCGAATATTTTAAAAAGTCCATTTTTCGAATATCGAATAAACCGGTTATTTTAGTAAAATAAACCGGTTATTTTAGGAATGTATAATTTATATACGTTTTCCTTACTTTTGTTATAAATGCACCCGTAATTGAAGTATTTTTCTAATTGAATATTTGGAAAACTTAAACTTTTAATAAAGAATGTCAATACAAAATGTAACAAAAGTCCAAAAAACATTATGATCAATGTAAATACAAATCGCTTATTTAAGCGTGTGTTCTTGTAACAAAAACCAAGAACAATTCAAAACACTACAAAAAAAGTTCAGCTTAAAAAGTAATCAGCAATTCAATATTTGAAAGATGTCATCTCTGGTGATAATATCTAACTGATATAAAAGACAATGGTGCTTAAACGGCCCTAACGTCACGACTTATTAATCACTTTTAATTAGTCTACAATCTTGACATAAATATACGCCAAGTAAAACATGACTCTGTTCCAAGTAGTTTTTATGAGACTGGAAATAGTACTTTACTAAAATATGCTGCCAATAATGAATGAAAAACTCTTCAGTAGTTCTGCTTAAAACTACACCATACCGGCGAAATCAACCATATGGAAAAATTCTTCCGTTTTATTTTTTAAATTACCAAGAACTTAAAACAAAATTGAGGGAATCAAACAATCTCATCGAAGGGTTTAAACTGTGATCGACGAATTGACAGATATTTCATACAAAAAGCATGTTCATATTACTATCGTTTCTATAATACTGAAACAAAAAAAAATTTAAATATATAATCCTGGATAAGAAGTTTTTTTTTGCAACTTTTCAAAAATATGGCTGAAGTTTACTGATTCATATAGACATGCTTAGCCACTAACAAATTGAAACTTATTTAAAATAAATTTGGGAGAATATCTCAAATAATAAATTTATTAAATTCCTAT
The DNA here is from genome assembly GCA_949318255.1 of Pollenia labialis. NCBI lineage: Eukaryota > Metazoa > Arthropoda > Insecta > Diptera > Polleniidae > Pollenia > Pollenia labialis. Next base: position 48,376,150 of record OX439141.1, read on the forward strand.
AATTTTTTAAAACCAAAGTTTTTCAAAATTTCTACAGCTATTAAATATTTGACGTCCTACACGTAACCACTAGTTTTCTTAAAGAACTGTTGCTTTTGCAAAACGTTTGGCTAAAGCAAACATTATTTAACGGTTTCTTAACTACATTATACATAAGTACAATTATCATATTAGACATAAAATTTAGCAAATAAATAGAATTTGTTAAAAATAAAGCCTAAGTTATCAATTTACTGGTCGCGCTTTTTTTATTTTATCGTCAAATATTTGTTAAATCTGAACATATCTATGTATTTTGTAGGTTCCTTACCTTCGTGAATTGTTTTTTTTTTATTCAAATTAACTTTTTATTACAAAAAATAATTTGATTTTTGTGTTTTTATGTATTCGAATTAAAACCGGTTAACCGGTTATTTTTAAAATGCTTAACCGAAAACCGGTTTTTTTAAAATAGCAACTATTCGTAATATTCGAAAACCGGTTATTGAAAAAAGTCGAATAATCGATCACCCTAGTACTAATTGAACCAAATATAGCAAACTCCATTGTATACTTTTTATTTTTGTTGTTGATATATTTAAAAGGAATAATACAACTTAATCAAAACAATCAAATTGGCTCATAAATAATAAATCATGATTATTTCGGCGCTGCGAAATGTGGTCCAAAAAAGAAAAACAAAATTTACCCAAATTTCAGGGATATTTTTCATAATGCGAAATGAATAAATTTTTTTATTTAAATGTCACCCCGTAAAAAAACTAAAAACTAAATAACACTAAAAATAAAATTAAATATGGCCCTAAATTTGGGGCAATTCTTCTATATGAAAAATCATCTTAAATTTTTTAATGAATGTTTAACCCAAAAAAAGTAAAAATAAAAATCGAGAAGATTTTTCCCAACAGAGACGGTACCGCAACCAAGTCAGGTCTTTTGTACTCACTCCCCTTTGCTTCCCAATGGAAACTAAGTAGGTCTTTTACTGGTGATGCACCTACCCGTGACGCGCATATCGCGTCGTGCCCAAAGTATCGCCTTCTTGCCCATGTCAGCGCCGGACAGTCAAATAGTATGCCCTCTGCCAGGCCCATTCAAAACATATGATGCTTGACCGTGTGATGACCTGTCAGATAAGCCGCTTACAGTCGTAGTTCTCGTCTTTTGAAACCATTCTTCCTCATTGTCTTCCCTGAGAAGATCAGTTCCTTTGCCTGGCGCATTCCCGGGACCGATACCAGTGTCTTTTATACTGCCTTAGAGCCCAGCCCTTTAAAAGGACTGCCCTTCCCAGCCCACAAAAGGGCTTAGGCCCACTATTTGTGCGTTTGCGCCAGCCCTAGCTAGCTCATCAGCCCTATCGTTCCCCAGGACCCCTGAGTGTCCCGGCACCCAACAATGCGTCATTCTGTTCCTAGCGCCCAGCTTCTGTAGCCTTTCCCGGCATTCCGCCACCAATTTCGAGGACATTTTACAGAAAGAGAGTTCTTTATTGGTCGCTTAGCTATCAGTGAATATCACAATGCTGTCACCAACCCCTGCTTTTCCAAAAATATTAATACAGCACACATCATTAGCGTGGATCTCGGCCTGGAATACACTAAGTGATCTACCCATGAACATTGAGATCCGCGTGTTTGGTCCAAATACCCCAGCACCAACTCCATGCTACGATTTAGATCCATCGGTGTACCAATATAGTCCCTGGTTTCCATTACTAGGATTTCCTCTGTCCCAGGCCCCCCGTTAGGGAGGATCGTGCTACACCTTCTGTTAATGCCAAGTTCTGTGGTCTTAATGTTCGTCCTCGTGCAGACCGATATACCAGGAACTAATTTCATCAAACCAGCATCTCCGTCGACCCTATCTGTAAGCTCAGATGTTAGCTGGATTGCAAAATTGTCTTAAGTGCCACCGTTGGACATGTGTGCATCACCCCCGTTAGTGCCAAACATACAATTTTTTCAGCCTACTGCACTTTCCGACCGCAGAAACCTGCTGAATCTTTGGCCACCATACCAAGGATCCATAAGTGACAATCGGCCTGATCATCATAAAATACAGCCATTTAAACATACTGAGGGCAATGCCCCAGGTCTTCCCAAATAAGGTCCTAACTGCCATCTTAAGTGCCTGATCCAGGTGCGAGTTTCAGTTTAGCCGTTTATCCAGAACAATTCCCAGATACTTGACTTCATTGGAGTACTCGATTTTAGCCATTTTCACTAAAAGCCTACGAACCCTGTAGTTCTTTTTTGATACTTTCTATATAGAAATTTTGTATCTAAAATTTTTCGAGTTGTTGAGAAATTAAAACTGAAATGTTTTTATGGTGACATAAACTGTTTTACAAATTGAGAAAAAGTTTTTTATCAAATAGAACTTAACATTTTAATTGTAAAACAAATATAGTTTTACTTTAAGGATATTATTTCGTATTTTAATCGATATTATTACTTCTTAAGTGTAACGCAAAATTTACTTCTGTCCTGTCGTGAGTTTTTAATAAAAACTAGGAGCATCTTTATTAATGGTTTATAAGCAAAACTCACAAAAACTGTATTTATAATCGATTAATAGCGCTATTAAGCTGTTATAAAATCTGTAATAATTTTTAAATATTTATGCCTTTACCCCTCCCTTAAACGTTTAATTAAATGGCATTTCTAAATATAAAAATTCGTTTTACTATTATTTTGCAATTTCTTTAGATTAAAGTGTGAAAAAAATTGTTAATTTGAGAAAAAAAAACTTAATAAATTAATTTAATTGCTACAACCGGTAAGTTTGCAAAGAATATGCTATTTAGAAACACAAGCCCTGCTATGCACTTAATAAACCAAAAACGATATACATATGCAGATGCCATTGCTCAAATTCCCAGACGTCCTAAAATTTTTCGGGAGGAGAACGATCCATTCAAAACACCGGATGATATATTTAAAGCAAGGTATCGCTTTAATAAAACAACAGTACAACAAATTGTCAATATGATTAAACATTAATGAAAAAATATAGAAAGGAAAAATTATATAAAAGTGCTTAAGGCTAGATTACACTATCTCACAAACCTTACGTATTCCATAATACTTTGTGCGATAGAAATCTAAAGAGTTTTGTTGCGACTGTCAAAAAATCTAATTTAACATGACAGTTTGTAATCACACCATCACACAAAGTATTAACACTCACACATAAAATAAAATGCATCCCTGATCCAATGAAAAGTATTATTGTTTTGAAATTTTTCAAAAATCGATGAAGTCGTATGGGATGTCAAAATTTTATCTTTAATACTTGTCATTTTCATCACACATGCATTCATACTATCAGACTTTTACATAATACTTGAGTTTTTGACATGTATTAATACAAAGTATAATAGTGTAAACTAGCCTTTAGCAATATATTAAAATTTAAAAATTATTTTTTGTTTATATTTTTGCATTAATTGTTTATGTTAAACATGTGTATGTTGACAGTTTAAGTTAAGGTTTAAACCACCACCATTGGCCGCTGAAACTAGCAAAAAAAGTTTAAAAAAATACAACTCAAAAAGTAAATACGGAGATTAAAGTTAATTTAATCGCTAATCTCTAACCCAAAAAGTGGCCCTAAGTAAACGATTATTTCTATAATAAAGTGTAATTTGATTATGCAAAATTCTTTCCAAAGCCTTTGATAAATATGGTAGAATCGCAATTGGTCGAAAATCGTTGTTGGTTTTTGTTATGGGCAAGACTTTCGCCTTCTTCCATCGAGAGGGAAAGGTGATTGCTGCGAAAACTTTATTAAAAATATGAGTTATCTGTGGAAGAATCGATGGAAGAAACATCTTAACAAACAAAGGATGTAGACCCATATCATTCGATTTTATGGAAACACAGCTTTTGTAGACGTCAATCTGGGCAACACAGTTAAAAGAGAAATGGTTTAAAGGCAGATGATTTATACGATAATCATCATAGAACTCATGATTTGCTTCTGGCATATTAATGTTTACAAACTTCTCATTTATCTCATTAGGGCTTGCAATGCATTCAGTAATATTTTTGTGTTTACCAATACCAATATCACGAATAGTCTGCAACGTTTTCTTTGTATCAATTGAATTAGCAAATTTCTCGGCATACAAATTTGATTTAGCTTCTCTGATCTTTTTAGTAACGATCCTTCTAGATGCACGAAAAATTTCATGAAGCCCAGCTGTTTTGTATCGTTTCCATCTGGCGTAGGCTAAGTCACGTTCGGCTATAAGCCTGTCAATCTGTGTTGTAAGCCATGGTTTATTTTTACGGCTAATAGCTTTTGTTCCTAATGGAACCGTTAGACCAAACAGATATGTTAGATGTTTTTCTAAAAAACTCATTTGTTCATCAACCGTTAACATGTAGTAGATGCTGTTCCAATCAATTTTACGATATTCTTCCTGCAAAGTTGTATTACTGAGATTTTTTAAGTCATGATAAGTTATTGTCTGGTTTGGAATTTTTAGTTTAATATCAAATGTCATAAATATAAGATCGTGCTTAGAAAAACAGGGTGCCGATAATTGATCGCATATAAGTATGGTAGAAAAATTAGATCCAAAAATAAAATGGTACTAGTCCCGGGAATTTCAGTTATTTTATTTCCCGTTTTCCCGGGATTTTTCTTGCGGGATCCCGGGAAATAAAAAATTCCTCATAATTTCAAAAAACAGCTATTTATACTTTAAAATTTAGTTTTCTATTCTCTAAAAATTAGCATCTGTGGATGGGTTGCGGATTAGATCAATTACAAGAAGTGAGAACATATTTAAATCAATGAGCAGTGCAACAGTTGATAATTATTACATTTAGTGTAGTGAAGAGTTAATAAAGTACATTAATTCAAAAAAAGATGCAGGCAGTAAAGTTTCATTGTCCATGACCAAGTCTTAAAATTAGAAGATACCTAAACATATCGCTCCTTTATTGCAAGTCATATTGCATTGTCATATCTACAAAAACAAACGATCTTGGCAAAATGCGATTAATGTTTTCAAAATGTACTGATTTAAAGATATATTTTGCTATATTTTCGGTCCAGTTTGAGATATAATACGAGAAGGTGTGAAGGAAAACTTTGCTAAAGTTACTTAAATTTTTTGATTTTTTGAGATATGACTATGATGCAATGAAGGAGCGATATGTTTATTAGGTGATAAACACAAATGTTTTCAATTTGTGTTGGTTTATATAACAGTGAAGTGCGGGGAAACCGAAATAAAAAAGCATTTTGGAGACTCGTGTAAGATACTACAACATACAACTTTAAAAACCTTGACATGCATTTGACTATTTGTCCAACCTTGGTAAAAAAAAATGAACGAAATTTTTCGGTAACATGATAATTCGTAAATAAAATCAGAAATATACTTTTTGACGACTTACTAAACGCTTTGAGTGTATCAGAAAGTTATTTCCTAAGCCGTTAAAATGTTATATATTTATTTAAAATATTTTATCTATTTTATTTATTAACTTAACATATCTTGAGTACCTCAATTTTTATTTTGTTTTTATTATTGTTTTATGAATTAAATTGTTATGTTTATGTTATCTTTTTATCTTGTATCTAGAGCATAATAATACCGAATAAAAGCATAATAATGGGTAATAAAAGTATTAAGTCAAGTTCCTATTTCAATCTTCAATTAATTTTTTAGTATTGAACCATTTCTTTTACTTTCTTTGTACGTTACGCATTTTTATAAAAGTTTTTTTCATTTATTAAAAACAAAATTTACTTTGGATTATTTATATGGAGCGGGATCCCAGGATCCCGGGAAATTTAAAAAAATTTCCCGCTTTCCCGGGAATCGAAAAAGTCCGGGAAAAAAAACTCTAATAACAACGTTTTTCCCATCATATTTTAGGTGTTTTTAAAATTTGTGAAACAACGCAAGTAGATTTTGTAGTATCACTTCCTCTGCTCATAAAGTGCGCTATAAACTATGTCCCTAACGAACTAGGACTCAAAATCAAAAAAAGAACTAAGTCCCTTAAACTAGGCAACAAGTTCAAACCACAAAAATATGAAAAAACCCCCAAACAAAAATGAACTGAAGCCTCATTAATGGCAAATTATTTCGCAATAATATCAGTCCCCAATTTCGATATCTAATCTCGAATTAAGAAGCTCTAGTTAGCGAAACTGGTGTTTGCTACACCATAGAAGAGAAAATCCTTGCACCTAGCCGAAGGTCGGATATACAGATAAGCTTAAGTAAGCGATTCGGGATTCCAAGTCTCAAGCAAATGACCGCAAGCCTTAAAAATTTACGCGTATCAATATTGGAAGAGTTAAATGCAATTTAAATAATATATATTATGTGTCCCTAAAAATTTTAATTGGAGTTTACAAATTTGGGTTTTGTCATTGTTGTTTCAATATACTTTCCCAAGCATAAATTTTTATTTTATTTTGAAATACAGGCAGTTATTCCATTGTGAAACAATCTCCTTTAGCAAAATTATATTAAACTAGCTTAACCCGGTGCGCTTCGCTACACTGCTTTAACCACTTTATCGGTTGAGAGATATTTAATATATGCATCCTATGGAAGTTAGTTCCACCCTGCGCCTACCCGCTTTATTTTTATTTTCAAAGTGAAGTATACCATAAGAGTGACTTCTACAAAGTTTGAACTTTCTCACTATAACAGTTTTTAAGATATCCGATATTAAACATTGGCGTCCTATGGTGGGTAACACTTCCCCCGCTGCTATTTTATTTCAATTTTGGGGCTCAGAAGATTCTACTACCAAAAGTTCAACAAATTGCTTGCAGCGGCTCTTATTAATATTTCTATCTATGAGGGGTACTGCTCATCCTCTGGCTACCCCGCCCATTTCTATATTGAAATTTATAGTTTACCATAATAGTAGCTTTAACTATGTTTGAAGACTCTCCCTTTAATAGTTCTTCAGTTGAGCGATATTTAATATATGCATCCTATGGGAGGTATTTCCCCCCTGCGCCTATCCGCTTTATTTTTATTTTCAAAAGTGTAGTATACAATAAGAGTGACTTCTAGAAAGTTTGAACATTCCCACTATAACAGTTCTTAAGATATGCGATATTAAACATTGGCGTCCTATGATTGGCATCACTTCCTCCGCTGCTATTTTATTCCAATTTTGAGGCTCAGAAGATCCTACTACCAAAAGTTCAACAAAATGCGTGCAGTTGCTCTTATTTATATGTCTTCTATGAGGAGTACTGCTGCTCCCCTGTCTACCCCGCACATTTTTATATTGAAATTTATAGTTTACTTTAACCACGTTTGAAGACTCTCCCTTTAATAGTTCTTCAGTTGAGCGATATTTAATGTATGCTTCCTATGGGACGTATTTCCCCCCCTGCGCCTACCCGCTTTATTTTTATTTTCAAAAGTGAAGTATACCATAAGAGTGACTTCTAGAAAGTTTGAACATTCTCACTATTACAGTTCTTAAGATATGCGATGGTAAACATTGGCGTCCTATGGGGAAAACCACAACCCAAGCTGCTACTTTATTTTAATTTCGGGGCTCAGAAGATCCTACTACCAAAAGTTCAACAAAATGCGTGCAGTGGCTCTTATTTATATTTCTATCTATGAGGGGTACTGCTCCTCCCCTGTTTACCCCGCCCATTTTTATACTGAAATTTATAGTTTGCCATAGTAGTAGCTTTAACCACGTTTGAAGACTCACCCTTTAATAGTTCTTCAGTTAAGCGATATTTAATATATGCATCCTATGGGAGGTTTCCCCCCCCCCCTCCCCTTCCCGCTTTATTTTTATTTTCAAAAGTGTAGTATACCATAAGAGTGACTTCTAGAAAGTTTGAACATTCCCACTATAACAGTTCTTAAGATATGCGATATTAAACATTGGCGTCCTATGATTGGCATCACTTCCTCCGCTGCTATTTTATTCCAATTTTGAGGCTCAGAAGATCCTACTACCAAAAGTTCAACAAAATGCGTGCAGTTGCTCTTATTTATATGTCTTCTATGAGGAGTACTGCTGCTCCCCTGTCTACCCCGCACATTTTTATATTGAAATTTACAGTTTACTATAATAGTAGCTTTAACCACGTTTGAAGACTCTCCCTTTAATAGTTCTTAAGTTGAGCGATATTTAATATATGCATCCTATGGGAGGTGTTTCCCCTATGCACCTACTCGCTTTATTTTTATTTTCAATAGTTTAGTATACCATATGAGTGACTTCTACAAAGTTTGAACATTCTCACTATAACAGTTCTTAAGATATGCGATATTAAACATTGGCGTCCTATGGGGAAAACCACTTCCCCCGCTGCTACTATATTTCAATTTTGGGACTCAGAAGATCATACTACCAAAATTTCAACAAAATGCGTGCAGTGGCTCTTATTAATATTTCTATCTATGAGGGGTACTGCTCCTCCCCTGTCTCTCCCGCCAATTTTTATATTGAAAATTTATAGTTTACTATAATAGTAGCTTAAACCACGTTTGAAGACTCTCCCTTTAATAGTTCTTCAGTTGAGCGATATTTAATATATGCATCCTATGGGAGGTATTTCCCCCCCAGCGCCTACCCGATTTATTTTTATTTTCATAAGTGTAGTATACCATAAGAGTGACTTCTAGAAAGTTTGAACATTCTCACTATAACAGTTCTTAAGATATGCGATGTTAAACATTGGCGTCCTATGGGGGATTCAAATACCCCCGCTGCTATTTTATTTCAATTTCGGGGCTCAGAAGATCCTACTACAAAAAGTTCAGCAAAATGCCGCCAGCGGCTCTTAAGATATGCGATAATAAATATTGGCATCCTATGGGGGGTACCAATTCCCCTGCCCCTATCGAAAAAATAAGTAGCCTATTTTATTTTTAGGGCTCACGTGATGTTACTGTAAAAATTTCAAATAAATCGGTTCAGTAGTTTCGGAGTCTATAAGCCAACAAACAAACAAACAAACAAACAAACAAACAAACAAACAAACAAACAAACAAACAAACAAACAAACAAACAAACAAACAAACAAACAAACAAACAAACAAACAAACAAACAAACAAACAAACAAACAAACAAACAAACAAACAAACAAACAAACAAACAAACAAACAAACAAACAAACAAACAAACAAACAAACAAACAAACAAACAAACAAACAAACAAACAAACAAACAAACAAACAAACAAACAAACAAACAAACAAACAAACAAACAAACAAACAAACAAACAAACAAACAAACAAACAAACAAACAAACAAACAAACAAACAAACAAACAAACAAACAAACACACAAACACACAAACATACAAACATTTTTCATTTTTATATATATAGATAAAAAGAAATTACCAAGCTGCCTTAAAGTCCTTGTTGTTATTCCCTGTATACAAAATTAGTTAATTTTTGCTTTCATAATTTTCATAAAGAACTTAATTCGTAGTACAAAGATCCGTAAAAAATTCAAAAGTCTTTAAGACTAGTTTTCTGTATACCAAATGATTATTCCATTACAAACTATGAACTCGAAATACAGTAAAAATTCGATAATCCGGATAATTGATTGCAGACCGCAATCCGGATTAGCGAATATTCCGGATTAGCGAATGTATGTATTTATTAAAAATTATAATAATTCATAGCATAAAAACATAAATATTAATTTGTGCAGTTCAGATAAAATAAAAAATTACCATTTTACACACATATGCACATACTTTACAATAAATAATATTAATTTCGTTTGACAAAGTAATCTAATACGGTTGTTTGTCGCGGACTTGTTAAACTTCTTTCTAAGGCTTGATCACGTAATTCATAAAGAATTAAGAGTTTTTCTACTCCTGCATCATTTTCGTCGACCCACTTTAAGATCCTTTAGTTGGCTTTAGTTAGCGAGCCGGTTATTGTTATACCATAGAGAAAATCATCCTTGCGCCCGGCCGATGTCCAAACAAAAATTAGGGTATTATTTAATTTCTGTTTGGAGCGTTTTTTCGCTTCGTAAGGCCTACACTTTGGGGTTTATTTCATTATAATTTTAGGTGTTATATTTTGGGGGGTTATTTCATGTCGACATATGGAAGTCATAAAAACTTTTTGTAAAGATGCCAAGATAAAATTCCCTAAAAAAAATATAACTAATAAAAGGCCAAAAGTGTGTTTTATGTGTGTAGTTTTCAACTTTTGGGGTTTAAAGGAGTAAAATTATTACCAAGTACCAAGACATCGTTTGTTGTATACTTAATTCTATAGTTGTTTAAAAATTTATAACCACGGGCATCAGTAACATAAAGCTGAATGAAATGTGCATTCGCAGTTATCTCACAACCTGATATCAATATATGAGGAATATTTCTAAGCCCACGGTGCCTTCTTAAATATGTTTGCAAATAGTTCTATTAATATTAATGTAACCATGTGTGATTTTAAAAGCAATGTGCTCATAAGGATATGCAACAATTATAATGGAAAATAAAAAATAATGATAAAAAAAGAAAGAAATAATAATAATAAAAACAATGTTCGGTTCAATTAAATTTCGCTTTTTCATAATGTGGAAACAATTTCGAAAATTCTCATTAAGAATTTTATGCAGAAATAATAAACATTCACTTTCTGTCGCCCCACCATCATCTCCTCCTTTGTAGAAGAAATTTGTGTGGAATGCAACAATCACCATTACTAGCGAAAATACACACATATAAAAACACAAGCTCGCATACACTAATACAAATACGCAAGATAGTAAAATTTAAACAATGTTGCAATTATTATCCAAATATGTGTACACTCTACATGCACATGCATACAAACATACACAGATATACATATGTGTGTATATAAATCCGTGTATACATGAATACTTATTTACACCAACACACAAAGAGAATAACAAATAGTAAAAAGTGTTTTTGTATTTGTGCAGTGTATATGCATTGATACAAATGCACATACATACACATGTATTCGCATTTAAATAGGTTCAATAGGGTGGGTCCAAAATTATTTATTCTCTTTTTGTAAAACGATTAGCGGTATACACAGGGGCATAGCAATGTGGTTAATCTGTACATAACATCTTGTAACATTATTTTCAATAAAAGTTTACATTTAAGCCCGGTATAAAACTGTTATTTACACTGTTAAATTATTATTTTTAGGTTATGTTGTACCTTCTGTAAGTACTAGAAAATGCGGATACAATTCAAGTTACTTAACGCGCCCCTTCTTAAGCCGACACTCCCTTTAGATGGACAGTATTTATTGGTTTCGGCACCGTTGTCTAAAAAACATTTAGTTCTTTTATGAGAACATTCTTCTTTTATGAACTAATTTCAATGCACCTTCCTGTGGCCGGCTATAAAAGATTCCACTGTCTACCAAAATAAATTTTGGTGGATTTGATGGAAATGTAAATCTAACCGTTGAACAATGATTGCGAAGATCCTTACAGTAGACCTGTTAAATGTATGTAGCATATGAATGATCTGTTTCCCGAAAAATTGTACATTTTTGGTTTTAAAAATCACACGGTAGATAGCATGCAAAGGGTTTCGGGCGGATGCAACGATTTTCTCACCTATGCTCACTGGATAATTTGAACCACAGTTCGAAAAAAAACATTAAATATCGCTACAGAGTGTTCGGTTCTGTAGATTTGTGGAAAACACAAATGCTAAAAGTGTTTGTGAAGTTAATAATTAAAAAAAATAACGTTTCCTTGTTTGACATCTTCGAGCACAAAAAACCGCAACAAAAAAATTAAAATGTTTAATTCCCTTCGGTTTAAAAAAACATTTATTCTGTTCGGTTCAGTTCATTACTGTTCGTTCGTTTCAGTTGTGCTTAGTGCCCTTATGACTGGTAAGAAACCCCAAAAATTGTTTACAAAATCAAAAAGCCAGCAAAAAAATTGTACACAAACAAAACACATACTTAATACATATATGGACCTAGTGTGTCCAAATACGGGTTTGGACTTAAGAGTGGATTATGGTAGAAAAAGATGAAATGGAGTTTTTCTCAAAACTTAATTTTCACACACTAGGTCCCTTTGCTCGGAGAAGGTCACATATAATGTTCGGCTCTTTCTTGAAAATAGTTACGATCGCTGTTAAGGGTTGTGCCCGTCTACACAACGATTAAAAACATATATTTCGTTCCTAGGTGTGTGTTTCAGCCAAAGTTTTGGACCGATATGGCTAAGACTTGGAATTTAAGAGTTTTTCATGGACAGGCACGCTAGAGTTTTTGATTTTTGAAATAGTTAAAATTTTTAGGGTTGCCATCATATGAAAAAAGTAAAAAACTGGATATCTCGAAAACTAACGGATACATTTTTTGAAATTTGGCTCGATCAAAATACGCAAGGGGTCTTACAAAACGGTGTATAAGCCATACAGACAAAAAAAAATGGTTTTGGTTTTGCTTGAAAAAGTCGTTAATTTTTCCATGAGCTTTGTGTTACCTTAACGATACATTTTTAAAAAACGTTTTTCTTTGTATGTTTTTGAAGAAATAGAAAGTTCGCTACATTTTAAGCTGAGGCTTTCTGAAAGAAAATAATATAAATCAAAAACCGAAACTTAACAAAAAATAAATTTGGAGTTCTGTTATAAACACTTTTCATCAATCAACAACACGGCAGTCCACGGCCAACATTAACAACAAATTAATGCGAATTTCATATTTACGAAAAAAGTTATTTATTTGAGGTTAAGTTTGAATTACACGTTTCACTAACCAAAGCAATAACGTCCAACAAAATATTTTGGTTTTTTTTATTACTTATTGCCCCTCTCATCAAAATTTTATGCACGATTTCCTTCTTTTTGTTTAATAACTGATAAGAATCGTTTTAATTTGTATTAAAATTACACATTTTATTCTGCACAGTGAACGATGAATGCAAATGTCAATTTTGACTGCCCATAAATCAGCTGACATTAGTTTTTTGCAAAAACCTAAAATGCAATTAGTTGCTTTGATATTTTCTCAATCAAACGCCATTAACAAAAACATTATTATTATTTATTATTTTATTTATTTAATAGACATTTATATTACATATTTACAATCGTATAGATTAAATATTACTATATTATCTACATTTGGCATAAATGATAGTTGTGAGCCAGATTGGCATATACACTGAAAGAATTTTCTTCGCAATACCAATGAATTTGACATTAAACCCATGAAAAATTTCATTAAAAAGGAACCTATGCAGCGCTCATAAAAATTTATGTAATGAAACATTACATTAGAATAATGAATATTATTATTAATTGGATGAATACTTCAAAAAAGTAAAAAAAATTTTTTTTTATTTTCTTTTTTTTTTCTTTTTAATTATTTTTTCTTTTTAACTTTTTTTTCTATCTCATTTTTTTTTCTGTCTCTGGCGGGAATCGATCCCGTAACCTCGGCGCTGCTAGACTAGCTCACTACCAGCTAGCCTACCGGGGCAGTGTAATTTTTGAATAAAAAAACTATGTTTTTTGTCTTTACTATGTACATATTAAAGAAAACTAAAAACATACATATTTATTGATTGCAAGTTTTTGTTTCATTACTATGATGACATTTATATTGTCATAATGAAAATTTAAATTTATGATGGCATGCTTTTTTGAAATATTTTTATAATTGAGATTGAGACTAGTATTGAATGTTAAAAATAATTTTTTTTTTAAATTATTAAAATATGTTGCTTTTATAAAAAAATTTTTGATTTCATAAATTTAATGGCATATTACATTAGATGTATGAAATTATTAAATCTTACATTTTTTAATTAACAATTTAACATTTTTTTAAGGAAACTGTAATTTTGTATTAATTTATGAATAAAGTTATGTTTGTATATTGTTTTTTTATGTTCCCAATTGAAATTTTTTGTTTACTTGGACAAACTTAAGTTTTCATATATCCAATGAAAATTTTTAACGTAATTACGAAATCCCATGAAGCGATTTTAACGAAAATACTTCATTATAACTATGAAATTTCATTTAGACAATGAAAATTTTCATTTAACCAATGAAAATGTTTTTATGAAAATGATTCATTAAATATATGAAGCATTTTTCTTTCAGTGTATAAAGCTATGAGTTATTTCATTTATTTACGTTGTTTCCAAATTTCTTATAATAAAGAGATTATTAAATTCATTAATATACAGAGTTTATTTAAATTCATTTAATATTAGTTTCCTGTATTTAAGACAAACTTCCAAATAGTTATACAATGTAAAGTAATAAAATTCAAAACCATTTAATATATTCAGAACTTCATTCAAATCTAAAGTAGTTTTTCCAAAATATTTTAATCTGAACTCGTAGTATATTGGACATATTCCAATTAGGTGTAAAGTGTTTTCTGTAGCGTCTAGGTTACAAAGTGAGCACAGGCCAACTGATGAACTTTTGAAGGCCCTGGCATTAATATCTAATAATCCACCTCTTGCTCTTATTATTAAACTTGCAGCTCGAGAAGACAAATCTAAAGCAGAAAGGATTTTCATGCAATAATCAACCTGCGAATATAAATCGTGAAATTGAGAGTTTCTTGCGTTAACCAATAGATCTTCTCTTTCCTTAGTTCATAAAAGGTCTAGAATTTGTTCTGAGTATAAACATATAGGGTTTTCAGCATTGTCGGGTACAAATTTTATATTTCCACATAAAGTGATAAAGTGATTATTATTATTAGTGCCAACAGCAGCACCTACTGTGCTTCGCTTAAACGAACCTTGGCTTCGCTAAGTTAAGCTTCTCTACATAGTCGGATTTTCTCTAGTTTGGTATAACAAACACCAGCTTTGCTAACTAAAGCTCCTCAACATAGCCGGCTTTCGGCTAAGCGTATAAATTTTCTCCTTTATGGTATAAAGGTTCGGGATTTTGATACTATTCCTACAAATAGAATCTGGGAATTTATTTCTCATGGTGAGTAACATTTTCATATTATTTCGAACGTGAATTCTAAGTCAAATTACAATTTATACTTTAAGCTTCGTTCACTGGTGTTCATAATAGAGCAAACATTTTTTTCGCGACCACACACATTCTAAAGAAAGAAACTGTTTGCAAATTTTGCCCAGAATTTTCATTCAAAACTAAATAAAATTAATATAAACGTCATAAACAATTTGATACAAATTGTTGCTGAAGTAGAAGTTTAACTCAACTTATTAAAAAAAACTTTAGTTAAATTTTTGTTTGAAAAATTAATGGAAAATATATGAAATACTTTAAGAAGAAATAAGATATGTAGAAGAAAAAAAGAGTTTGTTGCTATAATTGTGAACAAAGCTTTAATAGTCTTATTCCTTCAATATTTTCCAAAAGTTTGTCTATAAAAATTTTTTAATTGTTTGAAAATTCCAAGTTGAAATATTTTTAAGGTGACGTGAAGTGTTCAACAAAATTAGAAACACATAAGTTTTTTCATAAAGAAGTTTATTAGATAATAAAAATAGTTCTACTTCAGGAATATGATTTTAGTTGATGTTAAAGTACTGCAAAATTTACTTCTATTTTGATCATGAATTTTAAAAAATTATTACAAATTTGCTTAAATGAAAAATCACCCCGAATGTTTACATTGAATTTTTCAAATCAGCAAAAATATGCCAAAAACCACATAAAACCAAAAAAAAATTGCCCAAAAAATGCTTGCTGTTGTGTTTTTTGTAAAGTTTTGGACTATTATTCGTTGTTATTTAGGGGCCATATTTCCTGTTGTCATACTACGTACAGCCATTTCTAATCTCAACGAACTAAGCAGATAACTTAAAAAAACAGTTTGAGAGAAGTTGCGTCTTTCGGAGACACAGAAGGAAATAAAAATTGATTTCAATTAAAAACATTTTTGATATTAATTAAACCAATTGTAGTGGGGAATGTAAGAAAAGATAAACTCACTGTTTATTGCTGGTGTTTTTGTTTAATGGCCGATTCATCGATTTCGAACGAAGACTTCGTTCGGTTAACTTAAATGTAAAACAAGGTTTTTTTAATTTGTTTTTGCTTTAAATGTAAGTTAAGCGATCGAAGTCTTCGTTCGCAAATAGATGAACAGGCAGTAAGCTTTGATATTGTAACAAGTACAGCTGTTGCTTATAATTCTTATTCGTTTAACAGTTTTATTTGTTTAATATCTTTAGTTTTTCTAAAATCTTTGGATGCAGTTTCCTGATGATCTGGCCTAAGCAACTAGCGAAATGCGCATAGGAATAGCATATGCCATCAACAATAAATGTTAGTGTTTTTATGTAGAATAAAAATTGGGAATTAACCACGACAAACAAAATCTTGATAATTGAAAATTTTGTATTTCCAAAAAAATACTTTGATGTTAATTAAAAATTCCTTAAATTTGCACCAGTATGCAAATTATTAGTATTAATTAAACGTTGAATTCACTTGGTTAAACGTTTAATTCGCTTCATTAAATATTCAATTGACTTGATTAAATTTTTTTATTTAGACTGTTTTCATTGTTGGTTTATGCTTTAATTTGTGAAAAACGATTCATAATTTTTTTTCTGTGTCCTTTGTATAAGAAAACAGCCAGAGACGGATCCAGCAAATCACAAATAAATTCAACAAAATCCATGCTGAATTATGACAGGAAAAGGATTTTATCACAAAATAGACTCTTCATCATAATTATGTTTAAACTTTCTTGGACTTTTGTAGAAATGTTTTGATATGCTTTTTCTCTCTAGTAACAACAATTACAGTTGATTTTACAAATAAATATTCTTAATAATAGTTTGTATGTGTATTTTGCTCTTAGTCCTCTCTTATACCCTCCGTCACTTGTTGTAAAAAGGTTATACTTGGATTTTAATTTGGTGTGAAATTTTGAAATATTTAGACCCCATAAAGTAGAGTTGGCTAAAACCCGTAAAAATAAAAAACTGCGGCTTCGGGTTAAAAATTATTAAATCTTAATTCGGTTTTGAAAATATCAAATTACAATTTTTTTATTTGTTTCAATTCAGGTAATTTTATTAAAAAGAAACATTTGTTCTTCTTAGTACTTATTTTGATTTTTAAAAATTTTCAAATACCTTGCCATTTGTACCATTATTCTCACTTAAAGATCGAATTCAAGATTTAGATCTGATTAGAAATCTTAAATCAAGAATTAATTCTTAATGAAATTCTTCTTTTAAGATCGATTTTAAGAATGTATTCTTGAAAATAGTCTTATTGGTTATCCAAATTCAAATGTTTAAATTAAACACAGGCTTTTATTAATTTAAATTTTTATTTATTTAAATCTTAACATATGCATGTTTTAAAAAACCTCAATGATAATGTATTAGTTACAATTACATAAATACTTATATTAACTTAGGTTTAAAATATCTCTTACCATTATTAACTTGATATACATAAATATAAAGAAGGAATAGTTAAATCCGAAATTTCAATTATATCTGTTTCATTGAGCAATGAACCAATTTCATAAGACTAAATGTGCATTTACTTGAAATCTCTGGAACTACATTCTTAGCTCCATAGGAGGAATCGCTTCATTTATGACTTCCTTCTTCATGTCCTTACTGCATACTTTAAAAAGTCACTTTTGAGTCTAAAACAATTTATTTGTCAAATAATGTCAAATAACAGGTGATGAAATAAATCTATGAATTTAAAAAATTTTAGTTGCATATATAAATCAGAAGGAGTACTTACCCCTGAGATACTTGATAAAAACTCCGATGCAATTTCTTACGGCATGCTGATTACATTATAATGTCCATTGGCCAGCGGTAATAAATCGTCACTCATTGGTATGATTATAAACACCATTTCATCTCTGCTCTATTTTTCCATTTTTAATTGCCTTTTAGGGCTAATAAATTAGTGCATGTTAAACTCTCTTTTTGGTTTTAAATGTGGTAAAACCAGCAAATCTATAATTCAGTAAACATTTAAACCATCTCTAAACGCATAAAATTGGGCGTTTAAACTATCAATACAAACCATATGAATTTGACAACATTTATCGTAGTGCTGCCACATTATTATTTTTTGCACTACATATAATATATGGGGCACTGATTTATTGCTGTTAAGTTTAAACTACATATAAATTCAAGTTTAGTTCAACTAAACCATCGTTTAAACACTCATTGATTTATTAGCCATTACAATAATTTAATATATACACAGAAAAAATTATTGCCAAATTATTTTCAAACAAACGCTTGTTTGAATTTTTTTTTAATTTCTACAAATTTTTTTACTGATTCAATAAATATTTTTGTTTGATTTTTATTTAACCAACAAAAATGTTGACAACTATTCAAAACTATATTTTATACGCGCTATTGGTTTCAAGTTTTCATAATTTTGTATGAAATATTTAACGCACTTTAATGTTGTCGTTTTTTGCATTTTTTTATTTGATCGTAAGCAACACTTCTTTATGTGAAATATAAGAACAACAACACAAAACACATACAGTCTATTTTTGGACGCTTTAAAAAAGTACAACAAGAAGAAAGAGGATAAAATAGCGCGACGATGTTACTAGAAAAAAACGAAAGCAATAGCAGGTAAAAAAAGGTTTCATTCTTTTTAAACAACAGAAACAACAACAACATTATAAGAAACAAAATAAATTTTTGGTTGGTTTCAAAGTATGGTAAAAAAGAATGAAAAACAAAATCCCGTATTCAATTTTTGAAAACTGTTTAGTTAAATACATCAAATATAAAAATAAAATGATGACGAAAAACATATCGAGTCGGTCTGCTGCCGGTTTTGGTAACATTTCTACTTCTTTCAGACAAAAAATGTTTTGATTCTACAAATTTTTTGTTTGAATTCGAAAAATAATTTTTTCTGTGTATTTTTAACTTTTTTTTCTAAATAAGTCTTCTTCGTTAAGCGTCTTACAATTTAGTACACAACACGCTTTTATTGATGTTTTATTTCAAAAAAAAAAAAAAACAAGAGTTAAATCTTGACTTTAAAAACATACATATTCATAATTTCAAGAAAACGGTCTTCAAATTGAGATTTACTTTCTTGATTTTTAGACTTCATTCTTAAAATTTAGAATTTATGCTTAAATTTAAGAATGTCAATCTTCAAGATTGAAATCTGATGATTTGTGCAATCTTAGTTTAAGAATTTTGTTCTTAAATTTTGATCGTAATTTTTCTCTTTGTGTATGTTTAATTTAGAATTTCTTTAAGCATAAAAATATTGTTAAAGTAAAAGCTAAAACCTAGGATTTTTTATAGGCTGTCGGTTTCGTATTTAACGTGCCAAACTTGACGTGTGTGACGCGGTACGAAGTGTCATGGTTTTTATAGGCTGTCGGTTTCGGATTTAACGTGCCAAACTTGACGTGTGTGACGCGGTACGAAGTGTCATGGTTACATAAGGTACCGGTTTGATTTTATAGCAAGAACAATTTTATCGTAAGCGCATAGTTTCATAATAAAAATTTATGGAAAAAAAAAATAAAAAAACTCTCTCCTGTAAAATTTAATTTTTGGCGCTAACGTTATTTTCGCTGTTAAGGCTCGATAAAAACTTTCAATAAAGTGATAAAAACAATTAATTTTAGCCTGATAAAAAATTAGTTAAAGCTTTCCTACTTAATTACAAACAAACAACCGATATTAATATCGATAGTGAAATCTGAACTATCGATAAATATTGATAGTATCCCAGCACTACTGGGTAGATGGTGTCAAAGAATCGCCAAAGCCGAAAAAAGCTATTTCCCTTATTGGACAATACTGCATATGAAACCAAGGACAGAACATTAAATCCGAATGCAACCAAACTTTGTGACTTAATAAAGTCCCAACCATAATGTGCTTAAGTTGGCTAAAGCAAATGTGCGAATAAATGTAAATCATACGAGGCAACCGTATTGAAGTTAAGGAAACGTTTTGTTAAGATTTATGAAATTGTCATTTGCTTAAGCAAAGTGCGAAACTGATCGCACACTTCGTACGGAATCAATTGTTTTTTGATTTTGTTTTTTTTAAAGAGATTATTGTTGACAGTAGGTTAAGCAAGGGTGGCATGTCATAACGTCCAGTGACACAGTGTCCATGGACGTTATGACGCCCAAAAAAGTGTCATATTGCGCCCAAAGGTGTTTTCCCAGAGAAAAATCACCGACAACCAAATTCTGGTTAAATTAGTTTCTTTAAAAATAGTTTTGTTGGTTGTGGCGATAATAAAACTTGTTTTTACTCTGCGTAATTATGGGTCTTCTGACATGTTTAAAAATTACATAATTTCCATTTGCAATATGTCTTAATGCCCACGGACATTATGACATTTCCAAAAGTGTCATGCGTCCATGGACACTATGTCACTGGACTTTATGACATGCCACCTAAGCAAGGCTATTCATATTATGTTGGACCTTAACACTTATAATATTTATAACTGAAATATTTGTTATGTCCCACCCTAATGACACACATAGATACATACATATGTATAAATACATACATATATCTATGTATATGTATATATATATAAGTAAAATTAAATGAATAATATATACATACATATGTATAGCGGAAGTTATTGTACATTGTTTATGTGTATGAATACAAATAAAATGTGTATGTGTTCATCTATGTTAAAATAATTTTTAAGTTTTCTTGTAATTCTGTACTCTACTCGTATGTTTTTTTTTTTTTTTTTTGTTAATGCAGAATGTTATTTAATTTTATTTCATTTGGACTATTTTTTTCTTTCCACTGATTCATGATTATGTGAGAGTCTTCATGGTTTCAATGAACATATCCAAGAACAAACATTAACACTCATGCATTCCAACAATTTTATGCATTTGTTAAAGATACACTTGCTAAAGCGCTACTAAAAGGGAACAAAGAAAAACCTAAAACAAAAAAGGACATGCATAGGTACATACATGCATACATCAAAAACCACTTTTTATGGTTAATATGAATATGTTCACCAAGAAAATATTTTGTATTTTTGAAAAAATAAAAAATAATTAATACACCAGAAATTTATCAGTTTCTTTTGATTTTTTAGAACAATTTGATTTTGTTGGATACTCATGATTTCTCTTAAGTTTTAAATTGCAAAATTACATGAACAATTTTAATTGTTTCGGATGCTAAAAGTGCCCAACCATAATGCACGATGTTAATAATTCTCACAATTATTGTAAGTCACACCTTAACGGTAAGATTTTTGACCAACTTACACGCAATGAAAAAACATGGTTGGTGTAAACATATTCTAGGAGCAACATATTATGAAAAGAATTATTATTGTAGTAAACATATTACGATTATTATTGAATCATATGATGGCCAAATATATTCGTAATATTAAATCATAATATTTGTCCCAAAATTATATTCTTATCATGGTAATTATAATAAGAAAAGAAGTAATCATATTATTGTCATGTTAATCATAATAAGTTACGAAGTAATGATATTATTGTCATTTCAATCATAATTAGATAAGAAGTAATCATATTATGTTCATGTTAATCATAACATATTTAGAAGTAATCATATTATAAGGCAGTGGTGATGTCACAATAATAAAAAATAAATTTTAATTTTTGCCTCGATTTCTTATTTTGAGGCACTTTCAAATTTTGTTTTAATGTACACAGAGCGAAAAAACACGTTAAAAATTGTCCACCAATTATAATAAAATGATAACATAGTGTTGTCAATATTTCGACAACATTTGCTGTCAAATTTTCAACAAAATGTTGTCAAATTGGTCCGAAACATAAAAAACGTACCATTGTTGTCAAATTGACAATATGCTGTTGGCAAAGTGGTATCGCACTGTCAGTATTAATAGCGTCTATACAAATAACTTTTGTTTTCACAGCAAGTATAATTTTTATTTTTTATTTCTATAATTATAAGTGTATACATTTTTTAAATAAAATAAAATGAGTGAGAAATAAAATTATAAAACATGGAAAGTGAAAAAACCCTTAATAAACAGTTACGAAGGCATTATGTTCCTTGGCTACGAATATTTTTTTTTCAAAAAAAAAAAAAATTATGTGCAAAAGATTTATGACGATAAAGATGACAAGCAATTGAAAAATTTTATATTAAAGGCCCAGCTATAATATGCATAAGCTGGCGTCTCACAAGCATTTAAAAAAACAAATATAAAATTATACTTTGCACTTTGCTTAAGCTAATGCCAGTTTTATAAAATTTAACAAAAAGTTTTCTTAAGTTCAATATGGTTCGACACATACTTATGAATCACGTGTATTCGCACAATTGCTTAAGCCAACTTAAGCATATTTTAGTTGGGCCTTAAGTCTACTATTTTACAACGAAGTACCTGTATTTTTTTTTAATTTGCATTGTACATGTTATTAAAATCAATCAGGTGAATTTTGTGAATTGTCATTTTAAAAATTTCAAATAAATTTACAAAAATGCAATATATACTTTTATGGATTGGTATCAAAATGACAACGCAATGTTGTCAATATACCAATGGTGTTTTGTAAAAACTGATAACAGGATGTGGACAATATGTTAACATTTTGTTGTCAGAATGAGACCAAATGGTGGCAAACCAACAACGAGGTGGATAAAAATATTGACACCATCCGTTAACAAATTAAACACAAACGTAGTTGGCTCCCTTTTGACAACGAATGGGGTCAATTTTGGTATTTTTATACCGGATTTTTCCCTGTATGTAAATGCCGTTTCTTTATTTTTTTAATTTCTTCTTTTTTTTTTTTAATGAGTATTTACTTTTAATTGTTTAACCATTCACTCAAAAAAATTCAAATAATTCCAGAGGCATATTTAAAACAAACGACACAACTGATTCAAAATTATTTTACAAATGGCGCACACATAATATTATTAGAGTAAACATATTTTGTTTGCTATCATGTTATTATGAAATGGCTGTGAGTAAAATAATATGTTTTCAAAGTTATCATAATTTAGTTGTTAGAAAAATAATTATTTTTCAGTCAACAATACTCAAATTTGTAATTGCGATAAACATTAATATGTTTACATTAACTATAATATTGCTGATTTTTAATAAAAATAACAATTATATTGTTACAATAAACAAAGTGTAGTTGCCGTTACCATGCCCAACCATATTTTTTCTCTGCGTGTATCTGGACGTTTCTTTGTTTCAGTGTGTAACAAATTCAATCATTAAGAGGTACACCATAGAGCAGTGCGTTGAGATTTTCGAAGCTTTTTACGAAAATGGGCGCTAGAATTTTGATTTTTTGGTCAATATAATCGACGTGTTTAAATCTCAGCCAACCAAGTAGAAAATGTAAAAATACCTGTGCAAGCTCGCCTGGGCAGGCAGCGTTACCACCCCCTACTTCTTCGAAAATGAAGTCGGCTAAGCAGTTACCGTTAATTAAGGATATCGACCTGGACGATATGTGGTTCCAACCAGATGGTGTCACTTGCCACACAGCAAACGAACAATGCGATGTTAACTGGCCGCTACGATAATGAGATTTACCACCGTTGGACATCTTTCTTTTGGGATATTTAAAAGAAAAACTGAACGTCAATAATCCAAGAATAATTCAAGTGCTAAAGGATGAGATAATTTCGCACATTAACGACGTTGAACCTCAATTATGTATCACATTCATTGAAAACATGGACCATCGGATAGAGGTATGCCACCGAGTTCTTATTGCCACATTTCCTCCTGCAATTCCGATTCGTTCAGCATTGACTAAAATAATTAGATTTTAAATTTCTTTCGAATCCAGAAAGTACTCGATCACGATGTTTCATCATCATTGTTTATAGCGATTTTCAAATTTTGTAAAAGTTGTGATTTTAATTAATTTATAAATTTTTGTAATAAAATAAAAATTATTATCAAAGTTATTTTCGGGAATACAACATTTTATTATTAATACGATTTCCGTATGACGTGCAAAATTCCCAGTTTTTTATATTTGATAAATACACTGAAATTTATTGTTGATGGGAAAGCTAGCTTCTATGCGCATTTCACTGGTTGCTTAGGCCAGCTCATCAGGAAACCTTTTCCAAAGATTTTAGAAAGTTCAAAAATATTATACAAATGAAACCCTAAAGCGAATAAGAATTACAAACACTCAAAGTCTTACTTGTAACAATATCAAAGCCAAAACAAAACACCAACAATAAACAGTGAGTTTATCTTTTCTTACATTCCCCTACAATTGGTTGGGTTCTTTCCGACTCGAATTGTAGTTGTAAGTGGGTAAAAAGAAAAAACAAAATTAAAAAACAAATTGCTTCATTCTACTGTCTTCGTAAGAAAACAACAAAAAAAACCAATTTGCCAATTCAGTTTTTTGCACGGGCACATGCAAGTATGTATATTATCAGTTATTTTCTTTAAACAGAAAAAAGGCAAAAACAATTTTATTGCTAAACAAGTTGAAAAATGGCTAAAAAAAATGGCTACCGGCTAAACTAATTTTTTAATGGCTAAACAGGTTGAAAAATCGCTAAATTGGTACATAACACTGATAAGACCCATATATATATATATATCGTCATATAAAATGCAATGCAAAAGCATATTTTATAAAAATCTTTATAACTTTATAATTAATAAAGAATGAATTTATAATACTATCCAGAAAAACAGTTTTTAAAGTTTGGTTTTTATAAAGTTTAAAATAATCTCGTGCCACCAAGCTTTTACGTTCCTCGCCGTACGTTTGGGATCGTTATCTTAATGTTATTTTCAGGAAAGCAGCACTTCCTATAACGCATTATTTATAACTCTTTATATTTCTATTTCCAAATATAAAATTTCAAATTTAGAATTAAATTGCGCTTGCGAAGTACGCACTACGCAGACACTCTACACAAAGTTGTTTCTTATGAGTGTATTTTAAGGAAATGTGTGTAGATATCATCAGTTAAACTTAATGGTTAGTGATGCCATGCCAGTTTGTATATTTTCTGCACATATTTATAACAACCCAAATATGTTTCTTCTTATATTCATATAAACCTACATACATACATTCTTATAAAAAACTAAAAATTAGAAGTAAAAACATTCATTTTTAGATATGAATGTACGAGGGTGTTCGGCTAATCGGGTTTTGTTTTTGTTCGATTGAACGATTAATCGATACTTGGCATTTTTAACTTATTCGATTAAACGGATAAAATTTTAAAATTAATCGATTAATCGAATTATTCTAAATCCAGAAATTATATCAATTGCGAGATTTTTTACCGAAAATTTTAGAAAAAATTAGTACTTGAGTACATCAACTTTTTTTTAAATACAACTTTTCGATGTAGCTGCAAATTGTTGCTTCACTTTCCTTTACCTTTGGATTTTTGCTACTTTTCACGGACATTCCATCCTTTGCTATGCTTCTGCAAATAATTTCCTGTAGAGAAGCGATCGAAGTATCTTGTTCAAAATATTTATTCATTGGACCACTTGTAACCCCTTTGATTTTGTGGGTGGAGCATCTTCTTCAAGTACAATCTTATGGCCACTGTGTAAGTGGTAAATTAGTGAATTTAGCTTTATTAGATTTATCCGTCGTACAATATTTTTCAGCCAAACTCATTCTGAAGAGAGAAACGCATGAACTATTTTGTTAAGAATCGAAATGAAGTAGAAATCGAAATGAAGTGGATTTAAAATTGAGCAAATTTTAAAAACGACCCTGTAAAGAAATTTCATAAAATTATTCCAATTTATCAACTTAATTCTTTTAGCAAGAACAACACTTAAAAGAACGAAAAACTACGGTCATTTTGTAAATAGTTGAATTTAAATGATCGTTCAAATTCAATTTTACTTTATTTCGATTTCTAGAACATACCCAATAAATTAATATAAATCTTTGAGTTAACATGACTTTGTCGTTTTTTCTTTTGTGAAATGAATTTTAAATTGTGTTGAACAAATTTAACAAAAATAAAAGCTCCTTTTACAGAAATTAGCAATTTTAAGTTATTCGAACAATTAATCGTCTTAAATTCGACTGATCTAACAAGAATTAACCGACTGAACACCCTAACATGGACAGGTAAGAACATTAGGGAGGTTAATATGTTTTCCTTGCACAGAGAACAAGTTAAAGTGTTTGGAGTAAAAATTCGATTTAATATTTAAAATTAAACAAACCAAAAAAATGTGAAGGTGTTTATACTGCCGGTTTTCGAAACCGGTTGTGGTTAAAGCTACAACGAATATTACTTTCTCTTACAAAAGCCTTTTACTAAATTTTTTTTATTTTAGACAACCAATTTAAAGTTATATGGTTCATTATTTAAATTTTTTTTTTATATGATTTAAAAGAATATGTTCGCGGGCAAATGCAGATATTCTTTTTAATAACTTATTAATTTTTGCAACTAGTTGTTTTTTTGTTTAAAACAACAAATTATTGTTCAAAAATATTAAAAAAAAAATAAAATAAAATAAACAAATCATATGAATAGTGATGTTAAAAAAAAGTAAACAAACTTTTTATTCGAATACTTTCTTATCTTATATTCAAAAAAGGTTCAAACAAAAGTGTTTATGAAACCTTTCGGCAACATTTTGTTCAGAAAGTTTTATCTGATAAGAATAATTTTGAAGTTCTACAATTAAAAAAAATTATAAAATAAAAATTAAATATAGAATATCATGTGAACCAAATAGAAGTTTCATGCATCACTAGCAATAAAATGGCAGAAAAATATAAAGAAAGTTGCCATACTTAAACACAAAATCGCTACAAACAGTTAATAGCAATAAAACTGTATGTACGTTAATGAATACAAATTTTTATATGAGGTATATTAGACAACAAGCGTCTGACAGTTATTACATGCTATGAGCTTAAAATAAGAACTTTTTATGAATATGGCTGTTACTCTGCAAGTTTTTGATAAGACGGCAGATGTCCGTCTAATCTATAGTAAGCAATTTTTTCGTATCCTTACAACGAAAATTTAATTGTATTGTTAATGAAAAATTTTATTGAAAAAATAATTTTTTTAAAGTTAATTGTATATAAAGCAAAAAGTTTTGTGGGAATTATCTTAATATTTTTTATTTTGATTGAAGGATCTATGACAATTATGTGCAAAGCAAAATATCGGCCAAACGCTTACCACGGCTTCGCTGGCATAATTTTATGGGATGGTCCATATTTTCAATGACTCTGGGACATAATGGAGGTTTAATGTCGTTAATGTGCCGAATTATCTCATCCAACTAAAGAATTCCAACGGTGTCAAATCACATGATCGCGACGGCCAATTAGCATTGCATTGTTCGTTGGTTGTGTGGCAAGTGGCACCATCCTATTGGAACCACATCCATATCCTCAATTTCTGCGATAAGAAGTCCGTTATCTTCTCGCAAAACCAAACACCACTAACGTTAACTGCTTGGCCGACCAAGCATAAGCCGCACCAAACAGTCACTCTTTGTGGATGCATCGGGCTTTGTTAAGTTTGTCAAATGCTGAAACAATAAAATGTCAAATTTAACTGGGCACAAAACTTGCCGTTAAGGTGTGACACACATAATATGGTGTATTATGGTTGGACCACTCTTCAGAAGTATAAAAAAAGAATTGATGATTTTGCTCTTTCAAAAAAACAAACTGCACTCATTTCCCGAGCACAATTCTGCCGTTTAGTTTTTTTCATAAGTAGATACACAAAGTTTTTAGAGTCTTCTTTAAAAGTCGATTTTATATGGATGCAACTATATTTCACATTCAAGTTTTGATAGTAGTTGACTTCTTAATTTATCTTAAAGCCAAAATTTCACACGACTTTCAAACTTTTAACGTAATAAAATTGGAATGTCCCTAATACTCGTGTGTGTCAGCAATGTTTCATACTTTATTTTTCTGGTGATAGTTCAGCAAGTTGTTTATATTGGTGTGTAGTATTCCGGAATGTATTTGAAGTCTAGTGCTCATATGAACCAACATAAGCACACACAAGAATATGCATGCATAAACATGTTTGTATAACCATAGAAATATTTAAGCATTTTGAATGTTAATAATGTCATTGTTGCGAGTAAATACACAACATTCTTAGCACTGATAATGGGTTCCTTTTATAAAGTCAGACAATGAGCATAAAATTTTACCTTTATTATGTGGTTAATGGCAATTCGTGATCATAGTTAAATTGTTTCGAAAATTTCCAACAAATGCGAAAATAATGATAGCGATAGTTTTTAGCTCAATTTTACTCTATTAAAAGGTGATAACTGAACATTCAAACTAATAAAAACTATTTATTATACATTTTAGTCTTAATTAACTATTAAGCTAACAAATGCATTTTTAATGAAAATGTGCATTGGATTTAATTAGCGTTTAGCTAATTTTTGAGGCGAATATTAAACGAGCTAATTTTGGAATGTAGAAATTTACCTTTAGCCTTGCCCTGGGGAGAGATATTTACGACATCTGCATTGATGCAAAAGTTTCACGGCTACAATTGAATGAAACACTTTTTCATTAAAAGAACGGGAATCTCAATTTTTATAACTACGTTCACACTTGGGTTTTTGAACGCGTTTAAGCAAAATGTTGATTAAGTTAATCAAAGCCGTTCACATTAAATTTGAGATGATTAAGAAAAAAAAACACAACAAACAAATTTATATTTCTTTAACCCTTATGTGAATAGCAAGGTACCCGGGTACCTTTGGCATTTGTAAACAAAATTTTTTTACAGCAACAGATGGTACACATATGTATATAAAACTTCTTGAGAACTCCAAACTTTTAACAAATTTTAAATAATTTTTATTTTTAGCTTAAAAATTATTTTGAGAAGGCGTGGTGAAGCAGTTTTCATCTTACACCCTTTACGGTATGGCAGTACATTAAATGTTACCTTCACTCGGTCAAAATCTAAGATAACCTAAAACCATACACAAAAAATATTCAACTACATCATCTTTGTAATAAGGGAAATCACCGGAGTATTACTTACAAGGTTTTGCTTCACATTTGCTAACTTTGATACACATAAATAACAAATTACGTTAAATTTCAAAGTTGCATATCTTAGCTTTAATACTTTGCCAGTGCGTGTAAAAAAATTTAAATTTTACTAAAAATTAACATCTTTTTTAAGTCTCAGAGTTATTTTCTGTGATTATTCATATATATTTCGATAAAAAAATTTAGTTTCCAATAATTGTTCCATATAGGTACCCGGGTACCTTGCAATAATGTAAATTTGTTTAGCCATGCACATCAGGGTTAAAGAATTAAAAATGGATAAAAATACTTTTATAAAGTTATCAGAAGATTATTTTAAACATATTAATGATGAAATTGTGAAAATTTATGAATTATTTAAGGAAAAAATATAAACATTAAGCAGATTTTTATTAGTATTGTGGTTATTTTGTTGAACTGTTCTTTGGTGTTTAATCCAAATTTTGATATTTTAATTAGGCGTGACTTAATTTTATTTATATATATATAAAACCTATATTAACACTGAAGATACTCAGTACACCTATAGAGATTTTCGTTGCATCGATTATTCAGTGTTAAACTAGCGTATTGACCTGACCGTGTTAGATGGGAATTAAGGCCCCTTTTACGGTTCATTCTTAATTTTTGTATTATGGTTTACAACTTTGCTATGTTGCTGTGTACAAAAACATAACAAAAATTACAACTGATCAAAACCAGTTGTCTTAATTACAACTCAACTGAGTTGAGTTGTAAACCGTAATGGGGTCCTAATATATGGTCTTGACAATGTTAATGATCAAATTACTTTTGTTCAAAAAAACCTTATCACAATATTAAATGAAACTGTGCCTGAGAAAACTTAGACCATTAAGGCTAAACAGCCTCCGTGGTTGACTTAAATTATAAAACGTTTAATTTAAAAAAAGAGATTTGGCATATAAACATTGGAACAAATTCAAAACGCCAGAGTTACAGTCATTGTTCAAATCCGCTAGAAAGGAAGTCGTAAACAGCATAAATATTTCAAAATCCGGTTATTATCGACAGAAATTCTCTTCGGCTTTTGATAGCAAGAAAAAATGGAAAGAGATCCGTGAAAAAGGAATTGGGAAAAGAAACGATTGCACTACAAATTCTGATGTCGACGTAGATAAATTAAACATCAAATTTCTCGAAACCAAATTGAAGAAACCAACTGAAAATGAGTACGAAATAAGCATACCGTGCCTTTTGAGGAATGTTTTTATTTTCGATGTGTGGTTCGATTTGAAGTCCTTAAAAGTATAACATCACTTAAGTCAAATGCTATCGGCTTAGATGAAATAAGTCCAAGATTTTTAAAAATTGTCGTTAGGCATTTGCTCAATACAATATTAACAAAATCAATTTTTCCTGGTATGGGGAAAAAAGCAAAAATCATTCCCATTCCAAAAACAACGGAGACGTCCGACCAATAGCGAAATTACTATTCTTATCAAAAGTCATGGAAACTCTTATGTATGGGAAAATGAATGAGTATTTAAAGGATCAGTATCTTGCGGATAGACAGTCTGGTTTTATACAGGGCAGAAGCTGTATTACGGTTCTGAGCGATGTAGTAGAAGAAATTAGATATAAACTGGATAAGAATATCGTGTCTTTTCTTGTGCTTTTAGATCACAGTAAGGCTTTTGATACCGTTGGTCACTCGATTTTACTCACTAAACTAAAAAAAAATCTATAATTTCCCTAACTCAGCTAACAAACTTATTTCCACTTACCTTATTAATCGTAACCAACTGGTTACTTTAAATGGTGTGACTTCTAAACCAGTGGATGTTGAAAGAGGAGTGCCACAGGGCTCTATTCTTGGTCCATTGCTTGTCTGTATGTACATTAACGATTTGCCTGAGTCTCAAATGAGTTCAAATGTAGGCTGATGATGTTCAGCTGTACTTAAGCAGCACGATGGAAAACGTTAAAAATTGTATTGACTTTTTTAACAGTGATTTGGACAAAATACATAAATGGGCATGCATGTACGGCTTGTGTATAAACCCTGACAAATCAAAATGCATCTTCATATCAAGAATTAATAAAAAACGACTGAATGATAATATATTTCTACATATGTTATTTTTTCATAGTTTTTGCAAAAGTTATAGTGTTTTTACAACTAAGGATTCATTGCAGGACCAAGAGTCCTTGTTGCAACCATTACTAAAATTAACAGAAAGGTTGTAAGCTTAGTACGTACAACAAATACGGATTTTCATGATTCTTAGATCAATTATGTAGCCAATATAAAAAATTATATTTTTGGCCGATTTTTTCAAAAAATTAAATTTTCCTAAACCAACATATTTTATACCGGCATAACAAATTTCAAAAGTCTACGACAAGTCCTTCTATTTTTCTTATGTTATTTTTTCATAGACAATTTTTTACTAGAAAAATATATATGGTTTGGTTTAAAGTTTTATAAAAAAATTGTTCCAATATGTTAATACTATTTAATTAACTAGTGAAAAATGGCTCATTCATATGTATATACTAGCGGGCCCGTTGCCTGCTTCGCACGGCAAAGCAAAATAAGAAAAGAAACACACTTGTTTTTAATAAATTGCTATTTGCATCACTCCGTGCTTTGCTCTCCAATACACAAACGATCAAAATGTATTCAATACTAATGAATGCTGTATGCGGTACAAAAAATGTCTGCGGCAAAAACACACTCACTTCACATACGCACCGCACACACATGCGTTATCGGATTTCAACCAAACTTCATATAAACCATATATGGGCCACTGCCTACGTAGTGTATAAGTTTGGTTGAAATCGCACGACGCGTTTATGATTAGTTCGGCGACGTACATATACGGACTTATTTTTATATATATAGATAAAGCAGGCTTGTGAAATATAATTGGGCTATTCACAAGGCATGCTATCAAGTCATATCGTCATAATGTCCTAGATAAAATTTTACAATTGTTAAAAAAAATATTATTGTGTTTGAAACAAAATAAAAATGTTAATGCTGTGTTCATTATTCTGTCGTAACTGTATATTAGATATCTTTATTATAAGCGCTTGCCCGCAGCAGTCATATATATTTCTTTTAAATATTTTAAGACATATGACTTTACAAATTTATGACTACCTTGTGAATAGCCCAAATATTTCTTAATAGGTGTAAAATTTACTACCACCTCTTCAAATAAGCTTCTACTTTTACCGTTTAGCTTAGCTTAAAACATTGGTTGTTAGTTTTTAATATATGTATAAGAAATATTGATACGTTCGTTTTTTTATAACTAATATAACTGTTAGGCTATGGAAAAACGCCATTTTTTTTTAATTTTAATTTTTTGTAAACTTATATTTTTTCTAATACAGACGTAAAAATTAACTCTTTTTTTGGTTTATAGAAAAAAAGACTTGTGAAATAAACAACAAAATTAATAAAGAACTGATTTTGTTTCTTAATTTTTTTTTCTTCCTCTGTATTTGGAAGTAATTAACCCTGAGAACTGAAAACAATTATAACATAAAAAACGCTGACACTATTCCTTAAACAAAACTGGTGTACAATTTACTACCACCTCTTCGTGTATACTACAAATTGTCACCTCGTAAGTTAAAGGTTAAATAGACAAATTATTATCAATCTTAAAAAAATGTTAACAGTTGCCATTGCAGGGACCATTATATGTTTTTTTAACCATTCTTCAACCATGTTCTTTCTCTGCGTGTAGTGCCATTCATGTGCGATCTTTAAAATTTCAAATTCAGTCATCGGAATATTATAAAAATGTTAAATACATTTAGTTGTTTGCGGATTCTTTCTAACTTATTGCCAATTTTCAATCAAATTCGAAATATCAAATTCGAATTTCAAATTGGATATTCGTATTCGGCCAATATTGGCGCAGTTATTATATTCGCATTCGTATTCGCGAATATTAAAAATTGATATTCGTAACATCACTAAAATAGAAGATGATAATTTATGAAAGATATCACAGTGCAAAATATAGAATGCACACTCTTTCTCAAAATAATTGTGGAAACTAACAAAACCCATTTGGGAATGAGCCTCTTCAATTAGTAATTTAAATAATAATTAATGCAAACTTTTAGAGAGCGAAGGACATTTACTTAAATCACAAGCCAAAAATTACTAACTTAAATAATTTGCCTTGAATTTAACTCTTTTGCAAAAAGACGCAATTTCAATTTGTTTCCCCCTTTTAAATATTTCTTTACTAATAGCCCAAATGTACATACATTTATTTCGAATGTTCATACTAGTTGAACATGTGTGTAAATTCTACTTTTGCTGGTCTGGCTTTGTGCTAACAAGCAAGAAATTCCTTATTACGTTTTTTGTTTATGGGTATTATCATAAAATTATTTACAAAAGAATTATATTGTCTACGTAGGTACATAAAAACCATCTTCTAAGGTAAAAATGTGAAACAAAAGCCACAGAATCTGTTTAAAGTACATTATCAAATTGCACAATTACCAACAACAATACAGTCAAAGAAATTATGAGTAAAATCTTTTATAATATTTTATTTAAATACTCATTTACATTTCTGCTTACAAAAAGCACCAGCCAGCCAGCAGTCATTTATCCCCCTTTAGGAAATGAAAGAGGAACACAAAAGCAAAATATAAAAATTAAACATTAAGGAGACAAGTTAGCAGATCTGGAAAACAAAAGAATTCTTTTAAAACAATTTACTTCAAGAACAAAAAATACTTGTAAATGTGTCTGTATGCAGGTATATTATTAAGTACATTAATAAGTAAGTAAATACAAGTAGAACGTTCGTAGTCCTCAGTAAGTAGTCAACAAATAGAAATAGTTTAGTCCTTTTAAGTGGAGTCTTTTGTGTAAATAAAATGCTTGTAAACGCCGTGATTACCTGTAGCGTATTTACAAAACAACAAAAAGAAATAAAAACAAAATCAAAATAAACAGAAAAAGCTAAAATCTTTTATTTGTTCAATAACATGTAAAAATAGATGAACATTTAAGGAGGTCCACATTAAACCCCAACAATTCCCATAAAACAATTTTTCTGATAAACTAATAATATTAATTAAGCCTTGATGCGGTAGAATTCTTTACCAGCACTTGAACAATTTATACATAAACTAATTTGGGGGATTCATAAGGTGTCATAAAGTCATAAGTCTTAAAATAATCACATGAAAATATACGACTGGTGTGAACAACACCTCATAATTTAGTGTGCTATTTTGAATTTAAATCAGCTGATTTAAAAAAAATAAAAAAAATCAATATTGACTTAATATAAAAATATTTTTTAATTCTAATCCCTGAATTAATAAATTAAATTAGATCTTACCTAACTATTTTCCATTTTTTAGACGCAAATCACAAATAAATTTTATTTTGTTTGTTTACCAAACATCAGAGTCCTAAGCCGATATAATTTGACGCCGCTAGTGTTTTGTTGCAAAAAATGCTAGCCGCAGGTTAAATTCGGATACAAGCCGGATAAAACTATACCATCAACGTCGACGGCTACAAAAACTAAAGGCTCAGTTAGCCGGGAGTAACAGTAACGTTGCAAATCAGCTGATTCATTTTGTTGTATGTAAAGCAATTACAACGATTATAGTAAGCAGTAAGATGTTACGTCTCAATCTGTAAGAAATAGATTGGTCTTACTTTTTTACGGTAAGGCTACTCCCGGCTAACTGAGCCTTAATGCGTCTCAACCCAGCCACTCAGCGCAGGTCTCATCTGATCAATTACGACAGCACAATAAAAATAGCAAGCAAAGTTCTATTAATTTAAGACACTTTTTGTTTACAAAGCAGCAACAACAATATGTTTACCCCAATTGTATTAAGTTAGTTAGAAAACTGCTTCGGAATTGTTGCGTTTTATCCCATTTATAGTAAATCTTCCACTTTTGCTGATGATAAAACTTCCCCAAGCGTACACGAAGTCATTAGGCAACATCCCTATACTCAGTTGCATACAAATTTTGGTTTTTGTTGGACTGTTTTTAGTTTCGACTGCAGTTTTTTAAACCCTGGTCTATATTCATATAGATAAATGGAGTGCTTAAATATTTAATGTATGTATCAGTTGTATGATCGCGGCATTAATATTTTACAGCTTACCAATAGTTACCTTGCAGCGCATTATAAGGTGTTTTTGTCGCGCACATATGTAAGAGTTAAATAAAATAAAGCCAATAGTAATACGTAAGAGTTATACAGTACATGTATTTTGTTTTGTTATAATAAAAACAAAAGCAAAAATTCACATTTTTTAAAAGTATTTTTGTACATTTTTGATTCATTTTAATATTCAATAAAAACCATTGCAATTTTATTTTTCAACATAAAATTTAATTTATGAATCAAACATTTTTCACCATTTGGCAGTCTACATTGTTTTTATTTTTTTTTGTTTATATTTACTTAAAAGAATTTTAATTGAAAACAGGACAGATTTGCAATAAAAGCAAGGAGTTCTTACTTAAAAGGGCCAAGCAATTTGACAGAAACAACAGGATGTTTTTGTGAATATTTCAATTTTGGATTTTCGTACAAACAAGCTTCATATGTTTTTTTCTATTTTGATATCTTAGATCAAGCCGCTTGTGTGGTTTATCCGACCCTGAACAAACAGAGCAATATCGTAAATAAAAGTAGTGTTCGAAATAACATTGAAAAATGTATTGAACACTTTGCAGAAGTAAGGTAAATTTTGACCAGAAAGCGCCAAAATAGAAATCCGCAGGGCCATTAAACAGTAAAAAGTGCCACAAATGGCCCAATTGTGTCACATTTTGCATCACTGGTTGGCATTGCTAATGTTAGCATGACCAATGTTGAATTTTTTTTGACGAAATTGGCTGCACAAATCTGTTTCTGTTGATCACTATTGATCTCAATGTTATTGTTCATGTCAATTTCGTTGATTTGCTTTTTGTTTTAATTTTTTTGCGTAGAGTTTAGTGACCTGTCCTGCAAAATTTCTTAAAGTGGTGTTTATTGAAGTTAATGCGTTATGGATTTTTTTTATGAATATCGTAAATATTGTCCGATTGCGATTCTTTCTAATTTTTTTTTATAATTTTTACTTAAACAAATTTATAACCATATTAATAACAGCAACCCGTTAAATGATCGTCAAGCTGGATTCAGACCTCTGCGCAGCTGCACTTCAGCTATAACCAATGTGATAGAGGAAATTCGTAGTAACCTAGATGAGAAAAAATAACGTTTTTGGTATTATTTGAGCACTCAAAGGCTTTTGATACAGCGCACCATTCAATCTTGTGCATGAAATTTTTAAATACTTTAATATTCCAAGTTTGTTGTGACACTGCTGTCGTCATACCTTGCTAGTACTTAGATACAAATCCGTTTTAAATGGCGAATATATTTCGTGTTCTTTACAAGTAAGAGTCCCACGGTTATCCATCCTTGGACTCCTGTTATACTCTTTTATTGCTTACGATCTTGCTGAACAACTTTCGTATATACAATACAAATGTATGCTGATGAGGTTCGGCTGTATCTTAGTATTCCCAAAGAGTCAGTTAAATAGAAAATACAGGAATTAGATACTGATCTTGCGAAGATATTTACATGGGCAACGGATAACGGTTTGCGACTTAATCTTATAAACAAAATGCAAAGTATTATGTTAAAGAGCCTTTCAAATAAATTTTGAGATAAATATATTTCTTGGTGGTTCTCGAACCGATATTATGGATTCAAGTTTAACTTATTCAAATTGCATTACACATGTTTGAGGTAAAGTATATGACATGTTGCGAAAATAATGGGCTACTCAGTACTTTACACCTCTGCTGAGTTTTTAGAAGATAGGGGAAAAGAGAATGCCATTTTTCACCTCTCTCCAAAATACTGGGCATGTGTGAACCGGCACTTATGTATACAGGTATAATTGAATAGCGAATAGGTTAACCGAAATGTCCCAAGGTTTATTTGCTTTTCAAACTACAAATTAAAAGTACATTTTATTGATAATACAAAACAACAAGATGATGATTAAATCTGGAAACTTCTTTATATTTCTTTTGTGTAAAACGCCTCTAATTAAAAAATAGTACAGTAGTTTTGACTTAACTGCCTTTTGTTTACGTGCACTTTTGACTTAACTGCACAAAATTTATAATTTTTGGAATTATTCTTTCTAATTCCATACAAATTCCTTTTTTAAGTGCACTTTCTATACCTGCACATTTAAGATAAATGCACAAAATTTTTGGCATTTTAAAATTATGTTCATACAAAATATCAAAGTTAGCTGCACTTTGACTTAACTGCCCAAAATATATATTTTCTGGAATTATTCTTCAAAATCCTTGTTTACGTGCATTTTGTATACCTGCACATTTTTCATATTTTTGGGCAGCTTTAAAATATATTCATACAAAACATCAAAGTTAGCTGCACACATAAAAATATATGGTGGCCACTTTTTCACATAAATATCACATTTAAGCTGTTTATAAAAATATAAATCGCAATTATTTTGTTTTTTATGTTTTATGTTCTTTGTGAATTCTCATTGTTTTTGTTTATGTTTCTTTTATTTTAAATAAACATACATACATGTATAAAATGATCTGTTATTTCCCAGCTAGCATAGGCTGTTTGTTAGACGATTATGTTTAATATGGGCATTTCCATTTTGACGTGTCGTGATATTTGTAGCACAAAATGTAAAAAAATTAAATGACGAAGTCAAATTTGTAAAAAGGGTTTTTATATATTCAAAGTAATGAAGTAGCTCTACATTCAGAAAAAAAATTACAGTAATCGATGCTAAGGATTTGCAGATAAAAGCAAAAATCTGCCCTGGCGTGGCGTTAAAAAAACGGAAGTGGGTTTTGATTGCATTACAAAACTGAAAAATACTGCGAATTGATCAAGAAGTTTTGTACAAAACCTTTTTTAGTAAACTTAGAACTTATATAGATTTATTTTTCAAGCTATCAAATTTAAACATCTTTGCTCGTTTTAAGGTAAATATGGGAATTTTCAGCTAAAAGTCTACTTTTTTTAATGTAACGCCAGATTGCAAATAAGGTTGTATTTTCGGACCATGTTGTTCAATCTTTATCCCTTTTGTTACTTAATGTAGAGCTTGTTGCGCTTTACACCAAAATATAAAAAAGTAAACGATACATATAAAATTTTTTGAGAAACAATTTAAAATACTTCTGGCGTTACGTGACAAAAAGTAGACTTTTCGCTGGAAATGCCCATATACAACTCCTAAAAGAATCTTCTGGTGATTATCTGACGAGCAACAAAAACATCTAAATCTTTTCTTAATTTATTTATTTTTTGACACGCTCATCTGTAAATCTTGAAATGAACCTTTTGAGACTCTCTGTAAGAGTCGTATAACAATTACTGGCTACCTAAATAAGACATTTTTTGAAGTATGAAAATGCTATTGCCAATACAATTTTAATAAAACAAACCGGCCTAAGGATCTGCAAAAAAGGATTTTCCGACAGGATGGTATTGATTTCGCGACCTTAAGGTTTGTTTTATAGAAATTTTATGAAAATTAGAAGTTTTGGCATGAAAAATACGCCTGATGCACTTATTTAGGTAGCTTATTCATACGGCTAAGTATTTCACGAGTTGTAAAATAATACCTACATGAGTCTCATACGACTCTTAGCATGCTTTTTGAAAGACTCGTTAGATAATCTCAACAAACATCATAAACGATTCCCTTTACGATTAATATAAGCGCTGCGTTATGGAAGAATCTCTCTTACGAATCAGCACGTGTAACAGTTTCTCCCGTGCTAGGAATCGTCTACAATTAAAAAATGAGCTCGTCGACGATCAAAAAGACTCTTTGTGAGATTCCCAGAAGCTCCTGGGTTGAAATAAAATTAAAATAAAATATAAATTTATGTATTAAAAAAATAATCTTTTAATCTTTTATTCTACTCTTAAATCAAACACTTTACTTTAGCTGCACTTTTGTGCAGGTACCCACAATTGTGTACCTGCACATTAAGGCAGGTAAATGCATTTAAGATGACTGCATTTTTGATTTACCTGCACAAAAAATCGTGCAAAGGAGATTGTGCATCTAAGTCAAAACTACTGTATTTGTTACCTTTAATACAATAAACGAAAGTTTTTGTTAAGTTTTGACGTAAATAAATATAAGATTTATTTAAAAAATGCAAGGAATAACTACTAATTTTTATTCAAGGTGTCCACAGAATTTGGTACTTACAATACACTTACTAGAAGTCAAAATATATCTAGTTATACTTTAACTACGAGTAAGTTGAATTTTAAGTACTTACAAAATACTTACTAGAATCAAATTAATCACTACTTAATAGACCCAATAAAGGAGCATATAGACGACATGTTTTTGCCATCAGACATGTCAAATTTTCAAGTCACATGTAATTGTGCATGTCTGTCAAAATCGCTGTTTTACATAAGGTTTATAATATTCGGTCACAAACGTACATGTAATTTGCTTCTGACATTGTCTCTGTTTTTTTCGCATTGTTATTGCATAAACCAAAGTAGTGCTCGGTTTTAAAATAGCTTGCTGCCGCCATGAAATTTTTTATTTGCGCCGTAAAATAGTTTAGCCATCTTAACATTTTTTTCTTTTAATTCAAAGATACCAATTTAGGATTTTATAAAAAAACGGTTTTTATATATATATTCACATAAGTTCTATTCAATGCTAAGATTATCAAACATATCTCGGTATTGTAAAAAATTAACTTCAGCCGGCTAATGATTCCGTCAATAGTGGACGCCGCTGCCGGTTTCTTCCCGGCATAGATTTCTGATGTCAGATGGTTTGTCAGAAGAAAATAGAGCACGCTCTAATTGAAATTTTGTCAGATGATTTTGCGTCTGACTTTTACAGAAGCAAAGTTAAAAAGGTCACACACGACATGTATTTTGCGGTCGCCTTAAGTAGTTATTGAGTAAGTAAATATTCAATACTGAAAACAACACAACTAATAAGTAGTTATTGAGCTGATTATTAGTAAGCATATATTCAGTATTGCAAATAATAGAAGTAATAATTAGTTGCTGAGGTAATTTCTAGTAAGTACTTATTGAAGTTTTCAGAATAATGACAATTGTAATGACAACTACTTACTAGGCAACGTATGAAATAAGTACCACTTATTACTAAAAATCCAAAAGTTTTTCCTGGGCATGTTCTGTAATGATAGTGAGAGCTTCTCGCATCGAAAAGATGTGAAACAAAATATTCCATCGTTTCTCGAAAAGAAGAAAAAAGTGTGTCGAAAACTATCAAAAGTGATTACGTCGTTATGTTATAAATATCATAACATCCCTACAAGAAGACTACCGGTCATTTTACTAGTTATATGACCGGTAGTGTTGACCAATATAGTGTTATAGTAATTTTTTTGTTTTGGTTATGCATTTCTTGTAGGGATTGTATTCGAAGCCGATGTGACATGGCAGGCGTTGAGAACGCTAATCAAACATATCGTTGACGGCGACCAAAATAAACTAAACTTGAAAATTTTTCAACGATGGCGGCGAAAATACTACCGTCGGATATAACAAATAAATTAAGTGCGACTTTAATGTTTGTTGTTAGCAAACGAGCTTTGAAATTATTCGTATATTTTATGAAAATGTTAAAAGCAAAACAATTAAACAATAAAAAAAATGTGCCAAAAACAACAACTTATTATTATTATTCTTTGTTTTTAGCATTTTTAATTGTTTTTTAGTGTTGAAATTGTTTCTGCCCATTTTTATACGTGAGTTTTTTTGACAATTCAAAGCGGGAACTTTTCTCACAAAACGGTTACAGACACAGTTTTTCTGTAAATTGGCGATTAATTTCCTTACGTGACAGCTAGTACACGCCAAAAAAAGTTACAGACACAGTTTAGTTAGAAAAACAAATGTTTGTTTCAATATATTAAATTTTTTTTTATTTCAATCGAAAAGATTCTTGAAGCGAGAGTTACAGAACATGGGCGCAGAGAGAAAACAATTTTTTTTATTGAAATAAGTTACTAAATTAAGGAAAATTGCTGTTAAGAATGTAGTTGTTTTATAGTCCAGATCGCAGTGGGCATTAATCGGCCAAATTGAAAAAATCATTTAATTTTTGATTTCTGCGTTTACTAATGCAGTTTTTAATCTATTGAAAAATCTAGACATTTTAAGTTTTAATTCTAGCAATTTTTTGAACTGTCGAGTTGGCAACCTTGTTCACGACGGCTTTCCACAACAAACTTGTATGTCCAACTGTATGAAAATTGTGGTCTCGATGCAGTTCTCTTTGAACACAAGTTTTGCCTTTCAATTCTATTCAATTTGCAATACCCTCTCACTTTTTTACTAACACTCTTTAAATTGACCACGTGTTTGCTTTCAATTTCACTTTTCCATTTGCTGGGCAATTTTACTTTCAATTTAACAGCTGATTACAAGTTTTCTTTATAAATTGTTTTCATGATGATATCTTCAAATTAAATTGCTTACACATTGAGTGCAGACTACGTCACAGCTTTCAATTTATGTACATTTTGACAAACAGTATATATAAAAGACTATCAAGAAAAACTTGACCGTGTGGCCGCAGGGCTTATATTATTAAGTTAATTAATTATTGCGATTTTTGACTTATCACGTAGTTCCAGCAAATGAGCGAAATGTAAAGCATAAAATATTCATATGCATATCGTCGCAAGAATTAAAGAACGCTGTAACCTGTATGAAAGTAAAAAAATAACATATCACAAAAACTATACAACTTAGGAACATGATTTTAAAAACGTATTTTTCTCGCTTTATATATTGCCTGTAAACATTTCCTCTCAAGTCCATTATTCCCGTTGATTATGCGGCTTACAGCAAACGATTTGTCTTCCACAGACCTATAAAACGCTGTAACTACAATAATTTTTTTATGGAAACAAAAAAGTGAATTTTTTCCATCACACAAATATGAGACCGAGACCAATCGACGCAGTATTTTTTTCTGATAAAAATGATACAAACAAACGTATTTTCGATTTTTTTTGTCAGTAACAGCGTTCTTTAATTCTTGCGACGATATGTATGTTTATCATAGTACACATAAATCAAGTTTATATCTTATTATTTAATAAAAAAATTTAATAAACATTAAAAATTTTCGAAACTAATACATTTTATAATCTGTCAATGGATGGGGGTGTCTCGTATTGAAACAAAAAGTGGATTACTACTAGAACATTTATAAGACGAATCACATTTTTATAAGTTTATATTATTTTTCTAAGCAGAAAAAAAGGAAATATAAATGAAAAGAAAAACAAAATAAGTAAAACATAAATGTTCAATTTAATGCATTTTAGACGTACTGCTCTGTACGTTTCATATGAGTTTATAATGTCGCACAAAAACTGCCACCAAACTTTTTCTTCTGTTCTTTTTTTCTATTCTGCCATTGTTCTTTCACTCTCATATGACACATTTTCTTACTTCATAAGACAAGTTTATAGCGGAAAATAACATTAAATCGAATCAGCAGTTGTACTAACCGGGGAAAAGAGTCCAAAGTGAAATTTTATTTATGAATGGATGTGTGTGCGAGTGTGTAAGAAAAAACTTTGTATGTGTATGCATTCGTATAAACATATATCAGGATCAATTGTAAGATGAAAAAATGAAATAATGAAAAAAGCGATTTTAAAAAGATTTAGTACTTCATTCACAAGTACTATTGAACAAGTTCATAACTAAACACCCCAACACCCACAAACAAGCCAATTGCACTTACACGTTTACACAGAAAAGTATACACCTAATTGTATGTGTGTTAGCACTTTAGCGCACACTTGATAAAAACCTTGACTCGAGAGGGGAACTCCTTTGAACCGTGTCTGGAATATGAAACGATTTTTAAATTTTTTAAAACATTTTTTTTACACTTTAAACGATTTTAGTTTTGCGGCTTCCGCAAGTAGGTTGGTATTTTTTTTTTTTTTTTGCGATTTTTGCGACAAATCAATTTATTGGCAACGTGCCAAAACCTTTTGCACTAGTGTGAAGACTGGCCAACACGCATGAGCTGCCTGCCAGTGCTAAAAACTATGGTAAAACATACGTTTCATTAATATGCTGGAATAAAAGGGAAGAACTGCAAGGCATCTCACTTGTGTGGTACGCTCTACGACAAGATCTATTTAACAGAATTGCACACATTCAGCGAAAACAATAGCTAGACAAAATTTATAAAAAAAAACAACCCGAAACAGACAAATATTGTGCATACAATTGGGTGTGTGAGTCAGTGAGACTAGTAGCCTTTCAGTTTCCCCTCTCACCTTCTATGTATATCGTCTTCCGGTTCGGAAATCGCATTGTCAGCAGTAAAAAAAAATTGTTGCAAAAAGCACAAACATTCATAAATGTTTCCATCTATGTACATATGTATGTATGTGTTTTTGAATATCTGGGATACATATGCAGAATTATATATGTATGTATGTATGTGTGTATATAAACTGAGGCAATAATCACCACATGGGTTCCCTTTCATATGGTACAAGTTTACTT
This sequence comes from Pollenia labialis, assembly GCA_949318255.1. Taxonomy (NCBI): domain Eukaryota; kingdom Metazoa; phylum Arthropoda; class Insecta; order Diptera; family Polleniidae; genus Pollenia; species Pollenia labialis. The sequence continues at coordinate 48,419,797 of OX439141.1, forward strand.
TTTGAACATTTCATATCATCATCGACACCATTTGCAAAAAAAAAGAATTTAATAATAATGCATTTTGTTAACTTTCTATACACTCTCGCTCATTTTACACACACACACCCTTCCCTTTTGCCATCCTTTCCATTTACTATTTTCTATGCAAACAGATACGCCGACAACAATAAAAAACTCCAATATTTTTGAATATTTTGCAAAGTAAAGGCATTTGACGAAAATCCAAAAATTGTACACTGAACAGAAAAGAATAAAAACTTTATTAGTTACATTTAACAATAGAAAATACTCATGCATATATACCCATACATACATACATATGTACATGCAGAATATTGTTGACTCTAAAAAATACAATTTCATATGGTTGGATTTTATTTAACTTATACCAAACTTAAATACTTTATTGTTATTTGACTTAGGAAGTAGAAAAACTTGCGCTGGCAGCAGACAAAATATATCAAAGAATCCAGCGCTTTTCGGCGATTGTTGTATGAATTTGGAATCTTTTTGCAATTCCTATTTTGGTAAACAAGTAAGAGTCCTATACTCGGCTATGCCGAGCCTTATATACCCAGTGTTGCCACTTTGTTAGTATTTATCAGAATTTGGTTTAACTCAGGGATCGAAAATAACAGTTATTATCAAAATTTCATTAAAAAAAGTCTGACAGAAAGAATTTGTCTATTCCAGTGTTCGAAAATAAACAGTGCATTCCCAGCCGGCAAAATACTCCGACGTTGCACAGTGGGAGAAATGGCCTATCTAGCAGAGATTTATTAATAACTTCTGCAAAAAGCTGATATTTTAAATCGGAATTTTTTTATATAGATAAGAATACAATAAATTGAAATTAATACAAAGAGAATTTTTCGTATAAGCTAAACATTTTTTATTCATTTTTTAATTTTCATATAAAAGTGCTCTACTCAGTATCTGATGAGGTAACATCTGACATACTGTTTTCTTCACCTGTTTTGAAAAGAAGACTGATAACATCATTATCTTATAGCTCAGCTTTTTTGAAGAGGGTACTGGACTTTTCGATAACATGGTAATGCAAGGATCTGAAGAAACAAATAGAGTATGCGCCAAGTCTTCCATTGTGTTCTTCCGTGATTTTTTTCGAGTATTTCTGGCTTCGAGAGCTTCTTCTGACATCATGCCTATTGGGAGTGAAACGTGTTTGATTATATCTGCACCATGGATTAAAATTTTATGGACAGACGAGGGCATATAAAACCATGGATCCAAATCAACAAAATTAGTTTCTGTTCGGTATGCATACAGCTGAAAGGCATCCGTATTGACTTCATATCCAGAAGCCATTGTGCGTAAAATAACGCTGAAACGATAAATTAGTGAATAGCTTACACTAGTTTTTTGAGCAGCCAATTTTGGTTGTTGGAAAAATTTTCTGGCTGTGTTGCTGTTATTAGTTGTTCCTGATCCAGGCATTACAATATCGACTAGTATAGCCATTTCCTTTCTCAGATTGGTTTGTATTTCAGTTTTTTTTTTGTCGACAATCGCTTTATCACAACTGCGAACCTGACATTTTTGAATTGGAATCCTGTAGGCGATATGGAGAAAACATTCAAAGAAGCGAATCCACGCATGTAAAGTTGATAATCCACATTCATATAAATTTTCTTTGCAGTGCAAATTTTCGACCATTTTTAGGTCGTTCATATTTTTTGGCGATACATCACAAATTCCACATTTTTGGGATGATTATTCTGCCACAATCCATGCAAGCGTCGACATTATTAAAATTTTGCCGATAAGTTGCATGGCCTCTGCTTCCATCACAACCCCATTTGTAAATGGCAGTTATCATTAGAGTGTTATTATTATTTTGAAAATCTTGGGAATGTGCAGCAAAAATTCTGGCAATTGTGTGATCTATTAAGCACTGTAAAGATACCTCGAAAGAATCAGTTACTTGTAGCCCATTTGGATAGCACAGTTTTTAAGCATACCGTATAACATCATGGGTATATATAAGGCTAAAGCTTCCTCTGCTGTGTAGTTAATAAGTCCTTTATCGTCGGATTCAATGGCAGATTTCAATATTTTCGGCAAATTTTCATCTGAGTTCAACATAGATACGACCATGGAAGCATTCCTCTTACCAGTCTTGTATAAACTAGTGCTGGCCGCAGACATGAGTACATCGCACGGGATTTATTTGGCAATATCATAGACTTTTTTCCTTTTTGTTTTTTCCTGATAGTCAGTAAAGCTTATTTCGGGTCGCCCAGCACTTAGAGTTGGGTCTACCAATAAAAGTTCATCATCTAACCAGACCTTATTATTTTTCTTAAAAACCCTCCGAGATCGGTGGCTTTTTCTCCATTTAGTGGCTATTTTTGAGGTGAAATTTTTTACTCGCTTCTATTTATAATGTCATAAACATAGGATTCCACAGCAGAAAATTTTTTAGAAGCGTCATCTTCCTCACACCAAACCAAAAATAGCGCTCGCTTTGACACTGACATTCTACCTAAAACAATTTATTTGTCAAAAAGTTGCGAAAGTTTGCATTCCATTTTGAACATTTCACATCACAAGACTTTCTATTTATTTTAAAAGTAAATATTAGACCGAATCCAGTCGAATCACAGAAGTGTAACTCTACAACAGGAAAATTTATTGGTCAACATTATATTTCTCACTAGCACTATAAACAACAACAAATCTTAAACACGAAACTCAGTCACAGGTCAAAACTTTAATAATAAAGACAAAATAGAATTTTACTGTCACTCCAAAAAATTTTATTCAATCTTGCAGATGGTTGTTAAAAAGGCGGGAAAACTTTAAGCTGTAGCTAGTGCAACATATGTGGCGTTTGAAGCTTTACAGCTGTACGAATATTGAGAGCAAAACAATATTGAAAAAAATTATGATCTCTCTAATGTATTATAAATCGAAAGCAAAACTATTTTGGCGCCAAAATAAATTTTGAAATTTGAATTAATCGGAGCTAAATTAAGAAATGGCCATGTGCGTTGTCTGAATTCGACATTTACTGGAAATGTCTGACTTCATTCATAAAGACGTTCGTACAGATTGATATATCGGGGAAAATTTATGTACAGATATGTCTAATAGAATTTCTACAGATGTGTCTAACGACACTTATTATTATTTTTTTTTATTGTGAAAATAATGACAATTGTCATTAAGTTCAAAATAATTTTAATTTCATTTTATTGTTTCAATATAAAAAGATTAAAAAAGGTACGCATGTGTAAAATTTATAATTATATACTTTTAAATAGTTTGCAATAAAAGGAATTATTCCAGCTATCAGTTAAAGCAATAAGAATCTCGTCTAGCTCATCAAAATTGTCCATTCCTTTTTCATTAGATTTCTGTCAGATATCTATCAGAAATGTCGGCAAAAATTTCCCGAATTTCCCACGACATGTCTGTCAGAAAGCGTTTTTAGGTAAGAAATTTGACAGAATTCTTATACGAATCCGACTTTTTACCGACGTTTCTCTCAGATATCTGGAAGACGTCGGACAATTTTGCTGGCTGGGTTATTCAGCGTTCGGCTCACACACCCAAGAACGATATCTATTTTTTTTAGTGATCGTGTAGACGACCACAACCCTAAATACCGTTCTTAACTTATATCGTGTACTGTTCTTCGCAAAAAAAAAACACTGTAGACAAGCGTTATATTTTAATGTTCTAGAATGTTTTTTTTTATATTTTAGGAAATAAACAAACAAAACATTTAAGCAACGAACGCACTACGAACATCTTGTGTGTGTATAGTGATTATGTTTTGTTTGTGTATAGTTATTTTGTTTGCTTTTTGTTTTTTTTTCGTATGTGTATTTGGTTTATGTAAAAAGCCGAACCGAACACAATGAAGTTTGTGGATTTAAAAAAAACCGAACGGAATTAAATGTTCTCAACTTTTGCTGAGTTTGATAAAAACAGTATTATTTTTTTTGTGTTCGAAAGATGACTTACAGGGAAACGTTAATTTTTTTAATGATTTGCCACACAAACACTATAAGCGTTTGTGTTTTCCACAAATCTACCGAACCGGACACTAAGGAGCGATTTTAAGTATTTATTTTCGAACACTGGTCCATAATTATTTGAGTTAAGGATTAAAATACTGTTATTTTAACTGATATTTGTTCAATCAAAAATAGAATTTAAGACGAATGATATTGTTGAGAGAAAATAGAAAGAGCAAATAAACATTTAAAAAATACCCACACCACAATTGTGGGGAGGGTATTATGCTTTCTGAGTCGAATTAACGATGTCCGTCCTTGTGCGCAAGGTACAGGTCAACATTATGGAGGTAATTGGATGATATTTTGGTACATAAGTTCGAATCGGTCCATAATTTCACAAAGCCCCATACAAGCCTCTTTCCGGAATAGGGTCTTTGTGCCCATAAGCCATCTTTTTATGTTGGCATTTTGGTATCTCACCTAATTTAACCGAAATAGAACTTTATTTGACCGTTGCGTTTTACAAAGCCAATTTAAGAGATTCTTTACGCAAAAGTCCTTCAACAATATGACTAACAGGGTTTAATATGCTGCTTTCAAAACAACCCGCCAATATAAGGTACATATTTCGTCTTATCTAAAGTTATAACAGTAGTTAAAAATGTTTTTGACTCCAAAACAAAGGAACTCGTCTAGAAACTCGCAAGATTTCGAAAGGAAATCAAAAGCAGCAGATTTAAATTATTCGGAAGTTTCATTGTTAACAAAACAATATTAATTCACTATACAATTTTAAAATTATCGGTGGTAAAAAATTTTTTGTTTTGTAAACAATAATTTAGAAACATCCCAAAAAATCTACTTATGCCTCGATAATATTTTCCTTTGCATTGCTTCATGACATTTAAAACCGGTTAAACAAAATAATCAAGCACCTTTTAGTAAATTTGTACGACCAATAATTTTGCATAATTTGCAATTAGCATTGCAGAATTGTTTTAGATATCGCTCACTGTCAATGACACAATTATTTGAATAACAAACATGCTATAAACACATTCGAGACAGCAAGCTACCGACTTCAATATGTCAAAAATAGAATACATGTGTGTATATGGAAATGATTATTTTCACGACGCCACGGCTACATGGCTGCAGGTTGTTGTCTGTGCTTATTTTGTCGTTGTAGTCAAATTAAACTAATTTCTATTGTTGTCCACTACAAAACAGAAAAAGTGTTGCTAACAGGGACCGTAACTGTTATGACTTTTATCAAAAAAATCAAGATATAAGAGTTATTTTTGATTTTTATATTTTTAAATCAAAAATAGGAGTTATTTTTGATTTTTATTTTTTTAAATGAAAAATAAAAGTTATTTTTGATTTTTATATTTTTAAATCAAGAAATAAGAGTTATTTTTGATTTTTATATCAATAATAAAAATCAATTCAAAACTCAATCAGCAACAACATTTTGCACCACTGCAGCAGTGATGCATAGCTTTTAACTATATATTTACGTACGTACCCAACGTGATCTGAAAACAATTTTTATGTAATAAGCAGTATATATTTTTTTTATTAAATCTGCTGTTGTTTATTAGTTCAAAAAACAAATTATAATATTTTAAATGATTTTTAATAAATTAATTTTTTACGCAATAAAATGTATTATAAATAAGTATTTATATATTTATTGGATTAAATTCAGTTTGTGTACTAGTCTTGAATTACGCATGTTTTTCCATTTCATAAAAGTTAAAAATAAATGATAGTGGCATCACTGAAATACAAATATGTACATAATAAAAAAACAGCTGTTTATAATTTTTCAATTGTAGCTGTCGTCTTCAAAATAATTCAGTAGCTGACTACACGACTGTAATTGCATTCAGCAGCATTTGTAGTCGTGTGTTCGTGTAGCCTGCTGCCTCGAATGTGTTTAATGCAACAGTTGCAATCGTAAACGCAGCAAACATTGAATACCGCTATTATAGGCATATGCAAGTGCTTTTTCACCACAAGCGTTCAATGCCGTAACTTCCTTATAAAAAGTAATATTGATAAAAAAAAAATAAAATGGCTACAATATCCTTAAAAACAAATTACACTTAAGATGAAGCAAAATTACCCGGTTAAAATAAAATTACAACTGAATATTAAATTAAATACAAAAATTTACAAAAAAAAAACACAAAAAAATCCATTCAAGGAGATCAAAATCGGTCATACAATTAATATTTATATAGTAACATAAAATTAATTAACAACACAGGAAAAAATATATTAAAAATAAAATGTTCGGAATTATAGGAACTTAAGTAATGATTTGTGGAAAAATATTAACCATTTGACTCGGCACGTTAACTTACCCGTTTTTTACGAAAAAAATGGAGTAACCTATTTTTTCAAAAACTTTTTTTTCCTTTTATGCTTGCATATCTAAAACTAGCAATGATTTCGCTACTTCGTGAGCGTCTCCCTTTCTTTCGTGGACACATGATTTATATGCCAAAGTTTATGTTTCCAGATTAAATACGACCAGTTGTAAAACAAAAAAAGTACCAAACAGTTATTCTCATCCGCTCAGCACATGGGTTGTTTAATTTTATGTTTCTAGGTCCAATACCAACGAAAATTCAAAAAATACCAGTTAAAGAACATAAAAGTACAAAAAAATATCTCACAGGTACTTGTGCACTTAGTACGTTAAATGTTTAATTTTATGTTTATATGCAAAATATTAACTAGAATTAAAGGAAGTACCAATTGTAAAACAAAAAGCTAAAGAAAGGAATTTAGTCTCCCGTTCCTTTTTTTCTCCCCATTTAAGAAGGTATAAGAAATTGCTATATCGCATGCAGTAGGAGCCCAAAAATAACCGTTCGAATTTCGAAAAAGTACCGAATTCGTATTTGGACTTTTTAGATGAGTTTCGAATATTATATCAACCTTATTTCTATGTTTAAATTATAGATGGGGTGACAAAAAAGTTCCAAAATACAGGTTTACTCCATTTTCTTCCAAAGAAGTACCTGACACTTGTCCGCTTATCTTTCTAAATATCAACGATAAGTTTAAAATGTTTTTTTTAATCTTTTTAAGTTCTGGAGATAAAAGGTTACCGAATTTCCCGTTTTTACGTTTTCTTTCCCCTAAACTTCCGAATTTTAAAAAATCCCGTCAAGTGGATCAATTTAGTGAGAGACGAACCTTCTGTCATGTTTTTAGCCTCAGACTTTTAGGCTGTACCATGATGAATCAGGCAGTAACGTTACAATTTTATATACAGATAAATATAACCCGAGTTTTTGTCTATTTTTATGCCTAAACGTGATTAACATTATACTCAGTTCATACAAAGGATGAAACTGAAAAACAGCTTTGTGGCTTATTTTATTTCAGTAAATATCAAAATTTAAAACAAAATGTGTTTTGTTTAATTTCTATACTTATCTTGGCAATAAAATCGTTTTTTAATTTTTTAGTTCAGCTGGCCAAAAATACGTCTTATCTTTGCAACAGAAAAAAAATAAATTATTATTAGTCAAGTCAAAAGGTTTTTCGAAGTAACTGTAGCACATAGGGTGATGATGTTCCGCTATTCTACAGCTAGGGAGCAAACGGTCTCAATTAATGACTTCCAAAGGACTCTGTTGTGGGATGTTTTTAATGCCTCGCAACTGTCAGCTCACGTATGGTTGCGATGCGCCAAGTGGGTTTTGGACGTCCACGACGCCGTATCACATATGATACGGTAGAAAGAATATTCTTTGAATTATCGGCAGTTGCAATTTTTAGGTTCATTTTGACCCAAAGAGCTTGTGACACAAATTTGTTCTATTTCGCTCATTCTCTATTAGTTTTCGAAACGACGCCGTAACACTTTGGAGCTATTTTGTTTTTTCAAAAATACCTGGAGTTATCTAGTTTTTGCAAAAAAAAAATGGTATTTTTCTGATTTTTGTTTTTCAAATCACTTTTAAATTAGAAACTTTATCAAAATTTCGAAAGAGTGATAGTTAATGAAACACGCTTTATATTTTTGGTGTTATCTCAATTTTTGCAAAAAGTGGAGTTTACACGTTTTTCCATACGGCCACAGAAGTTGCATACATATATCTAGGGAAGAACCACCAACGCACTCTTCGAACTGTCAGAAGGAGAGGACATTATCAAATACATAAGGGTTTAACGATAAGACTGGGCATAGACGAAGAGTACGGCCAAGAACGAGTAGGGCCTGCGTCCAGTGATGCCAGAAGTGCATTTATCTGCATTTTGCAGATTTTATACCCTGAAATTTCGAAAATGCAGATTTAAAGATTTTTGGTTTCAAAATGCAGATTTTTTTAGCTCGGTTGAAACTTCTTTACATTATCACTTATGTTTGTTATATTTCCACTCCTTGCATTGGAACCGAAATATATAAACCATTCCTGGAAGAACCGTTTGGAAATGGATTCATAGTTTAGAGTATTTTTTTTTGTTCCCCAAAGACGAATAATATTGATAAAATAAATATTGTTGATTATTAATAAAATTTAATGCAAATTTTTTAATGTATATTTCTTTATGTTTTTGTATGTGTAACGAAAAAACTTTTAGTCAGTTGTTTTGTTATAAAAACAACATCTCGCGTATGTCAAAAAAGTATAATGCAAACGCACTAGATTTCGAAGAAGATTTAAAATCAAATCTACAAGATTTCGGCCTAATGTAAATGTAGTATTAAACCATTGATCCTTAACTTTCAACATATTTTCTCTAACAATGACTTTATGCTCTTTGCTTATTTCCTGTGTTTTTCTCTTTAATATCAAGGAAGCTTTCTTGTGTGCCTGTTTATTTCGAATCATATCCCGCTCGACTGAAATAGATGAACCAGCAAGTTTTGGAGTGTTTTTGAATACGTCATCTTAAGCTTCGGCTGATTCCAGTTGTACTATCACCGCCATCTTTCCATAAGGTTCAAACATTTTACGAATACTAATTATACAGGTACTAATTTGGAGTTGTTCCTTAAACGTACGTTGTACCTCATCTCTTGGCTTTTTTGCAGCTTTAAGGCCTTTGATAAAAAGTTTGTTAGGTCTTACTTGGTTTTCAAGCTAAACAATGTCCTTTTTATTATCTTCCTTATCTTTTTTACTTTGACCAATTCCTCTCTTAGTTGTTGATTTTTGATTTTTATTGCATTTACTTTCGTATTAACAGTACCAATTTGCGTTTTTATTTACACCAAATCCGCTTTGGTTGCCAGAGTTTTTAGCTTTTCATCAAGGTTTGTATTAATTGTGTCTGTTATTAACTGTACAAGATCATTTGTTTCCATTGTACGTTGTACTACTTCCTGGCTTTCAGGTAAAGTTTCAATTATTTTCCGCTTGTAATGGTTTGGAGGGGTTGCAGAATTTATGTAAAAATATTTGATAATTTTAAAACATTTACCACTGTTAAATAATTTCATGTAAAAAATAAATAAAAAAAATCTCCTAATAAAATTTGTTCAGTATACTTTTATTGCTTGGTATGGCAACTCCATTTATGTTCCGTTACCGATAACTTTCGTGAATATTATCTGTCGATTGCTACCTCTATGTTTGAAAAACAAGGCCAACTGATGTAGTTATTTTTTCGTTTTATTTGTGTTGGTAAAAACAATAACTACCAGTGATTTTGTAATTTTCATTGCAAAATATTTTTATAAAATGAAGAAAAATTATATCTGTCAAATGTCCACGAGCACGCTGACATATGTCGATTCTTTCATCAAAGTTTTTAATCTCTTTTTGGCAAAATGGCGGGTCTCTTTCGGTAATTACATCACTGATTTTGAGTTTTAAGCTTGAGGTCCATATCACGCGTTTTCGCCTCCACGCAGTGCGTGCTTTTCTAACCTTACTTGCGTTTTACGTTTCAAGTTACATTTCGCCTCAAGGCATCTACGCTTTTGTGCATGTAACTTACTATGTATAACTACACAGATTCTACTTTTTTGACAGCTGCGTGTGCTGCGAAAAAGCGAATAACTTAAAGCTGGAGGTCCATATCACGCGTTTTCGCCTCCTCGATAAAATAAATAAAGGTTCATCCTACCTGGTAGGTTAAAGTAAAGTTGTAATAGGGAAACACTTCTTATACGGCCGATGAAATCCTAACTTTAGCTATCGGTAATTGTGAAAACGGGCCTTATTCCTTCAATATTTTCCAGGAATATTTTCTATGTACTATCAGAATTTTCGTTTGTATATTTCTGTTACGAGGCTTACTTCATTTCTAGTGGCTTCCAGAACTTTCTGTTCTAATTATTTAAAATTAACTTTTATTTATATAAAACTAAAGTCTATCTCTAGGCGTAACAAATATATTTATAACTAAATAAATTATATGTAACTAAAACTATAAATAATACTTAAATAAATCCAATTTCGTAACACTGTCACCCACTTAAGCTTGCTAATCGCGAATGGGATCTGGTTCTCCTTTTCCATTATAGACTAGTCGTTATAAATGTACCACTTTATTTTTGATCTTAGACTCTTATATTTCTGGATTCGTTGTACCGTATCGAGATGACGTATCCAATGCTTTTGCAGCTTGCGAGACAATCCAATCCAATGCTTTTGCAGCTTGCGAGACAATCCAATCCAATGCTTTTGCAGCTTGGGAGACACTCCTTTCTTCCCAGACCAACTGGTGATCTTAAAAGCCTTCCGAATTTGCCACTGAATCAAATCTGGCTGTCATCTTGTTATTTGATCAATTTCTGCTTTTGGGAAGAGCCCTTACTATCCAATAATACGGATAGTTAACTAAAGTTGTACTGCTAAAAAGGGTATTCTACTTCCCCCAATTGGAGCCCTGACCGCAACGCACTGTGAGCATATTATTATTCAATCAATCACGGCTTGCTTGTAGCAGACCAATAGAAGCTTTCTTTTTATCTTCTTTGAGGTTTTTGTTACGCTAAGATGTCCAGCAACGTCGTGGAATTTCTTCACAAATCCACATGCTTTAGAATACGGTACAGCAATAAGTTTTTGCCATTAGTACTTTCCCATGTACGGTTTAGGCAAGCATTCTCCAACCGAAGACTATACCAATGTGCCTCATACGCTTTTATCAGTGCGTCCTCCAATGGAATTTCTTTGCGAGTAGGGTTTCTATCTTCTTTATTGGCCTTCATAACTTTTGCCATTATAAGTTCATTTTCTTGGGCGAGTGACCAGACTTTGCTGAGTGAGACGTGTAATAAGCGAACCATATTGACGCATTCCTTGCTTTCGGATTCCATACAGTGCTTGCTCGTGAGTTAACTAGACCGTCTTAAATATGTGCTCGCTTTCCCACGTTTTTGATCAGGATGACTCTTTTTTATGATAACCTTTCATGAGCTTCACTTCCATTTCCAACGTCAAGGGGCAATCCAGATTCATTTTGTGGTCCCATATCCAGAAAAATACTTTGGTGAATCATAAAATCTGCTCGAATTTGTGCCTCGTTAAGAATTTCAGCCGTAACAAGTTCAGCAAATACTGTTATATTGATTCTTCCACTTTGTTGTTCCCAACTTTACCCCGCTTAGTGGTTCGACAAAATTTGTTTTTATTTTGTTTTTTCTTAAACTACTTACAACTACAATTAATGTTGGAAGAATTCCAATGAATTGTAGTGGGGAATGTAAGGAGAGATAAATTCACTGTTTATCTTTGATGATTTTGTTTAAACTTTGATATTATTACAAATACAACTGTTGCGGTAATTCTTATACGCTTAACAGTTTCATTTGGTTTAATATCTTTCGTTTTTCTAAAATCTTTATGGATGAAGTTTCCTGATGATCTGGCCTAAGCAACCAGTGAAATGCGCATAGGAATAGCTTATCCCATCAACAATAAATTTCAGTGTTTTTATCAAATAATAAAAATTGGAAATTAAGCACGAATAACAAAATCATTTAAATTTTTTATTAAAAAAATAATTTTTAGTTAAATACATGTGGGGCTCGTTTGCATACGCAAAACAATGTAGCATTCTCGCATGATAGGTAACATTGATACATGTCAAAATTTTCGTGTGAAATAATTAATGTTGCTCCACATTTTTCACAAATTAGAACAGAGTACTAGGCTTTAACGTCAATTCTTGTGATGCCTGATGATTAGCTCTGTTGTCTTTAGCTGGTTTTTTTGATAGCCCAACAGTTCTTAACAATTTTCTTGACGCTTCCAGTTTCGCTGAACATGCCCAATCTTGCCGCAAATGCAGCATATTGCTCTGGTATTACTTCGATGCTAACTTAATTATTGTAAAACATCATCTTGTGTTGCCTTTGCAATGTCTGTTTTATCCTCAGAAGTTATATCGAGCAATTGCACCTTCCTGTCTAGAGCAAACGATACAGTTTCTGCAAACGATGACTTCTTTTTGTTAGTAACGAACTTAACCGTTTAATGTCTCAAATTAAACTAAAAATAACATTTATGAGTCAGCCTGAACTTATAGTTCACAACAATTTCCATTTGCTTCCAGAACTTTCTGTTTTAATTACAGTTAAACCTCGATTAACCGGACCTCTATTAATCGGTTACATCTATTAACCGGCATGCAGTTCTTTTTATTTTTTCGCTCTATTATCCGTGCTTTTCCTCTATTATCCGTGTTTAAGATTTATACCTCTATTAACCGTGCTTTACATATATTATCCGTGCTTCATTCATATGGTTTTTATTATGTACATACAGTGTACTCTCGATAATATAAAATAATTAAAACAAAGCCAGTTCACTTTTGCATGTTCTAGTGTTCTAAATTTTTCTTTTGAAAATTCAAAACTTATGTTTTTTAATTCATATTTAAGAACTTTTTACGTTAAAATTATATTTAAAGATGTTTATAGAATTCCATGTTAATGTAAGCACTAACTAAAACGTGCATGTTAAACATTTTGAATAACAACTGAAGATAATTTGAAAGCAGATAGCTGGGGAAATCCCCAAGTTATTATCATGTTGAATCAAAATTGATTTTGATTTTAACACTGTGTAGGTAGATAAAAACTTTTAAAAATACAATTATAAGTTGTTCATATTTTAAAGCTTTTGCACAAGTTCATATTTTAAAAAAAAAAAATTTCTGTATATTTTAATATTATGACCTCTATTAACCGTGGGTTTCGATTATCCGTGCTGGTGCCGGTCCCAGGAGAGCCGGATAATCGAGGTTTAACGAATTTTAAAATAACTTTTATAGATTTTAATATAAAGTCTACCTTTAGGCGTAGCAATTATTGCATTACAACCACTAGAAGGTTACAGTGGACTTCATAAGAATTTTAAACTAACGCGGCGTCAGAGTGTAACTTACAAGATAACTTATAATTAAAACTTTATATTATTGTTAGATAATAAGAAGTTTTAGATGTGTTGCTTTTAAAAAAGCCACTTTTAATAAATTTTACAGCATATTTTCAAGTTTTTACAGCATATTTAATGCGCATAAAAAACTTTTTAGCGTATTTTTGCCGTTATGAATTTTTGCTTTTATCAAGTGCTCACAAGGTCACTTGTGTAAAATTATCTAATGTCTTTAACTGAAAACAAAACTATTGCTTCCATAATCTCTCTTCAACTATAGAATTTATTTTTCCAACTATCTCGATAAAAAGCACATGTAGTTTCTTTTTTTAATTTCTTATTTTCCTTCAAATGCCTAAGTTTGGTATCAATGAGTTTAAGCATTAGAATGTAAATTTTTTTGCATTACTGACTCAAGATGCTGCTACGGACTGATAAAACGAATTTAATCAATAAATTTTTTGTAAGATTTATTCATAAATTGCTTTTGGAAATTTGAATTTTTCAATGTGGTTGCAAAATTTCAAAGTCTTAGATTAAAATTGATATGTATGTATTTGTTTGTGTTTGTGCATAAAACTTCAGTAGAATTACAGAATGTGTGTGTACATTTTTGGAGTTAGAGTTTTTATCAATCCGCCAGCCAGCCTGTTAGTCAATGTGACGGACTACCATCATAATTTATTTCTTTACATTTTCGTTTGTCACTTTTCAGTCGAATGGCAAAACAGGAAAAAAGAAATCAAATTCCCCCAGTTAATGTTGCTTTTATTTTGTTTGGTTCCGTTCCGTTCATTTTAGTTAAGTTTCGTTTTTGTCTTCTGATTTCATCGTGTTTTATTTTTGAATGGGTTTGATAGAAATGTTTTTGTTGCAATAATAAAACTATAACATACATATTTTTCTATATAAAAGCGATTATTTGTCGCAAAGCAGCTGCCATATCGTATCCGCAGCACTCGACAACTTGTATGTCAATCACATTATACATCCTTTGTATCTGTATACATATGCTCACACACACTCATGCAAATTTTTATCTCATTCATACAGTCAGTCAAATAGTCATTCATTCGTTCATTCAGTCTTCCAATTCCAATTTTTTATAGTTTCATTGCAATTTTATATGGTATTTGGTATGAATTGCATGAAACACTTGTTCATAAATGTTTATTAATACACACAAACAAAAATTATGCTATAAGATTTGTTGTAAAATCGGTTTAAACATAATTCAAATCCAATAAACAAATTATTAAAACTAACTCTATTGTTTAACTTGGCGAACTAAATGTTAAATATTTTTTAAATCACTTTAGCGTGATTGTTCTTCTATGGTAGACCTCAATAGTAAAGCAGTTTAAAGAAAACAAACAAATTTGTTGTTCAATAGAAATTTCATATTAATGCTGTCTAGATAATTTTCGGTGCGGCGAAATGTGGCCCCATGAAATATGGCCCCAAAAGCAAATTAAAATTGACCCTACATTTATGGCTATTGGCACTATGCAATTTAAATGAATTTTTTAATGAAATGTCACCTGAAATAATGAAATATGTATCCCTAAAAATAAAATAAAATATATCCCTGAATTTAGGGTATCTTTTCTTTACGAAAAATCAGCTTACATTTTTGTAATTTTTTTATTTAGCCTGAAAATAGTAAAACTAAAAACAAAGAAATTTTAAAATAGAAATTTGGCTTAAGGTCATATGCCCGAACCTCATCTCCCGAACAGTTTTGTTCTTAAAAATCGCGCGATAATGAAAAAAATTGGTAAATAACAAAACAAATTTTTATAATTTTTGTTTTTATCGAAACTTCATTTTTTCAAAGTCTTTGCCATTTTTTCGAGTAGAATAATTTCTTTGCTTTTATGAAACATACAATCCATGTATAAACAAAACTTCGATTAATGTGAATTTAAACAAGATAAAGTTAACAGACCAAAGATCCAGAAGTGCATGATCAATTGTGCGAATATCTGGAAATCATATGCAGTGCTTTAAAAACTTAAAGTGGAGAGACCAGAAAACACACTGAGATGAGTTTTTGATAAGCGAAAATTCATCTGTTACCAAAATGTCCTTCTATTTAAGAAGCTTAAAACTCTCGTCAAAAAGGATTTTTGCAAATTCGTATTGTAGGCGCTGAAATCAAATAACCATCGTTTCATCTTTTTTGTTAAGCAAAACGTACTGTACATGAAATTGGTTTAAACAAAGTTCGGAAAACAAGCTAGACACTAAAGCTGGGATCACACGATTGCCCAAATGTAGCAATTATTGCCTTATTTAATATCCCAATCGTGTGATTTCTCAATTTATTGGCGCATACGGCAACGTCGGCCAATATTGTGCTTATTTAGGCCAATCAAATGCAACCATGATACGGCAATCATGTGACCGCTTAATCTGCAACCATGTGCCAATAAAAATATAAAAAATACACCAAATTTTATTGTGTTCTTGTGCGGCAACAAAAGTGAACAATTCGCGCCAATATTTATTTAACATTTCAAAAAAAAAAAATTTATTTATAGTTTTTTCAACACCTCGTAAGTAAAATAAAATTTTAATTTATAAATTTATGAATATATGTATGTAATTTTAGTTTACTTGCAGTTATATAATATGGAATTTACAGATTGCATCATAATGGAAGAACCCGAGTGCTCTGAATTTGTGTACTGCACCGTTGAGGATTCAGTAACAACACCTGTAGCCAAAAAAAGAAAAAAGCCAAGTGTTTGTTCCTCATGGAGCAACAGTGCTATCAATGCGTTGATATCGGCTGTCGAACAACACCCATGTGTTTGGGAGTACTCGTCGGGGGATTACAAGGATAGGTACAAGCGAGAGCAAGCTTGGCGCGAAATACAACGGGACTGTGCCGGGCATACAGTAGAAGACTGTAAAGGCAAATGGGCAAATGTTAAAACTGCATACCAAAATGTAAAAAATAAAATTAAGACAAAGTCTGGACAGGGTTTGGAAAACACCAAACCACATTGGCCGTATTGGAGTGCAATGCAGTTTTACAGCCGTCATGACATAGCAAAAACTACATGCTCATTGTCAACACTCGACGAACTAGATACGCAGGCAGGTTGCAGTACGGCTTTGAATGTTTCGCCTCCTGAGGAAAAAAATTTTGAGCCTGACGATTTAATGAAGCGGGTAATGAAATATTTAGAATCTGAAGAGGACAATTGGAATACAATTGGAATGTATTTGGCTTCACAAATGCGTGAAATAGCCAAGAAAAATCAAAAGGCTGCAAGCAAATTGCATATGCAACTGGTAAAAACCGCGATAGAAGCTACTTTGGAAGTAGAAGAAGAAGCCTAATTAGTGATGTTCATAGTATAAGTATTTTGTTTTTTTTTTTTATTAGATTTTAATATTGAAGAATTTATTTACAGCCTGTTCATCGATTTCGAACGTCATCGTTCGCATAGAAAATTACATTTAAAACAAAAACAAAATTCGAACATTGTACGAAGTTTGTTTTTGTTTTAAATATAATTTTCTATGCGAACGATGACGTTCGAAATCGATGAACAGGCTAGGCTGTTATTAATTCTATCAAAATGTGATATTGAAGTACAAATTTTGTTGTTAACTTAATTAATTTAATAAAATGAATTCCCTGTGTAATTTGTACATCTTCTTCTTTATATGTTCATGTACATATATACAACTGTATTGTCAGTGCATGTGTAAGTAAACTTCTCCTGAACGGGGAAACTAATTTTGATTAAATTTTGTAAGAGCGTTTTAAATTAAAAAATATTTTTATATAGTATAGTCCTTGGGGAGAGTTGTCATTGTTTACCCATTTTATGTCAACGAAATCTTGTTTAACCGTAAATATATAAACGTATTTCGCACTTTTAAGAAATTGCATTATTGCGTCAAACGCAACAACAAAATTATAAAATATATTTGATTTTGTTTTTTGCTTTCAATGAAAAAAAACTAGTTTATTCCATAGTTTAATTATTCTACGATGGTTTATTCAACATATTGTTAATTTTAAATTATTTTTTTGTTTAAATTTGATTTCTCAAAATTCTTAAACTGAAAATTTTCTTAAAAATAAAACTAAAGCTTCGTTTACAATGGCAGCAACATTTTCACTTGGTGTTCATAATCGAGCAACAAATTTTTTCATAACTTCACACATTTTCAGTTAAGAAAACGTTTGCACATTTTTCCTACAACAATATTATGTATTTATTATTTCTTTTTTAAATATTTTATTAAAATTTTCATTCTAAACTTAATAAAATTATTAGAAACGTCATTTACAAGTTCCTATAAATTGTTGCTGAAGTAGAAGTGGACTCAAATTTAAAAAAAAAAAAACTTAAGTTATGAAATTAAAGAAAAATATATGAAAAGCTTTGGGAAGAAATAAGATTGAAGAAGAAACGAAATTGTTCCTGCAATTGTAAATAAAGTTTAATTTATTAGATTTTTTTCTAAAAACAGATAGTTAACCCTCTTTTTAAACGAAGTTAATTACAAGCAGCGTTCGAAAATAAACAGTACATTATTTAACGTTCGGCTCACACACCCAAGAACGATATCTATTTTTTTAGTGATTGTGTAAACATACACAACCGTTAATACCGTTCGTAACTATTTTCAAGAAAGAACCGAACATTATATAATGTTCGGTTCTTCGTTAAAAAACAAAACAATTGTAGTGATACTGAAGAAAAACATTATATTTTAATGTTCTATAATGTTTTTTTCGTGTGTGTATTTTGTTTTTGTAAAAAATGTTTGTTTTTTTTTTTATCAGCCAAAAGTGACAAACATTAATGAACCGAACCGAACACAATGAAGTTTGTGTTAAAAAAAATCCAAACGGAATTAAATGTTTCCATCTTTTGTTGAGTTGGATTTTAGTGTTCGAATGATGACTAACAGGGAAACGTTATTTTTTAATGATTTTCTACACAAACACTATTAGCGTTTGTGTTTTCCACAAATCTACCGAACCGAACACTAATGAACGATATTTAGTGTTTATTTTCGAACACTGATTACAAGTTTACTTTTTTCTTTATTTAATAAAATCTATGGTTTAGAAACGATTTATTTAAATATTTGTGCAAACATTATAACCTTTTTTTTAATTTTTTCAAGTGTAAACCAAATGCAACTGTTTTAAAAAGTGTAACAGTAACTAAAAAAAAATACTTAAAAACATATTTGGCTAAGGCCCAACTATAATAAGCTTAAGTTGGATTAAGCAACTGTACGAATACATGGAAATCATATGTGTCAAACCATATTGTACTTAAGGGACTATTTTTTTAAGTTTTATGAATCCACATTGCTTCTAGGAAAACTCAATTTTTTGATTCAGTTAAAGCTCAAAATTAAATATTAATTTTTATTAATAAGATTAAAACTATAAACGCCATAATAATACAGACTTATTCTAAAATAACATACAAATTATTGCTATTTATATATTATATTTATATATTTTCTTTTCATGAAGTTGAATTATTGATTTTAAAATTGACTTGGGTCTCATTATACATATATTAATTTGCAAATATTTAAAATAATAAAAAATTTATTTTATATTTTATATATAAATGTATATTAACATTTTAATAATATATATGAAATCTTAATAATAAATAATTATATATGTATGTATATTTTCTATATGAGTACTTTTAGTTGTTTTGTTGTCAATAGTCTAATGGAAACTGTTCAATTAAATAAAAAATAAAAACTATTATTATTTACGAAAAAAAAGTTCGTTCAAGTTGGTTTAAAAGTTACATACATTAAACAAAATAAATGTTTGTACATAGTACATCCATATTTTTTATAAAAAGTCCGACCGAACGTTGACCGTCCGTAAGCATGTACGGATTAGTTTGCAAAAGGAATTTAACTAAACCGGGCTACAAATCGTTGAGATATGAACAAATAACCACGACTGCTTTTAAATTTAAGTCAAGTATCTAAATTTTTTTTAAGGGCCAACTATAAAATGCTTCAGTTGGATTAAGCGATTGTGCGAATACATGTGATTCGTATGTGTCGAACCATATTGAACTTAAGAAAACTTTTTGATTAATGTTATTAAACTGGCATTTGCTTAAGCAAAGTGAGAAACAGATAGCACTTTCCGTACGGAACAAAATATTTTTGATTTAATTTTTGTTTTTTTAAATGCTTAAGCAAGCTTATGCTGTTATAAATGGACCTTTAACCACGATTAAAGTATTGATCTTGTCAACTTGTCAAACTTTTATTGATTTGTCAAAGTATATTGAACCTTGTGTTTTGATTTACTCTCTATTTGTAGCAAACTTAGGGAAGATAAATCCACGTTGTACACAGTATGTAAAAGTTTTTAAATTTGCAGCATATATGTAGCTTGTATGCTTTGCAGAATATCTGTCAAAAAGTTGGCTGGATTAGAGAAATGGTCATGACACCTTCAATATACGTAAGCACAATAAAGGTTTCTGTATATCAATGAAACGGTTACAGTAAAAGTATCTATATTTGATACTATTTAACTAATTTTATGTCAATGGGGGAAGCGAAGCGTTTCTACATATTGACAACTGACAACGTTGCATGTTATCATATAAAAAACTGTTAGTTTGGTCATTTAGCATTTATGGTACAATAATCTTTTGTAGATAGGGCTTTTTGTTAATAAAATCGCTAATGTTGGTCGAAAGATTTTTTTGGACATTTGTGTTGATGCAATACATCAGAATCAATGATGTATGTTAGGTTAGTTAGGGTGTTTTGAGTTTTAGGTAACGATAAGTAGAGCTTTTTGTGCTTAGGCTATGTATTTTAAGTATGTAATTGCATTTTTCTTGAACATTTTAAAGTATTTATATATAAATAATAAAAAGTACCTAAATCAGTTTTAATACACAAGAGGGTATTTACTTAAAATTTAAAAATTTTCAGTAGAAGCAAAACATATGAAAAATAATTTTTAAACTAAACGCTTCATTACCAAAAAGTAGGCAAAATAGAACGATATTTTTACAGCGGGTAGATATAAATTTAACGTATCGATTTCTTACAAAAGGTAAACAAATTAAAATTTTAAGTTAATACCTCTGTTGATTTTGTGCGAAATGTTTTTTGTTGGTTTTAAAATTTCAAAATAACTGATATTTTCGGTCCTTTGATTTTAAATTCAAAATATGAAAAATGAAGAGTTGTTTTTGTTAAAAATGAGGACTTTTAAAAAACATGGAGTTAAAAACGCATATACAATGTATATTATACAGGTACATATGTACATATAACAAAATTTACAAAAAATATGCATCTATAAACAAAATATGCACAAATGTGGACAAACAGATAAATGCAATTTTCTGACAAATTTCTGATTTGGATAAGTATTTTATAAAAACTGAGTTTATGCTTCTGACTAAAAACATGCCTTTGCTTTAAATTTGCAGCCCTGGCTATATATATTTATATTGCCAAGGTAATTCACCAATTGCTGACATGAAATAGTTTTGAAATTCTTCACGAACAGCCTTTGCTTCACTGCTTATGTAAGAGCTTGGAATTTCTTCTGTTCCATTCTCAACGGCCAGTGGAATATCGCTTCTCCATGCGCCCGGAATAAGTGCACCGTTATCGTCGTACCGATCAGTTAGCACAGACGTTAGATAATTTGACTTTTTTTTTAGCAAAAAATTGTGCAGTGCACAGCATGCTAAAGTCGTAGAAGTTGTTTTTTCAGCGTTAAGTCTCGAAGAACGAGAAAATATTTGGAAACGCTTCGTCATAATACCAAACGCATTCTCCACAATACGTCGAGCTCTTGATAATCGGTTATTAAATATTCTCTGACCAGCAGATAAATTTTTACCTGGATATGGTTTTAATAAATGCTTCTGCATTCGAAAAGCATCGTCTGCTACCAAGACAAATGGTACATTTTCTTGACGACCTTCCAAAGGCTTTGGCTGTGGTAAATTGAGCTCATTGCATTGAAGAGCACGTTGGAAAGAGCAGTTTCCGAAAACTCCTCCATCCGAAACACGGCCATTGCAGCCAACATCAACGTACAAAAAATTGTATTCGGCATCAACAATAGCCATTAGAACAATACTGTGTGTGCCTTTATAGTTAAAAAAGGTGCTTCCAGACTTTGGTGGTGCTACCATATGTACATGTTTGCCGTCAACAGCCCCAATACAGTTAGGAAAATTCCACAGCTCATCGAATTTTGAAGAAATGTCATTCCACATTTCTTGTGTTGATGGCACCTAAAATAGGAGAAAATAATTAGTACTATTAACAAAATACATATGTATGTTCACAAATTACGTACCTTTAAGTATTCATCTTTTAACACTTTGTAAATTGAATTACAAACAGTTGGTATAAAAAGTGATATTGTGTTGGGCGCAATTCGGAAGAAGACCGAAAGGCTTTTAAAACTATCACCGGAAGCAAGAAAGCGAAGTGTCGTAGCTAACCTTTCACGTACTGGAATAGCCTTCCGCATGTTTGTGTCCTGTTTCATTATATATGGGGACACCAGTTTTAATAATTCTTCAAAAGTTTCATCATTCATTCGGATAAAATTTTTAAACAAAAATTTTTGGTTGTCTATTTCCCGAAATTCTTTTAAAGTTTTTTCATATGCGCCTTCAGTCGCTCTTTTTGAAAGCCAATCTCTGACCCATATACTTCTTTTTTTCACTTTTCTTTTTTTCTTTTTTTCATTTTCCGATTTATAAAATGCACATGCTATGTACAGAGCTGATGTAATTTTCTTTTTTTTTAACGAACAAACCATTTTTTTGTAAAACACAATTTTTAATGACCGACAAACTAGAACTTCGAAACAAATAAAACAAGCTACCACAACAGCTGTTTTCACATTGACGCAAGTAAGAACAATCGTGTGACTGTGCTGTGGCAATTATTGTACCAATTTCCATTTGTACCAACTAGCGGCAATTAAATTTGTATAAAAGAGGGCAATCGTGTGATTTCAGAATGTTTGGTTGGGGCAATTTCATTATTGTGCGTCAATAAAGCACAATAAAAATTGTGTCATATTGGTGCATTTGCGGCAATCGTGTGATCCCAGCTTAACTTAGTGTATTTTTTCAAAACATAAATTTGAAATCTTTTTTTTTTTTTTTTGTAGGAAATAAGTACACAAACAAAATACGGCACACAAAGATTGTTAGCTGACGCACACACATACTAAGATGACTTACCGATCTTGTTTTCGCGTAAATGTAGTAATTTTAGGGTAATTTTTCTATATTTTTTTAGTGAACGTGTAGTAAACTTTTAGCTAACCTTTTCTTTTTTTAAGTGTATGCGTAGTGAATGTTTAATGTACTTCTTTTTTTTAAGGAAAGATTTAAAATAACAAATTCCTATTTTTGGGAACGGTGCTTGTGTGGGATCTATGGTCAAATATAAAACGACTACAATAAAATTTGGTAAGATGATTTAAATTGCAATAAAATAAGTTTGAAAGAAATCACAATTTAATTCCAACGTCATATATTTGGATAAGACGTTAGCCATTGTGAACCGATTCTAACCATTTCTAAAAGCCTTCATCCTTCATTTGAAAATGCTTTGTTTAAAATAATTTTTGCCGGTTCGAATTGTGGCCCCAGGAAATGTGGCCCCAAAAAGCAAATTAAATTTGAACCAATATTAAGGGCTATTTTTTCATTATGCAATAAAATTGTTTTATGAAATTTTAACCCAAAATAATAAAAATAATAGCCTTTAAATAAACTGCAATGTGCCCCTGAATTTAGGGTAGTTCTTCTTTATGAAAAACTCAATTTTTATGAATATTTGCACTAAAATTTTAATATCAAAAAAATTCTTAATCTCAATATCCCGAATTGAAAATCCCGATATCAAATCCCGAATTAGAAGCTTGAGTTAGCGAAGTCGGATTTCGAAGCTTAAGTTAGCGTAGGCTTTGCAGGGAAGTGAGCGAAGCAGATGCTTGTTATAACATAGAGGAAATAGATCTTGCACCCGGCCGAAGGACAGCTATGCAGAGAAGCTTTAATTAGCTACCACCATTTGTTCCATACTTTTCAACACTTAAAATAGCAACTCACACTTTTGGCAATAAGTAACTATAACAATTACAATGTTATGGCATTATTTCTACTTGGCGGCTAAACGATGATGGTGTAACTGCACTTGGGTGTTGTCAATAAATCCTCATGGTTTTATTTCTCACTCAATTAAGAAATAAGGCCATGTGGCTTTATTGCAGCCATCGGCAACCTATACTATTACATTTTGCGATTATATGCGTTGTATGAATTTTACGTATGTTGTTGTTAATGTTGTTAAATTCTCTGCAATATGTGTGCACATGTACGTAATAAAAGAGCATACAAGAGAATAAAAGAGAAAAGAGAAAACGCGGCGCCCTGATTTTGCCGATGGCTGCTTTATTGCCTTTGACTTTATAACACTGCAACGGTCTAAAAACAATAGTCTTATTTGTTATACACATCAGTACCAACGTACAACACCATCTCGACTATTGCGGAGAGCAAACAAATTTGTTAATTACATTCATTCAAATGAAAAAAGGGTTTTACAGACGGGTGCAAAAGTATGTTTGTATTAGGTTTAAGAGGAAGGTTAGGTTAGGTTCCATTGGCAGCCGTGATCAAGCACAGCTCACGTGGGTCCATTAATTAGTTCCCGTTGTGTTACCATATCACACCGTCTTCCATGGGTCCTATGTTATCTGGCTGCTAGTATTCGGAGTGTATCCTGTTTACATCAACATAAGAGAGACAACTTTTGTCCCCAAGGGCTCTTCGACCAAACATTTCGAGTCTTAAATTTCCGAATGCCAGGCAATTACAGAGAAGATGTTCCGTTGACTCTTTCTCCTCCTCGTCGCCACAACTTCTACATAAGACATTATAAGGGAGCCCCAGCCTCTTGGCGTGCCTCCCAATGGGCCAGTGGCCAGTTATAACCGTAATTAGGTTCCTTAGATGATGTCTGGACAGCTGTAATGCCCGCCGTGTCCTTTTTTCATCTATGATGGGCCAGATTTTCCTGGTTTCCCCACAGGTAGTTTCATCGTGCCACCTCTTACTGGCAATAAGATGAAACTTGTGCGCTATAAGTTGCTTACTCCTTGGGAGTGAATCACCTAGTACATTATATGTTGAACCGTCTCGATTCAAGGTGGTGCCTGCATACGCCAACGAATCCGCCATGCAGTTCCCCTGTATGTCCCCGTGTCCGGGGACCCAATTAAGGGTGACCAGTGAATGTCTCGCTATCTCCTCCAGAGACATCCGGCATTTTCTGACAATTCTCGATGTGATGAACACATTCTCCAGGGATCTAATGGCCGTCTTGCTATCGGTAATTATGTGAATATCCCTTCCAGATATTTCAGCGTACCGGAAGCGTCTCGCGGCTGTGTAGTAGCCATTATCTTGGCCTGGATGACACTGCAGTGGTCCGGCAGCCTTATGGGAATACTCCAGTGTAGCTGCTCGGAGTATATGCCAGAACCGACACCATACAGTGTTTTAGACCCGTCCGTGAATATTCGAATCGCATCTGCGAGGAATTTGTAGGTCGTCATAGCGGACCACGTTATCCAAATTGCTAACCGTGAAGCCAGGATCAGAGATTGGCTTGGGTGTGACATAATCAACAACCATGTGCCAATTAATTTCATTCAGAATATTATCATGTCTGATATTGTAATCCCTTCATGCTCCGGTGGCCCCTAGTCTTACCAACGCGTTCGCCGCTAGTCTTTTCGCCAAAATGTCTGGTGGTAACCAGTTTTAAATCGTAAACAATGCCTTAGATGGGGTTGGTCCTTCTTCTACTCGTATAGGGTTTAACTGAATCAACTCTAAAGGAAACATTGAAACCAATCTACATGTGATCAGAGAAGGAACAGTCCTTTGACACATTCCAATCGCTAATCATATCCGCGAACTTATCACTAATAAGCGAAATATCAAGAACCTCCCTTCTGTTAGTCACAATAAAGGTGGGCTCACTACCCTTCCTACTGTGAAGTCCAAAAGCGACTCACCTCGTGGATTGACATCCGAGCTTCCCCAGATGGTATGATGCGCATTAACATCAGCACATATTATCAGGGGGATGTTGCGCCTGTTAGCATACGACATCGCCTTCCTGGTTGTGGAGCTTGGAGGATTAGAACCCTGGTCGTGTGCCATGTAGCAGCTCATAAACCAAACTGTACTGGTTTTGCATTCTACTCCGACAGTGCAGGTGTCCTTATCGCTAAAATCAGAAAGAATGAAAGCTTTAAGGATATTTTTGACCATAACACAAGCCCTGGTCTTACCTTGATCGGATGCGTACAGAGTACTATAGCCGTCTAAACTCTTCGCTGTTAGATCTTTTTGATCATTTTGATCCTCAAAAGTTATTTTTTGACTAAAATATATACACTTGCACGGTACATGGGAAGGACATACCATTTCTTTGAGAGTGCTTTGCTACCAATAAAACAAAATACACTCAGGTCTCGTTTTATGCGACAGATGCGTTCCAAGAAAATCTCATAAAACGATACTCCAGCTTCATATAAAAACTAATAGTTCATTCCAAAATTCTGGAAAACCGCATTAATTAAAATTTTAATTAAGAAATCAAAACAAAATCGCATACAAAATCAACAAAAATATATTTTTGGCATTATTTGTAACAAAAAAATTTTTGTTGGAATTCCTTTATATTTGGCACAACTATAGTTCTAGTAAATATAAATTTGTGTGCGAAATAATTTTTTTCTATGGTGTCTATTCGTCGAGTTACGGGTTGGTAAAGTGTTGCCGTTTTCTAAAAAATGTTTTTGTTTTTAATTATTTTTATTTTTTCGAACTAAAAACTAATCAAACAAAAGTATTTAATGTGGTTCTTATAGAAAATCGATTAATCTTAAAATAAAAAAATAAAAAATAATTTAAAAAAAATTTTTTTTTCATTAGCAAAACCGTAATGGCCTAATTTTTTTTAATCTTAATTAGCCTGGGTACAGAGTTCTTATTATATTGTTAAAGATTTATTATGGGAACATAATTAGTTTAAAGTTATGCAAATTTCTTTACACTCGTAAATGTGGTTATTGCAATGTTGTACCGTAAAAGACAGGAAAGAACTTTTTGATTTTATTTTTTACCGAAATTAGCCTACGGCGTACTTATTATATTGTTAAACGTTTATTATGTGCTCTTCATAAGTTTGAAAACACTCATACATACGTAGAAAAACTCAAAATAAAACAAATATAATGAAGTTGGAATATTGGCAAACGAAATAATTTCAATTATAGCCGTCGTGATCGAATACTTTTTCAATTCAAAAGCAATTTAATATATAATTTTGTCAGTCGATACCAAGTGAATTGGAATTATTTTTAAGTGTTGTGAAGCGGTTTGTTTAAAATTGTGGGTCCGAGAACCAATATTTCTATATGTTACAAGCATCAGCATTAAAACATAATACCTTCCCTTCCACTTGTCGTGTGGGGCATAAAACATAACAGAAGAGCTAAATAAATTTATAAAAAACCAAAAATTCATTTACGCTGATGACGTATGCGTAATATTTATTAATTTTGAAACGTATACGCTAAAGGAATGCTTACAAATACAGTCAAATCCCGGTTATTCGTACCCAAATTAAACGTAATTCCCGATAATTCGTAATAAACTGTCGGTCCCTTGAAAAATCTCTTCACTTCGTAAAATTTCCATACATTTTGGTCCCCTCGCTAATTCGATATTTTTTTTTTCAAATAAAATCTTCTTTACCTCTTGTAAATCGTAATTGTTTGCTAACTACCACTTACAATTCGTAATAAAAACAATAGAAACATGGAAACAATAATTTTTTGTTTACCGCTATTATTTTGTTTTGCGTGGGTTTTTGCTTTTGCTTGTGTGTGTGTTTATTTTCTTAAGATATTTTATATGATTTTTTGTATCGTTTTAGTAAATAAATTAAAAAAACCCCGTTAATACGTATTTATTTTATTTTAACTCCGTTAAACCGAAACCCCCTATAATTCCCAAGAAATTGCTGGTACCTTGCGATTCCGCATTATCGGGAGTCCACTGTATATGACAAAAAAAATCCG
Organism: Pollenia labialis; assembly: GCA_949318255.1. Taxonomy (NCBI): domain Eukaryota; kingdom Metazoa; phylum Arthropoda; class Insecta; order Diptera; family Polleniidae; genus Pollenia; species Pollenia labialis. The sequence goes on from OX439141.1 coordinate 48,447,336, forward strand.
AAAAAAGCATGGCTACTTATTTACTAACAGGGGTGTGCTGGAAATCGCAAACGTAGATCGCAAGAATTTTAAACATCGTTTTTTAATAAGATTTCTGTAATACAAGAATTTTATGACAAATATTAAACAAATATTTCCCTACTAAACAGGATTTTAAACCAAAAATTATAAGAATCAGGTTTAAAGTTTATTAAAAACAACTTCCAAATTCTTGCCTTTTGCGTTTGCGATTTCCAGCACACCCCTGTTAACTTTATTTGTAAGATGATCATTGTGTAATGAAATTTTATAATTTAATTTAGGAAGAGTTAAATGATGTTTGATCTAGCAAACGTTTTGCAAAAGCAAAAAATGTTTTAGTAAAACTATTGGTTACGTATAGGGCGTCAAATATTTGATAAGTGTGAACATAACCTAACATTTCTTTTTGTACCTTGCAAAAATAATTAGTTCACAATTTCCGTAATAAATACTTGTATTTTCGATTTCCAAGATAAGTACTTTTAAGTAAAATTTTAAAACGTTGTTGGAGTTCTAAAATCTTTTATATTCCTAATTGTTTTAAGATAAATTTTATTTTGATACTTTTCAAATTCACATCGTTGTTTAGTTGCTCTCAATCCGAAATTTTTAAAAGCAAAGAATTAAATTGCCGATGTCAAAAGCTTTAAACATTAATTTTGGTTACAAAACGAACTTAATGTGGAGAAAAACTAACTCATCACGACAAGGTCAATAAATATTACCCAGTACACATCAAGTTTTGTACTTTTACTAAAAACATAGATAATCAGGTCTGTTCTGAAAATCACTTTAATTCAAATCACATGGGTCTGTTAAAATCACACGTTTGATATTGTGATGTTACGTTTTTTGTGTTTTTCGGTGTGATATTTAAACAACCTCAATGAAAACCTTTAGAATTTTGGATTAATGGTACTGTCTTTGTATGTGTAAGGAGGTGTGCATATCATTTAATAATATCCTAGTGGTAAATATGAAAACGACCGCAAGTTGCAGGCCTTTTTAAAGGTCTCTATACTCTTTTCTAAAAGATTCTAGAAGGTATAAATTTCTTTTTGAAAGACCTTGCAAAATATTCAGTACACATTCGCTACTCCCTTCTTTCAGAGAAAGGAAGTTGTTCAGTATAATTTGTTAGTTTGATATTTAATTTTTATATTTTTATACCCTCCACCACAATAAGGTGTGAAGAGGGCACACTAAGTTTGTCATTCCGTGTGAAACTTTTTTATTATTCATCTCAGACCCCATAAAGTTTATATATTCTGGCTCCTTGAGTCATTTTAAATCGATTCAGCCATGTCCATCTGTCTGTATGTTGAGAACACGTTTACTATCGAAAAACTGAAAAGAAATGAACAAACTTGGTGTCAAATTGCTTGCAGTTATCCTAAGCAGTTTGGGATTGAAATCCAGTAAAATTAGTTTAGCAGGATCAGAGCTATGAATCAAAATGTGGGCCCACCACCTTAAAAAATTGATAATTTTGTTTTTGGAACAATGCACGTATAATGATATAAGATTTCGCAAAAGTTCTTTCTATTCGACTGGACATCACGCTGTAAAATTTCGTGAAGATCCGTTTATAATTTATCCTAGGCCCCATGTAAACCCTACTCCCGTAGAACTGATTAGAAGGCTTAAAACCGTAACAAATAATGCTATCATTACAAAATTTGGTACGTCACAGTTTTATAGGACTAGAAATAACACAAATAAATTTCGTGATGATCGGTCCATAATTTAGTTTAGACCCCATATAAGGCCCAATCTCGAAAATTTATTAAATACGTCTAAAACTGTAGCAGATATGTATATTTATTGTGGTAATATTTCATATGACCAGAAAAAATGTCATGCCATTTTGTGACATACGGACATAATTTACCTTTGAATCCATATTTAGCAGCCTTCTGAAATTCACTGTAAAAGCTAAAACTTATTGCACCGCTGTATTGAAAATAATGTTTTTTAATAAACCGCAACCAATTTTAATTCTAACGTCTCTAATAACTAATAATAAATAGATATCATATGGATATCAATCCGGAAATATTCGAAATCAATCCGGAAATATTCGAAATGCCGGTGGAGGGTATCAAAGATACGGCACAGCCAATTATACACTCACAATATTCTGTACGTAAAATTAACTGAAATTGTAATATAAAATAAATGAAAGTTCAATTAAAAACCGGTCTACCTATTTTTCATTTATTTTTAACAAAAAGTTCATTTAATTTTTACTGTCAAAAATTCAACACCAATTCCGTAAAATCAAATAAATATTCAGTTATTTTGTAAAATTTTACTGTCAAAAATTCAACACCATATTCAGTAAAAACGATTAAATATTCAGTTATTTATTAAAATTTTACTGTCAATTTTTTACTGTCAAATTGACCCCATATTCAGTAAAAACAATTAAATATTCAGTTATTTTATTAAATTTTCGTTTACTCCCCAAAAGAGCCGAATTTCTAAAAAATACCAGACAGACACCTGTCCGCTTGTTTTTCTTATAAGCGAGAGAGGGAGAATATTTTTATTTACTTACCCAGTTACACACGTTTGTTTTACTTTTGTTGTACTGACCACGTTGTTTACAGAAGAACTCTCAATTATAAGACACCAGCAGCATGACCGATATGGCTTCGCAATTATTTTACTTTTAAAATTTGATGTACCTATTTAACTAAATTATTTTAACAAATAGAAAATGGGTATTGCTTACACAAAACAAGCAATTCATTTTTTATAGATAAGTAAAAATTAATTTGTGGTAGTAAAATTATATAAAATAACTGAATATTTAATTGTTTTTACTGAATATGGTGTTGAATTTTTGACAGTAAAATTTTATAAAATAACTGCATATTTATTTGTTTTTACGGAATATGCAGTTAATTTTTTGACAATTAATTTATAAAAGATAACTGAATATTGATTTGTTTTTACAGAATTCGCGGTTGAATTTTTGACAGTAAAAATTAAATGAACTTTTCGTTGCTTTCAATTACATTTTCATTTAATTTTGCATAAAGAAGAATTTAACTCAATCAACTTACAATATTAACTGCAACTGAAAATCCGTATTAATATGCACTTAGTTTTTTGAATAACTGTTAGAATCAGTTAAAAATAAAATTGCTTGTAATTTTAAATGTTTATTTATTTAAAAATTACTGAACGGAATATTTCTTAAATAAACTACAGTCCGTTACTGTAATAATATTGTGAGTGTAGCACTCTAATTTTTTTTTTGTCAAAAACAATTTTATACAATTGTTTTTGCGCCTGATCTTGTTTTTATAACGGTTTTAATTTGTTTATGTCTGTAAAGGCCTCGTAACACTTATGTAAACGTATACGTTGTGGATCACCTGCCCCGTTATTCTTATCAATCATGTATAAATAGGTAAACAACGTAAACGTAGCATTTCGTTGCGGATGAACCTGATAAAATTAAAATTTTTCTCCGTTTTAATGTATTAGCTGTAAAAGAATTTTATGTTTAATTATGCTCATTGATAAAGCGAGTATAACATCGACGAACATAACCCAAATCCACTAGCTAGAAATATTTTGAACGATGGCGGCCATACCCAGTTCAGGATGGGATATGGAAATGCTTATTTGGCTTGAAGAGCGCTAATCACCTCTGTTGACAAGAACCGTGCCTACTAGAAATTTCGTCCGCCATTGGCAGGATGAGAACTTAGGAATTAAATTAAGTCTAGGTTATGTCGTCATACTGTTATGAGATTTTAATTAAGAATTGATAATTTTTGTTATTTCATATTCTTGATATCTGAAGATTGATGAAGAATACTAGAAGAAATTATAAGATTATTTTACGATTTTTGGGTAAAATTGTTATTTCTTGCGAAAATCTAAAAAAAAGCAATTCCTTCAACAGGCGTTTAATCGAATATTAAGTACAGATCGTATTTTCATTTTAAAAACGCATAAATAATTAAAATGGCTTTTAAAGCGTTTACTTGTATAATACCTTTAGCTTTTCTAAAATCTCTGGATGATGTTTCCTATAGATCTGGTCTAAGAAACCAGTGAAATACGCGTAGGAATAGCTTATCCCATCAACAATAAATTTCAGTTTCTCAATAGTATGAAATGGGAATTTAGCACATTTAAAAGAAACCTTGTTAGATAAAATTGTTATTTGAAAAAAAAACACATTTCCTTTAACTGCCAAACGGAGGAATTGGTTTTTTCCATCACTCATATTTTAATCAACAATCAATTTTTCAAGAAACATATAAATCGCTTGTCATACCTTCAATAAGTTTTCAAAAGAACAATTTTGTGATCAGTGGCATTTTTTTTTTAACAAAAATCAACTATTTATGCGAATATTTAGGAATTGTAAAATATTTTTTAATAAAGATAGATATAGTTCATAAATCTACTTGAAAAATTATTAAATGTTTCATATCAGGGAATCTTGGAATTGTTTATTATAAATTGTAAAAATATAATTTCTGCGATTTTTTAAAAAATCTATTAAATACATAAATTAATTCCAACTTTTGACAATAAAAAATGGAGAAGAAAAATAAGAATTAGAAGAAGTAGTATATTTTAAAATGGTAGCTTTGCCAACTGACAGTTCTTTCCTTTTATTTCCTATTTTGCTTTCTTATCATTGAACTATGGGCAATTGTATGTATGTATGTATGTCTATGAAAAAAAAAAAAATTTTAGGAGCCATTTTAAAAAACCTCTATTTGTAATCGTTCTTCTTTTGAATGTATTCTTAGAGTATTTTAATAGAAGCCCATTTTACAGTACAAATTTGTAATGCCTTTTAAAAGCCCTTTTTTAAAAGGCGCTCCTAAAGACATGCATCAGAAGGGCTAACAAAAGATCTTATTTTGAGAGCCTTTTAGAATTCATGTAAGCAGAATGGAGCGTGGAAGGGCCCAATGAACACCAGTAAAAAAAAGTATGTGTATGGAATGTGGTGAGGAGAGCTTGTGTCTGCTACAAAAGGCCTTCTATTAGTCCTCTTTGCTCATTCTTTGTACCGCTAGGATTTTTTGGATAAGTTTTATGAATATTGGATTTTATTAAATTACTGTCAATAAATGTGATATGCAACAGGTTAAAAATTCAACTAAAAACGTTTTAGAAAATAAAATGTCTCTTTTTTTGTTATTTTTATATAACTTAGAGAAATTTGTATAGATACATACATATCAGAGCTGTAAATGAATCATTATTTTTGTTACGAATTAGCTAAATTTTGAATCAATTCTTTTCACAGCAAGAAAGAATTGAATGAAATTTGAATCAATTCAAACGAATTAGGCAGAAATGAATGAATCTCTTAGCTTAGAAGATGTGATTGTTTTTTTTACAAATAAATTTCCATGTAGAAATTTCATTTATTATATATTCGCTTTTAAGATTCGCATTAGGGTGTTCAATCGATTGATTCTTGTTCGATTAAAGATTTATATTATTACATCGTGTATGTTCTAGAAATCGAAATGCAGTAAAATTCAAATTGAACGATAATTTAAATCCAATTACTATTTACAAAATGACCGTAGTTTTTCGTGGTTTTATGTGCTGTTCTTGCAAAAATAATAGATAAATTAAAGAATAAAGTAAATAAAATGGAATATTTTTATGAACTTTCATTACGAGGTCGTTTTTAAAAGTAGCTCGATTTTAAATCTACTTCTAGAACACGCCCATTTTTTTTAACAAAATAATTCATGCCTTTCTCTCTTTAGAATGAGTTTGGTTTCAAAATATTGTACGAAGGATAAATCGAAAAGGAAATCCAAAAGTTATATTGACTAATTTAAAATCTAAGTGCCCGAAATTTAAGCAACAATTTGAAGCTACATTGACAAGTTTTATTTAAAAAAAATTTTTATTTACTCAAGTACTGATTTTTTCTAAAATTATCGAAAAAAATATTGTAATTTATAAAATATCTGGATTTAGAATTATTCGATTATTTATAAAATTTTATTCATTTAATCGAGTTATAAATGTCAAATATCGATTTATTGTTTAATCGAACAAAAATAAAACCGAATTAATTGTACACCCTAATTCGCCTAGAAAGGGACTTGTTAGCCAACTACATTCTTCAATAGAGCAAATGGAAAATGCCACTTCTATTGTTGTTTCAATATGACAATGACCAAAAGCACTCGCCAAAACTAATCAAATATTATTTGTCTGGTATTAGGATTCGAGTCTTTGATTGGCCAGCACAATCACCAGCCAGTCGGAACTGGTGGCTTAAAATATAAGCAAGAGCTGTTGGATTGCTAAAAATAAGTGTGGGAATCAATATCATCAACAATTTCAATAAATAAAAAACAAAGGCTGTTATACGAAATACTGAAAATTGCTTAAGTTTCGAACAGTTATTCAAAGATTTGACTTTATTGGTACTTGTTTATTTCTTGCAAGGGAATAAAACTAATTTTTTGTAGTTACTGTTAGAAAGTAGTTGCATAGTATCTTCTACTAATTACTTAATCTAATCAAAAATACAATGTAAGGCTTTTATTAAATTGTCACGAAAAGTTTCTTAGGCTTCGAACAATGCTGTATATCTGTTACGGTTTTAGGCGTATTTAATAAATTTACCAGAGTGGGCTTTATATGGGGTCTATAGTAAATTATGGACCCATCTCCACATTTTGATTCATAGCTCTGATCCTACTGAACCGATTTTACTGGACTTTAATCCCAAACTGCTTAGGATAACTACAAGCAAAAAGTTGGTTTATTTCTTTTGAGTTTTTCGAAAGTGAGCTTGTTTTCAACAGACGGACAGACATACATGGCTAAATCGACTAAGAATTACTCAAGTAGCCAGAATATATATACTTTATGGGATATTAGATGTACTAATTAAAAGTTTCACACGGAATGAAAAATTTAGTGTACCTTCATTCACCACTAGTGGTGTTGGAGGGTATGAAAATTAAAAAGTTCCAAATCAGAGAACTAAAAATAACCAAAAAAAAAAAAATATTTTAAATCATTAAAAGAACTTACCTCTTAATTTTTTTTCTGTTAAAAACTAAATATTTTGTATTCAAACTAAATTTTGCCATTTATTCTTTTTTAGAAGGTCTTGTTTCTTTGCGTAAACTTGTTAAAAGTCGTCTTTTTGTTTTCCCATAAGTTCCGCTAACAAACACAGCTAACAAACACCTTCATATATGTATATGTCCGTATGTATTTAAAACCCCTAAAGTACATTAATATCTTAATTACTCAAAATTGGAGCAAAACTAGACTTAAAAAAACATTCCCAAGTATAAACATTCAACAGACATTCATCACCATTTTTAATTTTAAGTACATTAAGGGAGACCGATATGAATTGGATTTTAGTTTTTTTAGGTTTTTAAATACAAAAATTTTTTTATTTGAATATTTTAAGGTTATATTTGAATATTATCGAACTTTCATTGAAAAGCTGAACTTATCATCGGATGTAGGGATCCTACTATTTTCGAGTAGTGAGTGGTCTTAAATACAAGCAAAAGCGATTCAATTTGGAATAAAAACTTCTTGTACATACATAGAAAAGAAGCTGCCTTTTGTTGGCCTAAGAGAAAGAAAAATTATCTTAAAACTTTTATTATCAGGGACTGCAAATAACGATAATTATTAAAATATAAAACTAAAAAAATCTAAATAAAAAAGAAGAACTACCCTGCGGGAAATTTGTGTCAGTTGGTCCAACAGACTGGTCCTGGGATTTGTGAAAATAGAACAAGTACGAAAAGAAAGGACTCATGACTAGCCAAAGGAGAATCAATCATTTAACTGGTTTATGAAGAACAAAAAGGTAGAAAAAGTAATGAATTACAGTCTTTACCGGGGGTGTGACACATTTTTTGGGACTTTCTAAAATTTGGTTCTTGAATTTAAATTTAAATATGTAATTATATATTGTATTGAAATAATTCTATGTATATTGTAGTAACTGACACTAAACACGTTCATTGTGAATAGATGTGTGACTGGCCAAATGGTGTCAATTGACCCCCTCCAATGCCAACACCATGTAGAAGAGATATATCTTATTCATATAAAGTGTTAGAACTAGAACTGGTCTCTACCAACAAAGACCTATCACGGGACTACTTTGGTGTCAGTTCAATTCCCTCTAGGGTACGTGCATAATCTTTGTTACATGAACTACCTTTAGATGCATTGATTTTTTTTAGGTTTTATTAAATAACTCATCTTTACAACTAAATTTTCATATTGAATGTGTAGTCTAAACAAAATTACAATTTATAAAGCTTTCATACTTTAAGGGCCATTATTACAACCTAATGATAAAGTTACTGATAGTTAACGTGAACAATAGCTATCTTGAACGATAAAGTGACCGATAAGTTTTTTCCATTATTACAACTGTCCAATAAAATAGAAAATGTAATTTATATACTGTGGCAACATTGCAGTATATGCCGACTACTTTTGTTCGTTATAATACATGGTGGCAACGCCTTAGTTTTGCTTGTTTCTTTAATTGAAAGCAGAAGTAAATTTTTTGTGCTTTATTTTTGTTTTTATGGTAGATTGTTTTGTTTTTTGTGTTAAATTATGAATTTTGAAAGAGTGGAATAATTTAAGACTGTCATTGAAGTTACCATATCTTTGTAGAAAATATGGCAGCTTTAAATTCTTAAAGTTCACTTGTAAAGTTACCATGAGGACAAACCTGATGTTAGCTTATCAGTCACTTTTTAGGTTAATGTTAACTTGTAATAACCAAAAACTATTTATCTGTCAGATAGCATCCTAAAAATAACTATTTGTAAGTTGTAATAATGGCCCTTAATAGTAGAATACACATTCGATTAATATGAAAATTAAATAAATGTTACTCACCATGACGAATAAATTCCCAGATTCTGTTTTATTTGTTGGTTAGAAAATAAAAGTTATTTCTTGATTTTATTTATTCCTTGGAAATAAAATTTTTTTTAATTTAATTTTATTGCTTAGAAAAAAGTCAGTTTTAGGTTTGCCTTGCGGTCCAAAGAAAACATACGTATAAGAAAAAAATTATTTACATGTCCCGAGCACTTGTGTTTTGCGTCTTAGTGGAGCAATTTAGCGAGGGACCAACGTCCGGTCCATATGTTATCTTTCACTACAGTCCGTCAATGTAAAATTTATTTTGTGGGATCAACATACAAAAAAAATCGTAGAGTACCAATTGCAAAACTAAAGAGTACCAAGAAGTCTCCTCTTATAGTCTCTCAATCACTCTGGACTCTGCATGTTTAATTTGATGTTTCTAGGTCCAATATTAACAAAAATTTAAAAAGTACCACTTGTAGACAAAGAAGTAACAAAAGGCTTCGACCTCAAAGATTTTTATTTACTGAGGATCATGCATGTTTAATTTCATGTTTCTAGGTCCAACATAACGAAAATTCAAAAATACCAGTTGAAGAACAAACAAGCACCAACATTTTTCATTGACTCCGAAGCCTACACATGATTTGATGTTTCTCAGTTCATTATTAAAGAAAATTCAAAAATTACCACATGTATAATGGAAAATTTAAAGAATTTTGGGTGGCTAAGCAGTACCCTACAGTAAAAGCTTCAGGAGTTATTAATCAGGCTGGTTGGATGAAGAAAAAAATATATTCATTAAAAATAAGCAGTTTTTTAAACCAGCTGCAATCTTGCATAAACAATTCAAAAATTAATGCCTTGCTAGAATTAAGTTAATTTATTTTAAGAATAAATATCAAAAATGGGTACCTCTGTCAATGCCCTCGATACACTCCTCGAAAAGGCCTTTTTTTATTTAAACGGTTCAATTACTACACAATTATTAATCTAGCGTTTGCACACGCCACTTTAAAAACTTTTCTATGTGATCAGTGGTACTTTACCCCAAAACTGGCTACCTTGGCGTTTTTTTTTAATGAACATATTGATACCAAAACTTTGAGTTTAATTGCAAAAAACTAACATTCACCAAGAAACGAGAACGGAGTAGTAAGTTTTAACAGGAGACAACCTTAAATATAAAGAAATTAACGGATTCATTCATCCAGAAAATTGGGAAGCCAACGAGTCATTTCAAGAAAAAAAGGGGTTTAAGAACCCCAATATATGATTTTTAAACGAAGCAAAATAAATCGTTTGATTTGTATTTGTTTGTTGGGTATGAGTAATAATATGAGTAATAAAATCATAACTGGGTACAAAGCTGAAAACCGGTATAACTCAGGAACGGTAAGAGCATATTGAAAATTATTTAGGATGAATTGATCTTTAAAACTGCGTTGTTAGTTTTCTTAATTTTCATTTAAATTTTAAAAGTTATAAAGCGTTATTTAAAAAAAATTATGGAAAAATTACCAAAAACTGTAATGTAGCGTACCTAAATGAGCAAATTCATTGCAAAAACTTATAGTTTCTGCATATACAAATCAAGCTTGGACATTTTCTTTTAAATTTTTTCCTTAGAACTGAAGAAAATCGTGGTAATTGACAGAGTTATGAAGAAAAAGCAAAAACACCGGCAATCCCAATTTTTGGCAAAAACTCGAGTTGAGCGACCTCTAAGCCTTTGAAAAATATCTTAAAAAAAATTTAATCTATAAGCTTTTATCCCTGCAAGCATTGTAAGAAACAAATGATCATATTCGAGTCATTTATGACCCCTCTGCGCGATTAATAAAAGGCATATATGAGCTCATTTTCTGATCATAAATGATTGTTTTCTCGGGAGAATATGGTACCCTACCTGCGACTCTTCTTGAGGAGTCTTTTAATACCCGCTTTTCTGAACTTTTTCGACTCATATTTCCAATGATTTGCGAGTCTTTTTCGACAAATTTTTTTAGTCGTATAATAAATTTAATTAAATAAATTAAATTTTATAATAAATAATACTATAAAAATCGATTAATTAATGTCGATTAATCGATTTTTTTTTCTTTATTAAAAAGCCCTAATTTTGTAAAACAAAACGCACGCCAAAGTATTATATTGAAAGCAAAAACAAATTAGTAAATATTTTGTAATTTAAATAAAATTAATTCTTATACGTTTAACAGTTTTATTTGGTTTAATATCTTTAGTTTTTCTAAAATCTTTATGGATGAAGTTTCCTGATGATCTGGCCTAAGCAACCAGTGAAATGCGCATAGGAATAGCTTATCCCATCAACAGTAAATTTCAAGTGTTTTTATCAATAATAAAAACTGGGAATTTAGCACGAATAACAAAATCTTTTGAAAATTTAAATTTTGTATTCCCGAAAATTGAAATTACTTTTTGGTAGTATCTTTTTTTTAAATTATCATCTGCGTTAGTGCCACAATATTACCATTGAAAACGATGTAGTGGAAGATAATTTAACGACATCAAGAAATGCCGAACTTGAGCCAATGGAAAATACATTAAGAGAGGCAGAGGGATATCTATAAAGAAGTTTGGCGGAAGATGGAAGGTCTGCCAACGCCTTTCGGAAATCCATCGGATTGTTAAGGAATTAAGGGTTTTACGATGTCTTTAAGTAATACAACGATATGGAGTTAAGATGAAAAATGTTATGCATCAAAAAAGAAGAAGTCATAGCGGATGGAATGGAAGATTTTCCATAGTAATTTTTTTGTAAAAATAATTTTTTTATTCGTTCTTCTCATCGATTAATCGAATAATTTTTTGATTTAATCGTTTGATCGAACGAATAAAAACAATTATTTGAATTATTCGAACAAAGTTGAAAGGCGAATAATTGACAACTCTAATGAATACTGATCTGCAGCAATAACAGTTGAAAAATATCTGATCATGCCTTTTATATTTGTAACGTAAGGGATATACAGTGGCAGTGGTTTTGGTTCGGTGGGCTTCAAAATGTTGATACCATCGCCATCTTCATTAAAAAGGTCAATAAATCTATACGTGCTCGATTTTGAAGATTCTTTATTATTGATAATTTGTCAACGTTTGTTTTCATACAATAGTGGCGAAATTTGACGTTTTCTTGAGTGTGAAATAGTTTTCCATTCTATTTCTTCAGAATTTTGAGGATCATCAGGTTTTTGGGCAAGTAAAACCCATGCTTAAAGTCTATATTGAAAAACAAATATCAATTGAAATATTATTTTTTTATTTTAATTAAATTTTATAATTTTTTCAAGATAACAGAAAAAGCAAACGTACCTTTCCACCTTTAAATTGAATAATGAATCATCTAGATGAGCAAAATATTATTCATAAATAACTCCAAAACAGTCATATTTCAAACACCTGTATGATCCATTTTCGATTGCTGTTTGTTTTGTTATTGTATTTTAAATAAATTAAAATTGATAATAGTGATTTATCAGTTTTTAGTCGTCAAAAGTACTCGAGGAAGACTTACTTAGGTGAGTTTTGATAAAACAATCTTCCAAATGCTAGCGGGGTAAATTATGCTTGAACACCAATGAAAATCAAAAAAAAATTTTTTGGGACACACTACTGTATAAATACGATAAAATTATACTTAAATTTTTAAAATATAATATTTATATTTTAAAATTATCAGCTTAGAAAAATCCGTTTTCATAGTACAGCAACAATTAATAAAAATTGTATTATTTTATGAGTACAACACCCCTAATACTAAGAAACCGCAAAGGAACAAATTTTAGCAGAGAGCCTTTTTACACATATACACACACATATTAAGATATTTAAAATTAAAAAAATAACTTATACTTTGTTTACTCTTTAAATTCTATTGCAGATTTCTAGTTTGTTTTCTCATTTTACTGAAGTAAAAATAGTTGTTATGCCGACATGCTCAGGTATTCACGCTCGTCAGTTCATGCTGTAGTCCCTTTTTATTTTCTCTATGGATGGAGCGAGTTACGTTGCCAACATTAAAATTACCAGCCCCACAACTGACACTACCGGAAGCCACTTTTAGTATTTATTTCAATGTCTTGAGGAACTCACACTTCCAGCTCCTCCTTCTCCACTGTGTGTATAAAGAACAACGACAAAAACGGCTGGTGCAGTTTTTTAGCTGAAACATAGGCTGAGGCAAAAGTACCACCACCTATTCATCCGTGGCGCCTAAAAAGGAACTAATTTAACAATACGCTCCAGTGGAGTTAACTAACGTGTGTCTCACGTACAGACTGCAATGGAGCAAGTTAAATGCTGCGTAAGCATATTACTGAGCTTAACACTTTTACTGATGGGTTTAGTAGATGGCGATAGTAGGAGAAGCAATATGCAGGTGTTTGCACAAGGTGAGAATTTAAATTTGTCTAAATGCTGAATATTTACACATACGAACTTATGTATGTGTGATATGTTAATTTTTTTTATTTATTTAATCCACACCAGTGTGAGCTTTTTATTTATGTGTATTTATGATATGTAAAAGCTAAATATGACTTGGCTAACAGAAGTGCAATGTTGGGGGAATATTTCTGAATTTTTGTTTTAATTGGGGTAGAAAACAAAATTTAACATATTAAAGGCATAATTTTTATGTTTTAATTAAAGGACAAATTTAGTTTATAGTTAAACAACAAACTAATGATTTTTGGCAGTCTTTTATTATTACTCTTTAAATACTGTAAGCACATCGTATAATCGAGATTCATTCTCGTTTGGAAGCACCAAACGACATGCAAATTATGTAATGCAATGCATATTAGGGCTTTTTACGCTATAATACTGAGCATTACGGAATCGAAAATTCACATAAATTAAAAATGTTTAATATCCTTTGTACACCCAAAAGAAAAATCAATCCGTCCGTACTCAAATCAATCCGGAGCGGTATTAATAGTACGGTGAGTACGGATTTTCTTGAATCAAGTACAGAAAGATTGATTCAAGTACGGATTTTTAATCCCAAAATACTTAAATTATCCATTTCGTACTTGAAATAATCTGAAAATGAGATTGATTTAAGTAAAACTAAGATTGAATCAATTAATATAAAGTTGATTTTATCCCGAATTCATGATTGAAAAAAACAAAAAAAAATTAGAAAGAAAAAGTTATTATGATTGACTTACTTACCCGTATTACACATAACAGAATGATAAATAACCACCATCTTATCTTAACCAAAAATATTTACTAAATGAGTAGCATGAGGTCAAATTTACTTTTTAACCCTTCGTTGTACACATGAGTCTGGCCAGACCTTGTTCCATGTGTAAAGAAAATCAAAACATGCGCAAGCCGGAGGGATAAACATGAAAATAATATGAATATGTATGTGTTTTTTCTTGTTTTGTTTTTTCTACACACACCCAACCAACACGGAGGTTTGATTTCAAATTGAAAATTATTTGAAATAGAACGTTTTCTCAAACGACAAACGTTTGATAATGATTTGAAAATCGTTTGAAAATCATAGCGTTCTCAACAAAGAGGGAAATTATTTTCAAATTAAAAAATGGCTTTATTTTCAACTTGCTTTCAAACGTAATTCTCAAATGTTTTTCAAATGTGGATTATAATACAATGTGGAATATAAATAAAATTATTTAATTTAAAATTATTATTTATTTAAATAAACTTTGAGATAAACATTCGGTACCATAGCTAAAATATGAAATAGTGTTCAGTCCGTCCTCTAATTCTTGGAAAGACAAAATACTTGGCTCCCTTTTATTTTGAGGATTGTAGCACCGCGATCGTTCAACAAACTTTCTTCACTTTTCCGTTTTATTGTTTTTCTTTTTTTTCGTATTTTTAATCATTGTAATTTCTCACAAATAATTTTTATTTTTCACAAGAAATAAACTGTTCACTTTATATTAAAATTTATTTTTAATAGTAAAACACATGTAACCACAAAGTAAAAAACATTTAACTTTAATCGCCATTTTTAATGCTTACATTTATTTTTCGCTTTAGTATTGCCAAGTTTTTTTTAATTTGATTTTAACATATGACATCAAATTGATAAAACATTTGATAGCAAGTGTTTATTTTCAAATCATTATCAATTTGAATTTAAATGTTAAATCAAACAATTGAAAACCCTTTTAGAATTGCGTTTGATGTCAAATGCACTGTTGCCAATTTGACGGGTTTACCGCGATTCTAGCGGTTTTTACGTGCCCAACGGGATAAAATTTCCGTTTTGGCGGTTAGCGGGATATCTGGCGGTTTTTTAATATCATAATTCTAGGCATTTGAAAATTACAACTTTTATCTCAAAATAAGAGATTTGTTTTCAACTAAAGTAATTAAGTGATAAGAAAAAATTGGTTTTTTGTGGAAATTTAATTTGTTTCCGCAATAAAAAATTTTACAACGTTTTACGCAGATTTTATAAATTTTCTTATTAGGAAGTTAAATTGCAATGTATTAACATAACCGCCTTATTTCGAGCGAAATATTTGTCCTGCCAAAAAAAAAAGACTTGATAGAAACAAACTGAGAACGGACTTGAATTTATTTAAAACAATTTTTACGGCAGACCAGTGTTATCAACTATAGTCAAAGCTAAAGTATTATTAAAAGTATTTTTTATTATCCCTCGGACAAAACTTCCATACGGGTGTCAAACCTAATTCCAAGCAACGTACTGTAATTCGAGAATGTTAGAAATACTGTTTGTGATGCTTTAAAAAAAAAAGAAACCGCCATTTTACGCTTTTGCCTGGGTTTATATAAGAATGTTGTTTCGTATAAGCAAGGTTGTAACTAGATATGCCAAAATTCTTCTATATTTTTTATTTAAGTTCACGGATACACACCTTATTTCTAGTTTTCCTTAAAAAGTGAAAAATAATTTGTATTAATCTAAGCGAAGTGTTCGGAGCGAAACAAAAATTATCTATTCGTTTGTTAGGATTGTAAACAGTTTTCAAGCATGAATGTTTAAAATAATGGCTGCCAACTTTTTTTGAAGACTTCCCGTCAAATCGCACTTCAAAAATCGCTAGAAACCGCTAAATTTTTTATTTAGCTTAAAATGTTTTAAAAATATCGCTAAAATCTAAATATTATGTGAAATTTTTACACAAATATAGGTATTGGGCTTCACTGACTCTTTTAGTCCCGCGAACGTACAAAATGTGGATATTCATATAATATTCTGGGATTTGTATTGCTTGAAATCTATCCAGACATTAGAGTTAAGTGCACTTAACATACTTTTGGTAATGATGCTAAACATTTAGACCGTAGACCAAGATTAAAAACATTGCTAAAAGAAAGAAGGAAGTAAATGCAAGACAATCGATTTGAAATTTTACACTATTTTATATTTGATATGTACTTACATTTACTTTCTAAGGGACATTAATTCAAAAAGGTTGAATAAACATATGTATGTATATATGGATATCATGGCCACTACTGCTTATTAACGCTTATAAATTTTAAAAGTTTTTGCTGGCCATTATTTCAAACATTCATGCTTGAAATATGTTTACAATCCTAACAAACGAATAGACAATTTTTGTTTCGCTCCGAAGACTTCGCTTAGATTTATACAAATTATTTTTCACTTTTTAGGAAAACTAGAAATAAGGTTTGTATCCGTTAACTAAATAAAAATAAAGAAGAATTTTCGCATAGCTAGTTACAAGCTTGCTTATACCAAACAACATACTTATATGAACCCAGGCAAAGGCTTAAAATGGCGCTTTCTTGTTGTTTTTTAAAGCATCACAAACAGTATTTCTTGAATTCTCGAATTACAGTACGTTGTTTGGCATTAGGTTTGACCACCGTGTGGAAGTTTTATCCGAGGGATAATAAAAAATACTTCTAATTTTTGGTTGCTTAAGTGCTTAAATATAAACATTGATTTGCTGTAGACAACACCCTTTTAACTTTAACCTTGACTATAGATTATATTTTGATCGATTAAAGTTGATAACAAAAATTGTTTTAAATAAATTCAAGTCCGTTCACAGTTTTTTTTTCTATCACGTCTAGTTTTTTTTTGGGCTGGACAAATATTTCGCTCGAAATAAGGTGGTTATGTTAATACATTTCAATTTAACTTCCTAACAAGAAAATTTATAAAATCTGTTTAAAACGTTGTAAAATTTTTTGTTGCGGAAACAAATTTAATTTCCTCAAAAAACTATTTTTTGTTATCACCTAATTACTTTAGTTGAAAACAAATATTTTAAATCTCTTATTTTAAGATAAAAATATTAATTTGCAAATGCCTAGAACAAAAATTGATTTTCTAATGATATTAGAAAAACCGCTAGATTTCCCGCTTACCGCCAAAACGAAAATTTTACCCCGATGGACACGCAAAAACCGCTAGAATCGCGGTAAAACCGTCAAATTGGCAACAGTGGAGATGAGACTAATAAGTTTTATGATCAGTGCTGCCACAACCAATTAAATTTTTACAACCAAAATTTTTGAAAAAGTTACCAAAAGAAAAAAAATATAACCAAATTTTTAATGCCTTTTATTAATTGCGAAAATCATTAAAATTTATTTTAAGTTGCATTGCAATTCAAAGGTTATTTGTAAAATAATAATTATAAATCAAAAAACCAAACATGAAATGTAATTAAAAAAATAACGAGAAACTTAATTAAAAGTTTTTATTTATTTGAGACTTTTTTCGTGAAAAAACCCGTAAAATTTCCATACAAAATTCAGTATATTGAAAGATAATAATGGAATATTTTTTAGTATCCCAGTTATAAATAACAAAAATGGAAAATTGTTTTCGGCTTTTTAGCTGTTATTGGCAGGACTGTCAAATGTGGCGATTTCTAAATTTCGATGGAAATTTTCGTTTGGCGATATGGCGAAATTGAAAACGATTGGCGATATGCGAAATGTATTTACTGTAAATATTTTCCAATTACCATATATGTATGTATTTAAAATATTATAAAAATTTAATTCTCTTGTTTGTTAATTTTGTTTAAAATAAATTTCTTATTATAAATAACTGTTTCAAAATGGTTCTTTTTGATATATTTTGTATATCATTGAAAAACATTGTGGCGAATATAAACAAATTCGCCTTTTTTTACCAAACAATTATTTAAAAAAATATTAAAAATATACATACCGACAAGTTTTAAACAGTAAAATTTCAAATTTCTTAAATCATACAGCCATCTCTTAAAGAAAATTCCATAGATTTTAAAATTATATTGATATGCGTATTTTCAAATTTGTATAAAAATATACTTCTGAAAATATCCTAAATTCAGAACATTAAACATATTTTCAAGTTTTTAGAAACACTAAAACGAATTTTCTGAAATCGATTCCTCATGATTTTACGCACTTCCTACCTTAAGTCTTTACTACTCTTAAAATCAAGAAAAACTACGCTCATTTAAAAAAAATAATAAAAAATTTCCATTGATTAAAACTTCATTTGTTTTCGAATTCAGAACATGGCGTTTTTAATATAAAAATCACAAATGGCAATATTTTCTTAGGAAAAATTTTAAAAAAATATTTGGTTGCTGTTTTAAAAAGGGATTTTTTGGTTTCGATAAAATATAAAAAACTTCCGTTCCTTGGTAACAAATCATAAAAAATCGTAGTACACAGTACAAATTATTCGATGTCGTAAATAATTGTATCAAGAAAAACATATTCGTACGCAATATTATTTTAGAAAAAAGTAACCAAAATGAAAAAAATATTCACATCTCCACATTGAAAAAAAATATAACCAATTTTGGTCAGAAATTACCAAAAACGGCAGCCCTGTTTATGATATTAAAACCCTCGTTTTGTAATTTTACTCTCAGAGTGGCACTACCAACGAACAGTTTAATCTTTTTTGTACTTGAGTTGAGAATTTTATACTTATTTCAAGAAACTCCGGGATTGATTTTTAAATGTAATCCCATTTAGGATTGTTTTGAGTACGTTATAGCGTTATTCGTACTTGAATTTTTGAGTACGACTCGTACTTAAAGTAATCATACAAAACTTGATTTATCCCGAGAGTTTTTCTTTCTGTGTACACTTGCATACATTTCGGAGGAACGCATGGAAGATGTTGAAAATGTGAAATACGCGTTCACACATGAATCATCTAACATCTACTATCAATAAATAATGCCACCATTTCTGAAAACAAAACTTAAGAAATGGTAACGCTGCTTTCAAACCAACTGCCATTTTGTCAGTGATGCCATAATAATAATAGAATTTATTGCTACTTTTCTAGTGATAAAACTAAAATAATCGGCAGATGTAGAATAAAATGCAATGAGATAGAAACATTTTGTAAAGATGTTGAAAAATTTTAATTTTTAGCCCAACGTATTTCTTATGAAGAAATTCCAACATCTTCCCAAATTTATGTTAAGTGTTGACATGTGTGAAATGGCTATAAAGCTCAAGTTGTACACCTCGCGTATTTCATACATTTCTAGCGTTCTATGCTTTAAGTCACATGCAACGGGTTATACCAATATATTCCTTTTAACATGGCATATATACGCTTAACGATGTTGATTTTTAAAAACGTTTATTTAACTTACAATGTATGTATGTTTGTTCGGGTGAAATCTTGCAACTCAATTTTGAAGCAGTTATCTTCAACCGATTGAGCTGAACTTTTTTATACTCGTTCAGTTTGGATGACAATGCTTGGTAAACTGTGTGACGGCGGCCACGCACAACATGGCGGACTAGTTATTTTAAATGCACTTCTACAATATGAGTATCAAATGAAAGGGCTTGCTAAAAATTTCTCGAAAAATATAGTGGTCACTCGAAATCCCATACGGCGGCAAAAAACAAGATGGCGGGCTATTTATTTTTAATGCACTTTTACAATATGGGTCCCAAATGAAAGGGTTTGCTAAGAATAACTCGAAAAATAAAGTGACGTCTCTCTCGATACAATATGGCTGAATAAGTTTTTAATGCCTGCTGAGAATATGAATGCGAGTTTTAAAAACCTTTTTAAAATACTAGCTTTTATTTGAATTCGCTAAAAAAAATTATTTTTTGCTTTAAAACTTTTATTTTCAACTTATAACGTCATTACAAAATTTATATTATATAAAAGATTGTGAAGCATACAAAATACTTAAGTGCTGCAAAACAAATGTTTCATGCTATGAATTTTTAAAAGAGAATTGAAGAAAGTTTTTGCAGCAATTGTTTCATAATATGGACGGGAACTTAAATAACAATAATTATTTTGTGAGCTTTTTTGTTTAAGTTAGAAAGTACAGCCGTCGAAGATCAACTAAATGATAACCAACACCGCATAATTTAGAGACAAATTTTCGAATGCATAGCCTATTCGGAACCCGTTGGCAATCATGGACCCGCCAGAACATATAAGAGTTCTTTTGCTGAATTTTATCTAGATATCGATGTCAATATGAATTATTTTCGCCTTTAAGTGATTTTAGGGAGAAGGTTTACATGTGACCTATGGTTAATTCTGGACCTTCCAGCTCAATATTTTGCCATGACATTGTATCTAACGTAAAAGTTGTCGTTGCCAATTTTTATACCAGTACTAACTATCCTTTTTAACGAACACAGAATAAAATAAAAGCAGATTTCAATTAAAAAATAAATAAAATGTAATAAAAAAATTAATTAAATTTGCACCAGTGAACAAATTAATAGTATCAATAAAAAAATTTTTGATATTAACAATATTTTTTGCAGTAATGTTGTTGATATAAGTAAACGTTAATTTTATTTAATTAAATTTTTAAATTACTGTCTGTTTTTAGAAAACGTAAACATCACTTGTGAGTGAGAAATTATATTGAAAACAAAAACAAATTTTCGTTTTTTATTGTTGTTTTCAATATAATTTCTCACTCACTCACTTGTTTACGATTTCTATAAACAGGCAGTTAAACTGATTTTATTTTGAATAACTAGTTTTTTTGAAAAGTAAAGTTATGGCATTAAAAGCTATTCAGCAAAAAAGCTTGTATGGGTGATAGGTGAAATTATAGACTGATTCTCAATACATATTTTCAACAGACTTGGTCCATATTACAGTTAAAATGCACATAACAAATTTTATTAAATTATCTTCAAAATTAAAAAAACTCTTTATTTTACGAGTAAAAATATATAAATAAAAATAAAAACAGATATATAATTGCAACGGTTCCTGGTATATTAATATATCTTTATTGCAGGCCACAATCAACCCGATGAACCGGAACCCGAGTTTTTATCACTACTTCCTAATATAACTGTACCTCAGGGTCGAGACGTCTCATTTACGTGCGTCGTCAACAATTTAGGACAATACAAAGTAAGTAAAATTTACTTTTACTATTCTAAATGACTGCAAGTTTTTGTTTCATTCTAAATTTATTATTTATTTATTTTAAATTACGTATTTTATCATACGAGTATAAACATATTTACAAAAAACCATTACGTCTTAAAGGCCATGTCAGATAAAACTTCTTCGCTTTGCGTGACGTTTCTAACTTTGACAGAAAAACGTAACGCAAAAAGTGTATGGCACAATAAACACTTTGACAACACACACGAACTGTGTGTTAAAAATAAATAAATAAAAAAAATATACTAGCAGACTGTCAAAGCGCGCAAAAAGATGAGAGTTGCCTAACTTTTCGCTTCGCTTTGCGTTAAAAGTTCTTTATGTGACATGTTTCTTATAAGTATGAATATTTCATCTTGAATGTCAAAGCGAATCTCTAACGCTTATCTGAGTTTTATCTGACATGGCCTTTAAGGCTGTGTTATTCTTTTTTGGGATTGCCGCAGTATTACCTCTACTGAATAAAAAAGTTACACTGCTGTTTGATTTAAATTGTTAAAATATGATTTTACAAAAAGTCATTAATGTTTTAAAAAATTTAAAAAAAATTTCCAAAATAAAAATTATCTTCTTAAAACACATTTAAAATTTAAACAAATGGTTTGTGAATACTGCTCTTATGTGCTGTTTCCAAATGACAGGCGATGGACAGAGTGCTTTTAATATACAGGGGTGTGCTGGAAATCGCAAACGTAAAACACAAGAATTTTAAAAGTCGTTTTTAAAAAAGATTTTTGTAATAAAAGAATTTTATGACAAATATTTAACAAATATTTTCCTATTAAACAGGATTTTAAACCAAAAATTATGTTTAAAGTTTATTAAAAACAACTTCCAAATTCTTGCGTTTTGCGTTTGCGATTTCCAGCACACCCCTCATAAATTTTGCTACATAATCAATCGCCTGTCATTTGGAAACAGCACATTAATGTTTGCGTACGGTAATTGCTTCTTAAAAACTCTAATTTTTAGAAGGCCGTACGGTAATGCAAAAATAAAAGTTAACATCACTGAGTCTCATATACATTTAGCATCAAGATTATAGTAGGAGTCGGAGTAGGAGTTAGTACTTTTTTCGGACGACTCCACAGCCCTGGTTTTTTCCAAAGAATTTTGTGAATATCTCGAGCAAATTTTTGAAATTCATTCCTTTAATTAATTGTGAATAAAAGCGAAACGCGTTCATCGATTTTCATGATTTATGTGTCATTTTGTTCATAGGTTATGCGACTTTACGTGAAAGTAATAGGATTTGACACTTTTTTTTATCGTTTGGGATTTTTTATGAATTAAAAATAAAAAATTAAAATTTTTTGGGCAAAAAATATTTTTTTTCTTCATACATTTATTTATAACTGCGAAAGTGTTGCTTATGTAGCGAAACGTTGTATGAACAGATTAAAGGAATTGTAATTCTTAATTTTTCATCTTATTCAGACTAGTGGTTCTCGAGTTATGACAAACAAAAGAGCCTAAAACGTGAAAAATGCCCCTATACGATACTTACTAACTTTAAATTAATTTTTAAATTATTTATTGAGGTAGCATGACCAAACTAATGATGCAGAAGCTCTTCTTTTTGGGTCTACTTTCATAAGCAATTATTAGAATCGAGTCCCGAATCAAACACCTGAGAAATGTTGTACTGTGTTATGAATAACGCCTTTAAAAGCACTTTATATTAACATCGTTCATGATGTATTTTGACTCTTTTGACATTTTGTTTTATCATTCTTTATAAGAAGCTTGAGTTTGCCCAACGTATTTCAATTACACATTATTAAAATAACCCGTTTAATATACCAAAATAACCGGTTTATTTGAAAATTTACATTTTAAAATAACCGGCTTGGACAAAACTTAAATAACCGGTTAAACCCCGTTGACTCATAATCGTTACATTTCCTTAGTAAATAAAGATTTAATACAAGTTAGAGTGCTATAATCGGCTGTGCGAATCTCTGATACACTCCACCGACTGTTCAATTATTTCAGAAGTGATATCTACATGATATCTATTTATTATTAATTTATCTTTCTGGCAATATGTAACTAAGTTGAAAGAAATTTTACCACAATAAATCTATCTGCTACGGTTTCAGGCGAGATCATTACGAAATTTATTCTAACAGCATTATTAATTACGGTTTTAGGCGTACTAAACTGTTTTCCGGGAGTAGGGTTTATATGGGGCCTGGGGTAAATTATGGACGGATCTTCACGAAATTTCACAGCGTGATTTCCAGTCGAATAAATCAAATTTTTGCAAAATCTAATATCATTGCCTGCATTGTTCCACCATTTATATCAGTTTTTGTAACAAAATTATCAATTTTTTTTAAGGTGGTGGTTCCACATTTTGATTCATAGCACTGATACTACTGAACCGATTTTTCTGGATTTCAATCCCAAACTGCTTAGGATAACTTAAAGCAATTTGACACCAAGTTTGTTCATTTCTTTTGAGTTTTTCGAAAGTGAGCGTGTTCTCAACAGACAGACAGACGGACATGGCTGAATCGACATAAAATGACTCAAGGAGCCAGAATATTAATACTTTATGGAGTCTAAAATGAATAAAAAAGTTTCACACAAACATGGCAAACTTAGTATACCCTCTTCCAAACTAATTGTGGTGGAGGCTATAAAAAGGTAAGGTTCCTCAAAAGTGAAGACATTAGTAGAAATTTAAATAAAATGTTAATAAATCTAAATGATGATGTATTAAGCATCGTAACTGTCGAAAGATTTTAACAAAAGCTAATCTACGTATAAACAAATTATTTTTAACACTAACTCCCAAAATATGCATAATCACCCCTATCGCAAACAACTACTCCCATGAAAATATTCCCATATTTTTTATATCGTTTTGTGAAAGATTTTCATAACAAATTTTTTGGGAATGTATACCCAACAATTGTTAATGTGAACGAGAAGGGAACATGTAAATTTGAATTTGTATTTTAAGCAGGGCTGCCAGATTTGACGATTTATCGTCATTTCGACGATTTTTTGTTCCGAAATTAGCAAAGTGTCGATTTGCTGATTTTTTTCTAAAAAGTGATGATTTTTTCAGTCTCCAAAGTCAGAATAAAACATTACATTTCCTGACAATTTTGTTTTTTAATCTTGAAAAGTTTAACAGCCGTATCTTAACAAGAGCGAAAGGCAGAACGTTTTCTTTCGGTAAGCTTTTACGCTGATATGCCTTACCAAAGCAAGAGAGTCAACTTTGTGTCACGAACAGAAGTGATAGCTTTCTTGTTTAATGAAACCCACAAATTATAAATAAAAATAGAGATAAAAACGCAAGATTAACCAAAAAATACCTAAATTGCTATTATTAATTAACAATAGCAACAAACTTCACTAATAAACGAGCTGTGAAAATCGATTTTCGCTCTGTTCAAAAACTAGAAAACGCGTGCCACTTTTGTTTACATACGGCTGTAATATGCAAGTCTTGAAAAAATCTTTGATTATTTTCAGAGTACAAAAACAACAATGTTACACTTTGTTTATGTTTCGTCAAACAATCATCGAATGAACCATTTACGGCTCTCTGTGTAAATAAAATTTTCAGCAATTATACGGCAATTATTTCCCGAGTTGTAAGGGAATATCTACATGATTATCATACGATTCTTGACGTGAAAGTCTCGTTAGATTATCGTTACCCACGTCTTAAACGATCCCCACAACGATTGATGAAGCGTCTTTCGCTGTGCTATGGAATAATCTCACTCGTGTTACAGTTTTCCCCGTGTAAGGAATCTTCTAGGATCATGAGACTCCCAGTAGCTCTTACACGATTGAAAATGCTAGCTGGGTATGAAGTTAATATGTTTTTGATTGAATGTTTTTTTTTATAAAAATTGAACAAAAATTGTCAAAAAAAAACTAAATTTTAAGTTGTCCGATTTTTTTGACGATTTTTTTTATCAAAAAGTAATTCCAATTTTTGGGAATACAAAATTCAAATTTCAAAAGATTTTGTTATTCGTGCTAAATTCCCAGTATTTATTATCGATAAAAACACTTGAAATTTATTGTTGATGGGATAAGCTATTCCTATGCGCATTTCACTGGTTGCTTAGGCCAGATCATCAGGAAACTTCATCCATAAAGATTTTAGAAAAACTAAAGATATTAAACCAAATAAAAATGTTAAACGTATAAGACTTATAGCAACAGTTCTACTTGTAATAATATCAAAGTTTAAACAAAACAACATCAACAATAAACAGTGCGTTCATCTCATCTTACATTCCCCGCTACAATTAGTTGAAATTCTCTCAACATTAATTGTAGTTGTAAGTGTTTTTTAGGCCGTGCACCTGCCTGTTTATTATCAAAAAGTAATTTAAATTTTTGGGAATACAAAATTCAAATTTCAAAAGATTTTGTTATTCGTGCTAAATTCCCAGTTTTTATTATTGATAAAAACACTTGAAATGTATTGTTGATGGGATAAGCTATTCCCATGCGCATTTCACTGGTTGCTTAGGCCACTATTTCGCGGCTAGGGCTCGATATGATGTAACGATTTCGCTATTAACAATTTTATGTTTCAGGACTTCTATGGATCTCAAGCTGAATGTACCCAACAAAAACTTTACTTAAGTTATCAAGTAATGTTGGAGAAAATAAACACTACTTATTTATCTGCTGATTAACTACATATTTTTGTTCGAGGTGTCCACAAAATTCAGTACTTACAAGACACTTAGGCCCATTTTCACAACATACCGATAGCTAAAAGTAGACTTTAACTGGCCTTTTAAAAAGTGTTCCATTATAAAAACTTTACTTTAACCTAAAGTGACCGATAAAGAAAATTAAGGTTCATCCTACCTGGTAGGTTAAAGGGAGGTTGTAATAATGGAACAGTTTTCATACGACCGATAAAATCCTACCTTTAGCTATCGTTAAGTTGTGAAAACGAGCCTTACTATTAGTAAAAAAAATATCCAGTTATTATTTAACTACGAGCCAGTTGAATTGTAAGTACTTACAATATACTAACTAGACCTCACAGAAAAAATTATTAGTAGTTTTTATCAATTAAAAAAATTATTTAAAAAGTATTTAAACTTAAACTTGTTGAACGATAATTAAAAATATAATTTTAATTTAATTAAAATTTTAGTTATTTTGAAAAAAATTTTGAATTAAAATAATAATCAAATAACAACAATTTATTTCGTTAAAAATAAAATAATTTAAACTTGTGAAATTTTTGTTGGAAATTGTCAAAATCAATCAACACATTGTATGAAACGGCAAAGTATTTTGATAATTTTTTTAATTAAAATTAAAAATATCGTTTATTGAAAAAAAAATATTAAAATTTACAATTTTTAGTGATCAATATAATCATTTTGGTAATAGGTGCAAAATCAACAAATGGGTTGCTTTATTCTATGAATTTGGGCTCTGGGGGAACATAGGGGATACTGGGTATCGCTTCCGGGAATGCGTCAGGCAAGGGAATTCATCTCTCCCGGGAATGTAATTGTTACGAAGGGTCTCGGCAGACGGGATCTGCGACTATTGGTGGCTTATCTGACTGGTCACCACACGATCAAAAACCACCTTTATCCGATAGGTCTGGCAGAGGATCAGGAATGTAGACTATGTCTAGACGGGAACAAGTCGTCGAAGGATATACTGTGTGACTGCCCGGCGCTGGCATGGGCCAGAAGGAGGCACTTGGGACACGGTATAATGGGTGTGCCCCGAATCAGTGCTTTACCGGCAAACGCCCTGGTTGGGTTCCTTTGGGAAGCAACGGGTCTTTTTGTTAACTAAGTGGAGTGGGTACAATAGACCTAACCTGGTCGCGGTACTCGTCACTGTGGGGGAAACCTCGCCGCCTTATAAAAAAAAAAGGAATTCGGTATAAAATTGGTGATTAGAGAAAATTTTTAATTTTTTCAGTGCTAATAAGTAGGTATTGAGTACGTTACCAGTAAGCAAATATTCAGTACTGAAAATAACACAACTAATAAGTAGTTATTGAGCTGATTATTAGTAAGCAAATATGCAGTAGTGAAAATAATAGAACTTATAAGTAGTTGCTGAGGTCATTACGTATGAAATAACTACCACTTATTACTAAAAATCAAAAAGTTTTTCCTGGGTATGTCTGAATGTATGTGTTATACTGTGTGAAATCGAGCCTTGTATTAACTAAACGTCGTGCCTATTCTTTCACCGAATTCATTCAAATCAATTATGCAATTTTGTGCAAGTGTGTGTGCGTGTGTTTGCGTGTAAGAAAAGTGTGTTTGCATTTGTGTGTAAAAATACCATTGTTGGCACTTGCAATTGTTAGTTTATGTGTTGCAAAGACTTTTGGTTTTAAGTTTAGTTAGTAAATCAACAAACACATACACGCACATAAGCACTTATGGAAAAGTAAGTGAGACATATTTTAAACTTAAACCTACACACAAATGTAAGTTGAGGACATGCACATGCATACATTCTTACATACATACATATATCCAAAGAATATGTGGTCAAGAGTCTGCTTATTACCCTCATATAATATGAATAAATATGTTTTAAGAAGAGCTTTTTGTTACGTTTGTATGAGAAGAAATGTATGGGTGTTTGAGTGTGTGCGGTTTAACTAAATCTTTTATGTATGTTTGGTTTGTGTTTGTGTTTCTGTATGTGTATGTGTATTTGTATTTATTTGTTTGTTTGTATATTTTTAGGTTGCCTGGATTAAATCCGATTCTAAAGCAATACTGGGTATTCACACCCATATGGTGTCTCTAAATCCAAGATTATCAGTGACACACAATGGTCACAACACCTGGAAACTTCACATATCCCATGTACACCTAAATGATTCGGGTAGTTATATGTGCCAAGTGAATACAGACCCCATGAAGAGTCAGGTAAGTGCTTATCAGTCTATCCCCATAAAAAATCCCTAATAACACATTGTACCTTTTCTCCACACATACACTGCGATATTTGTGTATGCACAATTGTACTCGTGTGAGTATGTGTCATTCACATAAATAGTCATTTTAAGCTACCACCTGGCTACTTAGTCTGTTCTGTCTCGGTTTTCATTCAATCCTTTTAAGCTTGTTTATAAATTTTCCATTACAGCATAAATGAATGAGTTCACATGTATGTGTAGATTTTCATTTGGTATGTATGCGTGTGTGTTTTTGTTTGGCAGTCCAACACTTTCAAATGGGCATGTCCTTCCGTTTTCTATCACTTACACCGGAACTTGCATATACATACACATGAATTTTTACAAGCCTCAACACAACAGACATGATGACCACTCTCATACTTTAACGTTTTCCATTTATACTTTTTTTAAGTTTCTAACAAGTTTATTTACGTTTCTAAAGTCATTCAAACAAAATATTTGTCTGTAGCAAATTTTTACAAAATTTTAGTAATTTAGATTTTGCGGTGGGGTCATGCCCCGGTATCTACGAATTTTTTTTTTCCTGTGCTTCATCATGTCACACTGCCGTCACGATTGCAGGAATTTTGGCGTTGACAAAACAACTGAAACTGTGATGAACGTTCGTTTATGTATTTGTTACTTTTCTCTGTCGTGTTCTTTTTCCTCACATTGACTGCAATTACTACTAATCCGTACAAATACTAAAATCATGATATTTACCAGTGTGTTTCTTTTTAAAACAATCCCCAAGCTTATTTCATTAGTTTGAATACAAAATATACATAAAATTCGCCACCACCCCCTCGAAGAAAAATATAAATAAACAATAACAACAACAGGATCAGCATCAGCATCAAAAATAAATGAAATCCGAAATAAGTAAAAAATAATAAACACATTTGGAGTAATTGGGGATTTAAAGTTCTAACAAATGTTCTTTTGTTGTTTGCCCGATTTACTCTTGTACATTCTACATGTTTGTTTGTGAGCTACTAAATCTGACCATTGAAGATTTTATGTCTGTATGTCTGTATGCATGTGTGTATGTATATAGTAAATGTATAAGATTGTGTGTATTCTGCTAGTAACCCACACAAAACCAAGCAAAATCGGTCTTCATATACATACATACAATCGAAGTCATAATGAAAAGTGTTTTGAAATTTAATATAAATTATTTTAAATAACCTCTCAACAAATATTTGGCTGAAACAGTTAATTAGACAGTAATCAATAAATTGTTAAACGTTGTTTGGTTAAACAAAACTTGTGTGTAGGGAATGCGTCCTGGTATATCCCATCCTTGATTCCCTGAAAATTTTGTATTTATTCTCCTTAACCGTTTTCTCGGAAAATTGTTTGGAAAAAAATCTAAAAGTTGAAAGGAATTTAAATACAGTATTCCACGGATAACTGTCTCGACAAAAATGCCAAACTTTTTGGGTGATTATGCGGGGTAAGCATTTTAACGAATACGCTTAACTACCTCGTTGAGGTAATTAAGCAAATACGTTTAAAAATCTCAGTGAGGTAATTAAACGTATTTATTTACTAGATATCTTAACTTTGATGTATGAAAAAAGTGTAGACATAGAAATTTTTACATGTATCAGCTAAATCTAAAGAGATTGCAATTAAAAGCAATGGGATTTGCTGTCTGAAATTTTATCTGTAATGCTTTTTGGGATGTCCTGTCATATCCTACTAACAAAAGCGTACTCATACATTCAAACCTGTGATCATGTTAACCGTAAATATGCAATTGCATGGTTTTTCTTGTGCGACCAACAAAGGCGGAAACAATATGTTTGTCCGTTTTAGAGCTTTTTATAAATATTGGTATCGGTTTGTTTGTGGATAATTTGCATATTTTAGCTATTGCTGCTTTTTTTTTTGCACACATATTTCACGTTTTTTAAGCATATTTTAATACATGATCAGCAAATAAAATATTGCTAAAATTCTGGTTATCAGATGAATTGTCTGTTGCTTTAATTTCGCCATCTACATTTAATTTTCACTCCACAATTTTAAGCCAAAGCAAGTTTTCGCTAAGAAGATAAATGTTATTCCAAACTGTAAAGTTGTATATATCGAGCCTTTGCTGCAATAGAGTAATATCTTAATTTTGAATTTTCCAACACCTTACAATTGAAATCTCCTCTCAAGAGTTGAGTATATAACATATTTGTATGAAATGTTTACACAATATGAAGAATCGATATGGCGATTTACTCAACATTTTTTGTCTGTAGGCGGCCCTATGTTCCTCTGGGAATTAAAGAATCAAATACATTAGCTCAAATATTTGGTTTTTTCAGTTATTACTCTATTGCAGCAAAGGCTCGGTATGTATATGCAAAAATGAAGAAAAAAGCAATTATAAAAATTTGTTCTGATACATAGAAATATAGACGCATCGTTTTGTTCGCTTAGTACGTTTATCTGGCTGGTTGTCTGTCCATGTAAACTTTGTGCGGAAAGAAAAGTAGCTGTTTTTAGATATTTTAATAAAATTTGCTAAATACGTTTTAATTGTCATAATAACGAAACATATGTTAATTGTAAGAATCGCTCTATAATATCACATAGTCCTTCTTTCTCTATGTCCATAAACCATTTTGTTTTGGTCCAAAATATCTTACTGCAAATTAAATATGGTTGAGTCGGTTCAGATTAAAACATACGGCTTCTATTCAAATATCAATCCCTTAAATATTCAAGCCAATTCATCTTTTCAAATGTTAATATAATTAAAAACTTAGCGACCTTTCCTTTTATCCCTTTAAGACAAAATATCTTATATATTTGGTGTATCTAGATAATATTCAGCACAAATAACTCTTATATGAATCTTAACTTTATATCATAACCTTATTCTGGTGAGCCCTGAAGAAAGTTTATTTTAATGCAAATATTAATTTGTGGAATATTTTTTTAAATGTTTAGTGCATATTGTAGTGCATGTGTAAACTTGGTAGAATTACTTGCTGTGTTGTTGCCAAAAAGTACTGAGGCAATTAAACAAATGAAATTAAGGTGTAATTTTGTTTTGGGAGATTTATTTTTAAAACAATTACCCGAATTGGGTAACTAAGCAAGCGTAAGACAATTAAACGTGAATTTTTGTTTTAAAAAAGGAAGAAGGTATACTAAGTTTGTCATTCCGTGTGAAACTTTTTTATTATTCATCTCAGCCCCATAAAGTATATATTAGAGGTCTGCTTTGAATAACTTACTTGTTTGCCTTTACCCAAAGTGCTCAACATTTATTCAATTATAAAACATTCAAAAAGATAAGAAGAGAGTAAACCATATACAAAAATAAGAATGAATGAATTGAATAAAAAACTTGTTTGCTGTAAATGAATTTGAGAGTTATTCATAAATAACAAAACATTGGAATGACCCGTTAGAGAGAGCAAGTTTACAAAACATATTCAAATAATTAATTAGAATTGTGGTTATTTTGTTGAACTATTTATGGTTTTTAATCCAAATTTTCAATATTTTAATCAGGCTTAAGTTCATCAAATTTAATTTTCATTAAATTATTTTCATGAAGAAAGGAATTTTACAACATGAAAATTAATTAAAATTGTTATTGAAAATCATTCACTCTTGACTGACCTGAGATTCGAACCCAGGCGGCTGGTTACCATGACATATTTCGATCACAACCACTTGATCTCCTCAGATGGATTTGCCGTCTTACACTCGCAGCCATCGACGACTGCTGACGTCAATAGTCAAACATCAATCCTTAAACCAAATTGTATTTTAACCTTTGGTAGAGCGAAATTTGCTTTTTTGAATGATTATCCTTTTTTAATTGATTTTACATGTTTTTCCTCACTTCTGTTTTTTCCGTACTTATGTCAAAAATTCTTCTTGAAGTCCAAAGTAAATTTTTTTTTTTTTTGTTTTTTCATTTTGTCTTTCTTTTTCTTGTTGACCTTTTTCAGCACAACTTGAAGGACAAATGTACACATAGAGCTCGTGCCTTAGCTTTAACAATAATTACAATTGTGGTTATTTTGTTCAATTATTTATGGTTTTTAATTCAAATTTTTAATATTTTAATCAGGCTTAAGTTCATCAAATTTAATTTTCATTAAATTATTTTTATGAAGAAAGGAATTTTACAACATGAAAATTAATTAAAATTGTTATTGATAATCAGTCAAGAATGAATTTCCAATAGAACAAAACGAATTTTTGCGAATTCTTATATCATTCCGTGCATTGTTCCACCATTTATGTTAGTTTTTGTAAAAAAAATTATCAATATTTTAAGGTGGTGATTCTACATTTTGATTCATAGCTCTGATTCTACTGAAACGATTTTGCTGGATTTCAATCCCAAACTGCTTAGGATAACTACAAGCAATTTGACAGCAAGTTTGTTCATTTCTTTTGAGTTTTTCGAAAGTGAGCGTATTTTCAACAGACGGACAGACTTAAGGAGCCAGAATATATCTACTTTATGTTGTCTGGGAAGAATAATAAAAAAGTTTCATACGGAATAACAAACTTAGAATACTTTCTTCACAACTAATTGTGGAGGAGGGTATAAAATGGATTAAAAATGCGCATGCACTTCAAAGGGTTAAATAATTGAATTAAGTTGACAATAAAAAATACTTGTACTAGATTAGTAATTGTACAATGTTTTAAGAATACACTATTTTTAATTATATCATCGTTGCTCCGACAAAATCAGCTATGTGTTTTTTCCTGGGTTTTCAGGACAGCAAAAACACCGTTTTATGTAGTTAATTTAGCATATATTTTTAAAGTGAAACGTTAAATTGAACAAATGTTAACATCTCATTTTGCTGGAGCATTTTTAATAATAATTTTTAATTTAAAAATCTGTCTTTGATCTAATAAAAAATGTTAAAAACAAATCATTGGACCATTTAGCAGAAAATCCACACAGATTATGATCAAAAAATTTTTTTAACATATTTTTAAACCAGATAATGAAAAATTTTGAGTTGTCACTTTTGAACTAGGTGTGCGATTTATCACTAAAAATATGCAGTGAAAGCGCATAGTGAACTACATTTTCCAAGCGAAGACTAATAGAAAATAAAGAAATAGGAACTCGGAAAATATGTATGATACTTTCCAAGAATTATTTGCGATTACTTTATCTACTCACTTTGGAGAATATTGGAGTAAAAGTAAAGAAATTTAACATTTGGACAATAATAAAACTGAAACAAAATAATTGTATTTGTTTAAAATTGTTCAATATTTTCTATGCATGTTGTTGTTTTTTGTTTGGCTTAAGGTCATATAAAAATTATTATAAATAAAAAAATCCACAAATTTTTGTATTTTGAATTTAGTTTTTTATTTTTCATGCGATGGTCATCATCACGGGGTTTAAAACACTGTAAAATTAAAAACTTCAAAAAAGTTATATTTTTCTAACTCTGCAGGTGGGAGATAAACTACTCCAAGCTTCATTTTGAAAACTTTACAGCTGACCACAAAAGCAAGCTGAAAATCAAAAATACTCCTATTTATGTTTTAATCATTTTCCTTAGTACGAATATTTAATATGACATGAAAAAATTGAGTCATATAAGGTAAAATAGCTTTACTTATAAATTTGGACTTGGTGTTCTTTACCTTCCAGCACTAAGTCCAACAACAAAAGGTCGGCTATTTCCTAAAAATAAAACAAGGCTTAAAGAAATGTTTTAAACAAATTATATAAGACTTAATAAATAAAATAAAAACAAAATGGCAGTGTTGAAATTAATCTATATAATAAGTATTGTGGTAATATTGTTGAACTATTTACGGGTTTTAATCCAAATTTTCAAAATTTCAACAGCAATTTTAATTAATTTTTATGTTGTAAAATTCCTTTCTTCATTGAAATAATTTAATGAAAATTAAATTTGATGAACTTAAGCCTGATTAATAATATTGAAAATTTGGATTAAAAACCTTAAATAGTTCAACAAAATAACCACAATTCTAATTATTGTTAAAGCTAGGGCACGAGCTCTATGTGTGCATTTGTCCTTCAGGTGGTGCTGAAAAAAACATGAAAAACAAAAATTTACTTTGGACTTCATAAGAATTATTGACAAAAAGTAGGAAAAAACGGAGGTAAAGGAAAAACATGTGGAATCAATTGAAAAATGGATAATCATTCAAGAAAGCAAATTTCGATCTACCAAAGGTTAAAATACAATTTGGTTAAAGGATTGATGTTTGACTATTGACGTCAGCAGTCGTCGATAGCTGCGAGTGTAAGACGGCAAATCCCTCTGAGGAGATCGAGTGGTAGCGATCGAAACATGTCAGTGTAACCAGCTGCCTGGGTTCGAATCTCGGGTCAGTCAAGAATGAATGATTATTAATAACAATTTTAATTAATATTCATGTTCATTTTCTATATTTGAAATGAAA
The DNA here is from genome assembly GCA_949318255.1 of Pollenia labialis. Classification (NCBI taxonomy): domain Eukaryota; kingdom Metazoa; phylum Arthropoda; class Insecta; order Diptera; family Polleniidae; genus Pollenia; species Pollenia labialis. Next base: position 48,482,048 of record OX439141.1, read on the forward strand.
GACCTCACTTCACAATTTACAAAAAAGCACTCTTGATGTTCTTTGCCTCAAAACACATTCTCCTTATTGTCTACAAATTAAGTGGTAAATACCACTTAGTACACTTGATGTCCTTTATATCTAAGCAAATTGGACTTGGTGTTGTTTTTAAATTTTTCTATCCCAAAAACTACATTAGATAGGACTTTTGGGAATTCACAAATCTCTAGAGGAAAAATTCTGATTCCAACAGTATAAAAAACATATGTACGTATTTTGAAAAATATGTGAAATTGTGTAGTTAATATCTCCCCTACAGAATTATTGTTAATTTTTTAACACTGTTTGCATAATTTAAATATGTTAATATAACATTCAACATTTTTTATTTTTTCGAATTAATTCTATGAGCAAAATTTCAGTTATGTATTTTATATAGCTTTTTTGTAATAGTCCTATTCCTTTAATTTTTAGGAATGACATTATACACTATAAATACATTCAATTTATAAAGTATCACTATCCAGTGTGACACAAAGAATGCTGACGAAGGCGGTAGCGGGCTGGTGTCTAATAAGTGCCGGTTCACACACGCCAAGTTTGTCTCGTCAAGTCTTGAGTTTTTAGGAGAGAGGGGAAAAGAAATGGCCTTCTCTTCTACTTTTTGACATATGATGTGTATTAATCTAAGCTAAAGGGTGGTAAATTTTAAGAGCCGATGTTGATTTTGAATAAAACACAAATGATTTAGGAAATTATTGTCATTTCTTTTTATTATGATAATATTGGTATGGTTCAATTATGAATGGAACAAAATATCGGCCAAATGGCCACCGCGAACTCGGCGGCACACCTCCATCCGTCCACATTTTCGATGAGGCATAATTGAGGTTCTATGCCGTTAATGTGCAAAATTATCTCATCCTTTACCTCTTGAATTGTTGCTGGCTTATCGACGTATACCTTTTCTTTCAAATAACCCCAAAGAAAGATGTCCAACGGTGTCAAATCACATGATCTTGACGGCCAATTGACATCGCCTCCACCTGAGATAACACGGCAATTAAATTTGTTGCGCAAAATAGCCATTGTTTTGTTAGTTGTGTGGCAAATGGCACCGTCCTGTTGAAACCACATATCGTCCTCATCCATATCTTCCAATTCGGGCCATAAACAGTTCGTTCTCATCTCACGATAGCGAACAATATTCACGGTAACTGCCTGACCGGCCTTATTTTGGGAAAAAATACGGCCTTTTTGACACATGTTGTACATTGATAGGTCTGAATTTACACGCTTCATCTTTTGATGCTCGACCTCTTTTCAATCCCCTTTTAAAGATGCCGGTTTCAACTTTTTTTGGTTCAAAATAACAACAATTTTATCAATAGCGAATCAAAGAGAAAAATAAAAAAAAATTACATGCAGCCATCGTTGTGCATACACCAACGAATAAAAACACAAAGCGTACTGACCGAGTACAGGCTACTAACCCCCCTTCTTCTTTCCTTTCTCACCAAAAACATAAGAGTTGAGCATCATAAGATGAAACGTGTCAAAGCAGACTAACCATGAAATTTGTAAAGTTATTTATGTATATTGTCATTGTGTATTAACAAACTGTACATTAAACAAATTTAGTGTCATAAAATTTAATTTTTTTTATAATTGTGATTGGTACAAAAAATATTGATGACCATTGATTGCTTGCTAGATTTATTTTAGAGGAAAAAAAATGAAAATTCTATAAAATAATTTATAAATAATTGCGAAATACGACCAACAGATAACATTGTGAAATAAAAATGTACATGCTAAATTCAATCATATTATAATAACTTTACAAGCATAATATGGTTAATTGTAACAACGACATTATGATAGCCTAAGAATATAATATAATTACTGTAATCATATTTATAATCATAATATGATTCTTTCGGATTATGGCATTATTCTAACAATAATCAAAATGTTTTTGATAAAAATCATAGGTTAGATAAGGTTAGGTTCTATTGGCAGCACAGCTCACGTGGGTGCATTAATTAGTTCCCGTTGTGTTACCCATGGATCCTGTGTTACCTGGCTGCTAGTATTGCCACGCACCCGGTCGATTTACTAAAGGAGTGGATCCTGTTTAAATCAATATCAGAGAGACAAGTTTTGCCCTAAAGGGCTCTTCGCCTAAACATTTCAAGTCTGAAATCTTTGAATACAGGACAATTAATGAGAAAATGTTCTGTTGACTCCTCCTCCACCTCGTCGCCTCAACATCTACATAAGTCATTATAAGGGAGCCACAGCCTCTGGGCGTGCCTCCCAATGGGACAGTTATAGCCGCAATTAGGTTTCTTGATGTCTGGAAAGCAATAATGCCCGCCGTGTCCTTTTTTCATCTATTATGGGTTATGGGGGTTGTTCTAATGGCATCTGTTACCGATATCGCCACCATTCTTATTGTACGCTCAAACTTATGTTTGATGACTTCTCACCTAGAATAGAATAGGTTTAATGACACATTCATATAGACAGCATACATGCCTCAGGTTAATTCCCCGCGTGCAGGAGAGGGCGAAGGTTCTCATTGGTGACAGTAGGGTGTCCAATTCTATTGACTCCCCTGAGCACCGTCGCAATGTTGATTGTATTTGCCTGTTTTATCGTAACTACAATGGGATGTGTTTTGACGAAATTAGGGATCTGGTTCCCGAAACCCGTACGTTTGTTCGCAAAACACGTTTTTCCTCAAGAGCCCATCCTTTTGTGGTCGATTGGCAGGTGAATCATACAACGCATTACAGAGAGAATTCGTTTTTTTCCCGGACTGTTCGTATGTTGAATAACCTTCCTGCCGAAGTCTTCCCTCTCACTTTCAACATGATCAAGTTCAAATCGAATGTTCACAAACACTACTCCCTCTATCCTCCTTCCCATAACCTATTTTCCTAGTTCCAACACAATGCAATGCATTAGTAGGGGGCATCCCAATCTCCATGTGAAAAGTACCAATTCTGTTTTGACAGGACTAACATACAGTCCACATCCCCGGCAACATCTTATTAGAACGTCCAATGCGGGCTCAATAAGTTCAGACAATAGTCTGGGATCTTTACCCATATCCACAACTGCATCGTCATCCGCATACGCAACTGATTTGCAGCGCCCAAGTTGGATTCGATACGCCTGAAGTGCAAGATATCAGTGACAAATTGAATGATCTCTGTGTCGATTTCCAAAAGTCTCATAGCGTTAATAACTGATTCTGGTTTAACGTTGTTGGAACCTCCCTCAATATCCAGGAATGCAACTAAAGCAAATTCCTTGTAGTGCAGGGATCTCTCTATGTGGCCCACTAATTAGTGAATCGCAGTTGCTTTGGACCTTCTCTTTGTGTAGGCGTGTTAAGCCAGTGACAAAAAACATGGAAATCGCATCCCTACTTATTACCTATTGGTGTTAGCAACATTTGTCCCAAACATATTATGTGGATAGCTATCTCTTCAATCTTTCGAAAAATTTTTTTTTTTAATTTATTTATTTTTTTTTTAATACAAAACTTTTTCTTTTAAATTTATTTTTTTTTGTGGCTCAAAAGAAAGCTTTTTTTTTTAAGTAGTTTTGGTCGCTTATTGGACTGCGAGTGGCTTAAGTATAAAAAAAAATTTCTAACTCAAGACGAGGGTTTTTCAATATTTAGCATGTGCATACTTGGATTTTTTCATAATTGTGCGTAAGTGTTTCTAAAACCTTAACAATGAAACTTATGCTGACTATCATTTTATACCTTTGATACTGTAATAAAGTACTTTTCGCTTATAGTCCATTCCGCTTAAAGGCCAAAAACGGATATAAGCCAAAACTGTGATATTCACATGTAGATTTTTTCGAATTTCATACAAATTATTTGCCATAAGGTCCATTTCGCTTGTAGTCCAATTTCGTTTACAAGCCACATTTTCTTTTCATGCGAATAGAATTCTTTATGCATAAATGTTCGCTTACAGTTCACTCTGTTTTTTATATTTTTTAATCAACTGGTTATTTACATTTTTGGTAATTATTATAAATGCCAAATTTCGAAATTTATATTTCATAACATGGTGTATTCATTTGACAATTTTTTGTCATAACAAACGTTAAACTTCATAAAAAAAACGCTAACCAAAATATTAGAGTTTTTTCTATATAGACGGTGAAGATCCTATGTAAAGAACCAATGAAATTGAAGTTTATGTTGTGTTTGATTTCGTCATCCAAAGAATTAAAATGAATCTCATACTGAAGTCTTATGAAGCATTTAAATTATTTGCATTCTTGTATTTATTGTAAGCATCTAAAGCATTTGAATTAATTAATAAAAAAGATTATTGTTTTAACTTTTTAATTAAATTAAATCAATATTTTTGGTTATGTCTTAAATAAACTTTTGTTTTGTTAAAAAAAGAGTCGTTTTATTGAAGAAAATAATTTTTATATAGTCCAGAATTATACTAGGTTTCACTTACAATCCATAAAATGGCTTATAAAAAAATCGGTTATAGTCCAAATTCGCTTATAATCCACAAAAGTTGTGCAACTATAGTAGTGGACTACAAGCGAAAAGTACTGTACCCACAATATGTTAACAGGGATGCCAGGTACTTTTTCCTTGTCCCCAAAAAATAAAAAATACATCCCCAAAAAGGCCCAATTTAAAAATAAAACTTTTAATGCTAATATTTTTTTTTTGTATATTTTCTGTCTAAATTTAAAATTTTTTTAAATAACAGGAAATCCCCAAATATCCCCAATGTTTAGTAAATGAATTATTTTGTTTGTAGCCACTGGTTTCGGCATGTTTTTAAAATTCTTTTGATGCAATTTCAGTGAGGAACAGAACAAGGTGCTGTTTTTGAAGACTGAGCCAATTTATACAAATTTTTTATTTTGTTCTATCGGTTTTAGCCATCCTTAATCAAGAATAAAAATACATACACCGTCATTTATTAAATACATCGATGCATTATTTTTCAAAACTTTATTATATTGTCTTTCATATTTACTTGTTTTTGGGTAATACATATTTGCTAAAAATTTTCTTTAAAAAATCAAAAAATATATGTGTTGACCACGGTTTTAGATTCTTTTTTTTAATTCAGCTTTTTAAAAACGCTGATTCAAGAATAATTACATAAGTTTATTAAGTATCTCAACAAAATCTTAATCTTGTTATTTTATATAAGAAACAAAGAAAAATAAGTGTAAATAATAAAAAAACAGGAAAAGTGTAAAATCCCCAAAACATCCCCAGAACTTTTTTTAAATCCCCAAAAAACAAATACCTAGGTTAGGTTAGGTTAGGTTTAGAAGGGTTATGTGCCCAAGGGCACACTTCCACTCGGAGACCAGTACGGTCCATTGTGAATCCCTTCAACATATAGAAAAATAAATAAAGAAGATAGAAAAAGAGAAAGGTTAAGAAAAGAAGTATGAGGTTAGTAGGTACTACGAAGAACAAATTCCCTCTCTACTGTCCCCTCAACAGAAACAACCGCACTATTTCCCTGACAAACCCCAGTTGATCAGCCGGACTACATCCAGCGATGCACCCCAGTTCGTCGTGCAACCTACCTCCTAGCCACTTCTGCCTGAGACCCTGCATCCTGGGACAATGGCACAGTACATGCTCGATCCCAGTAGAACCCTGGTTGCCCCCGCTACCAATCTGGGCCATAGTGCCCTAGACACCCTGCAATCCACTCTGTTCCTCCAGGACCGGTTAACGTCATCACAGAATTTCTCCCGTATCACACCATATTAGTAACATATGGGAGGATTCACCCCCCCCTGTCCCTTACCACTAAGTCCAGATTCGCACCCCTCTCGCGAGTTCGTCCGCCACCTCATTTCCCTCAACCATGCAGTGTACAGGTACCCAACACAGCCTTACATTGAATGCCTCCATGAGTCCACCAAGAGCATTCCTACAGCGGGCGACCAGGCACGATCGCACAGTATAATTTGTCAATGCCCTAAGCGCCGCCTGACTATCGACGTAAATTGTCACCACAGATCCACCCACGATATGTTCCAGTATCACCTCCGTCGCCCTCCAGATCGCTAGGATCTCAGCCTGGAAGACACTGCACTCATCGGGGAGTCTAAATGACCTTTTCACCTCGGAGTCCGCGATACATACACCTGCACCAGTGCCGGTTTCCATCTTGCATTCATCCGTAAATACTGCCCACCCCTCAAACAGTCCATTGGATCCACTCCAAATTTCCCTATCCGGGAAAAAACAAATACCTAACCACCAAATGACTTTCTTTGTCCTTATTGGTCACATGAAATTCCCAAAATTGGGGATTTCTTATTACTTTTAATAAATTTTTAAATTTAGTCCGAAAAAATACAAACAAAAATATTAGCTTTTAATTAGCATTTTTTAATTCGAGGTTTTTATGGGAACAAGGAAAAAGTACCTATCAGCCCTGTAACATATTGTGGGTATTACAGTATCGATGGTATAAAATACTAGTTGGGTATGTTACATACCGACGGAAAGGTTACTTTGTCTAGTTTCTGAGCATAAGTTTTATTGTGTAGCTTTTCGAAATAAAACTGTAAAGCGAATAAGAATTTTAAACACTCAAAATTCTACATGGAACAATATCAAAGCTTTAACAAAACACCAACAATAAACAGTGAGTTTATCTTTTCTTACACTCGCCTACAATTGGTTGGCTTTTTTGCGACTCGAATTGTAGTTGTAAGTGGGTAAAAAGAAAAAACAAAATTAAAAACCAATTGCTTAATGTTATTGTCTTCGTAAGAAATCTACAACAAAAAAAAAACCGTGCACATGCAAGTATATTATCAAAGTTATTTTCGGGAATACAAAATTTATTATTAATAAAATTTCTGTATGACGTGCTAAATTCCCAATTTTTCATATGTGATAAATACACTGAAATTTATTGTTGATGGGAAAAGCTATTCCTAAGCGCATTTCTTTGGCAGATCATCAGGAAACATCATCTACAGATTTGAGAAAAACTAAAGATATTTTGCAAATAAAACTGTTAAGCGAATAAGAATTATATTTAGAACTAGCATTTATCCCGCTACTGCGGTAGCGTCTCCATTTGTTTCATGGAAATGTTTTATGCCAAAGTTTATGTTTCTAGGTACCTATTAAAAAAATTTCCAACATTTTTCTGCACCTGCATAATTTTATGTTTCTAAGCCTAATAATAACGGAAATTTAAAATGTGCCAGCCAATGAAAAAAAGCAACCAAAGGTTTCTTAAAGATTATCATTCACTCAGGACCTTGAAGGTTAAATTTCATGTTTCTATGTCCAATACTAATGGAAATTCAAAAAGTACCAATTAAAGATCAAAAAAGTTCCCTCATAGAGCCTTATATACTCAGGACATTCCATTTTGAATTTTATGTGTCTTGGTCCAATATTATCAAAAGTTAAAAAAAAGTACAAGTTGTGGAACAAAAAAGCAAAGGAAAGAAATTTAATTTCCCGTATTTTCCCTTTTTGGTACTTTTTTAACCCCACTGAAGTATCAAAAATTTTAATATTGTAGCCAACCATAAAAAAAATTCCACAAATAGTTCCGATGTTTTCCCCCTTAAACTTTCGAATTTTAAAAAAGTACCAAGCTTTTATTCGTATTTTCAGATAAGTTACGAATGTGATATTGCCTTTCTTTCTATATTAATTGGTTTAAAAGGTAGATACAGGTTTTATCCGTTTACTCCCAAAAAGGGCCGAATTTCAAAAAAGTACCAGACATCTATCCGCAAATTTTTCTAAGCAAAATGGATAACCATTAATTTTTTATTGCATCTCTTTTAGTGTTGGAGATATAAGGTTACCGAATTTACCCGTTTTTACCCTTTTTACCCCCTAAACAATCGAATTTCCAAGTATCTCATCTTAGTGGATTGATTTGGGGAGAGACCAACCTTCGGTCCAAATTTCAAGTTTTTTGCTTCAGACGTTTAGGCAGTTGGATGATGATGAGTCAGTCAGTAACATTACAATTTTATATAAATATGTGACCTTCTCCGAGAAAGGAGAATATAAAGGCCCAACTATAATATGCATAACCTTGCGTAAGCCTCTGTCAAAAATTAACAAAAATTCACTCAAATGCATTTAAAAACAAATAAACCAAAATCAAAAAACAATTGTTCCGTAAGAAAAGTGGGATCTGTTTCGCACCTTGCTTAAGCAAATAACAGATTCATAAAACTTAACAAAGAGTTTCCTTAAGTTTAATATGGTTTGACACATATAATTTACATGTATTGACATGAAGCCAACTTCTTTTCACACCATCTATGTTACAAGCTTGTCGAACCTCTTTATTAAATTTTCTGTTTAACCTTGTGCATCCTGCCATTGTTCGGAAAGTATTCATTTCGACGGTCGTAGAGGCTTGCAGTGTAATAGTGCTTCCACACGAATTTCGAATGCATATTAAATAACCGGTCGAATGCATGTTCTATATGCTTTCATCTTGATATCCTTGATCAAATATTTGTTTCGCCGTATAACATTTCTTAATTTTTTTTTTTTTTTATTTTCAGAAAGCTTGCTAAATCAAACCGCATTTAAGATTTCATTAATAAAATTATTCTTTATTTATCTTCAGTAGTAAAGTTTGCCAAAAAAAAAAAACAAAAAAAAATTATTAGAACGAAATTTAAAAGTAGACCACTTAAGTGGTCACTCATTTCTTCTGAATTTTTACGTTAAATATTTGTAAAATGTGAATATACCTTTAGGCAGCCCGATAATGTGGCAGCTTTGTTAGCTTGGATTTTCGATTCTATTTTGAGAGGGAGCCTTAGTAGATGATTTCCAAGACCTGTTCAATCAGTTTGTTGTGGACTCCTGGCTTAAATCTTCTTGGTTCTTTTGAAATTACTAGAAACTTATAAATTCATTTATGTTTAATGAATATTGTTGAAACATTAAAGTATTCATTTAATATTTAATCATTCAATCGCATTTTAGCCAGCCATATAATCTTTCCTTCAAACACTACTTTAAAGTTATTAATTTCGTTGAATGTATTTTTTTCAAGACTCTTGAACATTTTTCGGTTGGAAAATTGTTAGTTGTATTTCAAAAGTATTTTTCAGATTACCACCGTATAATATGTAGACACACAAATACTAAACAAATAGATTTTCAGTTTATAGAAGCAAAAATAAGGAAATACCATAAACTATTTTGTATACTGCTGGTTGATTTTAAGAAAATCCTTTCTGAAACAACATCATTTTCAATGATAATGTTTTCTGCAAATAACCATATGTGTTGTTAGTTTACTTTACGGATAAGGACTAGTGTGTGTGTGTGTGTGTATTTATATTCCCAGAGGGAAAAAGAAGTAGTACGGGTGGCCTACTTGAAGGGCCCTGTACTCCTTCTTTGGATGTACAAGACCGGCTGGCTCCATTACATAATCATATTATTTTACACGAGTACACGCAGAGAAAAAACATATTTTAACATGGTAACCTCCATAAAAACTATTTTTAAAGAAAATTTTAAGCATATTATGTTTAATTAAACCATATTATTGTTACCGACAGCCATATGGTTGTGCTAGTTCTCCATCAAGGGGCCACAACCATTTTATGTTTGCCTCTAAATATGTTATGGTTATAATATGATTAAATTAAACATAATATATTTAAAATTTTCTTAAAAAATAATTTTGTTGAAGGTGACCATATTTAAACATGTTTTTTCTCTGGGTGTAGTCATTGGGGGTAGGACTTCCGCTCTCTCTTCTTTCGCAGTTACATAAGAATGATAACTCGATCAAAAAAATAGTGCTTTTGCTTTGGCAAAAAAAAAAAAATAAAACAAAAAATGTTAATCCTTCGGGGGAACTGAGGGAATGCGGTATGTGTAGACCACCTTTTATACGGAAGAGCCAATGCCTCCTATGAGGCGGTCTTTAGCTGTTAGGTAAGAATGGTAATTATATTTAAAAAAAATTTTAACCAGACCGTTAAAGGCCTGAATTAAGAAGGTCCTCTGAGTTTTCACGCTGGGATAATATACAAGAACACACACAACTATATATAAATACGGAGTGAGTTTAACTTTGCTGTAAATATCTTATCGTCCATAATTATTCAGCACTGATGTGTTTCTTTGAATAATGCTAAGGAAAAGAAAATTTGTATGCAGTTAATTTAGTTTTAATTACTGATTTTATAGTATTTAATAAGTACATAATTTAATATATAAATTTTTCATATTATTCGAAGGTGTATTCTAAGTCAAATTACAATCCGTATTGTATATTTGTATATTTCTGTTACGACTTTAATTTAATTTTATTTTAAGTTGAAAATTGTGAAAAAAAACATCAAATTCTGAAACATAATTTTAATCTTAAGCATTTTAAAAAACTTTTTTTACTCTATTGATATCAGAAAATCCTGCTCTTTTCATTTTTGTAAAAGGATTTACTTATACAATTGTATTTCCTTTTGTTTCGTAGCCTTCATTTTCGACAATTTTCCTTAAAAACCCATTTGCAAAGTTAAATGTATAATGTCTATATATTCTTCTGTTTTCTGAATCTCATTTAATTAAAAGTCAAAAATAAAACAAGAAGTAAAACAAAAAGCTTCAGTAGTTATTCTTTTAAAAATTATTTGACTGGGTTGTTTAATCAACCGCTGCCCCAAACTAAAAAAAAACCAATCATGTGAGACAATTAAAACCGGTCAAGAGCATTTCTGTTTTGCCATCGTAAGTCATTCAATTTTACATCTATTCAAAATTAGACATTACAACGATGTTTTAATTAAAATAACAAGAAAAGATGTGAATGTTGTTGCTCTTTTGAAAATCTCCAAACAATTAAAAAATTTAGTATTTGAAATTTGAAGAACCACACACAAGTATTAAAGAATTCGATAAATACAGAAATTAAACAGACAACAAGAAAACCGAAAATATGTTAATAAAAAAATTAATCGGTGAATTAAGAAGGAAAACAAGACAGGTGCTCACACCAAATTCAGATCTTTTTCTAACTTTTGTTTTGGCAATATTAAAGAAAAATATAAATACATATTTGCAACAACACTGTGCTGGACACCTCACTGTGAAAGCTAATTCGAGCACGCTTTATTTAATGATGATAGCCTCGAAAAAAAGTGTGGTACTAAAATTTGCATTAAAAGGAGTTGAATTTAAAATGAACAATGATTCCAAAAGTATAAAAATATACCTTAAAGATAAATTAGCATGGACATTTTAAATCGCGAATACGAGCTGTAACCAGCAGGGCTGTCATATGTAGCGATTTTAAATCTTGTTTGGCGTCCTAATTTTTGATTTGGAGACTTTTTGGCGATTTTGTTGGATATTTTAGATGAGCTGAGGACAATAAAAATATATTCGAGAAAATTGTTTTTCATTTTTAAAAGTGCTCTTGAAAGAATCAATAAGTAAAATTCCTTAAAACATGAATATATTTAAAGTGTTTGAACATTTTTCATTATATGTATGTGGCAATTTATTATCACAGATAAAAAACGTTGTTGTTAAAGATTTTTATGAATCCTAACGTACCTTTGGATATTTACGAAACACAATCGAAAAAATTAGCGTTTGTTAATTGGAAATAAAGGTTTTAATGATGATATTTCGTTTAATTTATACAGGTTTAGCCAAAAATTTCATGGCTGCATGGATACGGCAGGCACAGTACGTACCATTTAAAGGACCTTGCTTTGGCTGTTCGTTATTATGAACCCCACAAAAACTCGCCTTCGAAGTAGAATGCATTACAAACTTCTAGACGGGACATTACGAGGTTTAAGTTATAATATTGGGAATAGTACATGTTGCACTTATTTTGTACTTTCGTTGAATAAATGTAATTTTTTCACAATGTATTCTTGAAAAGAAGACAAATAGGGAGTATTGCCAGTGAAGCGTTTTATATAACTGCAACTTATATACAAATGTATATCCAATTTTGTTTAATACTTACTGCACCTTTTTATTGAATGAATGAAACCATTGTGCGACTTATTGCATAATCTAGGCAAAAATGGAAATAATATCGTCAATTTTATCTACAATAATATTGCAAGTGTATGGGCCGCTTTAATTAGACTACTATAAACTATTTTATAGTAAACATTGTAACTTGTTTGTGTTTACTAACTATTTTATATATATCGCACCCGTTCAACAATACTGTATAAACTCAAAATTTAAAAATTTTCAGTAGAAACAAAACAATTTTCAATTTAACATTACAGGCATATGAAAAAGAATTTTTAAAGCAGCCTTTTCATTACAAAAAAGTGGACAAAATTGCACAATATTTTTACAGTGGGTAGATATGAATATTACGTATCCATTTTTTCCAAAAAGTGAAAAAATAAAAATTTTGAGTTAATACAGTATTGTTGAACGAGTGCGATATGTAAATAGATATATAGCGATACTGAACAAAATTTTTTTTAGAATTTATAAAAAATATTTTTAATTTCAAAAGTTTTTGTTATTCGTGAAATTAAAATTTTGTATTCCCAAAAATTGAAATTACTTTTTGATAATAAACAGGCAAGTGCACGGCCTAAAAAACACTTAATTGACAACATCTTTTGTAAGTTGTTGTTGTTTTTTATTTTGTTTTTCTTAACCTACTTACAACTACAATTAATGTTGAGAGAATTTCAACTAATTGTAGCGGGGAATGTAAGACGAGATGAACGCACTGTTTATTGTTGATGTTGTTTTGTTTAAGCTTTGATATTATTACAAGTAGAACTGTTGCTATAAGTCTTATACGTTTAACATTTTTACTTGGTTTAATATCTTTAGTTTTTCTAAAATCTTTATGGATGAAGTTTCCTGATGATCTGGCCTAAGCAACCAGTGAAATGCGCATAGGAATAGCTTATCCCATCAACAATAAATTTCAAGTGTTTTTATCAATAATAAAAACTGGGAATTTAGCACGAATAACAAAATCTTTTGAAATTTTGCATATTTTTAATTTTTTGTTACAATGTTTAATTTGAACGCGTCACTACAAAAGCACCGTTACATATTTGGCATTTATATTTTGCCGACTGATGCACTTTAATCGAGAACTTTTAGTTTTCACGGTACTTGAACTTTTATTTTTGAATTAATCCGTGAAATCACTGCCCACAGCCTTGTGCCCCTGTGTGCGTCTGTTGAAAATCCGCTCCATTATAAAAGACCAATTGCTGCGTCAAATTATTTCGAGATTTTCTAGGCAGTTTCACAGCAAAATTATGTGAAGATCGATCCATAACGAGCCATAGGCCCGGAAAACACTTTAGAACGTCTAAGCCATAATGCTACTACATACAATAAAATTTAGCCTGTCATAGTTTCGTAAGGCTTTGTCCATTAGTCCAAATATAAAGCGTTATATTGAAAAAGACTTTAACACGCCGAAAAGCGCGATGAAATAAAAAACTGTGAGGTTAGTTTTTTATAATTTGTTTATAATATTTGGATATTAGGCCAAGTTCTAAAACATTCTTACCCTGGGTAGAGGGTATCAAAGATTCGGCACAGCCAAATATAGAGCACTCTTACTTGTTCAATCTCGGGTTTGGGTAAACTTAGACTCAATTTATTTTATATATGTGAACTTCTCCGAGATATTTGTTTGCTGAAAGAACTTTTGTAGCGGTGCTTTCTGAAGACTTGGCATGATTTTAAATAATAAAACTATGTTTTAAAAATGTTAAATTATCTATAAATGGATAACTACTTAATCATGTTAAATACAATTGTTAATTCCTGCTGCTGTGTTTTATTCTATAACTACATTGTCTTTTTTGTTGTTTCAGTCTGGTTACTTGGACGTTGTAGTGCCTCCTGATATATTAAATCATCCAGACCAAACTCTCGAAGAAAGCATAACTAACGAAGGAGGCACTATCACATTAATCTGCAGTGCAACTGGAGTGCCAATGCCAACAGTACAATGGAAACGTGAAGGAGGAAAGGATATTATATTACGAACAGAGTCCAGAGAAAAACAAGGTTTGTACATACAAACGTTCTGTAAATGCATACTTTTTAAAAACATATTTTAATGTTATGTATGGACATACCAATGAAGCACACTTAATGCAAACACTCAATACAAAATATTTTCGCCTTTTTAAAATGCACTTGAATTTTCTAAGTCCAGATAAGGAAAAATAATACTTAGAACAATGATTTTATTGAAAAAAGAATTTTAAATTAAATTGGAAATTAATTTAACAATCTTACACATGAGTTTAAACCACAGGTGAAAAGGGTGTGTCACAGAAACTAAATTTGTATGAAAGTGAAACTAACTGAAAACGTTTTCTTCCTTCTCTAAAAAAAACAAAACACACAAATAATACGTAAAAAATTCGTAATAAAAAAACGTTACGAGTTAAAAAATTCGTAAAATTTAGTTTTTGTACAAAGTCTAAGACACACCTGATAATTATGCAATTTTTTATTGAAATGTCACTCTACAACAATGGAAAATATCCCTTAAAATAAAGTGAAATATGCCTCTTAATTTAAGGCAATTCTTCTTTGCGAAAAATCACATTAAATTTCTATTTGCACCAAAAAAGATATTAAAAAATGGATTGTAGCAAAATCTTGCGTTATTTTTAAAACCAAAACTGTACAATTATTCGGGATATTAAAACTCATGATTTTGAAATTCGTGATTGAAGTATTCAGGACTTCAAGTTTTGGGCATATGGCCCCAATAACTTAAAAAAAACCCCCAAAGAAAAAAACATTAGAAATTTGGGTTGGGGTCATATGCCCGAAACATAAGTTCACGAATTCCAAAATCCCGAATTTAAAAATCCTTAATTTTTATATCCCGAAAAATTGTACAGTTTGATTCGGCCGGGAGCAAAGATTTCCATACCTATGGTATGTATAACAAACACCTACTTTGCTAACTAAAGCTTCTCGGCTAGCCGCCCTTCGGCGGGGTGCAAGGATTCTTTCCTCTGAGGTATAACAAATTGGGATTTTATTTGGGGTAATTTTTCATTTCACTTAAAATGCAAAAAACACCCCAACGAAAGAAAGCAGACGAAGTTTTGGGCCATTCTTCATTTAAAACTTAGGGGTCACATTTTGTTTGTTTTAATTTTAGTTTCATAATCCGTTTGTAATTACTACAAGACACATATAGTTTCTAGTTTATGTTGCAAATGAAAAATTTAAAATTCAGCAATCCTTTTATGATCCTAGAGAATTAAAAAAAATTTAATATTAAATGTCGAACATTATTCTCAAATTGTCTTCAACATCGAGAAATATCTGTTTAAAAAAATGATACCTTTATTTCTGTAGACGTCAAACATAACCAAATAATAAACCGTCTTCAACCTGTTTTGACGCAATTCAGATAAAATTTAAAAAAAGAACACGTTAAATGAAAAATAAAAATACATCGATATAAAATTCGTTTCTAAAAGATTTGTGGTCAGATTCCCAAACTTGTATTTTTAAAAATTCAAGAAAAAACAAAAATCTAAATTTGTAAAGTCCCCTTTTAGACAGGCAAAGTTTACTTTGACAAAGTTTGTTTAATTCCCTTTAAAACTTTGTTGGGTGTTGATACACACAAAGTTTTATTTGACAAAGTTTTGTTTTCTTTTGTTTGAATATATTATGCAAACAGCGTTGCCAGAATGATGATTTTATCATATTTTTGATTATTTTTTGACAAAAATACTATTCAAAGATTTTTTTCTCAAATGTTGATTTTTTATTTTTAGAAATTATGATTTACTTTAAGTTTGCTTGTACAAAATACACAATTTTATTAAAACAGTCAATTTTTAAAACAATGAAGTTTTGAATGAGCATGTTGGTTATTGGTTTCGCACCCAGTGTCAAGAATACACAAAATTGCATCAGTGGGCATACAAAATATTTAAAATATTGGGAATATTGATGAACAAAAATTATTTGTGCAAAGAAAACCAGTATTATTATAAAGTTTCTTATATAAAAGAACAAAAAAATCAAGTACTTTGTACCAAAAGGTAAAACTAATTGAACTTAAGAGGCTTTTAGTTTGAAAATTTTTAAACAAACATGTATATGTAAGTGCTTAACTATTCCATTAAAAGTTAATTTAGAAAAATACATATTTTTTCAATGAGTTTTTTTAAATAGAATTTTGTCAAAATATCTTCTATATTACATCGAATCAAAATATATAATATAAAATTCAGAACCCTTAAGATTTCATATGACGTATGAGCTTCATAGCTCCCAAACTAAAATCTTCTTGCCAAAAATGTATAAGTCACTAATATTAAAATTTAATTACTTTCAACGAAACTTCTTTATTTAGATGGACTTGCTTACGTTCTTATTTATTAGAAATTAAATGGATTTATAATGTGTTTTTAGAAAATTTTGTACGGAGAATATAACCGAAAACAATTTAAAACTATTTAATTTTGTAAAAATAAAAATTAAAAAAATGCATGCAAAAAAGTAATAAATGGGTTCCAAGGATAATGACTGGTTCTTTTTAGGCCAAACATGCAATATTTAAACATAAACATGTCATTGGCGAGAATGGATTGGGATAAGTTAAACGGCTCGTCATTAATAGTTCAGGAATGAATTGATATGAAATATTCATTTGAATGAGTGCGAATTAGTTAAAACCAATTAAGTTAACTGATTCTAATACGTATTTTCATTGGTGCTCAATATTAATTTTAATATGCATTATAAATCGTATTTAGAGTTTTTTTCCCGGACTTTTTCGATTCCCGGGAAAGTGGGAAATTTTTTTAAGTTTCCCGGGATCCCGCTCCATATAAATAATACAAAGTAAATTTTGTTTTTAATTAATGAAAAAACCTTTTATAAAAATACGTAAGGGAACTTGTTTACAAAGAAAGTAAAAGAAATGGTTCAATACTAAAAAATTAATTGAAGATTGAAATAGGAACTTGACTTAATACTTTTATTACCTATTATTATGCTTTTATTCCGTATTATTATGCTCTAGATACAAGATAAAAAGATAACATAAACATAACAATTTAATTCATAAAAAAAAATAATAAAAACAAAATAAAAATTGAGGTACTCCAGATATGAGGTCAAAAAGTTAATTAATAAAGTAGATAAAATATTTAAAATAAATATATAACATTTTAACGGCTTAGGAAATAACTGTTTGACACACTCAAAGCTCTTAGTAAGTCGTCAAAAAGTATATTTCTGATTTTATTTACGAATTATCATGTTACCGAAAAATTTCGTAAATTTTTTATCGAGGTTGGACAAATAGTTAAAAGTTGTCACAATCAGAAGCAATTTTTTCTTTTTTATAAACAACGTCTATATCAGTCAAATGCATGTCAAGGTTTTTCAAGTTGTATGTTGTAGTATCTTAAACGAATCTTCGGTTTCCCCGCACTTCACTGTTATATAAACCAACACAAATTGAAAACATTTGTGTTTATCACCTAATAAACATATCGCTCCTTCATTGCATCATAGTCATATCTCAAAAAATCAAAAATTTTAAGTAACTTTAGCAAAGTTTTCCTTCACACCTTCTCGTATTATATCTCAATTCGTTTGTTTTTGTAGATATGACTATGTTGCAATAAAGGAGCGATATGTTTAGGTATCTTCTATTTTTAAGACTTGTTCATGGACAATGAAAATTTAATGATTGCATCTTATTTTGAATTAATGTACTTTATTAACTCTTCACTTCGCTAAATGTAATAATTTTCAACTATTGCACTGCCCATTCTGCTTTTAGTTTATTTATTGCATCAGGAGACATTGATTTAATTATGTACTCACTTCATTGTACATTGATCTACTCCGCAACCCATCCACAGATGCTAATTTTTAGAGAATAGAAAACTAAATTTTAAAGTATAAATAGCTGTTTTCTAAAATTATGAGGAATTTTTTATTTCCCGGGATCCCGCAAGAAAAATTCCGGGAAAACGGGAAATAAAATAATTGAAATTCCCGGAAATTCCCGGGACGGGAAATCTCGGGAAAAAACCCTAATTGTATTATAAATTAATTAAAAAGAAACTTTCAAATACTAAAAAAAATAAGGCATTTTGTACATTTTGAATTTTTTTATTAAATTTTTTATTATAGTTTTAAACTTTCCATTTTCAAAAATCAAAATGTTATTTTTTTATTAAAGAAACAGCTTCAAACATTAAAAGATATTGAAAATAATTTTTAAATGTGATATTGATTCAAAATTATACATAACGATCAAAAGTTGATTAGTTATACAGGTTTATTTTAATTTCTTCCTAAATTAACAAACAGCAAATGCGTATTTTTTTCTTTTTTTCGCCTTTTTTTTAAACTATTAAGTATTAAAAATTAATGTATAAATTAAATAAATCTAACTCAGCGATTTATTTTAACTGCATAAAATAGTCGACCCTTTTAAATCGTAAAAGAATGCATACCAAATTAAAGTGAAATATTGCAATTCATACGTAAGAGTTGAATTGGAATATTGCATGTAATTTTTCATGCGTTCAGTTATGAAAAATTTATTATAAGGTATGTATTTTAAATGTATTTAAGTCAATAAGTTCTAAAGAAAACATGAAAATATTCCCTCTTCTTAAACAACTTCAAAATTTTTTTGCTGGGAAGAAGTATTTTTCTTATATAATATAAATATTTTTTTCTTTTTTGCTCTTGTTATAAATAATTTAATTTAAAAAAAATGTTTAGATTTTTCTCCTTAAGAAAATCATATTTTAGCCAAATGATGATTTTTTTTACCGAACTTTCTGGCAACGCTATATTTTAATACAAAGTTGCAGCCAACTTCAGGTATAAAATACGAACGAAAAACAAAACGAATTTGCGAGTACAGAAAAGTATGTACTCCCCCGCTATTCTCGTTTCCCCTCCCTTCTATAAACTCAAGATTTTGCAAAGTAAACTTTGGCTGTCTAAAGTCTAAGATAGCCGGGAGTAACAGTAACAGTAACCTTACCGTAAAAAAGTAAGACCAATCTATTTCTTACAGATTGAGACGTAACATCTAACTGCTAACTATAATCGTTCTAATTGCTTTACATACAACTGATTTGCAACGTTACTGTTACTCCCGGCTAACTGAGCCTTAAAAGGGGACAAAGTAATTTAAACGACTTGATCTTCCAATTGCTTGTGAGAATCATAAATATTTTAATTCGAAGAATAAAACTTTTCGAATAGGATTTGATTTAAGTGAAAATATTAACTTAAGAACAAGCTTTTATTTCGTTGTCATTGACATTTAGACGAATATTTTATATAAATTTTAAGAGAAAAATAAACATAAATACTTTTACTTCCATTCTAGTGGTGAAAACTGTGGAAGGAGAGAAACTTATGCTGGGGAACGTCCATCGGACGGATATGGGTGGATATTTGTGTATCGCATCTAATGGAGTTCCGCCATCAGTAAGCAAACGATTTGATGTCCACGTAAATTGTAAGTTTATTTAAAATATTATTTAATTTTTTTACACATTCAATAAATGCACAACAGAATGTTTAAAGTATAACGTTATTATCGCATTCAGTTTAACGAGAAGAAAGTTGTTGAAGAAAAACGCTTTAACGTTTTTGCAGTACACATCAGGAGTTCATTCATTATACTCGTATTATTTTTAAGTAAAAAGCTTAAAAAATATGTAGCTTTGCTCAATAAATTTTTATTTATTTCATGTTGTAAAATTCGTTTCTTCACAAAAATAATTTAATGTAAATTAAGTTTGATGAACTTTAGCCTAATTAAAAGTATTAAAATTTGGACTTAAACCCATAAACAGTTCAACAAAACTAACCACTATACTAATTATTGTTAAAAGCTAGGACACGAGCTAGCCCTATGTTTACATTTGTCCTTCAAGTTGTGCTGAAAAAAGGTCAACAAGAAAAAGAAAGACAAAAATATTAAAAACAGAAAAATGAACTTTGGACTTCGAGAACAATTCTTGTCAAAAAGAACCAAAAATCGGAAGTAAGGAAGAACATGTAAATCAATTAAAATAGTTAATCATTTAAAGCTAATTTCGATCTACCAAAGGTTATAAACAATTCTGTGGCATTTTAACAAAACAATTTAAGTCAAATTTAAAAATTTTTGTTTCACATTTTAAAATGTTGTAGTATAAGAAATTAAAGTTTTCTTTAATTTTGGTTTATTTTATTATTTAACAATAAAAACGTTTTTTCACCTGGTTTTTTTAAACTTTCTTGTCTCGACTTAAGATGTTTTGTCAAAATGAAATGCCACAGAATTTGGTTTAATGATTGATATTTGACTATTGACTACCAGCAGTCGTCAATGGCTGTAAGTGTTAAACGGCAAAACCCTCTGGAGAGATTGGGTGGTTACAACTGAAGCCTGTTAGACAGCGCTGCCAGAAGTAAGATTTTACCTTATTTTTAAAGATTTTTTAACCGAAAAAAGATTTTAAGATTTTTTCCCCAAAAACAAGATTTTTTGTTTTGTCTAGACGAGGGTTACACAGGGTCTCCACGTGAGATAAGATATAAGATTTTTATATCAGCAAACGTCAAATTCAATCGCAGAGAGCATTATCTTACGTGTAGACTCTCAAATAGTGTTAATATTAATATTATAATAAATATTATGAGACAGTTGTTATGAGAAATCTTATAACAACCATCTTATAAGATGAGCTGTCAAAAATACACATACATACATACATATAAAACAAAAAAAGACGCATTCATTAAATTGTTTAATTTTTAAGTGCAAATAGTGAAAATCTTGTAATAAATGTTTAAAAAAACAATATTTTTAACTAAAAAAATAGAAAAAACTAAAAAAAATAATAAAAACGACACAAGTTTACTGTACGAGAATCATTCGATTATGAAATCTTATAACATACGTGTTCCCCTTGTTTAAGATTAAGATTAACATGAAGAAATTTGTTCTCTCATTCTGCCGACGTTCTCTCACATATTATATCAGATATTATCTCAGGTGAATACCCCATGTTAAGTTCAATTAAAAAAACCTTCTTTGTTCCCATTTAAAAATTTTTAAACTAAATAATACAATTTAGTATAAGAAATTAAATTTTTTGTTATGTTTTTTTTTGTTTGTTTTATGTATTAACTTAAATATGAATTGTTTTTATTACTTATAATAAAAAAAACTACTTTTTTCCAAAAAAAGATTTTTTCTTCAAAAATAAGATTTTTTTTTGGTGAAATTAAGATTTTTTGCTGAAAATTTCTGGCAGCCCTGCTGTTAGGTAACCTGTCCGTGAAAGCCTAGGTTCGAGCCCCACGGCAGTCAAGAATTGAAAATATATCAATAAATTTTAATTTATTTCATGTTGTACAATTCTTTTCTTGGTGAACTTTAGCCTAATTAAGATTATCAATATTTTTATTATATTTTTTTAAACAAATTTATTAATTACAAATTTGTAAAATTATTAATTACTAACTGATAAGCCTTTCCCTGCTAGGCAGGAAGAAAAACGAAAAACTTATAAAATATTGTTTTTGTTTTACATGTGAATTAAGCGAACGAAGCCATCATCCGTTATCGACGAACCGGCCATAAGTATATATAATATCCTTGGCTTTGTTATTAAAGGTCAATGTCAAAATGCCCATATTTGGAAAAATAACATTTGAAGTTTTAATTATATGTAGCTGCGAATAATTCCAAACTTTATTTGTCAACTTTGACTTAGACATATAATAGGTGTGTTCATTTACTAGCAGGAACATGCAACTAGAGAATAAATTTTAAATTTACATAATTTGATCTCCCATTTACTCAAAAAAAAAACATAAGAAGTATAAACAAGATATTTTTTCCCTGATACCTAAACCAAAAACTAATTTTTTTGAAGTTAAGTGTTGATGACAAAAATTAAACGATTTAATGCTTAGTTTTTTTATATCTTTTGAGGCTTCGAAAATTAAAAAGAACAAAGAACGTTTTGCTAAAGTAATTCGATTTAATTTTGCCTTTGCTAGTCGCTTATAGATAAATGGAAAATATGCTTGGATCGCCAAATGGACTATCACTTAAAACCTTTATATTAAAATTACATATAACGGCAGAATACCCAAATAAATTGGAATACCAATATCACTAAAGTGACTATTAGCTGTTGTGACTAGAAACGAAAAGTACTGTATGCTTAAACCTTTTTTAAAATTCTCATGCAATAGGCAAAGGCTTGAAACTTACTCTAAGCTATGCTTTTGTTCAATAATTGATTTGTAGTCTTCCTATTATCCTTGAAAAATGGAATAAAACATGTATTTCGTTTTCATAAATCACATCAACTTACTATCCATTAGGGTGATCAGTTAATCGGGTTTTATTTTTGTTCGATTAAACGATTAATCGATATTTAACATTTTTAACTTATTCGATTAAACGAATAAAATTTTAAAATTAATCGAATAATTTTAAATCCAGAAATTTTATAAATTACGAGATTTTTTTCGATAATTTTAGAAGAAATAAGTACCTACTTGAGTAAAAAAGCATTATTTTTTAAACAAAACTTGTCACTGTAGCTGCAAGTTGTTAATATAACTTTGAATTGTTTTAAACTTTTCACCGACATTTCATCCTCTGCTATGCTTCTACAAATAATTAGAAATTAGTAAATCGATTAAAGTAACTTGTTTAAAATATTTATTCATTGGACCACTTGTAGCCCCTTTGATTTTATTTATGTATTTATTTATTAATTTATTTACATGATTTTGTTGGTTGAGCAGCGTCTTCAAGTACTATGTTATGGTCACTGTTCAAGTGGTCAACTAGTGAACTTTTTGAAGAACATTAACGTTAATACATCGTGCACTTACCGCAAAAATAACATAAGCGCCAAAAATCTAATTTTACAGAAGACAGGTTTTTATTTTATTTCATATAAATTTTGTATTAAATAAGTGGCTTACGATAAAATTATTTTTGCTATAAAATCGTAAAGTGGCAAATTTTAAAAACGACCCAGTAATGAAAGTTCATAAAAATTTGCAAAAGATTTTGTTATTCGTGCTCAATTCCCAGTTTTTATTATTGATAAAAACACTTGAAATTTATTGTTGATGGGATAAGCTATTCCTATGCGCATTTCACTGGTTGCTTAGGCCAGATCATCAGGAAACTTCATCCATAAAGATTTTAGAAAAACTAAAGATATTAAACCAAATAAAACTGTTAATCGTATAAGAATTATAGCAACAGTTCTACTTGTAATAATATCAAAGTTTAAACAAAACAACATCAACAATAAACAGTGGCTTCATCTCATCTTACATTAATTGACAACATCTTTTGTAAGTTGTTGTTGTTTTTATTTTGTTTTTCTTAACCTACTTACAACTACAATTAATGTTGAGAGAATTTCAACTAATTGTAGTGGGGAATGTAAGATGAGATGAACGCACTGTTTATTGTTGATGTTGTTTTGTTTAAACTTTGATATTATTACAAGTAGAACTGTTGCTATAAGTCTTATACGTTTAACATTTTTATTTGGTTTAATATCTTTAGTTTTTCTAAAATCTTTATGGATGAAGTTTCCTGATGATCTGGCCTAAGCAACCAGTGAAATGCGCATGGGAATAGCTTATCCCATCAACAATAAATTTCAAGTGTTTTTATCAATAATAAAAACTGGGAATTGAGCACGAATGACAAAATCTTTTGAAAATTTAAATTTTGTATTCCCAAAAATTGAAATTACTTTTTGATAGTTCATAAAAATATTTAATTTTATGTACTAAATTCTTTAAGTATCTATTATTTTTGCAAAACCAACACTTATAACAACGGCCATTTTGTAAATAATTGAATTTAAATTATCGTGCGATTTAAATTTTACTTCATTTCGATTTCTAGAACATACCCGATAACTATTAATATAAATCTTTGAGTTAACATACCTTTGTCGTTTTTTATTTTGTGAAATTTATTATTAAATTGTGTTGAAAAAGTGGAACAAAAATAAAAGCTAAATTGCTCACTAAACAGACAGTTCTTTTTAATTCCAACGAACATTTGGTTTGTTTATTCGACTCAAAACTTTAAAAAAAATTATATATTTAACAGAAATAATATATATATATATATTTTTTATTCAATTAATCGGTATAAATTCTTCAATTAACCCTTTAATTGAAAAAAGCAATTTTAAATTATTCGAATAAATAATCGTCTAAAATTGTTCGATTAATCGAACAAAAATAAATCGACTGAACACCCTACTATCTATCGAAAAAATATTTCGAAGCGTAACTTTTGACAAAAATTCTTAATTTTTTGACAAATACCGTAACCTTTTTATTCTTCCTCTGGCAGCACTGTTATGTATGTAAATCAGTATTGCCAGTGAAATTTCGAGAAAGATACATTTTAGTTTCTAAAAAGATACACTTTTTCCCAAAGAGATACATTTTAAAAAAAAATTTTAAAATCCATTTTTAACGTTTAACATTTATTAACTTAACATTTTTTTCATACTTAATTAATATTGTAAAGAATATTATATCATCTAAATTAATTTTATTTAGTATTAAACATTCTCTTCGCACATGTATTTGAAAATGGAAGTACAAATATTAAACAAACTGCTTTTTTCAAATTTTTAAACGTCGGCTCATTAGTCCTAATCCATATTATGAAACATTTGCTGCACACACTTTCTTCAATTCTCTTTTGGAACTGCATTCGTTTCCATGCAATACAACTTTTATTTTGCAGCATTATATCACTTTGTATACCTTTTCTCTTATTGTCAATAACAAACTCACAAAAACTGCTTGTACATGAAACAAGGAACACTTCTCCATTCGTCTTTCCCCTTTCATCATCAAACTCAAATGTTTCGCAAATGTTTGTGTCACTGTTAAACCAAAGCTTAATATTTTATTTCTGTACATTATGCGTACAGATTCAAAAGATACGAAAAATGTCAGGATTATACATGGTACCTGAAGTCATCAAAAGATACAAAAAATGTATCTTTCGTATCCAAATGGCAACACTGATGTAAATCAAATACGCTACGTATATACGCGCAATTTGTATTTGTTAACATAAGCAATAACGTCGGCAGAATGACGTCACAGAAATGTTCTTTGTTTTATATATTTTTCCGAGTGAAGAAAACGTGTGTCTTAACTAGGGATGCCAGTCCCGAAATCCCGAATACCGAAATCCCGGGATTATTCTAAAAATTTAAGTCTCGAATCCCGGGATTTTTTATGTAAAAGTCCCGAGATTTTGGATTTAGTAATATGTGGTATTTTTTTTTTAAATAAAACTATATTTAAATAAACGTGAGTCACCCTGGGTTAAAAATAACTTTAAGAATTTAATATTAAATCATACTGGCAATGATTTTAATTTTTAACTGGTTACAAAAAGAAGTCACAAGTGAATAAATGTTTCATGCAATGCATTTTGTACACCAGAAAATAAAATCATAAGATAAAGTTCGATGTGGTCTTTTTTCTACGTGAATGATAATAGAACTGCGTACGCACAATGCAAGTTGTGCAAAAAGGTGTTAAAAACTTTAAGAGATTTTACCAAAGGTCTTTTGACACATTTGCTTAAGTTTATTTTATTAGATTAATACTTGCTTATGTATATATTTGATATACAACAAATTAAATATTGTCATGTTTCATATGCACATGTGTCTAATAATAATTATTAACGATACCACCCAGAAGTGTTTATTGCGAACATTGCTTTCGTCGGCAGCATATGTTTTCAATAAAATAAGACGTCATTACTTTGTTTTAGAAGCTTTTTAAAATATAAGTTTTAATACATAATTTTTCCATATTACACTTAGGTCTGTTTTTTTTATGCGGTTTTTTTTTATGCGAATTTGAATTTATGAGGTTTTCAATTCGATTTTTTTTTACATATTTTTTTTTTAATGTCATTTTTTATATTTTTTTTGTCGTATTTAACATTTTTAAACGTTGGCATCACTTATGAATAGTGGTTTTCAAAATTTAATGACGAAATTTTTTGAAAAAAACTGCCGAAACCCTTCCAAATAAAGATTGTATGAATGTTCCGACTTTACCAACTGCTAATGTGTATGTTGTCTTATCTAGCGACGAGGATTTGATTGGGTCCTCTAGCGATGAAAGTGATTTGGCACCAATTAAAAAGCGGATTAGAACGCTGCCAAGTAGTGATTCCGATAACATGTAATGTTTTACTTTTAAATATTAAATATTAATTTAAGTTTTATAAATATTTTTTTTGTTGTTTCTTATTCATTACTAATTTACGTATTAATCTAAATGTATGCCTTTAACTATTTGTTAACTGTCATAAAACTGGTTTATACTGTAGTTTTTCTCTTCTTATGTATTTTTTTATAATAAATAAATGAATTGTTTTTGGTTATTTTTTAATATAATGACTTTTTTATGCGGTTTTGGTCTAATTTTTACTCCCAGATTTAAAGTTATGCGGTTTTTTAACTTTTCGGAACGAATCATCCGTTTTGTGTGAAAATGGAGTCTTTTTTATGCGGATTTCATTTATGCGGCTTTTTTGAGAACGCATCTACCGCAAAAAAAAGACCTGAGTGTACTTTAAAAGAATACATTAAACTGTTTTATTTTGTAATGAGTTTAATATTCTTCATGAATTTATTTGTTTTAATACTTATACATGAACATTTTATTATAAAAATGTATATGAATTTAAAAAATTGGCCTTTATATATGAAATCCCGAAAAATACCGATCCGTCCCGGGATCCCGTTTTTTTGAATAAAAAATCCCGAATCCCGGGATTCAAAAAACCTGGTCCCATTTGGCATCCCTAGTCTTAACACAAAACATGAATTTGTATGTAAATAAATACTTACATTTTCTTTGGAAACCAATTTATTTTTAATTATTTTTTTATTATTAATTTGTAAATTTTGTATTTAAATTTTATTTTTTTAAGTTTTTTTAAATATTGCTACGTAGAGACCCGGGGTAAGGATATGCAACAGCGATTTCTTCTGCGCTGCCAGACTATTACTCTTTTAACTAAATCACACATACGTAAGTTTATTTGGATAAACTTTTTTATTTTTTTTGAAATATAAATAAATACGAAATTGAAATTAAAAAAAGGCCAGAAAAAACTTAATATGCTGTTGAAAAAAGCCGAAAAAAAGCTTAAAGCTAAATGAAATATCTTATGCTAAATATGAAAAAATTTATCTAAATTTAGCTCGAAAAAAGCTAATATGGTCACACTGGTTCACAACCACAAGTAGCAGTAGATTCAAAAACCTTTTAGTCGATTCTAGATCTGTTCGAATTATTTTAATAAAACTGTTTTACATTTTAATCAAAAGGAGCAAATAACAATTTAAACTAAAACGACATAAATTATAAATAACAAGATAACTAAAACTACAAAGAATTCTACTAAACCGTTTACACTACAACGAAATCTAGTACTAACGAGATTTCAAACCAAATCTAGTTGTTTTTGACGAGATTTCCCATACAAAACTACAACTACTTCATGACTAGATTTTGACAAAATCTAGTTGTACTAAGTAAAGCTACTATGGTTTTCTCCATATAGTGCTAAATAAAACTGTTTAAAAAACAATTCAAAAATTCAAGAGAAATAATTGAAATCTCTGAGCATTGGAAAAATCTTCCACCTTCATCAGTTAATTTTTGTTGTCCAATTTTTTTTTTAATGTGCAAAGGAGTCTTCAGAAATCATCAAATCTCTGAACGAAAGCCTTTTATTCTTGAAATGAAGAATGGAAAAACTGTTTCGATTTATTATGAATCTTTTCTTACAATGATTGATGGTAAAGTCTTAAGTGTAATAACAGATACCTCTTCAACTTTAAAGTGTGCAATTTGCAAAAAGTCACAGAAGGACCCACAAAATTTTGAAGATTCAATTAATGAGCAAAACAATGCAAATTAACTTTCTCCCTTAGATGCCAGAATTAGGTGCATGAAGTTTATTTTAAAACTAGCGTATAAAATTGTGCGAGAAGGAAAATGTTTTGTTAAGAACGCAACACCAAAAAAAATATCTGCTCGAAAAAAAATTATACAAAATAAATTTCTTAAGAAGCTCGGGTTGAAGGTAGACTGCCCAAAGCATTGGTATGGAAAAATACTAACGATGGTAATACGTCCAGAGCATTTTTTGAAAATGATTAGGCCACATCCCAAATTACTGGGGTCAACAATAATATTATAAAAAGGTTGGCAGTTATCCTAAATGGTTTAAGCTCTAGAGAAATTGTAAATGGCCCAAAGTTTGATGATTTTGCGTCAAAAACTGCCAGCTTCTGGCTCAAGAAGAAACTTGAAGAACTTGAATATCAATGCTTGCCAATTGGAGAGTTGTCATAAAAAGCCCAGGAATGCGTAAACAAAGACAAAAAAAATTAAGATACACGAATACTTGCAGGATTTTACGGATTAGATAGAATTTCAATATGTTGCACAGTGGGAGAAATGGCCAATCTGGTGGCGCTTTAAGGAAATTTTAAATTTTAGAATTCTGCTAAATTTTTTACTTTTTTAACTAAGAAACAACGGATTTTTGGTTTTGTTTTGCTCTCGATATTCGCCCACCTGTGAGCTTTCAAAGTTGGCATATGTTTTAGCAAGTGCATTAATACTTTTCGCGCTCTTTTAAAGTTAAAGTTTGATAACACAACAAAATCATTACTTTATATATATTTTTAAATTAATGTTTAAATTGAATTTATTAGGTATGTATTAAATATAAAAATATGTTTGGTCTTAAATGTGGTAAACAAATGACCTGTGTAAAATAGTGTTTTATTATATGTAACTTAAACTTCTGGGGAATAAAAGTTGGGAGTATTCGACGAATTCCGACCCAATGTTTGATTTATTTGTTTCTATGTTCTGTTTTCTATGTCCACTTGAAAAATTAGCTGCAACTTTATGATTTTTTATGGTTTTAGATGCAATGTTAGAGTCTATACATATCCTTTTTTTAATTTGGCACTCTGAACCAGTACTAGAAAAAAAGTTTTTGGAAAAACATAATTACAAATCCAATATGTTATGACTGTTAGATAATGCTCACAATGTGACTGAGTATTTTAAAGATAACTAACTATAAATTTTAATTAATTTCATGTTGTAGTATTCCTTTCTTCATAAAAAATTATTAAATGTAAACTAAATTTGATTAACTTTAGCCTAATTAAACATATCAAAATAAAATAAAATTATTCCGTTTAAAAACAATGTATTAAAAAAATTAATATCTATAGCGTTAATATATTAATCAGTGTTCGAAAATAAACATTACATTATTTAGCGTTCGGCTCACACACCCAAGAACGATATCTATTTTTTAGTGATTGTGTAGACGAACACAAACCTTAATACCGTTCGTAACTATTTTAAAGAAAGAGCCGAACATTATATGTATATTGTTCTGTTCTTCGTTAAAAAAAAAAACAGATCAATTGTAGTCATACTGTAGACAAACATTATATTTAAATGTTCTATAATGTTTCTTTTTTTACATTGATAAAGAAATGAACAAACAAATAAAATTTTTAGCAACGACTACAGCACGAACAGCTTGCGAGTGTATTGTGTATAGGTATGTTTTGTTTGTGTAAAATTATTTTGTTTTGTTTTTGTGTAAAAGGTTTGGTTTTTTTACCAGCTAAAAGGGACCGATCCGAACACAATAAAGTTCGTGGATTTAAAACAAAAACCGAACGGAATTAAATGTTCTTATCTTTTGTTGAGTTTGATAAAAACCGCATTATTTTTGTGTTCGAAAGATGACTAATAGGGAAAGTTTTTTTTTTATTTTCTACAAATCTACCGAACCGAACACCAAGGAGCGATATTTAGTGTTCATTTTCGAACACTGATATTAATATTAAAAATGTGTTTCTATAATATCAATAAAACATTTTATATTAGTTTAGCATGTTATATTTGAGAGGTATTATTGTTTAGACTTTGGGATTTAAACAAAAATATTGTACATTAGGCTGGGTCAAAAAAATTTTTTTCTCTTATCGACTTCTAATAGCGTAAGTATGTTGTATTTTTGTCTGAATTAGATCCCTGTAAAATATTATTAATTTATTTTTAGTGTAAGAGCCCGCGCTTTGACCTTCAATTTTGTTAAATTTTGAATATAGCAACAATAGCATTGTATTGCAGAAAAGCATATTATTGTATTTTAACGACTTTTAGGTTCGTGAAAATAGTGTCAAAAGCATTCATGACTCTTTGCGCTAAAAAAGTCAAGCGATGGTTTAATATAGACGAAACTTGAATCAAGACGAGAGATTCCCGGATTTGACAGTAAACAAGATTTTGTGACCAAAAAGGATTTTATTGTTTTATGTTGTATAAGAACCAAATTTTTATTTTTTTTTAAGTTTAATTCAAAATGTTTTTAGTTTTAATTAATAAAAATTGATAGTAAATAAAATATTAAAATTTAAAAAATGGACTTTTCAAATATTCTTAATTCTTAGTAGCTCATGCGCGGGCTCAAGATGAGACTTTTTTGAACTTTTTTTTTGTAATTTTTATTTGTTTTAACGTAATACAAAAAAAGCTATTAGAATATGATTCGAGAACTTTTATTTTTTCTCATACATCAGTGACCCACCCTATTGTACATATTATGCATTTCAAAGCGCACCAGGTTAAACTAGATATACAATTTAAATTAACTTTCATTTAAGTATACCAATAACAAAATTTTAAAAAATAAGCATGCTAAATTTATACCGGAAAAACTATCCTATATTAACTGCAATTTTTAGAGCACCCTGTACTTCTATCAGAATGTCGTAAACATTATTTTGAAGCCCAAAGTCTCCTCTTTCAATTTCTTTATAATTCTTTACAATATCTTAATTATTTCAAAAGTTATGATTTTTACAACGAAAAAAGTTTAAAGGCGCCACTGTGCGTTGTTGGAAGATGTTATATTTTACAACACCAATGACAACGCAAAACCAAAAACTCATATGTGGTCTGTGTTTAGCGTTGCCAGAAACCAAAATTTACTTGGATTTTAAAAAAATAACAATAAAGCAAATTGTTTTAGTTTTTTCTTAACCTACTTGCAACTACAATTAATGTTGGGAGAATTCCAACCAATTTTAGTGGGGAATGTAAGAAAAGATAAACTCACTGGTGGTTGTTGCTATTTTGTTAAAGCTTTGATATCGTTGCAATTAAGACTTTTTAAGTGTTAACAATTCCCATTCACTATGGAGTTTTGTTTGCTTTTCAAAAAATTTTTTGGGGGAATGTTTAGTGACCAGTGAAATATGCATAGAAACTAGCTTTCCTCCAACAATAAATTACAGTGTTTTTTTTTATCAAGAATACAACTGGGGGAATGAATTAAGCACGACAAACAAAGTTTTATTGAATTTTAAAATTTAAAAATACATATTTAATTTTTAAACACGTAAGAATTAAAATTCAGTCTTAAGTGATATTAGATATCATCACCTTAAATCTAAAGGGCCATAAATGGCAAAGATATTCAAAATATATGCAATTGTATGTTTATCCTTGTGCCAGCAATAAAGGCAAAAACAATATATTTATCTGTTTTAGAGTTTTTATGAATATTTGCTTCGATTTGTTAGTGCATATTTTTGCATATTTTACCGTTTGCTGCATTTTTTAAGCTTTAAGCGCAAATTTTGTCTTTTTGAGGCATATTTTGGTACATTTTTTTTTTTTTAACTATAAAATATTAATTTTATTATTGAATCTTTCTTATCGAAATTTGAAATATGTATTCAAATCTTAATTCTACTTGTTGTTTATTAGTTGTTACCAGTGTAACCACTAACTGCTGTATTCAAATTTTAAAACTGTCTTCTAGTTAGGCTCAAAGTATCGGTTCTTTTTAGCCTCTGGTGATCTTCGAACTGAAGCAGACCCCGAGCGAGGTAGTTAGGGTGGGCCATTAGCTTATCGATGTAGCTTATTGAATATTTTTTAATTTCCTCCTGGATAGTGGGGACGTTGAGATCTCTGTGGATAATATCATTACGTATATACCATGGGGCGCAGACAATTTGTCGTAATATTCTAGACTGTCTTCTTTGAAGCTTTTGGATGTTAGATGCGCATGCAGTACCCCATAATTGGATGACATATGTCCATATTGGTTTTATGATGGACTTGTATAAAAGAATTTTGTTGTCTAAAGACAAGTTTGAGTTTCCACCGAGAAGCCAATGTTGTTGAGCTGCTTTAAGTTTCATAGCCGCTATTTTCGCTTCAATATGACGAGACCAGGTCAAGCGTCTATCTATATGAATTCCCAAGTACTTAACATGGTTTTCTACCGGAACAGTGATGTTATTTATTTTTACTGCTGGGCACGTTTGTCTTCTGAGCGTGAAAGTTAAGTGAGCACATTTAGCCGGGTTAACCTTTATTCTCCATTTTTCTAGCCATGCCTCTAGTTCATTAATGTGGGACTGCAGATTTTGCGATGCGACTTTTGGGTCATGGTTAACACTAATAAATGCTGTGTCGTCTGCAAATGTAGAGGTATGCGTGCTCAGGTTTGTTGGCATATCCGCTGTGTATATTATATATAGAAGCGGTCCTAATATGCTGCCTTGGGGGACACCAGCAGTAATTTTCTTGAGGGGGGAGTATTTATCTTGCGACCTTACTATGAATGTTCTGCCTGTTAGATAGCTCTACAGAAGCTTGTGAGTGTTTTGAGAAAGCATTCGTGTTATTTTGATGAGTAGCCCATCATGCCAAACTTTGTCAAATGCTTGGGAAATGTCTATAAACAGGGCTGAGCAGTATTGCTTTTTCTCAAACGCCGATCTAATAAGGGTGACAATTCTATGCACTTGTTCTATTGTACCATGTTTCGCTCTGAATCCGAACTGGTGATCCGGGATGATGTCGTGTTCATT
The DNA here is from genome assembly GCA_949318255.1 of Pollenia labialis. Taxonomy (NCBI): domain Eukaryota; kingdom Metazoa; phylum Arthropoda; class Insecta; order Diptera; family Polleniidae; genus Pollenia; species Pollenia labialis. The sequence continues at coordinate 48,515,099 of OX439141.1, forward strand.
TAGATGAGGAGTTATACTTAAAATGAATATTTTTTCGAAAAGCTTCGATAGGATTGATAATAAGCTTATCGGTCTGTACGACGCAACCTGGCTAGTATCTTTTCCTGGCTTGGGAATCATAAAAATTATAGACCTCTTCCATGAGGATGGAAAGTATCCGACTCTTAATATAGCGTTAAAAATGAGCAGCAAGATTCTGGAAGCAGACGATGGTAAGTTTCTTATCATTGACCCCGTGATGCGGTCAGGTCCGGAAGATTTTCTAATATTCACTTTTTCTATTGCAGATTTTACTTGAGTTATGTTAAATTTTAATGGATGGTTTACCTTATTAGGAATGATTGGACGACTGGAACAAGTATGTGTACCATTTGGCGTGAAACCTTTGTCAAGGTGACCCGCGAAAGCGTTTAATTTTTCATCTGTGTTTTTGGCCCAAGGGCGGGTTTCCAGTTTTAATGGAGATTCTTGGGTTATAGGGCATTTCATATGCCGTACAGCCTTCCATAAGCTATAAGCCTTCTATTGCAGACTTGTGGTTCTGTCTCAATTTGTTGCGAAGAGTGGTCAGGCATAATTGTAGTTGGGCCTTAGTGGTTGGGGAACGACTGTTTTGCCATTGTCTTCTTAACTTCCTTTTTTCTCTGATAAGGGTCTCTATATCCGTCGATGTATTGTAAGGAGCACGTTTAATTGTCCGCTTGATTGGGGTTGCATTTCTTGCTGCAGTATCCAAGACTTCTGTAAATCGGTCGACAGCTATTTGGATGTCAGATGAATTTTTCTAGGACTAATAAGTCTGGAGCCCCAATATGTATGTTTAGCGTTGTAGTCGCCAGCAGTAATGAATTTCTGGCCCAATGTGGAGAAGAAGTTGAGAAATTTATCGTATACAATTTTGTGCCTCGGGGGACAATAAACGGATGTTAACGTTAGTTTGAAATCAGTAAGATTTATAGATGTGGCCTGGATACAATCTTCTTCGAACTCTGGCAATGGTAAGTGCCTGATGTGTTTGTGCACAATTATGGCTGTGCCACCATAAGCTCGTCCGCTGGAATGTTTTGTGTCATACGTAAGGTATCCATTTACCCTAAAGCAGTTTTTATGAGTAAAGTGTGTTTCAGAGACAAGAAGTACGTCGATTTCATGCCTATGAAGAAAGTTTGTAACTTCGTGTTTATGTTGGGATAACCCGTTTGCATTCCAGAAACATATTTTTAACTGGTTCATTTTTTGTTGAGTAGAACTTGCAGGAGCATGTTCTGGTTTCGCATCATTTCCTGAAACATGTTCTGCATAGTGGCCATGAAGTTATTCATAGTTTGAATTAAATTTTCAATTGAGGTAGGCATATTTCCAGAAGGCATTTGTAGACCTTCCCTAGGAACATTAGCGTATTTTGGTACATATTTAATCTTTTTGATGCCTACAAGAGCTTTCAAACCAAATAAAAAAAATCATGAAAAGTGTTTGGCTATTCTGTTTTAAATGTCTTTCTGTATACCCAACATGTTGCTTCAATTTCGCCATCTACAATTAATGTTTACTCTTAAGCTAAGATCCCACTATCGGCTCAAATAGCACAATATGTGACGATTTTTATCGTGCTATATCGGCGCACATTTAAAAACATTGCACAATTTATTCTTAGGTAGTCCCATTATCGTCGCACATTGTGACAATTTTTTTCGGTTCATATCGGCCAGAACTCAATTGTGACAATAATCGGTACAATGCGGTCACACTATCGTTCTATTTGGGCAAATGAAATCATATGTTTGCTTGTTGGCAGACATAATTTTACTTTAGAAAATCGCAAAATTCTCCGTCTGAATATTCCATTATGTTTCCTAACAATTTTAAATAATACATTAATCTATAATAAAAAATGTATCCAATTTTATTCAAACTTACTGCACTTGTCCTTTTTTTTTTAATTGTTGTTTTGTAAATAGATGTTTGTTTACAAAACAGGGATGGCAACATCGATACAACTGCAATGTTTTGGTTAAAGCGAATTTTTTTTGTTCGTTTAACAGTACAAATGTAGTATTTAACGTTTTAATACATAAATAATAAATAAAACAAATGTCATTTTGGTACAATATAAAGATCAAAAAAGTAAAATTTTAGTAGCCAGTTGGTGCAATTTAAAAATTTCGTTTTGCCATCTCTTGTATCGGCGCTGATTGCCGACTGTGATCGGCGCACAAGTGGCCGATAAAAATCGGTGCATATTAAACAATTTGATTGCTCCACATTGTGCAAAAGAGTGTTCACATTATCGGCTCATTAAGGTTAATTTTGATTGTTAACAATCAGCAAAATTTCGGCACAGATTGTCGCATATTAAAAAATGTTGGCCGTTCACATTACCGGTACATCATATACGACAAAAATTGGTACATTGCGCCGATAGTGGGATCTAAGCTTTAGATTGTAGGACAACGAAGGTTGTCATTAAATATAAATATCGAAGTTTGCGTAAATGGCGAGATTCAGTCTATAATTTCTCATATTCTTCACCAAAATTTCTTTCCAATTTAGACTCTGTGCCCGTAAACTATCTCGTTATATTGGTTATTAGAGTCATGTGAAAAAGTCAAAAATTCAATTATTTTTTATAATTGTAAACGTTATAAAGCTTTTTGTTATGAAATTCCCGTTTTATTATAAACTACGTTCATATCTTTAAATGTTTACCCTTAATATTTTTTAAGGGAAATTAAAATTTAGTTAATTTATAAAATTTAATTTATCAAAATCTAAAATGTCGGGCAATATTTGAAATAAAAAAGAAAGCGTCTTGTGGCTTTGTATGTATAATAACAAGTGAGTATATTTATTAATTCTTTTCTTTTCCAGTTTTCTATTTTTTTAGGACCAATCGTTATTTTTAACATTATATGCAATATTATAAATTCAGGATTGCCATATGTTATATTCATTAAGTCATGTTTAATTCATTTTATGACATGTATTCCAAATAATTATTTCATTAAAAACATTTAATAATAAAAAAAACAATTAATAACTGAGTTATTATTAAAAAAAAAAAATAATAAAAAATAAGTTTTTTAAAAAAGGGATAAAAATAAATGAGTATAAAAACCCATGTTGTGGAGAAACCCATCTGGCCAAAAACTCCACTATTACACTCCAACAGTTACAAAAAACAATCGATGTATAGACACCATCGATGTATTTTTCGATGTATCGATATAACATCAATGCTTGTATGTGATGCATTGCATCGAAAAAAACTTCGACGTGTTTTTTCATTATCCATCATTAGCACCAACACTTTAAATGGGCTTTGGTTGAGTTACGTTATTAAAGCAAAAGGGCTTTAAACAAAGTGTTAAAAATGTTAGCAAAAATTAAGCTTTTCTTAAACGTGCGAACGTGGATACTTTGGATTTTTAAATGAAATTGAATTTATCTAAATTTTATCTTTAAATATTCCTGAATTTCTTTTTTTGTTATGCAAATACATACTCTCTTAAGGTCACTACACACTATCCTATTTAGTCGTACGATATGTCAAAAAAATCGTGTGTGTTCATAAAGTATGATAGTGTGGCCTAAAAATTTAACTAAATGACAGATTTTTTTGACAAGTCTGACCGACTTGCAAAAGTTTTTAAAAATTTTCATAAAATGATAGTTTCTGTGCGATCAGAGTTGTATTTTCTAATACAGCTGATAAGAAAACAACAATGTCGGCTTCATTGATTAAAAGCATCTTTTTTGTGTAATAGTGTGGCACCTGTAACAGACTTTTGTTGCGATTTTTTTGAGTGTGATAGAAATTTGTCAGATTTTCCAGTGAATGAATCGTACGATTGTGTAGGATAGTGTATCACGACCTTTAGTATTTACAGCATAACCCGCTTAATTACCCCACTTTTAAATGCCCTTGTATTTGTATTTGTATTTATTAAATATGATTTTCTAACACAACAAGACATAATATCTTATAAATTACAGTATTAGAATCTGAAAAGTTAACCATACATTGATTTAATTAAATTTAAATAATTATAAAATAAAATAATGAAAAATAAATAAAAATTAACTAAATAAATAAATTAATCAATAAATAAATAAAAAAACAAAATTAAAAAATAACGTTAAAAAAAAAATTTTAAGAAAGATGTTCTTTAAGTAATTTTCTGAACCTCATTGCGTTGCAAATTATCAGGGAGTTCATTCCAGAGACGGATGCTAAGAATAAAGAACTGACTGGCAAATCGCAAGCGATCAAAGAGATACTTTGGTTCCTTTGTCATTATAATTTTATAAAGAAATATTAAGTTTTTGAAAATTAGGAAGTTATCAAATGTAATATCGAATATACGAATCGAGAATTGTGGCACATGATCAAATTTTCTCAGTCCGAAAACGTATCTTACGATGTTGTTAAAAGTTGTTTTAAGTTTCCTCTTATCCCCTGAGTTACAACCAGCAAATATTTCGGATGAATATAAAAGCGTTGGTAATAAATACGTTTTCGCAAGTAATAATCTAACTTTCGGCGGAGGAAAGTATTGAGTTACCCATAAGCCTCGTAGCATGCCGTAGGTTCTACCACAGGCCCTTCACGCTTATTAACCAAGCGTTTTAAATCCCCGTTTATTTTTCCATTTTTCAAACCAAATTGCCATTTTTGGTGCTTATTTGAAAGCAAAATGTTCAACAATTTAATATTTGCATTAAAAGAACAAGGAAAGAAATTATAGTCAGTAGACCCCATACAACATAGTATTTGCAGACAAATTTTCGAGATTGTTCCCTATTTGCAACCGATGGTCGCTAATGGGCTCACCAGAGTAAAGTTATGTTATAGAATTCCGGATCCACTAAACGTTATCGTATTCGTCCCAAATTTGACTTCTTTACTTTTTTAATATTAAGAACAAAAATCTGCCCGGCGAACTGGAATCAAAACACATTTAATATATACATATACTTACCTATGTGACCTTCTCCGAGAAAAGGGACCAAGTGTGTGAAAATGAAGTTTTGAGAAAACCGCATTATTATTCTTCTACACCCTTTTAGGTACCAGAATCCACTCTTAAGTCCAAACCCGTTTTTTGGCTCACTAGGTCCCTTTTCTTGGAGAAGGACACATATCAGTGATGCAAAATTCAGCATTATGGTACTATTTTTAGTATTTTTTTCTTTCAAAAATACCACGGTACCCCCACGTCCGTTTTAGTACTCTTTTTGTTTTGCTTCTTCTTTAGAAATTTGACGTTGATTTTTTTAACATTGAGTCAGTCATCAACAAAAAGTACTAACTCCGACTCCAACCGCTGAAATTCCAACTACGACTCATAATCTTACCTTAATGCTAAATGTTTATGAAACTGGTCCTTATATGACTTTAAACTCTTTTTTTAATGCAGTACCTTTTAAATGGTCAAATATAGCAAGAAAAGGATTCAGTAAAAATTTCGAATCAATAAATTTTATATTGCATTGCAAATTTCGAAGTATTTTTATTTTGGAAATTATTAGAATATTTTTTTAAATTTTTTATGCCGAAAAAGTTTGAAGTCGGTGTCGTGAATTTTTTGTGGGTTCTACGACTCCGGTACAAAAGCCTTACCTCCGACTTCACTGCCCTGTTTACAAGAGTGCCTACACAAAATTTATTATTATCAATAGGTTATGGCAACAAGCAGTGTGTTGGTATATTTTAATTTCAGAATTTTGCTGTTGAAATTTAGCCAGCTAGGTCCATAAATGCCAGAGATATGAGCAAAACAAAATGTTTTAAAAAAGAACTAAAAGGTTGACAAAAGAACTATTTTGCTTGGCGGTCAGTACCATCTAAATATTTCAATTTTCCATCACTGTCGGTGGCATGTCAAAATGTCCATCAGAAAAGTGACATAAAATCCACGGACGGTATAACACTTTACAAAGTGTCATAATGTCCACAACGTATAATGCCAACAATTCCTGCAAGCGAGAATTTGAACAAATTTGGGATCATAGCCGGCCTTCGGCTGGGCTAAAGGATTTTTTCCTCTATGGTATACCGGCTTCGCTAACTTTAGCTTATCTGCACGCCGGCCTTCGGCCGGGCGCCAGGATTTTCTCCTCTATGGTATAGCAAACACCGGCTTCGCTAGCTAAAGCTTCTCAGTATAGCCGGCCTTCGGCCGGGTACAAGGATTTTCTCCTCTACGGTGTAACAAACACTGGCTTCGCTTACTAAAGCTTCTCTGCGTAGTCTGCCTTCGTTCGAAAACAAGGAAGATTTTAGAAGCTTAATTAGCGAAACCGGTCTTTGTTATACCATAGAAGAGAAAATCCTTGCGCCCGGCCGAAGGTTGGCTATGCAGATAAGCTTTATTTAGCGAAGACGGTGTTTGTTATACCATAGAGGAGAAAATCCTTTAGCCTAAAAGTGTTTTCGTTATATATTTAATATATCCACCCAAAGTAAAAGCAACAAAACCATTTTTAAAAAAAATTTAACCATAATATGTTTAATTTAACCAAATCATTGTAACCGACAACCATATTATGGTTAAATTAGTTACTTTAAAAATAGTTTTGTTGGTTGTGCCCATAATAAAACATGTTTTTCTCAGCCTGTATGTAGATCTTTTTTTGTATTTTGCCCACGGACATTATGACACTTTCAAAAGTGTTATGACATGCCACCTCACTGTCACATATATAAATTTTCTTTTTTCATTCAAATTATATATAAAAATAGAAAACCAGAGATGTTTTATTCTTATTGATTTTTTTATTAATAACCAACCAATTTTTCTAAAAAACGAAAATGGTTCCGTCAAACAAGTTGTGCTTAAAAGGCATTTTACATATTTTTTCTAGCACTGGAAATTCTAAAATTGTATCACTGATAAGAGCCCCTGTATATTTTTGTTTCTTCATTTTTGTAGTGCAATTTTCAAAAATGTTTTTCCATTAGAGACTCTTTTTATTGTTAGTTAACACACATTTAGCATGTGGTCAAGTATAGAAAGCACTTTTGAATTTGCTTTTTGATTTGTTTAATATTTGGTTAGAAGAATGCATCTGATGTTTACGGTCAAAAACAAAAGCTCAACGACAATTAATATTTTTAAGTGTTTGCAGCAATTAACTGTTGTTTTATTTATTGTTATTTATGATGTCAACAGTGTTCTTGTCAGCTTGTAAAGCGAAAACATACGAGCAGACAAATCTTTTGCACACAATGACAAACACTTTTAAAGTGTTTTAAGTTTATTGCAATACACAGAAGCTAACACTTCAAAACATAGAATTACAAGTTACGATCATAATTTACAGCCTACTCTGACTTTAGGAGTACTGGATTATTTCGTTATTATTGAACTACGACATCGAGGTAGGCCAATTTTTAACAAAAAATAAAAATTAAACTGTTTTCTTCGGACTTTGAAAACTAATACTCATTTAAGTCACTCCTTTATTTTTTAAAATTTTGACCGCATCGTTTGGTATATAAAATTTTCTTTAAAAAAATATAACAAAATAAAAAGTTTTAAAGTTTGATAAGCTGTGGATATTTTGCAATTTTTTTTTTTTTTTTTTTTTTTTTTAGCGATAAACCAACACTCAGGGGATGCCCCCTATATATGCAGTGCATTGTGTTGATCAGGAAAATAAGGTTTGGGAAGGAGGAAAGAGGGAAAGGTGTTTGTGGACATTTGACTTGAATCTTAATAAATTGTAAGTAAAGGGGAAGACCTCTGCGGGAAGTTTATTCCACATACGGATAGTTCGACTGAAAAACGAATTTTCTCTATAATGCGCTGTGCGAAACACAGGACAATCGACTACAAACGGATGTGATCAACTGGATGAGCGAGTATTACGAAGAAATACTCGGGCGGGTGGAATAAGTTCACTCATCTCAGTGGAACACCTCCCATGGTAATATCGATAGAAAAGTGTCACACAACCCACATTCCGACGATGCTCCAATGAGTCAATAGAGTTGGATACCCTACTGTCATTGATGAGCTTCACCGCCCTCCTTTGTACACGGTCCAGAAGGTTCAAAATAGACTTTGAAGCCCCTGCCCATATATGGGAGTTGTATTCCATCTTCGGTCGGATATAGGTGGTATAGATAGTAAGGAGATCGGATGAAGTGAAGTAAGTCTTGCACCGTTTTAAAAAACCTAAACACTTGAATGCTTCTTTCGACACTTTAAAAACGTGTTTATTCTAACGGACATCGCACTGTATTCTCATGCCCAGAACATCAAGAGTATCCGATTCTTCAATATCAATGCCACCCATTACTACAGATGACATAGTTGGTCCCACGGCCCGTCTGTGGGTCAACATACAACATTGGGTCTTGCGTGCATTAAATTCTACCCTATTCGCTTGACCCCACTCAGAGATTGCAGCTAGGTCCTGATTAAGTGTGTCATTCATATTCTGCCTTTTGCCCCCAATCTCAACAAGGCTTGGCCTATGATCGAAGGAATATGAATGACAAATGTTGCTGTCATCTGCAAAAGAGTAGATAGGATTTGAAGTATGACTAAGAAGGTCATTAAGAAATATAAGAAATAGCGTAGGAGAAAGGACAGAACCTTGCGGTACCCCTGAATTCAGCTGAAACTCGTTTGATGCAATCCCATCTATAACAACGCGTATAGTGCGATCACTTAGGAAACTCGATATAAATCATTACCGACACCAAAAGCAATAAGCTTTGACACAAGCGCACCATGCCACACCCGATCAAACGCCTTGGAAATATCCAGAGCAACCACTTTGCATTCACCAAAGCGGTGAATGGACCGACTCCAACGTTCTGAAAGAAACGCTAACATACTTTAATTAATCGTAAGCATACCTCTTTTATCTTTTGTGAAAATGTGCTATTTTCCTTAAAATGTATTCTGGCATCACAAAAAACTTCCGGCAGCACTAGAACAAGTTGTAGGTAATCATCATATGAGTACAATTATACCCAAGCTTTTCAGCTTTTGAAATTATATTTTCCACAGGTCGCTACATTACAGTTAATAGCCTTTCGAAGATATTGAAATTTTCCCATAAGAAATACATTGGGCTAAAAATAACATTTTTCAACATCTTTACAAAATGTTCCCATCTCATTGTATTTCACTATACATCTTCCGATTATTTTAGTGCAATCACTAGAAAAGTAGCAATAAATTCTATTATTATTGTGGCATCACTGACAAAATGGCAGTTGGTTCGAAAGCAGCGTTACCTTTTCTTTAGTTTTTTTGCAAGCCTTATGTTACGCGATTCTTTTTTATTATTAAACAAAATGAATTCTAAATACATTTTGGTGTTATCTTTTAAAATGTTGGCTCTTTTGTAGAAAAAAAGTATTTAAAAAAAATAAAAGTTTTTTTTCAGAAATGGTGACAGTATTTATTGATAGTAGATATTAGATTTTTCATGTGTGAACGCGTATTTCACATCTTCCATGCGTTCCAACCAAGAGAAACAAGAAATGTGAATGTATTTGCTTGGCGGACTCTGCATTACAGGCAGTTAAGCTGGAGGTCCACACAGCGCTTGACATGGGTTATCGTTGTCTACGCAGCTGTCAAAAAAGTAGAATCTGCGTAGTTATATGTAACAAAACACATGTACAAATGCGTAGGATACATTGAGGATTTAAATGCGAAAAGTAGATTTACTTTCTAATCTTGTCGTGTAAGCGTCAAAAGCAGCGTTCGAACAAATCAGCTGGTTTTGACAAATAAAATTTTATTTTTACTTGTGGTAATGCCGCAAAAAAGCGATGCATGTAACTTGCAACATAGAACGCATGTCAGGTATAAAAATCATGCACAGCGTGGAGGCGAGAACGCGTGGTGTGCACCTCCAGCTTTAAGGCTCAGTTAGCCGGGAGTAACAGTAACCCTACCGAAAAAAAGTAAGGCCAATCTATTTCTTACAGATTGAGACGTAACATCTTACTGCTAACTATAATCGTTATAATTGCTTTACATATAATAAAATGAAACACTGATTTGCAACGTTACTGTAAATCCCGGCTAACTGAGCCTTTAAGCATTTGTATTGCTTTCTGTGTAACATTTCTTCATTTACGGTCCGTTAACGTGGCCTTTTGTTACTTTTGCCGCCATTTATTTAGTAATCTTTTTTTTTCTTTTATCTTTGGTAACGCAAAAAAATATTGACTTACACTTGTTTTATTTGCACACATCTTGATTTATTAAAAAAAAAATATATTTTGATTTCATCCAGCATAAAAAATTTACAATTCTTTATTCGATTTCCAATGAAAATCTTAACGAACTTTAAACATTTAATGGTTTCTGTGTGCAAGTTCTTCCATCATTTAAAAGGGAATATTTAAAATTATCAAAACTGTTACATGCGAGCATAAAATTAAATTAAGTCTTAAATTTTACGAATACTTTTGCAAGATTCTGGTATGAAAACGGAAAATATTGTAATAAAACGAAACAAAATATAACAAAAAAAAAAAAAAAAAAAATGGAACAAACAGAAAAATAAAAAAGATAAACATTTTACATTGCACTTAATCCAGCAATTTGTTATGCTCTCCTTTTGCTATACATTTACTTGCTTGCTGTATCTATTTTCGTATGTGTGTGTTGGTCTGCTCTTTAATTTTATTCCCTTTTTTCTCTTCTACTTACTTTTATTCGCATACGCTTGGAATACTCCTTAAAAACCGCTACACAGTTCCGCCATCCATCAAGGCCGTAAATCAGTTAGTGGGTGCCCCAGTCGAGCGAGAAGTTACTTTAGAATGCATTGTGGAAGTCTATCCAAAACCGTTAAATGGCTGGTATCGCAATGAGGGTAAGTAGCAGAAAATTGAAGCAAACAAAAGATGGGAAAAATACGTAAACCGACCAAACGGACGACCATCAACCACCAAGTTCAATGAATTCTTAACCCTTCTTCATCTAAATTATTGTTGTTCTTCCCATAGAAATAAAATAACCATGTAACAGCATGTCTCTGTACCATCTTAAGCATTTTAAGTTGATTTTGTATCCTTTGAGTTTGCGTCATGTGTATGTATGTATGTTTAAGAGTATTAGGACTTCTGGTAAGAAAGTCTTCTTTGTTGTAAAAAGGGTTTCTAATCTTTTTAAAATTTTCCGAAAATAATTTTATTCCGTTCGCGGTTCTCATAAATTTACAAAATATTGGGAACTGGCCATGTTTGGAATATGTTGAGATATGAAATCTTAAGTCGAAAAGTTATCTGAAAGTTTTTACAGGTAAACCAATTTTGTAGTTCCCCGTTCATATCTAATTGCTATACTGCAGTTGTATTTCTTAGCTTTATTGGGACTTCTGGAAGCTGATTTCAACTGTTTAATTTAAAATACCATATCGACAGCTGAATTCCATAGTATCTACTAAGCCAACTTAGGATGTTTTTAATTATTTTTATGTTTTTGAATTTAGTATTCCAGTCTAATGTTACGCACAAAAAAAAAATACTTAACATACAACTGAACTCTGTAGCGCCCGTTAACTTTAAGAGATTCTCCTGCAATACTCATTTAGATATTCGACTTAGCATTTTTCGGAACTGAGCTGTCGATATGTACATTTATTATGTTAAAGTTAAAAGCTGTACAATATTGCGAGACACCCTTGCATGCGAGTTTATTTCTCTATATTCTTGCGGGTGTCTTTCTTTTTATGGTTATTTGTGAATTGTATTTGATTTGATTATTTATTCATAGAATATCAGAATGTTTATACGTTTATTTGTATGGACAGACATGTTTATTTATATTATTAAACTTCAGTTGATTTAATTGTACTTATACATGTATATTTTTTCTTTTTGTGTCTTTTTAATGCTTTAATTCGCCCAACATCGCAACACCCCTGCTACCATCGACCATACCATTGTCATTATCGTCCTCATCGTCGTTACCATCATCTATAAAGGAAACCTTAAGCTGCACAATGGCAACAAGTACAATATATCCGAGAGCATGATTAACATGTACACTTGGCATCTTAATCTGACAATACGTCATCTGACTAAAGCGGACTTTGGCGCTTACAGCTGCTCCAGTGTAAATGCTTTAGGCAAAAGTGAGGCCCGAATACGACTACAAGGTATGTTTAAGCACTTTCCCCTCTGCCTTTCCTCCCACACTAAAACGAACAATTTTTCATTCACAAAAAAACCAACACGCACATACACAAACTTCATCCAGAGCAATTTCGTTTAGCAGGCAGACGGACGTCATTTTCTTTTTGTTTCAGCTTTTTTGTTACATTTCTTAAAGTTACGTAAACCTTTGAATTGATCCTAAATTGTATTGGGTTAGAAACTAAGAAGAAAAGAACGAAAGAACTCTTTGCCTGATATCTACTGTTAGATACGAGTAGCTAGTGTCATTCATCCATTCTAATCATGTACGATAAATCAATTGGTATTTTCGAAGTCAACAGAGAGAGAGTACAATAAACCATTATGCATTTGTTTGTGTGTGCATGTACGACAATATGTGAATAGTAAGACTTACGTGAATGCTTGTGTATTTTATTCAAACCATCTCAATTTGGTTAGTGTCGAACCCATTCATAGACACAAGTCAATAATATCTTTTTATCACAGTTGTGCAGGGCCAAAGTTATTGCCACAAACTGCCAAGTTAAGTAAGAAATCACATGAATTACACTAACTATTCGCAGGAGCATCAGCAACGGCAATAGCATAAGACGAAAGCAAACTCCTGCTAAAAATGCTCGTACCCATAGACTCAACTACATAGTCCGACTTACTGACATACATACATTCATACATACATACGTACGTACACGCTAAATAACTGAAATAAAACAACACAATTTAAATTTTATATCTAAGTCAATAAAAAAGTATTCTTCCATTTATCCCATGCACAGTGTTACGAAATATAAAGCAAATTATAGAAAATGTTAACCCCTTTTCGATGTCTCTTCTTTATCGTCCCTAAGTTGACTATGTGTAATTTAATCCAATTACGACAGTTACATTTCAGTTAAAATAACGTTTGTTTGAAGTCGCCAATCAAAGCTATCTAAACAGCAGCTCCTTACCTCATTCTAGAAACACAATAATCTGATAAAAATCCTTAACAAAATAGAACAAGAGGCAGTTTCAGTAACATTTAAATTAAATTTAATTGAAAATAAAGTTTAATGTAGCACATATCGGGCAGGGACAAAGCCCAAAGTGACAAAATATGTATACAGTAGAGCCTCGAAAAATAAAGTGGTTTGTTTTAAGGCTGCCTAACTTTTTTGAATCTATAAATTTGCCGTTATACGAAAAATATTTACATTTATTAACAGTATTATACGTGTACTACCATATCGAGTAGTAAATATCTAGCGATCTTCTTTTAAAACTATGGTAACATTTAGTAGTTCTATAACCAGTTACAAAGTAATGTGCAGTGGTTATTCATCTTCGTAAGTTTTATTGTTAAATAACGACTTACCTGTAATACTATTATACTTGTTTGTGGAGTACCTTTTCGCAATTCACAAAGTGATTCGCAGCAACTGCACGTAGCTCAGTTGGCTTGATCGCAAAACTGAATGTAACCAACAAATATTGAACGGACCCAAGTCTAACATCAACTGGGCCGTAAAATTTTAAACTTTCGATGAAATAAAACGGTGGTGGAGAAGTGAGTAAGATGCATGACTATCAATTACAGACTTGCCCCTGTATGCATAGAATCAAACAAACAATTTGTTGATTTTGCGCCTATTACCAAAATGATTACATATCGCTCATTTGCTGCAAGACCGGCATAAATCAAAAAATACAATTTTGGAGTTAATGATGCTGAATTGTTCGCTATGTTTTTCTTTATATTGTGTATTAAATTCATCTTTATATCTTGTATACTTTCCCTATTTGAAGAGAATGTATCGTAATTTTTCCTAAGTGATTAGAGCAAATCAAAAACTTTAAACGCGTTTATCTCGAAATGGATTTTTTCGATTTATGCCGGTCTTGCAGCAAATGAGCGATATGTAGACTTCTAAAAATTGCAAACATTTAAAATTGTCAATATTTTCTTTTTTCAATATATTTTTAGTTAAAAAAAAAAATTACAAAAAACATTTGCCGTTTCAAACAATGTTTGAATTGATTCAATTATATACAGATGTAGCGCAGGTTCTGACAATTCCCAAAAGCAATTCTACCAGCTTAAATAATTTTATTTTAAACGAAAGCATCAATTAAGAATTTTTGTTATTTAATTAAAAATTTACTTCAAAACAACTAAATTGTTAATTAAATCAAAATTATATTTTTTATTTATAATAAAATTTAATTTATTCAACGATCACATTAATTAAGTTAAAATACTTTTTCAAAAATTTTTTTAATTATCAAAATAATTTTCGTGGGAATACAAAATGTAATTTAAATGAATTTGTTATTCGTGCTTAATTCCCAATTTGTATTCTTCAACATATAAATTTCATTCAGTGTTTTTATCAAGAATAAAAATTGGGAATTAAGCACGAATAAAAAAAATCATTTAAATTAAATTTTGTATTCCCACGAAAATTGTTTTGATAATAAACTGGCAAGTGCACGGCCTAAAAAAACTGACTGGATACCTGCTTTATAATTTGTTTGCGAAAACAATCCCTTCAACAATAAATTTCAGTTTCTCAATAGTATAAAATGGGAATTTAGCACATTTGGAACAAACCTTGTTAATAAAGCAAGTTGTTTTTGTTTTTATTTTGGTTTTTCTTAGCCTACTTACAACTACAATTAATGTTGGAACTATTCCAATCAATTGTAGTGGGGAATGTCAGAGGATAAACTCACTGTTTATTGTTGATGTTTGTGTTTAAAAGTTGATATTGTTACAAGTAGAACTGTTGCTTATAATTCTTATACGCTTTACGGTTTTATTTGGTTTAATACCTTTAGTTTTTCTTAAATCTTTATGGATGAAGTTTCCTGATGATCTGGTCTAAGCAACCAGTGGAATGCGCATAGGAATAGCTTATCCCATCAACAATAAATTTCAGTGTTTTTATCAAGAATAAAAATTGGGAATTAAGCACGAATAACAAAATCATTTAAATTTTTTTAATTGATGAACAACTACTGATTATTTTTTCAGCGTAGTAGTTCGAATCTCGGTTTAGCCAGAAATTATTTTTTTCCATAAATTCCGTGTACTACCCAGCAATAACTTGCAATTACTAAACAACTTATCTTTCAATGAAAACTACATACCATCTGCATTAGATAGAAGTAGTTTAATCTGATACATAAGTACTTGCTTAAGAGTTGATTAACTAAATTTAAATTGAAATCTAATACAAATTGATTTGAAATAGTTGTTTTTGCAATTTGTTTTTTTATTTGTAATTAAAATCATCCAAACGATATTACATATAACGATAAAGTCTAGGTGATATATGTATATTAAAATATATGATGTCGATCTTGTATCAAAAAAGGAAGTATTTAAATTGTACCTATCCTTATAATATAATTTATCCATGAAAATATCATGTCTTGTTGCAATATTATTATTCCCTGGTTTATTGAGTATGTTCTTAATGCAGGGTAGTTCAATTTTGCATTAGAAAGTAAATTTAATTAAAAACACAATTCATTATAAAAATTCAGTTTTGTTGATACCAAAGTGAAGTACATATTTGTAAGCGAATGGGGTTATGACTTATTTAACTCCCTATTTCTAAGCGAGGGTGGTAAGTACTTGCCACCAATGACATAACCGTGTTGAAATAATGAGTTGAATGCCAAAGCATAAGTAGTTAAGGGTAGTTATGTTAGCTTTTTACCTCATTACTTTGCAATGTAAGTTTTTGCTGGGCAGTTGCTTGTTAACTGTTCTTATGCAAGCAGATAAAACATTATTTGCACTTTTTAGTATGAACATTTGTTAGAGGGACCTATAAATTTTTGTTTGCATAGCTCCTAAAATTATGGAGATAAGATCCTCAAACTTTTACAGTATTTTCTGATTTTTCGTAAAAAAATAAAAAAAGGTCGAGGTTAAGGCGACCGTACACGACATGTATTTGTCATCTGACATGTCAAATTTCCCACTGCAAAATACATACATGTCGTGTGTTACCTTTTTAACTTAGCATCTGTAAAAGTCAGACGCAAAGTCATCTGACAAAATTTCAATTAGAGCGTGCTCTATTTTCTTCTGACAAACCATCTGACATCAGAAATCTATGCCGCGAAGAAACCGGCAGCGGCGTTCACTATTCACGGAATTATTAGCCGGCTGAAGTTAATATTTTGCAATACCGATACATGTATGATAATTTCACCATTGAATAGAAATTATGTACATATATTAAGAAAAAACGTTTCATTATAATATCCCTAATTGGTATCTTCCAATTTAAAGAAAAAAATGTTTAGATGGCTAAAATGTTTTTCGGCGTTAACAAAAATTTGTATGGCGGCCGCACGCTATTTTGAAACCGAGAAATACTTTGGTTTCTGCAATAACTATGCGAAAAAAAACATAGACAATGTCAGAAGCAAATTACATGCACGTTTGTGACCGAATATTATAAACCTTATGTAAAACAGCAATTTTGACAGACATGCACAATTACATGTGACTTGAAAAGTTGACAAGTCAGATGTAAAAAACATGTCGTCTACATGCACCTTTAGAAAATTTTTTAATTTAAATTGTTAATTTCTGGTTTTGCAGATGACAATTAGTTCTTTTTACAGATCAAAAGAATGAATCACTTATCTTAAATTTTTTGTTTTTTTCCTACGAAATAGTAATTCAAAAAAAATATTTGACAAAAACGGCAACACTTTATCACCCCATTACTCTACAAATAAAAGTATTTGGCACACACACATATCTACTAGATGTATACGAATTTCGGCAAACAATTTTTATTTGTAAGCCCGCTTCATGAATAATGCCTCTGACGTCAATATTTTTTTTTTTCAGTTTTTTTACACTCAAATAAGAAATCAATCCGTAGCGGTATTAATAGTACGGAGAGTACGGATTTTCTTGAATGAAGTACAGAAAGATTGATTCAAGTTCGGATTTTCAATCGCAAAATATTCCGATTTCGTACTTGAAAAAATCCGAAAATGAGAATGATTTAAGTAAAACTAAGATTGAATCAATCTCAAAATGCGCTTGATTCAAGTATTATAAAGTTGATTTTTCCGAATTTGTGCTTAAAATTCCAAAAACGAAATTACAAAGAAGCAATTATATGAATGATTTACTTACTCGTTTTACACCCCAATAAAAATGTTTATCATTTTGTGAAGCACTTAGGGCACATTTAAAAAATAAGCGCACAAATTTGCGCTACGCAATAAGACATGCTGAAATGCAGTTAAAGTAAGTGAAAGAACTCTCAACAACTTTTAATAAAAAATATAACATTTTAAGTGCCACGGCATTCCCTTACTACATACGAAGCAAGTTAATAAGGGAGAATACTAAAAAATAACTGTATCAAGACCTTCAGTGTGTAAAGCTGATCGTTACATCCAACAATTTTTACATGCATGAATAACACAGATTACTAAACAGATATGTCACGAGACAGAAGATTTTGCGTTTTTTTGTTGTCTCTTTCTAAGAAAGCTGCCCTTTTGCATTTCTCTTTGCATCATATTTCTGGCGCAAACAATGAACACAAGGCAAACTGGTTTGCTTTTGTTTTGATCTGAAATTTGTGCATAAAATATTCTGGCTTGCTTTTTCACATTACCGATTCACTGCAAAAAACAAAAGCTTTTTATCTCTTTCTTCGAAAGCAGCCCTTTCAACAGATTTGGTCCTTTTTCACACGTCACTTTTTACAGTTCTGTTAGTATTCTGTGCTGAATAATGCGCTTTATTTCTCAAAATTGTATTCCTTCAAAGTGGGAACTTGCCATATAAAATGCATGTCTTCCGTAAGCGTTTATATTTCTTTCTTACAAACCTGCTTCGTTGGAAGCTCTATTTTTTATTGGGACCTTACAGAATTATAAAACACCGATATGGTTTTTACTTTAAAAATCGTATGTACATATTTATCCAAAAATATAAACTAAATGAGAAGCAAGAGTTCCAATTTACTTTTTAACCCTTCGTGGTACACATGAGTCTGGCCAGACCTTTCTTTTAAGGTGTATAGAAAATCAAAACATGCGGAAGGCGGATGGTTAAACATGAAAATAATATATGTTTGATATTTTTTGTACTTGATTTATGAATTTTATAATTATTTCAAGAAATTCCGGGATTGATTTTCGAAATTTATCCCATTTAGGATTGTTTTGAGTACGTTTTAGTGTTATTGGTACTATTCGTGCGACTCGAACTTAAAGAAATCATAAAAAACTTGATTTATCCCGATTGTTTTTCTTTCTGTGTTTTATCCATTAAAAGAAATAAAACGGACTCTCCTGAAAAACAAAATTTTTGTTGTTTATTTAAACTGTAATCTCTGACTGTATTCAGCTTCGAGTTAGTTAAGTTGGTTAACATTGCCTTTACACATGCAAGTAATTACTTGCAAGTAGTGCATACGTATTATCAACGAAAATGTCAAAGAAAAAGCCGAAAGACTTGCAAGTATCTTAAGTGTTTACATAGTCGGTTCCCAGTAAAAACTTCGCTCACTTTTTCAAAATGAATAGCTTCTTTAACTCATTGTTTAGTAGCTTTCTTCTATAACTACATCTATAACAACTTCTATAACTACTTTCTTCTGGATGTATTAATGTAAAAAATATAATGAATTACTTTTGAATGCGTTATTTTTGGGACATCCCATATAAAATTCATTGGTTCTTTCAGTTGAATTGTAAGTAGTGCTCTTATGTTTTTCTGATTACTTAACACATTATTTTGTAGGCGATGTCATAATATTACTGAGAAAATATTTTGATTAACAATTTTTTTTTTCAAAATGCTTAAAATTTATGATTAATATTGCCATTAACATGCGTTGTTGTATAGTTGTGCATTTGTTTATTTGTTATTTTTTATAAATGCACAAAAAATCCGCTACAAACATTACTTTTATATTACTAAGTACTAGTAAGTTGATACAAAATTCATCCACGGTAACACTGTTTCTTCATTTGTCATTTTACTTGCTGCAAGTGTCAAATATTTACTTGCAACTAAATTCTCTTACAATTTGGGCTGTAAGTACGAAAAATGTGATGGTGTTAGTGAAAAAGTGTGAGTGTATTGAGTTTTTCGAACTTGAACTTGCACTTGCATGTGTAAACCCTAGGTAAATTTTACTTTTTCTTTGTTCTCTTTGAGTAACTATATAAACTGGGTAAAGGAATTTTAAAGTTGGTACAATTGTACTTTTTTGGTACATTTCGGCCTTCTAAAGTACCGTGGTACTATTTTTGTTTCCTTTTTTTTAATACAGAAGTACTACTTAACTTAAAAAGTATGTATATGCGAAAAAAATTTTCATATCCTGCTTTTTTATACCCTTCACCGAAGGTAGAAAGGGTATATATAACTTTGTCATTCCGTTTGTAATTTCTACAATATGGATCCTACACCCTATAAAGTATATATATTCTGGGTCCTTATGAAAAGCGAAGCTCAAATCCGGTTGTCCGTCTGTCCGTCCGTCCGTCTGTCCGTCTGTCCGTCTGTCTGTTGAAATGGGTTTTCCGAAGCCCCCAGATATGATGGGGACTTGGTTGGGGTATCTTTATGTCAGGTATTCTTATTATAATTTTGCTATTGAAATTCAGCCAGATCGGTCCACAAATGGCTGAGATATGACCAAAAAAGCACGACTACCTCTAATTTTTCCCAAAAATCCCTTGTGGTTGTTGTAATTTAATTACTTTTTGCTGTATATCTTGGGAACGGCAAAAGCCAAAGCTTCCAAATTAGGTACACACATTTAGGTTGCTAATACACACCATCCTAGAAAATGTGGGCGGGATTGGGGAAGTGGTAAATTTCTTCTTCAACACGTCGGTATATAAATCTGCCAAATCGGTTATAAAATGGCTGAGTTATGAGCAAAAAACCACGACTACCTCTAATTTTTCCCAAAAATCCCTTGTGGTTGTTGTATTTGTATTACTTTTTGCTGTATATCTGGGGAACGGCAAAAGCCCAAGCTTCCAAATTAGGTACACACATTAAGGTTCTCAATACACACTATCCTAGAAAATGTGGGCGGGATTGGGGAAGTGGGCGTGGTACCTCCCATACAAAAAAAAATTAAAAATTGTATAAAAACCTAAAATTTAGGGCTGCCATATGTCCTATGGATATGACTTATATATCAAAATATCGGAAATTTTAAGTAGAACATATTTTATAAAAAACTCGGGAAAATCGGTTCAGATACAAAAAAGTTATGACCAAAATAAAATTTTTTTTTTTTAAATACCCACTTTCGGGAACCATAGATCTCCCCGAGTCCAAGTTTTATAACTAAAGTAAATGGCAAATTTCTTCTTCAACACGTCGGTATATAAATCTGCCAAATCGGTTATAAAATGGCTGAGTTATGAGCAAAAAACCACGACTACCTCTAATTTTTCCCAAAAATCCCTTGTGGTTGTTGTATTTGTATTACTTTTTGCTGTATATCTGGGGAACGGCAAAAGCCCAAGCTTCCAAATTAGGTACACACATTAAGGTTCTCAATACACACTATCCTAGAAAATGTGGGCGGGATTGGGGAAGTGGGCGTGGTACCTCCCATACAAAAAAAAATTAAAAATTGTATAAAAACCTAAAATTTAGGGCTGCCATATGTCCTATGGATATGACTTATATATCAAAATATCGGAAATTTTAAGTAGAACATATTTTATAAAAAACTCGGGAAAATCGGTTCAGATACAAAAAAGTTATGACCAAAATAAAATTTTTTTTTTTTAAATACCCACTTTCGGGAACCATAGATCTCCCCGAGTCCAAGTTTTATAACTAAAGTAAATGGCAAATTTCTTCTTCAACACGTCGGTATATAAATCTGCCAAATCGGTTATAAAATGGCTGAGTTACAACCGAAATACTGAATCCCCAAAAATTACTCTTTTTTTATAATTAACTTTGTTAAAATATATGTATACAAGTATATATAAATGTTTATGAATATAACTTAAGTAAAAGGTAAAATTCTTCCTTAACACGTCGGTATATAAAACTATCAAATCGGTTAGACAATGGGTAATTTATGAGCAAAATACTCAAAAAATGGGCTAAAAAACATCAAAATTTGTATAAAAACTTAAATTTTAGGGCTGCTATACGTCCTAGGGATATGACTTATATATCAAAATATCGGAAATTTGTATGAGTTATAACCGAAATACTGGGGTCTAATCACCGCATACGATATCGAGCAAAATTCATCGAAATTATTTATTTGGTATCTTGAAACTCGATATCGAATGAAATGTATTGAATTTGAAATAATACCATTCGACATCGAGTAACTCGACATTACATTTATCGAGTTTTCATTCGATACGCCAGTGTCTATCGTATGCAGGGGTGATTAGACCCCTAACTTCCCGAAAATTACTCTTTTTATACCCTTCACCGAAGGTAAAAAAGGTATATATGTATAACTGTAATTTCTACAATATTGATCCTACACCCTATAAAGTATATATATTCTGGGCCCTTACGAAAAGCGAAGTTCAAAACCGGTTGTCTCTAATTTAAAAAAAAATATTTACCAGTTTTATTTAGTTTCTGTCTAATTGCTATGTATTCTGCCCGCACAATGGTGAAGGGTATATAAGATTCGGCACAGCCGAATATAGCACTCTTACTTGTTTTTGTTTCATTTTTATAACTTTCACATTTAACGTCCCATAATTCTCCTAATTAAGGCTCATCCAACAAAGGATTGCTTAAGATCGACAAGTTCATATTGATATGATGTAAAAATTCCAAATAGTTTATTAATTTAAAAAAATAAGTGCCTGATTTTGCTCTCATATATTTATAAGACTTTTATTTTTTTTTTTTCTTTTTTTGTGTACAATTGAATTTGTATGTACTTTTTGTTGTTTTAATAAATTTAAAAAAATGGTACCGTGGAGATCCAAAAAGTACATTGTTTTATTGAAGTCGGTACAAAATTTAAAACCTCATTTAACATCCCTCATCTAATCAATCATAGAGAATACTATTAAACTGGCATCACTGGAAACAAGCAAGGGTAGAGTAAGCGTGTTGTATAAGGTTATTTTAGTTCGTCGAGAGACGGCCTTGTTCTTAAACTGTCTTTTGCCTCTCTTTTCCAGTAGGATATTTCCTCTTATTTGGATACTGACATCATTATTTCTATTTATGGCAGAGTCGAGTTATAAACTCTTCTACTACCTCTGCCTCACCCTTCCGTCGATGCGACGAACACTGTGGTCAAAATTTTTTTTTTCACGGGTCAATTCATATCTCCACAGCTGCAATAGTGAGGGACATCTAATTTAATATGCGTTACTCTTAAACAAATTGCATGTCCCACAAAATCCCTGATGGTATAGGAGGAAAGAGACGGGTACTCCCATACAAATATACATATTATTATTTTTCTTATATCTGCAGAACTACAATACTAAGGCACACCAAATTTAATGTGCGTTACTCTTTGAACAAACTGCATGTTCAAACAAAATCTTAAAGGTATATGAGGGGGAGACGAATACCCCCATGCAAAGTATTAATTATTTATCTATTATGTATCTGCCGAACTACAATAGGAAGGCACACTAAATTTGATATGTGTAGCTCTAAGAAGAAACTGCATGTTCCAACAAAAGCTGTAAACCATGAATCGTTATACTGTGCGCTGTAGTTGTCACATTGGAAAATTGAACAAAATTAGAAAAAACGTAGTCATCTCCAAAGAAATATTAGTACTATTTGGTTAATGTTGTCGCAAAGAATCCCAACTCGGTAACATGCCAAGCTTCTAATAAGTTTTTATCGATTCCATTATTATTGCCATTATAATGTATAAGAAAAATGGCTTTACTCTATTTGATCTCCTTCAATTTGAGCGCAATAAAAATCAATTCAATTGAATGTTAAACATTTTTGATTTTATTGAATTGTAGTAGGTACTCGTACTATGACTTGCTGCGGCGGGCAGCCAAGTCAGACGACAAAATATTCCAAATATATTTTTGTTACAGGGATAATTAAACGGAGGCTTAATTTAAAAAAAATTTTGTTGATATTTTTAATAGCAAATCTGTGTACAATGGGGAAAATACTAATAATAACTGTAATAATTGTAAGCATTAAATGAATGCGACGTTAAGACAAACATTCAGTCAGCGAGTCACATCTGTTCTATAGAATTGGATTTTTTTTTTTGTTATTTTGTGTGATTGAACTGAATTGAAGCAAATATGATTTTGTTTTCATTGTAGTTTCTTTTTTTAATCTTGTATTTTAAATTGTGATAATTGCCTCAATTTGTTGCAGAGCTTCGGTTGCCACCAAAACCAACCACCACACCAACACCGTACGTGCACACAACACAGAGGCCACGTCGCAAGCAATCCTCAAATATGAACAAAGGCCTCAACGAGGTGGTGAGAGCCAAAGAAACGCATTTTACCAATCAAATGCAGGAAAACGAAATTCTAAGTGGCAACAGTGCACAAGGAGTCAACATCATCAATGGTATTGTTGTGGGACCTGGTAACAGCATCAATGTCGCAAATGGCTTGTCTAACGGAGCGGAAGGTAAGTTACGATTGAATAAATTCTTTAAGTACAACTAGCAATACACACACATACTAATGCACAAACGCGACTTACAACATAAAGAAATTAAGCAATTCAAGCGTGTAGTAAATCGCACAAGAACCATTGCAACATTCACAAGAGCACGCGTTTGTGTGCGAATGGAATGTGTGTGGAAAAATTATTTACTCAACTTCTTAAGAAGTCTATACTTACAAGTAGATTTTAGTTGCTTCTCGTCCTATCCCCTGAGCTTGAATGTGGATATACACTTGTGTGTATGTCCTTTTTTTCATTCCATAAAACAATAAACGTTTTTTCCAAGAGACCAGGTTTTTGTTTAGAGTAACATTATACATACACACATATGTACATATACATATCTATGTGTGTCATACTGTCGAAGTAACAAGAAACCGGCGAGTGTCCCACATCCATGCGTTTGATTTTACGTTTGCAATTGTATACGATTCCACACAACCATCGTATGAACCGTAAAATTCGCAAACCAAATGTGACTACAATTCATTTTCCAAATGCTGCAAACAGGGCTTCTTCACAAGAATGCGGATAACTATTATTATTATATTAAAGCGAAAGTATAAAACGTTTATTCAAATGTAATAAATTATTACGGACACTATTGATTTGACCACTTGTACTTACTTTAAAGTTATCAAATACTTATGTGACTGTTTAAGTTCAACAAATGCTAAATCAGAATCGCGTTGTTTCTTTACGTTAAGAGGTCCAAAATGATACCTGGAAGCAATATTCAAGAAAAAAATTTCGCAAACAGTTTTGTCAGTTTTTCCTTTTAGCATCTTCTGTTTTGCAAGAGAAATGATTGCAGCTATGGCTGGGCACAGACAGTGCAATCTACTTCAATGCAGTCTCAAAATATTAAAACGTTTTGATGTTGATGAAATCTCGAATGAACGAAAATGAATTTAATTTGCTAGATTGCATAAATGCATAGCGTGTACCCAGCATAAGGCTAATAATTCGAAGATCGTTAAAATCTGCGGCTAAGTCTACTACTTAGGATATCAATACTCGTTAAGAGCTTAGGATTCTGAAAAGCAGACGAAATTTTTTTTTGCACTTTATCAATGATGATGCATAAATATGCATACAAAGAACTTTGATGATTATCGGATAAAACTGGTCGGGAAAAAGAAGTGGTGAGCAAGAACTTTGCAATGTGATTTTAATTGAATTTAGCGTACTGAATCCAAATCGGTTCACAGATTGATTATGCATTTTTCAAATGCCTTAAAATATTGGTCCTTAGAACTACTTTCATAGTCGATCTAAGCCTATTGAAAATGGGGCGAATTTGTCCAAAATTTCACGTAGCCCCCATACAAACTTCTTTACGGAATAGGGTTTTTGTGCCCATAAACCATCTTATTATGTTGGTATTTCGATTAAATTTGGTTTTAACTTATTTTATTGCAATCAAAATCATCTAACCAAACTTAACCCTTAAATTACCCTTGTGTGGAAAACCACACAAAATTAATAATAAACAAAAAACTTGTTTAGGTACACTAAAGAAACTTCTTGACTTTGTTAGTAATATCAATTAAGCACTGAAAACACATTTTTTGATTAAAAAATATTTTTTAGTAACGAAATATTTCAAAGCTTATGTAAGTTACCCTCGTGTGTGGTTTTCCACACATATATAGTTTCTATGTAATTTTCACTAGCGGCAAAATTGTCTGCCGGCAAGTGTGAATATTTTTGATATTGTTGCGAGCTGCATGCAATGTATGTTTTATAAAGCGAGTGCGTATAGAAGCTTTGTATGGTTTGTTATTGGTCACTAACTGCATAAATACATCATTAATGTTACGTAAATCATGACTTTGATTACAAACGAGCTATTGCGCCATAGAAAAGTAGACAGCCATTGCACATGTGTGAAACACCACACACGAGGGTAACTAACGTATGTTTTTCTGAGGGTAATTTGAGGGTTAATTGAAATCGTGCCATATTTGACCATACATAGCTTCCATACAAATACTTAGTATTACCGAAAATGGCTTTTAATGCCATAACTTCCATATACAAATTGGCGATAATGACTTTTACGATAGCTACTATATCATGACAAAATGTTGTGCTGGTAGGTGTAGAATTTACCTTAGGTCCCATGTAAACCCCCATCCTAAAATCGCATATAGATGAAGATATCTAAATAATATTCCGCACAAATGGCGACGGCTACAAAAGCACAGCAATACTATTGTAAAATGCTAGAACATTATGGCAATACAACATGATAGCACACCTTGTGAATACGCCATATATGTGCATTTCCATTTTGACGTGTCGTGATATTTGTACAACAATATCGACCCCTTTGCGCGAAATTATCGTATATGCCAATTTGTTTTGAAATTTAGTTTTTGATGCAATCTTGTTCTACATTCAAAGAGACGTCACCTGGCAAAATATTTTACGCGAATTCCACTTCGTCTTTTCTTATCTTATCTAAGCACATGTATATTTAAATTTTGATATTGCAAGTGAAAGCAGAGAAAAGTAGAAAAATGTATGTCCTGTAAAATTTGGTATTAGTAACATACGATAATTTCGCGCAAAGGGGTTGATATGTTAAAATAATTGTTTTCAACCGGGGGTCGCGACCCCTGGGGGTCGCTGGGTTTGCCTTTTTTGTGACTTGCAAACAATCAAATCATTTTCAAAATTTAATTTAATCCTTTTTATTTTGTTTTGATGATCACCATTTGTGAAAAAGTCATTTCGCACAGACAAGATGTTGAAATTTGAATTTTAAGTGCTTTTTTTAGCTAGCTCAGCAGGGTATTCTGTCTTTCACTTTAGCCAAAATGTAGAATTATTTTGAGATAAATATTCCATTTTGAGCATACTGTCCGCTGCCAGCTCACATAAAGTTACTTTCAAATTATTGGCAAGATCGGCGAACTCAACGCAATTAGTTATGAATGGATTTAATACCCAGCAATCACCACTATGTTCTTGCAGCTCTTTTGAAAAATAGCGGTGTAGTTCCTTTTTTAAATTTTGCACCGCTTCTATCAGGGTAGGAATAAAATCGTTCACCAATTCATCAGATAAAATTTATGTTGGAATACTTTCAAAGCTAGTGAAAAAACCAAAATATAGTTGTTGCAAAGATGTTGACCACGTTTTAGTTTTTGAAATAAATGCTTTGATTTTAACTTTGACTGACATACAGTTTTCGTCTCCCCCTTGCATACTCGCGTTTAAGGTGTTCAAATGACGAAAAATGTCTTCAATATATTCTAATTTAAAAGGCCACTTAGAATTTTTAAACAAATTTTCATATTCGGATTTTCCTTCTTGCAAACACATGTTTAATTCCGATCTCAATTCAATTACTCTTGTCAGCATATTTCCTTTGGATAACAACCTCACCTCTGTGTGATATAGAAGATTTTGATAAAGAGCACCCATGTCTTCACACACTGTTCGAAGCAACCTTGGCGGTAAAGTTTTTTTAATGGAATTTACAACTTTGATGACAGTTTTAAGCACATCGCTTAAATTTGACAGAAAGAACTTGGCTTCAAAGGCTTGATGATGGAGAAAACAGTGCATCGACTTCCAATTCGACATCATTGTTTTGCTACGAATCCACTTTTATTGCCAGTCATTGCCCTAGCATCGTCAAAGCAAATACCAACACAAAGTTCCCAAGCAAAGTTCAAATCTTTGGTGCCTCTTAAAACATTCCATACAAACACTCGCCAGTTATGTTTTTCGGTAAAGATTTGCAAATCAATCTGCTTTTGACTTTTTTCTATTATTTGATAGCGAATATCATTAGCTAAATCGCTTAATCTGCGTTGAATTGTGTTATCAGAGAGGGGAATTGATTTTTATTTCTCGGCTTCTTTTTCGCCTATCATTATGTCAATCATGCTATGGCAGCCGGAGAAATTTACCACGAGATATGCTACTTTTAAACAAGCTAAGAGAGCTTCTTCATTTTTTTTTAGTTGGCGTACACGTATACTCTTTATGCCAGATGAATAAATCCCTTGTGTTTTGAAAAGAATAAAAGTTAAGTTGACTAAAAATTAATCACGTTAAGGGGTCCCCAGATTTTCTGAAAATCATTTTGGGGCCGCGGCTCAAAAAAGGTTAAAAACCACTGTGTTAAAAAATAAGCAAAACACAGACTTTTCGCTGGAACTGCCCATATATATTATATAAGTCATTCCGTTTTTAATTTCTTCAGTTTTGTTGTTAGAGGCTTTAAAGTGTATATATCTTGGGTTCTTATAAGTAGCGAAGTTGATTTAACGATGTCCGTCTGTCTGTCCGTTGCAATGGGTTTTCCGAAGACCGAAGATGTGATGGGGACTTGGTAGTTATATATTTTTGTCAAATGTGGTCCGGAATTGTTTGCTATTGAAATTTAGCCTGATCGATTTGCAAATGGCTGAGATATGAGCATAAAACCACGACTGCCTCTAATTTGACCCAAAAAGCCCTTGTTGTTGTTGTTTTTTAATTTTATTTTAATGTAAATCTGGAGAACGGCAGGAGTCAATATTTCCAAATTATGTAAAAGCATCTTGGCTATCAATTCACTACAGCCAACATAATGTGGGCGGGATGGGACAAGTGGGCGTGATGAAAATTTGAAATTTAACTCTTACTTGTTTTACTTAAAACTATTGTTTTTGCAGACCAGTGCTATTGGTATTTCTTTTAGTAAATTGAAAATAATTTGTGTCAAGTTTTTAAATAAAAATCATTATTTATCACACAAGCAAACATTTTGAAAACTAGCCCTGGCCATTTACAAACTTTAAAGTTTTAATGTAAAATCTTTTATGTACAATATTTGTCAGAAATAATTGGCCACTATCTGTAAAGGAATCCCATGTAATAGCGTTTTTTTTAATGTATGGATATGGATGTGTGCATTCACATTTGTTATTTTGGTATTTAGTTGACATTTTTGATTTACCACAACAATCATTTGCTGGTGTAAAATGAAATTAAAAAACAACAATAAAAGAACCCCTCATGTACAGCATCGAATACACAAAGTAATATTTATGTCTTTTAACCCATTTACATTTATTTTCAAGAAATCTAAAAATTTCAATTCTGAACGTACTCGTAATCAAAAGCTCTAACGTGGAAAACAATTCAACCAAAAAATTACTTTGTTTATTAAGTCCTATTAACAGTTTATACCTACAAGGAGTTTTAGAAATCTTTATTGAATTGAATGTTTTAATTCGATTATAAGATGCTTCTACGTCATTTAAGTATTTTTAGTTTTAAGGGCCGAAACTAAATTTTTATGTGAATGCAATAAATAAATTTGTTTTGTCATTGTCGAGTTACTGTTCAAATAGTACTGATAAACAGTTAGAGAGACTTTCTCTTGCAATAGCTGCGTTCGACAGCACAAAAGCTTTTACTATATTTTACTGCATTTTACTAAATTGCGTTCGCGTACACAAAATACAGTAAATGAGAACACAAATTAAGAGAGTTTAGTGCAGTGATGTCAGTTATGATTGTGTTGGTGAGATTACTCTTATCGCTTACATGCCCAGCGGGCGAAATATGCGGTTGCGAGGCCTTATTTAAGACCTTTTCTAAGGGTCATCTATGTTCGATTAAATTGTTGGGAATCAGGTAAGGTATTAAAACTTACAAAACATTTTCATGAAAGGGCGATGAAAACACCAGGGCCAGCATTAAGCGAGGAAATATAGTTCATGCTTTCCATTCATTTTTCATCAGACCATTTAAAGTTAACTTACATTTATTGCTATGAAGACTTAAAAGCAATAAATAATAATACAATTATCGAAAAATGTTGAGTTATGGACAGACACAATCAGTTATTATTTAAATAAATTTAATTTGGAACCTCAGAAACTTTGCTTATTTTTTGGAAAAATTGCGCAGTTTACAATATTTGAAGTCTTTTTACAACCTAATACAATTCTTTCCAATATTTTTCGTTTTTTGCTCAACATACCTTTGCGAATTCTAACAATGAAAATTCATTTGCTCATACTAATGCAAATATTAAGTTTAAAAATATTCTGTAAGTATTTACCACCATTATAAAAAGAGAAGATTTTACTAGCCTATAATAAATACTTTTATTTACCAATAATATCTTCTAAATTTGTATTGCAGTTTCGTAACAACAAAACATTTTGTAGGTTTGGGGATGTTAATTTATTGCGTTGTTTTGAGCAAATGTGTTTCAAATCGGAAAATATTTGTTCGCAAAGATATGTTGAGGAGAAAAGCGACAAACATTTGAAGGAATTTTTTTTTAATATAGGATATAGCGCCCCGTCTAAATTTTTCCAGAACTCAATAATATTTTCCCTGTCTGGAGGATTAATTTCGCTCCTAAGTATGATTAGTTCCGACTGGATGCTGAATTCATAACTCGCAATGTCGCACTTAAAGGGATTTTGGAATATGTTAAGTAGTGGTTTTATATCCTCAAAATCTTGAAAACGATCTTGAAAGTTGTAAAAAAGATTTTCAAAAATTGCCAAATACTCAGATTTTTTCAAATATTTCAGTTTCCCAAAAACGCAACACCTCTTTTCTAAGATCGAATAACCTGTTTAGACAATCACCCCGACTAAGCCAACGAACTTCCGTAAAAATTTTTAAGTCGTGGTGATTGGCGTTTACGTCTTTAAGAAAACTTACAAATTTTCTGTGCGTCAATGAATGATGACCCCCCCGTATTCTATTGATTATCCGCTCTGCAGTCTTAATAGCGGCATGATCACTTATAAATTTTGAGGCAAGCATGGACTGATGAATTATGCAATGGAAAGCATGTACATCAATTCCATTTTGCTTAAGCTGTCCTACGAAACCTTCATACTTCCCGGCCATAACGTTTGCACCATCCGTGCAAATTCCTGCTAATTTTGAAGCTTGTGTAACAGATATCAGGTTTTCAAAGACTACGTCGTATAATACCTTACCTGTTACATTACCGTAAAACGTTTCAAGTGAGTACATAGTTTCAAAAACATTGAACTCACTATCTATGCATCGAACACAAATGACCAATTGGCAAAGATCATTAATGTCGGTGCTTTCGTCGAGGCAAAAAGAAAAATATTCACAATTTTTTAACTTTTCCCTAATCACAGATTGTATATATGCAGCTAAAATTGATGTGCGCTTGACGACACTATTTCGGCCCATGGGAAGCGTTTTTATTACGCTGCAATCGATTTTCAGTTTTTCCAAAACTGCATTGAAAAGCTTTTTTATAAATGCCCCATCGGAAAATGGTCTTCCCTGTTTTACTATTTCCAAAGTTAGTAAATTTGATATTTCTATTTTTAACTCTTCTATCCTATCTTCTTCTTCTTGTGATACCCAACTTTTCAAGCTATCCAAATAAACCTTTTTTTTAATCTTATATTGGTTTTCCCTTTCTTTTACTTCATATTGTTTAATATCATTATGGAAATGATCATAATGCCTTTTCAAAGTATACAATCTCTTAAGTTCAAATGTTTTAAAACATAAGAGACATTGAAAATAATTAAATGCATTTTTTATCATAAAATATTTTTTATATGGCATCATTTATCTTTTTATACCCTTCACCGAAGGTAGAAAGGGTATATGGGCATTTCCAGCGAAAAGTCTACTTTTTGTAACGTAACGCCAGAAATATTTTAAATTGTTTCTCAAAAAATTTTATATGTACAGTTTACTTTTTTATATTTTGGTGAAAAGCGCAACGAGCTCTACATTTAGTAACAAAAGGGATAACGATTGAACAACATGGTCCGAAAATAAAACCTAATTTGTAATCTGGCGTTACATTAAAAAAAGGAGGCATTTCTCTGAAAATGCCCATATCTATCTTAAAAGGAGCAAAGATTTATAAATTTTATAGCTTGAAAAATAAATTTGTATTAGTCCAAAGTTTACTTAAAAATGTTTTATACAAAACATTTTGCTCAATTCGCAGTCTCATTCAGTTTGCAATGCAAGTCAAAATCCACTTCCGTTTTTTTAACGTCACGCCAGCGCAGATTTTTGCTTATATCTGCAAATCCTTAGCTTCGATTACTGTAATTTTTTTTTTTAATATAGTGCTACTTCATTACTTTATATATATAAAAACCTTTTTTACAAATTTGACTTCTTCATTTAATTTTTTAACATTTTGTGGTACAAATATCACGACACTTCAAAATGGAAATGCCCATATATAACTTTGTCATTCCGTTTGTAATTTCTACAATATGGATCCTACACCCTATAAAGTATATATATTCTGGGTCCTTATGAAAAGCGAAGTTCAAATCCGGTTGTCCGGTTGTCCGTCTGTCTGTTGAAATGGGTTTTCCGAAGCCCCCAGATATGATGGGGACTTGGTTGGGGTATTCTTATTATAATTTTGCTATTGAAATTCAGCCAGATCGGTCCACAAATGGCTGAGATATGACCAAAAAACCACGACTACCTCTAATTTTTTCCAAAAATCCCTTGTGTTTGTTGTATTTTTATTACTTTTTGCTGTATATCTGGGGAACGGCAAAAGCCAAAGTTTCCAAATTAGGTACACACATTAAGGTTGCCAATACACACCATTCTACAAAATGTGGGCGGGATTGGAGAAGTGGGCGTGGTACCTCCCATACAAAAAAAATTAAAAATTGTATAAAAACCAAAATTTTAGGGCTGCCATATGTCCTATGGATATGATGGATAAAAAAGGTATATATAACTGTAATTTCTACAATATTGATCCTACACCCTATAAAGTATATATATTCTGGGCCCTTATGAAAACCGAAGTTCAAAACCGGTTGTATTTAAAAAAAACCTTTTCCAGTTTTATTTAGTTTTTGTCTAATTGCTATGTATTCTGCTTGCACAATGGTGAAGGGTATATAAGATTCGGCACAGCCGAATATAGCACTCTTACTTGTTTTTAATAAACTCATCCGCTTGCACGTCCGTTATCGCTGTCTACAAGACTATTAAATGAAATTCTAATTTGAAGTTTACAGGTATACACAATTGTACATAGAAATGGATTTCCCTGGTCTATTTATTCAAAAATAAAATGAATTACATGAGAATTATAACGTGAAAAAGTTATTTTAGTAAAAAGTTAGGGTATTCATAGTGGTAAGTAAAATAGAAAGGGTATTCACGGTGTTGGGTTACTCATACTTCAAACATCTGTGCATACATTTCAATTCTAGCTAATGGTATATCATAACTTTTTACAAAATACCAAATGCGCACCTGAGTTTGCCTGCAAAAATGTATAAAGTCATTATAACAGGTCAAAGTTACGTTAAATAAATACCATAAAGTAGTAAGGTTTACTCTTTAGACTCGGTCATATAATTGTAGCATAAAAAAGTAAGCAATAAAAATAGTGCGAAACAATAAAGTTTTTATTAATACATCAATAAAACACATCTTCTTACCCAAAAATATTACCTGCTGTCACATTTGCTTTTATGTGTATAGGTTTACACATAAATTGTAGCAAAACAAGACTTTATTAACTTGTTTTTTAAATATTTTTACCTACTTAAGAAAAGAGTTTTCAAAAAAAAAACCCACCGACGCGATTGGGACAGAAACAAAAATATTTTAACAATCACAAAATACCAACAAATTCTTGTGGCTTTTTCTTTTCTTAATAATTTCTGCATTTAGGTACGTCTTTTTAACGAAAGAAAAAGGGACCCTGTTACAGGCATCAACGAATTTTTTTCACGAACAAAATACATATCGTTAGCTTAAATGCAAAACAATTATTTTGAAAATTTGAAATTTTTGTTGATTAGGATTCACTTTACATATATATTTTTATAAAATTTTAAAATTCTATCTTAAAAAATAACCACAATTGCACCATTGTGCAAAGAAATGGAAATCCCTGTTTTAAAATCATTGTACAATGTCAAAAACAGAAATAAAACAAAACAAAAACATAGATAATAAATAAAATAAAAAAGATAATAAAACAAAAAAAAAGATGTACCTACATACAGTTATTGTATATTTATTTATATACATAAATATATTTAGAGGCCTCAAAACAGGCCTTGCAATATTTGCGATATTTCCCGCTGAATGAGAGTGTTTCTCAGTAAACAATTATATTTTACGCTCGCAAAATAAAAGAGCGTAAGCGTACATGTGAATTAATTTGCACAATTGTGCAAGGCGCTGACATCCCTGGTTTAGTGACAGTTCTTAGCTGAGGCCATACAAATTTTTAATGCAGAAATTTTTGCAGTAAAATTTAGTAAAACACAAAAACATGTTTCAAAAGGTAAACAAACAAAAAGCATACAAATTGTGAAAAAATTGTTTAATAAAAGAAAGGTTAAAGTAAAAATTAAACCAAAACAAAAACTAAATAAATATTAATTAATTAAACTTTTTCGTGCAGCATTTAAATGACTAAAAACCAACTTTTAAATGCTTGTTTTTGTTATGTTAATTTTTTAAGGGTTGTAAAATTGTAAAGTATTTGGGTACTTAAGAAATCAATGGCAAAAATATTATTCATATTCTTTTGAATAAATTAACCCGCCATAAATATCTAATCAAATAAAAGAAAACACAAACAAATATGAAAGATTACATGAAATAATTTGTTAGTATTTTCCAAAAATGTTCGTGTTATAAAAAGTGTTTAATCGAGTACCGATAAGATAACGAGTTAATTATTTGCCATCAGCTGTTTCCTTTATTTTACGAAATTTTACAACAGCTTTTTGTGTGAGCAAATTTTTCAGTTTACTCATTTACTGCTTTTTACTGTAAAAGTACTCAAAAGCACCTAATATTGTTCATATCATTTCTGTGAGATTTTAGCACGCTGCTCACAAAATTTATAAAATTTTTATGACCTTCACCACAACACAGAATACCACAGAACTGTTACTAGACGGAAGACTTTGCGTTTTTTTTTTGTCTCTTTCTAAGAAAGCTGCCCTTTTTGCATTTCTCTTTGCACCATCTTTTTTTCCACAATACAATGAACACAAATTTATTACGTTGAAATTATCATGAAAAACTGTTGTAAAAATTAACTTTCAAAATTACCACAGCACTAGTAAATAATATTTAAATGATTTGATAACATTATAAAACGAAACAACCCAGCGGTAAAACTCAGAAGACCTTCTTACTTCAGGCCTTTTAAAAGGCCTGCTTAAAAATTGTTTTGATTAAACTCCTATTCTTATCTAACTGCTAAAGAATGCCTCATAGAAGGCCTCGGCACTTTGGTGTAAAAGATAAGATACACCTTCCACACTCGCTTCTATGAGAAGGGAGTAGAGAAGGAGTAACATTTTTTTTTTTTTGACAAGCAAAAGCAAAACAATTATTTTTTTGATCCCGTTGTCATTCTTATGTACCTGCTAAAGAAGCGAGAGCGGAAGGCCTTCTCCGCAATGACAACGTGTGTAAAAAAGATATGAGTATGGAATGGAGCGAGAAGGCCTTGTATATCCAAAAGAAGGAGTACAGAGGCCTTCTAGAAGGCATCCGTACCCCTTCTTTTTTCCGCTGGGAATATAACTAAATAAATTTTATTTCACTAAACACAACGTTTGTTGAACTAATGCATTTGTTTAACGTGGTTTGTGTTTTGTTATTTTTGTTTTAATCACGCCATTTGTGTTGATGGTTGCGGCCTGTTTTTACACATTGCCACTTCACTACCAAAGAAAAATTCTGTCTTTTTCTTTGAAAGCTGCCTTCGCAACTGATTTGGGCCCTTTTCACACGTCACTTTTCACAGTTCTGTGGTATTCTGCGACCACAGGTGGAAAGGTACATACATAAATATAAGTTTGTCATTCCGTTTGTATTATCTACAATATTAATCGTAGACCCTATGAAGTATTGTCCAATTCTCAAGCTAGCATTAACGTCGTATTCCTTTTCTTATCCTGTAGTCACACAATCTTACTACCATGAGTGAAAACCGCTTATGTGAATTTGTTAAAATCTTCTTAGAATGTGATCACTGACACCACAAATTTAATTCTTCTTATGCCCAAATTTACAGTCATTAATTAGTTATAAGTAATCTAAATTGGTAACTAGAGGTTAACTAACATTTCATATGCACAGAATATTGGTTAACTAAAATTTTTTATCAGAGCATAAAAAGGTAACTCTCTCAATATACAACATTTCAATGTTGATAGGTAGGTAGAAAGTCTGGTGTGAAGTCTCCTTCTCACCTTTACCCTGAGACCAATGTGGACCTTTGCGACGCCTTATTTAGAGATAGATATGATAAGATGGAAAGTAGGTGGAATAAAGAGCGAAAGTATAAGATAGAGTTAAAAGATAGACAGGAAAATAGAGTTTCGGACCAAACCCGAGAGAAATCCTACTCAGCCTTACGTGCGGCCAGCCCCCAGCCTCCTCTCGCGCAGTATCGGTATCGTATCGCCAAAAAGGCGTATCGTTATGTCCCTACATTAAACATATTCACCATAGTTGAATATACGAACACACAATTCAGTGTGGCCACCTCACGTGTAATTACACATATCATGTGTAATTTGTTTTTTCATGTGTAGCCCATGTGTAATTCATGTGTAATTAAAATGTTAACGTTTTCTAACACTGATTTTTGTTATTATTTTGACACAAGATGTAAAAAGGTTTAATATTATTGGCAAAACTTAAAAATTTAATTTAAAGAATGGAAGCGTTAAGAGAGCTGAACTAAAAATTTTTCGATCTAAACTACTAGGGTATTCATTTAATCGGGCTATTGCTTTATTCGGTTAATCGCTCGAATAATTAATCGAAGTTTTGGTTTATTCGGTTAATAATCGGTTAATTTTGTTATTAACTTAACCGATTAATAAAGTGTTTTGTTTTATAAATTAAGTAATATCAATAAACAGAAATGAAAAAGTATTTATTATTGGGAGTTTATAAGTATGTAATAAATAACAATAACATAAAAATTCGTAAACTAAACGAACAAGCAAAAACTATGGTAAGCATATTTTTTCCAACAGCGGTTCTTGTAGAGATAATTAGGACTCAAAGTATGAAGTATATAAAAAGGAATATTTTCATGATCATTATTTTCAGGCTCGTTTTCAAAATATGTGCGAGTTTAAATCCACTTTATTTTGATTTACAGAATATGCCCGATTGTGTAATAATAGTTTAAGGAGAACTTATAAAATAATCTTTTAGAAAAATAAT
Organism: Pollenia labialis; assembly: GCA_949318255.1. Classification (NCBI taxonomy): domain Eukaryota; kingdom Metazoa; phylum Arthropoda; class Insecta; order Diptera; family Polleniidae; genus Pollenia; species Pollenia labialis. Next base: position 48,552,151 of record OX439141.1, read on the forward strand.
TTGGTTAAAATGTTTAGGATTTAAGTAAATCTTTTCTTCAGTTTTGATAAGTTTTGACTTGGGAAAAATATTTTAACTTCACGTAGATGTTGGAGAAATCGAAAGCAAACCAAAATAGGTTACTTTCTTTTCCATTGTGAACTTGTGTACTTTTTTCAATTTTGGTTACTTTTTTCAACACAAAAATAACTATTTTTTGTTTTGGAACAAGAACTACCCGCTCCGCTTTTTTGACTCTTAAAAATTGTGTGCTATATTTGTGCAACCAATACCGATACTTTTTTTAATCTACTTAAACAAGCAAAAACTTTAACAGACTATCAACTTAACCATATAAAGTAAATACTTTAAAGCCATTACCTGCTACTTTTAATTGTGCATAAGAAGGTCTAACTGAAACACTTTTTAAGAAATCGATAAGGTCAAAGGTTGTTCCGATCCCATTCCGTTCAATAGGATTTTAATTCTGCCGGGCAAAAAGCATTTTGGTAAATTTTGCACTCCGCTACCATTTTAACACAGCAAAAAGTTTTACTTGCAAAAGTTATTCATATAAAAAGGTTGAAAGCTCTAGCTCATAAGATTTTTAAAATTTATGAAAATTTTTGTTAACTTTGTACATATATGAGTATTAAAAATTTTTGAACAATTATATCGCTTATTGTTCTATACAGACGATCAGCAAAAAACCGTTAAACCTTAAAAAAAATCGGTCCAGCGGTTTATTATGCTACAGGATACAAACAAACACAATTCCTTCTTTAGATATATTTTTCAACTGAAGTGCGAATAAAATATGTTGTACATTTGATACAAAATAATTTTGGTTACCAAGGTTTCTTTCAAATGTTCTAAATTCCCATTTCGTACTATTGAGAAACTGAAATTTATTGTTGAAGGGATAAGCTATTCCTATGCGCATTTCACTGGTTGCTTAGGGCAGATCGTCAGGAAACTTCATCCAAAGATTTTAGAAAAGCTAAAGATATTAAACAAATAAAACTGTTAAGCGAATCAGAATTATAAGAATTCAGTTTCACGAATAAGAATTATAAACCTCAGTTTTACCTGTAACAATATCAAAGCTTAAACAAAAACAACAACAATAAACAGTGAGTTTATCTTTTCTTACAGTCCCGACTGCAATAGGTTGATTTTTGTCAACTCTAAATGTAGTTGCAAGTGGGTAAAGAAAAAACTTTTGGTTACTTTATTTTTCCATTTTGGTTAGAAATTTTTTTGGTCGTGGTAACTCTGCCCATAATACAGAATATCTAATTTCTCAGTCCCTTTCGTCGATTTCTTTAAACATATAAAATCTTCCTTTTTGCCTTAGAGTCCTGTTTTAATTTTTTTAAATTTTTAACACTTCTAATTGTTTCGGGTAATTCTGTTGTTGTGTTACTATCAAGAGTTTATTCTGTTTTCAGGTCATCATCTAACACATCCTGACAAAGCTCAGCGCCAACATTCTGCAAAAAAGTTCATTTCCGAATTCATGAACTTCTGTTTTGGTACTGTATTTAAGAATGTATTGCTAAATAATAGATAAAACAAATGTAATTTTGGTACAATAAAGCTCAAAAAAGTAAAATTTTAGTATCCAGCGGTGCAATTTAAAAATTTCGTTTTGCCATCTCTTGTAGCGGCGCTGATTGGCGACTGTGATCGGCGCACAAGTGGCCGATAAAAATCGGTACATATTAAACAATTTCATTGCTCCACATTGTGCAAAAGAGTGTTCACATTATCGGCGAATCAAGGTTAATTTTGATTGTGCACTGTCAGCACAATTTCGGCACAGATTGTCGCATATTAAAAATTTCAAAATATAAGTTTTAATATACATAACTCTTCCATATTACTTTAAAAGAATACATTAAACTTTTTATTTTGTAATGGGTTTAATTTTCTTCATTAATTAATTTTTAGAATTTAGTATTATTTATTTATTGAGCAAAGTTCACTATTTACTAAACAATTAAGTTTACAATAACATTTTTTTACAATTTTTAAATGAAATTTAAAATTTTTCTCTAACTGAAATGATTTTGTTATTCGTGCTTAATTCCCAATTTTTATTATTTGATAAAAACACTGAAATTTATTGTTGATGGGATAAGCTATTCCTATGCGCATTTCAATGGTTGCTTAGGCCAAATCATCAGGAAACTTCATCCATTAAGATTTTAGAAAAACTAAAGATATTAAACCAAATAAAACTGTTAAGCGTATAAGAATCACAGAAACAGTTCTTTTTGTAACAACATCAAAGTTTAAACAAAATCATCAACAATAAACAGTGAGTTTATCTCACGAATAACAAAATCATTTAAATTAAATTTTGTATTCCCACGAAAATTATTTTGATAATCTTTCTCTAACCTATGCATACATTAATAACATGAATTTTAAAAATTGGCTTTTTTATATGAATCCCGAAAAATTCTGATCCGTCCCGGGATCCCGTTATTTTGAAATAAATATCCCTATACCCGGGGTTCAAAAAACCTGGTCCCATTTGGCATCCCTACTTTTGTCACAATTTATTACCTTTAACGACAAAACAACCCGGGTACCTTATTCTTTTTTTATCAAAAGAGTGGATCATTGAGTGCAAAAGAAATGTTGGAGCTACTCAATAAAACAATTATAGAAAAAGGGATTCCTTTTGAAAATCTAGTTGGATTTGCGCCAGATACACCTATTGTTATGTTTAGACAGATGTTAAGTTGTTAAAAGACGAAAAGACAGATATTGCTTTGATAAAATGCTCGTGCCACCTAATACATTTAGTAGCGTCGAAGGTCTCTCTGAACCTTCCAACATATTTTCAAATTCTACTTCGTAATATTAGATCTTGTTTTATTAAAACGGCACACTTTAAGAGTTTCAAGGTTACATATGTAAGTATTTTCGCGACAACATGCTCTCTTAAATTTAAGCTTCATAGTAATTTGGAGCCAGAGTATTATTGGAAAAAGGTTTTTAAAATAAAACAAGTAAGAGTGCTATATTCGGCTGTGCCGAATCTTATATACCCTTCACCATTGTGCGAGCAGAATACATAGCAATTAGACAAAAACTATATAAAATTGGTAAATTTTTTTTTTTAAATAAGAGACAACCGGTTTTGAACTTCGCTTTTAATAAGGGCCCAGAATATATATACTTTATAGGGTGTAGGATCAATATTGTAGAAATTACAGTTATATATACCTTTTTTACCTTCCGTGAAGGGTATAAAAAGAGTAATTTTCGGGAATTCAGGGGTCTAATCACTGCATTCGATACTTTCGTATCGAATAAACTACTGAATTTTTTTGCATACGATAGACACTGGCTTATCGAATGAAAACTCGATAAATGTAATGTCGAGTTACTCGATGTCGAATGCTTTTATTTCAATTTCAATACATTTCATTCGATATCGAGTTTCAAGATACCAAAATAAATAATTTCGATGAATTTTACTCGATATCGTATGCGGTGATTAGACCCCAGTATTTCGGTTATAAATCATACAAATTTCCGACATTTTGGTATATAAGTCATATACATAGGACATATGGCAGCCCTAAAATTTAGGTTTTTATAAAAATTTTGATCTTTTTTAGACCATTTTTGGAGTATTTTGCTCATAAATTACCCATTGTCCAACCGATTTGATATTTTTATATAGAAGAATTTTACCATTTACTTAAGTTATATTTATATATAAACATTTATATATACTTGTAAATATATATTTTAACAAAGTTAATTATAAAAAGAGTAATTTTTGGGGATTCAGTATTTCGGTTATAACTCTGCCATTTTTAACCGAATTGACAGATTTATATACCGACGTGTTTAAGAAGAAATTTGCCATTTACTTGAGTTAAAAAGCTTGGACTCGGGGAGATCTATGGTTCCCGAAAGAGGGTATTTTAAAAAAAAAATTAATTTTGGTCATAACTTTTTTGTATCTGAACCGATTTTCCCGACTTTTTTATAAAATATGTTCTACTTAAAATTTCCGATATTTTGATATGTAAGTCATATCCATAGGGCATATGGCAGCCCTAAAATTTAGGTTTTTATACAATTTTTAATTTTTTTTGTACGGGAGGTACCACGCCCACTTCTCCAATCCCGCCCACATTTTGTAGGATGGTGTGTATTGGCAACCTAAATGTGTGTACCTAATTTGGAAACTTTGGCTCTTGCCGTTCTCAAGATATACAGAAATAAAAAAAATACAACAACAACAAGGGATTTTTGGAAAAATTTAGAGGTAGTCGTGGTTTTTTGCTCATATCTCCGTCATTTTTGGACCGATCTGGCTGAATTTCAATAGCAAACTTAAACGGAGTATATGTGACATAAATATACATCAACCTAGTCCACATCAGTTCTGGGGTTTTTGGAAAACCCATTTCAACATACACACGGACAGACGGACAACCGGATTTGAACTTCGCTTTTCATAAGGACCCAGAATATATATACTTTATAGGGTGTAGGATCAATATTGTGGAACATACAAACGGAATGACAAAGTTATATATACCCTCTTACCTTCGGTGAAGGGTATAAAAAACTCCTTGGGAGAAACAATATTTCAAATAGTTATTTTTGTTTTAATCTTTTCAAATGCTGCTGCGGAAAGAATATTGAGCAATTAAAACAATTGTACGACATATTTAAAAAGGAATACATCGAAATGCTAGTTCAAACGTTCCTATTCCAATCATAATTAACCAAAAAGTGTAAGCTTTAATTATCTGGAAAAATAAAAAAAAAATTATCTCAATGTAAATGTGATGAATTTTACATTGCTTATTTTTAAGTTATAAATTACTATAAAAAATAATCACCCTTATTCTATTTAGCGTCATCAATACGAAACGATAACGTTTTGTGTCGATTCTTGCAAATCGGTATGCCCATTGTCAATATCAAGTTTTATTGATAAGCGTCGATATATTTTTGGTATGCCGTACGCAACGTTAACGATGGCATCGATTTAATTGACTCTGATTTTGTCGACAGTATTATTGGCGTCGAAACAGTTTTATTGCTTTTTAACTTTACAATAATAATAATGTTAAATTAAAAAAATGGAAAATGAGCAACAAAGCTACGGGAAAATTGCAAAAATTTGCAAAAATAGCGAAAATTCGCGAAATTTTTTAATATTTCAAACAAGCCATAAAATTGATTTAAAGTCCCTAAAGCTATAAGGAATTGCAAAAATTCCATAAAAATGTCTAAATTAGCGGAAATTCGCAAATTTAAGCCATGTGTCTGATAGACGAAACTTTTCGTCTAAGTTTTCGGATTCTTTAGAGCTTTGACGATTTTTAATAGATATCAAACTTTTCTATCATTCCGTTATTTTTGCGAATTTCCGCTAATTTTGCCATTTTTATCGAATATTTCTAATTTCTTATAGTCCTAGGAATTTTTTAACAATTTTATGGCTTTTTAAAATATTAAAAACTTTTACGAGTTTTTGCAAATTTTTTTTTTTTTTTTTGTATTGTTCCGACATTATGTTTTTAACCGATTAAACGAGTTTAAATAAATGTTTGGGGTTTGTTTTCATGTTTGCAATTTTTCACGAATTTTAGCCATGTTCGCGAAAGAAGTGATTTTTTCATGTGATTCTTTACAGCTTTAACGTTTTTTAATAAATATTAAATATTGCTATTATACCGCAATTAGGAAATTTTTGCGAATTTCCGAATATTTAGCCATTTTTATGGAACTTTTGCCATTCCTTATGCTTTTAGGGACTTTAAATCAATTTTATTGATTGTTTGAAATTTTCGCGAATTTCCGCTATTTCTGCAAATTTTCCAAATTTTCGCGTAACTTTTCGTTGCTCTTTTTGGCAATCGTCGCCGTTATAAAGATAGCCCCATATATAAACCGAAGTCTGTTTTTTACAGGGCACAATCAACACTGTCGATTTATACGGGGCATTAGTAATTGTGAATTTTTTAGAATAAATCAAGATTCCCTTTTTTAAAGCACAACATTTTTAAGAAATGAACATCAAATTGCATTTTTTTTTTTGATAAGAACTTAAAACAAAACAAACCAACTGTCTAAGTTATTAGAGATGTGCTTTAAAAAACGATAAACAATCGACATCGTTACACTGCTGTCATAGAATACAAGTTTTGTATCGAATTGATGACGACGTCGATGAAAATTGATGTTGATAATTAATTGATGACGATGACGACGACGTTAAATGAAATAAGGGTGAATATGAAAAAAATAGATTTTGAAGACGAACAACTACAATTAATGTTGGAAGAATTCCAACCAATTGAAGTGGGAAATGTAAGAAAATATAAACTCACTGTTTATTGTTATTGTTTTTGGTTTAAGCTTTGATAATAGTGGTACCATCGCTATTGGGGAAAAACTCCCCGCGTTCTCGGGAAAAATCTACCTCATCTGAACACGTAAAACTTTCAGCACTTTTTTTACTATTGCTCTATCTTTTCTTCTTCAATAACTGACTAACAAAAACTGCTTGTACACGAAACAAAGTACACTTTTCCATTCTTATTTCCCCTTTTATTATCAAATTTAAATGCTTCGCAGCAAAAGCTTTATAATATGGACGAGGACATTTCACATTTCTTTTATATTTAAAATTTTTATAAAAAATCACTCACAAATCAAATTAAGAGCTGACTAGCCAAAATAAGCATACCTTTAGCTGGTTTGTAAGGGAGAAATATAACGGCTTAGTTAGCCGGGAGTAACAGTAACAGTAACCTTACCGTACAAAAGTAAGCCCAATATATTTCTTACAGATTGAGACGTAACATCTAACTGCTAACTATAATCGTTCTAATTGCTTTTCATAGAACAAAATGCAGCAGCTGATTTGCAACGTTACTGTTACTCCCGGTTAACTGAGCCTTAATAGTTTCACTTACCATCTCTCTTACAGACGGCATGCATTTAATATGTTGAGCTCCCACTTTCAGAGGGTAACAGAATAGTCGCTGTAGTACAACGTTCCGAATAGCGCTGCAAGTTGTCAAAAGTTGAAAACGGCAGTTTTGTAGTTGTAGTAGTCGTTAAACCTTCTTCGTAGTAAGGGAATGCCGTAGCACTTGAAATGTAATTATTTCTTTTATAAAACTTGTTTAGAGTTCCTTCACTTACTTTACTGCATCTCTGTATGTCTTATTGCGTAGCGCATGGTTGTTCGCTCGTTTTTTTAGTTGTGCATCGAAAAATGATAAAAAAAAAAATGTTACTGGGTAGCCATAACAAAAGAAACAATTCGCATCGTTAGGCTACTTAAAACAGTCATATTTTGATCATCTGCATGATTACGGACATTCTGTACATTTTGTTTTTGTTTTTTAAACAAGTCACTTTCTAAGCATTTCTGGGAATCATTTTCGAGACTTGTTTGAAGCGCACAACTGATTAATCTGTTTGTGATCATCGAAGATATTCGTAAAAGACTCGGCTTGGTTTTTCATACTTCCACCTGCTGACTGAGATTAGGTTTATATTATTACCTTCTCCTTTAATGTTGCAATTGTGTGAGGGACGGCCTTGATTTCGAATTGAAAATATTTTCCAATCAAATGTTTTTTCAAACGACAAACGTTTGATAATGATTTGCAAATTATAGCATTCTAAGCAAAGAGAAAAAGTATTTTTTAAATTGAAAAATGCATTTTTTTAACTCACTTTCAAACGTTATGCTCAAATGTGGATTTCATTACAATGTAGAGCATAAATGAAAAATATTTTATATGTTATTTATTTAAATAAACTGCCAGCTAAACATTTGGCACAATAGCTAAAAGATGAAATATTGTTTAGTCTGTCCTTAAATTCATGGAAAGACGAAATACTTGGCTCCCTTTTATTTTGAGGATTGTAGCACCGCGATCATAGAACATACTTATAATTTCATTACTTTCCCGTTTTATTTTTTTTGTTTATTCGTATTCTAATCAAATTTTTGCATTGTTGGTGACTTAAATGCTCGCATCGGAGAAGGACAATATATATTGGATACTAATCTATTAACTAATCTACCACACGTTAACAAAATCAGATGTTCTAAGGATAAAGTAACAAATAGTCAAGGAAGAAGATTAATGGATTTAATAGAAAGCATAGGTGGTATTGTCGTGAATGGCAGAATGGATGGTGATGTTGAAGGTGATTTAAGCTTTTATGGAGGTAGAGGTAACTCGTTAATTGACTACTGTATTTGCTCCGATAGCTTTTTGCTGTTTTTTGAGAATTTTAAAATTGATTGTAAGCCCTATTCAGACCATATGCCTATAGACTTTAAACTTAAATTTCCTAATATCAACAATAATACACTGAGAACTAATTTACGTCCACATAAAATACATTGGAATAAAAATAATGCTGAAAGATATATTGAAAAACTTAGTCAGCTAGCATGTACTCCATATTTCGATCAAACTAATTCAGTTGATAACCTGGTTCTCTCAATTAAGAACAAAATTCTTGATGCTACCGTTAAAACAAAATCAAATTTTAGCTTCGAACCCAAGCAAAAATGGTTCAATTGGAACTGTGCCCGTTCTCGTAGAAAAATGCTTAAAAATCTTAAAAAGTACAGAAAAAAACATTCATCTGCAAATAAACTAAAATATATGTTATCAAAAAGCAAATACTTGAATGTGTGTCAAAAAAGTAAACTGCAACACTACAATTCTAACCTTAATAAATTGAATAATATACGTTGCAGCAAAGAGTGGTGGAAATTGTCTAATGATTTAAAGTCTCGTCCATATCTCATACGTGGTGATTTAAATGCTGATGATTTTCTTCAACACTTTAGCAGCATTTTACAAGATTCAAATCCAATAACTACATTTCATTGGTGCATGCCTTACAACATTGATGCATTTCTTGATTCTCCATTTGAATTATGTGAACTTATCTCTGTTCTAAAAAATTTAAAGGACAATAAATCACCTGGACAGGATGGTATCAGCTACGAATTTTTTAAATATGCGCCAGTAAACTTTATTATTGAGGTACTTTATGTTTTAAATGTTATATTTCTTAAAGAAAATATACCAGCTAGTTTTAAAACAGCAATTCTTATTCCACTACTGAAAAAAGGTGATCCAAACATTCCTTCTAATTATCGCGGACTGTCTCTAATAGATACTCTATGCAAAATTTTTAATAGCATACTAATGAATCGTATATCGTACTGGATTGTCGAACATAATATTTTAAATGAATACCAAGCTGGGTTTAGAAAACAATATTCAACCGTGGATAATGTCTTCAATCTAACAAATATTGTTCACTTAAATAAACTCAATGGTAAGAACACGTATGCCTTTTTTGTTGATTTTACTTGTGCATTTGATTCGATTCCCAGGAATTCATTGTTCTATAAACTTGCAAATATGGGATTGTCATCAAAAATAATACGAATACTGCAACAATCGTATGAAAACACCTCCAGTCAAATATTGTTCGGAAACTCACTCTCCAATTCTTTTAATGTGAACCTTGGTGTCAAACAGGGTTGCATATTAAGCCCAATTCTGTTTGCATTATACTTGAACGACTTAGCCGACGTTCTTACTGGCGGGATAATTGTTGACAACATCGCAGTAAAAGTTCTTCTTTACGCAGACGACATTGTCATACTATCTGACTCACCCAGTGGTCTCCAAACGATGATTGATTCCCTTCATGTGTATAGTAACTTATGGCATTTAAAAGTCAACCTTGCTAAATCCAAAGTATTAGTTTTTCGCAGTGGCACTAGAATATCAAACAACTTAAAGTGGAAATTTGGAGAAAATGAAATTGAAATCGTAAATTCATATAAATATCTTGGTATGGACCTGTGTTACAATTTATCCTTTAGAAAACATTTGGAAAATAAACTAACTACATCAAAAATGGCAATATCTTCATCTTGGTTAAAATATATAAACCATCCCAAAATATCTAATAAAAATAAACTTAAAATCTTCAGCGCTGTATCTCGGTCAATCATGTTTTACGGAGCCCAAGTATGGGGTTACATGAAATACGAAATAGTTGAAAAACTATTTAGATTTTTTATTAAAAAGATGTTACTTTTACCTAGCAACACTCCAAACTATATGCTCTTTTTAGAAACGGGTTTAAGCTCTTTATACATAGATACGTTAAAATTGCATTTTGATTACATCAACAAAGTTCTTAACATGCCTTGCGACAGATTACCTCGAAAGCTTGCAGAAATAATAATCGCTAAACAAACTTTTTGGGCTGAGGATTGGACGAACCTGTGTGCTAAAATTAATTTTGTGCCACATAATAATTCTGTACCACTAAGCAAATATTGCAAATCAATTTTACCACTTGTTAAAATTTATGAATATCAAAACTTTATTGCCGACGCTAGAAACTCTCAGTTTCATGACTTATACTCACAATTAAATTATTCTTTACTTCAAATCACTACTACGGAGCTCTCGTCTTGTGCGATAAGTCTATTGATAAGAGCAAGAGGAGGACTGTTGGATATAAATGCTAGATCTTTTAGAAGTACATCCGACGGAATCTGTACTCTCTGCAATCTAGATGCAACGGAAAATACTCTACACTTTATTGGTACATGCCCCATTTATAGTGAATTTAGAAGTATATTTTTCAATAAACATCAACTAAACCTACTCGACGTTCTAAATATTCTGAATGGGGATGTCTTTAATTTTGGTTCCCTTGTTAAGTACCTGGAAGCTTGCCTCAAATACAGAAAAGTGATATTAAATGAATTTGCTTAGTTCCTTTTTACATTTTATATTTTTGAATTTGTTTAGTTCCTTTTTATATTTTATAATTTATATAAATATTTGTACTTAGTTCTTTTGTTAAACAAATTTTATGCTGTAAATTAGTTAACAAATTTATCTTTTTGAATTTTTGTTTTTTAACAGCTTTAATTTTGCCAATCTGGCTCACAACTGTATGTTATGCCAGTTATAGATCATTATTTAAATTTAAACAAATTTTGTTATTATATTAGTAAATGAATCTATTAAATAAATAAAAAAATAATAAAAATTCTAATCAGGGACCGAAAATAACAGTTATATTGAAATTTTAAAACAAAAAAAACATATGGATGTAAATGTCGAAAAACTGATTAAAGTATACCATACGGATTCTTAATTTAAAAATTTTGATTTGTATTTTTTCGATCAAAATTAACAGTTATTTTTTGGTTTTTATTTTTTCGATCAAAAATAAAACTTATTCTCTAAAGACATGTACGTGTAATAGTAATTTGCGCAAGATACTTGCCGAGTGTGAAAGGGGTCTTAACGAGATAAAGTGCAGCAATGTTTTGAATGCATAAAAATTTTCGAAACATCATACGTTTCGTTAAATAACATGAGAATTAATGATCAATATGAAAATCCGTAGATTTAAATTATTATGGGAATCTTTTTTAAACAAACCAATTAAAATCATCAAAAATTAATATATTTTTTGAACCTGTCTAATGTATGCGCTTCTTTAAATTCAACATTAAGTCAAATTTAATTTGCAAAATATTTTATACAATTGCAGTTCATACACAACTTCCCGCACGGAATGGATATGAGAAGACACATAAAACACCACAAGCCATGCCAACACTACGAACACCCTGGGTTATCACAACCACACACAGTGGGGCAAAGCAGATACGAGATGTGGGGACTTTTAAAGTAATGAGAAGCCAAGCGAATTTATTTGTTGCATTACTCGTCTTGTACGCAGTATTACGGGCGAACTAACTAACCACAAAGCACTAGCAAGAGTCGAAGACGGAGTCAAAACTGAAATGGAAGTGTAAAATGAAACTATTTTTCTTTGCTGTTGCATTCTATTGCTGTTGTTATTGTTGTTAATAGTGTAAAAATAAGAAGAAAAAAAAACAAAACCAAAAAGGATTCTAGGAGAAAAAATATGGTGAGTGGAGTCAGTGTCCTTATTCCTTACAAAGGCAAAATAAAATCGCACAAACAAACAAATATGTATGTATTAAAAAAAAACAAAAAATCAAACGAAACAAAACGATATAACAATAATAACAAAACGAAATTTCATTCTATCAAATAACCTAGAAAAAAATGGAAGATATAAATAAATGAAAAAATGAGATGAAAATGACACGAGAAGAAGAAAACTCAAAAATAAAATAAAACTTAAATTTACACAAAAGCTAACACACATTAACAAACACAAACACATGCACATGCACATGCACTCAAGCAATCACAGTCTCATACAAAAACATAGAATATCATTGGTTTTTATCTTCTCTGTTTCTTTTTTGTAACAAGTTAAAACTATTTTTGATGTTTTTCTGTTGCTCCAATTGAAGTCCTCCCCCATCCCCACTAACAACCAACGCTTTCAACATTAAATATATCAAACATACGCATCTTTTGCATTTCAAAACTCTTTTCGCTTTTTTCACATCTGTGTTGCATTTTGTTGTTGTGCTTTTAAAGCTGTTGTTGGTTGTTGTTGCTATTTTCGTTGATACCATAGCTACTGTAGTTGCTTTTATTCTTGATATTGCTGTATTTATGCAATCTTTTCGCTACATACTTTCATTTGATGTACACTCATACATACACACATTTTTTTGTAGTACCTAAAAGGAAACGTTCACAACCCGCTCATCCGTTTAGATCATAAACACAAAACAAACCCAGCTAAAGGGATATTATGACTAACTCCTTTTCCAACTATTAGTTGCAAAATGCACCCACGTCAACATCTCCATCCTCTTACAACACTCACTCACTCACACATAACCAGCTTTAAATTTCCCGAAAAATAGCATGTTTCTTGTTTTCCTTTTATTTTCACGATATCAGCAAGCAAGGAAACGATAAAATCTGCAGATTAAATGAAAACGTGATAAAGGAGGGAGTGCATGTGAATGGGGACTTCTGTTTGAGTTTGTGTTTTCGTCAAATTAAATTACTCTGGTAACTGTGTCATTTTGTCTTGGCAGCATCTAGTATTTTCGATTTTTTGTTTCTTGCTTTGGCCGACAGTTATTTTTTTAGTTTTGTTCATGAATTAATTGCATTCCCTCTATGTTTATGCATTTTTTTATTGTATTTCTTCTTTTCTTTTTAGAATATTTTTAAATATTTTTGGGTAATCATAAAAACAGAATTTCCCCGAAAAGCGTTAAAAATGTTTTAAATTAGAAATATAATTTTTTTTGTCGTTTCATTTGTTTTTCAAACATAAACCGAAATGTTTGAAAAAAATCGCTGAAATTTGCATAAATTTGTATCAGGAATAAACTATTAAATTATTGTGCATTTTTTCGTGAGGAATATTTTTTAAATTTCATAAGCTAATCCCGCGAAGCTCTACGCTTGTTTGCAGGAAAGAAACCAGAGTCTGTAGCGGGAATCGAACCCGCAACCACGGCGCTGATAGACTAGCTCACTACCAGCTAACCTACCGGGACACCCGGTAAATTACAAACTGAGTCCTTCATAATTTCTGCCCAATTAAATTCTCCATGTGTATATTAGATCAGTAGGTTGCACAATGTCATGAACAAAATCAAGAGTCGTTTGACTTACATTGCGCAAAAAGAAATATTGAGTGATGTGTTGACGTACAATACGTACACGTGTGGGTTCATTTTGTGTACATTTCATATGTTCCGGGTAGACCAAAAGGCACTGAACCTCTGTACATAATTCGATAAATTTTTAACAAAATCTTAAGCAAAGGCTAGCGGCAAAATTTCATGTTTCATTTATATGTATCTTGCAAGGAAACAGTAATTTTTATTTTTTCATTCTCCGAAGTAGCGGAGTGGCACGTTTACGAATCGATGAATCAGAGTACGCTCTTTCGAACTCGTTAGATATTATATTAGATTCATGCTTCAAGCGGGCTTCTTCTCAAAGATAACAGATCCCAATGGCTGAAAACGAGCGACTAGATTGCGTTCTGGAATTCCTGATGGTGCATTTCTGGTGGTAAATAAAAATTTCGAAATTTTCTTTGAGTTTGAATTGTTGAATTTTAACTTGTGAAATAAAGCTCAACAAATTTTGCTCATTCCTCAACCGTTTACAAGGCAACTGTAACTTCCAAACGTTATTTCTTATACTGAAAAATAACAAAAAAAAAATTACAAAATAAAAAAATTATATTCAGACTACAATGTTCAGTGCTTATGGCACAACTTATAGAATACTCTGGAGCAAAACGACAATAATAATATTAATAAAATACTCAATAATATTTTGTAGTCGGTGGGTGCCTTTATAATTATTTGCTTTAAATTTTATGTCACTTTTGGCCACTTCTGGACCTTAATTCGGATTTCTTAAAGCAGATTAATATGAAAATTAGTGGTTTTCTCTTCCATTTGTTTGTACATGTTTTGCTGTAAATATATTTTTTGCCATTTTTGAAAATGCATACAAATTTGTAAAACATATTGATTTTTGCCAAAAAGAAAAATATATATAGGGTAGGTGAGGTTAGGTTCAACTGGCAGCCGCACAGCTCACGTGGGTCCAGTAATTAGTTACACCGCCTCCCAATGTTCCTACGTTAGTTGGCTCTTGATATTCTTACCCAGCCATCCGGTTGAATAAATGAAGGAATGGATCCTGTTCAAATCAATGTCAAAGAGATAGATTTTGTCCCTGATTATTCTTTAACCAAACAGCTCAGGTCTCCAAATGACGAGCATTGACAGAGTAGATGTACCGTTGACTCCTCCTCTTCCTCGTCGCCACAACTCCTACATAGGTCGTACGTGTTCCTAATTGGCCAGTGGCCAGTTATAACCGCAATGAGGTGGGTTAGGTGATGTCTGGACATGCACGTCGTGTCCTCTTTATATCTATGATGGGTCAGATTTTTCTGGTTTCCCCAAATGCAGTTTCATCCAACCACCTCTGTTTGGCAATGAGAGGAAATTTGTTTGCAATAAGTTGCTTACTCTTTGGGAGCGAAACACCTATACCATGGGTCAAACCGCTTCGATTCAAGGTGGTTCCTGCATGTGTCCGCGAATCAGCCATACGGGTTTCATGTATGCTCCTGTGTCTAGGGATCAACTAAAGGGTAACCAGTGAATGTCTCTCTATCTCCTCCAGAGACGTCCGGCTTTGTGAATATCCTTGCCAGATATCTTACCATACCGAATGTAGCCCGCGGCTGTATAGATGGGCATTATCTCGACACTGCAGTGATCCGCCAGCCTAAGAGGAATGCTCCAGTTTAACTGCTCGGAGTAAATGCCAGAACCGACTCCATGTGTTTTAGACCCATCGCTGAATATTAATATTAGGGTATTGCCACTAATCTCATTATACGCTTAAACCTGGCTTGGTTGTACCTCCCCTTGAGAGCCGGCTACCAAACAGCAATGCCGTACAAAAGAATGGGTTTAATGACAAATTCGTACAACCAATGTACATTCCTTGAGTTGATTCCCCAGTTTAGGCCAATAGCCCTCTTGCAGCAGTATAATACCGCTGTCGCCTAAGTGTAGGATGCTACCCATAGCCACAACTGCCACGTCGTCCGCATATGCAACTGTTCTGCAGCACTTCTCTTCCATGGCCTTGAGCAGGGTTTCTAAACGGAAATTAAAAAAAAAATAATTTTGTAAAATTAGAATAAGTGAAATGTCTTTTTGTAAAGCAACCATAGCAAATCTTTGTTTAAAGTTTAACATTTAACATTTCGAACAGAGAAATAAAACTGTTTTTTATCAAACTCAACAAATGATGAGAACATTTAATGCCGTTCGGTATTTTTTAAATCCACCAACTTCATTGTGTTCGGTTCGGCTCATTTATATTCGTCTCTTATGGCTGGTTAAAAAAAAATCAAACATTTTTTACAAAAACAAAATACACATACGAAAAAAAACAAAAAGCCAGCCAAATAATTTACACAAACAAAACATATACACAATCAGTGTTCGAAAATAAACAGTACATTATTTAGCGTTCGACTCACACACCCAAGAACGATAACTATTTTTAAGTGATTGTGTAGACGAAGACAACCCTTAATACCGTTCGTAACTATTTTCAAGAAAGAACCGAACATTATATGATGTTCTGTTCTTTGTATTTTAGTGTTCTATAATGTTTCTTTTTTTACATTGATTAAGAAATGAACAAACACACAATTTTAGGAACGACCGCACCACGAACAGCTTGTGTGTGTTTTGTGTATATGTTTTGTTTGTGTAAAATTATTTTGCTGGCTTTTTATTTTTGTAAAAAATGTTTGTTTTTATTTACCAGCCAAAGCGACGAACATTTATGAACCGAACACAATTAAGTTTGTGGTTTAAAAATAACCGATCGGAATTAAATGATCTCATCTATTGTTGAGTTTGAAAAAAACAGTGTTATTTTTGTGTTCGAAACCAACAGGGAAACGTTATTTTTGTAATGATTTTTTACACAAACTCTATTAGCGTTTGTGTTTTCCTCAAATCTACCGAACCGAACAGTAAAGAACGATATTTAGTGTTTGTTTTCGAACACTGTCACAATACACACACAAGCTATACGCCAGTAACGCACAAAAAAAAGAATATGTTCATTCAATTGGCTATAACTCATAATATCTGCTTTTCATGGGAGAATTGTAGAAACTAAATGGGTTTACGCATTAACGAGAACATCAATTAATAACACAATGCAACTTATTTTTATATTTATAGATCTTTAAAAATTTTAAGTTCAATCAGGCATAAAAACACCCTTTAGTTGTCTGATTCTTATCCGCTATCTTCATACGTTCTGTAACTGAGTCGGAAGCTTCAAAAAAAGGGATGTGATTACGTTATTTGGGTATTTCAGAATTCCATTCATGAATTGATCCTATAAAGGAATAGTTCAACATTTTTCTAGTCAAAGGATTATTCAATTCATTAAAATTTCTATTCACAAAACTAAGTAATCGAAGTGGTTGTTGAGAGATAATTTGTTGTTAAATCGTACAGCCAAGTCTATTACAACTATTTGCCTGACAAAGCCAGAAAGAACGAATGGAACAGTAAAAATAAACTACACATTTTATTTAATCAAAACATTTCGCACTTGTTCAACAATAGTAAAGGTATTCACGTAAATTGTTTTACCTTTGCAACTGTGCAAAAAAGCATAGCTGCACTTATTTGACGTGAGCAACACATTTTGCTTGCTTCTTCAATTTGCAACACTTCCGAAACTAGTTTTTAAACAACGCACCTTCCATTTGACAATATTCAAAGATGCATACACTTTCGATTATTTTAAAACATTCTTTTTAGTAAAATTCAATCGTAATTTTCTGGAAAATTGTACAAAATTAAATAATTTTATTAATTTACAAGTCGAATTAATAACTTATCTACCTTAAAAAAATTCAGATAAGTATTCCAGTATATTTATTGCTTCTGCTTCTGCTTCTTCTTTTTCCATTTTTTATTTTTTACAAACTCCACAATTTATAATATTTTTCCATTCGAAGAAAACAATGTACGTCAAAATGGTATTTCTGAGTTGTTGTTTACTGTTGTGTTGATTTCATAAGTACTTTTTAAGCATTTTTTTTTCAATTTGGCAATGCCATAAAAAGTTGCAAAAATGTTATGCTTTTACTCTGATAATCTTGCACTTAGTTAAACCCTGACAATTTGGAATCGTTTGTGCGAATTAATTGTCTATGTGGTTGTTGTAATGTTTTAGCACTTTTGCTTTTTCGCAAGGGTGCAACTGTTGGCGTGAATGCCTTTAGTGTATTAACTCAAAATTTTTATTTGTTTTCACTTTTTTAAAAAAAATTGACATGTAATATTCATATATAACCCCTGTAAAAATGTTGTGCTATTTTGTCTACTTTTTGGTTAGTAGTGGTTCACACTCTTCAAGTTTTAGTCATCATCAGGTCCTGAGTTTTTAGGTGAAAGAGGAAAAGAAATGGCATTCGCTTCTCTCTAAAAGCTCAAGTCCAGCACTAATGAAACGGTTGGTTTTTTTTTGGGTATTTTTTATTTTTTCGTTAGGATGTTTTTGCATTTTAAGTGGAATGAAAAATTTCCCCAATATCGAGGATTGGAAAATGGCCCCAAATAAAATCGCAATTTTTACTTTGGGGCTATTTTTCGTTTACTAATAAAAAATGCAAATTTGAAGAAATGAAAAATCCCCCTTAAACATTTTTACACAAATTTTATAAAATTTTATGTAAAAGTTTCTAGGGATAGTATAAAAAGCCCGAATTCAGAGATGCTTTAGTTAGCGAAGCCGGTGTTTGTTATACCATAGAAAAGAAGGCCGGCTATAACGTGAAACTTTAGTAAGCAAAGGCAGTGTTCGTTATACCATAGAGGAACAAATTTTTGCGCATGGCCGAAACCCCAAAAATGCTATCAATCGCAAGATTTTTAAAACCAAAACTGTGTGATTATTCGGATTTTGAAACAGGGGTTCTAAATTTTTGATTTTTAGTTTGGGCATATGAACTCCACGCACAATTTTTAATGTAACTTTCTTTGTGTTCTTTTTTGGGGTTAAAATTCATTATAAATTTTTAGGTGATTTTTCATAATGAAGAATTACCCCAATTGTAGGATCATATAACATTTTATTTTTCATTGTTTTTGGGTAATTTTTCATTAAAAAAGTGGCGTCATATTGCATTAGAAAAATAACCCCAAATTTTAGGTCAATTTTTTATTTTTTTGGGGCCATATATTTTGAGTTAATACAGTATTGTTAAACAAGTGCGATACATAAAAGCAATATTAAATTGCACTTAGTTACGATCAGACCAAGCAACGAATTTATTTAAAGTTTCCCTACTATTTTTGTTTTTGTAAGTAAAAAATATTTATTAAAAATCCCAATTATAAGCAATTAAATCAAATGTTGCCAATTTAATGTTTGTGTTATTTAAATAGTAAAACTATGTTGAATCCATTATGTTTATAAAAATGCTTAGTATCGGTATGATTATTTCAATTTAGTTTTTTTTTTATTTAGAAAATTGTACTTTTTACACATTATCAGGCATAAGAGCAAAAAAAAAAAACTAAAAAATAACGAGATTAAATTCCCAAATAAACACAAGCAGATACAAATATCAAAAAATAAATATCGCATATCATTATAAACCATATCAAATTCTATACAAGAGTAAATAACAAAAAAAAAAAACAAACACGTACACGTACACAAAACACTCCCACATACAAATGGATGCTTTTCTTACCCAGTAGGAAATGTTAATAGTGAAACTTTACTGATTTACTATTGCCTTTTTCATAAATGCCACTGACCAAATGTAGTCTAGGCAATGTTTTGTGCTTGTCTTTTAAAATCCACTACTGATCTTAGGACTATTGACTAGGTAGTTCGTGTGGGACCATGTGGAGACATTGGATCCATTACTATATTTTAATAGTTCTAGTCTATACAACTAATTAAATTGAAATACCTGTATATATTTTGTTTAAAAAACATATTTAATTAATAATTGACGGTAAGGTTAGGTTCCATTGACAATCAAGCATAGCTCACGTTGGTCCAGCAATTAGTTTCCGTTGTGTTACCATATTTCACCGTCTACCTCCTTTGTTACCTGGCTGGTGCCATTCTCACCCAGCCATCCGGTTGGTTCAATAAAGGAGTGGATCATGTTCAAATCAATGACAGAGATATAGGTTTTTCCCAAAGGGTTCTTCGACTAAATAATTTGAGTCTTAAGTCTCCGAATGCCGGGAAATGGCAGAGAATATGTTCCGTTGACTCTTCCTTGCAACTTCTACAAAAGTCATTGTAAGGGAGCCGTAGCCTTTGGGCGTATTTCCCAATGGTAGAGTAGCCAGTTATATCCGCAATTGTGTTCCTGAGGTGAATTCAGGGCAGCCTTAATGCCTGCTGCATTCTTTTTTCATCTATGATGGGTCATATCATATTCCTGGTGTCCCCACATGTTGTTTCATCAAACCACTATAATAATAAAAACAACTTATA
This sequence comes from Pollenia labialis, assembly GCA_949318255.1. Taxonomy (NCBI): domain Eukaryota; kingdom Metazoa; phylum Arthropoda; class Insecta; order Diptera; family Polleniidae; genus Pollenia; species Pollenia labialis. Next base: position 48,572,208 of record OX439141.1, read on the forward strand.
ACTATTTCTTAACTCATAAGTAGACACCTAATTTGTGAGGCTCAAACTGCCACCTGGGCCTGGCTGGGATCACTTGTATTTTTTAGGGAGTTTGTTTGGCTATCGAAAAACTCACACAAATAAAACCCTGGGCCTGGCTGGGACTTCCTTAATTTATGGAGTTTTATGACTACAGCAAGAACACTTCGTGGTCAACTAGAATAATTCTTCGAAATAAATGTAAAGAAAGCATTCTTATGTGTTGCGTATTCTTTTCGATAGGTTTCGTTTTGATTTTATTCACTACAGTACATATATTAAAGGGCAGGCTCTGGTAACTACAATATGCACAAAGTTTTCATTAAGGCAATCGCCACGGCCAAGGTGTGTATACCTTTTTCTCGTTTTCTTGTTAAAAACACTTTGATTTAGGTATACATACATACAGTTTCGTTCTAATATATTTAATATTTATGTGAAAAAACTGGAATAATCGAAAAAATTTCTTGCCAGGGACAGGTTTAAAAAAAAATCAACCTTTCACTATAAAGCTGCATGTACACGACATGTTTTTAACATCTGACTTGTCAAATTTTTCACTGCAAAATACATACATGTCGTGTGTTACCTTTATTTTATTACAATGCTTCTGTAAAAGTCAGATGCAAAGTCATCTGACAAAATTTGAATTATAGCGTTCTCTTCTTTCTTCTGATAAACCACCTGACATCAGAAATCTAAGCAGGAAAGAAACCGTCAGCGGCGTCCACTATTTACGTAATCATTGGCTGGCGGAAGTTAATATTTTACAATACCGAGATATGTATCTCACCATTGAATAGAAATTATTTAAATATATTTCTATAAAAAAAAAGTTTCATTACAATTGGTAGCTTTACGCAAATAACTTTGCGAAAAAACAGAGACAATGTCAGAAGCAAATAACATGTACGTTTGTGACCGAGTATTATTAACCTTCTGTAACACAGCAATTATGACAGACATGCACAATTACAAGTGACTTGAAGAGTTGACAAGTCAGATGTAGGTTGTTGTAGGTTTTTCATTAATTCACGTATTACAGCTTTCAATAAATGTGTTTTTAAATTCATACAAAAATGACAAGGATTTCGTGACAGTGTCACCAAAACAGTCGACAAAAGTGGCGGTTTGAAGACACTTGATCCCAGGTTTCCTGCCGGGTATGTTCTACATATGCATATTATTGCAGATATCAATGTATGTAAATGGTATGTAGACATGTGTATGCATATAAACTTAGATTATAAAATACACAAAGACCATCGATAGAAAATAGAGTTTTAAAATATTTATGCACTGACTACAATACTTTGTATTATTTATAAAATGTACATAAGTTCTATCTATACCTAGTGAGTGCTAAAAAATTCTTAAAGACCTGGTAAAACTTGTGCACAAAGTACAGTTCGCAATTTTAAAGATAATTTGCTAAGATTTTGTACATTGGCTGTAATTATCACAATCAGCGATGGAAAATTCAGTACTATGGTACTATTTTCAGTACTTTTTCCTTTCAAAAATACCACGGTACCCCAACGTCCGTTTTAGTACTATTTCCTTGTCATGCTTCTTTGTTTAGAAATTTAGCGTTGATTTTTTTAACATTGACAACCATGACTGTGTAGTCCTCAACAAAAAGTACCAACTCCGACAATATCCGCTGAAATTCCAACTCCGACTCCTTGCCTAAGCTTAATGCTTAATGAGACTGGTTCTTATTTGACTTTGAACTCTTTTTTTAATGCAGTATTTTAATTATGTATTTAATTTTGTTGCTTTTAAATTTATTTTCCAAAAAATATGTTTGAAAAAAGTACCAAAATGTTGAACAAAGTACTGTTTTGCTTGGTGGTCAGTACCATCTAAATTTTTCAATTTTCCATTACCGATCACAATGGTAAGTGCCGGTTCACACAAGTCAAGTTTGACTCGTCAAGTCTTGAGTTGACTTGTGTGAACCGGCACTAAGAATCGATCCATAATTTCATATATCTCGCATTCAAGTTCTTTCCATAATACAGTTTAAGTGAACATAAACCATCTTAAGTATTATGTGGGTATTTAGAAAGGATTTGATCCAAACTATTTTTATTGCAATCTAAATCTGCTTATTCTATTTTTTTAGAATCAGCTCCTACACAAATATTTCGCAATAGCTTTTAGTATCATAACTTCCTAAATTGGAATTGACAATAAATTTGGCGACTAACTTTCTCGTGCTGGTAGATCCAGAATTGGTGGTAGGTCCAAAATAAACCCTAAAATCACTTAAAGATGAAAAATCTTAAATACGTATTTATTTATATGTGTATATAATACTCAACACATGACTGCGCATGGGCCCTAAATAGTATCCACTCTTCAAAATTTGTCTTAAAATACCGTGGTGTAGGGTATCATATCGTAAGGTTTAACCCACTTAACAAAGTTTTGTAATAAAAAAAAAAAAAAAAAAATAAAGTTATTTACTAGAAATGGTGTAACAAATATTTAAGCCCTTGATACCGTTTTTTTTTTATCAAAATTAAATACAATTTTACCAATTGGTAATTTTTATTATTATTCACTGTTCATTTCGAAGTTACAAACCAAAAATCATAAAGATAAATTTATTTTTACAGTCCACTGGTTACAATCCTGCTAAACCGCAAAAAAACTGTTTCTAAACCTGCTGTAAATTAAAATGCGAAAATTTTAAATTTTTAAAATGTTTATAAAACCAAATTTTTAACGTCTATAAAATTAAAATATTCCGCTTACAAACAGTTAATAAAATTTATTGACCAATAAATTGTTTAATCTTATTTACATAATTAATCTTGTCGGAGCAGCTACAATTTATTATAATTATATTATTAATTTTTTCTTTTACATCTTCTATGAAGGATACACTTTCATATTAAGCACACAAAACAGAACGGACAATCAACTCTTAAAATTCCGGTGTTTTTACTCACCATACGAGCTTAAAGTCTTTTTAAGTTTCTTTGTACATTTTTCAATAAATCACTATTAAAAAAAACATCCTAAATTAAATTTTAAATTGTAACCGTTTATTTTAGAAAAACTTAGCCAGATATTCTGTAACTTTTAACAATAACAACAGTTGTTAGACCCCTTTCACACTCGCCAAGTTACTTGCGCAAGTCTCTTGCGCAACTCTTGGTTTGTAGACGCCAGCGGTAAGGTCGGGGAAAAGAAAAAAATATTTAGTACAGACTTTGTTGCACTCGGCAAGTTACTTGCGCAACTAACTTGCCGAGTCTGAAAGGGGTCTTATAATTGTCAACCTGTTTTGTTGTTTGCACTAACGATTATGTGATTCTGTAAATTGTTGTGACCGACATAGATAAACATTAACGTCAAGTGGCATCACTGTCAAAAAAATGGCAAAATAACGAAAAACACAAAGAGGAATAAAAAAAACAAATAAAATTATTAATATTAAACAGCATTTTTTTTTTTAAGACACGCCAAACATTTAACTATTAAATTAAATGCAAATTATTAATTTGCCACTTATTATATTATTTCTTTAAACTAAATTTTTTTAATTTTTTCGACATTTAACAATAAATAAACAACACTAAAAAAGTTGACTTAACGATAACAAGTGTTGTTTAAAATGTTACAGAATAGCAATATCGTTAATTTGCTTGTTAAATTTTTTAACAATGACAACTATTGTTAAAATTAATTACAGGATCGCACTACTGAAGGACATGTGTTAAGCGGCCCATACACTTGCAATATTATTGTATATGATATTTGCCATATTATTTCCATTTTGTCCTATATTATGCAATAAGTCGCACTATGTTTTTATTCATTCAATAAAAAGATGAACATAACCTATGGAAATAACATAAACATCATTTCACTTTCTTTTCGTTGTGCAATAAAAATCAAAAGTATTTTGATTGTTGCCAATATATTGTTCCATCATCGTATATCACATACACAATACGTAAAACTGAACAATTTTATTGCAAGTGTATGAGCCGCTTTACTGAGTTGACAATTTTTGGTCTTTGATCGTTTTACTTCAGTGGGTAGAACTGATTTTAGTAGAAACCCGTTGATATTGCCTTAAGTTCTGGTTAAAAACTTCGATATAAGAAAATGCATGTGACATAAAAGAGCAACATATTGATTCAAAATTAATTCTATTGTGAAAAACATATTTTTTTAATGCAAATAGCATAAAAAACTTGCCCGGATCAACTTGCATTTCAATACGAAACTAAAACAAAATTTTTAAGACAGTCATAGAATCTAAGCAAATACCACCAATACGACACAATTAGGGTGATCGATTATTCGACTTTTTTCAATAACCGGTTTTCGAATAGTGCGAATAGTTGCTATTTTAAAAAAACCGGTTTTCGAATAGGCATTTTTAAAATAACCGGTTAACCGGTTTTAATTCTTATACATAAATAACACAATAATAAAATTAGTAATTGAAACAAAAAGTCTATTTGAACAAAAACAATACACACGAAAAGGAACAAGCAAAATACTTATTTATGACTTAGGGGTGTTTTTCCAATTTTATTTTTTTAGTTTTCATTTGTTGGTGGTTAAGCATGTCTATGTTCACAAAATCATATAATTTTTCGTTCATTTGCTGCAAGACCGGCATAAGTCAAAAAATCCATTTCGAGATAAACGCGTTTAAAGTTTTTGATTTGCTTTAATCACTTAGAAAAAAAACGATACATTCTCTTCAAATGGGGAAAGTATAAAAGATATAAAGATGAATTTTATACACAATATAAAGAAAAGCATAGCGAACAATTCTGCTTCACTAACTCCAAAATTGTATTTTTTGATTTATACCGGTCTTGCAGCAAATGAGCGATATGTATTTACTTTGATTTGTTAAATAATATGTATGTATGTATGTAATAAAAAACTTAATATATTTACATATAATTATGAGACGTTATTATTCAGGTAAAAACTTTAAAAATATTTTTTCTTAGTGGCTTCTTTTAAAATAATATTTTAAAAATAAGATGCAGTTCAAGTGTTTTGAGGTAAATTAATTGTTTTCTTTTGTTTTTATAAAACTTGACATTAAAAATTACCTTTCACCTAGGGTACTTGTTGGACTTATAGACTACAAAGCATTGTGTAATCTTTTTAGCCTCTCAGATCTCTTATGACAAAAATTCAAAAATGTGTTCTTTATGTTTGGTTTTTGTAGGGCATTTTGGTGTCTGCATAAATTTAATAGTATTGTTCAGCTCATTTTCTAAATCTTGCTCATAATCGTCGCTTTCTATGTCTTCATTTGAATCTGATCCAGTCCCATCCATACCACTAAATAAACGGTTATAAAATTGTAATGCAAATTCTTTTGTATTAGTTTTGTTAGAATACTTAAGAAAAGAATTGCTAACAGGAAAGTTTAAAGTGTTTAGAATTTTATTTCGCCGCTGGTTAACGCGAAATTTTAAAGATTCCAGTAAATCGATTGAAAGAGGATTTTGAATATTCGACAGTTTTGAAAACAAACATTTAAAACTTCCTTCAGCTTCAACTAAAGTAGCAGAGTTTTTTGACAATTCATTTATGGAAACTTCTAACGGCTTTAAAGTATTTTGCACAACACTTAACGTTTATATATCATTTTTACTAAAAGGAGTCAGTCCTAGTTCTAAAAGAGCATGATTGACACATTTATAAATTCTTAAAAATTGCGAAATCATTTTTAACATTGAGTTTCATCTGTGTCTTACATCGTGCACTAGTTTAAGTTCCTTTTTCTCTTGTTCTTTAACATAAATCTGAAGTTTGTTTTGTTTGTCACTTGATTTGTTGAACATTTTTACACATTTTCTTACGCGGCATAATGTACTCTCATCAATTAAATAACAAACTTCATCTTCCGAATCTTGCTCATGAAATTTCGATTCATCAGAACTTGAATTCTCGATTACACTACAGATGAATACTTAAATTACGGGTATAATTAAAAAATTAAAGGAAACATATATGAATTATAAATTTTTAAAAATAACCGGTTAATTATACCAAAATATCCGGTTTATTTGATATTCGAAAAACAGACATTTAAAACTATTCGACTTGAGCACAACTAAATTAACCGGTTAAAACCGGTCGAATACTATTCGATCGATCTCCCTAGACACAATAGAACACTTTGTGAACTGTCTAATTATTTTAAAACACAAAGTAGAATAAAATGTCCCTTCAAGTTACAAACAAAACATAAAAAAAAAACCTAGAAATTCGTTCGTGCAATTTACCGTGAAATTTGGCTTATTTGAGGGTACCGCAGTTGAGTGGGATATGAACACAAGCTTAATGGATCAAGAAAAATGCTCCATTTTAGAATTATTTAAGTGTGAAACTTACTTAAGCGCGATGAACTTATCCGTGAAGTACTTAAAATGAATTACGTTAGTAACGTTAAACCTGTCTACCGGCAAGTTGATAGTGAGTGGGCCGCTTAAGAGAACGATAATGAGGGACTTGTTATCGCTGGCTTAAGTTGTCGATCGACGTCATGGCTATTTGTTCTTACTCCTAAAAAATATATAAAATCATTTATGTTTTTGAAAAAATGTGTCGATTTTCCATTTGGGTGGCAATGGTTATGTCCTGGACTAACGATTAATATACTTTTTTGCATTCCACTAAATTTTAATAAATTTTGTGTAGACTTATGTAAGTACCTATAAAAAAACTTTTTTAAAAGCTTTTTAAAAATATGTTTAATGTATAAATATAAAGCTTATGAGAAAAAAAACATAATTTTTTACATTATTGAGTTAGATATTTTGGTGAATAACGAACGCCAATACCTTTTTAATGATCGGAGGAATTTTTTTTTGCTAGGAGAATATTGTTGGATTGTCGCAAGGGAAATAAATTAATGGTGCCTATTATGAACTAAATTCGATTTTCGACAGCAGACGAATTAGCTTATCGAACGATTTTTCATTTGGTATTATGGCGCGCATTCGATAAAAATTTACTATTGTGATTTTCTTTACTCACAGTAGTACAATTTCGATCAATAAAATTAAAGTTAAACGTAGCCACGGCGGAATTATGGTTGTTTTAAAATAATTTAGCTTCAGTTGGTTTTCATCCCACTTTTTTACATGCTGAACTTTGCTGCAAATAATTTGGTCAAAAAAGAATTTTGTTCCACAATGAAAATGAACGTTTCCAATTGCTGTTTACGACGTTGGACTTGCTAAAATGAACAAAACTGATAAAGAATATACAAACACAAAAAACTTTACAAATACATAATAAAATGTTCAACAAGTTTTTTACATTTATTTGCACCGTCGGAAGCATATTTGTTTTCGTTGAAAAATTCGATGCACAACGAAATTTTCGACAGTGCTGCCAACTCATAATACCAAATTAACATTCGATAGTCGATGTTCGATAGCCAGCGAATGTAACTCATAATAGGGGCCAATATTTTTTTTTTTTTAATTTGTCCTTAAGATAATTTTGCTCTTTTTAATTTTTACTAAATAATTAGAATTCCTATATTTTGTCTACTATTCTTCCCAACGTTGGGAAAAAGCTTTAACCAACAACCCCATGTATGATTTAAATTCTAAACTAAATCGCTTAAACTATCGTTACTGATAGAATGAATCATTAATTAATTTGGGACAAATTCCTTATAAAATGGGTAATTTAATAAGTGTTGCCAAATACGCTAGCTAGTCGTTAGATTTATCCACTTGTATGCAACAGTTATTTTATTTTCTTTAATTAAAAAAAGATATTTGCTTAACTAATATTTAGGGTAGCTAGAAATTAAATGTAAAACGGATCTTTTTCTACAATCCTTAACGCAAACGACTCATTAAAAAAATTCAAGTTAGTGGAAGATCTTAATTTCTAGAAATTAAAAAACTATACTTCTGAACAGTTTGGGTTTCAAAAATGTTATACTTCTTTGGTATTGCCATCTATAACTTTCTTTAAAGAAAAATAGTGTTCTCAGTTTCCTGATTTATAGTTCTGTAATTTAAACCATGTTTTGCTAAACATTTTGATATTTTTGGTCGTGAAGATTTGACAACACTGCAACAATATCGCACACAGAAATATGCAGGAGTACATAATTAGTGTTTAGCTAAAAAATTCTAGTTGGCATTTACTTTAAACTAGTTGCACTTTTGATTTTTTTCATATATCAAACTATCGTTCTTAACTTTAGGTTGTCATAGGAGCATAACTAGTTTATTATTATGCAGTTTAATAAAAATTTCAAACTACATACTTGAAACTACTTTGAAAGCCAAAGCAGACAGGCGCGAAAGTACGGTATTCGATACCGAACGAAATTTCGATTTATATTGCATTGTTATTTCGATCGATAGCCCATACCGTAATAAGGCCTTATCCAGCCATAGGTCAGCTCATTATTGGTTTGACCTACCAACCATTTAAAAAAAATGGGTTAGATATGTAATGGATATATTTTGAATACCCCCATTCTGAATCAAAAATCTGTTTCACGAAATTTTTTATGGGTTTTTAGATATTAAGCATTCATTTTGCTTCATATCGCCTTTTTTAAATTTAGGCCCTACTTTTGTAAATCGCAACGCAACGCCAAATAATTAGATTGAAAGCAAAAACAAAGTCCTTACTATTTTGTATTTTTGTTGTTGCTTTCTACAGAAATTCTTATTGAATTTTAAAACGGTACTTGAATTTCTGTAGAAAGCAACAACAAAATTACAAAATATTTATGACTTGGTTTTTGCTTTCAATGAAATTCTTTGGCGTTGCGTTGCGATTTACATAATAAGGGCGTTAATATGTATAATTTGTTTAGCGAATGCTTCGTTCTATTGCATAAGAAAAAAAAATAGTAAAAGCTATAGCAAAATAAAATTTCATAAACTCAGTACACAGCAGTAAGAGCAAAAAGTTACTTTTTAAAAATAAATTTAGAAAACTGGCATATGCGGCACATAACAATTATTTTCACTTTCAATAAAAAACTATTAACTTCTAAGTTTGCTTATGATCGTTCACAAAATTCTACATTTTTCTTCAAAACATACGCCAGCAGCAGAAGGGAAAATACAAAAAAATTCTATTGGGAATACAAATTTTAAGGAAACTTCAAACCTTCATTGTCGTTTTTCTTCACTTTGATTTTTGCATATGCGCCAACCAACAATAATGAGCTGATGATATGTATGTTTTTATGTTAGAATAATATTAAACACTTACCTCTGGAACCAGAGAGAGGGATAATATCATTATTTATTTTCCTGTTACGCACACATGTTTCACTTTTGCTTCCCTGCAAATAATAGGACCAGTCCAAACACGCGTGTAAAGAGTAGTCCACAAAGGACCAGGACTAGTCCAAAAGTAACCCAAACGTATGGAAAAAACCTGGTCTATTTAACATTACGATGTCCTAGGAGAGGATCATATAACCCACCTTTGGACCACTAAGGAGTAGTTTTAAAACTACTCCATGGTATATAACCCACCTTTGGACCACTAAGGAGTAGTTTTAAAACTACTCCATGGTATACTCAAGAGGATTAGTTTTGAAGTCGTTTAAAAACGAAAGCACGTCGTTAAAAAACGAAGACATGTCGTCTCACTACAAACACTTTTTAAGAATGACATGGTCCATGCTTGCATTACATCGGACCAGTCCATGGAGTAGTCCATTTTATCAAAATGGGTCAGGTGGTCTAATTTTATTTGCTGGGTTCATACCCCGTTGGTGGAAGCAGAACTCTCAATAATCAAACACCAGTGGAATGGCCCGATATGATTTTCGTTACCATTCTACTTTAAAAAAATTATTTTTTTTTTCATTTAGTGTTGTTGTCTTTCCTACAACAAATAAATAAATTGTTATTGTTTACCTAATTTTGTAGTGCTGTTGCTGTTCGTACAAAAAGCGGCGTCACATAAATAACCTGTATTATTTCCACAATTAAGGCAGGTAATCCGTTGAAAGTTGATTATTCTTACTGTTTTACATTCCTGTTACCGTCAGCTAACTGGGACTTTACTAGTTTCGGTTTTAGCTGTAGGATAATTATGAATGCATTTCATAAAACGAACGTACATGCTTCGAAAAAATAACTCTTCAAAAAAGAAAAAAGCAATAATTATTCTTTGAACAAGCTGAAAATTTTATAACAATGACTCTAAATAATAATCATAATATGCAACTGTTCTAAAATTTTAAAAATAAACAAGAGAATATCAACGATTTATTTATTCATTCATTAATTTTGTACACATGCACGCACATATAAGCTTAATATTAGGCATTTAGTAAGTATCCAAGCAAACATTTATGAGTGATATCACAAACCCAACATTGCTAAACGATTCTTTAAACATTTGCGAATGAGTAGAATCTTTCTTTAATATTTAAATATGTAATAATACCAACATAATGCTTGTAGTCGTTAAAATATTGTTTGTTGGGTATGCACGTTTGAGTTTGTGTGGCTGTTGGTAACTGTGAAAACTAATATTTGTAAAATTGTAAATTTTTAAACAGAAATTATTATTAAGGATGTTTTTTCATTTGTAAAAATGCCAACAACAAAAACCTCTGATGCCGAATATTTATAAATCATTAATCTTGTGTAAATATTCTATTTATTTAAATAATATACCATAAGCAAAACAAACAAAAAACCAACAACAACAAAACACTATTAATAATAGTTATTAGAAGTATGTATTTATGAAAACGGTTATAATCATAATACTTAATGATCATTATGATTTCAATGACAATGTATTCGTTTATTAAATGACCGATTTATGTAAATCCCATTGTAAAATGAGTTTTTCTGTTTTGGTGGCAAAATTTCGAACGACAAAAAAAACAATTAATTAGTTAAAACAAAATACAACAAGAAATAAATATAAACAATTACAACAACTATGTTATACAAACTAGAAATAAGGACGAAAGGATTCTGCACAAGATTGTATGTATTTGTATAAAATAAATTTATTACAATTTTGGCTTAAAAATCATGACTACACCAAACAAAAATAAAAGTAAAACATTAAAATTATGTAAAACGTTAAAGTTGAAACGAAAAAACTATCAAATATCAAATGTTAAACAAAAATATTGTAAAAATTAAGTAAATAAATTAAAAAAAACAATTAAATAAATGCATAGTTAAGCATTTATAATAATCATATACATACATAGATATAAATAAATAAATACTTATATACATACATACATATTTATGTATTATAAATAGATTTTACGATTATTGGTTTATTTATTTTTTAAATTCAAACAAATACAAATTAAAAAAAAAAACAATTAATCATAATAATTATTTAATATAAAAAAATCGTAATAATAAATTATGTCTTCCGATACAGTAATGACGTAAAACAGTGTCACTGAGAATGAATAATCTTAAGATTGTTATTTAACAATAAATATTTATATAAAACTAATCTCATTTATGTATGTATATTGAAAAGGAAAAACAAGAATGTATTTAAAGTAAAACTTATTTAAGCACTTTTTTATACTTGATACAAATATTAATTAAAAAGACAAGAGTGGCAATTAATATATTAATGGCTCGAAACATCTGCAGATGAAATGCAAGTACATCGGTCAGGAGCTGAAGACTTTTTTCCTTTTATTTTACTACATAATTTTATTTTTTCATAAAAACTAAAAAAATCATGACAAAACCTAATCATGTAATTCTAAAATTGTGTTAAGTTCGACATAAAAACGGCTAATATTGGATAAGAAGTAACTAAAAGAATCGTTTAAATGAGTGCATAAATGTATGCAAATAATACGACTCGTCCCTACACGCATGTAAAATATGTTCAAAAATGGACTAGGACTAGGACCAAAAATAGCCCAAGTGTATGGAAAAAACATGGTATATTTAATATTACGGACCATATAACCCAGCTTTGCATTACCACGTAGTAGTCTTTATACCATGTTCGCACGACAGCGTTTTTCGTAATTCACTCTCTCATTCCTAATTCACAGCCTAATTATGATCAAAATTACACAATTACTTTAAAATCAATGTAATCTCTAATTTGTATCGGGTTTTTTCCATCACCAGCTGTCAAAGCACTAAAAAACAAACATTAAATAAAACAAAAACAATAGTAAAGGAAGTAATTATATATGTTTTATAAAATTTAATGGAATCCAAGAAAGAAAATAAATATTTTACATGTATGTATGTATTCCTTTGAAATAATATTTTTTACTTATTTCTTCTTTCCAATCTTAATACAAGTAACCGCAAACAAACAATTGCATTTAGCAATAAACAAAGTTAATAAAAAAAGAAGAAGAACGGTCAAACCCGATTAGGAAAATGCCGTGCGAACATGGTAATTCAAATAAGTAATAAAAACAGGGAGCGAAGTAATCCAAAGCTCCGTGCGAACATGGCATTAAACTACTCTATGTTCATACATAGTGCCGGCCACACACTTCAGGTTTGGCTCGTCAAGTCTTGAGTTTTTAGGAGATAGGCGAAAAGAAATGGCATTCTCTTTTCCTCTCTCTCCTGAAAGCTCAATACTTGACAAGTCAAACTTGATGTGTGTGAATCGGCACAAAAAAAACCAGGCGCAGTAAGCACGAACAAGGGGAGAGTGCTCACCAAAATTTAATGAAAATTTAAAGAATTTATCAAGGATTTTGAAACCCAACCAACAAAATACAAACACGTTCAAAAAACGCCATTCACTTTTGAAAATTCATTGATTTTTAAATAAACTAGTGATTTTTTGTATCTCGAAAACCTGACGTGATAGAGAAAAACCAATTACAGATACAGAAAGATATTTGTTTGCTACAGTCCAAAACCTTGTTGGCAAGGGTTTTTCTTCGTTTGGCAACATCGTTTTAACATATTGGCATTTGAGCGCTTTTTAGAGAATTTCTACAAAAAAAAAATACTATTGGGGGATTCACAAGGTGTCATAAAGTCATAAGTCTTAAAATAATAACATGAAAATATACGACTGTTGTGAACAACCCCTCATAATTTAGTGGTATATTTTGAATTTAAATCAGCTGATTTAAAACAAATATATAAAATAAATGTTTTCCAAAAATAAAAATATTTTTTAATTCTAATCCATGAATTAATAAATTAAATTAGATCTTTCCTGACTATTTGCCATTTTTCAGACGCAAACCACAAATAAATTTCATTTTGTTTGTTTACTAAACATCAGAGTCCTAAGCTCTGCTAAGCCGATCTAATTTGACGCCACAAGTGTTTTGTTGCAAAAATTGCTAGCCGCCGGTTTAATTCGGACGTTAGCCGGATAAAACTATACCATCAACGGCGACGGCTACAAAAACTAATGCGGTTCGGCTCAGCCGCTCAGCGCAGGTCTCTTCTGATTAATTACGACAGCACAATAAACATACCAAGCAAAGTTCTATTAATTTAAGACACCTTTTTGTTTACAAAGCAACAACAATTTTTTTAAGCCATTGTAAAATGTTAGAACATTATGACAATAAACCATGATAGCACACCTTGGGAATACCCCATATGTACAAATATAATATTATTTGCAATATTAGTAGCATATATTTTTAATATATAAATTTCTTGGTTGAGCTGGAGCTCGAACCTGAGTTGAATTTACATGTTTCAATAATCGCCACATTCTTTCATCAGAATTCTTTGAGTTCTAACGACGGCACCACGGCGGTGCCTGCCAGCCAACAATCTTTAACCAGTGGTACTGGTGGTTCGAAATTTGCTGTTATAACCATTTTCAATTTGATATTGCATGTTGCTTCCTTTCCTCTGTTTTTTCGTATTCTTTCTGTCAAGACTTTGTCTTGAAAACCTTTTTTGTTCACTTTCGTCGGCATTTTATTTGTACAACTTGAAGTACAAATGTAAACATTAGACCTTGTGCCACAGCTATTTTTTAGAACAATTGTGATTTTTAGTTGAACTGTTCATTTTAATTTTGATTTTTTTAAAGAATTCTGATGAAAGAATGGCCTTCATAATTTAATTGAAATTAAATTTGATGAACTCAAGCCTAACTAAAAATATCAAAATTAAAATTAACAGTTCAACTAAAAACTGCAGTCAAAGTAGAAAAACTGCAATTTCTTCCACATTTTCATTTGTCATTTTGGCCAAAAAAACTGTTGTTTTGACTTCTGATTCTGATTTTGGTTACGAATGCAGTTTTTAAAAAGCCTGCTTTTTATTAATTTTTCTGAGTATTTGATTTCATGTGCTTTCTTATGAGCCATAACTCAGGAGATTATTTGCATAATTTTAGGAGCTTAGGAATATCAAAATTTCCTCAGTTCACAGTTTCAATTAAAATATGGCGCAACATTTATTAAAAACAAACCTTTAAAGCAACACAACATTATAGATTGTGGCTAACACATTTCACAGTATATTGAACTAAGGATTTTGATAATTGCCAATATATTGTGCAATCCAAAATTAACCCAAACTTATGGAAAAACATTACGATGCCCTAAAAAGGAGTAGTCTTATATACTTAAGAGGATTAAACCTGTCGTTTAAAAACAAAGACATGTCGTCTCACTACAAACAATTTTTAACAATGACATGGGCCATGCTTGCATTACATTGCACAAGTCCAGGGAGTAGTCTATTTGATCAAAATGGATCAGGTGGTCCAATATTATTTGCAGGCACCCTATAAAAATGCCCCGAACAGTGCCAACCTTGACAACTGAATTTGTGTAGTGAATGGCATAAGACAAGTGTCAATTTATTTGAGCGAAACTTTAAGACTTGTAATTTGCTTGATTTCCTCATTACAATTTTAATTGTCTTTTATGTCATAAAAAAATTAAAAACTAAAAATTGTGTTTAAAAAATAACTGTTTTCTTTTAACGCCAAAGTTGTCATTTAATAATAAAAAAAAATGTACCATTGTAGGTCTATGCGAAACGCCTGCAAATTTTTTGCAGCTTTGTGTTTTTCTTGTGCAATTGCTTTTGTAGCAATTGTTTTTGACATTTTTACCATTTTCTACATAAACAAAGCTTCCGTTCTTGACATGTACAAATCTTTGTACCGCTTGCTTACCTGAGAGTATACTTGTCATATGGAAACGGGGTGTTAGTAGATGTTTGAAAATGTATTCTAGAATCATTTAAAAATCAGCGCATATCCAGTATTTGGGAAAATGATATTTTTTAATAATAACGGAAAATGCAGTCAACAACTGTTAAAAAGATTTATACCCTGCGTAATTTGTCAAAAGTTCTGTCAGTTAAAATACGTTCGAGATATAAATGTTACTACACAAGTAAAAAAAAAAATAAGTTGTGTGGCACTCCACTAGTGTTAGAGTTATACGCCATCAACACAAATAATTGGCACTACAAAGTTTACAAAAAAAAAGAGTTAACGTAACAACAGAGTAGGGTTAACAATAGAAAAGCCTCACAATATTTTAACACATTAAACTTTATTTTTATAATTTTCTTTGTAAAAAACATTTTTAAGAAAATTATTTTTAATAAAAGTGATTGCAAATTAACACTTCACATACATATTTTTGTTTCGAACGCAAAATTATTTAACGTCCAATCGAGCCAGATTCACAATGAATGCAACATTTTCAATTGGTATTCACAATTCCAGCAACAAACCACACATTTTTAAATTGTACACTGAACAATATTAGGTATCCAATATAATTTTTTAAATTTTCATTCAAAACTTATAAAAATTATCGTAAACGCTTTTAACAACTTCATACAAATTGTTGCTAAAGTAAAAGAAGATTTTCTTCTGAGATTTTTTGAAAAATAAAAGGAAAATCTGTATATGAAGTACCTTGAAAAAAAGGAGCCAGAAGAAAAAACAAAATGTTGCTTTCATTGTGAATGAAGCTTGATGCGTCACTGTTCAATGAATTTGTATAAAATGTAAAGATTCTTATGAACTGCAAATGACATGTGCATTAAATTCGTATTGTTTAATTTTAGTGTAAAAAAGTTAAGTGTAATTAAATTTATTTTTAAGACTTTAAATTCTCTCATAAAAATCAAATTGTACTACTCGCATGTAAAATAGCAACACAATTCTATAAAACAACAAAAAAATAAAAAAGACAATAATAAAAAAAAAACAACGAATCAATAGAATTTCGCCAATGCACACACAAAAATACATAGCGTCACCTTAAATGAGAAGTGCTCTAAAATTGCATAATTTCAGTTTTAAGCTTAAGTTAATTAAGTTTTTAAAAAAATATTTTCTAGTGTGTTCTCATAAAATTTTCGCGAAATAGTTTTCATTAAGATGTCTGTTAAAACCGTTTCAATTTCTTGACATTAATAAAATATTTTTTTTTAAGTGTAACAACACACACATGGACACAACTGTATGGATGTTTAAACGTATAAATGTGCTTGTAACCATGAAAATTTTCCACAAATGTTATTTTTCATTTTAAACGCATTAAAATTAAAATATTCCGTTTGCTTGTGATTTAGAATTAAATCCTTTTTTTTGCAGTTTTTGTTTTAATTGTTATCAACATTAAACTGCAGGAACAAATACTAACACACATTTACTCATACAAAAAAACACGTTTCAGCGAATTTGTACCCCACAGTTCGGAAAGCAGCGAAATCACAATTTGTAATACTTATATGTATATGTATATATAAATTACTTTTGTTCCTAAAAGGAGCATATGGCCTTAACGATTGTGTTCCATTCTTTTTATCTCGTTCCACGTTTTGTTGACTTTTGCTATTTCGGTGTCTAGTTGTCGACGCCAGGTGTGGCTCGGCTGCCTTGGGGATTCCAGTCTATTGCGTTTCTGGTGATGTCGGCTTGAGGTCTTTGCAGGGCATGTCCAGTCCACCGCCATTTCCGTTTTCACAGCACAAATTGTTCGAATCCGTAAATGATTTCTTTCGAATCGAAAGACGCAGTAACCCCCAAGATCTATTAGGTGATATTTATTGCGATATAATATGTAAAACGTGATGGCATTTATAAGCAATTACAAAGCGCGACACAAACAAACGCATAGGGTTCCAGGTAATTTTGACTTGTTATATCCGAAAATTTTACTTATATAAGTAAAACCTGACAACCGATAAGACTGGAGGACAAATCTCTTCAAAGAGGTTAGAAAAACAATTCTGCGTTGACCAGTATACTGGAATGTGGCCTCATGACCAATATTTTTCAGTTCAAATGAAAACTCATTAAACAGAAATTATGAAGGATCAGCATAGGTTGTTTTTATTGCTTGGAATATTTTATACGTTGAAAATTCGTTAAAAGTTTAAGATTAAAATCGAAATCGAAATAATATCTTTTAAAATTTTATAAGGTTTTGCATGATCACTTGTATGTATCTTTTCTCATTTGTATCTTAATTGAATTATAAATTTAGCTTAAACAAGACTTCTAAAAGAAAAAATTATTAATGTTTATAGGGACTAATCCAATGATCTCACTGTGTACAAATTCTTAAAATTAGAAAATTGCTTTTATGTAAAATGCAGATAATGGGTTCTTAATAAATTTATTTAAAATTTAAATTACTCCCCGTAATTATGTATTTAAAATAACGAACGTGGTAATTGGTGTGAAAACATTTTGAAATCTTCTTGCATTAATGAAATTAAACTAGAATTTTTATGGGCTGCAGGGTTTGTACTTGAATTTGTATGCAAACTTACATTTTAGTATAAATGTCTGCACAAGTACGTGAGAAAGTATGCTGCTGCGAACACATTCATACCCAGTCAATATTTTATAAAATAAATAACACAGATCTGCGATAAAAAATTTTTTTTAAATAATTTCATATAACACGAGTAGATATTGGTCTTTATATTACATATAAACTTCGTTGAAAAATATCACGTCACATTTGCGAGATAACGTTACATTTGTATTTTTCGCTACATTCTTCTCTTTCGGGAGCCAGCCAGAGTAAAATGCTAATTTGATTGCAGTGTCTTATATCGGGTTTAAAAGACTAGAGTTCATTAAAGATTTTAACCTTTTTCACCAATTTTTTACTTTTGGAAGATGGAATTAATAGCAAAATCCATAGCGTTTTATTTTTATTGTACAGCCCAGCATCCTACCCAGAACGGCGCCTGAAATGAAAGTAAAATTTTAAAACTACAACTGTACCGTTATCTCGCAACGTGGTATGAATCTTATTAATATCGATCGGTTCCCGTTAGTATTACGAAAACTGCCACAAATAATAAAATAGTTTGAAAAAAAACTTTTCAAAATCTATAATTCGCAGGTAAAAAACTTAAAAGTAAAACTTGAACGTGTGACTGCAGTGTAAATCATTTTATTCATGAATGAACAAAAGCAAAATCTATTTTATTCTTTATGTTCAGAAATTTTAACAAATAGATTTCTAATTCTTCTGAAATATGAAAAATGATGCGTTTTTTAGCGTTTATACACGAACAATTTTGAACTCTGTTTTACGGCGACCGTACACGACATGTATTTGTCATCTGACATGTCAAATTTCCCACTGCAAAATACATACATGTCGTGTGTGACCTTTTTAACTTTGCTTCTGTAAAAGTCAGACACAGTCATCTGACAAAATTTCAATTAGAGCGTGCTCTATTTTCTTCTGACAAACCATTTGACATCAGAAATCTATGCCGGGAAGAAACCGGCAGCGGCGTCCACTATTGACGGAATCATTAGCCGGCTGAAGTTAATTTTTTACAATACCGAGATATGTTTGATCATCTTACCATTGAATAGGATTTATGTGAATATATATATATATATAAACCGTTTTATTATAAAATCCAAAATTGGAATCTTTGAATTAAAAGAAAAAAATGTTAAGATGGCTAAACTATTTAACGGCGCAACCAAAAAATTGCATGGCGGCAGCAAGCTGAGCACGTCTTTGGTTTCTGCAATAACAATGCGAAAAAAACAGAGACAATGTCAGAAGCAAATTACATGTACGTTTGTGACCGAATATTATAAACCTTACCTAGCGTTTCCACATGCAAGTAAAAGTTCGAAAAACTCAATACACTCACACTTTTTTACTTACACCATCACATTTTTCGTACTTTCAGCCAATCGGCTGCTTCCTCGATTTTTCGTCGATAATACGTATACACTACTTGCAAGTAATTACTTGCATGTGGAAACGCCGGGTTATGTAAAACAGCGATTTTGACAGACATGCACAATTACATGTGTCTTGAAAATTTGACATGTCAGCTGACAAAAACATGTCGTCTATATGCTCCTTTAAATAACACGGTCAACAGCTTGTGATTTAACAACAGATTGATTTTTTTGAGTTTTGTTTAAAGTCTTATTTAATTAAGACAAAAGTATGGTAGCACTACTCAATACAAAAAAATGTCATAAAAAAGTGTAGTTATTTACAAGGTGGCCTCCAAAAACAGTTGTTTTCTATTGCTTTGACTGTTGTTGTAGCATTGGATTAATATTTTGACCACCTTGCTAAGTTTTTCCAATGGAAACTTTAAATAAATTTAAATGCACCACATCGGCACAGAGCATACAGAGGTGTCAGAGACAAAAAATATTGTGTTTTTTTCTGTCTCTTTCTGCGAAAGCTGCCCTTTTTGCATTTTTTGTTTTGATTACGCAATTCGTGTTGATAGTAGCGGCCTGTTTTTACACATTGCCACTTTACTACCAAAAAACATTTTCTTTCTCTTTCTTCGAAAGCTGCCCTCGCAACTGATTTGGGCCTTTTTCACACGTCACTTTTTACAGTTCTGTGTATTCTGTGACATCGGTGAATTAAGTGACAAATAAGGTCATGTCAGATAAAACTTCTTCGCTTTGCGTGACGTTTCTAACTTTGACAGTAAAGCATAACGCAAAAGGTGTATGTCATAATAAACACTTTGACAACACACTCGAATTGTTTGTTAAAAATAAATAAATAAAAAAATTGTACTTCCAGACTGTCAAAGCGCGCAAAAAGATGAGAGTTGTCTAACTTTTCGCTTCGCTCTGCGTTATAAGTTCTTTATATGACATGTTTCGTATAAGTATGAATATTTCATATTGAATGTCAAAGCGAATCTCTAACGCAACGCGAAGCAAAAGTTATATCTGACATAGCCTTTATGTATTTATGGTGTGTGTGAAATGGTAGCAAAGTACCAGTGTTACCACCAACAAAATTCCAAATTACATTTGAGATGATGCAAAATTACCCGATTTAAAGGAAATTACACATGATATAAAATTGAAGTTTTATTTAAAACAAGACACAACAGACACATTGAAAGAAGATCAATATAAGTCAAACTGTTAACATTCTTATTTAAAATTAATTAACATTAAAATATATAACATTAAAGACTAAAAAATAATTAATAAAACTCCTAAAAAAAATGAGTTAACCTTCCATATTTGGTTGCATACATCTAAAGGCTAGTTTACACGGTAATACATTGTATTACGACATTATGTAGAATGAGAAAAATCATACCATGTAAAAGCAAAATGTATTGAGTAAGAGAGAATACGAACACAAAATCTGACAAGCGGTCGGTAAATGATTTTT
This sequence comes from Pollenia labialis, assembly GCA_949318255.1. NCBI lineage: Eukaryota > Metazoa > Arthropoda > Insecta > Diptera > Polleniidae > Pollenia > Pollenia labialis. The sequence continues at coordinate 48,592,861 of OX439141.1, forward strand.
TTCTAAACCATTTTAGAAACTTATGTATTTTCATCACACCAGAGTTGTATTTTAACAGAGTGTATTGAGGGTGGTAGCATTTTTATACAATTACAAAAACAACTAAAATCAGCTCAGGAAATTTTCATGTTGTTTTTGTAAAAATTGTAAAACTGCAACCATCTGATTTTTTGCCATTATTTTTGATTTTACTTGTACCATCCGTGTAAACATGAAAAATACATACAACAGATTTTTATTTTTTTCTTTTTAACACGGAGAGAATTTCATAATATTTTGATTCTACAAAGTCGTAATACATTGTATTACCGTGTAAACTGGCCTTAAGGAAGATTCAAAATTCTTATTGCAATTCCTTTATAAGCCCGAGTGAGCTCACGTAAGGTTAACTGTCAAACGAACTGCCATACTGCTCTCACTTTTTGCTCAGGCACATCATCATATACAGATAGATTTATGCTCGAACAACGCCACCAAATTACCAAAAATTACTTTGAAAGTCAACCATCGATTTTCGCCTCTTAAAGGCGACCTTATGATTTAAATGATGCAACTCATTTTTTAACAAATGAAGGCGATGTGTTGATTTAGAGAAAATAAACTGTCAATAAGACTTCAAGGCCGTGCGATGTGACACCTCTTGATTGCTTTCCGTAGTGCTGTGAAGTCACTGGTTTATGCTGATAAACCAGCAACAATTGACGTCTTGGTGGTCAACATTGCTCATTTTATTCGTGACATGCAGCCAGAAATTCTCGAAAAAGATGAACAAAACTGGACGTCTGCAATGCGTTTCGTTTTAAATTTGTTTAAAATCAGTTTCAAATGGTTATGCAGTGTATTTATCTGCAATTTAAATTCATTTGTTTTGTGTTTTCTACCATTTTTAGTTTCATGGTTGTAAAAATAAAGGGTTGTAAAAATAACTAAATGCCCGGCAGGGTTTTATACAACTGTTCCTTTTGCAATTCAGTTATAGAACTGTTAAGGGCGTTAAATATTCTTCAAACTAAAGCATTTGAAAGTTTGCAGACACAAATAAAATTAATTATATGTTGGAATATTGGAAACATTTCTACCCCAAGGCTAGTTCGAATAACTTTTTTCAATAAACTTCTGGATCTAAGCCACTATGATAGTCATCATTATCCGAATCTAAGAGCCCATCTTGCGACATTTATTACCAAACTTTTGAAAATATATATTTAATGATTGAAGTCTTTTTCTATGGTTCAGAAGACTGCGCATTTTTATCAACAATATTTAAAAAGAAATAAATGTCATCACTGAAATTGAATCTTGATTTTATTTGGGTATCTGAAGTAAGAATTTTAAGTAACACCTAAGAGAAATTACACACGCTCTACCCACGACAGCAAAAATTATATCAAATTCGAGTAACTACCCACAAAGTTGCAACGCTGCGAAGTACTCATGGAAGTAAAATTTTGACACTGTTGTGGTGAATAAAAGTGTACATTTTGACATTAGCGTAGAAATTCTTGACAATTTTAATTCACCATAGAACTTTGCTACCGTTTCACCCACATCCTTAAGCTGTGTTCACATTATGTGTATTTGTCATGTGGATTGTCACTTTTTCACATGTTAAATATGTACATATCGTCTGAACCCCTTCAAACACTATCATGTGTTATTTCTCTGTGTACAGTACACATGACAATTTTGATTTAGAACGTGTTCTATTTTCAAGTGACAAAGCATCTGACATCAGCTGTTTTTTATTAACAAAATTGTTTGTGGCGGCAAAAATTAATTGAAATTGTAATACATAAATATTAAAATAGTAAATAAATAATAAAATAGATAAAAAATGCACAAATTAATTATTAAAAATGTTTTTATTATTTTTGATAGGTTATGTCAAATGTACGTTACATACCATTATGTGAACATGTAAATTAAAAACCTTATGTAAAACTCAAATTTTGACATACACATGAAAACACATGTGGGTAGAAAAGTGACATTCCATATGACAAATACACATAATGTGAACACAGCTTTAGTGAAGAAAAGAATTTTGTTTTTAAAACGATTTTTAACATAAATGTATTTTAATATCAATCCCAAAAATTGGGCATTAATGAGTTTTAAGTACTGGAAAAAGATTGCGATATTTTAAAGATGAAATACCAAATGCTAGCTGGGTAAACACAGACAGACTTTTCATTATTAATATTCAGCATAATTTTACCAGAGGATTCGCAGTCAGTGAAATTAATTGCAACAATTTACAAATGAATACCTCAACAACAAAACCTAACAAACAGTTAAAAACATTTATACATACATATGTACATATGTATGTATGCATAACTGTAAATGTTCTTATTTGCGCTTCTCCTCTTGTTTTACTTTTCCTAAAAGTGTTGCCAAATTGCTTTAGATCTACTTTCACAATTCCTCTTGAAATCTGTAATTATTAAAATAAATAAAGCGTACAATACAATTGGTTTAGTTTTGTGTTGTATTCTGACGTAAATAGTCTCCGTTCCTAATCGGATATGCCAAACACCGATTTGGAGAATGTGAAACAAAAATCGACCGAAATTCTCATTTGTACTGAATTGTAGTTTATTGGAGCACAGTTTAATGTTTGACTTGTTTTTTAATTCAACTATATTTGATTATTAAACTTAATTCAAAACATTTTAATATTTTATCGTTATTTAAAGAAATTATTACTAACTATGTATGTATATTGTGAGGAGCACCCCGTTAATCGCTTCCAGGGCCATTTATATACATAAATTGTTTTGTAAAAAAACACGCTTGTTATATTCGGTTTGTATATTCTATTTTCCCGTTTTATTTATTTTCTTTTACAACTTTACTTACATTTTTATTTACACGAGATTTCTAAGAAACTTCTGCTGCCTGGTGAAACCTGTGTTATAACCAGAGCCAGTGCCCTACCACTCCTACCCATCGTTTACCTTGGATGTAAATGTAAATCCAAGACTACACTGAGGCCCTTTGATTTCTGGTTGCAAACCTCAGTAATGTCTATAGCTTAGCCCTTAATCAGTGCTCTACACTCCTTCCTGACTCGATGTAAATCTCAGTCACGATAAGTCGGATTTTAATCCTCCACGCTGTACTGGATGTAAAACGAGTGCCTTATTCTTCACTAACAAAGAATGAGTGTTACCGATCAACTATTTATCTACTTGTACTGTTTATTGTTTTCCTATGTTTTATTTTTATACTTACCGGCTCTGATACAACGTCTTACTTTGCAGCAGGGATGATTAATGACATTTTCTAAATTGTACTTAATTAAGTAAATAATTGTACTTTTTGGCCCTAATTGTACTAAAAGTATTTTTTACTAGTTTTATTATTAAAATAACAGAAAATGTACGAAAATGTACATTAAAATTTTAGCTTGGCTTTTTTAGAGTTGATAGTGGAATATTTTTTTTTTATATTCCTCTAACTCCCACTGGAGCATAGGGCGCCAAATTGGAAAAGCGGATAAATACGTTTAACGCAGTAATAAGCCCAAAAGATATTGTCTAAGGGCCGTTATGCGGGACCTACACATTGTAACTGGTCGCACATTTGAGTTGAACAGACCAGTTGATCGTTCGCAGCACATGCTACAATTTTTTAACCAACTTTTCATTGGGCTTTATTAAGAAATTATTTTAATAGAGTCAACACGGATACCGATTTTTTAGCACTAGTGGCGATAAACGAAGTGGAGTAAGAAGAGGAGCAAGAAAAGAAAATAAATAATAGTTCCGGTAGTTTTTATATTCTTTACTAAAATTGTGCATTTGAATTTCGTATTAGTTTTTTTAAAATATTGTTTACTTCGCATGCTGTTGCTTTCAAAACGTCGGAATGAAAATGAAAAAAGAAAGATAAAATCGCCATCAACCAATCTGAAAGCTCAAATCAAATTGATGACCAACCACACCTCTAACGTAACAAATGGTTGTACAACTTGATCGAATTGTACAAGTCGCAACATTTAGGGCCGCACTATACCCCTTTTCTCGAAACTTTAAGAAAGCAAGCTTAAAAGTTTTCATTTATTTATAGCAGCAAGATTCATTAGACTGTAGTAAATCTTTTGTCTGAATTAAATTCTATGCAATAATCACAAAAAGGCTTTCTTCTGATATTTGGAAATTTTTAAATTGTACTAAATATGTCATTGGAGCACTTCAGTACTTTTGACAACTGTACTAACTTTATCATCCCTGCTTTGCAGTCCAAAAATAAAGGGACCTTAAAACTACCGCTTGTGATTAGATGTAAGTCCATTGTCCCCCAATACAATAATTAAAAATGGTGCATTATTTGTTTGAAAAAAATTGATCACAATTTTGGTCTCCACAATATAACCATAAAATCATATAAAAGTTGTTACATGCCATATCCAAATCCATATGTCATAGAACATCTCTGTCAAAATTTACAAATACAAAATGTTAATAATATTTGCTTTTACACCTTCGTGTAAAGAGTATACTATGTAAATAAATAAAATTTAATGTATATTTGCCGCCACAAACAAATGGCTTGCAAAATAGCTGATGCCAGTTGGTTTGCCAGTTTAAAGTGGAACACACTATAATCGAAAATTTTGACACTGCTAATTCAAGCTGACATTTACAAAAGCAATTTCTTTTTTTTTTGCTTTAACACGACATGTATGTATGAATTTGGCAGTGGGAAATTTCAGTACTCTGCAAAATACATATTGTCTGAAACCACCTTTAACAAACTTTATTTTAAATAATTATCAGTTTCACAAAGGTAACCAACCCACTTTTGTTAGTAACGAACTGAACCACTCAATTACTCTAATAAAACTAAACTAAATATTTATGTGTCAGGCATAAAAATATCTGGCAACACTTCTACTAAAACGAAGAGCGTACTTAGGATACGTGTTCACCAGAAAAAACTTTTTTTAAAATTCTTGGGAATATTAAAACGGGCATTATCAGGAATTGTGTTCTAATGGTTTTGATCCGAATTTTAAATTTTTGTTTTTTAACAACGAAAAAGCATTTTGGTGTAATTTGTATTCGTTTGTTAAGGTAAAATCCTAAACCTATGAATATCAACGACTTTGGAGCGAGCACATGATGTTCGACTTATTGGCCTACAAATTTTTATACCCTCCACCACAATTAGTTGTGAAGAGGGTATATTAAGTTTGTCATTCCGTGTGAAACTTTTTTATTATTCATCTCAGACCCCATAAAGTATATATATTCTGGGTCCTTGAGTGATTCTAAGTCGATTTAGCCATGTCCGTCTGTCTGTCCGCCTGTCCGTCTGTTGAAAACACGCTCACTTTCGAACAACTCAAAAGAAATTAACAAACTTGGTGCCAAATTGCTTGTAGTTATCCTAAGCAGTTTGGGATTGAAATTCAGCAAAATCGGTGCAGTAGGACCAGAGCAATGAATCAAAATGTGGAACCACCACCTAAAAAAAATTATAATTTTGTTACAAAAAATAACATAAATGGTGGAACAAGGCACGGAATGAGATAAGATTTTGCAAAAATTTGTTTTATGCGACTGGAAATCACGCTGCAAAATTTCTTGAAGTTCCGTCCTAGGCCTAGGCTATCATAACAAAATTTGGTACGTCACAGTTTTTTAGGACTAGAAATAACACTGTGAAATTTCGTGAAGATCGGTCTATAATTTACCCTAGGCCCCATCTAAACCCTACTATCGGAAAACAGTTTAGTACGCCTTAAGCCGTAATAAATAATGCTATCAAAATAAAATTAAATACTTCACTACTCACAATAATAAATTTCGTGATGCTCGGTTCAATGTGTTTAACATAATTAAACAGGAATGTCAGGTTTTTTTAGTTCAAGCTCGAATGTTTCTCAAAATAAGTTCCTCTCAGTTCTATCACCTGAAATATTTATATTGTGATACGATGAGAACATTAGAAGTCAATTCCAACTATTGTAGTGCAAAAGACAATCTGTGCAAATTCTTTTGTACTCTCACAAAGTAAATAATATGATAATTCTCCCAAATCGCAATTAAAAAAAACCTTGATTTTTACTTTTAACCAATAATTTCCAAATCAAAAAATATTATTCAACTTTTACAGCGTATAACAAAAAAAAAAAAAATGTAAGCAACACAGATCCAGAATTTTTACAGTTATTCGTGTTGAATTTTATCTTCTTTTATATGGTACCAAATACTTACACGAAAAACTAACTTCATTTTTGATTTAATCCTCGTTTTTGGTTTAAATTATTAATCCTCTGTGCGATGGTTGTAGAATTCCGATAGATTAAACTTGTCCCCTTTAGATAGAAGTCTATTTAGGTTTTCTTAAAACATGAGTAGTTGCAATGTAATTAAATAAATCCAATACACATTCTAAATATTTAATATAATTTTTGCATTTCTGTGCTCCCAGAAATAATAAAATGCCGGGAAATTATGAACCCTAAGTGAGATATACATGCATATAATTTATTTTATTTTTTACTACGGTGGCGATTTTTGAGCAGGAATGGTAAAACAATGATTATGATGGCCGCCAAAAGTGGCACGAAACATTCATGGATAAGATAATGAGCTGAAACGTTTGTTTAAAAAGGAATGAGAAGTAAAAGGGAATCAACAGAAGGATAAAAATGTGGCACTTTTTAATGCAAATAAAACAAAACACTCCAACAACAATTCAACATATTAAAAAAGAGACTTAAATGCGCAATTATGTACGTTATTTAAGCATCTACTTAAGTTGGTCGTCAACAACAAAATCGTGTCGGAAACAACACAAGATACAAAGGCATCAGTACCATCAGCTCAACCACATTCAATAATAAAGAATGCAAAAACAAAGGCAACAACAACTGCAAAAATCGCAAATATGTACCACTGTTGGGATCTGACAGTTCTTAAATTGTACCGTTCTCAATGGCGAAATTGTACCAAATTGACGTAAATTGTACCAAGGCTTCGCTGCAATATAAAAAACCATACAAAGTAATTCATAACAGCACAGTATTTAAAGGCTATAATTCGGACCCATGAGCAATCATGGGCCAGCCAAAACAAAATTATGTTAGGAGTTTAAGATTCATGTGAAAGTTCTTTGTTGAATATTATTACGATATCTTCATCTACACGAGATTGTTTGCCCTTTCGTATTTTAGGAAGCACAACATTTTTTAAGACGTAGTAAAAGTTATTGTAGCCAATTTGTATGTCAATACCAACATTTGTAATGAAATAACGGCATTTAAAGCGTTCCGAGAGTAGTATCGTCAAATATGAACTAATTTCAATACAATTTTGTAAAATGATTTAGATTGCAATTAAATCCCAAATTAAATCTAAATACCATCATAATAATAGAGTTTATAGTCACAAACACTATTCCGGAAAGTAGTTTGTATGGCGGCTGTGTGAAATTGCGAATCGTTTCTTATTAATTTTAGTAGGCTGCGTACTTATAAATTTGAAAGTAATGTACAAAGTTTCATCAAATTACATTAAAAATTGCGACCTTAACTTTGCGCACAAGATTAAATTGACAAAAAACAATTCAGACTCAGACCGATGAGTCGATCGGTATACAATAATTTTAAGTGTTTATGCATCAGCACAAGCACTAAATACCCTCTCCACCATTGTAGTTGGGGAATACAAAATAAAAAGGAATAAAAAATTTATCTTTTCTTGTCAAACAAAATCAAAACAAAAATGGAATTTGGAGACACTTAATCATAGGCTGCCTGCAGGGATATACTAGTCTAACATCATAAGCGCAAATTAACAATAATGCAATTTTTGGTAGTTCTGGGCTGGAGGAATGTTAATAAAAATTGTGTTATTGAAAAGAAAAATTAGTTAATTCACCTCAAAGAAATGATAAAACTACGTGGGTATTGTTTTAATTGTACCAAAAAAGATGAACTGTACCAATTTAGTTTCGATTGTACCAAATTTGGTACAACTGTTCCACAAATCCCATCAGTGATATTTACTACAAATAAAAATGTAAAAATAATAAAAAAAATAAATGAATGTATTTTCCATGTCCGCATGTTAATACGAACAAACACATTTACACTCGCAAACAATCTGTGCTTTGGGTGTTGCGATGATTCTCCCTCGTATGTTGCCGGTTGCAGCTATTGCTGTTGCTGTTGCTACTACTTCTCACACTTTTTCTGAAACCGTTGCTACATATTTTTGTTGCAATTTTTTTTTTTTGTTAAATATAGTTTTGTCATTGTTATTGTTGTTTTGAATTTTCTATGCGGGTACATTTAAAACAATTACAACATTTTAATGTATGGAATAAATAATTTTAACAAATGCTTCATTGCAGACAAAGTTTTGTTTTTATCGAAATCTCAAATGTTTCCCCAATCGTACTTTTGGACATTCCGGATAAAAGTCATAATACAATCTGCATGCCACATGTATATATATACTACATACTACGAGTACACATAGTACGTGGGATAAATATAACTCCACTACAACTGCCTAAATAGTGTATTGTTTTACCAACAATACTCATAAATACTTGTTCAGAATATTAATCCAATTTCATTAAAAACCTTTTGGTGACTTTAACTATAGAATACAGACAAATGGAATGAATATCCTGTTCTGTAGGTAATTTGATTTATTAATTTTTTTTTTATCCAAAATTCAAATTACGCACTTATAAATATTTGTTGTAATATAAAGAATACTTCAAAATAATATAAAGTAAATTTTATTTGTATAAAAAACTTTTAAAGTCATTGGCCGACAACTATAGTCATAAACGATGTTTGTATACTTTAAGGGTTAAGAAATCAGAGAAAGTTAAACTCTCTTTTTGGTTTAAAATGTGTTTAAGCCAACGAATCTATAAATCACTAAACATATAAACCATCTTCAAACGCATATAATTGGGCGTTTAAACTACCATTACAGACCATATGAATTTGATAAGAATTATCGTAGTGCTGCCACATGTTATTTTGTTAACTACATATAACCAATACATGGAACACTGATTTATAGTGGTTGAGTTTAAACTTACACCAAAATGTATCTCGGCTTGTTATGGTTTTTTTATAGCATTTTCAGTTTAAATAAAAACTTTTTCAAATTAAACGAAACTTTATTCAAAATAAACGAAACTTTATTCAAAATAAATTAAACTTTATTCAAAACAAACAAAACCTTTTTTAAAAAAGCGAAACTTTATTCAAAGAGAGTTAAACTTTTTTCAAATTAATTGAACCATTTTAAAAAATGTTGTATGAATCTTGTTTTTTTTTTTGTTAGTGTAGTTGAAAAAGCTCATGTTGATGTGCCAACCATAAGGGGAAGAAACGTATCTCTAATTGCTAAGTAAATAATCCTGGCGTTGTTTACCATAAAGTAATTTCTCTTTCAAATGTGAATTCGGCCCGTTTCCATGTATTTCTTCGGAAGCCAGGGCTGTCAGATATAGCGATTTCTCGCCAAACGAAACGTGTATGGCTTTGGGATTTTCCATTTGGCGACTTTTTGTTGGCAATTTATCTGGCCATTTTTACCATATATATTTTTTCAGCGATTTTTTTTTAAAGGTTGTCATTTTTTGTTATCGTTACTAATTTAAAAAACCTTGCAACTTTTTAATCACATGATTTTTGTTTTGTTATCATTTTAAGTGAATTTTATACACAGTCACTATTTAATTCTAATATTTAGTATGTATGCAGTAGGGTATTCATTCGGTTAACCGGTTAGTTACTACCCGATAAACTGACTGGTTAATTTCAGTCGATTAATCGATTAACCGATGCTACTAAATTTTGAAAACAAGAAGTACTTTAACATAGTTTTTTATGTTTTTAACGATTTGTTTCGTCAAATAAACAAAAGGTATGTGTTTACATCTAAACTAAAGGCGTTGGTTTTTCCAGCTCTGGAGTCTAATTATATTGAACTTTGACATCTCGAGGCGCCACGGTCAGCAAGAAGTTTACTCTTAGGTCATATTTCAATTTGTATGTATTTTCGTTAAGCAGCATAAAGTAAATTTTCTTTCTGGTAAAAATTTCAAGTTTTATGAAAAATCAGGAAAGTGTTTATTATTTGGAAAAGCGTGTTTTAGTGGGGGAAAAAATCACCTTTTAACTTTTCTTTCTTTTTCCAAGTCTTGGTTGCTATTTTCGGAGCAAACACTAGATAACCATATCTACTCCTGAATACAGTCAATATCATCCAAGGAACGTAAGCGACGTTTTTAGTATGTGTTCAGAAAATATTTTGTCATACAATATATTTCCTTTTAGCAATAAATTCTTAAAATACAGTACAAAATCAGTTACTAAGAATTTGAAAATAAATTTTTTGATGAATGTTCTGTGCTGAGCTTTGCCAGGACGACTCAAATTTTTTTTTTTATTCAATTTTATTCAAATAAATTAACAAATTGCCTAAATCTACAACCTACGAAGCCATTGGCTTGTCTGTAGGAAAATGATGACCTAACAACAGCAAAAACGCTCGCTAGGAACACAAACAATCTTTTAACAGCATTTTCCGAAACAATTAGAAGTGTTAACAATTTAAAAAAATTAAAACGGACTGTAATGGCAAAATGGAAGATTTTATATGTTAAGAGAAATCCTGGAAAAGATTGAGAAATAAGATATTCTGTATTTTGGGTTGCTTTCAATTTCTCCCACATCTTCGATAAGTAAAAAACCATTTTTGTTACTTGTTTTAGTCCAAGAATTGTTTCGTTGGTTATGTTACGGTTAACCGATCAATAACAAAACTAACCGATTAAACCAAAACCTCGGTTAATTGAACGAGCGGTTAACCGATTAAAGCAAAATCCCGATTAAATGAATACCCTAGTAAATATGCAGGTCAAAACACTAGTAACGAAATCGATGAGGCTGAAGTGTACGATCTTTTAGACTTGTGTACTTAATTTTAGTATTTTTTTAACTAAATATATGATCTAAAATGGTATTAAAATTGGCGATTTTTGACTGAAATATTATACTAACTGTTTTTGTATGCAAAATTTAATTTAAAAAAAATTCAGAAACTGAACAAAATTGACGTTTGGCGATTTTTGCCGATTTCTGACATTCGGTTTCGCGGAAGCTCTTAGATAAAATTTAAATTTCTACCACCTTATCCTTCCATGCTGAACCCGATAGAGAAGGCATTTGCTATTTTAAAATTCAATGACTAATCATTAGAAAGTGTTATTACCACTCAGTGAAACATAGTTAGAGTAGTTGAGGAGAGTATCGCACTAATTAATCCAAATGGTTGTGCAAACTATGTTTTGGACATTTTCATCCAAATTCCTAAAGCGGCGGGGGGACCAGCTCTTCATTTATTAGTTATGCAAAGCAAAAAAACAATTACCCTACAAAATCTTAAAAATGGTTCAATTGAATTTATAAACATATTTAAGTGTATTTTTATTTAGTTTCTTTTTTTTTAAAAAAAAGTTTCGTTTATTCTGAAAATGGTTTCGTTTAATTTTAAAAAGGTTTCCTTTAATTTGAAAATGGTTTTATTTAAACTTAAAAAAATGATTTATAGTTGATGGCTCTGAACTCAACTCTCTCCTAAAAACTCAAGACTTGACGAGTCAAACTTGACGTGTGTGAACCGGCACTATACAAAATTTTGACGGAACAGCTTAGTTTTCTTTAAATGTTGATCTTTAATGAAATAATAAAAAGTCCCATTTCGCTTAACACGTTATTGGCCTGAAAAGTGTTTGTCATTCGGTAAGCCAGTTGGATTGCTCCAATTGATCATATAATTGATTGCTATTTCTGCATAACCAAAGTCCAAGTCGAAAAAAATTACAAAGTTATTTATTCCAATATAAAATCAATATCTCCGCATTCTTTTCTGTACCCGAAACGAAAACCGTAAGCATTTAAATTAACATGAGATAATTAAGAAGAAGATTTAGATCTGAGTTCTTATTCTACTGGTGATTCAAATATTAAACTAATGAAGCGAAGCGAAGCGCACCTCATATTTTTAGGTCGTGAATTCGGAATTACGCGCTTCACGTTTGAAAGTTTCGGACACAGATACACTAGAAGCCACTTTTTTCAAGCATCGGATTACATTTAAAATTTAAATATACATTTGTATTCCCTTTCTATTGATCTTAGATCCCATAAAGTATATATATCCTGGGGCCTTATGAGTAGCGTGGTTTATTTGCTTGCGAATGTGGAAATGTTTTTTACGAAGACCCCAAATATGATTGTAACTGGCTTGTTACATATTTATAACACATATAGTTTAGAACAGTTTGCTATTGAAATTCCGCCAGTTCGGTCGGCAAATGGCTGATATATGAGCAAACTATTTCTACAACTTGTACAAAACGCATTTGAGGGCTTGTGGAAAAAAAAGAATTGCTTAATGGATTGGATATATTTGTTATATGCAAACACATCAGACTAACCTCGCAGTCTAATACTCATTTAAAATTGAATTCAGCATACCAAATACAAGAGCAGAACCTGCGAGTATTCATATTTTTATACATTTTAGGTTGGTAAAGGTTTATTGAATGTATCCTCCTCTTAAATTTTGATACAAAGAGCAACAAGAACAACAAAAACAGCAATAACAACTAAAACAGCAGTAGTATGTACTTACAACAACAGATAACATAACAACGACATCATGAACAGAGAACAACAACAACAATACTTACACATACACACCCAATACTAAATATCATTTGTACAAAATGTTTTATTACTTCGGGAAACTGCATCAGATACAATTTTGGTAAAATTAAAGTTTTTTGTTTGTAAATTCATGAATTCATTTACATAAATACGGATGCGAATATTCAATATGTACAGTTACTTCTACAACTTGTGTATGTAATTTTTCACAAGCATACTAGATAAAAATACAGTAGTAACTCGATTCTTGCACATACTTGATACTTGCACACCTCGATTCTTGCAACATAGAAATATTTTTTCATTACGCACTCAGTACTTGCGCCATCCGAAAATTTTGAACTCGATACTTGCAGCATTACTCTTGTATTACTCTTGCGTTCTGCTTTGTTAACGCTTTTTTAGACTGAATACATTTCGGGAAATCCCCGTCGCAAAACAATGCTTCATTAGACGATATTATTATACTGCGGAAAGGTGCATGTAGACGACATGTTTTTTACATCTGACTTGTCAACTTTTCAAGTCACATGTAATTGTGCATGTCTGTCAATATTGCTGTTTTACATAAGGTTTATAATATTCGGTCACAAACGTACATGTATTTTGCTTCTGACATTGTCTTTGTTTTTTTTCGCATAGTTATTGCAGAAACCAAAGTATTTCTCGGTTTCAAAATAGCGTGCGGCCGCCATACAAATTTTTGTTTACGGTAATGTAAAATATTAACTTCAGCCGGCTAATAATTCCGTCAATAGTGAACGCCGCTGCCGATTTCTTCCCGGCATAGATTTCTGATGTCAGATGGTTTGTGAGAAGAAAAGAGAGAACGCTCTAATTGAAATTTTGTCAGATGACTTTGCGTCTGACTTTTACAGAAGCAAAGTTAAAAAGGTAACACATGACATGTATTTTTTTTGCAGTGGGAAATTTTTCATGTCAGATGACAAATACATGTCGTGTACGGTCGCCTTAAGACGCAGTGTAGTACTGAACAAGCGACTTTGTACAAAACAAACGAAAATTTTATATTTCTTGAATTCCACCTAAAATATGTATTTATCTACTTTTATACGAATGCGTTGGACTTAAGTGTTTTGAATCGAAATATTAAACTTAGATTTTAAACAGATGTATGTGCCTTTTATTTTGTATGGGAAATTAATACTCGGTACTTGCGACAACCTCGAAACTTGCACCGAACCCGGTTTTCATTACGTGCATGAATCGAGTTGCTACTGTGAACAATATATATGTACATACATATCTATCTACATATTTACGAACGTTTGTATGTTTCAACTTTTATCGTCAGCATCTCTAACTAACAATATCCTTAAGTCAGTAAAAATCGTATTTTATAAATAGTACTTATTCGTATTTGTTAGTAGATACTTCTTACTGGTATTGGAAACATTGCGGTTGTAATAAATATTCTTTGGTCAATTAATATCATGTTTGTATTTGTACGCAGACCGATAAACAGATACGCAGCCAGCCACACACCAATACTTAATCATTTGGTTTTAAATATCGACATCGACAACAGTAAAACAAAAGGCGAATAGCAATAGTTACTAATAAAATATTTGTTATTAAATTAAATCTGTTGTTATTGTAGGTAAGATTTGAGTTTAAAAAACAAAACAAATACAAAAGTATAATTGGTTAACACGGATAATGTTATAACCTACACCACAGAGAAAGTTGTTTAAAAGTGAACCCTATTAGAGGCCCCTGGGCAACATTTATTTAAATTCGGTTATACCGATATAATAAAATGGACTCTTTTACGGAAGGAAGTTTGTGTAGGAGCTATGTGAAAATTTGGACCGCTTCTCGCCGTTCTACATAGACTTGGTCGTTATGGCGACTAGAATCTATGTAAGAAGTGGCGCGGCCGCTCTTTATCCCTGACTTCCTATCTTTTAATATCAAAAATAGTAAAAATTAACTTTAAAAAAGTCGCTAAAGCAATGGAACTTAATTGTAATTTGTGCGTATTTTTCTTCATCTTCTGTCATCTTTCTCTCCTATTGGAGCATTCACAAATTTTCAGGAGAGCTCAGAAACCATTTTTGATCAAACTATGAGCTAAGTTTTGAACTTTTTGAACTTAGTTATAACTAGTGTTGGGAATTCTATGCAATGATAGCAATTCTCATTCTTTCTGGGGTTTTATTTGCTAATATCGTTGGCTTTTCTCAAGTCAAGTAAAAGTTCCAAATTACCAAGTGCGAAACAGAGGGTCATTTCTAAATCAACATTTGGCATTAATAATTATTATAACTTTTTCAAATTAGATGGATTTTTAAAAATTAAATCAATTGTCTACTTTATGTATATATGGAAAAAAAATCAAGCAATATTTTTAAATATACTTTAAAAAAGTTAAATCTCTAATTTTTACTTCCGCAAGCAAGTAAATGTGCAAGTCTTCAGAAATTTCTTGCAAGTTGTCTGCAAGTACGAAAAATGTGATGGTGTTAATAAAAAAGTGTGAGGGTGTTAAGTTTTTCAAACTTGTGAGGTCATGTAAAAAATGTGAAAATACAATTTCTTTTCGATTTTAAAGTGAAACTTCTTGCAAGATGTATTGCGAATCATTCTGTGGCGCAGAATGAGGAAATTGTTTATAATTTTCTTATTAATTTTAATCAGATTGGAAAACTGATATCTGCCTTGCACACACAACATATCGACACAGAAAAAATTTGGTGAAAATTTTTTAATTAAATAAAGAAATGCTGTTTCAAACCATTTTGTTCATTGTTGCAATTAATACCTGCATGCGTATACCTGAGCTTTTTAACATATATTTTATAACATTCGGCAACATTTCAGTTGTAATGGCCACGAAATCATTTTGAATGTTGGTTTTTAGTCGAGGGAAGATTATTGGTTTGTTGGCATGCACTCTTTTATTTCAATATTTCCAAAGAAAACGGTCAGGAGCTGTAAAAACCTGTTTACGTGCAGGACAGTTAAAAACTCTTCTGCCCAAAATAATGTTCGCCGAATAATACCCTTAACAAAGCCATTGAGGACGAATGGTTTTCTACAGCTGGCCTATCGAAATATTCTAACATCGTCTTAATCGCACCACAGTTAACAGAGATTAAGACACAAATGTCATTTTACAAAAAGTTTTTCAGAATTCACTCCATTTTGCGCTTTGTGCATCACCCAGTATTTAAAATTATTTTTTTTATTTTTATATTTTCAATATTTACCTAATTTGAAAAATCCCTAATAAATTCAGAATTTTTATGTTTTTCATTTTTAGGCGTTTTAATCACACAGTTAATCTTTAATTTATTTAAATCACAACAACAATTTAAAAAACACGTATGAATGGAATATTTAAAGAATTAAACATATGAAACAGGCATATCACATCTGCAACAATTAAATATTTTTTCTATTAATTAATGTTATTAACAACTACTTAATGTTTTTTATTTTTTAATAGTGTGAACACATACATACACACATACACACATTATACAGCCATATTTAGTACATAAGGATACATGTAAAAGCAAATACAGTACGAAACACATGCATATCTTTGTGTGTATTTAGATAACAATTACATAAAATTTTAAATATAATCCTAACACCAAAGAGCATACAACAAATTATATATAATTATTGTGTAATTTTTTGTTATTAAAACCATGTTTTTATTTTTAAAATAAAACAAAAGTTAAATACACATAAATAAAGATAAGGTCAAAAGTAAATACATTCAAATACACTTTAAACAATCACATACATACACGTATTAAATAAATGAAACTTAAATTACATTTAATAATACGTATTAAACTTTAACTACCTACAAACATTTAAAAATAAAAAAATATATCAAAATATAAATAAAAATCGAATTAAAAAATTAAATTTAATAAAAAATCTAAAACAAAAACAAAAAAAGAACAAATACAAGATCACAGAGATAAGCACACATACACACGTTTAACGTTAACTCGTAATGAAATACAGGACAATAAATTGAAAATATGCAAACAATGATAATATCGTACGTAATTATAATAATTATAACTATAAAACTAATAATTAATAATACATTTATATAATTAAACGTTTAATAAACCATTAACATTAATTATTTAACAACAAAACAAAGAAATGAAATTACATCAATAAAACATGAAAAAAGAAAAAAAAATATACATAAAATAACATGGACACGATTTTAATTAAACAGGACTTTTCAAAAGAAATCTACTGGTAAGTACATTCGGGGCATTTGAAATATATTTTCAAAAACTAATGCATACTTCCTACATACATAATTTCTACATATTTTTCATACATTTCATGTCTGAAATTAAAAAAAGCATTAAAAAAACTTTCATCGATCAAACAGATTATGTCTTTTCAAGAGGAGTCACAACGAATTAGAAAAAGTCAGCCTAGATACGATCATTGTTTCGGATTCGCGACTTGATTCTATTTCAAAAATGTCTCTTCGGTAAATGAAAGCTCTGCAAAATATCTAAAACCCAATTTAAATGCCAGAAAAAAAATTATTTTTGAATAAAACACATTTAATTAATAAAACTCTACCTGTAAATAATTTTTACCCTAAACAGGCATGGATGCCCTGAGGCACCCTTTCATTTTAACCGGCGGCATGAAATAAGTCCCCAAGAACAAATTAAAAAAAAGTGACCAAAAAATACAGGAAGCAACAACAACGTTTATTGGGGAATTTTTTTTTTTATTTTTGGGACTTATTTCATTTTTGGTAGTGGAACTAATATAAACTTAAAGAAGATATATCGTTTATTATTGGTTTGACCTACTGGCCATTTACAAAAAAAAATTACGTTAGGTATGTGGTATATATGTATATATATTTAATATCCCCTTTCTGAATCCCAAGCTGTTTGGCGAAATTTCTTATTGTTTTCTGAGATATTAAGCAATCATAGCAACTGTTTTAAAATCAATTACGTATTGTTTTGCTCTACACGCCACAGTTTGGCGACTGCAGCTAATTCTTTATACTAAAACGTAAAAAATAAATTTCACTTTTGCTTTGCTTCATTGCCAAAAAAAAAGAAATTAATTAAAGCGAAAGCCAAATCAAATGAAAACAAGGCAGTAAGTTTGTTGAAAATAGTCTTATAAAATAATAAAAGCATTAATAGTAGGGTATTCATTCGGTTAACCGTACCCAATTAACTGATCGGTTAATTTAAAATTGTTTTCGATTAACGATTAAACCGCTTAATTTCAGTCGATTACCCGATATAACAAAATTTTGAGTTTTTTGTAGTATTTAACCATATTTTTTGTGTTTTTAATTATGGGTAAGTTCCAAAGCATTAGTTGCAGAGTAACTCGCTTTTTTAAATGCATTCTACAATGCAACCATTCACCAAAAAAGTTGTGTTTAGAAATATTTTTCTTCATATAATATATTTTCTTCTAGAAATAGATTTTTAAAATAGAGTACAAAAACCGCAATTCAGGATTTAGGAAATGAACTTTTTTACAGAATGTTCGGTGCCGAGCTTTGTCAGGATGAGTCAGATGATGACCTGACAAAAGAAGAAACTCGCGATAGTAACACAACAACAGAATTAACCGAAACAATTAGAAGTGTTAAGGTACGGTCACATATGGCAAACATTTGTCAAAAAATATCAAATATTTGTTTGCCCTAATCTGACCACAAAATATTTTTGAGGGGCAAACAGAAAAACAGCTGATTTTGGGCAAATAAAATTATTTGCTAGCAAACAAAAATGCTCCTAATGTGACCATTTAACGTCAAATATTTTCCTCGATTTTAGGCAAATAAATATTTGTTCTTACACAAATTTTGTAAGACCAAACAGCGGCAAATAAAAAAACTTTAAAATAAAAATTATTGAATAAAATTGAAAAAATTAACAGAATTAAATAATTTTTTAATTACGAAAAAACTTATTTATGTAAAACAATTTTTCCTATGTTCTTTTTTTAGCAAAGTGTTGCGCGGTAAGTAGGTTTCAAGATGTTACAAAATACATTTTTCTTAAGTAAATGGGTAATTTATTTAATATGCTTATAATATATGAGCTAATGTTACGAATTATGCATTGCAAAAATGGCGTGTCTATATAAATAGTTTGGGGTCAGTGGACAATCATGGACCCGCCAAAATAAAATTAAATAATGAATTTAAGATTTATATAAAACTTATTAGTGCCGAATAATTTACCGACATCGACATCTTTATGAGATTTTTTCGTCTTGAAGTGATTGTAGCAAGTGACCTAGAACCAATACTCGGCCTACCAAGACAACATTTACAAGCTATTATAGAAATTTTTGCCAAAACCAACATTTATAAGATTATTATGACATTAAAAGTTATTTACAGAATGGGTATTTGAATAAGAGCTATGGCACATCTCCAGATATAAGTTTTTATGAGCAAAAAAGATACGCGAAAATTGCAAAAATAGCGATCATTTTTCATATTTCAAACAAGCCATAAAATTGATTAAAAGTCCCTTAAACTATAAGGATTGGCTAAATTAGCGGAAATTCGCAAAAATTTGCTAATAGCGGCATGAAGCAAAGTTGAATATGTATTTATTAAAAATCGATAAAGCTATAAAGAATCAGAAGAAACAATTGCATATATCGCGAACATTCACGAAAAATTGCAAACACAAAAATTTATTTGAAATTTCCAAATCGGTTAAAAAACAGAATGTCGGAAAAAACAAAACAAAAATTTACAAAACTAGCAAAAATTCGCGAAAACTTTTAATATTTCAAACAAGCCATAAAATTGATTAAAAGTCCCTAAAACTATAAGGAATGGCAAAAATTCGATAAAAGTGGCTAAAAAATTTGGATTAAAACCATAAATAGTTCAATAAAATAACCACAATACTAATAATTGTTAAAGCTAAGGCACGAGCTCTATGTTTGCATTTGTCCTTCAAGTTGTGCTGAAAAGGTCAACAAGAAAAAGAAAGACAAAAAAAAAAATGAAAAAACAAAAAATATATGTACTTTGAACTTCAAGAAGAATTCTTGACAAAAGTACGAAAAAAGAGAAGTTAAGGAATAACATGTTAAAATAAATTAAAATAGATAATCATTCAAAAGCAAATTTCGATCTACCAAAAGGTTGAATACAATTTGGTTTAAGGATTGATGTTTGACTAATGACGTCAGCAGTCGTCGATGGCTGCGAGTGTTAAACGGCAAGCCCTCTGAAGAGATTGAGTGGTTGCAATCGAAACATGTCAGGGTAACCTGTCCGTAAACACCTGGGTTCGAGCCCAGATTGAGTCAAGAATGAAAAATTATCAATAAAAATTTTAATTAATTTTCATGTTGTAAAATTCCTTTCTTCATAAAAATAATTTAATGAAAATTAAATTTAATGAACTTAAGCCTAATTAAAAATATTAAAAAATTTGGATTAAAAACCATAAATAGTTCAATAAAATAACCACAATACTAATAATTGTTAAAGCTAAGGCACGAGCTCTATGTTTGCATTTGTCCTTCAAGTTGTGCTGAAAAGGTCAACAAGAAAAAGAAAGACAAAAAAAAAATGAAAAAACAAAAAATATATGTACTTTGAACTTCAAGAAGAATTATTGACAAAAGTACGAAAAAAGAGAAGTTAAGGAATAACATGTTAAAATAAATTAAAATAGATAATCATTCAAAAGCAAATTTCGATCTACCAAAAGGTTGAATACAATTTGGTTTAAGGATTGATGTTTGACTAATGACGTCAGCAGTCGTCGATGGCTGCGAGTGTTAAACGGCAAGCCCTCTGAAGAGATTGAGTGGTTGCAATCGAAACATGTCAGGGTAACCTGTCCGTAAACACCTGGGTTCGAGCCCAGATTGAGTCAAGAATGAAAAATGATCAATAAAAATTTTAATTAATTTTCATGTTGTAAAATTCCTTTCTTCATAAAAATAATTTAATGAAAATTAAATTTAATGAACTTAAGCCTAATTAAAAATATTAAAAAATTTGGATTAAAAACCATAAATAGTTCAATAAAATAACCACAATACTAATAATTGTTAAAGCTAAGGCACGAGCTCTATGTTTGCATTTGTCCTTCAAGTTGTGCTGAAAAGGTCAACAAGAAAAAGAAAGACAAAAAAAATGAAAAAACAAAAAATATATGTACTTTGAACTTCAAGAAGAATTCTTGACAAAAGTACGAAAAAAGAGAAGTTAAGGAATAACATGTTAGAATAAATTAAAATAGATAATCATTCAAAAGCAAATTTCGATCTACCAAAAGGTTGAATACAATTTGGTTTAAGGATTGATGTTTGACTAATGACGTCAGCAGTCGTCGATGGCTGCGAGTGTTAAACGGCAAGCCCTCTGAAGAGATTGAGTGGTTGCAATCGAAACATGTCAGGGTAACCTGTCCGTTAACACCTGGGTTCGAGCCCAGATTGAGTCAAGAATGAAAAATTATCAATAAAAATTTTAATTAATTTTCATGTTGTAAAATTCCTTTCTTCATAAAAATAATTTAATGAAAATTAAATTTAATGAACTTAAGCCTAATTAAAAATATTAAAAAATTTGGATTAAAAACCATAAATAGTTCAATAAAATAACCACAATACTAATAATTGTTAAAGCTAAGACACGAGCTCTATGTTTGCATTTGTCCTTCAAGCTGTGCTGAAAAGGTCAACAAGAAAAAGAAAGACAAAAAAAAATGAAAAAACAAAAAATATATGTACTTTGAACTTCAAGAAGAATTCTTGACAAAAGTACGAAAAAAGAGAAGTTAAGGAATAACATGTTAAAATAAATTAAAATAGATAATCATTCAAAAGCAAATTTCGATCTACCAAAAGGTTGAATACAATTTGGTTTAAGGATTGATGTTTGACTAATGACGTCAGCAGTCGTCGATGGCTGCGAGTGTCAAACGGCAAGCCCTCTGAAGAGATTGAGTGGTTGCAATCGAAACATGTCAGGGTAACCTGTCCGTAAACACCTGGGTTCGAGCCCAGATTGAGTCAAGAATGAAAAATTATCAATAAAAATTTTAATTAATTTTCATGTTGTAAAATTCCTTTCTTCATAAAAATAATTTAATGAAAATTAAATTTAATGAACTTAAGCCTAATTAAAAATATTAAAAAAAATTTGGATTAAAAACCATAAATAGTTCAATAAAATAACCACAATACTAATAATTGTTAAAGCTAAGGCACGAGCTCTATGTTTGCATTTGTCCTTCAAGTTGTGCTGAAAAGGTCAACAAGAAAAAGAAAGACAAAAAAAAATGAAAAAACAAAAAATATATGTACTTTGAACTTCAAGAAGAATTCTTGACAAAAGTACGAAAAAAGAGAAGTTAAGGAATAACATGTTAAAATAAATTAAAATAGATAATCATTCAAAAGCAAATTTCGATCTACCAAAAGGTTGAATACAATTTGGTTTAAGGATTGATGTTTGACTAATGACGTCAGCAGTCGTCGATGGCTGCGAGTGTTAAACGGCAAGCCCTCTGAAGAGATTGAGTGGTTGCAATCGAAACATGTCAGGGTAACCTGTCCGTAAACACCTGGGTTCGAGCCCAGATTGAGTCAAGAATGAAAAATTATCAATAAAAATTTTAATTAATTTTCATGTTGTAAAATTCCTTTCTTCATAAAAATAATTTAATGAAAATTAAATTTAATGAACTTAAGCCTAATTAAAAATATTAAAAAATTTGGATTAAAAACCATAAATAGTTCAATAAAATAACCACAATACTAATAATTGTTAAAGCTAAGGCACGAGCTCTATGTTTGCATTTGTCCTTCAAGTTGTGCTGAAAAGGTCAACAAGAAAAAGAAAGACAAAAAAAAATGAAAAAACAAAAAATATATGTACTTTGAACTTCAAGAAGAATTCTTGACAAAAGTACGAAAAAAGAGAAGTTAAGGAATAACATGTTAAAATAAATTAAAATAGATAATCATTCAAAAGCAAATTTCGATCTACCAAAAGGTTGAATACAATTTGGTTTAAGGATTGATGTTTGACTAATGACGTCAGCAGTCGTCGATGGCTGCGAGTGTTAAACGGCAAGCCCTCTGAAGAGATTGAGTGGTTGCAATCGAAACATGTCAGGGTAACCTGTCCGTAAACACCTGGGTTCGAGCCCAGATTGAGTCAAGAATGAAAAATTATCAATAAAAATTTTAATTAATTTTCATGTTGTAAAATTCCTTTCTTCATAAAAATAATTTAATGAAAATTAAATTTAATGAACTTAAGCCTAATTAAATATATTAAAAAATTTGGATTAAAAGTTATTTTATTTATTTAATTTTTATTTTTGACAATTTGATCAAATATTTATTTTTAGGCAAATATTTTTATATGTGAACACTGGGCAAACATGTTTTCCCATTTTTTATTTGAAGGTATTTAATATCTGTTTGAACAAACAAAAATGGGCAAATAAATGTGCGTAGTGTGACCAGCAAATAAAATTTTTATTTCTTTTAACAAAATTTAAAAAAATGTCGGCAAACAAAATTTTAAAATTGTTTGCCATATGTGACCGTACCTTTAGGCTTTCAAAAAAATTTTAACATGACTCTAAAGGCACAATGGAAGATTTTATATGTTAAGATAAGTCCAGGTTGCTTTCGATTTCTCCGACATCTTCGATAAGTTAAAGAATTTTTTCAAAATCAAGTTTTATCAAAACTAAAGAATCCCTTAAATCCTTACCATTTTAACCAATTTATTCTTCTAAAACATTATTTTATAATAGGGTTTGCTGTTCGGTTTCAACCAAAATCGGGACTCAATTCTGATAATTGCCTTTGAAAGAAGACCCAAAAAGAAGAACTTCTGCATCATTAGTTTGGTCATGGTACCTCAATAAATAATTTTAAAATTAATATGAAGTTAGTAAGCATCGTATAGGGGAATTTGTCACGATTTAGGCTCTTTTGTTTGTCATAACTCGAGAACCACTAGTCCGAATAAGATGAAAAATTAAGAATTACAATTCCTTTAATCTGTTCATACTACGTTTCGCTGCATAAGCAACAGTTTCGCAGTTATAAATAAATGTATGAAGAAAAAAAAATATTTTTTGCCCAAAATATTTAAATTTTTTATTTTTAATTCATAAAAAATCAAAAAAGGTAAAAAGTGTCAAATCCTATTACTTTCACGTAAAGTCGCATAACCTATGAACAAAATGACACATAAATCATGAAAATCGATGAACGCGTTTCGCTTTTATTCACAATTAATTAAAGGTATGAATTTCAAAATTTTGCTCGAGATATCAACAAAATTCTTTGGAAAAAACATTGATGACTTTTTTTATGATCTTTTTGGGTGTACTTTCATAAGCAATTATCAGAATTGAGTCCAGAATCAATCACCTGAAAAATGTTGTACTGTGTAATATATTTATGCTTAAAGAAATTGCAAATACATAATATTCGTACTTCATATACAAAAACTTTATACACAACAGCCTGCAACAGTGGGAAGGTAATTCAAAATTCTTCAAATACCTTTTTAACTCTTAAGAAAACACCTAATTTGTGTGGCACAAACTATTACCTGGGCCTGGCTGGGAGCATTATTATATTGTATGGAGTTTTTGTGGCTATAGAAAAAACTGACACTAACGAACCCCTGGGCAAGGCTGGGACTACTTTTATACGTATGGAGTTTTATGGCTATAGCAGGAACATTTTGTAGGGAAATAGAATAAAGTAAATAAAGAATTCCTATGTCTTGCGTTTGCTTTTTGATACATTTCATTTTGATTTTATTTACTGCAGTACATAATGGGCCTGACCAGGCCCAGGTGGATGATATATGCACAAAATTTTCATTTGGCCAATTGCGACGCCCACGGTGTTTACACTTTTTCTAATTTTCTTGTAAAAACCACTTAGATTGAGGAATACATAAAGTTCCTTTCTAATATACTTAATAATTATATGTATACATATTAAATGAAAAAACTGGAATAAAGTAAAATAAAAATATATTTGTTTATGAATGAAATTCATTTTTGATATTTTCAAAACCTAAAACCGAAACCGACCGGTTTTAATCATTTTAAAGCCGAAACCGCGGTTTCACATTTTACGGTTTTAAGCAAACTCTATTTTATAAGATCTGCTGAAACTATTGATATGATTAATACAATGATCTCACAGTTTATTTTTTAATAAATACATAAAATGTATTTTTTACTTTTTTCTTGAAGTCCAAAGTACATTTTCCTGTTTTTAATTTTTTTTTGTCTCTAAACTGCAAGCAGTCGTCAATGGCTGTGAGTGTTAAACTTCAAAACCCTCTGAAGAGATTCAGTGGTTGCAATTGAAACTTGTAACATGTCCGTGAAAGCCCAGGTTCGAACCCCGCGGGAGTCAATAATGAAAAATTATCAATATATTTTAATTAATTTTCATGTTGTAAAGATTCCTTTCTTCATAAAATTAATTTAATGAAAATTAAATTTGATAAACTTTAGCCTAATAAAAATTTCAAAACTTGGAAAAAAGGTGCATGTATAAAATGTCTTGCCGAACATGTAATACTGCAATATTTTATTTGACAAGAACAAAACACAAAATTGGATCGCCCTGTTTTTAACAGGTTTGTTCTTCAATATATAAAAAAATATGTCCATAAATCAAAAAGTGTGTTCTTCAAAATATAAAAAAAATATACATAAACCCAAATTTGTTAATAGATTGTTATTAAATAAAAAAATAAATGAACAAAATGAATGATGAAGCTCCAATTTCTTTAGTTTGTTTTTCATAAAATAAGAAAATACCTTTGCCAGATTGCCGATTTATTAACACCAAGTTTTAACGATTTCTTCATTTGACGTTTTTTTTCAAAAACAATTTTATAACACCGAATCCGTTTATATTTTATATCAATGACAACCTACAATTAACAATGTAATGCTTTCTTTTGTTTTAACTATAAAATAATAGAAGAAATAACTATTAAAAATTAATTTTTACTGTCCTGATTAGAGGTGATTTTTCCCAACTTCGTCTGATAACCTTTAAGCATTCCGATCGTCCCAGAATCCCTTTCTTAATATCCAAAATTGTTTAGTGGCCGTTTTTTTTTTAGAAAAACTTTACTTTTAATTTTTTTAGTTCTGGTGAAAAAGGACAAATATTTTTTTATAACGTAGTTGCAACAGATTAACTAAAATCATATCACTTTGTAACGTGGAAATAGAAATCACGAAGTAACTAGGTATTTCTATCTCCTCGTACATTATAATAATGTGCATAAATTTATTATTTCATATTTTTTATATTTAATTACATTTAATAACATCTATTATTATTTAATTATATTTCATAACATCTATTATTATTTTTATTGAATACCCCTACTACTGTTGAATACCCCTACTGTTACAAACACCACACAGGTGACCTGTGTGGCCATATCCAAAAATATTTTACAGCTAAATCAGCTTAAAAATAATGCTAAAATATGCTAACAAAAATCCTAAACTGCCAAAAAATAATGCTAAAGTTTAGATTGTTTTATTTTTTTGTTATTTTAGTTAAAATACCTTTATAAATGACTTATTTTACATAATTCTTCCCTATAACCTCACATCGTATCAATAGAACAAACTGATTAAAGAATAACAATATAATATTTATTAAACATAAAAAGTCTTAAAACTATAAAAGAAATATATTTCAGTCTCTATATATACGTACAAAAAAAGTTTTTAAACCAAAGGTACCATCCCATAACAAAAAATCAAAGGAACTTGACCCATAAATGGGAATTATTTAGTATTTTAATAAAATTTATATAACATGTTTAATAAAATATTTCATTTTATAAATTCAATATGTCATCAAATGAATATGCTTCTTCAGCTTCTGAAGAATCGATCAAGATATCATTATAATATATGTATTAACGTCATTCTTTTTCGAATTTTCGTTTTTTAGATATTTATACCACTAAAACCCAATTTTAACTTCCGCGTTGCTAACTGGCAAAACCAAGAACTGCATAGCAAAAGAAGCTAATTCACTGAATGGATCTTCATGTAATGAATTTTTATATCCATATACATTTATCCAGAAATCATCTGTCATATGAATTTGGTTTCAGCCACTGATGTTCCAAAGTTGTAATATCTTCTACAGTGAAATCAATATTTTCTTCTTTCGTTCGCTTAATTTGCATTTATCAGTTTTTAAACGGTTTTCTAAGATGACATATAAATTGAGCTATAAAATCTCGGCATGTTATTCGTATTTGTTTTTTTTCTATTTCATAAGTTATGCTATCCCCAAGTCGAATTTATTATAGGTGGTCTTAAAAGCCCTGAGTCAAAATTTTGTTTATTATCTTTGTTTCTGTGAAATAAAACAATTTCTGTTTATGGCATTGTACAATGATTTTACAAAAACAAATTGCTTGTGGTTTTTGTACGAGTTGTACTTGTTGTAGTACCGAGATTACCTGGAATGAATTCGCCTTGGGTACAGTGTTGCCAGAACTTTTAACGGAAAAATCAGCAAAAAACCATAACTTTTTATCAAAAAATCTGCAAAATCTGCGTCAAGGTTTTAAAAATCTTCAATAAACCTTCAAAACACATGTATTGCATTTTTTATGTAGTTTATTTAGAAAAAGATATTACAATTAATTTCAAAATATGTTCCCGAATTTAAAATCGATGGTAGTTTAAAATGTGATTCTGGTTAATATGAGTGGTCCTCGAAGTATGAGGTATAAAAAAGGAAATATTTTTTTTGAACTTTCAACTTTTATGAACATGGCTAATAATTTATGGATATTATTACATTAAAAATATCTGTCCAAATTTAATAACTCAGGCTGAGTAAGGATTAGTCACATCTTTGTTAATTTAAACAACAAATTAAAAGTTAATTGCGGGATGACAAAAGTCCCGCGATATTATGTGTCAAGACAATGCGAATTTTTAAGTTATCTTTTGTGAATAATTTTTGTACTAATGAATCTATTTCCACACGGTTCTTCCATGAATGGTTGATATACTATATTTACTTATCATTGCAAGAAGTGGAAATAGTACAATCATGACAATGTTAATAAGTTTCCACCGAGCTAAAATATCTGCAATGTTAAACCAAAAATCTGCAAATCTGCATTTTGACAATTTTGGGGAAAAAATCTTCAAAATGCAGATAAATCTGCACTTCTGGCATCGCTGCTTAGGTATCTCTTTTCGATTCCAAAAAATTCAAAATCGTAATTGAGGGAAAAAATCGTCTTAACATGAATTTAATGGATCAAACTGATCAAATTTTAAAACCATTTGATATGAAAGGTCCTTTAAAAGATTGTACAGTTTCTATAGCAAAAAAGTAGGGGTTTGTATTTGCATTCAACAAAAGAGTGTGGTAGTTTTTCAAAAAAAGATTACTTTAATATTCTTAAATTAAATAATGCTAAAAAATGCTAAATATGTAGTTGAAAAATGCTAAACAAAATGCTAACTGCTAAATAAAAAATTTGCAGCTAAATCAGACAAAAAATGCCAAATCTAGCTGCAAAAATGCCAAAATGGCCACGCTGCACAGGTCACCATGATAATTCTCATTTGGTTCAATTATGAATTAGGATAAGTAGAAAAGGTTTTGTTACATTCGGGGCGATTCTCACAGGACAAGAAAAGCGCCAACCAAGCTCTGAAGTTATATTTAATATAAAGACTAGGATACAATCGTAGGCCTAGTCACTTTTTGACATTTTTGGTAATAAATAATCACAAGCGGCTTCGGTCGCCTGTTCTCACAAGTGGCTTCGGTCGCCTGTTGTCACAAGTGGCTTCGGTCGCCTGTTCTCACAAGTGGCTTCGGTCGCCTGTTCTCACAAGTGGCTTCGGTCGCCTGTTCTCACAAGTGGCATCGGTCGCCTGTATTAATATTGTAAGAATTCGTAGGCTAAGTAATGTTATGCTTGTAGCTGTAAGACCCATTTGTATGTATTATATATAACTTTAGTGCGACGAACACATCGATCCGAAGTAACAGCCGAGGGAAGAGCCAATAACGAGCCGAGCGCTGCCGATAACCGATCCTGCAGAAGGCCGTGATACGCAACCGCCGAGCGTCTCATAACCCCGAACCGTACCCGACTGCCGACCCGATCCTGCCGAGGGGAGAGTCAATAACGAACCGATCGCTGCCGATAACCGATCCTGCCGAAGGCCGTTATACGCAACCGCCGAGCGTCTCATTACCCCGAACCGTACCCGACTGCCGACCCGAACCTGCCGAGGGGCTAATTGAACACGATCGCTGTCGGAAAACCGATCATTACGAATTCCCACAAGCCAAAGAGCACATCGTAAAGTTTGTCGTATTTCATGAATTGTTAAATAACTAAAAGAGTCAATAAAGAAAGATTAATTCAACCCCAGTAAGGGTAAACATATCGTCTTCTCACTTAAGGTTAGTGGATCCGTAAGTAAACCCTGGACTCGTCTGAGTTACCTCAGCCGATGAATAAAACCACGTTACAACTTGCGTAATATGTAAGTTTATGCAAAGCATATATTTTTGGGCAGAACTAAAAAATTTAAAAAAATTGCCGAAGCGAATACTATTTAATTTATTTTTGTCTGAGCCCCTAATATATAATCAAAACTAATTGAAAATAAACTTAAGTAATATTGATTAATTTTAAACTAGTATGGGTCAGCAGTCGACACAATCAACTGCAATCTTAGGTCCAACCAGAATATGCATAAACAGGCTTAAGCTACCGTCAAAATCAAAAATCAACGAACCTTTCAAATGAATTTAAAAAAACAAAAACCAAATAAAAAAAACATTTGGACTGGTACGGAATATGCGATCATTTTCTCACTTCAATTAAGCAAATGACAACTTTATAAAATTTAACAAAAAGTTTCTTTTACTTCAATTTGGTTTGGCACATAAGATTTACATGTGTTCGCACATTTACTTAAGCAACGTTATGCACATTCTGGTTGGGCCTCAAGAAATAAAGACTTTGTTTAGTGTATGCCAGCCATTAAAATAGACTTAATCGATTGGTACACAAAAGGGGGTCCACAACCAATATTTTTGTCACTTTCTATGGAAGAGAGGGTATTTAAACAGAATAACTTTAATAATTTTTAATTTTCGTTTTTCTACCCACACCACCAAAGGTAGAGAGGATAATAGGCGCTTGTGCGGAATAAAAATGGTGCTTATCATAAAATGTAAGAATTGGTCCAAATTACATTACAATCTTTCCAAAATGTACTTTTGTGCCCATTAACATTCTTATTATTTATTGGTATTTACATTTATTTTGCCCCAAAAATATTTCATTGCAACCTTAATAATTTTACCAAATCTTATTGGAATCGATCCATATTTGACCAGAGCTTCCAAACAAATACCATAAAAGATAGAAATTCCTAAGAAATTTTGGTGTTAATATAAAGTTTGGCAACGCCCACTTTTATAACAGCTGCTATGTGAACTTCGCATTGGAACATTAATTTTAACCATGTGTCCCATATAAACCCCCTCCCTATAATCACTAGATAATATTCTTCTCAGAGAACTGTTTGTTACATGAATCTTAATCCCATTACAGAAATTCGTGACAGCCGGTGAGCAATAGTTTCATTTATTACACTCGCCAGTTCAATCGAATAATGCCCGTAATTTCTACAAAAAGAAAGTAGGCTGTGTTCGTACCTAACAGTTAAGGCAGAGTTAGCCGAACGTCCACGTCACCTAACGGAACGTCTGGTTCGTTTTGTTATTTGCAAACAATGCAAATGCTTACTGAATTTAAATGTCACGTTGACGGAACGTCTCGATCTGTATAAAAAAGATTTTTATGCCGTTGTTACGTGACAGTTGTAAAGCAGTGATGGGCTGCTTGTATGTTAAATTGAATGCAGGTATTTTTGCTCTTTTTTTTTGTACGTTTTATAGTATAGCAATGGAATTGCGACAAAACAACTTAAAATGCAACAAATTTCCGTATAAAATATATATATATATTTATATGTATATGTTTAGATGCACATAATAAAAAAAAGCATATACACATACAATGGATATGTGAAACAAATAAAAGGCTTTATATGGTATCAAAACCTTGTTTGGTGCATACACCACAATAAAATATATGTATGCTAAAAAAATATTTATGCTAAAATACAAATTTGTTTATTGCAAATCTATAATATAAATATTAAATTATTTTTACACACACAAAATACTGTTTAAATACTATTTAAATAACTTGGTACTTTTTCTGCACAGCGGTCACCATTTAAACATTTTTGATTCCCATCACTGTGTGTATTGTTTTATGTATACTATTGCTTTTTGTTTATGTATGGGAAAAACATATGACACGTTTTTAAATGTTCTATAAGTGCACCAACGTGCTTACTGTACGGTGCGGTACATTACGGGTACAGCAACGTTCGCCTAACTGAGCCTTTATCTTTACCTATTTCAACGTTTATTTGGCCTTCATGTTTTTATCTTAAGTTTTCTTTTAAATTATGACAGCTTTTACACCATAGATTTCATACATAGCACAGCTAGATTTCTTTTTGTAGAAATTACGGGCATAATTATAAACATGTATTTTATTTTCTTGTTGGCAGAGTTGTTGTTCTTGTACCCACACCAGTACCGTAGTTGCAACGTACCATTCTTTATAAAATAGAATTGCATACCGTTGTTACGCGACATTTGACAGTCGTATGTTACATTAAAGTTGGGTATTTTTGCTCTTTTTACTTAACATCACTGTGTTTTTTGTTTTATGCCTTGCAAATAATATTGGATCCATTTAGATAAAATGGACTACTTTCTACATGGTCCAATGTAATGCAATCATGGACTATGTCATTTTCAAAAAAAAGTTTGTAGTTAAACGTCATGTTTTCGTTGTTAAACGAAATGTCTTCGTTTTTCAACGATTTCACAACTAATCCTCTGGAGTATACCATGGAGTAGTTTCAAAACTGATCCACTGGGTAATATGGTCCAGCACTACGACATCGTAATGTTAAATAGACCATGTCTTTTCAATAATTGTGGGTTACCTTTGGACTAGTCCTAGTCCCTTATGTACTGTATTTTACATGCGTGTATGGAGTGGTCGTATTATTTGCAGGCTGTATGCTATTGCTTTTTGTTTATGTGTGGAAAAAAACATATGACACGTTTTTAAATAGTCTGTAAGTGCACCAAAGCACTTACAGTACGGCGCGGTACATTACATTAAAAACTGTATTTCTGTTATTTGTTTACATTTTTTTGCTCACACGCATGTGAAATCTTTCTAACGCCTATAACTCCTAAAATACTTTTAATAAAATGTACAATGGGCACTTGTACCAAAAAATATCTTTCAAATGATGTACTTTTTGTTAAAAATCCAATGTATAGAGAGTCGTAAAAGGGAGCAAAAGAAATCAACTGGCCTATTAATTATGGGATGATGAATATTTGTAATCGTATTTTATTCGTTATTAATTCTTTTTACACGATTATCTAATCATAACGATTATTTATTCAAAAATAATTTCATCACAATCATAATTTAATGGATGCTTAAATAACATTTGTTTTAAAGTTAAACGCAAATGAATTTCATTCCTTTAAATCAAATAGACTAATGGCCATTTTCTCAATGTACCGTCAAACTGCCTGTTACTTAATGTCAACATAAATTTATTGGACCGATAAACTGTCTGTTAACAATTTTGGGTTTCTCAATATACCGACAAAAAACATGGTTTTAAGCTGGCAACACCTCTCAAAATACATGTAAAAGTTGGGAGTCAGCTGATTGAATTTATCTGTACGGCAAATAAAAGGAAAATAACTAATCGGCAGATGAGTGCTGGTTAGCTTTGCGATAGAATAGAAGCAAATGAGACATTGAGAAAACCAAATTTCTTTTATGTGCAGTTTTTCGTTGGGAAAAAAGTTAATCGTGTAATGAGAAAACGGCCATTAATTTTGCTAAAGTGTATCTTCCTATTAACAAAAATTCCAGTTGAACGATTTAAACAATGTGATGTTTAGAAAAGAATTAAAACTCAGAGATAAAGTGCAATCCAACTATTTATAATTAAGTCAATTTATCGACTAACAACTGACCTGACTGTGTGAATGTATGTGAAAGCAAGTATTCCAGCGTGTGACGGAAGTAAAGTTAACTTCATAACAAAAATGGAAGAAAACTAAAAAAAAAAACAATTGAAAAGATAAAAAACGCTCGTCGAGCTGTTTGGATGTATGTGCATACATACATACATATTAGTACATGTAGACAGACACATGCATATACATACATATGTATTTTTATGTGGAGAATAATATTTGAATAGGATTCGTTGTGTCATGACATACGCATGCATTCCTCTTTTAATCGGTTTTATTGAGCTGTGATGCTCTGATACTTACAACCATCTATACATGCAAATTCATACAAATGGAAGTCCCACAAAAAATATTCATACACACACACACACACACACTTCCATACACACTCATCAAACACACACAAATCACATACATATGACGACAATTGGTAAGTGATATGCAAACATCCGTTGAAATGAAAATTGACAATTTGTTTAAGCAATTTTCCGGCTGAGCGGTTTGTCTTTTTTTCTCGCAAGGCCCATTTTTTATCGGCATGTCTATGCCCACATACCTACACATACGTGTGTAAAATATCTGTATGTTTTTTGTGTTGGCCAGTACGAATGTGTGTGGGTAGATAATACTAAAAATCGGATGATATATTTTATACAACTACTCCCAGCAAACATTTTCTATCGAAAAATATTCTAATCCCCCCAACGAATTCTTATCGATGAAGTAACACCGTTTTAAAACAACTCACAACTTATAAAATCTTCTACTTCAGTGTCCGAAGTTTATGAAGAATTAGAGCGTTCTGCTAGTTTTTTTATCAACTAATTTCATTAGCTTTTTGCTTTAAAAAGTAAACTCTTGAAGGCAAGATTTTATCTTGTTATTGTTTATACAAAAAAGGCAATTTAACTGTTTATCTTGCCTTTATTTTTAAAGTTACACTGATTAAAATAAATAAAAAATTACACGAAAGTTTTAATTTAAAAAATACTTTAGCCTGAACCTAAAAAAATATTAAAAAATCTACAGAAGATTAAATCAAAATAATTGAGTCCACTTGCAAAGTCCTCTACGTACATAAAAAAAATTCTGAGAAAATCGATTGTAATTAAGAAAGTTTTTCAGGAGTATTGCATATTTAACCGAGTTTTGAACGAGATTGCCAATGACTTGCGGAAGCGTTTTAAGAAACAACAGAAATAGCGACTTTTACAGAGTTTTGTCGAAATCAAAAGCAAACCTAAAAAACGGTTAGCACCATTGTATTCAGCGTTCCCGAGGTTGAACTGTCAGTTGCCCCGCTTGACAGAAATAAAATGTAAAATTTGGCGTTAATATTTACTTTACACTATAAAATTATTTACTTTTAGATGCACCCACCACCGATCACATTATAATTTTAATAAAAACTCTCATAATTTACACATTTAGATTTTCTAAAACACTAAGACCCATTGTGATACAACTAAACAGGACCCTAACCCTAAAATCAACCCTTACTTTTGACGAAGCTCAAAATGTGCTCCATTTAAACGCCAGAGATATTGTACAATCCGTCAAAGGTAGCGGATCTCATTTTAATCAGTCGCCTTCTCGCTAGATCAGGACAGCGATAGAGAGGGTGTTATACATCTTCCACCTTATTTTCGTCATCGCAGTTGCTGCAGTATTTATAGTCTCAGGCTGCCAGACTTTGTGCACGCCTACCTGCAAGAAAAGTTATTCGCCTTTTTAGCCCGTCATCCATGCGCGAACACAAATGCGTCGCAAACCCTCGACCATTTTTCCCCGCCCCTCTTTCATATCGGTCGCCGAAGTTTGTACAGCAGAGGCACTCCGAAGCCTACCAAGTGCAATGGATTTCCAAAAGTATACGAAGTATATCCTCGTGCCCTGGGACACATATGATATTAATATAATACTGCTCAAACATCTCGTTCACAGTGAGAGGGGGCCCAAGACCATATTGGGGACGCGACTGTCAGTGTAGATAGTCTAAGCCAGTCTACAGATTTCTTAATCGCAAGTGTCTTCGCCGGGAATACGCTACAGTGATTCGGAAGTCTTCGTGATAAATTCAACAGATTGACAGCAAGTTTTCTAGCCCAGAACATTTGGTAAGGTCCTTAACAGCGATCGCAACATCGTCATCATTAGCAAAGACACGGACGATGCAAGATTCAAGAGACACCAGCACTGGATTCAGAGCCAAATTAAATAGTAATGGGGAGTGAACTAAACCTTATGGGGTCCCCTGTTAATAAGCCGTGAGATCGAAGAGGAAACCAGAGAGAAAATGTTCCGCTTTAGTGAGAGCAGATTTCATATCTACCCTTTACCCTCCACAAGAAGTTTGGTGAAGGCCGCAATCACTCATTAGGAGTTATGTTGTTAAAAAATCCCTCTATAACCAGGAAAGCCACCAAACAAGATGGACTTTTCAACCAGACTCAATAATAGTTTCGTTCGATTTTCCTCTATTGTACGCATTTTGGCGTTTTTACAAAAGATTCAGATTCATTGTCCTCCGAAGATTCCGGGCCCCTATCCTTTCTAGTGTCTTCCAGGGTCCATAATCCCAAATCCAGTGCCTGGATCGCCGAGACTCTGACAGGTCATCGTGCACGCCATATGCGCGTTGGCTAGAAAATGAGTGTGAATCAACACCTTCGAAGATTCCTCACTAGATGTGGGTCAAGTTCTATCTGGACCCATTTAACTTTGCCAATAAGAAAGTGTTCCCTTTCCGTGCCCTCGAAAAGCTGTTTCGTTGCTGTTCTAACGTATTGTGTTGTTGACATATTCCGCAAAATCTGCTGTATACCTACCAAATCTGACAAGTAGATCAACTGATAAACAATTGAAAGCCCCTCTACCAAATGCTTGGAGGGCTACTACACAGTTATTTAACTCGATTTAGTCAGTACGAACGTTTTTATTTTCTTTAACTTTTTTTTGTTTTTGTTGTTTATTGGTCCATTTGCTAGTTTGGATTTTGTCGCGTATGCGGATTTTTGACAAAGCGAAAAATTATTACTGCAAATTGGCTGCATATGCAATTTTCCACATTGTTGGTAATGTTTTTTTTTGCTCTTGCAAATCACTTCTATCTTCATGTCAACAAGCAGGGTGACCATATCAATTGCATACAATATAAATAGTATTTTAACGAACACAATAGAACTTCATAGATGTTAGTTGTGAATCATTTTCCATATTTTAAAATATTGAATTCGGAAAATTTATTTTTATTCAAATTCAAATATGCGCAAGTCATACTCAAAAATTCAAGTACGAATAACACTAAAACGTACTCAAAACAATCCTTAATGGGATTACTTTCGAAAATTAATCCCGGAATTTCTTGAAATAAGTATAAAATTCTTAAATCAAGTAAAAAAAAAACGATTAAACTTTTCGTTGCGTTTTGCCCTCCGGTTTACGCGTGTTTTTATTTTCTATACACATTGATAAAAGGTCTGGCCAGACTCACGTGTACCACGAAGGGGTTAAAAGTAAATTTGAACTCTTGCTTCTCATTTAGTTTATATTTTTGGTTAAATATGAACACACGATTTCCAGAGTAAAAACCGTATTGGGCATGATGTTGGTGTCTTATGATTCTGTGAGGTGTAAAACAGGTAAGTTAATCAATCATAATAATTTGATCTTTCTAATTCGGGATAAAATCAACTTTATAATACTAAAATCAAGCGCATTTTAAAATTGATTCAATCTTAGTTTTACTTAAATCAATCAGTTTTCGGATTATTTTAAGTACGAATTCGAATTACTGATGGGATTTGTGGTACAATTGTACCAAATTAGGTACAATGGAAACTTTATTGGTACACTGGTACAATTCATCTTTTTTTGGTACAATTAAAAAAAAATACCCACGAAGTTTTATCATTTCTTTCAGGTCGATTAACTCACTTTTTTCAACAATAAAATTTTTAATAACATATCTCCAGCCCTGACCAGAACTTCCAAATATTGCCTTATTGTTAATTTGTATTCATGATGCTATTCTAACATATTAAGTACATAAATACATAAGTATATCCCTGTAGGAAGACTGTGATCAAGTGTCTCCAAATCGCCATTTTTGTCGGTTGTTTTGGTGACACTGACTACACTTTTGTCTGCCTCTCCACAATAGTGGAGAGGGTATTATGCGTTTGTGCTGATGTGTGTAACACTAAAAAATATTGGTCCTAGACCGACCTTGTATACCGATTTACTCAATATAACTTTCTGAGTCGATTAAACGGTGGCCCTCAGAACCATAGGTCCCATATAAGAGCCCTTCCTTAAATAACTTAAGGAAAACCAAATCTTATATAGATGAAGATTTAACTCTGGCGAGTCCATGACTTCCCATGGATTTCAAAAAGAGATTCCGAAAATTTGTCTTTATATATGTGCTGGAGGGTATCAAATAGTCGGGCTTGGACGACTTTAGTTTTTCACTTCTTTTGGTTTTATTTTTATTGAATAAACATGTGTGAAATGTATTTGATGTTGCGAAAGTTTGGTAAAATTTTGCCATTGAGGCGGTACGATTTAAGAATTGCCAGATGCCAACAGTGATTGAAATCTAAACAATTTTATAATTCTTGAATCAAGCGCATTTTGAGATTGATTTAATCTCGTCACTTTTTAAAAGTCTTCAGGAGAAGAGAAAAAAGGTTATAAAATTTAAAGTTCATACACAAAATGGAAATTTTAATAAAAATTCCAAATCAAATTGAAAATTTCAAGTTGAATTGACAAAATTCCATAAAACCATAGTTGGAGGGGTACTTATTATGCATTTGTACTGTTGTGTGTAGCACATAAAAATATTGTGTATGGACCCACCTTTTTGGAATACCGATTGACGTAGAATCGTTCGTTCAACTGTCCAGTTAAACCTTCTGCGCAAAGACCAGTTCTTTTTAAGATAATTTTATGTACTTTAGTATATGTGACCTTCGCCTAGAAAATGTGAAAATGAAGTTTTGAGAAAAACGTATTTTATCTTATTCTACTCCCTTTTAGGTACCAGAATGCACTCTAAAGTCCAAACCCGTTTTTTGAAACCTAAGTCCCTTTCTCGGAGAAGGTCACATATACGTTTAAATTGACATAAGGACCAAGCCAAATAAAAATTGCTAGAATCTGTCCCCATACATACTTTTGACCGGAATATAGACTTTACACATTATAAGCAATTGGATTTGACTGCTCTTTCGGGACATAATGCTGTTTTTATATCTTATAACTTTGCGTCTATGCAACGGGTTCAATTATTTAGCTATCGTAATTTCAATAATATTAATTATTTGTCTCTAAAACATGATCTTGAACATATGGAGTGGGAGCAGATGTACTATTTATCATCTGTTGATTGCAAAGTAAAATTTTTGAATGACGCTATTGTTTACCTGTATAACTAAAGTGTTCGAATTAGAAAAAACAAACTCAGAAAGGATGCATAGCCATGGTTTTACGTATGAGGTTAACGCATGAGGGCGACGCACAGTGGGAAATTTTACGAGAAGGCGGTCAAAATTCCATAACTTTTGACTGGATCGGTATTTTTTTATGCAATTTTTTTTGCTCGATAGGTGCGATGTTAGGCTTTAATTTGCAAAAGTTATGGGGAGTTCAAAATGCATTTTCATTTTTTTGTTGAGTTTTGGTGTAAAAGTTGAATATTTCTTATAAGATTTTTTTATAATTTATCATTATTTCTTTTGTATTTTACAACTGATACTTATTTTTTATTGTCGAACTTAGATCCTGTCAGAAAATGCCAACATTTGGCCCCTGTAAATTTTTTAGTCCCAATATTCACAGGGGTCAAAGGTTGGGGTTTTTGGGACGAGACGAGTTATTATAAGGATAAAACTGAAAAGGAATATTTTAAAAAATGCCCAAATGGCATTCTTGGCTATCGATAACATTTTAAGTAATTCAACTTTTATTTTTGGTTTGAGATGTATGTGTATTTTAGTTTTATATATTAATACAAATATATACTTAAATCCAAAACAAATTATAATCTATAAACAATTTTAAATTAAACAATATTAGTAACAAATTTCTTCTAAATAGCTTTGGGTTTCATTTTCCAGAAGTTGTTTATCTTCTTCCTCTAATTCGATTGAGGTTGATTTCCATTTTTGTCGAATACTGGACATATATGGATGGATCTGATGTGCACAACAAAATAGTAATAAGATCTTCATTAGTACAACATCTGGATATTTTTCTTGTGTTATGCTCGCGGAAGAATCTGTAGTCTTTGTTCATTTTTTCTTGCGCTTCTTCAGATAGATCTCCAATTGGTAGCATATTGTGTTGAACTATTTGTTCCCCATGGTATAAAATTTTATGAACTGTGGTTGGCATATGTCTCCAAGAGTATTTTTTCGTTATAAAGAATTGCTGTTTCATTTGCATACTGGCCAAAATTTTTTTGCATTTATCTTTCTGCTACATGATATAACTTGTAAAATGATCTGGAATCGTCTTATTTATTCAAAATGTACTCCTGTGATAGATGCTGCAGTTTCTGGATCGGAAAAGAATCTCCTTGCAGTGTTTCCATCATTTGAATTTCCTTCTCCTTGTTTTGGCTGATCAATTATAAGGCCTAGGTGAAGGTATTTTTCTTGAATTTGTTTTTTTGTTTGCTTCCTGTTTCGCCTAACGGGCCAAATTCCAAATCATAACCCAATTTAAGAATATACTCCATAAA
The DNA here is from genome assembly GCA_949318255.1 of Pollenia labialis. Classification (NCBI taxonomy): domain Eukaryota; kingdom Metazoa; phylum Arthropoda; class Insecta; order Diptera; family Polleniidae; genus Pollenia; species Pollenia labialis. Next base: position 48,632,550 of record OX439141.1, read on the forward strand.
ACGAATTCTGGTATGAAGAGGGGACATTCTAAATTCGTATGCTTCATTGAAACTATTGTCTTGTGATAGGGGTTGGCTTAATTGACTTGATGTCTTTTGGCATATGGTACAGCTTGACGAAGACTTTGTTTCGGTTTATGCTTGTGCAACTTTTCCATCGATCATTGTAAGGAACATTTGAAAATTAATTTCAATGCATTGGTCATCAAATTTAAATATTGCCGGTTGAAGTTCTTTAATTTGATCTTTTATTTTTCGAACTTCTTCAGTTATGACATCTTTAGTTTCCTTTTTGTAAACAAACTTTATTGGTCTGCAATACTTTGTTGAAGAGTGAATTTCATTTTTCCATACATCCATTTCTGTAACTCTACTGGTTGACGGCTCTAAGCCAATCTAAGTTTTATATTATATTATTTTATTAGCATTTCTTTGAAACATAAAAAACCCCTGTTTTCACACCTTTTAAAAGGATAACATACCGGCAATAAATTAACAGGTAACATGTAGGTAATTTTCACGTAAAATATAACTGCGTGCTAGTTTTTTACCATTTACCTGCTCTTCCATTTTTTTTAAATTAAGTTGCAATTTTCAGGTAATTAAAATATGTAGTTTATGTTGCGGCTAATTACTAGGGTGATCGATCGAATAGTATTCGACCGGTTTTAACCGGTTATTTTAGTTTTGCCCAAGTCGAATATTTTAAAATGTCTATTTTTCGAATATCGAATAAACCGGTTATTTTAGTAAAATAAACCGGTTATTTAAGTTATGTGTAATTTATATACGTTTTCCTTACTTTTGTTATAAATGTACCCGTAATTTAAGAATTTTTCAAATTGAATATTTGGCAAACTTAAACTTTTTATAAAAAATGTCAAAACAAAATGAAATAATGGCCAAAAAACGTTATGAGCAATGTAAATACAAATCGCTTATATAAGCGTGTGTTCTTGTAACAAAAACCAAAAACAATTTAAAGTACGTCAAAAAAGTTCAGCTTAAAAAGTAGTTGGCAATTTGACAGTATTCTAAATACTATATAAAGCTTTATAAAGAAACCATCTCTGGTGATATTTCGAACTGACTTAAAAGAAAATTGTGCTTAAACGGCCCTAAAATAATAAGTTGTAAAGATTCTTTAACGTCACGACTTATTAATCATTTTTAATTAGTCTACAAGCTTGACATAAATATACGCCAAGTAAAACTTCACCCTGTTCTAAGTAGTTTTTAAGAGACTGCAGATAATACTTTACTAAAATATGCTGACAATAATGAATGAAAAACTCTTAAGTAGTTCTTGCATATCTTCATGCTTAAAACAAGAAAATACCGGCGGAATAAACGTTGTGGGAAAATTCATCAGTTTTATTTATTAAAACACTAAGAACAAAATTGAAGGAATCAAAAATGTCCTGGAAGGGTTTAAATTGTGTGATCGACGAATTGAAAGATATTTCATACAAAAAGCATGTTCATATTACTATTGTTTCTAAAATGCTGAAAAATCATGGATAAGAGGTTTTGTTTGCCACTTTTCAAAAATATGGCTGAAGTTTAATGCTTCATATAGTAATGCTTAACCAGCAACAAATTAAAAGTCATTTACAATAATTTTGGGAAAATATACCAAATAATAAGTTTATTAAATCCCAATATTTTTAAAACCAAAGTTTTTCAAAAATTCTAAAGCTATGTTCACACCTATTTAATATTTGACTCCTAACCTAACCACCAGTTTTCTTAAAGAACTGCTTGCTTTTGCAAAACGTTTGGCTAGAGCAAACATTATTTAAGGGTTTCGTAACTACATTATACATACATAAATGCAATTATCATCTTAGACATAAAGTTAAGCAAATAACTAGAAATTGTTAAAAATAATGCTTAAGCTTAATCAATTTACTGGTCACGATTTTTTTTGATTTTATCGTCAAATATTTGTGGTCTGAACATACCTTAAGTCTTATCTATGCATTGAGGCCCTTTGCTCCTTATAGGATCGACGGGAACATATATGTATATATACATATATATATGTACTTTGTTGGTTCCTTACCTTCGTGAATTGTTTTGTTTTTATTCTAATTAACTTTTAATTACAAAAATTAATTTGATTTTTTTTTATGTATTCGAATTAAAACCGGTTAACCGGTTATTTGAAAAAAGTCGAATAATCGATCACCCTACTAATTACTAATGTTTAACCTTTTAACTTACTCAAAAATCTAACGTGTTAGTCTATTTATGTCGCCTATTCGTTTTGCAGCATCCGTTCACCCACAATAAGTTCATAACAATGGCAATACCTTTACCTTCTCCAAATTAATGATAACCTGACGTGCTAGATAATTTATGTGGCCTGGACTGCTTTATTTGTCGAAAATTCTTTAAGATTCACCTTCTTTAATTTCAGTAATGTTTCCTTGCAGGACTTATTTTTTGAACCGAATATCTTACCTTGGGTCACAGAAATTGCTGTAGTTCGCAAGGTCGTGTCCAGACGTGTGTACAATGGGGTATAGAAATGTAGGTTAGATTCTGGACTACAAGGCAGTATAGATTTTTTTTGACGCGTTTTGACGCTCAGGACTTATGCTCTATAAAGTAGGAAATTTTGACATTAAAAAAAAAATTAAATAGTTCTAGAGGTCGCAGGGTTTAATGCTTTAAACCACGTATAGCTAATAAAATAAACTAATACACAAAACTTATTCTGTCAAAAAATCTCAAAAAACAAAAAAGTTATGAGCATTTCAACTTCAAAAATTGACTCAGAAATTCAAAACTATAACCAAATATTGAGAAAGTCCATTTCGGACCACCCTGTTCTCAATGAAATAGTTGAAATAGGGTTGAAATTTTTTGGCTCCCGAGGTTCACTAGTATTTACTTTCACATGAATAAAAAAGTTTTAAAATCGGAGAACATAAAAAAAAATTATTTTGGCCGCCTTCTCAAAATATGAACCAGTGTGCGACGTGACAATTGTTATAAAAGGTGGAAACGATATAGGACACCTGAATGTTTACTTGAATTTCGCTTGACTAGAAAAATGGTTGATTCTTAAATAAAAAGTAACAAGTCTTCATGTTACTTCGACAAATGACATTGTTTTGCGTATGTAAACAAACCCCACAAGTATTTAACTAAAAATATTTTTTTTTTTAATTAAAAATTTAGCAAAGAAGAAAGTAAATATGGATTAAAATCTGTTAGCGGTTGTGTTATTTTCATTTTTTATTTCTTATTTAAAATCAGTTCATACGTTTTTGCTTTCGCTTAAAATTCCACGTGAAATAAGTGCAGCTTACATTGTTTCGCAGTTGTAAAAAAATGTTGCCAGAAACATTTCGGAACTAAGTATTTCACAAAATGAACAGAGTACAACTCTATCAACATTATTTCATAGATATTCCGCACAAGTTTTTTTTCATATGCGTTTTGACAGCATTTAATATATGATCAAAAATTTCTTAAAACAAGAAATACAAAAGACGCTAATTTTTATTAAAAACAAAAAAGATATGTATTTATGAAATCAAGCATTAATTTAATATTAGTCTGATTTTCTTGATTTTTAAATAGAATCGAATTTCTTGCATCAAGAAACAAATGCTAGGGATTTCTTTAAATTTTACAGAAAATGCTCAAGAAAACTTGTTTTCATTTAATTAATTTTTATTTCGATCGACATGTTAACAAATCGATCAAAAGTTTCTTATTAAACTAACTAGTGCTACTCGTTTTTATGAAAAAAAATTCAGGCTTTTCTTCTGATTTTGTCAAGGTACATTAACACAAGGTAGACTCATTTGGGAGTGTACACATGCTGCTCTATAAAAATAACCGACTTGTCAAAATTGTCTGCACACAAAACAAAAACAATTTAACGCACACATGTACAAATTTTGGCTCATATACACGAAATTTGACAATTGGGTTTTAACAGCTGACAAACATATCGGCCAACAAGTCTAACTTGTGTAGTTGTACCATGGATTTTGTAAAATAAAAAGCAACGAAAGCTTAATTTAAGTAGCTATAAAACTAAAATAATTTTGTTTAGCTGTATTTAAGTAAATTTTAGTTCGCTTTGGGTCATAACATTTTGCTTAAACCAGGCAACACGTGTTTACAACAATAAGAAATTTTTAGCTTGGACGAGAATGGTGCAAAATTTTCTTGGTTCAAGACATATTTTCACGACTTCGAATCAATTTAATTACCATTTTGTAATCAAATAAGATAACACCTTCCTGAGCTACAATGAAATTCCGAGTGATGGCTTTCAATTCCAAACCAAAACAATTTGAAGCCAAAATTTTGACTTTCTATTAAGTTTTTCGGAAGTTAAAGGTTTTTAACAAACCGACGGAAATTGCTACATCGACTAAGAATTACTCAGAATATATAAATTTAATGGTCTTAAATGAATATTAAAATAATTTTAGCGTGGAATTACAAACCACTAGTGGCGTATAAAAACAAACGGTAAATCAATTTAGCGACTAGTTTTTTGGCGAAAGATTCCCGAAAACGAATACTAAAAAAGGGTTGAAACTTGTATTAACATACATAGTCCGAAATTGTAAGCGAAAGCATGTTATTAATGTCTGCAGGGCTACTGAAAAGACACCTAGTAAATATGGTCCCTGTAAGTCGAACGATATTTTAAGGACATATTAATGAGATTAAAACTTTTTTCCTGGGCGGAAAGAGTTTTCTTTTGCTGCTTAGGTTTTTTTTTTTTTTTTTGGTTTAACTCTTGTCATATGTGTTGCAACTGGTCCCCTTAACTGTAATACTTTTACAATTAAGAGTATACAGAGTTTGTAGGTATATGAAGGCTAAACGGAATGCAGTTTTTTAATTTGCTTTTTTATGGTTTGAACTATGCGATTTAAAACGGATTAAATTATTATTATTTTCTTGTTAACTAAAAATACTTTAAATTAAAGTTTCGTCAAATTTGTTATTGCTGGAATTGCAAATACTTTTATGTACTACTCCATATCTACACATGAAAATAAAGGGTGATGACTTAAAATCGTGTTTGCTGGTCATTTTGGCAGGAAAACCTTCCGAACCAAATGCAGTTTCTAAAAATTTACACATAATTTGTTTACTACATTAGCGGAGTTCTGAAAGAGAAAATGCATAAAATCATAGGTTTTCTGTCAAATCTAACAATAAAATACAAAGGCGCATATTCAGAAATCATAACTTAAGTCGCAACTAACAAACAGTATCTAAAAAATAGTTCATAGATAGTTATAGATACTCCTTCATAATTCATAACAAGCTTAGTGCCGGTTCACACAAGTCAAGTTTGACTCGTCAAGTCTTGAGCTTTTAGGAAAGAAGGGTAAACAGAATGCCATTTCTTTTCCCTTCTCTCCTAAAAACTCAAGACTTGACGAGTCAAACTTGACGTGTGTGAACCGGCACTTAGCAACTGCTTTCAGCTAATTGAGGAAATGCAACCATGCATATTGGCATGTAGAGAAAACAAAATTTCGATAATATTTTAAACGATTTATACCTACTGGAGTTAATTTAAAAGCTTATTAAGCTATTAAAAAACAATTATTGTTCTTAAAAAAATGAATACAAACTCTAACAAATTGGTTATTGTTTTTATATAAATCAGTTAAAGTAGGGGCCTGTAAAAAAATTATTTTTCAATCAAATTTGGTGGCACATCTCTAGTTAATTTATTTATTTAATATGTTTTTGGACGCAAGTAGCAAATGTAATAAGGCAAGTTTATAATTTACGAAATTGTAAGAGTATTCATTGTTTTCTGTATTTGAGAATGATACAAATTTGTCGCCAAAATTGTTTAACTATTCAAATAAATTATAAGATAATATTAATCAGCTGTTCTTTGTATTGATTAGTTAGTTGACATTTAGTTACAGCTTTGCCCATAATTAAGTGTAAACTTTTCTTGCTGTAAGCAACGGTACAGTGAAATAACTCCCAAATGAAATAAGTCCCAATGAAATAACTTCCAATGAAATAAGTCCCATGAAAAATGAAATAACGCCCAACTGAAAAAAATGAAATAACTTCCAAAGGCAAAAATGAAATAAGTCCCAATTTTTGGGACTTATTTCAAAATATAAAAATAAATCCCAATAAAAATGAATTAACTCCCAATGAAATAAGTCCCAACAAAAATTAATTAACTCCCAATTTTTTTGGATTCCTTTTACAGAACGCTTCTTTTTGCCTGGCAAAAGTAGAACCAACAGTCATAGATTTTTGTATCCAAAAATGAAGTTTTTATAGCCCTTTTTAGACTCGCTTCATAATCGGTGATAAAAGTCGCAGGATTTAAGTTAAATACATTAGAATTAAATAAATGGGCATAGCATTTTGCTGACTTTATATTCGTCCAAATAAAAAATATTGCAAAAATCTATTGGAAGTAAAAATTAAAATTAGTCTAATTATTGTATAAGAAATCGCGTGGCGCCGCGCGCGATATACCTTAGCCGCTTAAAATTTTGACAATGGCTTATGTTTTTTTTCATATGGAACAAATTTTAAATTTCTTTTTTTTGCGGGAACTTTTTTAAAACAGCGAAAAAGAATGATGGCATTTGTTTTTTATGAACATTTTGGATATGGTATGTTTAATTTGAAATTTTCCAAAAAAATTTAAAAAGTTATAACTAGGGCAACCAAAAAAAACTAAAACACAGTTTTAAGCTCTTAAAAAAAGCATTTAAAAACCTGAAAATAAAAGCTTTTTTCCGTGTTTATTTATTGAATCTTCATAAAATATATGAACTAAGAATAATTAGTGAAATCTTAATCTAGTCATTCTTAGGTTTGCGTCCTGCCAATGCCAGACAACAGTACCCCTAAAAAATGGTTCACATTGGTGTTAAGCTCTCTTCTGATCGGATAAGTTCTCTACGCAAAGTAAATGTTATATGTATGCATATTTGTACGTTCACCTTTATTTTCGATTGTTTCAACCATTTTTCCAATTGATATATATGGTCCTGTAGGTATCTAGATGCTTCGTAGCGATTTTCGTGGATGCTTAGAAATGCTGTGTCATCAGCAAAAGTTGATGTGTGGGTGCAGTTGTTGGTTGGCAGGTCTGAAGTACATATTAAACACAATATTGGCCCTAAATTACTTCCTGGGACTCCAGCATTGATCGTTTGGGTTGAACTTAAAAAATCTCCTTATTTTATAACAAACTTTCGACCGACTAAGTAACTTTCTAACAGTATATGTGTGTTTACGGGTAAATTAAGCTTCAATTTATGTATTAAGCCTACATGCCAGACTTTGTCGAACGCTTGAGAAACATCAATGAAGAGTGCAGAACAATTTTTTTTTCTTCAAAAGTTTTTCTAATGGCGTTTACTAGTCTGTGTTTTTGTTCGATTGTGCTATGTTTCTTTCTAAATCAATATTGATGATTTGGTATACTTTCATATTCATCCAATATCGGAATTAATTTAGAAACCAACAGTTTCTCAAACAGCTTTGATATGTTAGATAATAAGCTAATCGGCCTATATGACGCAGCTCTTGTGTGATCTTTCCCTGGCTTAGGTATCATGGTAACTAGTGAGACCTTCCATTCTGAAGGGTAGTATTCTGTTCGTAAAATTGCATTAAAAATTAAAAGGATTAATTTTATTGCTATGCGGGGGAGCTCGATAATCATTTTGTTTGAAATTACTAAGTTTCGATTAAATTCTTCAACACAAATGTTTGTTGCTTGAAGGTAGTCTTCACGAGAGTCACACATAAGGAAATGCTTGATTCGAGCTCTTATTAAAATGGCCGAACCCCCAAAAGCTCTACCCCTGGGGTCCTTTGTATCATGTAGAATATAGCCATTGATTTGAAACGTATTCCTTGAGGTCAAATGAGTTTCAGAAACCATCATAACATCGATTTGTTTATTTTTAAGAAATTCATTTTTATGTTGGCGGATGCCGTTTGCGTTCCAAAAACCAATTTTTAGACAGTTCATGGCTTTTTGAGTACAGCTTGCAATAACATCGATTGCATTCTTAACATTTCTTCCATCATATTGTCCACAGTGTGCGTAAAATTGTTGACAGTTTGCACTAGAGTTTCGATAGTTGATTCTAGACGATTTAAGTTAAAAACAGGAGTTTGGTCATTAGGCTGTGTGTTAAAAATTGGATTTGAGGCATTATTTGGAGAAACATTTTGCACTGGCATAAAATTTGCTCTTAATACATTGGCGTATGAGGCACTAGGAAGTGGTACTGGATTTGAGTTAGTTTTAGGTATATTAGTTGCCTGCGCCTGAGGGGGATTTGATTTATGTCCAGCTGATCGCTTAGCGATGGATTATACTGGGCATCCTCTATAGTTTGCAGTGTGATTACCGCCACAGTTGCTGCATTTCTTTACGTTAGAATCAGTTTAAGACTTGTCACACTGAACTGTGCAATGTAGTTCGCCACAAACGACGCATACGGGGGGTAATTTTCAATATGCTTTGGTGTGGCCAAATTCTTGGCAATTTAAGCATTGAATGGGACCATTTTTCTTGTGCGGCTCCTCTACCCCAATTTTTTTGTGTAAGATATAACTTGTATTATAAATGGGGTGAGTTTCATTCTTCTTAAGCTTTATGTCGCCGGGTTCTAACTCCACTCGAAATAGTGGTTGAGGAATCTTTTCTCTGTTTTTGATATTATTAATATTTTTATATTTTAAAGCCCTTGTCTTCTAAGAAAGATTTTATTTCATCTGTGTCCACGTATGCGTCAATGCTTTTAATTACGACCTGTACCTCAATTCTGTAACTTTTTGAATTTAACTACCGATATCGTTAAGTAACGAGAAATATCGGTTACTTTAACGAATTTGTTATTCTCTATTTTAAATAAACAAATATTTTTGTTTAGAAATATTAACGACAAATATCGGTAATAATATAAGAACGTCAAAGTTAAAATTTTTTAAAATTAATAAGAAATATAAAATAAATTTGCTTGTATTCGATGTGCCTGAGCCACTCTAGCACAACATTTTTCTCCTTTTTTTATACCCGCAATACTGTATGTGAAGAGGATATTGTGTATGTGTTTGCGCAACTGTGTGTAACACATTTAAATATAGGATCTGCGCCCACCTTTTAGTATACTGATTGATACAGAATCAATTTCAGAATCCATCTAACAAGGCCCGTCCTTCTAATAGGCTGGCTGGTTGTAATAGGGTTTTGTGCCCATTAGACATTTGGGTTTAATTAGGTCCAAAAATATTTTGTTGCAACCTAAATTAATCAGCAGAACAAATGATATTAGAATCAGTCCATATTTGACCGCAGCTCTTATACGAATACACTTATAATAAGTAACCTTAATAATATCTCCCTAGTAAAAAATGGATCTTACTGGTAAGTAGCTTTGTAAGGGAGAGAAGCACAAAACCCCAATACAAATCTGCTTACAAGAGGCATGATTTTTATATGGCGAGTTCCCACTTGGAAGCACTACTTTTTCCTCTCTGCTGTTATAAAAAAATGTAATTTCTATGTTCGGTATTATTTTGGGAATGATCGTAAACACATTTTAAAATCATTGCAATACAACCTGCTTCCATGTAAGGGAATAACAGAAGCACTCACAATATTGTTTGTGATTTTTTTCTCTAAAATAATAGTTTTAATTATTCACTTACAACCTGCTTACTGAAAAGGGAAATTGCAAAGTTATTCAATCATTTTTATTAACTAAAATTAAAAATTCACTTAAATGGTATTCGCTTCTCCGGTGCTTCTTAGTAGTGTGTAATAGTCAGCGCATATATTAACGCTCATGTAGCTTTCGTGCTTCCAGAAAGCTAAAATTTTTTTACTGGGTTCTTTGTTATCTCATAGTAGTATTCATAGTTATAGTAGTAGATATTAAGATAATATTTGGCACCAGTGTTGCCACTTTGTGGGTAATTACCCGAATTTGGTATAATTTTTACTGTCGTGGGTAGAGCGCGGGTATTTTCTCTTAGGTTTAATTTAGGGGTCTAATCACCGCATACGATATCGAGCAAAATTGATCGAAATTATTTATTTTGGTATCAGAAATCTCGATATTGAATGAAATTTATTGAATTTGAAATAATAGCATTCGATATCGAGTAACTCGACGTTACATTTCTCAAGTTTTCATTCGATACGTCAGTGTCTATCGTATGCAAAAAAATTCGATAGTTTATTCGATACGATAGTATCGAATGCGGTGATTTGACCCCAGGTGTAATTAAAAAAAAAAATAACTTAAGAAACCCAAATAAAATCCAGATTCGATTTCAGTGATGACATTTATTTCTTTTTAAATATTGTTGATAAAAAAATGCACAGTCTTCTGCACCAAAGTCTCGGTTTCTTTTTAAGAAAAGTATTCAATCATTTAATATATATTTTCCAAAGTTCTGTAATGAATGTCGAAAAATGTACTCATAGATTTGGATTAAGATGACTATCATAGTGATTAAGAACCTCAAGTTTATTGAAAAAAAGTTATTCAAAATAAAATTTAGCCTGGGGAAAGATATGTTTCCAATATTTCAACTTTATAATTAGTTTTATTTTTATCTGGCAACTTTTTAATGCTTTAGTTTGAAGAATATTTAACGCCCTTTGTCTGAGTTCATACGACTCATGTCTTATTGACATGATTCTAACTTTTCGTCTTTAAGTCATGAAGTTGCCTATAAAAGTTGCGAAAATCGATGGCTGATTTTTAAAGTAAATTTGGATAATTTGGTGGCGTTGTTCAAGCATGAATCTATTCATGAGGATGTGCCTGAGCAAAAAGTGAGAGCAGTATAACAGTTCGCTTTACAGATAACCTTTCGTTAGCTCTATCGGGCTGAAAAAGCACTCACTATAAAGGAATTGCAATGCGCGTTTTGAACCTTTCCCAGATATATGCAACCAAATTTGGAAGTTAAACTCATTATTTTAGGAGTTTTATTTTAAGTTTTATTAATTGCTTTTAAGTTCTTAATGTTATAATTGTTACTGAGCTACCTAAACAAGAGCGGCAAGCGTTTTTTTAAGCATGAAAATTCTATTGCCAATACATTTTCAATAAAATAAACCGATCAAGCGATTTATCAAATAAGATTTCCCAGCCAGGTGGTGTTAAATTCGTGTTCTAAAGGTATGTTTCGTATAAACTGTGTAAAAATTAAAAGTTTTGACATAAAATAGACGCTTGCCGCTCTTATTTAGGTAGATCAGTTAATTTATTTTAAATTACAATAAGAATCTCAAAAGTTTGACTAATATGTATTGATTTTCTTTCAATGAGTTTGTTGTGGTTTTTGGTTCTTGTAAATGTCTTAGGATTAAATAAAACTTCAATATTATATCAGGTCGTCGTTGCTCCGAAAAAATCAGCTATGTGTTTTTTCCTGGTTTTTCAGGAGAGCAAAAAAACCGTTTTATGTGGTTACTTTATCACATATTATTAAAGTGAAACGTTTAATTGAACAAATGTTAACATTTCTTTAAGTATTTCGTGAAATAAAACTCGACTTATTGGCCATTGGGCAGCTATTACAAATTTTTTCGAAAAAACTACACATAACTCATTTTATTTGAGCATTTTTAATAATATTTTTTAATTTTTTTTACACATAGCTGTTTTGGTTTGAAGAAAGAATGAATATTTTAATTTAAACTTAGCTTATTTTAAGCAATATCTGAGTTAAATAAGGAATAGTATAAAAGTTTTAGGACTTTAAAGAATTGTAAGTTTAGAAAAATGTTGAAATGCCTGCAGATATAGATACCATTCTACCTAGATTAGACAAATATGTTGAATCTGATAAATCGGACATATAAATGAATTAATGGGGACTAAGGGAGAATGCCTCGCCCAATTATGACGAAAATAATGACCAGTCAGGGCTTTGCAAAATAAATTTTGCAGCCCCTTTGATACACCACTTTTGTTTCTTTTAGATGACTTTAGAATTTAAGACATCATATATTTTTACTGCAATCATTCTTTGACAAATTGAAGTTAAGAAGTAAACCATAGTGGATTTGCAAATTTGATAGCTGAATGCCCACTGGCATCTTTTCAAAAAGGACAATGTGTTTAATTCCCTAATTCCAAAAAAAGTTGTGGCTTATAATGGGTTAATGCTAATTAATTTTGGGACAATAGCCATAAGGAATCTATTTAGTATTTCAAAAAATTTTATAAAATAGAAAATTGAGAGCAAATGATTTAAATTATCATAAAATGCGTGGTAATCTTTATGCATATATTTTTTTGAGTGACTGTATATAGAAGTATACTTCTATATTTTGGTGGGCACCCATAGCAAACATATTTCACAATATGGTCACCTCTAACAAAATTATTACTAACGAAAAATTTTAAGCATATTGTGGATTATTAACCATAATATAGTCACCGGCAACCATACTATGGTTAAAGTAGTTATCCATCTAGAAGCCACAACCATATGGTTTCCTCCGAAAAATAAAATAAAACAACTGATTGAAGTTTGTTATGTGGTGTTGTAAGTGAAAAATATCGAAAATTAGTTTTTCATTATATTTGGGTTAGATCCACATGGGATGCTCAAGAAGCGTACACAAACAGGTTGGTCGATATATTGTTGATATGTTATTAATTAATTAGGAGTTACTAATACAATTGCAAATCATGTTAAAACTTAATTAACCGAGCAATAGTAACGAAGACCTTCAGTACGACCAGATACTCTGGCGGGCATCAAACCCGCAACCATCGCTCTAATAGAACAGCTTTCTACCAACAAGCCTACCGGGGCACCCTTTTTTGACATAAAATAACTGAAATACTAGTTTAAATATATATGTTGTGAAAAACAGTTAAGTGAAGTTTTACACATAGCTTTTTTTGTACGAACATTTCGTATATGGGTTACACATAGCTACTTTTGTTAACTTCTGAACCAGTAAAGATATCATTAAACGGTTTGGTGGGTAGATGTATCATTAACAAAGGTTTCAAAGGGTGTAATAAAAAAAATTTAAAAATTTTGCACATAGCTGATTTTGTTGGAGCAACGACGAGGTGTAATTTTATATAAATCGGGTAATTTTGCTTCATCTCAAGTGTAATTTTGAATTTTGTTGGTGGTAACACTGCTCAGTAAGCAATTATATTTTACGCTCGATAAATAAAAGAGCGTAAGCGTACATGTGAATTAATTTGCACAATTGTGCAAGGCGCTGACATCCCTGCACTAGAGTTCAAAAAGTCAATCATTAATTTGTTTTCCACATCAATTTGAATAATTATAATTAATTTTTGATTTTGATAAAATTAAATTCTTTTTTGATTAATGTTATTAATTTATTTCTTTATTTATATAAATTGTTGATTTTTGTAACTAGTTTTAAGATTTATTATTACAACATTTTGCGAATTCTTAGTTCTGTACTGCAATATGAGACTCTTAGTCTTGTGTATGGAACGACAAATAAATAAATAAATAAAAAATAGAAACTGGGAATTATTTCCTTCCGAAGGTTACTTTATATTATATTCAACATTTTTTTTATTTTTCGAATTTATTCTATGAGCTAAATTTCAGTTATGTATTTTATAAAGTTTTTTTGTAATAGTCATATTCCTTCAATTTTTCAGAAATGACTTTATACACTACCAGACTATTATATTGTATTTTCTTGTTAAATTTTACATTAGCTTTCCTTTGGAAAGCAATGAAGTATATTGTATGTAAAGAAAAATTTACAATTATTAGACACCAGCAGAATGTTTCAGTACCGCTTAGACAGGGTAACATAAAAATCAAGTTAGAAAATAAAGTCGGTCAAGCCCGGCCATATGATAGCCAACATCACAGTATTTAAAAACAAATTTTCGAGAATGTACGGCTACACGAATAGGGATCTATCTATGTTTTGAATTTCATCAAAATTGGGGATATATGAAATTATGGACCGGTTCGCCCTTGTACCAATTAGAACTCATGTACCAAATTGCATTAAATTATCTTCAAAATTGCGACCTGTACTTTACGCACAAGGTTACATTGAGAACCAGCTGTGTTACACACACCAGCCCAAATGCATACAACCCGATTCACTCTTGTGTTGAGGGTATAATAACATACAGAGATAATAAAGGTTGTATTGTACAAGCGAAACACAAAATATTACTATAACGTTGAACGATTATTTTACCAGCGTTGTAACAGCACAAAAATTGTTGATTTTCTTGTATTTATAATAAAAAAAAGTTACACATTAAACAAAAATAATAACGATTTTAAAAATTACCTTAAAATGGCAAAATAAGTAAAAAAAAAAGGCGATGTTGCCAAAATAAGCAAAAAAAAATAATCCCTAACAATTATATGAAGCTCATTTTTTTGTTTTTTTATGATCGGTGTTTGTTTTTAATCAAAAACATTCTATATTGTAAACCAAAAAATAAGCATTTGCTCTTCTTGTTAGGCATAGGCATCCATATATCTTTTTCAAATGTATTTGCTAATTCGAAACCATATTAAGAATTTATTATTGAAGTTTCTCACAGTTTAAAAGTAACAATAACCCTGCAAACAAATGGAAGATATCCCCTAAAGCAATAGTTTAGCAACATCCCGAAATTGTCATCTAAATGAAAATAATCAAAGTATTTTAATTTACTTAAAATTTAATTATGAAATATATTTTTTGTAAGTATAATTTATATTTATGTATGTAATTAAAAATTTAATTTTAAATAAAAAGCTGTTCTTAGTTTTACACAATTGAATATTTTTTAAAATGCAAACTCTTCTTTTTATCATCTGTGAGGGCTATCAATTAAGATATGCACAGTTCATTGGGTTTGTTAATACCTTAGTAATTTCGGAAAATATTTAAAGGATTATAAGTAGCTTTATTTCGTGGGACAGTTAAGTTCGTTTGGAAGGGATATATTTCCTCTGGAAGGTTCTGACTTTGATAACTAATTAAATTATAAATTTTGTCGAAGAAAAGGAAGAGGACAAATTTGTTTTTTTAAACTGATGCAATATTGGGGGTTTTGTCTCAATTTTTATAACATTTATAACAAACACCGTTAATCCTCGGCATCATCTTCAATAAATTTATCAATTAAAACTAAAACTAAAATATACAATTTAATATTAATCTAAATAACTATATCCTAAACTCACAACTAACCAGAAAATTCGGACATCGTTTTATATATGTAACTTAGACTTAAAATAGAACTAAAATTAACGTAAAATCCTCTAAAAAAAATAACGGAAACTAATTTAATCAATTCATTTACTGCAAGACCGGCATAAGTTAAAAAAATTCAATTCGAGATAAACGCGTTTAAAGTTTTTCATTTGCTCTAATCACTTAGAAAAAATAGCGATACATTTTCTTCAAATGGGGAAAGTATATAAGATAAAAAGATGAATTTTGTACAAAATATAAAGAAAAACATAGCGAACAATTCTGCATTACTAACTCCAAAATTGTATTTTTTGATTTATGCTGGTCTTGCAGCAAATGAGCAATATATTAATTTCAAATAATTTTTGTTTATTTTTCTTTTTGTGTTGTTGAGTTTAGTTTTAACTTTATTTAAATTATAATTTAAATGAAGGTTACATATGTACATATTTAACATAAAAAAAATGAAAACATGAAATTTAAAAATTCAAAATTATAAAAGTCAAGTTCAGCATTTCATCAGGCCTGTTGACATCGTTGGATTTTGTTTGATTAGTTTTTAAAATGAAATTAAAGGTGAAAAAGAATTACAAATTCCTGTAAAAAATTCTTAATTGAAATTATTGCATTCGGTTATGATATGAACAAAACATTTTTTTTTTTTAATTTTATGATAATAACATTTGTTTTTTCCCGCGATTTCTCGTCCCGGGAATTTCAATTACTTTATTTCCCGTTATTCCGGGATTTTTGTCGCAGGATCCCAGGAAATAAAAGTTCCACATAGTTTCAGAAAGAAGCTATTTATACTTTGAAATTTAGTTTTCTATTCTCTAAAAATTAGCATCTGTTGATAGGTTGTCGATTAAATCAATAACAAGAAGTGAGCACGTTCGTAAATCAATGTCTACTGACGCAATAAATCTACCAAAAGCAGAATGTGCCGCGCAACAGTTGAAAATTAATAAATTTAGTGAACTGAAGAGTTAATAAAGAACATAAATTCAAAATAAGATGCAGGCAATAAATTTTAATTGTCCATGGACAAATCTTACAAATAGGAAATATCAAAAAATATCGCTCCTTTATTGCAGCAAAGTCACATCAAATAATAATTTAAAAATTAATTTGAAGTTTTAGGCTCTTTTGTTTGTCATAACTCGAGAACCAAAAATTTAAAAAAAATTAAGAATTACAATTCGTTTAATCTTTTCATACAACGTTTCGCTACATAAGCAACAGATTCGCAGTTATAAATAAATGTATTAAGAATGTATTTGCCCAAAAAATTTAAATTTTTTATTTTTAATTCATAAAAAATCAAAAACGGTAAGAAAGTGTCGAATAACGTATGAACAAGTTGAGACATAAATCATGAACATCGATGAACGCGTTTCGCTTTTATTCGCAATTAATTAAAGGAATGAATTTCAAAAATTTGCTCGAGATATATCATATACAATCAAAAGCCTGAGCTACAAATGGAGCTACATATGTGATCTGCAATGCGACTCTGAACTTAAACATTCTAATTAAAGTGGCATCGATTTTTGGAAATCCCTAAAACCAAATAAATACCCTTTACTTCACAAGGATATTTTAAGTTTCTATTCCATGTTTGGTAGTGCATATATGTATATGTGAAAGTGCATTTTTAAAATTAAAATTTATAAAAAACAAGCATAGAAGTAGAATGAGCAACGAAAATTTGGAGGCCTTACTAAAATTATCTACAACTGACATTGACATAAATTTGGATAATTTATTGGAAGGATCATGGAAGACTTAAAGGCCATTTCGAATAGTAAGTACGGGTTTGAAATAAAATTTAAACGCACTAACCTTTTTTCATTTCAGGTAATTTTTACAAAAAATGCAAATCATATTTTTTTGCCGTGTATGTTTATGATATATTTTTTTTCTTTGTATGTATTGCTTTTTACAGCAAAAAATATTCAATAAAAATTAGTTTTTCTTTTAATGTATTCATTTTGCTATATTAAAATATAAATAAATATGGATTCAATATTGAATCCATTAAAAAACCTGTTTTATATTAAAACCAAAAGTTTATCTTGTTAAATTAACATGCATACATAGTTAAGTATGTTAATTTTTTTATTTTCATTCTTAAAATATGTTATAAAAAGAAGACAATTCCCGTATTCTCTTAATTAAAATTACTTAGTTAAATAGTACATCAAGTTTTCAAAGTAGAATGATGACGAAAACCAAATCGGGCGATTCTGCTGATGCTTCTGTTAACAAAGGAGAATACAAAATAAGTGAAACATTTATAGTTAAATAATAAGGGTGGGTTGTAATGAAATCGGTTAAAATTGTCTTTTGCGAAAATGGACAAACTTGCTGGACTCGTTCCATGAAACCCCTTTTTAACTGTTGTTGTAATTTTAAACATTCAATATCAGTTATTAAGAAACGTTAAAACAAACAAATTAAAAAAAAATCGTGTTTCGAAATGCCCAAAGAAAGCCAAAAGACTAATTCGCTCAGATTATTTCAAAAACTCGCTGTTTTGTTTGTAAACACTTGAATTTTTCGTTGAAAACGACTGTGCAAATGCACATTCATAAAAACAAATATTTTTATGCCTAGTGCAAGTTCACACTCTTTTAGTTTTAAACGTCAAGTATTGAGTTTTTAGAAGAGAGAGAGAAAAGAAATGGTATTCTCTTTTCCCTTCTCTCCTTGAAGAGTATGAAGTAGTACTTAGTTCTGGTTCAAACACTTCAAGTTTTAGCCGTCAAGTCTTGAGTTTTTAGGAGAGAAGGGAAATGCAGAACAAAACACCCCTTATAAGCGAAAAAAAAACCGAAAACTTCGCTTGGAATTCGCCAAAATGCATATTGACAAAGGAGTTGACTTCTGGAAACGAGTTGTATTTACAGATGAGTCAAAATACAATATTTTTGGAAGTGATGGGAGAGCAAAAGTTTGGAGGAAAGCTAATACAGCGATGAATCCGAAGCACTTAGTTCTTACTGTTAAGCATGATGGTGGCAACGTGATGGTTTGGGGAGCTGTCACTGCATCTGGTGTAGGAATTCTGGTATTTGTCGAAGGTAATATGTATCGATTTCGATATAAGTCTATTTTAGACCAAAATCTGGGAGCATTAGTCAATAAATTAAATCTTTTTGAGAGTTGGATTTTCCAACAAGATAACGGCCCGAAACAGACCGCTCAAGTTGTAAAAGAATGGCTGCTTTACTATGCCCACCGACAATTGCACACACCACCTCAAAGCCCGGACTTAAATGTCATGTTTGGGAGTTTTTGGAACGTAAAATCAGAAAGCATCATATTACTAGCGCTCCAATGTTGAAAGAGATGCTGCAAGAAGAAGGGCCAGGAATTGCGCCGATGGAATGGGAAAATTTAGTTAATTTAATGTCCAAACGCTTACAGGCCGTTATAGATGCCAATGGTGGCCCAAACAAATATGAAAAATAATAATAAAAATATTGTTTAATGTTTCAATGAGCCGCATGCAGATTTTTGTCAATCCCATTTTTTTCGATTTTTGTAAATATTTTTTAAAGTGTATATTGATGTTAGTTATTTTTTTCGTTCTCTATTAATAAAACCAGATTTCAAACAAACCTGCATCATTACCTTTCTTCCTAATGCTTTTGGTCTCGTCAAGTGGAAGAAATGAGGGTCGTATGTAGATTTTTGTCGGCCACTGTACATATGTAAATATAAAGTCTTAATGAATTACCGAAATTCGGTATTAAAGAGTTGAATATGACTGGTAAAAAATAATTATTACAGGCATATCTTCACAAAAACCTTTCGAATAAAGATAAAGAGCAGAGCAGCGAAACGTTTTATTTTCTAAGCGAATGTCTTAAAGATGATTTGGAATATGTTTTGAACCAAACTTTTGATTTGGTGAATTAATAACACTGGTTTACAGCCAAAGAAATACTAAGAACGCCACATGCCTAGATAAGTTAATTGGGACCTCCTGAACACGAAAAACTCTGTAATTTTTTTTTCCTAAGTATCGTTTTTTAGATAACGGTACTTTTGTGTTTTTCGATGTATGGTCAAACTCAAACCCTTGTGGAGCCCAGCTGAAAAGTCTGATCAAAATGGCACATCGTTGGAAAGGTAATTGAATGCCTTTTCCGTCGATATGCTACAAATTTCTATCTGATAAGAAATGGCTGAGTTATGGCACCTCAAATTTTAAAATTTGGCTATTTTTTACGTTTTTTTCAATATTTTTCAATTTCATTTCGTTTTTTTCTACGTTATAGTAAATATCTGGAATGTATTATTTATTAACCAAATAGTATATTTCATTACCAACATTTTAAGCGCAATTGAAAAAAATCGGATGAAAAATAAAGTTTTTATTAAGGATTTTTCGTGTTCAGGAGGTCCAAATTAACTTATCTAGGCATGTGGCGTTCTTGGTATTTTTCCAAATTAAAAATTTGTAATACCGTGTTCAGATATGCACCTTAATTGAGTTTTACGCAATAAACGACATTATTGAGCTCAATTATCCATATAAAATTGCAATTTAGTTATTGCTCAATTAATACGAAATTGTTATAAATATTGAGTAAAATTAAAATGCGACACTGTAACAAGTGTGTTTATTAAGCAAAACACAACTTACTAAACAGTGTTTTGACATTTGGAAACTGAAATTACAACAAAACAAATGCACATCCATTAGGTCGTCGCAAAAGCCAGATGTTTATTCCTTAAAGATGTCAAAACTTGTTTACATTTTGCTTATGCATGTACATTTTTGTTTACGTTAAATGTTGTATGTAGTAGTAATATAAATTGAGTAAGCTAAATTGTGTATATGTGAACAGAAAGATAATTATGTCAATTAACCGAATATTGACTCAATAAAAAAGGTATATCTGAACACGGTATAAGGCAGTGTAATTTAGAAAAATTGCTTTTGTTAAGGAAAAGTAACTACAATAAATATCGCCTGCTTTCTCAGAATAAATTTTTAATATTGCCCATAGTATACTATGTACCAGGTATGTTCATTAGGGAGAGTTTTTATTATTTACCCATGTAATGTCAAATAAATTTATTTAATTTTTGACGCTTGTTTTAAATTGTTTCCATATTTTCTTTTGTTTGACGTTATATGGGTTTTGAAATTGAGAACAAAATTTCTATAGTCATTAGTACTTATTCTAACATGTTTATAATTTCATATTTTTGCCAGAGAGTATTTTTGTCTACTCAATTTAAAAATAGAGTGTTGACTGGTATTTGATTTTTGATTTTTTTAAAATATCTAATGCTAAAAACTCTTTTTTTTTTTTGGAAAATCATTTTTTTTAATGTTTATCTGCTGTAGATTTTACTTAATTTTAGCTAAATGTCAAATCAAAATGTCGCCAGTCAATTGATGCTTGATTAAATTTCAATAATGAAAAGAACTGAACAAAAAAGAAAAAAAAGTGAACAACTATGTGAATGATGTGGAAAGATTTAAGGTCAACCTTAATTACCTTAATAAGCTTCAACACTTTTATCGTATTATCCTTTACGGAATTCTTACCCAATATTCACAAACAAATATACAATGTGACACATTCATATATAGAAAGTATGTAAATTATCTGCTAAATGGAATGCAGGTGGTGTCTTTTTCATTCTCTTATTTTTATTTGCTTTTTTATTTTTATCACATTCGAGTCTTTGTGTGGATTTTTTATTTTTGGGAAATGTGTGTTTTCGCTTAAATGGTCAATATCTTTGTGGTCCATGAATAAAAGGACAATTTTCATATGTATTGTTGCCACTTATTATTGTCACACTGCTGACACACAAACTTTTCTTTTTCCTGTTAAACATGCATGAAACATTTATTCCAGTTGAGCATTTCAGCCATGCGTTACGACACAATATTACGTTTACGGTATTTTAAATATTTTATATATGCACATATACTTATAATATAAACCATCTTACCAAAACGACCGACCAACCGACAAGCCATACAACTAACCAAACAACCAACACTCCGACCGTCTGACCAGCCAACCGTTTGGCCCTCTATCCATTATCATATACACACTACGTCATCGCTTCATCCGGAGTATTTTGCTTTACTAGTTGTTACCCACATGAAGCAACAACGGCTATTCCTTTACTCAGTGTTACCAGACTTCGAAAATCACGAATGAGTTTCAAAATAACTACACAAATGTAAAAAGTGCGAAAAATTTCTTAAAAGCAATTATGCAAGTGATCGTGCATGATTGCAAACACATATGTACATACATACATGCTTAAATATGAAACTATGAGCTTGTGGCAACACTAACCACTTTAACGAAATATTTGCATCCTGCTGACAGCTGTTGTAAGGCGATTTTGTGTCATTTTTACCACTACTATAAAAAAAAACACACTTATGCATATAATTCATTGAATGATAAATTTGAATGTGTTCGTAGTACGAGAACAATAGTAGAGCATTGATAAAAATACCAACAAAATGAAATATGAAATTACTTTGCAATATTAATGCATACAAACATATATTTCAACACAATGATAAGCACATCGTCACCTTAAATGCAAATGGACGTTACTACATAAAAATTTGAAAATGTGTTTTTCATTGATTACACAAGGGAACAAGGTTTTTGTTGATTAAGAACTGAATGTTGTCTTTAATGTTATTTGCGACGCTGAATTTAAATCAGATCGACTTTTCGAGATATACCGTTATTTTCATAATTAAGACACTTCCAAAATTCGCTAAAAATATAACCTTTAAGCCGTGCTTACATTGTTTTTAAATTTCGTTGAAGTTCATAAAAACTTAAATTCAGCAAAAAAAAAATCCCAGTTTTCGTATAAACACAGTTACCTTAACATATAGTCGTGCGGGAGTTTATGTGCTCTATATGCCAAAAGTGTATTTTGAGAAAGTCGATCTTGAAGTTTTAACATAATTTTTTAAAAAAACTATACGATAGAATTTTGAAATTTTTACACCATATATTTGTTTTGAAAAGATGATTCTTTTTTATTTTTCGACGGCATTTATAACGGGATATTTTCTAAAGTTAATAAAAATCCTGTTTGCTCCATACGCCATCTTAAACAAATTTCATTGCAAATACATACACGTAGAGCAAAACGACATTAACAAAGAAATAAAACACAATTGAAATTTTTGTAAAAAAAAACGATATATTCATTTGATAAAACCAAAAATGAAAACTATTCACAAAGTAAATACTAAATATATTCAAATTATTATAACAAAGTTAACAAAAGCACTAAATTAAGATTAATTCATCTGGCTAAGAAAATAATTTTTGTCTATTTCAGATAAAATTGAATAACAACTTTAGATCGGTAATTTTTTCATTTTTAACTCTTTCTTTCTTTTTAATAATACCTAACTCTATTTTGAAAATATTTAACGTTGCTGATAACTGGTTTCGAAAACCTTTTTTTAATATTTTTTTAGTAAATGGAACAATAGAAAAATTTAATTGGTTGGATATCCTGGAAAAATTCTTAAAATCTGAGAATTGCATTTCAATAATTTTAAGTTTTATTTTATTTGTTTCAAAATTTTTCAAATAATTAACGAGGGACAAAATACTGTGAATTTCCAAAGGTACTTAAGAGATAATTTTTTAAAATTCTTTGACGGTACTCTTTCCCTCTCTTAATGAGAAAGAGAGAGTATACTTTACAACAGTATTCTGTTTGGAAAGAAAAAACTCTTATAAATTCTTTATAAGAGAAAAATATTTATATTCAGCAATATTAATTACACGTAGAGCAAAATGACAATCAAAAATCAATTTCAACTTTTCACATTGAAATTTTGCTATATATGCCACTGAATGGCGTATAGAGCAAAAACACACAAAAAAATTCTGGTTTGAAGGATATAGAACAAAACAGACACTATTTATCTCTGAAACTAGATGAGATAGCCGAAAACGGATTACATATTTGAAAAATTTGGGATCGAAAACCTTAAGTGGCATAATTAACTCGAAATGTGTAAAATGGCGGATAGAGCACATAAACTCCCGCACGACGATATTTCTAATTAAATGAGCTTTATTTTATTGTAATCGGTGCACAACTTTTGATTTTATTCACAATTATCTGAGAAAATTAAATTGATAAAAATCGCGATTTCCATACAAAAAAAAACTTTTTCAATGTGTGTGCGTTTGCTGCGGTTCTATTTATGGACGTATTTACCTTCACTTAATTGTGAATAAAAGCGGTTGATAAATGTGACGGTTTTTCGTCATTTTGACGATTTTTTTTAGAAAATACAGTAAAAAGACGATTGACAATATTTTTTACTAAAGCCCGTTTTCACAACTTACCGATAGCTAAAGGTAGGATTTTATCGGCCATATAAAAAGTGGTACATTATTACAACTTTACTTTAGCCTACCTGGTAGGATGAACCATAATTTACTTTATCGCTCACTTTATGTTAAAATAAAGTTTTAGTAATGGAACACTTTTTATAAGGCCGGTTAAAGTCTACTTTAAGCTATCGGTAAGTTGTGAAAATGGGCCTAAAAGAAATAGTGTTATGACGATTTTCTGGCATCAATAAAAACACTTACAAAAAATATTTACAATTAGATTGGGAACAATTCTAAACGTAACAATCAACATTTCGAAATACAAAAACTATTGGAAATTATAAACAAAAAATTCTTTCCCCATCCCCAACCTTCGAATTCTACGATTATATGAATGCCATCGATACTGCAAAAGACTAGAGCCCCAATTTTCGTCGGTCCAATTTGCGTCGTTTCGATTTGGGTCGCTTTTTAAAAATTGGTTCAATCCGCTTTGCGTCGTTATTATTCCGATTTGCGTCGCTACATACAATTGAATTTTTTCACTGAAGTCATAATCACATTCTATTTGCGTGTAAAAAATCGAATTCCCATTTAATTCTGTTAGGTGAGTTATTGTAAGCAAAGTAAGTTGTATGTTAGGAAGCAAGAAGTTAGTTCTTAATAAGAAGATTTGTGGAAAAATTTGTTAAAAGAAAAGGAAATGCATTAGTTTGGAACTGAAATTGGACGAAATAAAACGCTTTAAGTCGGGTGAAAAGGCTGTTAATATAGAATTAACCCTTGGCTTAACACCTTCAACAATAAAAACAATTTGCAACAGATAGCTTAAGTTAAAGGCAGATCAGATTCTATTTTTTAATTAATTTTATTGTGAATATGGATAAATGAAATAAATAAAATTTTGTTATGTTTTTATGAAAATATATTTTTTCTAATGTATGTATGTATTTCTTTCTTTTCATATGATAAATATATTTAAACTTACATATTTGTACACTCACAATATTATTACAGTAACGGACTGTAGTTTATTTAAGAAATATTCCGTTCAGTCATTTTTAAATAAATAAACATTTAAAATTCCAAGCAAATTTATTTTTAACTGATTCTAACAGTTATTCAAAAAACTAAGTGCATATAAATACGGATTTTCAGTTGCAGGTAATATTGTCCGTTGATTGAGTTAAATTCTTCTTTATGTTAAAGTAAATAAAAATGTAATTTAAAGCAAGGAAAAGTTCATTTAATTTTTACTGTCAAAAATTGAACACCATATTCCGTAAAATCAAATAAATATTCAATTATTTTGTAAAATTTTAGTGTCAAAAATTCAACACCATATTCAGTAAAAACGATTAAATATTCAGTTATTTATTAAAATTTTACAGTCAATTTTTTACTGTCAAATTGACCCCATATTCAGTAAAAACAATTAAATATTCAGTTATTTTATATAATTTTACTACAAAATATTAAAAAAAAATCTATAAAAAATGAATTGCTTGATTTGTGTAAGCAATTCCCATTTTCTATTTGATAAAATAATTTAGTTAAATACATCAAATTTTAAAAGTAAAATAATTGCGAAGCCATATCGGTCATGCTGCTGGTGTCTTATAATAGAGAGTTCTTCTGTAAACAACGTGGTCAGTACAACAAAAGTAAAACAAACGTGTGTAACTGGGTAAGTAAATAAAAATATTCTCCCTCTCTCGCTTATAAGAAAAACAAGCGGACACGTGTCTGTCTGGTATTTTTAGAAATTCGGCTCTTTTGTGGAGCAAACGAAAATTTAATAAAATAACTGAATATTTAATTGTTTTTACTGAATATGGGGTCAATTTTTTGACAGTAAAATTTTAATAAATAACTGAATATTTAATCGTTTTTACTGAATATGGTGTTGCATTTTTGACAGTAAAAATTAAATGAACTTTTTGTTAAAAATAAATGAAAAATAGGTAGACCGGTTTTTAATTAAACTTTCATTTATTTTATATTACAATTTCAGTTAATTTTACGTACAGAATATTGTGAGTGTAATAATAGAATAAAACGTAAACTTTTATATCATAATCTGAAATTTCTCAAAATTTATATTTAAGAACCAATCAATAAAAAATAGGTGCAATAAATTGCCTGTGATTTGTAAAATTTAAATATTAGACGATTGTGTTAAATGTTCGTGACGAATTGTACGAATTTTGTTTGACGATTTTTTCAAGAAAAAAGCATAGCAATCCTTTTTTTCTTGTTCATTATTTATTTATTGAATCTTCATATATTAAATATGAACTAACAATAATTAATCAAATCTTATCCTAATACATTATACATGTCCAGCCAGTGCCAGACAAAATTTCGTCATAACGGTTTATGTTCACATATGTGGGTGTTTATCGCTCTTCTGATTCAGTAAGTGCTGCAGTGTCTCTTCTTCTTAAGCGAGTTTGGCCGCCATGATTTAAAATATTCTGAGCTAGTGGATTTGGGTGTTGTTCAAGCCTTTTCAAATATTAACTGCATATTTTGTAATCATTGTTTTTACTAATGGCACATTAAGATCCCGCATAGCTATCATGGATCTTTTTCTCATTTTGTTAATAGGTTATGTGACTTTACGTGAAAGAAATGGGACTTTGATTTTTAAAAATAAAAAATTAAAATTTTTTTTTTTAATTTTATTGTTTTTCAAAGCTTACAATTACATTTTTAAGAAAAAGAAGAATTCTGAAAATCGCTTAATGAAGAGTGAAGTTATGATTTTTTTAACTCTTAATTTTTGTAAAAAAGTCAAAAATTCGATTAGAACCGGTAACTTAAAACCAGCGCAGTGGAGTCGTCCGAAAAAAGTACTAACTCCGACTCCAAACGCTGAATTTTTTTTAAAGTGCGGCTCCGACTCCTACTATAATCTTGATGCTGAATGTATATGAGACTCAGTGATGTTAACTTTTATTTTTTCATTACCGTACGGCCTTCTAAAGAGAGTTTTTGAGAAGAAATTATCGTACTCAAGCATTAATGTGATGTTTCCAAATGACAGGCGATTGATTATGTAGTAAAATTTATATGAAAAGCACTCAGTCCATCGCCTGTCATTTGGAAACAGTTAAACCATTTATATAAATTTTAAATGTGTTTTAAGAAGATAATTTTTATTTTCGGAAATTTTTGTTAAATTTGTTTATGCCGAAAAACTTTGGAGTCGGAGTCGCTAGTTTTTGTGGGTACTACGACTCCGACTCCGGGACAAAAACCTCAACCTCAACCCTGCTTAAAACTGATAGAGAAAAAAGAAGATTAAATTTTAAATCAGCGACCTTAAATTAGTAAAAAAAAATTGCATCAAACTTCCAATCAACACACAAAAAGGTAAATTTTGTTCAGCTGTGTCAGTAAATAAGTCACTTTACTATACCGAAAATTAAATAAAAAAGAGGATAAAACTTCTCCTGTAAATTATATTGTTACGTTGTTACCTTTAAAAAACGACATTTTCCTTTTAATCTTGTCTGAAACTTTTTGTTCTTGTTTCTTTCTTTTGTACTTTCGCGTCTTTGTCTTGCAGTTACCAGCCATAATGGCGACCGCTTAAGAAAAACGATATAAAGCAACAAGATGAAAACTACGAAAATTAAGAAAGAGTAACGAACTCTCAGGACCCAACTGAAATTTACTTGTCAGGCTGCTGTATTTTTTCTAGTAGTTCCTTAAAGCTCCCTGAAATAATCATTTCATTGTAACTGTTCTTCATGTAAATTTTAAGGTTTCCATTGAGGAATAACAAATATGTACATTTCTATTGCTTGAAAATTTCGTACAGTGGAGTTAATCGTTCATATGCATAATAATTTTCAACAAATACAACTAGCAAACAATTTAAAAATTATAAGATAACTTCCCAGCCAGCAAAATAGTCCGACGTCTTCCAGAGATCTGAGAGAAACGTCGATAAAAAAGTCGGAATCGTATAAGAATTGTGTGCGATTTCCGACCCAAAAACGTATGAAGTGGTTGACACGAATTCTGACAGACATGTCGTGGGAAATTTTTGCCGACATTTCTGATAGATGTCTGACAGAAATCTAAAGAAAAACGGCATGGAAAATTTTGATGAGCTAAACGAGATTCTTATTGTTTTTAACTGATAGCTGAAAGAATTCCTTTCATTGCAAAATATTTAAAAGTATATAATTATACACGCACGTACCTTTTTTAATCTTGTAATCTTGAAACAATAAAATAAAAAATGACAATTGTCATTATTTTCACAAAACTAAAAAAAAAGTCTGTAAGAATTCTGTCGGAATTTTATTAGACATATCTGTACATAAATTTC
The DNA here is from genome assembly GCA_949318255.1 of Pollenia labialis. Taxonomy (NCBI): domain Eukaryota; kingdom Metazoa; phylum Arthropoda; class Insecta; order Diptera; family Polleniidae; genus Pollenia; species Pollenia labialis. The sequence goes on from OX439141.1 coordinate 48,660,499, forward strand.
CCCCGATATATGCATTCGAAATCGATCAGAAATCGCCCAGACAGTATGTTTATTCAATGCCTGACAGAAATCTGAACGAAGTCTCTAAGAATGAAGTCAGACATTTGCAAGAAATGTCTCACTCAGACAAAGTCAGAGTATTTTGCTGGCTGGGGTATTATTGAAGCTTAGGATAATTCTTATATGAATTATGTTCACAACAATATAAAAGTATAGTAACGCCCATTTGCATTTAATGTTACGATGTGTACCTACAAACATAAATATTTATGAGTGAGTTTTCGATTTTGACACCAAAAAATAAATATTTCATTGATATTCTATAGACAGTTTATATATCTATTTATATATGTACATATGTATGTAGATTAGGCCGGTAACATTTTGCATTTTTTGCAAATATCGAATTGTTCATCGCATAGTCGTATAGACCATCATCGCAAACGCGATGTAGTTTTGAATTTAAGTTTTCCTTTAATGTAACAAAAATAACTTTTTAAGTTTAAAGTATTTTCTTTTAATTCCACCAATACCAACAAAAATCTCCATTAATAGCGATACAGTAGTTTTGGCTTAGCTGCACAATCACCTTTGTAGAATAAATCAAAAAGGCTCTTATCTTGAAAACATTAATCTACACAGAAAAAATTATTTTTCGAATTCAAACAAAAAATTTGTAGTATCAAAACATTTTTTGTCTGAAATCGGTCCTACAAATTCGCATATTCAAACAATTTATTTGCATTTTGTTTACTAAAAAAAAACACTGATTTTTTCAAACAAATAATTTACAGAATCAAACAAAAAGTTTACTGAAATTCATATAAATTTCAAACAAATAATTTTGCTGAATCAAACAAAAATTTTTTGCACGAGCAATGACGCGCACCCAAGCTATCACTGAAGGAGAAGATGTAGGCAGAAGCAGAGCGGCGGCTGGCTTTGAGACACATGTTTTGTTGGAATTATTTTTGAACGAAGTCTTGTTTATACACACAATGTTTTTCTTCATCACTCACTGTTGCTGTATCCTTTCCTTGGCTAAAGAAGAAGAAATGTAACAAACAACGGCAGCAGACCGTCTCGATATGTTTTTCGTCATCATTTTATTTTTGTATTTGATGTATTAAAGTAAACAGTTTTCAAAAATTGAATACGGGATTTTGTTTTTCATTCTTTTTTTTCCAACTTTGAAACCAACCAAAAATTTATTTTGTTTCTTATAATGTTGTTGTTGTTTCTGTTGTTTAAAAATGAATGAAACCTTTTTTTTACCTGATATTTTTTTGTTTTTTTACTAATAACCTCGTCGCGCTATTTTATCATCTTTCTTCTTGTTGTACTTTTTTAAAGCGTCCAAAAATAAAATGTATGTGTTTTGTGTTGTTGTTCTTATATTTCACATAAAGAAGTGTTGCTTACGATCAAATAAAAAATGCAAAAAACGACAACATTAAAGAGCGTTAAATATTTCATACGAAATTATGAAAAATTGAAACCAATAGCGCGTATATTATATTATTGAAAAGTTGTCAACATTTTTGTTGGTTAAATAAAAATCAAACAAATATATTAATTGAATCAGTAAAAAAATTTGGAGAAATTAAAAAAAATTTCAAACAATCGTTTGTTTGAAAATAATTCGGCAATAATTTTTTCTGTGTACCTTAATGTGCAGGTACACAATTGTGGTTTCTTGCATAAAAGTGTAGCTTGCATGTGTAGTTAGCTTGCAGCTGTAACGCAGTTTTCTTTCCCAGCTGAGGTATGACTCAGTCTGTCCAGGGTCTATTCGAAGGTCTACTTCCTTTGAAATGAAACACGGGATGTTTCGTGTATGTTCGCTTACAATAATTTTAACAAAGCTTTATTTACGAAACCTTAATATATTTAGATCTGGTGACTGGGTGAAGCTGCCGCACTATGCTTTGTCCCATAGACAAAAATCCAAAAAAATTTTTTGTCTCAAATTGTTTTTAAATACAGATTTTTTGAAAGATAATAAGGTATCTCAAATAAATGTTAACAAAAAAAAATTTTCTGATTGACTTTGCCACCACGAGAGGGCGTTAAAAGCAGATAATTTCTTGCAAAAATAACTTAACAGAAAAATTAGTTTTAGTTGTTTCACAAAAATAATTCTGAAAAATTCATTTTTTTAAAAAGTCGCTCGAAATTTGGTTTTCAAGTACTTTGATATATTTGCAGTTAAATTAAAATTTATAATTTAGTATTTATTTACAAAATAACTTTTTTTATTGCTCTGAAAAACAAATTTTTTTTTGTTGAAAATGCAAAAATTACTTAAGTTTGATGGAGTATAAAAAAAAATTATATAAAATTAGATATTTTTTTTCTGTTTTTGTAAATTTATACTCTTAGCTAACAGGGTTTTCAAAAATTAGTGCCTATTTTTTACCACAACTTAAAAAAAATGCCTTTTTTTGAAATGCCTAATTTTATGATTTTTACTCAAATATCAGGCATTTAAGAGTGTTTAATGTCATTGCGCAACACGATTTTATATTTTGAATGTTAAAAAATAAAAAAATTTGGGTTTCCGGCTGCACCACAGGTGATTATCTGGTGCAGACACGGATTTACTTATTATGTTTTAGTTATTGTGTTAGTAAGTCGGCTGCCGACGTAATTCGGACGCACTGGTGCACATTGGTTGAAGAGTGGCCAAAATTCATTTTTTTCATGTTCGCCGATTTGGATAATTTTTTGGTATTTTGTTGGCAGATATCTGAATATTATGATTCCGTAATATTAGGCTGATATATTTATTATTTGTTTGGATAGACACGCTCGAAGTTTAATATGTTCGCTTGTTTAAAATGGCATGCAAATTTACTGTATATTCAATCTTTTGGTACAATCACAGTAAACTTATCATTTGACTTTGTTGTATATTTTCGTAAATTTCAATTGTCAAAGATGAGATCTGCATTAAAAAAAGTTGGAAAAAGTGCCATATAAAAAATTTTGTAGAACAAAATATAAACATCATCAAAATTTCAATGTTCATCAACTTCAATAGGCTGTATCTTTTTAGCGCTGTGGAGCGCTGTTTAACGAATGATGTCAAATTACAGCTTGAAGTCTAAGCTAAAAGTAAAAAAAATTCAGCTGCACATATTTGAACTTTTTCAAAAAAAACAGTAAAAACTATAAAGTGATAAAGTAACAAAACATGAATTTTCGTTCATGCTTGTTGTTGTTGCCATAATTCTGAACTGTTTAAGATTATTACAAAATGTAATTTACATACTAGTCAATAGTGGTAATTGGGTCGTTCTTAAAAACATGACCATTCTGAATTTTTTAATTTTAAAAAATTAAGTTGGCCAAATATGTTTATAATTGGCCTCATGTGGTTACGGATCTTATCAACAATAGGAATCCATAACCAGCAGTATTTTTTTAAATTTTTGGAGTTTTTACATATAATAAGTCACAGAGTGGACCGGTAACAGAGGGGACAAATTAGCTCAAAAATACCATATTTTAGCTTTTTATTAGAATTTTGTAGAATTTATTTGTCCACTTAATTAGTGTACACAAAATATTTATAAAAAAATTATAAAATAAATAAAAAATCACTTTACTTACTGTTTTTCAACAGTAACAGAGTAGACACTGAATAAGAGTACGCACCCGGCCTACAATTAAGTTACTTACTCAACCACGCACTAAACAAGACTAAACAGTTAAAAACACATTTTGTTGATTTTAGCTAAGTTATGATGGAAAAGCATAAGAGAAATATACGCGTTATAACGTTTAACAAAAATTTTTCAATAAAATGAGTGGACGTAACAGAGGGGACCAAAACCTGGGGACAAGATTTTTCTTCAAAAAATTATACAAAAAAATAATTTTTCATCATTCTTTTCTATATATGGTATTAATATATACAAACTGAATAACAAAAATTGTAAATATTATTTATTTTCAATTTTATTTTAACTGAAAATAACTATTAAATTTTAATAAATTGGCTCGGGACACAGGTTTTTGCTAAACATTTGACATTAAAAATATTTTTTAAGTTATTTTCAGATAACTAATTATTTTTGTTTTATAATATAGTTACGTAGAATCGACAATAATTTATAAAAATGCAGATAGTTTTCTATTTTCTTTTTGGAGAAACAAAATATAAAATAGTAAAGTCTGGGGACACCAATTGGTCATGTTTTTTAAGAATGACCCAATTATACATTTCATTCTTGAAAAAAGCATAAGCTTCAATTGAATTTGAATCGTTGTTTACTAATTTACATTAAATTAAATATAGTGCAGTGATAAGTGGTGTATTATTAAGTGATATCAACATTTAATTTTATTAATTATAGAAAATTTAACAATTTCTTATTTAAATATTTGCGAAATATTGATTGATACCAAAATGGATATTGATATTACTGTCGAAGTCATTGCAAGTAACAATGAAGAAATTACTGCTGAGGATGTTGAAGTCTTTACTAGATTTTTGAAAAAAGACTTTTTTACAAAGTTCAAAGATAGATGGCAAAAAGCATTTCGCATGAAAACCAGATTTCTCGATCTAAATGATTTTATTTTGATTTTTTACATTTTAATTAATTATTTGTATCAGGTATGCTGTCCGAAGAAGCTCAGGAAGCAAAGAATAATGACTATAGAGCCTATAGATTACATCACTCACGAAGAACTGGACGTTTAGCCACTAATGAAGACGTAATGCATAATCTTTTATTGTCTTCAGACCCATTTATAAACACATTTCGCTCAAAGCTGCAAATCAAAAAATTGGAGTACGATAATGATGACAAAAAATTATTAAAAGACTATGCTTAAAATTCATATTCATGTTTTTCTATTTGTTTTTTCTGTGGGAGGTTGGCGTAAAAGTGGGCGAGTCAGGTATATATTTTCAGGAGTTCTATCCGCACTATTGTGGAACCTGACTATGAACACCATGTTAACAAGGATGGACGACATGAGGATCAAAACGGTGGCGTATGCTGATGATGTTGCAGTGGCCATCTCAGGGAGGCATTTGGGCGTAATGTCCCAGTGTATGGAGGCTGCTTTGAAGATACTCAGTACCTGGAGTGCATCATGCGGTCTGGGTGTAAATCCGTCTAAGACGGAACTGGTACTCTTCACGAGGAGGTATAAGACCGAGGACTTTAGGCTTCCGAGGTTAAATGGAATTGAGCTTCGGATATCTCAAAGTGCGAAGTATCTGGGCGTGGTTCTGGATAGCAGGCTGTCATGGGGACTAAATGTCCGGATGAGAGTGGAAAAGGCAATAGTTGCCATATATGCGTGTAAGGGTGCAATCGGCAGGAACTGGGGTATGAGCCCGAGGTGTGTCAATTGGATCTTTGAGGCTGTGGTAAAGCCGACCCTGTACTATGGGGTCGTTGTGTGGTGGACTGCATTGGATAAGGGCGTACACCGTGCGATGCTTGAGAAAGTATACAGACTTGTCGCGTTGATGATTACGGGATCAATGCGATCTACTCCAACGAGGGCGCTGTTCACGATACTGAACTGGCTCCCGGTGGATATAATGGCCCGACAGTTGGCTCTTTGTTCGGCGACGCGGCTACACGCGGTGAAACGTACGATTGTCCCTGATGGAGTGGATTACTTCACCCCGGTGCCATTCTTTGGTGCGGGGTTCGTGGTGCAAATGGCGCACAGCAGTGTGCTGTTGGATACTTTCCGTGAACCGACCCTAGGGGTCTACACTGATGGTTCGAGGAAAGGTGAGAGGGTCGGCGGAGGTTTCTTCATAGAGGAACTGGATGTGAAGGTTTCCTTTCGCCTGCCGGATGGATGTAGTGTCCTGCAGGCGGAAATCTCGGCTATAAGGCGGGCGGCAAACTGGCTGAGGTATCATCGCATATCGGGAGATATACGTATATTTACTGACAGCAAGGCTGCCCTTGCTTCCTAGCGGGTGTCTACACGACATCAAGGTTAACTGTAGAATGTCGGATGTCTTTGGATGAGATTGCGAAACATTCAAATGTAACGCTAATATGGATACCGGGGCACACTGGGTGCCCGGGCAATCAGGTAGCAGATGAGCTGGCCAAACAGGGTGGTCGCATGGATGATGCATTCATTGACCAAGTGAATCCACCTGCTCGATATCCAGGATCCTTTGGCCTGGATATGATGGACGGAGAACTAGCTCTCTACTTGGGTTCAGCAGAGACCAGATTAGGACTGTGATATCGGTTGTAACTGGACACTGGCCGGTGGGGACTCATGCTGGAAGAATGGGTCTGGAATTTTACGACTACTGTAGAAGTTGTCAGAACGAGGAGGAAGAGGAGACTGTGCTCCACTTTCTCTGTCATTGCCCTGGACTGCGGGGTATTAGGGTGGAATGCCTGGGGGAACCGGTATTTGCCTGTTTGGAGGATCTATCTGGGATGGAACTGAAATCGCTCCTTCTCTTCACTAGGAAGACGAGGTGGTTGGACTTTGCAGTGACGCCATCTGAGTGACTGCTCTAAGGGATGGGCATTGGCGCAGGGTATCACAAAGGGACCAATAAAGGACCCAAGTGAGCTGTCTTTTGATGGCTGCCCATGGAACCTAACCTAACCTAACCTAGGAGCCTATTCTACAATTATAATATTTATTTTTAGTGAAAATTGAGTTGATACAATCAAAATCAAGGGAGTTATGCCACTTTTTCAATACAAGTTGTATGGGAGGTGGGCGTAAAAGTGGGCGGATAAGGTATATATTTTCAGGAGCCCATTCCACAATTATAATATTTATTTTTAGTAAAAATTGAGTTGATACAATTAAAATCATGGGAGTTATGCCACTTTTTCAATACAAGTTGTATGGGAGGTGGGCGTAAAAGTGGGCGGATCATTTTGATTTTTCCATTTTTTCTTGATTCAAACAAAAAATTACTATGTGCCAAGTTTCATTGTCCTTCGACAACTTCTTCTATTTTTAGCCGCTCGTTATATGAACTTCAACCAATGTGTGGCGTTCTCTAGGACTACGTTAACTACTAGTGGGTATTTAGTCGGCTACCGAATGGAATTTGGGGTCACCGGCAGTCGGCTAAATACGATTAACTACGGGTAAGAATACGTTAAGTATTGGTTTGTACTCAGCCGGCTACCAATTGGAGTTCGGAGGCACCGGCGGTCGGCTAAACACGACTAACTACGGGTTGAATACTGGTTAGTATTCAGTCAGCTATCGAATGGAATCCGTAGCACTGAATACTAACAGAGCTGTGAAAAGTGGCGTGTGAAAAGGGCCCAAATCAGTTGCGAAGGCAGCTTTCGAAGAAAAAGACAGAAAGCTTTTTTTGGTAGTGAAGTGGCAATGTGTAAAAACAGGCCGCAACAATCAACACAAATGGCGTGATCGAAACAAAAATAGCAGGACACAAACCACGTTAAGCAAATGCATTAGTTCAACAAACGTTTGTTTTGTGCAGAAAAAATGTATTTAGTAATATTGTTTTGTTTTATTATGTTATTTTCTTACTTATATATTATTTACCCGTGTTGTGGTAAACTTAACAGCCTGTTAAACGATTTCGAACGTTAGAAAATTATATGTAAAACAAAAACAATATTCGACAATTTGTTTTAGTTTTAAATGTAGTTTTCCATGCGAACGTTGACGTTCGAAATCGTTAAACAGGCAGCAAAAGTTAATTTTTACAACAGTTTTGCAAAAAAATCTCAACTTAATAAATTTGTGTTCATTGTATTGCGGCATAAAAGATGATGCAAAGGGAAATGCAAAAGGGCAGCTTTCTTAGAAAGAGACAAAAAAAACGCAAAATCTTCCGTCTCGTGACAGTTCTGTTAGTATTCTGTGATTCGTAGGCACAGGTAGTCGGCTAACTACGGGTTATATACGTTCTTGTATTTAGTCGGCTACCGAACGGAATTCGGAGACACCGGCAGTCGGCTTAATACGACTAACTACGGTTAATACTAACTACCAACAGCGTTACCGTTGTGATACTGAAGTATCATTTCAGTATATTTTTAAATTCTTTTTGTAATGCCGCGTACTATTAAACAGTCTACCTTGGAAGAGCGAAAAATAGTTATTAATAATTATTTAGAGGGTAAAATTCAACGAGAAATCGCAAGTATCGTCAATTAAAGCAAATCAACTGCACACGACGGCGGCATGAAATAACTCCCCACGAAATAAAATGAAATAAGTCCCCAATTCAGAAATGAAAAAAGTCCCCAAAGGAATGAAGTAACTCCCCAAATCAAAATGAAATAAATTCCCAAAAATTGGGGAGTTATTTCATTGGAAATAAGTCCCCATTTCCTGAAATGAAATAAATCCCCAAAAAGTATTCAAAACATCCAATCAATTCAAAATAGGGGGGTGCTTTTTTAATATGGGAGGTAAGGCCATGATGGCTTTATTGCTCAATTTTGCGAAGTGAGAGATATAGCCATATTTTTTTTTCGCAAATGAGAGATAAAGCCATATTTTTTCAGAATATTGTTATGCATGGTGTAAACATTCTGTAAATGGGAAAATCCTTAGTTATCATTGAAAAACAATTTTTTTATTCTTGTGACGCACGCAGAAAAACTTTATTCAGCGAAGCCACCTGCCGTGTCCTACTGGAGGAAAAACCCCTAAGCGTTTCCGGAAGTGAGAACTATTAATCAATGTCAAATGCAAAAGTTCTACAAAACTGAAATGAGAGATAAAGCCATTTTCTAATATCGCTAATGCGAGCTAAGGCCATGATGGCTTTATCTCCCATTCAAATGAACAAAAAAAAATAAAAGACTATCTCCCTTTTGAATGAGAGATAAAGCCATAATGGCCTTATCTCCCATGGTTTTAAAGCACCCCACCCATGCGTAACCATATTCTGGAAAAATATGACTTTGCCTCTCATTTGGGGAAAAAAATATGGCTATATCTCTCACTTCGCAAAATTGAGCAATAAAGCCATCATGGCCTTACCTCCCATATTAAAAAAGCACCCCCCTATTTTGAATTGATTGGATGTTTTGAATACTTTTTGGGGATTTATTTCATTTCAGGAAATGGGGACTTATTTCCAATGAAATAACTCCCCAATTTTGGGAATTTATTTCATTTTGATTTGGGGAGTTACTTCATTCCTTTGGGGACTTATTTCATTTCTGAATTGGGGACTTATTTCAATTTATTTCGTGGGGAGTTATTTCATACCGCCGTCGTGTACAGTTGATTTGCTTTAATTGACGATACTTGCGATTTCTCGTTGAGTTTTACCCTCTAAATAATTATTAATAACTATTTTTCGCTCTTCCAAGGTAGACTGTTTAATAGTACGCGGCATTACAAAAAGAATTTAAAAATATACTGAAATGATACTTTAGTATCACAACGGTAACGCTGTTGGTAGTTAGTATTAACCGTAGTTAGTCGTATTAAGCCGACTGCCGGTGTCTTCGAATTCCGTTCGGTAGCCGACTAAATACAAGCCCGTATATAACCCGTAGTTAGCCGACTACCTGTGCCTACGAATCACAGAATACTAACAGAACTGTCACGAGACGGAAGATTTTGCGTTTTTTTTGTCTCTTTCTAAGAAAGCTGCCCTTTTGCATTTCCCTTTGCATCATCTTTTATGCCGCAATACAATGAACACAAATTTATTAAGTTGAGATTTTTTTGCAAAACTGTTGTAAAAATTAACTTTTGCTGCCTGTTTAACGATTTCGAACGTCAACGTTCGCATGGAAAACTACATTTAAAACTAAAACAAATTGTCGAATATTGTTTTTGTTTTACATATAATTTTCTAACGTTCGAAATCGTTTAACAGGCTGTTAAGTTTACCACAACACGAGTAAATAATATATAAGTAAGAAAATAACATAATAAAACAAAACAATATTACTAAATACATTTTTTCTGCACAAAACAAACGTTTGTTGAACTAATGCATTTGCTTAACGTGGTTTGTGTCCTGCTATTTTTGTTTCGATCACGCCATTTGTGTTGATTGTTGCGGCCTGTTTTTACACATTGCCACTTCACTACCAAAAAAAGCTTTCTGTCTTTTTCTTCGAAAGCTGCCTTCGCAACTGATTTGGGCCCTTTTCACACGCCACTTTTCACAGCTCTGTTAGTATTCAGTGCTACGGATTCCATTCGATAGCTGACTGAATACTAACCAGTATTCAACCCGTAGTTAGTCGTGTTTAGCCGACCGCCGGTGCCTCCGAACTCCAATTGGTAGCCGGCTGAGTACAAACCAATACTTAACGTATTCTTACCCGTAGTTAATCGTATTTAGCCGACTGCCGGTGACCCCAAATTCCATTCGGTAGCCGACTAAATACCCACTAGTAGTTAACGTAGTCCTAGAGAACGCCACACATTGGTTGAAGTTCATATAACGAGCGGCTAAAAATAGAAGAAGTTGTCGAAGGACAATGAAACTTGGCACATAGTAATTTTTTGTTTGAATCAAGAAAAAATGGAAAAATCAAAATGATCCGCCCACTTTTACGCCCACCTCCCATACAACTTGTATTGAAAAAGTGGCATAACTCCCTTGATTTTGATTGTATCAACTCAATTTTCACTAAAAATAAATATTATAATTGTAGAATAGGCTCCTAGGTTAGGTTAGGTTAGGTTCCATGGGCAGCCATCAAAAGACAGCTCACTTGGGTCCTTTATTGGTCCCTTTGTGATACCCTGCGCCAATGCCCATCCCTTAGAGCAGTCACTCAGATGGCGTCACTGCAAAGTCCAACCACCTCGTCTTCCTAGTGAAGAGAAGGAGCGATTTCAGTTCCATCCCAGATAGTTCCTCCAAACAGGCAAATACCGGTTCCCCCAGGCATTCTACCCTAATACCCCGCAGTCCAGGGCAATGACAGAGAAAGTGGAGCACAGTCTCCTCTTCCTCCTCGTTCTGACAACTTCTACAGTAGTCGTAAAATTCCAGACCCATTCTTCCAGCATGAGTCCCCACCGGCCAGTGTCCAGTTACAACCGATATCACAGTCCTAATCTGGTCTCTGCTGAACCCAAGTAGAGAGCTAGTTCTCCGTCCATCATATCCAGGCCAAAGGATCCTGGATATCGAGCAGGTGGATTCACTTGGTCAATGAATGCATCATCCATGCGACCACCCTGTTTGGCCAGCTCATCTGCTACCTGATTGCCCGGGCACCCAGTGTGCCCCGGTATCCATATTAGCGTTACATTTGAATGTTTCGCAATCTCATCCAAAGACATCCGACATTCTACAGTTAACCTTGATGTCGTGTAGACACCCGCTAGGAAGCAAGGGCAGCCTTGCTGTCAGTAAATATACGTATATCTCCCGATATGCGATGATACCTCAGCCAGTTTGCCGCCCGCCTTATAGCCGAGATTTCCGCCTGCAGGACACTACATCCATCCGGCAGGCGAAAGGAAACCTTCACATCCAGTTCCTCTATGAAGAAACCTCCGCCGACCCTCTCACCTTTCCTCGAACCATCAGTGTAGACCCCTAGGGTCGGTTCACGGAAAGTATCCAACAGCACACTGCTGTGCGCCATTTGCACCACGAACCCCGCACCAAAGAATGGCACCGGGGTGAAGTAATCCACTCCATCAGGGACAATCGTACGTTTCACCGCGTGTAGCCGCGTCGCCGAACAAAGAGCCAACTGTCGGGCCATTATATCCACCGGGAGCCAGTTCAGTATCGTGAACAGCGCCCTCGTTGGAGTAGATCGCATTGATCCCGTAATCATCAACGCGACAAGTCTGTATACTTTCTCAAGCATCGCACGGTGTACGCCCTTATCCAATGCAGTCCACCACACAACGACCCCATAGTACAGGGTCGGCTTTACCACAGCCTCAAAGATCCAATTGACACACCTCGGGCTCATACCCCAGTTCCTGCCGATTGCACCCTTACACGCATATATGGCAACTATTGCCTTTTCCACTCTCATCCGGACATTTAGTCCCCATGACAGCCTGCTATCCAGAACCACGCCCAGATACTTCGCACTTTGAGATATCCGAAGCTCAATTCCATTTAACCTCGGAAGCCTAAAGTCCTCGGTCTTATACCTCCTCGTGAAGAGTACCAGTTCCGTCTTAGACGGATTTACACCCAGACCGCATGATGCACTCCAGGTACTGAGTATCTTCAAAGCAGCCTCCATACACTGGGACATTACGCCCAAATGCCTCCCTGAGATGGCCACTGCAACATCATCAGCATACGCCACCGTTTTGATCCTCATGTCGTCCATCCTTGTTAACATGGTGTTCATAGTCAGGTTCCACAATAGTGCGGATAGAACTCCTGAAAATATATACCTGATTCGCCCACTTTTACGCCAACCTCCCACAGAAAAAACAAATAGAAAAACATGAATATGAATTTTAAGCATAGTCTTTAAATAATTTTTTGTCATCATTATCGTACTCCAATTTTTTGATTTGCAGCTTTGAGCGAAATGTGTTTATAAATGGGTCTGAAGACAATAAAAGATTATGCATTACGTCTTCATTAGTGGCTAAACGTCCAGTTCTTCGTGAGTGATGTAATCTATAGGCTCTATAGTCATTATTCTTTGCTTCCTGAGCTTCTTCGGACAGCATACCTGATACAAATAATTAATTAAAATGTAAAAAATCAAAATAAAATCATTTAGATCGAGAAATCTGGTTTTCATGCGAAATGCTTTTTGCCATCTATCTTTGAACTTTGTAAAAAAGTCTTTTTTCAAAAATCTAGTAAAGACTTCAACATCCTCAGCAGTAATTTCTTCATTGTTACTTGCAATGACTTCGACAGTAATATCAATATCCATTTTGGTATCAATCAATATTTCGCAAATATTTAAATAAGAAATTGTTAAATTTTCTATAATTAATAAAATTAAATGTTGATATCACTTAATAATACACCACTTATCACTGCACTATATTTAATTTAATGTAAATTAGTAAACAACGATTCAAATTCAATTGAAGCTTATGCTTTTTTCAAGAATGAAATGTATAATTGGGTCATTCTTAAAAAACATGACCAATTGGTGTCCCCAGACTTTACTATTTTATATTTTGTTTCTCCAAAAAGAAAATAGAAAACTATCTGCATTTTTATAAATTATTGTCGATTCTACGTAACTATATTATAAAACAAAAATAATTAGTTATCTGAAAATAACTTAAAAAATATTTTTAATGTCAAATGTTTAGCAAAAACCTGTGTCCCGAGCCAATTTATTAAAATTTAATAGTTATTTTCAGTTAAAATAAAATTGAAAATAAATAATATTTACAATTTTTGTTATTCAGTTTGTATATATTAATACCATATATAGAAAAGAATGATGAAAAATTATTTTTTTGTATAATTTTTTTGAAGAAAAATCTTGTCCCCAGGTTTTGGTCCCCTCTGTTACGTCCACTCATTTTATTGAAAAATTTTTGTTAAACGTTATAACGCGTATATTTCTCTTATGCTTTTCCATCATAACTTAGCTAAAATCAACAAAATGTGTTTTTAACTGTTTAGTCTTGTTTAGTGCGTGGTTGAGTAAGTAACTTAATTGTAGGCCGGGTGCGTACTCCTATTCAGTGTCTACTCTGTTACTGTTGAAAAACAGTAAGTAAAGTGATTTTTTATTTATTTTATAATTTTTTTATAAATATTTTGTGTACACTAATTAAGTGGACAAATAAATTCTACAAAATTCTAATAAAAAGCTAAAATATGGTATTTTTGAGCTAATTTGTCCCCTCTGTTACCGGACTTATTTCATTTTTTTAGGGACTTATGTATTTCATTATTTATTTTAGGGAGTTATTTCATATGAAATAACTCCCCAAAAATTTAAAATGAAATAAGTCCTCAAAAAATTTTTGGGGACTTATTTCATTTTCAAAATTAGTTAAAACTTGTAAAAAATTAAAATACGTCCTGAAATGAAATAAATCCCCAAAAAGTATTCAAAACATCCAATCAATTCAAAATAGGGGGGTGCTTTTTTAATATGGGAGGTAAGGCCATGATGGCTTTATTGCTCAATTTTGCGAAGTGAGAGATATAGCCATATTTTTTTCCCCAAATGAGAGGCAAAGTCATATTTTTCCAGAATATGGTTACGCATGGGTGGGGTGCTTTAAAACCATGGGAGATAAGGCCATTATGGCTTTATCTCTCATTCAAAAGGGAGATAGTCTTTTATTTTTTTTTGTTCATTTGAATGGGAGATAAAGCCATCATGGCCTTAGCTCGCATTAGCGATATTAGAAAATGGCTTTATCTCTCATTTCAGTTTTGTAGAACTTTTGCATTTGACATTGATTAATAGTTCTCACTTCCGGAAACGCTTAGGGGTTTTTCCTCCAGTAGGACACGGCAGGTGGCTTCGCTGAATAAAGTTTTTCTGCGTGCGTCACAAGAATAAAAAAATTGTTTTTCAATGATAACTAAGGATTTTCCCATTTACAGAATGTTTACACCATGCATAACAATATTCTGAAAAAATATGGCTTTATCTCTCATTTGCGAAAAAAAAATATGGCTATATCTCTCATTTCGCAAAATTTTAAATATGACATTATAGCAATAAAGCCATCATGGCCTTATCTCCCATGGTAAAAAAGCACCCCCCCTATTTTGAATTGATTGGATGTTTTGAATACTTTTTGGGGATTTATTTCATTTCAGGACGTATTTTAATTTTTTACAAGTTTTAACTAATTTTGAAAATGAAATAAGTCCCCAAAAATTTTTTGAGGACTTATTTCATTTTAAATTTTTGGGGAGTTATTTCATATGAAATAACTCCCTAAAATAAATAATGAAATACATAAGTCCCTAAAAAAATGAAATAAGTCCCCAAAAAACGTTGTTGTTGTTTCCTGTATATTTTTTGGGGGAGTAATTTCATTTTTTTTTGGGGAGTTATTTCATGCCGCCGTACACGACATCATTACGCGATACGAGAAAGACAACAGAATATCAAATAAACAGCGCGCGCCTGTAAAAAGAAAGCTTAGCCTGAGAGATGAGAAGTTTATAGTTCGCGAAGTACAAAATGACCCATTCATTTCCGCTCCAAAACTTGCCATAATCGTTAAAACCAATCTTGGAAAGGACGTACATGCAGAAACAAAAAGAAGAGTTTTAAGAAAAAACAAATTGCATGGACGAGTGGCTCGAAAGAAACCGCGTGTTAGTGCCAAAAACAGAAAGATCGCTTGGAATTTGCACAAAAACGAAAAGAAAATACATTTTTTGTGTATAAAATTTGCTTTTGTGATAGTTATAGTAAAAATTAAAAACACATATTTTAAAAAATATCGCATAATTATGCAACTTTATACACAAAAAATGTATTTTCTTTTCGTTTTTGTGTATAATTAACTGAAAAATCACAAAATAAACTTTAGGACAAAGAACGAAAATTTTTTTGTTGAGTCGTGAAATCGGTCTCCTAAATACAAAAGCAAACTTTTTCATGTCGTATATTTTTCTTTCGTCTAATTAAGACCTAATATATCGTAATTTTATGATTTAATGTCAAAGACAAATTTTGTGTTGACCCGTGTAATCAACATTTCCCAAAAAAAAAATTTTTTTTTTGGACTTTTGTTGTCTTTGCTGGTTATAGAATTTATTTTGCAACGTATAAATCATACACCTGACGTATTTAAAACAACATTAGTAAAAGTAAGTAAGTAAGTTAATATTATTTTAAGTTTTAAGTATTTATTATAAAAAAGTAACTATGGAATTATTCAATTCTTGGTTTTATGTTTGAACGTGTGGCACGGCGTTTTATATAAAATTGTTTGTCTTCGTGAAACAATTTGAAGCAATTATCTGAGTGCAGATGGACGTTACACTTCTCACACTTAAATATGGTGGCTTTTGGTGTGCACACAATGCAGCGATGACGATCACTGCTTTTTAAAGGAACGTGCAAGCCGTCTACTCTCGGAAGGTTTTGTTGCCTATAATCTGTGTCTGAATCTTCATCAGGCGAAGGTTTGTTCATTGCATCCTCCGACGAAAGCAACAGAGACTTTGTAACAGAATTTTTAAAGTCAAGCTGTGGCAAAGGCTTCGCATTTTTTGAATTTTCTAAGACACAATGCAGCTTCCAAGCATTTACAACAGCGCTATCCAAGCATTGAACCCAGAGCGGCCACCACCACTTTTTGCCACGAATGCCAATACGGTAGTTGGAAACAGCGTTGTCGTGTAAATCCACACCACCCATATGTCTGTTGTAATTATTGAAGGCGAGAGGCTGTTGAACACCAACCTTTTTCTTCTTCTCCTTACTATATCTTTGAACAGTAACCATCGGATCGATAGTGTCATAATTAGTTGCTAAAGTGACTTCAGAATTATCCATCCAACGGATTACCATAACGCCATTTCGCGTATCGTATGCGTAATCGATATCGTGCTTTGCAAGGCTTTTTTCCAGTTTTTAAAGGGGCGGCGGCAATACGATTTGGTCGAACCGTTCCGGTTCCTCAGAATCCTCTCTCTTTTAGCAGGCAAAGCAAATAATGGGAGGTAAAAAAGTTGTCAAAGTGTACGGTGTGTTGTAATGGATGCTCACAATGTGATAATAGTTCCAGTTGTTCCAAGCTCTTATTGTAAATGCTAGATGCACCTGAATATGGGATAAACTGAAACATGTAGCCCTTGTCCGAGCAAAGCGCCCACAGCTTATAACCAAAACGTATGGGGTTTCCACGTATAAACATTTTAGCTGAATGTCGGCCGAAGTAGGGAACCATCGTCTCGTCGATGGATAAATTTTCCACAAAAATACCAAACTGCATATAACGTTTATTGAGCATGTCAAACAATGGCCGAACCTTTGCAAACTTATCAGAAACATCCAAATTGTCATTATTAGCGATATGGAAGTTTGCTTTCAATTTCGTGAACCTTTTCCGAGACATTGTTTGGCGAATCAATGGAATACCAAACGCTGGATCAAAGCTCCAAAATAAATTGGTCTGTGAGACATTGTGATATTCAGAAAACGAAAGAATTATTATAAAACGTTGCATAAGATGCTTATCGCATATTTGGCTGATATTGTTTTGAGCAGCATATCGATTTGTTTCATCTACAAGCAATGCAATTATTTCATCATCAAAAAACAATTTAAAAATCTCAAATGGGGTTTTCTCGCTTATAGCTTGGAGTAGTGGCTCTTGCTTTTCCTTTTTACGGGTGAATATCGTAGAACTTTTGCTTGGTTTTTTTCCAAGCCGGTTTGAACTCAGTCACTGGACGATATGTATGTTTGGGTTGCTCTTTTGGCGTTGATGGTATGTTTTTGTCCTGTTGAACTTCGACTTCTGGACCACCATAGTCTTCAGTAGCGGATGTGTAAATGACTTCAATTGTGCCTATAATCTCACACAAGTAGCAACACGACTTAAAAGGAAAACGATGAAAAATAATACCTGATACTTCGGCCAAAGGGTTTTCATCGCATGTAATATTCGTTGATATTATTTTATCGTCAATTACTTCACAATCGGAATCACCGGCAGTATTATTGGGAGGCAAACAAATTACAGATTCAATCGATGATATATTGCATTTCTGCATTTGTTAAGTACTCTCGACGAGACATTTTACAAACTTTAACTCTTAATTATAACAGAAATTGAATTATTTGTGCTGTTACACAAATAATACACCTGTTCAATAAAAAATACGCGCCAAAACTATCAAATGTCAAATTGAACTTGCAGTACCAGCGTGTGGTGAAACACACGCTGTTATTTACTGCCACCTAGCGGAACATATATCCATCGGTGTGGTGGAAAAATGGTATCAGATAAATTTTTGTTGGCTTGGTAATACACGGCAATACATATACACCCAATTCTCTTTTTACACGATAGATACGTTCCCAATAAATTCGTGTAAAAAAATTCGTGTAAAAAAAGATACTAGCCAAAGGTGAAAATAGTAGATTGGTTCCAGACCTAAAAAATAACGTAAAAGTACAATAAACAACAATAAAAAATTTTTGTTAAAGTTTACTTGAGAATTTATTTAACGTGCTTACACATTTTAATATCTTAAATACATATAAATACATACATATATTATAAAAAAAAAATAATGATTTGGAAAAAAGAAAATAATATCAGAAATTCATTAATATAAAAAAGGAAAACTAATATAAACATAAACAACTTTTATTTGCTGTACTTTTATTTATTGTAAAAAATAAAAATTTATAAAAAGAATTTGTAGAATATTTAAAATCGTGTTAAAACAAAACAATTCGTGTAAAAAGAGAAAAATGTTAACTTTTTAACTCGTGTTAAATGAAAATTCGTGTAAAAATAATTCGTGTAAAAAGAGAATTAGGTGTATAGTAATTCTGATTTTTATAAACATATTTTAAAATAAATTTAAAAAAGTCTTTTTTTTTGACACTTTATAAATTCCCTCCAGTAGAAGGATGAGAGGCTTGTGAAAATGTAATAAAACAATTTTTTTGCTTGTAAGTCTCCAAACCTTAATATAAATGCCCCATACATTTGATTAAAAAAAGTTATCTGTGTTTTATATTAACTCAAAGTTGAGAAATGATAAACGTGTGTTCAAACACACGGCGGTAAGAAATGGGTTAAGTTTTTTGTTTAAGAGTTCAAAAATGAAATAAAAATTTTGTGTTTTTTTTTTAAATTATTAATAAAGTTTGTTATTTAACATCTTCTTAATCTGTCCTTAAGCGTATTTCTTAAACGTGTAGCTTCACGTAAATGTTCTGCAACAGGTTCTGTGACATTATCATTAAGAAAATGAATTGGATCGTTTGCATTATCTTGATCAAAGTCGTGGGATATTAAACCATTTTCTAATTTCAAGTTATGCAATACTGTGCATGCATTTATTATTTTGCCGGCGGTTTGGGGAGTGGTATGAAGACCAACCTGCAAGCATCTAAACACCGACTTTAAGACTCCATTTAAACGTTCAATACAATTCCTTGCCTTTGCGTGAACATAATTGAAATTTCTTTCATCTTCATTTGTTGATGAACGATACGGTGTTATCAGCCATGGACGTAGAGGATAACCCGAATCTCCTATAAATTTAGATTTGGTTTTTATATTGCAAATATTGTCAGCGAAATTATCGTATGTTAAAAAACTAAATTTTACAGGACAGCCATTTTTCTACTTTTCTCGGCCTTCGCTTGTAATATCAAAATTAAAATATACATGTGCTTTTTTGAGAAGCGAAGTGGAATTCGCCTCCAATATTTTGTCAGGTGACGTCTCTTTGAATGTAGAACTAGATTGCATCAACAATTCAATTTCAAAATATTGGCATGTACTATAATTTCGCGCAAAGGGGTCGATATATAAACTAGAACATACCTAGTAACCAAGATTGATCGCCACTGTCATGTGCATAACGTTGCTGCAGCAAACCATTTATGCGTGATTCTTCCCAAATATATGCGTCGTGAGCAGCTCCTCCAAATCTTGCAACCCCACCAAGAATTTTTAAATTAAAATCGCAGATCTGAAATTTATTTAAATACATTTTTTAAGCTGAATAATTTTTGTACCAATAATTTAAGTCAAACCAATTGAACATTTTTGGAATGATATCCTTTACGATCCGTACATGTGTACAGTCAACAGCTCCAATTACTCCCGGAAAACCTGTTTCTTCATAAAACCTTAAAATAAGCATAAGAACATAATTATTTACAACCCATTTATGTTCATACTTATACATACTTATTAAGAAGTTATGACTTACTTTTGTTTTATTAAATCATATTCTCTGGTGGAGGGAAATTTAATCCATTTCGACATTAGTTTGCTTTCTAAGATGCCAGCTACTTCTTGTACACTTCGGCAGACAACAGAACGGCTTATTGACACTACAAAATCTTGACCAATATCTCTATGAAAAGATCCAGTGGCAAAGAAATGTAGCGCAGCACACATCCGCATTGGCTGTGGAATAAATGTATTTCTCACACCTTCAGCCATAAAAGGTTTTAGCTCATTGAGCACAAAAGTTGCTGATGTTCTATTCAAACGATATAATTCCATAAATCGACTCTCGGGAATTTCAAATGGGTCTGTTGCATCTCTAAGCCTTTTTCGATGAATCCTTAAGAAGTTTCTTTGATCTTCTTGGTCCGCTGCAACCAATGCTTGACTATACATGCTATTATATATTTTTATTTACTACTTCAACAATAATATTTTACAACAAACACATTATTTGATTTTTTAAAATTAAAACGCACAAGTTTGTTTTCAAGTAAATTCTTTTAAGAGCCACTTTTTTGGGTTAGAGATTAGCGATTAAATTAACTTTATTCTCCATATTTACTTTTTGAGTTGTATTTTTTAAACTTTTTTTTGCTAGTTTAAGCGGCCAATGGTGGTGGTTTAAACCTAAACTTTAACTGTCAAAATACACATGTTTAACATAAACAGCTGTTGCAAAAATATAAACAAAAAAGAATTTTAAGAAAATTAATTAGAAATGGATTATTCAAGTGCGGACGAAGATTTAAGTGATTTTGAAATTTATCAAAACCTAAATAAAACAATTACAAGAAAACCAAGAACTATAAGAACACGACCAAATCACTTCGATTTGTCCGATGACACAGAGTTCATTCAAAGGTTCCGGTTGTCCAAAACTTCAGCATACAATGTTTTAGAACTATTTGGCCCACACATAAAAAATTCCACAAATTGGTAAATAATATTAGTAATTATGTATTCGAGTAAATAATGTATTAATTAAAAAAATTTAGGAACAACGCTATATCAGAAGAACAAATGTTATTAAGAACTTTGCGAGTATATGCAACTGGGTTCATGTTAATGACAATAGGAGACACGAATGGAGTTTCTATATCTACGGTGTCAAAAGTCGTTGCGCGTTTTACTCACTGCTAAAAGACCACTTTATAAAATTTCCACAATCCGATGAGGAAATTCTTAACGCAAAGAAAGAATTTTTTAAAATTGCTAAATTTCTTAAAGTTATTGCTGCTATTGACTGCACCCACGTAAAAATTATTTCTCCAGGAGGTCACAGTGCTGAAATTTATAGAAAAAGGAAAGGATTTATGTCTCTAAACGTCCAAACTACTTGTGACGCAAATTTAAAAATTACAAATATTGTTGCGCGTTGGCCTGGTTCAGCTCATGATTCCAATATTTTAAGAAATTCAAAAATTTACTCAAAATTCGAGAGTGGTGAAATAAGCAATGGATTAGTAGTCGGAGACAGTGGATATCAATGACAATGAGTCTCAGATAAGAACTCGGTCTTGTGTCGAACGTAGAAATGGTGTCTGGAAGAGACGATTTCCAATACTTTCTTTAGGAAATCGTTTAAATATTAAGTGCAGGGTATTATTGTGGCAACAGCAGTGCTTCACAATATTTGCTGTATAAATAAAGAAACAGAATCTCCTAGTTTGCCAGACCATTTGCAAGAAGCTGTTGATTTTGTTGCATCTGTCCCTAATAAAAGGCAAAGGATTATTTCAAAAAAATATTGTAAAAAACGAATATATGTTTTTTTAATTTATATTAAAAAACAAAATCAACAATTCAAAACTTAACAAAAAACATAAATATAATAAAAAAAAGGCAAAAAGTATTAAAAATTAATTTTTAAAAATTAATGAATGAGATCCCGTTAAAATTCAATGGCATAGGGTTATAAACTATCTTAAATTAAATTATTAATCAAATTAATATTTTAAAACTCTTTAGGGTAAAGGTTCACCGCCGTGGTGTCCTTTTTGGAACATTTCTAACCTTATGTTGCAATTCTTCTATTTATAACTTTAACTTTATTTTTCTTAACTCTGCCTCTTCTTCGATTACTTTTATTTCTAACTCGTATTTTTTTAATTTCATTTTTGCTACATCAGCCCATACATCTCTGGTTCTCTTCTTGTTTTCTGCAGTAAGTGCTGAATGCTTAGGGGCTCTTAGCATTTTGAGTCGACTAAAATGGGTTGATAAAAAAATTAGTGTCCCATTTTTTTTAATTATCCTTATAAAAAAAAATAAGTTAATTAATTAATTTGTCGTTTTAGAAAAAAAACCTAAAAACTAAAATAAAGTATCATATGACATGCCATTTTTACAAATTTCACAAACTTTCTCTTTCATTTTTAAATAAACAATAAATAATGTAATACTGTAAACTATAGAACTGTACACATCATGCAGTTGTTGGCAGCACTGCAGTACATTGGACCATGTTTTAAGTAGTCCATTTAAGCCACAATGGACCAAGTAGTCCAATATTATCTGTAGGGTACAATTAGAAAAGTACTACGGGAATATTTACAACAAAGTCTAAATTTACACGTTTCATTTTTTGATGCTCAACTTCTTTTCAATTCCCTTTTAAAGATGCCAATATAATCACATGCAGCAATCGGTTTCAACTTTTTTCGGTTCAAAACAACAACAATTTTATTAACAGCGAAAAGAAAAAAATTACATGCAGCCAACGTTATGCATATATCAACGAATAAAAACATAAAGCGTACTGACCGAGTACAGGCATCTCCGTACTAACCCCCTTTCTTCTTTCTTCTCTCACCTAAAAACATTAGAGTTGAGCATCAAAAGATGAAACGTGTGAAAGCAGACAAAGTTAGGTAAAACGTATGTAAATTACACATCTTGAAAATAACCGGTTTATTTTGCCAAAGTATCCGGTTAGTTAGATATTCGCAAAATGGGCATATTTAAAACCTGAAACCCCCAGTTGAATAATAACCATTCAATCTCCCCAATTTGGTTAATTCTTTTAGTTAAATACTGCGGGGTGTATTACCATGGATGCAACGTTATATTGTATGTACGTAGTAGGTACGACTAACAATGTATCATTGTGGTTATGGTTAGAGTTTTGTGGCCTTTGTATAATTCCACTTCAACGCTAACGAAAAAAAAATCTCTTACTGCACCACGTTCTATACATAAATATGTATAGACATTCGTATTATATACATATGTATGAATGTACATTCATTAATATTTTAACTATTATACTGAAAAGTATCATTTCAGACAAACGTAAAATTGCCATTAACAGAGATGGAATGGTAGACAGATTCATTTTATCTGTAAACCCATAGCAGGGAACATAGTTAATCCGTAAATTAAGAAACAATCATAATAGTCGCATTAAGCAAGCGTAATAATGGCTTCAGTATAGAAGGCGACATGCAGAACAATAGATTGAAACTGTATGCTTGACTAACATAGACACATACATGTATGTATGTATGTGTGTAAAAATTGGGTCCACCGACACCATTAGATCTGCGTGGGTGGTATATTTTGGATGTATGCCTGCCACTGGCAGTGCTGGTTCAATAATGTTTATGGGACTAAAAAGTTTTCGTTACACCAACCACCACTTAAGAGCAACTCTTTAAAAAAATATATTAAATTATGACAATCGTTTTAGAATTTGTTAAATGATTTCAAAAGCAGAAGGAAAACAAATTTAAAAATGTTTATAAAGAAATCCATGATTACAAAGATACATAAATATGATTTTATAAAGTCATACTAGCTGCTCAGGATTTTGTAAAAAAGTTTTAAATAATGGAGAATTTTGTTAATAACTTGATCCCAGCGCTATTTAAACTTACCCCCCCCCCCCTCCCCAGTTAACTGGCGCCGCAATGACGGTGAATTTTGAAGGTGCATTTTCAGTTTTTGTCAAAATTTTTTAATCAGGCTTAATTATGTTCATCCAATTTAATTTTCATTAAATTATTTTTATGAAGAAAGGAATTTTTACAACAGGAAAATTAATTAAAATTGTTATTGATAATCATTCATTCTTGACTGACCTTCGAACCCAGGCGGCTGGTTACCCTGACATGTTTCGATTATATGTAAAGGAATCGAAATGTGTACGTAATTTTCGTTCTAAAGAGATCTACAAATTTTAAAAAAAATATTAAAGTTATTTAATTTTCCCCAGGCTATTTACGTGTCCCAGACAAATTTTACAAGAAATGTACGAGCAAAATTATCATATTTTGGGAAAAATTTAAATAAGAGCTAAATTTTACGAAAAATATACGGGTACATCAGTCTTTGTCTTCGTAGAATACCGTTAATCTATTCGGTATGGTAAATAATATATGTTTAACGGTAGTTAACATTTTTTTTTTATTTTATGTAACAAATTTCACAATTTTTGAATCATCACATTGGGATATATTCAGGATATAATAGGGAATAAAAATATAAAAAATTATGTCCATACCTCCCATAGTTTTTCCGTACCTGCGATTTTAATTTTGCCATATTTTTGCGAATGATCCTATTTTCCTAGCTGTTATGAATTTAAAGTAATACTTATTAAGTGTAACAACCCGCAAATATTACCAATTCGAGTAATAAAACACTTTATTTAATTTAGAATCTAATTATACTTTAATGAATTACTTTTATTAGTCTTTTACAAAAACCATCTTCACTTATCAAATTCTATTTCACAATAATCAAAACAATACATTTTTCTATGAACTACAGCTGATCGCCTGTGTGTTTGGTTGAGCAGGGTTGCCACATCCCTCCGATGTTTTTAAAACGGATCTTCAAGTCTTCTCCACCGGCCAAAACCTCTTCCCCGGATGTAACACTCGGCTGCTGGATGCTCGACGATGAAGACTTTGGATCTACAGAATAAGGAACTGCGCCGTCGGTTGAAGAAACCTCTGATGATGGCAGAGGCAGTGTAGCTGCTGGAATTTTCTTCAGGTGGCCCACATTTCTACAAAAAACCTTACCTCCGCCCGACACTTCTACCATATTACCAGTTCTTGCCGTTACCACATATTCGGTTGTGTCAAAGTTTGGTGTCAACTTATGGGGAAATACAACATTTTTCAATAGAACCTTGTCACCTACTGATATATCCGTTTCCTTTGCACCTCTTTTCTTATCAGATACTTCTTTCCCCTTTTGTTTGTTAATACAATCCCGATCTTTTTCAGCAGAGTCAGCGTATTCTCCTGTCAAATCCTGTATTCCAGGTAATTTGTCTCTTATGACCCTGTTAAACATAAGCTCTGTTGGGGGAACCCCGGTGGTGGAATGTGGGGTAACGTTATACATGTGAACGAATTTCTGAATCTCCTCTAGAAAACTTTTCTTATTTACAGACGCTATTTTCAATAAAAACGAGTACATACTGGTCATTTGGTAATGGGCCCAAAAGGTCCGAAGCCAATGTAATCCAGGGGCCAGTTGGGAATGGATGTCGGTCCATAGGAGCCGGGTTTGATGGCTGTGATACCACAAGACAATCTCTGCAAGTTTTAACATAATTTTCTGCTTCACGATCCATATGGGGCCACCAAACGTTTGACCGTAATCTCCGTTTCATGGCTGACTCTCCGGGATGACCCTCATGAGCCAGTTCTAAGACTTTTGATCGTAGAGATCTCGGGATCACTAACTGTGTTCCACGCAAGAGTATACTGCCAACTGTCGACAACTCGTAACGGAAAGGATAAAAACTGTTAGATTGGGCGGAATTCCAAGAGTCAGCGCCAAGACATGACAAAACGTCAACTATCTCCTCATCCTGAACACTATTCTGAGCAATTTCCGAAATGGAAAGTGCCGTGGGCACACAACTTGTGATAACGTGACAAATACTTTGTTCACCATTCCAATCAAAGCAATCGGTGTTAGTTATTTGGCAAAGTCTAGACAAAGAATCAGCGATGTTCTCTTTACCTGCTCTGTAGATTACCTTAAATTTAAAACCCTGAAGACGTAAGAGCCAACTTTCTATCCGGGCCGGGGGTTTGGATGTAGGCTTGAAAATCGCCTCTAGCGGTTTATGGTCCGTTACAAGTTCAAATTCCAAACCAGCTAAGTAATAATAAAACTTTTCAACTGCCCATACCAACGAAAGACTCTCTTTCTCTGTTTGTGAGTATCGTTTTTCCACATCCGATAGACTTTTGCTGGCAAATGAAATGATGAGTGCCTCGTTGTTTTGGTTGAATTGGACCAGTACCGCTCCCAAAGCGACTGGGCTGGCATCCGCAATCAAACGTGTCTTGCGTCTCGGATCAAAATAGGATAAGTTTGGTATTTCGGCCAGCAACAGTTTCAAACTCTCAAAAGCTTGAGATTCCACAGCACCCCAATTAAACTTGCTGTCTTTCTTAAGAAGATGTCTTAATGGCTCAGTACGATTTGCCAGGTCTGGGATAAATTTCCCAACGTATGTGACCAACCCCAGAAAACTGCGAACTTCTTCTTTATTTTTAGGGTCTCTAAACGATGCTATAACTTGCACTTTTTCTGGGTCGACTTCAATACCCTTATCGGACAACACATGACCCAAAAATTTTAGTTTTTGAGTCTTCCAAATGCATTTTTCCTCATTTAGATAAACATTATTATCACGAAATATTTCACGTACTATCGCGACTGCCTGATCATGTTCTTCCTCATTACTTCCGAATATAATAATGTCGTCGATGTAATTCATGGCATTTGGACATGGTGCTAACATTTCTTCCAGCATTCGCTGGAAAATTTCAGGAGCGGAGTTCACTCCGAACAGGAGTCGCTTGAATCTGTACAAACCCCGAATGGTTATGAAGGTTGTGATGTCTCTGCTTTCTTTGTGAAGTTCTAATTGGTGATATGCATTTTTCAAGTCCATTCTTGAAAAGTACTTGGCTCCCTTCAGCTTAGTCATAAAAGTCTCGAACGTCGGCAGTGGGTAATTTTCTCTTAGTATAGCCTTATTTGCCCTACGCATATCTACACATAACCTGATATCGCCATTTTCTTTAAATGCTACTACTATTGGTGAGATCCAGGGACTTGGACCAAACACCGGTTCAATAATATTCTGACTAAGTGCATCATCTAATTGTTGTATAACTTTTTCTTCGACAGGCACGCGTCGCATAGGCTGCTGAACTGGCACAACTTTCTGGTCGATTGACAACTTTACGATTATTATTATTATTATTATTATATTTATTTAGTACTTTTCTAATACAACAAGATAGATTATCTTATAATTAAAGTATTAGAATCAGAAAAGTTAGTTTTAATATATGTTGGTGTCCTTATTTATAAAATAATTTAGCAGATATAGTAATAATAGATAATTAGATCGATAATTACATTTAATATAGAACTTAATTAGAGTACATAAATATTTGAATTTTGCAATTAAGTTAATTATTTCGAATGCCATAAATGTTATTGAAGTTATTTTTAAATTTAGTTGCGTTGGTTGAATGTTTTAAAGATACAGGAAGTTGGTTCCAGAGACGTATAGAATATATAAAAAATTGTTTCTCAGACGCTGCATCACGATGTCGAAGTTGGACTAGGCTGTTTACTCTCGAGGACCTCATGAACTGTAGACGGTCAAATAGATATTTTGGTTTCATTGTCGTTATAATTTTGTGTAAGAACAAAAGGTTTTTTAATTTCAGATAGTCTTCGAAGCTAACGTTGAACACACGATAGGAGTATTGAGATACGTGATCAAATTTTATTAGACTATAAATATAGCGTACAATGTTATTAAATGTCGTTTTAAGCCTCATGAAGTCTTTTAAGTTACATCCAGAAAATATCTCTGATGCATACAGAAGTGTAGGTAGAAGATAAGTTTTTGCCAGCAAAAGTCTTACTTTGGGTGGTGTAAAGTACTGTACAGTCCACAAATTCCGCAACATACTGTACACTCTACCACATGCCTGGGTAATGTGGTCAGACCAGGTAAGTGTGCTGTTAAAGACAACTCCAAGATTTTTGACCGTGTTTACTACTTCAATTTTAGTATCTCCCAGAATAACGTTAATTTCAACATCAATTTTAATAGATTTTTTTGGTGATAATAACACATTTTTATTTTTTAGGATTTAGGCGTAATCCATTGGCCGATGCCCAGAAAAAAATTTGGTTTACATCCTTCCATTTAGGAAATGGATTGATACTTTCAACTCGATTCACGTCTAAGCCAAGTCTTACAACGTTGAGTTTTATAGCTGTTTCTCGCCCTAATAGTGATTGTCTTCCATTTTCAATGACATAGAATGTCGCAATTATTTCAGGATTTCCCTTAATGCAAATTGGAGCTTCAAAGACGCAAATTACACTAAGCAATTTCTCAGAAGCGTATGCTCGAAGCTGATTCATGGATTTCGTACGAATGTTAAACAGTTTCGCGTTCTCTCCCTGTAGGTATTTCCAATCTGTGTAGCTTAATAGGTTAAAACGTGATCCTGAGTCTATAACCATTGAAATTGCGTTACCCGCAATCTGACACACTACATTTTCCTCGGTTTCATCATCACTTGATATCTTAAAACAGTTACTGCAGACTTTCTTACATTCAACTTCAGGTATTTCATCATCAACAGCCCGTACCGTAGTGCGCCGACGCTTCGGATCTGTATTATAACCTTGTGCAACTTGTCGCTTCATATTTGTTCTGCACTTGCGAGCGAAATGGCCAACACGGGAGCATTTGTTACATTTCATGTTTCGTGCAGCACAGCTTACTGAATTGTCTGCATGGCCACTACGGCCACATCTGCTGCACTGGCTGTTATTGGATCTTGACCGCCATTTCTGTGTATCGATTTTACTGATGATGTCTGGATCTGGTTTAGATATCATCGATTGCGTCTGCTTACCAATTTGTTCATCTACACGACATGCGTCCAAAATCTCATCAAGGCTGTGTTCTTTTTCCAACAATTTGCGTTTAAGCTCTACCGGTGCCCATACATCGATAATCTTGTCTTTCAACCTAATCTCCCCGATTTCATCTTTTGTGTTACCAAATGAGCACTTCGCTATTTGTTGACGCAACCGTAAAACAAATTTGTTAAAACTTTCCCCCTCTAGGGGATTAATGTTTCGAAAAAGGTGTCTCTCAAACGCAGAATTTCTTGTTGGCGTAAAGTATTCATTTAGTTTTTCGACTAAGATTGTATACACGTCATTTTTCTTTACTTCGTCATACAGAACCACCGCCCCAGGCAAAGAATCGGCTACAGTTTGCAGTTGCTGCCCTCCAAGGTGGAGTAGCTTATTTCGTTTCCGAACAACAGATGTGATTTCTTCTGCGTCCACATAAATCTGAAAAGATCGAAGTCATCTTTCCCACTCGGTACGCACCAATGATTTCTCAATTGAGTCACACAAAAACGGCTTTATTGTATCAGCCATAATATTCTCTTTGACTTAACACGACCTGAAATGTAGTTTAAAAAAAAAAACATGTATTATTGTCGTATAATCAGACATTTGTCAGATTCTTTAATGTTGGCTTGCGTTCTACGCACGGCCCCTGACATTTGCCAGATCAAACATATCTATCGGCATAACGCTTCCGACATTTGTCAGATTATTCAATATTGGCTTGCGTTTAACGCCCAGCCCCTGACATTTGTCAGATCATAAACGTTTCCCCTTTTACATTATCTTTATAGCATTTTTTTCCTATTTTTCAGCCCGTAGCCTCTGACCTTTTGTCAGATAATCATATTCGTCTTCCTCATTGATCAACCATTGGAAAAGATTTGCAACTACTTATGTATAAACTCATACCTACATTTATCCATATTTTTATAGATACACACTTTCCCAGGTCGATGTATAAACTTTTTTTTTAACCTTTCCCAATATTACAATCCCTCATTTGCTTAAAGTTCTAAAAATCTGCCACACTCAGTGTTGTCTCCATTATTCATTTTACACACCTCTTAAGGTGCTATCAGACGGGATGTATTTTACATATGTACTGTCAAATTTTCCATCTGTAAAAGTTGTACACATCGTGTGATACATATGAAACTTTGCATGTGTAAAATACATGTGGAAATACATATGTAATTTTTTTCGATTAGAACACGCTCTATTTTCCTGTGGCAAACATAAACAAAACAGCTGGGTTTTGTGTCTTTTTTTTACTTTTATTTCAGATATTACTGCAATAATGCTGGACGCTACAATTATTTTATTAGAAATTGTTACATCCATTTTACTTTTAAGAACATTATAATTTCAGCAGCTTTATAATTAAAACAATTTATACACGTTAAAAAGTCAGCTTTTGTTTACATTTATAGGTTATGTCATAAGGAAAAACATAAGCAGGTGTGATAGCAAAAATTATGAATCGTATGTAAAATGGAAATTTTGACATACATATTGAATTACATATGGGAAAGAAAAGTGACAGTACATATGTAAAATACATCCCGTCTGATAGCACCTTAAGCAAAATTTTCAAAAATAATGTTTCTCTCGTCGCCACTGTAACAACCCGCAAATATTACCAATTCGAGTAATAAAACACTTTATTTAATTTAGAATCTAATTATACTTTAATGAATTACTTTTATTAGTCTTTTACAAAAACCATCTTCACTTATCAAATTCTATTTCACAATAATCAAAACAATACATTTTTCTATGAACTACAGCTGATCGCCTGTGTGTGTTTGTTTGGTTGAGCAGGGTTGCCACATTAAGAATATTATTTTCCAGATAATAATAAATATACACTCACTATATTATTGCAGTAACGGACTGTAGTTTATTTAAGAAGTATTCCGTTCAGTCATTTTTAAATAAATAAACAATTAAAATTTTAAGCAAATTTATTTTTATATTGTTCTAAAGGTTATCAAAAAACTAAGTGCATATTAATATGGGTTTTTAGTTGCAGTTAATATTGTCCGTTCACTAAGTTAGATACTTCTTTATGTAAAATTATATAAAAATGTAAGTTAAAGTAACGAAAAGTTTATTTAGTTTTTACAAACGCGAATTCCGTAAAAACAAAGGAATATTTATGTGCTGTTTTCACAACACAAGTAACTAAACGTTTAGTGAAATTTATATGAAAAGCACTCAGTTTCTTGAGTGTTTCCCACATAAATTTAACTACACGTTCAGTCACTTGTGTTGTGAAAACAGCACTTTAGTTAGTTTATACAATTATTTAACTACCAAAAATACATTTTTACTTATCTATAAATTCCCATTTTCTATTTGGGAAAATTATTTAGTTTAATACCTCAAATTTTAAAGTAAAATCGGTCATGATGCTGGTGTCTTATAATTGAGAGTTCTTCTGTAAACAACGGTGCCAGTACAGCAAATGTAAAACAAACGTGTCCCTGCGGGAAATTTGTGTCAATTGGTCCAAGCGACTGGTCCTGGGATTTGTGAAAATAGAACAAGTACAAAAAGAAAGGACTCATGGCCAGTGAAAGAAGAACCAATCCCTTAACTAGTTTATAAAGAACAAAAAGGTAGAAAAAGTAATGAATTACAGAACAGTCTTCAGCGGTGATGTGACACATTTTTTGGTAATTTCTAAAATTTGGCACTTAAATTTAATTATTGGACTAGTTTTAATGAAATAATACTACATTGTATTTAAATAATACTACATTTTAGTAACTGACACTAAGCAGGTTCATTGAGAATACGTCTGTGATGGGTCAAATTGTGTCAATTGACCCCCTCCAATGACAACCCCATGTAAAAGTGATAGGTCTTATTCATATAAAGTGTTAGAACTGGAACCGGTCCCTACCACCAAAGACCTATCACGGGACTACTTCAGTGTCAGTTCGCTACCCTCAAGGGGTATAACGGGCAGTGTTGCCAAGTGAATTTAAAGAAATAACCCTAAATCAAAAAAATACCCCCTAAATTTGTACTGAGTAAAAATAAAAAACCCCAAAATAAAAAGAATAATTTTTTAAATATTTTTTTAAACATACATACCATTTTGTTTCATTTAATTTTTTACATATGTATGCATGTAACTATATTTTAACATAAACCCTAAAGAGAAGCGAACTGACACCAAAGTAGTCCCGTGATAGGTCTTTCGTGGTAGGGACCGGTTCCAGTTGTAACACTTTATATGAATAAGACCTATCACTTTTACATGGGGTTGTCATTGGAGGGGGTAATACATTCAACTGTTGAAGTTGCCAGTTGGTTTCGTATTTTATTTTTTATAATACTAAACATTGAGAATGCTCGCTCGACAGTTGAGTTCGAAAATGGGCACATACCAGTAACGCAGATGCTATGTTAGTGCCAGTAACGCAGATGCTATCCTACTAATATTTGAACATTTACTTTAAATTCATTTGGTTTTTTCTATTCTTTTTTGTAATTTTGAAAATATTTTATAATATCAACCCTAAAATATCCCCAAATGCTATTTATACACACTAAATTTCCCCCTAACTAATTTTTAGTCCCTAAAACTGACCCTAAACGCAAAGGAAACCCCCAAATTTGGGGTGAAAATCCCTAACTAGGCAACACTGATAACGGGGTAAGTAAATATAAAAGTCTATCTCTCTTCTCTCTCTTTCATTAGAAAAACAAGCGGGCAGGTGTCTGTCTGGTATTTTTTTAGAAATTCGGCTCTTTTGTGGAGTAAACGAAAATTACTGAATTTAATTTTTGATAGTTAATTTATATAAAATAACTGAAAATTCATTAAATTTTTGACAGTAAAAAATCTATTCGTTAAAAATAAATGAAAAATAAGTAGACCGGGTTTTAACTGAATTTTCATCAATTTTATATCACAATTTCAGTTAATTTTACGTACAGAATACTGTGAGTGTATGTACTCTGAAGGTTTTACTACAATCGGAAAACATTAATTCCAAAATCATGAAGGTCAGAAGTAAAATTTTTACATATTTGGAGTTTCTAAAGGAAAGATAGGGCAATATCGTATATGTTTGGGCCTATTTTTATGAAACCAGAGAGTCTTATGAAGGCAAATCAGTGCAAAAATTGATTTTAATCCTTACATGCTCTTATGGCTAATAAATCACTGATGGTTTAAACGCTGGTTTAGTTGAACTAAACTTAAATTTATATGTATCAACTATAAATCAGTGTCCCATGTATTATATATTGTTAAAAAAATAACATGTGGCAGCACTACGATAAATCTTATCAAATTCATATGGTCTATATTGGTAGATTAAACGCCCAATTTTATGCGTTTAAAGATGGTTTATATGTTTAGTGATTTATAGATTTGTTGGTTTAAACAGCTTTTAAACCAAAAAGAGAGTTTAACTTGCTCTGATTTTTTATCCCTTAGACTCAAAATGTCCCTTAACTTTCTAAACTTTACAAGTAAATACGGGTATAAGCAAAGAAAAGATAAAAGGTGTTAGTGTGAAATTTTTTTAGTTTGTGCTTGAAAGCCAGTACAATCGGGTCATTAGGACAATCGGGTCATTAGGAAAAGCGTTAAATTACCAGAAGCTCCATATAAACCCCGCTCTCGAAAATCTCTTCAATACGCCTTAAACCGTGACGTATTTTGATATTTTTGTGAAATTGGTTCCAATTAAGTTAAAAAAGACAGGAAATCACACTATGCACCTTATTTTGTAAATATTGGTTCATAGCTTACCATAGTATGAGGCCTATTAAGGTCAATTTGAGGAAAATTTTTTGTTACTTCCTAACCCAAATCTTACCAACAAGTGTATGTGAGAAACATTTTGATGTTTTATTTAATGTAGTAACGAAACTATTCATCATATCGCAGCCAAACTTCTGGACTGTTATTTAAACGTAAAAGGCCGAAACTAACCAAAAATTAAAAATCGTCTTTTAATTGATTCTGCTGTACTGCATCAACACAAACGTCCTTTCGAATCGTTCGACAAAAATTTGCAAATTTAATAGCAAAAAACAAAAGGACCAATATACAAACGATTATATGGTAAACGCTAAAAGCCATAAGCTTTGATATTTTTACAAGTAAGACTTTGAGTGTTTATAATTCTTATTAGCTTTAAGGTCTTATTTGTATAATATTTTCAGCTTTTCTAAAATCTTTGAAAAAGGTTTTCTGACTATCTGGCCTAAGCAACCAGTGAAATGCGCATAGAAGCTAGCTTTCCCTCAACAATAAATTTCAGTGTATTTATCAAATATGAAAAGTTGGAAATTTAGCATGTCATACGGAAGTCTTATTGATTAAAAATGTTGTATTCCCAAAAATAACTTTGCCTAATTAATGGCGTTTTCTTTTCTAAAACAAAGTGTTGCATATGTGTTAGAAGTGACTTTGCAACAATTTTAAATGCTCCCCAAATTATTAAAAAGTGTTTAATATTTAACGTTTACAAAAGAACATACATTTCGGCATTAAACAACAAAGTACAATTAGCGCAAGGTAAATTAAATTACAGGTGGTGGCAAGCCTACAACAATCCATAGCCACCAGAAACAATAGATGTGTTTTGTATTGCATTGTTAGTATTTACGGCTCGAAACTTGCCACCACCTTGTACTGAATTCGCCTTGATCTAGTGCTGCACTCATGCCCTTTTAATTAAAATGAGTGTTGAACATGTAGCATTTTTTTTTAACCCTAGAAAGATAACGTTATTTTTTTGTACTAAAAAGATAACGGTACATCTGAAAGACGTGTGCTTGTTTTTATGCTTTAAAGGATAGCACCGAAAATAATATTGACAACACTTATTTATTCTATTTCTTTTAAAAAAATATCATTTTTAAACAGGAAATTATAATAAAAATAAAATTAAATTAGCACTATCAAAAATCAAAGAGTTTTTACAAAGGACTTCAGTTCGGTTCTAAAAACATCCCGCTTGTTCGTGTTACTAGTGCCGAACTATCAATTTGTCTATACATTAGGAACCAGCACTAGTTATTGTCCAATCTACTTTACATGTATTAGACTGGTGAATTTAACATGGAGTTGTCCTACGAGGGGTATAATTGTCTACCCATTGCATTACTTCTCTCGGGTTATTTCACTAGTGAAAGCCGCAATATGAATTTAATGGTATTTTCTAACCAGCTAAATAGCTAGTAAAATTGGGAATATGAATGAAAAAGGAAAAAACATGTTTTCTGAAAATTATATACTTCATATTTTATTAAATTAAATTGAAATTAAATTAAAAATCAGTTCATTTAAAGAAAGTTTACAAATTTTTTTGAGACAACTTAACACAAAGACGACCTTTTTCGCAAATTTTCACAAAACGAATGACGAAATAAAATATCAAAGAGGAGCGTGCAACAGCTGTTTCAAAACAGTGTGGACAACTGTCGCTTTAAGCATTACTTAGAGATAGTGAAATTACTAGTGTAGGGTTGCTGCTTATATAACTATTTGCAAAGCGACAATTGCTATTTGCCGAACAAGCGGGATAAATAAATATTTTCTTTGTACTTTGTGTAGATAAGGTTATCTGTATTAACTAATATAAACAAAAAAAATTTATTTGAAAAACATTATTTGCAAGATTTACAAATTTAAGATTTGTGGTCGCCACAAAAGGGTATACCGCATTTGACACATACCATTTTGGACATAAGTTTTATTTCTGATGGACAGAAGCCACCGTATTATCCCTTTTTTGATTCACGCTGTTCTTCACTACAACCTCAATCATAGGCTACTGCATCTGGTAACATTTTTAAATGTTGTCGGTCAAAGTTTTCGATTAAATAGGAATTTCAAGCCTTAAAATTGAAAAATGTATGGAAATTTCGGCACTAGTCTATTGAACAAAATCCGAAATTATTTCGGTAGTAAAAAATATCGAAGCATGAAATTAGGTCGTACAGTGATTTGCATTCCCTAGTTGGTCCTCTTGCCGTACGAACTATCGTCATTGAAGAAACTCGGCCATCACTTTGACCCTTCGATGTAGCCCACATACTTTTACTTCTTAAAGTGGGTTGGGATATGGTAATAACGCAGCTATCGGAAGAAGTAGTAGTAAAATGTTCAGGTTCTTTAGGATTTTCCTGAATCGCTGGTATATTCTCGTCAGGCTCAAGATTGTCAAAAGCTCATCTTCTACATCACTTTGAAGACTATCCTCCAATAATTCATCTTGGGTTTCGCTCACATTTTTCAGAGAAATCGATTCCAACAACACGCTTTGCAAAATACAGTATAACCCTGTTAATTACCCCACGCTTAATTGCCTTACACGCTTATTTACCTTGAGTTATAAATCCCCGGTTTTTTCATCCGTTTTTCAAACAAAAATCCACGTTTAATTGCCATACGCTTAATTACCCAATTCGGTTAATTGCCTTAAAAATTAAACTCCCAAAACAAAATTACACCTTAATTTTATTAGTTTAATTGCCTCAGTACTATTTCACAATTGACAACAACACAGCAAGTAATACAACCAAGTTTACATGATAATAATTTAAAAATATGTCCTAAAATTTTTTTTTTTTAAAATATGCCCAAAAACAAAATATGGCTTATTCGAAAGCAAAATATTCCACAATTTAATATTTGCAATTAAATAAACTTTATTCTGGGCTGACCAGAATGAAGTCATGTTATGAGGTTAAGATTCATATAAGAGTTATTTGTGCTCAATATTATCTAGACATACCGAATATATGAGATATTTTGTCTTAAAGGGTTTAAGGAACGGTCGCTAAATTTAAAATTATTTTACCATTTAAAGGACAAAATAGCATGTATATTCTAGGGTTTGTTATTTGAATGCTGTATGTTTAAATCTGAACCAATTCAACCATATTTCATTTGCAGTAAAACATCATGGGCCGAATTTAATCTTAATACGAACATGATTAAATGGTTTATGTACATAAAAAAGATGTTTGCATGGGGACTTTGTGACATTCAGCCCAATTATTAATACAAATTCCCCGGGAGTTTTTCCATTTTCCGATTTTTACAATTGAATTGACAAAGGAAAAATGGGAGAAGAGAGAAATCTCCCGGAAAAATTTTATTCATAATTAGGCTGATTATTGACAATTTACATAGGTTTTGATCTTATGACAATTAAAACATATTTACCAAATTTTATTAAATTATATAAAATTTGCAACTTGTATTTTGCTTAAAAAAGTGTTTCTGAGTCGATCGGTATACCTACTAAAAGATGCGTCTCGATTGTATATGTATCACTACAAATTCATATATTGGCTCTATAACGGATAAATATATTGCTTTTGCCATCATTGGTCGCACAAGAAAAACCATGCAATTGCAAATTTACGATTTCCCTAATCATAAGTTTGTATGTATGAGTACGCTTTTGTTAGTAGGATATGACAGGACATCTCAAAAACCATTAAAAAAAAATTCAAGACAGAAAATCCCATTGTTTTTATTGATATCCCTTTAGATTAGCTGATACCAAAATTCCTATGTCTTGACTTTTTCATGCATCAAAGTTAAGGTATCTTTTAAATAAATACGTTTAATTACCTCAATGAGGTAGTTAAACGTATTCTTATAATTACCTCAACGAGGTAGTTAAGCGTATGCGTTTAATTGCTCTGCACGCATAATTACCTAAAAATACTGGCATTTTTGGCGAGAAAATTATCCGTGGAATACTGTATCGCCAATTTCTGCGTCGTCCTAGGGGCGCTTACAACACATTTTTAAAACAATACTTCGAATTCAACCAAAACACAAAGTTATCTTCGCTACAAAAGTAACACTAAAGATAACAATACATCTCTCAGGCATATTTTTTGTTTATTTGTGTTTATTTCTCAAAATAACATAACTTAAAACATAACAAGTACCCTTCACCATTGTGCGAGCAGAATACAGAGCAACTAGACAAAAAATAAATAAGTTTTACATTTACATACATATTCACAATTCTAAAAACTTCATTATAAATTAAATTTAAAAATCTAAAACTGGTAAATATTTTTTTAAATTCGTTTTTAGAACATAAAAATTAAAAAAAAAATTCGCTTTGAAAAACCAAGATTTGAACCAGAGGACTCACAGTTAAGAGACAACAGGTTTTGAACTTCACTTTTCATAAGGACCCAGAATATAAATACTTTATAGGGTGTAGGATCAATATTGTTTTTTAGCCCATTTTTGGAGTATTTTGCTCATAAATTGGCCATTGTCTAACCGATTTGACAGATTTGTACACCAACGTGTTAAAGAGCATATTTTCCATTAATTTGCTATAAAAGTTGGACTCAGGAAGATCTATGGTTCCCGAAAGTGGGTACTTTCCGAGTTTTTTATAAAATATGTTTTACAAAAAATTTCCGAAATTTTGGTATATAAGTCATATCCCAGGACATATGGCAGCCCTAAAATTTAGGTTTTTATACAATTTTTAATTTGAGAGGTACGAATCCCGCCCACATGGTGTGTATTGCCAACCTAAATGTGTGCACCTAATTTGGAAACTTTGGCTTTTGCCGTTCCCCAGAATTACAGCAAAAAGTAATAAAAATACAACAACCACAAGGGATTTTTGGAAAAAATTAGAGGTAGTCGTGGTTTTTTGCTCATATCTCAGCCATTTGTGGACCGATCTGGCTGAATTTCAATAGCAAAATTAAAATAAGAATAACTGACACAAAGATACCCCAACCAAGTCCCCATCATATCTGGGGGAAACCCCATTTCAACAGACAGACGGACACCCGGATTTTAACTTCGCTTTTCATAAGGACCCAGAATATATATACATTATAGGGTGTAGGCTCAATATTGTAGAAATTACAAACGGTGAAGGGTATAAAAACTGCCACCACCAACTAGGTGCTGCTAACAACTGAGATAATTGAACGTGAGAAAGTTGTATGTTTACAAATGTGAAATTAAAAGCACAAAATTTAAAAGTCTTACGTCTCGCAGACGTACCTCATCTTTCTAGGGTTTATTTTAAAGGGAACATCATCAGAAAAGAACGCTTTACACTTTAAAAAAAAAACATTTGTTTTTCAGAAAAGAACATAAAAAAATGTAAAAGGCAGAATAAATGCAGAATTTTATTCAGAAAAGAAAACGCCATAACAGTTTGCAAAAAATGCAACATTGTCAATAGTCAACACAAATGGTAGGTTTTACAAGAAAAATAAAATAAAAATTAATTAACAACAGTTTAAGGCAATTTATCCATTTATCATATTAAATAGTTTTTTCTTCTCCTGTAAAATTTTCAAAATGTTTGATAGGGCGTTTTGCGTTTTAGGTGACGATATGTTTTGTATAGTTTAGGAAAAAAAGGATTAAAATGTTCAAAAATTCTATTGTGTTTAAGTCAAAACAAAAAAACCACCGACCTTTGTCTAATAGACACTGAAGCACATATTGCTCCCCACATACGCCAAACATCACGAAATAAATAACAACGGCCTACAGTTCAGTGCATACGGGAAGCTCTTCAGGAAGAAGCTTAACCAAATACAGTGTAACCTCGGTGAATGCAACCAATGGAAATTTTGGGCTGTTGCGCAAACCAAGTCACAAATTTCTAGAAATATTTTTCTATTAAAAAGCTTATTTTAAACCAATCAAGAATTTTATAAACAAAACTAAGGTTAGCTTTTAATAATCGGATTTATTTGATTGAAATAAAGAATAAAAACAGAAAAACAAAATATTTATATAT
Source organism: Pollenia labialis (assembly GCA_949318255.1). Taxonomy (NCBI): domain Eukaryota; kingdom Metazoa; phylum Arthropoda; class Insecta; order Diptera; family Polleniidae; genus Pollenia; species Pollenia labialis. Next base: position 48,700,068 of record OX439141.1, read on the forward strand.
CTAATTAAAAATTTATAAAATACACATTCAAATGTATACAATGTTGCCAAAATCTTAAAATAATGTTTAATTAAAAATATTCTCTAAATTTAGTTGTCCTTAATTAACTAATAATTATTTTTTAAAATTTTCACGTATGTGTTGAGATAGATGTCAGTAGGACTTTATTTTTTTATTAAGGTATGAGTTCGATCAAGTCGTAACAAATAATGTAAAAGTAGCACAATGTTCACTTTCTTTTTGACTAAACTGTACCACTAAAACAAAAGAAAACAGCATGTAGGCAATAACCCTGGTTTTCGGATAATGTTAAGAATGCAATATACCAGAGGGATTTAGCATACGCCAGGTGAAAGCGATTTAAAACTTCTGAGCTTAAAATACAATGTTCCATTGCCAGGAAAAATGTCAACAAACATATCAATTATGCTAAAACTGAATATTACACCAAACGTTTAAGCAACGCAATTAATTCCCAACAAACTTGGAATACTATTCGTGAGATATGAATTGGCAATGCACATGGCAATATTCAATGCCAAGTGGATGCAAATATGCTTAACAGAACGTTTTCTAACGCTCCTGTTATCCAATCAAATCCCTCTTTTTGCAATTTTTCTTTAGACACTTTAAATCAGGGTTGGCTGCCCACTGGGTAACCCAGAAAAACCCAACGGGTTTTAACGGGTATTTTGTTTGAAAAAACCCAAGTGGGTATTTTTCTTTATATTCATTTAAACATAGATGGTATAATTTTTACATTTTGTTTGCAGAAACATAAAAGAAAATAATTATAAAATGCATACAATGTGTTTATTTGCCCATTTGTCCGTATGTTGATTTAACTTTAGAGGGCTTTTCTCTATTTATTAATTGAAACATAGATAGTGTACTGATTTAAGGTATTTAACTTCAAATTCGGCCTTTTCTAAATCTAATTCATTTTAAAAATCAAAATCAGTTTTTTTAAAATGAATTTGATTAAAATTTATTTTAATATTTAAAGTGCCGAATTTGATTTGAAAAATGCGGAATATGATTTGAAAAATACTCAATTTGATTTCGAAAATTTCGGAATTTGTTTTTTAAAACCCGGAATTTGATTTTGAAAAGGCCACAACTGAAGTTTAAATCCTCTGCATAAAAAATTACATGAAAATAATTCAAAAATTCATAAAAATAGCAGCGAAAACACGTACATAAGGATCAGATTTTAAATGTTGATACATTTTTACAAGAGCTAATGCTTTTTCCAATCCAAGACGATTTCTATGGTTATTCTATATTAAACAATAACGTGAATTTTTTCTATTGATGCTCAACTAGCAGGGCAATTTATTACTGAAGTGAAAAAGTCGTAAAAGTTTGCTGGTAAATATTTAAAATTTTTGACATTCAGATTTTTTTGATTGCAAAAATGCATTTTTCATTTAATCAATCAAATAAAATCTCAACTAAATACCGTTATTGTGAAAAATATTCTGCAGCTTAAATTTTAGATGACAAATACAAGAAATGTGAGGTGGTTTTGAGATATCCATTCTTCTGCTTTCTTTAAGGGATGCTTCATATTCGCTAAATAATGAGTTGGAGTAAGTACGCTTATCAACAAAATCCCGTTTGGAACGTAGTATATCATGTTCAACAAATTATATCAATAGCAGTTGCATTTGTAGCGGAGTCACTTTGTAAAGCATTTAGAGCATTTTGAACTTTGATAAACATTTGTTGGATATTCAAAGCTTCTTTATACAACTAAACGTTATTTAAAATTCTATGAATGTCATAGTCAAGGTTCAAAAAAGTTCCACTGTACAACACTTGGCAGTTAAGCATTAGATTAGGGAATTAAAAAAAAAGCTCGATTTTAGATCCAATTCATTTTGAATTGCAGAACATACCCGGATGTCATAAAAAATCTTGAAGATTTTCTTGCTAAATCTACACCGAAAAGGGCTGAATGGACAACATTGCTTAGACCAATTATTATATCGTTACATGAAAAACAACAAACGCCAAAAAAACCCTACACACAGAAAAAAATACCAATATAAAATTAACATGGAAAAATGTTGATTGAGAATCATGTTAAATTTCTGCAAAAGTATGCCCTTTATTTAAATATATCATTATTTCATATTAATTTTAAATGAAAAATATTAAAATAATCTTTAATCACACGCTTATTAAATATTATTCACTGATAAAAAAAAATGAAAAAAAAAAAATATTAAAATATAAATAAATATGGATTCAATATTGAATCCATAAAAACCTGCTTTATATTAAAATCAAAAGTTTATCTTGTTAAATTAACATGCATACATAGTTAAGAATGTTAATTTTTTTTATTTTCATTCCTAAAATGTGTTATAAAAAGAAGACAATTCCCGTATTCTTTTAATTAAAATTATTTAGTTAAATAGTACATCAAGTTTTCAAAGTAGAATGATGACGAAAACCATATCGGGCCATTCTGCTGATTGATCTGTTAACAAAGGAGACTACAAAAAAAGTGAAGCATGTGTTACAGGGGTAAGTGTTTTGAATTATTCTTAAATAAATACATATGTTGTCTCTGAAGCTTCTTCACACCAATTAGTTTTCACATTAAATTCACGTTGTTTCAACATGAAATAACTTTCATTCAACGTGATTCGATTGTTATTTCAATATAATTGACATTTTGCTCTAACTTTACTGCAATGTTAAATTAACATGAATTTTAGTTATTTTAAAAGAAAAAAAATGTTGTTCGCAAGTAATTATAAATCAGGTTGAATTAACATGAAACACGTATGAAGCAAAATCACCACCGAAAAATGTTAAATCAACCTTGTTTTCGACGTTTTTAACTTGATTTTTTTCTGTGTGTAAAAAACCCAATAAAGCCCAATAAAACCCAAAAAACCTATTAAAAACCCCGCTGGGTTGTGTTTTTTTTAAAAAACCAGGGTTTTTGCCAGCCCTGCTTTAAATACAGATGATGGGATAATTGGGGAACATTTTCAATTTTGATGTGATAACTTAAATCCAAAATTTATAAGATTACTTTGGCCATTGATTTTGCCATATCATTTGTTTAATACCATCATAATGTCAGATATTTACCCTTTAAACTGGAAACATGCAAAAATTGTGCCATTACCTAAGTTGAATAGCGAATACAGACCTATAGCCATCTTGTGTTTTCTGTCGAAAGTCTTGGAAAAACTTTTGTTTAAACAAATGATTACATATTGTAATGTTTTTTCCTTTAATAAACGCGTTTGAGTTCTTTTTAATTGCAAATCGAAATAAATACACACATTTATTCAACTTAACAAACTTTATTAGAAATAATTATTTTGTTCCCAATTGTTAGTTATGAACAGAACCGTTTAAATGTCTCCAATAAACTAACTAAATTATACATGACTCACCCCTTCTTATATTTCCCTATTATTTCTAGATTTTTCCCGAACCTCCCTGTAATAACAACTTATTATGTTCTAAAACCATTTCTAGAAATGACTGGGAAATTCATGTAGGAATTATTTTAAAATAACAGTTGTGTTGAAAATTACACATGACAATTTTGAGTTACTAATATGACATAAAACTATAACTTACAAGATAACTTATAACTACAACTATAAATAATTCTTAGATAATTTAACTTTCGTAACAATATGTCAATACTCATAATTTGCTATCCGGCTCTTGTGGAAGTTAGTGAAAATATGCGGCAACGATTGGAAAATGGAAATATTAATTTGTTGGTGCTTCTTGACATACTCATCCGAAAACTTAAGCACTTTTTTAGATAAACGAACACGTCGACCAAACTTAGACTACACACAATCTGTGTTTGTGAACAATGTATGGTCGGACAGCTTATCCATGACTAGGGGAGTGCCTCAGGGTTATATTCTCTTTATGTTAATGATTTGCCAAAACAACTCACTAAATGTAACATTCACTTATACATATACGCTGATGACGTGCAGCTCACTTTAAGTAGCCCAGTTCAAAATATTGCGTCGGGTATTTCCTACCTAAATGACTACTTAAATCGAATTTACCTTTGGGCAAGTGCGAACGGTCTCTGTTTGAATCCGCACAAATCTAAAAAAAGCTTTATTCCCTCCATATCTGAGGATATTGTTTTAAATGGCGAGAAAATTGAAATTGTTAACAAAGCGAAAAATCTTGGTATCATTTTCAATGGCAATTTGACCTGGACTGATCATGTTAATTTACCGGTTGGTCAAACTTATGTAAAGTTACGTGCTCTCTGGTCCACACCCTTAAGAATAAGAGCCTTACTTGCTAAATCACACTTGATTCCTTCCCGGATCTATGGGTGTGAATTATTTGGAAGCTGTGACTCTGTTAGTAAGAGAAAATTGAATGTCTTGTTCAATAACATAATAAGATATGTATATGGATTAAGAGGGTCTGATCATGTTCCCTCGGTTGCCAATAATCTTTATGGAGTATCTTTTGAAAGTCTGCTAAAAATTCGAACTCTTATATATTTACATAAAATGATCAACATTCAAGCATTCGATAAAATACGTTTTTTTTCAATCGCCACGAAACCGCAATATTGTAATGCCTCAACATAATTTACTTGTATCTGAATGGCAGTTTGATTTGCATGCCGCTCGTCTTTGGAACAATCTCCCACAAAGTCAACTACTTAACAGCAATGCTAATACGTAGTTTAAAAAAATGTTTATTCAATTATTTTTAATAATTGTTGCTTTTTTAATTTTACTGCCTGCTCAACGATTTCGAACGTTAACGTTCGCATAGAAATTTTCTATGAAAAACACTCAGTCTTTAAAATATTTTCCACACAAAATTCTATACGAACGTTAACGTTCGAAATAGGGAATGGTAAATGGATTCCAAAATCAGTTTTCGATTTTTCGATCGACTGTTTTTATTTCGGTTTTTGAAATCGATTAATCGAACCTCAAAATCGATTTTAAAAACGATTTCAAAATCGTTTAAGATGAATTTGCAAACTTATTTCTTATATCACAAAGGGGGATACACCAGCATTTTTTTATTTTGGCAAACTACTAGAGAAATTGAACTAAGATTTTTACATTGGGTAGATATGACAACTGTTTATAATTTACCTTCAAAAAGTAAACATGTGCAAATTTTGAGATGGCCTTTAGAGAAACAAGTGCGATATGTATGTACATATCACATTAAAATTGTGTTCTTGTGTAGTCAATCAGACCTGTCACATAAATCAATTCCGACCGAAAGTAATTTTGTATCTTGCTTCACATAAAACGAAATCACTTTTGATCGGAATTGATTTCTGTGAGAAGCCTGAATGTATGGATAGCATTTAGAAGGATTATTACAATAGTTGCTGATCGGAGGCGACTATTTCTTTGCTAAGTTACTATTAAGATTAAGATTGATGTCGGAAAGATGCAGATTTATTTCTTTGTAATTTCGTATTTGTTACGATAATTTTTTGTGTTTTACTCTGATTATAAGACCCCTTTCAGACTCGGCAAGTTAGTTGCGCAAGTAACTTGCCGAGTACAACAAAGTCTGTACTAAATATTTTTTTCCTTACCCCACCTTATCGCTGACGTCTACAAACCAAGAGTTGCGCAAGTAACTTGCCGAGTGTGAAAGGGGTCTATCTAGATTTGAATATCGCTCACACACTGGTCTGTTTGAATATTAGCTTTTTTTAATTCACCTGTTGTGTTTCTATAAAATGTTGATTTTCACAAAGCTGACTTTCAGTGTTTGGTTCGGTAGGTTATGTGTGGACTGTATATTCACTGTTCATTGATGGCTTTAATTTCTGAAGAACAAGAACCCCTATATTAAAGTTGAAAGTATATCAAGGGTACTAATAGGTAAATACGTAAAACTACAGCTTTAAACTTAGAAAACTGCATAAACATACCACCTACATATTGTGCATTCCAATAATTTATCTTAGTTAAGATTAAAATAAAGAATTCTTAAAATTTTGATAAAAATAAAAAAATCGGGTTTAAAAGCCCAATAATCGATTTCAGTATAAAATCGGATACGTAAATTCGATTGCAAAAAATCGATTTTTATTACCACAAAATCGATTTTCGATTGGAATCGAAATCGATTTACCATTCCCTAGTTCGAAATCGTTGAACAGGCAGTTAATTTTTAATTATTTGAACTTTATTTTTTTTATTTAAACATCAAAATTGTTATATTTACTTGTATCAAGTTTGTTTTGTAACGTAATAAATAAATAAATAACAGTTTGATCATTGAAATAAACTTCTCATATAGTCATCGCTTTAAACTAGAGTAAATTGGTAAAAAAAATTACAAAAATAATTTAATCAAAGCTAAATTTTGATTTAACATTTATGTACTTCTTTATTAATGAAAAATATTTTAGGTATTTAAAAGGTTCGTTTAACAAATTTTTATAAAAATTTTTATTAACATTTTGTAAAAATAAAATATTCAGGTGTGTTCGAGAATCCGAATCCACTCGAAAGTGGATTACTTTAGCATGATTGGTGTTCTGCATTTCACATCCACATGTTTTTATTCGTTTTCAATTAGAGTAGATATGGGTTGGTGAAAGCAAACCGAATCGACTTTTATTGTAATATGTGATAACATTTTTAATAAAAAAATTAATTTTGCTTTTAGCTTAAAATCTCCTTAATCCAATTAAATCAAAAATATATCGTTATCTGAAACGCAAAAGGCCCTTCCTAACCCTTAATTTAAAATCGACTTTTTCATTCAGTCAATTTGTTTTTTAATCGATTTAGCGATCTCTTAGTTTTTGTGTTTGTTTAAAATTTTGCAATTTTTCGCGAATTTTAGCCACGTTCGCGATATAAGCGATTTGTTCATGTAAGTTTTCTGATTCTTTACAGCTTTAACGATTTATAATAAATAGTAGACTTTGCTGTCATGCCTCTGTTAGCAAATTTTTGCGAATTTCCGCTAATTTAGCAATTTTTACCGAATTTTTGCCATTCCTTATAGTTTTAGGGACTTTCAATCAATTTTATGGGGTTTTTTAAATATTAAACATTTTCGCGAATTTTCGCTATTTTTGCAATTTTTTTGTAATTTGCCGACATTTTGCTTTTTTAACCCATTTAGAGATTTCAAATTAATTTTAGTGTTTGTTTAAAAGTTTGCAATTGTTCGAGTATTTTAGCCATGTTAGCGATTTTTACCTGTGATTTTTTACAGCTTTAACGATTTTTAAAAAATATTAGACATTGCTTTCATGCTGCGGTTAGCAAATTAGCGATCTTTAGTTCAACAAAAGTTTTTTCGAACAAAAACTTCGAATACACAAAAACATGCGGATTTGAGAACACCAATGTTTGACTTATGCGGATTCAAAAAATTCGAGTCTAAACCTAGAACATACCTGATTGTTAAGAAAAAGGCCTTGAATGTATAAGTGCATTTCCAAAAAAACTAATGGTGTTTTCTTTTCTACAAAAAAATGTGCCTTTTTAAAAAAAAAAATTCAATTTGGTGTATTTTTCTATTCTATTCTAAAAAACTCATACTTTTCTGGAGCAAAATTTTTAAGAAACAGACACCAAATGGCATTTGTTTTAAAAAAAGGCACATTTTTTTAGAAAAGAAAACACCATAAAATAGTTTTATTAAAGTTATTTCTGGGAATACAAAATGTATTATTAATAAGATTTCTGTATGACGTGCTAAACTCCAAATTTTCCATGTTTGATAAATATACTGAAATTTATTGTTGAGCAAATGCTTGCTGCTATGCGTATTTCACTGATCAGGAAACCTTTTTCAAAGATTTTAGAAGAGCTAAACATATTCAGCCTTATTTCGGTTCTCGATGTCGAAAACGACTTAGTTCTACTACAAAATTCGACTTACGGTGTTACCGACATCGAGAACCGAAATAAGGCTGATTATATAAATAAAGCCTTAAAGCGAATAAGAATTATAAGCACTCACCCTCGTATTCATAAGCGATTATTAAATTTAACAAACTCTTATTGAGGAAAACTTTCATACAAAATTTGTTTTATAAGCGTTATTTTAATTTAAAAAATGTTAATGAATACAGGCGTCAAAATCTTACTTGTCAAAACAATATCAAAGCTTAAACAAAACACCAACAATAAACAGTGAGTTTATCTTTTTTTACATTCCCATACAATTGGTTGGCTTTTTCCGACTTGTAGGGCGCTTGTAGCGAAGAAACTTATTTTTATTCAAATTCAATTTTAACCTGAGTTCAAAATCTACTTGGTTATTATTTTTTTTACTATGCATATATATATTTTTTTTGCATTTCAAATCATGAACCGATGTATTTAATTAATAACGTTTGTTTTTTTTAAATTTACCCCTGGGAAAAAAGGCCAAACATCTTCTTATTTTGTTTAATTCTTCTTTATTATGTTTTTAAGGGATTCCCTATATAACTATATGTATGTATGTGTATATGTATATCTACAGGTATGTGTAAAAATAATATTAATAAAGGCCGAAGAAAATAGACTAATTAAATAGAATAATTTTTTTTGAATGATCATTCCTTTTTGCCTTTCACATTGTTAAACGATTTTTTTTCACTTCTGTTCCAAATGAATCTCTCCCTAACATTAAGACCTACATAGGTATCAGATTTAGCTGACAGAGTAAACAAATAAGATTTCTTTTATTTTTCAAATTATATTTAAGAATACTTACGTTTTAACGGATAAAGCGTAAAATTCTTAGTAAAAAAAAGGACCATTGCGTTACAATGATAATGCAGTTATATGCGTTGGAAAATGTAAGTATTTAATGGTGTGGTGGAGGTGATAAGATAGATTCTAAAAGAAAAATGGCATGCTGAATTAGCATTATTATTCCAGAATTTGATGTGTATAAAAGCACAATTTCATCGAGAACAGTCTTTAATTTTTTTCCTAAAACCACTGGCACCATATAGAGGACATCTTTTATTTCTCGATTTTTTTACATATTAAGAAGATATTTTCAGGCTTTTCTGAAAGGATTTTCTGAACGTAAGAAGGGAACTGGAGTTCCTTTATGAGTATTTTTAGACATAAACTTGTAAGTAGTTAAAAAGGAAAAAATTAAATAATATTACGAACGTCATAACCTTACTCGAATTTTTTTTAAATACTTTGTTAAAAGGATTGCCAGAATTTTGGGAACACGAAATACTGGGTTTATACCTGAGGGCGACGGGAAACCCTTTGGAAAAGCCCGTATGGCAGATTATTGGCGGCAGAAAGGTTCATGTGAAAATTTTAAGGCATAAATAAACCTTTCAAAAGAAAAGTAAATTCTAGAAAAAAAAACAATATTTAAAAATCCAGAAAGTTTAAAATCATTTCAACACACATTTAAAGCAAAATAATTTATTTTAAGTTCAAAGTGTCATATATTTATTGCAACAACAAACAAAGTAAAATTTGTATTCACACCGTTTCCAATTCACAAAACAATATGCAAGAAAATCATTTAACTGGCTATTAAAATCACTAACTTCACTTTAAATTAAGTTTAAATTCCACTGCAAATTTTGAGGCCGGAATTCGAAAATTAAAAAAACAAAATATATAATTTTGTGTTAAAATAAAATTTCAGTTTAGTTTCATTATTATAATTTTTAATTTAATTTAAACAAACTTAAATTCGTTTTGGATACGTTGTTCTAAATACGGGCAAATATCAAACAAAACGAAAAATAGCAAAAGTGAAAACAAAAAAAAAAAAAAAAAGACTTTGTACAATAATCATAATCTGCCAATACGGTAAAAACTACAAAAATTAAAATTTAGTAAAAAGAAAACAAAATAAATTATAACAAATTACAAAAAAAATTAAAATAAAAACTTAAAGGTGAAAAATTTCTAGTTTTAATGGAAGCCCTAAAGAAGGTTACTAAGAATAACACCAACTTAAGATAAAATTCATCAAATGTTTAATTAGCCTCTATCGCTTGTATCTTAACCAAACCCACTTCCAGTTAAGCAAGGAGCCGCAGAAAGTACTTCCAGGAATTCATCTAACAAGTAAGTTTGAATATCTTTATTTTCTATTGGTATAAGTACATTATTGATCACAGGAAATATTAAATTAGATGTGCATACATATAAATGATATACATATTTATGTATGTATAAATGTTAAGTGACTGATGTTAATAACCTTTTACTATTTACTAGCATAACCTTAACTTGATAATTAAAGGATGTTTTAATTCACTAATGGCCGTTTTCTCATTACACGATTATCTTTTTTCCCAACGAAAAACTGCACATTAATAAAATTTGGTTTTCTCATTGTCTCATTTGCTTCTATTCTGACGCAAAGCTAACCAGCACTCATCTGCCAATTATTTACCCTACAAGAAATGCATAACCAAAACTAAAAAAATTACTATTACTATAACACTAAATTGGTCAACACTACCGGTCATATAACTAGTAAAATGACCGGTAGTCTTCTTGTAGGGTATTTTCCTTTTATTTGTCGTACAGATAAATACAGTAAATGGCCATTTTCTCAATGTACCGTCAAACTGCCTGTTACTTAATGTCAACATAAATTTATTAGACCGATAAACTGTCTGTTAACAATTTTGGGTTTCTCAATATACCGACAAAAAACATGGTTTTAAGCTGGCAACACCTCTCAAAATACATGTAAAAGTTGGGAGTCAGCTGATTGAATTTATCTGTACGGCAAATAAAAGGAAAATAAATAATCGGCAGATGAGTGCTGGTTAGCTTTGCGATAGAATAGAAGCAAATGAGACATTGAGAAAACCAAATTTCTTTAATGTGCAGTTTTTCGTTGGGAAAAAAGTTAATCGTGTAATGAGAAAACGGCCATTAAAGTTTTAAATCTATAAAAGTGATATTTTAACTTAAATTATTTATCGTGGTTATGTTAGCGATGTGCGGAGTGGCGTAGTGGGCCAGTGCGTGACCGTCGTTTCGTTAAGTCCGGGTTCAAATCCTGTTCGGAATTTTTTTCTTCGTGTTTTTTTTAATATAATTTGTTTTTTTCGAACATGAATATTTTATTGCTCTGAGTTGTATTTGCGATCATGTTAGGTTATTTCTTTGCGCGGTACAAACATGATCATGGTTGGGAGAGGAAGTTAGCGTCCTAAGATCTTCGCTAAACAAATGTTTGCTCTGTAAAGATAATTCCTACTTTTTTTTATTGTTATCTCTTCCCTAGTTGTTTGTCTATTCTTTTATCTATCCTTTCCCTCGATTTTTTTGCATGCATATAAAAATAAATGTTAGCTGTAGGTGGCTTAAAACTGAGTTTAGTAATGAAAGAAAAACCTACACCGTTTGCCGACGAGATGGGAGCCGGAATATAAAATGCATGCGCACTAAACTTCTACACTTGCAACCTTGAGTAGCAAGATAAACGTTATTCGCTACATACTCGAATTGTAGTTGTAATTGGGTAAAAAAGAAAAGATTTTAAAGAAAACCAAAAACTTTGAATAGTAAAGGTTATAAGAAAAGACTTTGAAAAAAAATTTGGCCAGCACTCTTCATCGAAATTACGCAAGCTTGTGATAAAGTCTGGCACGAAGACTTACTACGTAAGAGCGTAACGCATTTCAAAACCAAATTTTGCATTCCAATTTTTCGAACTTATATATATATATATATTTGTTCCTTTTACTCCTGTAAGGAGCATAGGGCCGCCACATTTTTCGAACTTAGTCCCAATTATTATATTTAAATCCGAAATTTGTCCAGAGTATACTCAAAGTAAATTTGCATTATTTATGGATCTCCCATTTTAAAACTTTAACATTATTGTTACATTTTGCAGAATCTAGAATTCAATGTATTTCGAAAAGATCATAAAACAATAAATACGCCAAATAAATAACGCTATTTTAGTAAATTTTAGTCTGTCACAGTTTCAGAAGACTGTAAATCACACCAACAAATTTCGTAACGTTGGCTTCAAATAAACCCATATGCCTTATGTAATGCCTACTCTGGAAAAACATCATAGTATGCCTATAATCATTCTGAATAATGCTATTTATTTGCAGGGTATTAGGGATGCCAAATGGGACCAGGTTTTTTCACACCCGGGATTCGGGATAATTTATTCAAAAAACCGGGATCCCGGGACGGATCGGGATTTTTCGGGATTTCATATATGAAGGCCAATTTTTAAAATTCATATACATAATTATAATTAAATGTTTATGTATAAGTATTAAAACAAATTAATTCATGAAGAATATTAAACTCATTACAAAATAAAACAGTTTAATGTATTCTTATAAAGAAATATGGAAGAATTATGTAATAAAACTTATATTTTTAAAAGCTTCTTAAACAAATAAATGGCGTCTGATAATCGATACCATATTTTATTGCAAACATATGCTGCCGTCGAAAACAATGCTCGCATTATCGTAAAAAAATAGCTACACAACTATATGCTATATGACAATAATTAATTTATTTTATCTCAAATATATATGCAGGTATAAATTTAATAAAATAAACTTAAACAAATATGTGTCAAAAGACCTTTGGTAGAATCCCAAACCTGCATTGTGCTTGCGCAGTTCTATTATCATTCACTTAGAAAAAAGACCACACCAAACTTTATCTTCTGAATTTTTTTTCTGTGGTACAAAATGCATTGCATGTAATATTTATTCACTTGCGACTTCTTTTTGTCATTCATTGCCATTATGATTTAATATTAAATTTTTTAAGTTATTTTTAACAGGCTGACTGACGTTTATTTTAATATAGTTGTATTTAATAAGAAAATACCATATCTTTACTTAATCCAAAATCTCGGGGTTTTACATTAAAAATCCCGGGATTCGAGACTTAAATTTTTAGAATAATCCCGTGATTTCGGTATTCGGGATTTCGGGATTGGCATCCCTACAGGGTATACATAAAATAACACACACAGTGATGAGAATTAAAAATGTTCAAATGGTGGCCGCTTTGGAGATAAAGTACCAAGTGATTTAAATAGTATTAAAACTGTATTTCTTGTATGTATAAATACATAAATACTTTAATATTTGATATTAATATTACAGATTTACAATAAACAAATATGTAACTATTATAGCACACACAGAAAAAAATCAATATAAAATCGTCGAAAACGAGGTTGATTTTATCATGTTAATTCAACCTGATTTTACAATAACTTGCGAACAAAATTTTTTTCTTTTAAACAACTATAATTCATGTTAATTAAACATTGCAGTAAAGTTAGAGCAAAATGTCATTTATATTGAAATAACAATCCGAATCACGTTGAATGAAAGTTATTTCAAGTTGAAACAACGTGAATTTTATATAGAATCAAATTGGTTTGAGTGTGTTACAACATTGTGAAGAAGCTTAAGAGACAACATATGCATTTATTTAAGAATAATTCAAAACACACCCCTGTATACATGTTTCACTTATTTTGCATTCTCCTTTGTTAACAGAAGCATCAGCAGAATGTAACGATATGGTTTTCTTCATCATTCTACTTTGAAAACTTGATGTACTATTTAACTAAGTAATTTTAATTAAAAGAATACGGGAAGTGGAAGTTACAAGGGTTACAGCTTACACGACAATGTCGTCTATAAACTAGAGGTCTGCTTTGAATAACTCACTTGTTTGCCTTTACCCAAAGTGCACAACATTTATTCAATTATAAAACATTCAAAAAGATAAGAAGAGAGTAAACCATATACAAAAATAAGAATGAATGAATTGAATAAAAAACTTGTTTACTGTAAATGAATATGAGAGTTATTCATAAATAACAAAACATTGGACTGACCCGTTAGAAAGAGCAAGTTTACAAAAAATATTCAAATAATTTTTGAATAATTGATATTGCATACATTTATTTGAATACCTTGCCATAATATGTGTGTAAGCTTGTGGCTTCTTTTATTTATAAGAGTTAAGCTTACACATACATACTTAATGTGTAGGTATACAAATGTTTTACATTCAAATTATATTTGAATATTCAACTCATTTGACTTGCGTTGACTGAATCGAATGAGTTTTTGTTTGTTTTGTCTTTGGTTATTCTTTCATTTGTTTTTTTATTATTGTGTGCTCGACACATTGTAGCTAAAAACAAATGAGTGTGTTGAAATTGCTTTTTATTTATTCTTGCAAACCTCTACTATAAACCTTAACGAATAAATAAAAACATACAATAGCACATGCATATTTTTAAAATCATACCTTAGTCTATGAGTTCTCAGACTTGACTGACTGATTCTCTTCGCTTTGCTTTGGTTGTTTTTAATTATTATCGCTATTTTACAGTTATTTTTATTTTTTTATTGGGAACAAATTATTTTTGTTTGTTTAGAAGAAAGATTACAAGACAATGTCGCTCATATTGTCGTGCTTAGAAGTTGATAACGGGCACCTTACAAGACACTGACGGTCATGTTGCCGTGCATACACTTTAATACAGGACAGCTTACAAGACACTGTCGCTCATACTGTCGTGCATAGTTGTTGATAGAGGATACCTTACAAGACAATGTCGGTCATGTTGTCGTGGATAGATTTTGACAAGGGACAACTTACAAGACATTGTACCTCATAGTGTCGTGTATAGTTTTCGATAGAGGATACCTTACAAGGCAATGTCGGTCATGTAGTCGTGTATAAGCTTTGATAACGGACACGTTACAAGACACTGTCGCTCATACTGTCGTGTATAGTTGTCGATAGAGGATCACTTACAAGACAATGTCGCTCATTTTGTCGCGGATAGGTTTTGATAAGGAACAGCTTACAAGACAATGTCGGTCATGTGGTCGTTAATAAACTTCTTTAAAAGACAGTGCACTAGACAATGTCGACATTTTCCTCGAAATCGTCTTTCAGAAATGCAAAGTGATAGAGGACATGTCGTGCATAAATCGTTGACGACATTGTCGTCGGCGGCAGTTTGAGCAACAGGGTAGTGTAAGTTATTTTGCACAGATATTATTACTGGCAAAATTACCAAAGAAAAAGAGTGATTTTACCCGCATTCCATTTAAAATACAAACAGCCAATCACTATCTACAACTGTCACGTAACCTCGTAATTTTTACAGGTTGCCACGTTACGGTTAAGTGACATTACAGTCAGTTAAGCATTTACATTGCTTTCCGCATAACAGAAACAATCAGCTGTTTACATTACATTTACATTTCTACACTTACGGTCGGCTAATGGGGCCTTTAAACTTAACGACTCGTAATATTTTGTTAAATTTAGGACAATTTTTTATATTTTTTATTATTATTATTTAATTTATTAAATCAATTAAATCCTTACAATTTAGAGCTTCAGCACCTTTTAGACATTATTAAGTTGTATATGACTTGAAATAAAATGGTATAACTTTGTGATGATCGATCCATAATTTACTTTAGATGACATATGAAGCCTACTTTAGTGCATACTTTAAAAAGCGCAACGAATTATAACAAATAAAGACCACTTTTCAAAAGATTTTGTTATTCGTGCTAAATTCCCAGTTTTTATTATTGATAAAAACACTTGAAATTTATTGTTGATGGGATAAGCTATTCCTATGCGCATTTCACTGGTTGCTTAGGCCAGATCATCAGGAAACTTCACCCATAAAGATTTTAGAAAAAAAAAAAATTGAAATTACTTTTTGATAATAAACAGGCAGGTGCACGGCCTAAAAACCACTTAATTGACAACATCTGTTGTAAGTTGTTGTTGTTTTTATTTTGTTTTACTTAACCTACTTACAACTACAATTAATGTTGAGAGAATTTCAACTAATTGTAGTGGGGAATGTAAGATGAGATGAACCCACTGTTTATTGTTGATGTTGTTTTGTTTAAACTTTGATATTATTACATGTAGAACTGTTGCTATAATTCTTATACTTTTAACAGTTTTATTTGGTTAAATATCTTTAGTTTTTCTAAAATCTTTATGGATGAAGTTTCCTGATGATCTGGCCTAAGCAACCAGTGAAATGCGCATAGGAATAGCTTATCCCATCAACAATAAATTTCAAGTGTTTTTATCAATAATAAAAACTGGGAATTTAGCACGAATAACAAAATCTTTTGAAATTTAAATTTTGTATTCCCAAAAATTGAAATTACTTTTTGATAATAAAAAGGCGGGTGCACGGCCTAAAAAACACTTAATTGACAACATCTTTTGTAAGTTGTTGTTGTTTTTTATTTTGTTTTCTTAACCTACTTACAACTACAATTAATGTTGAGAGAATTTCAACTAATTGTAGTGGGGAATGTAAGATGAGATGAACCCACTGTTTATTGTTGATGTTGTTTTGTTTAAACTTTGATATTATTACATGTAGAACTGTTGCTATAATTCTTATACTTTTAACAGTTTTATTTGGTTAAATATCTTTAGTTTTTCTAAAATCTTTATGGATGAAGTTTCCTGATGATCTGGCCTAAGCAACCAGTGAAATGCGCATAGGAATAGCTTATCCCATCAACAATAAATTCCAAGTGTTTTTATCAATAATAAAAACTGGGAATTAATTAAGCACGAATAACAAAATCTTTTGAAAATTTAAATTTTGTATTCCCAAAAATTGAAATTACTTTTTGATTTTAAATTTTTCTTAATAAAAAGATACATACTGAACTATTGTTAATTTTGAATCCCTACTAGATAATTACAGTTGATCGCTTGTATATATTTTATGTAAATAAAAAAAATTATCTGGTACATATGAATACCGAGTCGAATTCAACAAGTTAAAGTCGTCGCTGCAACAATTACAACTCTAACAAAAATAACAGGTATTTTGTTAGTTTAACAAATCCAATTTGTCAAAATAGTTGTTTACGAAAAGTGTGATGAAGACGTAAATAATAAATGAAATAAATTTTATTGATTGTTTTCATATTTTAATTTGTGTTTCTCAAGATTTTGAAGATGTTGGAACATCTTAAAGGGAATAACTAATATATAAGCTATTGAAAAACAAGTAAGTATACATACTTTGTAATCAATTTTAATAAAAGTTTCACAACAAATAAGTTTTTTCTCAAAAAATTTTAACTTCGACAATTTAATGTATGTAATTAAAACAAAACAATTAAAAAAGAAAATTTTGACAAATGGGATGTAACAGACGAGCACTTGCTCTAAAGAGTTTACCTTGTTGAATTCGCCTTGTATGAAAACAAACTAATTTGTGTGGTTTTTTATGTTTGTTAAGTTTTATTTATTCTTTCTAAAAACTCTGAGCTGTAAAGACTGGGCCCTAATTCTGGCAGTCGTAATCGAGTACTTTCTCGATTCGAAAGCAATTTTATTTCAGTCGATACTTAATGAATCGAAATTATTTTTTCAGTATTGTGAAACTCAAATTAATGCTTTATAACTCAGAAAAAATAATTCCGATTCGTTCAGTAATGACTGAAATAATTGTAAAAAATGCAAAAATAAGCAAAGATTTTTCCAAAATAGCACACTTCATTTATTTAAATTACTTATTTTTAATAAATTAACTCAGATTTAATTTGCACCGGCTGGTTTAAAGTGCACAACTCCTCTTGAACTACAATTTCTACTGTATTATTCATATAAAAATGTTATGCAGAATTAATTAATTAAAAAAATATTTTAAATAAAAAAAGTCTGAAATTGCAGCATTTTTTCACCTTTTTGGTGCGTTTTGAAAATGCAAAGTTTACAACGCTGATTTGTTTTTTAAAGACAACTGTCAAAACGAAGCAAGTAGCTAAGTCATATAAACACCGTGATTAATAAACATGATTCAGAGAGCGAAGCAGGTGATTCAAATCGTCGTGGAAACATGGCATTAGTTTTGTTTCTTTAATGTAAAAAAACAAGCGGGTACGTTTTAAATCCCTTTTATTGTTTCTTAACTCTGGAACATTTCTTTCGAGTAATAATTTTATAAAATATAGTGTAGTTTGTACAAAGAATGAAACCAAAGAGTTTGGAAATAATTTCTTTTGAAGAATGCTTAGTACAGACTTTTATCGCAATGTCTCAAATGATTTTTTTGAGACGAATAAAAACAAGCTTTTACCAGACCCCAACAAGACTATTAAATGTATTAAATTTGTTAAAAACTCAAAATGAGGTATAATGGAAGACTACTAATTTTTAGAAAATACAAGAAAAAGATCAGAGAAATTGGATATGCTTTATCACGCTCTCCATCGTCAGCAATAAGTGAAAGAACATTTTCAAAACAAAAGAAAGAAATCGTGTGAAACATAAACATTTCAACTGAATACTCTTTTTGAAAGATTATTTAAGAAGTTTAGCTTAAATTTTGATGCTATTTTTTTATTTAAAAAGTTTTACTATTTTATTACATTAAGTACCTTTTGTTAAATTGTGGTTTCTTTTTAAATAACATTTTTATGATAAAAAAGTAATTCTGGTCATAGTTTCAACTAGACAAAATAAAAATTATTCGATTAACCGAATAATATTAATTTGTTCGATTTTTATTCGATTAAATTTTTATCTCAAATAATTATTCACGCGATGAACCGATTAATACTAAACATTAATTAATTGAATACCCTAATATTTACAAATGTATGTGGGAATCTAGCATGTTTTCGTACCATGAAATAATTTTTTCCGTTTATCCCTTTTTTATTCCCTTCACCACAGGCGAAAATGGTACATATATATAAGTTTGTCATTCCGTTTGTAACTTCTACAATATTTATCTAAGACCTAATAATTTATAAATATCAGGGATCCTTATGAGTACCGAAGCCGATTAGGCAATAGGAATGGGCAAAAAATATCGATATATCAAAATATCGATATTTAAAAAAAATAATCGATATATATCGCCGATATTTTAAATACCGATATATCGATGTATCGATATTGAAATACGACTATCGAATTCGATATTTTTTAAAGTCAGTCTTCATTAAGAACTCAAAATTTTAGCCGTTCTTCAAACAAGATGTTTTCAAGAATTGGAATCATTGCATGCATCATATGTTTTTTTAAACAAATATGAAGATCTAAAATAATTGGCATTTATAAGAAGCAGTGCCGGATACAAGAAGCAGATTGTCTGGAGTGCACATAAAATAGAGAGTGCTCCTGATGTCCATATCTGATGATTACTGGTTAGACTAAAACCAGTTGGTACTTTTGGGGTGCAATTCAAATTTTAAGAAAAGTTGGTACTTCCATGACTTATTTACTTCCATTTAAATTTTTCGTAATTTATTTTTTTTGCTTATGGTTTTTTGTATTCTTCCCTTTCGTTTTTTTATAATTGAATTTTTTCTTTTGATTAAATTTTTTGTTTTTATTAATTTTTTTAAATAAAATGAAACAATAAAAAGTAACAATGTAATTACATATAAATAATTTGTTCATACATATGTTTGTACAAAGGTATACTGAATTTTTTAATTTGGTAATAGTTTCAGCAAAATACGTTCAATATATCGATATATCGATATTTTTTAAATGATAAATATCGATACTCTAAAAAAATATCGATTCGATATATATGGATATATTTTTTCAACTTGCCCATCCCTATTAGGCAATGTGCGTCCGACTATTTATATGTGGTACTCGAAATACGCCAGACATAATGGGGACTAGATTCTTTTATATTTATACCACAAATATTTTTCCATAAGCCTTCTCTTTTTGTAGTTTTCTTATAATTTATGAACCTTTTTTTTTTTAATTTCAACTGAAATAAACCTAATACTGGTAGTGAAAATTCTGTCCATAAAAGGAATATTATTCGACCGATTTTAACCGGTTCTTTAAGTTTTGCCCAATTCAAATATTTTAAAATGCCCATTTTTCGAATATCGAATAAACCGGTTATTTTAGTAATATGTAATTTATGTACGTTTTCCTTACTTTTGTTATAAATGTACACGTTATTTAAGTATTTTTCTAATTCAATACATGTTTGGCAAACTAAAACTTTTTATAAGAAATGGCAAAACAAAATGTAACAAAAGTCAAAAAAATATTATGAGCAATGTAAATACAAATCGCTTGAATAAGATTGTGTTCTTGTAAATAAAAAACAATAAAAAAAAGTTCAGCTTAAAAAGTAATTTGCAATTTGACAGTATTTTAAATACTATATGTATATATCTTTATAAAGATGCCATCTCTGGTGATATTTCGAACTGATTTAAAAAACAATGGTACTTAAACGGCCCTAAAATGATAAGTTGCAAAGGTTATGTAACCTCACGACTTATTAATCACTTTTACAAGCTTGACATAAATATACGCCAAGTAAGACTTGACCCTGTTCCAAGTTGTTTTGTAGAGACTGCAAATAATACTTTACTAAAATATGCTGTCAATAATGAATGAAAAACTCTTAAGTAGTTCTAGCATATCTTCATGCTTGAAACTACACCATACCGGCGAATCCAACGATATGGAAAACTTCTTCAGTTTTATTTATTAAATTACCGATAACTTAAAACGAAATTGAAGGAATCAAACAATCTCATGGAAGGGTTTAAATTGTGATCGCCGAATTGACAGATATTTCATACAAAAATCATGTTCGTTTCTATAATGCTGAAACAAAATTATTTGAAAAAAATTATGGCTAAGAGATCTTGTTTGCAATTTTAAACTGGTTAATGTCCACTGAACTAATTTTTAATACATTGAGAATATCTCAATAAATAAATTTTTTAAATTCCTATGATTTTTTAAAACCAAAGTTTAACACAAATTCTAAAGCTACATAAGTATATACATGTGTATATATGTATATTTGACGTCCTACACGTAACCACTAGTTTTCTTTGCTTTTGCAAAACATTTGGCTAAAGCAAACATTATTTAACGGTTTCTTAACTACATTATACATAAATACAATTATCATCTTAGACATAAAGTTTAGCAAATAAATAGAAATTGTTTAAAATAAAGCTTAAGGTTAATTAAATATATTTGTTAGGTCTGAACATACCTTAAGGCATATCTATGTATTTTGTTGGTTCCTTGCCTTCGTGAATTGTTTTGTTTTTATTCTAATTAACTTTTTATTACAAAAACTAATTTGATTTTAGTATTTTTATGTATTCGAATTAAAACCGGTTAACCGGTTATTTTTAAAATGTTTAACCGAAAACCGGGTTTTTATTCGGAATATTCGAAAACCGGTTATTGAAAAAGTCGAATAATTGATCTCCCTACTAAATAAACAAGTTATAGACAAATAACTACATTTTCTTTTATATAAAAAGTGTTAATATTGATTGGTACATTATTTACCTTGCCCCACACAAAAGTCTTCCCGAATTTATACACAGAAAAAATTTATAACAAAATTTTTTCAATTAATTCAATAATGCTGTTTCAATAAATTTTTTTAATTGTTCCAATTAATTTGCCTTAATTGAAAATAAATATTATATTGTTTGTGTGTATATTTGCAAATACGAAAACATACACACAAACTTCAAAAT
Organism: Pollenia labialis; assembly: GCA_949318255.1. Taxonomy (NCBI): domain Eukaryota; kingdom Metazoa; phylum Arthropoda; class Insecta; order Diptera; family Polleniidae; genus Pollenia; species Pollenia labialis. Next base: position 48,721,603 of record OX439141.1, read on the forward strand.
ATCTTAAAGTTTCAAACAATTTTTTAATTGTTTCAATTAAATGTGTTGATTGAAAAAAAAAAATTGATTTGTGTTTACGTTTAATGTAGCCCATTTTGCTGGATGTCACATTTCAATTAAACCTATTGATTGAAACTGAACAGCAAGAAAAGCTCAAACTTACAAATGTGTTAATTGATATGATCAATTTGTTTGCAGGCGGAAAATCAGTAAATAATTTAGCTAATAGTACAAATTTCTAACAAATACGTTAATTGAAGTTGGTTTTTAATTTTTTCTGTGTACGATAGCGTTCAAAGAAAAATCTACGATGAAAAAATTAAACTCAAATATTCTTTATATAGCGAGTAAAACCATATAAACTAGTAAACAATCGGCCTTTCAATTTTATGGTGCAGGGTATATTAGATTCGGTATAGCGGAATTTAGCACTTTTACTTGTTTCTTTTGCCCTCCACCATTTGTTCTAATTGTCAGTCGTGTGGTGTTTAGTGTTTGTTGTTGCACTGAATCGCTAATTTGCAACTGTAAACAATGACGCCTGTCAGATGCAATTCGAAGTGCAGAATGCGAAAAATTATTTTAACAGTTTAAGTAACAAACATATAGAAATACAACAACAAAATGCATTAAACAGAATACAAATAAATAACTGCAACAACAATAATATAAAAAAAAGAATAAAAAAAACAAGTTGAATAAAACTGGGAAGGAAGCAGTAGAAGCAGTGGAAAAATAAATGAAAATAAAAATATAAAAGTAAAGAGAAAACAATGAAAGCAAAAAATAAATAAATGAATGCACGAATTAAGTCGAAATAACGCTAAGAGCACTTCCACAAATAATAATAATAATAGAAACAATAACAAAGTCGACTAGTTATCCTGGCTGTGCTGGAAAAGGATAATAAAAAAAATACTTAATGTGTCTCATAAAAATATTATGTATGTACAATGTGCATATATAAATTTCTAAAGGATTTAATTTTTTTTATTTGCTTAAATAACATGTTCATGTGTACAAAATTACAAAATATTATCCTTTAAAATAAATAGGTTCAACTAAGTACTATTTAATTCAGAAAATATAACGAAATGAAAAAAATCAGATCTAAGATTTCCATAAATCCTATAAAAATCAAAATCCCGGCTGCGTGAAATACAGTTTTTAATGCAATTAAATGATCGAAACAAGACTAAGGAGAACAAAATTAAGAACAACTAGGTATAAACAATGTTAACAAACACTTCTTCGGCTTAACTGACTATAAAACAGTGTTGCCAGAAGTAGGGGGAAAACCCTACATGTAGGTATTTTTTATACTAAAATAGCAGCGTAGGGAAAATCGGACAGATTTTTTATAATCTCCAAAATGTAGGGATTTTTCGTCATATCGCATTATTTATGAAATAAATCAAGAAAAAAAATTTTATTTTCCCTAAAATCGCAATTAAATATACTCGTATTGTCATTCAATGTTGAAAGATTTAATTTAATTTAACCCTTATACGGTCTTCAGGTGAAATTTCACCCATTTTATGTTGCAAAATATAATATCTCTTAAACATTTTGCTGGATCTCAATAAGAATTTTTTCTAATGTTTTTAATTTAAATTTTGCATTAATAACATTAAGTTTTATTTTGGTATATCTAAAAGTTACAAGATTATTTAAGGAATTACGAAAAAGTCCCTCGGGTGAAATTTCACACATTTATAAAAACGTGTGAGCTACCTACACCCGATTGAATATTATGGATGATTTTAGCTTATTGGTTTCTTGTTAAATATTATTTTGTCTAAAAAAAATATAATCACAAATAATCAGTATAAGTTATTTTTACCGAAGAACTTTCCTGCAAGTTATTGTGAGGAACGTATGAGGGTTAAATTTCGTATATTAATCTTAATTCGTATAAAGCTGGGATCACACGATTGCCGCAAATGCACCAATATGACACAATTTTTATTGTGCTTGATTGACGCACAATAATGAAATTGCACCAATCAAATATTCTGAAATCACACGATTGCCCTGTTTTAAACAAATTTAATTGCCGCTAGTTGGTACAAAGCGAAATGGTTACAAATATTGCCGCAGCACAGTCACACGATTGTTCTTACTTGTGTTAACTGCGAAAACAGCTGTTGTGGTAGCTTTTTTATTTGTTTGAGAGTTCTTGTTGGTTTGTTCATTGAAAAAAATTCAATTTGTATCATTTACTTAAACAAATTATTGTTCAATAGTGTTATTTAATTTTTTTAAGACATTCCAAAAAGTCTGTTCAATAATTTCGTAAATTTAGTTTCGAATAGAAAAATCTTTAATAAAAATATTCGTACAGAACAGCTAAATATGCTTGTGAACATACATACATACTTAAAATAATTAATTAAAAAAATTTAAATGCAAAATAAATAAATACATACATATTTATTTTCATTATCTACTAAAAGAAACACAAAAAAGTAAATCTCTTAAAAAAGGCAAATATTGCCGCGTATTGTGTTGTTTGATTGCCGCACAAGAACACAATAAATATTGGTGCATTTTTGTAATTTTTATTGACGCGCGGTTGCATAGCAAACAGTCACATGATTGCCGCACCAGGGTTGCATTTGATTGGCAAAAGTAAGCACAATATTGTCCTCGATTGGTACATGAGCCATTTGGTTGTGCGGTCACACGATTGGGGTATTAAAAAGTGTGAAAATTGGTACATTGCGGCAATCGTGTGATCCCAGCTTAACCCTTATACGGTCTTCGGGTGAAATTTCACACATTTTTATTTTGTCTAAAAAAAAAAATAAAAACACCGTCAATTAAGGAAAAACCCCTGTATATTTTCATTAAATAATCAGTATGGGTTATTTTTCACGTACATACGTACATTTGGCACATATGTACATTAGGGTGCTAACTATTTTACAGTTTTTGCGAATATCAAAATGGCCCTAGTAAAGTCGAATAGACCACTGAAAATTATTTAAAAATATGGTATTACTTTTTCGCGATTATCAAAAAAGTTTACCCACAAAGCTCGGTAAATTTTGGAAATCAAATTTTTTAGTTTTTTTACCTGTATTTATCCAAAAACGCAAATATTTTTTTTCAATCAATATGTTATAATTAAACCACATTTTTCAGTTTACTATTTTATATATCAATATGTAATAATTATCAATATTTTTCACTTTTAGTTATTAATAAAATTTTTTATTTAAAATTACAGTTGCATGTGTATATTCGCCTACACAAAACGTGTTTACCTACTACGCTTTCTGTGCTTAATTCTTTACCGATAAACAATATTAAATAAAAAAAAAACAAAAAAATTAAAAATCTTACTTTCCCCCCTTTTTTATCATCAAATCTCGTATAGAATAACACAAATTATATAAATTTACAATTAATTTTAAACATTAATCAACCACCGGATCGTGGTAAACCACCTATCACTTTTGATAGGAGCAAATCAATGGCAATTATAACCCCCGGCCCAAAATACTTGATTATGTCCAGAGTGAATAATGACAAAACTGAAAATTCCGAAATTTCTGAAGTGCCAAAAAAAACTCTTTCTGAGGTATCACCATTCTTAATTAAAAAAGTAATAGACGGTACCTGCGGTGGAGAGGTGGAATCGTGTAAAAAACTACTAAATGGAACAATTCTTATAAAAACAAAAAACTTTTCTCAGGCCAGAAATCTTATTCAACTAACATCACTGTCACCAGAAATTAAAGTCGAGTTAAACGAACATCAGACACTCAATTATGCAAAAGGAGTTGTGTATTCAAATGACCTTCGTGATATATCAGAAGAAGAAATTCTTTCGGAACTTAAATCACAAAATGTATGTAAAGTCAACAAAATATTAAAAAAAGTAGAAAACAATTTAAAAGAAACCGGTTTGATAGTTGTTACCTTTGCTAGTACGTCGCTACCCTCTGAGCTATCAATTGGCTATGAGAAAATAAAAATAAGACCCCATATCCCCCTTCCCCTAAAATGCAAAACCTGTTTACGTTTTGGGCATTTGGCTAAATTTTGCAATAATAAGAGAATCTGTTTTAATTGTTCAAACGAGTATCATGTAAATGACGACAACAATGAAACATGCTCTAATTCTCAATCGTGTATAAATTGTAAAGAAAACAACAAAATAGACAACAATCATTCCCCAAATGATAAATCGTGTCCAATCTTCCTAAAAGAGAAAGAGATCCAAGCTATAATTACTTTAGAAAAAACTAACAGAAAAACAGCAACAACTAAATATAATGAACGTCACCCAACTACATCAAACACATACTCATCAACAGTTAAATCAACTAGCACAACTTCAAACTCTACAGCAACAACTCCCGATAATAAACCTACCAATAATACAAACTCTTCTCATGTTAATAAAGAACAGACGATGCCGCCACCTACTAAAACAACATCTCGAGAATTAAACTTAGATGTTCTGTCAGAAGCATCTGATATCGACAGTACATCCTCGCAAAACACTACCGATTCAAAAACTAAACAAATTTTACCACGAAATACATCGAAAAGAACAAGAAAACAATTACAAAAACTACAAGTTGAAAGCAAAACTAAACGTACCAAAAAATACAATCTCCGTACAATCTCCCAAAACTTTTTCCAAATTAATTAACTTTAAATTTTTCTACCTCAAATTTTAAAATGCTTTTAAACATATAACAATGGAACATAAATGGTTTCATTAATAATTACAATGAACTTCAACAACTTATTAAACTCTATTCACCAAAAATAATTTCACTACAAGAGACACACATACACAACCAATCAAACATTCCTATTCCTATAAATTACACGCTATACTCTCACAACACATCTACTACCCGGTATGGTGGTGTAGGGCTACTTATTCATAAATCCATAGAACATACGACAGTAAACCTACAAAACGATTTCGATGCTATCTGTATTGAAATAAAATCTAAAATAAAATTTAAAATCATATCAGCGTATATAGCTCCACACATAAAGTTCTCTCAAACAAATCTTCACAATATGTTTTATAATGTAAATCCACCACTTTTAATCACTGGCGACTTTAATAGCTGGCACCGACTTTGGGGCTCTACTGCGAACAACAGGAAAGGTACAACATTAGTTAATTATATAAGTAACAACGACCTAGTGCTACTTAACGATTCATCACCAACACTTTTCAATACACACAACACTTTTTCACATGTTGATTTATCATTTTGCTCCCCATCCCTTGCAGTCCACACTGAATGGAAAACAGAAAAAACATTATACGGTAGCGACCACTTTCCAATTATAATCTCTCTTTTTCAACAAAGTTCAAATATCACTACAACACTTATACCAAAATTTAAAACTGAAAAGGCAAATTGGACCATTTATCATTTACCGGCTACAAAGCAACCCAAAATATACACGCTATCACAAAAACATCAAATCAAGATGAACTCATAACAGACAAGTTAAAAATAGCAACAGAATTGGGTAACTTTTGGTCAGAAAACTCTTGTGACTCAAAATATCCAACAGAATTTCGTACTAGAAAGTTCAACACATTGTTAAATATGCAAATCAGCGCCCCAAGTCCCGGAGCCGCAAAAATAGAAACGAACATCAATATGCTAAAATTAAATTCAGTTTTAAACAAATTATCCGGTAAAACGCCCGGGTTAGATCGGATCTCTTACCCCATGATCAAACACCTACCTAGAACTATGAAGCAACGTTTACTTACGCTTTATAATAACATATTAGATTCATATATACCACAGCAATTTAAGGTAAGCGTCAACGTCCCGATACACAAAAAAGGATCCGATAGAACCTCTCTGAGCTCCTATCGGCCCATATCATTAAACCCATGCCTGTCAAAAGTACTGGACAAAATTGTTGCAAATCGTCTTTGGTGGTTTCTTACTACGTATAAACTGTTAGATAGCCGACAATTTGGGTTTAAAAAGGGAAAATCTACGACTGACAGTCTTCTTTACATGGATCATCAAATTGTGAAATCCCTTTCGTTGAAAAAACATGTGAGCATAGTCTCACTAGACTTCCAAAGAGCTTTCGACCGGATAGGTCTACATACAATTATAGATCAATTAATTCTTTGGAATGTTGGACCCAAGATTATAACTTATGTAAAAAACTTTATGAGTAATCGGAAATTTATGGTAAAAAACACTTCCATTTATTCAAAACCGTTTCCTCTTCATAATGGTATCCCACAAGGGTCACCACTTTCTGTTGTGCTATTTTTGATAGCATACAACAAACTATGTCATATAATTTCACTACACCGAGAAATTGATTTTTCTTCATATGCCGATGATTTTAACCTCATAATAAAATCCAACAAAGAAAAAAACCCAGTTATTAATCTCAACAACCTTTTCAACGATATAACGGACTGGACAAATTACTCGGGAGCCGTTTTATCTCCCAATAAGTGCAAATACATACACATTTGCCGGAAAAGAAGTTGTCGTTGCGAAATAATATCAAACCATATTCTATTATCCGAAGTCAAAAATCTACGATTACTGGGTTTACATTTCAACAACAGATACCGATGGAGCGAACACATAGACAACTTAGTTAAATCATTAAATCAACAGCTCAATATAATTAAAAGTCCTTCAAGCCCTAAATTTAATTGTAGTACTTCCACTTTAATTCAAATAACAAAGGCTATTATTTTATCAAAAGTCAACTACGGACTACCAATTTTCGGATATACTTCAGAGTCTCTGCTTGAAAAGGTAAATAAGCAAATAAACGCTGCCTTGAGATCCTCCCTAGGAGCATTCCGAACTACTCGTACAAAAAATCTGTTCATCGAGGCAAATATCTTACCCCTCGAAGTCCAGAGGGATATTCTAACAACGAAATTACATCATGCTCTTTCTGACAAGGATTCGCCATTGGCAAAAATTACGACAAAAATAAAAAAATCAAAAAAAGTACCCAAAATTTTATCTACTATAAGAAGAATTCAACAAAACTGTAAAACTATCGATATACCCATTCAAACTCCCCGAAAAAAAAATAATTACTCTCCTCCTTGGCACTTACACAATAACAATATTGACTTATCCCTCCATAATTTCGCAAAAAACAACCATAACCCAATACAATTTCGCACTATGTTTAATGAAATTCAGAACAACCTATCAAAATACAATTTCATATATACGGATGGTTCGAAAAACAACAACAACAACAACGTAGGTTACAGCGTAACAACAGAAAATACAATTATAAAGTTAGGAGTCCTACCCGACCACAGTTCCATACTTACAGCAGAACTGATCGCCATCAATATTGCAGTATCATATATTGGAATCAAAAGAGCAAGTATGCCATTTGCACTGACTCGCTCTCATCCTTAAAAGCCATATTAAATATAACTAATAACAACATATATGCATCTAACATCCGAGATTTTCTAATCAAAAGAAGAACAGACATAAAATTAATATGGGTTCCTAGTCACATCAACATTCCAGGAAACGAATTTGCCGATACTGCGGCAAAACTGGCTCTTAGATCCCCTGTATTGAAAACAGAAAACCACAACATCAAAGATATACATAAGCACATAACAACATTTTTTAAAAACAAAGACACCACCTATTCACAAACATCCAATTGGTATAAAACAATAAACAACAACTCCGTAAGTACAACTATCATCAGCAGTAACATTACCAGACCTGACTCAATAAAAATAACCCGACTAAGGCTGGGACATACAAAACTCACACACGGCTGCCTTCTAAAAATACCAGTAACATACCCATGTGACTGCAATATCATTTATCCAACAAGCCCATCACACATGCTATTAGATTGTGCACTTTACCACAATCAAAGGCAACTAATCTTAAAAAGTCAAGATCCCATCCAACTACTTGCCGACCCATCTGAAGAAAATATATCAACAATCATTAATTACTTAAAATCCACAAATTTATACAATTTAATCTAAATACACTAAATAATATTTCAATATGTTTACAATAAATTTCAAAATTAAAAGCATTATATTATACACATTGAGCTGAAGGCCTAAGCTGCTATTGCTCCTTTTGTAAATTAGCTTATAATTTTATATTTAAGTTAATTTTTTTTAATAATAATAATATTTAAAATTAATGTACTTTTTTGGGAGATATTACAAAGTCGTATTTTTGGGTGAGGTTTTTATGCCAAAAGAACCCGAAAAATATTTTTTTTCGTAAAATGCACAACATTCGCAATCGTGTGGTTCTGGGGACAAAATTTTGATATAGTCCTAACGTACATACATATTTATTATTGTTTTTGTATTTTTTTTTTGTCTAAGCTTTAATATACATATTCGAATAAAATTTATTTTTTAAAAATATCGGTTTTACTTCTATTTTATTGTCAATAATGCGTAGGGATTTTTGTAGGGGAAATCTTTTCAACTTGTAGGGAAAAGTCGGATTTTTCTTAGCATGTGTAGAACACAATAAATATTGGTGCATTTTTGTCATTTTTATTGACGCGCGGTTGCATAGCAAACAGTCACACGATTGCCGCACCAGGGTTGCATTTGATTGGTAAAAGTAAGCACAATATTGTCCTCGATTGGTACATGAGCCATTTGGTTGTGCGGTCACACGATTGCGGTATTAAAAAGTGTGAAAATTGGTGCATTGCGGCAATCGTGTGATCCCAGCTTTAGGCTTTTCTGTCAAAGTTAGAAACGTCGCGCAATGCGAAGAAGTTTTATCTGACATGGCCTTTAGAGAGAGGAATGTTAAAAGTTACTTGTGTTTTTCACACATCGACCAACGAAAGCAACAAATAAAATACAATGTTGTGTTTTTGGTGTTGTTACTTGTTGTAGTATCGCCACCACCAAGGCGAATTTAAAAAGGTAAGTGCAACTCTACAACTACAAAAAGCCCCATGATTTTTTTGCAATTTAATAGGCGGCTGTCAAAAATGCTGACAAGGCAAAAATTGATTGAAAACCAAAATGAATTTTTTTTTGGTTATAAAAGAAATTATTAAATTCACTTTTCTTATTCGCAATTTTTCTCAGAAATTTTTTCGGTTATTTTGGCGCAAAACGTAAACAAAGTTATTTTTTGACATTTACGTACTTTTATTTAATTCGCCGTGGAGACAGCTGATGAACGGCTGACGAGTTGAACTTACCTGTTTGAATTCGCCTTGACCACCACCGTTTACATGAATTCGCCTTGATAGCATGTGTCATTTCTCTGTGTACAGTGTAAGGCAAATTTGAAAAGGCAAGTACAGCCGTTCATCAGCTGTCTCCAAGGCGAATTAAAAAAACAATTCTCAAACGTCAAAAATTTGTTTGTTTATGTTTTGCGCCATAATAACAGAAAACATTTCTGAGAAAAATTTGATTCAAAAGTGTGATAAATATTTTTATAATAAAACAAATATAAATATTAAAGTGAAACTATTAATTCCATTTATGAAAAAGTGAACATTTTAATTTTATATAAAAATGCGTTGGTGTTCATTTTCTGTTTTTGACAACAAGCAAATAAATTGCAAAAACAAAATGCATATGGCTTTTTGTAGTTGTACAATTGTATGTACTTACCTTATTAAATTTGCCTTGGTACAGTACATATAAAATGTTTTATTTCGAACGAGTTCTATTTCCAAGTGACAAAAAACAAAAATGTTTGTGGCGGCAAAAATTAATTGAAATAATACACCTTACATGGGGTCTTCACCTGATAATTTTTTGCCATACCAAACGACAAAGTCAATATAAAAAAAACTCTTAAATTTCTGTCAGCGTTTTTTTTTTATTTGAAGTTTGACGTTTATTAATTTGCTTAAAACAATAAGAGACAGAAGGAGAATATTATTACGATTGATTTACTAACCCGTTCTACATATCGTCACCTTAAATGCAAAACAACGTATCATCAAAAAATTCGATATTTACTTTTTTATTGATTACCATTCACTTCATGTGTTTGCAAAATTTAAAACTTTAAAATAAAATAACCAAGTTATTAACAAAATTCAAAGTGTCGTATCCAGTGCTGCCACTTTGTGGGTAATTACCCGAACTTGGTATAATTTTCACTGTTGTGTGTAGAGCGTGGGTAATTGCTCTTAGGTGTAATTCAGGTGTTATTTGAAATTCTTACTTCATATACCTAAATAAAATCAAGTTTCGATTTCAGTTTCAGATTTCTTCTTAAATATTGTTGATAAAAAATGCACAGTCTTCTAAACTAAACTCTAGGTTTCTTTTTAAAAAAAGACTTCAATCATTAAATATATATTTTCAAAAGTTTGGTCATGAATGTCGCAAGATGGACCCTTAGATTTGTATAAAGATGACTATAAAGGGTATTTTTTAAGACAATGAAACTTAAAATAGTAGACAACACATCAAAAAAGGGTTAATTTAAATTGCAGATTAATACACGGCACTACCATTTGAAATTGTAGGCACCCCGCCCGTCCTTGACGAAAAGCATTGCAGACGTCCAATTTCATTCTTCTTTTTCGAAACTTGCTGCATGTCACGAATAAAATGAACAATGTTGACCTCCAAGACGTCAATTGTTGCTAGTTTATCAGCATAAACCAGATATTTCACAGACCTACGGAAAACAATCAAGAGATGTCACATCGCACGGCCTTGAAGTCTAATTGACAGTTTATTTTCACTAAATCGCCATCATTTATTAAAAAAAAAGTTACGCCATTTAAATCGTGAAGTCGCCTACAAGTTGCGAAAATCGATGCCTGATTTTTAATATAAAATTTTGTGGCGTTGTTCAAGCATGAATCTATTCATGATCATGTGTCTGAGCAAAAAGTGAGAGCAGAAAGACAGTTCGTTTAACAGCTAATCTTTCGAAAGCTCTATCGGGCTTAACACCGATTATAAAGGAATGGCAATGATTATTTTGAACCTTCCACAGATATACGCAACTAAATGTGGAAGTTAAACTCATTATTTTAGGATTGTTATTTTAAGTTTTATTAACTGTTTTTAAGTCTTTAATGTTATATTTGTTAAGTTATTTTAAATTACAATAAGAATCTTAACAGACTTCTTCTTTCAATGATGTTGTTGAGTTTTTGATTCTTTTAAAATGTCTTTATTTTAAATAAAACTTCAATTTTATATCAGGTGTAATTTCATTTAAACTGGGTAATTTTGCTTCATCTCAAGTGTAATTTTGAATTTTGCTGGTGGTTCATAATTTTCTTAAAGAAAATAACGCATCATCACTCTTGGCAAATAAAAAAGTATCATAGTATTTTTTTTAACACAGCTAGCATTGTGTTTTTTAAATGTCAAAACTGGGTATTCGGTTTTATATTCTGTATTTAACTGTTGCAGACAAACCTTAATCAGCCGGTAATACATACACAGAGCCAAAACTGCCTAATAGAATCAAGAAGATTTTATCTACGAAACGTTTTTAGGCTAAGGGGTATCTCAGCAGAAAGAAGCGAAGATTTTTTCAAAGAGATTCCTTATTATTTTCATGTTGTAAATCTTCTTAATTTTATCAAGAGGAAAAAAACATAAAATCAAGAAGGAAACTTGTTATTCGCAATTTTTTCACTCTATTACCGTTATTTTGGCACACAAAAAAACAATCAATAGAGAAAAACTTTTTGATTCTATTAGGTTTTCTTTGGAAATGGAGCCAAATTAACATATGCAGAAATGCAGCAATTTTCTTATGCTATCTGCGAAGTATTCACCAAAGAAAAAGCGGTAAGTTTTTGTTTTAATCAAATTTGATTTAATGTCTGTTTTTCTTTTTTAAATAATTCCATTTCTTCTAGGAAACATACTTCTTAAATCGAAAAGACGGGATGAAAAATCCGACAGGAAAATTATTTTCTCGTTGGACTAATGTCGAAAAAGAATCATTTGATAAATGTCCTGCCACTGCAGACGATTCTCTTAAAGATGTGGGTTGTGGTATGAATATTTCATTTTACACAGTACAACACCTGAATTCGGGATACAATTCTGATAATTGTTTATAAAAGTAGACCAAAAAAGAAGAACTTCTGCATAATTAGTTTGGTCAAGGTGGCTCAAATAATAATTTAAAAATTAATTTGATGGAGAGCATGGTTAATTACCATCTTGTGAAATATCTGGAGACAAATTCACTTCTCAGTGACAGACAGTATGGTTTTCGTGGTAGCCGATCTACAGGAGACCTGTTAGCGTTTCTTTCAGAACGTTGGAGTCGGTCCATTCACCGCTTTGGTGAATGCAAAGTGGTTGCTCTGGATATTTCCAAGGCGTTTGATCGGGTGTGGCATGGTGCGCTTGTGTCAAAGCTTATTGCTTTTGGTGTCGGTAATGATTTATATCGAGTTTCCTCAGTGATCGCACTATACGTGTTGTTATAGATGGGATTGCATCAAACGAGTTTCAGCTGAATTCAGGGGTACCGCAAGGTTCTGTCCTTTCTCCTACGCTATTTCTTATATTTCTTAAAGACCTTCTTAGTCATACTTCAAATCATATCTACTCTTTTGCAGATGACAGCAGCATTTGTCATTCATATTCCTTCGATCATAGGCCAAGCCTTGTTGAGATTGGGGGCAAAAGGCAAAATATGAATGACACTCTTAATCAGGACCTAGGGTCAAGCGAATAGGGTCGAATTTAATGCACGCAAGACCCAATGTTGTATGTTGACCCACAGACGGGCCGTGGGACCAACTATGTCATCTGTATTAATGGGTGGCATTGATATTGAGGAATCGGCACTCTTGATGTTCTGGGCATGAGAATACAGTGCGATGTCCGCTGGAATAAACACGTTTTTAAAGTGTCGAAAGAAGCATTCAAGTGTTTAGGTTTTTTAAAACGATGCAAGACTTACTTCACTTCATCCGATCTCCTTACTATCTTTACCACCTATATCCGACCGAAGATGGAATACAACTCCCATATATGGGCAGGGGCTTCAAAGTCTATTTTGAACCTTCTGGACCGTGTACAAAGGAGGGCGGTGAGGCTCATCAATGACAGTAGGGTATCCAACTCTATTGACTCATTGGAGCATCGTCGGAATGTGGGTTGTGTGACACTTTTCTATCGATATTACCATGGGAGGTGTTCCACTGAGATGAGTGAACTTATTCCACCCGCCCGAGTATTTCTTCTTAATACTCGCTCATCCAGTGGATCACATCCGTTTGTAGTCGATTGTCCTGTGTTTCGCACAACGCATTATAGAGAAAATTCGTTTTTCAGTCGAACTATGTGGAATAAACTTCCCGCAGAGGTCTATCCCGGTACTTATAATTTATTAAGATTCAAGTCAAATGTCCACAAACACTATTCCCTCTTTCCTCCTTCCTCCTTCCCAAACCTTATTTTCCTGATCAACACAATGCACTGCATATATAGGGGGTATCCCCTGAGTGTTGGTTTATCGCTAAAAAAAAAAAAAAGTAAGTATCGTATAGGGGAATTTGTCACGTTTCAGGCTCTTTTGCTTATCATAACTCGAGAACCACTAGTCCGAATAAGCTGAAACAAATTTAAAAAAATTAAGAATTACAATTCCTTTAATCTGTTTATACAACGTTTCGCTACATAGGCAAAAGTTTCGCAGTTATAAATAAATGTATGAAGAAAACAAATATTATTTTTCCCAAAAAATTTAAATTTTTTATTTCATAAAAAATCCAAAACGGTAAAAAAAAGGGTCAAGTCCCATTACTTACGTAAAGTCGCATAACTAGGGATGCAACATCGTTGTGAAAAACATCGATGTTTAAAAATATCGATTTTTCCACGATAACCATCGATGTTAAAAAACATCGGTAAAAACACGATTCATCGATGTTTCAACATCGATGTTATAAACTTCTTCGCATTAAAACTTACGGACTGCTCAAATTCTTCCTTGCTACTAAAAATCTTAAGGACCATCTATAATATGCATAAGCTTCTGTCAAAAATTAACAAAAGCCTGTCAAATGAATTTAACAACACAAAATCAAAAAACATTAGATTCCGTACGGAAAGTACGATCAGTTTCGCCCTTTGCTTAAGCAAATTACAGATTCATAAAACTTGACAAAAGTTTTCTTTAGTACAATACGGTTTGACACATACGATTTATATGTATTCGCACAGTTGCTTAAGCCAACTTAAGCATATTATAGTTGGGCTTTCACACTTGTTCACACAGTCTCCAAAATTGTTTTAGCATTTCTTTAGTTTCCACCGTGAAAACGTAACACCAATCTATTTCTTACAGATTGAAACGTAACATCTTACTGCTAAATATAATCGTTCTAATTGCTTTACATACAACAAAATGAATCAGCTGCTTTCCAACGTTACTGTTACTCCCGGCTAACTGAGCCTTTAGTTCTTAATAAGAAGATGCGTTAAAAACTGAGTAAAAAGAAAAGAAAATGCATTAGTGCACGGGCTTATCCATATAAGCAGGCTCCGAGGAAACAATTTCAAAAAAGTTTCCAATTCACTGGAGCCTCGATTTATATCGCAAAGCACAGACGGAATGTATTCTGGAGGCAATTCTTTTCGTGGCTGGCAACTGCCGTAAACCGTCCATATATTCTCAGTAGCAGGTGCTACTACAATTACGCAATCTTCTTCCACGTCGTCGGGACCGATATCGTCATCAGATCTGGACTCCATGTCACCTAAACACTGTTCTTCAGTTGTAGATGAATCGTTGTCCTCCGACGCTATATATTCAGACCCGCTTTTCAAATGGCCCATTTTCGATGTCATCGTCAGTAAGTCTAGCTCTCTTGCTGGTCGTTATGCCTATTGGGTATAGAAATTTAAATTTACCATTATTGAACTTATATGCAGTTTATATACTCCTGGGATATATAGTCCCAAGTAAAAATAATCCCAAGAACACAAATCCTTAGTTATATCACGAATAAGTGAATTTCTAAACCTGAATTGAAAACACATAGCACAAACACTATATAAATACACGTTGAAGAAAAAAATATTTAACACTTACTGCTTTTTTCGTAGTAATTCTTATGTTTTTTTGCAAAATTTTCCAACACGTATTGACTTCTTGACTAATTTTTTTTTTTTTTTTATTTATTTAATTACGGTTTATGGACTAAACTCCTTACAGACCAATAAAATAATCTACATTTTATAAGGATACTTAACTACTGGTTTACATTCAAGAACAAAATGATGTTACGTTTTAAAATATTAACGCTAACAGGGTAATCAATAAAATTATAGAAATCATTAAAAGTTTTGCATAATCTCCTTAAAGGGTCAGCGTTTGCATAGTTAGTTTGAAAACACTGTAGATGAAGTGGTGCAAAGTTCCGAGTAGACCTAAGAGGTATATTGAAGTTTATTGTCTTCAGCAAGAACTCTGAGAAAATTGAACCATTTAATAAATTTACTAAAAAAACAACGTTAAGCATGATGCGTCTGCTTTCTAAAGTCGGCAAATTAATTATAGAGAGTCTTGCAGAATATGGAAGAAGATTCACATTTGCATTCCATGTTGTATTTCCCAGACAAAATAAGAGAAATTGTTTTTGAACAGATTCAATGCGCTTCTTGTGATAATCAGTGTAGGGATCCCAAATAATAGAACCGTATTCCAGGATAGGCCTTACTAACGATGTATACAAACGTTTGGTTATTATAGGATCAGTAAATTCTTTAGCCCATCGTTTGATAAAAGCAAGCACGCCACGAGCTTTATTCACCATCATGACAATATGTTTGTTGAAATTTAATTTACAATCAAGGAGAACTCCTAAGTCTAGAAACTCCGTAACTAATTCTAGCTGATTTCCACCTAAGGAAAAACGACCATTATCATTCCAATTTCGGGAAAATCGCATATGTTTGCACTTTTTTAAATTTAGACCCATCAGGTTTATATTGCACCAATCATGAAATTTGTTTAAATCACGTTGCAAATGTTTGCCCTCTGAGATATTATTATGACTTAGAAAAATCTTCACATCATCAGCATACATTAAAACATTGCAAAATTTTATTACACTCGGTAAATCATTTATAAAAATAGAAAATAAAATCGGTCCCAGGTGGCTCCCTTGAGGAACTCCAGATTTCACAATAATAATTTTAGAGGTGGCATTATTGAAGATTACACGCTGTTTCCGATCTGTTAGGTATGATCTGAACCAGTTTATGGTATTTGTAGTGCATCCCATAATATCAAGTTTCAATAACAGTAAAGAATGGTTAACTTTATCAAATGCCTTGCTAAAATCGGTGTATATGACATCAGTATGTTGTTTGTTATTAAAGCTTATATTAACCAGGGTTGTCAGTTGTAAAAGGCTAGTTGTTGTGGAGCAGCAACTTCTGAAGCCGTGTTGATGAGTGGATAAAAAAGACGATATTTGGTGACTAATATTATCTGTGATACATTTTTCTAATAATTTTGGGATTGCACTAAGCTTTGCAATTCCTCTATAGTTTATTATGTTTGATTTATTACCGGCCTTGAATAGTGGAATTATATACGAATCTTTCCAATATTGAGGAAAATAGCCATGCTCTATAGATTTGTTAAATATTATTTCCAGTGGAGTAGCAAGTGCATTTGCACAATTTTTCAAAACACAGCTGGGTATACCGTCCGGTCCACTACTAAATGTCGATTTAAAGCTTCTTAGTGCTGTTAAAATCTGTGATGTGCTGATCGGAAAAATTTTTATTGGTTGGCTTTCAGCAATAGGATAGGGATATGAGGTATTATTATATTGAGAAGTCTGCAAATAAATTACTTATTTCCAAATTGTTGTTAGATTCATCAGATTGGTATTTCATAACATTAGGATAACCAGTTGAATTACGTTTAGAATTAACGAATTTATAAAACGATTTAGGGTCAGATTTTAAATTGTTTTTAATAGTGTTTAGATAGTTCTTGTAGAGCAACGTGTTCATTAAATTGTAATCTGATCGGGATACAGCATATTTGGCGTAGTCGGAGAGTAAACCAGACTTTTTGTACCTTTTAAAACATTTATTTTTTATATTCTTTAGATTCGATAATCGTTTAGAATTCCATGGTGGTCCAGTTTTGGTGCATAATCTTACTTTCGGAACACATTCATCAAAATATTTGAAGATAGTAGCGTAGAAGACTTGTATTGTTGAATCAATAGAAGATGGAGTACCACTTAAGTTAGTTAACAAATGCAGCCAGTTAGTATTAAATAAACGAAAGTTTAATTCATCATAATTAGCTTTTTTGAAACAGAAAACTTTTTCGCCTTGCGTGTCTTTTGTTGATAGCAAACTTGGAATGTTAATGCTCAGGTCAAGTGTGGGATGATAACGGTCTTCAGGTATGACAATTGGTTCAGTGCGGGTTAGCGTACTTTCGGTCGGTTCATTTATGAACACTAAGTCAAGCAACTTTCCAGATATGTTGCAAACTCCATTAACTTGAAAAAGACACAAGTCATAATCTTTATTTAGCAACACATCCATCCATTCATTAGCCTTACACGGTGCGTAGAAAAATGAATGAGGTAAAAATTTCCAGGAAACATCAGGCATATTAAAATCGCCAAAAACATGAAATAAATCGCCAGGCTCAGTTAATAATGTAGTTGATTCGATTAATTTTACGTGATCATAATAACTAATTTGATTTCTATTTTGACTGGGCGGTATATAGGAACAAGTTATAAAGATATTTTTATGTTTTAGTTTTATACGTGTAGCTACAAACTCGATTCCCTTGGGAACATTTAAGTTAATTTCTACTGATGAAAAAGTATTATGAACTGCTATCAAGACTCCACCACCTTTTGTGTTTGTATCTCTACCCAGTCTATAAATATTGAATTTATTGCATAATATTTCAGTATTGAGTGTATTTTTGTTAAGCCAAGTTTCAGTGAATATAATAACATGATGATCGAATTCAAAACTATTGATATAAAGTCTAGGCAATTTTGTATTTAATCCACAGACATTTTGATATACAATGTGTAATTGGTTATCAGTTGCAGTATTTAGTTTTTTTGAAACGTTGGCACAGTTGGTGGAAGGCGAGCACGATTATTAGCTCTTTGGTTAGATCTCGGTATATATTCTCTAGCAAGTGTATATTCAGGCCAAAAAGATGGATTTATTAAATTACTAAATACTTCGGATGAAACCGTAATCTTAAAAGATGTAATGCTTCTAGGTTGAGCATATGAGTATTTGTATGTTATAATGTCTTCATTTAAATTTAATTTACTTTTAACGAAATAGTTTATGTCTTCGATAGTAGTTTCTGATGCAAAACGGGATACAAACAAATGTTTTTTTGGAGGAAGCACACGAAGTTCACGAGCCACATTAATATTATCATTTATGTGTGTTAAAATTTGCATGTTTGGATCCTTAGAAACTGTAGAATTTTCAACATCAACCTTAGATGTTCCAGGAGTTATTGACTGATTACTCACGACTGGTTGATTTAAATTAGCTGATTCAGAAGAAACCTTATTGTTATTTCGAGCTGACTTACGGCGCTTTGGAGAAGATTGTTGTGGGGATGCCTGTTTAGAGTCTTGCTGTGTGGGTTCAAAATTATCAAGTGAAGAAAATTTATCAAACAAGTGACCATACTGATCTAAAGAACTTGAAACGTTGTTCAATTCGTTTTGAATTTTAAGAAATAAAGTTTTTCTTGCTTGAAAGAAGTTATAAAAATCTGCGCCAATTTTTCTACAGTTAAGACAACACCAGTGCAAACCATCATGTTTTTGGGTAGCTTCGGCAACAAGAGTTGGTAATCCACTGCATTTGAAATGAACCAAGCCATTGCATAACCAGCATACAATCATCCTTTCATCGGGATTTTTTATTGAGCATTTATTGATTAAACAGGTCATATTAATAATTTTGATTTAAAATAAAATTACAAGCAACTGCAGCTTCAAAATTTCAAGCAAGCATCGACAGGATGTGATGAATGTCATGAATAACGAAAAAAATACATTTGCATTCACATTCTTCATCAAATATTACCAAGAGTTGTTTTTAAACTTTTTTGGGATATATTGCACCGACCGGGTCGAAAGGGTTAAGATGGGGAACGAATTTGTTTTTTTTTTTTAATTTTCAATAATTTTTGTATTTCAAAAAATTTATTGTTACGTAAATATTTCTTGTAAGTGTTTTAATGATGCCAGAAATCGTCATAACACAATTACTTTTAGTAAAAAAAATTGTCAATCGTCATTTTACTGTATTTTTTCAAAAAAATCGTCACATCTAATAACCCTGAGCAGAATTCACCAATTATCACAACATTTTGCCCAAGCTCATTTTATTTGACCAGACATTACACTGCCAAGATTCGTGAAGTTCTGTCCACTATTTACTATAGGACCCACATAAAGGCCAATCTAGGAAAACATTTTATTACGCCTAAATCGAATAACCTATTGCAGTAAAATTTGGTTTGTCATAATTTCACAAAACTAGAAAGCAGTCTACCGAATTCCGTGATGATCGCTCCATAATCAGTGTTTAAAAACTAGACTCCAAGTAGCTGTAGCAACGAAAAACACAAATCGTTTAGTTAAAAAAATGTTAAAAACTTGAAGTCGTGCATTACCTATTACTACCGTAACATTTTAGTAGGGGTAGTTCCCTGCAAATAATGCGACTAGTCCAAAAGTAACCCAAATGTATGGGAAAAACAAGGTCTATTTAACATTACAATATCTTAGGGCAGGACCATATAACCCAGCTTTGAATTACAAAGGAGTAGTCTTAAAACTACTCCATGGTATACTCAAGAGAATTAGTTTTGAAAACGAAAACATGTCGTTGAAAAACGAAGACATATCGTTTCACTACAAACCCTTTTCAACATTGGACCAGTCCAGGGAGTAGTCCTTTTGATCATAATGAATCAGGTAGTCCAATATTATTTGCAGGGTTGTAGTAGTAGCACAAAAAGTAAATAATTGGAGCAGCATAGTTAACAATTGTTTACTGTTCTCGCTACCTTTTATTGCTAAATAAGTTATATTTTTCAAGTTTTTACTACTACCTACTTTAGTAGTTAAAGAAGGAGCAGATAGCCCAGTATTTGAAGTAGCGGAAGAATAACATTGAGGTAGTTGTTTAATAACATTGAAGCAGTTTAAGTATAACATTGAAGTAGTATGTTAATAACATTGAAGCAGGCATAAAATTATATTTTGATAGCAGCAGAAGTATTTAACACGTTAAATCTTTAGCAGAAGAAGTTTGTGTGCCAGAGAACGGCTTACTGCGATTGAAAACAAATCGCATTTAATGAACACCAACAAATACACTCGCTTGCGGTCATACAATCAAACTTGCGCCACCGCGAACATGTTGTATTGCGTGCGCAACAAAAAGTGCAAAAAAGCACTTTCAATGAAAAACTCACACATGCACAAATCAAATGTATACAAAACGATGTTAAAGTTACCAACGTTGAACTTTGTTTTGCAGGCACAGAGTTATAGCCTGTTCAACGATTACAAACGTTAACGTTCGCATAGAAAATAACATTTAAAACAAAAACAAATTTTGGAATTTTGTTATTGTATTAAATGTAATTTTCTATGCGAACGTTAACGTTCGAAATCGTTGAACAGGCTGTTAAATTTTAGCGTATGAATAAATCAACAAAAATAGTGCATTTTGAAGTTCTCTGATGTGTGTGTTATAATCAGAGTTGCCAGAAACCCCATAAGAACACAATTTCAAAACATAAATCCCCAATTTGTTAATCATATAACAGACTTGGAACAAAAATTGTAAACTTTAATTTAATTACTCAATTTATAATTTTTGAAATTAAAATTATTTTTATTTAAAATATTGGGATTATCGATTTTGTTTTAAATGGCAAAATGAGCTATACAACTATTATTCAAGATATTTTCACTAAACATAACAGCGTTTTAAATGTTTTTCCAATCATTTTCATCAAAGCAAAGAAAAAAATTAATTAAGTTTAAAGTGATATTGTTTACAGCTCCGTACAAGCCTAAGCAAAGGAATAAATTAAAAATGTATATTATTTAAATCTTTTTAAGTTGATGGGAATACCGCACACACATTGCCACATCGCCATACCTACGATATATTAATTTTAGCTGAATTTTAAAACATCATAATGCTTTGCAGTCAAAGTCAAAAAGGTATCATCAAGCTGAATAATGCACAGTTTTCTTCCTGTGTACGCATTGATACCTTTTTTGGTGCATCTCGGGACAAGTAGCATTGTAAAATTCGACACGGTTGCATTGGCTAATGCATTAAAAACAGCATGTTGCATGGCAACTGACGTTTTGGAACTCACCCAATATGTCATAGGGAGAAAACATTGTCTATAAAACATGAAAATCACTTGACGAAAGCTGGAACAGAACTTAAAGCGACGATTGTTTATAAACAGCGCTTACTCGTTTGTCAAAAATAGTTATAATTAACTCTTAAATTTCACAATGCAATAAATCCGAATAACTGGTTATTAAAAAAGTCAATAAGTTCAATTTTTCAGTATTATGACTTTTGTTAAAATGTTCCCTCTCTAAATCTATAATATTGTTACGTTACTGCCGTTCAATAACTTTTTGCTTTATTTCCTTTATAATAAACTGCTTGAGTTCTTTATTGCACTTTAATAAAATTAAATAAAACACTTTATTGTATAGCACTTTTTTATTAAGAACTTAGCCACTCTAACAATAGTAATTTACACCTTTAATCACAACTCACTATTGTGATCAATGTTTATAATTTTCTCCGCGTGATGCGTACCTACTTGACAAAGTCTGAACTAATAATAAAATTTTATGCCGCCGCAACTATTTATACTTCCATTAAATTTTCTGGTGCCCTCTAGATGTCTTTCGAAGGTTCGAGCATTTACTATTCACCACTTTAACGTCTTTTATGTTCTATGGCGGCACTTATGTTTTCATAATTTCACAACTTATACTGAAGCTTTTTTAACGGTCATTTCGAGGGCTTTCTGCACATTGGGATTGAAGTGTACTTAAGAATAACAAATTGTTCAATACCAATGTGAACTACTAAATTAACCTCTAAATACAAAACAACTTATATCTAGATACAAGATAAATAATAATTGCAACTAATTCTTAACTAAAGTTACTATCAATTAGAGTGGTCCTTTGTTTTTTTAGGAACCACAGGACGTGTTATATCTACACATATAGCAACTTAACTTGTTTAATCTTAAAGTCAGGATACAATTTTTTAGCTTAACCCTTAAATGCATGAGGACAGAAGCCTGAATCGGGACAACACTTCTCTATGTAAAACCACTCTCTTAATATAAATTCGGCTTTAATATTTCCGTTATTCCGGAAAATTAAATAAAGCAATCATTTTGTATGTACATATATACCATACATGGTATGCAATCATTCAATGTATTTAAAAAAAATTGTTTTGGTAAATAATAATATGTATAAATAAAATTAAAATAATAAATAATATAAAAATTAAAAATAAAAAAAAAAATTTATCAGAAGAATATTATAAAATAAAATTTAAGAATATAAAAGGTTTTGATAGTTTTTAAATATATAGTGTGATAATCAACAAAACATCTGCGTTTTTCGTTTAAGCAGAGGTGGACATTACGCTTAAAATCGAACGGATTTTCGCCTTATTGTAATCACCACACTTCAACGAGCTTTTATAATTCTGGATACGAAGAACTTCACGGGTCATTCAAACTACAATATTTGGGGAAGCATATAGATCTGCTTCTCCGGCTTACTTGTTGTGCTCCTCTACAGTATAACTTATACGTTAAACTGTTCGTATTTTAAGGGGCATAGACTTATTTGGAAGATATCACTCATTTTCTGCAACATCGTTATAACTCAAAAAATTCGTTTCGAAATAAGCGTATTTCTTATTTTTAATTTGCTCGCATCACCTAGAAAAAATAACGATACATTCTCTTCAAACGGGGGAAGAATAAAGTATATAAAACTGAAATTTGTACACAATATAAAGAAAACAATTCAGCATCACTCACGACAAAAATTCATTCCAGTAATTCCTTACAAATGCAAGTTGGCGATGCGCAAAAAGACCCCACGAAATATGGTCCAAAAAGTAAAGTGAAGAACGAACCAACATTTTACATGTGACACAACAACACGCAATTTTGGGGCAATTGTTTCTTTTTTTTGTATTATTTTTAATGTTTTCGTTAGTGTGTTTTGCATTTTAAGTGGAATGAAATATGACCCCAATATCAAGGAATGAAAAAGATGCAAATTTTAAGAAATGAAAAATCACCCCAAACATTTTTACACAAATTTTATGTAAAAGTTTCTAGGGATAGTATAAAAAGTCCGAATTCTTATACCTAAGTGGAGAAAATCCTTGAGGGTTATGCAGAGATGCTTTAGTTAGCGAAGCCTGTGTTTGTTATACCATAGAGCAGTGTTAACCAAGCCCCGAGCGCACGCACACAATGATATTATGTGCGGTCGCAAACAGAAGCTGCGGTCGCTGCCGAATTGTACAGTGTTACAATCTATATAAAATTGAATGTATATATCTTTGTTCCGTATAGGCGTCTAAGCTACTGACCCGATCTTCATAAAATTTTCACAGTATATTACTGCCGACCAAGAAGGACAAGTAGGCTATATAAGGTCAAGATTGGGCAAAGGGACGTGGTACCTTCCATACAATTTTTTTTTTATAATTTTTTTTATCAATTATTTTTGTTTGTTTTCAATTTTTTTTTTTTTAATGAAATCATTCGATTTTCAAAAAAAAACATCAGTTCCCAAGAATAATTGAACATTGTTGCTCTGTGTGCTTTTGTGTTTATTACGAAAAAAAAAACAAACACAATTCCAAACAAGCGTGCGTGGTGTTGCTTTCACAAAGCTTGAGCAGAGACTGATGATCAGTGTTGCCACTTTGTGGGTAATTGCCCGAATTTGGTATAATTTTTACTGTCGTGGGTAGAGCGTGGGTAATTTCTCTTGGGTATAATTCAGGTGTAATTTAAAATTCTTACTTCAGATACCCAAATAAAACCAGATTCGGTTTTGGTAAAAATGCACATTCTGAACCAAAGTCTCTGTGTCTTTTAAAGAAAAGTCTTCAATCATTTAATATATATGTTCAAAAGTTCAATAATGAATGTCGCAAGATAGACTCTTAGATTTGGATAAGGATGACTATCATAGTAATTAAGAACTTATTTTATTGCAAAAATTTATTCAACCTAAAACCTAGCCTAGGGGGTGAAATGTTTCCAATATTCCAACATATAATAAATTTTATTTTTATCAGGCAGCTTTCAAATGCTTTTGTTCAAAGAATATTTAACGCCCTTAACAGTTGTAAAACTGAATTACGAAAGGGACAGCTGTATAAAACCCTGCAGACATATTTTTTACTAAATAAGGTATTTTTAAACCATGAAATTTAAAATGGTAGACAACAAAAAATTAATTTTAATCGTAGATTAATGCACGGCATAACTAATTGAAACTCATTTCGAACAAATATGCACTGAGCCAGTTATTGACAAAATGTATTGCAGAAGGTCCGTTTTGTTCCTCTTTCTCGAACATTGCTGGCTGCATGTCACGAATAAAATGAGCAATGTTGACCTCCAGCACGTCAATTGTTGCTGGCTTATCAGCACAAACCAGTGACTTCACAGTCCTACGGAAAACAATCAAGAGGTGTCACATCGCATGGCCTTAAAGTCAAATTGAAAGTTTATTTTCTCTTAATCAACCCATCGCCTTCATTCGTGGAATCATAAGTTGCGTCATTTAAGTCATGAAGTCGCCTAAAGTTGCGAAAATCGATGGCGGATTTTCAAAGGCAATGTGGATAATTTGATGATGATGTGCCTGAGCAAAAAGTGAGAGCAGTATGACAGTTCGATTGACAGCTAACCTTTCGTAAGCTCTATCGAGTTTAAAAAACACCTTTTATAAAGGAATGACAATGAACATTTTGAGCCTTCCCTAGATATATGCAATCAAGTGTGCAAGTTAAACTCATTTGGGGGATTAAGCAAAGCCATTGTTCGTTATACCATAGAGGAACAAATGTTTGCGCATGGCCGAAATTTTTAAAACAAAAGCTGTGTGATTATTCGGATTTTGAAATAGGGGTTCTAAATTAGTTTCGGGCATATGAAATCCACCTACAATTTTTAATATAACTTTCTTTGTGTTATTTTTTGGGTTAAAATTCATTATAAATTTTGAGGTGATGTTTATAATGAAAAATTACCCCAAATTTAGGTCCGATTTCATTTTATTTTTATGGTTATTTTTCATTTTTTGGGGTAATTTTATTTATGTATTTATTTAATCAATACAGTACAACGAGAACTCGTCTTATCTAATAGTACTGGGGAGATAGTGGCACAATATGATTTTTGTTGGTAAACAAAAAAAAAATAAAATCACTTAATACTAATTTTAAGGAATAAAAGAAATTAAATTAGATAGAATTGAAAAATATTGAACGATATTAAAAAATTATGATGTTTAAATTAAATAAGAAGAGAGAAGTTAAAACATTATATATGTAGAAGTTATATAGTTTGTGGTTCAACAATTTTTATTATCCTAAAGCTTCGTACAGACGATGGTCAGATCTTACAATACTGTTGGCAACGCCTGCTTACAAGATTGTCAGATTTGACCATCGTCTGTACGAAGCTTAAACGATTAAATTTTGCAATTTTGAAATGCTTTGCATTGCTATTGGTTTGAATATTAGGGGAAAGTTGGCGCCAAAGATTGATAGCAGTGAAGAAAAAATGTCTTTTCGATATATCTTTTCTAATGCGAAAGGTATTTACTTTGTTTCCTTGGTCAGACCTTGAAAAGATTATTCTATTGTATAGGTTTTCAGGCTGTTTAGTGTAAATCCCTTTATGAAAAAATAATAATGTTCGAAGCTTTAACAGGCTTATCAAGTGGTATATTACATATTTGTCTAGAGTACTGTGAGATTCTGCTTCGTCTACTGCGGCCAGACACATATCTGGCAATATTATTGTACGTTACATTAAGCCTTTTCATACTTAATGTATCACAGTTAGCGAATAGTTCACAACCGTACAAGAGCGTTGGCAATAAATATGTTTTAGCGAGTAACATTCGAATATCAAAAGGAGTGTAATGTTGCTACATCCAAAGGTATCTTAACATCACATATGTATAACATTTATGTGATTAGACCAGTTTAATTTCGTCCCCTTAATATAACAACAGCGTATGTGCTCCTACGCTATTATTTTTTTATTGTATATTTAGAATCTCCATCATTGATTCTATGTCTGGTCAAATTTTCGTCAAATTCTACTTCCTAAAAGGGGGTCAAATGTCGTTGGAAAAAATAGTGTATAATTTCTTGATCAAAATTTTCCTTCAATAAGTGTGTAAGCTCATATGCGCTATTTTACTTGAAATTGCCACTCCAAAATTGTTAAAAGAATAATACTGTATACGCATTATACTCCATTTTAGTCTGTAGAAAAAAAATACAATTTGTGAAAACTTTAACTCATAAAATAGCTTATAATAATATACACTATTGTTTGAGAAATAGTTCCATTCCGACCATCGAAAGCTGCATGATCTCCAAAATTTGTGCAAGAAGAATGAAATTCGTCGTGGCTCGCAATCATTTTTTTATAACTTACAAGGTGGAAAGAAGCGAAATTGTTTAGATGTGCCTGATGAAGCAGAGGAAGAGAAAGAAGACGAATGAACTTCTAGTAATTTTAATTTGTCATAATTTTTTGTTTTTAATAACATAAAATTGAAAAGTAATGAATATATGGGCTACTTCAAATTTTTTGAGCACCTGCTGAAACCGACATACTATGGCTCTTATTTCGTTAAGTTTATTGAATTGAAAAAAACGTTGTTCAGGGTTTGGATGACTATACTTGAAGGATATGACGTGCAAAGTTTTACGTTGAAAAGTCCTCACCTTAAGAATTGGTGGTCATCTAAAATTCGAAAAATTAAAAAAACGACTTGAAACTTGCAAGAGTTTTTTCATTCATTCCGTTTGCTTTGTAATAGTTTTAAGCTTTCAGATCCGAACCCATACAAAATATAGTCACTAGACTTGGAGGATGTATCCACTAAAAAAAAATTTTGATATCGCTGCTGGGTTGCAGTTTTAAAGTGAAACCAAAATTTTCCGAATTTTGAAATTTTTGAAGATTTTACATAGAGTTTTTGCGCCGTTTAATAAAAATGAGTTTTAAGCGCAGAATTAAAAAAACTGCGTAATTTCACAAAGTTTGAGGTGTATCAAGTTGGTGTCAGCGCACCAATAACGTATCACGGACATCACAAACTTAAAAGAAATTAGCGTAACTTTTTTAAAAATGTATCTTTTTTGCGTCTGACAATCTGAATTGCATTTTAAGTTGGCTAGTGTATTGCGTGATGTGAGTAACTTCGTTAAGGGCACCTCCGAGGCGAAAACGCACTTTAAAATTTTTAAACGCAAAAATTTTATGAAATTTTTTGCAAAAAAACAATTTATTTTTAAGCTTTTTTTTATATCAAAACATGTCATGAGAACATGTTTATGCATCTAAGTAGATTCTTCGCGACGGACTAAACTGATGAAGTGCAAAAAAAAAATAATTTGTTTCAACCCTGGCGCGTGCAGCGGCAGATTTTTCCAAACACATTTCGCTTTGTGACAACTGAAGCGCTGTATCAATTCCGCTCAAACGTACATCGAATAGAAGACTTTACTGAGCTTGATACTAAAATTGAAAACGCACCAAAAAATTTCAAGGATTTAAAATTTTATGGAGGAAACAAAATGTTTCTAACCTCAAAAAGCATCCTTGTATGAAAAAAAAATTTGCGCCGTGTGATAAAAATGATTAACGCGAACGGATTTCACATGATCAAATATCGGTTTATACACACACAAATCAACATTGATGTCAGACAAAAAAAAAAATATTAAAAAAAAAAAATGTCTAGGTGTCGTAAATTTTTGAAGTTGCTCATATGCCACTGAATTAACAAAACTATGAATTAATCACTGTTTTATAATGTTACAAATTTATATTTTTGAGATTTAATATATTAATAAAAATACCGTAAAATTATTGAATAAAATAGCGTATACCATATAAAATAAATTAGTGTATCAGATTCATCATACGAATTCCTTAAAAAATAAAATAGCCTATATGGAGGACTTGCACTTTGAATGACATAGGGATGGTCTTAAAGGAAGCGTAGAATATAAAAAATTGGTCAATTTAAAGACAAGAAACGGTTTTATGTATTCGTCGAAAAATAAAACATGAAGCATTTGTATTGACCGCGATATTGAGGTTTTAATAGACATCCGATTTGACAAAAACTTTAAACACGATTTTCTCAAAACCCCAAAAAAATTATACGCTATTGTTATATTGATGGGACGATTTCTTGTTGAATTTAACACCCAAATTCTCCGATCAGAATTGGTGGTAAAATAGTTTGCAACGATTCAGTTTTTCCAATTATCATAGCTTTGGATTTCTTTGCGTTTATGGAGAGTCCATTGGCCGAAGCCCATTCTTTCACACTATCTAGGTCATTATTGATCTGATTAATGCAATTATTAATATTAGATGGTTCACAACTTATAAAAAGTTGTATATCATCTGCATACATATGTATTCCACAAAACTGAGTCGAGAAGGTAAGTCGTTAGAATATAATACATTTTTCATTAAAAAAATGGAGTAATATTGCCTTATGAAAAATTTTCATTTATTCATTTATTTATTTCCTGGGGTCATATTTCGCAGCGCCACGCAAGTTAGTGATAGGACATATTATGCCAATGTTTTTTCAAAGTTCCAGTGCGTCGAAAGAAAATGTTTTATTATGTTCGCTATCATCCACTATTTTTGTCATTAGATCACCTGTAAAATATGTTTAAAGCAAGGATTTGGGAAATCATTATCTTGTTGTGGTTCCAGTTTAGAGTTGGCAAGAAAGTGAATATGTATCTTCGTGCAAACGCGGATTGCGTTTTTCCAACAAACTCTCTCAAAATCACTGGGAATTATGTATACAACCACGTTAGTCTCCGATAAACATCATTCACGGGTGGCACATAAGTTACAGAAATCAACATTTTTTATCTTAGAATAATCCTGCCTCACTATAGACAAATCGACTGACTGACATTGTTTATAGACATTTCCCAAGCTTTCACAAACTCCGTGAGAACTATTTAACTTACAGAACATTCATGGTAAGATCAAAACACATATACCATATATATTCAAATTCAATAAATTTCATTCTATATCGAGATTCATGATACCAAAATAAATAATTTCGATCAATTTTGCTCGATATCGTATGCGGTGATTAGACACCAGGATTTTTAATTTTAACCACTTTTTGTATGAACAATTTTTATATACATATGTACATATATAAAAGTGTTATCTTTTATTGAATTTTAATACTTTCTAATTATTCATTTTCTTATGGCCGTTTTCTCATTACGCGATTATCTTTTTTCCCAACGAAAAACTGCACATTAAAGAAATTTGGTTTCCTCAATGTCCCATTTGTTTTATATTCTGTCGCAAAGCTAACCAGCACTCGTCTGCCAATTATTTATTTTCCTTTTATATATTTGCCGTACAGATAAATTCAATCAGCTGACTCCCAACTTTTTTTTATATGTCTTTTAAGAGGTGTTGCCAACTGAAAACAATGTTTATTATATTAAATATATACATACATATATTATTTAGTTTTATTTGATCTTTCTTTTTTACAATTATTTTGAAATGTTAAAGCTTGATGACATTTTTAAAAAAAATTTATTGTATTTATTTATTTTAATTATTATTTCGCTAACCTTTGGTTAGCATCTTTAGGAAATTAAATTAAGTTTGCAATAAAAAATTGTAAAAATTTTTTTTTAAATTTTTGCCTATACACAAACATTTTGGCTATATCAAGTTTTATTTAAAGAGATATTAATAATGATTAAAGATATTTTAAGGACCATAACTCCAAAACTAGATCCTCAGGCGTAATAAAAACTAGATAAAATTTTTATTTTTCAAAGCAATTTTAATGCTGAATATGTAAATATATATCTGTGGCATTTTGACAAAACATCTTAAGTCAAATTCAAAAAGTTGAAAAAATGTTGTTAATCATACGAATTTTCATTCAAAAAACATTTTTGTTTACATTTTTAAAATTTTTCTTTAGTTGTATTTATTTTTATTATTTGATAAAAATTATACTTCCAGCGAGATTTTTTTAGAAGCTTTTTTGCTATCTTATGTTGACTTAAGGTGTTTTGTCAAAATGCCACAGAAAAGCGCCGATATCTTTATGTAGTGGCGCTTTTAAACAAGAAAGTTTGTAACATGTCTTGGAACAAGACTGTGAATGTGACACTTCAACACCATATACACGTTTACGTATTTTTAGTAACTACCAACCAGTGTTGCCATTAGGATACGAAAGATACATTTTTCGTATCTTTTGATGACTTCAGGTACCATGTATAATTCTGACATTTTTCGCATCTTTTGAATCCGCACGCAAAATGTACAGAAATAAAATATTAAACTTTGGTTTAACAGTGACATGACCGCTGAGTATTCGGAAAAAGTGTTTTATTTAAAAAATTTTGTTAATTCCTAGTCCATATTTTTAAACATTTGCTGCGAAACATTTGAGTTTGGTGATGAAAGGGGAAAGACGAATGGAGAAGTGTTCTTTGCTTCATGTACAACACACAGAAAAAATACCAATGTAAAATTAACATGGAAAAATGTTGATTGAGAATCATGTTAAATTTCTGCAAAAGTATGCCCTTTATTTAAATTTATCATAATTTCATATTAATTTTAAATGAAAAATATTAAAATAATCTTTAATCACGCTTATTAAATATTATTCACTGATAAAAAAAATTAAAAAAAAATATTAAAATATAAATAAATATGGATTCAATATTGAATCCATAAAAACCTGTTTTATATTAAAATCAAAAGTTTATCTTGTTAAATTAACATGCATACATAGTTAAGTATGTTAATTTTTTTATTTTCATTTCTAAAATATGTTATAAAAAGAAGACAATTCCCGTATTCTTTTAATTAAAATTATTTGGTGAAATAATACATCAAATTTTCAAAGTAGAATGATGACGAAAACCATATCGGGACATTCTGCTGATTGATCTGTTGACAAAGGAGACTACAAAATAAGTGAAACATGTGTTACAGGGGTAAGTGTTTTGAATTATTCTTAAATAAATGTATATGTTGTCTCTGAAGCTTCTTCACACCAATTAGTTTCTACATGAAATTCACGTTGTTTAAACATGAAATAACTTTCATTCAACGTGATTCGGATTGTTATTTCAATATAAATTACATTTGGATCTAACTTTACTGCAATGTTAAATTAACATGAATTATAGTTATTTTAAAAGAAAAAAATGTTGTTCGCAACCAATTATAAAATCAGGTTGAATTAACATGAAACACGTATGAAGCAAAATCATCACCGAAAAATTTTAAATCAACCTTGTTTTCGACGTTTTTAACTTGATTTTTTTCTGTGTGAAGCAGTTTCTGTGAGTTTGTTATTGACAGTAAGAGAAAAGGTATACAAAGTGATATAATGCAGCAAAACAAAAGTTTTATTGCATTGACACGAAGGCAGTTTCAATAGAGAATTGAAGAAAGTTTCTGCAGCAAATGTTTCATAATATGGATTAAGACAAATTAGCCGATTTTTAAAAATTTGAAAAAAGTAGTTTGTTTAACTTTGAAGTTGTTCTGACAAAAAATATAAACATTTTTTTTTATTAGGAAATATATATGAACATTTTGATATAATCGCCTTAGTATAAACGCCTTAACTTATTAATTTTTACAAAAATGAATTGGTTTTGATAACATCCAAAGATAGTTACATATAATTAATTTTAAAGTTTGCTTAATGTATTTTTAAAAATAACATACATAATATTTATGACTTAAATACATATGAAAATTAATTCATATGCTATTAATTTTTTTTTAAATATTCATTAAATATGAAATAAAATTGTTATGTTAATAAATGTTAAACGTTTAAAATGGATTTTCAAATTTTTTTCAAAATGTATATTTTGGGAAAAAGTGTATCTTTTTGGGAACTAAAATGTATATTTTTTTGAAATTTCACTGGATACATTGCTACCAACATTTCAAGTCGACTTGACGTGTGTGAACCGGCACTAAGTAACAGGCAGTTTGTCGGTACATTGAGAATATGGCCATGAAACTTTTAAAAAATCCCGTAGTTACCGATGATGGGACGTTGTGTTTTTCCGTATTTTTTTTTTAATAATACATGTGTACATAAATACATACGTTTTAATTAATTTCAAAAAATCAAAAAGATTGTTAAGCACGTATTATTTAAAAACAAAAATAAATAAATACGGAAAAAACACAACGTCCCATCTTCGTTAACTTCGGTATTTATTAAAAGTTTCATGGCCAATTTTCAGGGTAGATATTAAAACACATTTGTGTTTAAAATCGTTTTAAATACAAAATTCTCTTTTCCACTAAAAACTTAAGTGGAACTTAAGTCACCGATGTTGTACACTTAGTGCCGGTTCACACAAGTCAAGTTTGACTCGTCAAGTCTTGACTTGACTTGTGTGAACCGGCACTTAATTTCAACTTAAGTTTCCATTGTAATATTTTAGCAAGGTGGCCTCAATATCACAACGATACAACAACAACAGGCAAAGCATTAACATTCAGCTGTTTTTTCAGACCACCTTGTAAATAATTACACTTTTTTATATTTTTTTTTTGTATTTAGTAGTGCTACCATACTTTTATCTTAATTAAATAAGACTTTTGAAATAAAACTCAAAAAACCAATCTGTTTTTAAATACGAATTAAGTTTCTTATGAAAATAAACTTAATATAGATTTAAATACAATCCTGAAAATTGGGCATCAGTCTGTCAAACACAACACTTTCGAACATGTCGAGTGCCGATGTTCTTTGTTGTGTATAGGGCTGTCAGATATGGCGATTTCTCGCCAAACGTGGCGATTTTCAAATCTGTTTGGTGGTGGAATTTTCCATTTGGAGACTGGCGACTTTTTTTTGGCGATTTGTGATATAACTGGCGATTTACTTGGCTATTTTTGCCATTTATGTTGTTTCAGCGATTTATTTGACATTTTTTAGGAACTTGTTTCACATGATTTTTGTTTTGCTATCATTTTAGGTGAATTTTATATTCAGTCACTATTTAATTCTAATAGTACGTATGCAGGTCAAAGTTGACAAAAATTACAGTTAAATAAATATAATTTGAACTTTTTATACACATATTTACTTGTGTTTTTCTATATAAATATGAACTACATACATACCAACAAATTTAAGATTAAACGATAATTCCAAAAATGTCACTACCAGCTTAAGTAATGCAATTTAAACATGTACCATGTCATAATTTTAAAAAATGTTTTTGAAGTGCAACATGCCAACAAATGATGCAGAAAATACAAAAAAGGAGTAAAGTCACTCCCAACTGTAATTGTTAAATGAATGATGGAGCCTTCCACTGCTTTTAGGACTACACAATTTTGTTGGATTCAGCGACCTCTCTTTCTTTTATGTATCAATTAGTGCTGTGGAACTATCGATACTCTTAAAATATCGATAGGAAAAAAATCAATATCGATATTTTTATTTGAAATACAGCTATGAAAACATATAACGGCAGCTTTAATCACAGTTTTCCGCTGCAACTTTACTTGCTAATAATTTGCGCTGTGTACAAACGACAAGAATAGCAGGTGGTATCGATAGCTCAGCAGTGCTTCTTTTTACTCCTCATTAGAGGCCCTATTGTCAAAATTTGTATATGTCAAATGTTTTTATAATGTTGTAAAAAAATGCAAATGCAATTTCGAGTATAAGAGGAAAACTCCCCTAGACCGATTACCTTTTGGGCCGATAATTAATATCAATTAAGAAATTAGCTAAAGTTGCAAAAAATATCTTATAGTCCCTGCTACTAAGGTGCAATGCTTGTGTTTTTACAAAAAAGTTTTATTTCTTACCAAATAGTTGATGTCTTCTTATTTTGAACGTAAACAAATTCATGATGTATGTATTTTTTAAACATTATTATTTTGATAACTTCCATTTTTGGTCCCAATAAAAAATTGTGCTTCAAACGAAGCAGGTTTGTTAGGGAGAAATGTAAGAGTTTCGCTTACCATACCGCTTACGGAAGACATGAATTTTATATGGCGAGTTCCCACTTTGAAGCAATGCATTTTCGACACAAAGCGCATTATTCAACGCAAAGAAAAACTGGTGAACGTAACTACCAGCATTACACACTGAATGATTTTTTTACAGTTACTTTAAATGTTCTCCCTTACAAACCTGCTTCGTAGTAAGGGAATACCGTGACATTTGAAATATAATTTTTTTTTTAATTAAACTTGTTAAGAGCTCCTTCAATGACTTTACTGCATCTCTGTTTGTCTTATAGCGTAGCGCAAAAATGTGCGCATATATTTTTAAATGTACCATAAGTGCTTCGCAAAATAATAAAATTTTTTATTGGGTTACGTAAGGAATTCTAATGTGAATAATGTTTTTGTTTAACCTTTTAGTTTAGTTCTATTTTTGGTTTTCTTCTAAAAAAATCTTTACGTATTTTATTTGAGCATAGGTACATTCTACATGTTGAAAATATAGTCAAGTTTTTAATCGGGCTTTATTTCGTTGCTTTGTTCAGTTATTGAAATTAATTTTAGTTAAAACGTAATATTTAAAAAAAAAAAAAAATTTTTAAAGTGTCAAAATCGCAATTTTTAAAAAAACTGTGATCTACATTAACGTGCGAACATACAAACGTGAGTCGTTTTTAAGAACAACAAACTGTAGCCTGATTTAATATTAGTTAAAGTTGTTATACTGAAGTACATACGATACGATTCTGTCGATAGCATCGATAGTGAAATCTGAACTATCTATAAATATCGATAGTATCCCAGCACTAGTATCAACTAAATGTTTCTGTACAAGTATGCACTTCGAATTGTTTTTGCACTTGAAAACAGAATTACGGTTAAAGGTCATCGAACTAATGTGAGGATTTTTTTAACGTTAAGTACAACTGAAATCCGGGTATAACAGTGGATAAGTCAGCATTTCTTAAGTTAGGACGAAGGGAACGTAATAAACTTCAAATAAGTATTGATATAAGTTAGGGGTGTTGCGAATGTGTGTTTTGCGGTTGCGAAAGCAATTAATCAAACTAAATTTTTTCGAAAGCGAATGCTTACAATATAATAAAATTTATGTTAATAAGAGTTTCTATTTATTTTATAAAAATTCATACAGGCACGGATACAGGGAGCAAATAAACATTCAACATTTAATTTGATTTTACATGTGTAATTAAACAAGTGAGAGTCCTATATTCGGCTGTGCCGAATCTTTGATACCCTCCACCGAAAGTTGGAATATTTCAGGAGTGGGATCTATATGATATCTATTTATTATTAATTTATCATTATTTAAATTAGTTGCGGTATAGAAATATATTAAATTAATGACTAACAATCAGAAAGTTTTATGAATTTTTTTCAATTTTAAGTAGCTTTAGTAAAATATGTATCATGATTCGTAAAAGTTGAAGCCGAATTTAAATGATTTTCTGGGGGGGAATTTATATTGGAGCCATGGTAAGTTATAAACCAATCATCTCAACAATCTGCAGAGTGATTTATGGAATTGAAAAACATAAATTTCAATACAGCAGTAAAATTAGTTTTAGCGTTTACAGTGAATTTCAGAAGGCTGCTTATTATGGGATCTAAGATAAATTATGGACCGTATATCACAAAATTGCATAACATTATTAGTGTTATTTCTAGTCCTTTTAAACTGTGATGTACCAAATTCTTTTATGATAGCATTATTTATTACGGTACCAAACTGTTTTCCGGGAGGAGGGATTAAATGGGGCCTTGGGTAAATTATGGACCAATCTTCACGAAATTTTGCTGTGTGATTTGCAGTCGAATAAAACGAACTATAGCAAAATCTTATATCATTCTGTACATTGTTCCACCATTTATGTTAGTTTTTGTAAAAAAATTATCAATTTTTTAGGGTGGTGGTTCCACATTTTATTTCATAGCTCTGATTCTGCTGAACCGAGTTTTCTGGATTTCAATCCCATACTGCTTAGGATAACTACAAGCAATACGACACCAAGGTTGTTTATTTCATTAGAGTTTTTCGAAATGAGCGTGTTTTCAACAGACGGACATGGCTAAATCGACTTGGAATTATTCAATGAGCCAGAATATATACACTTTATGGGGTCTGAGATGAATAATAATAAAGTTAAACACGGGATGACACACTAAGTATACCCTCTTCACAACTAATTGTGGTGGAGGGCATAAAACAGCACATAAAAATAGCCCAAAAATATGGAGAATACTTTTTTTTTTTTGAACATACGAGTAGGGTTGCCATACGTACTGTTTTTAACAGTACTTGTACTGATTTTTTGCAATTGTACTGTTTTTTGTACTGTTTTTTTGTTCGGTCTACAAAAAACCAAGATATTAAGAAAAACCCTGTTAAAGTCACATTTTGAAAATATCCTTTCAGGACCACTTTTCTCTACCTAAACTACTTTTGAAATAAAGAAAAGCTATTTTAATTTTTACAAAAATTTTATTGAAAATCTTCAGCGTATATATTTTATTGAAACTTGTTTTTAACTATTTTAATATTTTCAGATTTTGTTAAATAAAAATACACCAAACTATGTTTTTTGGATTTTATAGATTATAGCTGAACTTGGTAAAATTGGCCGTAAATAATTTAAGAATTGTTAAAAATTGGGAAATAAACTTAGGTCACATACATTTTCTCAAATTCTATATGATTTGTGCAACTATGTATGTGGTGAAAATTGCTTTAAATACCAAAATGCTTAAAGAAAGTCCTACTTACACAATCAACGAGTTAATAGTTTTAAGCTAAGTTAGGCAGGCTTTTCTCCTTTCTTAAATGGCTTACAGGAATGTTATAGTTTTTCTGTCTTCAAATTAAAAAAAAAAATATTTAGGCCAAATGCTTCGTTTTAGTTTTTTTTTACGCAAATGGAGTAATTTCGTATACGTATAAAATGCCATAAAACCGAAATCATTCCTTTGACGTTACTTTCGCTTTTCGTTATATAATTGTTGCATATTCAATCAAAAGTTTTAAATATATAATGAATTAAATAAATAGTTGTGTTTACGTCAAAAAAATGTGCTGTTTTTTCTTGATTGTACTGTTTTTTTGTGTTAAATGTGCTGTTTTTCCGAATTTAAAATCTGGCTACCCTACATACGAGTAACACAGAAACATATACAAATTTATATTATCAATGATTAATTAGAATTGTGGTTATTTTGTGGAACCATTTATGCTTTTTAATCCAAATTTTGATATTTCAATTAGGCTTAAGTTCATCAAATTTAATTTTCATTAAATTATTTTTATGAAGAAAGGAATTTAACAACATGTAATTAATTAAAATTTATTGATAATTTTTCATTCCTGGCTGACCTGAGGCTCGAACCCAGGCGTTTTTTCGGATTGGTTACCCCTACATGTTTCGATTGCAACCACTCAATCTCTTCAGAGGGGTTTGCCGTTTAACACTCGCAGCCATCGACGAATGCTGGCAGTTAATAGTTAAACATCAATCTTTAAACCAAATTGTATTAAAAACCTTTGGTAGATTGAAATTTGCATTGAATGATCATTTATTTAATTGATTTTACATGTTTTTTCGTACTCGTTGTCAAGAATTCTTCTTGAAGTCCAAAGTAATTTTTTTTTTGTTTTTCTCATTTTTTGTCTTTTTTTCCCTGTTGACCTTTTTCAGCACAACTTGAAGGACAAATGAAAACATTGAGCTCGTGCCCTAGCCCTAACAATAATTAGTATTGTGGTTATTTTGTTGAACTTTTTATGGATTTTAATCCAAATTTTGATATTTTAATTAGGCTTAAGTTCATTAAGTTTAATTTTCATGAAATTATTAAATAAAATTATATAAAATTAAAATTTTTGCGTTTTGCTTTTGCGATTTCCAGCACACCCCTGAATATCAAAATTTGGTTTATCGAGAAATATCTTTGCTTTGTATGCTGGATGAAAGAGAGTGAAATTAATGGGCAATTTTTAGGTTTGATATTATATCACATTTATAAATGTATAAAATCGTTTAAAGTACAAAATTCTATTCTTCACTAAGCACATAAATGTAACTGGATTAGCCAAGCTGGTACATTTTAATTCAAATTTAGTTTTCATTGTAATAACTTAGCAAGTTGGCCTAAATTTCACAACAGTACAGCAACAACAGGCAAATCAATAGCACACAGCTATTGTTTGAGACCACCTTGTAAGTATTTAGACTTTTTGATCGTATTTTTTGTATTTAAGGTGCATTTTTTTACATCTGACTTTTCAACTTTTCAAGTCACATACAAGGCGAATTAACTAGAAGGTGGGGTCAAGTCACAATGTGGGGTTTTTTTCGGTGACCGACTTGTCAAAGTTTGTATACAAACTAGTTTTTTATTTAAACAAACCTATTTTTTTACTAGCAATATTTTTGACAACCCGACCACTGGAGCAGTGTTGCTGTAGAGTTGACCTCACCTTCTAGTCAATTCGCCTTGGTCACATGCAATTGTGCATGGCTGTCAAAATTGCTGTTTTACATAGGGTTTATAATATTCGGTCACAAACGTACATGTAATTTGCTTCTGACATTGTCTCTGTTTTTTTCGCATAGTTAATGCAGAAACCAAAGTAGTTCTTGGTTTCAAAATAGCGTGCGGCCGACATACAAATTTTTGTTTGCGTCGGAAAAGAGTTCAGACACCAAAACATTTTTTTCTTTAAATTGGAAGATACCAATTTAGGATATTATAATAAAAAGTTTTTTCTTAATTTATGTACACACAAAAAAATAATCTAGGGTATTTTACAACTGCGTACATAGGTAATTTATTTTTATATAAAAACAAAAAACTAAGTTTGGTTGCCTAAGATAATTGGTAATTTATAAAACAAGTTTTGCCTAAAATTTTTGTTATTATTACTAATTGGGTTAGGTATCTTCTTCGAATTTTTTAATATAGTTATGTATATATATGTAGGTTTATTTGATTTTTTCTTTCAATTGGAAATTTTTTTGTGAAAAAAGGTAAAATTTAAATTTCAATTTAAAATTTTTGTATTTAAAATAAATTAAAAACTATTCGATAGAGTATAAAGATACAACGTATTTATGTGAGTATATTATAAACATAAAATAAGGATCTCCACTGAACTTTTTACAAATAAGATGTACATACATTTGACAGCTTAGCATCTGTCGAAAAAAATATTGATGGTTGCATTCTAAGCTTGCGTAAACAAACACAAATTACACAATATTTTACTAAAATGTAATAAAATAAAACATAATTTTTTATTTACCTCTTAAATAGTGAACTTTTATTATGTACGTAGTCTTTTCGTGTCAAATAGAATTTGGGCAGAAAAAAACTGTAGTTGTAACGAATGTAACGAAGTTTCACAATCAGTGTTACACCAGCAAAATTCAAAATTACACTTAAGATGAAGCAAAATTACCCAGTTTAAATGAAATTACACCTGATATAAAATTGAAGTTTTATTTAAAATTAAGATATTTTAAAATAAGCAAAAACACAACAACATCATTGAAAGAAGAAGTCTGTTAATTTAAAATAACTTAACAAATATAACATTAAAGACTTAAAAACAATTAATAAAACTTAAAATAAAAATCCTAAAATAATGAGTTTAACTTCCACATTTAGTTGCGTATATCTGTGGAATGTTCAAAATAATCATTGCCATTCCTTTATAATGGGTGTTAAGCCCGATAGAGCTTTCGAAAGATTAGCTGTTAAACGAACTGTCTTTCTGCTCTCACTTTTTGCTCAGACACATGATCATGAATAGATTCATGCTTGAACAACGCCACAAAATTTTATATTAAAAATCAGGCATCGATTTTCGCAACTTGAAGGCGACTTCACGATTTAAATGGCGTAACTTTTTTTTTAATAAATGATGGCGATTTAGTGAAAATAAACTGGCAATTAGACTTCAAGGCCGTGCGATGTGACATCTCTTGATTGTTTTCCGTAGGCGTCTTGGAGGCCAACATTGTTCATTTTATTCGTGACATGCAGCAAGTTTCGAAAAAGAAGAATGAAATTGGACGTATGCAATGCTTTTCGTCAAGGATAGGCGCGGTGCCTACCATTTCAAATGGTAGTGCCGTGTATTAATCTGCAATTAAAATTAACCCTTTTTTGATGTGTTGTCTACTATTTTAAGTTTCATTGTCTTAAAAAATACCCTTTATACCTTATTTAGTAAGCAAAATGTCTGCATAATTCAGTTTTACAACTGTTAAGTGCGTTAAACTAAAGCATTTAAAAGTTGCAAGATCACAAATTAACTAATTATATGTTGGAATATTGGAAACATTTCTTCCCCTAGGCTAGTTTTTTGTTTGAATAGTTATTTTTCGATAAACTACAGGTTCTAAATCACTATGGTAGTCATCTTTATCCAAATATAAGGGTCCATCTTGCGACATTCATGACCAAACTTTTGAAAATATATATTTAATGATTGAAGTCTTTTTTTAAAAAGAAACCTAGAGTTTAGTTTAGAAGACTGTGCATTTTTTATCAACAATATTTAAGAAGAAATCTGAAACTGAAATCGAAACTTGATTTTATTTAGGTATATGAAGTAAGAATTTCAAATAACGCCTGAATTACACCTAAGAGCAATTACCCACGCTCTACACACAACAGTAAAAATTATACCAAATTCGGGTAATTACCCACAAAGTGGCAACACTGTTCACAATGCATACATATGTATAACGAATCAATAGCTATAACGAAGAATTTTTCGATCCCCTCTAGATTCGTTACATCGAAGTTTCACTGTATTTTCTTTCAAATTTTAGTTTTGCTTTTGTTTTGTATTTTGTCTAATTCGGGGAAGTCCCCAAATTGCTTTTATTGCATCTTTAACGCATGCTGATGCTTTGGGCAGCTTTTATGGCCATTTGAAGTTTAAAATTCGTGATGTACGCACAAAATAATTATTTTAAATTAAAGCTTTCCTCAGTAAAAGGAAAAAATTATTGTTGTATTGCTAGCAGATGTAAATAAAGCAAAAAGAGAAAAAAAACTTATCACAAGCTTTTTATTGATCTTGGAAGGTTGCCCGTCTGGAGGCGGTCTTGCGAAAATTTGATAAAGAAAATTCAAAAGTTGTGATCGCTTTTAGATGAAGAGATTGGAAAAATTTTGGATTTAATGAGTTTCGAGAGCGATACTGACGATGAAGATATGGAAGATGATTTGGATGATGTTGCTTGCGCGATGGAGTGCAATATCAACGTTGGATTTGATGAGACGATGGATAAATTGGTGAATTTATGTGCGTTACTTCTAGCGGAAGTCCTGCGTCATTGCAAACTTATTATCTCCTTCTACTTCGATTGCTTCAAATACTCCTCCATCAAAGAAACACAAACGCAGTGTGCTTGCTGAGCAAAATACCATTCAGCCTGAAGATAGTAGTGTTTGTCAAACAGGGGATTTTATTGGATCCGTTTTTGAAATAGATCTTAAATCTTCCTCTTTCCAGAATATCTTGTGGCGCCAAAATACATTGTGCTGGATAACTCTGCGATTGCGTTTTCTGAGCCAGAACTAGGGGAAGATCTCAAAAAATTTGATACACCTTTCGAATGTTTTGAGTACTTTTAGGGCGACACTTTTATTGATCACATTGTTAAACAATCAAACTTATATGCCACTCAAAAAGTTATTACAAGTTCCTTCGTTACACCCAATTCAGAAATTCGTCAGTACATATATTGGCATGTCCGTTTTTCGCTATCCGAGTGTCGGGGCATATTGTGGCGAATATGCGTTCCAAAGAATCCAAGGCACTATGCCAAGCAGTGTTGCCAAAACTTGGTGACCAAAAATGTCTAAATTTACGAGAAAAATGGGCTAAAAAAATTTTTTTTATAAAAACACGTAAAAATTCAATAACAAAACAGTAATTATTCATTTTAAGCTGTTTACGATGAAATTGTAAGTTAATGTCAATTTCTTAAACAAGAATAAACGTTAACTAATATTTTGAAAGATATTTAAAAAATTGAATCATCGATAAATTCGATGTCATTATTGTTCATCTCATAGGAATCATTACAGCCTATTAGTTTTTACTAATTTGAAGGTAAATCATAATCAAGACAACATTTACCCAACCTTTTGAGTCCAGATCTACAATAAAAAACAAGTAAGAAAGTATAGTCGATCAACCACAACTATATGATGCCGTACACCACATTATAACCTGTTTACCAAATTTTATTAAATTATCTGCACTGTTACTGAAAAATCACGAATCACAGTTGTGACCAAATCTGTTAAGTAACAGGTACTTGCTAAGTTGTTATTTTCTTATTTTGTTTCATACACAAATTTATGATATTTCACTGTTTGTGTGGGTAATAGCGTTTTTTGCACTCATGAATGTAATTGTTGCTATTTTTTCTTTTGTTCTCTCTTCTTCCTTTTTAGAATTTTTTTACAGCCAATGTTTATTTGTTCAAGTATGTCCAACTAAACAGGTGATCGTTTTTGTTGCCTTATTTCTTTGTCAAACTCCATAACAAAAAATTTTCAAATATCCTAGAACAAAAATAAAAGTTGTGATCACAATCACAGTTTTAAATAACAGTGATTTTAAAATCACGTTCACTAATCACGATGTTCCTTAAAAATCACGGGATCGCTCATCTCTAATTTACATGGCACAAGGTTTACATGGACAGCCAGCTAGCCAGCCGGACAAAGATACTTGATTCGATTCAGAAAGTAATGCTAAATCTATCGGTGTACGCAAAAGTGGGCTTAGGACCAATATTTTAAGGTGTTATAAACATCAACGCAAACGCATAGTACCCTCTCCACTATTGTGGTGTTGGTATAAATATTTTATTGTTATGGAAAACATTTTTACCTAATTGATAAAATCGAATTAACGGTTGCTAAATGTAAC
Source organism: Pollenia labialis (assembly GCA_949318255.1). Classification (NCBI taxonomy): domain Eukaryota; kingdom Metazoa; phylum Arthropoda; class Insecta; order Diptera; family Polleniidae; genus Pollenia; species Pollenia labialis. The sequence goes on from OX439141.1 coordinate 48,764,971, forward strand.
CTACTTCTCAAATTATTTTTAACAATGTTTACATGGCAAAATACCCTCTCTACTTAAGCATTAGACCATGGAAGTGAGACCAACTTTATAGTCAATTCTGAAATTTCTAAAAAATATGTTGTTGCCGCCGGCATCTCTTTATTGAAATACTAGCAACCAGAAAGAAACACCAATGTTTGTGTTGATCCATTTCATAAATCTAATATTGGAATACACTTCCTTTATTTTAAAAGATGTCTTATCATCATTGTATATAGCGATTTTCAAAATTTGTAAAAGTTGTGATTTAAATTTAAAGCGTTTTAATGGTTAACGTGTTTATTTTACTTTTATAAATTTTTATAATAAAATAAAAAATTTCTTTTAAAAGAAAACAAAAATTTTATGGCTAATCAAGTTGAAAAATGGCTAAAAAAAATATCTAATGGCAAAACAGGTTGAAAAATGGCTAAATTGGCAACACTGATGCCTAGAAATAAATTTGAGAAAATACGAAGTAATTTGCATTTTAACGATAACAGTAAACTGCCAGCAAAGAATGTTGCAGACCATGATCCTCTGTATAAAATACGACCAATTGTGAACCATTTCAATGAAAAGTTTCCATCCGTCCCAATGACCCAACGTTTATGTGTAGATGAGCAAATGTGCGCCACGAAGATGAAGACTTTTCTTCGACAATATTTGCCTGATAAACCACACAAATGGGGAATAAAACTGTTTGTTTTATGTGACTCCTTTGGCTTTTGCTATAATTTCGTAATATATTGCGGCGCAGGAGACAATGTTGTGCGAAATGGCTCACAGACCTTTGAGCGTCAGCAAATGTGGTTGTTCGATTGTCACGCAAGTTTTTAGATTATAATCTATTTTGACAACTACTACACTTCACTGCCACTTCTTGTGTATCTAAAATCACGCGGAATTTATTCCTTGGGGACTATTCGTACAAATCACATTCCGAATTTAAAACTGCCAACCGGCAACGATATTAAGAAACCACCACGTAGATATTCTGCCGAGTTTTGTGGTTCTGCGTATGGAGTCGAAATTTCTTTATCAATTTGGAAAGATAATAAGGCTGTGCGATTCGCATCGACCTACAGAGGCACGAAACCTTTTCACAATGAAGCAAATCCAAAAACAAAGGTATCACGTTTTGTTCGCTCTGAAAAAAATTTATTGACGTCGATTGTCCCAATATAATCCATGAATATAATAGCCATATGGGTGGTGTCGATCTCATGGATGGTCTTATTGGTCGATATAAAATTCCAGTGAAGAGCAACAAGTATACAAATCGGCTGTTCGTACATTTGCTTGACTTAGCCATGGTAAACGCCTATGTTTTGTTCAACAGAATCAACAAGCCTAATGCTAACGATAGGCGACACCAGCTGCCAAACTTTCGAGCAGAGAACGCATTCGTACTTTGCATGCAGAGTCCTGTGTTGCCAAAAGCTCCTGGACGCCCCCGCCAAGTTTATAGGAAAAAATCCTTTCTACCGCCTACAGACGTTCGTTACGATGGAGTCGGACATTTTCCGCAATTTTTATCACGCGCTGGTAAAAAACTTGTAAATTTGCTGGTTGCAATTGTGAAACCCAATTTGTATGTCGAAAGTGTAATTTAAACCTTGTATTTCTAAGCAAAAGGACTGCTTCTACAACTTTCACAACAAATAACTTGAAAAAAAGTTTTTTTCCTCATAAATATTAATTTTTCTCAAAACTTGTTAGACCCCTTTCACACTCGGCAAGTTACTTGCGCAAGTCTCTTGCGCAACTCTTGGTTTGTAGACGTCAGCGGTAAGGTCGGGGTAAGGGAAAAAATATTTAGTACAGACTTTGTTGTACTCGGCAAGTTACTTGCGCAACTTACTTGCCGAGTCTGAAAGGGGTCATAGTCTTATTTGAAAAAAAAACTTAATTTGAACTTCTTCTTTACTCTCTAGATATGTATATCTATTACATTCTGTTTTTGTTTTATATTTAATAAAAAATTGTATTATATGTATATGAAAAAAATTGCATTGACATTACTTGGCCTCTTATACCAAAGCCGCCTAGAGGCGCTATTAAAACTTATCTGACCAAAAAAAATTGTTTTAAATACCCTATACTTTAATGTGTCCATTAGGGGTATAACCAATTTTTTGGCATAGTACCATGAGGTCAACCATGTCCTAGTAAACACAAAAATTTAATATTCATAATTTTATACGGTGTTTTTTTTTTATTAATTTTTATTTTTTTTCGATAAAAAAAAGGTTAAAGATACGTTTTAGTTTGCGGAAAAATCTCTTACCATCTCTAAATATTAATGAAATTTCATACTTGAGTTATTTTTGGTTTTAAATAATCATATTATTAATTTTTCTTAACCAAAAATAAAATTAAAAATTTTAGAAACTTCATCGCGGTTGGTGTGTGAACTTATCGAAAAAATAAATATACGTTCCCTTATAGTTCTTTATGCTCTATCGGACTGTGCCATTTTGATATTTTTTCCTCATTGCCAAACTTTGCAATGCCATACAAAATTTATTTGCCGCAATTTTAGCTTTTAATGTCATCGCGAAAATTTTAAAATTTTGTATACTCTAAGGCATTTTAGCGATCGAGATTTTGCTTTAGCTAAGCGAATTACAGAATACGGCTGCTGATCTCGGCAGTAAAACTCGTTTATAAACCGCAAGCAATTTGTTTTTGTAAAGAATTGTACAATGCCAAAAACCAAAACAAAACAAAACAGAAACAAAGATAATCGGTTGTGTTCTAGAATCCGAATCCACTCGAAAGTGGATTACTTTAGCATTATTGGTGTTCTGCATTTCACATCCGCATGTTTTTATTCGTTTTCAATTAGAGTAGATATGGGTTGGTGAAAGCAAACCGAATCGACTTTTATTGTAATATGTGATAACATTTTTAACAAAAAAATTAATATTGCTTTTAGCTTAAAATCTTCTTAATCCAATTTAGTCAAAAATATATCGTTATCTAAAACGCAAAAGGCCCTTACTAATCCTAAATATAAAGTCGACTTTTTCATTGATTTTGATGTAATTATACCAAATTTTTTTTTAACGATTTTTATGTTATTTTCAGAGAATTTGTTTCTTTAATCGATTTAGCGATCTCTTAGTTGTTGGGTTTGTTTAAAATTTTGCAATTTTTCGCGAATTTTAGCCATGTTCGCGATATGAGCGATTTGGTCGTGTAAGTTTTCTGATTCTTTACAGCTTTAACGATTTATAATAAATAGTAGACTTTGCTATCATGCCGCTGTTAGCAAATTTTTGCGAATTTCCTTGAATTTAGCAATTTTTGCCGATTTTTTGCCATTCCTTATAGTTTTAGGGACTTTAAATCAATTTTATGGCTGGTTTGAAATATTAAAAATTTTCGCGAATTTTCGCTATTTTTGCACTTTTTTTGTTATTTTCCGACATTTTGTTTTTTAACCCATTTAGAGGTTTCAAATAAATTTTAGTGTTTTTTTAAAAGATTGCAATTTTTCGAGAATTTTAGCCTTGTTAGCGATTTTTTTTGTGATTCTTTACAGCTTTCACGATTTTTAGAAAATATTAGACATTGCTTTCATGCTGCGGTTAGCAAATAAGCGATCTTTAGTTCAACAAAAGTTTTTTCGAACAAAAACTTTGAATACACAAAAACATGCGGATTTGAGAACACCAATTTATGACTTATGCGGATTCAAAAAATTTTTCGTTTTCAATTCGAGTCTAAACCTAGAACATACCTGAATAAAAAAATTTTGACATCCAACAATTATAGAACCTTTTTTTTCATCTTTTTTTATTAGTTTTATTATTAAAGTAAGAAAACATTTATTAAAATTCACTTGTACTTTGCACTTAAAAATAAAAAATTAAATAAATAATAGGGAATTCATACCAAGACTATTTAGCTTGTTTTTTTAAGTACAAAGTCCAAAATATATTGTCTTAGAAAGTAAATTTCTTTTGGATTTGGTGTCCCGCTTAAAGCCCTTATACCACGTTTGGCCGAACTTTAAAGAATCAAGCTAAAAAGTCTTCGTCTAAGTCCCATATAAAAGCTTTTATAAAGTTCATTCTTTGTACTTACATATATAGACATAAAAAATTTAATTATAAACTTGCAAAAATCAAGTATAAAAAGAAATATAAAATGATTATTTTTAAAGGAGATTAAAGTTCGATTAATGCCTACAGAAGTTTTTTCTTAATTTAAGACTATAGCAACAAGATTCATAAGACTGTAATAAACCATTTGGCTGGATTTAATTCGATAGAATTTTTACATAAAGGCGAACTCTTTGCATTGTTAAGCCCTCCACCACCATATGAAGAAATGATGGTATACAGACTTATGGCGTTTTCTTTTCTAAACAAAAGTGTTGCATAAGTGTTACATGTGACTTGGCAACATTTTTAAATGCTCCCCTATTTTTTAAGAAGTGTTTCATATTTTACGTTTACAAAAGAACACAAATTTTGGCATTAAACAATAGAGAACAATTAGCGCAAGGTAAATTCAATTACAGGTGGTGGCAAGTCTACAATGCATTGTTAGTGTTTACGGCTCGAAACTTGCCACCACCTTGTACTGAATACGCTTTGATCTAGTGTTGCACTCATGCCCCTTTAATTAAAATGAGTGTTAAACATGTAGCATTTTTTTTAATTTTAAAGGGAACATCATCATAAAAGAACACTTCACACTTTTAACTTAACACTTGCTTTTTTCAGAAAAGAACATGAAAAAATGTTAAAGGCAGAATTTTACTCAGAAAAGAAAACGCCATAAGTGTGTCCTTCCGTGTACATTTTTTTTTAAATATTTAATTTATTATATATTCTGGGTCCTTGATTAATTCTAAGTCGATTTAGCCATTTCCGTCTTTCTGAAATCACCCTAACTTTTGAACAACTTTCAAAAATAGAACAATATGGGAGTCAAATAATTTTTAATTCTCCTAAGCAGTCTGGGATTGAAGTCCAGCAAACTTCGGTTCAGTAGGAAAGGAGTTATGAATCCAAATGTGGAACCACTGCTGTACTTTTGCAATTCTAATAGTACTGGAAAAATTACAATTGTACTGACTTTATTTACCCTGGTGTATACTGTAGGCGTAAAAGAGATCAAAAGAAATCGCCTTGTCTTCTAATATGTATATGTGAAGATAATTAGTGAGATAAATTTTTCTTTTTTATAATTTTACCGAACTTTACCCTAAAAGTAAGAGATGACACCTTATTTTTACAACATCTCAAGTTCTTACAAGTAAGAGTTCTTGCTACATTCGGCTACGTCGAATCTTATATACCCTTCGCAATGGTTTGATATGAACATATGAATATACGGTGACCGACGGATCCGTAATTTACAGACCACTTCTGTTTTTCAGATATTTGTTCTTTAAAGTAAAAAACCTAAAATTGTTCTGTGTTTTATCTAATGTTCTCTTTTTTTAACTGGAATAGCATTTCAAATGTGTTTGACTTTTCTAATTACGGGAAACTTTTGGAATTGTTCTTTCTAGCTTGAAAACTCGCTTATTTGCATATACATTTAGAAACTCAATAAAACCCATTTTCTTTTCTTTAGATATGCACTTATACAATTAAGACCAAATCTACGAACAATGTTATAGATTTATGAAACGAAATTTTAATGAAAATTTATTTAATTAACCCTCAAATGCTTAAGTCCGCCTCTAGGCGGGGTAGCAAAAAACCCGTCATAAGATTGTTATTTTTGACAATATTTTATAAATAAATAATTTTCGGTGCAATTCAAAGCTTATTTTGTCAAAAACTTTTCATTCTTTGGCAACATTCTAAGGAGTTTGACAAAAAGTACATTGTCATCTTGAATTTGAGCGGCAACGGTAATTTGTTATTCTTTGCGAAGAAAGTAAATATTGTGCATTAGTGCTGGGAAACTATCGATATTCTTAAAATATAGAAAATATCAATAGGAAATATAACAATATCAATATTGTTATTATTTAATATACAGCTGTGAAAACGTGTAACAGCAGCTATAGTCACTGTTTTTTTTCCACAATTTAGAACATTATATATTATCAATGTTAACCAAAGGTCGGCTTAAGCAAAAAGCATGTGAAATATTGAGGGAATAAAACTATTGTAAAAAAAGCTTTTTTAATTGAAATTCAACTCATAGAAGCGCATTCGAAATTAAAAAAAGTTAATAAAAATTTAATTATTTTCTGTGGCATTTTGACAAAACATCTTAAGTCCAGATAAGATAGCAAAAACGTTTTAAAAAAACTGGGTGAAAAATTCATTTTTATTAAATAATAAAATAAACCAAAACTAAAGAAAAATTTCGTTTCTAATACAAAATTTTAAAAACATGAACATAAATGTATTTTGAATGAAAATTCGTATGATTAACAACATTTTTTCAACTTTTTAAATTTTACTTAAGAAGTTTTGTCAAAATGCCACAGAAATTATATTTTTGTTTCGCACAATGTTTTCATTCATTCAATAAAAAGGTGAACATAACCTACAGGAATAACATAAACAGCATTGTACGAATTTGCCAACACATCTCACTTTCTTTTTGTTGAAAAATAAAAATCAAAAGTCTTTTGATTGTTGCTAATAGATTGTGCCACCTACGAATATCACATAAATGTTTATGAAAAGTTTCTCATGTAAAATTTGATTTTTGGCTCTTACGTTATTTTATATCGTTTAGGGCTCGATATGAACTTTTAATAAAGTGATAACCATAACGAACTGTTGCCTGATAAAAAATTAGTTAAAGATTTCCTACTTAAGTACAAACATTCAACCGATAATGAAATTTGAACTATCGATAGTAGGAAATATCGATAGTATCCCAGCACTATTGTGCATTGAAAAAATAATATTTCACAGCTTTAGATCCGGCCGAAAAAATTACTGGAGTGTATCTAAACGTTCAATTGAAATGTATATTGAGTTTTCATTTTAAAAAAATATAATCGCTAGTGATTATGGATGTTTCTGCTGAACAATTCTGGAGGCAGACTGCGGAATTACACAGAAAAAGCCGGGATGTTCCCAACTCCGCCTCAAGACGGACTTTATAGTTTGACCCCTTACAGGTCAACGAGTACTCAAAGAAAAAAACTGTTTCTCAACCTAAAATTAGCTTAATATGATTTTTTTAAGGCAAACAAAATATTTTAAATAATTTACTTTACTTTAAATCAGGGCTGTGGAGTCGGAGTTGAAGAGTCTGGGTTGAGGTTTTTGCACCGGAGTCGAAGTCGTAGTACCCACAAAAAACCGCGACTCCGACTCCAAAATTTCTCGGCATAAAAACTTTTCTAATATTTTTCAAAATAATAAAATTTAAAGAGATCCTGCTTCAAAAATTGTGAAGTTATGAGTAGGTGAGTTTCAAAAATTGAGATAACAATTGATTTTGGCAAATTTTTTAACACTTTATGAGAATAAATATATACATACTTAGATTGTATCAAAGCATGTCTTTTTCTATGTTTTTATGAGTGCAGGTGGTAACAAAACTGAAAACTATACAATGCAAAGATTTTCTGTAACAAAACTCGCTGGTTCACTGTTTTAACCGTTCTGTTTGAAGCAAACAAGTTCGCTTGGATATATTTGTTTTTCATAAATCTTATATTGAAAAATGTTTTTGTAGCGATGTTCATATACATACATGCATACATATGTATATGGCTGGAAATCTGCTGTAGCTTCTGTGGCGAAAGCACTAAACGAACTACATTTTCAATCACAAATTTTAAAGTGAATAAAAATAGAAATAAAAGAAAAATGTACTCGGAAAAATACATAAAATTGTTCTAGACCCGAAAAATTATTAGAGAACACTTTTATCTACTGACTTTGGGGGAAATCGGAGAGAAAATAAAGACGTGCAATATTTTATTTTGGTCTAAGACAATAATAATATTGATTAGATATGGGACGGAAAAAGATTTCAATTTATTTGTTTAGAAATGCCTTTACTTATTTAATTGGACTTGGTGGTATTTACCTCCCATGATGGTATAGGTACTGTTCAATCCCTTGAGACAAACGGTACCAAGTCAAACAACAAAAGATTGGCTATTTCCCATAGATAATACAAGGCTTACAACAATTTCTTTTTCCTTAATTTTCTCTTCGAAATGTGTTATACAAATTATTCAAGTAAAAACTCCCTCCCCTACAGAACTATTGTTACATTTTAAAGCACTGTTTGCATAATTTTAATAAATTAATATAACTTTCAAAATATACTTAAGCTCAATGAATAATTTTCCTGGTGGTCATAGTGTATTGCAAAACTAGTTCAATCCCATATGAATTGTAGCAAAACTCTTTTCTTTCTTTCAAAACTTTGTAGCAAAACTCTTTAGTTCTAAAATTTAATCTATTTTTTTTCTATATTTCAGTTGGTTTACATTTTTCAACTGTTGAGTTATAAATCAAGAATGGCATATCACTTCAAAATCAAAATAGTTCAAATAATTTGGTCCATTTAATCGGGCGATATATGTTTTTTGCATTTTCCCAAAAATTAGAATAAAGTGTAACGATCGAGTTTTGCATCTCACCCACTCATATGTAAATAACTATATTAAAGCTCAATGCGGCACGTGTTAAAATTTAAATGCCGATTTGAAATTTTTATGGAATCTTTTTTTTTTTTTTTTTTGCTATATTTATCCATTTAAAATGTACTTCATTAAAAAAATATTACACTGCGAATCAAAGGAGTCGGAGTCGTACTTATTAAATGTCATCAAGTGGAGTCGATGTTATCACTTTTTCTTGACGACTCCACATCTCTGCTTCAAATACTCCCCTTTTTCTGGACCGATGTTTTCGACTTTCTTGGGAAATATATTCTGTCAAAAATTTCCAATCTTTTGATATACAAGCCGTATCCAAAGATCATACTAGAGCCCTAAATTATTTTAAAATGTTGATGGTCTTTAACCCATTTTTGGAGGATATTGCTCATAACTCGGCCATTTTTTAAGTGATTTGAAAGATTTATATACCGACGTGATAAAGAAGTTTACGGTCAACCAGATTTGAACTACTCTTGTTATAAGGATCCAGAACATATGTACTCCATCATTATTGTAGAAGTTACAAACGGAGTGACAAAGGTATATAAAGCTTTTTACCTTCGGTGAAGGGTATGAATAAAAATGTAACAGAACTTTCCATATTTGCCGCAATACTGTTTCTTTAAAAGAAGTATGTAGTATAAACATTTCTTGAATAAAGAGAGATTATATTTAAAAAAAAATCGATTTCCTTACAGTACAGAAGAAAAGGTCGCTCACACTTATGTAGACGTTTGAAATCGTAGTATGTATGTTTAAATGGGGTTTAAATTAAATATGAACCGTGAATTCCGCAATGGTCATTACATACATAAATATGTGCATATGCATGTAAAAAATCAATTGACGAGGTAGGTTTAAGTAACTTTTTGTTAAATTTATGGCAGGCAATTTCGTATTAATTAGTTTGTACGTTCGTAATATTTAATTATTAATTAAAATGTAGTCTGTTGGTTGGTAAATGAGGTTGAGCCTGAATGGTTCATCAGCAGAGGAGACATAATGCTATAGCCATCGGGTGTAATGGGCGATGCTTCGACTGGTTCTTCTTCGTTTTTATCAACATGTATTGGTAATTCGAGATTAGTTTCCATAGCCATTTCTCTGTCAGCCGTGAAATTGTTAAATCTTTGATTGTTATCCGCAATTGATGCCTGAGCAACTACATCTAAAACTGATTCGTTCTTCAGAGGTGAACATTTGCGCGATTTTGGCAGCAGTTCAAGTTCATCGCTTTCAGTGTCTGTCATTCCTACAGAGGCACTAGGAAAATCTAGACATGCTGTCAGCAAAGTAGGATATTTCGAAATATAGTCCACAATTTCGGCAGCCGTTGGACGTTTCTTAGTATCTTGACTCCAACATGCTTTTATAAGTCCTTCAAGGTGTGGCTTTAGACCAATGGGTATACTTAAAGTATTACCACTTTTGACATACTCCAATACTTGATTATTGGTTAGACCTTGATAGGGAAATGAACCAAATGTTATAATTTCGAATAGAACAACCCCAAATGCCCAAACATCAGATGCTGGTGTAAACATTCCCAGAGCTAGGGATTCCGGAGCCATCCACCGAACAGGAAGCATGCCTTTGCGATTAAAACGATAGTAATCACTTTCGTACGTGGGTCGAGACATTCCAAAGTCACCTAATTTCACAACACGCTGTGCATTAACCAAACAATTCCGGCATGCAATGTCGCGGTGTACGTACTTTTGTTGCGCCAAATATGACAAACCACGTGATACATCAATGGCGTACATTGTGAGACGTTTAGATGAGATATCTGAGTCGTCATTAACTTTTTCATTAACCATATGCCGTCGTGCCAATAAATATGTTTTTAAATCGCCATACAACATAAACTCCATAATTGTGTAAATGGGTTCTGACTGCAAACATACACCCAAAAGTTTAACTATATTCTTATGATCAAAACGCTTCATTGCTTCGGCCTCCGATAAGAAATCCAAACGATCTTCTGTTGAAGCTCCACTTTTTAGAGTTTTAACAGCTACGGCTGTCCAACCTTCTACGCCAATTTGAGCTTCTCCACCATAGACTGTACCAAATGCACCTTCCCCTAAACGGCGGTTAACCACAACATTTTCTTTAGGTATTTCCCATTTATCCAAAGTATTTGCGTTATTCCGAGACGGGGACAAAAGGTCGATTCCGAAATTTTTCATAATTTTGGCGGAACGTTTTAGTTTTCTATCGTATCGTTGTTTCCAGAAAAAGAACGAAATCAGTGAAATAATCACAACCGCAACAATGCAAAGTAGTGCCGTAAATGCTACAGTGGCGTTTTGGCATTCAGTATTTAAAATTTCTGCTAATGCTGAAAAGCTACAGTCAAACGTTCCATCGCCAGGAGGTTTACCATCTAAAAGCCATACTATTGCACTTTTGTTCAGAATAAGATTTCCGCCACTGGTTTGCAAGTTACGCCCATCGCCAACTAAGCGAGGTATGTATTTGCCTACTTCAACCGATTGATGATTTCTCCATTGCATTATTATCAATTGAGTTATACGTGATCCACCTAGTCCGAAACGAACTCTTCCTGAGAGACCTACAAAGTCTGTTTCCCACATAAGATCTGTAAATCGATTGACAACATTTTTCGAGCGTAAGTTTTCAACAGAGTCCTTGTTTTCTTGCAAAAGTTTATTAGCTGCCAGAGCATAGGCCCACACAGCATCATACGCAAAAGCCGTGTACTTGGAAACACTATCGACACTTAAGCTGTATGATTCCAACCATTTATGAATACTTATATTTTCTTGCATGACAGTTTCATTACTTCCAAAGGGTGCATGCATTATGCTCAAATGGCCTTCAAAAGCCTAAAAAAATTAAATTTTTTATTAATACGTATATTACGCCATAATTCGCACACACTTACCATTTCGAGTTCTTGACGCGAGCAACTGAGATTTCCTTTAGTACTGACACTGTTCCACTCTTTCGATAGCCACGATGGTAGGAACCATACGTAGCCTTGATATCCTGTCATCTGTTAAAAAATAACTCTTTTTTAATTAAATATCAATTAAAGCTTCTGATAACAAGTCACCTCAAGTTTATAAGCTTCGCACAATGCCATTTCTGCATATTTGTTTTGAATATCGGCTATAATTATTTTAGCATGCCGGTTCTTTAAATCCACCAAATACTGTAATGAAAATTTAGAAATATGTAATAATTAATATACGTACATTAAGCAGTACAATACAATAAATAATAATAAACAAGTAAGAAAGTATAGTCGGTCGAGCCCGAACATATGATACCCTACACCATAGTACTTGCAAGTGTACCCTATTTGAGAACCATGGGCAATCGGTACTAAATTATGTTAGGAGGTTAAGCTTCATGTGAAAGTTTTTTGTGACCAACATTATTAAGGTATCTTCATCAAATTTGTTGGCCTTTAATTGATTTTAGGAAGGGCGTTTATATGGGGCCGAAGTTTAATTTTGTACCCATCACCACAAAAGTTTTTCATGTCATACTGGTTTTTTTATTGTAATACAGTACTTTTCGCTTATAGTCCATTCCGCTTAAAGGCCAAAAACGGATATAAGCCAAAACTGTCATATTCACATGCAGATTTTTTCGAATTTCATACAAATTATTTGTTCTAAGGTCCATTTCGCTTGTAGTCCATTTTCGTTTAAAAGCCACATTTTCTTAACATGCGTATATAATTCTTCATGCAAAAATGTTCGCTTATAGTCCACTCTGTGTTTTATATATTTTTAATCAACTGGCAACATGTTTTAATTTTCCTTTCTGGCAATTACGGCACACGCTCGGAAATTCGATCCACTTTGTTTTTAGGGCGATTCGAGTTTCCGAATTATTCGAATTTCTGAACGGTTTTTTTTACAAAAATTTAGATAAATTTGACCATAAACATATGCAAAACTATACTTTTTTTTAATTTTAGTTTATTTAACATCAAAACTATAAAAAACTTAACGAAATATAAAAAATAACAATTCAGTTCATTTGACCAGCTAGCATATTCAATCGTCTAGGAGTCTACTGGGAATCTCACAAAGAGTGTTTTTGATCGTCGACGAGCTCATTTTTTAATTTTAGACGATTCCTCGCACGGGAGAAATTGTTACACGTGCTGATTCGTATGAGAGATTCTTCCATAACGCAGCGAAAGACGCTTTTATTAATCATAAAGGGAATCGTTTATGATGTATGTTGAGATTATCTAACGAGTCTTTCAAAAAGCATGCTAAGAGTCGTATGAGACTCACCTTGGGATTATTTTACAACTCGTAAAATGCTCAGCCATATAACTGAGCTACCTAAATAAGGGCATCAAGCGTATTTTTCATGTCAAAACTTCTAGTTTTCATACAATTTATATAAAACAAACCTTAAGGTCGCGAAATCAACACCATCCAGTCGGAAAAATCCTTTTTTTCATGTCCTTAGGCCGGTTTGTTTTATTGAAATTGTATTGACAATAAAATTTTCATTTTTCAAAAACGCTCTTATTTAGGTAGCTCAGTAATTGTTATACGACTCTTACAGAGAGTCGCAAAAGGTTCATTCCAAGATTTAAAGACCAGCGTGTCAAAAAATTAATAAAAAAATAATAAATAAAAAAATTTATATGTTTTTGTTTTTGTTACTCGTCAGATAATCATCAGAAGATTCTTTTGGGAGTTGTGTATTAAATATAATCGTCAAACAAACAGCCTATGCTAGCTGGGTATTTAGTATGTGTAATACAAACACCAAAAAAACTGAGTTTTAAACTCTAACAACATCAAGTTTATTCTGAGAGTTCGAATTTCTGAGCGTCTACTGTATTATAAATGCCAAATTTCGCAGTTTATATTTCATGACATGGTGTCTTCGTCTGACAATTTTTTGTTAAATAAACGTCCAACTTCATAAAAAAAGCTAATAAAAATAAAAGATTTTTTTTATATAGACTTTGACGTTTGGTATAACAAAAAACTGTCAGGTGGAGACCCCATGTAAAGATCCTATGAAATTGATATTTATGTTGTGTTTGATTTCGTCATCCAAAGAATTAAAATGAATCTCATACGCATTTGTTTTTATTGAAATCTTTTAAAGCATTTGAATTAATTAATTAAAAAGATTTTTGTTTTAACTATTTATTTAAATTAAATCAATATTTGGTTATGTTTAAAATAAACTTTTATTTTGTTTAAAAATATAGTGGTTTTATTGAAGAAAATAATTTTGATATAGTCCAAAATGTGGATTATACTAGGTTTCACTTATTATCCATAAAATGGCTTATAAAAAAAATCGGTTATAGTCCAAATTCGCTTATAGTCCACAAAAGTTGTGCAACTATAGTAGTGGACTATAAGCGAAAAGTACTGTATATATTGTAATAAGTACGCACAGAGAAAGCAGATTCATGATCACAATCGAATTTGGTGCCAATCGATTCGTCGGGTGCATGTACTACCACACGATTCGGTTACAATTACTGAAAAATTCGTTGCTTAGCATAATATTTTTGATAGCAACATTTGAATTTTAGTACACTATCAGTTATAACAACAGATATTGTTAGTTGTAAGTATGATTATTAGAAATCAAAAATATGCTTACACCCGAATATATGGTAGATGCAACTGAATAAACACATAATTGGTGTTCATAACAAAAGATTTGATTGTCTTTATCAATATTTTTTTTTAACCAGTTACATAAACCATTTTCCCGATTTATTAGATAGGAAATCAAAATAATTCCAATAAACTCCATTTTTTGTTAGTATATTTATTTATTAATATTTTTATGTATAGTTTACAACTTATTTAATTTTATACAAACACATACACGCAGCTTTCCACATCATCCAACGGATTTTCAAAGGTGTTCGTTCAGCTTATCCCTTAATGTACCAACAAAAACAATCTTTGGCTTCAATTCAATGCAATTTCTTTCATCAATGTCGTCTTGTTCTAGTGTCTGAAGTAAAACCGAATAATTAACATGTGGCTTTTACAATACGAACAGTGATTGAAGATGTAAATTAATATGAAAATCACTAAAAAAACTGAGCGATTTTCATATAAAATGAATCGAACTAATCTTAAAAACATTCGGAGAGTTGTAAATAGAATAGTAAGATATGTATATGGTCTGAAGGTGCGAGATCACATCTCTTCACATGTCAAATTGTTTTTTGGATTTTCATTTGTACGGTATATTCGGTTAAGATTGCTGTTGTTATTTTACAAAATAATTTCCAATAAAACCCCACCCAATTTGTATGATAAGTTTATTTTTTCAAGGTCTACTCGCTCACCCCAAATCATAACACCTAGAATATTTCTTTCAATATTTGAACGTTCCTTTGTGGTTAGAATTTCAAGAGTTTGGAATTTTCTTCCCAATAATTTAAAAATTTTTACTTTTACTTTTTCTAGAGCAAAGTTATTGTTTCTGGAACACTTTGCAAATCAATAAGCTTAATATTGTTCCTTGTTATAATGTTATATTGAATTTAAATAGTATCTTTAAAATATATGAATTTGTTAATATCATTATTTTTAGTTTTAAGTGTTACATTGTTTTTGCACATTATATAATACTATTAGCCGTATATGGCCCATAAGGGCTCGGTTAATTTAAATAAATGAAAAGAAAGAAAAAAAGAAAGAAAGAAAGAAAATGTATTTATAACATATCGAGCCTTTGCTGCAATAGAGTAATATCTTAATTTTGAATTTTCTAACACCTTACAATTTAATTCTCCTCTCAAGAGTTGAGTATATAACATATTTGTATGAAATTTTTACACAATATGAAGAATCGATATGGCGATTAACTCAACATTTTTTGCCTGTAGGCGGCCCTATGTTCCTCTGGGAATAAAAGAATCAAATACATTAGCTCAAATATTTGGTTTTTTCAGTTATACTCTATTGCAGCAAAGGCTCGGTATTTGCTTGACCAATGTACACGCGGAGGAAAATATAAACAATGTGTATATGTATATATATTGTACATATATATGTATGTATGTCTGAGATATTGCCCAGATAGCATCGGATGTTTGTTAGACGATTGCCTAACTCCTCAAAGAATCTTCTGATGATTATCTGATGAGTAACAATAATAAAAACATCTAAATTTTTTATTTATAAGTTTTTTATACATTTTCTGACACGCTTGTCTTTTAATCTTGGAATGAACCCTTTGCGGCGCTCCTTATGAGTCATATAACAATTACTGAGCTACCTAAATAAAGGCGTTTTAAAACATGAAAATTCACTAGTTAATACAATTTTATTTAAACAAGCCGACGCACAGTGGCGCCATTTGAGTTTTTTCGTTGCAAAAATCATATCTTTTGAACCGAATAAGATAATTGAACAGTTTAAACAGCATATGTTAGATAACTGTTCAGCCTATGAAATGAGAGTTTGGAAAGGGTGCTACGCTTTGTAGGGGCCTACTTATAGGTTATCAAAGTTAAAATTAGAAGAAAAATCAATTTTATGGTAACTAAAAAAAATTATTTTTACATTTTTAGATTGTTTTTATTTTTTTTCTTTAGGGTTTTATGTTTTAAATTATTAAAAAAAATGATTTTTTTTTAAATTTATTTTTTCAATTTTCTGTAAAATATTCATCACAATTCGTAAGAGAAGGTATATCTAAAAGACTAACCATTTCTAAACTATAATTAATTTCAAACTCAATTCGTGACTTCACATGCCGCAGGGAAGAAATAAGTGGGTCGGAAGATGCTGCCAACATGCTGAAGAGGTCCTCATTTTGTCTTTCCCTTGATGCGTTGTTCAAATAATTTTAAATTGTTCAACGCCATGTTTTCAGTACTTAAATTGTTTAATGGTTTCAGTAATTGTTGCGCCAACTTTCAGTCGTAGACTAATCCAGGCATTATGCTTATTTTGCAATATATAGGCTTATGCTACCATGCCTAAAAATGTACCTGTTCCCTGCATACATATGGATTTAGGCTGAATAATGCAATTTTGATATTATGCACGTGTCCAAATAACATTTGTGCCTACCTGTAGGGACCATAAGTCAATATTGTTTTTGACCATTTGTACGCCAAAGTATTGTTTAAGGGAGGTACGTACCTGTTAATTTCAATGAGTAATTTTTTTTCAAACTATTAGAACAATATGTTTTGACTGACAGTAGTGTCAAAACATATAAGGGATGGACGCCATACAATTTGTGCAACCATGTCTTTTTAACCTTTTTTACCTCTAGAAGCCAAACGGGCACGTACGGGCAGATAAAACCTTTTGAATTATGTACAGAAATAATCAAAGAACAGGTTTTGCAAATATGGCAAATATAAAAAAATATACATTTTTTTTATTTTCCGTCAAAGTTAAAAAATAGTGAAAAAACGGATAGTGATTTACCAGGAGAAACACAAAGTAAACAGTTAATTTTTTTTATCATTATACATTTAATAAATACATCAATCAATACAAACAAAAAATAAGGCGATTCGTTTTCTATTTTTCGTGATATTACACCTGAAATCGCAACAAATTGACTAAAAATGTTGTGTTTTTTGAAAACCGAAAGTCGGTCAACTTTGAACGGTTATATCTTCTAAACTAAAAATGTGCTATTATTAAGAGTGGCATATTTGAAATCGTTGAAAAGTTTCCTATAACATGGGTTTATTCAAAACTTCGTCGGCGCTCATGAAAATTTTGATTTTTGCAACCTCGTTTGCTCTACGGGCGCCACTGTGCGACGTAAGGATCTTTCAAATAAGATTTTCCAACAGGATTGTTGTTAAATTCCTGATCTAAAGGTTTGTTTCGTATAAATTGTATGAAAAAGAAGCTTGATGCTCTTGTTTAGGTGGCCAGTAGTTTTTTATTAGATTAACTTTTTTGTGTTTCTTTTAGTATCTAATGAAAATAAATATGTATTTATTAATTATGCATTTACATTTTTTTAATTATTGCTATTAACAGAATATGGATGTATGTTCATGAGCATATTTAGCTGTTCTGTTGTTGAACAGACTGTTTGGAATATTTTTAAAAAATTAAATAAAACTATTCAACAATAATTTGTTTAAGTATATGATACAAATTTAATTTTTTTTCAATGAACAAACCAACAAGCCCTGCAAATATTATTAGACCACCTGATCCAATATCATGAAATGGACTACTCCATTGACTGGTCCTATGTAATGCAAGCATAGACCATGCCATTGTTAAAAAGTGTTTGTAGTGAGACGACATGTCTTCGTTTTTTAACGAAAGTTTCGTTTTTAAACGAAGTTAAAACTAATCCTCTTGTGTACACAATGGAGTAGTTTTTTAACCACTCCTTTGTAGTCTAAAGCTGGGTTATATGGTCCTGCCCTAGGACATCGTAATGTTAAATATACCATGTATTTCCATACGTTTGGGTTACTTTTGGACTAGTCCTAGTCCCTTGTGGGCTACAGGTCCTATTATTTGCAGTGAACTTTCAAACAGATAAAAAAGCTACCACAACAGCTGATTTCGCAGTTAACACAAGTAAGAACAATCGTGTGACTGTGCTGCGGCAATTGTTGTAAACATTTCGCTTTGTACCAACTAGCGGCAATTAAATTTGTATAAAACAGGGCAATCGTGTGATTTCAGAAAATTTGGTTGCGGCAATTTCATCAGTGTGCGTCAATAAAGCACAATAATAATTGTGCCATATTGGTGCATTTGCGGCAATCGCTTAATACTACAAGTACCACATAAAGTGAAGATAATTTTATACTTAGGTACATCTTCTTTTTCGGTGTGCCCATTTTTATATGTTCCTTTTTTCGGAACATATTTCCGCTTCGGCTGCTGCATGTTAATATTTATAAGCACAACAATCACTTCTCTTCACTGTTTGCGCGTTAAGCAAGAGAACAATAAAATACTTTATTCGACAGCGAGTTTCACATGTAAAGAAAAAAGTTGCTCGTTGCAGACCTCAAATATGTACCCTACAAGAAATGAATGAGCGAGTAGTCACATATTTCATTTTGGCGTTAAGAAAATGATAGAAAGAAATTACCGAATGTGACCGAACATTAGATTTCGGTCATTTTTTCCTATCATTTTCTTAACATCAAATTGAAAAATGAGACTACTCGCTCATTCGTTTCTTGTAGGGTATGAAGATATTGTATGCAGTGTTGCCAGCGAAATTTCGAGTAAGATACATTTTAGTTTCCAAAAAGATACATTTTGAAAAAAATCCATTTTTGAAGTTGACATTAATTAACATAACATTTTTATTTCATATTTAATGAATATTTTAAAGAAAATTATGTTAAATTAATTCATTTTTATCAATAAATTAAATAAATAGCCATAAATATTAGGTATTTAATTTTTAAAAATACAGTAAGCAAACTTTAAAAATTATTATATGTAACTATCTTTGGATGTTATCAAAACAAATTCATTTATATATATGTATAATATACGAGTTAAGGCGTTTATACTAGGGCGATTATATCAAAAAATTCATATGTATAAATATCCTGAAAGTAAAAACAATGTTCATATTTCCTCAGAACAACTTCGCACTACATACATGTAATCATCGATTTAGGTTGATCGTATGTTGAAACTTCCTTAATGTTTTCTTTCACCATAATTAAAGCTGGTATTGTATAAGTATTGAGTCGGTGACGATGATCAGTCCTAATAAGTTTTATTTGGCTAAAAATTCTCTCCACACATGCATTCGAAAATGGAAGTACATTCATCATTAACAACATTTTTTAAATTAAAATTTAATATTTTTTTTCTGCACATTTTACGTACAGATTCAAAAGATACGAAAAATATCAGGATTATACATGGTACATGAAGTCATCAAAAGATACGAAAAATGTATCTTTCGTATCCTAACGGCAACACTGATTGTATGTATCTCCCCTACAAGAAATGAATGAGCGAGTAGTCACATTTTTCATTTTGGTGTTAAGAAAATGATAGGAAAAATTACCGAATGTGACCGATAACTTGATTTCTGTAATTTTTTCCTATCATTTTCTTAACACCAAAATGAAAAATGTGACTACTCACTCGCTCATTCGTTTCTTGTAGGGTCTCTTATACATTCTCCCTTTCTTTCTTATATTTTGACTTTCCAATGATAAAGTGGTTTTTACGTTTATTTGACATTTCTAATGATACACCTTCACTTTTTAATAGGCACTGCTGAAATGCTGAAAAACTAGCTAGAAACATACATACATGCGACAAAAAACAACAAATAGGGAACACATATATAAATTTTGTGATTATGTTTAATCCTTATGCGAATTGCAAAAAAAAACAACTTTAACAGCATTGCAGGGTACCCGGGTAGCTATGTGGAATTTACTGTATGAAGGTGCCCGGGAACCTTACCATACCGTTAAGGGTGTAAGATGAAAACTGGTTCACAACGCCTTTTCAAAATAATTTTTAATCTTAAAAATAATTATAATTTAAAATTGTTTAAAAGTATGGAGTTATCAAGAAGTTTTAAATATGTGGAATATCTGTTTATTTAAAAAAAAATTGAGTTGAAAATTCAAAAGGTTCCCAGGTACCTTACCAAAAAAACAAACGCCAAAAAAACGCTCTTAAATTAGAATTTTAGAGCGTTTAATGTATTGCAAACACTGATTCTAATTTCTGGACGTTCGATTACTGAAAGCTCTAATTTGTGAGCGTCTACTGTATTGTAAAAAATTAACTTCAGCCGGCTAATGATTCCGTCAATAGTGGACGCCGCTGCCAGTTTCTTCCCGTCATAGATTTCTGATGTCAGATGGTTTGTCAGAAGAAAATAGAGCACGCTCTAACTGAAATTTTGTCAGATGATGCATTAAACACATTCGAGACAGCAAGCTACACAAACACACGACTGCTGGATGCAGTTATAGCCGTGTAGTCAGCATCTGAATTATTTTGAAGACGACAGCTACAATTGAAAAATTAAAAACAGCTGTTTTTTTTACTATATATTTATATGTCAGTGGTGCCATTGTCATTTTTTTTTTTTTTTGACTTTTATGATATGGAAAAACATGCATAATTCAAGACTAGTACACAAACATAATTTAAGAAAATAAATATATAAATACTTATTTATAATACATTTTATAGCGTAAAAAAATTAAATTTATTAAAAATCATTTAAAATATTAACATTTTTTTTTAACTAATAAACAACAGCAGATTAAATAAAAAAATATATACTGCTTTTAAAATAAAATTTGTTTTCAGTCATTGCACGTCGTAAAAGTTTCAGATCACGTTGGGTACGTACGTAAATATATAAAAGCTATGCTGCATTGATGCAAAATGTTGTTGCTGATGCGTGGTTACCAGTTACTGTTGTGATGCTAGTACTTTTTTGCTGCACAACAGCTGTGCAAAGTTTGCATTTTTGAACATGCGCTAAATTTCAAACGTTTAAAGCTGGGATCACACGATTGCCGCAATGCACCAATTTTCACACTTTTTAATACCCCAATCGTGTGACCGCACAACCAAATGGCTCATGTACCAATCGAGGACAATATTGTGCTTACTTTTACCAATCAAATGCAACCCTGGTGCGGCAATCGTGTGACTGTTTGCAATGCAACCGCGCGTCAATAAAAATGACAAAAATGCACCAATATTTATTGTGTTCTTGTGCGGCAATCAAACAACACAATACGCGCCAATATTTGCCTTTTTTATTAGATTTACTTTTTTGTGTTTCTTTTAGTAGGTAATGAAAATAAATATGGGCATTTCTCCAGAAATGTCAACCACAGCCAAAAAATTCAAAGTCTATAAAAGTATGTTGTTTTAACATATTTTTATAGGGAATCTATCAACTTTTAAAAATGTAAACAAATTATACATTAAATCATAACACACTTTGAAATATTCAAATGCAAAGTCGAACAAGTGCAAAAGTTCTGTTTTGAACATTTGTATTGCACGTTTTGTTTTGCTAAATGATCTTAATGAGAAACATTATGCATTGACAATTGCTTTTTAAATCTCGGTTTATATCCAAACAATATAAGAAAAATGCAAACGGAACGATGCGATAGCCAGTTACGGCAATTATTTTCTTTGCTTTACCCTATATTTCGATGTAGCGTGCGACATTGAAAAAGAACATTTGTTATCAGTGCGTCGAGGGTATTTGTACAATGCTCATCAAATATTAGTAACAAACAGATATTTTTGTTGCAAATTTAATAAAAAAAATTTTGCTGGAAAATAATCAGTGCTTTTCTCTTGGTACTTATTTTAAATTTGTAGCGTGCGACATCGTAAGTGTAAAATGCATTAATTCAAAAAAAATTTTTTTCTAAAATATCTTTATTTGCGATGGCCAATAACTACAAGCAGCAAGATAGCTTATTTCATTATAAAAAACTTTATTTGAGAATAGCAATACTATTTTCAGTTAAGTTAGTTTTTGTTCTATATTTGTATTTTTCTTTATTGAAGATATTTTTTTTAAGTTTATAATTTTTGGTCGGAAAATAAATATATAAAATGTATTTAAAATAAAGTAGAATCATCTAACGGATGTCTTATTACATAAAAAGTAAAAACGTAAACATAAAAGTAAGATGGAACAAAATGTCGCATGCAACATGTAGCGTGCGACGGTGATTAAAATTAAATTAAAAATATGCTACACAATATTTTTGAATCAAATAAAAAGCATTATTAAGATACATCAATGCATAATATTTTAAAATTAGTCGCATTAAAATATTTCATCAGGTTTCGCTGAAATCAGTGTTTGAACTGTTTGCCGTAAAAGCGACTTCTGTTTTTGTCGCATGCAAATGCCTTGGTTTTTTTTAATTTTCTTGAAAACGCACAATTGCTCAAAACCAACATTTAGCACAAATTATGGAGCTAATCAAGAGCTATGTTTCGCCTTTTGTCAAAATAAAATTAATGTTTTGGTATATGTTTTTTTCACTTTTAAGGCGTACGAATGTCGCATTCGACATTAGAGAAATGCCCATATGTATGTTTTTATTTATTTTGCATTTAAATTTTTTTAATTAATTATTTTAAGTTTGTATGTTTACAAGCATATTGAGCTGTTCTGTGCGAATATTTTTAAGATATTTCTATTCGAACCTAAACATACGAAATTGTTAATTGTTAATTTTTGGAATATCTTAAAAAATTAAATAAAACTATTCAACAATAATTTGTTTAAGTATATGATTTGTATCATTTATCATTTAATTTTGTTCAATGAACAATCTAACAAGAACTTTCAAACAAATAAAAAAGCTACCACAACAGCTATTTTCGCAGTTAATATACATAAGTAAGAACAATCGTGTGACTGTTCTGCGGCAATTGTTGTAACCATTTCGCTTTGTACCAACTAGCGGCAATTGAATTTGTATAAAACAGGGTAATCGTGTGATTTAAGAAAATTTGGTTGGGGCAATTTCATTATTGTGCGTCAATAAAGCACAATAATAATTGTGTCATATTGGTGCATTTGCGGCAATCGTGTGATCCTAGCTTAATAAGCAAATATAAAATAATAATAAAAATGTTATAGCCGGTTCACATTTATTGTATTTGTATTGTATTACATGTATTTGTCAGATGACAAATATATGTCGTGTACGGTCGCCTTAAGAAATTTAAATTTAATTATAAAAATGCATACACACAAGTATAAACCAGTGTTGCCACTCTGTGGGTAATTACCCGAATTTGGTATAATTTTTACTGTCGTGGGTAGAGCGCGGGTAATTTCTCTTAGGAGTAATTCAGGTGTAATTTAAAAAAATAACTTAAGATACCTAAATAAAATCCAGATTTGATTTCAGTGATGACATTTATTTCTTTTTAAATATTGTTGATAAAAAAAAATGCACAGTCTTCTACACCAGAGTCTCGGTTTCTTTTTAAAGAAATTCTTCAATCATTTAATATATATTTTTAAAATTCGGTAATGAATGTCGCAAAATGGACTCTAAGATTTGGATAAAGATGACTATCATAGTGATTAAGAACCTCAAGTTTATTGAAAAAAGTTATTCAAACTAAAAACTAGCCTGGCGAAAGATATGTTTCCAATATTTCAACTTTATAATTAGTTTTATTTTTATCTGGCAACTTTTTACTGGTTAAGTTTGAAGAATATTTACCGCCCTTATTCTGAATTCATACGACTTATGTCTAATTGACATTATTTTAACTTTTCGTATTTGAATCATGAAGTTGCCTATAAAAGTTGCGAAAATCGATGGCTGATTTTTAAAGTAAATTTGGACAATTTGGTGGCGTTGTTGAAGCATGAATCTATTCATGATGATGTGCCTGAGAAAAAAGTGAGAGCAGTATGACAGTTCCCTTGACAGATAACCTTTCGTTAGCTCTATCGGGCTTAAAAAGCACCAATTATAAAGGAATGGCAATGCGCGTTTTGAACCTTCCCCAAATGTGGAAGTTAAACTTATTATTTTAAGAGTTTTATTTTAAGTTTTATTAATTGCTTTTAAGTTTTTAATGTTACAATTGTTAATTTATTTTAAATTACAATAAGAATCTCAAAAGTTTAACTAATACTGATCTTCTTTCAATTTGGTTCTTTGGATTAAATAAAACTTCAATTTTATATCAGGTGTAATTTTATATAAATCGGGTAATTTTGCTTCATCTCAAGTGTAATTTTGAATTTTGTTGGTGGTAACACTGGTATAAACGTTGTCTTTCTTGCAGCCAAAACACCTACAACATTGAAAAAAGTTGGGAGTCAGCTGATTGAATTTATCTGTACGGCAAATAAAAGGAAAATAAATAATTCGTTGATGGTGCTGGTTAGCTTTGCGACAGAATAGAAGCAAATGAAACATTGAGACACCCAAATTTCTTTAATGTGTAGTTTTTCGTTGGAAAAAAGGTTAACGCGTAATGAATGTATCTATTTAGTTTGATTTTTTTATATGTATGTATGTATGTACATATACATATGCTTTACTGTTTATATTAAACAAAGTATATGTAGGTGTGTACATCCACTTGTATTTTCAATAAAAAATAAATTTTTGAGAACAAATTTGTTATTGTTTTTATTGTGAGAACCATATAACATGTTGAAATAGACATTTTGCATGGTTTTGGGAAATATTAAAACATGGTTGAAAAGGTTAATTGCGTTTTTCTTCTGAACATAATAATATGTTTGAGACAATAATAAGTAAAAAACATTATGTCTGAACATATATTGTTACTTAAGACTTTTTGACACAATCATAACCACAAACACTAATGATAGTGTGCGATTGTGATTTCATCAACCATGTTTTTTCTTTGCGTGTAACACTCAATTTACATGATGAATTTTATGACGTCCAATTTTGGACGTCATTTTTTTGTTTGGTAGCAAGTGGTGTAGAGAAGAAAGATGGGTAGAAAAATAGACATGATTTCTGTTTTCTCTTCCTCTTTCTTCTCTGCACCGCTTGCTATCAAACAAAAAATTACGTCTAAAATTTGACGTCATAAAATTCGTCATGTAAATTGAGTGTAAGTTTTGAACATGACGAGCCAGAAAAGCAGCACCTTTTAGAAAACCAAGCGAAGCAGAAACCAATAGGTGGCCTATCTTCGCAAGAACTCCTTGTGACCCCGGAGCGGAATGAAGTGGTAAAATCACCGGTGAGGGGAGATGACTCACCCCTCGATAGCATCTATAGCCAACGAGTCCAAAATGATTTAGAAAGATAAGCTCAGAAAGTCGAATATAGCCTTTGACGGGACTAGTGATCCATTGAAGTCTATAGAGCATGCTGAAGAATTCGCCCACATGTACGGTGTTGATCTGGACCAAATTGTTTTTAAATATAAAATGAAATTTAAACGACAGTTTGGTATCAATAAACGTATACAATTTTTAGAGCTGATAGAAAAGGTTATGCCGGTGAAGTTGTAATCTACGTTAAAAATGGTTTAAGGTGCACAATAAAATGCAAGTCTGAAGTAAGTAACATAATATAAGTCATGAAAATATCAATCTTGTTGAAAAAATTTTTATTGAGTTTTACAATATTATTGGCAGTGTGTATAGGCCCAATCGTCATATTAAAATTCTTAAATTTATAAAAACGTTGGAAGAACTAACTACAGCTTATGACGACATCGTGATAGCTGGAGATTTCAACACTTATTTGATTAATGAATTCAGCCTTCTTAACACAAATTTTCACAATTTCATCATTAATATGTTTAAAGTAATCTTCAGGGGGTCGATTCTGGTTCTGTGAAACTGTGAAATGAAAACTTTTTTCACATTTTCATAGAGTTTCTGATTCTCGTTTAGTCAAAAAATGATAAATAAATTCGAATGTTTTCATATGAGAAGAACAAATGGAATGAAACAAATTGTTTTCACATTTTCACTGTAATGTGATTCTTGTTCTGTGTAACAGTGCAAAGAAGTGTCACAAACTTTTCATTTATGCCATATTTTTACACTTTCATTTTAACGGTGAAAAATAATTTAAATTAAATTATTTAGAGAAAAATATGGACATTGCTAAAGATAAGCAATAATTTAAAGAAATAAAAATTAAAATCTTCTAAAAAGATTCATATTACAGATTTTTAACTTATTATATTCATATAAAATTCCAATTTTTTATTATATGTATAACTACAAAACATTACTGACGAAAAACGTTAATAATGTTTTCTTACATTGTACCATTCCGAATTTATTTCGATAATTCCATTAAAACTAATAATCCTAACATTTTTTAAATTAATTATATTTTTTGTGTATTTGTATAATTTTACACTTGATTAAATGACAAAGTAGATATGTAATAACCCTCGGCGGTGAAGAATATAGGTTTAGCGACGGCTTAAAGTAAATTTAAAGCCGCCTACAACATGTTTATGATTTATATTTAATAACATATTTCTAAATAAATCTTTATATGGCCTTTTATTTGTTAATGATTTCACAATTTTTTGGGCTTATGGTCGTTTTTTAAAGTTTTTGTTTAACTTGCAATGAATGTATGTTTGGGTGGAACCTTGCAACTCAATTTGAAGCAGATATGTTCAATTGACTGAGCTGAAATTATGTACACACGTTCAGTTTGGATGACAAAGCATTGTAAGCCATGGTGGAATAAGTAGGTGGCATCGTTACGGCAACAAATACAACATTACAACAAAATTGGAAATTACATCACCGTTTACGTCAAAAAATACTTTCAACAAAAATCAAAGCGTGCCGTTGAACGTGATGAAATAAATACATTTTTAGCCAATTTTTATACTATTATAGTCAATACCTTATTTATTTTAATTAAAAATTATCAAAAACTTTATTAAAATACAATAATCTCAGCACAAAACGTGGACTTTTTGTAAACATAAACAAAACTTTGACATAAACCTAGACAAACAATGCAGGAGCAAAAAAACGTCATCTGGCGTAGTGCTGCCACCTGTTTATTTCACCATGTTGTAAACTATGAAACGTCATTCTAAATCAAACATAGTAGCACAGCCAAAATGGCGGTCTAGCTATTTGTAATGCAATCATATAATATAGGTTTCAAATGAAAAGGCTTGCTAAGAATAACTCGAAAGCTTAAACGAAAGAAATTAAGGCTCAGGCCAACGATGTCGACAAGAACATTTCTTTCGTATATTTGTTTTAAAAACAAAAACAAATTTTAGTTTTTTACCTGGCGTGGCAGTAACTTTTACTTGAAAATTTTACTAGCAACTAATGGAGGCATTACCTTATTTATAATTCATTGTCCAAATTTGGAATTTTTGTTGCAGAAATTCATGATTTTATTGGTGAAATGAGTTCCGCTCCCAAATTTTCTCACCACTCTCACAAATAAACTCAAGAATTGCTGCAACAAAAATTGCAGGTCTGGACCGGCACAATGATATTAAATCTTGCCAATTGTGATTACACAATTTACACGATGTAAAAAATTGTAGCGAAATTTACTTGTGTAGAAAAACAAGTAAATTAAATAACTTGATGTGATTGATTTTAACTATTAAAAAATAAATTAAAAGTAGAAAACTTTTTCAAAAACAAGCTTTTATTTTAATAGCCTAAAAAGAAACTTTCACTAAAGTCAATAACATTATTTTCGTAGATGTCACTTTTATGCCAAAATTATTTACTGCAATAAATATTTTGAGGCAATCAACCCAAAAAACTCATTTGTCAACTCATTGATTGATTGAACTGCTCTTGTTTTTTGAATAAAAATTTGTTTCCGTTAAAAATTGCTGTTGTTTTTATATATTAACACATTTTATGTACAATTTTTTCCTTTCCTATTTCTTGCGCGCACTTGGGCAGGACATTGGGGCCAACCTCTTTCAGATGCAATATCGTTCATGAAAGAAACCCAAATGCAACAAAATCGGAATTTTCGGTTTACTCATTATTTATTTTAAGTTAAAAATATTTACCATGTATAAAAAACAACAAAAACTCTTTTACTGAAAAAATTTATATTGTATAAAACAAGAGGAGCCATAAAAATTAATTTTTTCCTCTCTTCAAAAAAACTCTTTTAGCAAAAATAAATGCTTGCAGCTCAAGCATTAAAAAAACTCGTTTGCGGCTTAGCGCCGTTTCAAAATCCTAAGCTTCGATATCTGCATTTGACTTTTACATTTTATTAATATAGTTACAAAAGTTTCACAGCTACAATGGAATGAAACACTTTTTCATTAAAAGAACGGGAATCGCATTTTGTGTAAATGTGAAGTGCTAATGTGAAAAGTGCTCATGAATACGAAAATGAAAAGGTTTTTTCATTTCACAGTTTCACAGAACCAGAATCGACCCCCTGATAACTTTATAAAAGTATTTTTTTTTGTTTGTTAATATTTTTCGGCATTAGGTCATGAGTTAAAACCAAATTTTTAATTAAAAAATATAAATAAATTTTGTTTAAAAATTCAAATTTATTTTATTTTATTATCCAATATTTCGGTCAACTTTGTTGACCATCTTCAGAGGTTATTTTAAAATAAATAAACGAAAATAAAAATGAAAACAAAAAATCACTTGCTTGAGCTGCTGTTCGTTCAGCTGTTGACAAAAGCTTTCAGCTGAACAGCAGCTCAAACAAATGATTTTTTGTTTTCATTTTTATTTTCGTTTATTTATTTTAAAATAACTCCTGAAGATGGTCAACAAAGTTGACCGAAATATTGGGAAATAAAATAAATTTGAATTTTTAAACAAAATTTATTTATATTTTTTATTTAAAAATTTGGTTTTAACTCATGACCTTATGCCGAAAAATATTAACAAACAAAAAAAAAATACTTTTATAAAGTTATCAGAAGATTACTTTAAACATATTAATGATGAAATTGTGAAAATTTGTGAATTATTTAAGGGTAAAAATAAAAACATTAAGCAGAAATCGTGGCCGGTTGTACAGTTCATGTTGGCCGATTCTACATTATACTCGGTTTGAGGTATGTTCAGTGGATTCTTTGTGATTAATGAAGTGATTTAGTTATAAAAATGTCAATTTGAAGTGATTAACAAATATTTTCTTTGGTTCTACTGATCTAATATATAATTTTTTTTGTACACTAAAAGCGATTGTGAAATTGTACGCCAAAAAAAGTTTTTGTTTCCAAAAATATGTTTTTAGACGAGTTTTTTTCGGAAAATCGATGGTTAAATTTGTTTTTATGTTTACAAATATTTTCAAAAAAAATAATTGGGGTGACTCGAACACTTTTTGCTTTATAAGCCGTCCAGCCCATGCCTATTTAACACAACACTTTGTTTCTGCTCACTTTTCTACACAAGCAGACCCGATATATTTTTCGTCATTATTGATCATCAATCATTTTAACAAATAGAATATGGGATTGTTTATTTCTTTTTCTGAATTACATACATATGTTATGTTTCAATCAACCAACCAAAAATGTATGTGTTTTGCTTAAAGTGTTGTTGTTTCTACAACAAAAAAGTTTGTACATCGTTTTTATAACCTCCACCACCACTAGTGGTGAATGAGGGTATTTCTAGTTTGTCATTCCGTGAGAAACTTTTTTATTATTCTTCTCAGACCATATAAAATATATATATTCTGGCTCCTTGAGTAATTCCAAGTCGATTAAACCATGCCCGACCGTCTACTGAAAACAAGTTCACTTTCGAATAAACTCAAAGGAAAAGAACAATGTTGGTGTCAAATTGGGACTGACAGCAACATCGGCTCAGTAGGAAAAGGGTAATGAATCCAATTGTGGAACCTAAAAACCACCCTAAAAAATTGATAATTTCGTTACAAAAACGAGCATGCACTGATTGATGTTAAATTTTGCACAAATTTGATCCATATGACTAGAAATCACAGAGTACCATAGGCCCTATTTAAAGCCTACTCTAGGAAAACTCTTTAGTAACCGTAAAACCATACCGAATATTGTAATAAATACAGCCCACTCCTGAATTATTCTAACTGTCGGTGGAGGGTATAGAAGATTCGGCATAGCCGACTATAGCACTCTCGCTTGTTTTTACCTATTTTTGTCTTTTCATCTTGTTTATTGTTGTACTTTTTGATGCGTTCAAAAATAGACTGTATATTTTTTTTTACATAAAGAAGTGTTGCTTACAAAAAAACGACCACATTAAAGTGCGTAATATATTTCAGACAAATGTCATTAAACCTTGAAACGAATAAGGCGTATAATAGGATATTTTTGTAGAGTTTTCAACGCAAGCCGTCGCATTTCACACGAAGGCAAGTTAGGTACTGAAGTTCGCCAGGGTTGCATGATGTCACCACTGTTATTCAACATTGTAATGACCTATGGCATGTCGGGCAACAGAGGCGTTTCCTTGAGACTTCAAGATAGGCTAGATGATTTGGAGTATGCTGATGATATCTGTCTTCTGTCTCATCGGAACTCTAATACGACCATCAAATTACAACGTCTCACGGAACTGGCTTAGAGCGCAGCAAAAAATTTGTTTTTAAAAGTTTATTAAAATGAATATGTGTATATTATATAAAAAAAACTCAACAATTAGGTTAAATGAAATATAAGATGAGTTCAATATAATTTAATTTTTTTAAATAAGCAATTTTTGATTTCCTTGTGAGGCAAATTTAGATAGTACAGTCTTTCTTCTGTCATTGTTGAACTGAGCCATGTTTTTATTAGACGACGGGAAGGAAATGACCTCTCTCTCTCGTAGCATTACTGACGAGTAGGGCAAGTTTTTTATGGCATATGCCATTTTTGCCATTTCTTCAATTATTTTTTTAAAAAGCAATTTTTGGTCCAGCTTGCCAAAGAATACCCTTTTTGCAACCTAGAAAAAATCTATTCGAAATGCTAACTGAATAATGTAAAAATCAGACTTAAAAAGTACTTTCAATGCACAAACGAAAGGGATTTCTATGAATGAAAACTTTGGCTTAATTGACAGTGCTAAGGAAAATAATACAAGATGTCATTAAAAAAGATTTTGTTAAAAAGTTTAAAAAACGTTTTAGATCGTAATACGTGTGGTAAATTATTCAATACTCCTGAAAAATCTATATGGCTTGGCATTTCAATTTTAAAAATGTGTTTTAATCGATTTTCTCACAATTTTGTTTTAATGAAAGTGAGACGGATTAATATATTGACAACCTTTCCCCATCTGAACTTTTAGTGTTTAAATATGCTCCAGTAACATCTTGCGATGTTGAAAGAGTGTTTTTATACCCTTCACCGAAGGTAGAAAGGGTATATATAACTTTGTCATTCCGTTTGTAATTTCTACAATATGGATCCTACACCCTATAAAGTGTATATATTCTGGGTACTTATGAAAAGCGAAGTTCAAATCCGGTTGTCCGTCTGTCTGTTGAAATGGGTTTTCCGAAGCCCCCAGATATCGACCCCTTTGCGCGAAATTATCGTATATGCCAATTTTTTTGAAATTTAGTTTTTGATGCAATCTTGTTCTACATTCAAAGAGACGTCACCTGGCAAAATATTGTAGGCGAATTTCACTTCGTCTTATCTTATCTAAGCACATATATTTTCATTTTTATTTTGCAAGTGAAAGCAGAAAAAAGTAGAAAAATGGCTGTCCTGTAAAATTTGGTATTTGTAACATACGATAATTTCGCGCAAAGGGGTCGATATGATGGGGACTTGGTTGGGGTATCTTTATGTCAGGTATTCTTATTATAATTTTGCTATTGAAATTCAGCCAGATCGGTCCACAAATGGCTGAGATATGACCAAAAAACCACGACTACCTCTAATTTTTTCCAAAAATCCCTTGTGTTTGTTGTATTTTTATTACTTTTTGCTGTATATCTGGGGAACGACAAAAGCCAAAGTTTCCAAATTAGGTACACACATTAAGGTTGCCAATACACACCATTCTACAAAATGTGGGCGGAATTGGAGAAGTGGGCGTGGTACCTCCCATACAAAAAATAAATAAAAATTGTATAAAAACCAAAATTTTAGGGCTGCCATATGTCCTATAGATATGACTTATATACCAAAATATCAGACATTTTTAGAAGAACATATTTTATAAAAAACTCGGGAAAATCGGTTCAGATACAAAAAAGTTATGACCAACATTAAATTTTTTTTTTCAAATACCCACTTTTGGGAACCATAGATCTCCCCGAGTCCAAGCTTTATAACTAAAGTAAATGGTAAATTTCTTCTTCAACACGTCGGTATATAAATCTGCCAAATCGGTTAAAAAATGGCTGAGTTATAACCGAAATACTGAATCCCCAAAAATTACTCTTTTTTATAATTGAATTTTTTAAAATATATATTTACAAGTATATATAAATGTTTATATACGAAACTTAAGTAAATGGTAAAATTCTTCCTTAACACGTCGGTATAATATCAAAAATCGGTTAGACAATGGGTAATTTATGAGCAAAATACTCAAAAAATGGGCTAAAAAACATCAAAATTTTTATAAAAACCTAAATTTTAGGGCTGCCATATGTCCTATGTATATGACTTATATACCAAAATGTCGGAAATTTGTATGATTTATAACCGAAATACTGGGGTCTAATCACCGCATACGATATCGAGCAAAATTCATCGAAATTATTTATTTTGGTATCTTGAAACTCGATATCGAATGAAATGTATTGAATTTGAAATAATAGCATTCGACATCGAGTAACTCGACATTACATTTATCGAGTTTTCATTCGATACGCCAGTGTCTATCGTATGCAAAAAAATTCAATAGTTTATTCGATACGATAGTGATTAGACCCCTGAATTCCCGAAAATTACTCTTAACTAACTGTAATTTCTACAATATTGATCCTACATAAAGTATATATATTCTGGGCCCTTATGAAAAGCGAAGTTCAAAACCAGTTGTCTCTTATTTAAAAAAAAAATTACCAGTTTTATTTAGTTTTTGTCTAATTGCTATGTATTCTGCTCGCAAAATGGTGAAGGGTATATAAGATTCGGCACAGCCGAATATAGCACTCTTACTTGTTCATTCATAGAACTGTTTTATGTGATAACAGGAGATTATCAAGGGGGTTCTAGAAATCGAAGACGCAAAACTCGAGAATTTTAATCGTCGTTTTTTAATAAGATTTCCCTAACAAAAAAATTTTATATTATAAAAATATTTCTTTATTAAACAGAATTTTATAACAAAAATTAGATTAAAAGTGTATCAAAAACAACTTCCAAATTCTTGCGTTTTGCCCCAGTATTTTTTTTTTTTTTGACAATTTGAAGAAACATACTATTGTACTTACAATACAAATTTAATAAAATAAATGTTTCTTAAATAACATGTTTATTTTTGACATTTTTCGTGCCATTTTTTTATACTTTTTCGTGTCATTTTGCCAGCCATTTTTAACCATTTTTCGTGCCATTTCAAATTTGCATTGAAACGAAAATAAGAAATATTTTTCTTAGATTTCGGTAGATATCTTCATCACAGTTTATTAAAGCATCTACAACGTTATCTGATAGATTTTCAGATATTTTCCATGTTTGTTGCAAATGCAACAGTTCAGACTCAAGTTTAGATGTTAGTAGGTGTTTATCTATCTCTTTCATCAAACATAATCAGCTCATCAGCTAAATAGTTGTGATTTTAAAAGTTTTGTATCTGTATTTGACTTGTTTACACTTTGAGGTAGAAGTTTAGGTATGTTCAATACATTTAGGATATCTATTGGGAAACGTGTTTTGAGATCTTCTAAAATAAATTCAATAAGAGGAATGTAACCTACAACTCAGCAGTAATCTTCAACATTTTGAATGTGATTGGAACCTCGATTTGAACGCAGATAACTTTAACTTTTTCAAAAATCGCTTTAAATAGTTCTTCGGCTTTATTTATTTTCTCTTCAAGGCACATGATTTAAGTTTTGATAAGGCTTGATCCTTTTTGAAGATCTATCGTGCTCTTGTAAAATGATACTAAGCGGCTGTGATACAATAAGTAACACACTTAATATGTCTATTCCGTAAATGAATTCAAAAGTACTAAGCGAGTTCCTTAATATAAGGCTTTTGATGAAGTATCTCTGCCTTTCCACTTAGATATTTTTTCCAAAGCAGAAAAACTTTAGTATGCGAAGCCAGATTCCAATACTTTACTTTAGTGTTTCCGAGAAAAGACATTTTTTTATTCTTGTGACGCACGCAGGAAAACTTTATTCAGCGAAGCCACCTGCCGCGTCCTACTGGAGGAGAAAACCCGTAAGTACGGCCGCAGGCCGCCACGCAGAAAAACTTTAGTATGCGAAGCCAGATTTCAATACTTAACTTTAGTAAAAGGGAAAATCATTACCTTTTAATTATAAAAATAAGAAAATTATTAATCAATGTAAAATGCAAAAGTTCTTCAAAACTGAAATGAGAGATAAAGCCATTTTCTAAAATTACTTATGTGAGCTAAGGCCATGATGGCTTTATCTCCCATTCAAATGGACAAAAAAATAAAAGACTTTATCTCCCTTTTGAATGAGAGATAAAGCCATCATGGCCTTATCTCCCATGGTATTAAAGCACCCCATCAATATGATGTACACTTGTTGCAAAGTGTTAAATTGAGTCGTGACGGTCCAACCATCTTGTCTCGCATAATGTAGAGAGTTTGGCTCGCAAATACTTTGCTAAAACTGCGTTTCGCTTGGTATGATATTTAAAAAAAATTGTCGTATCTTTAACAAATGATACAACTTATAGTATTAAATGCACTTTGTTGCTTTTTAAATTGAGTTGTTTGATTTATGGGAATAGCAAGGAGTTTGTTTTGCATTTGTCCAGAATTTTATAACAGCTCCATTTTCTGATGACATCAGAGAACACCCATCTGTTCCATTTCCTACACAATTTTTTAGGTCAAGACTAAAATTTGTCAAAGCTTTTAGAACTATTGATGATAGTGCCTTCGCATTAATTGACACATCAACGTCATTATCAATATCCTTTGAAGCCTCTTCAAATGCGTTTACAACAAAGCCAATAAATGCTTTCCTAACAACTTTTTGTTGTATGTTGAAATATCTTTAAGGTAAGGAAATCTGGGATTTCCCCGACAAATCTGTGTTTTCGCCCAAAATTATCGAATAGAATTTTGATTCATATAACACATACATACATAAATATTGCATATACTAAGGCTTATTAATAATTCAACCGCACGCATTTTCAAGTCAAACGTTTATTCTTTGGATATAGATGGCACCTGCTGGGATTGAATGTAGAATAATACGTATTTGAATACAATAAACTAGATGTTTCATTGGAAATGTCTAATAAATAACTATTAGAATTAAGATTTGGATACTAATAGAAAATTTCGTTAGATTCAATAAAAAAAAAAAAACAAAAAAAAGCCTAAAATTCCTAAAATTTTGTACATACATATAAAAAATATTATTATTGAAAATTCTTATATTATCGAGATAAACCTAACATATTTTTATAATTTAGGGGGAGAAATTTCCTTATTTCCCCCCCCCCCTGAATCCACGCCTGGTCATATTGAATACCATATTCGTCAATACAATGAACTTTTTAATTGAATAGGGAACAACAACCGTTTTTGTAAATATTAATATTGTTAATTACAATTAAGTTGAAACTCAATAAATATTTTCAACAATATGTTTGTTATATTGAATAAAATATTTGTTAACAATTAAACATGAATTTCTATTAAGAGTTTGCCGTATTAACAAAATAGTTTATTGTTTATTATTTGAATAAGAAATTGCATTTAAGAGTTGTTGTTTCTTTTTAATTTTTTAGTAAAAAATATTAAAGGTCACATTACAAAAAACTTTTTCAGCAACAGACTTATCCCTGGATGCACTAGAAAGTTGTGGCATCACCACAAATCGAGACTCTTTTTTTTGTTTTTAAAGTCTTTGCGTTCTTTTGTACGGTTTCCTACTGCATTTTTTTAACTTTCTACATGACTCAAAATCGTTGTTTATTTTTCCATTCACAATTCCTAATATTTTCCAAGCCATTTTCTATTTTTGACAGTGTCTACATCTTTAAAAAAATATTTATCGCAAACAAATACATCGTTTTTATAACGATAACTAAATATGTTGTCATCGCTAAAAAGTGAAACGTTTTGTAAAATTTCCAAATTGCCAGGAAGCCTAGCTCTTACCTCGTAAATAAAGTTTTTGGCCAAACGAATGCAACTTTCTTTTATCACTTTTTTTATCATTTGATATCTTAAAATCTTTACAGGCTTTCTCAAAATTGTAATCCAAATAGCAAAGCTCATCTAAATCATCCTCTATACCTATAATCGTAGTTTTAAAAAATGGTAGAATGCACTAACGAAAAATTGAAAAAGCACCAAGTTAGTGTTTTTTCTAGGTTTGGCGCTAAGGATAAAATTTTGGCATTTTGAGACATTAAAAGCACAATAAATAGTGCCAAAAGCACTAAGTTGGCATCGCAGCCAAAAATATATGTAGATTACTTAAAAGGCACTTTAAAGCACTGTGAGAAAATGTTAAAAGCACTATAAATACCCGCTTTTCAAAAACGGGTATTTAACAAAATTTCGGGTATTGCATAAGCAAAAAAGCACCAAAAAAATACCCGAAAGGCACCAAATACACTTACACTAATGGTGTGTGTTTCTCTATTATTGTTTATTGTTTGATGAACTCAAATTCATACATATTACAATAAAAAAAACCTGAGCGAAGTTAAAAAACACACTAATCATTCGTGTGTTTCTTGACTTTCTTATTTTGTTAAGTGAAGAGGAAAGTTAAAATTTTAACAAAACAAGTAATAAAATGAAATGGTTGTAATAAAAGTATTTTTTATAGCAAAAACAATAACAATAATAATTAATTTTTTTTAAATTTCTAAGCTAATCCCGCGAAGCTCTTTGCTTGTCACTTTATTTTATTTAACACTAGCGGGCCTGCTTCAACTTTTAATTCTAGTTTCTTACAATCTTAGACTATGGATCATCGATTATGATAAGATCAATCACCAATGACGTCCAAAGAGAAAAGAGAAATGATAACAAATTGCTATTTGCATCACTCCGTGCAATGCTCTCCAATACACAAACGACCAAAATGTATTCAATACTATTGAATGCTGTATGCGGTACAAAAAATGCCTGCGGCAAAAACACACTCACTTCACATACGCACCGCACACACATGCGTTATCGGATTTCAACCAAACTTTATATAAACCATATATGGGCCACTGCCTACGTAGTGTATAAGTTTGGTTGAAATCGCACGACGCGTTTATGATTAGTTCGGCGACGTACATATAGGGACTTATTTTTATATATATAGATTAAGTTTTATTTTCTTTGTTTTGATATTTTTTGAGAGCTAGTTCAGATAAACTAAAGATAATTGTTATCAAAATTGGAGATGATACAGTATTACACGGATAATTACCTCGCCAAAAATGCCAATATTTTTGGGTGATTTATTAAATTAATTAAACGAATACGTTTATTAACTTTGATGTATGAAAAAGGGTGACTGGAATTTTAACATGTATCAGCTAAATCTTATCTGCAATCAATTTTATCCGTAATGCTTTTTGAGATGTTTTAACAAAAGCGTACTCATTCATACATATAGTATAACCCGGTTAATTACCCCACGCTTAAATGCCTTTCACGCCTTTTTACCTTGAGTTTTAAATCCCGTTTATTTTCTTCCATTTTTCAAACAACGTTTAATTGCCTTACGCTTAATTACCAAATTCGGGTAGTTGCCTTAAAAAGTAAACTCCTATAACAAAATTACACCTAAATTTTATTCGTTTAATTGCTTCAATACTATTTGACAACAACAAAGCAAGAATTGCAACCAAGTTTACACGTTAACAATTTAACAATATGCACTAAAAATTAAAAAAAAAATTCATGAAAATACAAAAAAAAATATGCTTTATTTAAAAGCAAAATATTCCACAATTTAATATTGGCATTAAAATAAACTTTATTCTGAGCTGGTTAAGTTGAATATTATCTAGATACAGCAAATATATGAGATATTTTGTCTTAAAGGAAAGGTCGCTACATTTTAAATTATATTGACATTTAAAAGGATAAAATTGCTTGAATATTTTAGGGACTGATATTTGAATGGAAGCTGTTTGCTTAAATCTGAACCGATTCAACCATATTAATGTGCAGTAAGATATTTTGGGGCAAATTTAATTTAAATACGACGGACATGATCTAACACAGGGTCTCCACGTGAGATAAGATATAAGATTTTTATATCATCAAACGTCAAATTCAATCGCAGAGAGTATTATCTTACGTGTAGGCTCTCAAATAGTGTTAATATTAATATTATAATAAATATTATGAGACAGTTGTTATGAGAAATCTTATAACAACAATCTTATAAGATGAGCTGTCAAAAATACATATACATACATACATATAAAACAAAAAAAGACGCATTCATAAAATTGTTTAGTGCAAATAGTGAAAATCTTGTGATAAATGTTTAAAAAAACGATATTTTTATCTAAAAAAATAGAAAAAACTAAAAAAAATAATAAAAACGACACAAGTTTACTGTACGAGAATCATTTAATTATGAAATCTTATAACATACGTGTTCCCCTTGTTTAAGATTAAGATTAACATGAAGAAATTTGTTCTCTCATTCTGCCGACGTTCTCTCACATATTATATCAGATATTATCTCAGGTGAAGACCCCATGTAAGGGTTTATAGACATAAAAAAAGAATTTTGCGTAGGGACTTACTACGGTTTCGTTCTTATGACAATTAAATCGTATTTACAAAATTTAATCAAATTATCTAAAAACTGCTCCTTTTATATTTATTTATTTATTTTATTTTATTTTCTTTTTTTGCACGCCAATGCTACAAGACCAGGTCTCTTTAACAGCATTGGGAAAATATTGTTAATAAATACATATGTACATACATAGTTTCAATTAAATATTAAATATTAAATTAAATATTCCGCATAAGGTTTACATGGACAGACAACCAGCCAGATGGACACGAAAATATCAGTTTTAAAAGTGTTTCCAGATGTCTATGTATTCGCATATTTAACTTTTTTCCCTTAATTATTTCATTTGAGGGATTTCAAGTCAAGTGACCCAATTTTGAAATCGATGTCTTTCGATTTGGATGAAATTTGCACCAAGGTTAGTTCTATTGGATAGTAGTTTAGAACCAAATTCAACAAGATCGGTCTAAAAGTTTCTGAGTTAGTGGGGGTCAGAGTTAGACATTTTGGACACACAGGTGTTCTTTTTTATCCATGTAACTTATTACCAAGGCCCGGATTTTTATGCAAATGCATATTTGTTGTCGTCAGTCTGAGATCAACATAAACTTCATATCTTTTCGAATCAAGAAATTTTAAATAAAATGGCATCGATTTGTTATTGCATATTTTTGCACATTATGCTTTAAATGCATATTTTTGCATATATTGCTGGCATTGCATATTTTTGGTGAATTTTTGGGAAAAAATGGGGAAAAAATATTTTGCAAAGCACATCGCGTTTTGTCGCATATTAGGAGAAGTATCCTATAACAACAATGCGGGGAAAGTGGTTGAAATCACTTTTTGTATTATGCTGAAAATTTTAAACAATTCAAGGATGTGATGGAACGATGGTAATGCAGTACAAAAAAAAATAACAAATTTACAAAATATAAAATTTCGGATAATTTTTAAGTCTTCAAATTACGGATTTATCTCTGAGACTATTGTAAAATTAGAGAAATCAAATACATCGAGAATGCAAATTAAATTAATTGATAATGTCATATGTAAGTAGAATGTATGCAGTTATTTATGGGTAACTTAAGTAAACAAATTCGTATCAAACTTGATAAAGTTTTTAGAAATATGAAGGACACAAAACAATAACACAAACTGCTGGCATATTTAATATAAATTTTTACGAAAACAGCGTAGTGGAGAATTAATGTATGTATATGAAAATGAGTATTGTTCTTAATTAATTTTATATGAAGGTTCACATATCTATCTAACAAGTGACTTAATTTACATTATTGTTTTACATTATACTTCGTGTTTTACTATATTTTTACTTCTGCTTTTTTGGTGTACCTTATTTTCGTTAACGAGACTGCATTTTTAGGGGTTTTATGTTATTTTAATGTTTTGTTTATGATTAAAAAATGTGTTATGAAAAATTTAAAGTGCATATTTTTTCAATTTATAGCGCATATTTTTCTATTTTAAGTGTATGTTTTATGCGCATAAAACTCGATTTTAACTGCACAAAAATCTGGTCCCTACTTATTACCTATTGGTGTTAGCTAAATTTGTCCCAAGTAGCTTCGATAGCTATTTGATCAATTTTTTGTTTTTTAAAAAATTTTTTAAAACTTGGTTTTTCAATTTAAAATTTTTTTTTTATCCGGATTGTTTTTTTTGCTCAAAAGAAAGCGTATGTCTTAACAGTTTGGAATAACATTTAACTTTACCGAAAACTTGCTTTGGCTTACAATTGTAGAGTGCAAATTAAATGTATGTAGATCTATTAACCAGAATTTAAGAAATTTTTTTAGTTGTTGAACAAGTTTTAAAATATGCTTCAAAAACGTGAAAAAATTCAGCAATACCTATAGTATGCAAATTTTTCACAAACAGATCGATACCAAATCAATTAAAAGCTCTTAAACGGATAAATATATTGTTTCTGCCTTCATTCGTCGCACAAGAAAAATCATGCAATTGCATATTTACGGTTTCCCTGATCATAAGTTTGTATGTATGGAATCTCAAAAATCATTACAGATAAAATTAAAGACAGCTATTGCTATCTCTTTTGATTTAGGTGATACATGTAAAAATTCCTATGTCTTAACTTTTTTTCATGCATGAAAGTTAAGGTATCTTGTAAACAAATACGTTTAATTACCTAACTGAGATATTTAAACGTATTCACTTAATTACCTCAAAGAGGTAGTTAAACGAATTCTTATAATTACCTTAACGAGGTAGTTAAGCGTATTCGTTTAAATGCTTACCCCGCATAATTACCCAAAAATGTTGGCATTTTGGCCGAGGTAATTCAAAACTGTACAAGCCTATGCTCAGGGAAACCGTAAATATGCGATAAATGAATGCAGAAACAATATTTTTATTCGATTTTTATACATTTTGGTTTCGATTTGTTTGTGAATAATTTGCATATTTAATAGGGTGATCGATCGATCGAAAAGTATTCGACCGGTTTTAACCGGTTATTTAAGTTTTGCCCAAGTCGAATATTTTAAAATGTCCATTTTTCGAATATCGAATAAACCGATTATTTTAGTAAAATGAACCGGTTATTGAAGTAATGTTTAATTTACATACGTTTTCCTTACTTTTGTTATAAATGTACCCGTAATTTAAGTATTTTTCTAATTGAATATTTGGAAAATTTAAACTTTTTATAAAAAATGTCAAAACAAAATGTAACAAAAGTCAAAAAAACATTATGAGCAATGTAAATACAAGTCGCTTATATAAGCGTGTGTTCTTGTAACAAAAGCCAAAAGCAATTCAAAATGCTACAAAAAAAAGGTCAGCTTAAAAAGTAATTATCAGTTTGTTGAGAATCTGGGAATTTATTTCTCATTTTGAGTAAAATTTATTATACAAATCTTCATATTATTCGAATATAACAGAAATATACAAAACAAAAATT
Organism: Pollenia labialis; assembly: GCA_949318255.1. Classification (NCBI taxonomy): domain Eukaryota; kingdom Metazoa; phylum Arthropoda; class Insecta; order Diptera; family Polleniidae; genus Pollenia; species Pollenia labialis. Next base: position 48,806,908 of record OX439141.1, read on the forward strand.
CTGATGGTGAATACCAAATATTCCTGGAAAATATTGAAGGAATGAGACTATATAAAAGCTTTTGAGGATTGTAATTTGACTTAGAATACACATTCGAATTATATGAAAATTTGTATTATGTATATTTTTATAAAGATGATATCTCGAACATGATTTAAAAGACAAAGTTGCTAAAGTGCCCAGAAATAATAAGTTCCAAAGGTTCTTCGATGTCTCGGCTTATTAATCACCTTTAATTAGTCCACAAGGTTGACATAAATAAACGCCAAGTAAAACTTGACCCTGTTCCAAATAGTTTTTAAGAGAATGCAAATAATACTTTACTAAAATATGCTGCCAAAAATGGATGGAAAGCTCTTAAGTAGTTCTAGCATATCTTGATGCTCAAAACTAAAACATACCGGCGGATTCAACGATATGGGAAAATCCATCAGTTTAATTTATGAAAACACTAAGGTATCAAATTTTGATCGACACTTGACAGATATTTCATACAAAAACCAATATGACCATGCTATTCGTTTCTATAATGCAGAAACAGAATAATTTGAAATATGTATATCATCTTGGCTAAGAGGATTTGTTTGCAACTTTTCAAATATATGGCTGAAATTTACTGTTTCATATAGACATGCTTAAACACCAACAATTTAACTGCCTGTTTTTATTGTTGTTTTCTATACAATTTCTCACTCACTCACTTGTTTAAGTTTTCTAAAATCAGGCAGTTTAACTTATTTAAAAAAAATTTGGGAGAATATCTCGAATAATAAATTTATTAAATTCCTATATTTTTGAAACAAAAGAATTGATTTGTTTTAATTCTAATTAATTTTTGTATTTTTATGTATCGAATTAAAACCGGTTAACCGGTAACTATTCGGAATATTCGAAAACCGGTTATTTAAAAAAGTCGAATAATTGATCTCCCTATTATTTAATCTATAGCTGCTTTTATTGCACACATATTTCACATTTTTTCAGGATATTTTAAAACATGTTCAGCAAATAAAAAATGCTTAAAATAATTTGCTTAGCAGATGAATTTTCTGTTGGTTTAATTTCGCCATCTACATTAAATTTTTACTCTACAATTGTAAGCCAAAGCAAGTTTTCGTTGAAGATAAATGTTATCCCAAACTGTAAAGTTTTATACATATATGTATGTACATATATGCAAAAATTAAGAAAAAAAGAAGTTATATAAATTTGTGGTGATACCTATAAATCTAGACGCATCATTTAGTAAACCGATCGAATCAGAAACACTTTTAGGCCCGTTTTCACAACTTACCGATAGCTTAACCAGCCTTATAAAAAGTGTTCCATTATTAAAACTTTTCTTTAACCTAAAGTGAGCGATAAGGTAAATTAAGGTTAATTCTACCTGGTATGGTTAAGTAAAGTTGTAATAATGGAACACTTTTTATACGGCCCATAATATCCGCAACAATAACAAAAACAAAGAAGGCTTAAAACACTCCATAATAAATAACATATAAACAAAAAGGACAACTAACTTTTTTTTATAACAACAATTATAATTATAATTTGGTTTACAAGTGCAAACAATAATAAATAAAACCTGCTGTTTCACTCTGCCGGCTTATTGAAAAGTGCTGCCTACTTGTAATACAGTTTGAAAGTCATTGGTGTATATTGTTTTGGTTTGGTATTGCCATAACAAATAAATCCGTTATTTTTAAACTTGTGCTACCCCAGCGAACATTTTTTCCTCATCTGATATTGAGTTTATAGCCGTTTTAATAAAACTTAATGGTAAAAGCATATTTGTCATATGTTCGTACATTCCACCATCTTCTCCGCAAAATTTATACACTGAACATGCCAAAGCTATCGCATCAGTTAATCGTTCTGCATGTAGTGGCGATTCTGTTTTTGTCTTTGGCGATTTTAATTTACCGTCAATATCCTGGAAATATTTATCAGAAGATAAATATTTTATTCAAACCAAGCAGTGTTCCAATTACGACGAATTCTTTAATATTTTATATGACACATTCTCTTTCAAATTAATGGCGTTCTTAACAAGTATGACAAAATACTAGACTTAATATTTGTAAATTATGTAGCCGATTGTGTTATTAAGCGCTCCTCCCCGATTACATTGCCTAAAGACTGCTATCATCCTACAATTGAATTAGTTTATTCTATTCCGTCTAAAACTGCATGTAATTCGCCGATTAATCATGAGGAAGTTTTTTCTTTTGAACGCACTGACTACAATACGTTAAATAAACTTTTCACGGACACGAATTGGTACGCTTTATTATCGTGCTATGCTGACGTAAATCACATGTGCAAAGTATTTTACGATAAAGTTTATTATTTTTTGAATTTAAGTATGTATTCCAAAAAAAATATCTAAACCATTATCTGGTCCACCATGGAGTAATAAACAGTTAACTCATGCCAAGAATAAAAAAATACATGTTATAAAAAATTTAAACAGTCTGGAGCTGCTGTTGACTATCGCAGATATTCTGTTAGCCGTGCTGAATATATGTACATCACTTAATAAATCATGTTATGAAAACTATATTAACACAATGAATATAATTTTAAACGCAATCCAAAATCGTTTTACAAGTTTGTTAATTCTAAGAAACTAGGTTAGGTTAGGTTCAGAAGGGTTATGTGCCCAAGGGCACACTTCCACTCGGAGACCAGTACGGTCCATTGTGAATCCCTTCAACATGTAGAAAAATAGATAAAGAAGATAGAAAAAGAGAAAGGTTAAGAAAAGAAGTATGAGGTGGATAGAGTCTAGAAAATAAGAAAGTTAGTAGGTACAGTGAAGAACAAATTCCCTCTCTACTGTCCCCTCAACAGAAACAACCGCACTATTTCACTGACAAACCCCAGTAGATCCGCCGGACTACATCCAGCGTAGCACCCCAGTTCGTCGTGAAACCTATTTCCTAGCCACTTCTGTCTGAGACCCTGCATCCTGGGACAATGGCACAGTACATGCTCGATCGTCTTCAGCTCCTCCGAATCCTCGCACAATCTGCAGAAGTCCGGTATGGCGTTGTCCCATCTGCCCGCAAAATCCCTAACCGGACAATGACCCGTCAAGAACCCTATGAGCGTTCTAAGACTACTCCTATCCAATCCCTGTAGAACTCTGGTTGCCCCCGCGTCCAATCTGGGCCATAATGTCCTAGACACCCTGCAATCCACTCTGTCCCTCCAGGACCGGTTAACGTCATCACGGAATTTCTCCCTTATCACACCATAGTAGTAACATAGGGGAGGCTTTACCCCCCTGTCCCTTACAACTAAGTCCAGATTCTAACCCCCTCACGCGAGTTCGTCCGCCACCTCATTTCCCTCAACCATGCAGTGTCCAGGTACCCAACACAGCCTCACATTGAATGCCTCCATGAGTCCACCAAGAGCATTCCTACACCGAGCGACCAGGCACGATCGCACCGTATAATTTGTCAATGCCCTAAGCGCCGCCTGACTATCGACGTAAATTGTCACCACAGATCCACCCACGATGTGTTCCAGTATCACCTCCGTCGCCCTCCAGATCGCTAGGATCTCAGCCTGGAAGACACTGCACTCATCGGGGAGTCTGAATGACCTCTTCACCTCGGTGTACGCGAGTGCCGGTTTCCATCTTGGATCCATCCGTAAATACTGCCCACCCCTCAAACAGTCCATTGGATCCACCAAACTGTGGAACTAAGAATACTAAAATTTTCGTACAACTATGCGCCGGATAAAGTTCCAAGCAATATTTTAATTAAATGTGCCGACGCTATTGCCATCCCTTTAGAAATTATATTCAATGCATCAATAAAATATGGTTATTTTCCTGACATTTGGAAAGACTCTTTCATAGTGCCTTTGTATAAATCAGGAAAAAAGTCGGAAGTGGAAAACTACCGTGGAATCGCCAAACTCAGTATTATATATAAATTATTTGAAAAAATCATCACTGATAATTTATCCTATCAAGTGTATAATTTAATATCCCCTTATCAGCATGGATTTCAAAAGAGGTGCTCTACTACGACAAACCTTCTTCAACTCACAACCGTAATAAATCGTGGATTTCTGAAACAAGAACAAACTGATGTTATATACACTGACTTCAGTAAAGCTTTCGATAAAGTTAACCATTTACTAATTAAAAAGAAATTATATTTTTTCGGTTCACAGACCTCAGTATTAAATTGATTTATTCATATTTAACTAATAGAAAACAAACCTTTCTTTGTAAAAATACCTCTTCCAGACGAATTGATGTTCTCTCTGGAGTACCACAGGGAAAGCACCTTGGTCCGCTTCTTTTTTCACTTTTCATTAACGACTTGCCTTATGCAATTCAATTTTCTAATATTTTAATGTTTGCTGATGATGTCAAAGTTTTTCTAAGTTATTGTCAAGTATCTGACCAACAACGTCTCCAAAATTACTTTAACTCGTTTTATTCATGGTGCCTAACAAATCTTATGGAGTTAAATCTTAATAAATGTAAATATATGCGATTTGTCAGAAATAATCCAATACCTGCACAATATCATCTTGGTGCTAGACAGCTGGAATTGTCCGTCAATTTCTTAGACCTTGGAATTGTGCTTCATCCGAAACTTAATTTTATTTAGCATATTACTATGATAGTAAATAAAGCTAGGGGTGTACTTGGTTTCATCAAACTCTGGGCTAAAGAGTTTAATGATCCTTATGTTACAAAAACTTTGTTTACTGCGCTTGTAAGACCTATTCTAGAGTATGGATCTATAATATGGGACCCTGTTTATAAAAAAACATTCCGATGCTATCGAATCCGTCCAAAAGCAATTCCTCCTCTTTTGTCTTCGTATTCTGCTAGACTTTCTCTTATAAAGCTGCCCACCCTGAAAAGTCGTAGGACTATGTTAAACATATCGTTTATTTTCAACATCATTACTGGCGAAGTAAGCTTTGGTTTTGTAATCCACAATATTTTGTTTAATGTTCCTCAACGCCCATCACGTCATTTTATTTCATTATCAGTTCGATGTTTTAGAGCTAATTATGCTAATGCGGATCCTCTTATTAGAATGTGTAATGAATTTAACAAATTCTATAATTGTATTGATTTTTCTTCAAGTCGTAATGTAATTAAGAACAAAATAATTATTTTATTAAATTCATAATTTTTTAAGTAAATATTTTGTATTGTATTTTATGTTTAATGTACTCTAAATTAAGATTATTAAATTTAAAATGCCTGTAAGGATTATCATCCATAGACAACCAATTTAAAAAACAAAAACCCCGCAAAATGTGGGTGAAGGATTGGGTGATGCAACGCCAGCAGAAAGGATGTTATGCCAAATTGCTCACCCAACAACGTAGTAATGCTGGGTACACACAATGAAATGCATTTCCGCAATCTAGCAAATTAAATTCATTTTTATTCATTTCAGATTGCATCAACATCAAAACACTTTGATATTTTGAGGTTGCATTGAAACAGATTGCACTGTCTGTACCCAGCATAATGAGCCGAAGTTGTAAATACCACATGTTCGGTTAACGTTTGCAGTCACATATACGCCAAAGAATTAACTATAATGATAATTTATGCCAAGTGCATCTATGAGCACTGCAAGAAGTAAGTACACATTTTTAAAACACCTCAAGACATCACCGATAAAAGCTGTAATGCCAACTGTAGGGAATTTTCCCTGTTTTGTAGGGATTTTTTCGGAAAATGTCAAACGTAGGGAAAAAAGGACAGATATTTTATTTTAAGGGAATTTTAAAAATTGTATATAAGTTTCAATATATTGTCTAAAAAATACCTAAGTATTCGTTTCGTATTCAATTAAAAATTAAAATTTTTCATATACAATAGCATTTAAGTACAAATGTTGTATTTTTTAACAGAAACCCTATACTATGAATCATTACAGCCGTGTGGCCGAATATTCGTGGCGCCCCTAATATATAATTAGGTTTTACGAATTTTCGCGTTCGCATTTGGGAACTAGTTTGACTAGATGTTGACGTTGTGGCCAGGGCTGCCAGTAATTTTCAGCAAAAAATCTTAATTTCACCAAAAAATTCTTATTTTTGAAGAAAAAATCTTATTTTTGGAAAAAAGTAGTTTTTTTTATTATAAATAATAAAAACAATTCATATTTTATTTAATACATAAAATAAACAAAAAAAACATTACAAAAAATTTAATTTCTTATACTAAATTGTATTATTTAGTTTAAAAATTTTTAAATGGGAACAAAGAAGGTTTTTTTTAATTGAACCTAACGTTCGTCTAGATAAAACAAAAAATCTTGTTTTTGGGGAAAAAATCTTAAAATCTTTTTTCGGTTAAAAAATCTTAAAAAATAAGGTAAAATCTTACTTCTGGCAGCGCTGGTTGTGGCCAATCTTATGACATGTTATTAATTACCATCAAAATTTTGGTTAAAGATTACGAAAGAAGAGCTAATGACCTATAATTTCAAGTCCCTCCCGTTCCGTAATCTTTTTTTGCTCTGGATGAGTGCGGATGTTTTTAAATGATATATTTTGTGAAAACAAACAAATTAAAGCCGGACTAAGCTACATACATACATATATGTATTATTTGTAATAGGTGCGGTGAATAATAAATATTATTTTAAATACTCACGGAAAATACCTATAGTATAATTTTTAATAGGCATAGAAAATAACTAAATATCAGCAAAAAGGGGGCTCTAGCAATTTCGAGAATGAGCCTCACAATAGAAATGCGTCCATAGTTATTAACTCTATAACAGTGGTGTCAATTGTGGTTGTATTGCTTTATATTAGTATTAGTGAAAAAAGAGCCAAATATTCTTAAAAAAAACTAAGCATCCGCCGCATGTGCACTCGTCGCTTGATAATCGACGGCTGAATTGTGTACTCTCGTGGACTAAATGAAAGAGCGTAATGCATTAAACACATTCACCACAGCAGGATACACGAACACACGACTACAAATGCTGCTGGGTGCAATTACAGTCGTGTAGACAGCTACTGAATTATTTTGAAGACGACAGCTACAATTGAAAAATTAAAAACAGCTGTTTTTTTATTGTGTATTTATATTTCAGTGGTGCCACTATCATTTTTTTAAACTTTTATGAAATGGAAAAACATGCATAATTCAAGACTCGTAACAAACTTAATTTAAGCCAATAAATTATAAATACTTATTTATAATAAATTTTATAGCGTAAAAACAAATGAATTTATTAAAAATCATTTAAAATATTTTAATTTTGTTTTTGTAACAGCAGATTAAATAAAAAAATATATACTGCTTTTAAAATAAAAATTTTGTTCCGTCATCGCACGTCATAAAAGTTTCAGAACACGTTGGGTACGTACATATATAAAAGCTGGGCATCACTGCTGCAGTGATGCAAAATGTTGTTGCTGATGCGTGGTTACCAGTTGCAGTTTTAATGCTAAAGGCCCAACCATAATATGCATAGCCTTGCTTAACCTACTGTCAAAAATTAACAAACGTACTTGAAAAAACATAAATAAAATAAAAAAAACATTTGATTCCGTACAGAATGTGCGATTAGATTTGCACCCTGCTTAAGCAAATGACAGTTTTATTAAATTTAGCAAAAAGTTTCCTTAAGTTCAATATGGTTTGCCTTATTTAATTTACATGTATTCGCACATTTGATTAAGCCAACTTAAGCACATTATTGTTGGGCCTTAATACTTTTTTTACTGCACAACAGCTGTGCAAAGTTTGAATTTTTGAACACGAGCTAAATTTCAAAAGTTTAATGGGCAAACATAAAATAATAAAAAAATGTTATCAACAATATAGATGACAAATTCTATTGAAAATATTGAAAAAAAAGTGACAGTGTTCTTATAAATTACAAGAAAAAGCATCACAAAAGAAAAATAAAACGATTTTTTTTATGTCAAAATTTATTGCATCAGAAAAAAATTTGCTGCAGAGCTGCGGCATGACAGCATAAAAAACTTTTGACATATGAGAGTGATGCCAAGTTTCTTACAAGTGATGCTTTTATGAACATTAAACTTTACTTCTGCGCAAGGGTCACCCAACAACTGCATTTACGAACGTTCCCTTTATCAATAACTTTAAAAACTGAATCTAAAAAGTATTGGTAATATAAGAAACTACTTCGAAATATCTTTCACATGATGGATAAAAAAATTCCGATTTATTAGCCTGTTAAGAACCAATTGCAAATATTAATATTTCTTGATAGATTTTTCAACAACACTTGCAATTTTGTCAAAATATTTAATCAAACATATTACATATTAGTAACTCCATCATGTAAAATTTTAAATTTATTAAGGTTTAAAAAATTATGTCTTGGAAAACTACTGAATTTATTGAGTAAAAATATATGTATGTATATGTGGTAGTAATTAATGTACTAGTTACAAATTTAATTATTGCAATATGTATATAATTAATTTATTAAGCAAATATCTAAGGGTTAGATAATATTTGCTATACATATCGATATAATTTTAATTTTAAAAGCTAACTTTGTAAAAAAAAAATCAGCCACGGAGTACGAATATAGAGATTAAATTGGCTCTAAATTGGTTAATCGGTATGCTTAAAACGCCATGTGAAAAACACTTAGAATAATTTTCCAATGATTCCCATATTTTATAGATTATTTTTAAAGCTAAAGAGATATAGATAAAATATTTTACAACTTTTCAGTCCTTCAACTCCTAAACGAGGAAAGCGTAAGCACGAAAAAATCTTCCTATAGAACTTCTTTCAAGGATACTAAAAAGTTATATAATTTTTTCAATTTCAAGCGTATTCTTTTCTGTTAAACAAAAAAATATTTTCAAGCACTTATTCCTTAAATATTTTTTAATATTAGCAACACTTTTTCTGTTTTGTAGTGGACAAAAATAGAAATTAGTTTAATTTGACTACATCGACAAAATAAGCACAGACAACAACCCGCAGCCATGTAGCCGTGTCGTCTTGAAAATAATCATTTCCATATACACACATGTAATCTATGTTTGACATATTGAAGTCGGTAGCTTGCTGTCTCGAATGTGTTTATAGCATAAGAATGCGTGTGAAGAATGTGTGTGAATTAATTTCCACAATTGTGTACAAGGCGAATTCATCGCAGGTAATCTCGGTACTACAACAAGTACAACTCTTACAAAAACCACAAGCAATTTGTTTTTGTAAAATCATTGTACAATGTCAAAAACAGAAATAAAACAAAACAGAAACAAAGATAATAAAAGAGAATAAACAAAATTTTGGCATCCAACAGTGATTTTAGCTAATATCAGCTGGGCTTTTAAGACCACCTGTAATAAATTCGCCTTGATTGTGTATGACGTTGACACCCCTGCTCTACAATCGAATACTTATGTAACAGTTAATGCTAAATAATGCAATGCTGAAATTAGTAAAACAAAAGAAAACAATAATAATTACCTAAAGGCTAAGCAAATCATTCGCACTCGTTCCCTTTCACCCTCGGTGTTCACAAAAACGGTGGATAGTGATACATATGTATGTATGTACATTAAAAAATATTTACAAGGTTCAAGTGTTGCCGAGCCTGCAAGTATTGCCGCACCTGCAACTGTTGCCGCTACGGCAAAAACAATCTTAGTAAGAAATGATGCAATAAACTTAAACACAGACTCAATGGAAGACCCACTATGTAGCAGAAAGTTGTCAAAAGTATTAAGTACAAGTTGGTATGGACATGTTTATAACAGTGATTTTCTGGGGTCGCAGCCCTACCTCTTCAGCTGATGCTTCTGACACAAAAGTACCATCTTTTGAAAGAATACATTCACAAAATCGTTTTGCAATTCTGGAGGATGAATCCTCTGAAGCACCAAACGTTATAAAATCGTCCAAACCTCCCCCGATATATCTTAGGGAGCAAAACTCAAATGAACTAATAAAGAGTTTGATCTCGGTGATGGGTAAAAATTCGTTTTACGTTGCGGCTATCAATCGTGGTAGTATAAACGAGGCAAAAATACAAGTCAATCATGAGAATGATTTTCGTAAAGTTCTTAACAAATTTGAAGCACTCAAAAAAGTTTTTATACATACCAACTGAAAAGCAGTAAAGGTCTTCAGGTAGCGATTATGGGAATTGACTCATGTGTGGACACTGAAGAAATAAAAACGTTCCTTGAGCAGAAAGGCTTCAAATTAAAACACGTAGTAAATATTAAAAATAGAGAAAAAATCCACAACCACTATTTCGAGTGGAGTTAGAGCCCGACGACGTTAAGCTAAAAAACGAAACACATCCTGTTTACAGTTTCAAATATATCCAATACAGAAAAATTACGATAGAGGAGCCGCACAAAAGAAATGGGCCTGTTCCGCGTTAAACTGCCAAGAATTTGGTCATACTAAGGCATACTGCCACTTACCCCCTGTTTGCGTAGAATGTGGTGTATTACATGGTACACTTCTTTACGATAAGTCTAAAACCAACCCTAACTTAAAAAAATGCAGCAACTGTGGCGGTAATCACACTTCCAATTCAAATTTTAAGGATAGTTGGTACTTCCATTACTTATTTACTTCCATTTAAATTTTTCGTAATTTACGTTTTTTTTTTTGAATTTTTTGTATTCTTCCCTTTTGTTTTTGTTATAATTGACTTTTTTGTTTTTATTAATTTTTTGAAATAAAATGAAACAATAAAAAGTAACAATGTAGTAATTACATATAATATGTTTGTTCATAAATACTTATGATAAATACTTTAAATAGGTGTAAATTAAATTTTTTTAATTTGTTTCAGGAAAAAACGTTCGATATATCGATATTTTTGAAATAATATATATCGATACTCTTAAAAAATGGGGCAATTGGGGTAAAAGCTCCCCCTCTCCAATTGTTCAAGCTAATCAAATAGGTTTCTTAAAATTTGGCATGCAGACACTGTAACATCTGAAAGGAATAGGATGTGAAAGAGGGCAAGAAGGGTAAAATCTCCCCCTCCCATTATCTTCTTAACTAATCAACTGATTTTCTTGAAATTTGGCAGACAAGTAGTGTAACATCTGGAAAGAACTATTGCCTATCATTTTTATTATCTTCTTAACTAATCAAACGGTTTTCTTAAAATATTGCATGCAGACACTGTAGCATCTGAAAGAAATAAGTTATTTGGCAAAAACGTATAGTATAAAATAAATTATAATTTTTTTTATTGTTTCTTTAACGTGCAGTAGTTTTAGATTAAAATTTTTGTTTCTCTAAATTTGTCGTTAAAAGAAAAGAAATAAAAAACGCTAATCGTGACACTAATTGCTAATCTTTTTTTTCAATGTTCATAATTAATTATCTCTCTTATTAGGTGCGATCCCGTACCGTTTGGGTAAAGTTCGGTAAAATGAAAGTGAACAAAAATTAATCTCACCAATAGACAAAAATGTACAAAAGTACTGGAACAATAAAAACCTAATTTCTACCCCAAAAGAAAACGTTAGTATAAAAACGTACAAATAAACATATAAATGACACCTTCCCATGCACAAAAGTACAATTTAAAAATGTACTTAAATTTTTTAACCTTTTCTATTGAATATTTTTTTTTTTAATTCATTTGAAAATATGTACTTGTTTGAAGTTTTTTATTGTTTATTTTCTAAAACAGCTGATTATTTAAAAGTATTCCCAATCAGCCCAAAGAAAAAGTACGGGCTACTTCGTGCAAGAAGACGACGAATATTTTTCTCTCAAAATCTCTCTCACTTTACCAAACTTTGAGTACGGGAACAGTTTTCGGTAAGATTGGGATACCGCGGGCTCCCAGCGCTTAGTACGGAATCACTTCTAATATCTCATGTTTTTGCAGAAAAAATATAAATACAGCAAGAAATTTTTTGAGTTTTTAAACACGAATAAAGCAAAACACAACAGATTATGATCAGGAATGGGCACCACTACATTGAAAGCTTTGCATGTGTGGCATTGTATCCCTGCAAATATTATTGGACCACCTGATCCAATTTCATGAAATGGACTACTCCATAGACTGGTCCGATGTAATGCAAGCATGGACCATGTCATTGTTAAAAAGTGTTTGTAGTGAGACGACATGTCTTCGTTTTTAAACGAAGTTAAAACTAATCCTCTTGTGTACACAATGGAGTAGTTTTTAAACCACTCCTTTGTAGTCCAAACATGGGTTATATGGTCCTGCCCTAGGACATCGAAATGTTAAATAGACCATGTTTTTTCCATACGTTTGGGTTACTTTTGGAATAGTCCTAGTCCCTTGTGGACTACTCTTTACACGGGTGTTTGGACTGGTCCTACTCATTTGCAGGGATTGGTTTGTTTACGTTTGCATTTGTTGGTTTTATGCTCTTTTTCTCTTTGTTTTTTGTGTATGTATAGACATCGTTCAACTTTTTGCATCTTTGCACCAAGTGAATATTTGGAAATTTTGTGAATGCAAGACGAACAAAGAAAGTTTAAAAAAATAAATTTTCTCCTGTACAAATATAAGAAAAAAATCTCTCTTATTATCTCATGTGTTTTGTAAAAACAAACAACAATGAAAATATGTACTTTATACAAAAACGAATAAAGCAAAAGTTAATTTGTGTTTTTAAACCAAAGATAGGCAAACACATACATGCAGGGTTGTTAGATGTGACGATTTTACGTCATTTTGACGATTTTTTCGATGAATTTACCAAAATGATGATTGACGATTTTTGATGTGGAGTCTTATGTTTTGACGATTTAATCCCGTCAATAAATTTACTTTAAACTTTAATCTGGCATTAATTTTATAACACTTTAATCTGGCAAGCAGGGTTGCAAGATGTGACGATTTTTCGTCATTTTGACGATTTTTTTGAGAAAATACAGTAAAATGCAGATTGACGATTTTTTGACTTAAAGTAATAGTGTTATGACGATATTCTGGCATCGATAAAACACACAAGAAATATTTAAAATTATATTAAAAACAGTCCAAAACTTAAAAATCAATTTTTCGAAATACACAAATTTTTGGAAATTAAACAAAAAAATTCCTCCCCCATCACAAACCAGGTTGATTTCATTAGAAGCATTAGTAATTCAAATTCGACAATTATAGAAATGCAATTGATACTGCAAAAAATATACACTAGAGCCCTAATTTGCGCCTGTTCTATTTGGTCCGCTTTGTAAAAATTGGTTAAATCCGCTTTGCGTTTTGATGATTTCGATTTGCGTCGCTACATATGAATGCATTTTTCGATGAAGTCATAAACTTGTGAAGAATTTTTCTATATGTGTGTAAAAGGCAAATCCCATTTAATTCTGTTAGGTAAGTTATTCTAGTAAAATTGCGTGCTAGGACGTAAGAAGTTACTTTTAATAAGAAGTTGTGTAGAAAAATGAGTGCAATGAGAAGAAAATTTATTAGTTTGGAACTAAAATTGGACGTAATAAAACGTTTCAAGTCGGGTAAAAAGACTGTTGATATAGACAGAATCCTTGGTTTTTAGAACCTTTAACAATAAAAACAATTTGCAATAGAGATAGCGCTAAAAGTTACTCTTTTAAAAATAGCTCGAGTTAAAATCGAATGAGATTTTATTTCTTATTTAATATTTTTCTAAATATGGATAAATGAAATAAAACAATTTTTGTTATGCATTTATGCAAATATATTTTTTCTTTTGTTTTCTTTTTAAATGATAAATATATACAGCTCACTTGCTGAAATAAATAGAATAAAACTTAACCATATCACTTTCTTCATCATAAATAGAATTTCTTGCTAAAAATTTACATTTTCGAACCAATCCATGCAATAAATTGTCTTTAATTTGTAAAATTTATATATTTTACGTTTTGTTGACAATTTTGTTCAATTTTCGTGACGATTTTGACGAATTTTGTTAAAACTTTTGACGATTTTTGAGGAAAAAAGTCTAACAACCCTGCATACGTGTGTATTTTATAACCCTACAAACAAATAGAAGATAACCCCTAAGGCAATAGTTTAGCAATATCCCCAAATTGTCATCTAGAAGAAAATAATCAAAGTAATTTTGTATTTTCTTTCTTTTTAAAGTTTTTGAGACAGAAACAATTTTAATTAATTATTAAAGTATAAAATATTAAAATATAAAACCAAACCGTAATCTCCACGATAATGAATTTTAAAGCTATTAGGGAACTAAGCAAAAACTAAGCCAAGCTTCAAAATTTATGGACGAAATTTTTACGGAAAACGAAGAAATATTAACTTAAGTGTCGTAAGTGGTTCAAGTTCTTTTCCACTCAATTCCGTGGATGAGTGGATTCAATATGAAAAATGTTTGGAATCAAATTCAGAAATGATGGATCATTTTGTAAGTAAATATTTATGTTTGAATTCTTAATATAATGGCAATAAAAAAATATACCCTAGAAAATATTTTTAAAAAGAGTCGGAGGCGAAGACATGGCCTCCATTGTGAGAGCTGCTTTAAAAAGAATCCTTACCGATGATTTGGCAACCAAGTTTACGTGGACTGGGAAAGGGAAGCCTGCAGTGCAAAATAGCATTATAATCAAAACGGTTAGAGGTAATATAAATATGAATTGTTTTTAATAACAATCACTAAAACAGATTTATTGAAATAGGTTTATCGCACAACTTGTTCAAAGATTGCATTGAAAAAAATATCAATGCAACAATGCAGAAGCACTTCCTACATGCCAAGGAATTAAAGTAAACTATTACAACGTATTACTTTCTTATGAACTCTTATTAACTCTTGTTTCCGAATTTTTGTTATTTATATTACTTTACTTTTATTACTATTAATTAAATTAGATATAAAATATGCATAGTAGTTAGTATTTTGTTGTTTCTGTAACAATATGCATTCTGATTCTTTCTTGTTTCTGAATTTTTGCTAGTTATACTATTTTACTTTATTTTAATTATAAATTGTATTATTCGTAACAGTTATTTACATGTTTATAATAAACAACTTAAAAATAAAATTGTGCCTTTATGTAAATAAAAATGGTAAATCTTCTTTTTATCATCCTAAAGATATTTTGGCGAGATCTTCTTATTTTCTTATATGTATGTGGTTATCTGGCAATATTGCTAGTTTATGATTTAGAAGAATCGCTTTCGTATTGCTTATGAGTATTGCTATCGAGACATGTTTCCCCCCGAAGGAAGTATCTTCCGCAATAAGAAATCGATTATTGCCGCAATAATATTTTTCATCCAGGCAATACGTTTGGCAATACATATGGAGTATTTCTGTGTTTGCTGGGAATAATGTTAGTGCTAAATGACCAGCGTTGCCGTTGAGATACTAAAGTATCACTTTTGACCCTTTTTCATGCCAATGGCCGTTTTTGTGACCCTTTTTTTAATTGATCCCTTTGTATAATTTTAACAAAATTTAGGACACTTTTTGAAACTTGAAACTTCCTAACAAAAGTTCTCATGATTTTTAGTGAGCATATGTGCATAGAAAAATTGGTAGCATGTCATAACGTCCAGTGTCATAGTGTCCACGGACACTATTTACAAACAAACTTAAAATAGAAACTTGTAAGTACATGCTTTCCTCTCTCAATTTGCCCGAATCGGAGCTGGAAGAATGGACTCCAAGTGAAGAATGAATATGTATACAGAATAGAATTAAAATATAAAATGAGTATTTCTAAAAAGTGATCAATTAACATTATCAACATTATATTGAAATGTACCAGTGAATTGTTTCTTAGTTTTAACATTGATTTATAATTCAACTATGTATAGCTACTTATATTTTAGTCTAATGTATTTAAATAATACATGCTAATAAACTTGACCCTATTTTACTTTAAAATACCCCTTTTTTACCCTTTTTTTTCTTAAATACCCTTTTTATTACACTTTTTCGAAATTTTCAACGGCAACCCTGTAAATGACTCTCCCGCTCTCATTGTTTTGCAGCGTTGCCATAATCCCTTTTTTTCGAAAATATTGCATATTAAACACACGTACGGAAGAAAACAATTCAGTGTCGAATGAGCAGTCATACTAAACGTAGAAGTACATAACACGCGTTAGTGCGCGCGCGCTCTGTCGACTTCTGTCAAAAAAAGTTAAACTAGTGTATTTTAATAGAACAAGCTACATGCAAAATATTTTGACGCGTTAGCGCCTGAAAGTTGGTTAACTTTGAACTTTTTAACGCGTTGTGTATTTTTGACAAGTAATCAGCTGACAATAAAACAAAAATTTTAACAAATTTGCGAATCGCGAAAGAAAAATTTATTGAAGAGCTTCAAAAACATACAATATTTATATAAAAAGAATAAATTCAATAAAATAAATAAATCTATAGGTATATACTTTCGAACCCGTTTTCAATGCACAAATAAGTAAACAAATAAAAAACAGCTGACAGGAATGGCTTTTGTAACGCGTGTTGTGCAAGTTAAATTTATCATGCGCTAAAGTTTATAAACGCATGACAAACGTCGACGAATGAACGCGTGTTATGTACTTCTACCTTAAGAGGTTGTGTTGATGCTTTTTTTGTACACAAACAATTTGTATTGACGTTCTTATTGCATGCACACTTAAAAAATGTCTGATGAAGAAATGTTTAATAACTTTTTTTGTGCCGAAAATTTTTTTTGGTAAAGTTGAATGTTTGATATGTCAGCAAAGCTTACCACGCACACGAAATTATTATTTGAATATAAACTTTAATTGAAGAGTTAAAGAAGCCATTTTATGAGAAAATTTTATTAGATAGTGAAGAATATAGGGCTGACGGAGATGCAGAACGTTACTCGAAAAAGAAAGCTTCTTTTGTCGATGCTGCTGCTCTTGCTAGGCATTGCCGTCCTTTTGAGGATGGCACATTTTGCAAAGAGGTATGTAATGAAGTTTTGGGATGTTTTGGTGTCAAAGCAGAAGAAATGCAAAAAATGATAAATGAGGTAGCCATGTCCCCTCGCACAATTATTCGCCGAACTGAAAATATAAGTGCATTTATTTATTCAAATACATATTAAAAATAAAATTCTAAGTTGCGAATACTTTTTTATTTGCTTAGACGAATGTACGGATATCAGTGACCCAGCACAGCTGATTTTATGCGTTAAAACGGTAGACAAAAACTTTAATATTAATGAAGAAATGTTGGCACTGATTCCGTTACATGGCCATGTTAGAGGGAAAACTATTTTTGATGTTGTCAATGAAGAAGTTTTTTCTTTTGCTGCCAGAAGCAAGTTTTGTTCTGTATGCACCGATGGTGCAAATGTAATGGCAGGAAAAAAAGATGGGTTTGTTGGTTAATTATTGCAAAATAATTTCAATATATGTATATGCTTTCCACTGCATTATCCACCAGCAAGCACTTTTTACGAAAAACTTGAATTTATCGAATGCGGTGCAAATTTCAATTAAAATTATAAACAAAATTCGTGGAGGTCATAATGCTTTGAACCACAGAAAATTTAAAGGATTTCTTGAGGAGTTAAATTCTGAGTATGGCGATTTGTTGTTATACACCGAAGTTCGATGGCTTAGCAAAGGACGCTGCCTTCAAAGGCTTTTTAGTCTTCGCGAAGAGGTGATTGTTTTTTTTCAAAGTAATACACATTTTTCAAAGTAATATAACCAATGATATTCGGGAATTACTTGCTTATTTGACAGATACCGATTTTTTTACTAGATTTCGCATTTTTGACAGACATAACGGAATTTGTTAATCAATTAAACCTTCAGTTGAAAGGAAAGTCCCAATTCACATTATACGATTTTTGTCGTTGCGATTATTGTCGTTTCCTCTTTGAAGTCGGTTTGATGTTTACATTGTACGATTTTTGTCGTTACGACTATTTCTGTGCAACCGAACTTCAATACATTTTTCGTCAAATGAGAGAACAATGAGAGAACGAATGAGGGAACAAAACGAATCGAAGAGTACACTCGCTTGTGTACCCCTTTTAATTCCTCTCACCCCTCTTGCCTATAAAGTAAGAATCGCAACGACAAAAATCGTATAATGTGAATGGGCACAAATAAAAAAATTATTTTGGAACTTTTTTTTTGCTGTTCAGACATTTATAAAAAAAATAGAAATTTTAAAAACAAATATAAAGAATAAAAATTTATCAAGTTTAAATAGAACTTTCGAAGTTTTTAACAAATCTCCTAATATAAACAAATTCAATGAGTATGTAGATGTCTTAGATTGTATGCTTAATAATTATAATAATCGATTTTTTGACTTTCAAAGACTTGAAAATATGATCGAACTTCATAATAATCCGTTACTTTGTAACATTGAAAAACATAATGGTGATATAAAAGAAGAACTGAAAAAATACAAGTTGATTTATCTTTACCTCTAGAAAGTGGAATAAACTTCTGGAAAAATATCAATGAAAAAATATATCCAAAAACAAAAAATGAAATTCTAAAGATGTATTCGATGTTTGGATCAACCTTTATATGTGAATCTTCATTTTCTTTATTGAAGTTTATAAAAAATAAACACCGAAATCGTCTCACAGATGAACATCTCGAAGCCCTCATGCGTATAAAATGTTGTCCCTACAAGTTTGACATAGATGAAGTAATCAAAAGTTTTGAATTAGTTAAGTTCTTCTTTTCTGTCACCATTATGTGTTTCAATAATAATTGATTATAATGAAGTTCCATCAAGCCTTTAAAAGGCAAAAATGTCGTAAGAAATATAATACTAAAATTGAAAGAAAAAAATTGTTATGTAAAACTGAACAATTTACAAAAATAATTTTTTAAACAAATAACTTATTTAAATAAAACTTTTTTTTAACAGAAAAAAAAAATTTACAAAAAAACTTATTTTTTAAACAAAGAACTATAAAAAAAAACTTTTTTTAACAAAAAAAATCACATTTGGCAAAGCTGCTCAAGCAACAAGCGTAACACAACATACCTGTGCGACTGCTCATGCGAGACTGAATTGTTTTAATTTTTTTATTCTGTACGTGTGCTTAAAGCTGGCGGTCCATATCACGCGTTTTCGCCTCCACGCAGTGCGTGCTTTTCTAACCTTTCAAGTTACATGCAACGCTGTTTGTGCAGCAGCAGCACAAGTAAAAATAACAGCCTGTTCATCGATTTCGAACGTTAACGTTCGCATAGAAAATTATATGTACAACAAAAACAATATTCGAAAATTTGTTTTTGTTTTGAATGTAGTTTTCTATGCGAACGTTGACGTTCGAAATCGTTGAACAGGCAGTAAAATTTAATTTGTCAAAATCAACTGATTTGTTCGAACGCTGCTTGTGACGCTTACAAAAGTAGAAAGTAAACCTACTTTTCGCCTCAAGGCATCTACGCTTCTGTGCATGTAACTTACTACGTATAACTACACAGATTCTCCTTTTTTGACTGCTGCGAAAAAGCGAGTAACGCGCGGTGTGGACCTCCAGCTTAAGTACGTGCAAATAAGAGAATAACAAAGCGCCCATGGGCGGCCTTTTGCCTATCTCTGTTTTAAACACGAATAAAACAGCACACAGCAGTGTATACAATTTTTTATTCCTGACCATGAGTGAATATTTGGAACTCTGGTATTCTGCCATATTTTCAGACAAAATATTGCGCTGGTAGGTCCAAAATTAACCATAGGTCTCATATAAGCCCTTCTAATAAAATTACCTAAAGGTAAACAAGCCTCATGTTGATGAGCATATCTGACTTATATTCGCCCAAACCAACTTTTCCATGAATCTCATAACATAATTTGATTCTGCCGTATCCCATGGGTCCCAAATAGGTTACACTCTCGAAAATTATTTTTAAAAAAATTGTGATGCAAGGTATCATATGAATAAAAGAACTGTCTCATTAAATGAAAAAGATATACATACATATACAAAATACATTGAAAAAATAAAGCCATGCACGTACGTACCTTATTCATTTCCAAATGTGTTATGCCACTTAGAAATTTTTTATTTATTATCAGTTCTAGATTGTTATTTTTCCATGCTGTTTCCATATGAGAAATATACTCTGTATACTTTTGACCATCTTCCGTTAAAGCAGCAAGTCGGTTCCAGCCTAAATCTTTCATCAAACTTGTGTAAACATCTACATATTGGCGATTAGAACCAATGGTGCGAAAGAAAAACGGATATGCCGCTCTGTCTATGAATGAGGCGCCTTCAGCCGAATATGAAATTACTGCCATATTGGTATGTCTTGATATACCAGCAATTGGTTCAACAGTTTCACTACAAGCGGGACCAACGACACCCAAAAGTTTTGGCACATTGAACATATGTATAAACGACTTCATAACGACGTCAGCTTTGCACTCACCATCATTTTCGATTACATTAAGATAGTAGTCTCTTAAAATAGTACTATTCTCATTTACAGCACGCACTGCTCTTTTTACAGCAAGAACCAGATTTTGGTGACCTCTTGTGGTTTTCTTTATAGGAAGTATTGCTCCGATCGTTAGATTCATTAGGTCCTTCGATACCCATGAACTATACGTTTCGGTATGATATCGAAGCCAATCACATGCTAACTCATTGTAAACATCGTCCGATATGATGCCCATTTCTAAACGTTTCTGATCCAGTTGAATGAAAATGTGCGTCATATCATAATTATTGATCCAAAACAAACGTAAAGCATGCATTAGGCGCTCATCAGTCAAAAAATGTTTAGAATGATATTTAAAAATTGGTGTAAGTTCGTATTTACAATACGATTTCCACAACGATAATGATTCTTCACAAAGCGGCAATGCAATGTGTTGAAATGTGTAACTACCATCAATCACATCCGAAGGATTCCAGTGCAAAACTAGAAATCTTTTATTTTTGCCATCTACATTATAGTTTGTATATTTCGTGTATAAACGATCTATTTCTGAACGAAATCGCGATCCCAACCAAAGTATATTTAAATAACCTTTCATTTCTATAATCTGCCGTTGCACAAACGAGGTTTCTATTTTATATTCTGCCAGGAGTGTGGCACATCGATCATTTTTACACATGGGACTTTTAAAGTATTCATATCTTTAAATATAAAAAATGTATGTCAAAAGTATTTCAAGAGGAAAACATCAGTTACTCACTCATTTCCTTGTGTCAGTAGATTTAGTTCTTCTTCTTGCATTATGTATTGGTCGTAGAATAAACTTGACCTGTTCAGAAAAATTGAATAGTGCAAACCCTCCATTGTGGCATTGAGTTCAATTGGACCAACAAACCAGCCAAAACGCCCCGGATCTAAAGAAACACCAGCCTCATAAACTTCCATTGTTCTTTTTCCATGCCCCCTTGGTGGTCTCCAAACGCCTAAATTAATCATTGGTAAATTTGGATATTGAGGATGGTTTCTATAAATTGGTCAAAGGAATGAGGAAGTGATATGGTTCAAACGTTTTCTCAATAGGACTTACATTAATAAGTCAAGAGTGTTAGTTAGTCTTTTGCCTTCATAGTATTCCTCGTCGGGGTTTCCAATATACTCCATTGGTAAAATGTAGACGTTTTGATAGTGAAGAATTTCCCGTAAAAAAACTGCAAATATACGCGTAATAATTTGATGCGAAGGCCAATAAGAAACCTGTATACCAATAGAGTTTTGGCGAAAACTCAAATTGGATGAGGTGTAGTCTAAAACAATAAAGAAAAAAAGGGTTCCTTATAAAATATGCATTTAAATATGTACATATGTATCAGAGCTGTAAATGAATCATTCTTTTTTGATTTTAATTCATTACGAATTAGCTAAATTTTGAATTAATTCTTTTCACAGTAAAAAAGAATTGAATAAAATTTGAATCATTTCAAACGAATAAGGCGGACATGAATTTCGATTCGTTTTCTAATTCAAATGAATTTGTAGATTGAGTTGCAATTCGTTTCCAATTCAAATGAATTTATTTAAGTATATTGCAATTCATTTTAAAGATTGTGCTGGTTCACACACGTCAAGTTTGACTCGTCAAGTCTTGAGTTTTTAGGAGAGACGGGAAAAGAAATGGCGTTCTCTTTATTTAATTGCAATTCAAATGAATTAAATCAAAAATAAGTTCCAATCAATCAAATTCAAGAGCAGATCTAGAGGGAATTACTAAAATTTACTATTTTTTTTATCGCAGTTGGATGTTGTCAATACAAAAAGTAAACAAATTTTCAACTTGTAGTAAAAGTAGTAAGAATTTCGAGTAAACGAACACAGCTTTAGCCTGGTACTCTGTTCAACATTTCACGTGAAATGCTGTCAAAACGCATATGAAAAAAACTTGTGCAGAATATCTATGAAATAATGTTGATAGAGTTGTACTCTGTTCATCTTGTGAAAAAGTTCCGAAATGTTTCTGGCAACATTTTTTTAAAACTGCGAAATAATGTAAGCTGCACTTATTTCACGTGGAATTTTAAGCAAAAGCAAAAATGTATGAACTGATTATTAAATAAGTAATAAAAAAATAAAATAACAAAACTTTAAACAGTTTTTTATCCATATTTACTTTCTTTTTTATTAAATTTTGTATTATTGTTATTAAAATTCATGTGGGGTTTGTTTACATACGCAAAACAATGTTGCATATTTTGCTTGAATAAAAACTTCAAATTGTACAAACTCGCATGATTGGTAACATTGATACATGTCAAAATTTTCGTGTGAAATAATTAATGTTGTTCAACATTTTTCACAAATTTGAACAGAGTACTAGGCTTTTGTCAGCAAAAATGTTGTTGAGATTCAATGTTGCTAAAAATTTTTAAATTCGATTGAAAAATTAAAGAAATTTTCCACAATACACAAATATGAGATTATTTACACAAAATAATTATTGTTAAATATACTTTATATAGAAACTGGAAATTATTTCCTTCCGAAGGTTACTTTATATTATATTCAACATTTTTATTTTTCCAATTTATTCTGAAAAATTGAAGGAATATGATTATTACAAAAAAGCTTTATAAAGTACATAACTGAAATTTAGCTCATAGAATAAATTCGGAAAATAAAAATGTTGAATATACTTTATATATTCACACTATTTGATAATAATAAAAATTTAATTTTCTTTTATGGTGTTTTCTACAAAAAATGTCACATTTTATTTAAAAAAATGCAATTTGGTGTTCGTTTCTTAAAAATGCTTTGCTCTCTAAAGCCTAGTACTCTGTTCAAATTTGTGAAAAATGTTGAGCAACATTAATTATTTCACACGAAAATTTTGACATGTATCAATGTTACCTTTCATGCGAGTGTGTACAATTTGACGATTTTATTCCTGCAAAGTATGCGACATTGTTTTGCGTATGTAAACAAACAGCACATGTATTTAACTGAAAATTATTTTTTTATTAAAAAATTTAATAAAAAAGAATATAAATATTGATAAAAAAGTGTTACCGGTTGTGTTATTTTAATTTTTTATTTCTTATTTAATAATCAGTTAATACTTTTTTGCTTTTGCTTAAAATTCCACGTGAAATAAGTGCAGCTTACATTATTTCGCAGTTGTAAAAAAATGTTGCCAGAAACATTTCCTAACTTTTTCACAAAATGAACAGAGTACAACTCTACCAACATTATTTCATAGATATTCCGCACAAGTTTTTTTCATATGCGTTTTGACAGCATTTCACGTGAAATGTTGAACACAGTACCAGGCTTAAAAGAGCAGCGTGTTTTATTCTAAAAAAATTCACCCTTAAATGTCACAAGGCATTGCAATTTACGCCCCGTATAAATCGAGAGTGTTAATAATGCCCTGCAAAAATATGGCTTCTGTTTATATATAGGGTTACCAGACGAAGTTGGTAAAAAATCACCTCTTATCAGGACAGTAAAAATGTTAAGTTTTAATAGTTATTTTTTCTATTATTTTATAGTACAAACAAAAGAAAGCATTACATTGTAAATTGTAGGTTGTCAGTGATATAAAATTTAACTGGATTCGGTGTTATAAAATTGTTGTTGAAAAAAACGTCAATGAAGAAATCGTAAAAACTTGGTGTTAATAAATCGGCAATCTGGCAAAGGTAATTTCTTGTTTACATATTTTATGATAAATAAATTAAAGAAATTGGAATTTCGTCATTCATTTTGTTCATTTTTTTATTTATTTAATATCAATCTTTTAACAAATTTGGGTTTGTGTATATTTTTTTATATACTGAAGAACAAACTTTTTGTCAGCTGTTAAAAACAGGGCGATCCAATTTTGTGTTTTGTTTTCGTCAAATAAAAAATTGCAGTATAACATCGGCAAGACATTTTATACATGCACCTTTCAAAATGTGGTATTTTTTTGTAGAAAAGAAAACACCATTAGCAAATAAACAACATTTTTTCATTTTGATAGGATTTTCGTCTAAACCTAATAATTTAATAATTTTATTCTGCCTGACAATTCTATTCCAATACAAAATCAATCAGTGCAAATCAAATAATTTGGAAATAAATTGCTAATTCTTTTTCTAATTCATTTGAATTAATTCCAATTCAATTCAATTATTTAAATGATGTGCAATTCACTTGAACATTTTCATTTAAATTAGAAACGAATTGCAATTCATTTTACAAATTCATTTGAATTGAATTGGGATTGAAATTAATTTTGACCAAATTCATTCGAATTGACTCAAATTTCATTCAACTCATTTTTGTGTGAAAATAATTAATTCAAAATTTGGCAATTCAGTGCATGTGTGATTCGCGAATTAATTCAAAAATGTATGATTCATTTACAGCTCTTGTATCTATGTAAGTTCATTACGTTTGGGCTAGTGATGTATGTAGTGTCTTAGTTACAGGATTTGGATGCGCTAGACCTCCTAGTTTTATGATGTTTGGAAAAAAGTCATTAACCAAACAGATTGTTGGGGAGGTTAGAGCGGCCGAATTAAGAAAAAAACTCTTTAACCGCCACACATCGCCTCTAGTAGTAGCCACCTTAATATTTTCTTCCCGAAAGTTTTTCTAAACATACTTACCTCCTATCTCTATTCCTAAGGGGTCTCCCATACAAAGTTTAAAATTGGTACCCACAGCTCCTAGGATGTCCCAAGATGGATAAAGGGTATGACCGACCCCACCTTATTTTTCATCCCCACCATTTGTTTTAGACATATGTACATACTAGCTATTCCCATTCCTTAGGAGGGCACCAATACAACATTTTTAATACAGACTGGAATGATATTGAAGAAAACTCCCTGGGGGTAAAATATATGCCGGACCTCTATTAGTTTGCCATCCTAGACATTTTCTCAGATATACTTCTCCCTTATCTCCATTCCTTAGGGGGCGCCCATGCAAAATGTAAATTTGTTATAAAGTTTATTATGAAAAATGTATTGGGATATTTAAATGTTGGCGGACCTGCATAGCGGCGGAAGGAAGGTTGATCGAGTTCTTATTATAGTCACTAATGACGATACCGCGCAACTCTCTGGAGTGCCAAAAAATATAGTCACTAATGACGGAAACAAGTAACTCTTTGGAGTGCCAAAAACACCATTAGGTAAAGGAAAAGACAAACAGGGAAAATACCTGACCGCGTTTAAGCTATAACTTTGGAATTTTTAGAAATCGCTGTTATATTAGTTGGTGTAACCATTCCTTGTACCACTAGAGTAACTGAAGCTCCAAATAATGATTGATAGCGATATGCTTCCATTGATCAGTTTGTGTGTAATCGATTAGTAAAGAAATTCTACGAACATTATTGGTATCGTCGTGATAAAGCTGTTTGCTTTTTCAATATTTCATTAAGCGATAAATTGCGAATGCAATTTGTATTTTTTTTAAAGATAAAGCGGAAGGCATGGAGGAGTATAATGATGATGAGATCGATAAATCTAGATAATCATAGCAAAATCCCGTAAATGGCCTCCGAAAATTGTTTGTATTTTTCCCTACATTTTTGGCATAGTTGGGGGTAGTGCACTTAATATTGATTTAAATCAGCAGTGCACTATCACTAAATAAAACTGCAAAGAAATTAGTTTGCACTCTTTTTTACCAGCTTTAGTGATGATTGCAATTTTTTAACTACCACTAAAATTTTTTTAGTGATACAGTAGACGTTCGCAAGTTAGAACCGCTTTGTTATTAAGGTAATTCTAATTTCTGAATTATTCTAATTTCAGGACATTTTTCTCGAATAAAAAATTGAGTATATTTACTTCCCAAAACAAATATTTTTTTTTTATTTTTCAATATGTGTTGGAAACAGCATTTAATATTGCTGTTCTGTGTGATTTGATGTAGCTGATTGAAGATGTTGTCACCCTAAAATCTAGGTCTAACCGGTCCCCTTGAACGCCTTTGTCAAGCTTTTCTTATATTTTGACTTTCCAATGATAAAGTGTTTTTTACGTTTATTTGACATTTCTAATGATACACCTTCACTTTTTAATAGAGACTGCTGAAATATGTACACTCGCATCAAATTTCACAAGTAAACTAGCTAGAAACATACATAAATGCGACAAAAAACAACAAATAGGGAACACACATATAAATTTTAGTTATTATGTTTAATCCTTATGTGAATGGCAAAAAAAACACCTTTAACAGCATTGCAAGGTACCCGGGTACCTTTGTGAAATTTGCTGTATGAAGGTGCCCGGGTACCTTATCATACCGTTAAGGGTGTAAGATGAAAACTGGTTCACAACGCCTTTTCAAAATAATTTTTAAGCTTAAAAATAATTATAATTTAAAATTGCTTAAAAGTTAGGAGTTCTCAAGAAGTTTTAAATATGTGGACCATCTGTTTGTTTAAAAAAAATCAAGTTGAAAATTCCAAAGGTACCCGGGTACCTTACCAAAAAAAACGCCAAAAAACGCTCAGAAATTAGAATTTTAAATTCGAATTTTAGAGCGTTTAATGTCTTGCAAACACTGGTTCTAATTTCTGGACGTTCGAATTACTGAAAGCTCTAATTTGTGAGCGTCAACTGTATTGCAAGTTTTTTCACTATCACTAAACGCAGATTGAATGCAAAAATCTGCACTCAATTCAAATAGTGCAAAATTTGGATTTGCAGTCAAAAAAGCTGCATACAAATTTTGTATCACTAAAATTTAAAAATTGTAACTTTGTATTTGTATGGTTTTTGATTTTTTTGGAGGATATGCATAAGCAAAGAACATTCAACAAAGTTAAAGTTTGTCAATAACTGTATAATGATTGGCTTTAATCATGAAAAAACAAGTTTTTGATTTTAAATTTAGTGCAACAATTTTAGTTGCACTCAAATGAGTGAAGAAAAAAAGTTGCAATAAACTGATGATTGCTTTTTTTTAAATCAAACTATTTTTTTTTGAGTGCAAAGTTTTTTAACATCACTATCACTCTTGTTTAGCGAGGCTTTAAATTTTCAATTCATCACTTAACATCAAGAAAATGATTGCAATATTTTTGCACTATCACTAAGGCCCAGAACAGACGGTAAAACGCAACTGCAACGAAACCCTTTAGAAATCATTGTTTTGAAACTAGTTTCAATCGTTTTGCACACACCCTCCAACCTAAATTGTACCAAAATGTAATGAAATTATCACAATCATTTCGATTTTCTTTGAGAAGAGATGAAACGCAAACACGAGTTTCCTGCACGCCGGTTTCAATGCAACTGATTTCCAATGCATTTTAAACCGGTCTCAAAATGGTCGCGTCATGTGTAATCCCTCAAGGGAGTCTATGGCATTATGAAGTTGCAGTTTCGTTGCAGTTACGTTTCACCGTCTGTTCTGGGCCTAAGTGTTAGTTGAAACTGCAAAATGAGTGCACTACCCCCATCTATGCTTTTTGGCACTCGCAACTAGCGATGCCAGAAGTGCAGAAGTCTGTCAAAATACAGATTTACAGATTTTTGGTTTAACATTGCAGATATTTTAGCTCGGTGGAAACCTCTTTACATTGTCATGATTGTGCTATTTCCACTTCTTGCATTGATAAATAAATATAGTAAATCAACCATTCATGGAAGAACCGTGTGGAAAAAGATTCATTAGTTGAAATTTTATGCACAAAAGATTACTTTAAAATTAAAAACTCGCATTGTCTTGAGACATTAATATCGCCGGACTTATGTCATGAAATATCTTTAAAAGTTGCAATATTTGATCTCTTGTAAATTTTCAATAAGACCCTTGATAATTTAAATAAGATGTCAAGCAATTAACTTTTAATTTGTTGTTTAAAATAAAAAAGACATGGCTAATCCCCTTCTCAGCCTGAGTAATAATTTTGATAGATATTTTTAATGTAAAAATTTCCAATAATTATTAGTTATGTTCTTAAAATCGAACAAATTTTTAAAACTTTTCTGCGTTGAAAGTTCAAAAAATATTTCCTTTTTATACCTCATACTTCGAGGACCACTCATATTTACCAGAACGACTTTTTAAACAACCATCGATTTTAAATTCGGGAACATATTTTGAAATTAATTGTAATATCTTTTTCTAAATAAACTTCATAAAAAACACTTAATTGACAACATCTTTTGTAAGTTGTTGTTGTTTTTTATTTTGTTTTTCTTAACCTACTTACAACTACAATTAATGTTGAGAGAATTTCAACTAATTGTAGCGGGGAATGTAAGACGAGATGAACGCACTGTTTATTGTTGATGTTGTTTTGTTTAAGCTTTGATATTATTACAAGTAGAACTGTTGCTATAAGTCTTATACGTTTAACATTTTTACTTGGTTTAAAATCTTTAGTTTTTCTAAAATCTTTATGGATGAAGTTTCCTGATGATCTGGCCTAAGCAACCAGTGAAATGCGCATAGGAATAGCTTATCCCATCAACAATAAATTTCAAGTGTTTTTATCAATAATAAAAACTGGGAATTTAGCACGAATAACAAAATCTTTTGAAATTTAAATTTTGTATTCCCAAAAATTGAAATTACTTTTTGATAATAAACAGGCGGGTGCACGGCCTAAAAAACACTTAATTGACAACATCTTTTGTAAGTTGTTGTTGTTTTTTATTTTGTTTTTCTTAACCTACTTACAACTACAATTAATGTTGAGAGAATTTCAACTAATTGTAGCGGGGAATGTAAGACGAGATGAACGCACTGTTTATTGTTGATGTTGTTTTGTTTAAGCTTTGATATTATTACAAGTAGAACTGTTGCTATAAGTCTTATACGTTTAACATTTTTACTTGGTTTAAAATCTTTAGTTTTTCTAAAATCTTTATGGATGAAGTTTCCTGATGATCTGGCCTAAGCAACCAGTGAAATGCGCATAGGAATAGCTTATCCCATCAACAATAAATTTCAAGTGTTTTTATCAATAATAAAAACTGGGAATTTAGCACGAATAACAAAATCTTTTGAAATTTAAATTTTGTATTCCCAAAAATTGAAATTACTTTTTGATCATAAAAAATGTAATAAATGTGTTTTGAAGGTTAAAGATTTTTAAAAAATCTGCGTCAAATTTTTTGATGAAAAATTATTTTTTTTTGTAAAACTTCTGGTAACACTGCTCGCAACAGTTGCTCGTTGCCATCAAAAGAGTTTTTAACAAGAAATCGAGCCACCACCTTTCGCCGCACAGTGGCCTTTTGAGTCAAACCCCCTATTTTTCGACCACTCGATTTCAACAATCAAATGATACACTTTTGTAAAGAACTGCTTAAAGATTAAATGTGCATTCATAGTTTGTTAGGACAGTTTAATTTTTTATTTCAAAGTTAAAGTAAACTCCTAACCGTTAATAAGATACATATGTCCAAATCTATAACCCTCTAAAATTAACGTATTTTTGATTTTACATTTAAAAAAATAAATAAAATGAAAGTTGGGTGTCTTCTTTCGATTAAACAGATAGTTCTCTGAAATTCAGGAGCCAGCATACTTTTAGTAACGGCAATTTATAAACGATCTTAACGAAATAATTCCCAATTTTCAGTATTGATATTAAAACACATTTATGTTTAAATCGTTTTAAAAACAAAATTCTCTTCTTCAGTAAATACTTAAATGAAACTTAATTCATCAATGTGGTATACTTCCCTACAAGAAATGAATGAGCGAGTAGTCACATTTTTCATTTTGGTGTTAAGTGAAAATAATAGAAAGAAATGACCGAATGTGACCGTAAACTTGATTTCGGTCATTTCTTTCTATCATTTTCTTAACACCAAAATGAAAAATGTGACTACTCGCTCATTCATTTCTTGTAGGGTTAATTTCAACTTCAGTTTTCATTGTAATATTTTAGCAAGGTGGCTTCAATATCACAACAATACAACAACAACTGGCAAAGCAATAACATTCAGCTGTTTTTTGAGAGCACCTAGCAAATAAATGAACTTTTTTATTATATTTTTTTGTATTTAGTAGTGCTGCCATCCTTTTATCTTAATTAAATAAGACTTTTCTTATAAAACTCAAAGAATCAATCTGTATTTATATACGATTTAAGTTTATATGAAAATGAACTTAATATAGAATTAAATACTATCCTAAAAATTGGGCATAAGTGCATAGAAATAGTTAATAACAAACCCATTTTGTGTATGCGCCAAATTGGAAGACTTTTGTTTGGATAGAAAAAATTTTATGCGAAAAAATCGAATTGTATTGCATGGGGGTAGGCGATTTAAATTAAGCTTGGCATGTGTCCTTTTTTGTTTTAGTAAATGTATGTACCAAATTTCAGGACTTGCCTGGATAGGAATAATTTTAGGCGAATAAATCGATTTTATTTTTTTCTTGATATTTTTTTTTTCAATTAAGTCAGTTTAATTCTTGGTGCCAAATTTCAATGATCTACGACCACTCCTTAAAGTTTTTGCACAAAACTGAATGAAGTCATTCCATAGATTTTTTTTAAAAACCCTTTACTGTTGAAATTAGTGCTGGGATACTATCGATATTTATCGATAGTTCAGATTTCACTATCGATATTACTATCGACTGAATGTTTGTACTTGAGCAGGAAAACTTTAACTAGTTTTTTATTAGGCTACAGTTCGTTGTTTTTAGCACTTTATTGAACGTATGAGACGTATGTATAAATGCACGTTATTTTAGATGACAGTTTTAAAAAATTGTGCTGCTGAAAAGCATCTTTCTGAAAGAACCGAAGTAGCAGGCCCTATAGGATATTTTATTGCAACTTTAGATAATGTTTTAAATTTGTTTTGATTCTCAACCTAGCGGACTGTTCCTCCAATGGTCGATCATTGTTTTATTATATACTTGCAATTGCATTTTTATTTGCAATTTTTTTACAACATTACAAAAATATTTGACATTTCAGTCCCTATTTTCAATCCCTATACAAATTTCGACGTAAAGTCCTTTACTTAGCAGTAAAAAGGCTCATCTAAGCAATCCATACCACCTTCCATTCTTGTTGTTTGTATTCATTGCTGTAATTCTGCGCGAATTAATTAAAGCAAGTAAAAAACTGTATGTGTATATCTGCTGTTACATGTCTTCATGGCTGTATTTTAAATAATAATAATATCGATATTTTTCCTATCTATTTTTTAAGACTCGATAGTACTATCGATAGTTTCCCAGCACTAGTTGAAAAAGAGCAAAATAACCACGACTTTCTGGAGAACGGCAAGAGTCAAAGTTTCTAAATTAGGTACAAACATTTAGGTTATCAATACAAGGCATCCCAAAAAATGTAAGCGGAATTGGAGAAGTGGGGGTGGCACCTCCCGTTTAGAAAATATCAAAAATTAAATAAAAGCCTGACTTGTTGGGCTGTAATATGACCTATGGTTACGTCTTGTATATCAGAAGATCGGAAATCTATAGTAGAAAATATTTTCTGAAAAACTCGGAAAAATCGGTTCAGATACGAAAAAGTAATGAGCAAAATTTTTTTTTTATATCCATGATCGATGGCATCCCGAGTCCAAATTGTATAGCCCAAGTAAATTTGTTCTTAAGCACGTCAGCATATAAATCATTCCAATTGGTTAAAAAATGGGCAGGTTATGAGTACAATACTCACAAAATAGGCTCAAAACCATTACAATTTTTATAAAAACTTAAATTTTAGATATGTCCTATGGATACGCTTTATTTAACAAAAGATCAGAAATCTTTAGTAGCAAATATTTTCTGAAAACATCGGTTCAGATACGGAAAAGTTATGACAAACCAATCGGGAACCATAGATCTTCTTGAGTCCAAATTTAATATCTCAAGTAAATGGAAAATTTTTTCTTCAACACATCGGTATATAAATCTGTCAAATCGGTTAAAAAATGGCTGAGTTTAACCAAAATACTGAAATCCCTGAATTACTCTTTTTTTATAATTAAGTTTGTCTCTTAATATATTTTATAACATGCAAACATGTGCAAATAATTAAATGCAATTGGGCGATTAATACTACATACATACATACATATGTGTCAGTTGCAGTTAAAAGGGACCTATGGGTGAACAAATTGATTTTTACTTTTTTGGTGATTCTTTAAATAGACTCTTTCTAATGCAGCTTACCGCAGTTTTCTAACTTTATTTCTTTTGCCATAAGCAAGCATTAAAATACACCTTTGATTAGAAAAAAAATTATGTTGTTAACTTAAAAAACGTTTTTCTCCAAAACTCATTTTTTGCATAGCTCACTTTTAACTGAAACTGCTACAAATATAAATATACATATATTTAGATATACGTACATATATATAAACTTCTGTTCTTTCCCAACCATGGTGAAAGGTATATATGATTCGGCATAGCCGAATATAGCACTCTTGCTTGTTTAATTATTTAAAAGGTTTATTAATGTTGTTTTTCACACTCCGTTAAATTCGCACTTCTTTTGTTTACTTTTTCAGATATTTTATATAAAATATTTCAATTATTTAAAAAAAATTACAATATTCACAAGAAACAATTAAGGTTAGGTTAGGTCGAAAGGAGGATGAAGCATCAAAGATACAACCTTATATCAGTACGATGCACGATATACACCTAGGACACTACCGGGCCTGTTGTGCCCTCCTTAGGAAACATGGAAAATTAGGTGGGTAGTGCTACCCCTACCTATACAGTCCGTTAAGAAACTCCGTTTCCCGGACGAAATTCCTTTAGGTTTTCCAGTTAACGTTCCTCGGGATCCTTAGTCCAACATGACATCGCTCCCGAGGTGTTTGCATCTTATTTCGACGAAGGCCTGACAGTAGCAGTAAAAGATTTCTAGCGTCTCACCACCCGCTATGCACTGGTCAGATTCCGCTCTTCAAATTTGATGTAGTTGTACTCGTAAGCCTGTATGACCAGTCAGAAGACGTACCATTATTCTAACTTTTGATTTACTTCCATTGAGGAGGCTGCTTGTTTTCCTCTCGTCTGGGTTACCCCATTAAATTCTTAGTCCCAATTTACACTAAGGACATTTCTTGCCGGACAGACGAAGTTTGATGGCGAGGGGTCGAAAAGGTAGAGTTTGTAGTACATGACTATCTGTACTGGACATTTTTCATTTCTCTTTCTTACTTTTCATAGTTTACATACAAGTATTAATTTCTGTCTGACTTCTAATGTTTCATATGCAAACGCTCAGGTCAGATTAAAAGAGAATTCAAGAAATGTCCGGCAAGAAATGTCCCTATTGTAAATTAGGACTTAGTGGAACCTCTCACAGTACTGCTATTCCATGACCTAATTTAATTTAACAAATATTTTTGACATGAAAAGTAACTTCAAACATGAATGTTGCCAGATTTCCCAAAATATTAATCGTGTAGGTAAAGATAACTTTTAGTTATTTACACTGGTAGTTATCTATTCGTAGAAATTACGGGCATTAGAGTGGTAATTTTTTAAGCTACTTGCAAATTTGTGTGTACATATGTTTTTTTTAATGGGATAAAGAGGAAAAGTGAATTAAGTGATGAAGAATTTTATATACATATACATATCTGATATTTTCATAGATTCTAAGTGATAGACTCTAAGTAATAGTTGGGCCAACTTTGCCCACAAAGATCATAAGAGAGAAATGCAGAAGGGTTAACCTGGTTGCTAGTTAATTTTGTAACTTACCCTTTTCAGTAAAGCATTGGTATTTAAACAAGTTTGTGTTTAGATGTTGCCCATTGATATTTTGGTTGACCGCTGCAATAGACGATATTCGAAAAAGGACGGATACAAGCATTAAAACTGCAAAGGATGATTTAACATTGAGCGATGTTAATCGGAAATTAAATTGCGGCCGTTTTAGCCACATTTTGAAGTTTTTTGTTACCAAATTTATTTCGTGAAGCGATAAAAGTGTTTATTTAATTTTTCCGTTAGCTTTTTTTTTGTAGAATTTTTTAACAAATGTTCAGTAGTGTAAATGAGTAACTGAAATGAAAAAATAATATATATGAAAAATAAATATATGTATATATTATTTAAGTATTATAAGAATTGAATTTGCGACATTGCAATTCAGTAAACAAGTACAACGTTTCAGGCAGAGAGCTAATTCTGACAGTCGTGATCGAATACTTTTTCGATTCGACAGCAATTTTGTTTTCTTTTAGTCGATGCAGAGTGAATTGAAATTATTTTTTCAGTATTGTAAAGCATTTATTTGAGTTTTCTCAACACTACAAAAATAATTTCGATTCGCCCACAGATCTGCCTAAATTTTCGTTTCAATAAAAAAGTATTTCTGTATGCTTGTGAAAAAACACTAACTGAAATTCAGGTTGGCAAGTGTTCAGACAATTCACAAAGAAGAGACTCTTTTCCGTCCACTTGGACAAAAAATAATGTTCTATGCTTTGATTTATTCTGAAATTTAGAAACATATACACAGAAAGAAAAACACTCGGGATAGATCAAGTTTTTTATGATTACTTTAAGTGCGAGTCGTACTTAAAAATTCAAGTACGAATCCCACTAAAACGTACTCAAAACAATCCTAAATGGAATTGGTTTTGAAAATCAATCCCGGAATTTCTTGAAATAAGTATAAAAGTCTTAAATCAAGTAAAAAAAATATTAAACTTTTCGTTGTGTTTAACCCACCGGCATACGCATCTTTTCATTAACCCGTATCATCCTAGTGTTCCATTTTTGGACCAGTTACTTTTGTTATTCAAATTTTTTTGTGTGTGAATGCAGTTTTAATTATTTTTATGATATGGTAACCCTAAGGCGGTCAGCTAACAAACTAAAGTGCCGTTATTTTTTTAGTACTAAATTCTTATATTGTTGCGTGTTGTTTGTTGAAGTTTTTTGAAAAAATGTCTTGACGCAAATTGTAAGTTATTTTGTGTTTGGTCACAATGTCAACGAATATTTTTCTTAAAACTCATGAATTTATAGTTGATATATAAAATAATTATAAAACAAAACAAAATTTCAAGTATTTTATGCTTCGTATTTTCATAAAAATTCACCGTTCCATTATTGGAACAGTAGAAAGTAAAACTTTACTAGGTAAATTTGTGTATTTGTAATTGTTTTGTTCAACAGTTTTATCGTTTTTGTTACAGATTATCTGTAAATGAAATTATATAGAAGAAGATGACGATTTACTTTCTGCTGATATATAAGGAGGTCCTTAACAAAACGCAATAATTACATTTTTCAAGTTTTTTGATTTTTTGATTGAATCCTATTTTACACATTGAAATCTATATTACCTTTATTATGCAGCATTCCAAAACTCAATAACTACACTGCAATTCAATATCAAATATAATGGTTCAGAGCAAAATGCAATAATTACACATCTTTGCAACAAATCGCTACAAGAAATTTTAAAAAAGTCAACTTTATAAATAAATTATGCTCTGGTGGTAACTCTTAGATAACTGTAAGACGTAAGGAATTTTAGTTTAGTTAATACATTTTGCTTAATTGTAGTATGTATTGGACAAAATCTTTCATTTATGTGAATCATTCAGTTGAAGTAATTCATTAATGAACGACACAAGCCTAGTTAATTGTGAATAAAGTAATTTATAAATTTAAATATTTACAAATAAAAAAAATATGGCTGAAACAACAGTAGGGTGTATAAACGTCGGGAAAAGAAAGCGTGGTCCTCTACAGAGAACGAATATAAGACGAGAAACCCGTCATGAAAAGTAATTGTTTTAAATTTTTTTTATTTTTTTATCTAAAACAAACGATTTTTCTAGGTATGCTGATAAGGATCCGTTGGCTTTGACCTTTAACAAACAAATTCCAGCCCTAGTTCAGATCAGAACGCAATATTTTAATACAGTTCAAAGCAAAATGAAATAAATACTATGATTCGGACCAAAACGCAATAATTCCAAAGTTGTTATCTAAATAACTTTAAAACAAACTGTCAGATAAAATAATTAATTTGTGATTAATATTATTTTTTGTAGACAATAATACCTCAATAATTGTTTTTAAAAAAATTATGTGCTACTAACTTAACCCTTAAATGCGCAACAACGCCAATTTTAACAAAAAAAATATATAATATGTAAAGATGTAAAAAAATAACAACTGCGTACCACGTTTTTTTTTTTTAAATTTTTAACTATGTATTTTTAAAAAAAAGTGGTTGTATCTTAAAAGATGCAATGCGCACTATCACACATTTTAGTTTTCCAAATAAAATACGAGTATTTTAATTTTTAGAAGTACTAAAAACCTTTTTTATTTATAAAAATAATTTTTAATTATAATTAAAACAGTTAATTTAATTTTCAATAAAATAAACTTAAAAAATTCATGTTATAAAAACTAAAACAATCAGCGAAATAAGGTAATAAACTATATAAAAGGAATTAAAAGTTGTGGTAATCATAAAAGCAATTTTTGTCAGCTGTTACACATAAATTCACCTTACATTTTAAGCAAAACATTTTGGTTTGTCCTGAGCATTTGGGCAGCTTACGTCGTCCTTTTTTGTCCATTGTAATCCAGTGACTGGTTCCATCTAGCCGGGTGTCCTTTGGCGGCGCTGGGCTTGTGTTCGGCTTTTGTCTTTTTTCCTTAATTTGTTTTTCCAAATTTGGACGTCCTCTTGCTGGAACAGTTTTTGTTTTATAAGAAAACAATGCATCTGCGACTTCCAACTTGAAATCCACCAATCGCATTGCAGATCCTTATTTATCTTTGTTTATTCTTCTATAAAGATACCAGGCATTAACACATGTCATGTCAAGAAGGTGGTAAAACATTCTAGTTGTCCACTTACGGCTTTTCATTGATATTTTATGCCGGCCTATTGAACTATCCATCAAGTCTACTCCGCCCATGTGACAGTTATAATCTTTAATGATTTGTGGACATGGGATACTTTTGATAGATTTTTCCCTTTTGTCAAAGCGTTTAATTGTTTAAGGTTCACTCTGTGTGTTATACATATCTAATGGAGGGTTAGTACCGACATAATTTGAAATCAGATTGACAATTCTATTATCTTTCCATGATAATGTTGCCACTTCGATACCGTGTATGTTGGCAACATATTCCTGACTTGCTCCTCTTTGGAATTTCATCATTACTTTTTCTTCAGGTAACTTACAATTCTTTATTCTGTTGCGTCTGATAGTACCAACAGCCAGAATTCCCTGAGTGCGCAAATATACTATAAGTGGCACTGTTGTATAAAAATTATCAAAGTATACAACAAAGTTTTGATATCGGGGTACTTCCCGAAGAAGTCTTACGACAATATTCGCTGAAGATTGAAGATCTGGTTCACCTGTAGCTAAGTTTTCAGTTGCTCCGCTATAGACTTCAAATTTATAGGCGTATCCCATTGTATCACAGAGTACAAATAATTTAAACCCCCACTTTTTTGGCTTGTTGTTTCATATAACTTCCCATTTTTGTAGAGCACATTTGCTCATTCACACTCAATCTGTCCAGTTTCGGTACGGTAGAAAAAGTTCTATTTAGGGTATCGATAACCGGTCTTATTAGATAAAGCCTGTCGCGATTGGGATCATTTCGATCAGGCATTTGGCTTTTGTCGTTAAAATGCAGTAGTTCCCGAATTTTTTCAAAGCGTTTCATAGGCATTTGGCTTTGTATTATATGGACACTTCGGTGGTTGTTTGCAGACCAATAGTCTCTGGCGTTTGGAAGTTTGTAATACGTCATGTAAAAGAGCACTCCTATAAATTTGCGTAGATCTGGCACTGTAAAATTAAAAGATTGGTTAACACCAGCATATTTTATAGTTTCCATTACTATTTCTTCCTCCAATGAAATTGTGGAAATAAATGGCACCAAACTTTAAAAGGAGTTTGTAATGCTTTTATATCGTCTGTAAGATCACAATCGCCTCCAAACTGAACTTGCTTAGCATCAAATTGAAGATGTCCCTTTTTCCATAAAATTCTTTGAAATTCCGATGACTTGGGATTTATATTAACTCTACTAAATTCTGAAGAAAAAGAAGCCCAAATATTTGTCGGACCATAAGTCGTTTTAGTATTTGAATTAGAAGTAGAAGGTGTTCATATCGGCCCAAATCTTAAGCTGTCGGATCTTCCTGATAATCATCTTCAGCTATCATTTGTATTAAAGAATCAAGTATAGATCCTTCAATATCTATTTCATCCTCAGTATCACTTTCTTTATTGTTTTCGTCCTGTATCAATAGCATTCCAGTAGATTCTTGGAGCTCTGGTTTCTTTTTACAAGAATTTGTAACTTGCATGTCATCCTCATCTGAGTCACTGTTGTCCGTACAGTAATTCACAAACTTGCTCATCAGTCATATTGACTCCATCAACCTTTCTAAATCCTGACATGACTTAAAAATTATTATTTTTTATAAAAAAATTAATAGTGTAATGAAAGCGAGACGCTGAACATAGAACCTGCTTGTTCAAAGCATAAAATATAAATAAACTTACACCGCAACGCAGTACATAATTCAAATTAAAATGAATGTGAAATTTGTAGAAGAATGCGCGGTGTATCTTTAAAGATACAACCATTAAATAACGGCCTGTAGCCAAATTTTGAAACAAAAAGCTTTTGTAAATACTTTTTTCGCTTAATTATATATTTTAACACTTCACTGAATTTTTTCAAATTCGTAATTTATCTCCGCTTAATGTTATGTAACATATAATTATCAATTTTATTTTATTTTTGCACAAAACTATATGTTAGCTTTAACTGTTAATAAATCGCAAGTACAGAAGATTTCCTCGAAAGAGCTATTTTTAAAAAATGGGTTATAATGTTTTAAGTACGTTCAATTTATTTTTTTTCAATTTGGACCAAAATTGGAACCGTAAGATTTTTTTTTTTTGTTGTATCTTAAAAGATACAATGCGCATTTAAGGGTTAAATTACATTTTGTCGTTTATCCAAAAAAATGTTATGGTGTAATTATTGCGTTTTGTTATGGACCTCCTCATATGTACATACATATAACACCTCCGGAAAATTTCGATAAAAGTCATGAAGATAGTGGTGACGAGGAGTCTTATGGCAAAAATAATTTGTTTAAACTCCAACTCTTGTCGGAGGCAGAAGTACGGTCGACATTATCAAACCAGATCAGAATCAATGTAGTTGAATGAAGCAATTTGTTCATCTGTGGTAATTCCACCTCCACAGAAAAAAAGATGCTCAATTACAAGAAAATGGAAACGTTTAGATATACCTGAAAAGCCCGACAAAGTTGCAAGTCCACCTAATGTTTTAGAGGACATCGACAATCCTATTAAGTTTTTTGAAAAATAAAAATTAAAAAAATGTTATTCAAAAAGGAAATCACAATTTCAGGGTTATTTTTTTTATTTTTGTGGTTACACATTTTAAGACTTTCTTAGTTACAAGATTTATAAGCGATTCATAATGATTCATTTGAAATTTCAGGGTTACTATTGAAGACATAAAGCGATTTATTGGTATATTGTTAAATTGATATTGTCAGGATATAATAGTGTTGCAAGATATTGAATTTAATGGGAGCAAAGCGTCGATTGTAATTTCCAGGGTGTCGCTTCTGCTATGCCAATAAACAAGTTTAAAGAAATGTTGCGCTATTTTCACGTTGCAGACAATAATAATCTTAATTCCCATGACAGATTTGCCAAAGTGAGTCCCTTGTGGAACTTATGCAATGAAAGATGGCTAAAATACTACCCTGGTGATAAAGACCTAAGCATTGACGAGTCTTTGATTCCATATAATGGAAAACATGGAGCAAAACAGCATATTCATGGAAAACCCATTAATTTTGGGTATAAAGCTTGGTCCATTTGTCAAGGAGCAAGTAGGTACAGGAAATACTCATCCATAGCTAGGTGTTGGTGGCTCCGTGGTTTTAGATTTTATATCAAAACTGCCGCAAGGAAATTACAGTTTTTTATGGATAACTATTTCACTTCTTTACGTTTACTAGATGAAATAAAGAAATTAGGCCATTATGCAACAGGAACTATAAAAGCAAACAGAGTTAAAAAGCACCGTTGGAAGAGCCCCATAATATATGAAGAAGACTCCGAGAGGATCAATCGATTAGTGCACAGACATATTGTCCGGTATTACTCTTGTGCGATACAATGATAAAAATATTGCTACTGTTGCATCGACCCAATGTGGTGTGGAGCCTATTTTAAAGGTAAAACGTTATTGCGATAAGCAATACAAGTTTGTTGGTCAACCTAGATGTATTGTAAACTACAATAGATACATGGGTGGAGTGGATCGTTTGGATCAAAATGTAGGTTGTAATCGGACTGAAATTTGTTTGAAAAGATGGTACAGCTGAAAATGTTTCCAATTAATGTAGTTATGAACAACGCTTTTCAATTATATCAAATATCCCCACTTGCGCAAATCGATTCCTACGATTTTTTATCTTTTACAAGATACATTGTAACAACATATCTTTTGACAAAATCTTTAACTCCTAACTTGACTTCCGCTACCAAAAATGCTATTGCTAGATCTTCCTTGGCTGTCATCAAAAGGGTTCCTACGAGTATAAGATTAGATGGTAATAGTCAAAGTCGCTGTGGAATGTGTCATAAAAGTACCACAATGAAATGTGAAAAGTGCAATGTTGCCTGGCACCAGAAATGCTCTCCAATTTTTCACACTAAGTAAAAAATTATTTTTTGTTTACCTGAATTAATTTTATTTAACGTTATTATAAAAAATTGTAGTACTTGGAATTATGTACATATCATATTTAATAAACATTTCTAAATAAAACTATTTTTTATTATTTTTTTTTTAATAAAATTGTTAAGTAGTGACAGTAGCACATTGTCCTATTGGAAGACCAAATTTTTTCAATAAATATTATTGTTTAGGAGGGTATTAACATACCATCTGAAAGTTTTTATAAAAATATTATGACTAGAAGATCGCTTGGGATAATATGGGTTAACTATACACATTAAAAAAAGGTCTGGCCAGACCCATGTGTATCACGAAGGGTTAAAAAGTACATTTTAACTCTTGCTTCTCATTTAGCGGGTTTTCAATCAATATGTTTATTTAAATGCGACAAGCTTTAGAATGTTATTTTCTTAAAAATCGGCACAACAATAGACAATATATCGCTATCCTTCCTTAAAATTACAAATATGACCTTTGACCTCATTTTAGGGTTTCCCGATTATAGTAAAACCTTCAGTGTACATTTAAACCTTAAATGCCTGATTTCTCAAATTTAATTTTCAAAAAATATCAATGTTTATTATATTCGCCAGATAAAGGGAAAAAGAATAAAATAATAAAATTAATTTTTTATTTATTAAATTGCAAAACTTAAGCATGTATCAATTTTGAAACTACATACATATGTATTAATATTTTTTATTTTGATAATAGCTGTTTTCACCTTTTGTATTAAGTTAACAACTCTGCTTTTCTTAGAACGATTTTATACTACAAA
The DNA here is from genome assembly GCA_949318255.1 of Pollenia labialis. NCBI lineage: Eukaryota > Metazoa > Arthropoda > Insecta > Diptera > Polleniidae > Pollenia > Pollenia labialis. The sequence goes on from OX439141.1 coordinate 48,848,809, forward strand.
GTATGAGTGTCTTTTTCGTTATTATTGTAAATTAACGAAGTTGCTGAGTGAGAGAAAGAGACAGATATAGTTTTTTCAACTGTTTTATCCTGTGTTATTTAACAAACGCGTTTACTACAGCTTTTTGTTTGATTTTTCAACCACAGCGTAGTAAATTTGAGTCTAAAGGTACGGTCACATATGGCAAACATTTGTCAAAAAATATCAAATATTTGTTTGCCCTAATCTGACCACAAAATATGTTTGAGGGGCAAACAGAAAAGCAGCTGATTTTGGGCAAACAAAATTATTTGCTAGCAAACAAAAATACTCCTAATGTGACCATTTAACGTCAAATATTTTCCTCGATTTTAGGCAAATAAATATTTGTTCTTACAAAAATTTTGTAAGACCAAACAGCGGCAAATAAAAAAGCTTTGAAATAAAAATTATTGAATAAAATTGAAAAAATTAACAGAATAAAATAATTTTTTAATTACGAAAAAACTTATTTATATAAAACAATTTTTGCTGTGTTCTCATTTTAGCAAAGAGTTGCGCGGTAAGTAGGTTTCAAGATGTTACAAAATACATTTTTCTTAAGTAAGTAGGTAATTTATTTAATATGGGTTTAAAATATGAGCCAATGTTACGAATTATGCATTGCAAAAATGGCGTATCTATAAATAGTTTGGGGTCAGTGGACAATCATGGACCCGCCAAAATAAAATTAAATAATGAATTTAAGATTTATATAAAACTTATTAGTGCCGAATAATTTACCGACATCGACATCTTTATGAGATTTTTTCGTGATTGTAGCAAGTGACGTAGCACCAATTCTCGGCCTACCAAGACAACATTTACAAGCTATTATAGAAATTTTTGCTAAAACCAACATTTATAAGATTATTATGACATTAAAAGCTATTTACAGAAGGGGTATTTGTATAAGAGCAATGGTAAAATATGGATGGATTACAATAACATTTGGTAAGGTGATAATAGATTGTTTGTTGGCACAAAACTTTTCTCCAGAAATAAGTTTTTATGAGCAACAAAGATACGCGAAAATTGCAAAAATAACGATCATTTTTCATATTCAAACAAGCCATAAAATTGACTTTAAGTCCCTAAAACTATAAGGAATGGCAAAAATTCGATAAAAGTGGCTAAATTAGCGGAAATTCGCAAAAATTTGCTAATAGCAAAGTTTAATATGTATTTATTAAAAATCGTTAAAGCTGTTAAGAATCAGAGGAAACAATTGCATCTATCGCGAACATTCACGAAAAATTGCAAACCCAAAAATTTATTTGAAATTGCCAAATCGGTTAAAAAACAAAATGTCGGAAAAAAACAAAAAAAAAATTACAAAAGTAGCGAAAATTCGCGAAAATTTTTAATATTTCAAACAACCCATAAAATTTATTAAAAGTCCCTCAAACTAAAAGGAATGGTAAAAATTCTGAAAATATTGCTTAATCAGTGGAAATTCGCAAAAATTTGCGATATTTGTGTGAAAATACGTATTGTTTTCATTATATAAAGAACATTTCAAACTAAAAACCAAAATTATGTTTTTTTTTGCTAAAAATGTTCTCACACATAAGAATTAAAGTCGATTCGTTTTACTTTCACTAACCCCTTACCACTCTAATTGAAAACGAATAAAAACATGTGAAGGTGAATTGTGGAACACAAAATATGCTGAAGTAATCCACTTTCGAGTGAATTCGGATTCTAGAACACACCCGATTATCTCAAAAATTGCGACATGTACTTTGCGAATAAGGTTAACATCGACAGCTAGCCGGACGGATGGACATTGTTATATCGATTTAGAAAAGGATGCTGACGAAAGATAAAAATGTTGGCCGCAAGTTCGTCCAAGCAGTTTGGATTTAAATTCAGCACTTTTGGTTCAGTAGGAAAAGAGTTATGGAGCGAAATGGGAAACAACCTCTTGAAAAAATCAATATTTATTTACAAAAACTAACGTAAATTGGTGGCGGAATGCACCTTTTATCGTTAAATTTTGCACAAACTCAATTTATATGCCTAGAAATCATATAACTGAATTTCGTGAAGATCGGTCTATTATTAACAAATGATCCACTCTCTAAAACACTTTATTGCTCGCGTCTAAAACCGTAACAAATAATACTTTAGTTTCATAATGTACATACATATGTTACATAGTTTAGTCGTATAAGGCTGGAAATTACTTTGCCAAATTGCCTTATCCCTTTATTTGTTATCTTAATCCTCTTTTACTTTAAAAACTGCTGTTCTCGCTCTCCTGTACCATAAAACCATAAAAGTTTCAATATTTTGCATCAAAATGGTAATTTTTAGTTTTAATGAAAAGTAATTTTATTTATTTAATTTTTATTTTTGACAATTTGTTCAAATAATTATTTTGACGCAAATATTTTTATATGTGAACACAGAGCAAACATGTTTTCCCATTTTTTATTTGAAGGTATTTATAAACTGTTTGAACAAACAAAAATGGGCAAATAAATGTGTGTAGTGTGACCAGCAAATAAAATTATTATTTTTTTTAACAAATTTAAAAAAAATGCCGGCAAACAAAATTTGAAAAATGTTTGCCATATGTGACCGTACCTTAATACATTTAATTGTTGCAGTTTTGTAAATCTTAGTAATTTAACTAAATTAATAAGATTCACAAGGACTACAAGGGACTTTACTATCAAGGGTGAAAACCGCAAATATTAATCATTTAATTATTGAAAGGGCACAATTCGATTTAAAGTCCGGTATCATATATAAGACTTTAGGCAACACCAATAATTTTTCCTGAAAATAGCAAAATTTAAATCGCATAAATGTAAATATGGGCAACTTCAAAAATTTACGGCACCTAGACATTTTGTTTTTTTGTCTGACATTTGCGTGTATATAAACCGATATTTGAGCGCGTTAATCATTTTTAATATACGGCGCAAATTTTACTGCGGTTTAAAGCTCAAAAAATAAATTATATACAGTTTTTGTTAAAATTGAAAAAGAATAACGCGTGTGGATAATACCCCTTAAGGGCTAACTTGGCACACTAAAATATTTGCAAAAGCTACTACTATTTAAATACACTGAAAAAACTTCGTGTATGCATATACAATTTTTTTTAAAATGGTTTTACTCAAATATTTAATCTCAGAAGCATTCAGCAAAGGCTACTACGATCACAATTTGTTAAGTTCATTTTTTAATGTTTAATCTGAAACCAAATCAAATATTTCATACAAGGATGCTTTTTGAGGTTAGACAAATATTGTTTCCTCCATAAAATGTTCAATCCTTAACATTTTTTATTGCATATTAAATTTTAGTATCAAGCTCAGTAAAGTCTTCTATTCGATGTACGTTTGAGCGGAATTCCTACAGCGCTTTAGTTGTCACAAAGCGAAATGTGTTTGGAAAAAACTGACGCTGCACGCCAGTGTTGAAAAAAATATTTTTTTTGCACTTTATCAGTTTAGTTCGTCGCGAAGAATTTATTTGGATACCTACACATGTTCCCATGTCATGTTTTGGGATAAACAAATGTTTAAAAAAAATTGTTTTTTTGCAAAATTGTTCAAAAGTTCTAAAAAATTTTACGTTTAAAAATTTTAAAGTGCGTTTTCGCCTCGGAGGTGCTTTTTACGAAGTTACTCACATTACGCAATACACTAGCCGATTTAAAAGATAATTCAGATTGTCAGACGCAAAAAAGATACACCAATTTGATATACATACCTCAAACTTTATAAAATTACGCAGTTTTTTTTAATTCTGCGCTTAAAACTCATTTTTATTAAACGGCGCAAAAACCCTATTTAAATCTTCAAAAAGTTCAAAATTCGGAATATTTTGGTTTCACTTGTTAACCACTATGCAACTTTTCACCCAGCAGCGATATCAAAAATTTTTTTTAGTTGGATATGAAAGCTAAAAAATAATTACAAAGAAAACGGAATGGATAAAAAAACATTTGCAAGTTTCAAGTCGTTTTTTTAATTTTTCGAATTTAAGATGACCACCAATTCTTAAAGGCTCAGTTAGGCGAACGTTGCTGTACCGTATCTGTACTGTATCAATCAGCTGTTCGCTTTTTGTTATATGAAACGCAATACAAAAGCTTACCGAAATGTAATGTACCGTAGTTGCAACGTACCATTCTGTATAAAATAGAATTTCATACCGTTGTTACGTGACATTTGTAAAACAGTGATGGGCGGCTTGTATGTTTCTTGCAATGCGGGTATTTTTGCTCTTTTTTTTGGTACTTTTTTCAGTAAAGCTAAGAATTGTGACGAAACAACTCACAGTACAACATTTTTTTATATGTATATACAAATATACATATGTTAAGATATGTATGTACACATACAATGGAAATGTGAAACGTATAAAAGGCTTTAAATGGTATCAAAACCGTGTTTTGTGTATGCACATTTACAATAAATGTATGCTTAAAATATATACATACATATGTATGCTAATATACAAATTTGTTTATGGTAAATCAATAATATAAATATTATTAAAAAACTGTTTTAATACCATTTAAATCACTTGGTACTTTTTCTGCACAGCGGTCACCATTTAAACATTTTTGATTTTCATCACTGTGTGTATTGTTTTATGTATACTATTGCTTTTTGTTTATGTATGGGAAAAACATATGACACGTTTTTAAATGTTTTAAATGTTCCAAAAAGCTCCCCCATAGAGTCTTTTCATTCAGGATATTGCGTTTTAAATTTTATGAAAAAAAAACCTAAAGAAAGAAATTTAGTTTTCCGTATTTCCCCTTTTTGGTACTTTTTTCTCATCAAAAATATAAGTATTGTAGTGGGAGCCCATTAAATACGTATATGCCAAAGAATAAAGAAAACAATTTGTAAAAAAGTACCAACAATAGTTACGAATTTCACCCCTTAAACGTTCGAATTTCTAAAAAGTACCAAGTTTGTATTTGTGGGCCTGTTCGTCGATAACGAATGAAGTAAGTTCTGTTACAGAATTATATTTAACACAAATTATAAATTTTTATAATTTATATATATAATTTATAATAATTATTTTATAATTATAAAATTTTATTTTATCAAAATTTTATAACTTGTTTTTGTTTTGCATGTATGTAAGTTAAACGAACGAAGTCTTCATTCGTTATCGACGAACAGTCTCGTATTTTCCCGTTACTCAATAAAAGGGGCGAATTTCAATAAAGTACCAGACACCCGTCCGATTTTTTTTTTCTTAAGAACAAGGACAAGTATTAAATTTTTTTATGTCACTTTTAGTTTTGGAAATATGAGTGAGTGCCGGAACGGGAGTTCCGGAAATTACCTTAATCAATCTTACAAACATAGGAACATAGCTACTTTTCAGCATTAAAATATTAGTACATATATGTACATATGTAGATAAATGTTTTGTATTTTGTAGGAAATATTGTTAGTTTTAAACAGAGCTGTGGAGTCGTCCGAAAAAAGTACTAACTCCAACTCCAAATGCTGAAATTTTTTAAATGCGACTCCGACCCTGACTCCGACTCCTACTATAATCTTGATGCTAAATGTATATGAGACTCAGTGATGTTAACTTTTATTTTTTCATTACCGTACGGCCTTCTAAAAATTAGAGTTTTTGAGAAGCAATTACAGTACGCAAACATTAATGTGCTGTTTCCAAATGACAGGCGATTGATTATGTAGCAAAATTTATCAGAGGTGTGCTGGAAATCGCTAACGCAAAACGCAAGAATTTGGAAGTTGTTTTTAATAAGCTTTAAACCGAATTCTTATAATTTTTGGTTTAAAATCCTGTTTAATTGGAAAATATTTGTCATAAAATTCTTTTATTACAAAAATCTTATTTAAAAACGACTTTTAAATTTCTTGAGTTTTACGTTTGCGATTTCCAGCACACCCCTGTATATGAAAAGCACTCAGTCCATCGCCTGTCATTTGGAAACAGCACATAAGAGCAGTATTCATAAGCTATTTATTTAAATTTTAAATGTGTTTTAAGAAGATAATTTTTATTTTGGAAATTTTTTTAAAATGCCGAAAAACTTTGGAGTCGGAGTCGCGAGTTTTTGTGGGTGCTACGACTCCGACTCCGGCATAAAAACATCAACTCCGACTCTTCAACTCCGACTCCACAGCCCTGGTTTTAAATACTATTGGAAACTATCGATAGTTATTGATGGTTTGTAAAAAACTATCGCATACTATCGATAGTGTCGACTACCGATAGTTTTAGACCACTAGTCTTAAGCAGATAAGGCCTTCTGTGTTCCGTTCATCAACAGACCCGATTATTTAATAAATATTTTATTAATTACAACGTTAAAAAATTCACACAATACACAACCGCTTCGTCACAAAATTAAAGGAAAACTAATTTAAATTTACTTCTTTTTTCTGTTCACTTTTTTATTTAAAGTTTTCGTTATTTTGTCTTTAGAATGTTTTTTTTTTTTTGTAACGGTTTATCAGTTTTGTTGCTACAAACACATAATAAAAACAAACTATGTAGGTATGTAGAAGGGAGTAGGTTGGCCTTCCATAAAGGCCTTATTACTCATACGTAAATGTTGCGGATACGTAAACATTGCGGTCTACTTGAAATGTTAGTAGTTACTAAAAATACGTAAACTTGTCATATGATGTTGAAGTGTATGTGTGTACTCGTACATATGCATGTATGCATGAAAATTATTATATGTTTTGATTTTGCTCACAGTCTTGTTCCAAAACATTATTGTTTAAAAGCCAATACATAACGATATGATCGCTTTTGAACAAAAAAGTAATACTTTATACATATGTATATATTTACATATACAGCACTAAAATTGCTTTAAAAAATAAAATTTTTTATCTAGTTTTTATTGTACCTGAGGATATAGGTTTATTGTAAATTTAATTTAATTTCCTAAAGATGCTAACGAAAGGTTAGCGAAATATTGAGAAAAATAAATATATATAATATTTTTTAATAAAATAACTTTTTTTAGTTACATAATTATTCTAATTTTACAATATTGAATTTGCCAATATTTCGTTTTTCATTGAAAAATTTTCATAATTAGACGATGTTGACACAACATAATAAGAATTAATTTTTTCTGATTTTTGTACGTTAATAATTTTTTCTATAATATAGCCCAGAAGATGTTTTTCAATGAAAAACGAAATATTGGCAAATTTAATATTTTAAAATAAGAAAAATTAACAAAGTTATTTTATTAATACATATATTTTAAAGGTCGAATTAAACACAATATAAGATTTATAATATTTTTTTTTAAAAGATCGCAAGCTTTCACAATTCAAAATAATTATAAAAAAAGAAAGGTAAATTAAACTAAATATTATATATATTTAATATAATTAGGCTGTAACGACGTGATTCTTCACTGGATGCTGGGGCACGCTCTTAGTCCCAGGTTTCACACTATCCCACAATAAAACAAGTATGATGATGTTGGTCATTTCCCCGGTAAATATGATGAGGATGAATTGTCCATGATGAGTACTGCTCCTATACTATATTAGGATCTTTCTCGTCACTGAAGAGTCGAGTTCCTCAAACCACTACAGGATAGGCAAATTGCAGCTTTAGCAGGTTGCGGCGCCACCGGATGGAAACGGCGAATTTTGGCAACAACGGGGGCAGCTGATGTCTGGGGATATCGGCGACGGGTGTGGTGGCAGGCGACGGCAGCAGCGGATGGCGGCGGCGGCCTTTGGCGGCAACGGTTGGCAGCGGAAGCCTGGGGATGTCGGCGATGGGTGAGGCGGCCTCAGATGACGAAGTGGTAGTGGATGACGAGGATGTGGGTAAGAAAGTGTAAAATGTGCTGATGAGAATGATTTTGCTGCGAGTCGTTCTGGAGACGTAGTTTTACTTGAACATCCGGCAGAAGATTTTACTGTTTCTAGCCATGCCGTTGGGGTTAGGGTCAAAATTGGGCTGGACTATTGCCAGTTTTTATCTTCTCATATCTAGTGTTGGTTGTATGCAAGTATCGTCACCGCAGCTTGTAGTAGCGTTGTCACTCTAATGGCTTCTCATCAATGGGGGTCCTCATTTATTTTCTTCTTATTATGGTGGAAATCACTTTCAGCTTTTGGACCCACTCATTAGGTTGGGGATTATGACTTCATCTTAGAAAGCATTTGGTTGTCGAGGTTCTCGTCCTTGTTGAGGAACATTGGAGAATATCTCGTTGTATTTGCCGAGTTTCTCGTCCCTGCGCAAGGAACATAGGAGAATGCCTCATCAGTGCTAATACACGGGCATGATCTCATCGCATTGGTTGGGTATAAGGTGATGCTAGTGCCGCTACTTGTGGAGATGGCTATTTTGTTCGTATTGGGTTTTATTTTTTTAATTTTTCGTTTTTTAAATTGTTTCGTGTTTTTTCCTCTTGTAAATTACCGTTTAAATTCTTTTCGTTTAAACAACCTCTGTTGCTAGCGGGCCAAATATCACCGCAGGTTTTGTAGTCTCAATTGCTCCCCGTTAGTTTTGTTCTTCTCCTTCGTACGAAATTCTGAATTGCTGTTGTCTCACGTGGGTTATTACAGTTCTCGCGGTATTTTTAAGTTCTTCCCTTTATTTTATCCTTCATCTTGCTAGCGTAAGTATGTTATTTCTTTTTCAATATTTTCGTAGATAATTTATGTTCTAACACACTTATTTATTTCTCTGGCTTGAGACAGTTAACGCAATGTTTTTGTTAATGTCCCTGCTCGAGCGCCATTGTAACGACGTGATTCTTCACTGGATGCTGGGGCACGCTCTCGGTCCCAGGGTTCAAACTTTCCCACAAGAAAACATAATTCTTCGTAAAACGTTACAAACCGTGCTTTATTTAATATAACAGTTACTCTTATCAAACTACGAATACAAACACTTATCAGCGGTGCGACCGGAGTGCAAAATAACTGAGTGGCGTGGGGAGAAGTCTCTTAGACCACTATAAGGCAATGCTTGGAGAACGAGTATAACCCAGAATCTCTTCGCTATCTTTATTTAAAAGAAGGAGTATTACTTCTTACTCTTACGTAGTCGGCGGCGGTAAGCTGACTCACTGCCTGTGATCAACCACTATGCTTTTATAGGATGTTTCAAGGCAAATTGATTAGAAGGTGGGGTCAAGTCAACATATGATGTTTTTTTCGGTGGTCGACTAGTCATAAGGCGAATATTCGGAACTAGGCGCTGATTTCTTCTGATGTCTTTCGAGCTTTATATTCAATTATGTTTAATAGTTTTATAAGTTATGATTTTTGCTTTTTAAGAAGTGGAAATGCAGTTAACATACAAATGTACCTACATATGAAATAAATGCCATCGTTGTATAACTTGCATTTGTTGTTTATATATGTGTAACTTTATTGTTTTGTAAATATATAAAGCGAATTCATTTAAAATACCGAAATATTTGTTGTTTAAACTTATAAATAAATAAAATGCCCAAAATAAAAAAAAATAGAAAAAGGCTCTTGCAAATTTGCAGCAGCCCGCTGCCGGAAACATGCAATAAATACTATTTTAACCACTTATCAATTATATTTACCTTCATCTTTGGAAATAATCTAACTGTTGAATAAAATAAAGAAAAAAATTAAGCTTTTAAAACAATATATATTTCCAATAAAAAACAAGAGCTGTAAGCTGCTTGGTTTATAAAAGCCCGATAACATTGGTTTCTGTAACACCTAAAGCCGGAACTAATAACAGATCGAACAAAAACCCCATAACATTAGATTTCATGACACAAAATTTAAATTAATGTTTTGATAAAAATCTCATTAATCAAATTTTAAAGTAAGCAGCTGTTTAAAAAGTTTTGTTGACAATACTGCTTGAAAACAAAAATAACATTCTAAACAGCTGATACGTAAAAATGGATAGAAATTTAAATTTTATCGGGTTCATCCGCAACGCAACGTAACGTTGACGTGTGAGTACCTATTTACGAATAATCTTGGAAAACGGAACAGCTGATCCGCAACGTATACTTTTACAAAAGAGTAACGAGGCCTTAAGACCGTCCTGAGAAGGCAAGCGAGCAGGAGTACTGGTTTTAAGAAAAGTTTTGAGAAGGTCTTACAGAAGGCGTTATAAATGAAGACCGTCAAAAGTTTACCGCTGGATACAAGGCGAACTGGTCGATTTGTCAAATAACAGTTTTTTTTATGTAAACAAACATCTTTGTTTACTAACAATATTTCTTCAAAAAAAGTGGTTTAAGTTGATAAAATTTTGTAATTTAAAAAATATAAACACAAAGTGGTTAAAGTGAATATAATTTTTATATTTGAAATAAATGAAAAAAATACAATGAAACCCTGCAGTATTTGCAGTATTTTTAGGGTTTCAAACGATGACCGTAGAACTAAATGGAGCAAAATTTGCGCAATGGAATTTTCTCCTACAGCCATTATATGCATGGACCACTTTGCTCCTTCCCTTATAGCAAAGTTGGGTGAAACATCTACGTTGTTGCCTGGTGCTGTGCCATTTTAAGTTTATTTTGTTCTGTTTATGTTTCCTAAAAGTATTAAATTAAAGAATGAATTTGTGCCAACAATTCTATTCGCTGGCCGAAAATGTTGCAGAATTTTCATAACAGCAAGATTTGGTGGAAAAAGAAAAATCTTTTTGTGATAAAGAACCGAAGACTGAGTGAGTTTTTTTGAAAATATTTATTGTCGATTGTTTTTTATCTTTTTGGCAAAATAAACTAATGGAATTTTATATTTTAACAGTCCTGTAGTTCTAGATTATACAAAAATTTTTGCAAAAAATACAGAGATTAGAGAATAAAATAAATAATTAGGAGCTACAGTCGGCTCAAGCAAATAAAACTGTTGAAGAAATGCGAGCGGTATTTAACGAAGGCCAAATTAAGAAGATAATGTCTCCGGGCCATATTCTTTGGAAATGACAGGATATATCAAGTGCATTAGCTTTGCAAGCCTCTGCCCCAAGGGCATACAACCATCTCTATAAAAAAAGATTTCCACTACCTTCTATTTCTACTTTGCAAAGATGGTGCCGCAAAGTAAATTTAAGCGAAGGAGTTTTGAAAGTGACCATAGACTTTATGGGAGAAATATCAGATCTCGACCCTGAAGATAAAATTTGCGTGTTGGCTTTTGACGAGATGAAGGTAGTGGAAACTTTTGAATATGAGGAAGTTGCGTATGCGGTGAAAACCCCCTCAAATTATGTGCAAGTTGGCATGGCACGGGGACTTAACAAATCATGGAAGCAGCCTGTGTTTTATGGCTTTGACTGTTGTATGACACCGGAACTAATTCCAACTATTACAACAGAGTTGCACAAGGTATGTTTCCCGGTTGTTGCAATTTTATGTGACATGGGACCTACCAACAGTAAGTTGTGGAAAGAGTTAGAAGTTTCCGCAGGTAAGTTTGTAAACATTTTTACAAATACTTAAAAAAAAAAATTTTTTATAATTTCTTATATGTACCCTTTTACCGAGGACAATTGTATTTGGTAGTGGTAGAATACCACTTTATGTTTTCGACTTTGCTGTTCCATAGGTGCACAAACGGAATTCGAATTTGTGCTTTTCTCCCTAATTTTGGTAACAAAAAATTTCGGTTTTCATTAGAATTAATTTCAATTAGAGTTAATTAGAATTAAACGTAGGGAATATGTGCTTTGTGCACAGAGTGAAATTGTTTCCAAACTTCTATCCAATTGGACTTGCCTTGGTGCAAATTTCCTCCCTACGGAAGGCATCGGTTTCAAAAATGCCATGAAATCCTCCATAAATGTATAATTGCTAAGGGTGTATTCTTATTTAAGTGATTTGGCAGAGTGATCTTAATATGAGGCGCCTATGGTAAATTATGGACAGAACTTCTTTTGTTAAATTACGGCTAATAAATCAGTGCAAGTTAAGCTCTCTTTTTGATTTAAAATATGTTTGAACCAGCAATTCTATAATTCATCAAACATTTAAACCATCTCTAAACGCATAAAGTTTAGTTTAATCATTGTCGCATGTGACCTCTCGCACGTGAGATTTTTTGCCGTCATGATTTTATTTTTTTTTCTGCTCCTCTTTTTACGAAATCATATATTTATTAAAATATTTTTAAATAAACAGAAGTATTCAATGTAAGTAAAGGTTCGCCCAAGGGCCGATTTTTGATCACTTGTAAGTTACTGTAATAATAAATCGTTCTACATACTATGTAAGCATATACATATGCACATATGTATATGCGATTGTCTCTTCATATTAGAGCAACTAAAATAAAAAAATAATAAATGGCTAAACGAACGCAGCTTATATATTACGACAGTGCGTTTATTTCGAAAGTAAGCCAAGGTTGGCAACTTATGCCGATACCAATACCGTTTAAGTTGAATAACGGTATTGAAACCGATACCAAAATTAGCTTTTGCATAAAATATCGGTATATGTACATATGACGTTTCCCTTAATACCGGTACAATCGTTTCGGCATAAAAATTACATAACTTTTCAATTAGTTCAAGTTTCAACACTTGAGCTAATGAAAAATATATTTTTGTTAATTGTGCTTTTACACGACTTGTATTCTGCAGTGGGTTTGTCAGATGTAAAATCCATATGTAATGGACCATGTATGTTAAAATTGATAAATACACTAGGTTTATAATTTTTGCGCTCTCACATTCACAACCTAAAATCATTCATAACTGCAAATTATTTTCATATTTATAGTTTTATTCAATTTAAATCGTATTTCAGTTAACTAAAAAAGTTGCTTTGTGAAAGAATATGTGTAAGTAAATAAATAAAAATTGGCAGGTGTATGTATGCCGCCAAAAACAATTAACCTGCAAAACAGCTGATTTAAGATGGTTTGTCAGATCAAAATGGAACACGTTCTAATTGAAAAATTTTACTGCTAATTCAATTTGTACTAAAACACGCCTAAAACCAATAGTTTTTACTAGTGATGTTCTAAGCACACTCAATGCTAATTTGAGCATTAAGATGGTATAGAAAAGTTTACAGTTGAGAACTAGTACTGGTTATTTTTGTACCAGTTTGGTACTAATTAGGGACAAGTTTAATCTCCTGCAGGGATATAATACATAAACACATGTAAAATACATACACATATATGTATGCATGTATATAAATATATTTTTCCTTTTTCAACATTTTTTTCAGTTGATTGTTCATTTAATTGTAATACCGATTTTCATATACCGTTAAAAAATTGTTATACCGGTATACCGATATAATTAAAATACCAATATAAAGAAAATTTTAGAGTACCGATAACGATACCGAAATTCACTTCGGTATCCAACCTTAAAAATAATTTTCACCCTTACGATGTCGCACGTGATCAACTTTATATAAGTCTGGGTTCACACTATGAAAGTTTTCTTTCAGAAAGTTTGAGTTTATGGGTCAGACTTTCTGAAGAAAACTTTCATTGCGTAAACCCAGACTAAGTAACAAAATCAAAAATCATCTTATTTTGCTGTAATGTTTCTTTTAATTTAATTTTCACGATATTTGAAAATATGATAAAACAAAGTCTTTTCAAGAACTTATGATAATTTTTTGTTTCGGTGGACCTATCGGTGTCCCTATACATATGGTACTATTAACTCATTTAAACATTCCAAAATTTCTACATATTTGATCGAAGTCATACTGACAAATCAAATAACTTTGAGCGAGCAAATTTTTTTTCAAAACTCTTTTGTTAATAAAAGTGTTTTATTTTATAAAATTTTTTTAATATATGTATGTGAGTATATGTAGCTGTTAAATTTTTTATTATTGTCTGCGCATGCTACTCTGTGTGTCACTGTTTTAAATTTGTCATTGTTTTTTGTGGCATTTACAGTCGGTTCTTAAAGTAGGATATATAATGTGTTGAAGAAGAGAATGTTTTTCTCTAAGCGCCATAAGGGCAAGAAATCATAAAACTTTTGCTAAGAAATTAATTCGACAATTCCTGCAGAAACATTTGATTATCTAAAAAGAATTAAAACAATTTGGCTCAGAAAAAGAATTAAATATTTAGAATTAAAAATGAGCCAAATGAGTCTTACAAGTGTTCGCCCGGACTAAAGTGAAGAGGTATAAGATTTCGCAAAGCCAAGTATAGCACTCCTACTGGTTAATTTTAATTACTTTGAAAGAACAGTTTTAAAGACATTTAAAAAAATTAAAAAACGTCATATCAAAAAAGCCCTAAGTGACAAAAACATCATAATGGATTTCTTGATTGATTATGATACACCGTCAAAATACATGTTTCAAAAAAATTTTACACTCCTGAGTCCTTTCAGACTCGACAAGTTAGTTAAGCAAGTTACTTGCCAAGTACAACAAAGTCTGTACAAATTTGTTTGTCCTTACCCCGACCTTACCGTTGTTGTTTAAAAACCAAGAGTTGCGCAAGTAACTTGCCGAGTGTGAAAGGGGTCTAACGTTCTTATCAACAAAACTCTCAAAGGCCTAAGTGCCAAACCATGCTGCAATCCAACTTACGCCTATTTTGTTTTTATGTAAAATAAACTCTCTAAGACGTAAGTGTAATTATAGGTACCTACGCCAAATAAAAATTCTTTAATAAAAACAAAGCTTAAACTTAAAACAATTTGAACATATCGAGTTTTTTCAATGCATACAGTTTTTGCTTCCCCTGTAAAATTGTTTCAATGTAATATTGTATGCATGTCTTAAATAATATTAAAAATATTTGCTGATCTTCAAAAAAAAAAAATTGCAATTGAAGAGTTTTTAATTTCTTTTTTAACATTCACAGAAATTATTGCGAAATACATAATTTAAAATGTTTGAAATTTAATATTTATGTAAAACTTGCAGATTAAACAAAAAGTTTTGGTTAAAAATGAAAACAGACATTTCTTCCGTTCTATATTTTATTTATATCGACAACTGAAATACTAATGGCCGTAACTACACAAAACTTTAAAAACGTTGTTTAATTGATAATCGTTGTTTTATCGAACTACATATGTACATATGTATGTGTTCAGGCAAATTTTTTCTTATATGTAAACTTTACTAATACTGGGGTCTAATCACCGCATTCGATTTCTAGTAAGCTATCGAGCGAGTAAACTATCGTATTTTACTGCATACTGACGTATCGAATCAAAGCTCGACCGATGTAATGTCTTTGGTTACACGATATCGAATGCTATCATCTTACATTACGATACTTTGCATTCGATATCGAGTCTCATGATACCAAAATAAAAAATTTCGATAAATTTTGCTCGATATCGTATGCGGTGATTAGACCCCTGATTTTAAAAGGTTTTATGCTTCTCCTATAAAATATATAAGTGTATTTACGTCTGTTTGCATTTAATATGGCAATATGCATCTTAAAATAAACTCATCAGCGTTTCCACTGAACACTCAATTTTTCAACATTGCATATTGGGTGTACATACATATTTATGTATGTACTTATAAATTACCCTGCAGGTGTTTGAACTAGTACCTAATTAGTACCAAAATTAACCAGTACTAGTTCTCAACTGTAATCATTGGGTGCTTTTTACATTAGCATTTTAACATTTTTTTTATAATAAAATTGATTTGAAATCAAATCTAAGAAGCAGTATTAAAATAGTAATATGTACTGGAATTTTAGTTTTGTTACAGAAAATTCTATCCGTCTACAAGTGGTGCCCTTGTACTACACCAAGTTCTGGTACTCGTAAGAACTAGGAATGGGCAAAAAATATCGATATATCAAAATATCGATATATATCGCCGATATTTTAAATACCGATGTATCGTTATTAAAATACGACTATCGAATTCGATATTTTTAAAAGTCAGTCTTCAGTAAAAACTCAAAATTTTAGCTGTTTTTCAAACAATGTTTTTTATGAGAATTGGCATCACTGCATGCATCATATGTTTTTTTAAACTAATATGAAGATCTAAAATGATTGGCATTCATAAGAAGAAAAATTAAGAAAAAAGCGGAGTTTTCACATTGCAGATTTCTAATTAAAACAGTAAAGTCAAACGAACTTGAAAAGATTTATTTTATTCGGTTTTGGAACAATATACATATGTGCCTTTATATATTTGGAATAATAATAAGATTTGTACATATACATATATGACTATAAAAGTTTTTAATTTGGTAAATGTTTCAGCAAAATACGTTCGATATAACGATATTTTTGAAATAATAAATATCGATACTCTTAAAAAATATCGATTCGATATATATCGATTTGTTTTTTCAATTTGTCCATCCCTAGTAAGAACTACAGTAGAATCCCGATAATTCGTAATAGCAAGGGACCGGCCATTTCTTACGAATTATAGGGGTTTTACGATTTAGCGGGGTTTCGATTTAACGGGGCTAAAATAATATAAATTCGAAATAACGGGGTTTTTCAATTTATTTACTTAAACGATAAAAAAAACATAAAAATGGTTAAAAAGAAAAAATATAAAAAAATTGTTCATGTGACAAACTAATCTTAAGAAAATAAAGAAACACACAAGGAAAAAAAACCCACGCAAAAAAAATCATTCTTTCCATGTTTCTGTTGTTTTTATTACGAATTATAAGTGGTAGTTAGCAAACAATTACGATTTATAAGAGGCAAAGAAGATTTAATTTGAAAAAAAAAATTACGAATTAGCGAGGGGACCAAAATGTATGGAAATTTTACGAATTAACGCGATTTTTTCAAGGGACCGACAGTTTATTACGAATTATCGGGAATTACGATTTATCGGGGTACGAATTATCGGGATTTGACTGTAGTATTTTTATATAAAAACTCTAAACCCGTTAGCACTAATACTTCTTGTTCTAGTAATTGTATTAGTGGTATTTAAACAATTAACTCTTAAGCTTCTGCAGGATAAATAAGTTGTGATAAGCAAAATGCCTGAGAATCTAATAAAACTAAAATTTTTGTATCTAATTCCTATACCAGCATCTATTTAATGCTTTCATTTATTTTCGATTATGTCTTTTGTCTATTTGTTTCGCTGAATTTTTTCCATTTTGTTATTTGGGGATTTATTAGAAAGCGAATGTGAAAGCAAATAATCCAATTAAAGTTTCCAAAAGCAACACCCTGCAGGGTATTTAGAGTTAATTGTCAAAATGCCCCTAGTACAATTACTAGAACAAGAGTACTATTGCTAATGAGGTTAGAGTTTTTATATAAAAATACTAGTAATTTAAAATTTTACATGATGGAGTTACTAATAATATGTTTGATTAAACATATTGACAAAATTTCAAGTTTTGTTGAAAAATCAATCAAAAATATTAATATTTGAAATTGGTTCTTAACAGGCTAATAAATCGGAATTATTCATACATCATGTGAAAGGTATTTCGAAGTAGTTTCTTATAATACCAATACTTTTTAGATCCAGATTTAAAGTTATTGGTAAGGGGAACGTTCGTAATTGCAGTTGTTGGGTATCCCTTGCGCAGAAGTAAAGTTTAATGCTCGTAAAAGCATCACTTGTAAGAAACTTGGCATCACTCTCATATGTCAAAAGTTTTTTATGCAGTCATGGCGCAGCTCTCCAGCAAATATTGCTTAAGTTAATTTTCTGATGCAATAACTTTTGACATACAAGAAATTGTTTTATTTTTCTTTTGTGATGCCTTTTCTTGTAATTTATAAGAACACTGTCACTCTTTGTCATCGTTATTGTTGATAACATTTTTATTATTATTTCACGTTTGCCTATTAAACTTTTGAAACTTAGCTCGTGTTCAAAAATTCAAACTTTGCACAACTGGTAACCACGCATCAGCAACAACATTTTGCATCACTGCAGCAGTGATGCATAGCTTTTATATATACGTACGTACCCAACGTGTTCTGAAACTTTTATTTTAAAAGCAGTATATATTTTTTAATTTAATCTGCTGTTAAAATTATATTGTTTATTAGATAAAAAAAAACAAAATTAAAATATTTTAAATGATTTTTAATAAATTCATTTGTTTTTACGCTATAAAATGTATTATAAATAAATATTTATATAGTTTTGAATTATGCATGTTTTTCCATTTCATAAAAGTTTTTAAAAAATGATAGGGGCACCACTGAAATATAAATACACAATAAAAAAAACAGCTGTTTTTAATTTTTCAATTGCAGCTGTCGTATTCCAAATAATTAAGTAGCTTTCTACACGCCTGTAATTGCACCCAGCAGCATTTGTAGTCGTGTGTTCGTGTAGCCTGCTGTGGTGAATGTGTTTAATGCATTACGTGTTGAAATTAAACAGTGTAAGAAAAACGTTCAAAAATATGCTAATAAAAAAGCTAAAATCTTTCCGATTTATCGAAAGTAATATTTTAAAATCAAACTCTGGTATTAATTTGAATGTTGATATTAAAATAAATAATTTTTGGAAGTGCTTTTTGTTTTTTGAAGTTTATCTGGGAAACGCAAAAAAAATTTGTTTCTCAGTTTAAGTTGACAAAAAATTTTTAATTGGGCTCAATTTAGCAGAGGTTTTTACTTTATTTTAAAGGTTGGTCAAATCAGCGTAATTTTAGGAAAATTTATGCTGCGCATCGTTGCTCCTTAGAAGTTATGTACGAATTAGTAGCAACATGTGTAGAGTTTACCAACAAAAGGTGCTTCACGACTTCTGCTATAGCTTTTATTGCCATTGTTTTATGTGTTCTTATAAGAGATGTGCAAATGTCGTGATTTTGTATGCGTGAGTACCTAACGCGTAAATCACTTGCAACCGTGGTTAAATTTATATATTTTTCAATTTTTCCTATGTAAATTCAATTGTAAAAATGGGAAATAGCTCCCGGGGAATTTTTATTTATAATTGGGCTGATTATAATGATTAAAAAATGGAGTGCGTTAATGAATATTTAATTCTCACGCACTCACGAACTTACTTTCTTAGATTTGTTAAAAAAAAATCTATTTTTGGGTAATTTGTATTCGAACTCATGCAATGGCAGGCAATTCAGCGGAAGCGTGCGTGAATAAAAAAAAATCAAGTTTATTATTTAATTAATCATTTTAGTTCTTCAGAAGTAAGAAAAATAATATTTTTTATGGGGGCACCCGTCTCCATCCTCTTATACCTCCAAGATTTTGTTGGAACATGAAGTTTGTTCTTAGAGTTTCCCACATCAAATTTAGTGAGCTGAGGAGATATGAATTGATCCTCGAAAAATGGGCTTTTGGCCCTAGTGTGCGACGCATTGGAATCGGACAAAAATGACAAAGTAATGAAAATCAAATTAAAAAGCATAAAAAAACTGTCACAAACATCTCGCTATCTCGAGTCTGCGGTTAGATTTGTTTTAATGAAGAATCAAAGAATTCTTAAATATCTTTTCATTGAACAAAAAAAATTTACCAAATCATTTATTTACGAAAAATATTATTTATGGTCCCTTTTTTGATGCGGTTTAGCTCGAGGGGATTATCGCTAGAGCCCAAATATTTTGGACATATAACTTTTTACAATTATTTTTTTTTTTTTTTAGGAAATCGCAACAAAAATTCCGCACCAAACGCAATTAGTTTTTTCATAAGATCGTAGAGCGAATCGCTTTATCATTAAACTTAGAATTTTTTAAACATGCATACATACATATATTATTAAAAGAGTAAAACGCATAAGTGTGACATGCAATACTTATATAAACTGGCCCAAGCTTTTAAATACTTTAGAAAAATAAATATTTTCCCTATAATACATTTAGATCAATCTAGAACTAAGTAATACTCGCGTAAATTTAAGAGCTATTCTGGCACTTTTGTTATTTAAACCTTTTCCGGAATATCGATTGCAATTATATCCTATTTGTAAATTTGCATGTAGTGCTTGGAGCGAAGTCTGGTTTTCTGATCATACTTTCAACAAAAATAATATTGCCACACTACGAAAATCACTGTCCGGCTTTAAAAAGGAAAATTAATGTTTTTTCAAACATTAATTTAAAAAAACCATCAGCTATTCAGGAAGTTCTGCGAAGGAACCTTTGCGCAGAACTTGCAAATTAAATTGTGAAAGACATTTAAATCATCACATAATTTAAATATAAAACTTATTTCATATAACAATTTAAAACATTTATGTTTTAAAATGAAAATATTTAAAAAAAACTCGGTATTTTTAAAAAAAAATCACGTTGCGGAACATTTTTGAGACCAAATCACCTAAAAAAAGTGATTTTCATTACTTCAACAATATTTGCCACGATTAGAGTTGAAACGATACCTCTAAGGTATCGATACTTTTATTCGATGTGGTATCGCTCGTAAAGTATCGATACTTACTTGTATCGCTTTGTATGATAAAAGAAATTAGAAAGCAGCATTTATAAACGCTCTTAAGGCCCAACCACAATGTGCTTAAGTTGGCTTAAGCAAATTTGCGAATACATGTTAATTATATGAGGCAAACCATATTGAACTTAAGGAAACTTTTTGCTAAATTTAATGAAACTGTCATTTGCTTAAGCAAGGTGCGAATCTATTCGCACATTCTGTACGGAATCAAATGTTTTTTTATTTTATTTTTGTTTTTTAAAGTACATTTGAGAGACTTTTTGCTAATTTTTGACAGTAGGTTAAGAAAGGCTATGCATATTATGGTTGGGCCTTTACACATGCAAGAAGTGACATGCCACTACTGTATACACATTATCAAAGAAAATTTTGTTTACACATGCCACTACGAGTTCATTTTCAAAATGTCGTTGAAGCGTCAACTTGAGATAATTTGTTTACGTCTCATGCTATAAACACATTCGCGACAGCAAGCTACCGACTTCAATATGTCAAAAATAGAATACACGTGTGTATATGGAAATGATTATTTTCACGACGACACGGCTACATGGCTGCAGGTTGTTGTCTGTGCTTATTTTGTCGTTGTAGTCAAATTAAACTAATTTCTATTTTTGCCCACTACAAAACAGAAAAGTGTTGCTAATATTAAAAAATATTTAAGGAATAAGTGCTTAAAATATTTTTTTTGTTTAACAGAAAAGAATACGCTTGAAATTAAAAAAAATTATATAAGTTTTTAGTATTCTTGAAAGAAGTTCTATAGAAAGATTTTTTGCGCTTACGTTTTCTTAGTTTAGGAGTTATAGGACGTAAAAGTTGTAAAATACTTTATCTATATCTCTTCAGCCTTAAAATTAACCTATAAAATATTGGAAACATTGGAAAATGCTTCAAAGTGTTTTCCACATGGCGTTGAAAGCATACCGATTAACCGTTTAAGAGCCAATTTCGGATCTATATTCGTACTCCATGGCTGGCTTTTATTTACAAAATTGGCTTTATCTTTAAATTATGTCGATATAACAAAAATTATTTACCCTTAGATATTTGCTTAGTAAAGGTTTTCTGTATTGCTGGGTTTCGGCTTTGCGGAACACTTATTAATTATATACATATGTACTACAATAATTAAATATGTAACAAGTACATAAATTATTACCACATATGTATATATTTTTACTCAAACTTATAAATAAATTAAGTAATTTTTCAAGATATAATTTTTTAAAACCCTTATAAATTGATAATTTAATATGATGGCGTTACTAAAAATAGGGTATATTAAAGCTTGAAGTGTTCTTCCCTAAAATTATTTTTTTTTTTTTTATTTTAGTTAACGTGTCTTACAATATTTATAAGAACGCTACTCCAAGTGGAGCTTCTAGCAACCTAAAATTATTATGTTTGATTAAATATATTTCAAGTTTTGTTGAAAAATCTATCAAGAAATATTAATATTTGAAATTGGCTCTCAACAGGCTAATAAATTGAAATTTAATCCATGATGTGAAAAATATTTCGAAGTAGTTTCTAATATGTAATACCAATTCTTCTTAGATCCAGTTTTTACCTATAAAGTTATTGATAAGGGGAACGTTCGTAAATGCAGTTGTTGGGTATCCCTTGCGCAGAACTAAAGATTAATGTTCGTGAAAGCATCACTTGTAAGAAACTTGGCATCACTCTCATATGTCAAAAGTTGTTTATGTAGTCATGCCGCAGCTCTGCAGCAAATTTTTGCAAATATTGCTTAAGTTAATTTTCGGATGCAATAACTTTTTACATAAAAGAAATCGTTTTATTTTTATTTTGTGATGCTTTTTTTTTGTAATTTATATGAACGCTGTCACTTTTTGTTTAAATATTTTCAATATAATTGGTCATCGCTACTGTTGATAACATTTTTATTATTATTTTATGTTTGCCTATTAAACTTTTGAACGAGCTAGTTCAAAAATTCAAACTTTGCACAGCTGTTGTGCAGTAAAAAAGTATCAGCATCACAACTGCAACTGGTAACCACGCATCAGCAACAGCATTTTGCATCAATGAAGCAGTGATGCATAACTTTTATATATTTACGTACGTACTCAACGTAATCTGAAACTTTTACGACGTGCAATGACTGAAAACAAATTTTATTTTAAAAGCAGTATATATTTTTTTATTTAATCTGCTGTTGTTTATTAGTTCAAAAAAAAAAATTAAAATATTTTAAATGATTTTTAATAAATTAATTTTTTTACGCTATAAAATTTATTATAAATAAGTATTTATATATTTATTGGCTTAAATTAAGTTTGTGTAATAGTTTTGAATTATGCATGTTTTTCCATTTCATAAAAGTCAAAAAAAAAAAAATATTATAGTGGCACCACTGAAATATAAATACACAATAAAAAAACAGCTGTTTTTTTCAATTGTAGCTGTCGTCTTCAAAATAATTCAGTAGCTGACTACACGACTATAATTGCACCCAGCAGCATCGTGTGTTCGTGTAGCCTGCTGTCTCGAATATGTTTATAGCATCAAATTCAAAAAAAAAGTACCAAAAACCAAATAGAGTTACCGAGTTAATCATTTAGGCACCTTTTTAGGGAAATGGTTTAAATTTATTTATGTAAGCATTATTTTAACAATATTAATGCTCCATAATTAACAAACTTGCTTTTATTAATGCGTTAAATTGCATTAAATTTTTAACAGGGTAACATTGTTTATCGTTTTGACATTTACCCAACAAACACGGAGGTTTGATTTCAAATTGAAAGTGATTTGAAATCAAATGTTTTCTCAAACGACAAACGTTTGATAATGTTTTGAAAAGCATAGCGTTCTCAACAAAAAGGGGAAATTATTTTCAAATTGAAAAATGCCTTTATTTTCAACTTGCTTTCAAACGTAATTCTCAAATGTTTTTCAAATGTGGATTATAATACAATGTGGAATATAAATAAAACTATTTAATTTTTTTAATTTAAATTTATTATTTATTTAAATAAACTTTGAGATAAACATTCGGTACCATAGCTAAAAGATGAAATCGTGTTCTTTCCGTTCTCTAATTCTTGGACAGTTCTATCTCAGTTCTCGTTGAGTACGGACGTCTCTCACAAAACAGCGGATAGTATTTTACAACAACAAAATTGACGTTTAAAGTCTCGAAACAAAAACATTTATTTTGTAATCTCGGCAGTGGGTTTTTCTTTATTTTTTATTGAACTCTACAACGTGCCGATTACCAAAACACTAGCAGAGCTAGGAAAAATACATATGGCCCCGGGGGCCAAGTCTCATAATCTAGATTTAAAAAAATCTAATATGAAAAGGACCAAAAGGTCAATAAACATTCCAGTAGGTATGCTTTCAGACCTACCTACAACATCAAAAAATAGGTTTAGTGAACTAGCTAAACTTAATGATATGGAATTGGATGCATCTTCCTCCAACATTACAGAAGTTAAAACAGTAAAACCTCCACCATTGGTAGTGGATGCCAATATTAACTTAAACGAGCTCCAAACATTATTAGGTAAAGATTCAATTTACAAACGAACATCCATTGGAACTAAGGTATTTCCTCAAAACTCCGATACATACGAAAAATGCAAAAATATCTTATTAAACAAAAAAATTTAATTCCACACTTTCAACTCGAAAGAAAATCGTCTATACACTGTGTTCTTGTACGGTCTTCCTAAACTAAGCATTGATGATATCAAAAAAGATATTCAAGAATATAATTTAACACCTTCATCTATTAAAGAAGTGAGTACAAAATTCAGTTCAGTTAAAAATGCAGTTTATAAAGTACAATTTGCTAGAAAGAACTTTAACCCAAAATCACTTAACAATGTGTCTTCACTATGCAACATTATAGTACAATGGAAAAAATATAAACCAAAAAAGAACGACAACCCAACTCAATGTTGGAATTGCCTTATGTATGGCCATGGAGGCGAACACTGTAATCGTCTTCCAGCATGTATGTTATGTGCCAACCAACACCATACCCAAGTTTGCCCACTTCAGAATCAAGAAAAAATGCCAGCAGTTTTTTCTTGTTTTAATTGCAAAAAGCATGGAAAAGAAAGAACCGATCACTCAGCAAATGATATAAATTGCCCTTTTCGATCACTTTACTTACAAACAAGAGCTAACGCAACACAAAAAAGTAAACGTTATCACAACAACAATAACCAGGGCTCACAGCAGCATTTCAGTAATAACATCCACATTACCAATCCCAATAACAACAACATAAATCGTAACACTCTCTCGTATGCAAATTGCTTGAGAGGAAATAATGATCTCTTTAATATAGACGATCTCTTTAATATTTTTACTACAGCATTAAGCGATCTTCAAAAATGCACAACCAAGGTACAACAAATACAAATTGTAATGTCAATGGTTAAATATGCATATGGCTTACATTAATAACAATGACTTAAAGATTCTTCATTGGAATGTAAATGGCATTTCTACTTACTCACATTTACTTCAATTTGAAACGTTGATCGAGAGAGAAAATATTCATATCGCCTCTTTAAACGAAACATATCTAAAAAAAAAACAAAACGTATTTTAAAAACTATGTAATTCATCGCAACGATAGGCAAAATTCAAGAGGGGGAGGAGTTGCACTAATTGTCCACAGATCAGTCAAACACAAAGTTCTTCCGATTATATGTACACAGGGAATAGAAAATCTCTCGATTGAAATAAATGTAAACAACAGAAGACTTATAATTATCACCGCGTACTCACCAAAATATCATAAAAATTTTGCAAATTACATAAAAAATCTAACTTCACTTAATGCAGATTTCATCATACTAGGAGACTTTAATGCAAGACACTCTGCATGGCATTGTATAAATAGTAATATCGCAGGCAGAGTGTTATTCCAACTGGAACAGACAAACAATTTTTTTATAAATTATCCCAATAGCCCTACCTTTTAACCAACTCAAAGGAACAGAAACGCTTCGATCATTGACTTAGTGATATCTAACAGTTCATTGAATATGACTATGGACGTGCTCGAATATGAAATTCCATCTGATCACATACCCATTACTTGCACAATCAAAAACTCAACGGTTACCGAAACAGATATTAGGCACTATAATTACAAACTTACAGATTGGCTTGCATTCAAAAATATAATTAACAACAAAATCACAATTAATTCCGCCGCATATAACTCAAAGAGATTAATCGATTTAGAGCCAGTTTTTGACATAAAGATCAGCGATTAAATTAGAACTAATCTTTGAAATTCGTTTTTGGGTAGTCGATTATTTCATTTTGTTTCCAAGTTTAAACGCCCAAAGTTGGCGGTTTAAACTTGCGACAGAACTTTCAAAAGTACGAAAAGCTTATGAAAGAAAATATTTTTTATATTTTTTTTATTTAAAGTTTTATTAAATATTCCACCCTCAAGCTTAAATAATTAAAAGTAATTATAAAATAAAGGTCAAATAAGAATAAATATCTATTTATAAATATATAATATTATATAACACAATACAAAATTCTCGCCTTTTCTTCTTCTTTTTCACGTTAAGAACAGTAATTTGATGACAATTTTTGGTATTTGTTTTAAACTGCCATACTTATACATAAAAGTATTGTTAATTCATATGACAATGCTGAAAGCTTTAATCTAGATTAATTTTGTTATAAGATTAACAAATCTTACTATTGATCCTGGTTTAAACTCTAAGTAAAAAACCCGCTCTTAGAGATAAACAAATTTGTTAAAATCGTATTAGATGCTCGAAATGTCTGCACTCCATTATTCCAGCCTTGCGGCAAGTCAACGTTGCCAGACAGTATTGTTCACTTAATAAAAGCTAGAAAAACCTTTAAAAGAAGAAGCCAACGTGCATCGGACCCACTCGATGCCAACTGGTACAAACAATGTATAAAATTCCTAACCAGTATTAACAATAAAGATATTAATTGTTATCGTAACATGAAATGGAACAATTTGCTCTCTACAATGAAGCCAGGAAATAAATCCTTCTGGAAAATCAGCAGAGGCTTGAGAGGTAAAAATAGAAGCGGAATTCCACATTTAAAAGAAGGAAATAGAAAAATTAATACAGATAAAGAAAAGGCTGAACTTTTATCTAAAACTTTTTCCGTTTCTAACAGTCTTACGTCTTCATATCAACACTCTATCGATAAAATCGTTAATTCCAAGGTTAATGCACTACAATCCATAGACGCCTATTCCGAAAGTTTAAACTTATTATCGCATAATGAATTACATTGTATTATTTCCAATTTGAAAACTTCCAAATCACCCGGCCTAGATGATGTATCCAACATCTTAATAAAAAATTTACCTCATAAGGCAGTAAAATTATTATTGATCATCTTTAATAGCTGCCTAAAACTCAATTACTTCCCTAAACACTTAAAAAAGGCAAAAGTCGTTGCAATTTGTAAGCCAAATAAGCCTAAGCATAGTGCGCTCAGTTACAGGCCTATAAGCTTATTAAGTAACATTGGTAAACTATTTGAAAAAGTTATTCAAACCCGAATCCTCAGTGTGGTCGAAAATACATCAACACTAGCAAACGAACAATTTGGGTTTAAAAAACAACATAGCGCTGTTCCCCAAATAAACCGTATCACAAACTTAATCAAGTCCAACAAACGATTAAAAAAATCTACAGGCTTAATTGTTTTAGACATCGAGAAGGCTTTTGACACCGTTTGGCACAACGGTATTATTTATAAACTGCTGCAAGCCAATATACCAAAATATTTGTGTAAAATTATTGCAGATTTTCTTACTGAGAGAACATTCACAGTAGCTATCAACGAAAAATATTCGTATCCAAAACAAATTACTGCATGTCTGCCACAAGGTTCCATATTATCATCACTAATGTATTCAATTTACACATCTGATTTCTTTCCCCATTCGTACATGAAAGTTGCTTACAATGCCGACGATACGGCCCTCATAACGTCTAGCAAACTTACCAACTCACTGTTAAAGAAAATGGAAAAGGGATTTGCTGCCTGTAACAAATATTTTTTTAAATGGAAAATAAAAATAAACCCTTGTAAAACTCAGGCTTTTATTTTCCCTTACAATAATTCCCCTAAGCGCGTACCAAGTCGTCAGTTAAGTTTCCAAAATGAAAGACTGGAAATCCAAAACTATATCAAATATCTTGGCGTTTGCCTCGACAAAAAACTAAATTTTGCAAACCACATTGGCGAAATATGTAAAAAATCCATGAACGCTATTAGAGCTTTGTGGCCAATTCTTAATAGACGTTCAACCCTCAACCCTAAGAACAAAAACCTAATATTCAAGTGCGTAATCAGACCAATTTTAACTTATGCAAGTCATATCTGGTACAATGCTGCAAAAACACATTTAAAAAAACTGCAGATTATTCAAAACAAATGCCTGAAAATCATAAATAACAAAAACTGGAGATATTCAACTCAACTTCTCCACAAAGAAACTGGATATGAGCTTATCATCGACTTCATAAGAAAACTCTACAACAAATATTTTGAATCCAATCAACTTTCTCCTTATCATCTGATAAGAGAATGTACACAATGGGCCTGACTACATCTCCGAAAAACTAGTTATTAAATTGAAAATGGCAAGTATACGTACGTTATCATTTAGATAACTCCATTGTATATTTGTATATTTTCTAACTATATTTAAAATCATTTTCTTTTTTTTCTCATATCGCACCTATTCAACAATACTGTATTAACTCAAAAATTTTAGTTTTTCACTTTTTGGAAATAATCGACAGGTATTATTCATATCTACCCACTGTGAAAATATCGAGCTATTTTGTCTACCTTTTGGTAAAGAAACGGTTGGTTTAAAAATACTTGTTCATATGCCTTTCATATTAAATTAAAAATTGTTTTGCTTCTATTGAAAATTTTAAAATTTTGAGTTAATACAGTATTGTTGAACAAGTGCGATATAAGGGTTTTACCTATTTTACCTTTTAACAATGTCATAATTAAACAAATTTTATCAGGATTATTTCGACATTATAATCACTCGTTGTGGTATCTTTAGATAAAATCTCGAAAATTGTAAATAGTTGTATACTAAGTATAAAATGTAAATAAAGGTGAAACATAAATAAAAAAAAATCTCTAATTCTTGGAAAGACAAAATACTTGGCCCCTTTTATTTTGATGATTGTAGCACAGCGATCGTTCAACAAACTTTCTTCACTTTCCCGTTTTATTATTTTTCTTTTTTTTCGTATTTTTAATCATTGTAATTTCTCACAAATAATTTTTATTTTTCACAAGAAATAAACTGTTCACTTTATATTAAAATTTATTTTTAATAGTAAAACACATGTAACCACAAAGTGAAAAAATTTAACTTAAACGCCATTTTTAATGCTTACATTTATTTTTCGCTTTAGTATTGCCAAGTTTATTTTTGATTTGATTTTAACATTTTGCAAACATTTTACATCAAATTGATAAAACATTTTATATCAAATGTTTATTTTCAAATCAATTTGAATTTAAATGTTAAATCAAACAATTGAAAAACGTTTGAGAATTGCGTTTGATGTCAAATGATAAAGTCATTTCATATCAAAGGTTTGACTTCGTGTTTGTTGGGTAGTGGCATGCAAATGCCAAATTTCCACTCGCATGCAATTTTTGCTGCCATTGCGAAAAATGAGAGTGTATTAGTAAAAAAGTGTGAGTGTATTGAGATTTTCGAAATGGTAGTGGCATGTGTAAATGCTAGGTTAGTAGTGTTTAAGTACTATACGAAACAATAAGAACTACGACCCATTAGAATTTTTGTACAAAACGAAAAGTATAAAAATTAAGACCACTTTTAGTTACCACTTAGTACGAATTTCCTTTCGAAAAATCTTTTTTATATTAGGAAACTAAATTTTATAAAACGTTCAGGATAACAACCTTCATTCACCTGTAATTCCAGGAATCAACAATGTCACTATGTATTTATTTGAAATGTAAATATGTATTTTATTTTTAAATTGATAAATACAGTCGAACTTCCTTATAGTGAACTTCTTTACAATGAAGTTCTCCTTATTATGAACTTAAATCAAGAACACAACTTTTTCGTTCCACTTTCAATGTATTTTGATCTCCGTATAATGAATTTCCATACAGTGAATTTTTCTTTACAATGAACAAAATTTTGGAACCAAAAATACATTTTACGTGTGTTTTTGCCTCCATATAGTGAACTATTTTTTGCAGCTTTATTTTACACTTGTTAGCAACACTATTTATTAAGAAAATAAGAAATGTACCGTAAATGAAAATAAAAAAGTTAATGATTTGACTTTTAACACCAGTCGCCCGAGTTCAGTGAACAAAAATGACGCACCGGAGTAGCAATTTCTTGAAAAAAATTATTAGTAATTAATAAAGTTGAAGAAGGGACACCAAAGAAAAAAGATATAGCTAAAGAGTTTGGAATTCTTCCCAGTACATTATCAAACATTTTAAAAAACAAGTCAGTTATATGTATGTAGTTCAAACAGAAAAAAAATTTCTTTATAATGAAGTTTCTATATAGTGAAATAATAGTCTGTCCCCGTGGAGATTCATTATAGGGAAGTTCGACTGTATATGTATAATAAAGGGCGGTAAAACAATAATCCACGATGTCCCACGATGTGGTGGTATGCCAAATTTTCGTAAAATTTATTAATATGCCTAATATAAATACTTACATATGTATGTATGTATGTAGATATATAAGTATATATACATAGATATATGTATATGCATATATGTATATATTAGTGATGAAACAAATATCAATTTTTAATTTAAGCGAATAGGAATGCGAATAAGAATATGTGCGCTTCGTGAGTTCAAAGTGGGAACTTTTCTCACAAAAATGTCACTGACACTCTTTTTCTGTAAATTGGCGAATAATTTTCTTACGTGACAGCTAATACTCGCCAAAAACGTTACAGACATGGTCTAGTGTGAAAAACGGCTGTTTGTTTCATTATATGGAATTTTTGTATAATTTCACACATTTCAATCGAAAAGTTTCTCGACGCGAGATTTACAGAACATGGGCACAGGGGTCTATAGGTACCGCAAAGTACAAATTAAGGACTAGGGTTGCCGGATATAAAACAGATGAAAAATACATATAGCGATATTAATTCTAAAGAAACAGCATTAGAAGTCATCATTGTCAATTAAATCACTATCCAAATTATGAAAATGCATCTACATATCGATGGCTTAATATAAAAAAGTCGTAAATCAATTTTTTTTAAAATAGAGTTTTTTGTGTATTCTGGTGGGCAAATGTCCGATGCTCCTTGAAATTTGGCTACAAGTGTATGCATATTTTTTGAGACATAATTCAATCAGACTACAAGTTTGCCGTAATATGATTTATTCAACGCTAGGCATAAAAGAAAAGATGGTTCGGAATTGTATTAGCGGGGCCAGTAAACTTGGTACGCAAGAAAGTCCCAAAAAGATTTCAAATCTACGCAAATCGGCCAAACGGTCATCTGTCACAGGAAAGCGCAACGAAGAAAGGCGTATATTTCTACACAAATTTTTAGATGAGTTGCCAAAAATAGAGTCCCATTGTTGCCGAAGGGACAGTAAAAAATTATATTTTGAATCGGATTTTTCCACCTATCAGAAAATTTACCAGCTTATTGTCGCAGTGTGATTCAAAAAAAGAAAATGGAAACATAAAATTGTCCTATCCAATTTTTGCACAATTATTAAAGGAATTGAACTATTCATATTTAAACCTAGGAAAGATCAGTGCGATATTTGCGTATCACATAAAGTTAGTAATTTGTCAGATGAAGATTATAAAAAACATAGAGAAGATATACAAAAAAAGCGGGAAGAAAGTCCGGACTATGTGCAGTTATATGTATGGATGTGCAAGCGGTAAAATTAATACCTCAACTAAAGGCGAATGCTGCATATTATAAAATGAAGCTACAACTGCATAATTTTGCAATATACAATATTTTAACACACGAATCAGACAATTAATTTGGGACGAAACAGATGGATGTCTAGTATCTTCCGTTTTTGCGACATGTATTATTAAACACTTGAGGAAGATCCAAACTCAATTGCCAGAAATCCATCACGTAATTATTTATTCAGATGGCTGTTTCTACCAAAATCGCAATGTAACACTGTCTAATGCATTGTTGGCTTTTACTATGGAAACACATATAACGATTGAACAAAAATGTTTAATAAGTGGGCATACGCAAATAGAATGTGACTCAAGCCATTCACTTATAGAAAGAAAATTTAAAAATAAGGAAATTAATTTGCCGTCGCAATTTGTGCAATTAATAAAGGAGGCACGAAAAGTTCCAGCACCCCTACAAGCTCACCATTTGCAATACGACTATTTTCTAAATTTTGAAAACATTTCTAAATGTTACTCTTCGATTCGCCCTGGGAAAAATAGTGCTTACTATAAAAGTTCAAGAAATGTATGTACTCAAATCTCTATTTAAAATTTTAGGCAGAAGTATTGGTGATTTTACTGTAAATATGCTACGAGCCTTGGCGTATGGGACCACCTTCAGAATTTGAAAAAGTTTTTACCTGCAGATTGCCATCTTTTTTATGATAACTTGCCTTATAAGAACCAATATTTTGCAGTTAACTTCTGATTTAAACCTCTTAATTTCATTCATTAATTTCTTTTATTATTAAAACCTGAATTTCTATAATAATATGTCTCTTTTTCAACTCAGTTTAAAAAAGCCCTATAAATTTAATGAGAAATAAAATGTGTTGCCTCTTTTCATTAAAAATTGCATTAAAACTTTTTTTGTATCTAAAATTTTACGGATTTTATTAAGTTGTTTTCTTCACCTGTAAATTAACAAAAAAACGAGTTACACCTTTTTTATATTAAGCCATCGATATATTTAAACAAATAATAATTTTCTTAGTGCACACATTAAATAGAGCGTATTCGAATCTCTGTATATGAATAGAATAAATTCGAAAAATAAAAAATGTTGCATCTATATTATAAAAGAAAGGGGCGTTAGTTACTACGTTTATAACTAAAGAATGGCTGGACCGATTTCGATGATTCGTACCAATCCGGAATGGACTCTGACCAAGTAAGAAGAATATCAAAAAATCTTAAATAGGTGGCGCCATTGAAAATTACTCAGTATGAATTAAATCGTAAACTCTGCATTTGACGATGCTATGCTCTTTAGCAAAGTTGTTGAGCATGAGCCGGCGAAGGTTGATATGTTGATATGACCAATTTAAGACAGGTGGCGCCACTGAAAATGACTCGAAATGAGTTAAATCATAAACTTCTTGAAATTTGGAATGCAGACACTGTAGTATCAAAAGGATCTTTGAGATATTAGAAATTCCAACAATTAGGGCAAAAGGGGTAAAAGCTCCCTCTACCCGTGTCTTCTATATTAATTATCCGATGATAGTTTCAAGTCTTGAAGGAACTAAAGGCTATAAATTTCAACATTTACGGCGTAAAATAAAGCAAAAGAGTAAAAGCACCCCCTAGTATGCCTTTTAAATTAATTAACTGATTCTTTTGAAAAGTTTATGTATTTTTTTAAAAAAATTGTTTCTCCGGCTATGCAATATTACACGATTAGTCGTTAAAAAATTTATAAAAAACGTTATCGAAGCTACCTTTTTGAATGGTAAATTGATTATCTCTGTTTGATTTTCATTCTTCACGATAAAAAATACATCACTTTTTTATGTTTGACTTTTGAATATGTAACGAACAGAAATAAAGAAACAAATAGCTATTGTTTTTTTTCATCGCCGATCATGGTATCCAGCGTTTTATTCCTCTTTCTTTCACTTGAAACTAGGTTTATGGCAAAACAACGTTTGCCGGGACAGCTAGTTTAATATAAAGTAACCTTCGAAAGGAAATAATTCCCATTTTCTATTTGTTAAAATTGTTGAGTTAAATACATTCAATTTATAAAGTATCACTATCCAGTGTGACACAAAGAATGCTGACGAAGGCTGTAGCGGGCCAGAAAGTGCATTACATTCTGCTGGTGTCTAATAATTGTAAATTTTTCTGTACATACAAAATACTTCATTGCTGTCCAAAGGAAAGCAAAGGTAAAATGTAACAAGAAGATACAATATAATAGTCTGGTAGTGTATAAAAAAGTAATTTCTGAAAAATTTAAGGAATAGGACTATTACAAAAAAGCTTTATAAAAACAATGTTGAATAAAATGTTGAATATTTCTTAGCATTATTTTGCTAGACTTTGTTTCTCATTAAACTGTTTAGCTTTCCGCTCCTTATTATTGTGTATTATATATTTAGGTAAGTCACAGACTAAAATCGAAATCGATTTCATTCCGTATTACCAAATCTTTTTAAAAATTTCACAGAAAGGGAAATCACGATGGTATTGTACAAATTTGCAATTTGTAAATTTTCAGTTCATATTATGATTGATCGTGAGCATACAACTTTTATTTTTTGTGCAAATGTATTATTTTTCTAAAAATGTATTCTGGCAACACAAAAAACTTCTGGCAGCACTGTAAAAAATCTGCATTTGTTTACAATTATACACAAGTAAATTAAAATAAATGTTTTTTTTAATTAATTTAAATTTAATTCTCTATTTTATAATAAAACTAACGAAAATGGTTAATTTATAAGTTTCCTTAAAAACAATATTTCAACTGAGCAAATATGCACTACTAATTTTGCTCATGGTTTTTTTTAAATGCAAACGAAGTTAAAAAGATCAAATTGCAAATACGTACATTTTGTTGTTGTGTTGTGCAAATTATTGTATTTTTGCACTACCCATCGTGATCCAACTTAAAATCTACACGTTGCTCTTCCATTAGCTTTAAATGGTCGTTATCTTCAGCTAAGAGGTAATTTAGATCAGATTTTGATTGAGAAGATGTTCTGAATATTTTTAAAAGTGTTGTGTCTGCACAAAATGTTTTGGATCTTTTTGGAGGTGATGGAATTATTTTAGGATCAGGTAGTGGCGTAGATTGGCGCGATCTTTTTAATGGTGTTAAAAAAGTTTTGGATCTCTGTGGAGGAGGCAATAGCGTTTTTATTTTTGGGTCCATTTACAACACGATCTTTTTATTTTTTGCGCAGATGGTAGTGTTTGAGAATGATTTTCTCTGATGTTGATGAGGTAGAATCAAGCTTTTTTTTAATACTTTTTGATGAAGAAGTGGCAACATCAAGCTCTTCATTTTCTTTTTCAGATTCGGAGATGTAAAAGCTGGCATTAAATTCAGCAAAACTTTTGCCACTTAAACCACCAACGCTTTTGTGAAAGCCGCAAATTCTTCCTATTACCTCCTCAATATCAGACAAGATGTATTGGTTGTACCTACCTCCTTCAGCTTTTTGGATTTCTTTTTTGTTGTGGCTCATCTTTTTTTCTAACATGACATTTCCAATCAGCCCAACCATTACTTTCTTATAATGGTGGCCCAGATGAATTTTATTGTTCAGTCAAGTCTGCACAATGGGATTCCACAATGACCCGATCACCTTTCTCGTAACCTCTAGCTAAATCTTAATGGTACTCCATGAATTAAACAAAAATTCTTTCATGTTCTGAACTTCATTGTTTTCCTCTTAAACAACCAAACAGGTTAAACAATTTGTAAATATTAATTTTTTAAATACTTACATGTTTGCTCAATCGTTTCTTTACGAAAGCAAAGACTTTTTGAGTGTCAGTGTTGTATTTTGTTAGAAACAACTACTATTTTCTACTAAATAAAAAGTGATTTGTACGAAATAAAAAGGTGGCAATAATAAGCTTGCAAAGTTTTGTTTATTTCGGCCTCTAAAAATGGTTTTCTCTTAAATTGGTAACACAATTAATTTTTGTTTTTTTTTCTGTTAGGACCAGCACTCAGGGGATGACCCCTACTAATCCATTGCATTGTATTGGAAGAATGAAATGTGTATATTTTAAAAAAATTAATAAGCCAATAGTATTTTTTATTCTTTTAAAGTTGTTTGGGATTGGTTTTTGGTATATATGTATGCTACTTAAAATATCCATTCCACTTAGAAAATTGAAAGTGGTTTAAAATCGATCAAATTTTTCGGTTTACGTTTTCTGAAGTAGCCAAATACGGTTTAAATTCCACTTTTGATCGGAATTTGTTTCTGTTACATACCTGATTATTGGATTATTGTAAGCAGAACGAAAACATCTCTTCGAGTTTCGTTAAATGTCTCCTGCATTTAAGTTATATTTTCCAATTTATTGCCGATGTATGATATACGTTACTAAATGCACAGCAGCGAACGCATTTCTAATTGGTGTAATGGGATTGCAATTATCTTGCTACATATTTAAATGACCCAGTCCAGTTGCCGATAATTTTCGTACGATATTTAGAAAATTTCTTCAAATGAGAGGAATACTTAACATCAACTTGAGTGACTTCTTTTCGGGGAGGCACAATACATCTAATGTTTCTTAATTTTATTTTGCGTTAAAGACAAACATTTTTTTTTTAAATTTTATGTAAGTTTTACACTTTTGTATTTTTCTTTATAATGTATTAACAAAATAATCGCGAAATGTTAGCTAGAATTTTGGGAATTCTAATACGAATGTCGTAAAATAGGCGAATATTTGGCATTTATTTAGAATACGAATACAAATATTCGTAACATCACTATTACAAGCACACATACATACATATATTCATATTTGTTGATGAGTTTTTTAGTGCTTGTTGTTATGTTAGTGTTAATTCATTTAAATAAGATGTTGTTTTGTATTCATATCGAAAAAAATTAACAAAAAGAATTCATAATATTTAGATCATTAGATTATCTCAGAGAAGTCTACTAAACAAAAAATAGAAAAATATTTGTGTGTTTTGGTGTTAAAACAATAAAAAAAAACCAAGCAAGCAAAACAAACGTCACCTCGATATCAGCACACATCACGACAAAGTAGAGTTCTCAAACTGGTTTTGGAAACATTAAAAAAAAACCGGATTTTTTTCCCAATATGCTTAAAACAGGGGATTTAAAAACCACTTAACCGTGGTAAGTTATTCAGCAAACCGAAATTTGATCAGTTGAACTCATGTGGTCGATATAGGCTTGCCATTTTCAAATTTACCAAAAAAATAAAAAGATCTTGATTTTGAAAAGAATTCATGGGAATTAAAAACCCGCACACCTAGTGGTCTGAAACTACATTGAAACCCATCGATAGAAGTCGATAGTTTTCAAAAGTCGTCATTCCTAAGCGACCCATGACATAGTTTTATTTGCTTTATAACTTGCGTCAAAATTTGATGTATCACCGATAAAGGTAGATGATCCGAAGCTTTTTATGGCGGAAAATGTATGATAAGAATGCAAAGAATATGTGGTTTCAACAGGATAGTGCAGTGATGGAAAATTCAGTACTATGGTTCTAATTTCAGTACTTTTTCCTTTCAAAAATAAACGGTATCCCCACGTCACTTTTGGTACTCTATTCTTGCTTCTTTGTTTAGAAATTTATCGTTGCCAGTTTTTTTTTTTTTAATATTAACAACATTGCCTACACAAAATTTTTGTTTTTTTTTTCGTTTATATAATTTCTTCAATATTGACCCTATAAACTATATATGTATTTTCTGGATTCTTATGAGAACAGAATTTCAAATACGGGTTACTATCTGGCTGTGTGCCTGTTGCAATGGCTATTTTGAGACTGCAGATATTATGGGGACCTCACGGAAAGAACTATTTACAAAATATGGCTTGCAACAAGAAAATTTTTAACGATTCTCGTCAAAGCCAAAAATATTATTCTAAATATCGAGCCATAACCGCAGAAAAGGGCTGAAGCGACAAATACAAAATTCTACAGAGAAACCTTTTTTATAATAACAAGTAAGTGCTATATTCGGCTGTGCCGAATCTTATATACCCTTCACCATTGTGTGAGCAGAATACAGAGCCACTAGACAAATACAAAATAATTTTACATATACATACATATGTATTTACAATACTTGAAACTTCATTAAAAAATAAATTTAAAAAGCTAAAACTGGTAAATACTTTTTTAAACTAATTTTCGGGAATACAAAATTTATTATTAATACGATTTTTGTATGACGTGCTAAATTCCCAGTTTTTCATATTTGAAAAATACACTGAAATTTATTGTTGAGGGAAAGCTAGCTTCTATGCGCATTTCACTGGTTGCTTAGGCCAGCTCATCAGGAAACCTTTTCCAGAGATTTTAGAAAGGCCAAAAATATTAAACAAATAAAACCAAACAAATAAAGCGAATAAGAATTATAAAAACTCAAAGTCTTACTTGTAACAATATCAAAGCCAAAACAAAACACCAACAATAAACAGTGAGTTTATCTTTTCTTACATTCCCCTACAATTGGTCGGGTTCCTTCCGACTCGAATTGTAGTTGTAAGTGGGTAAAAAGAAAACAAAATTAAAAAAGAAACTGCTTCATTCTACTGTCTTCGTAAGAAAACAACAAAAAAAAACCAATTTGCCAATTCAGTTTTTTGCACGGGCACATGCAAGTATGTCGCTTTAGGGTTTTATTTGTATAATATTTTTGGCCTTTCTAAAATCTTTGGTAAAGGTTTCCTGATGAGCTGGCCGAAGCAACCAGTGAAATGCGCATAGAAGCTAGTTTTCCCTCGACAATAAATTTCAGTGTATTTATCAAATATGAAAAACTGGGAATTTAGCACATCATACGAAAATCGTATTAATAATACTTTTTTAAATCGTTTTTAGTACATACAAATTTAAAAAAAATATTCTTTTGAAAAACCAAGGTTCGAACCAGGGACTCACAGTCTTTAACCATAACAAACCCCCTAGACAACTTAACCATGCAGGAACGTTATTTCAAATATCATTACAATTAAATATAGCCCGTTTTAATGTTCACAACTCAACTCAATTGAGTTGTAATTATTTTTAATGTTTTTGTTCACCGCATTAAAGTTTTAACCCATAATACAAAAATTACAAATCAACTTATTTGAGTTGTGAACCGTAATAGAGGCCTTTATTCACCAAAATGGTTTGTACCATGTACATATGTGTGTTTGTTTGTTTTCTTTAAGTATAGGCAGTGTTGTCATACCGTAGATGTATCTTTTTTTTGATAGTTTTTAAGTAGCAAATAGAAACAAAAATTCCCAGTTTCTACTTGTTAAAATTATTTCGTTAAATATATTAAATAATAAAGAAGAGTGATAACGATAATCATATTTGGCATTATGCTAGTATGTGTAAACAATTGCAAAGGGAGGGGGGAAGGGACATCACATCTTTTAATCAACTTCTCTCGTCACAAGGACCCAGAATATATATAAAAAAGGCATCACTTGTAAGAAACTTTGCCTCACTCTCATATGTCAAAAGTTTTTTATGCAGCAATTTTTTTTCTGATGCAATAAATTTTGACATAAAAGAAATCGTTTTATTTTTTTTTGTGATGCTTTTTCTTGTAATTTATAAGAACACTGTCACTTTTTTGTTTCAATATTTTCAATAGAATTTTTCATCGTTATTGTTGATAACATTTTTATTATTATTTTATGTTTGCCTATTAAACTCTTGAAATTTAGGTCGTGTTCAAAAATTCAAACTTTGCACAGCTGTTGTGCAGTAAAAAAGAACCATAATGTGCTTAAGCCCCGGAGGACTAGCTGGTAGCGAGCTAGTCTATCAGCGCCGGGGTTGCGGGTTCGATTCCCGCCAGAGACTCTGGTTTCTTTCCTGCAGACAAGCATAAAGCTTCGCGGGATAAGTTCAGGAAATTAAAAAAAAAAAAAAAAAAATATAAGTGCGAATACATGTAAATTAAAAGGGGCAAACCATATTGAACTTAAAGAAACTTTTTGCTAAATTTAATGAAACTGTCATTTGCTTAAGCAAGGTGCGAATCTATTCGCACATTCTGTACGGAATCAAATGTTTTTTTATTTTATTTTTGTTTTTTAAAGTACATTTGAGAGACTTTTTGTTAATTTTTGACAGTAGGTTAAGCAAGGCTATGCATATTATGGTTGGGCCTTTAGCATTACAACTGCAACTGGTAACCACGCATCATCAACAACATTTTGCTTCACTGCAGCAGTGATGCATAGCTTTTATATATTTACGTACGTACCCAACGTGTTCTGAAACTTTTATGACGTGCGATGACGGAACAAAATTTTTATTTTAAAAGCAGTATATATTTTTTTATGTAATCTGCTGTTAAAATTATATTGTTTATTAGTTCCAAAAAAACAAAATTAAAATATTTTAAATGATTTTTAATAAATTAATTTGTTTTCACGCTATAAAATGTATTATAAATATGTTAGTATTTATATATTTATTGGCTTAAATTAAGTTTGTTACGAGTCATGAATTATGCATGTTTTTCCATTTCATTAAAGTTTATAAAAATGATAGTGACACCACTGAATTATAAATACACAATAAAAAAACAGCTGTTTTTAACTTTTCAATTGTAGCTGTCGTCTTCAAAATAATTCAGTAGCTGTCTACACGACTGTAATTGCACCCAGGAGCATTTGTAGTCGTGTGTTCGTGTATCCTGCTGTGGTGAATGTGTTTAATGCATAAGTTATACAGTGGTTTCTCGGTTTGACGAATTCTGGATTTAGCGAATTCGGGATTTAACGAAAATGCAAAAATTGTATCTTAGGTACTGTGTATAACGAATTAAAATCAAATTTGGTACTCGATGTCACGAACAAATAAAAAGAAAATAACTTATTGAAATAAATAGATGTACTAGTCAGGCAAACAGTTGTTGTCTTGACACACACCTCGATGCATATATTTCGTTTTGTTTACAATGAATTATGTACGATTGCCTTCTATTTTTTATGTAAACAAATTGTTAAAACAGTTTGTATTTCTTTCGTAGCCTACTAAAGCTTTTTGTTTTGCATTTAATTTTTGCTTTTTGATCTTTTATTTACTACATTGGTTACTACCTGTTGTGAACTTGTGTTGTAAACTTTTAAACTTGAGAGAGAACATTAAAAAATGAAAAAAATATAACGATTAACAAATTTTCAAATTATTCGAATGTGTGTTCTAAGAAGTATAGAAGCTTTTGAGGATTGTAATTTGACTTAGAATACACATTCGAATAATGTGAAAATTTGTATAATAAATTTTACTCAACATGAGAAATAAATTCCCAGATTCAATTTGTTAAGATAACGATTAACGTTAAAAGAAAAATTTTAAATTTTAGATTAAAGAATGTTGTGATTCATGAAACATGTAAATTCAGCCACGGTTCGAGCCAAAGCTCAGCCAAGAAAATTATCAATAAATTTTAATAAAATTCCAAGTTCTAAAAATTTTTCCTTCAGTAAAAATAATTTAATGAAAATTAAATTTGATGAAAATATCAAAATTTTAGATGAATATACAAATGAGACCGGATTATTTTGGAAAATGCTTCCTGACAGGACTTATGTACATGCAGAGGAAAACAGCACCCCTATGCGCTAACGCAAGCGGCTCCAAAATAATGAGTCCACTACTTATCGGAAAAGCACAGAATCCTCGCTCGTTTGGAAACAAAGTTTTACCATTGGATTAATAATTTGTAAAATCAATGAACGGCAGAAGACACTTACCAGGACGATATGTGTGAAGTTTTTTTGGATGAGGACGAAGATGAAGAAATAAATGCACGACTAGAAAACGATGTACCTGCTGATGAAGGGGTAAAAATTAAACACAGCGATGTAATCAAAAGCTTTGATGTTTGTGGGGGGACAGGAAAATAAGATCGATATATTCAAGACATTTATTTTACGTGAGCTTCAAGAGAAAGCAATTGAAAAAAGTTTAAATAAATCGCAAAATAAATAACTATGTATTTTTTTCTTATTTTATTTTTAAATAATTACATTTTTCATTAATTATGATATGATATGAAGTGTTCTGTTAATTTGTTGTTACATGAATAAATCTTTTTTTAGTGCTGGATTTGTATTAGGCTGTAATACCGTGTTCAGATATGCACTTTAATTGCGTTTCACGCAATAATTGACATTGGCAACTGAAACTACAACAAAACAAAGACCCATCCATTAGGTCTGTGCAAAAGCAAGATGGTTATTCCTTAAGTTTGCTTATACATTTACATTTTTGTTTACGTTGAATGCAGTAGTAATATAAATTGAGTTAGCTAAATTGTGCATATGTGAATATAAAGATAATTAAGTCAATAAACCGAATATTGACTTAATAAAAACGGTATATCTGAACACGGTATAAGAATTTATCCATAGCCCTGAAATATATTATACATGTAAATAAATAATTATTATTCGTTTTAAAATAACAAGTTTTTTCGAGCTCGAGGCCAATTATTTTAAAAAATATATATTATTTATTAAATTGTTTGTTCCAATATTTCAATATCCATCGGATATCATTATCATGGAATGAGTTACAAGTATATTTGCAAGAGACTTACTACTATAGAAAATATTGGAACAAACAATTATTTTGTATATTATTTTTAAGTTTATTTCTTAATAAAAATTATGTTTGGAAAAAGTACCAAATGTTAAAAAAAAGTACAATTTTGCTTGGGG
Organism: Pollenia labialis; assembly: GCA_949318255.1. Lineage (NCBI taxonomy): Eukaryota > Metazoa > Arthropoda > Insecta > Diptera > Polleniidae > Pollenia > Pollenia labialis. The sequence continues at coordinate 48,890,881 of OX439141.1, forward strand.
GTCAGTACCATCTACATTTTTCAATTTTCCATCAATGGGATTTTCCATCCAGATATGGAATTGACAAAAAAAGTACATTGATGAAAAAAAGCAGTACATTTAAGAAAAAAAAGTACATTTATTTTTTTATTAAAAAACGTTTAAAAAATTCATTAAATAACATAAAATAACAATTTATTCAACAAAGAACATATAAATTATATCGTAAATAAGAATAAGTAATAACTTATTTTTATTTTTTAAAATAAAATTAATTTAAATGTCTACATACGACTACATTGAAGATGTAATTCGTTATCAAGAAAGTTAACAATAAAAGACCAAATAACTATCAAACAAGTTATTTTGTAAAAAGTGTTGTTTAGATAATTTATGAAGCCTAAATTAAAGCTTAATGGCGCTCAGATTGATTTAATATAAAATACGAGCAAAAATTTTAATTTTTTAAATACTGTAAAATAATCGGCATTTTTTGACTTTCACTTCTTTTGACCACATATTTTTTTGTAAGCAATGAAAATGCTTAATTATTTTCATATCTCTTTACCTATAGCAAAAACGCCAGCAGTAGCTCTGATATTCTACTTATATAATGTTAGGAAACTATCTAAATTCAAAGCCAAAGCCTTCAATGTACTTGTACCCTCAATCGCCATTGTAGATATTTTTACTGGGTGTTTCAAAGAACTTTTTTTTTCTACACTAAAAAAAAATTACTAAAAACGTTAAGCACAGAAAAAAAGTACAAAAGGCTAAAAAAAGTACTTTAGCGTAGTTTTTTAGGTATTATGCAGAAAGCAGTACATTGATGAAAAAAAGTACGTGTACTGCTGGAAAAAGTACGTCTGGCAAGCCTACTGGGATGGTGCCACTTGACACACTGCAAGAGAAACAGTGGATCTTTTAACGAAAAGTTCGAAGATCGCATTATTTCTGTGAATTGGCCACGAAGATTTTTATGGTTTTTTGAAATCGAAAGTGTACAGCAATAAGTCCACAACAGTTCAAGAGCTTAAAAACAACATTATCGAGCAGATATCAGCCATGGATTGAGTGAGAATTTTGATTGAGAATTTTGGTAAAAGATTGGAAGCCCGCCGAGCCACTTGACCAACATCATTTTTCATTTTTAACTGGAACCTTTTTGTAATAAAATGAAATTTTAGCATTTCTCGTTATATTAAAGTTTAAATTATACCACAATTGGCCGCCATTACTAATAATACAAAGCATATTTTGTTCTGTTATTAATTTGAAATTAAAATAATTTAAATTATAATTTAACCTTATTTTATACATACTTCGTTTCTTCAATTTTTAAAAAAAAGTAATCTGTTTTTAAAATTGCACTTTTTCGAAAACCGGTTTTTTTTATATGTCGAATGTTTGATAACTCTACAGCAAAAACAAAAAGTCATGATCAAGATAAAATATGTACATATTTATGTTTTAGTGTACTTATTATAGCAACAACTGCAAAATCCCCAAAAAGAAATGTGAGAAAACTTGATATGAAATGGAAAACAAGCTCTTTTGTTAATAAAGATGATGATGATGATGAAATACGCGATGTGACGTGTTTGCCGTCATAATCGTAATGCAGAACAAATCAACAAAAATATTGTTTGAATTTATGTAAAATTTTTCACAATTCACATGACTTCAGATCAGTGTTCCCAGAACTTAATGCTTAAAATTAGCTAAATTTAAGAAAATATGTCTTCGAATTGTCCATAATCTGTTTTATTTCAAAACACGTGAAAAATAAACAACCAAATAAATACAATTCATTTAAAAATTTTTTTACTGTAAAATTGTAGATAATTGTTACAAAACATATACAGAAATAAAATATTTTGATATGCAAAAATAGATCATAGATACATTTGATGTCGGTATTGTTCAGTGACCTACATTTTACACAAAAAATAACATAAAGCTTTTTAAAAAATGTCTTGACAAAAAAAAAACGAAATGTTTTCTTTGTACCTAAACAATAAAATATGCATAAGTAAAATATTAAAATACAAAAAAAATTTAATTATCAATAAAATGTATTTTGTTACTACATAAAGCGACCTTAGGACAACGATGTTCTATTTGCACCTAAACTACCTGTTTTACATTGTAAATGGGGCAACTCATAATTTCAGTCGCATTTGCAAAGTTTTAAGAACAAAATTCTACAATTAATCTTTAAAATGGTTTTGTAAAATTTTTCCAGAAAATGCAATCAATGGAAAAACTAAGACCCTTATTGTGTAAAACAAAACGCCAAAAATTTCATTGAAAGCAAAAGCAAAGTCAAAAATATTTCAAAATTTTGTTGTTGCTTTGTATAGATATTTATATAGTAGTTTTCTTAAATTTACAACGCCACAAAAAATGGGCATTTCCAGCGATAAGTCTACTTTCAGCAAGAAAAAAAGATTGTATTTTGGGTCCATGTTGTTAAAATGTTATCCCTTTTTGTTACTAAATGTAGTGCTAGTTGCGCTTTATACGAAAATATTTAAAAGTAAATTATACATACATACACATAACATTTGAGAAACAATTTTAATTACTTGCTGGCGTTACGTTACAAAAAGTAGACTTTTCGCTGGAAATGCGCACATGGAGCAGTGTTGCCAACTTAGGGATTTTCATCCCAAATTTGGGGTTTTCCCTTACGTTTAGGGTCAGTTTTAGAGACTAAAAAGTAGTAAGGGGGAAATTTAGTGTGTATAAATAGCATTTGGGAATATTTTAGGGTTAATTTTATTAAATATTTTCAAAATTACAAAAAAGAATGGAAAACCCCAAATAAATTTAAAGGTGACTATTTATAATAAGTTTCATTACAAGTAAATGTTTAAATATTAGTAGGATAGCATCTGCGTTACTGGCACTACCATTTTCGCAAGCAACTGTCTAGCGAACATTCTCAATGCTTAGGTTAGGTTAGGTTCCATTGACAGCCGTGATCAAGCACAGCTCACGTGGGTCCATTAATTAGTTCCCGTTGTGTTACCAACGCTTAGTATTATAAAACAAAAATAAGAAAGCAACTGGCAACTTGAACAGTTGAATGTAATATTTTAAGAGTTAAGGCCCAACCATAATATGTATAGCCTTGCGTAACCTACTGTCAAAACTTAAAAAAAGTCTCTCAAATGTAAATAAAAAACAAAATAAAATAACATTTGATTTCGTATGGAATGTGCGATTAGATTCGAACCTTGCTTTAGCAAAAGACAGTTTCATTAAACTTAGCAAAAAGTTTCCTAAAGCTAAAAATGGGTTTCCTCATATAATTAACATGTATTCTCACATATGCTTAAGCCAACTTAAGCAAATTATGAATGGGCCTTTAGATATTCTTCTGAAAGCTTAAATTATTTAATTATGAAAACATGTACATACGTGGACGAGAGGGATGAAAATGTACTAGACGTTTTTAATGAGTTATAATAATATATTCTGTTTTTCTAAAAGCTTAAATATAAAATATAGTTACATGCATACATAGGTATCGCACACGTTCAACAATACTGTATTAACTCAAAATTTAAAAATTTTCAGTAGAAGCAAAACAATTTTCAATTTAACATTACAGGCATATGAAAAAGCATTTTTAAAGCAGCCGTTTCATTACAAAAAAGTGGACAAAATTGCACAATATTTTTACAGTGGGTAGATATGAATATTACGTATCCATTTTCTCCAAAAAGTGAAAAAATAAAAATTTTGAGTTAATACAGTATTGTTGAACGAGTGCGATATGTAAAATATTAAATGAAATAAAATGGTATGTATGTTTAAAAAAATATTTAAAAAATTATTCTATTTATTTTGGACACACACAAATGAACACCCCTGCAAATATTATTGGACCACCTGATCCAATTTCATGAAATGGACTACTCCATGGACTGGTCCGATGTAATGCAATCATTGACCATGTCATTGTTAAAAAGTGTTTGTAGTGAGACGACATGTCTTCGTTTTTTAACGACATGTTTTCGTTTTTAAACAAAGTTAAAACTAATCCTCTTGTGTACACAATGGAGTAGTTTTTAAACCACTCCTTTGTAGTCCAAAGATGGGTTATATGGTCCTGCCCTAGGACATCGTAATGTTAAATAGACCATGTTTTTTCCAGACGTTTGGGTTACTTTTGGACTAGTCCTAGTCCTGGTGGACTACTCTTTACACGGGTGTTTGGACTGGCCCTATTATTTGCAGGGACACACAAAGTCTATTGTTTCGTCACACACAAAAATAACGAACCTGCGCAATGCGCAATCTTGTTTATTTGATTCATACGCAACACTGATATGGAGTGTTTGAAATTTAAAAATTCAATATGAATTCTTGTAGAAAGCTACAACAAAATTATAAAATCTGTTTGACTTTGTTTTTGCTTTTAATAAAATGTTTGGCGATGCGTTGTGTTTTAGAAAATTAGGCCCTTATAGCATTTTGCTAACATCAATTCGCCAATTAGAGATCTTGCTGACTTTGATATATTACGCGTGGAGGCCCGGAGTTAAAATAATACAAAGATTTTAGTATGCAGCAGTGATTTCCGGGCAACAGTTTCAGAAATAAAAAATTAATTTCCAGAAATCTCGAAAATTGTGAGATGATTATTATCCATTCCACATTCATCTGCAAATGTGGAAAAAACATTTTTATTACGTACATATTATCAGAACCAAAGAGATTTTATATGATGCTAATATACATATCAAATAATTTATTATCAATTTCATAATTCTGATCGCGAAATCTAATTGAAAACCTTCTTTATCTAAACAACTACCAATATTATAAATTTAGAAGTTTGTATATTTGGTTGTTACGATGTTCATTAGTGTGTGGCTCAATCACGCGAAACCCGCTCAATGGATTTTGATGAAATTTGGTAGACTAATAGCATATATGTAGCCCAGATTCAAATATAGGTAACACGGTTGTTAATGCAAATGTTTTAACAACGCTTTTATATTTCAAGTTATAACAACAAGTCATGTCAGTTGTAGACGGGCAGTAACATTTATTATAATATTAATATTAGCACTATTTGTCAACACGTAAGATAATACTTTCTGCGAATGAATTTGACGTATGCAGATATAAAAATCTTATGTATTATCTCAGGTAAAGACCCTGTGTAATCAATCAGAAGGGACCTGCGTTGAGCGGCTGCGTCGTCGCCGTTAATGGTGTAATTTTATCCGGCTAACATCCGAATTTCTGTTGAGGGGACTGTAGAGAAGGCAATAGTTCTACGCGAAATCTTCTAACTTTCTATATTTCTTGATTCCATCAATCTCATACTTCTTTTCTTTTTTCTCTGAATTGAAGGGACTCACAATGGACCATATTGGTCTCCGAGTGGAGGTGTGCCCTTGGGCGCATAACCTTTCTTAACCTAACCTAACATCCGAATTTAACTTGTTTCTAGGAATTTTCGCAACCAACCACTTGCGGCGTCAAATTAGATCGGCTTAGGACTCTGCTGTTTGGTAAACAAACAAAATAAAATTTATGTGTGATTTGGGCATGAAAAATTGAAAATAGTCAGGTAACATCTAATTTAATTTATTAAATAATGGATTAGAATTAAAAAAATATTTTTATTTTTGGTAAACATTTATTTTTTATATTTGTTTTAAGTCAGCTGACTTAAATTCAAAATAGCACACTGAATTATGAAGGGTTGTCCACAACTGTCGTATTTTTTCATATTATTATTTTAAGACATATGACTTTATGACACCTTGTGAATCCCCGAAATGTAACAAACCTAGCACTTTTGTTTTTCACTTTAAAACAGTTTAACACATTTTTTTTGTCGATTTAGCATTTTTAAATTGAATTTTTCTGGCAAGCCTGGGCCCAGCAGTTCAATGACTGTTGTTGTTATTTTGTTGATTTCTGTTACATGTGGATAATGATTAATGATTAAACTTGTTTTGGATTTTGAATGTTAAAAAAAATAAAAAAAGACAATGTACACTCGAAAAATATTGTTAGTTACATATGTAGAAATAAATGTTATTCAGAGGTAATTTTAAGTTTAATTTAGAAGAAAGACATAATGTTTGTGAGACTTCATATTCTTTTAAGATACATACATAATATAGAAAAAAGAAATTAGTAAACTATAATAAAGAAGTATGTTTTCATCATTGATAAATTGTGTATTAATAAAAAAAACCTTTTTTTAGTTATAATAAGATTAACTCAGTTATTTAGTATTAAGTATCCTACATTGACTTTAGTTATTTTAATTTACATATAATTCTTTTAATTTATAAAATGCAATTTTATATAATTATTACAATGCGCAATTAGCTTAATTTATGATTTATTGTTTAAAATTGCTTGTATTATGTTAGTCTTTATTTGTAAATGTTCTTACAAAAATGAATAAAAAATAAGCAACAAATCTTAAAAGGTTCAAGTCCATACAAAACTTATCAATGAGAGAAAATTTAAATATTATGGTACAAAGCAAAACGGCTAAAGCTGCCGGTCCAAAAAGAAGCAGTGTAAAATTGTATTGACATGTTTCATAGCAAACTCGCAGAATGCACATACGTATTAAAATTGAACTGTTTTTTTTATGTATAAAAATGTATCGCCGATACCGATATATCGGCAAATCCGAAATATTGCGGATATATCGGTATCAGTATTCCTTACATTCCTAGTATTAGCATTAAAATTAGTGATAATAACTTTTACGACCGCTACTATGTCATGACAAAATGTTTTCCTGATATGTCCAAAATTATCCATAGGTCCCATATCAACCCCTATCAAATAGATGATATGTATATGATAACATAATTTTGGTAGCAAAAATTGTTTTAATATACTGTGGTGTAGGGTATCATATGGTCGGGCTTGACCGACTTATACTTTCTAACTTGTTTTTAGATTGAACAGATAAGGCAAATTATGCGATTATGCCAATAAAATAACCAAAAAATACCAAATATTAAATAAACAACAATAACTTAACAAAAAAAAGTATAATAAAATAAAAAACAAATAAATACATAAATTAAATTAATATGCGACATTTTCTTTTTTTTCTGTGTCTATTAAGTGAAGAAGAAAATAAATATTTTTATTATAACAAAACGATAAAAAATTTTAGGTAAAAAAACTTAAGTAGATGGGCTGTTACTGGCAAAAATAAATTAAAATTAAAAATAAATATCGAATTTAAATAAAAAAGTTTTTTAAGAAATTTATAAAACTTAATTGAATATTAATTTGGAATTCAACGGCAAATGTATTGGACAAGTTTTAAACACAAAATAATTTATTTTTATTATAGGCGAACATTTTGCAACAAAAAAAAAACAAGTAAGAGTGCTTCGGCGGCTATGGCGAGTCTTACCATACCACACACCCGCTAACCCCAGAATACACAGAACTGTGAAAAATTACGTGTGAAAAGGGCCCAAATCAGCGATGCCAGAAGTGCAGATTTATCTGCATTTTGCAGATTTTATCCCCAAAATTGTCAAAATGCAGATTTGAAGATGTTTGGCTTAAAATTGCAGTTATTTTAGCTCGGTGGAAACTTCTTTATATTGTCACTTATATTTGTACTATTTTAACTTATTGCATTAATAAACGAAAGATATCAACAATTCATGAAAGAACCGCTTGGAAGTACCCTGCGGGAAATTTGTATCAATTGGTCCAACAGACTGGTCCTGGAATTTGTGAAAATAGAACAAGTACAATAAGAATTGACTCATCCAGTGAAAGTAGAACCAATCCCTTAACTGGTTTATTAAAACCAAAAAGGGAGAAAAAGTAATGAATTACAGTACAATCTTCAACGGTGCTGTGACACATGTTTTGGTACTTTCTAAAAATTTGGTTCTTGAATTTAATTCTAGGACTTGTTTTTTTGAAATAATACTACATTTTTGTAACTGACACTAAGCACGTTCATTGAGAAGAGATCTGTGGCTGGTCAAATGGTGTCAATTGAACCCCTCCAATGACAACCCCATGTAAAAGTGATAGGTCTTATTCATATAAAGTGTTAGAACTAGAACCTGTCTCTATCACCAAAGACCTATCGCGGTACTACTTTGGTGTCAGTTCGCTTCCCTCTAGGGTAGTTAGTATGTAGTAATTTTATTTACAAAAATTTGCATTCGCACACATTAATATCGCCGGACTAATGTTTTCTGATTTTACACGAAATAACATGCATATGTACGTATATATGGATATGCACTTATGAATAAATATTTTTAATAATTGCAATATTTGATCTCTTGTAAATTTTAAATAATAGTTTCAGATAAGTAAGATAGTTAAGATAGTATAAAGAACATGTCAAGCAATTAACTTTTAATTTGATGTTTAATATACCAAAGGCGTGATTTATCAATCCCTAATATCCAAAAATTGTCAGCCATGTTCTGAAAATCGCATTCGAGTAAAATTAAAAAAAAAATTTTTTTGAAACTTTTCTGTGTTGAATGTTCAAAAAAATATTTCCTTCGAGGACCACTTTAGATATTTTCCATCGATTTCAAATTCCAGGGTTTCGCCGTATATTTTGAAATGAATTGTTATATCGTTTTCTAAATAAACTAAATAAAAAATGTAATAAATGAGTTTTCAAGATTTCTTGAAGATTTTTAATATCTTGACGCAGATTTTGCAGATTTTTTAATGAAAAATTATGGTTTTTTGCTGATTTTACCTTTAAAAGTTCTGGCAACACTGGCCCAAATTAGTTGCGAAGGCAGCTTTCGAAGAAAAAGATAGAAAGCTTTTGTGGTAGTGTGAAGTGGCAATGTGTAAAAACAGGCCGCAACCATCAACACAAATGGCGCGATCAAAACAAAAATAGCAAAACACAAACCACGTTATACAAATGCATTTGTTCAACAAACGTTGCGTTTAGTGAAAAAAAATTCATTTAGTTATATTGTTTTGTTTTATAATGTTATTTACTCACCTAAATATTATTTGCTAGTGTTGTGGTAATTTTAAAAGTTAATTTTTACAACAGTTTTTCATGTTAATTTCAATTGTGGCAAAAAAGATGGTGCAAAGAGAAATGCAAAAAGAGCAGCTTTCTTAAAAGGAGACAAAAGAAAACGCAAAATCGTCCGTCTCGTGACAGTTCTGTGTATTCTGTGCCGCTAACACACATTATTAAACAGAATTAAAAACAATTTAATGCGCTAAATTCGGCTGTGCCGAGTCTTTAATTCCCTCCACCGACAATTAGAATATTTCAGGCGTGGGCCCTATATGGGATCTATAAATAATTAATTTGCAAAACCCTCAGAAAAGACTGAGTGGTTGCAATCGAAATATGTACAGTAGAATCGCGAAAAAGTTAACGAAAACGTCCAAAGGGCTTTTAACTTTTTCGAACTATTAACTTTTTTAAACGGGCTTAGATTTGAAAAATATACAATAATAAACATGGATCTTTCAGAAATAATACACTAAACTTATTACCATGGTTTAGTTTTCATAATAACAAAAAATAAACTCAGATTTTTCATATTTATTCGCCACAGCCTCGAGAATTTCAAACATTTTTTTCTAATTTTTGAGATCTTTAATCCAACGCTGGTTTTCCGATGTTTTTTATCAAAACTTTCAGAAAAGTTAACTAAAAGTTAACTTTTTAGAGCGACTCAGGCACGCTAAAATTCGGTTAACTTATCCGCGAGATTAACTTTTCCGAGAGATAACTTTTTCGCGATTCTGCTGTATGTGGGGCAACCTGTCCTTGAAGGCCTGGGTTAGATTCCCGCGGCAGCCAAGAATGAAAAATATCAATAAATTTTAATTTATTTCATGTTGTGAAAATTCCTTTCTTTATGAAAGAAATTAATTTAATAAAAATTAAATTGAATGAACTTTAGCCTGATTAAAAAATCAACAATAAACAGTTCAATAAAATAACCCCAATACAAATTATTATTAATTTATCTTTATAAAAAACGGACAGTATTAAAATTGGTTGTGGTTTAGACCTACATATCGATGGCTTAATACTAAAAAGACCTAACTAGATTTTTATGTTTGTTTACGGGTAAGAAAAAAACGTAATAAAAACCGTAAAATTTTAAATAAAAAAAGTTTTAACGCAATTTTAAATCAAAATATCAAACAAATGTTGTAGGGGCCGTACCCCTTAAAATTTTAAATCAAGATACATGAGGCATTCGCTATCAGAATAAACAAAAAAATCGAGTTACGCCTTTTTTATATTAAGCCATCGATATGTAACATAATTGACGGACAATCAAAAGTTGTATGCTTTTATTTCTATTCATATAAAACTTAATTTTGACAAATTTGAGTAAAATATCATGACTCGTAACAGTTTTTTAAGAACTAAAATTATTTGCGAGGGGAATTTATATTGGGCCCATTGTAAATTATGGATCAACTTCTGGTATTAAAAAACCCCATTTAGAATAAATTCGATATATGTAGTAGTGAAATTTGTAACAGCTTTTTATAGTTTTAAAGTGGTTTTCAGAAGGCGGCTTGATATGGGATCTTAGGTCAATTATGAACCGATTATCACAAAATTGCATGACATTATTTCTGGCCATAGTAAGCTTAATTAGACCGATCTTCATGAAATTTAACATTGTGATTTCTTGTCCTATAAAACTGTAATGTACCAACAATAACATTATTTCTTACGGGTTTAGTCGTAATAAACTGTTTTCCGAGAGAAGGCTTTATATGGGGCCTATGGTATAGTATGGATCGATCTTTACAAAATGTAACAGTATGAGTTCTAGTCATGTGAAATTAATTAGTGCAAAATCTTATATTAATCCGTGCCTTATACCCCAATTTAAATATTTTAGTTTTTGTTACAAAATAGTAAATTTTGTAGGGCGGTGGTTCCAAATTTGGATTCATAACTACTGGACTGATTTTGCTGGATTTCAATCCCAAACTGCTTAGGATAACTAAAAGCAATTCCACATCAATATTGTTCTTCTCTGTTTAGTTGTTCGAATGTGAGCGCGATTTCAACAGACGGACATTGCTATATCGAATAAGAATTACTCAAGGAAGCAGAATATATACTTTATAGGATCTGAGATGAATGATAAAAAAGTTTTACACGGAATGATAAACTTAGAATGTATAACAGTGATTTAAAATTGAAAAATCGAAATAGTTCTGACCCCAAGCAAAGGAGTACTTTTTTTAATATGTTAGTACTTTTTTCAAACAAATTTTTTATTGAAAAACAAACTTAAAAATAATAAACAAAAATACATTAAATAAAATAACTAATTAATTTTTAATAAAAAAATATAAAATATTTAGGTTAAGCAGCTAAAAATAATTTCATTTATGATATAAATATTTATGTAAATGCATATGTATGCACATATTTAATATAACCCAGCTAGCATGTTTAATATGCAACTCCTTAAAGAATCTTCTGATGATTTTCTGAGTACCCAACAAATACGGCGGTTTGATTTCAAATGAGGATTGTAGCACCGCGATCGTTCAACAAACATTCTTCACTTTCCGGTTTTATTATTTTTCTTCTTTTTCGTATTTTTAATCATTGTAATTTCTCACAAATAATTTTTATTTTTCACAAAAAATAAACTGTTCACTTTATATTAAAATTTATTTTTAATAGTAAAACACATGTAACCATAAAGTAAAAAAATTTAACTTTAATCGTCATTTTTAATGCTTACATTTATTTTTCGCTTTTGTATTGCCAAGTTTATTTTTGATCTGATTTTAACATTTGACATCAAATTGATAAAACATTTGATATCAAATGTTTATTTTCAAATCATTATCAATTTGAATTTAAATGTCAAATCAATCAATTGAAAAACGTTTGAGAATTGCGTTTGATGTCAAATGATAAAGCCATTTCATATCAATGGTTTGACTTCGTGTTTGTTGGGTAGTAACAAAAACATCTACATACATTTTTTTATTTCTTTTTTATTAATTTTTTGACACTCTCGACTTTTAACCTTGGAATAAACTTTTTGCGACTCTCTGTAAGAGTCGTATAACAATTACTGAGCTACGTAAATAAGAGCGTTTTTGAAATATAACAATTCGATTGCCCATACAATTTCAATAAAACAAACCGGCTTAAGGATCTGTAAAAAAGGATTTTCCGACAGGATGGTGTGGATTTCGCGATCTAAAGGTTTGTTTTATATAAATTGTATGAAAACTAGAAGTTTTGACATGTAAAATACACTTGATGCCCTTCATTAGGGAGCTCAGTTATACGGCTAAGCATTTCACGAGTTGTAAAATACCTAATATTTTATTTTATATATTTCAATTTTATTGTTTCAGCATTATAGAAACAATAGTAATATGAACATAAGTGTGTCCAAAAAATTTTTTTTTTCGATTTTGTACATATAATGGGATATTTATGACAAATAGTTTAAGTACGTTTCAAATTAATTTACAAACTAAATTTTCATACAACTGTTTCTTAAAACAGATTTCAAGTTCAATTGAATTTATTATGAATATGGCAGAAAGTGTTTCTTTATAAATATTCATTTTATTAATGTATGTTTTTAAGCAAATTTAAAATTTTTTATATTTAATGGACCGGAACAAATATGAACAATATCATAAAATTACGATTTAGTTGTTATAAATCAACTTTTATTTTTTAGTTACAGAATAAAACTTATTTTGGATCGTGAATAATTTTTATAGTTGAAAAATAACAATTATTTATAGTTTTTACTTTTGCTTGAAAAACATTTTTATTTTGTGTTTCTCTTCGTATGTAATGAAGGCTTAAAAGATTTTGTTTAAAAGTACATTAACGAATATGTAAAAACCTTTAATTAAGCAAAATAGAAAAATTCAGAAATAATCGTAACTTTTTAGCAAAAATAAAAATTATCAAAGTAATTTTGTGGGAACCAAAAATTTTTTATATAAAAGATCAATGCAAGAACTGCAAAAATTCCAAACAAATGTGTACAGAAGTTTTAACCGAGCTAAAAAATCTGATTTTTAAAACAAAAATCTTCGAATCAACTTTTAGGCAATTTTAGGGTATAAAATCTGCAAAATGCAGATAAATCTGCACTTCTGGCATCACTGACGCTAATGTCAAAACTTTTACTAGGTCCCCTTTTAGACAGGCAAAGTTTACTTTGACAAAGTTTTTTGAATTCTCTTTTAAACTTTGTTCGGTGTTTAGACACACCAAGTTTAATTTGACAAAGTATTGTTTTCTATTGTTTGAATATATTATGTAAACAGCGTAGCCAGAGTGATGATTTTATTATATTTTTGATTTTTTTTTTTTTACCAAAATACCATTTATAACCTTTTTTCTCAAATTATGATTTTTTTATATTTAAAAATAATGATTTACTTTAAATTTGATTGTACAAAATACACAATTTTATTAAAACAGTCAATTTTTAAAACAATGAAGTTTTGAATAAGCTTGTATTTATTTATTTCATTATTTCTGGGCATACAAAATATTAAAGCATCTTAGCGGTTGTTAATTTTGAGAATATTGATGAAAGAAATTATTTGTGAAAAGAAACCCCGTATTATTATAAAGTTTTATATGTATATTAAAGAACAAAAAATCAAGTATTTAGTACCAAAAAGTAAAACTAATGAAAATTAAGATTCTTTTAGTTTGAAAACTCCACCTTCCATATACATATATTTATGATAACTTTTAAACAAAGTTTGTATATACATACATATAAGTGTTTAACTATTCCATTAAGAATTAATTTAGAAAAATACATGTAAATAGCATTTTATCAAAATATCTTCTATATTACATAGAATCAAAATATATAATATTAAATTAAGAACCCTTAAGATTTTATATGACGTAGGAGCTTCATAGCTTCATATTAGAATTTTATTACTTTTAATGAAACTTCATTATTTAGATGGATTTTTCAACGTTCTTATTCCTTAGAAATTAATGGATTTATAATGTATTTTTAGGAAAAATTTGTACAGAAAATATAACCGAAAACAATTTAAACCCTTTTGATTTTGTAAAAATATGGCAATTCGTCAGCTCACTATTATACATAATAATACATATGTAATAGCCCGACAAAGAAGAGACATCTAAAAAAGTAAAAAATGCATGGGTTCCAAGGATTATGCACTGGTTGGTTCTTTTAAGGCGAAACATGCAAGATTTTAACATTAGCGTGTCATTGGCGAGAATGGGTTCGCATTAGTGGCTCGTCATTAAAAGTTCAGGGATGAATTTATTTCATACCAATTGCCAATTGATATGAAATATTCATTTGAATGAGTGCGAATTAAAACCAATGAAGTTCAATGATTCTAATACGTATTTTCATTAGTGGTCAATATTAATTTTTATATGCATTATCAATTCTATTATAAATTAATTAAAAAAAAAACATGAAAATACTAAAAAAAAATAAGGCATATCGTACATTTTTAAATTGTTAATTAAAGCTTTAAAATGACAAAAATTGTGTGAATACTAGTGAAAAAGTGTGAGTGTATTGAATTTTTCGAACTTGCACTTGCACGTGAAAACGGGAGGTAAGGTGGAAAAACAATAAAGAACAAGCAAATACAAAACTATATTGTTTTTAAAAATTTACTGCTTTTAAAAGCTTCAGATAAAATTAGGTAATGTTCAAAGCATAGAAATATAGCAAATACAACCATTATGAAACGAGGTGAATTTATATTGGACCCATGGTAAATTATGCCCCAATTATCATAAAATTCTGTAGAGTTAAGCTGAAGGTCCACACCATGCGTTCATGCGTAGATGCGTATGATACTTTCTATGCATTTTATGCGTTTCTAAATTCAAGTTACATGCCATGCGTTTTATGCGCCAAATTTTTTTTTTTTATCAGCTGTTGTGCTAATATGTTTATCAATTAAAAGCAATTTTGCCAAAAATGGAAAGTGTAATTGATATTTTAATAGAATTGATTTAAAAGAATTCATAGAAAAGTAAGCTTTTATTATAAAAATATTCAAGATTTTTCACGGTATTAATAAGTTTCCAGTTCATGGCATTTGTTAAAAAAAAAAAAAATATAATAAACACAACAAAGATGACACTCAGAACATAAAAGTAATCGATAACTAGAATGGCAAAATTTGTTCGTGATAAAATTGTGCTTAAAATTAATTTTAATGTATTTTATTATTTAAAGTTTATACAATCTTAATAACGAAAGCTTTTTCTCTTATTAAAAACCTTTTTTAATGCAAAAAAATAGTAAAAAGTAATCCACCACACAAACAAATTTATCGATAACATTGAAAATAAAATATGATTTGTCATCCATGGCCATCAATAACAGCTGACTTTTATTCACCACACATGCGACGGATACAAAAGTAGAAAGTAAAGCTGAAGGTCCACACCATGCGTTCATGCGTAGATGCGTATGATACTTTCTATGCATTTTATGCGTTTCTACATTCAAGTTACATGCCATGCGTTTTATGCGCCAAATTTTTTTTTTTTTATCAGCTGTTGTGCTAATATGTTTATCAATTAAAAGCAATTTTGCCAAAAATGGAAAGTGTAATTGATATTTTAATAGAATTTATTTAAAAGAATTCATAGAAAAGTAAGCTTTTATTATAAAAATATTCAAGATTTTTCACGGTATTAATAAGTTTCCAGTTCATGGCATTTGTTAAAAAAAAAAAAAAATATAATAAACACAACAAAGATGACACTCAGAACATAAAAGTAATCGATAACTAGAATGGCAAAATTTGTTCGTGATAAAATTGTGCTTAAAATTAATTTTAATGTATTTTATTATTTAAAGTTTATACAATCTTAATAACGAAAGCTTTTTCTCTTATTAAAAACCTTTTTTAATGCAAAAAAATAGTAAAACGTAATCCACCACACAAACATATTTATCGATAACATTGAAAATAAAATATGATTTGTCATCCATGGCCATCAATAACAGCTGACTTTTATTCACCACACATGCGACGGATACAAAAGTAGAAAGTAAACCTACTTTGATGCGTTCATACGTCTATGCATTCTATGCATTTTGGTGTGTAACTTGTCATATGCAATTACACTGATTCAACTTTTTTGTCAAATGCATAAAAAGGACAGACGCATAAACGCATGGTGTGGACCTTCAGCTTAAACCTACTTTGATGCGTTCATACGTCTATGCATTCTATGCATTTTGGTGTGTAACTTGTCATATGCAATTACACTGATTCAACTTTTTTGTCAAATGCATAAAAAGGACAGACGCATAAACGCATGGTGTGGACCTTCAGCTTAAGGGTTGCCAGACGGCCTGGATTGTCCAGTTATTTTGGGTGTTGTCAAGGTTCCAGGTAAAATGCTACTAGCCAGTTAAAAAACTTTATTTTATTATTGCTTAGAACGAAATCATATACTAACAAAAAATTGGAAGGAAAAAATTTCGAATTTGCCGACAAACGTTCCAACTAATGAGATAGAGAGAGAGGTCCAGTTTTTCAACGACCTCAGGTATTTCTGATAATCTTTATTCACAAGAATCCATTCATATGACCGAATAAAGGCTAAAATTTTACTATGAATAAATATTTGATGAAAGTTGCCAAATGCTTAAAACATTATTGCTTACAACTAAAGTAATAGAGTTATTAAATTCTTCAAAAAACAATACAAAAAAAAAAAAAATAAATATACATATGTGGCTAAACAAAAAGTTATCAACCATGTTCGGGAAATAATTAAATAATTTTGTTTTGTATACTTCATTGTATGAGTATCTTCATTTGAACTTATCTTAAAATAAAAAAAAAACTGGAAATCTAGTAGTGAATTCGCCCTGAATTTAATTTTTGTAACATGATATAAGACTGAGGCCCTATGTTCCACTTAGGAACCACGGGAATTTAATAATAATAATAATAATATAAGACTAAGTGGTACGTTTCCTTGCTTTAAAAATTTTTTTTTTATTGCAAAATTAAATCTGAAGTAAAATTTTTGTTCTTATGCATAGACCCGTTTCAGACTCGGCAAGTTAGTTGCGCAAGTAACTTGCCGAGTACTACAAAGTCTGTTCTAAATATTTTTTTCCTTACCCCGACCTTACCGCTGACGTCTACAAACCAAGAGTTGCGCAAGAGACTTGTGCAAGTAACTTGCCTAGTGTAAAAGGGGTCATAGTTAAGTGCTTTTTCAAATTGTAAAGTTATTTTTTCAAAATCTAGGTGAATTTTTTCTATTGTCCAGTTATATGACTTTTGGTATCTGGCAACCCTATGTAGAGTGATTTCTGGTACCAAAACCCTAATACCCTTTGTACACTAGCATACATTTCGGAGGAACGCATGGAAGATGTTGAAAATGTGAAATACGCGTTCACACTTGAAGCATCTAACAATTACTATCAAAAAAAAATTTCACCATTTTTGAAAAAGTGAAATTTGTTATTGCATTTTATAGTTTCATCTATTTTGAATGAAGACTTCGTTCGCTTAACTTACATGTATATAATTTATAATTATATAATTACAGCCGTATTCATAAAAATTTATTAATGGTTAATTAACCAAATATAAGGCAAAATTGCTAAAGTTGTATTCATAAACGAAAAATAGTCTATTAAACCTTTAATAAACCATTCATAAAGTAAGAAAATTTATTGTTCTATTTACCCTTCTTTAAACCAAAAATAAAATGAAATTTTGATAAGTGCCTGCATTTTATGATATTATTTTTGTGAAATATGTTCAAAAATAATGCTAAAAAATGTTTTATTTATTAATATGGACATGTTAAATACATTTAACTAATTTTTTTTTTATTTTAGGCAACCAATTAAAAGTTATATGGTTAATTATTTAAAACATATTTATATGATTTAAAAGAATACGTTCAGGGGCAAATGCAGATATTATCATTAATAACTTTTTAATTTACTGAAACTAGTTGTTTTTTGTTTAAACTAACGAATTATTGTTCAAAAATATTGAAAAATATACAATAAACAAATCATAATAATAGTGATGTTAATAAAAAGTAAACAAACTTTTTATTCGAATACTTTCTTATCGTATATTTAAAAAAGGTTCAAACAAAAGTGTTTATGTTACCTTTCGGCAAGATTTTGTTCAGAAACTAAAATAAAATGTAGTTTTATTTGATAAGAATAATTTTTAAGTTCTACAATTAAAAAAAAACTATAAAAAACAATTTAATATAGAATATCATGTGAACCGAAGAGAAGTTTCATGCATCACTAGCAATAAAATGGCAGCAAAATATAAAGAAAGTTGCCATACTTAAACACAAAATCGCCACAAACTGTTAATAGTAATAAAACTGTTAATGTACGTTTATGAATACAAATTTTTATCGGAGGTTTATTAGACAAAAAGCGTTTGATAGTTATTACATGCTATAAGCTTAAAATAAGAACTTTTTATGAATATGGCTGTTAGTTTATAATTTATAGCTTATAATTTATAATTAGTTTTTGATATGCACGGATTGCACTATGCCATCATTTATGTTAGTTTTTTTAAAAAAATGATCAATTTTAGTGAACCAATTTGGCTGGATTTCAATCCCAAACTGCTTAGGATAACTACAAGCAATTTGACAGCAATATTGATCGTTTCTTTTGAGATTTTCAAAAGAGAGCGTGTTTTAAGCGGACGGACAGAAATACGGACATGTCTAAATCGACTTCGAATTACTCAAGGAGCCAGAATATATGTACTTTATTTGGTCTGAGATAAATAATAAAAAAGTTTCTGGGCGATTTCTTTTTAAGTAATAAACCTTAAATTGTTCTGTATTTTATTTAATGTTCTCTATTTGAACTGAAATAGCATTTCAAATGTAGTTGACTTTTTTCATTACTGGAAACCAGGCTTGCCAGTTAAGCACTTTTAGTGCTAGATTTAGCACATTTTTTCTGAATTAGCACTAACAATTTCGAAGTGCTAAGTGCTAGTTTAGTACATTTTTATAATTACTTAGCATTTTTAGCACTTTTTTTAAATCCCAAAACCATTTAAAACTCACATAATCAATTCAAGTAAAGTATCAATACTTTAAGTATATGAAGAAAATTACATACATATTAGGCATATAACTTTTTACAATTTTTGCAATCACATAAAAGTTTTCGCATCAAACGCAATTACTTTTTTTATAATTTAATTTATCATTAAATTTTAATAAATTTTATTTGTGAAAAAATGTGATGTGAGTGTGATATACGTATATGAATTGGCCAAAGCTTTTACATACCTTTAAAAATTATTATTTTCTCAATAAAAAAATTAGAGCAATGCCAGCACTCAGTTATGCTATTTGGAATTCTGAAGTCCGAAATATCAATTAGAGCGAAGTTTGGTTTTCTGATCGTTCCCAGTGCTGCCACAACCAATTCAATTTTTACAACCACAATTTTTGAAAAAGTTACCAAATGAAAAAAATATAACCAAATTTAAAATGGCTTTTATTAATTGCGAAAATCATTAAAAAAAATTTTAAGTTGCATTGCAATTCAAAGGTTATTTGTAAAATAATAATTATAAATCAAAAAACCAAACATGAAATGTAATTCATTTACATATTTAAAAAATAACGAGAAACTTAATTTAAAGTTTTTTTTTATTTGAGACTTTTTTCGTGAAAAAAACAGTAAAATTTCCATACAAAATTCAGTATATTGAAAAATAATAATAAAATATTTTTTAGTATGCCAGTTATAAATAACAAAAATGGAAAATTATTATCAGCTTTTTAGCTGTTATTGGCAGGACTGTCAAATGTGGCGATTTCTTAATTTCGATGGAAATTTTCGTTTGGCGATATGGCGAAATTGAAAACGATTGACGATATGCGAAATTAATTTTATGTAAATATAAATAAATTTTATGTAATATTTAATATATGCATCCTATGGAAGGTAGTTCCCCCCTGCGGCTACCCGCTTTATTTTTATTTTCAAAGTGAAGTATACCATAAGACTGACTTCTACAAAGTTTGAACTTTCTCACTATAACAGTTTTTAAGATATCCGATATTAAACATTGGCGTCCTACGGGGGTAACACTTTCCCCGCTGCTATTTTATTTCAATTTTGGGTCTCAGAAGATCCTACTACCAAAAGTTCAACAAGTTGCTTGCAGCGGCTCTTATTTATATTTCTATCTATGAGGGGTACTGCTCCTACCCTGTCTAACCCGCCCATTTGTATATTGAAATTTATAGTTTGCCATAGTAGTAGCTTTAACCACGTTTGAAGCCTCCCCCTTTAATAGTTCTTCAGTTGAGCGATATTTAATATATGTATCCTATGGGAGGTATTTCCGCCCTGCGCTTTATTTTTATTTTCAAAAGTGTAGTATACCATAAGAGTGGCTTTCACATAGTTTGAACATTCTCACTATAACAGTTCTTAAGATATGCGATATTAAACATTGGCGTCCTATGATGGGCATCACTTCCCCCGCTGCTATTTTATTCCAATTTTGGGGCTCAGAAGATCCTACTACCAAAAATTCAACAAAATGCGTGCAGTGGCTCTTATTTATATTTCTATCTATGAGGGGTACTGCTCCTCCCCTGTTTACCCCGCCCATTTTTATACTAAAATTTATAGTTTGCCATAGTAGTAGCTTTAACCACGTTTGGAGACTCCCCCTTTAATAGTTCTTCAGTTAAGCGATATTTAATATATGCATCCTATGGGAGGTTTTTCTCGCCTGCGCCTACCCGCTTTACTTTAATTTTCAAAAGTATAGTATACCATAAAAGTGACTTACACAAAGTTTGAACATTCTCACTATAACAGTTCATAAGATATGCGATATTAAGCATTGGCGTCCTATGGGGAGATCCACTTCCCCCGCTGCTATTTTATTTCAATTTTGGGGCTCAAAAGATCCTACTACGAAAAATTCAACAAAATGCGTGCAGTGGCTCTTATTTATATTTCTATATATGAGGGGTACTGCTCCTCCCCTGTTTACCCCGCCCATTTTTATACTGAAATTTAAAGTTTGCCATAGTAGTAGCTTTAACCACGTTTGAAGACTCCCCCTTTAATAGTTCTTCAGTTAAGCGATATTTAATATATGCATCCTATGGGAGGTTTTTCCCCCCTGCGCCTACCCGCTTTATTTTTATTTTCAAAAGTGTAGTATACCATAAGAGTTACTTACACAAAGTTTGAACATTCTCACTATAACAGTTCATAAGATATGCGATATTAAGCATTGGCGTCCTATGGGGGGAACCACTTCCCCCGCTGCTATTTTATTTAAATTTTGGGGTCAGAAGATCCTACTACAAAAAGTTCAGCAAAATGCGTCCAGCGGCTCTTAAGATATGCGATAATTAATATTGGCATCCTATTGGGGGTACCAAATCCCCTGCCACTACCGAAAAAATAAGTAGCCTATTTTATTTTTAGGGCTCACGTGATGTTACTGTAAAAATTTCAGGAAAATCGGTTTAGTAGTTTCGGAGTCTATAAGCCAACAAACAAACTGACAAACAAACATACAAACATTTTTCATTTTTATATAATACTAGCTTAACCCGGTGCGCTTCGCTACACTGCTTTAACCACTTTATCGGTTGAGAGATATTAAATATATGCATCCTATGGAAGGTAGTTCCCCCCTGCGCCTACCCGCTTTATTTTTATTTTCAAAGTGAAGTATACCATAAGAGTGACTTCTACAAAGTTTGAACTTTCTCACTATAACAGTTTTTAAGATATCCGATATTAAACATTGGCGTCCTATGGTGGGTAACACTTCCCCCGCTGCTATTTTATTTCAATTTTGGGGCTCAGAAGATCCTACTACCAAAAGTTCAACAAATTGATTGCAGCGGCTCTTATTAATATTTCTATCTATGAGGGATACTGCTCATCCTCTGGCTACCCCGCCCATTTCTTTATTGAAATTTATAGTTTACCATAATAGTAGCTTTAACTACGTTTGAAGACTCTCCCTTTAATAGTTCTTCAGTTGAGCGATATTTAATGTATGCACCCTATGGGAGGTATTTCCCCCCCTGCGCCTATCCGCTTTATTTTTATTTTCAAAAGTGTAGTATACCATAAGAGTGACTTCTAGAAAGTTTGAACATTCCCACTATAACAGTTCTTAAGATATGCGATATTAAACATTGGCGTCCTATGATGGGCATCACTTCCTCCGCAGCTATTTTATTCCAATTTTGGGGCTCAGAAGATCCTACTACCAAAAGTTCAACAAAATGCGTGCAGTTGCTCTTATTTATATGTCTTCTATGAGGGGTACTGCTGCTCCCCTGTCTACCCCGCACATTTTTTATTGAAATTTATAGTTTACTATAATAGTGGCTTTAACCACGTTTGAAGACTCTCCCTTTAATAGTTCTTCAGTTGAGCGATATTTAATGTATGCATCCTATGGGAGGTATTTCCCCCCCTGCGCCTACCCGCTTTATTTTTATTTTCAAAAGTGAAGTATACCATAAGAGTGACTTTTAGAAAGTTTGAACATTTTCACTATTACAGTTCTTAAGATTTGCGATGGTAAACATTGGCGTCCTATGGGGAAAACCACTTCCCCCGCTGCTACTTTATTTCAATTTCGGGGCTCAGAAGATCCTACCACCAAAAAATCAACAAAATGCGTGCAGTGGCTCTTATTTATATTTCTATCTATGAGGGGTACTGCTCCTTCCCTCTTTACCCCGCCCATTTTTATACTGAAATTTATAGTTTGCCATAGTAGTAGCTTTAACCACGTTTGAAGACTCCCCCTTTAATAGTTCTTCAGTTAAGCGATATTTAATATATGCATCCTCTGGGAGGTTTCCCCCCCCCCCTCCCCTACCCGCTTTATTTTTATTTTCAAAAGTGTAGTATACCATAAGAGTGACTTCCACAAAGTTTGAACATTCTCACTATAACAGTTCATAAGATATGCGATATTAAGCATTGGCGTCCTATGGGGGGAACCACTTCCCCCGCTGCTATTTTATTTCAATTTTGGGGCTCAGAAGATCCTACTACAAAAAGTTCAGCAAAATGCGTCCAGCGGCTCTTAAGATATGCGATAATAAATATTGGCATCCTATGGGGGGTACCAATTCCCCTGCCCCTATCGAAAAAATAAGTAGCCTATTTTATTTTTAGGGCTCACGTGATGTTACTGTAAAAATTTCAAGATAATCGGTTCAGTAGTTTCGGAGTCTATAAGCCAACAAACACACAAACCCACAAACCCACAAACCCACAAACATACAAACATTTTTCATTTTTATATATATAGATATATATATATATATATATTATATAGATTTTCCATTTACCATTTATGTACATATGTATCTAAAATATTATAAAACCTTAATTCTCTTGTTTGTAAATTATATTTAAAATTTATAATTCTTATTATAAATAACTGTTTCAAAATGGTTCTTTTTGATATATTTTGTGAATCATTGAAAAATATTGTGGCGAATATAAACAAATTCGCCTTTCGTAACGTACATTCCAAGGTATATTTACACAAGGTAGACTCATTTGGGAGTGTAGACATGCTGCTCTATAAAAATAACCGAGTGGAACGGAATTGTCAAAATTGTCTTCATATAAATTTAACGCACACATGTACAAATTTTGGCTCATATACACGTAATATGACATTGGTGTTCCAACTTAGGTAAACAGCTGACAAACATATGGGCCAACGAGTTTACCTTGTGTAAATATACCTTGGTACATTCAATGGGGAAAAAGTATATGACTGACAGTCCAAAGTTTTCTTTTACCAAACAATTATTTTAAAAAATATTGAAAAATATACGTACCGACAAGTTATCAACAGTAAAATTTCAAATATCTTAAAACTTACAGGCATTTCTTAAAGAAAATTCCATAAATTTTAAAATTATATTGATATGTGTATTTCAAATTTGTATAAAAATATACTTCTGAAAATAACCTAAATTCAGAACATTAAAATTATTTTCAGGTTTTAAGAAACACTAAAACGAATTTTCTGAAATCGATTCCTCATGATTTTATGCACTTCCTACCTTAAGTCTTTACTACTCTTAAAATCAAGAAAAACTACGCTCATTTAAAAAAAATAATTAAAAATTTCCATTGATTAAAACTTCATTTGTTTCGATGTCAGAACATGGCGTTTTTGATATAAAAATCACAAATGGCAATATTTTCTTAGCAAAAATCTTAAAAAATTATTTGGTTGCTGTTTTGAAAGGGATTTTATGTTTTCCATAAATTATTAAAAAATACTTCCGTTCCTTGGTAAAAAATAATGAAAAAATCGTAGTACACAGTTCAAATTATTCGAGCTCGTTAATAATTGTATCAATAAAAACATATTCGGACGCATTATTATTTTAGAAAAAAGTAACTAAAATGAAAAAAATATTCGAATCTCCACATTGAATAAAATATAACCAATTTTGGTTAGAAATAAGCAAAAACGGCAGCCCTGATCATACCATCAACAAAAATCATTGTCGGGCTTTATATAAGCAAATGAATGTTTTCTCAGACATTGGAATAAAAAAAGCCATCAGCTATTGAGAAAGTTCAGCGACCAAAGACCTATTGGATGGACCTTGCTAAGAACTAGAATGAAAACAGAACTGTTATGTTCAGTAATACGCATAAGAGATGTGCAAAATTAGGCAACGTTTATTGCCACACTTTAGACATATCGGACGATATTGCAAAAAAATCGGTTCATCTGAAAAGTACCGAAATGAGTTGGTATTGAAATTTTAAACAGTTGTAACAACTTAATTTAATGGCGATTTATTTTCTGAGTAAAATATGTTTCAGTTTATACATACATGTAACACTTTCTAATTTTACCTGTAATCACTCGAAGTGTTAAATGTTGTGCAACTTCAATAGAACAAAATTAGTTGATTTTATTTACAACTATTACACTTTATACCCGGGTCCGCCATCTAACGTTTTTTTTTAGACTAGTGCTTATTTCGTGAATGGTAACTCTTTGCTCATGTCTGATTTGACAGATTAGTGTTATCCTTCCGCTGAACGAATATGGTTCTGTATACGATTGAACAACGCTGGGAAATATTGCGACATTACTTTGAAAATCATGGTAATGTTGCAGAATGTGTGCGAAAATTGCGTACAGATTTTGGAAGAAGAGAAGCACCGTCAGCTCCGTATGTTCGTTATCTTGTGAAAAAAGTGATAGAAACTGGCATCCTCATCGATAACCCAAAGTGTACATCCTAGAATATTGCTGCTGTGGCAGAAAGAGTGCGTGAAGCGCCATCAACATCAATTCCCGTCGTTTTTGAAGGTCGCATTATCAGCCGCAGAGCTGATGTCGTTTGGCCACCCCGGAGCTGCGATTTGACACCGTTGGACTATTATTTGTGGGGTGCCGTCAAAGATAAGTGTTACGCCGACAAGTCAGAGACAATTGTCGCTTTTAAGGACAATATTCGTGAAGCCATTGGTGAAATACAGCTGTTCAAAATCGATAATGTTCTTACCGATTGTGTAGGCTACTGCATGGCCAGACGAGGCAGTCATTTGAATGAAATTATTTTCCATTATTAACTGGAAGGATTGTACTTTCAAATAAAAAAATTAGAGAAAATATTCAGTAGTATTTTTTTTATAGCATTTTCTAAAAAGAAGTTATTTGGCGGGCCTTTATATTGTTGTTTTTTCGCAATACGGTTATCGGTTTATTCAAAATGCGGATTTTTTTTAATGTCGATTAGTTCGGTTTTATTTAAATTAAAACCCCGGCTCAGTCGAATATTTCTCGGTTTGTATATTTTGGCAATAAAATTAGTTTTTACTATATCAAAACTTAGACGAATTTTTTCTGATTTTCCTAAGTACATTTTTTTTTGTCAACAACATTTACTGAAACATGCAATTAAGGCGAAACTAGAGTTTTTTTCCCGGAGTTTTTCGATTCCCGGGAAAACGGGAACATTTTTTAAATTTCCCGGCATCCTGGGATCCCCCTTCATAAAAATAACACAAAGTAAATTTGTTTTAAATTAATGAAAAAAACCTTTTTTTTAAAAAAGCGTAAGAAACCTTGTTTACAAAGTAAGTAAAAGAAATGCCTAAATACTCCCAAAAATTAATTAAAGGTTGAAAGGGGAACTTGAATTATTATTACCTTACGATTTTATATGTAAATTTCGTATCATTATGCTCTAGATACAAGATAAAAAGATTACATAAACATAACAATTTAATTCATAAAACAATAATAAAAACAATCAAAAATAATGGTACTCAAAAAAGTAAATTTATAAAATAGATAAAATATTTTAAATAAATATGTTAACATTTTTTTAACAGCTTAGGAAATAACAATAAAACACACTCAATGCGTTTTGAAAGTCGGCAACGAGTATATTTCTAATTTTATTTACTTATTATGTTTCCGAAACATTTCGTTCACTTAATAACCGAGATTGGACAAATAGTTTAAAGTGCAAAAGTTAAAAGTTGTTGCATATTTCTAATTCACAATCCCAAGTAATTTTTCTTTTTTATAAACAAAGGTTGATGCAAAAAATAGCATCAAACGGACTTCATCTTACAAGATCCACCTGAAATCTTTAGGACAATTTGTTTTTAAAATTGTATGTTGTAGTATCTTATACGAGTTTCCATAGTTTTTTTTTATTTCTGTTTCCCAGCACTTCCCAGTTATATAAGCCGTCACAAAATGAAACAATGGATATTTGAGAAAATAACTTTGATAAGAAACAAATTTATGTTTATCACCTTATTAACATATCGTCATATCTCAACATATTTTTTTAATTTTAAGTTAATTAAGCAAAGTGTTTCTTCTACTTTCTCGTAACAAAACATCGGTTTTTATCTCAAACTGAACCGAAGTTATAGCATAATATATGTATCTTAAAATCGGTACATTTTAACTTTAATCGCATTTTGCCATTTTGTAGATATGACTTTGCTGCAATAAAGGAGCGATATTTTTTGATATCTCCTATTTGTAAGACCTGTCCATGGACAATTAAAATGTACTGCCTGCATCTTATTTTGAATTAATGTTCTTTATAAACTCTTCACTTCACTAAATTTATTAATTATCAACTGTTGCACGGCACATTCTGCTTTTGGTAGATTTATTGCGTCAGAAGACATTGATTTACGAACGTACTCACTTTTTGTTATTAATCTAATCGACAACCCATCAACAGATGCTAATTTTTAGAGAATATAAAACTAAATTTCAAAGTATAAATTGCTTTTTTCTGAAACTATGAGGAACTTTTATTTCCCGGGATCCCGCAACAAAAATCCCGGGAAAACGGGAAAGAAAATAATTGAAATTCCCGGGAATTCCTGGGACGGGAAATCTAGTTATCTAGTTATCTAATCACATTGCCCTAAAAAAATAACATACAGAAAATAATTCCAGGAATACTGTCCCAGACGATATTAGGTGTTTCTTATACGGAATGGACTTTTTTGGCGGGAGAATTATAGAACAATGGGATGCTTTGTATTTAACTTAAGCATTCTGCCATGTAGAATTTTACAATGTTATCCTTCCCAAAGTGCACCAAAAAAAATATTAACGCGTTTAATAAGGAAACTACGCATTGTTAAACTTTTAAGGTACGGTCACATATGGCAAACAATTGTCAAATTTTGTTTGTCGGCATTTTTAAAAAATTTGTTTAAAAAAAATTAAAATATTATTTGCTGGTCGCAAACAGACATTAAATAGCTTTAAATAAAAAATGGGAAAACATGTTTGCACTGTGTTCACATATAAAAATATTTGCCTAAAAATAAATATTTGAACAATTGTCAAAAAAAAAAAAATTAAATAAATAAAATTACTTGGTACTTAAACTAAAAATTAACATTTTGATGCAAAATATTGAAACAGTTTTAAAAGTAAAAGAGGATTAAAATAACAAATAAAGGGATAAAGGCAATTTGGCGAACGAATTTCCAGTCTTATACAACTAAATTAAACTAAATTATGAAACTAAAGCATTAGTCGTTACGGTTTTAGACGCAAGCAATAAAGTGTGTTTGACCGATCTTCACGAAATTTAGTTTTTTGATTTCAAGGCATATATGTACATTGAGTTTGTGCAAAATTTAACGATAAAAGTTGCATTCCGCCACCAATTTACATTAGTTTGAAACAGAATCCGAATTTACTCGAAAGTGGATTACTTCAGCATTTTTTGTGTTCTGCAATTCACCTCCATATGTTTTTATTCGTTTTTAATTAGAGTAGTAAGGGGTTAGTGAAAGTAAAACGAATCGACTTTTATTCTTATATGTGAGAACATTTTTAGCAAAAACATAATTTTTGTTCTTAGTTTGAAAGGTTCTTTATTCAATTTAATGAAAACAATATGTATTTTCACACAAATATCGAGAATTTTTGCAAATTTCCACTGATTTAGCAGTTTTTACAGAATTTTTGCCATTCCTTATAGTTTTAGGGACTCTTAATCGATTTTATGGCTTGCTTGAAATATTAAAAATTTTCCCCATTTTTTAAATTTTTTTGTTTGTATTTTTAACCGATTTAGCTATTTCAAATAAATTTTTGGGTTTGCTTCCAAGTTTTAAATTTTTTGTGAATGTTCGCGATAGAATGCTATTGTTTCCTCTGATTCTTTGCAGCTTTAACGATTGATAATAAATATTAAACTTTGCTATCATGCCGCTATTAGGAAATTTTTGCGAATTTCCACTAATTTAGCCATTTTTTTTATCGAATTTTTGCCATTCCTTATAGTTTTAGGGCTTTTAATAAATTTTATATTTATAGCTTGTTTGAAATATTAAAAATTATAGCCATTTTCGCAATTTTCGCGTATCTGTGTAGCTCTTTTCGGTAATCGTCGCCATTATTAGGATAGCCGCATATATAACCGTAGTCACATATTTTACAGGGCAATATAAAAGAAAACATCATTAAATTTTTTGATTATGCGGATTCAAACAATTTTTCGTTTTCAATACGAATCGATACCTAGAACACACCTGATAGCAATGAAATTTGGTGTTTACGTTTTTGTTGTCATAAGAGGTGGAAAGAATCGGTCGATACTTTCACATAGCCCTCATAAAAACTTACATATTTCTGGAGAAGAGTCCTTGTGCCCATAGACAATCTATTATCACCTTACCAAATGTTATTGTAATCGATCTGGAAATAGCTTTTAATGTCATAATAATCTTATAAATGTTGGTTTTGGCAATAATTTCCATAATAGTTTGTATGTCGTGTCTAATATTGTGTTGGTAGACTGAGAATTGGTTCTAGATCACTTGCTACAATCACTTCAAGACGAAAAAATCTCATAAAGATGTCGATGTCGGTAAATTATTCTGCACTAATAAGTTTTATATAAATCTTAAATTCATTATATAATTTTATTTTGGCGGGACCATGACTGTCCACTGACCCTAAACTGTTACACTCTCGAAAATGTATCTATCTTCATAGATACGCCATGCTTGCAATGCATAATTCGTAACATTGGCTCATATATTATGCCCATATTAAATAAATGTTTACTTAAGAAAAATGTATTTTGTAAAATCTTAAATCCTACTTACCGCGCAACTCTTTGCTAAAAAGAGAACACTGGAAAAATTTTGTTATTTGCCACGGTTTTTTCCTAAAAACAAGGAAAATATTTGACGTTAAATGGTCACATTAGAAGCATTTTTATTTGCTAGCAAATAATTTTGTTTGCCAAAAATCTGCTGTTTTTCAGTTTGCCCCAAAAATATATTTTGTGGCCAGATTAGGGCAAACAAATATTTGCCATATGTGACCGTACCTTTAGATAAATATTTTACGTTGTTTGTAAAGTATTAGAATGTTTTGGGGCTTAGCCTATGTCTTGTAAAGTTAAATACTGTTTTTGAAAAATTGTACAAACTTAAGTTGTGATTAATTTTTTATATGTATGTATATGTATTATTGCACATCGAGCTTTAATAGCAAAAATTATGTAACCAACAACATTAAAGATTTTTGTTTTTTGATGAAAATCGATAATTTTTGATCATTTGCATCATCTCTAAACATCTCATATCTCTGGGAAGTACCGTTAAGGAATAAGAGCAAAAGCAATTTCAAACGAAACCCTAAACTTCAAGCAAAAATATTTAAAAAAAACCTTCTCCTGTAAAATTTTATTTTTGTTGTTACATTATTTTTGCTATTGGGCCTCGATATGTTCAATAAGTAATTCAAGTTTATAAGCGTTATTTAATTAAGTTTTATATAACACTAGCGGAGCCGGCGAACTTCGCCTCGCCCCAATTTTAAATGGCAAAGTGACACCTATCAGATTGCGCAAAGTCTAAGTCAACGTATAACGCCATCTGTCGGATTTTGGGTGACAATTTTCTATTTCCGTAAAAACCTTATTTGGACCATGGCGATCATTTTAAAGAAAAAATCGTCCAAAACGGTCAATCCGTTCTCAAATTATGCGCTTAATAGAAAAAGTGGGCGTAAAAGTAGGCGTGGTAATTTTTTCTTTCGATGAAAACGTAAAATGGATTAATACGAACAGTTAAAAGAAAAATTAGTCAAATCGATGGAGCAGTTTTTTGATTTTAGGTAAATCGAAAAAAGTGGGCGGGACAAAATTTTCTTTTCGTATAAATCTAAGTTGGACCATGGCGATCATTTTAAAGAAAAAATCGTCCAAATTATATAGATGTCATTTGTGGTGCAATATGAAAATTGGATTTTGCCACGCCCCTCCGCCCGCAAACCGAAAATCAGACTTCACAGTGTCACCCGCCTGAATATTCTGAAGATTCCCTGAAAATTTCATCAAAATCGGCCCAGCGGTTTTGGAGTCCATACGTTACATACATACACACATCCTGTTTTATATGTATAGATAGATTTGTTTTTGTCACTTTTTTGTTTTTATTATTAACTAGCTGACCCGGTCCGCGTTGCTGGCCCTAAGCAAACATTAGTGTTGTATTACCAGACGATTAATATTGAGCTTTAAACGAAATTTTATCATTAAGTTTTTTTTACAAAATAACTTACATATGGTGTAGATATGGGCTCAATCAAAAAAGAAACGCATATATTTAAGGCAAATTGTAATTTATATTTATTTATTACTTCATCTAAAGGCCAGCGTGTAGACAATGTTTTTTGTTTTTTTTTTTATTTGGTGGATTATGGATTAATACGAACAGTTAAAAGAAAAATTAGTCAAATCGATGGAGCCGTTTTCTGATTTTAGGTAAATCGAAAAAAGTGGTCGTAAAAGTGGGCGGGGCAAAATTTTCTTTCCGTTAAAATCTAAGTTAGACCATGGCGATCATTTTAAAGAAATAATCGTCCAAATCGATCAAGCCGTTCACCAGTTATGCGCTTTATAGAAAAAGTGGCCGTAAAAGTAGGCGTGGTAAATTTTTCTTTCGATGAAAACTTAAAGTTGATTAATACGAACATTTGAAAGAAAAATTAGTCAACTCGATGGAGCCGTTTTCTGATTTTAGGTAAATCGAAAACAGTGGGCGTAAAAGTGGGCGGCGCAAAATTTTCTATCCGTATAAACCTAAGTTGGGCCATGGCGATCATTTTAAAGTCGTTCAAATCGGTCAAGCCGTTCTCAAGTTATGGATTTTGCCACGCCCCTCCGCCCCCAGACCGAAAATCAAAAATCAGACTTCACAGTGTCACCCGCCTGAATATTCTGAAGATTCCCTGAAAACTTTATCAAAATCGGCCTAGCCGCACACACATCCTATTTTATATATATAGATATAGATTGCATACTACAAAAAAATAGATAAAAATATTTACTTTATATAAAAAATACACACAAAATGCAAAGGAGCCTAAAGTCATTTTAAAAAAATTTTCAGTAGAGATAAAAAACTTAATAAAAACAATTTTTTTAAGGTTGATATCGTTAACAAATTATGAATTAAACTATTGTGATTAACTATGTGATCACAATAGTTTGCTTTTTATTAAGTTTATTATTGCTCCTGAAAATTTTTTTAAAATGATATTTTGTATAAATATATATTTGTTTTCAAATACATACATGTTTAAAAATTTGGTCGTTTTGAAAGGATTATTGTAGGTTTTGCAGACAATTTTGATCAGACTAAAATTTTTAAACGGCAACCCTGGTGGGTAGGGAAAATATATTTTCCTAATTATAAATACAGAAGGAAACAACAGAAAAAATTCAATTTTATTTACATTGAAGAAATTGAAAAGGCCCTATTAGCTTGACAAAAATAACACTCATAAAAACATGGGATTTAGTTTTTAAGTATTTAATCAGTTAGGAATCTAAAAAAAAAATATTTTTATAATTTTCTAAAAAACAAAGATTGATGTTTGACTGTTGGCTGGCAGGCACCGCCAGAGGTAAGAACTCAAAGAATTCTGATGGAAAAATGTGGTGATTCTTGAAGCATGTAAATTCAACCCAGGTTCAAGCCCCAGCTCAGCCAAGAAAATTATCAAAAAAAAATTATAATAAAATTCCAAGTTGATTATACAACTTGGAATTTTCCTTCAGTAAAAATAAATTTATTGAAAATCAAATTTGATGGACTCAAGCCTAACTAATAATATCAAAACTAATAAATGAATTTTAATCGATGAATTGGGAAATATTGTTGGAGTTATTCGTTGTACGAAATTGACAACCTTTATTATTCGATCAAATATTGGCAGACAAATTGAATACTTTATATGCACTAAAAACTTAAAAATATGCACTAAATATTGTTAAAAAATATATGCTCCAAACACCAAAATATGGCTTATTTGAAAGCAATAAATTCAACAATTGTTTATTTGCATTAAAAACAAAAAAAACATTAAAGTCGGTAAAGCCCATAGTATTTGCAGAAGGATTTTCGAGATTGTAGCCTATTTTATATTATGTATAATATATAATAGTCCATACATTTTATATTAATTAAAACATTTAAAAATATTATATAGCTTAAATGTTTTCGGGATTAATATTTGAATGGAAGTTGTAAGTTTAAATGTGAACCGATTCAATCATAAAAAGTTTTTATTAATCTCGTTAGAGTGGGTTTTTAACATCGAGTTTAATCTTAGCGGCAAACTATAATTAATTAATCTTGCCGTTTTTAAGAGGTAGTTTAAACCTCGCAGCATTGTCATACTGAATAACAACAAATTACAACAAAATATTTAAGAATGGCAACTTTTTATCAATCCACTTAGCATTTTATACAGAAGAAGAAGAATTTTCGCCCTATTAATTCTTATAAAAAGAAAATTAATTCTTATATTTATTTTATTTAGGTTTTCATATGTTTCAGAATCACTAAAGTCTTCAACTTTACTAGAATAATCCATTTTACTGTTTTCTAAAAAAAAAATGTCCCAGCTGCTTTTGTTAAACATGTGTATGTCTTGACATTTGATGATTAAGTTTAAAGCACCAACATTGGCCGCTTAAACTGGCAAATAAAAGTAATTAATCCTCTTCTTAAAAACTAAAAACACAGATTAAAGATGACCAAATCTCTAATCTCCATGGCGAAAAACCACCCTTAAGGGGTCAGCGTTTGTATAATAAGTTCGAAAACAATGCAAATGAAGTAGTGAAATTATTGTCTTCAGCAGGAACTCTGAGCAAATTGAACTATTTAATACATTTACTAATGGTGTTTTCTTTTCTAAAAAAATATACCCAGGGTAGAACACAAAGATCTTCTGACGATAGAAAGTGGTGTTTCTTGAAACATGTAAAGATCAACCCGGGTTCAAATCCCAGCTCAGCCAAGAAAAATTATCAAAAAAATTTTAATAAAATTCCAAGTTGTAAAATTCCTTCCCTCAGTGAAAATAATTTAATGAAAATTAAATTTGATGAACTCAAGCCTAATTAAAGAATATCGAAAATTAAAAATAAACAGTTCAACTAAAAATCAAAATTGTTCTTAGAAATAGCTATGGCACAAGCTCTAATGTTTCATTTGTACTTTAATTTGTACAAATAAAAATGTCGACGAAAGTGGACAAAAAAAAACATGATAAACAAATGTATTCAGGTTTTCAAGACAAAGTCTTGGCAGAAAGAATACGAAAAAACAGAGGAGAAAGGAGGCAACATGTAATTTGAAATTTAAGTGATAATAACAGCAAATTTCGAACCACCAGTATTACTGGTTAAAGATTGATGTTTGACTGTTGGCTAACGGGCACCGCTGTGGTGCAGTGGGTAGGACACAAAGATCTTCTGACGATAGAAAGTGGTGTTTCTTGAAACATGTAAAGATCAACCCGGGTTCAAATCCCAGCTCAACCAAGAAAAATTATCAAAAAAATTTTAATAAAATTCCAAGTTGTAAAATTCCTTCCCTCAGTGAAGATA
Organism: Pollenia labialis; assembly: GCA_949318255.1. NCBI lineage: Eukaryota > Metazoa > Arthropoda > Insecta > Diptera > Polleniidae > Pollenia > Pollenia labialis. The sequence continues at coordinate 48,925,385 of OX439141.1, forward strand.
ATTTAATGAAAATTAAATTTGATGAACTCAAGCCTAATTAAAGAATATCGAAAATTAATAATAATGCACTATAATTGTGTACTATATTATTCAGTACCCATGTTCTGTAACTATAGTGAGAACTTCCCGCATCGAAAAGAAGTGAAACAAAATATTCCATCGTTTCTCGAAAAGTGAGAAAAAGTGTGTCTGTAACTCATGTCGAAAACTATCAAAAGAGATTACGTCGTAACGTTAAAAATGTCATAACATTGCACTCGAAGCCGATGTGACATTGCAGACAGTCAGAACGCCAGTAACACATATGGCGATTTCTTTTCTGAGAAATATGTTGCATAAATGTTACATGCTCTATATCTTTTGTGTAGAGCATGTAACATTTATGCAACATATTTCTCAGAAAAGAAATCGCCAATAGTTATCGTTAACGGCGCCTAATATTTATTAAAGTGAAAAGTTTTTCAACGACGGCGGTGAAAATACAACCGTCGGCTATACCAAATAATGTAAAGTGCGACTTTAATTTAATGTTTGTTGTTTGCAAACGAGCTTTGAAAATATTCGTATATTTTATAAAAATGTTAAAATTTAAAGAATTAAACAATTAAAAATGTGCCAAGAACAAAATATTATTATTATTATTCTTTGTGTTTTGCATTTTTAATTGTTTTTTAGTGTTTAAAATTTTTTCTCCCCCCATTTTTATTTGTGAGTTTGTTTGACAGTTCAAAGCGGGAACTTTTCTAACAAAAATGTTACAGACACACTTTTTCTGTAAATTGGCGAGTTATTTCCTTACGTGACAGCTAGAACCCGCCAATAAAATTACAGACACAGTTTAGTGAGAAAAACAACTGTATGTTTCAATAAATGGCATTTTTGTTTCATTTCACACATTTCAATCGAAAAGGTTACACGTACCCTTACAAAATAATACATTTTTCAAAATTACAATGGAACAAAATAATAGCTAAGTTATACGCTCAACTCTAATGTGTATTTAGCGTGTTAAATATCGAATGCAAAGTTTGTACTAAAAGCGATATTCACCACGCTTGCAGCAATTTTGAACATTAAATTTTCTTTTAATTCCATAAGCGTTAACAGCACTGATTTTCAATAATTAATGTCAGCTGTTGTTAAAAATTTTGCGCAAAAAAAAATAATTTTTAAAGAAAAGTAAAACAAACCAAAAACCAAAAGTTTTTGTATCCATCACAATATAACCAAAAATCGCAATATAACACAAATTGTACGAAAACACAAGAAAAAAATTAAAAAAGAATACTTACATAAAAAAGTACTTTACGCAGATGCAAAAAAGGGCATTATTTCACACTCAATTATATGTAACTGCGGGTAAGAAATGGAACAAATTTGCCATTTCGACGATCGCAAGTTATTGTGTTATATATGACAAAAAAGTTTTTTTAAGTAAATCGCTGTTAAAATTTAGTTGTTAGTTACAAAAAATTTAACCGAAAAAGTTGTCGCAACCTTCTTACCAAGGAAACTTCTAGAGTTTCTGGTTTTTTTGGTAAAAAAAATTGAGTCATTGGAAAAGCCTCTAAGAGTAATAAGCGTTTTAAAAATAAAAGCTTTGTTCTATATGCACTTATTTACGAAACTCTTATCGTTTATAGCATATAGAACAAAATGTAATAAATTATTGTGAGAAATGAAAAGCAATGTCTTTTCCATCACGCGATAAAAAGTTATATAAACTTCTCACATCATTAATTTTTTTCGATGATTCCAATTTATTAGCTGAATTCTGAAGATGTTCATCAAATAAGTTGTTTGGAGTTAAAAAAGCAAATGATAACAAAGAAAATATTAAGAAATCAGTATTTGCTAAAGGCTAGTTTACAATATCTCACAAGTTTTACGTATTCCATAATACTTTGTGGGATAGAAATCCAATGCGACTGTCAAAAAATCAAATTTAACATAACAGTTTGTGTTCACACCATCACACAAAGTATAAGTACTTGCATATGAAATAAAATGCAACCCTGGTCAAATGAAAAGTATTATTGTTAAGAAATTTTTCAAACAACAATGAAGTGGTATGGGATATCAAACTTTTTTTCATAAAACTTGTCATTTTCATCACACTTTCATACTTTTACATATTACTTGAGTTTTGACATGTATTGATACGAAATATAATAGTGTAAGCTAGCCTTAAGCGAAGGTTAATTTACAACTATCCTATTTTGCAACACAACAAGTACCAATAACTTTTCATTGATATTATCGATTAGAAAACACGCGGACCTAATTAAAAATCAAAAGCTTTTGCATACTGTTTGTTTTCTTTTTTCATTTCATTTGCCAACTGCAAAAACAGACAATGCAAAGAGTTCCAAAGTACTACAGTATAACCCGGTTAATTACCCCACGCTTAAATGCCTTTCACGCTTATTTACCTTGAGTTTTAAATCCCCGTTTTTTTTCTTCCTTTTTTCAAACAAAAATCCACGTTTAATTGTCTTACGCTTAATTACCCAATTCGGGTAATTGCCTTAAAAATTTAACTCCCAAGACAAAATTACACCTTAATTCCATTCGTTTAATTGCCTCAGTACTATTTGGCAACAACACAGTAAGTAATGCAACCAAGTTTACATGTTAATAGTTTGAAAATATACACTAGACATTTGAAAAAAATATTGCCAAAAAATATTCCACAAATTAATATTTGCATTAAAATAAACTTTCTTCAGGGCTCACCAGAATAAAGTTATGTTATAAGGCTATTTTCATATAAGAGTTATTTGTGCTGAATATTATCTAGATACACAAAATATATGAGATATTTTGTCTTAAAGGGATTAAAGGAAAGGTCGCTAAATTTTAAATTATATTTACATTTGAAAAGATGAAATATCTTGAATATTTTATTTCGACTCCGATAACTTGAATATTTACCGACTCAACCATATTTAATTTGCAGTAAGATATTTTGGGCCAAATTTAATTTTAATACGAACATAACAAAATGGTTTATGAAATAAAGAAAGAAGTTTGCATGGGGACTATGTGATATTATAGAGCGATTCTTACAATTAACATAGGTTTCGTTATTATGGCAATTAAATGTATTTACCAAATTTTATCAAATTTTCTAAAAACTTTTCTTTCCCCACAAGGTTTACATGGACAGACAACCAGCCAGATGGACGGACGGACATTAAAATATCACTTTAAAAAGTGATTCTGATTCGATCGGTTTACTTAACGATGCGTCTATATTTCTATGTATAAGAACAAATTTATATAATTGGTTTTTTCCTAATTTTTGCATACATATATATAAAAATTTACAGCTTGGAATAACATTTATCTTCTTAGCGAAAACTTGCCTTGGCTTAAAATTGTGGAGTTAAAATTAAATGTAGATGGCGAAATTAAAGCAACAGAAAATTCATCTGTTAATCAGAATTTAAAGAAATTTATTTTATTTGCTGAACATGTATTAAAATATGCTTAAAAAACGTGAAATATGTGTGCAAAAAAAGCAGCAATAGCTTAAATATGCAATTTATCCCCAAACCGATACCAATATTCATAAAATGCTGTAAAACGGACAAACATATTGTTTCCGCCTTTATTTGTCGCACAAGAGAAACCATGAAACTGTATATTTACGGTTTCCATGATCATAAGTTTGAATGTATGAGTACGCTTTTGTTAGTAGGATATGACAAGACATCCCAAAAACCATTACAGATAAAATTTAAAACAGCAAATCCCATTGCTTTTAATTGCTTTCTCTTTAGATTTTCCTGATGCATGTAAAAATGCCTTTGTCTACACTTTTTTCATACATCAAAGTTAAGATATCTAGTAAAAAAAATACCTAGTAAATAATTACCTCACTGAGATTTTTAAACGTATTCGCTTATTTACCTCAATGAGGTAGTTAAACGTATTCTTATAATTACCTCAACGAGGTAGTTAAGCGTATTCGTTTAAATGCTTACCCCGCATAATTACCCGAAAAGTTTAGCATTTTTGTCGAGGTAATTATCCGTGGAATACTGTACAAACTTTATTTACACTTTCATAGTGCCCCGGTAGGCTAGCTGGTAGTGAGCTAACTTATCAGCGCCGGGGTTGTGGTTTCGATTCCCGCCAGACACTCTGGTTTATTTCCTGCAGACAAGCGAAGAGCTTCGCGGGATGAGCTTAGAAAATTTAAAAAAAAATCGTTTGATTTCAGTTAAATCGATTAAAAAAAAAAGAACAAAGTAAAAAATTACTTTTGTATTTAGTATTTTTGCTCCGTTATTGTTCTATATGCACGGTTTTTTGCATATAGAACAAAATAGGTTACGAAGCTTGCCACTGAAGTGTTGTATAGCACAAAATCAATGTCTCATATTTCGAAAACTATAAATGATACGAGCAAACTGGTGACACAGATCGACAAATCTCTAAAAGTTTACCTTAAAATCAATTTTATCTCAATTTTTTATATTTTGCGGTATAGAACACAATAACTTGCGAACGACGATTTATTGTTACAACATATTTAGAAAGGAAAACGACAACTTCTTACATTTTTGCATATATTTTTAGAATAGAACATTTCTGTCAGAAAAGAAACACCATAAAACAGCAACGGCAAGATTGACACAAATTTTTTTCTAATTTATAAAATTCGACAGTATTGAATAAAATTTATATTCTATGAAAACTTGCTTAGGCTTACAATTATATCGTGAAATTAAAATTTAGTAACACTCAATTCACATGAGGGCTTTTACGACGTCGTTTTATCTTAATTCCCTTTTCAAGCAACTTCCAAAATCTCTTTGCGTTTAAACGATGATTTTTGGTTGCATGTCTTTTTTTATTTACAGTATGTCCTTGATTATCTGTCATTCGATTAACCGGCAGCATCAATTAACTGGAAAATATAATTTTTTTGCATTGATTTAAATCACCTCAGTTATCCGAAATTATAAACAAATTATATTTTTCCTTTAATTTAGAACAATCAAAACAAATTTAAATAAACGAAGAAAGAGAATTTCCCAACGTACTGGAAGCATATTCTGCCAATTACTTTTTTCCCTATGTTTACATAATAATACATTACATATTTATATAAAATATGAAACAAAAAAAAAAAAATTAATAATCAAGAATGCTGCCGGTCCCGTCTGTTATCGATAATCGAGGACTCACTGTATTTTCAACCACACACTTCAAAGTAAGAAAGAGAATAAAGCGTAAAAAGAAAAAGTTAAAAGAGAAATATAAAAAACGACAAGAAAAACACAAAACGAGTCGTTTTGTTTACCCCTCTTTCTTCTCTACACTGCTTGCCGTCAAACCAAAAGAGACGTCGACAAAGCGACGTCGTTAAAGCCTCCATGTGAATTGCCTGTAAGTCTGGGTTCACATTATGAAAGTTTTCTTTCAGAAAGTTTGAGTTTATTGGTGAGAGGGGAAGAGAATATGCTTTTTTCTCTCCTCTCTCACCCATAAACTCAGACTTTCTGAAAGAAAACTTTCAAAAAGTGTGATCCCAGACTAAGAAGAAGCAACGGCAAATCCACCTGTTACCCAGAATTTCAAGCCAATTTTTTTAATCGCTAAACATGTATTAAAAAGTGCTTAAAAATGTGAAATGGCGCTAAAAAATTAAAAAAATGCTCATTTAACACAAACAACAAAAATGCAGCAATGGCTAAAATATTCAAAATTGTCTCTAACAAATCGGTGTCAAAATTCATAAAAAGCTCTAAAACAAATTAATATTTTTTTTGCCCCCCATTGGTCGCACAAGAAAAACATGCAGTTATTTACGGTTTCCCTGATCATAACTTTGTATTCGTTTAAGGCTTATCCTGCATATTTAACAAATATTGGCAAAGTAAAAAGGCTCTCCCACAAGATCAGCTCCATATTTTGATTCTACGCGGAACTCAACGACTTTCAGTTTTTTCATATAAATTACATGTGCAAATTCTTTATTCCGTATTTTGCAAATAAAACTACTAAAACTAAAATTTTGATGGCCATATTCTTATTAGAAATTAACTTTCCTACAAAAAACCTCTTATAATTTTTTCGTTAACTTAACGGGTACAAAGTTTAAGACGTTGAATTCATACTACCAAAATGAGGAACAAAAAAAATGGTAAGATACAATTTTGGTGCCAAAAAGGGTTTTTAGTGAAGATAGGTGAAAAGTGGAATGCGCATAGCCTGTTTGCACGCTATCGGTGCAATTTTTGCACACGCGTGATTTATTATGGCCACAATAAAATAAATACTTTCGGTACACATACATACTTAAAAAAAAATTTTCGACTTTTCATAACCCATCAAAAAATAAAAATGGGAGAAAAACAAGGCTAGTGTGAAATAAATACAATTTTCCTTGAACTTCAAAAAAAAATTATCGAAATCTTTCGATATTTGTATTCTATTAATTACCTACAAAATGATCTTCTCAACAAGGCCGCCGACTAGGGATGCCAATCCCGAATACCGAAATCCCGTGATTATTCTGGTTACAAAAAGAAGTCGCAAGTGAATAAATGTAACATGCAACGCATTTTGTACCACAGAAAAAAATCAGAAGATGAAGTTCGGTGTGGCCTTTTTTCTAAGTGAACAATAATAGCACTGCGCACGTAAGATGCAGGTTGTGCAAAAAGTTGTTAAAAACTTTAGGGGGTTATACCAAAGGTCTTTTGACACATATGTATTTGTTCAAGTTTATTTTATTAGATTAATACTTGCATGTGTAGATTGAGATAAAATAAATTAAATATTGTCATATACCATATAGTATGTATAAGTGTGTAGCTATTTATTTACGAACATTGATTTCTTCAGCAGCATATGTTTGCAACGTCATAAATTTGTTTTAGAAGCTTTTTAAAATATAAGTTTTAATACTTCCATATTACTTTTAAATAATACATTTAACTGTTTTATTTTGTAATAAGTTTAGTTTTTTTATTTGTTTTATTAGGTTCTTATACATACATAAACATTAAATTATAATTATATGAATTTTAAAAATTGACTTTTATGTATGAAATCCCGAAAAATCCCGATCCGCCCGGGATCCCGATTTTTAAATAAAATTTCCGAATCCCGGGTTTCAAAAAACCTGGTCCCATTTGGCATCCCTACCGCCGACCCACGCTGAACCATTATCAAAGTGTCTTTTAAACGTCACATTTTATGATTAATACATACAATATAGCCACGCTAATTAATTAAAGACTTACAATAAGTGTGTATAAACTTTGCCTCTGAGACAAAAAGATAAGACACAAATAAAAAACTACAGAAAAAAGTAAACAAACATGTTGCGTTCCTATTACTTACTTCATGCAATTACTTGATTACTATTTTATTTAATGAAAACAAAAAACGCTTAATCTCACACACAAATTAAATGCCATTTAACACTGGCCATGATTTATTTTTTTTTTAATTATTACACATTTCCATTCATCAATTTCACATACTACAATGTAAATACAGAAGATTATCAAATATTTGTTTTTCTGTACCCTTCACCGAAGCGTAAAAGTTATATACATATAAGTTTGTCATTGCGTTTGTAATTTTTACAATATTGATCTTAGTAAGACCCTAATTCTGGGTACGTATGTGTAGCGAAGTTGATTTAACGATGTCCGCCGGCCCGTGTATTCATTGAAAGTATATGATTGGGACTAGGTTGTCATACATATACTTATGTATGTATGTATGTATCTCAAAAAATAACGAATCCCTTGTTGTTTTTGTACTTAAATGTGTTGCATTTTTTTGTATTTTTTCAAACGAACAATATAAGTATTTTATTTTAATGCATTTTTTGAGGGTGGGTGGCTGGGTAGTCAAAGCTGCTGCATTATAGTGCATTTACACCTAAGCCATAAACAGGTTATAAGGTTATAACTTGTTTATCCATACAAATCATAAATACGTTTGCAACTACCCAGCAAATAAAATTGGACCACCTGACCCATTTTGATAAAATGGACTACTCCATGGACTGGTCCGATGTAATGCAAGCATGGACCATGTCATTGTTAAAAAGTGTTTGTAGTGAGACGACATGTCTTCGTTTTTTAACGACGTGCTTTCGTTTTTAAACGACTTCAAAATTAATCCTCTTGAGTATACCATGGAGTAGTTTTAAAACTACTCCTTAGTGGTCCAAAGGTGGGTTATATACCATGGAGTAGTTTTAAAACTACTCCTTAGTGGTCCAAAGGTGGGTTATATGATCCTCTCCTAGGACATCGTAATGTTAAATAGACCAGGTTTTTTCCATACGTTTGGGTTACTTTTGGACTAGTCCTGGTCCTTTGTGGACTACACTTTACACGCGTGTTTGGACTGGTCCTATTATTTGCAGGGTAGCTTTTGAGATAACCTTGCGTTTACATTTGCCAGTACTGGCAAACCTTTTCACTAATACATGCACACTTTCCCAACTGTCTTGTCTACTGTCTAGCAAATTAAGCAGACAGCCAAATTGGACAGTGATTTGACAATTGCTATCAGTAATTTGAAGTTTTGTTAGCAAAAGGAAGAACAAATCCAAAAGTAAAAAAAAAAATAAATATATTCTGCTTTGATTTTTTATGTTTTAGTTAAGTTTTATATTTGTTCACACAAAATAGTTATTTATTTTTAAATTTGTTTAGTTAATACAAAACACATTTAGCTGAACTTGCACTGCAACATTCACGTTTGACTTATTTTAAAAAGTGAACTGTGTTAACTACTGTCTGGACGCCTACGTCACGAAGACAGTTAGTAGTGTTTTTGGCATCTAATATGTATTTTATTACTGTCTTGCCAGTACTGTCAAATGTAAACGCTGTGTAAACCAGTTACAAACAGCCAGTTTTTGTTAATGCAACTCTGTTTTTTCAAATTTTGTACTGGCATCGCTACTGATGCGATGCCTTTTATCTTTAACAAAAATGCCAAAACAATAAGAAAAATTAAATCAACAAAGAAAATGTTAAAAAAATCCTAATTTATAAGAAATGTCAGCATTTTTAAAGTTTTTTTTTTTAATATGGACAAAGTCTGGGTTCACACTATGAAAGTTTTCTTTCAGAAACCCTGAGTTTATTGGTGAGAGGGGATGAGAACATGCTTTTTTCTCTCCTCTCTCACCCATAAACTCCGACTTTCTGAAAGAAAACTTTCAAAGTGTGAACCCAGACAAAGGAAATAAAAGGTATGTTTAGAAGTGCATATGTGCCCGCATCAACGTTTTTATCTTTAAATATTGGGGCTAGAAATTTATGACTTGTCCAAGATCTAAAATGCTGAAGTAAACGGTATAGATTATGAAAGTAGCTTACGATCATAATCTAGTTTGAAAATTACGTTAAAAAAAAAACTATGTACATATATATACATATATATGTGCGGCATTTCACGCCAAACCTGATGGTTTAAAAACCCATATACATACAATAAAGAAACAAACGTAAGCAATTCAAAAGTTTTTTCCCGCTATAATTTTGCAGTTCAATAACAGAGTACGCGGAATCCAGTGGTGATAACCGTTTGATGAACTGATGCTTATGTTTTTGCCAGCTAAAAAGTACTGAATTTTTAGGAAATTTTTAGTTGAAAAAAAGAGGAAGAAACCCTTTACATATACATTTTTTTATTATTTAAACAGTCTATTAAGCTTTAAAATTATATGCATTATAGAAAAAATACATAACGGGCTTTATCCTCTATATCGAGTAAAAATTTCCTAAAAATTTAGTACTTATTAGCTGGTAAAAACTTCAATTCCTTAATATTGGTTTCTATAGAATACCATTTTTATTTTTAAAAATGTATTTTATTTTTTGCGGGATTTAGGTTTTTTTTATTCAATAAACTAAGCCGTTTTTGAGTTATGCGAATATATGTTGTGCAATATCCTCCATTTTCGAAATTACAGTATGTATTTCGAAAACTAGAGCCGGGTTACCCACTTGACAGTTTTTTCAACTACTACAGTGTTATTGAACTGCAAAATTATAACGGGGAAAAACTTCCAAGATGCTTTAGTTTATGCCACTAGTGTATATGTATATATAAATAAATATATTTATTTATATAACTTTCTGTTCATATCACACAATGGTGAAGGGTAAAGAAGATTCTGCATAGCCGAATATAGCACTTTTTCCTTGATTTTTTTTTTTGTTTATTATTTTTTCTTTTGTAAATTCGTATTTATGTACGTATTTAAGTACTTTCAAATGTGTGCATAGACATATTAAACATATTAAAACTTTATGTTATTGTTTTTTATTTACACATACTAAATAGTTTGATACATTGTACTCGTAATTTTTTTAATACAAGTTTTAACTTTCGCCCACATGTTTCACGTCACGTTATAAATAACTCGCTCGCTCCAGACACATCAAGCCACTAACACATGTAAGACCAACGATTTGAATAATATTCGAGTTTAAAAATTAAAAACAGAAAATGAAAATAAAATTAGCTGAATGAATGAAACGACTACTACATGCCGCGTTAAGCAAACAACTAAATTAAAATTGTGTTTAACACTTTTCGCACTCCTTCAAAAGAGCATTATTACCTTAAGTGGGGTACACACTACCAAACATAAATGACAGCTTTGCTCAAATTTCCGCTTTTTTGATAGTGAGGTCGTTAAATTCTTCAGTCAACAGCTAATCACAAACTATTATGACTTTTGACTTACAAAATGTTTGATTGTCACTAAATTTTGATATGTAGTATGTACCCCCACTTTCCTTAAGAGAAAACACAACACAACGCCAGACTGACTCACGAATAGGTACAAAAACGGAACGACAAACTACTAGCTCCAATCAGGGCTTTTTTCCTTGTCCCCCAAAAAATTAAAAAAAATCCCCAAACTGATAATTAAAACTTTAACAAGTTAATATTTTCTTTTGTTTTTTTCTGACCAAATTTTGAATCTTGCTAATTAAAAATTTTATCAAAATAATTTTCGTGGGAATACAAAATTTAATTTAAACGATTTTGTTATTCGTGCTTAATTACCAATTTGTATTATCTGATAAAAACACTGAAATTTATTGTTGATGGGATAAGCTATTCCTATGGAAACTCAGGAAACTTCATCCATAAAAATTTTAGAAAAACTAAAGTTATTAAACCAAATAAAACTGTTATGCTATAAACACATTCGAGACAGCAGGCTACCGACTTCGATATATCAACAATAGGACACATGTGTGCATATGAAAATGATTATTTTCACGACGACACTGATACATGGCTGCAGGTTGTTGTCTGTGCTTATTTTGTCGTTGTAGTCAAATTTAAATAATTTCTATTTTTGTCCACTACAAAACAGAAAAAGTGTTGCTAATATAAACAAATATTTAAAGAATAAGTGCTTAAATTTTTTTTTGTTTAACAGAAAAGAATACGTTAGAAATTGAAAAAAATTATATAACTTTTTAGTATCCTTGAAATAAGTTCTATAGCAAGATGTTTTTCGCACTTACACTTTCCTAGCTTAGGAGTTATATTATACTAAATGTATGTCGGTATAACAATAATTATTTAACCCTTAGATATTGGCTTAATAAAGTTTTTCTGTATTGCGGTTTTTCGGCCTTGAGGAACACTTAATTATTATGTACATATTACAATAATTACATTTTTTTTCTCAAATTTATAAATAAATTGAGTAATTTGCCAAAATATAATTTTTAAACCTTTATAAATTTAAAATTTTATATGATGGAGTTACTAAAAATATGGTATATTAAAACCTTAAGTGTTTAGTATTGAATTATGCATTTTTTCCATTTCATAAAAGAAAAAAATGATAGTTGCACCACTGAAATATAAATACATAATCAAGGCGATTTGACTAGAAGGTGGGGTCAAGTCAACATATGGTGTTTTTTTTCGGTGGTCGACTTGTCAAAGTTTGTATACAAACTATTTTTTTTATGTAAACAAACCTTTTTTTTTACTTGCAATATTTTTGACAACCCGACCACTGAAGCAGTGTTGTTGTAGAGTTGACCTCACCTTCTACTCAATTCGCCTTGTACATAATAAGAAAAACAGCTGTTTAATATTTTTCAATTGTAGCTGTCGTCTTCAAAATAATCCAGTAGCTGACTACACGACTATAATTGCACCCAGCAGCATTTGTAGTCGTGTGTTCGTGTAGCCTGCTGTGGTGAATGTGTTTAATGCATTAAGCGTATAAGAATTACAGCAACAGTTCTACTTGTAACAATATCAAAGTTTAAACAAAATCATCAACAATTAACAGTGAGTTTATCTCTCCTTACATTCCCCACTACAACTACAATTGATTGGAATTCTTCCAACATTAATTGTAGTTAAGAAAGTAGGTTAAGAAAAAAACAAGATAAAAACAAAAACAACCCGCTTTATTGTTTTCGCAAACAAAATATAAAGCGGGCTAAGCAACCAGTGAAATGCGCATAGGAGTAGCTTATCCCATCAACAATAAATTTCAGTGTTTTTATCAGATAATAAAAATTGGGTATTAAGCACGAATAACAAAACAACATACATACTTCGAAGCATAATGAGTACTTACCAATAGCACAGCATTAATTTTCCCAAACTTTATTATATTGTCTTTTATATTTCGTCAGCTAATACACAAAAGGCCCTATCTAACATTTTAAAAATTTCACAGCAGAAACAAAAACTATTCAAAATGATAAACTAATAAATCGCCTTAAACTGTTTATAATTTAATTTTCTTAAAAACCTTCCCGTTGTTTTGAGAATTGACAATGTTGCATATTATGCAAACTGTCAGTTAAGGAAGAAGTACATACCACGCGTTAGTGCGCGCGCCCTTTTTATACTCCTGTCAAAAAGTTAAACTAGTGTATTTTAATAGAACAAGCTACATGCAATATATTTTGACGCGTTAGCGCCAGAAAGTTGGTTAACTTTGAACTTTTTAACGCGTTGTGTATTTTTGACAAGTAATCAGCTGACAATGAAAAAAAAATTTAACAAATTTGCGAACCTTAAAAGAATAACATATTGAAGAGCTTAAAAAACATACAATATTTATATAAAAAGAATAAATTAAATAAAATAAATAAATCTTGATATACTTTCGAATCCGTTTTCAATGCACAAATAAGTAAACAAATAAAAAACAGCTGAAAGGAACGGCGTTTGTAACGCGCGTTGTGTAACTTGCAATTTTTCATGCGCTTAAGCTTTTAAACGCACGACAAACGTCGATGAATTAACGCGTGTTATGTACTTCTATCTTAAGGGGTTTTATCGTTTACCATAGTATCTTTTGTTGATATGGCCTTTTGTTTTTTTTGATAATAAAATATTTGTGCTGATGCAATACTTCAGAATCAATGAAAACTTTGATTTTTAATTTTTCGTTAGTTAGGGACTTTTGCGTTTCAGTTAACGATAAGCTTATTTCTGAAAATTGTTTTTTAATTGTAAAATCAAGTTTTCGGTCACATTAGGTCATTTTAAAATAAAATGTTGTTTAAATGTTTTGCTTTAAGACGATTTTTTTCTTTTGTTTCTATAAAGGCAGACTTTGAGAAAGTTCTCTGGCTTATTGTAGAAGTTTGTGATATCGATAGAAGTGCATTAAAGAGCATATGTATAGTTTTTCAGATCTCTTCTTTGCTTTTTCTAAATAGATAAAATCGTCGATTATATTATTTGAGCCTTTTTTTTGATTTTTTTTAAATTTTGGACGCTTTGAATAGTTTTGTTTAACTCTGCTATCAGACTGTCTTGGCTTGAATCATCAACTGTTTCATCTATAATAGTATCATTTGATGCATTCGATACATCCAAATTAACTTCATTAGATTCAATGACAAAGAGTCTGGCAAACAATTTATTCCCGAATTCTTTATTTTCAGATTTTGAACTATATATTAAAAAACTACTAAATTCGTCCAACTGACGCATTTAAATTCATTTAAAGTTTGCATTGTAATAACTTAGCAAGGTGGCCTCAATATCACATCAATACATAATACGGTTTAAGTTTTTATGAATATTAACATAATAATGCTTTAAATTCTATTCCAAAACTTGGACATTAATAAAAATTATACATTTAACAGAAAACGAATATATTATTATTATTATTCGATTAATTGGCATAAATTCTTCGATTAATCCTTTAATCGAAATTAGCAATTTTAAATTAATCGAACAATCTTAGACGATTAATTGAACAAGAATTAAACGGTTGAACACCCTATCTGTACTAGACATTTTTTGTTTCTCTTTTCCACTGTATGCAGTTTTCTTCTTGTTGCTTCATACCATTTTTCTCACATCAATGTCAGCTATCATTGCCTGTTAAATGTTCATCTTCGTCGACAGCGAAAGAGAACTGTCTTTTAAGTTCGAGATTGTTAACGGCTTAGGCAAGTTCAAAAGGGAATAAGAAAAATGTATGCCTTTCAATTCCAACAGTGTAAATTGGGACTTCACAAAAATGGTAACCTTAATTAAGACCCTTTACACTGCATTAGTTGTTAATAACGGTAAGGTAAAAGTTTTGCTACTTTTTTCATATACATATTATGTACGAAACAGAGAAAAATAAGCGTATATAATAAAAGAAGGGAAATTTATATTTAAAATGTATAAAATCCCCGAATTTTTCTTTTAACCCCGAAAAAATCCTCAAGCCACAAATGACTTTCTTTGTCCTTTTTGCATGCATGAAATCCCCAACTTTGGGGATAGATCCCCAAGTCTGGCAGCCCTGGCTCCAATAAAGTGTTTCAGGTCTTTTTTTTGAAATATGTGTACTCTTCGAAGCATAAATACAGGGTTGAGGGAAAATTAATTCGTAAAATGTATGGGACCATATCGAGCCCTAACCGCGAAAATAGTGTAAGCGACATAAATTTCAGTTTTCGTTTTTTTTAATAAATGACTTTATTGGCAACACTTGCATCATCTCCTAAAGTGTCATGGTCACATAAGGTACCGTTACGATTTTATAGCAAGAACAATTTTATTGTAAGCGACAAATTTCATACAAAATTTATATAAAATAAAATAAAAAAGCTCTCTCCTGTAAAATTTGATTTTTGGCGCTTACACTTTTTTTGCGGTTAGGGCTCGATATGTGTTAAAGAAGAGTATTAATGAAGAATGAATCATTAGCTGTATGATACTTACGCCACTGTGAACATAGTAGGACGCATAAAGATAGAACGATTGCGCTGTGTGGCACACATCGGAAGAGTGAAAAACATTCAGAAATATATATAAGAAAACCAAAAATAAGGAAGGCCTACTAATCCCTGCTGCAAATTTTTAAATCATAACGACTGCACATGATTTTTTTCGAATTAAAACCTGGGCCGGGATCGCCAGACTCGTGATCGAATGACCCAAGGTATATTTACACAAGGTAGACTCATTTGGGAGTGTAGACATGCTGCTCTATAAAAATAACCGAGTGGAACGGAATTGTCAAAATTGTCTTCATATAAATTTAACGCACACATGTACAAATTTTGGCTCATAAACACGGAATTTGACATTGGCGTTCCAACTTAGGTAAACAGCTGACAAACATATGGGCCAACGAGTTTACCTTGTGTTAATATACCTTGGAATGACCATTAGTTATCAAAAAACTTCTATTGAAATTTGAGATTGTGGCATTCGATAACGAGTAGTCGATCAAATGCCTTCACTCGAAATGTAAAGGTTACGAGCTTTCGTAAAAGCATTTGAGTATGTTTTTAATTTCTTGATATTTTGTTTTAATAAGGCTTGAGTTCATCAAATTTAATTTTCATTAAATTATTTTCGCTGAGGAAGGAATTTTTTTAAAACATGGAATTTTTTATTAAAATTAATTGATCATTTTTATTGGCTGAGCTGAGATTTGAACCCGGGTTGATTTTTACATGTTTCACCACATTCTATCCTCAGAAAATCTTTGAGTTCTCACCACTGCACCACTGCGATGCCAATTATTAGATTTCTTCAAACAAATAGCTAAAGATGTAAGTATTGAGATTTTTTTTTTTGTAGCAATAAGAAACATAATAATATTATTTTTTCCATAAGACAAATGTTAACAAAAACAATGGCAAACAAAAAAGAACTAATGGCACAATTAATGGTAGGTCACCCCAGCTTGTAAAAAAATCGACTATCAAATTGTGATTATGAGACGAACTTTCAAACCGATTGGACTCGGACGGTACACCTGTAAAAAATGTGTCCGTTTGGCGCAAAGTATTTTTACTTTCTATAACTTGGACCATATTAACATTATGCAATTAACGCCGCACCTTTTGCATGCAACATTTTGTTTGTTAGCAAGAGGTGTAGCAAAGAAAACGGGGTTGAAAAAGTTGCTCGATGACGTATGGAAAGGCATTTTATTCGTTTTTGTAATTTTTTTATAATTTTTAAAAAGTATTTTTCATAAAAATATTTTAAATTTAATAAAGGCTTAAAAAACAAACTAATGCAAAATCTGACAGTATTTTTTTTTTAATTTTATAATCAAAAGTAAAAAAACCAATATTTTGCACATTTAATAATAAACAACATTTGATCCTTTTTGTAATTGGCATGTTGCTTTTCAAATATATACATTTGTATGTTCAAAGATATCTTTTTAAGAATAACAAAAAGGGTGTTTTTTGGAGTGATACAACTTTTAGTTGGCATCACTGCTTTATTTGACCACCCATTTAACAGCTGATAGTTGCGTTTTGTTTAGTTTGCTTTGACATTTCATTATGGATCGACTTACTCCAGAGCAACGCGTGCAAATTGCGGAAATTTTTAATCCAAATTATTCAGCGAATGGGCTGAAGCATATAATAATATTGATTTTAAATTTCCATTTAAAATTTCATTTTCCGATTAAGCCCATTTCTGGTTGAATAGATACGTAAATAAGCAGAATTGTTGCATTTGGGTTGAGGAGTATCCCCAGCTTTTGTCGGAACACCATTTCATCCACCGAAAATTTCTGTTTGGTGCGCTTTTTGGTCTGTCGGAGTCATTGGCCAATATGCCTTTAAAAACGATGACGGTCAGAATGCAAAAAGTTGTTGAAAATTGGTGTTCCAAATTGCGTCTTCTAGGCGCCAACTGCGGCGGCCACATGACCAAAATCATATTAAACCATTAATGTCATAAAATGCTATCTAATAAAAACCGTTTCATTGATATCAAAAATATATTATTATGTTTTATTGTATCACTCTATAAAAACACGCTTTATTTAAAAAAAAGTAAATATTTCTTCAAAAATTTTAATTTTTCCAGAAAGCCGCTTTCTAAAAATTGTATATTCTTAAAAAGTCCCTTTTTTAAAGTTCGTTATTCAGGAAGTGCATTTTTTAATTATAACTAAATATTAGTTATAGAGATTATATTAAATATGAATACTTTATAAATAATTACAAATATGTATATACATACATATCGCACTTATTCACAAAGTGGGTATTAATTAATTGTATTTTCCACTTTTTGGAAAAACTCGACACGTAACATTTATATTTACCCGCTATAAAAATATCGTGGTATTTTGTGTATTTTTTGGTAATGAAACGGTTGGCTTAAAAATCTTTTTTCACATGCCTTTAAATATTATTAAAGAAGGAAATTTCTTTAGTTCACCTCAGCCAATTGGCGCTGGAGTCCCACAGGGCAGCATTCTGGGCCCCCTATTATACATAATTTATACTTCGGACATGCCAACAAACAACTACACACAAATTTCGAATTTGCGGACGACACAGCTTTTCTAAGCGTGCACAAAAACCGTCATGGTGCATCACGTTACTTACAGGATCATATTGCTACGAAAGTAACTTTAGTTAAGAAATAGTTGTAATTATTGTTTATCTTGTATTGATTAGTTATTAAGTATTTGTTAGTTATTTTATTAGTTAAAATTGTTATTGTATAAGTTATTCTAGAGTAAAAATCAATGTACAATTGTAATGTTAAAATTGTTGTGCATAATTGTACTTCAACCCCACTGTAAATACTCGAGCGTTTCAAAACTATTAGCTGCGTTCGTTTACCCCAAAATTTGTACAAATTTGTACTGGATTTTACTGAAATGCGTTCGCGTACACATAAATTTGTAAAATTTTCATATTAATCAGCTACTGGATTTTACTGGGATTTTACTGGAAAAGTAAACGAACGCACATATTGTCAGCTGATTACTTGTCAAAAATACACAACGCGTTAAAAAGTTCAAAGTTAACCAACTTTCTGGCGTTAACGCGTCAAAATATTTTGCATGTAGCTTGTTCTATTAAAAAACACTAGTTTACCTTTTTTTTGACAGAAGTCTACAGAGGGCGCGCGTGGTATGTACTTCTACCTTAAGTTATGTCAATTTATGGTAACGCCTAAAAGTATGCTTTAGTTTATGATGCCTAATAACTAAATTAATTCAGCTATATAGACAGGGTTGTCAAATGTGGCGATTTTTCGCCAAACGTGGTGATTTTCAAACTTGTTTGGCGACCTAATTTTCGATTTGGCGACATGGGGATTTATAAAAAAAGTTGGCTATTTCTGATGAGCCATGAATTGATTTTAAAATTTGTTAAATTCAATACCTACAAAGTAATAATATTATTTTTATGAATTAAATGTGAGGCATTCATGAGTATGGTCTGAATTTGAAACTTAATTATGCTGAAATGGCTGATGAAGATAATGAAAATCTTCGAGAAAATTGTTTTTCATATTTAAAAATGCTCTTGAAAGAATCAATAAATAAAAATCCGTTAAACATGAATATATTTAAAGTTTATGAACATTTTTCCATTATAAAATGTGGCAATTTGTTATCACATATAAAATTCGTTGTTGTTAAAGATATTTTAAAGATTTTTATGAATCCTAATGTACCTTTGGGTGTTTATGAAACACAATGGAAAAAATTACAGTTTGTTAATTAAAAAGAATATTTTAATGATGATATGCCATCTAATTTAAATCAGTTTTGGTCAAAATTCTAAAGGATACGTCAGGTATGTAGCCATTTTAAGGAACTTGATTTGGCTGTTGTTTATATGCTGGTAATTACAACAAGTAATGCCTATGTTGAAAAAAAGAACTCCACTAAAACTCGCATTCGAAGTAGAATGAAATTAGAACTTCTAGAATCGTAATACCCTCACAATGTATTCAAAAGAAAAGACAAAAAAGTAAAATTCTAAAAAATACGATAATTGTTCCGAACAGAAACAATTCATTCCTTGTTCTACAAATGTGGAAATATACGTGGTAATCAATGCATAATTTTTGTGTCAATAAAATCACTTTCTCGCTTCCAGTGAATTCCTTATTAATCTTTCGAAAATAATACATTATTTTTTTAGTTATTTATGTAATCAATTCCTTATTTTCCCGCTGGGTTAATACTAACAGAAATTTTTTTGTTTTACTTTAAGTAGACTTCTGTAAACTTTTATAGTTAACAGTATACCATTTTTGTTTCTAAATAAAAATCGAACAAAATATATATCTTGGCGACTTTTCTTGAATTTTTGGCGTATTTTAGCAACACGGAAGAAATTAATTTTTTAAGGCCTTAAAAATTACTTTAAATAATTTAAAAAATATGTATTTTATTGTCAAAAACTACGAATTAAGGCTTTGGCGATTTTGACTTTGAATTTGGCGAAAAAGATCAAAATCTATCTGACAGCCCTGCATATAGATAGTAACTATAGATGAGTAAGTAGCCGTTATGCTTCGAACTTTCTAGAGCCATCTAGAAGTCTGGGCTAGAGTATAAATACTTGCGGCGGCTAGCATAAGAGATCATTCTAAGTTCAGACTTTGTCAAAAAAGTATCACGCTAAGAAAATTATAGTTGGTGAATAAAAGCTATAAATTACGGTTGTTAAAGTTACTAAGTTCTTAATATATAAGTGGTATACATTAAAGTGTTGTGTTTATTTGTTTTATTTGAATTGCAATAAAAGAACTCGAAACGTTTTATTATAAAGGATAACGTTATTGAAAGGCAGTAACGTAACAATTGGTGTCAGAAGTGAAATTGCATAAATAAAATAAATAAAAATAGACTGCAATGAAATTTAAAGAACTTAAAGTGGAACAGCTCAAGAAAGAATTGGGCAAGTTGGATCTGCCAACTGCAGGTAATAAAGCAGAGCTGCAGAAGAGACTATTAGATGAATTCGAGCGACGCAATATTGCGAGTTCCGAATTCGAGGACAAAGAAGAAATAGAAGTTTGTACTCGTGCAGTTGCTAGCGGTTTTGATTTTAACACAATGTTTGCTGCTATGATGGCCAAAATGGAAGAAATGTCAAAAGAAAATTCTAGAAAAATGGATGAGAATTCTAGAAAAATGGACGATAATTCTAGAAGCATGGTACAGATGATTAAAGAAAATTTGAATGATATTTTAGGTGAAATTCAAGAGAATTCTAGAATAACGAACGAGAAACTAAAGGAGATTTCCAGTGAAATAAACGAAAGAGTAAACGAAATGGAAATAGAATTTAATCAGAAGCTGTCTGATGTAAAAACACAAGTCACGGTTTTTGACGAAAAACTACAACATCTGGAGGAAAAAGTTAATAACATTCAATGCCAAGAAGGACCAGTGGGAGTTATTCCAGAAGTCTCTAGTAGAATAAACCCCCAAAGTTTTGACAGAAGTGTACCATTAAATATTTTTAAGTTCCAGTTCGTTACAGTTGCCAACAGAAATGCATGGAATAGTGAGGAAAAAGCCATCGAGCTCATTCTTGCTTTAAAGGGGACTGCGGCTGAGGTGCTTGAAAGTGTACCAGTAAGTAGCAGAAACAATTATGATGGTAGCACTGCAACGTAAGTATTCTGGTGAACATAACAAGGAAATCTACAAAATGGAATTGCGTGGCAGAGTGCAAAAGGCAAAAGATTTTGCACTCGAGATTGAGCGTTTGGTACAGCTTACATTGAAGCCAACGCTTGCAGAAACAGTATCGTTTGCCCTGGCTCAGGAGACTGCAAGAATAGTTGCAAAGCAGAAGTCGTATAAGGTGCAAAGGCTCGATGTTCTTGCTGATGATGATAGAGGCATCATGAATGAATTAAAGCGACTTAAAGAAGAAGTTTTGCGGGTTATAAGTGAGAAGCTGGGCAGAAACAAAGTGAAATGCTATAACTGCGGAAAGGTTGGGCACATACAGCGTAACTGTAAAGCACAAAGAAAGCGAACAAGATCTGCTTCGCCGGCAAGAAACAGCCAGCGGGCTAGTCATCAGTCATCACAGGAGTCGCCGTTGAGTATGGAGGGAGTGCTACCTTTTGCATCTGAGGACTCGACAATAAATTTAGTAGTGCCAAAGAGCAATAAAAGTATTACGACATGGCTACATCGATGGTAAAAAGCGCATTTTGACTATCGACACTGGTGCAGGATTTTCGATTATAAGGCCTGACTTGGTAAGGGGAGCTTTCGAACCGCTAAGCGGGGTGATTTTCCGAACAGCTACAGGTGAACTGTCTATGGCAAAACACGTGTGGTGTAAAGAATTGCCTATAATGTCAATTTTCATGACTTTATTGTGGCCGACATTGTAGACGAAGTACTTATTGGCGCAGATTTTATGATTAGTCATAACATAAGTCTAAATATGGGAAAACAAATCATGTATTTGTGTTATTATGAAATACTCCTGAATGTTGGGTATGAAAGTGAGGCTTTTGTGGCTTTTAAACGAAAATGGACTATAAGCGAAATAGACCTTAGAACAAATAATTTGTATGAAATTCGAAAAAATCTGCTTGTGAATAGGGCAGTTTTGGCTTAAATCCGTTTTTTGCCTAGAAGCGGAATGGACCATAAGCGAAAAGCACTGTATATGCAAGCAAGATAAATGAATTCTAATGATGCCAACTTGACTTGTTCGCGATTTTTGTTTTTATAAACAACTTATATGTGATTTTTATGTGAAAAAGTGGCTACCATATTTTTTATGTGTGCAGCTAACTTTGATGCAAGGTCTATACAATAGGTCTGCGCAAGAAGCCAGATGTTAATTTGGTTTATTCCTCAACAATGTCAAAAGTTGTTTACATTTTCCTTATTCATGTATATTTTTGTTTACGTTTTTTGTTTTTTGCAACACATACATACATGCATGGTGGAATAAGTAGGTGGCATCGTTACGGCAACAAATACAACATTACAACAAAATTGGAAATTAAATCACCGTTTACGTCAAAAAATACTTTTCTTTCAGAAAGTCTGAGTATATTGGTGAGAGGGGAAAAGAACATGCTTTTCTTTTCTCCTCTCTCACCCATAAACACAGACTTTCTGAAAGAAAACTTTCATAGTGTGAACCCAGACTAACACAAGCAAAATGCCTGTTGTTTTTTGTGTTGTTGTATTGTTGTAGAAGTAAGCAGACCTATTGGATAGGCCTTGCTTTGATGTTTTATATGCCCAAAAATATGATAAACATGCAGATATACAAAATGTACGTAAGCAAGTATTTTGAAGAATAATTACAGAAAATAATTATTTTGGGCAGTTAAGTCAAAGTGCAGCTAGCTTTAATTTTTTGTATGAAAATAATTTTAAATCGCTGATTTGTGGATACAACAACTTTACCACGAAAATATGAAAGGAATAGCAAATCTTGGCTTGGAACAGAATAAAGTAGTTGTAGTATTATTAGCTGACGAATGCTCTGTAGGGCAACAAATTTCAAGTTTGGCGCTTCAACTGCAACGACTACTACAGCTACGTATTCTGTTGACACTACTTTGACAGCTTTCAGCGCTATTCTTAACGTTGTACTACAGTGACTATACTGTTCCCCACTTTATTGTTACCAATTTGGCTACATCGTTCATTATAAAAATACAAAACAAATGACTACAGGTTATATATGCTATTTTTTTAATAAAAATTATATTTCATGAAAATCATTATATAGTTATGAAAGTACATACTTTATTACACAATATTAAGCTAAGTGTACACGATATGTTGAATCAGCAAATTTATTCAACAAACGTATGCTTACCAATATATGACAGGCATTTCGTCGTTCGCAAGTTATTGTGTTATATATGACAAAAATGTTTTTTTGGTAAAATGGTGGAAACAAGGCACGGAATGAGATAAGATTTTGCAAAAATTTGTTTTATACGATTGGAAATCACGCTGTAAAATTTCGTGAAGATCCGTCCATAATTTACCCTAGGCCCCTTATAAACACTACTCCTGGAAAACAGTTTAGTACGCCTAAAACCGATAAAAATAATGCTATCACAACAAAATTTGGTACGTCACAGTTTTTTAGGACTAGAAATAGCACTGTGAAGATCGGTGCATAATTTACCTTAGGACCCATATAAACCCTACTACCGGAAAACAGTTTAGTACGCCTAAAACCGTAAAAATTAATGCTATCATAACAAAATTTGAATTCAAACTGTTACTCAAACTAGTTTAAATTGCTAAATAATTTAATGTAGATCTAAACCTCAAACCAACCAATTTTAATGCTGATGTCTGTTTTTATAAAGATAAATTAATATTATATAGACATCATATAGATATCCCTCCTGAAATATTCGAACAGTCGGTGGAGGGTATTAAAGATTCGGCACAGCCGAATATAGCACTCTAACTTGTTTTTTTCTCATTTCATTTGCCAACTGCAATGTAAAGTCACAAAAAGGAAATAAAACAAAAACAGATAATGCAAAGAGTTCCAAAGTACTACAAACTTTATTTACACTTTCAAAAATAAAGATTTACTTAAAGTTTGATTGTACAAAATATACAATTTTATTAAAACAGTCCATTTTTAAAACAATGAAGTTTTGAATCAGGGTCCGCCAAATAACTTTTTTTTTGAAAATGCTATAAAAAAACTACTGAATATTTTCTCAAATTTCTTTTTTTATTTGAAAGTATAATCCTTCCGGTTAATAATGGAAAATAATTTCATTCAAATGGCTGTCTCGGCTGGCCATGCAGTAGCCTACACGATCGGTCCAATTTTTAAGCACATTATCGATTGTGTGCAGCTGAATTTCACCAATGGCTTCACGAATATTGTCCTTTAAAGCGTCAATTGTTTTTGGCTTGTCGGCGTAACACTTATCTTTGAAGGCACCCCACAAATAATATTCCAACGGTGTCAAATCGCAGCTCCGAGGTGGCCAAACGACATCAGCTGTGCCCCAAATGCGACAATTTTGCTTGTTTACATATCCGCCAAGATCTAAATGAGCTTCATCTGAAAATATGATTTTTTTTGACAAAATCTGCATCTTCTGTAAGTCGCAGCGTTGTTCAAGCGTATACACAACCATACTCGTTAAGCGGAAGGATAAAACTAATTATCTGTCAAATCAGACATGATCTAAGTGTTACCATTCACGAAATAAGCACTAGTTGAAAAAAAACGTTAGATGGCGGACCCGTTATATAAAATTGTAACGTTACTGACTGACTCACTGATTCATCATCGCACAGCCTAAACGCTTGAAGCTAAAAACATGAAATTTGGACCAGAGATTGGCCCCTCACCAAATCGATCCAACAAGACGGGATTTTTGGAAATTCAAATGTTTAGGGGGTAAAAACGGGAAAATACGGTAACCTTATATTTCCAAAAAGAGACACAAAAAAAATGTAATACTTATCGTTGTTCTTTAGAAAAATAAGCAGACAGAGTAAACGGGAAAAACCTGAATTTTGGTACCTTTTTGACACCCCATCTATCTTTTTAATCAATAAACATAGAACCAAAGTTTATACCACATTCGAAACTTATCAAAGAATACGAATACGAATTTGGTATTTTTTCGAAATTCGAACATTTAAGGGGTGAAAATCGTAACTATTTTGGGTACTTTTTTTACAAATCTTTTTCCCCTATTCTTTGACATATTCGTACTAAATTATGGGCTTCCACTACAATACCGAAATTTTTAATGCATTAATGGGGGGAAAAATAGCACCAAAAAAGAAAATACGGGAAATTTGGTATTTTTGTTTAGCTTTTTGGTTCTACAACTGGTATTTTTTAATTATCGTAAATATTGGACCTAGAAACATAAAATTCAACATCTAATTTCCTGAGTGGATAAGAATCAATGAGGGAACTTTTTGGTACTTTTTTGTTCATAAACTTTTTGAATATCCGTTAGTATTGGACCTATAAACATAAAATTAAACAAGAAATGTCCTGAGTGGATAAGAATCTATAAGAGGGAAATTGTTGGTAGTTTTTTATTCATTAAATGGTACTTTTTGAAGTTCGGTTAGTACCGGACGTTAGTATTGGACCTACAAATAAACATAAAATTAAACATGCAAGGTCCTGAGTGAATGAGAATCTGTAAGAGGAATCTTTTTGGTACTTTTGCATCCTTTAGCTGGTACTTTTTTTTAATATTGGTCTTATGAACATAAAATTTAACCTTCAAGGTCCTGAGTGAATAAGAATCTGTAAAAGCGCTATTTGGTACTTCTTTGTTTTTTAACTAGTACTTTTTGAATTTCCGTTATTATTGGAACTAGAAACATAAAATTCAATATGCAAGGTCTTGAATATATGATAATCTGTGAGAGGGATCTTTTTGGTACTTTTTCATTTTTTAACTGGTACTTTTTTTAAATTTTCGCTTATATTGGTCTTATGAACATAAAATTAAACATTCAAGGTCCTAAGTGAATGAGAATCTGTTAGAGGGTTTTTGGTACTATTTTGTTCTTTAACTGGTACCTTTTCAATTTCCGTATTTATTGGATATAGAAACATAAAATTAAACATGAAAGTTCCGAAGTTAATGAGAATCTGTAAGAGGGATTTTAGGTACTTTTTCGTTCTCTAAATGGTAATTTTTTTAATTTAATATTTATTTTTGTGCATTAAATAAAAAAAGCAAATAGGTGTCTGGTACTTTTACGAAATTCAGCCGTTTTAGGTAGTAAACGGGTAAAACCTGTATTTTGGAACTTTTTTGTCCACCATCTAGCTTTTAAACCAATACGCATAGAAAAAAAAGTTATATTACATTTGTAAATTATCTAAAAAATACAAATGCATATATGTTACTTTTTCAAAATTCGAACGTATTAGGGAAGCCAATTGTACAAATGTTTGTAACTTTTTTCAAAAGATTTTTTCTCCATCTATTTATCTTTCATCGCAGAGCGTAAACGTATGATGCTAAAAGGTTGACATTTGGACCGAAGGCTGGCCTCTCGCCAAATTGATTGCTTACCTCATACATCCTAAAATAAAAGAGATAAAAACAGTAATACTTATTGTTGTTCATTAGAAAAATTCGCTAACTTCATATCTCCTAAGCTAAAAGAGATACAAAAAGTTGAATACTTATTACTGTTCATGAAAAAAATAAACGAACTGGTACTCTTTTGAGGTACGGCCTTTTTGGGGTGTAAAAGGACAAATAAAAGTTGTATCACATTTTTATCTAAAATATACAAAATAGATTTGGACCTTTTTTGAAATTCAAACGTTAAAGGTGAAAAAATCGTTCCTAATTTTGTTTCTTTTCCCAAAATTTTTCTCCATCTATCTATAAAATTGTAAATGGGGTGAAAAATTATCAAAAATGATGATACGGGAAATTAACTTTCTTTCATTTGCTTTTGTGTTCTACGAATGGTACTTTTTGAATGTTTATAATATTGAACTTAGAAACACAACATTATAAGTGCAAAGTCCTGTGTAAATATCAAACTATGAGATGAAAAATGTTGGAACTTTTTTGTTAAAACGCATGAACATAAACTTTGGCATATAAATATGTTCATGAAAGAAAAGGCTCGATTACAAGGAGCGGGTTAAATGCTAGAATTTAAACAAGTTAAAATCTAGAAAAATAAGCTTTGGCATAAAAATATGTCCACGAAGAAAAAGGAGACGCTAACGAAGTAGCGGGTTAAATGCTAGTTAAACATAAAGCTGTTTAATCTCTTTTGGAACCAACAGAGTTTGAGCAGTAACAATTTGGTATTGCTAATAAATGATTTACATATTTCGCTTCTATTCCAATTGTATGTATTTAAAAACAAAAAAAAACATAAAATGATTTAAAATATTTTCCGTTTTAAAAAACAGAAATTTATTTTAAAAAAACAGAAATTCACTTAAAATTCGTTCATTGTATGATACTCAGGGTTTAAAAATTAGTAAATAGTTTTTTTTCTACATATTAAAAACCGCAGTAAATATTTAAAACTAAAATATTTAAAGGTATTCATACTGCAAAAATATTCTCAATTTACTAAAACACTCCTAGTAATATTAAAAAATATTTAACCAGTGGTAATTTAATAAAATAACAATGCGCAAAATATTAAATGTTTCGTCGTACAAATATATTTTCTATGGAAATAAATAAATAAAAAAACCATTAAACATTATATTTTAATCTACCAACACATCATACAAAGAATTTCTTATTTTAAATCATTCCTTTTTTAAACCTTTTTGTATGTACACACAAAAATATTTTGTTCTTCATATTGTGACTATTATTAGTTTATTTTTCGACTAATAATATGTTTACTATTCACACTGAAATATTTAAATATGTCGTGTGTAATAGTCGCATATTTTGTGTCGCATATTTTGGCAGTCGATGATCAACAAGACGGCATATTTTGTTTTGTTATGTTATTTATATTCGTACATTTTGCATACACTTGGGCAGTTTGTGATGTGTGGCAGTAATATATTAATATTGAAGACACACAATATTTAATATTTATGGTGACTAAAAATATTTGAATATTTCCATAGAAAATATATTTGTATGGCGAAATATTTAATATTTGCGCATTGCAATATTAAAAAGTTGCTACTGGTTAAATATTTTTACGTAATACTATAAATTATATTAATACAACGATGCATTTAAATATATTACGGTAGTTAAATATTTTATATTTTTAGGTTGTCTGTTAGCTTGTGTTTAAAGATATGCATATTTATGACTAATATATTAGTATTTTTAAACCCTGATGATACTTGTATTCACTCGTATCGTTTCATCCCTAGTTGTATGCATCACTATTGCAACAATTTCAATTAAAATAACATGTTGCTGCCAACATAAAAATAAAAACGCAATATAAACGTTTAATTATTAATCCACTCCTATTAAGCGTTGATAAATCAGACTTTTTATTAATGGTAAATAAAACAAAAAGTGTTTGATAACTATTGTAAGCATTAAAGCTGAAACAAGAAATTTTTATGATTTAGACCGTCATTAGATAATCTTTACACATATCTCAAACGAATCTGTCTACGATTAATATAAGCGTCTTTCATTGTGTTGTAGAAGTATCTCACAGAGGAATCAGCTTGTGTAGCAAACTTTCTCGTGCAAGGAATCTTCCATGATTAAAAATTGCGCTCGTCGACTAAAAATGCTAGCTGGGTACATATGTATGCATGTTTGTATTAACTGCGACTTGTCCATGCAAAAATGTCAAATGTACCCATAAGGGGCAAGGACTAGTCCAAAGGTAACCCCAATGGAAAAAGCATGGCTTATTTAACATTACGATGTCCTAGGGCAGGACCATATAACCCAGCTTGCATTCCAAAGGAGTAGTCTTAAAACTACTCCATGGTATACTCCAGAGGATTAGCAAACTCTTTGCAGTGAAATTCATACTTACATATTTACTTGTATATGTACATACTTATAAGAATACGTAAGTTACTTACCCCTATTTATTAAGTTCTTGCACATTTTCCGTTTTTGTCCGCAAAGATATTTTTTAAAAATAAAATTAAAAATTATTTTAATCTATCATATGTTTTGACAAAAAATTTAGTAAGAAATTGGGGCTTTTAACTATTTTTTGGTTGATAATTCCGAATAATTATATTTTCATTTGTTGTACTCGAATTGAAACTATTCCAACAATCAATAATTAGCTGAAATAAATGAATTAACATTTATATTACAAAATTAATTGACGAAAGCAAATTATTGATTGCAATGACCAACATAACCATTTGTACTAATTTTTAGAACTAAATTAAATTAGTTATCATAACTGATAAAAGAATTGAAGTAAGAATAACGTTTTAATAATCAAGAGAATTAAAAATCAGTTAGAACTATACATTTTAATAGTTGCAATAATAAATTATATTACTTGATCAATATTTATACCCACACCACAATAGTGGAGAGGGTATTATGCATTTGTGCTGATGTGTATAACGCCATTAAATAGTGGTCCTAGACCAGTGTTGCCAAGTAAATTTAAAGAAATTACCCCAAATCAAAAAAATACCCCCTAAATTTGTACTGTGAAAAAATTAAAAAAACCCCAAAATAAAAAGAATAATTTTTTAAATATTTTTTTAAACATACAAACATACCATTTTATTTCATTTAATTTTTTACATACATACGTAACTATGTTTTAACATATACTTACATAACAAAAGCTTTTAGAAAAACAGAATATATTGTTGTAACTCATTAAAAACGTCTAGTACATTTTCATCACTCTCGTCCACGTACATGTTTTCATAGTTAAATAATTAAAGCTTTCAGAAGACTAAATAAAAATTTGGCATTTGTGCTTAAGTTGGCTTAAGCAAATGTGCGAATACATGTTAATTATATGAGGAAAACTATTTTGAACTTAAGGAAACTTCTTGCAAAGTTTAATGAAACTGTCTTTTGCTTTAGCAAGGTGCCAATCAAACCGCACATTCCGTACGGAATCAAACGTTTTTTATTTTGTTTTTCTAAATACATTTGAAAGACTTTTTGTTAAGTTTTGAGAGCAGGTTAAGCAAGGCTTTGCATATTATGGTTAGGCCATAACTCTTAAAATATTACATTCAACTGTTGAAGTTGCCAGTTGGTTTCTTATTTAATTTTTAATAATGCTAAACATTGAGAATGCTCGCTCGACAGTTGCGTTCGAAAATGGTGGTGCCAGTAACGCAGATGCTATTCTACTAATATTTGAACATTTACTTGTAATGAGACTTATATTAAATAATCACCTTTTTTGAAATGATTTTGTTATTCGTGCTTAATTCCCAATTTTTATTATTTGATAAAAACACTTAAATATATTGTTGATGGGATAAGCTATTCCTATGCGCATTTCACTGGTTGCTTAGGCCAGATCATCAGGAAACTTCATCCATAAAGATTTTAGAAAAACTAAAGATATTAAACCAAATAAAACTGTTAAGTGTATAAGAATTACAGAAACAGTTCATTATTAAAAATTTTGAAAATATTTAATAACATCAACCCTAAAATATCCCCAAATGCTATTTATACACACTAAATTTCACCCTAACTACTTTTTAGTCCCTAAAACTGACCCTAAACGCAAAGGAAAACCCCAAATTTGGGGTGAAAATCCCTAACTTGGCAACACTGTCCTAGACCCACCTTAAAGTATACCGATCTATTCAGAATCACTTTCTGAGTCGAACTAACGATGTCCGTGCGGCTGGCAGGCTGGCTGGCTGTGATTTGGTGATAATTTGATCAAATTTGGTTCATAGGTTCTTATTGGCATAAGGACCAAGCCTATTAAAAATAGGCCGAATCGTAGGACCACAAGGGATGATAGGGGGAAATTTCTTCCTCCCAGAAACTATCAAACCGTTTTTAATGAAATTTAAAACATAGATAGATCCTTATCTATATGGGCACATTAGCTATACAGTTTTTCAAAAATAGGACCACAAGGGGAGGTAGGGGGCAATTTCTACCTCTCACAAACTTTCAAACCGATTTTCATGAAGTAAACATAGTAAACGTAGATAAATCCATATTTATATGGACACATAAGCATGATGTCTTTTTAAATACTGTGGTGTAGGGTATCAAATGGTCGGGCTTGACCGACTATACTTTCTTACTTGCTTATTACTGCAACCGTTTTCCAACCAATTTATTTTCTGTGTGTGCCCATAAACCATTTTGTTATGTTCGTATTAAAATTAAATTTGGCCCAAAATATCTTACTGCACATTAATATGGTTGAGTCGGTTCAGATTTAAACATACAGCTTCCATTCAAATATCAATCCCTAAAATATTCAAGCTATTTCATCTTTTCAAATGTTAACATAATTTTAAATTTAGCGACCTTTCCTTTAATCCCTTTAAGGCAAAATATCTCATATATTTGGTGTATCTAGATAATATTCAGCACAAATAACTCTTATATGAATCTTAACCTTATAACATAACTTTATTCTGGTGAGCCCTGAAGAAAGTTTATTTTAATGCAAATATTAATTTGTGTAATATTTTTTGGCCCTATTTTTTTTAAATGTTTAGTGCATATTTTCAAATTATTAACATGCAAACTTGGTTGCATTACTTACTGTGTTGTTGCCAAATAGTACTGCGGCAATTAAACGAATGAAATTAAGGTGTAATTTTGTTTTGGGAGTTTAATTTTTAAGGCAATTACCCGAATTGGGTAATTAAGCGTAAGACAAATAAACGTGGATTTTTGTTTGAAAAAAGGAAGGAAAAAACGGGGATTTAAAACTCAAGGTAAATTAGCGTGTAAGGCATATAAGTTTGGGGTAATTAACCGGGTTATACTGTACTTCGAACTTTTGCAATTCTAAAAAATTAAAGCGGCTCATACACTTGCAATAAAATTGTTCAGTTTTACGTATTGTACAATTATATCGCCAATGTGTATGTGATATACGTTGATGGCACAATATATTGGCAACAATCTAAATACTTTTGATTTTTATTGCACAACGAAAAGATAGTGAAATGTGTTGGCAACATTGTACAATGCTGTTTATGTTATTTCTATAGGTTATGTTCACCTTTTTATTGAATGAATGAAAACATTGTGCGACTTATTGCATGGTATAGGACAAAATGGAAGTAATATTGCGAATATAATATGTATACAATAATATTGCAAGTGTATGGGCCGCTTAACATAACAAAAAAAAAAGTTTCAAAAGTTGGTATTAAGCCTTAATTGCTTCACAAACAAGTTTAATTAATTAATATTTATTAACTTTTTGTTTTTGTTTTGGTTTATTTTTTATTTCAAATTTTCTTTTATTAAATTATTTTTTCACAATTTGTGGGCTTTTTGTTTGTTTACCTTTTATTTATACACTAGCTGACTGAGTCCGCGTTGCTGGCCCTAAGCAAACATTAGTTTTGTATTACCAGACGATCAATATTGAGCCCTAATAGCAAAAATTATGTAACCAACAAAAAATTAGTCAAAT
The DNA here is from genome assembly GCA_949318255.1 of Pollenia labialis. NCBI lineage: Eukaryota > Metazoa > Arthropoda > Insecta > Diptera > Polleniidae > Pollenia > Pollenia labialis. The sequence continues at coordinate 48,957,729 of OX439141.1, forward strand.
CGATAGCGCCGTTTTCTGATTTTAAGTAAATCGAAAAAAGCGGGCGGGGCAAAATTTTCTTTCTGTAAAAACCTATGTTGGACCATGGCTATAATTTTAAAGAAAAAATCGTCCAAATCAGTCAAGCCGTTCTCAAATTATGCGCTTAATAGAAAAAGTGGGCGTAAAAGTAGGCGTGGTAAATTTTTCTTTCGATGAAAAATTAAAATGGATTAATATGAACATTTGAAAAAAAAATTTGTCAAATCGATGGAGCCGTTTTCTGGTTTTTTGTAATTCGAAAAAAATGGGCGTAAAAGTGGGCGGGGCAACATTTTCTTTTCGCAAAACCTAAGTTGGACCATGGCGATCATTTTAAAGAAAAAATCGTTCAAATCGGTCAAGCCGTTCTCCAGTTATGCGCTTAATATAAAAAGTGTGCGTAAAAGTAGGCGTGGTAAATTTTTCTTTCGATGAAAACTTAAAGTTGATTAATACGAACATTTGAAAGAAAAATAAGTCAACTCGATGGAGCCGTTTTCTGATTTTAGGTAAATCGAAAAAAGTGGGCGGGGCAAAATTTTCTTTCCGGTCAAGCCGTTCTCAATTTATGCGCTTAATAGAAAAAGTAGGCGTGGTAAATTTTTCTTTCGATGAAAACTTAAAGTTGATTTATACGAACATTTGAAAGAAAAATTAGTCAACTCGATGGAGCCGTTTTCTGATTTTAGGTAAATCGAAAAAAGTGGGCGGGTAACATTTTCTTCCCGTAAAAACCTAAGTTGGACCATGGCGATCATTTTAAAGAAAAAATCGTTCAAATCGAGCAAGCCGTTCTCAAGGATTTTGCCACGCCCCTCCGCCCCCAGACCGAAAAAATCTGACTTCACAGTGTCACCCGCCTGAATATTCTGAAGATTCCCTGAAAATTTCATCAAAATCGGCCCATCCGTTTTGGAGTCCATACGGTACATGCACACACACACATACACACATCCTATTTTATATATATAGAAAGATATAGATATCAAAAACTCACGTAAAATGTAAAAGTCTGATTCACACGCCTGTCTGATGAAAATGACAAGTATTATGAAAAAAAGTTTAACATCCCATACGATACAAAATGTTCCTATCTCATTGTTTTTCCTTCTACATCTTCCGATTATTTTAGCGTAATCACTAGAAAAGTGGCAATAAATTCTATTATTATTGTGGCATCACTGACAAAATTGGAATTTGGTTTGAAAGCAGCCTTATATTAACACAAGGTAGACTCATTTGGGAGTGTAGACATGCTGCTCTATTAAAATAACCGAGTTGAACCGAATTGTCTTCATATAAATTTAACGCACACATGTTCAAATTTTGGCTAATATGCACGAAATTTGTCGTTTGTGTTCCAACTTAGGTAAACATATGGGCCAACGAGTTTACCTTGTGTAAATATACCTTGACAGTAGATGTTCCTCCGGAATGTATGCAAGTGTACAAAGGGTATTAGATACATTTCGAGTGCGTATTTCAGATTTTCATCATCTTCCATGCGTTCCTCCAAAATGTATGCAAGTGTACAAAGGGTATAAGAAATACATAGTGCTAAAAATCTAACCCATGTATTCATAAACGATTATTAATTTTAACAAACGTTTATTAAGGGTACTTTTAATAGTAAATTTGTTTTTTAAACCTTCATTAAATAAAAAAAAAAATTTATGAATACAGGCATAAATGTTACAACATCGGTACAAAATGATAAAATATCATTTTGTTCCCTTTTACTTTTTTCGATTTGTATTTGTCATCACTAGAAAAGTGGCCACAAATGTTATTATTGTTGTGAAAGCACCAAGGCGAATTTAAGCAAGGCTGGCAACCGATACCGATTTACATACCGTTTAAATTAAATACCGATATTGACACCGATATCGATATTAGTTTTTTGCATAAAATACTGGTATACGTATACCGGTATAGTCGGTGCAATATTATAAAACAATATGAATAAATTTTCAAATAGAAAAAATGATTTTTATTTGGCGTTATTTAGTAAAATAACAATAACATAACAAACAAAACAATTATTAAACTAAAACGAACACACAAAAAAAAATCATAAATATGTAATACATATTTTTAATTAATACATATTATGTATTTATTAAATAAACTGTGTGATTATTTTTTTAGTTATTTCATTTGATAAGATCTACTTATAAAATAATCTAAGCATATAAAATAGTTGTTTCGGCAAATTCTGTTAACAGATTGTTTATGTTACTTTCGAAATTTTCTTTTGTAGTCGGGTCATAATCTGACTCATCCTGGCAAAGCTCAGCAGCGAAAAAGTTCATTTCCGAACTCCTAAGTTTCTGTTTTTGTACTGTATTTTCAAAATGTATTGCTAGAAGGGAATATTTTGTACAAAAAAAAATTTTCTAAGCACATACCTTTTGTTATGAGACTATGATATTTTAATATGCTACAAAAAATTAAAAATTTTGTTAGATCGGTAAATCGACTGAAATTAACCGGCTTAATCGTTAATCGAAAAAGCCAATTTTAAATTAACCGATCAGTTAATCGGGTAGTAAATAATCGGTTAACAGATTGACGGTTAACCGAATGAATACCCTAGTTAATGCTCCAAAATTTCTTTAACCAAAAAATACAAAAGAAAGATATTTCAGAAATCAAGCAGCATTTATTATATAATATTAGTCTGATTTTCTTGACTTTAAAAAAAAGATTCGAATTTCTTATACCAAGAAACAAATGATAGGGATTTCTTTAAATTTTTCAGAAAATGATCAAGAAAACTTAATTTTATTCAATTAATTTTTATTTGGAATGTCATGTTATACATCAATCAAAAGTTTCTTAAACTAACTAGTGCTACACGTTTTTATGAAAAAAAAATCACGTTTTTTTCTAATTTTTTAAAATAAAAAGCAACGAAAACTAGATTTAAGTAACTATATAATTAAAATGAATTTTTTCGGTGTAGAGAACTTGATTATGTGATTTTAATTGACTTTAGCGTGTTGAATCCAAATAGTTTCTTCAATTACGTCTGGTTAACATCTTCATGATTTCATGTCTTTTTTTATTCATAATATACCTGGATTTCTGATAAATGATAAATATATACTAATACTTATTTGCATGATAAAATGGTCGCCACTATTTAAGAAATAATTTTGAAAATAATCATTTGTAAAATATCAAAATCGCATAAATATTAGTCCAGTCCATAAAAAAAACTAGACATGATAGAACAAATTAAAAACGGATTTGAATTTAGCGTCGTAAAATCTTTGTATTTCACATATTTTTATTTAAAACAGTCTCTTTTTTGACGACCCTTGTAAATAAGACAACTTGGTTCTTAACCATTGTATTAAGTATTTTATTAAAATTTTATTAAGCGATTTTTGGCGCTTTTTGATTGGGGGTGCGGCGCTTTTTGATAAGAAATAGTTCACAACTCTGCTTGCCGGACATTTCTTGAATTCTCTTTTAATCTTACCTAAAGCGTTTTCATATGAAACATTAGTAGTCAGACAGAAATTAATAATTGTATGTAAACTACGAAAAGTAAGAAAAAGAAATGAAAAAATGTCCAGTACAGATAGTCATGTACAATACACTCTACCTTTTCGACCCCTCACCATCAAAATTCGTCTGTCCAGCAAGAAATGTCCCTAGTCTAAATTGGGACTAATGGAAAATATGTTTATTAACTTGACGCTCTACGGTTACAACACTGTTATTGTTTTGTTACATAGTGCCGGTTCGCACACGTCAAGTTTGACTCGTCGTCACGAGTTTTTAGGAGATAGGGAAAAAGAAATGACATTATCTTTTCCCTTCTCTCCTAAAATATCAAGACTGGATGAGTCAAATTTGACGCGTGTGAGCCGGTACATACTATGATATTTTAACGCTGTACTTAAGGACCGTGAAATGCTTAAAGTTACTAAAAGGCAAAAGCTGTGATAAAAAAAGTTCAGAATGCCAAAAAGGAAATTTGTCTTTAACGCCAAATGACAACAATGTACGTGAATTACTATGTTCTTTCAGAAACGAAAAACGAGTAAAGACACTTAAATGTTCTTAAGTGGTAGAAACAACAAAATAAACATATATGCAATGTTAGTTGCCGCAGCGGCACAAGTTAGGATGAATGGTTTTTTCAGGAGTAAAATACATTATGAACCCTAAACGCAAAAGGTCAGACGAGGAAAGCATAAATGCAATTTTAGTCATTCGAGCCAATATGGAATTGTTGTAAAAACTACCTTTCAAGTTATTATACCATAAATGGTCGTTAGAAAGTATTAAAAATTATTTTCGATTTTTGCTTATTATTAGCATTTAAGAAGAAAAATCTTAAAATGAATTAAATTTGTAAGCCCAGTCCAATTTCAAAATATTTTCCTTAAATTTTTTTAAAAAGAGTTTTCTTATCTGTCGGTATATAAATATAAGTTTTTTTGTATACAATATGAATTATATTCCTTTAGTGCCGGTTCACACACGTCAAGTTTGACTCCTCAAGTCTTGAGCTTGTAGGAGAGAGGGAAGGCTCAAGCCTTGACGAGTAATACCATGTTCACACGGACAGCAATATTCGTGTTTCGCTCTCTTATTCCTGTTTCGTGCCCCAAACATGATTGAAACGACTTGTTCTCCCATACAAAATTTTGAGAGCGAACAGGTCGTTTCATTTTGAAACAGGCTGCGAAACAGGAAAAATGTACTATCATCTCCGATTTTGATAACAGTTATCGTTAGTTTATCTGAACTAGCTCTCAAAAAATATCAAAACAAAGAAAAAAAACAAAATAAAAATTGATTTTTAATAAAATAAAGTGATAATTATAATACCTTAATATTAATTAAAGTATTAAATAATATATTCTTAAGTTTTATTTACTTTTTTATCTATTTAAAAAAAATCACACTAACAACACAAAACAAAATGTCAAAATGAAACAGGAATAAATCGTATGAACAGCATGTTTGGCAATCTAGTTTCAGAGAACGAAACCAGTGGTTTCTATCGTCGTATGAACATAGCATAAAAGTTGACGTGTGTGAATCGGCACTTATATTTTTAGTTGAAATCAATAAATAAAATATACTACATAAGCATTTGTATATATGAATAAAAACCCTTAAGGAAACCTCGGTACAAGTGTCTCTAAGGCACCATTGTTGTCGACTATTTACGTGAAATTGTCAACGAAGTATCTACACTAAATAATTTTAAATATGTAGTTTTTTCGCAAAATATAAACAAATCTTGACATTCAGGATACACTCAAAAAAATAAACAATAAGCAAATGATTCGGAAATGTCACCTGTATGAATTCTCCTTGGTACAAGGATATTACTTGTTTTGTTTTAATGTCGATACCAAGGCGATATTTTTGCCAATCCCTAACAAACTTTAAGGCCAAGCGAATTCATTTTTGCATGAATTCGCTTTGGTAAGGTCAAGCAGATACACTCGCTTGTTGTTTAATAGTTGCAGTTTACAAAAAAATGAAGGAACATGAATTTTTACTAAATATAGATAACAAAGAAATACTTATAGAGGTAAATATAACATTATTTCTTGAAATAATAATAATTTTTTGCTTTTCAGATTCTCAACCATTCGATTGACTTGTTAATTGGAAATCAAGATAAACAACAAACAATGCGAATGTCTCACAAATATGGATTTCATAATCCTGACGACTTTTTGTTAACCACACAGAGTATTGCCAAATTGTACCGCAACCTCTGCTCTAGCGATGTTAGCAGTGGCCAACACGTTGATTTTGTTAAATCTGAATTATCAAACTTGACACCAGAATTCCAAAAAATTTTTACAACCGCTTTTCAGTCTAGGCAAAATGAGGTTCTAAACTATCTAATTCGAGAACAAAACGCTATTGAGTGTCCGCTTATCGAATCATTTGACTGGGATACGCTTTTAATACTTGGTGATAGCAGTTTTGCAAAAAATAACAAGTTGTTAACAACATTGACTTTAAATTTACGTTATAACCGAGGCCAAAACTATCACAAACGACAACTCCATGTTCAAATGGATTTTATAAAATTAAATGAATTTATTAAAACTATTGAAACTGCATTAAATGATTTAAAGTAAATTTTTAACAAATCTGAAAATGGAATTTTCCCAAAAAAAAAAAAAAAAATTTAGAAAGCTTAACAATTTTCTACGTTTTCTATAAAAACTGAGGAACAGTGATCGTTTTTGCAGCAGCACCACAAATTTTTATTTAGCTGCAAAATTTGAACTTAAAACGGGATTTAATAAAGCTACGGTCACACTTATTAAATATTTCACCAAATAAGCGCAACCACTACTTTTGAAAATAGTTAGAGTGATCTAACATGTTCTTAATATCACAAAATAAAACTAATTCTACTATTAGGCATAAAAAAAAACTGGGTTTTGTAAGATGTGGTTATTATAATCAAAATTAATATTGAAATTTAAGGAAATGATTATTTAGTTTGCTTGTTGGTCCCGTTTTTTAGTCAAATATTTGTCAAGTGTGACCGTAGCTTAAGGCATTCTTATAAAATGTTTTTTTTAGCATTTAAAAAATTTGGATTTATTTAATTTACTGTCTGTTTTTTAAAATTTCAAAACGAAATTTTTTTCATTATATTCAACATTTTTTATTTTTTCGAATTTAGGCTGAAGTGCACTTTACGGGGCGTACGAAAAAAAATATGCTACCCGATTCAGAATAAAAAAGAAAAAAACCATAATTAAAATTTAAGGCGGCTGAGGCCCCCTGGACCCAAAAAAACTGCACCGCCCACTTAGTGATATGTGTGGGTACTCAAATTAAAGGTAATTTGCTCACGTTTGCAAATATGTATGTATGTATTTTGTTTTTGTGTTCGCATATTATTTTCCTTTCTAGGTTAATTTAAGTATCTTTTAGGTGCAGAAAATCTTTAGTTAGCGAACCCGGTGTTTGTTATACCATAGAGGAGAAAATCCTTGCGCCCGGCTATGCAGAGAAGCTTTAGTTAGCGAACCCGGTATTTGTTATACCATAGAGGAGAAAATCCTTGCGCCCGGCCGAAGGCCGGCTATGCAGAGAAGCTTTAGTTAGCGAAGTCGGTCTTTGTTATACCATAGAGCAGAAAATCATTGCGCCCGGCCGAAGGCCGGCTATGCAGAGAAGCTTTAGTTAGCGAAGCCGGTTTTTGTTATTCCATAGAGGAGAAAATCCTTGCGCCCGGCCGAAGGCCGTCTACGCTGTAAAGAATTCTTTAGCACATCGGAAATAGGCTAGTAGTTACAAAAAAAATTAAATTTTTTTTTTTTAAATCGAACATAAAACACTAAAAAATACAAAATAAAACAAAATATTTACAATCGTGAGCAAACTACCTTTAATTTGAGTACCTAAACATAGATGTGAGTGGATGGGGGCATTTTTTTTGACCCAAAGGGCCCCAAAAGTCCCGCCCGCCCTAAATTTTATTATTTTTGTTTTTCTTGTACAATTACCTTTAATTTGAGTACCCACACATTCCACTAAGTGGGAGGGGCGGTTTTTGGTCCAGGGGGGCCCATGGGCCTCAGCCCCCTTAAATTTTAATTTTGGTTTTTTTCTTTTTTTATTCTGAATCGGGTAGCATATTTTTTTATTTTTTTTTCGTACGCCCCGTAAAGTGCACTTTTGCCCGAATTTATTCTATGGGCTAAATTACAGTTATGTATTTTATAAAGTTTTTTTGTAATAGTCCTATTCCTTAAATTTTTCAGAAATTACTTTTTTATACACTACCAGACTATTATATTGTATATTCTTGTTACATTTTACCTTTGCTTTCCTTTGGACAGCAATGAAGTATTTTGTATGTACAGAAAAAATTACAATTATTAGACACCAGCAGAATGTAATGCATTTTCCGGCCCGCTACGGCCGTCGTCAGCATTCTTTGTGTCACACTGGATAGTAATACTTTATAAATTGAATGTATTTAACTCAACAATTTTAACAAATAGAAACTGGAAATTATTTCCTTTCGAAGGTTACTTTATATTATATTCAACCTTTTTTTATTTTTCGAATTTATTCTATGACCTAATTTCAGTTATGTATTTTATAAAGCTTTTTTGTAATAGTCCTATTCCTTTATTACATTCTGCTGGTGTCTAATAATTGTAAATTTTTCTGTACATACAATATAATTCATTGCTATCCAAAGGATAGCTAAGGTAAAATGTAACAAGAATATACAATATAATAGTCTGGTAGTGTATAGTCATTTCTGAAAAATTGAAGGAATAGGACTATTACAAAAAAGCTTTATAAAATACATAACTGAAATTTAGCTCATAGAATAAATTCGAAAAATAAAAAAAATGTTGAATATAAAAAAAGTAACCTTAGGAAGGAAATAATTCCCAGTTTCTATAATAATTTATTTAATAAAAATTTTAATTGAATCTAACAAATAATTTTCTTACTGGATTGCTAATCAATTACTTTATTCATTAATTATTTGTTTCATTTCAATCTAATGAGGTAATTGAATAATATATAGATTGCAAAGAACACTTCGAAAATTGATAGTGTGTATTGCGTTATACAAGTTGATTAAAAAAAAAAAACATTTTTATGACTTCTTTTTTTTTGTTTGTGACCAAATATTATAAACCTTATGTAAACCAGCAATTTTGACAGACGTGCAAAATTACATGTGACTTTAAAATTTGACATGTCAGATGACAAAAACATGTCGTGTACATTCAGCTTAATTGAAATTTTGTCAGATGACTTTGCGTCTGACTTTTATGCGCCCCATACACTTTTCAATTCAATTGTCAACTGAGTCTTTCAACTGAATTGATACTTGTCCACACACTTCTTCAACTGAATTGAAAGATTTTAATTCAACTGTCAAATTTAGATTTTTTTACAATTTTACAAAAATTTATTTTCTCCAAGTATCCATGTTTGCCACCAATGTCATTTTTTTATTTAAAATTTTATTGAAATTAAAGACAATTTTAAAAATATTTCACTTTTTCTTTGCAAAAAAAATTACAAACATAAATTTTGACAGCTGATCAAGAGACTTAAGCACACACAGTACAATCGAATTGAAAGACTTGGAGTCAACTTGAAAAAATCAAAATCTTTTGATTTTTCTTCAACCAACTCGACAACCGTCAAACTAATCAACTGACAAGGCCATACACGCTTTGATTTGGACAACAACCGACTCAGTTGACAATTGAATTGAATCGTGTATGGTCTGCTTTACAGAAGCAAAGTTAAAAAGGTAACACACGACATGTATGTATTTTGCAGTAGGAAATTTGACATGTCAGATGACAAAAACATGCCGTGTACGGGCGCCTTTAAAGTGTGTTTCGATTTTAAAATACGAGAACTACACATGCCCGTGTACGCAACCAAATAATAAAACAAAACAAAATCGTGGTTGTGTTCGGCACCGTTTAAAATTTTAAAACACACAAAATTGTTATGTAAAGAAAATTATGTGCTGGTGGCTTTTAAACAGTACATTGTGTGTATGATGTGTGTATTTTCTTAACCCTGGAATACAGGCATAAATCTTTAATTTAATATTTACGAGCGTGAAAAATTTTAATTTGTACTGCTTTTTCTCATTCATGAGGGTGAGGAAAAAATATATTTTGAATTTCCTCATTCATGAAAAATGAGCAAACAAAAAAATTCATATGTGAATTTGTCAGATATGAAAAATTTAAAAAAATTCACATTCAAATTCCTCATAAAGAAAAAAAACGCGATTTGCCCGACCATTAACAGCGGGAAAATGAAGAAGTAAAGAGGCCTTATAGAATGCCTTATTGGCGATATAAAGTTTTCCAGTCGCATTCCAACTGTATTTCTAATTTACACAGTATGTCATTGGATACCAAAGCCTTGTCTTCTTGCATCTACTTTAAAGTTCTTCTAAAAATAATTAAGAATAAAGCTTTATCCCAGTGTTATTGTTGTTGCTAATAATGTGAAGTGAGTAATTTAATAATTAAACTTGCTACATATTCCAAAATAGCTGCTAATAAAACGATTTCGACAGGCCTTATTGTAGAATAGAAAATCTCAATTTCTAAAATATTTAATAAAAACTATTCATACTGTGTGGCATTTACCAGCAATTTAAACTCAATTTTTGTATACTAATTTCTTAGCTTATCCCGCGAAGCTTTATGCTTGTCTGCAGGAAAGAAACCAGAGTCTGCAATTAGCTCCTTTTTGAATGACACAATTTAAGGGTTGTGAACAACCTTTTCACCTGAGAGATTAAGAACTTTTAAAATAATGCAGAGTGGAATAAGTAAAAGTTTATTAAAAATACAGTTGTAAACCTTCTTTAAGGCCTGCAAAGTGAAAGCGCTGGCAATTTTTCCCGCTGGGCAACGCGAAAGCATGTGTGTGTGTTTTGTTTTGTAAAATTATTTGTTGGCTGCAGCACCATGGTGAACCAAAATGTATGTGCTGCTTTTTCGCAGGCATAAATTATTGGAAAAAAATTAAAAGAACTGCACATATCGTCATCTTAAATGCAGAATAACATAACATTTCATAAGTTTACATGCAATGCAAAAAACTTTGTAAAATGTTAATTATTTGAGATTTAAAATCAATTTTAAATATTTCAGATAAAAATGCGATAACCCATATATTTTTGAAGTAAAAATATAATTTTTATTATTTTTTAAGATGTGTTATTATATATTAATTTGTATATTTTAGTAACAAAAAGACATATCGTAAAAGAAAGTATATTAGTATTAAGTGAAACAAACATATAAAATATTAAATTATTAAATATTTGTGTTTAATTACCGGAAAAATAGAATGTATATATATAAATATATGATAATCACACGATTAATATGTAGCATTATAAGGATTGCGTTGACATGGTGAAATAAGTTTGCTTTTCTGATGCAGCGCAGGCAGTAATGCATTTAACAATGTGGAGAACTTATATTGTTATAGATATTATGACATACCTATTATGTATAATATTATTTATTGATTTTAATTACTAATAAGTAGTGGTTTAAACCAAAATATGTACTTCATTAAATTTAGCTATGAATTGATTTTAAACATACATCTTTTTCATTATAATCTAAACGTATTTTGATCTCCATAAAATGAATCATCTTAATGAATTTTTTTTTACAATGAACAAATTTTGCAAATAAATATTTGACTCATATTCATTCGTACCTATTTGTCTCCAGTTCACGAATTATTTCAAAATAACTCTGCATCATATACTTTCAAAGCTAATGCAACAAGTTAATTTTAATTAGGTAATTTCTGAAAAATATAAAGAAGAAGGAAAGTGTAGTCCAACTAAGAGTAGTTGTTGATAGCAGCTACGGTATGTAGTAAACGTAAATATTGGCCAGAGTAGTACTTCTCCAAAGAAAGATATTATTAGAATTTAATAAAGCTGAAGAATTAACAAAATATAGCTAAACAGTCTATATTCCACTACTTAATAAAAAATTAAAAAATGTGTTAATTCTAAAAATTTATAAAAATTGTCTTTTTTAAGGATATTGATGAAGGGCCACTTGGAAGAATGCAATTCTAACACAAGAAACCCCGAAAATTTTAAATAAACTAATAAAAAAATTTTTCTTTTGTATTATAAACTTTATATTTTATGGTCCCATACAGATTTATTATAGGGAAGTTCGACCATATTTAAATTTATTAAAAAGGAAATACAGTGCACTCTGGAAAACGTCAACTAATTAAAACCGCGGGTGTTGACGTTTAACAAATTGTTGACGTTTACGAATGTAAAATTTTTATATAAAAAACATATCGATTATGTGCTTTTAAACGTTTTTATTAATTATAAACTAAATCCAAACATAAACAAATTCAAAAAGGAAATAAAAAAGGCATTCAACCTGACTAAAACCATAGAAGACAACTGGAACTAAAAGAATACATTTTAAATGAGATCATATTTTTAATTTTACATGCACACATATGCATTTAAAAAAAATCTGTTATTTTTTCTGCTGTTTTTTTCTATCCAACACTTGGAAGAGATCCTTCTCTCTTAAACGTCTTAATACATTTAAGTCATTTTGCTCAACATTCTCGCATTGAGCCCAATCCAAAGCCCTGTTAAATATTTCGACGGCTTCGCGTGGTTTTATTGTACCGCACTTGTACCCTTTTCTAATAAGTCCAAAATATTTGCCTTTTCTTGTAATTTAAGCACTTTCGGTTGTTTTGCGCTCATTTTGGTAATGTGGTACTTACGAGAACAAAAAATCAACTGAACATACCCAACAAACACGGAGGTTTGATTTCAAATTGAAAATGAGTTGAAATCAAACGTTTTCTCAAACGACAATCGTTTGATAATGATTTGAAAATCATAGCGTTCTCAACAAAAAGGGGAAATTATTTTCAAATTGAAAAATGCCTTTATTTTCAACTTGCTTTCAAACGTAATTCTCAAATGTTTTTCAAATGTGGATTATATTACAATGTGGAATATAAATAAAACTATTTAATTTTTTTAATTTAAATTTATTATTTATTTAAATAAACTTTGAGATTCACATTTGGTGCCTAAAAGATGAAATAGTGTTATATCCGTCCTCTAATTCTTGGAAAGATAAAATACTTGGCTCCCTTTTATTTTGAGGATTGTAGCACCGCGATCGTTCAACAAACTTTCTTCACTTTTCCGTTTTATTATTTTTCTTTTTTTTCGTATTTTTAATCATTGTAATTTCTCAAAAATAATTTTTATTTTTCACAAGAATAAACTGTTCACTTTATATTAAAATTTATTTTTAATAGTATAACACATGTAACCACAAAGTAAAAAAATTTAACTTTAATCGCCATTTTTAATGCATCCATTTCTTTTTCACTTTAGTATTGCCAAGTTTATTTTTGATTTGATTTTAACATTTGACAAACATTTGACATCAAATTGATAAAACATTTGATATCAAATGTTTATTTTCAAATTATTATCAATTTGAATTTAAATGTTAAATCAAACAATTGAAAAACGTTTGAGAATTTCGCTTGATGTCAAATGATAAAGTCATTTCATATCAAAGGTTTGACTTCGTGTTTGTTGGGTAAATAAAAAGACAATACAGACATACAGTTGTAATTTTTTTTTACTCTACTTACAAGGTGGATCCCCAATTTCTGAATTGATTTCATAAAATAAATGTGTGTGTGTACAAATGTGTGTATTTGAACTGCTGCTAAATTCGAAATTTTATTTTATTCAGAGTTGACGTTTTACAGCTTTATGGTTGGGTTGACGTTTTAGAGTAGGCAATGTCAAAAAAAAAGGGTTAACGTTTTGGGATGTTGACGTAAACGAGTGTTGACGTTTTCCCGAGTGCACTGTACATACATACATATATAAACTCAAAAATCTAAGGACCTGCAGATGTTGTCATTTATTCTTGGAAATTCTTAGCGTTTGGGAGTGCAATGGGGTAGGCTACAAAATTTCAAAATTACTAACGGTTCGGTTCTTTTAATTTTACAGCACTTTTTCATTTTTGAAAGTATATGATGCAGAGTTATTTTGAAATAATTCGTGAACTGGAGACAAATAGGTACGAATGAATATGAGTCAAATATTTATTTGCAAAATTTGTTCATTGTAAAAAAAAATTCATTAAGATGATTCATTTTATGGAGATCAAAATACGTTTAGATTATAATGAAAAAGATGTATGTTTAAAATCAATTCATAGCTAAATTTAATGAAGTACATATTTTGGTTTAAACCACTACTTATTAGTAATTAAAATCAATAAATAATATTATACATAATAGGTATGTCATAATATCTATAACAATATAAGTTCTCCACATTGTTAAATGCATTACTGCCTGCGCTGCATCAGAAAAGCAAACTTATTTCACCATGTCAACGCAATCCTTATAATGCTACATATTAATCGTGTGATTATCATATATTTATATATATACATTCTATTTTTCCGGTAATTAAACACAAATATTTAATAATTTAATATTTTATATGTTTGTTTCACTTAATACTAATATACTTTCTTTTACGATATGTCTTTTTGTTACTAAAATATACAAATTAATATATAATAACACATCTTAAAAAATAATAAAAATTATATTTTTACTTCAAAAATATATGGGTTATCGCATTTTTATCTGAAATATTTAAAATTGATTTTAAATCTCAAATAATTAACATTTTACAAAGTTTTTTGCATTGCATGTAAACTTATGAAATGTTATGTTATTCTGCATTTAAGATGACGATATGTTCAGTTCTTTAAATTTTTTTCCAATAATTTTTTCCTACAAAAAATGCAACAGACACTTTGGCTGGTTGCCTTTGCCAAACATATTTTCCACAAACAAATACACACACAGGCATTTCGAGCTGTAGTCATGCAAACTGTCGAGCAACAACAACATTGCTAGTGAGGATCGTTTTTAAAACTTTTTTTTTCCTCATTTTACATGACTGAAGAAAGGCAAAATTAGATTTTTCCTCAAAAACATGAATGAATTTGGCGAAATATTAACAATTCATTCATGACTGTGAAAAAAGTTACATATTTTACATTTTTCATTTATGTAAAAAATTCAAGAATGGTTGAATATGAGCGATCACATATGACTTTCTCTGAACTCTGAAAAATAGGATGTAGTGCAAATGTAGTTAGGAAGCTGCTTATTCCTACCTACATTAACACTTCATCCAATTTTTTGAGCTTCTATTACAATATCGCGATTGGTTGTTCTATTTTGAATTCATCCATTATCATCAACAATTAAATGAGCCAAGCTAAAACAAAATGCAAATGTCATAAAACTATGATCTACACACCCACGCATAAAAATGTTTCCCGGTTTTTTCTCTCTCCTGAAAAGTTGTATTTTTTAAGACACAAGGTTGAGAATGTAAGGCATCGATATAAATTATACTACACGTTCAGTCACTTGTGTTGTGAAAACAGCACATCAATCTAATAATTAGATCAGTGTTGCCACTTTGTGGGTAATTACCCGAATTTGGTATAATTTTTACCGCCGCGGGTAGAGCGTGGGTAATTTCTCTTAGGTTTTATTCCAGTGTAATTTGAAATTCTTACTTTAAATACCCAAATAAAATCAAGATTCGATTGTAGTGATGACATTTATTTCTTTTAAATATTGTTGCTAAAAAATGCACAGTCTTTTGGATCAAAGTTTCGGTTTCTTTTTAAGAGAAGACTTTAATCAATAAATATATATTTAAAAAAGTTTTGTAATGAATGTCGCAAGATGGTCGCTTAGATTTGGATAAAGATGCATCTTAAATTGATTTAGAACCTAAAGCTTAAAACTGAATTACGAAAGGGACAGTTGTATATACAAAACCCAGCAGGCATTTTTTTACTAAATAAGGTAAAAAGGGCATTTTATAAGACCATGAAATTTAAAATTTTAGACAACACAAATATAAATAATTTTAATCGCAGATTATTACTCGGCATTACTAATTGAAACTGATTTCACACAAATAGCCGCCGCGCTTATCCTTGCAGACGTCCAATTTTGTTCCTCTTTTTTGAGCATTGCTGGTTGCTTGTCACAAATAAAATGTTTTATCAGCATAAACCAGTGACTTCAATCAAGAATCACATCGCAGGGCATTGAAGTTAGACTGACAGTTTATTTTCTCTAAATCAACACATCTCCTTTATTTGTGAAAAAATAAGTTGCATCATCTTAATCATGAAGTTGCCTTTAAGACGCGAAAATCAATGGCTGATTTTCAAAGTAAATTTGGATAATTTTGTGGCGTTGTTCAACAATGAATCTATTCGTGATGATGTGCAATTGAAAGCAGTATGACAGTTCGTTTGACAGCTAACCTTTAGTAAGCTCTATGGGGCTAAAAAACCCATTATAAAGGAATTGCAATAAATTTTTAAACTTTCCCTAGATATATGCAAAAAACTGTGGAAGCTAAACTCATTATTTTAGGAGCTTTATTTTATGTTTTATTAATTGTTTTTAAGTCTTTTTTGTTAATTTATTTAAAATTACAATAAGAATCTCTTAACAGTTTGACTAATATTGATCTTCTTTAAATGAGTTTGTTGTGTTTTTGCTTCTGTGTAAATGTATTTTAATAAAATACAACTTCAACGTTATATCAGGTGTAATCTTTTTAAATCGGGTAATTTGGCTTCAGCTCAAGTGCAGTTTTGAATTTTGCTAGTGGTAACACTGAATTAGATTCTAATTCATTGCTGTGCAAAAGAAAAAATGTAGTTGTGTTGGTGAGAGAATGAGAATTGCACTTTACAGACAAATCTCTCTATAAAAAATAAAAAGTTTTTAGTTTTTTCAATCAATGGTAATGCTTTCATTGAAATGAATACATACTAATAACATATTTTTAATAGAATTTATTAATTATTTCTTACTATTAAAAAAAAAATCAATTTTTAAAGCAAAAAAAAATACATCCGCTACTTTTTTAATTGTGTAGGGACATGCAATTTAGTTTAGTACATCATAATCAATCGCCCTTTTGCATTTTAGATGACGATTTAAAAAGTGTATATCCTAATTCGTTGAAATTTTAAAAAAAAAACACTGCAACTAGCAGATACAGTTTTCCTAGTGTAGCTACCGATCGGATTTTATGACCTGATGTTCATTTTGGCTAAAAATTGATTTTTCCAAAGAACATGCCATTTTTCTCACGGCTATGTATGTATATCTGATAAACCTATTGGAATTTCATTTTCTTCTCTTGTGCACAGTTGTAGCTAAAAAGATGGATAAAGAAACTAAAATAAAGTAATCCCGAAAAACTACATCTAGAGCCTCAAAAGTGCTAAAATGTAGAAGAAATAGAATAGAAATGTGAAAATGTTGCACAGTGTAATTAAAACTAGTGACAATAGGTGCAGTCGAGTACTTTAATTTTAAAATGCAGTACACTCAGGCCTTTTTTATGCTGTAGATGCGTTCCAAAAAAACCGTATAAATGAAATCCGTTCCGAAAAGTTAAAAAACCGCATAACTTCAAATCTGGGAGTAAAAATTAGACCAAAACCGCATACAAAAGTCATTATATAAAAAAATTAACCAAAAACAATTAATTTTTTTATTATAAAAAATATGTACATAAGAAGAAAAAAACTACAATATAAACCAGTTTTATGAAAGTTAACAAATAGTTAAAGGCATAAATTTAAATTAATACGTAAATTAGTAATGAATAAGAAGCTAAAAAAAATATTTATAAAACTTAATTTAATATTTAGTATTTAAAAGTAAAAATCCGCTTTTTAATTGGTGCAAAATCACTTTCATCGCTAGAGGACCCAATCAAATCCTCGTCGCTAGATAAGACAACATACACATTAGCAGTTGGTAAAGTCGGAACTTTCATACAATCTTTATTTGGAAGGGTTTCGGCAGTTTTTTCAAAATAATTCGTCATTAATTTTTGAAAAGTACTATTTTTTAATTAATGGTGTTGTTCACGATATCCAGACATAAGGTTGAAAATTTCTCTGTTCAGTTTTAATGCCTTTTCTGTATCTGGTTCGTGCAGAAGTATTTGATTTTGTAACTCATTTGCTGTTTGGAGAATTTTTCCAACCGTTTTAACATTAAGTGGTGCTATAATGTCTTCGTCACAATCGCTTTCTGAATTTTTACAAATTTCTGTGTTGATGCTATTAAAAATTTCGTCGTCACTTAAAGGAATATCCCCGATTAATTCTTCCAAATCATTGAGATTTAGTTCATCAAATTCCTCTCCTCCTATTTGGTGTGCCAAAGCTATAATATCGTCACATATTGTTAATGTTTCAGTTTCTGCATCATTTTTAACACACTCAGGCCAAGTCGCTTTCCAGCAAGCATTTAAAGTGTGTGGTCTTATGTCTGAGACAGCTGATGAAAAATGAATTATGCAGTCAAAAATTGTAAATTTTTTCCTACTTCATTTAGCGCTAAAGATTCGTTTTCATTTTTATTGACAATAAATTTATAGGTACGTTTAATATATTTTTTAAATGTAGAAATAATTCCTTGGTCTAATGGTTGGAGAATACTTGGGTGGAAAAAAAACTACCTTCACATTAGGATGTTCGATGTGTGGATGTCCTGGAGCATTATCCACAATAAGCAAAACTTTAAATTGTAAATTTTTTTGCTTCATATACAATTCCACTTCGGGTACAAAGCAATTATTAAACCATTCGGTAAAAATTGCGGTTGTTACCCAGGCTTTGGAATTAGTCATTCAATTAACAGGTGAACTCTTTTAATCCTTACCTTTTAATGCTCGTGGTCGTAAAAATTTGTTTACTACCAGTGGTTTTAACATTCGATCGCCTGAAGCATTGCTGCATAGTAAAAAAGTAATCCGATCCTTGCTGGCTTTAAGCCCACTAGCTCTTCTTTCGGACTTTGCTATGTATATACGATTAGGCATTTTTTCCAGAACAATCCAGTTTCATCAGCATTAAAAACCTGATGAGCGCAATAACCACCATCTTCTATAATCTTTTTTAATTTTTGGGGATAGTTGTTGGCACTGTCTTCGTCAGCTGATGCAGTTTCGCCTCTAATTTAAACGTTATGAAGTGAATTTCTCTTTAAAAACCCGGTAAGCCACCCTTTGCTTGGCGAAAATTCTTTA
This sequence comes from Pollenia labialis, assembly GCA_949318255.1. NCBI lineage: Eukaryota > Metazoa > Arthropoda > Insecta > Diptera > Polleniidae > Pollenia > Pollenia labialis. The sequence continues at coordinate 48,976,480 of OX439141.1, forward strand.
GATGTGGAGGGCTCCGATTCTTTAATTTTTTCATACAATATAAGAGCTTTTTCTGCAATTAAGTAACCACTTATAGGTATTTTTTTTGGTTAGATCCTCAATCCATATAATAAGATGATAATTTTGAATTGCTCGTACTGAAGATTCTCCTATTTTAAAATGTCTTCCAATAGAAACATATTTTTCACCATTTTCGATACGATTAAGTATTTCCATCTTAGTTTCCAAAGTTATGGATTGTCTTTTCTTCTTAGTTGCATCCATTTCCAGGTAGAAAAATATTAAAAAATATAAAAAATTAAATTTCAGTCATTTAAGCAGCCACATATCGTAGAACTTACCTTTTACAAATATTATTTTTTTATAATAATCTTACGATATAATTGAAAACTTAAACCTCCTCCTTTTCATGTAACAAGTTCTATGACTCAATTAACACACAGGCTGAATGACCAAAATACACATATAATTTCATAATTTAAGACTGGGAATCCCCTAATTCTGTATGCTTTCGTTGCTTACACAAATATAAATCCACACAACGCGTACACATAGGTAAAAAAAAAATTCAAATAGCTTTTCAATTTTGAAAACTACTATTCAGAAGTGATGTCAACGTTTAAAATGTTTAATACGACAAAAAATATAAAAAATTAATAAAAAACAAAAAAAATATATAAAAAAATCGAATTGAAAACCGCATAAATGATGAAACAGAACTGGGGCTGAACGATGTTTTTCATACAGATTGACATAAAATTAAGCCAGAGAATGCGGTCGAGAAATAGAATCAATTTTATTTTGAGGACGTTTTTTCTAATGCTCTCACATACAGACACTTATTCTCTTAACAATGCTACCATACTTTCATTCAATTTCATACATTTTATAAACAAAGAAAAATAAGAACAAAAGAAATGAGAGAGAATTTGAAGTTACGGCCAACGTTTTAATTATGGGCTTAAGAATTTTTGCTTGAAGTTGAAGACTCAATTCTGTTTCATCATTAACTTTAAATCTGCATAAAAACAGACCTAAGTGTATAAGAATTTTCACAGAACTAAAAAATACCTCCAAAAAAGCTGTTGCCCAAAAAAGTACGGTAATTTCTAAAATTTAGGGAACAGTGTATGTATTTAGTGTGAAAAAGTTTACTTGTTTTCTTTACGGTACTCGATTAAATACTTTTTATATCACGAACATATTAGCAAAATACAAACATATTATTTTATTTAATCATTCATATGTATTTATTTTGTTTTTATTTTATTTTTCTAAATTGTGACCGGTTAAATTTTACTTTTAAGGTACATGAACATTTGTTGGCCACTGATTACTTATAAAACAAGTGCAGTACTAAGTACCCAAAAAAAATTAAAACAACAATAAAAAAAAAGAATGTTTAAAAGTTGGTATGCTTCACAAGCAAGTTTGATTAATTAATATTTATATTAATATTTCTTTTTTTTAAATAATCTTTTCACAAGTTGTGTGCTTATAGATGGGATTCTACCGGGTATTTACCTGATGTCTAGCTAAATACAGGGTATATTTTGGGAATTTATTTGGGTATTTATAAAACACAAATGCGTATGGCAATCTTTAGCTGTCAGTAAGGTAGGTAGGTAGGTAGAACGGCTGGTGTGAAGTTTCCTCCAAACCTTCACCCAGAGACCAATATGGTCCATTGCGATGCCTTAATTAGGATAGATAAGGTGAAAAGGAAAAGGTAGATGAAAAAGAGAATGACAGCCCGAGAATAAGAAAATAGATACAGAAATAAAGTAAAGACCAAACCAAAGTTCACACTACACGCGGACAGCGCCCCGTCTCCTCTCGCGCAGCCAGGTCATCCCCATTACGAATCCTATAAGACCCTCGAGTCCACACCCCGAGACGTCCCCTAACTCGCCCAGGAATCTACTGCCCAGCCACCTCAGCCTGCTATTCTGGAGCCTGGGACAGTGGCACAGAATATGCTCAACCGTCTCCAGCTCCTCCGGGTCCTCACACAACCCGCACACATCCGTTAAGTCGGATCCCATTCTCACCGCCATCCTGCCTATCATACAGTGGCCCGTGATAATCCCTATCAAGGTCCTGACACAGACCCTACTCTTGCCCAGCAGCGATTTCGAATCGGACCTCCTAAGTACCGGCCACAGTGTCCTTGATACACGGCAGTCCATTCGGCTCCCCCAGGCCCGGTTGGTCGCATCCAGAATCCATTCCGTGATCCTTCCAAAGAGGAAGCCAATTGGAGGCCTAACTGCCTCCACCCGGTCAGGATCCCCCATCTCCGAGCCCTGTCTCGCCAACTCATCAGCCACCTCATTGCCGATTATGTTGGAGTGACCCGGCACCCAGCATAGCCTCAACGCATATTCCCCTAAGACTCCCCCTAGAGCCCTCCTACAATCATCAACCAGCCTGGATTTCACATAACAGCCCCTCACAGCCATAAGAGCTGCCTGGCTATCCACATATATAGTGACCTCCGAGCCCCTATCAATGTTGTCCCTCATCAGTCCCACGGCCTTCAAGACCCCTAGAACCTCCGCCTGAAAAACACTGCAGTCGTCGGGAAGCCTATATGACATTCTGATGTTCAGATCCTCAATGAAGACCCCCGCACCCGTGCCCCTCATCTTCGAGCCATCAGTGAATATAGCAAATCCATCAAATAATCTGCCCCTACCCGACCAGCTCTCCCTAGTAGGCATTATTACCTCCGGCACCCGCCCAAAATCCACCCTGGTGCTCACGTAATCAGTAGAGCCGGGCAATCCCAGGCAGTAGCCCCCAGCCTCAATCTCACCAAGGATCCGTGCGTGACCCTGTGTGACATTCCCCATCAATCCTAACTCCCTCAGCCTAAGAAGGCTCCTGGCTGCCATTCCCATCACATACTGCTCAATAGGCAGAATATGTAGAATGACATCCAGGGCCGCCTGAGGAGTACTTCTCATGGCACCTGTCATGCCAATTGAAGCACACCTCTGAGCTTTAGACAAAAGGTTCCTTCGACTAGCTAATCTCAATGACTCCCACCAAACACAGCATCCATACGTAAGAATGGGTCTAACCACCGAAGTGTACAGCCATCCCACCACTGACGGCCGGAGTCCCCAACTCTTACCTATTGATGATCTGCAAGCATAGTAGGCATTGAGACCCCTCTTTAGTCTCTCCTGAGCATTCCTTCCCCAAGAAAGCTTGCTGTCCAGAAAAACTCCCAGATACTTAGCACTATCCGATAGTCCAAGCTCCACACCTCCCAGTACCGGTAGCCTAAAATTCTCCACCTTGTACCTCCTAGTAAAAAGAACAAGCTCCGTCTTCTCCGGATTAACTCCCAGTACCTTACGCTCGCCCATGCCGACAGTTCGCTCAGCGCCCCTTGCATGACTTCGCTTATTGTCGGCAGAAACTTGCCCGACACCAATAAAACTACATCATCCGCGTAGGCCACGACTTTCCTACCCATTCTGTCAAAAAGTCTCAGAACGACATTGACGGCCAAGAGCCACAATAAGGGAGAGAGAACTCCCCCTAGCTGTCAGTAAACTTACTTTCAAATTACTTTTCGTTTTATAAAAACGTCGTTAAATATTAATAATAATAATAATAATAACAAGTTAGAGTGCTATATTCGGCTGTGCCGAATCTTTGATACCCTCCACCGAGATCTCAGTGGGCTTTATATGGGGCCTATAGTAAATTATGAACCGAGCATCACGAAATTTATTAGTGTGAGTAGTGAAGTATTTAAATGTATATTGATAGCATTATTTATTACGGCTTTAGGCGTACTAAACTGTTTTTCGAGAGTAGGGATTAGATGGGGCCTATGGTAAATTATAGACCGATCTTCACGAAAATTCACAGTGTTATTTCGTGTCCTAAAAAACTGTGACGTACCAAATTTTGTTATGATAGCATAATTTTTTACGGTTTTAGGCATACTAAACTCTTTTCCGGGAGTAGTGTTTATATGGGGTCTAGGGTAAATTATGGACGGATCTTCACGAAATTTTGCAGCGTGATTTCCAGTCGAATAAAACAAATTTTTGCAAAATCTTATCTCATTCCGTGCCTTGTTCCACCTTTTATGTTATTTTTTAGGTGGTGGTTCCACATTTTGATTCATAGCTCTGGTCCTACTACACCGATTTTGCTGAATTTCAATCCCAAACTGCTTAGGATAACTACAAGCAATTTGGCACCAAGTTTGTTAATTTCTTTTGAGTTGTTCGAAAGTGAGCGCGTTTTCAACAGACGGACATGGCTAAATCGACTTAGAATCACTCAAGGACCCAGGATATACATACTTTATGGGGTCTGAGATTAATAATAAAAAAAGTTTCACACGGAATGACAAACTTAATATACCCTCTTCACAACTAATTGTGGTGGAGGGTATAAAAAGCTGGTTAAATTGCACTAAAACTACAATAAGCCGGTGTATATTGATTTAAAATTGTGAACAAGATATTTGTTTGTTAGTCAAGCTAATATTGATTTAATCAATATGTATATATAAAAATGAATCCCTTTTTCCCTTGGTCACGGCATCTCGCGTGAATGGCTGGACCGATTTCACTAATTCTTTTTTTTGTTGTATTTGTTATTAGAAGGTTCTTATGTAAGAAAAAATTACGAAATTTGCGCAGGAAACTAGAACATTTCACTTCTATATATATAAAAGAAAGTGGCTGGACCGATTTCGATGATTCGTACCAATCCGGAATTATCTCTGACCAAGTAAGAAGAAAAGCAAAAAAAAATCTAAAATAGGTGGCGCCATTGAAAATAACTCAGTATGAATTAAATCGTAAACTCTGCATTTGACAATGCTATGATCTTTAGCAAAGTTGTTGAGCATGAGCCGGCGAAGGTTTATAAGTTGAAATGACCAATTTCAGACAGGTGGCGCCACTGAAAATGACTCGAAATTAGAAGGTTTCTAGGTTGGTATGACCAATTTCCGATAGGCGGCACCATTGAAAATTACTCAAAATACATTATAACATTTGATCATGCTATGGTCTTAAGTAAAGTTGTTACGCATGAGCCGGTAAAGGTTTCTATGTTGGTATGAACAATTTCCGACAAGAAGTACCATTGAAAATGAATCAAATCGTAAGCTATGCAATTGATCATGCTTTGATCTGTATCAAAGTAGTTGTGCATGAGCCGACGGAGGTATTTCTTTAAATTTGGAATGCAGACACTGTAGTATCAAAAGGATCTTTAAGATATTGGAAATTCCAACAATTAGGGCGTAAAATAGGGCAAAAAGGGTAAAAGCTCCCTCTACCCGTGTCTTCTTTATTAAAAAATTAGAAACAATTTTAAAAAAAAATACATAAACTTTTCAAAAGAATCAGTTAATTAATTTAAAAGGCATACTAGGGGGTGCTTTTACCCTTTTGCTTTATTTTACGCCGTAAATGTTGAAATTTATAGCCTTTAGTTCCTTCAAGACTTGAAACTATCATCGGATAATTAATAAAGAAGACACGGGTAGAGGGAGCTTTTACCCTTTTTGGAACTTCCAATATCTTAAAGATCCTTTTGATACTACAGTGTCTGCATTCCAAATTTTAAGATAAACCTCCGTCGGCTCATGCACAACTACTTTGAGACAGATCAAAGCATGATCAATTGCATAGCTTACGATTTGATTAATTTTTAATGGCACTTCTTGTCGGAAATTGTTCATACCAACATAGAAACCTTTGCCGGCTCATGCGCAACAACTTTACTAAAGACCATAGCATGATCAAATGTTATAATTTATTTTGAGTAATTTTCAATGGTGCCGCCTATCGGAAATTGTTCATACCAACCTAGAAACCTTTGTATGGTAATGCTCAACAGCTGTGCTAAAGATCAGAGCATGATCAAATGCACAGTTTATGATTTAACTAATTTCGAGTCATTTTCAGTGGCGCCACCTGTCTGAAATTGGTCATTTCAACTTATAAACCTTCGCCGGCTCATGCTCAACAACTTTGCTAAAGATCACAGCATTGTCAAATGCAGAGTTTACGATTTAATTCATACTGAGTAATTTCCAATGGCACCACCTATTTTAGATTTTTTTGCTTTTATTCTTACTTGGTCAGAGACCATTCCGAATTGGTTAGTTATAAACGTAGTAACTAACGCCACTTTCTTTTATATATATAGAAGTGAAATGTTCTAGTTTCCTGCGCAAATTTCGTAATTTTTTCTTACATAAGAACCTTCTCCTTATAATAACAAATACAACAAAAAAAGAATTAGTGAAATCGGTCCAGCCATTCACGCGTGATGCCGTGACCAAGGGAAATAGGGATTCATTTTTATATATGTATGTATATAGATTTATCTTTTTATTTTTTTATTACATTAATTTTTTAATTGTTATAACAAATAAATAAAAAAATATAAATTGTAAACAAATTGTGGGTATTACAGTACGGAGGGTATGCTATTGTTGTTAGGTATATTACATACCGTCGGAAAGGTTAATTTGTCTAGTTTAACCGTATAAGTTTTATTTTTAAGGTTTTTGAAACACACACAAATAGAACAAATTCAAAATTTTGCATATGTTAAAAATTTGAAAACTTTTGTCTTGAGTTACAAAACACAGATTCTGATAGATACCACTGATATACAAAGGATTAAATCGTTACAATATGATGCCAAATATTATTAAAAATAAAACTAATCCAAATGTATTTAGAAAAGCTTTATAAATTAAAATTGTATTTATTGAACACTTTAAGAGTATAAAATTGGTAATACAATATAAAAAACAATAATCAGAATTGTCAGCAGTCGTCGATGGCTGCGAGTGTAAGACGGCAAATCCATCTGAGATCGATTGGTTGCGATCGAAACATGTCATGAAAACCAGCCGCCTGGGTTCGAATCTCAGGTCAGTCAAGAATGAATGATTATCAATAACAATTTTAATTAATTTTCATGTTGTAAAATTCCTTTCTTGATAAAAATAATTTAATGAAAATTAAATTTGATGAACTTAAGCCTGATTAAAAATTTGGATTAAAAACAATATAAAAAACTTATTAATTCTCACATTCTGTTAAGATTGAAGAAATGTCTATATTAACTATTTGGGATAAAGTTTGCTAACAATAGGTTACAAGTTATATGGATGAGAGAAAACATCTGTTTGACCAAAATATTAAATTTTGACCCCCTCTAACGGAGAAAAATTGAGTCTAAACTACTATCCAATAGGAATAACCTTGGTGCAAATTTCATCTCGATGGGAAGATATCGGTTCCAAAAGTGCTGTCACTCCATACATAAAACAATTGTAATTAAAAAAAATCTGTGTTCTTTTTGTAACAATATAAATATGTATAATTATTTTAAACATTCAAATAATTCATTTATTAATTTACTAAAAATAAATAAAAAAAAGGCTAAACCAGTTTTTAAACAACAAAAATAAAAAAATATAATAAACACCACAGTTTATTCCTTAAATAACCGAAAAACAAATAATTAGTTATTGTAATATTTTACAATCCAACTTAAATTTAAATGCTGATTTAACAAATGGTTGTGAAAATGAAGTTAATACATGAATACTTAATCAACATACGATCTTATAATATGAAATTAAAATAACGAAAATCCTATCATCCATCCTGAATGCGGAGGTGTTGCATGCCGTAGAGTTTTTAACATCGACGGCAGCAAGTTAAGACTTACTCAACTAATACCTGTAGACATATACTGATTTTTGTAATAATAGGCACAAATACCAACTAGTATTGAAAATGCCGTTGTTACAATAAAGGATTTTGGTGTCAGCAAATGCGGTATTAAATGATTTATTAAATAATTGCCATTTGTTCGAGAATTTTTAGCAATTTTCTTTCGTCTTTCCAATGCAAGTTTTTCGTCTATTAGTCTTTGTTTTTTCCTTTAATAAAAAAGTTTTATATTTAGTTGTAGGTTATTTTTAGAATATCGATAAACAACTTACTCTTGTTGAATTAATTTCTCAACTTCTTTTTCAATAACAATCAAGGAATACTTCTCATAAAGTTCACTTGACGTTTTTAAGAGATCCTCAAATGGCAAGTCATCTGGTAACTATAAACAATATATGTACATACATGCAAATAAAACAGATTATAAAATAATTATCTTAGCAAAAAGCATACCTTAGAAAGCAAACAATGAATCATAGCCATATCACATTCTTCACGCAAAATATCATCCTCGCGGTGCAATATTATCGATGCCGTTACAAATATAGGCGAATAAATTGGAGAGGCCAAAAAGTAGTCGTACAAACGTACGACTGCTCTGTATGAGTTCAAACTGTGACCAAACCATGTTAAATACCACGGCAAAGCAAATAAAGTACCGACGGAAGATCGATGTAAAAATTGAAAGAGATTTGGATTTTCGAAATTTACAACTGGCCATATGAACATCAGTCTCTTTTGAGTAGCATCCATTGTTTCCTGCATACATTCTGAGAAATAATTTGTCGAAAGTTCTTCCATTACGGCGAATGCCACCTCCTCACCAACCACAAGTAGAAAAGTAACTGCCACGTCGTGATATCCCTGATAGTATCGCAAATTAGGATATTTGTTAATAACTCGTAGTATCAGGACGGTTAATTGATCTTGTAGAGCAATACGTTGTTCGTAAGGAATACCAGGTGGGAAACGTTTCAGTGATCTATTTACATCTAATACGACTTGATTGTATTCCGGATGAGTCTGTAAATCACTTAATTTAGGTGCCGGTTCTAAACATGAAACATCAACACCTGCCAATTGCGGCCACAACTTTCGTCGCAGTTCATCCGTGACCAGACCATGATCTGACCGCGCCAGTTGCCTTAATTTGTTTAATTCGATTCGACCATTACCATCTTTTAATAACAGTTCAATAACATTTCGTTTCTCTTGTTCCTCTTTGCTTTCTGGGGCTATAGTCAAAATGAGATATGAATATAATTTTAGTATTTTTAATACTACCACTCCTACCACATATACAAATCTCAAATGTAGATATTTATGTGCGCACATACAAGACATTCATTGTATGTACGTAAGTACATACTTACATTTTTCAAAGCTAAGCTCTTGGGGCTGATCGATTTTTATCACGTCCTCTTCGGACATTTTTAAAATTATCTTGTTTAAACTAGATCAAATAGAAGCAAAAGGCTATTAAAATATTTATGGCATTAATCTACAATATATGATTTTTTTACTCCTTTTCTTTTCTGCAAAAACAATACTGATTCTTAAATATTTCTTCGCTTGTTTTTTGATGACTGATACAGCTGATTTTTTTATTCACAATAAAGTATATTTTATTCAGCGTTGCCAATCTGTGTGTTATATCTAGTCAGGGAAGCCAAGGTATATTTATTGCAGGTAGTCTCGGAAAGCCAGCTGTTTATTTTTATTTGCTTGTTTTGTGATACGAATTGTCAAATGGTGTATAGTAAACAAGTAAATAAGTTTTTGACTTTATCTTTTGCCTTTTTTGTCTCTTATCAACCCCTTTGCTGTTTGACAGTTCGTTTCACATAACAACAATAAAAAGCCCTGTTGTTTGTTTTATTGTACAAGTGCTGTAATCTCGCGGCTACCTGCTATAAATATACCTTGGGGCTACCGTTGGAAATTTTCGAAAATGGTCACAAAAGAAGTATTTTCCAGCAAAATGGGTCAAAGATGGTGTTTTGTAAAATCAGTATTTCCCATTTTAATAAATATAATAAGACCAAGTTTTTTATAAACATGCATACAAACAAAAAATATTTTTTTCCAGTAGGCAGTGCTTAAATTACTTATTTTTTTTATGGAATGCCCTTTCCCGTGTTTAACACCTGACAAAACGTTTGTTTTTCATCTTTATAACTAATTTTTTTAAAACTTTCTATGTGTTTTTTTTTACCGATTTAGCGATTTTAAATAAATTTTAGGGTTTGTTTACAACTTTGCAATCATTCCCGCTCATGTGATCATCTCGCCTAGGTCTAACCAAGGAAGACTCGTAAAGTCTAAGTAAGTTCCTAGCAGCCACACTCCTCACATAATGCTCAATAGGGGACAGATATAGTAGGATGTCCAACGCTGTCTGTGGATTGCTTCTCCTTGCACCTGTGATGCCAAGAGATGCACCCCTTTGAACATTGCTGAACATCTTCCTACAGCTATCCACTCTCAACGCATCCCACCAAACAGTGCATTCTAGGTAAGTATACCCCTTACCACCGATGTGTAAATCCAATTTACCAAACCATACCCGGCCTCAGACCCCAGTTCTTCCCGATGGAGTTCCCGTTGACCGCAAGCACCCACAGTAGAGGCGATAGAACCCCATCTTGTGGTGTCCCCCTTGTAACCCTCCTTCTTATCATATGATCCCCCAGGCTCGAGTTTACAATCCTTCTGCTAAGCATGCAGACTATCGACTCTACCAGACAGTTCTTAACTCCCAACTCCATCAACTAATTTCTAATCGCCTCAATCCTAATGTAATTAAATGCTCCCTCTATATCCAGAAACGCGGCGAGAGTATATTCCTTATGACTCAGACCGTGCTCATTACAACCCACCACCTCATGTAGCGCACTCTCAACAGATTTACCCTTAAGGCGGGCCTCAATGTTATTCCTTAGTCTCTCAAAAGTCTTCACGAAGAATGAAGACAGACTAATAGGTCTTAAATCCCCTGATTTCGAGTGGCCCGCTTTACCAGCCTTAGGTATAAAAATCCCCCTTACCTCTCTCCACCCCTAGGTTGATACCTCCTACTGAGGCATTTCCTAAATATATCCACATATCAAAAGTATTGACCGCCCACTCTAGCTTCTCCCTTGTGACCATTTCCTCGACGCAAGAAGAAGTATGATTCGATTATATAGACATACCGTCCCACTGGCCATCGTCCATACCTCCGGTTTCCATACACCTGGAAAAGTGTGTACCCATAAGTAAAGTTAGGGTCTAAGAGCTAGATTCAGTCCATGAGCCATCATTCCTTTGGACGTAGCCCAGGGCCTTAGGGTCCTTGGATAAAATTTGTCGAAATCTTGACAACTCGTTGACATTATCGATGAATATGCAAAATTGCCTCTATGACAGTCGCTTTGCCCTTTTTAGATCCGCATTATACTTGTTGAACTGCACCCTATGATTGTTCCAATCCTCTGGTACTCTCGTAAGCTTGGCCCTGTTAAACAGTTTCCTAACCGTAGACCTTTGAACATGAAGTTCCCTCGTCCACCATTTTGACTGTTAACGTTAACGGTTTGCTTATAGATTTCCCTTAACAGATGAGTGAACCTGTTCACAACACCTTCCAGATCAATCAGCTTTAAGTCGCCCAAGGCCTGTTGCGCCAACCCATTTCGGATCCTTTCCATAAAGAACCAAACCTAGGTACAGGGTTACCGTTAAAAATTTTCCAGAAAAAGGGATCAAAAAAGGGTATTTTAATAAAAAAAAGGGTAAAGTTTTTTAAAAGCACTATTTCCCATTTAAATAAATATAATAAGACAAAGTTTTTTATAAACAAAAAAAAAAATATTTATTTCGAGTAGGCTGTGCTTAAAAAATTTTAGCCCTGTTCGAGATTGAAGCGATTTTTCCTGTAAATTTTCTGATTGTTTAAAGCTTTTACGATTTTTAATAAATATTAAACTTTTCTGTCATCCCTCTGTTACCAAATATTTAGGAATTTCAGCCATTTTTACCGAATTTTTTCATTGCTGTTAGTTTTAGGGACTTTTAGTCAATTTTATGTCGCCATTTTTGCAAACTTTTTCGAATTTTTAAATTCTGCGGAGCTTTGTTGCTCTTTGAGGCAATCGTCACTTTTTAAAAATAGCCTCATACCTAAACCGAAGTCACATATTTTACAGGGAACTCTTAACATTGTCGATTTAAAAGAGAGCGAAAAGTTCAATGCCTTATGCCATTATTAAGGGTTAATTTTTTAGGATAAAACTTGCTACTCTTTAAGAGAGCAACACATTTTTAATAAAAATTTTACATGTTTTTGAGAAGAATCCACCATAAGTTATTCAATAAATAAAAAATAACAAATATGTAGTATATGAGTATTGTTTGCTATTAGGGAAATTGTACTTAAATTTGTACTTTACTATCGAAAATCTAATTTAGAAGTCGTAGAAAATCTTTTAACACAAACTTTTTACGAATACTATATACATTTTTGGAATGTACCGTTCTATATTTTGGCATTAAATCTTCACTTGAAGTCCATTCCTCCATCTCCGCTTATTTCAAAAACGTTTGTTTATCACTCACATTCAGCGGTGTTAAAAAAAAACAAAATGTGTGTGCTATTTCCAAAAAGGGTCAAAAAGTGGCACAAAATAGGTGAAAATGATACAAAAGGATAATTTAAAAAAAGGGTCATAAAAGGTATCAAGACCTTCGAAAAAGGGTCAAATTGATACTTTAGTATCACAACGGTAACGCTGTCTAGGTAGGTCAAAATTCAGTGTAAAGGTAATCGACTATGGTCTAAAAAGTACAGTCCGTTGCCACCCTCCAATCAACAACAAGTTGCTCGTCACGGTTCACTAATGTCATATCTATCACTGCCTGGCTATCCTTATTTCTAAACGTCGGCATGTTACCCAAATTACAGATAATAAGATTGGTAAAAGGGATAAAATCATACATTAACTCGCCTCTTTTGTTAATATCAGCGCTCCCCCATTGGCTATGCGCCTTTGTCATCGGGACAACACCTCCCTTCTCTACCTCTACACGGCAGGTTGACGACGCCCCCGGCCTTATACTCTTTTGAGCAGTGCCCGGGTCGGCGGCTTCATCCACCTGCTTTTTTCAAGGATAGGGCCATAAGTACGGTACTGACAGGACCGTAAATTCTTTCGAATTAAGCGACGCTTTCTCGGTGCCTATCTTTAGCGGAGAACGGTGAAGATCTATCTTCGCCATCTTATCCAGATATGCTAGAGAACTCCTCCTTCGTTCGGTCAGTGTTCTTAATGTGTCGTGAAGGGGCGCTTGGCCCATCCTCCACGGCGCCGTGCCGAAAAAGTTGTGGACAATCTTCAATAATCTGAATAGCCCCGGTTTTTAAATATTTTTTTTATTTATTGTTAAGAAAAAAACTATATTAAATGGATAATTGATATTTTCAGAACAATGTGCACCAGAATATAAATAATTTTTATTGTATAAAGCTTTTTTTTTGTGCAGTTAAAGTATTATGTAGCTAAATTCAAAAGAAAATTTATTTTAAACTAAGAATTTATTTAAAAAACGGATCATTTATATTTCATTTAAAACAAAATTAATTTTACATACATTTTTTATTTATAAATTCCGCAAAATTTAATAGTTGGTAGATACTTTCAAAAATATATTTTAACCGACAAAAATCTAACAACATAACAATATTAGTGCGCAAATACATAATTTGTTTGTAGTTTGTTTATTTAATAACAAACATTAATGTTAAAAAATAAAGTTATTCGTAAAATAACTTAATTTTTATTTATTTTATTTTTATTTAACAGTGCGAATAACGAACTTAATAACGCACAATAATGATTTTATGAGTGTAATATGCAATTAATAGTAAAAACAAAAATGTAACAAAAACAAAAGGTAAAAATCCCTTAATAACGCTTATAAACTAGAATTATTTAGAGAACATATGCTATATGAAGGTTTGACTTAACTGCCTTTTGTTTAAGTGCACTTTGACTTAACTGCACAAAATTAATATTTTTTGCCATACAAATTCCTTTATTAAGTGCACTTTCTACACCTGCACATTAAAGATAAATGCACAAAATTTGTAGCATTTTAAAATTATTTTCATAAAAAAAATTCAGGTTAGCTGCACTTTGACTTAACTGAAATTATTCTTCAAAATCCTTGCTTACGTGCATTTTGTATACCTGCATATATATCATATTTATGGGCAACTTTAAAATATTTTCATAGAAAACATCAAAGTTAGCTGCACACATAAGGTGCGTTTGAGTACTTTTGCAGTAAAATGCAGTAAAATGCAGTAAATGAGTAAACTGAAAAATTTGCTCTCACAAAAAGCTGTTGTGCAAAAAAGTACGCAAGCGCAAAATTTGTAAAAATTCGTAAAATAAAGGCAACAGCTGATGGCAAATAATTGAAGTGTTGATAAATGTTTACACTTTTAAATACTTAACTCGTTTTCATATCGGTACTCGATTAAAAACTTTTTATAACACAAAAATTTTTGGAAAATACAAACAAAATATTTTATTTAATCTTTCATATTTGTTTGTTTTTAATTTTATTTGATTTTACTAATTTGTAGCGGGTTAAATTATTTAAAAGAATATCAATAATTTTTTTGCTATTGATTACTTAAGTCCCCAAGTACTTTACACTTTTACAACTCTAAAAAATTAACTTAACAAAAAAAATTTCAAATGTTTGTATTTAGGCAAATAAATGCTTCACAAACAAGATTAATTTATTAATAGTTATTCACTTTTTGTTTTGGTTTAATTTTTATTTCAACTTTTCTTTTCTTTAACAATTTTTTCACTTGTTTACCTTTTCGAACATATGTTTTTTTGATTTACTAAATTTTACTGCAAAAATTTCTGCAGTAAAAATTTGTAAATACTCATACAAGAACTGTCACTTTACGCTCTCAATTTGTGTTCTCATTTACTGTATTTTGAGTACTCGAACGCAATTTCGTAAAATGCAGTAAAGTTCAGTAAAATATAGTAAAAACTTTTGTGTTCTCGAACGCAGCTATAATAAAATATGGTGTCCACTTTTTCACATAAATATCCAATTTAAGCTGTTTATAAAAACAAAAATCGAAAATATGAAAAGTTGGCATCATCTATTTACTTAACATGGGATCTTAACCTGACAATTTTTTGCCATCCCAAACGTCAAAGTCAATATAAAAAACTCTAAAATTTTTGTCAGAGTTTTTTTTATATGAAGTTTGATGTTTATTAAGACAAAAAATTGGCAGGTGAAGACCCCATGTAACTAACACTAGACATCATTTACTTAGATAAAATAAAAACTCAACACATTAACTTACTCGACGAACTTAAAAACAATAAAACCTTACAGATATACGTTCTTATGTATAAAAAAATAAAACAAGTTTATAAAAGGTATATTTTCTTTGAAAATTTTATAAATAAATTATAATAGGATCAGTTAATTCTTTAGCCCATCGTTTGATAAAAGCAAGCACGCCACAAGCTTTATTTACAATTAATTATTACCAAATATTATCTGTCGTTATTTGCCTTTTTTTCTCTATTTTTTATATCCTGAGATAATAATTATTGAAATTCAAATAATTCATAAAACTATATATATTTTAAAACTTACAATTAACACATATGTATATGAGACACTTCACACAACGATAATATAAACAAAACCGTTACAAATAAATCTAACAAAGGACTGAACACATCGTTATTTAATAGGCTTCACTAAAAATTTCTGCCTGACGGATTTTTTTTTTTTGAGAATAAACCTACCCTAAGAGAGCTCTCTGAGGTTCGTATACTACGAAAAAGAGATTGTTTTATATTTTCCCTTTCGAATTTTTATTTTCAAAATTTAGTTCCTATACGATTTCTTTTACACTCCCCGTTTTATATTCTTAACCTAAACTTATAAACTAAGTATTAAATTGAAATACGAATTCATATGGTACAAGGAGTTTGAAGCACAGAATACTAGTATTCTGTGGTTTGAAGTTAAAAGGTTCCATTACAGGGGAAAACATTTGAGAAACACCTGAAAACTTCGAGGCCGGACTCAAGCCAAGTGTTAAGAAATTTTCACAATTCCAGAAGAACGTAAAATACCTAGGGCATTGTATAAGGTCTGATGGCATTTCAACAAACGAAGAGAAAATACGAGCAGTTATGGATTGGCCTCGCCCGAGAAATCTACACTAGTTACGAAGTTTTCTAGGCTTATGTACATACTACAGGCGTTTTGCACCGAATTTAGCCAATATTGCGGCCAGTTTGCATGAATTGCCCAAAAAGGCGCAGGCATATAAAGGGTCCGCCAAAAACCATTTTTTTTGAAAATGCTATAAAAAAAAACTACAGAGTATTTTCTCAAATTTCTTTTTTTATTTGAAAGTACAATCCTTCCGGTTAATAATGGAAACTAATTTCATTCAAATGGCTGCCTCGGCTGGCCATGCAGTAGCCTACACGATCGGTCCAATTTTTAAGCACATTATTGATTGTGTGCAGCTGTATTTCACCAACACTTATCTTTGACGGCACCCCACAAATATTAGTCCAACGGTGTCAAATCGCAGCTCCGAGGTGGCCAAACGACATCAATTCTGCGGCTTATAATGCGATCTTTAAAAACAGGGCGCATAACATCGAGTGTAGCTTCGGCTGTGTGGCACGTAGCGCCGTCCTGTTGAAACCAAATGTTGCCAATACCCTCCTCTTCAATTTTTGTAAACAAAAATTCGTTCAACATGGCCCGATAACGATCGGCATGGACTGTAACGGTCACTCCTTGCCCATTTTCAAAGAAAAATTGCTCAATTATGCCTCTGGACAAAAATCCGCACCAAACTGTGACTCGTTTTGGGTGCAACGGCTTTTCAATGCATGCGTGCGGGTTTTCTGTGCCCCAAATGCGACAATTTTGCTTGTTTACATACCCGCCAAGATCAAAATGAGCTTCATTTGAAAAGATGATTTTTTTGGCAAAATCGGCATCTTCTGTTCAAAGTAATGTCGCAATATTTCCCAGCGTTGTTCAAGCGAATACACAACCATATTCTTTTAGCGGAAGGTTAAAACTAATTATCTGTCAAATCAGGCATGAGCTAAGTGTTACCATTCACGAAATAAGCACTAGTTGAGAAAAAAACTTTAGATGGCGGACCCTTTAGTAGTGCCGTCATCGAAAATCAGTGAAGTTCTAAGCGAATTCCTCGGTGTAACAAAAACCCTAGAAAAATTCCAACAACGGTTCTAGGGTGCCAAAAAGCTGTAGCTGATAAGATAACAAATTGCGCACAATGCATTGGCGCCAATGGCTCAGTAAGGAGAAATCGTGGGCCGCTACAACAGTACAATTCTGTTGTCCTATTTTAGCGGATTGCAATGAATATAGTTGCGCCTTTTCCTGTGAGTAATGCCTTTAACAGATATCTGTAAGGAGTCACTGTTTACTTTAGTATATGGTCGGATGTGTATGACATTCCAAACCAAGAAGCCAGGACGGTTGTGGACGTCTTTGTCAACAATTGGTTGTGCCACTACGGTGTTTAATTAGAGCTATATTCCGACCAGGGCAGAAATGTAAAATCTGCTTTATTTAAGGTGGCGGCGTTGTGTAGAAGAAGAAGCCTCCTGACATCCCTTCCCCTGGAAAGAGGATAACATCATGGAAAAGATCAGGCAACCGCCAACCCCTTGAAAAAAAAGTAGGAATCAAAGGCTAGCAATGCTCCCCATTACTACATTACACGGAGGGCGATGTTTCTATGCAAAGACAGATCGCAGCTCCATTACCCTAGAGCCTGCTACAGGAAACCATTCATCTACATAGCTGGAACAACAACCAATTAACGAAACCGATAAAATGTAAAATATCAATACTGGGGCTTAATTCAGGCACGTGATCAAGTACTTTCTCGATTCGAAAGCAATTTTATTACTTGATAAGGGACCTAAGGGTAAAAACCGGTTTTGTTCAGGAGAGCCATTTTAAAGATTTAAATACGTGTATCTTTGATACCATCACTTCATAAAACGCGCATATCTATGGGAGGGAACACTTTTGGGGCATGGGATCGGTCTCATTCGATGATCAGATGTTGTCCACATCAGAAAAAAAAGTAATTTTAGATTTATAGGAGGAACTACTTACATACATGTGCTGTTCCCAAGCAAAAACAAGGTGAGAAAATCTAAGAGAAATGTGAACAAATTACGAGGGAAAAACTTTTCGCGTTAAGGGGAATTTTTCCCGTGAACATTTTTTCACGTTATAATTCTCCTTTAAATTACCATTTTTTCATGGGAGTTTTTCATGATCGCATATATGTATGTGGAAAGAAAAAAAATTACGAGGAAAAAATTATTCACGATAGGGGTGATTAAATTCTTCAAATACAAAAAAAATATATGTGGCTTAACAAAAACAGACATGTTCGAGTGAAATCAAAATCGAACAAACTTTAAAAACGATCCAGTTATTTCATGCAAATTAGTATGTATACATTTTTATCATTTATCAGAAATTCTGTTATATTATGAATCGAATAAGAAATGAAATCATGAAGATCAGTAAACAAAATGTTAACTAGACGTGATTGAATAAACTATTTGGATTCAACACGATAAAGTCAATCAAAATCACAAAATCAAGTTCTCTACCCCGACTTTTTTTGTTTTTTGCCGAGCAGTGTTAATAAAACATTTACATTTTTAAAAAACCTTTTCTGATATTTCAGAAAAAGTAAAGTAATATAATTACAAATATGCACGGAAAGAATTACATATTTACTCAATCACCAGAAAATATGTCTTGAACCAAGAAAATTTTGCACCATTTCCGTCCAAGCCAAAAATTTGTTATTGTAAACATTTGTGGCTTGGTTTAAGCAAAAAGTTATGACTCAAAGCAAACTAAAATTTAAGTAAATACAGATAAAAAAATTTCATTTTAATTCTATAGTTACTTTAATCCAGTTTTTCAGAAGAAAAAGCCTGATTTTTATTATCATAAAAACGTTTGTTTTAGAAAACTTAATATAAAAATAAGAAACTTTTGATTGATTGATGACATTTCGATCCAAATTACAATTAATTGAATCAAACCAAGTTCTCTTGAGCATTTGTTTCTTGATGCAAGAAATTCGATTCAGGGGCCTGATTCTGGCAGTCGTGATCGAGTAATTTCTCGATTCGAAACCAAATTATTATCTAATTATTTCAGTCAATGCTGAACAATCGGAATTATTTTTTCAGTGTTATAAAGCATTAATTTGAGTTTCATTATACTGAAAAAATAATTTCGATTTGTTAAGTATCGACTGAAATAAAATTGCTTTCGAATCGCAAAAGTATTCGATCACGACTGCCAGAATTAGGCCCCAGGGGACTAATATTAAATAAATGCTCCTTGATTTCAGAAATATCTTTCTTGTTTTTAATACAAATAAGCTACTTTTGTGTATCTTGTTTTAAAAAAATTTGTGATCATATACCAAAAACGTGAATTTTTTAATCATGAGAAAATGTTTTTTTATTTAAGAAAGTATTACTTAATACGAACAAAACAAATTAAAATCAGGAAATTATTTTTTGGATTTTCTTGTTTTAAAAAACGAAATGGATTACTTTAGAAAATGAACTTCTTTCTGTGTATTGTATGCATTTCAGACAGTGTTACCGTTATGCGACTAAAGTCGCATTTTTGCCCCTTTTTGACTGCCGTGCCACTTTTTTGACCCCTTTGTTTTAAATCCCCTTTTGTATCATTTTTTAGTTTTTTGTGCCCCTTTTGCCACTTTTTGAACCAAATTTTTTTTTATACTGTCAATCAATGAATCCGAGCTCAATTTGAAGAGAAAATAGCATCTAATTTGGAAAAAATTAAAATAATTCAGGAAGGGCTATCTATTAACAATAAAATTTACCTCAAATTTCTAGTATGTATATGTATTAAATTTTATGAATAAATTAAACCTTAATTTTCAAAACGAATCATCACAAATTATATATTTAGTTTCATCCACGAAAGATATTGTATTAGAAATTTTTAAAAATTTTTTAAAAAAGAGTATGTCATGCAAACAAATATAGAACAAATTGATTTTGTTAATGTGCTGCATATAAAAGAAACTCTTAATATATATATATCGGCCACGAAGCCGAGCTAGAAATATGTACTAACAACATCTTAAGTAGTGATATTGTAGAAATTAAAAACAACATTTTACTTTTTTACCAAAAGCTGTGCAAATAAATTTTATCAAGAATTAATATTAGCGATAAGAGGCTGAGTTAATTAAAGGTTTTAAATCCAGTATTTATTAAGTCAGCTGAAGACATAAATTACTTTGAAATTGTTACCATTTTTATTGATATAATTACTAACCCAGATGATTTTGTAAAAGAGTTCAAACTTTTAGAAACCAGATCAAACGATAAAAGCTATGAAGGAATTTTTAAAATATCTAAGCCTGAAACATTTTGGTACGAAATTGGCAATTTAAAAAACTGTTTGGGTGACAATTTATATCCAAACTTGTATAAATTTGCTTCGTATGTTTTTACTTTACCACATAGTAGTGCATCCGCTGAGCGGATTTTTTCTAAGTTAGCATTTTAAAAAATAAAGTGACAAATAGACTGAAAGTAGATACCTGTCAGTCTATGTTATCCGCTTTAAATTTGTATCAAAATGACTTGGAAGATTGGATTCCAAGTGATGAATTGATTAATAAATATAGATTTACGTTTTCAAAAAAATAGATATTTAATAGTCGAAGAAACAACATAACACTGCAATTTATAAAAAAATGGATCTGTACCTGATATTAACTATCTTCCTATCAATACTTTTATATGCTTTTTCCTCGAGGTTTTTTCGTAACTTAATTTTTTTGGTAAAAAAGTAAAATAATCCAAGTGCCAAATATTTATGTACATATACTTACTTACATATATACATATCTCTATCTACATATTTAAATGTAAAGTTTTTTTGTATCAAATCATATTATGAACTATTTTTTGTTTTTGTAAGTATTGTTATTACACTATTTTAAGCTCGTTTTATTTACAAGTAATTAGTAACTGTTTTTGTATAAATAATTGAAATAAAAATTTTATGCAACAGTTCATTATCGTTTACTTGCAAACAAGACATGTATTTTCACGATATATGTATATATATACATATATATATGTATATATATATATGTATGTTTTTCCCAAACAATTTGTATTATATACCTATAATGTATTTTTTTATAAATATGAAGTTTATTTTTTGTTATGTTTAGTTTTCGATGAAAATAATTTAATAAATACATACGTTTTTTTTTTAAATTTTCCTGTTTTTAAAGTTGCCCCTTTTTTTCTCAGAATTCCCCTTTTTGTGACACTTTTTTTTTGCAAATCCCCTTTTTGTGCCCCTTTTTGAAAATTTTGAACGGTAACACTGATTTCAGATTACTATACATCAAAAGAATTTAGAAAACGGAAACAAATGTTGGTTTAATGTGCCTTGATTGTAATGTATGCGAATAAAATTACAAAATGTTGGGAATCTATAAAAGCGCTAATTTAGAGCTCTTTTAAAAGGAAAAAAAAGCGCTAAATTGGTAACTCTTATTGAAAAGGCAGTAACCAGGGCTCCGACTCCATCCGATGAAATTTTTTAAGTACGACTCCGACACCAACTCCGACTCATTTGTTTCGCAGTGTATATGAGACTGGTCCTTATTTGACTTTAAACTCTTTTTTTGGTGAAGTACCTTTTAAATGGTTAAATATAGCAAAAAAAAAAAGGATCTATACAAATTTTAAATCGGTATTTCAATTGTAAAACGTGCCGCATTGAGCTTTAATAAAGTTATTTACATATGATGCAAAACTCGTTCGTTACGTAACGCCCGATTAAATGGACTAAATTAGTTGAACACGTGGAGAACACGTGAAATGGCTTTGCCATAAAAAAAGTACAGAGAAATTAAATGTCAGATAAATAACAGCTGATTTTACAGCAGATTGCTAAGCAATAATTGCTCAAGCAATAAGAAGAGCAATCATTGCGCAATGGATTGCCACTCATGGCAATATGCGGTCTATACGTCGCAAATTTTATGGAGCAATCAAATTTGCCGTTGCACTTACCCCCTTACCCGGGGTAAGGAAACTAAACCACTGACCAGGCAAAAAAACACACTAACTCTTAGTTAAGAAAAAAATATAACTTTTATTGACAAAACTTGAATGATGGATTATATATGTACATTAAAATAATTGTTAAATGTGCAACGTAGAAAATAAAAATACGTAATCTAATTTTTCCAATTTTTGTCATTAGGTATTTTGCAGTTTATTTATTTATTTGAATATTACAGTAGTTAAAAAAATTAAAAAATTTGCATATAATTCAGTATACATGTAATAAAATAAATAAAATATATGTAACAAGCGAATTACTCGTATTAGCTAATCGTTATAGATATTATTTATTTTAAATATACTGTACATACATAAAAATATTGTAAAATAAAAAAAAGGTTCAATACAAACGGTGCTATTCATAAGAAGTTTTTATTTTGAGCTTAAAGTATGTAAAATCTATCAAACGCTTTATGTCTTATAAAACATCTTTTAAAAATATGTATTCATTAACGTACATTAACAGATTTTTAACTATTAACTTTTTTTCACTGGGTCTATAACTAAGATAATATCTGATATACTATCTGAGTGAACGTCGACAGAATGAGAAAGCACATTTCCTTATGTTATGTATTTATGTTTATCAGATTTATTTTCAAAAATTTTCAGGGCTCGTCAAAAATCCAGAAAATATACGTTTTGCCAAGATTTTTTAAAGCGCAACCAAAAATCACGTCATTATTTTTTTAAATTTGTTAACAGTTTTCCTTAAACAAAGCTGTGTAAAATGCAAATAAATAAAATCCAAAAATTTCAACGTTTTGTTTTAAGCTACGTTCACATTTAGTGTAGTGGGTTGTCACTTTTTCACATGTTAAAGTTGTACATATCGTCTGAACCCCTCCAAGCAATACTATGTATAATTTCTCTGTGTACAGTGCATTTGACATTTTTGATTTAGAACCAAGGGGAATTAACTACAGGTGGTGTCGAAATGCCTTCTGATTTTAACAGTTCGAGCATAATTGTTTTTATTTGTTCGTGCTTTGTTAAGAATGGTTGACATCTCGAGCCCTAAACACTAACAATGCAATGCAAAACCCCCTATGTTGTTTCTGTGGTTTTTGGATTTTTGTAGTTGTGACACCACCTGTTGTTGAATTCGCCTTGATTTAGAACGAGTTCTATTTTCAAGTGGTAAAGCATCTGACATCAGCTGTTTTTTATTAACACAATTTTTTATGGTGGATATAAAAAAGTGAAGGCCATGAAAATACACAAATTTATTTTAGATAGATTATGTTAAATCTACGGTACATACCAACATGTGATCATGTTAATTATAAACCTTATGTAAAACTCAAATTTTGGCATACACATAGAATCACCAAGTGCGGGTAGAAAAGTGACGGGAAAAGAAATGACCTTCTCTTTTCCCTTCTCTCCTAAAAGCTCAAGACTTGACGAGTCAAACTTGACGTGTGTGAACCGTCACTTACAATAATTTCAGCAGTAAAGCTGGGAATTCCCGCACAAATTTCCCGGGATTTTGTTTCCGGGAAATCCCGTATGAAAAGCACTAGTATCATCACTTGTATGTATGTATTTCCCTCTGCACTCAACACAAAAAACACTGTGCTAGTTTTAAAAATAATATTCAATCTAACACTGCCTTTATACATGCAAGTAGTGGCATGCCTCTACTGTTTACATATCACTATGTTTCAAACACCTACTCTTTCCGTACGAAATTAATAACTTTTAAAATATTAAACTTGTTGGAGCCACATTGAGAGGGAAGCTAAAGACAGGCATTTTTGGATTAATCTAAGATAAAATTAACCCATTGATGACCATTAGATGCAAAAAAAGTCAATTTATTTCATTATCAAATTAGATTTGTCTACAACAACCTTAAAAGAACATTAAACATGAAAAATTAAATTAAACATAAAATCACAGGTTAGTTATTTTTAGATATTGCATTTTTAATTTTAATTAAAAAAAAAAAATAATTTTACTTTAGTTTTCAGTCAGCTGCAATTCATTTTCTAGACATATTTGACTGAAAATATTTATTGAAATAGGGGGTAAAAATTCGCCTTCTTCGTAGTGGTTTTCTTCATCCACATTTTCATTTATATCATTGCAACTTAGAAGCTCGATAACTTCATGTGGAAGGTTTAAAGGCTTATGTTGTTGCATGCGCCTGCTTAAGTATTTTGTAGAAATTATTGGATTGGTTGACTTTCTGAGTACATCTTTTTAATTTTGGAAGGTATTGTTGGACTTGCTATGGTTGCCTTTAGAACTGCAGCTAAGTTAGCATTTCCTTCCTTCCTATCTAAGGTTGCTGCTGCTTGTACTAGTAAATCAGTTTACCCTAAAAAAGCCGTTGAAAGGTCCGCTACTGCTCTTCTTTTCCCATATGGAATCTCTGGACGTCCCTCAGTGGAAGAAGTAGTTTTAATAGCTGCTTTTTTAATTTGGAAAGATATCTCGCTATTAAGCCATGAAAAGTTTTCATTTCGAAACTGATTTTCTCTTCTTCCATTTTGTATACATTTTGTTTCTAGATACTTGCAGAAAAGGCGTACCTTCTCCACCAATAATTTCTCGCAGGGAGGGGAAAATCGAATAGCGGGGAGTACATATTTGCTTTACTGCAAATTCCTTTTGGTTTCCGTTCGTAATTTTTTTACCTGAAGTTGGCTGCAACTTTATATTAATATATAGCGTTGCCAGAAAGTTTGGTAAAAAAATAATCACTTGGCTAAAATATGATTTTCTTTAAGAAAAAAATCTACAAAAATTTTTTTTAAATGAAATTGTTTATAACAAGGGCAAAAATGTAAAAATGATTAATTTTATATAAAAAAATACTTCTTCCCAGCAAAAAAAAGAGGGAATATTTTCATGATTTCTTCAGTACTTATTTACTTAAATGAATTTAAAATACATACCTTATAATAAATTTTTCATAACTAATAAAATTACATGCAATATTCCCATTCAACTCTTATGTATGAAATGCTATATAATTTGGTATGAATTCTTTTACGATTGAAACGGGTAGAATATTTTATGCAATTAAAATTAATAGTTGAGTTAGATTTATTTAATTTATACATTTAATTTTAATACTTAATAGTTTTTATAAAAAAAGAAGGCGAAAAAGGTTTGACAACTTAGTGGATTTAAGAAAACGCATTTGCTGTTTGTTAATTATACGAAGATTTAAATAAAACTTGTATAACAAATCAACTTTTGATTTGTTCATTATGTATAATTTTGTATCAATATCACATTTAAAAATTATTTCAATATCTTTTAATGTTTGAAGCTGTTTCTTTAATAAAAAATAACATTAAGATTATATTTTGATTTTTTAACTTTTTAAAAATGAAAAGTTTAAAGCTTTAATAAACAATTTAAAAATGTACAATATGCCTTATTTTTTAGTATTTTCATGTTTCTTTTTAATTAATTTATAATACAATTGATAATGCATGTACAAATTAATATTGACCACTAATGAAAATTCATATTAGAATCATTGAACTTCATTGGTTTTAATTCGCACTCATTCAAATGAATATTTCATATCAATGAAAATCCTAATTCATCCCTGAACTTTTAATGACGAGCCGTTTAACTAATGCGAACCCAATAACGCGCTAATGCTAAAATCTTGCATGTTTCGCCTAAAAATAACCAGTGCATTAACCTTGGAACCCATGCATTTATTACTGTTTGAGATGTCTTTTTTTTGTCGGGCTATTATGTATAATAATAAGCTGACGAATTGCCAAATTTTTAAATTGTTTTCGGTTATATTTTCTGTACAAAAGTGTGAAAAACCAATAAAATACAAGCTGATTCAAAACTTCATTGTTTTAAAAATTGACTGTTTTTATAAAATTGTGTATTTTGTACAATCAAACTTAAAGTAAATAAATCATTATCATTATTTTTAAAAATAAAAAAATCATAATTTGAGAAAAAAGGTTTTAAATGGTATTTTTGTCAAAAAAAAAAAAATCAAAAATATGATAAAATTATCACTCTGGCAACGCTGTTTACATAATATATGCAAACAATACTTTGACAAATTAAACTCTGTGTGTCTAAACACCGAACAAAGTTTAAAAGAGATTTCAAAAAACTTTGCCAAAGTAAACTTTGCCTGTCTAAAAGGCGACATTGCACGAACTTTTGGTCTTAGAAGACCACTAGTGAAATTGGATGCAAAAAATATTCGTTGAACATTTTAACCATATAACGTGCCGTTTTAGTGTAGAAGTTAATAAAAGGATAAAAATTACCCCTTACAATGAGGCTGGCGGCGTTGAGCCGAATTTTGTTGCACTGTGTAAATGTGTCAGACGAAGATTATGGAAAACATAGCGCTGAAATAGAGAAAATGCGCGAAGAAAAACAGAATGATTTTAAAAATGCTAAAACCGGACTATGTGCAGTTTTTTGCATACATAAAGGCAGGTTTACACTATCTCACAAGTCTTACGTATTCCATAATAGGTACTTTGTGAGATAGAAATCTAATGAGTTTTATTGCAACGGCCAAAAAATCTAATTTAACATAACAGTTTGTGTTCATACCATCGCACAAAGTATAAACACTCACACATGAAATAAAATGCAGCCCTGATCCAATAAAAAGCAACCAGTGAAATGCACATTGAAGCTTGCTTTCCCTCAACAATAAATTTGAGTGTATTTATCATACATATAAATACATATGAAAAATTGAGAATTTAGCACGTCATACAGAAATCTTATTAATGAAAAGTATTGTTGTTAATACATTTTTCAAAAAACGATGAAGTCGTATGGGATGTCAAACTATGTTCTTGTCATTTTCATCACACATGCATTCACACTATCAGACTTTTACATATACTTATGTACATATATAACTTGAGTTTTCGACATGTATTAATACTGTAATTACTGCCTCAATTACACGCAAGTGCTGCATATGGGCATTTCCATTTTGACGTGTCGTGATATTTGTAGCACAAAATGGAAAAAAATTAAATGACGAAGTCAAATTTGTAAAAAGGGTTTTTATATATACAAAGTAATGAAGTAGCTCTACATTCAGAAAAAAAATAACAGTAATCGACGCTAAGGATTTGCAGATATAAGCAAAAATCTGCCCTGGCTTGACGTTAAAAAAACGGAAGTGGGTTTTGATTGCATTACAAAACTGAAAAATACTGCGAATTCAGCAAGAAGTTTTGTACACAACCTTTTTTAGTAAACTTAGAACTTATATAGATTTATTTTTCAAGCTATCAAATTTTAAAATCTTTGCTCGTTTTAAGGTAAATATTGGAATTTTCAGCTAAAAGTCTACTTTTTTTAATGTAACGCCAGATTGCAAATAAGGTTGTATTTTCGGACCATGTTTTTCAATCGTTATCCCTTTTGTTACTTAATGTAGAGCTTGTTGCGCTTTACACCAAAATATAAAAAAGTAAACAATACATATACAATTTTTTGAGAAACAATTTAAAATACTTCTGGCGTTACGTGACAAAAAGTAGACTTTTCGCTGGAAATGCCCATATACCAAAGTGAAATTGCAAATACATAATTTCACAGTAAATAATGTTGTCACACATGCTTCAATTACGTTTGGTTTGAAAGTGATGGGTAGGTATCTAGACTCTTTCATTTTTGCAACATGCATTATTAAGTATTTAAGGAATTTCCATGTTCGATCACCCGATATTCACGACATAATCATTTACTCGGATGGTTGGATTGAACAAATTTATTTAAAAGGCGGCTATACTCAAATGGAATTTGACGTATCGAATTCCCTTATAGAGGAAACATTAATATTAAAAAAAAACAATTACCTTGCCGTCCTTATTTGTTCAACTAATAACTGAAGCACGCAAATTCCAGCACCATTACATTCGTACAATTTACATAAAAATTATTTTTTGAATTTTGAAAGTATTTCTCAGATACACTCGTCTATTCGACCAGGTACAATTTTTTGCTTAGTAAAGAAATTCTAAAATTTTAAGGTGTTCCAAGATTAAAAATGCTAAGAGCCTTAGGATATGATTCGTCAAAATAATGTTTTAAATTAATATAACAGACGAATATGAGCTGCTCCCACAGAGATCGAAGTCGGCTTTTAATGATGTTTCCCCTAAACGACTTTATAAAGAAAAAATATCAATATCCTAAAAAATGTGGGATCACTTGCAAGATTTAAAAAAGTACCTGCACGCAGATTGCCACAACTTTTATGATAATTTGCCTTATAAAAACTTATTTTAATTAAAAGTATATTCAATTTAATTTATTATTTTTTTTCTGTTAGGACCAGCACTTAGGGGATGACCCCTACTAATGCATTGCATTGTGTTGGAACTAGGACAATAGGTTATGGGAAGGAGGATAGAGGGAGTAGTGTTTGTGTACATTCAACTTGAACTTATTCATGTTGTAAGTGAGAGGGAAGACTTCTGCAGGAAGGTTATTCCACATACATACGAACAGTCCAGCCAAAAAACGACTTCTGTCTGTAATGCGTTGTACGATTCGCCTGCCAATCGACCACATAAGGAAGGGCTCTTAAGGAAAAACGTGTATGACGAACAAACGTACGGGTTTTGGGAACCAGATCCATAATTTCGTCAGAACACATCCAATTGTAGTAACACTCATGATAATTGTATTCCATTCGCGGTCTGATATAGGCTGTATAAAAAGTAAGGAGATCAGATGGGGTGAAGTATGTATATCTTGCACCGTCTTAAAAACCCGAGGAACCTGAATGCTTATTTCAACACCTTGAGACATCACATTGAATCTTCATGCCCAGAACATCAAGAGATTCTGATTCTTCAATAATAAATTTAAATTTGAAATGTTTAAGGAGTATTCTATTCGCTAATTTAGTTCAAAAAGCCCTAACTGAATATTTTTTTCAAAAAAGAGAGTAATTATAAGCCCTATCTTACATAACTTTATTAAATGTAGGAAAAAAAATAAAACAGAATTGAATTTTATGGCATTTATAGTAAAAAAACTACTTTCGGAAAAATTTATTTATTATTTTTTCAGATTTTATTAAGTTTTTTCCTTATCCGGTAAAGGAAAACCATTTTTGTCTAAATATTATTTTATAAGATCTTTTTAAACTATAAAAAAACATATTTATTAAATAAACTATTCATAATTTATTTTTTTTAATTAATTCAAGAATTGTTGTTTGTTTTGTTATTATTTTCCAAATAACAAATAATTTATGAATATTTTTATTAGAATAACATAATTTATAAATAAAACTTTATTAATCGGTTAACCGACCGGTTGATTTAATCAAAACCTCGGTTAATTAATCGAGCGATAATACGATTAAAGCAAAAGCCCCATCTCGTTAGTATTAAATTAGATGGGATATTTTAAAATTGGTAATGAATCACTCAATTTTATATCCAAATTCTACAGGGACAGAGCCTTAATAGGGACTTACCACGTCTGCTAGGAATAAGTGGTTCTACCATAGGCCTTCTACCTATGCTTTAAACGTCAAAACCAGAATATACTAACAAACCGTGCTCACAATACAAGCAGAATTGCAGCACCGCAATTACCTCCAAAGCAGAACTTTGAAGAACAGACATGCAACATTTCTGCCCTCATTTAGCTTATACATATATCGCAGAATACCCAACCTAGACAGCAACTGATTTACCAAAACAATCCATAAAGACCACATAAGCCCAATCACGACCTGAACCTATGGATGTGGAACATATAATTTATCACGTTTTTTTGGCAACAATTTTGAGAAAATCTTTCAAAACTAAATATTCGGTTAATAATTCTAAAGAATTTGTTAAAAATATTACGAAGATTAAAATTCCAAAAGAGTATAAGTTGGTATATTTTGATGTTGCAAATTGTTTTCCAAGAATTTCAACACAAATTGCTCTACAAATTATATTAGCCCCCCGTTTCCACATGCAAGTACCGGGTGGCGTTTTTTGAGCGACTTTGTCAAATTGATATTTTAAGGCGCAATTTCTATGAAAATATCGAAATGTCGATGAAAGTTCTCGACAACGACACTGATAAATACAGTTTTGCAGACAATTTTATGAAAAATTCACTGTATAAAAAAAAAACTTAAAGTAATCGACATTATTATCACTCGATATAAAACTAAACTCTGTTGAAATTTGTCTGCTATTCTTCAATGGTTAAATAAAGGATTATAAAATATATCGTTAGCTAAAATGCAAAAAGACGTAACTAACAAAAATATAATTTTACAGGAGAAGCAAACAACTTTGTAAAGTGAAAACCAGGGCTGTGGAGTCGTCCGAAAAAAGTACTAACTCCGACTCCAAATGCTGAAATTTTTTAAGTGCGACTCCGACTCCTACTCCGACTCCTACTATAATCTTGATGCTAAATGTATATGAGACTCAGTGATGTTAACTTTTATTTTTTCATTACCGTACGGCCTTCTAAAAAATTAGAGTTTTTAAGAAGCAATTACCGTACGCAAACATTAATGTGCTGTATCCAAATGACAGGCGATTGATTATGTAGCAAAATTTATCAGGAGTGTGCTGGAAATCGCAAACGCAAAACGCAAGAATTTGGAAGTTGTTTTTAATAAACTTTAACCCTAATTCTTATAATTTTTGGTTTAAAATCCTGTTTAATAGGAAAATATTTGTCATAAAATTCTTTTATAACAAAAATCTTATGTAAAAACGACTTTTAAAATTCTTGCGTTTTACGTTTGCGATTTCCAGCACACCCCTGTATTTGAAAAGCACTCAGTCCATCGCCTGTCATTTGGAAACAGCACATAAGAGCAGTATTCATAAACCATTTATTTAATTTTTTTTTTATTTGAATCATTTTGTAATAATAAAAGCCCTCATTGCCAAATCATAATATTACAATTTCTAAAGTTTAATATGGAACCCTACATTAATAATCTAAAAATATTCTTTAATAAAAATAATATGGCATCAACTTACAACAATTTTAAAACATAAAATCAATAAAAAAAAATACCGTCATATTAGATCACATTGTTAACGATTTATTTAAATGGTATTGAAATACTAAATTAAAGCTTTTTGATAGCTATTAGGAGACAAACGATAATTCCTTAATATATGAGGCAAATGATTCCACACTCTGGCAACCCTTACAAGGACCGACCTTTCAAAAAACGAGTTATTAATTCTAGGTATAAAAATTTGCATATTTCTTGAAGAATGCATAAATTCAAACCGTCGAACTAAAAACAAAGGTGTTGAATTCTTAATAAGTTTGTAAAAACTCATAAGAATCTTAATGGTTAGAAAATTAGAAAAAATACAACCCAGGGATCGAATTACATGGGCTGTAATATGATCTCTAACTCTTACATTGAATACAAATCGAATGACTTTATTTAATAATAGTTCAATTCTACGAATATTATCGTAAGAGGTACAACAATAAATTTCTAAGCAATTAGATATCTGCGACATAAGAAGTGCATGGGCTACTTTACATCTTATCTGAAATGGTTAATATACATTAAGTGAGTATAAACGACGAAGAGTAAAATTAACACTAGAAATTACCTTGTTAATGTGAAAGGTATATGAAAGTTTATCATCAAGTAATGCTCCTAAAACTCGCATTCTCTCAACCCAGTCTATACATTGGCCACAAATTTGAATACGAAAAGGCAGAGAAACCAATCCTCCAAAGCCCATGACATTTGTCTTAGATAAATTTATCAGAAGGCAATTTGATTGCATCCATTCCTCAACCAAACTCAAGGTATTGTTAACAACATATTGAATATTTGCAGAAGATTGTGAATCAAAAAATAAAAGCTGAATATCATCAGCATATGCATAAGCTTCGCATGTTCTCGAATCAAGAATGGAAAATAAGTCATTAATATATGTACATACATTGAAAACAATAATGGTCCTAATACTGAAACTTGAGCAACACCCGTATAAATTGAACGTAGATGTGATTTATTTCTATTAATTTCAACAAATTGCGTACGTCCCAATTAATACGATAACATAAGTTTACAAGATGTTCGATTAAACCTAAATATTGAATTAAATTTTCTCACCAATATTGTATGATCTATACGATCAAAGGCTTTTGATAAATCAAGATAGACTAGAACACAAGGCAAATTTAAATTAATCTTCTCTCTTATCATCTCAGTAAGCCCTAATAATGATGACGAAGCACTACAATTTATTCGAAACCCAGTTTGTTTATCAGCTAGTAGTAAATGCTGAGAATTGTAATGTGTTTTAAGAAGATAATTTTTATTTTGGAAGTTTTTTTAAAATTGTGTATGCCGAAAAACTTTGGAGTCGGAGTCGCGAGTTTTTGTGGGTACTACGACTCCGGCACAAAAACATCAACTCCGACTCCGACTCCACAGCCCTGGTGAAAACTATAAACCTGTCAGAAAAACATGCATTGATAAGTCTAACATGGAATTCTTCAACCAATTTTCAAAGAAAACCATTTCATTATATTTTCTTAAAAAAAAAATGGGTAATTACGTCGTTTTGCATACATCAAACAAAAAAACTTGTTGTTATGTCCCTTTGTTTTTTGTTAATAAAAGCGCAATTTTTGATCGCAGAAGTGTAAAATTGTGTCGAGACATGTAGTACATTCGGTTTGTGCTTTGTTGTGATACAGACGTGCATTTTTAACCCCGCATACAATTTTAATTAAAAATTAATTACATTTGATTTTGTAATAAAAATATTTAGCGAATGGACGCAAAAGTAGAAAAATTTTTTAAATTATCAAAGTAATTTTCGTGGGAATACAAAATTTAATTTAAATGATTTTGTTATTCGTTGTTAATTCCAAATTTTTATTATTTGATAAAAACACTGAAATTTATTGTTGATGGGATAAGCTATTCCTATGCGCATTTCACTGGTTGCTTAGGCCAGATCATCAGGAAACTTCATCCATAAAGATTGTAGAAAAACTTAAGATATTTAACCAAATAAAACTGTTAAGTGTATAAGAATTACAGAAATAGTTCCATTTGTAAAAATATCAAAGTTTAAACAAAATCATCAACAATAAACAGTGAGTTTATCTCTCCTTACATTCCCCACTACAATTGATTGGAATTCTTCCAACATTAATTGTAGTTGTTTTTGTTTCTATTTTGTTTTTTCTTAACCTACTTACAACTACAATTAATGTTGGAAGAATTCCAATCAAACAATAATAACTATCTAACGGCTTAGCCAATTTTTCGCACACGTTCCCCCTCACCCTCGGTGTTTACAAAAACGGTGGATAGTGATACTTTAAAAAATATTAAACTGTCTCTGGGTACAAGTGTACAAGGTGCAAGTGTTACCGTGCCTGCAAGTATTGCCGCACCTGCAAGTGTTGCCGCGACGGCAAAAACAATCTTAAATGATACAATGAACTCAAAAACGCACTCAATGGAAAACCCACTAGTAAAAAGTCTTCAAAAGCCTCAAGTACAAGTTGGTATGGACAGGTATATAACAGTGCTTAAGCGGGGTCGCAGCCCTACCTCTTCAGCTGTTGCTTCGGCCTCAAAAGTACCATCTTTTGTGAAAACAAATTCCCAAAATCGTTTTGCAATTCTAGAGGATGAATTCTCAGAAGCACCAAACGTGATAAAATCGTTCAAGCGTCCCCCGATATATCTTAGGAGGCAAAATTCAAATGAGCTTATAAAGAGTTTGGTCTCGGTGATAGGTGAAAATTCGTTTTACGAAGCGGCAATCAAGCGTGGTAGTATAAACGAGCCAAAAATTCAAGTAAATCATGAAAACGATTTTCGCAAAATTACTAACCAATTTGAAGCACTAAAAAAAAGTTTTTATACATACCAACTGAAGAGCAGCAAAGGTCTTCAAATAGGGATAAAGGGAATTGACTCATGTGTGGGCCCTGAAGAAATAAAAACATTCCTTGAAGAGAAAGGCTTCAAAATAAAACATGTAGTTAATATTAAAAATAGGGGAAAAATTCCCCAACCACTATTTGGAGTGGAGTTTGAGCACAGCAATGTTAAGCTAAAAAAAAAAAAACGAAACCCATCCTATATACAGTTTGAAATATATCCTGTACAGGAAAATCACGATAGAGGAGCCGCACAAAAGAAATGGACCCGTTCAGTGTTTAAGCTACCAAGAATTCGGTCATACTAAGGCATACTGCTACTTACCCCCTGTTTGTGTAGTATGTGGTGAATTACATGGTACAGTTCTTTGCGATAAGCCGATCCCAACGTAAAAAAATGCAGCAACTGTGGCGGTTATCACACTGCCAATTATAGAGGATGCCCTTTATACACTATCGTCAAGCAGTCGTCTGGGCCGAAAACTTACCCCCCTCAAACGCAGGTAACAAATCAAGTAAACACTAATGCCATTCGGGCTACGCAGCACCCAAATCCACTAGCTCGGAATATTTTAAATCATGGCGGCCACACTCGCTTAAGAAGAAGAGACACTGCAGCACTCACCGAATCAGAAGAGCGATAAACACCCACATATGTGAACATAAACCGTTATGACGAAATTTTGTCTGGCACTGGCTGGACATATATAATGTATTAGGATAAGATTTGATTAATTATTGTTAGTTCATATTAAATATATGAAGATTCAATAAATAAATAATGAACAAAAAAAAAATGTAGTTTTATAGCATTCATAATAATCAATCAAAAACTCGATTTTGAATTTTTTGTTAGTTACGTGTGTAAATAATAATAGATATTCAAGTAAAACAAAAATTAGTTACGCGTATCTTTCCACTTATGAGGAAGATAAATTAACCAATAATAAAACAGCATCCTCACCAGTTAATTTTGCATCAGTAACTTATGTTCCGGTTTTAACTGAACAATTATCTAGAGCATGTAAATATTTCACTCCTAATATGAAACTTGCAATGAAACCACCAATAAAGAATAGTTCCAAAAAAAAAATTTCAAGAATCTTAAATATAAACTAAAACCTTGGCAAAAATCTGATGTTTATATTGGAGAAACAACTCAAAAATTAATGAAAAGATTGAAAGAACATGAATATGACTGAAAATGTTTAACTGAAAAAGTTAATTTATTAGCATTAGTCAAAATTGCTAGATCAAACAAGCATGAGTTTGATTTTGACAACCTAAAAGTTTTAAAACAAGAACAAAATAAAATTGAAGATACAAATTCATGAAGTGCAATTTTATATATTTAGATGATGCCAAGGAACTTCAAGAACCAAACGCTACTTAATGTGTGATCACTGTGAACGAGCATTTGTGCTGAAGAGGTAAATCGAAACATAGGAATTTCATCTTTATACTCTCCTCCCAGATTTTTAATATCAGAAAGCCAATATTATAAATTTTATTAATCATTAGGACCCTGTTTCCCGTCCGCTGACGATAAAAAGCTTAACAAACCTTGTGAGGGTCACGCCATATAACACCAAAGGGTCTTGTTTTGTTTAAAACAATCTCTAAAATGGATTTAAATGTTGTCGCGAGCGGACAACTGACATAGTAGTCTACTGATCAGCAAAAATTCCAGATGTTATCGATTTTGGCGTAGTTAAAAACATCCCCACAGAAACGATCCGTGTTGAAGCTTCCTTAGAATTATATTCCGATCACACTCATACAATTGTTACTATAATGAACACTCGCGAATGAGGAGTCACAAGGACGTTTAGATTAATGCTGGCGGTAGTGACGTCAGTCAAGACTCATATTCAGCGGCTGATGGTCTGCGTCTGTCTTCAGAGGAGTGAGTGTTATCTGCTCAGGAGATCAGGAAATCCTGAAAATTATACAGATTAGTAGCCCCAGTTACCCACGCAGGACTTGAAAGTACTTTGGGTTTCTGATTCTGTTGAAGAATCCAGGAATCACGCCAAAGCGGCGTCAGCTGCCCTTCTTCTCCAACTGGCTTCAAGCGCGGAGGAGATTAAATGCATCCAAGAACCATTGCTGCCATATAACTCTGTACGAAGTCGATCAAGAAAAGACCAAAGCTTGTGCTATTGTCAAAAACATCCTCAAAGCTTTAACTCTCTCTGAATTTAGCGATAAGGACAAGAAGCAAAATTAATTCAAATGAAACTTAAATCAATTCCAATTAATTGGCTTATTGGAACAAATTCTGTTCTTAGTCTCGATTGTAAACTTCTACTTTACAACTCCATCTTAAAGTCAATCTGGTGCTTCGGTACTCAGTTATGGGGCGCTGCTTCAATAAAGTAAACTTCTTGGCATAATCACGGTTGCTTCCTGTATGTTAAAAACTCAAATATTCACAAGGATCTCAATGTGCCATTAGTAAAAACTCTTATTACGAAACGTGCAGTTAAATATTTAAAAAGGTTTAAAATGCACTCAAATTCACTAGCTCGAAATATTTTAAATTACAACATATGTGAACAGAAACCGTGATGACAAAATTTTTTTTCTGGCACTGGCAGGATATAAAACAAAGTTTTAGCATAAGATTTGATTAATTATTGTTAGTTAATATTTAATATATAAAGATTCAATAAATAAATGAGAAAAATAAATTTTTATATTAAAATATAATATGACAATACAATGTACATATGTATGTACATACATATATGTTACTAATGTATATTCAGTGTGCTACTTTTTTAGCTGGTTTTTGTTTACAATAATCTCTCTTTAATTACATATTTATGTATTTGTTCATAACATATAAAAAATATTATATTTGTTTTTCTTTTTCACCCTTTAATTTTGATGTTTACACTTGTCATATGATAATACAACGGGCTGTTCACAACATTGCTATTTACTGTATATTTCCGATGTGCGAAAGAATTCTTCCTTCCGAAAAAATAAATTTAAAACAAAAACAAATTCTTAATGAATGAATTCTTTCGTACATCGGAAATAGGCTATTTGTCTAAAATAGTACTTTAGTAACTAGCACTTCAGAACACTTTGTGAATTGGCTAATTGTATTTCAAAAAAATTAAAACAGAATTTATTTTCTAACCAAATGTTATTTAAGCCCAGCGTTTAAAAAACTGCAGTCGAAACCAAAAAACTGTCGAAAAAAACGAAAATTTGTGTACAATTTTTCGCTTTAAGAGTTGGTTTGACAGCGTAAAGAGTCGAATTTATGAATCAGAGTTAAAAGCAACGGTTTTTTTGCCAATAACAAATGAAAAAGTGAAAGAAACGGCAGTTTTCCTCTTTAACTGCAGTTTTTTAAAACTGTTTAAAACAACTTGCCAGAGATAAATTTCATTCCAAAATTTTTTTAGTTTTTAGTTGCATGTTTATTCCTTTAAAATAACTTTACTTTTCATAAATTAATGTTAAAGATAATAAAAAAAAGTATGCGTTGCGCAATTAAAAGCGATTTTCGCGCAAATTTGTCAGATAACTATAAAATTTTTTTAATTTATTTGCGAATGAAAAATATTTAATAGTCAGCGAGGTATACAAAAAAATCTTAATAAATTGGGAAAGGCGTATGAACATACAATAACCCTATTCACAATCGTGTGCATTTGAGATTGCAAATTTAGGCAATTGTAAATATTTTTTATGAATTGTAAAGGACCTCTTTGGCTTTGTTTACAATGATTGTTGCAAAGCACTAAATAAAGCACACAAAGCGAAGATCATAAATATAAGGTGTTGCATATTAACAAAAGAGTAGCAACTGTATTGCGGTATATTTTGTTGGTATAGAGTAAAAAATACCATTTTGCAAATACAACGATGCAAAAACATTTGCACAAGATTGTGAATAGGGCTAATATGTTTTATTATTTATAAATAATTTAGCTGATATTCTTGCTTTATTTCGTTATTTAAAAAAAGAACTATGTATATTGGTGAGAATAAGTATTTATGTATGTATGTCATAACGAATATTTCTATGGCTAGTAAAAATTAATTTATAAAATGCATCTTATATTAATACAAGTGTATGATAGATAATCGTTGTATAAGGGCTTTTTATTTAATTAAAAGAATGTAATGGTCGTTTGGTATTTAATACTTAAGAATTCAGAAAATGGTCCTTACTCTAAAAATACATTGTATATAAGAACTTTTGTCTTGTTTTCTGTAATATTATTCGCTTTAAACTACAATATTATTTTATTTTAGTTTTGCATAAAAAAGATAGAGAGAGAAGAAGAGAGAGAAAAAAATATAAAGATATTATCTAATAAATTGCATTAAGATACTCATAATAATATTTATTAGATTAGGTGAGTCCATAATTTTA
Organism: Pollenia labialis; assembly: GCA_949318255.1. Lineage (NCBI taxonomy): Eukaryota > Metazoa > Arthropoda > Insecta > Diptera > Polleniidae > Pollenia > Pollenia labialis. The sequence continues at coordinate 49,014,780 of OX439141.1, forward strand.
TATTCTCGTAATATTGATTGTTTCATTTATTGATTCGCTTCTTAGGAGCTGTTTGGTATCGTTTTCTATTTCAATTGGCGAGACACCAACACTACCGTTATTAAGATATGTGTTGTCTTCTTCGACTATTTTTTCTAATAAAATATCACCGGAAGTATTTAAACCTGTATAAATCCAAAAGAAATAATTTTTATAAATTTTTTAAAAATCTTTTGTACTAATATTTTATATATTACGTCCGACTATAGATCCGTTCGGTACGTTATCAGATGCTGAGCTATTTACTAGAGCAACATCGGTAGATGAACCGTTTCGAATATTTTTTTGCAACGCAACTGCTTTTCGTGCATGGCGTGTTGTTAAGATGCCTGTCTCGACGTCACGTTCCAAACGATGTCCCGATCTAGATCTGGTTAGTTGACGTTGTACGTAATCTTCTAAATCTTCCTCCTCCTTTCGACTAATTAAACAATTTAATACAAGTAAGAACAAACCTAGTCCCAAAGAAAATAATCCGGTACATGTCACTTCATTCCACCATGCTGAGCTTGAGCCTGTAAAGATGCAAAGTACAATTAAAAAACTTGAGATATTTATAAATTTTTTAAAAATAAGAAAAGTGCTGTATTCGACTGTGCCGAATGATTTTTAGCCTTTATCATACTACTTATATAATAAATAAACAGGTTTTATTTTGGAGTATTGAATTTTTTGTAATTACAGAACTTTTGTTATTACAGTATTTTTCGTTTGGCTGCACAGTCAAGTTTGGACGAAAATTCGCGCAGGTACGCAAGATATCCTGTTACGCAGTATTCATTTAGCAGCCTAAATAATGCTGCTAAGGGATATTTCACTTACCTAAATAAATGTGCCCTTACGTACAATTTTTTCTTAAACATTTAAGATGTTTTAAAATAATTTTTTAATTAAAATATCATTTAAATAGCAAATAATCTTAATTGATTTTTTCGTTTAAAATAAAATAATTTAAACTTGTAGAATTATTGTTGGGGATTTAATTAAATCAATTAACACATTGCTTAAAACACTTTGCCGATCATCAAATCATTTATAATTAAAATAAAAAATATCATTTATTGAAAAAAAATTCACAATTTTAAGTTTTTAGTAATCTATGTAATCATTTTGGTAATTGGTGCAAAATCAACAAATTGTTTGCTTAATTTTTTCTGCATAGGATAACTACAAGCAATTTAACACCAAGTTTGTTCTTTTCTTTTGAGTTTTTAGAAAGTGAGCGTATCTCGAACAGACGGACAGACAGACTGAATTACTTAAGGAGCCAGAATTTATATATGTACTTTATAAAGTCTTAAGGCCTAACCATAATATGCAAAGCCTTGCATAACATACTGTCAAAAATTAACAAAAAATCTCTCAAATCTATTAAAAAAAAACAAAATAAAAAACATTTGATTCCGTACGAAATGTGCGATTAGATTCGCACCTTGCTTAAGCAAATGACAGTTTCATTAAACTTAGAAAAAAGTTTCCTTAAGTTCATTATGGTTTGCCTCATATAATTAATATGTATTCGCACATTTGCTTAAGCCAACTGAAGCACATTGTGGTTGGGCCTTAAGATTTATAATAAAAAAGTTTCACACGGAATGACAAACTTAGTATACCCCCATTCACCACTAGTGGTGATAGAGGGTATAACAAGCTTTTAGCAGAACATGTATGTTTTTAATGTTTTTACCTATGTGCACACACAATCATAGCTGCCAAATCAAATGAATTTTCCAAGGCCAATCTATCAGGTCTGCTTAATTGTGCAAAAACAAAAAACTATTCTTTTAAGCTGTCAAAAACTTACTACCACATATACAAAGCAATAGGAAAAACGTGTATGTTTGGCATACTATAAACGCCCAGCAAATAATAGGACTAGTCCAAACACGCGTAAAATGTAGTCCACAAGGGACGTATAGAAAAGCATGGTCTATTTAACATTACGATGTCCTAGGGCAGGACCATATAACCCAGCTTTGGGCTACAAAGGAGTAGTTTTAAAACTACTCCATTGTATACACAAGAGGGTTAGTTTTAACTTCGTTTAACAACGAAAACATGTCGTTAAAAAACGAAGACATGCCGTCTCACTACAAACACTTTTTAACAATGACATGGTCCATGCTTGCATTACATCGGACCAGTACATGGAGTAGTCCATTTAATAAAAATGGATCAGGTGGTCCAATAATGTTTGCAGGGCGTAAAGAAACGTATACATGCACATGTAAGCAAAATGTAAACAACTTTTGACTGCTCAAAAGAACATAAACAATGATCATCAAGCTTCTTGCGCAGACCTGTTCAATGGGGCTTGGAATTTTCAATTCAGCGATTTGTGTTACCATATCAGCAAACTAAAATTGTTTGCCTTTCTTTTTCACAAAATAGCGATTGATACAATAAGGTTTTTTTGTTATTAAGGGACACTTAAAAATAAACATTGTTGACCAAAAATCGAATGCTGTTATCCACAATATGAACTTAAGCAAAATGCACGTACAACATTTTTCCTCACAAAATGTAGCCATCATGCACACAATGCTTTGTATTTTGTGCAGATAGGCAAAAAATGCAGCTAAAAAAAAATTCTGTACTTTGTAGCATATAAAGTAGTGCTGTTGGATTAAATAAATTTTTAACATTCAAGTGTACCTGCGATAACGTGAACTAATTAAAACTCCCGGTGTTCACGTTTGTGAATTGTTCACCTTTTCGCATGTCCAAAAATAAAAAACAAATTTGAATACATATTGTTTATTTTACAAGAAATACAGCGGTATGTTTATGCATTACTTACAACGAGCTGCCAGCTAGAATGTCGATTATGCTTAGCAGGATAAAATTGCCTGGTTCTGCACGTAGGCGTCTAAAGCTCTACCTGAAAGAGGGTATGAGCCTTGAAAAGGCACGAGAGCTATGCCAAAAACCAATGAGGGAAGTCCGCAATGAGTTGTGTGACCTAAAAATTCCCAGGAAGAGGGTACGTTCGGACGGTTCCTCGCCGGACAAACCAAATCCTCCCAAGCGGGCTACAGGCAGCATGGCGACTGGCGCGACTACCGCCAATAGTGCCAGTACAAAAGCCTCAGGGACAGGAAACCAAAATGTCCAGCCCACATACGGTGAAATGGTCGATGTCATCAGGTTGGGAGTAATCCCACCAGACTTTCCGACGAGTGTATGGACAGAGGATAAGCTGAAGCTTATCCAAACTGCGGTCCTGGACAAGATTGTGGAGCTCAAAAAGGGTAGCGTAAAACCACAGTTTGCAGGCTGCAGTTTTAAACCAGGTTGGCTCACTTTCAACTGCAAGGGAGAAAAGTCAGCCGATTGGGTAAGGGAACATGTTCCCTTAATAAAACCCTGGAAGGATGCAGTTTTGAAGGTCGTATCTGAGGAAAAGGTACCAAGGGCTGAAATATTCATTGGATATTTCCCTGAGAAGCCCGACACACCCACCAGCAGGATTCTGTCTCTTGTGGAAGGACAGAATGACGATCTCTCCGTCGAATTATGGAGAGTGCTGAATCGGGTCAGTAAAGGTAGCATTGCTGAGTTAACCTTTGCAATTGACCCAAACTCGGCATCCATAATTAGTCGGAAAAATCACCACATTGGCTATGGGTACGGAACAGTCCACATAAGGCCCACCAACCGTCAACACGGGGCAGTGCACGACGTACCCAGGAGGACTGAGCCAGGTGACAAAGCCGGCCGGATAAAGGCCGCCACGGCTAAAGCTAGCAGTTCAGGGGAGAGTTCGGTCAAACCGTCCACCTCTGCCTCGGCTGGGAATCCTGCCAATACTGGAAGGGTCAAATCGGGCCCAACGGGTAAGGATCGCCCGGCACGTACGTCAGGAAATGACAACAATAGAGCTGGCGAGGTCCCATCGGGCTCGAGGGGGCATGCTCCGACCATCAGGAGAAAAACCTCCACGAGCACTTCCACGACCTCGTATAGCAGACCGCGAAAGGGCCACGGTACAACCGCTGAGGAAGCGGCATTATTAGGCACCAACCGCGGCAGGAAGATGGCGGGTAGAAACAGGAGAAAGTAGTGTACCCAATCGCCAGTAAGCTAAATAAGGGTACCAGGCATCTGAAGTGCCTTCAGGTGAACCTACACCACGCCAAGGCAGCGTCGTATTTGCTATGTCGTAGGTTTACCAAAAACCTCCTGGATATCTGCTTCATCCAGGAACCATGGGTTAACTCTGGGGCTATTCAGGGGCTCCACAACGATCAAGGTAAGATTATTTATAACTCTGCAGCTTCGAGGCCGAGAGCGGCTCTCCTAGTCAGGAAAGATTTAATCTATTTACCTATTTCAGAATTTCTGCACGGGGTGGCGATCAGGGCGTAGATCCCATCCATTGCGGGCGAACATGAGGTCGTTATCGCCTCTGCCTACTTGCCAGGGGATGCTGATAGTGCTCCTACTCCCGAGGTCACTGAGCTGGTATTATATTGCCAAATGCGCGGCCTTGGGTGGATTATAGGCTGTGATGCAAACGCCCACCACACTGTATGGGGTAGCACCGATATCAACAAACGGGGTGAGTGTTTACTTGAGTATATTTGTGTAAACAATATATTTGTAGCTAATAGGGGCGATGAGCCCACTTTTAGGAACGTTATTAGACAGGAGGTCTTGGATCTCACACTTACTAGTAGCAATCTTTCATATGCCATTAAAAACTGGCACGTTTCGAGTGACATTACGTTGTCGGATCATCAGTATCTGATGTTCGACATCGAATGCTCTTCGACGTTTGTTCAAACGTATCGCAACCCTAGAAACGCGAACTGGGACATTTTTCGCCATCACTTGGCTCTTACTGAGAACATGTCGGGGGATTTGATTACAAGCCCAGTGGACATTGATTTTGAATCCGATACACTTTGTACGAACATCCGGGAGGCCTTCGAAGGGAGCTGCCGGCTCCGGATCCGCAGGCCTAAAAGGGATGTGGAGAGTCTGAGGGCTGAAGCCAGACGTTTATTCAACAAAGCTAAGGCAACTGGTGCGTGGAGCATATATAGGGCTGCGCTCACCAGATATAATAGGGAAATCAGGAAGTCCAAGAGGTCAACCTGGCGTGAATATTGCGGCAGGATTGACAGTCTTCCTGAATCACTCAGGCTGCAAAAGGCGCTTTCGCAAGGCCCCCACTAATGGTCTTAGCACACTTAAGCGGCCAGATGGTACATTTACTGAGTCGCCAAAGGAGACCTGTGAGCTCCTACTAGCGACCCACTTTCCAGATTCTCTACCCTTCTTGTCACCAAGAGTGTCCACATGGTCGCCCTCCGCGTCCAAAGGGAATATGAGGTTGGCGGGTAGAATCTTTGATGTGAAACGAGTGGCATGGGCTTTATCCAAATTCAGTCCATTCAAATCACCGGGACCGGATGGTATCCTTCCATGCTGCCTTCAGCAGGGGGGGAGTGCTATCAATTCCCAAATGACTAGGATCTTCAGATCCAGTTTACTGGCGTGCCACGTACCAGAACCATGGAGAGAGGTTAAAGTGGTCTTTATACCCAAGGTTGGGGGCAAGTCCGAACATCTGCCCAAGTCCTACAGACCAATAAGCCTCAGTTCGTTTTTCCTGAAGACCATGGAAAAACTAATAGATAGATTTATAAGAGATGAATATCTATCGGATAACCCGATACATCGCTTTCAGTTTGCCTATCAATCGGGCAGATCTACGGTGACCGCAATCCATCACGTCGTGGGTACGATTGAGAGGGCACTGGGGGCAAAGCAAATAGCTCTGTGTGCGTTCGTCGACATTCAGGGAGCCTTTGACAACACTTCCTATGATGCAATTGACTTTGCTCTAACAAGGAAGGGTATTCCAGTTCTCATAAGGAATTGGATAAGGGAGATGCTAGCATCTAGGGTGATTAAGTTGGATCTGGGTGGTTCGTCGATGACCATTGAAACAACCAAAGGCTGCCCACAGGGTGGCGTTTTATCGCCTCTATTGTGGACCTTGGTTATCGACGAGCTATTGGAAAAACTTAATAACCTAGGTTTGCGAACCTATGGATATGCTGACGATCTGGTTATATCTGTGACCGGTTTTGATGATGCGACGATTTCAGGGGCCATGCAGCGGGCCCTGGACTTGACACTTAGCTGGTGCAGGGAGAGGGGACTTAACATTAATCCCGCAAAAACTACCTTGATACCATTCACCAGACGGAGAATTCTGAGACTGAAAGAACCGACCCTTAACGGAGCGGTTATCGGATTCTCTAATGAGGTGAAATACCTGGGGATCATTCTGGACAAATCCCTCAACTGGAACGCTCTGGTACATGTCACTAGAAGAGCGTCTAGGGCAATATATGCCTGTCAAAGACTCTTCGGAAAGACATGGGGGCTGAAACCCCGGATGATCCACTGGTCTTTTGTTGTTATTATTAGACCAATATTGTGCTACGCCGCCCTGGTGTGGTGGACTAAGACCGAACAGGTCAAGGCTAGAGTGATACTTGATAAGGTCTACCGCCTGATCTGCATATCGATCACGGGTGCCATGAGGACCTGTCCCACTCTGGCTTTGGGGGCTATCCTGCACATTCCTCCGCTGCACATTTCTATTAGGGAGGAAGCCTGCAGGGGTGCTAGCAGGATGCCGCGCATTGCTGAATATAGAGCAGGCGACCTGGTGGGTCACATGCGCATCCTGGAAATCATTAGGGATGATCCATCCATTATGGTGGTTGATCATATGCTGCCTACTTTGGCATTAGATAGGAATTTTAATGTCCTTATACCTGACAGGGACCAATGGGCGAACCAATCCTGGCGGAGTGCATGCGCGGACCAGGTCTGGTTCACGGATGGTTCGAAACAGGTAAACGGTGATACTTGTGCGGGCATCATGGGCCCGGGTTTCCAAAGGGGCTTGCCAATGGGCAAACAGCCGTCTATATTTCAGGCGGAACTCTACGCCATCATTGAGTGTGCTGGGGAATGTCTAAGGAGGAGGGCAAGGGGCTTGAGACTTTATATAATGTCAGATAGCCAGGCCGCTCTTAGGGCACTTTCTTCTTTGGAGATAAAGTCAAGGTTGGTCTTGGACTGTTTTGCGTCTCTGAATGAGCTTGGGAAACACAATGAATTGAATTTGTGTTGGGTTCCCGGCCATGAGGGCCATGCGGGCAATGAAAGGGCTGATTGCTTGGCAAACAGGGGCGCTCGTCGTGTATAGGTCCAGAGCCTTTCTTCGGCGTCCCTGTGGGTCACATCAGGGGGACGCTACAAAAATGGTCCGAGCGTGAATTCCTTCACGCATGGACGTCCACTTCTGGATTGAGACAGTCCAAAAGATTTGTAACGCTGTCCCGGCACAGGGCAGGAAGGTTTCTGCTGCTTGAAAAAGCGGAACTTCGACTGCTCGTTGGCCTATTCACGGGGCACTGTGGTCTCAGGTACCACCAGTTTAAGTTGGGTAATTCACCTACCAAAATGTGCAGATTCTGCGGGTTGGATGATGAAACGTCGGAACATCTGCTCTGCTGCTGTCCCGCCTTAGGGACTTTTAGGCGGAGATTTTTCGGGGGGCATACAATGGGCCCGACCGACATCTATGATCTTCCACCGGGCAGGGTAATGGGCTTTATACGCGGCCTAAACTTGACCTGGTGAGACATATAGGCTGCACAAAAGATCCTTTGGGTCGGGGTGCACATGGCCTTAACGTGTATATATACTACTATATAGTTAATTAATTTAAAAGGTAAAGGAGGGGGTGCTTTTACCCTTTTTGCTTTATTTTACGCCGTAAATGTTGAAATTTATAGCCTTTAGTTCCTTAAAGACTTGAAACTACCATAATTGATAATTAATAAATAAGACATTGGTATAGGGAGTTTTTAACCTTTTTGCCCTATTTTACGCCCTAATTGTTGGAATTTCTAATATCTTAAAGATCCTTTTGATACTACAGTGTCTGCATTCCAAATTTTAAGAAAAACCTCCGTCGCTCAGGCACAACTACTTTGATACAGAGCAAAGCATGATCAATTTTGCATAGCTTACGATTTGATTCATTTTCAATGGAACTTCTCGTCGGAAATTGTTCATGCCAACATAGAAACCTTTGCCGGCTCATATGCAACAACTTTACTAAAGACCATAGCATGATCAAATGTTATAATTTATTTTGAGTAATTTTCAATGGTGCCGCCTATCGGAAATTGGTCATACCAACCTAGAAACCTTTGTATGGTAATGCTCAACAGCTGTGCTAAAGATCAGAGCATGATCAAATGCACAGTTTATGATTTAACTAATTTCGAGTCATTTTCAGTGGCGCCACCTGTCTGAAATTGGTCATTTCAACTTATAAACCTTCGCCGGCTCATGCTCAACAACTTTGCTAAAGATCACAGCATTGTCAAATGCAGAGTTTACGATTTAATTCATACTGAGTAATTTTCAATGGCACCACCTATTTTAGATTTTTTTTGCTATTATTCTTACTTGGTCAGAGACCATTCCGAATTGGTTAGTTATAAACGTAGTAACTAACGCCACTTTCTTTTATATATATAGAAGTGAAATGTTCTAGTTTCCTGCGCAAATTTCGTAATATTTTCTTACATAAAAACCTTCTTCTTATAATAAGAAATACAACAAAAAAAGAATAAGTGAAATCGCTCCAGCCATTCAAGCGTGATGACGTAACCAAGGAAAAAGGGATTCATTTTTATATATATAGATATTATGGTAATGTTTTTCACTGAGTGTATACGGAGTCAAGCGAATCGATTGCAGCCTAAAAACTTAAAGTATGTGTGTGATTAACGGAATAGACTCGCGATTTTGCCAAAAGGTGATTAAAAACGTGGATGAAAGAATCGACATAAGTCAGCGTGCTCTTGGTGGACATTTGCCAGATATCATTTTCCATTCATAATTACCGAACTTTTCGCTTCGTAATAAAATAAAAATTTTAATCATTTTCATCTAAATTTTTTTGTTTAAGAAAACAAAGTTCTTTTTGAATAATCCTTTACATAACGCTGTTAATAATTAAGAGTTTTTTTATTAAATTAAATACATACATTAAATATGTACAATTTAAGTTATACAAAGTTTAAGAATGTTATAAAATTATTAGCGGTTTTCATCCTTGATAGTAAAGTCCCTTGTAGCCCTTGTGAATCTTTTTAATTTAGTAAAAGCACTAAGATTTACAACACTGCAACAACAAAATGCATTAGACTAAAATTTACTACGCTGTGGTTGAAAAATCCAACAAAAACCTGTAGTAAGAACGTTTGTTAAAAACCCCAGAATAAAACAGTTGGAGAAAATATATATCTGTCTCTTTCCCTCACACAGCAACTTCTTTAATTTACAATACTAACGAAAAAGACACTCATGCTTTGTAGTATAAAATCGTATTAAGAATAGCAGAGTTGTACTCTTAATACAAAGGGTGAAAACCGCTAATGATATACTAGCCCACTTAATTATAAAAAAATAAAATAGGTTTATAAAAGATTTATAAATCAAATTTTCATAGAAATGCCGTTTAATAAACCTGTTTTATTTTTTTTAAATAAAGGCCTCATTAGTTTTAACTTTCGATTGCCCGACTGAAAAGTCAAATGTTTTTGTGATGTTCTAAAATCAATACTCTTTCATTCCTACACTTCAAACTTTGTGATTGTTACAAAATATATCTTAATTTTATTTAGTATGAAAATTATTAAATATTTTGTACCGTAACTAATTTTGTAACTTAGTGTAACTATATTTTTAAGTAGATTTGAGTGAGTTTATTATAAAGTAAATATGAGCTTAAGTAAAAAAGAAACACTCTTTTGCTCTCATAATTTTAAATTATATACAGTGTTACCGTCGGATATTTTCAATAAGTACCAAAAAAAGGGGATATCTAAAAAAAAAGTGGCACCGAAAAGGGGATTTTTATAAAAAAAGTGGCACAACTTTCAAATTAAAATAAGTACACCACAATATTACTAAACTTGAAATCTCCATTTTCAGTTTGGGAACTGATTTTGGTTCATTAATTTCCTCTTCTAATAACCATTTTTTCAATTCAATATGAGAATTATAATGTGTTATTTTAGTAAACAGTTAGGGTATACATAGTGGTAAGTAATATAGAAATGGTATTCACGGTGTTGGGTTGCTCATACTTCAAACATCTGTGCATACATTTTTATTCTAGCTAATGGTATATCATAACTTTTTAGAAAATACCAAATGCGCACATGAGTTTGCCTGCAAAAATGTATAAAGTCATTATAACAGGTCAAAGTTACGTTAAATAGTTACCATAAATTAGTAAGGTTAAAGGCAGAATTAGTCTTTACTTTCTGTTTCTGTTTTGTTCCGTGCCGTTCTGTTTCAAAATTGTAAAAGTTACTTTTTTTGTAGCAACTTATTAGCCATTTATGACAAATTTATTAGTTTTGCACCATCCATTGTTTTATTTCAATAACTTTTATGCACATAACTTTGAAGAAATAAAATTTAATTAATGTATTTTTTATTATTTATTTTGCGGTCACTTACAATTACTTTACAAGTTTTTGATTTTATCAAACTGAACCGCAACAGAACAGAACAACTAATCAATTTCACAGGTTTTTTAATAACAAAAACAAATCAGCTGGTTCGTAACAGAACAGAAAGTAAAGACTTACTGAGCCTTAACTCTTTGGGCTCGGTCAAATAATTGTAGCATAAAAAAGTAAGCAATAAAAATAGTGCGAAACAATAAAGTTTCATTAATACATCGATAAAACACATCTTCTTACCCAAACATTTTACCTACTGTCACATTTGCTTTTATGTGTACAGGTTATTTACACATAAATTGTAGCAAAACAAGACTTTTTTACTTGTTTTTTAAATATTTCTACTTACTTAAGAAAAGTGTTTTCAAATAAAGAAAAAACCCACCGACGCGATTGGTACAGAAACCAAAATTTTTTTACAAGCAAAATACCAACAAATTCCTTTGGCTATTTTATTCTTAATAATTTCTGCATTTAGGTACGTCTTTTTAAAGAAAGCAAAAGGGACCCTTTTACAGGTATCAAAGAATTTTTTTTCACAAACAAAACACATATCGTTAGCTTAAACGTTGCAGTAAATGTTATTGTTAAAAAAAGTTACTTAATAAAATTTACGTTAGCTTTGCTGTTAAATATTTTCAACAATTTAAATTACGTTAAAATTAAATAGAAATGTTATATTACTCTGCATTTAAGTCTTAAAATTTAGACTCTAAATATTGCACGCAAGGCATTGGATGTTACCAAAAGCATTTTTGACCGCACAATATTTTTGAGTGTAAGCTGAAACAAAATAATATAGCATCCGCTAAACATGTACACTTGTCGAAGTCACACCGACGACTGAATTGAAGAGCATAAAAATACGTGTTTGCAGTGGTATGCAGGGTTGTTAGACTTTTTTCCTCAAAAATCGTCAAAAATTTTAACAAAATTCGTCAAAATCGTCACCAAAATTTAACAAAATCGTCAACAAAACGTCAAATATATACATTTTACAAATTAAAGACAGTTTATTGCATGGATTGGTTCGAAAATAAAAATGTTTAGCAAGAAATTCTATTTATGAAGAAGAAAGTGATATGGTTAAGTTTTATTCTATTAATTTCAGTAAGTGAGCTGAATATATATATCATTTAAAAAGAAAACATAAGAAAAAATATATTTGCATAAATGCATAACAAAAATTATTTTATTTCATTTATCCATATTCAGAAAAATATTAAAAAAATAAATAAAATCTCATTTGCTTTTAACTCGACCTATTTTTAAATGAGTAACTTTTTGCGCTTTATCTATTGCAAATTGTTTTTATTGTTAAAGGTGCCAACCAAGGATTCTGTCTATATCAACATTCTTTTTACCCGACTTGAAACGTTTTATTACGTCCAATATTAGTTCCAAACTAATACATTTTTTCTCATTGCACTGATTTTTCTACACAACTTCTTATTAAAAAGTAACTTCTTACTTCCTAACACGCAATTTTACTAAGAATAACTTACCTAACAGAATTAAATGGGATTTGCCTTTTTACACACAAATAGAAAAATTCTTCACATGTGATTATGAATTCATCGAAAAATGCATTCGTATGTGGCGACGCAAATCGAAATCATAAAAACGCAAAGCTGATTTAACCAATTTTTTAAAAGCGGACCAGATAGGACTGACGCAAATCGGGGCTCTAGTGTATATTTTTTGCAGTACCGATTTATGGAAATGCAATTGTAGAATTTGAATAACTAATTCTTCTAATAAATAAAATCCACCTGGTTTGTGATGGGGGAGCAATTTTTTTGTTTAATATCCAAAAATTTTTGTATTTCGAAAAATTGATTTTTAAGTTTTGGACTGTTTTCAATATAATTGTAAATATTTCTTGTGTTTTATCTATGCCAGAAAATCGTCTTAACACTATTACTTTTGTCAAAAAATCGTCAATCGTCATATTATTGCATTTTCTCAAAAAAATCGTTTAAATTACGAAAAATCGTCACATCTACCAAACCTGCTTGCTAGATTAAAGTGTTATAAAATTGATGCCAGATTAAAGTTTAAAGTAAATTTATTGACGGGATTAATTCGTCAAAACATTAGTAACTTTACATCAAAAATCGTCAATCGTCATTTTGGTAAATTCATCGAAAAAAATCGTCAAAATGACGTAAAATCGTCACATCTAACATCCCTGGTGGTATGCACAATTGTGCAAAGAAATGGAAACCCCTGTTTTAGATAAGTTAAAGTTGAATTTTTTTACATTTATAGTGTTTTCTTTTCTACAAAAAAAGTGCCTTTTTTTTAAAAAAAATGCAATTTGGTGTCTGTTTCTTAAAAATATTGCTCCCTAAAAGCATGAGTTTTTTAGAAGAAAACAAGCCACCCTTTTCGGGAGCAAAATTTTTAAGAAAAAGACACCGAATTGAATTTTTTTAAAAAAAAGACACATTTTTTTGTAGAAAAGAAAACACCATTAGTTAGTTGCGCTTGAACATTGGAAGAATTAGGTTGCAAATAAAGTTTAGTTTAGTTTAATTAAACTTTGGCTTTTTTTCTATTACAGTGATAGTAATTTTTAAAGTTTTAACGTTTGAAATATTTTAAAATTTTCAGAAATACTGGTAAACTTTGATGTAAAAGGGTATGAAAGCTTAATTAAATAAACAAAAAATGCCGGATAAATAATTAGTATTGTGGTTACTTTGTTGAACTATTTAGGGTTTTAATCTAAATTTTGATATTTTAACTAGGCTAAGGTTCATCAAATTTAATTTTTATCAATTTATTCTTATGAAGAAAGGAATTTTACAACAACAAATCAATTTTAATTTATTGATAATTTTTCATTCTTGACTGACCTGAGGCTCGAACCCAGGGGCCTAATTCTGGCAGTCGTGATCGAGTAATTTCTCGATTCGAAAGCATTTTATTATCTAATTATTTCAGTCAATACTGAACGAATCGGAATTATTTTTTCAGTGTTATAAAGCTTTAATTTGAGTTTCACAATACTGAACAAATAATTTCGATTCGTTAAGTATCAACTGAAATAAAATTGCTGTCGAATCGAGAAAGTACGCGATCACGACTGCCAGAATTAGGCCCTAGGAGTTTTCACGGACAGGTTACCCTTACATGTTTCGATTACAAACACTCAATCTCTTCAGAGGGGTTTGCCGTTTAACACTCGCAGCCATCGACGACTGCTGGCAATCAATAGTCAAACATCAATCTTTAAACCAAATTGTATTTAACCTTTGGTAGATCGAAATTAGCTTTGAGTGATTATCTATTTTTTATTGATTTTACATGTTCTTCCTTACTTCTGTTTTTTCGAACTCTTTGTCAAGAATTTTTCTTGAAGTCCAAAGTACATTCTTTTTGTTTTTCCATTTTTTTTTCTTTTCGTAAAACACGCCTGGATTCGAGCCTCAGGCCAGTCAAGAATGAAAAATTATCAATAAATTTTAATTGATTACATGTTGTAAAATTCCTTTCTTTATAAGAATAATTTAATGAAAATTAAATTTGATGAACTTTAGCCTAATTAAAGTATCAAAAAAATGCCGGATAAATCTAAAGTGGGGAATTTTTTTATAAAAGTTTCTGAAAAAGGTAACATTTGTAAAAAAAAGAGTGTAAAATGAGCGACAATACAAGCAATCTTAAGGATCATATGCAAAGAGTTTACAGTTCAAAATAGGATATAGGAACTTCATGCGAGCCTTCAACATCAATTCAAAGCCGGATAGAATAATTTTTTAAAGAAACAACACATTCTGTACTAGCACCAGATAAAAGTTGCTTTTGGGAAAACTTTTGTCATTTTTAGCAAGTTTTCAACCTTATATGTTGTGGTAGTCGCCGGATTTAGGGCATTTGTAAAAGCATTGGATAGCCATTTTGTACTTCCATCTGCACACATAATGACAACACGGGGATTGTAAGGTAAAATGGAATAGTGAAGTAGCAATGATAAGATCATCCACAAAAAAGGAGATAAGACAAACTGTAATAACTATCGTGGCATTTAACTTATTTACAGTAGGTACAACATTTTCACTAATATGTACATACATATATTGTATGAACGTCTTCTTAATAAATATGCAGAATCCATATTAGAAGATTATCAGTGAGAATTCCAAGACCAAGGGTTTATCATAATACAGATTTTTGTAAATGTGATGAATATTAAATAGATATTCATTGCCAATTCGTAGATTTTAAACAAGCATTTGATAGCCTGGATAGAAAACAAATTGCGTAACGACTGTTTAAAATGGGTGTTATTCATAATAAACTTGTAAATTTAGTGAATATGATACTGAAAAACACAAATGTCAAAGTTATAACACAAGAAGAACTTTCAAGCTTATTTTATGTCATCTCCGGGGGAAACAAGGTGATGCCTTATCCTCTCTTGTCTTCAATCGAGTTTTTCGTTCTAGTTCGTTACGAATTAGCTAATTTTTGAATTAATTCTTTTCATAACAAAAAATAATTGAATTAATCAATAATAAAATAAGGAAAAGGTCGATAAAAAACTTAAATATATAATTGAATTAAATTTGAATCAATTCAAACAAATTAGGCAGAAATTAATTTCAATTCGTTTGCAATTCAAATGAGTCTGTAAAATGAATTTAAATTTATATGATATAAAAGCTTGTCGCGAGATTTAAGTACGTGTATTTATTTAGTATGACAATTTTAATAGTTAAAATCAAGTTTGTTTTTCTGCACAAGTAAATTTCGCGACAAGCTTTTATATCATATAAATTGTGTAATGACGTTATAAGTTGATGGTAAAAGTTTTAAAGCAAAAAATTATTTTTTTCTTTTTAGCGCATTCAAATAAAAGAAGATAATAAGATTGTTATTTTTCGAGTTAATCTTAGCAAGCACGTTCCATACTTTCAGTTGATACCCATATTAAAGAAGTGCTTTAAAAATAACTAGGCCGCCATATTGTGTGTGCCCGCCATATTGTGTTTAGAGTGATCACTTTATTTTTCGAGTAGTTCTGAGCAAGCCCTTTAATTTGATACTTATATTGTGGAAGTGCATTAAAAAAACTATTCCGTCATGTTGCGTGTGCCCGCCATATTAGATTTATAGTGACCACTTTATTTTTCGAATTATTCTTAGCAAGCCCTTGAATTTGATACCAATATTGTAGAAGTGCATTAAAAATAACTAGTCCGCCATGTTGTGCATGGCCGCCTATTGCATTTAGAATGACGTCAAACAGTTTACCATGCATTGTCATCCAAACTGAACGTGTATACAAAATTTCAGCTCAATCGGTTGAAGATAACTGCTTTAAAATTGAGTTGCAAGATTCCACCCGAACAAACATACATACATATGTATATACATTGTTAGTTAAATAAAAGCTTTAAAAAAAAACTTTTAAAAAAAGTATTCTTGAAAAATATTAAGCTCTTTAAAAAGGACATTAACAGCCTGTTTTTGTAAAACACAAGTCTTCTCACTTGAAGTTTTCGTATTGATACGATAATAATTAAAATTTGGTTTTTTAAAAACATTTAAAAGCTTTCGTTTATTCATGGCTGACATAAATAGATTTTTTTTCTTTCGTGAATCAACATTATTGCCAATGCATTAATATTCGTTCATTTCCATTATTTTTTTATATATGCATGTATAAAGATTTTGTGTTTGTGGATAACCCTGGCTTTTGTTAACAAAAATTAAAATTAAATATCCAAAACAAGGTATATTTACACAAGGTAGACTCATTTGGGAGTGTAGACATGCTGCTCTATAAAAATAACCGAGTGGAACGGAATTGTCAAAATTGTCTTCATATAAATTTAACGCACACATGTACAAATTTTGCCTCATATACACGGAATTTGACATTGGTGTTCCAACTTAGGTAAACAGCTGACAAACATACGGGCCAACGAGTTTACCTTGTGTAAATATACCTTGATCCAAAACAAAATATTTTTTGTAAAAAATTTAAAGGGGCCCATAGACACATACTGCTGACAGCTTCTGCCGATGAACCCTTCGTATACTTGTGTGATTGATATTTTACTACACACCTTTCATATCAAAATTAATTTCGTTTCGTGAAATTCAAGAAAAACCCTTTATCTTCAAACTTTTTTTTCGCAAAAACTATTTAAAATTTGTTTTCTTTTAAATTGAAAAGAAAAAAATATCAAAAAATTAATTAATTTATTTTATTGTTCATTTGAACAACTGTCAGCAGTATGAGTTCATTTCGAAATCAAATTTTTTTTGATTTTCATACTGTCGTATACATACATAAATAAAAATTTCAAATTTACAAACACATGCTAATTGCATGAGCATGAGCAGTATGTGTCTATGAGACCCTTTAGTAAATAACACCCAATTTTACGATGATTTAAAAGGCATGTATTTTTTGTAGTTCTTTGCTAAAGAATCTTCTAAAAACTTGTTAAATTTTAACAACATTTCTTTTTTTGTTCATTTTTTTATGTTTTCATCATGGCCTAACCAATAGGTCTGCTTACCTCTACAACAATTCAACAACACAAAAAACAACAGGCATTTTGCTTGTGTAAAATTCCCCGCCGTTGTCAAAAATCTGGCTTCTTAAGCAGACCTATTGGATAGACCTTGGTTTTCATTATAAATGTATGTATGTATTGAATTTTTTCCAATTAAATTTTTTTATTTTTCACTTTAAAATAAAAAAAACACATTAACTAAAAAATAAAATTAAGTGCAAAGAGGAACGTCAAAAAAGAAACTCAAAAAATACGATTCATGTCTTTTTTTCAACCCTGCATACTTCTCTCCTCCGCTCGCTTACAAACTAAAAAAACATGTGTCAAAAATAGGGGGAAAAATCATCATGAAAATTGGGTGTTAATAAAAAATAAAAATGTTGAATGAAAATGTAAACAATAATAGCAATAAATAAACAAAAAAAAAAACCATAAGCACTCAGTTTACATGAGGGCTTTTACGACGTCGTTTCTTTTTTTGTTTCTGATTCCATTTTGAACCAACTTCCAAAATCCCTTTGCGTTAATAGTGCAATGATGTATACTTTTCTATAGTTTACAGTATTACACATTGGTAGCCCTGATGGTGTCCATTATTAATTGTTTTTTTAAAAGTGAAAGAGGAAAGTTTGTGAAATTGGTGAAAATAGGTATGACACATGATACTATATTTTAGTTATTAGGTTTTTTTCTAAAACGACAAAATAATTAACTTAACTTTGGTTTTTTTATAAGGATAATTTAAAAAAAATGGAACACTAATTTTTTTTATTAAATAAACATTTTCTTCAAAATATCACTACATGCAAACTTTAGTTCTGAACCGTATACATATATTAATATATTATATGGGTGAGAAAAGGATTGTTTTTATTATGATTTTATTTTTAATAAACAAAAATAAAAAAGCTTAATCGTAAAGTTATTTTTAGTCTTTAATTTAGTAGTGGCATGAAGTAGTTTTCAAACTACCCCTTATAAGTTAGAACCCTATTAGTTAATCCATAGAGTAGTGACATGGAGTAGGTCTGAAACTACCCCTTGAGTGCACTCCATTCAGTAGTGGCATGGAGTACTTTTGAAAGTAACCCTATTAGTTAATCCATGAGTAGTGACATAGAGTACTTTTGAAACTACCCCTTTAGTGTACTCCATACTGTAGTGACACGGAGTACTTTTAAAACTAACCCACTTTAGTAATTCATGGAGTAGTTAAGGGACTACTTCGGTGGGTTATATGGTCCCCTCCTAGGACATCGTAATGTTAAATGGACCACCTTTTACCCATATATTTGAAGTAGTTTTGGAGTACTCCTACTCCTTTATGGACTACTCTTTACATGCGTTTATGGTCTAGTCTCGTTATCTGCAGGCTTCTCATGCCGATTCTTTCCTACTCGCCACCAGATGGCGGTTATGATTGAAACCGCCCGGGTTAGCATGGGGTGGTAGTAAAGCCTAGGGCGTGTGACACAAAAACGAGGGCTCCTACTTTTGCTCGTCACATTGCCTCCGGGTTTCCCCAAAAACAAAGCAGCACAGCCTGCCTGCCTGACCTTTTAGTTTATATTCCTAAGCCTTCCCAATGTCACAGATCGGAAGGTTTTATTATTCCAAATGTTTTTGTACATTAAAAAAAGATGATCAAAAAGTCACACTGCTATAACTTCCTCAAATATCTGACAAAATAATTGAAATTTTGAAGACATTTATAAACTTACATATTTAGTTGATCTCAGGAAATGTTATTTGTCCCACCAAATTAAATTAAATAATATTTTGCATTGAGCGGGAATTCCTGGGTTCCGGGGAAATTAAAATAAATCCCGCTTTCCCGGGAAATTAAAATAAATCCCGCTTTCCCGGGAAATGAAAAAGTTCGGGGAAAGAAAAAATCTACTTGCATATTATCTTACAATTCTTAAAGTGTTCGCCGTATAATTGTTAAAAATATGATTTATACTGAGAGTTGAAAAATGTTTATTCGATGATGGTTTTACGAAAGATAAACAGAGCGTAACATTGTTGTTCTTGTACTCTGAAAATAATCATTTAAAGTTTGTCTTAAGACATATTACAGACGTACCTAAACAACAGCGGAACGCGTTTTCAAAATGTGTAATCCCAATAAAATTTGAATGAAGCATTCCTAAACAGAGTGGCGTCAACGCTCGGAAAACCCGATTTTGACAGCTCGTTTAATAGTGAAGTTGGCCGCTATTGTTAATTTATAATGGCAATTTACCTATTTTTTTGGAAAGGAAAGCTATCAGTACTGTTCGTGACACAACGTTGACGCTAATGCTTAGGTGTGGCATTTCAGCGTAAAAGTTAACGAAAGAAAACGTTTCGCCTTCCGCTCTTGTTAAGGTGCGGCTGTTAAGCATTCCAAGATTAAAAACGAACGTGTTCGAAAATGTAATTTTTTTTTTAGACTTTGGAGACAGAAAAAAATCATCACTTTTTAGAAAAAAATGAGTAAATCCGCACTTTGCTAATATCGTAACAAAAAATCGTCAAATCCTGCTAGTAAAACTAAGTGCCGATTTACACACGTCAAGTTTCTGTCGTAAAGTCTTGAGCTTTTAGTCCCCTTTTACAATGTGACAGACAGAAGGCAGACAGACAAAGTTTGTAGGTGAGAGAGGAAAAAAGTAAAGTGTGTCACGCATACAGCATCGCCCCCTTACCAACAAATTCGTCTGTCTGCCTTCTGTCTGTCACATTGTAAAAGGGGACTTAGGAGAGAAGGGAAAAGAGGATGCCATTTATTTTTCTCTCTCCCCAACAAACTCAAGACTTGACGGCTAAAACTTGAAGAGTGTAAGCCAGCACATATTTATGTTGTAAGTGCCGGTTCACACACGTCAAGTTTGACTCGTCAAGTCTTGAGCTTTTAGGAGAGAAGGGAAAAGAGAATGCCATTTCTTTTCCCCTCTCTCCTAAAAACTGAAGACTTGATGAGTCAAACTTGACGTGTGTGAACCGGCACTAATTATAAGTGAACCTTTATATAATATTTTATAATAGTATAAGTTTTTTCGGTTTCCTTCTTTAAAATATCGCAGTTATTTTTCATTTTTTTGTGATTTGTTTTTTTACCGAATGCCTTTTACTTATCGTCCTCTTTTCACTTTTGTTTTCATTTATTCCGAACATGTTCTTTTTTAGTTAATAGAACAAAAGTTTTAACTGTCAAAAAAAAAAAAAAAATCTGTCAAATAATTTTTGGAAGTAATTGATATTTTGCAAGATGCCGAACGAAAGTGTTAAAAGTGTATTAATTGACTATTTAATTGTCACATCATTAACGGAAATTGATAATATTTACGAAAATTACAAGCTTTGAAATATTTATATTATATTCTAGAAAATTTTACTTCAGATGATGATTTAGCGACTGAAAAAATGGAAGATAATTTGGTGGATGAAGAATTAAACATTCTTTATGATGATTTGTGCGTAGTGATGTCTTTGCGACGTGGAATTGAGTACTTTATTCCCAAATCTAAGGTATGGTGTGAGGATATTCTTTCCCAGTTTGATGACAACCGATTTCGTCAAATGATGCGATGCACCAAAAATCAGTTTCACCATCTTGTGTCACTTATATAGAACATATAGTGAATTTCATGACAAAAATTCATGTAAGCAATTTAGTGTTGATTTTCAACTAGCATTAGTGCTATACAGACTCGGGGCCTCAGGGGGGCTATTATGTAATTCGATTCGAAACGAAAATACTTTCGAAAGAAATTTTCGTATCGAAAATGAAATGGTATTTTCTAATCCGTTCGAAAGCCCCACAGATTTGTATTTGTTAAAAAAAAGGGAAAAACAAAGTGCTGCCAAATTTATAGCCGATAAATTTGACAGTACCTTTCAATATTGACAGAAATTTTTTGAAAAACAAGCGTTAATTAAAAAACGTTAAATTTTCCGCAAAATGTTAATATAAGTGAAAACTTCCAAACAAAATAAAATAACAAATAACACTACGTGACAATTTTTTGACCAAATGAATTTTACACCTAATCTTTATGTAAAATTTTCCGCTGAATTCGAATATGAAGTCAGAATTGTCAAAAGTAGAACAGTTTTTGAGATATTCCAAAATAACCGTTATTTGTGTTTTTAAAAAAGATGCTGTGACTGAAATGCAAATATCAAACAAATAAAATTTTAGCATATTTCAATACGAACATTTTGTGCCCAATAGGATCCAGATCGGAGCAAAAATGATAAAGTAACAGAAGATTAATTGAATTAACCCACAACAAAAAATATACAAAGCTAAATTTTTAGTAACAATAAATATTAAAAATTGCTTGAAACTTTTGAATTTCTATGTGGGTTAATTTACTTAATCTTCTGTAGCTTTGTCATTTTTGTACCAATCTATGTCTTGTTGGGCGCAAAATGTTCATATTAAAATAATCTAATGTCGCATGCAATAAAACATTAAGATTTTTAAATCATTGGTTAAAAAAAATAACTTCAAAAGAGCAAAATTGAACAAAATCATAAAATTTTCAATGAAGCTTGAACTTTTGTCCCCTGTAACTCTGTCATTTCTTGACCAATCTTCACTAGCAATCCATGGTTATTTTAGAAATTTTATAACCTTTCACTAGAATGAAAGAATTACATAATCCGTTTAAAATTTTTCAAGATATTTGCATTTCAGTCACATCATCTTTTTTAAAAACACAAATAACGGTTATTTTGGAAAATCTCTCTTTGAAACTGTTCTACTTTTGACAATTTTGACTTCATATTCGGATTCAGCGGAAAATTTTACATAAAGATTAGCTGTCAGATTCATTTGGTCACGACTTTGTTGAAATTTTGTCACGTAGTGTAATTATTTATAAAAATATAACGGTCTAAGAACATAAATTCTGTTCCATTGTGGTTGGAAGATAGCGATAAAGAAAGTGATGCAATTGCAGAAATACATCCGATACATCCGACATTATGAGCCTTGATAATAGTACGTAAGAAAGATTTTTAATTATCAAATTTAATTATAAAAATACTATTTTTAGTTTCGTGAAAAACTTTCGGCTTAATAAAAATTCATTTATTTATGTAAACAATTGTATATACATATGCCACCTGAAAGATCGACAGCCATTGCACCTTTGATGAAATTAGCTTCAACATTAAAATATTTGGTACAAGGTGGATACCAACATCAGATTGACCAAGATCGTCTTGTAGGCCTTTCACACTCATCAATTTCCATATGCTTATCTGAGGTATGCGAAATAATCGAACAAAATATTTGTCCGAAGCATATTATCTTTGAAATGACTGAAGAAAAAAAGATGGAGGCGAAAATATGTTTTTTTTTAATAAATGTGGAATACCTGGAGTAATTGGCCAAGTAACGATGAGCATTTATACTTCAACCGAAAACAGACATTTAACTCTTCTCATACCTAGTAACATAGCACATTTGTAAAAATAGTTAATACAAAATCGATTAAATGAAAACTCACTTTTTTCCACTTTTTCAATTCACGATACGGTGGACCAACCGCATCTTAATCCTTTGATAGTCTTTGCCACAAATCCTTCGATTTGCAACATTGAGGTGCCCCTTTGCTCAATATGCATGTGCAATTATAAAATCAACCATCACCATATTCTGTCTTGGTTTTGTAAACATTGCTTTGTTTAAGCTTTCCCTAAACACAACCCAAATTTAAAAAAATTTTCAGACTAAAAACAAGGAGTTGTGACAACAAACACAGTGTAAATTATGATTTCAAGTCACTCACAGTTCTGAATATAGAGGAAATCGTATGTTTTAAATTATATTTTACACTTTTTGTAAAAAGTTTTATTTAATTACTTACATTTTCAAATTTTTTATTGTTTTCGCAAGCACAGCACCTTTCGAATAATTTACGAAAAATTTAAATGAACTGACATTTGCTTTCGTATTATATAGTTGCAATTGTAAAAGGGTAATTTATAATTTACGAAAAGGGGTAAAAAAAATCCCACAAAAAGAAAATATTTCCGAACGTTCGAAAATAAATTTTCGAAAAACAATTTGTACGAATTCGTAAATCTTTTCTTTCGAATCGTATTACATAATAACCCCCCAGGAGAAAGTGCAAGTATTCGAAAAATAGCAACACTTTTCGGTATTGGAGACGGGGGCACTATCCAAAATATAACAACGAGAGTATTTCGGACTTTTCTGAAACTGCAAAAAAATTTTATTTTTTGGCCCGATAGAGTCGAAAGAGCGGAAATCGTGAAGAAGACATTTAGTGAGTTACCTTACTGTATTGGTTATGTAGATGGCACAGAATTTAAATTGGCCGAGACACCTATTCATCACCCTTTGGACTATTTTTCCCGAAAGCACATTTATTCAATAAAGGCACAGATTACATGCGATCATAACTTGCGTATTCGTCATCTGTCTGTTGGAGCTCCTGGAAGTGTTCACGATGCTCGTATCTACTCTTCGTGTCCTTTAGCTATAAATGCATCAAACTATTTTTCAGAAAACCAGTGGATTGCTGGTGATTCTGCCTATTCTTTGTCCAATACAGTTATTACGCCATATAGAATAAATTCTTCAGCTATGACTCCTTTTAAGCGCAAGCAGTTTAATTTGCGTCACAGGAGATTTCGTGTCCGTGCTGAGCATTGTATTGGGGTATTAAAGGAAAGATTCGGTAGTCTTAAAGAATTGCGACATCGAATTTCTAATGCAAACAATAAAAGGCTTTGTTCCCAGTGGATAGTAGTTACATGTATTATACACAACATCTTAATTGATAATAATGATAATACATTTCCTTCAACTGATGTAGTTTCTTCCAATAATCTTAGCGAAGAAGATTTCGGTACTTTAACTGAAGAAGTAGAACAAACCCAATTTGATATAAAACGTCAAGCCATTCATCAAATTATATTTCCATAATTTAATTGATATTTATTAAGTAAAAAAACACGCAAAATTAAAAACTGAAATAATTTTATTATAAACGTTAATAAATAATTCTTTTTATATTTCTTTTATGTTTCATTTTCAACTCATACTTTGCGAGTCGTTCGTTTTTTCCAATTCTAATGCTTTTATTTTTTCTTCTTTTCCTATTTGTTTAAGTTTAATTTCTATCTCCTGTTTTTTTAGTGCCAATTCGGCATAAAATTTTTCTTTCTGAAACTCCAGTTCTTTTTTGAACTTTTTTTCCTCGAATTGAAATCGGTACCGCTGAGTTTCGTTTCGCTCAGTTTGAAATTTACCCAATTGAGATATTGCATCTTTAGGAGCTGATTTTTTCAGCTTTTCAGCGAAAGATGAAGCCTTTTTTTTATTTCAGATTGAGTTGGAGTTTCTTCTAAATCATTTAATGTTTCTGTAATACCCTCATCATCATCTATAGGACTCTCGGGCGTAATTAAAGAAGTCTCAGTCGTTGGTAATATTTCTAAATCCTCCGAGTCCACGAAACCAAAAAATTCCCTTAAGTTAACATCTGAGTCAAACGTATCCAACTCACATGGCCTTTTATTTCCGAAAATATCCTGCAAGCGATCGTAATAGCGGCACATCTTACGCAATTTTTCTAAAATGCGAAATATGTATATTATTCAAAAATCTTTATTAGTCATATTTAACGTTTACCATTTACAGTACGAATTCCATTTTAATATCTTCTGTAAGAATGCCAGCACCGGTGTTGTTTCTCCAACTTTCAGCTTTTGCAAAACTAGTTTTCAAATATCGAACTTTCCATTTAACTGAATCCCAAGTAGCACTTATCTTATATTCTTCCAAGAAACGTTTATAATTAATCTTTGCTGTGGGTTTCTAAAATAAAAAAGATTTGTAAATTTTTCCTGAATTTTATTTTTTCAAATTTACCTCGAAATTTCGATTATCTGACAAAAATCCAAGTACTTTATCAACTTCTGTATCCGTCCATTTTTTTGAACCTATTTCTTTTTTGTTTTTACGTTCTTTTTTAATATTTTTTTGTATAGAATTCATTTTTAATTTTGTTTTAAAAAACGACGTTTTAAAAAAGTTAAATTTGATTTAATTAAAATGGAGTTCAAAGAATCATAGTTGATTATCTTAAAAAGAGATGTAAATTTAAGTGTTTTTTGTGAAAAATAACAATATTTTTAATAGAGTGGCAACCACACTCGATTTGAAGTTTATGAATTGCCAACTCTTTAAAAATTGTAAAGTTGGAATTTTCCAATCTGATTTTTTTACACTTGGTAAAAGGTTGTTTAAATTGCAACTTTCGGTGGGAAAGTTTTTTCTTGTGTTTGTTGTAGCAAAAATTAAATTTTTCCACTTTTCCATTTTTCCAACAAACAAAAAAACTGAAATGAATACCCTTAGTGTTATTTTTGAAATTGAATTATTATATGTGCGTGCATTTACATATTTATTTTGGTTATTTTTCTTGTTGTTATGTACATATGTATGTATGCACACTCACAATATTATTACAATAACGGACTGTATTTTATTTAAGAAATATTCCGTTCAGTAATTTTTAAATAAATAAACATTTAAAATTCCAAGCAAATTTATTTTTAACTGATTCTAACAGTTATTTAAAAAACTAAGTGCATATTAATACGGATTTTCAGTTGCAGTTAATATTGTCCGTTGATTGAGTTAAATTCTTCCATATGTTAAAGTAAATAAAAATGTAATTTAAAGCAACGAAAAGTTCATTTAATTTTTACTGTCAAAAATTCAATCGCGAATTCCGTAAAAACAATTAAATATTCAGTTATTTTATATAATTTTACTACCAAAAATTAATTTTTAGTTATCTATAAAAAATGAATTGCTTGTTTTGTGTAAGCAATTCCCATTTTCTATTTGTTAAAATAATTTAGTTAAATACATCAAATTTTAAAAGTAAAATAATTGCGAAGCCATATCGAATATGCTGCTGGTGTCTTATAATTGAGAGTTCTTCTGTAAACAACGTGGTCAGTACAACAAAAGTAAAACAAACGTGTGCAACTGGGTAAGTAAATAAAAATATTCTCCCTCTCTCGCTTATAAGAAAAACAAGCGGTCTGGTATTTTTTAGAAATTCGGCTCTTTTGTGAAGTAATCGAAAATTTAATAAAATAACTGAATATTTAATCGTTTTTACTGAATATGGTGTTGAATTTTTGACAGTAAAAATTAAATGAACTTTTTGTTAAAAATAAATGAAAAATAGGTAGACCGGTTTTTAATTGAACTTTCATTTATTTTATATTACAATTTCAGTTAATTTTACGTACAGAATATTGTGAGTGTATGTATAACAAAATATGTGTTTCTTTGCCTGTTGCTTGAAACAATAAAAGTGTAGGGAAGATTTTTTTGGTTGTAAGGAAAATAAGGGATTTTTCTTTAACACATACACAGAAAAAATAGAAAATCGACTTCAATTAAACAATTCGTTCTGACAATTAAATATTTAACTAATTTTGCCCCTGCAAAGGAATTGATCATATCAATTAACGGATTTGTATTTTCGAGTCGTGGGACACAAATTTTATCAATTAAAAAATTAATTGTATAAACAAAAAATACACCACATATACACAAACATTTAATTTTATGGGTTTTGATTAAAAAAATTAATTGCAGCAAACAAAAAATTAATTGAATAATTAATGTACACCAATTAATTATTTAATTGAATAGTTTTTTGCAAAAATTGTTTATGTGTAGGAATAAGTATTAAAATTAATGTATGTAAGTATGTGTTGCTTATCCTTAAAAAAAAACTAAAGTATTTGTATGATTTTTTGAGCCACCATAATGTGTTATTTTCGCTTTTCTTTGTACATACAAGTTGAAATGTATAAATTAATAAAAAAAATAATATAACTAAAAGTAATAAAATGGCTTTCCTTTTTTGTCCAGTTTCTTTAACACACTTCTAGGAAATAATTCAAAATAAATTATAAAATTAATTTAAAATCTTTCAATTCAGTTGATGAAGTGTGTAGCCAAGCATCAATTCAGTTGAAAGACTAAGTTGACAATTGAATTGAAACGTGTATGGAGAGAAGGCTGTCGTTTTTGGTTATTTCTAACCAAAATTGGTTATATTTTTTTTCAATGTGGAGATGTGAATATTTTTTTCATTTTGGTTACTTTTTTCTAAAATACATACGAACGAATATATTTTTCTTAATACTATTATTTACGAGCTCAAACAGTTTGTACTGTGTACTATGATTTTCTCATTATTTGTTATCAATGAACTCGGGAATAAAATCGCTTTCAAAACTGCAATCAAATAATTTTTTTTAGATTTTTGCAAATAAATATATTGCCATTCCCGATTTTTATATAAAAAACGGCCATGTTCGAAAACAGTTTTAATCAATGGAGATTTTAAGTATTTTTTTCAATGAGCGAAGCTTTTCTGGATTTTAAAGGCTCAGTTAGTCTTTACTTTCTGTTCTGTTACGAATCAGCTGCTTTGTTTTTGTTATTAAAAAACCTGTGAAATGGATTAGTTTTTCTGTTCTGTTGCGGTTCAGTTTGTTAAAATCAAAAATAAGTGGTTTGCTAGTTGTGCTGCCATTTTGTATAATTGTTTTCATCTGTTAACCATATGGAAGATTTGTGTTTCCGGACAAATTTTTCGAAATAGCTGAATCGTTCTGCAGAAAACCCTCGGTAAAAAATGGCAATGAAAATGCCAAATGTTTTTGTAAAAAGTAAA
Source organism: Pollenia labialis (assembly GCA_949318255.1). Taxonomy (NCBI): domain Eukaryota; kingdom Metazoa; phylum Arthropoda; class Insecta; order Diptera; family Polleniidae; genus Pollenia; species Pollenia labialis. Next base: position 49,042,671 of record OX439141.1, read on the forward strand.
ACAATTGTTTAAAAACGAATTTAAGTTCGTATATGATATATCGGTTTTATAGTATAAGTGTATTAGTATAAAAGTGTATGTGTATTAAACCAGTTAAAAGGTTACTTACTAAAAACGTTCCAGGACATTGTTTCATCAGGTATAATTCCAGCTCCACACAAAAATAGACCGAATACTATAAATACAATGCCAATGTGCAGCATTCCAATACTCGTTACAACCTTTAAAATAAATTAATAAAAAAATTGTTTAATTTTAAATTTATTAAGGTTAACGCGATCTTGTTTTGACAAGATCTTAAAAATTTATTTATTAGAGTATCTAGTTTTTTGACTTTTGGTTTTGTTTGAGTAAGAAATATATTGATTTTTAAATTTTAATATTGCTTGATTAATTTAATGAGTTTTAATTTATTCCAATAACTCTTATAATTCAAATAATTTTATCCAATGGAAAAAACATTCATATCTATTTGATTTAATACTTTTATTATACAGGGTGTCTGGTAGCAGACTTATATTCTCAAACTTAAATAAATAATGTAATAATTGACACAAAGTTTTATTAAGAGTATTGAACGATAGAATGGAAATGCGGATTTTAGTTTTTAAGAAGTATGTCATTCATTGTTCAAAACGGAGGCTTGTGTTCTGCGCCACTCGCTTCAGTAAGATTGGTTCAATTGAGATGATTCCTCGACGAATATTTTCGTTTAAAGCCACAAGAGATTGGGGATTGTCATTATAAATCATCTCTTTGAGGTTGTCCCATAAAAAAATCCATGGGAGTTAGATCGGGCGACCTCGGTGGCCATGGGATGTCCCCAAAGCGACTGATCAGTTTGTGGGGAAAATTTTCCCGAAGCAAATTCGTCGAAGCTCTGACTGTGTGTGCAGTCGACCCCTTCCTGTGGAAACCACGTGTGTGAAGAATACGATGGATGAGCTCGCAGGTTTGGCAAAAAGAATTTCGTAATCATTTGATAGTTTTCACCGTTGGCATTCGTCGCCTTGGGCTATTTTTGGAAAAAACCATTGGACCATTTTTGGAAAACAGTTACCCTGGGGCAATGGAATGGGTTTTCATGTTTCAATCGACGGCTGCGGGTTCTTGGAGACCACTAACGGTAGTTTTGCTTGTTGACGTGGCCGTTTAAGTGAAAATAAGCCTTGTCGCTCCAAAAAATGGGATTTGCTATGCGAAAATGCTCCAACATGGTTCTACAATCCTTTCAGATCGTTTTTAATGTTTTATGAATAATTGCTTTCAATCATTTCAATGTTTTCGAGAGTCCTTGAAGATAGACTGGGCCCTGAACGTGGGGCATTCATAGCCGAAGCAGTTGCGCGGAATCTCTGCACCCACGAATGAATTAAATTTACTCTCGGTCCATCACGTATTCGCCGAATACCGAACTTTGAACAAAATTTAAGACGAGCAATTACGTAAGAATCATTAGTCTTAAAAAATGTCTCCACAGCGAACGCGCGATGCTCACTCGACCACTGCGACATCGTGACTAACAAATCAGCACAATCGATAATTCCAACGGCGCCACCCTCCCTCCGCAACGTTTTTTTTTTAAATATAAAGTTGCCACCAGACACCATGTATTTATAAACGGAAAAAATCAATAAAACAAAAATGTAGTTAAACAATAATCCATAAAATAAAAATTCATTTATAGGTTTTTTCTCTCAAATTAACTGGTTTTCGGATCAAATTAAATTATTTTAAAATTAAACACAATTTTTTTAAAAACAAATTAAACTTTATTTAAAACAAATTAAACTATTTCCAATGTTAATTCAATATTTTGCATGTCAAATACAATTTCTTTAATATCGTATTCATTCTTTTTAATTTCAAATACATTTTTTAATATCAAATTAAATTCTTTTTTTACTAAGCTTAATATTTTTTTATTTATTTCATATTTTATTATATATAAAATTTACTTAATTCTTATCAATATATTTTATTTAAAAACTATTAAAAAAGTGATCTTTTTATACACATGACAATTTGTTTAATGCAAATGCTCTCCAGAAGCAACTAGTGGCAGATTCATTGTCATTTCAACATAGTAATTGTTGGAATCTGATGGTGTTACAGTTTCTACGGAACGTTTAATCATTGTAACTAAGTCATTATTATTTTCGAGTTTTTTTTTGTCCAATATTTTTGTAGTCAATTTGAAATGCCGTCGACCACCTCGGTTTCTTGTGACAACGGACCCATCCTTCTATAGCGATTAATAATTAATGTGCCTTCGGTGTATCTGTGCCCCTGTTCTATAACTCTCGCGTCGAGAAACTTTTCGATTGAAATGTGTGAAATGAAACAAAAATGCCATATATTGAAACAAACAGCTGTTTTTCTCACTAAACTGTGTCTGTAATTTTATTGGCGAGTTCTAGCTGTCACGTAAGCAAATTACTCGCCAATTTACAGAAAAGTGTGTCTGTAACATTTTTGTGAGAAAAGTTCCCGCTTTAACCTGTCAAACAAACTCACGAATAAAAATGGGGCGAGAAAAAAATTTAACACAAAAAACAATTAAAAATGCAAACAAAACACAAAGAATAATAATAATAATATTTTGTTCTTGGCACATTTTTTATTGTTAAGTTCTTTAACTTTTAACATTTTTATAAAATATACGAATATTTTCAAAGCTCGTTTGCAAACAACAAACATTAAAGTCGCACTTTACATTATTTGGTATAGCCGACGGTTGTATTTTCACCGCCGTCGTTGAAAAACTTTTAACTTTAGTAAATTTTAGTCGCCGTTAACGATATGTGTTACTGGCGTTCTCACCGTCTGCAATGTCACATTGACTTCGAGTGCAATGTTATGACATTTATAACGTAACGACGTAATCTCTTTTGATAGTTTTCGACATGAGTTACAGCCACACTTTTTTCTCACATTTCGAGAAACGATGGAATATTTTGTTTCACATCTTTTCGATGCGGGAAGTTCTCACTATAGTTACAGAACATGGGTACTGGATAATATTCGGTACAAATAACTCTTATATGAATATGAGCCCATTAGTGCCCATCAGTTGCAAATAGAGTACAATCTCGAATATTCGTCTACAAATACTATAATTTGTGGGCTTTGCCGACTGTAATTTTTTTTTCATTTTTTTTGTTTATGCAAATATTAAATTTTTAAATATATTGCTTTCTAATAGGGCTTTTTTTGTACTTTGAGGTATATTTTTAAACCATTTTTAGTGCTAATTTACAAGTTTTAAGTGAAAATATTCGCATAAAACAATTTTTGTAGATCATATTTATGATAAACATTTAAACATGGTTTCATTTGTACTAAGGTGTTCAATTAATCGGGGTTTATTTTCTTTTTTAAATAAAAATTGTCAATGTAGCTCCAAATTGTTGCTTCACTTTCAGGCACTTAGATTTTAAAAGTCAATATAACTTTGGATTTTTTGAAACTTTTCACGGACAATCTATCCTCTGATATGCTTCTGCAAATAATTTCCTCTAGAGAATGGATCTAAGTATATTGTTTTAAATATTAATTCATTGGACCACTTGTAGCCCCCTTTGATTTTGTTGGTGGAGAATCTTCTTCAAGTACAATGTTTTAGTCATTGCGTAAATAAGTGAAGAAGTTGATGAACATTTGCGTTAATACATTTTTAGATACCGTAACCTTTAGCATTATTAGATTTATCCTTCGTGCAATATTTTTAAACCAAACTTATTCTGAAGAGAGAAACTCATGAACTATTTTTTTAAGTACGGCTGTGTTCCATAAATCGAAATGAAGTAAATTTAAAATCGTGAAAATTTCAAAAACGACCCTGTAATGAAAGTTCATAAAAATATTCCATTTTATCTACTTCATTCTTTAAAGGTGAGTTTTTAACATGGAGATTAGAGATTTAGATTTAGTCATCTTTAATCTATGTTTTTAGTTTTTAAGATGAGGATTAATTACTTTTATTTGCCAGTTTATACCGTGTTCAGACATGCACCTTAATTTACGCAATAAATGACTTTATTGAGCTCAATTATCCATATAAAATTGCAATTTAGTTATTGCTCAATTAAAACGAAATTGTTATAATTATTGAGTAAAATTTAAATGCGACCGTGTGACAAGTCTGTTAAGGGAGCAAAACACAACTTACTAATCAACTTCTGGCGCAAAGACCAGATGTTCGTTGCCTAAAGATGTCAAAAGTTGTTTACATTTTGCCTATACATGTACATTTTTGTTTACGTTGAATGTTGTAAATATGTAGTAGTAATATAAATTGAATTAGCTAAATTGTGTATATGTGTACAGAAAGATAATAATGTTTATCAACTGAATATTGACTCAATACAAAAGGTATATCTGAACACGGTATTAAGCGGCCAATGTTGGTGGTTTAAACTAAAGAGTTTAGTTTAAAAAGAGTTAAGTATTTTAAAAATTGTCTATTTAATTAATAAATTAATTTAAATTATAAAATTAATTTAAAATCTTTCAATTCAGTTGATGAAGTGTGTAGCCAAGCATCAATTCAGTTGAAAGACTAAGTTGACAATTGAATTGAAACGTGTATGGAGAGAAGGCTGTCGTTTTTGGTTATTTCTAACCAAAATTGGTTATATTTTTTTTCAATGTGGAGATGTGAATATTTTTTTCATTTTGGTTACTTTTTTCTAAAATACATACGAACGAATATATTTTTCTTAATACTATTATTTACGAGCTCAAACAGTTTGTACTGTGTACTATGATTTTCTCATTATTTGTTATCAATGAACTCGGGAATAAAATCGCTTTCAAAACTGCAATCAAATAATTTTTTTTAAGATTTTTGCAAATAAATATATTGCCATTCCCGATTTTTATATAAAAAACGGCCATGTTCGAAAACAGTTTTAATCAATGGAGATTTTAAGTATTTTTTTCAATGAGCGTAGCTTTTCTGGATTTTAAAGGCTCAGTTAGTCTTTACTTTCTGTTCTGTTACGAATCAGCTGCTTTGTTTTTGTTATTAAAAAACCTGTGAAATGGATTAGTTTTTCTGTTCTGTTGCGGTTCAGTTTGTTAAAATCGAAAATTTGTTAAGTAATTGTAAGTGAGAAATAAATAATAAAAATACATATTTATATTGAAATAACTATTTTTTGATTTTAAGAATTCATAAAATTTAATTTCTTCAAATTTATGTGCTTTAAACTTATTGAAATAAAACAATGGACGGTGCAAAACCAACAAATTTGTCAAAAACGGCTGATAAGTTGCTACAGAAAAAGTAACTATTACAATTCCGAAACAGAACGGCACGGAACAGAAACAGAAAGTAAAGACTAATTCTGCCTTAAGAGTACCAAAGATATGTAAGTAGTACTTCAAGTAGAAAGTGCATAAAATCATGCGGAATCGATTTCAGAGAATAGGAATTTCAAAGATTTTTCAAACTATTTTCCTCTTTTGTTATTTATAACTGTGTGCTACTGGTCTCTGGGTGAAGGTGTGAAGGAGACTTCACACCAGCCTTTCTACCTATTTATAACTGTGAAGTACAAATTTCGTTTATTGTAAGCGACATATTAAAAAATATTTAATTTATTAACTTTCAATATACATACTGAATTTTGTTTGGAAATTTTTTTACGAAAAAAGTCTAAAATAAAACACATTGTTAGCAGGAAGTAAAAGTAATAGAAAATTTTAACTAAACTTGGTGAAATTGGGGGTTAATTAAGTTTCTTGGTATTTTTTAATATGTAAAAGAATTTTATTACTGGTTTTGTTTTCTTGACTTATAATTATTATTTTACTATAAATTGCAAATATCTAACCTTTGTATTTTAATAGGGTTTTTACACTTGCTCACATCTTTCATCTTATCGCAAAGATGATAACATCTTCCCATAAGAATTCTACAGGTCTAAATATCAACATCTTTCTTCATCTTTAAAAGATGTTCCTATCTCATGTTGTTTCATTCAACATCTTTAGATTATTTCAGTGTCATCACTAGAAAAAACAAATAATTTTTTACCATCATTAGAAAAAAATACAAAAGAGCAGGATAGTAATATCATTAATTTAGTTTTTATTCGCTCATACACGTGAAAATAAATAATTTTATGATGAAAGATGTTACAAATGTAAACAAGTTTTTTTCATTTTCAACATCTTCCACGCATTCCTCTAAGATGTGCTCAAGTGTAAATAGGCTATAATGCAACTTAAAATAAATTTTAATGATTTCCTCAATTAATAAAAGGTATTTTAAATTTGGTTATATTTCTTTACATTTGGTAACTTTTTCAAAAATTTTGGTTGTAAAATTCTATTGGTTGCGGCAGCACTGATGGAGAGCATAAGAAAAGATAAACTCACTGTTGTTTTTGTTTAAGCTTTGATACTGTTACAGGTAAAACTGGAGTTTATAATATTTACCTATTCGCTTAGCAGTTTTATTTGTATAATATCTTTAGTTTTTCTAAAATCTTTGGATGACATTTCCTGACGATCTGACCTAAGCAACCAGTGAAACGCGCATAGGAATAGCTTATCCCTTTGGTATTAAAAACTGTGTTCATAAGCCTAAAGTGCTCCTTAGAATTATGGCGTTTTCTTTTCTGAGTAAAATTCTGCATTTATTCTGCCTTTTACATTTATTTATGTTCTTTTCTGAAATACATGTGTTATTTTAAAAGTGTAAAGCGTTCTTTTTTGATGATGTTCCCTTTAAAATTAAAAAAAATGCTACATGTTCAACACTCATTTTAATTAAAGGGGCATGAGTGCAACACTAGATCAAGGCGAATTCAATACAAGGTGGTGGCAAGTTTCGAGCCGTAAACAATAACAATGCAATACAAAAAACATATGTTGTTTTGTTGGCTTTGGATTGTTGTAGTCTTGCCACCACCTGTAATTGCATTTACATTGCGCTAATTGTACTTTATTGTTTAATACCGAAATTTGTGTTCTTTTGTAAACGTAAAATATGAAACATTTCTTAAAAATTAGGAGAGCATTTAAAAATGTTGCAAATTAACATGTAACACTTATGCAACACTTTTTTTTAGAAAAGAAAACGCCATTAATTGGGTATACCGTATAACTTATTTCTTTCAGATGTTGCAGTATCTGAATTGCAAATTTCATTGGTTAAGAAGATATATGGAGGGGGAGGTTTTACCCCTCTTGCCCTATTTCACGCCCTAAATAATAAAATTATGGGATATAGTTCCTTCCAGTAGTGCGATTCACTATGCTTTTTAAACCACAATTATTTCGTTTAACAATGTTAACCACAAAATTAACCATTTTGCTATTCACTAAAGGCCCAGTTAGGCGAACGTTGCTGAACCCGTAATGTATCGCACCGTACTGTAAGCACGTTGGTGCACTAATAGAACATTTAAAAACGTGTCAGATGTTTTTCCCATACAAAAACAAGTAGTAATACTATACATAAAGCAATACACACAGTGATGGGAATCAAAAATGTTGTGCAGAAAAAGTACCAAGTGATTTAAATACTATTAAAACAGTATTTTGTGTATGTAAAAAACGTTAATAATTTATTATTTATATAATACATTTACAATAAACAAATTTATATTTTGCCATATATATTTTTTTTAGCATACATACATATATTGTATTGTGGTGTATGCACCAAGCAAGGTTTTGATACCATTTAAAGTCTTTTATTTGTTTCACATTTCCATTGTATGTGTATATGCATTTGTTTATTTTGTACATCTAAACATACTTATATATATTTTTTTATATGGAAATATGTAGTATTTTAAGTTGTTTTGTCGCAATTCCATAGCTATACTAAAAAAGTACCAAAAAAGTACCCGCATTCAATATAACATGCAAGCAGCCCATCACTGCTTTACAACTGTCACGTAGCAACGGCATAAAAATCTGTTTTATACAGATCGAGACGTTCCGTCAGCGTGACATTTAAATTCAGTAAGCATTTGCATTGTTTGCAAATAACAAAACGAACCAGACGTTCCGTTAGGGGACGTGGACGTTGGGCTAACTCTGCCTTAACACTTTTAACGACATCTGCTGGTGTTAAAAGCCACCTGTTTCAGTCAGCTGTTATTTTTAACAAAACAAATTGTGGTTTATTAACACCAAAATTTTTGGTGTGGTTAAATCCGCCCAGAAAAGTGTTTATTTATTGTTGCACCTATTTAGTCGATAAATGATATAGCTTTTAGTTATTTAGCCTACAATTTATCCACTTCTTATCACATACCAATTTTCCGCGGAGCTTCTTATTTAATTAACCTAAAGCAAACCATTTGACTCAAATAAAATTAAAAAATTAATTTAAATTAAATTAATAAAATAATGAAATTATTATTATTATTTTATTAAGCTTGAGGTCTCTTTTTTTAAAAAATATTAAATTTATTGAACCAATATTTCGGCACTCCGTTGTGTGCCTTCTTCAGGGTTTTTTTCTTTAATTTTTGACAAATACGGAAAATAATTATAAACGTAGGTTTATGTTAGAAATGTTGCAAATTATAAATGTACCGACAATATCGAGAATTAATTTTAAGTCAGATACTGAAAGTTTAGCACAAAATTATAGGCATTTAATTTATAAAAATATAAACGGAAGTTAATAATTTATTTATAATGTAATAGATTAGTTTTTTAATTGGAAACCCTTTTTTGTTTTGATTTGAAAATTGTTTTATGACTTTTTGTTAAATTTATTTAATTTGTTTAAAATTGTTATTTTTGGTCAAAAATTAAAGAAAAAACCCCTGAAGAAGGCACACAACGGAGTGCCGAAATATTGGTTCAATAAATTTAATATTTTTTAAAAAAAGAGACCTCAAGCTTAATAAAATTATAATAATAATAAATTTTGTAAAGGTCGAATAAAAGTCAATTTATAAAATAATGAAATAAATGAATTAATAAAATAATAAAAATTAGTAATGTTTTCGCACTTTGCACAATATCATTTAAAATCTATAAATTAAAAAGTGTTTGTTTTGTTTTTTTTATTCTTCTTTGTTATTTTATCCTATTTTGATGTTTGTCTTGGTAGAGTTGCCACGATATATCAATTTGAATAGAGAGAAATATAAAACTGTTTACCGTGGTTATAAATAAGTTAGTGAATCACATAGTGGTTAGTGCAAACATCAAAATGTGTGGTTAAAGTTAACACTTTTTAAAGTGTTAAAAGTAAGTGAATTTCACTACAGATGTTAAACTATTTGCCTGGCAAATTACAAGAAAATCGGTTGATTAGTTAAGAAGATATAGGGAGGGGGCCTTTTACCCTTATTGGCCTATTTCACGCCCTATTCCCTATTTCCTTGCAGATGTTACAGTGCCTGCCTGCCAAATTTCAAGAAAATCGGTTTATTAGTTTAGAAGATATAGGGAGGGGGAGCTTTTACCCTTCTTGGGCCTATTTCACGCTCTATTTTCTTTCAGATGGTACAGTGTATGTTCACCTCAGTGAACAATTAAACAATCCCATCCCAAATGTCAATCACCACCTACACCTCAACTGCAATCAACATCCACTGGTTTTTGTTTTCATCTTTCTTACAATCATTTGAAAATTCTATCTTGAGAAGAAAACAATTGCGCGCAACAGCAAAAACCCCAAATCGTGTAATTTACATTCTTGTAATTATAAATTTGAAATTTATTAAAAATATTATAATTTGTGAAACCCCAAACTTAAAAATAAATAAAAAATCTTTCAAAATTTGTGATAGAGTCCAAGACTCATATATAAAACGTGTATACAGTATTTATACATCTATGTATTAAGTTAAATATATAAACTGAAATCAATTTTACCTAAAATTGTTCGTTGAAATAAGTGTAAATAAATATAACCTAAAATCTTCTTAAACAGTGATTCTTATTTACTAAACTTAAACTTATATAATATATTGGACATAATTCTCCTAGAAAGATGTGTTGACCCTTTACCATATATTTTAACCCTACAATCTATCTTACCCTGTCTAACCCGTATAAGCAGTGTCTGTGTGCAAAATTTTAAGAAATCCTGATGATTAGCTAATAAGATATAGGGAGAGGGAGCTTTTACCCCTCTTGCCCTATTTCACGTCCTCTAGCGATATAAAATAAACCTTTCGACCTATTTTCATACCTAACAAATATACATACAAAATTTCATAAAAATCGGTCAAGCCGTTTCGGAGGAGTTTAATTACAAACACCGTGACATGAGAATTTTATATATATATAGAACATATGTATGTATATAAATATATTTTTCTTGTTATTAACTTTTTTTTATTGTTCATTTAATTGTAATACCGATTAATACCGTTATATAAGTTGCTATACCGGTATACCGATACTGATATAATTAAAATACCTATACCGAAATAAAAAAGTTAAATACCGAAAACGAATTTCGGTATCCAACATTGTTAAATACTGAACAATTAAAGGTTTTCACTAGAAAATAAAACACGCAGAGCAAAGCTCTAAAATATAGAACTGTATAATAAATAACGGATGGTCGGTCACATAAAGTCAAAAATATGTTTCATAAAAAATTATTATATGATTCTTTAATAATAAATAAAAAAATATATTAATTGAAAGAATAAAGTTGTATAACGCTTTAAATAATATTTATCATTTACCTGGCTATCCAGCCCGGGTCCTGGCTTAACTGAATTATGGGCTTGATGGAATTTACGCCTAAATGATCCACTTGGTGAATGAAATGTTTCTCCACTTTCAGAGCTCTGTGTGCTGTAACGTCTTTCTCTAGCACGTTTTTGTTCATCACGCCTCTTCCGTTGGCGTTTTATCGCCATGGCAGAATGTATACCCACTGCATGCATTTTAAAGCTTAAAGTAAGAAAATTGATAGAGAATTTTTTATATTTTTTATCAAGGAATTTTAAAGTTAAAAAAAAATTGGTGTAAAATAATTCAGCAACGGAAATTGAATTGAGTTGAAAATTGTTTGCAATGACCAACATACATAGATTTTAATTGAGGCTATCAGCGCAGAAGGGGTGTAACCCCAGACTACTTTTTATGAGAAAATGAGGAGTTAACATTACTCTTGCACTAAATTACTTGGTTGTAACAGCCCGTGCAAAAACTATGTTTCTAACGCCATCTGTTTTGGATACAAACAGTTGGTTTACTCGACTATTGTACTGTAAAGAACAGTGCAAAGAACATATCTTACACCAGAGCCATAACCATTTTAAATTGTGCGTTACACCACTTCTGCGCTGATAGCCTCATTTGGTTATTGTATCCCATTTATGTAAAAAAAGTGAAGTTTAGGCTTTACTGCCTATAATTTTTGAATTGTTTATATTAAATGGAACTGTTATTAAATTATTGAATATTTTGTTTTAAAATTAGCAATTTTTAATTTTTTGGGGTATATTTTTAACAATTTTAAAGGCATTTTTTCAAGTTTTTACTGCATATTTAATGCGCGTAAAACGTGATTTTAAGAGCATATTTCTGGTTTCCCTGTTCATTAATTTTTCAGTCATGACTCATGACCGAGCGTGAACAATTAAAAATACTCGTTAGCCATAGCTTAGAAACAAGCATCTTGGTTATCAATTCTCCAATCCGCCAAAAGGGAGACAGGATTGGACAAGTGGGCGCGGCACTTCCCAAATAAATGCAGTGTTCTGTTCTTATTGTGCCATGGTGAAGGGTATATAGGATTCTGCATAGCCAAATATAGCACTCTTAAAAAAATTTTTTATTTGTATGTATAATATTAAAGCCAAAGAAGGCATAACACAAAATAAGCAAAATACAGCCAAGTAGTTTATATTCTGGCTATTTATAAAAAATTAAAAAAAAAAATACAGTTAGTCTAAAAATGTGGAATACTTAACACAAAAGGCTTAATAACAGACTTGTTTAAGATATTGATGGCACTTCAGGCAGGATGAAATCCTAACAAAAAGACTAAGTTATTTTAAATAAATGTTGAAAAATATTTTTTTATTGCAGTACTTTTCGCTTATGTCCATTCCGCTTAAAAACGGTTTTAAGCCAAAACTGCCATATTCACATGCAGATTTTTTGGAATTACATAAATTATTTGTTCTAAGTTCCACTTCGCTTGAAGTCCATTTTCGTTTAAAAGCCACATTTTCTAAGCATGCGTATATAATTCTTTATTAAAAAATGTTCACTTATAGTCCACTCTGTTCTTTATATATTTTTAATCAACTGGCAACATGTTTTTATTACCTTTCTAGCAACTATTATAAATGACAAATTTCGCAATTTATATTTCATAACTGCCCGTCTACAACTGACATGATTTGCTGTATTACTTCATAGTATAAAAGCGTTGTTAAAACATATGCATTCACAGCCGTGTTATAACATGAGAAAACTTCTAACATGATGAGTCTATACCTAACATTAGCATCACATTAGTGCTGGTTCACACCAAGGGGAATTAACTACAGGTGGTGTCGAAACGGCATCTGATTTTGACAGTTCGAGCTTATTTGTTTTGATTTCTTAGTGTTTTGCTAAGAATCGTTGACATTTCGTGCCGTAAACACTAACAATGCAATGCAAATAAACCCATGTTGTTTCTGTTGTTTTTGGATTGTTGTAGTCCCGACACCACCTGTAGTTGAATTCGCCTTGGTTCACACTCTTCAAGTTCTAGCCGTCAAGTCTTGAGTTTTTAGGAGAGAGAGTAAAAAAAATGGCATTCTCTTTTTCCTTCTCTCCTAAATGCACAAGACTTGACGAGTCAAACTTGATGTGTGTGAATCGACACTTGGTGTTAAATTTAAGCACTTCATGTCAGTTGTAGATTGCATGTTACATGATGTCTTCATCTGATAATTTTTTGTCATAATAAATGTCAAACTTCGTACAAAAAAAAAAACGCTGACAAAAATATTAAAGTCGATTTTGTCATGCAAATAATTAAAATGAATTTCATATTTAAGGCTTATGGAGCATTGAAATTATTTATATTTTTGTTTTTATTGTAATCTTTTAAAGCATTTGAATTAATTATTAAAAAAGGTTTTTGTTTTAACTATTTATTCAAATTAAATCAATATTTGGTTATGCTTTCAATAAGTTTTTCTTTTGTTTAAAAAGAGTGGTTTTATTAAAGAAAATAATTGTTGTATAGTCCAAAATGTGGATTATAGTAGTTTTCATGGCTTCAAAAATGTTTGGCTTCAAAAAAATTGGTTATAGTCCACATTCGTTTATAGTCCTCAAGAGTTGTGCAACTATAGTAGTGGGCTATAAGCGAAAAGTACCGTATAAACATTCTATAAAATGAACAAATGTTCTAGTCCCATGCAGATTTAGTATTTAAATTTTAACTCCGTTGAAAATTTCGAAAAAGGGTAAAAAAAAGGGATATTTAAAAGTAAAATAGGGTCAAGTTTATTAGTGCGTATTACTTAAATACATAAGACTAAAATAAAAGTAATTACACCTACTTGAATTATAAATCAATGCTAAAACTAAAACCAATTCATAGGTACATTTCAATATAAGTCATATTATCGAAAAAAGAAGTTACTTTAACAAAAACCTTTGGTAATGTTTATCACTTTTTTGAAATACTTACACAGTACAACATTTTTCAGGTGATTGATTCGGGACTCAATTCTGATAATTGGTTATGAAAGTAGACCCAAAAAGAAGAACTTCTGCATCATTAGTTTGGTCAGGGTACATCAAAAAATCATTAAAAATTAATTTGAAGTTAGTAAGTATTGTATAGGGGAATTTGGCACGTTTTAGGCTCTTTTGTTTGTCATAACTCGAGAACCACTAGTCCGAATTAGCTGAAACAAGAATTACAATTCCTTTAATCTGTTCATGCAACGTTTCGCTACATAAGCAACAGTTTCGCAGTTATAAATAAATGTATGAATAAAAAAATATTTTTTGCCCAAAAAATTTAAATTTTTTATTTTTAATTCATAAAAAATCCAAAACGGTAAAAAAGTGTCAAGTCCTATTACTTTCACGTAAACTCGCATAACCTATGAACAAAATGAGACATAAATCATGTAAATCGATAAACGCTTTTCGCTTTTATTCACAGTTAAGTAAAGGTATGAATTTCAAAAATTTGCTAGAGATTTCCAAAAAATTCTTTGGATAAAACATTGAGGAATTTTTTTATGATTCTCAGAATTAAAAAAAGTAATAAACAAAAGGTTATTTGATTTTTATGATTACGGTAACAAACAAAGTGAGTGGACAATTAAAAGGAAAAAAGGAAAGTGCACTTTTTTAATTATTTGGGGTTTTCCTTTAGTTACCTGCATGATTTCTTTACAGAAATTGCACCCACATTTATGAGTGCTCATGTTTTGGAACGTTTCAAAAACATATTTCATAAGTACCTGCCAATAAAAATATTTGTAGTATTTATAGGTGCTATTTGATCGATTTTTGTCATTTAACAAGAGTCGACGAACGCGAGAAGTACAAGTGAATTTACTCCGGTTTTTAAAGTGAATAACAACAAAACATATAAAATATGGAAAATAACAAGTGCCCACAATTGGATAATTTTTGTTACGTTTGTGGTCATATCGCCCCAAAAAGAGGACAACTGGATCGAAAAAAATCGATTAATGAGGAATTCAAAACAGCGTATTGTCATTATTATGATGAAGCAGATTTAAGTGGTGCAAATTTTACGCCGAACACAGCGTGCAAAAATTGTTATAAAACCCTTATAATGAGGATACATGGAAATATCATGCAGGTAACTAACGGAAAACCCCAAATAATTAAATAATTTTGCTTATTACTTTTTTTTAATTCTGAGAATCATAAAAAAAGTCATAAATGTTATTCCAAAGAATTTTGTGGATATCTCTAGCAAATTTTCGAAATTCATACCTTTACTTAACTGTGAATAAAACCGAAACGCGTTTATCGATTTACATGATTTGTAATGGCCAATTATGTTTTTTTTGAATAGATGCCACAAAATACTTAACCCAACATCAAATTGGAAAAATTTACAATTTTTTTTGTTGAAACTTACGAAGTGTGTAGGAAATGAATAAAAATATCTATGTTAATTTTCTCAATTCAATTCTACACCAAAAATTTTACTATATCCTTTACTATTAAATAAATCCTTTTTACACCAGATTTTACCAGGGTTCGTTATTTCCCTTTGATTTATTTAAATTCAACGTTTGTAATAATAGTAATGCCAAGTTTTTTTTTATAACTGTTGGTACAGAAAAGTAGATGTCATATAGCAAAACGCACACTAGAGGGCTCAAGAGCCGCAGAGGGGTCGAATTGTCATTCAGTTGCTAGGCATAATTCTCATAAAAGTTAGGTAGAAAGTATTCAGGAAATTGGTCTTCCTTTCCGTTTTTATCTGGCCAGCCATCAACACATCTAATCCGGACTATTATGTGGTAACTAAAGGTTATAAAGGAACAGAAAAATCAAATTGCGTTTAATATTATATAATATAATATATAATAACTTTGTGGGACAGAATAAAATAAAATTCTTATCCTTGGAGTAATAAATTTAAATTATTTATTTACTCTCACATATAACATCCAATACCCTGGTCGAATTTTTTGAGAAAAAGGTAATAATACTGTACATACAATGTAGTCCTCCAGCGCTCCTTGGTTCTAAAAGAAAAATTTTAAAATTATTTTCAGACCCAAAACCTTTTTATTGTGGGTTACTGTATTTTCTGGAAATAACCATAAAATCACGTAAAATCTCTTATTGGTGGAATCGAGGATAATAAAAGAGATCTGTGAAAGGGGAAAAGAGGCCAGGAAATTTTTAAGCTGAAAGAAGAAGACAGCTTTGGGCGTTTTCTCCAGTCATAAAATAATTAGTTTTTGTTATTCAACGGTAGTTGCGTATTTACTTCCATATGCTGGCAATGTCAGTTGATTAAGAAACTTAAATATCACCAGATCAAGAATGCGGAGAGATAAATGTGAAGAAAGATTTTAAGCCGTCAATTAGTTAATAAAAAAATAAAAAAAAAAAACTAAAGAAAAGATTTAAAAATCGATCAAGAAAGAATAAGAAAAAATATTAAAAAAATAACCAAATTTAAAATTAAAACAACAGCTAAGGTATAATATGAAATTATTGTAAAGTAGTGGATTTATTTTGTCAATTTGCACAGTGCAGGGAAAAAAAAGTTTTTTGAAATTTTGAATAGTGATAAAAAAGAAAAAAACCAAAAAAAATAAGTGGAAAAAAAAAATCATTGTAGACCAAGAAAAATATGGTTATAAGTGAATTAAATATTATTAGAAAATCGAATTTAATAAAATAAGTTAATTTCCCGGAATTTAATTTTAACAAAAACAAAAATACTTTGTTAAATAAAAAAAAAAAAAAAAAAAAAAAAAAACAAACGAAAACAATCAAAAATAACGAGTAAAGTCTGAATGTGAAAAGAGTTAATCGAAATTTACAGCAAAAAAAACAAACATCAAGCAATTAGTTACAAAGGAAAAAAATAACTTTTTTTTATTTATCCAGCTCTTTCCCCCTACTTTGCAGCACCCCGGAAGATCTTCAGCGGCCTGCATGTAAGTATTTTTATTGTTGTTATTTTTTCCCTTTGCTTACAATTATCCAATTTTTAATACTATAGTTATATTTCGACAACGGTTGTTTTTTTTTTGTTTATACGGTTAAATTTTTAAAACAAAAAAAACAATGTAAAAAAGAAAAGAATACTTTATTAAGAACAGAGAGGAAAAAAAACCAAATTAGTTTTTTTTAAATTTCGAATTACATATTTTTTCCATATCTAGCAAAAACAATTCTTAAATAGAATATTCTTTAATAGTTTTGGTTTTATTCTGTTTTCTTTCTGTTTTCTTTCCGATTTTCATATGCATATTTTTAATTACCCGTAAAATCAGACCTCGGTGTCGGTAATAATATATTCATAAATAATAGAATATCGAGAAAGAATTAAAAACACGCTCTCGGCAGAAAAAAAAGAGTGGAGAAAAATGTTATCCGCATAAATATAAGAGAAACAAACAAAAATCAGTAAATTTATAAAACCATAATACATTTTTTTTTTGTTCTCTCTAAGTATCCCTTCAATTCTTTTCCACTTGTTTAAGTTGTTTTTTTTCTTTAAAAATGTATTTTTTTAAACAGCAGATCTGTGCATATTGACCAAATTTATTTCAATTAATTTTTTTTATTTTTTTTTTATTCCAAATGTTTAATAATTAATAACTGATCCTTTATATCGTGGTAAAGGATTTTATGATAAATTTTGTTTATTTAATTATGTTTAAAACTTGAATTGTTTTTTTTTCAATAAATAGATTTTTTTGGCGAAAATGTGTGAATAAAAGATTTAAGACTTTTCCTTACGGTTGAGGTGATATATGTTTGGGTTCTACTAAGTTGTTTATGGGTTAGGTAAGAACAAAGGTTGCGGAGGGTTATGAGCCCAGGGGGAAACACCATCTTCCTCTCTACAAAAAAAAAATTCACATTAAACACCCCACCAGGCATAGAAGTTCTTTAACAGTTTCATTAAAATAGGTTTTGGGGAATCAATAGTTTAGTTTTTCAGTCCATATGTATTTACTCCGAATCACTTGTTTAGGGACTCTGAAATAAAGTAAGGCGACATGTTAGTTGTTCGATAGGGATCAAGAACCTCCCCACCCACTGATGCTAGCTGAATAGACGGGTCCCGCCGATCCCTAGTTGAATATTTCTTTTTTAAGTTGTTGTGAATGTAAATGTGTGGTTTCACTTTTATATAACCTCAATGTCGTCCATTACATAAAATGGCGCCCAACGTGGGGCTTGACTATTTCGATGGGCTATGTACAAAATTGTGGATCTCTTCGTCGAAATATCAGACTTCCAAAGGGGGAGACTACTTTTTAGGTTTTACACTTGGGAAGAAAACTCCTGTGTAGCGGAATTTTTTTTGTGTGCACGAATATCATTTGAAACATTTTTTTTTAGTAAACATTTGAATATATTTTTTTTTTTAATTCAGAATTGTAATAAATTTTTAAGCCTTCTTGGAATTCGACTACTTGTCGGTAATTGGGAACGAGTAGATGTCGACCAGTAGGCTCTTTTAGATTAATTTACTTTTTAGAGTTTTAAATGAATTTGGTATTCAAGCATTTTGTGAATTTTTATTGATTCTGATTTCATCGGGACTTTGCGATAAGATTAGTCTACTTGGAATATTGAGTGTTTGCTGTATACGGCGAATTTCAATCCGGTAAACAACATTTATTTCAAAGTATCGGTCTCGAAATTTTAATCAACTAATTCAACACACAATAGCCCAGTTTTTTTGTTTCGTGTGTTTAATTGTGTAATTTTTTTTTATTTTTATTATTCGGAAAAATTTAAAAATTTTTTTTCTTGAAGTTTTTTATGTATGCATCTCAACCAGGTGTAAGGAAAGTCATAACTATATGTAATATATATATTTGGAATTTTTTTTTCTGAACGGAATTTAATTTATTATAACTTTGTAAGGGATTTATATATAGTTTCATAGTTTCGGTCTTGTTGAAGCTAATATAAGTATATATTGGGTAGGAAATCTTGTATTTTTAGAGTAAGGAAAATAAAAATTTTTCTTTCGTTCATTAGTTTTTTATTTTGAGGAAGCAAGTAAAAATATAGTAAAGCTATATTTAGGATTTTATTTTGAAATTATTTTATCTTTAGTGTCTGCTTATAATTAGAATTTTATTAGTTATAATGGCAGTAGCAAGAAGTACAGAGGATATTCCTGCGGTAATGGAAACCTCGTTAGGGCGTGCATGTTCGCTGTGTGAAAGGGAAATGTTACATCATGGAGAATGCGTTTTGACAAAATGTAAGCATACTTTTCATAGGGACTGTGTCACAAAATGGCTAGTAGATTCAAAAGAATGTCCTAACTGTGGGAAGCTATGTCACGAAAAAGATTTTGGTCCGGTAAGCCTTAAGCAAGTGGCAAAACCAAAAACATCTGGTTATCGTGGAAGAGGTCGAGGGTCAGCGGTTAAGGTGTATGATACTCGAAGCTCTCACAGATTACAAAATGATGGAAATGTGAATGAGGCGAATGCAGAAGAAACAGCTTTGGAAAGTAATTTCAACAAGCACGATTCTCAACAAGAATTTAATATATCAGCAAATTTTGACAATTCCCAAAATCCGCATAACAATACAGAGCAATCTAATAGAAATAAAAGAGTTAATCGAAACGCAAGTCGAATGGGTCAAATGATTGAAACCACCGTGCAACGTATGCTGTCTGAACTTAATTTAAGTCCTTGGCAACGACAATCTCAACAACAAGTACAGCCACCACCGCAACAATTGCATCAACAATTTCAAGTTCAAACAGAAATCCAACCACCACAAAATTTTCAACAAAATAGTTTAGAATGGAATTCTCCTCAACATTCTCTTCATAATGAGCAAAATCAAAATTCTGCTGCAAGTTCTAATCACACTTCTGATAGAATTAGATTAAGCCCTGATAAAGTAACGGCAATAATTCAAAGTTGGAATGTTAAGTTCGACGGGGCATCGGATGGGCTTCTTTGTGAGGAATTTTTATATAGAATTAAATGTTTGGTGGAGGAAACATTTAATGGTAATTTTAATGACACCGTAGCAAAAAATTTACACGTTTTGTTAACAGGGAAGGTAAGAACTTGGTACTGGAGATACCGAAAGACAGTTACCAATATAGTTTGGGATTCGTTCTGCACAGAATTTAGAAAACAATACAAAGACTACCGAACAACATTTGATATACGAGAAGAGCTTCATAATCGTAAACAAAAAGCATTTGAGCCATTTGAAACATTCTATGATGCAATAAATAGTATTATAGATCGTTTAGCTGTGCCGTTAGATGAGGAAGAGTTAATTGAAACAGTAATTAGAAATCTCAGGCCAGAAATTAGGCATGAACTATTGTACGTTCAGGTGCGATCTATAGGACAATTAAAACAACTTTGTCAAAAACGGGAAAAATTACTAAACGAAGAAAGCTTTAAAAGAAATATTACCAATCGTTATCCTGCAATGGGGCAACAACGTAAAGTTGCAGCCGTGGAAAACAATATTGTGTTTGAAGAAAAGACCCTTGAAGTCAATGATAAAGAGTTGGTTAATTGTTCTGATTTCGAAGTAAATGCTATAGAGGGTAAATTAGAGAGAAAGGTTCAATGCTGGAATTGCGAGGAGGAAGGTCACTTCTGGGACATGTGCCTCAGGGATAGGAAAGTTTTTTGCTATGGCTGTGGTTTGCGAAACGTATACAAACCACAATGCGTAAAATGCTCGAATAATTCAAAAAACTACCGGAGTTTTTGCGGCAATCGACAGGGATCAATTAACTTTAAATTGTAAACCAGTTAAAATTATAGATGCGAACAAAAGAAAAAATAACAATGAAAACGATAGACAGGAATTTGAAAATATAAAAATTCTAGGGAAAATAGATAATGATAAGGAGGTTAGGGATAAAAATATTGAATTATATAAAATTCGTCCCTTACATGAACGATTAAAAGATTATATTAGTGCTAGGTTTAGAATTTTTAATGACAACAAACTTGATCGTAAATTAGTTAGAAAATATAATAGGAACACCGTGCGTATGCGTAATTTTTATAATAAGGTAAAGAATACTCAAAGTTCAATAATTTCTTCTATAATAAATTCAGATGAAGATGGTAGGTTTTATGCTGAGGTGAAGTTTTTGGACAAAACTGAATTTGGCTTGTTAGACACAGGTGCGAATATTTCCTGCATAGGTAAGGATTTGGCATTGTTAGAATTTTCGGGTTATCCTGGATACAAAAAAATTTTCTCAACGGTTCGTACTGCAGATAATAGGGCACAGAAAGTTACAGCTTTGATAGAAACAGATATAATTTATAGAAATAAAAGGAATAGGCTAACTTTGTATATAGTACCTACTCTTAATCAGCGATTAATATTGGGCTTAGACTTCTGGCGAACTTTTGGTTTAATGGATAATCTTGTGGCGGGAGTGAGCTTGAAAGATAGAGACGATAAACTTGATATAACTTCCGATTACTATCCGTTAAATGACGTTCAAAGTCGGCAATTAAATTTAGTCAAAACATTTTTTCCAAGTTTTGAAAGGCATGGTTTAGGAAAAACTCCTTTGATTAAACATAAAATAGATATGGGCAATGCTAAACCTATAAAGCAAAGATTTTACCCTGTGTCGCCGGCCGTAGAGAAGCTAATGTACACTGAAGTTGATCGGATGATAAGTTTAGGGGTAATTGAAGAAAGCACAAGTGCGTGGAGTTCTCCAATGCGGCTAGTACTGAAGCCTGGAAAAGTAAGACTTTGCTTGAACGCCAGAAAAATTAATGAATTGACTACCAAAGATGCCTATCCATTACCAAATATTGAAGGAATCTTTGCTCGATTGCCCAAAGCAAACATTATCAGTAAGATCGACTTAAAGGACGCATATTGGCAAATAGCACTAGAGGAAGATTCTAAGGCCATAACAGCATTTACTATACCAGGCCGGCCTTTATATCAATTCACCGTGATGCCTTTTGGATTATGTACGGCTCCACAAACCATGTGTCGCCTGATGGATGTGATTATTCCACCTGACCTTAAGCATTCAGTATTTGGTTACCTAGATGACGTTTGTGTAGTTTCGGATACATTTGAGAACCATATTTCTATTCTCATTAGGCTTTCTGAGCAATTTAAAAAAGCAAACCTTACACTCAATCTTGATAAAAGCAAATTTTGTGTAAGAAAAGTCCAATATCTAGGCTACATAATTGGGAATGGGGGTATTTCTACAGACCCTGCAAAAATAGAATCGATAGTTAACTGGCCTATACCAAAGACTTTAAAGCAAGTCAGGGGATTCCTGGGCATAACAGGGTGGTACAGAAGATTTATCGCTAACTTCGCAGACGTAACTCATCCTATAACCGAGTTACTAACTAAAAAGAAAAAATTTGAATGGAATGATTCGGCCAATAGTGCTTTTGAGAAAATTAAATTATTGTTAACTAGTGCCCCGATATTAAAAAATCCAGACTTTTCCAAAAAATTTTACGTTCATTGTGATGCAAGTGACTTTGGTATAGGAGCAGTACTGGTACAATTAGGAGAAAATGGGGAGGAAAATCCAATAGCTTACATGTCAAAGAAATTAAATTCGGCACAAAGGAATTACTCCGTAACGGAAAAAGAGTGCTTAGCGGCAATCGAAGCAATCGAAAGATTCAGGTGCTATATAGAACTTCAAGAATTTGAAGTAATCACCGACCATAGCAGTTTGATTTGGTTGATGAAACAACAAAATCTTAAAGGTAGACTCGCACGTTGGGTATTAAAATTACAATACTACAAATTTTCGGTAAGCCACAGAAAAGGGAAAGACAATATAGTTCCCGATGCACTTAGTAGAATGCACGAGTGCAATATATCGTCATTGGAAGTAGTTGAGCCCGAAATTAACTTAGATTCAGTACATTTTTTGGACAAAGAGTATTTAACCTTGAGAAACAAAATTGAGGAAAATAAAAGTTTTTATCCGGATATTAAAGTTATAGATAGATATGTCTACATCCGGAAAAATTTTGCGACCGGTTTCCCTGAAATTGATGAAACTTCGTGGAAATTATGGGTTCCTGAAGGGTTAAGAGAGGAAATTTTAAAACGGTATCACGATTCAGTCTTAGCATCTCATGGCGGTATAGGGAAAACTCTAAATTTAATTCGAAGGTATTTTTTTTGGCCCAAATTAGCAACGGATGTCAAGGGCTATGTAAACAATTGTCAGGTGTGTAAGAGTACAAAGGCAGCCAATCAGAACCTAAAACCGGAAATGGGAAATATTGGCATCTCTGAAAGACCATTTCAGAGGATTTACGTTGATCTTTTAGGACCCTACCCTAGGAGTAAAAAAGGATTTATTGGACTATTGATCGTACTCGATCATTTTTCTAAATATCACTGGCTTTGCCCTTTAAAGAAATTTACGTCATCTGTCATTAATGAGTTTATGGAAAAAAATATTTTTTATCATTATGGTGTACCGGAAATAATAATAAGCGATAATGGTAGTCAATTTCGTAGCAACGAATTTAACGCATTTCTCACAAAATATGGCATTCACCACTTATATACCGCATTATATTCTCCGCAAAGCAACGCTTCGGAGAGGGTTAATCGCTCAATTATAGCAGCCATTAGAGCGTATCTAAAAAAAGATCACCGCGCATGGGATGAAAATATCCCTGCAATCAGTTGTGCCCTTCGTAATGCCGTGCATAGTTCTATAGGCATATCCCCTTATCATGCATTATACGGCTTTAATATGGTGACACATGCTTCAGCATATAAACTGTTAAAGGACATCCACGCGCTAGGTGAATCCGAGATTAGTATAAGCCGAGATGATAAATTAACATTATTACGAAATACAATATCTGAGAATATACGAAAAGCGTATGAAGTTAATGTCCGACAATATAATTTAAGAGCGCGACCGGTAAGTTATATGATAGGAGAGGAAGTATATCGAAGAAATTTTGCTCAGAGTAGAGCGGATCAAAATTTCAATGCTAAACTGAGCCCATTATACATAAAAGCAAAAGTAAAAAAAAAATTAGGAAATTGTTACTATGTGTTAGAAGATATCGATTCTACCAGCTTGGGAACATATCACGCGAAGGACATCAAGAAATAGTATAAATGAGATAATGTGAGGTGTTATGACAATAAGGTTGGTTGTATTCGGACACTGGTCTGTATCTATCCATACTTATTGCCAACACAAGTTTTTTTAGACTGTAATTTGAGACATACGGCGAAAGACCACGTTAGAATGAAAGTTACTGGACTCTTAGGAAAATTCAACCAATACTTTGTTACCTTATAAGAATGCAGTTAACCGGTAAATTTGCCCACATATAGAAAAAGCAAATTGGTTTCCGGCTAATTTACGGGGAAAAATCTTAAAATTATCCGGTTTTGTAATGGCCAATTATGTTTTTTTTGAATAGATGCCACAAAATACTTAACCCAACATCAAATTGGAAAAATTTACAATTTTTTTTGTTGAAACTTACGAAGTGTGTAGGAAATGAATAAAAATATCTATGTTAATTTTCTCAATTCAATTCTACACCAAAAATTTTACTATATCCTTTACTATTAAATAAATCCTTTTTACACCAGATTTTACCAGGGTTCGTTATTTCCCTTTGATTTATTTAAATTCAACGTTTGTAATAATAGTAATGCCAAGTTTTTTTTTATAACTGTTGGTACAGAAAAGTAGATGTCATATAGCAAAACGCACACTAGAGGGCTCAAGAGCCGCAGAGGGGTCGAATTGTCATTCAGTTGCTAGGCATAATTCTCATAAAAGTTAGGTAGAAAGTATTCAGGAAATTGGTCTTCCTTTCCGTTTTTATCTGGCCAGCCATCAACACATCTAATCCGGACTATTATGTGGTAACTAAAGGTTATAAAGGAACAGAAAAATCAAATTGCGTTTAATATTATATAATATAATATATAATAACTTTGTGGGACAGAATAAAATAAAATTCTTATCCTTGGAGTAATAAATTTAAATTATTTATTTACTCTCACATATAACATCCAATACCCTGGTCGAATTTTTTGAGAAAAAGGTAATAATACTGTACATACAATGTAGTCCTCCAGCGCTCCTTGGTTCTAAAAGAAAAATTTTAAAATTATTTTCAGACCCAAAACCTTTTTATTGTGGGTTACTGTATTTTCTGGAAATAACCATAAAATCACGTAAAATCTCTTATTGGTGGAATCGAGGATAATAAAAGAGATCTGTGAAAGGGGAAAAGAGGCCAGGAAATTTTTAAGCTGAAAGAAGAAGACAGCTTTGGGCGTTTTCTCCAGTCATAAAATAATTAGTTTTTGTTATTCAACGGTAGTTGCGTATTTACTTCCATATGCTGGCAATGTCAGTTGATTAAGAAACTTAAATATCACCAGATCAAGAATGCGGAGAGATAAATGTGAAGAAAGATTTTAAGCCGTCAATTAGTTAATAAAAAAATAAAAAAAAAAAACTAAAGAAAAGATTTAAAAATCGATCAAGAAAGAATAAGAAAAAATATTAAAAAAATAACCAAATTTAAAATTAAAACAACAGCTAAGGTATAATATGAAATTATTGTAAAGTAGTGGATTTATTTTGTCAATTTGCACAGTGCAGGGAAAAAAAAGTTTTTTGAAATTTTGAATAGTGATAAAAAAGAAAAAAACCAAAAAAAATAAGTGGAAAAAAAAAATCATTGTAGACCAAGAAAAATATGGTTATAAGTGAATTAAATATTATTAGAAAATCGAATTTAATAAAATAAGTTAATTTCCCGTAATTTAATTTTAACAAAAACAAAAATACTTTGTTAAATAAAAAAAAAAAAAAAAAAAAAAAAAAACAAACGAAAACAATCAAAAATAACGAGTAAAGTCTGAATGTGAAAAGAGTTAATCGAAATTTACAGCAAAAAAAACAAACATCAAGCAATTAGTTACAAAGGAAAAAAATAACTTTTTTTTATTTATCCAGCTCTTTCCCCCTACTTTGCAGCACCCCGGAGCGGCCTGCATGTAAGTATTTTTATTGTTGTTATTTTTTCCCTTTGCTTACAATTATCCAATTTTTAATACTATAGTTATATTTCGACAACGGTTGTTTTTTTTTTGTTTATACGGTTAAATTTTTAAAACAAAAAAAACAATGTAAAAAAGAAAAGAATACTTTATTAAGAACAGAGAGGAAAAAAAACCAAATTAGTTTTTTTTAAATTTCGAATTACATATTTTTTCCATATCTAGCAAAAACAATTCTTAAATAGAATATTCTTTAATAGTTTTGGTTTTATTCTGTTTTCTTTCTGTTTTCTTTCCGATTTTCATATGCATATTTTTAATTACCCGTAAAATCAGACCTCGGTGTCGGTAATAATATATTCATAAATAATAGAATATCGAGAAAGAATTAAAAACACGCTCTCGGCAGAAAAAAAAGAGTGGAGAAAAATGTTATCCGCATAAATATAAGAGAAACAAACAAAAATCAGTAAATTTATAAAACCATAATACATTTTTTTTTTGTTCTCTCTAAGTATCCCTTCAATTCTTTTCCACTTGTTTAAGTTGTTTTTTTTCTTTAAAAATGTATTTTTTTAAACAGCAGATCTGTGCATATTGACCAAATTTATTTCAATTAATTTTTTTATTTTTTTTTATTCCAAATGTTTAATAATTAATAACTGATCCTTTATATCGTGGTAAAGGATTTTATGATAAATTTTGTTTATTTAATTATGTTTAAAACTTGAATTGTTTTTTTTTCAATAAATAGATTTTTTTGGCGAAAATGTGTGAATAAAAGATTTAAGACTTTTCCTTACGGTTGAGGTGATATATGTTTGGGTTCTACTAAGTTGTTTATGGGTTAGGTAAGAACAAAGGTTGCGGAGGGTTATGAGCCCAGGGGGAAACACCATCTTCCTCTCTACAAAAAAAAAATTCACATTAAACACCCCACCAGGCATAGAAGTTCTTTAACAGTTTCATTAAAATAGGTTTTGGGGAATCAATAGTTTAGTTTTTCAGTCCATATGTATTTACTCCGAATCACTTGTTTAGGGACTCTGAAATAAAGTAAGGCGACATGTTAGTTGTTCGATAGGGATCAAGAACCTCCCCACCCACTGATGCTAGCTGAATAGACGGGTCCCGCCGATCCCTAGTTGAATATTTCTTATTTAAGTTGTTGTGAATGTAAATGTGTGGTTTCACTTTTATATAACCTCAATGTCGTCCATTACAGATTTATGTCTCATTTTGTTCATAGGTTATGCGACTTTACGTGAAAGTAATAGGACTTGACACTTTTTTTACCGTTTTGGATTTTTTATGAATTGAAAATAAAAAATTTAAATTTTTTGGGCAAAAAATATTTTTTTTCTTCATACATTTATTTATAACTGTTGCTTATGTAGCGAAACGTTGTATGAACAGATTAAAGGAATTGTAATTCTTAATTTTTTTAAATTTGTTTCAGCTAATTCGGACTAGTGGTTCTCGAGTTATGGCAAACAAAAGAGCCTAAATCGTGACAAATTCCCCTATACAATACTTACTAACTTCAAATTCATTTTTAATGATTTTTTGATGTACCATGACCAAACAAATGATGCAGAAGTTCTTCTTTTTGGGTCTACTTTCATAACCAATTATCAGAATTGAGTCCCGAAATCATGTGTTGTACTGTTTTATTCTATATTTTATAATTAATTCTTCACTTGGAGTCCATTCTTTTAGCTCCGATTCGAGCAAATTGAGAGAGGAAAGCATGGACTCACAAGTTTCTATTTTAAGTTTGTTTGTAAATAGTGACCGTAGATGCTAGACGTTCACAAAAACCTCACAAACCATGAGAACTTTAGTAAGGAATATGGAAACTTGTAGTTATTTTCAAAAAAGTTCAAAAAGTGTCATAAATTTTGTTAAAATTATACCATTCTTTCGGGAAAAATGCAGTTGTTTGTTTATAACTAGTTATTTGTTTATAACTAGTACTTAGTAAAAGTTTATTTATGATGGAAGTTAAAAAATTAAGATCTTTTATTTTAAAAGGTTTATGGGCAAAAATTTGAGATTTATGGGTAAAAATAAGAAACAGTCATATTATTTGCTCATATCCCAGTCATTTAGGTACCGATCTTGCTAAACTTCAAGACAACAACCTAGTCCCCAAAATATCTGGGGTCTTGGGAAAACCAAAACACACGGTCATCGTTAAGTTAACTTTGCTTCTCGTAGGGACGCAGAATATATACCGTAAAGAGTCTAAGATCCGTTTTACGAAATAATAGACTAATATATACCCTTTCTATCTGTGGTGAAGGGTATACAAATATTGAAATAAACGGTTATTAAATTTAACAAAAGTTTATTAAGGCAAATTTTCATTCAAAATTTGTTTTGTAAACCTTTATTAAATTAAAAAATTTTTTATAAATACGAGCGAACAACTTTGGGAACATTCTGTGACATTTAATTTAATTTAAATAATTGTATTTAGTTTTATTTGTAAAGTACGATTTAAGCAATGACACACCTATTAAATATTTGACGTCCTACACGCAACCACTAGTTTTATTAAAAAATGATTTGCTTTCGAAAAACATTGGACCGCTTAAACACCATTTAACGGTTTCTAAATTTAATTATACAATTATCTTCTTACAAATATACCCTGCAAGAAATGAATAAGCGAGTAGTCAAATTTTTCATTTTCTTACCACCAAAATGAAAAATGTGACTACTCGCTCATTCATTTCGTGTAGGGTAGTTTAGTACATCAATCGAAATTGTTAAAAAAAAGCTTAAGTTTCATCAATTTACTGATCACGCTTTTTTTATTTTTTCGTCAAAAATTTGTTAGGTCGGAACAGACCTGTAGTTGTATTTAGTTCATAAAATAATCAACATGTGCGTATAGTAGTTGACCTATTTATTTTTAATAGAGACAATACCTATACAGATTCCTTAACTAAAAACATGATTATAAATTGTATATGTATGTATGTATGTATGTAAACAGTATGGCTCCAAGCCAAATAGCGCCACGCCTTTTTGGTATGGAAATTCGCTCCGAACTTACCACTTCAAATTCCAAGCAATATATTGATAGTACTACACATACATATTCATTCTTGTAAACTGTATCAGGAATACATATAAACAACTTACTTTAATATTTCCTTAAAGCAGTTGATTTTATGCAAAGTATTTGTATGTATGTGTTTGCCTAAAAATAATGCATCCAGCAGTATAACGCGCAGTATACATACCTATAAATGTGTATGTACATTAATATGTATATTGAATTTTTCTCAACAGGTTTATTTTTAAGTAATTCGAGGATGAAAATGACTAATTCCAAATAATACACTTACATGTGCTTATAACCGCATACATAATATACTTACAAATGTATTTGTTAGTAAATGCACACATATCCACAAGACAGCGTAAATATACATAGGTACATGACATATTTTTTTGAATTTTATTAATTAAATAATTTAAAACGCAGCGTTACATGCATATGTATGTACATATGTATGTATGTATGTATATCCAATAAATGTACAGTAAATTTGTATACACATTAATGCTTACCTATAAAATTTTTCGTATATTAAACGAACGCAAATTTATTAATTATAATTTTGCCCACTGTTTCTTCACTAGTTTGTTATATTTTATTTAAATTAGTTCATTTTACATACTTAATTATAATATGTGCATAAGCACGTAAATATGTATGTTCTCATTTTAAAGAATTTAATTCATTTTTTTTTTAACAATTTGTCAAATGGAGTCACTCAATTTCATTGAAAACTTTCACACAATTTTGCATCAACAGTCGGCAACAACGAAAATAATAATAGAGTTAGCAAAAGAGAGTAAGTAGTAGTTGCAAAGAATTAACTATGTACATATGTATATCGATTTTGTACACGGAGCAATCTGTGAAATTTTAAAACCAAGTTATATTCAAAGGTAGAAAAATTTTACTTTGTTCTTAATTTCTTATTTATTGCTTTTTTAATATTATTTATACCTAATAATCTTTAAGCTTTGAATAATTAAATAATTTTATTTTTATTTAGCACAGCACTAAATGCAAATTTTTTATTTTTACAACAAAATTATGTATGTTTGTATGTTAATGATGACTTGTTTTGCTAGTGCACAAATCCTTCGTTATCCTTGTTTGCTGTCACAATACAAATACATAATATTAAAGCTTAAAAGCTTTTTTCAGTCTTGCATTGTAATTCTTTCGTTGAGTTTGGACAAGAACCTTTTAAAGAAGTAACTTTATTTCGCCACTGAAAATTATATGCAAAATAGGTCGGCCGTTGTCTTTGAAAATGATAAGGCATTCAATTCAGTTTACATTTTCATAATGGAGTTGGTGACTGAGTGACTTCATCATCAATCAGCCCAATTCACTGTTTTCGAACATTAAAGTTTAAAATGGGCAACAAGAAGAAATTTTCAGTGTCTTATATTTCATGTTTTTCTTTTTGTGAATTCGACCGTTAAATTCTAAAAGGGGAAAACCTGTTACCGAATTTAAAAAAAAAGTATATATGTACAATATTCTAGTGGTTTAATACTGTATCTACGTAGCGTAGCCTGTTCGTATATACATCACTGATGTGCATCATAAGGGCAAATATTGCTTAAGCTGCATGTACACGACATGTTTTTTACATCTGACTTGTAAAATTTTTCACTGCAAAATACATACATGTCGTGTTTTACCTTTATAACAAGTCAGACGCAGAGTCATCTGACAAAATTTCAATTAGAGCGTGCTCTTAATTAATTAAAAGAAAAAAATGTAAAGAAGGCTAAACAATTTTACGGCGCAAATAAAAATTTTTGTGGCGGCAGCATTATTTTGAAACCGAGAACTGCTTTGGTTTGCAATAACTATGCGAAAAAAACAGAGACAGTGTCAGAAGCAAATTACATGCACGTTTAAGACTGAATATTATAAACCTTCTGTAGAACAGCAATTTTGACAGACATTCACAATTACATGTGACTTAAAAAGTTGACAAGTCAGATGTAAAAAAACATGTCGTCTACATGCACCTTTACACTGCCAATGCAAGTTGGCTGATCATATTTGATTGCAGAAGACATTTATCTACTATGTAATTGACATTTGTTTGTGTGACATCTGTTAAAGCAAAATATTTTAAGACATTTACATTTTCATTTGCAACGCAGTGACCAAAAATAGTGTTATATTATGGTATGTTCATACGACGATATGGACCACTTTTTTCGCTCTCTGAAACTAGATTGCCAAACTTGCTGATCACACGAACCATTCTTGTTTCATTTTGACATATCTTTTTTTGCGCATAATTAAGGCCGTTTTACACTATCACACAAGTCTTAAGTATTTTGACGAAAATACTTCCCTGATCTATTTATTATTTAAGCATTTTCGAAAAACAATAACAACTTATTTTGACAAGGTTGTATTTTCTTCAAAATACGTAACACTTGTGTGATAGTGTAAAGTACCCTTAAATAAATTTGTGTTAATTTTTGCAGCACTGCTGTGCATCAGCGAATCGACTTAACCTTAACCAGCACGGCAAAAAATTTTTTAACCAGGTTTGTGATGGAAATCGATTTTGGAAGTCAGGGTTCACACTATGAAAGTTTTCTTACACAAAGTCTGTGATTATGGGTGAGAGGGAAAGAGAACATGCTATTATTCTCTTCGCTTTCGTCAATAAACTCAGGCTTTCTAAAAGAAAACTTTCATAGTGTGTTATCCCAGACAAAACGAAACAATTTAAAAACGACAATATCGTTTCAGTTATTTCTTAAGCATTTTCCTTTTACTTTCTGTGTATACTCTTTTAAATTTTAAATTAAATATGTTAATTAAACTGTATTTTAAACACAAGTTTAACTGCCATATTCATAATAAATTAAAATAGATTTGAAATGTGTTTTAAGGCAAAATTTTCTTACAAATTTTTCTTAAGGTAAAAGTGAACGTTCGCATTAACGAAGTTTTTGCGAAGATTTGGCGAACTTAAATTTGAGTAAGCGAATTTTAAACCGTTATCTTCGCTTACTTCTCACCAAATCTGTATAAATTATATTGCGGTTATATTTTTGCGAACAAAAAATCATTAATAAAAATGCTACTCGCAAGAAAAGCAAATAAAACGTTTTTTTTTGAAAAATAATAATAAACAGGTCATTTGTGAGTTAAAAGTGAAAGTGTTAAAAGCTAAAAGTGCAAGTTTAAAAAAACATTAATATAAAAATATACGAAACTTGTGGAAAATAATGTTTTCTGAAGTACTGGCGGAGCAGTTCTCTTGGAGAGGAACTATCAGCAAATAATGTTTAAGGGGATCGCGATTAACTTCAGCTATTCAACGTAAGAAAAATTTGAAAACTTTTGTTTATAATAATTGTAGAATAATTGATTTTTATATACATATATTTCATTAGATTCTTTTAAAAACAAATTTTCATTAGAAGATGGTGATTTCGATAATATATCACAGAGATTTTTTTTAATATGCCCATGACAGACTAAATAAATCAGATAAGTTCCAAGCATAAAAGAATGGAAATTGAATAAAACTGCGTTTTCTTAATTACTTTTTATCACCTTATTTTTTAAAAATATATGTATGCAATTTATTTTTTTAAAAATTATTTTCATGTAAAGTATTAATTTATAAGCATTTTTAAGAATTATTTTTTTTATTTAACTTTAAGTACAAATTTTTGTTTTGTTTTTATAAATAAATTTTATATATGTATTATACATAAAAAAACAAAACGTACTCTTTTTTATAGAGAAAAAAACAAAACACACAAAATTAAGAGAGAAAAATATAAAAGCTTCGCTAACGAACTTTTGCAAAACTATTAAAAACGAATGTTTAGCGATATTTTAATCAAATAATTAAAACTGTTTTTAGTGAATATTTAGTGATGTCGTTAAAGTTGTTCGTTATAGATATTGCCAAAGGATCGCTATTAATATTAAAGCAAGCCTTCGAGATCGAAAGATTTGCTGCCACAAACTGAGCGACGGGTGAACTCTATGAGTTCTTTTTCGTTTCACTAGCAGTAGTCGTTCTCGAACGTTTTATCAGAGAAACGTTTGCCAATTGTTCAATAGCAATATTTTTTTCGATTGCCGTGGTCAAGCGGGAATGTTCACTTTGTGCAATTTTCAAAAAAAAAAATCCACAATTTTGAAAAAAATCTAATTTTTTTTTATCAAATTTTTAGTTTAGTTTTTTTTAATCAAAAAAAAATTTTAAAAATTTTATTTAGAACCGAAGTTATGAATTTTTTAATTTTTCAAAAACTAAAATTGGCGGTGAAGTTACACGTAACTATCTATAAGATCTTGCTTATGAAAAGCAAGTCGACAAAAAATATCGTCAATATCAAAAATTGCATATTGAATTGTTAATGTAATTCACTTCGTTAGCGTCTTCTTTTTCTTCGTGGACATATCTGTATGCCAAAGTTTATTTTCTCATTAACTCAGGACCTTGCATCTTGAATTTTATGTTGCTAGGTCCAATACTAACGGATATTCAAAAAGTACCAGTTAGTGAACAAAAAAGTACCAAAAACTTCCCCTTATAGATTCTTATCCGTTCAGGACATTGCATCTTGAATTTTATGTTTCTTGGTCCAATACTAACGGAAATTCAAAAAGTACCAGTTAAAGAACAAAAAAGTACCAACAAGTTCCCTCATAGATTCTTATCCACTCAGCACATTACATGTTGACTTTTATGTTTCTAGGTCCAATATTAACGATAATTAAAAAAATACCAGTTGTAGAACCAAAAAGCTAAACAAAAATATCAAATTTCCCGTATTTCCTGTTTTGGTACTATTTTTTCCCCCCATTAAAGTATCAAAAATTTCAGTATTGTAGTGGTAGCCCATAATTTAGTACGAATATGTCAAAGAATGGAGGAAAATGTTTTGTAAAAAAAGTACCAAAAATAGTTACGATTTTCATCCCTTAAATGTTCGAATTTCGAAAAATTAACAAATTTATGTTCGTATTTTTTTGATAAGTTTCAAATGTGGTATAAATTTTGGTTCTATGTTTATTGGTTCAAAAGATAGATGGGGTGTCAAAAAAGTACCAAAATTCAGGTTTTACCCGTTTACTCCCTAAAAGGGCCGAGTTTCAAAAAAGTACCAGACACCTGTCCGCTTATTTTTCTAAGGAACAACGATAAGAAATACATTTTTTTTGTATCTCTTTTAGTTTTAAAGATATAAGGTTACCGTATTTTCCCGTTTTTACCCTTTTTTACCCACTAAACATTTGAATTTCCAAAAATCCCGTCTTAGTGGATCGATTTGGAGAGTGACCAATCTCTGGTCCAAATTTCAAGTTATTAGCTTCAGGCGTTTAGGCTGTGCGATGATGAATCAGTGAGTCAGTCAGTGAGTCAGTCAGTAACGTTACAATTTTATATATATAGATTATGTGACTTATCCATTATCAGCTATAAAAACATGAATGCATAGAAATAGCTTATAAGTTTTGGCTGCCATTCAAGTCAGTGTTAAGATGTCGTTTTCAGGTGTTCAATTATACCATCATAATTGATTTTAAATGTTCCTCAGATAAATTGTATCTCAAATCTCCCAATATTAATCTGAGTGCTGAAAATTACCTTTCTACACTGACTTGCGTGGCAGCCAAAACTTACAAGCTATTTCTATGCATTCATGTTTTTATAGCTGGTAATGGATAAGTCACATAATATATTATATACATATAGAAATTTGAATGAAGCAGCATATTATAATACATACGGCATCTACAAATAAATAAGAGTTTTGAATTGATTTTTATTATTGATATAAAAATATAAAAATCAAAAATAACTTTTATTTCTTGATTTAAAAAAATAAAAATCAAAAATAACTTATTTTTCATTTAAAAATATAAAAATCAAAAATAACTGTTATTTTTCATTTAAAAAAATAAAAATCAATAATAACTCTTATTTTTGATTGTTAAAATAAAAATCAAAAATTTAAAAATCATGCAATATGTTAGATGCATTTCGCCTAAAAATCATGATGGTGTAATCAAAAGTTTTCTACGATGTTTATTTATTTATGATTTATTTCTTCAAAAATTGAAAAATAACTCTTATTTCCGGTCCCTGGTAAACACTAATGACATTCGGGCTACGCAGGCTAGTAATAACAGAACCTCTTATGCTAACGTTTTAAAATCAAACCATGTGCCAATGCAAGGTCAAAGACTATAGATTTATAAAGATATTGCACGACCATACAAAGTTCATACATTTTTCTGTCTATATTAATTTTTCTGGTGGATTTAGCCGCTAAATCCACTTGTGAGAGTAAATTACAGTATTCATTATTACTCTCAGAGAACTTTTCTCACTTATCAGCGTATATGTATGTGCACACGCGTGTGTGTGTATGTATGTGTATTTAAAAAAATTGCATTTAAAAAAATTCAAAACAAACTAAAAGAAATCTCGTTTTCTCCTTGAAAACACATTTAAATAATAAAAGATGTTTTGTTTGCATCCCATTTATGTGCAAATAACCTACGTTAAACCAAATGTGACAGATTTTAATTGTAGGGCAATAATATGTGTTTTATTGTTGTACAGATAAAATTATATCGATTCGCACCGAAATTCAAATGCTGTTATTGTCTAAATTTAAACAACTGTAGGCATATAAAAAATAATTTTTCTGAAAGAATATACTGCTTTGTTCATAAAAGATATTGTATGTTTTCTACAGTGACATGGCCACACATTAACATGCCTCATCAAACTCACAATTTTGTAATTGTGTTAGTAAGAAAAAACTCACAAATATGGTTCAATGTGAATTTGATGATAATCAAAATAGGCTGAGTTCCAAAACATCATAATACTTTGCAGTCGAAGTCAAAAATGTACCATCAAGTTTAACGATGCACAGTTTGGTCATTGTGAACGCATCGGTAACTGTTTTGATGCACTTTGGGACAGATAACATTCTAAAATTTTACACGGTTGCATTGTAGAATGCGTATAAAAAAGCGAGTTGCCTTGCAACAGACGTTTTGGAACTCACCCATACTTTTAATTTTTATAAAAATATGCCACCAGTTTGATGTGTATGAACGTAATTTCTTTCAATTTTATTTATTTTTGTTTAAAATGTTTTTTTTTTAAATTATATTATTTGAAAAATTATTAAATCGTTTCCGCCGAAAAATCCAATTTTATTTATTATTACAACAAATTATTATCACAAATTATGCAACAGATTCAGGCTTTGGAAGTTTGTGTGCTCCTTCCGTCTTACTTTTTGAAGTTTGTAAAATTCTTTTAAAGGTCTGCAAAAATGTTTTACAAGATAAAGAAATGAAAATAAAAAATTTATTGTTGAGCAATGCGTAAATTGTATCAAAATTTTAATTTATTCTTTTTGGTTTGCGTACGTATCTACATATGTGCTAAACACAGTATGGAGATGTTAAATTTACTAGTCCTTATATTATTTCGGAAGCATTACATGCAGTCTACAACTGACATAAAATGCTTAACTTCAACACGAATATGATGTTAGTGTTAAGTATAGACTCATCAT
Organism: Pollenia labialis; assembly: GCA_949318255.1. Lineage (NCBI taxonomy): Eukaryota > Metazoa > Arthropoda > Insecta > Diptera > Polleniidae > Pollenia > Pollenia labialis. The sequence continues at coordinate 49,079,031 of OX439141.1, forward strand.
GTTAGAAGTTTTCTCATGTTATAACACGGTTGTTAATGCAAATGTTTTAACAACGCTTTTATAACTTCAAGTTATTACAGCAAGTCATGTCAGTTGTAGACGGGCAGTTACAAATAAGAAATATTTAAAAACATATCTACAAATTATCGATAACAGGTAAGGTTCTTTAATAAAATGGGAGATAACGCCATGATGGCCTTATCTCTCATTAAATTGAGCAATAAAGCCATCATGGCCTTATCTCCCATGGTTTTAAAGCAAACCACCTCGATAACATACTGAAAAAAATAAACATTTTAACCATTAAACTTGTATGAGCCAGCTTATATGAGCAAATATTATAAGAATTAGAAATGTATCTTTCCTGCAGACAAGCGAAGAGCTTCGCGGGATAGGACAAAAAAATATGTGGATTTCGCTACTTACAATATATAGAATGAAATCCAATAAAATCAAACCCAAATTATTAAAATTGTTCGCATATTATAATTTTATTTTTATTTATTTATTTAAAAAGTGTTATATTTTACAGCAACTTAAACAACTTAAATAATATTCAACAAATTCAGACAAATAATTATGTATATTGATGACATAGCCTCGTACACGGATTGTCAAAACATGCGCTCTATTTACCAGATATAATTTTGCAACACATATTAATTTTTTTGGTAATACTCGTAAAAGTATGCGATTCAAGTTTTTAAATCTGAAAAATCGCCAATAAAGCTTTCAGATTATAAAAGGTGTTATTAGACTGGAAATAATATGGAATTTTATTAGAAATATTATCATACATTTCTCTTTTAGTCGTATTAAAGTGCTTTTCGGATAGATTGATCCACATTATGCAAATTCTGAATCGAATAACACAAAAGCCTTTAAGTGTGATTTCTAATCTCAGGAAATCAAAAGCCTAAAACCTATTTTAATGTAGGGTAGCCAGATTTTAAATTCGGAAAAACAGTACATTGAACACAAAAAAACAGTACAATCAAGAAAAAAACACTACATTTTTTTTTGCGAAAACACAACTATTTATTTAAATTATTATATATTTAAAACTTTTGATTGAATATGCAACAATTATATAACGAAAAACACTTAAAATGTGTAACACCAAATGAATGATTTCCGTTTTATGGCATTTTATACGTATACGAAATTACTCCATTTGCGTTAAAAAAAAACACTAAAACGAAGCATTTGGACTAAAGGTTTTTTTTTATTTGAAGACAGGAAAACCATAACATTCCTGTAAGCCATATAAGAAAGGAGAAAAGCCTAACTTAGCTTAAAACTATTAACTCGTTGATTGTGTAAGTATTATATTGGTATTTAAAGCAATTTACACCACACACATAGTTGCACATATCATATAGAATTTGAGAAAATTTATGTGTCCTAAGTTAATTTTCCAATTTTAAACAATTCTTAAATTATTTACGGCCAATTTGACCAAGTTCTGCTATAATCTATAAAATCCAAAAAACATATTTCAAAAGTAGTTGAGGTGGAGAAAAGTGGTCCTGAAAGCAATTAGGTATTTTTATAAATTTTGAGCCCGGAGAATTTTTAAATTTGTACGTTTTCAATTTCACGTGATTTCGATTTCCAGAACTTGCCCGAATATTAAATTAAAGGAATTAAAGATAATTGTGTTGGAATAAGTATTTAAAAAATATAAAATTTTTAACAAAATTTCGATTTTGTTTTTGTCTTTTTCAGGTGTTTAAAGGAAAAAACTATTGAAAGAGGTACCCATAAAATCATATGTCTTAAAAATAATAACATGAAAATATACAACTGCTGCGAGTCACCTATTATAATTAAGATTTCTACTGCGTATTTATGAGAAAACAATTACCACAGCGTAAAAAGTCTTATTATTTTAGAGCTTTTTTGTTTGGAACACAACATTTTTTTTAAGCTATGTACTGTTAAATATTAGGATATTTTCAAAATATGAGTTTAACAGGGATTTTCTTAATATCTTGGTTTTTTGTAGACTGAACAAAAAAAAAACAGTACAAAAAACAGTACAAAGTGTAAAAAACAGTACATTTGCGTACTGTTTCGGACATTATGCATAAAACAGTACAATTGCAAAAAATCAGTACATGTACTGTTTAAAACAGTACGTATGGCAACCCTATTTTAATGTCCCTTTCCGTCAATCAGAGAGTACTCACACCCCTGAAATAGAAATCGCAGATATATACAATGAAAATGAAGAATATTTTAATGAAGATGCCGATAGCTTTACATCCAACAATGTGCCAATAGAATAAACATCGAGTCGATATTTTGTTGGTTACATATCACAACGAATATCATGCGTTAAATGTCGTATGGATATTATAAAACCAGCGCAGATGCTTAATTTACTAGTTCTTATATTATTACGGAAGCATTCCACATGGGAAACTTACAACTACATATTATCATATATTGAAAAAGTTAAAATTTTAAACCATTTAACTTGTAAAGAGCTCATAAGTAAAATTAATAAATACTCATAGTAAATTCGTTTGATATATAAATAAACACACACATGGTAAGTGCATAATTAAATAATCTAAAAAATGGAATTATAATTCGGTGCAAATCGATGTAGTTTAAGTTTTACAAAAATAAAACAAATACTGTTGCCCTACAATTACACAATCGGTCGCATATGCTCTTACGTAGGTTATTTGCACATAAATTGTTTGAAAATAAAACGTAATCAATTAAAAAAATACCAAAAACCGGTTTCAACCAAAAAAAAAGCACACACACACACTTTGGCTGGCAAAAACAGCAAACATGTGTATGTGTTAATGCATGTGGTTTCTTGCTTTCTTTAGTTGTCTGAATGTGAGCACGAAGTTCAATAAGAAGAACAACATTTTTTAAAATTTCAAATGTACTAAGTGCAACATCTTTATAAATCTATAGTCTTTGGCAAGGTGCTTGTAATGATGAAACTCCAGATTCTAATTTAAGTCGTTTAGAAAAAACCATGGAAACATTAGTGCAAACAGTAAATAATTTTACAAACACAATGGGTTATATGATGCAGGAGATTCTTAGAATGCAATCGATGTTATTGCAAGCTGTACTTAACAAACCATGAACTGTTTAAAAATTTGTTTTTGGAACGCAAACGGCATCCGCCAACATAAAAATGAATTAGAATATTTTCTTAAAAAAACAAATTGATGTCATGATGGTTTCTGAAACTCATTTGACCTCAAGAAATACGTTTAAAATTAATGGTTATACACTATATGATACCAAGGACCCTCGAGATAGAGCTTGTGGAGGTTCTGCCATTTTAATAAAAACCAGAGTCAAACACTACCTCATGAGTGATCATTGTGAAGATTATCTTCAAGCAACAAACATTTGCGTTGAAGAATTAAATAGAAACGTAGTAATCTCATCGTTATACTCCCCACCTAGATATTCAATATCTGGTGAAAACAATCGGTCGAACATTTCACATAGCCCCCATAAAAACTTTTTTCTGAAGAAGAGTTCTTGTGCCCATAGACAACCTATTATCAACTTGCCAAATACAACTTCTGTAAATAGCTTTTAATGTCATAATAATCTTATAAATGTTGATTTTGGCAATAATTTCTATAATAGCTTGTATGTCGTGTCCAAAATTCGTGGTAGGCCGAGAATTGGTCACTTGCTTCAATCACTTCAAGAATAAACAATCTCATATAGATGTCGATGTCTGTAAATTATTCGGCACTAATAATAAAATCTTAAATTCATTACATAAATTTATTTTGGCGGGTCCATGATTGTCCACTGACCCCAAACTGGTACACTCTCGAAAATTGATCTATGTATCTTCATAGATACGCCATGCTTGCAATGCATAATTCGTAACATTGGCTCATATATTATACCCATATTAAATAAATGTCCTATTTACTTAAGAAAAATGTATTTTTCAACATCTTGAATCCTACTTACCGCGCAACTCTTTGCTAAAAAGAGAACACAGGAAAAATTTTTTTACATAAATAAGTTTCTTCGTTATTAAAAAATTATTCTTTTTGTTAATTTTTTCAATTTTATTCAATAGTTTTTATTTTAAAGCTTTTTATTTGCCGCTGTTTGGTCTTACAAACTTTATGTAAGAACAAATATTAATTTGCCTAAAAACGAGGAAACTATTTGACGTTAAATGGTCACATTAGGAGCATTTTTGTTTGCCCAAAATCAGCTGTTTTTTTGTTTGCCCCTAAAAAATATTTTGTGGTCAGATTAGGGCAAACAAATATTTGATATTTTTTGTCAAATGTTTGCCATATGTGATCGTACCTTTTTACAAGATGGACTTCTTAAAGGAAGATGTTGTAAGAATCAGGGCCCTTTTGCATTTTTATAATTGCTTTTAAATATTTAAAAAATTTGGTCGGTTTCAAAGGATTTTGGTAGGTTTTGCTGACAATTTTGGTCGGATTAAAATTTTTGAAACGGCAACCCTGATTGTATTGCTTGTTATTTTTATGTTGTTATTGTTGTATTGTTTCACAACGGTTGTTTGTTTATTTATTTTTTCAGATTTTCGTGAGTTTGTAAATTTGGTTTTGTATGTGCCGGTTCGCACACGTCAAGTTTGACTCTTCAAGTCTTGATCTTTTAGGAGAGAAGGTAAAAGAGAATGCCATTTCTTTTCCCCTCTCTCCTAAAAACACTATGTTTGTTGTAGGGATGGGCAAGTTGAAAAAATATATCGATATATATCGAATCGATATTTTTTTAGAGTATCGATATTTATTATCTCAAAATTATCGATATATCGAACGTATTTTGCTGAAACTATTACCAAATTAAAAAATTCAGTATACCTTTGTACAAACAGTATGAACAAATTAATTATATGTAATTACATTGTTACTTTTTATTGTTTCATTTTATTTAAAAAAATTAATAAAAACAAAAAAATTTAATCAAAACAAAAAATTCAATTATAACAAAAGCAAAAGGGAAGAATACAAAAAAAACCATAAGAAAAAAAATAAATTACGTAAAATTTAAATGGAAGTAAATAAGTCATGGAAGTACCAACTTTCCTTAAAATTTGAATTGCACCCCAAAAGAACAAATGGTTTTAGTCAAACCAGTAATAATCAGATATGGACATCAGGAGCACTCTCTGTTGTATGTGCACTCCGGACAATCTGCTTCTTGTATCCGGCACTGCTTTTTATAAATGCCAATTATTTTAGATCTTCATATTTGTTTAAAAAAAACATATGATGCATGCAAGGATTCCAATTCTTAAAAAATATATTGTTTGAAAAACGGCTAAAATTTTGAGTTCTTAATGAAGACTGACTTTCAAAAATATCGAATTCGATAGTCGTATTTCAATATCGATACATCGATATATCGGTATTTAAAATATCGGCGATATATATCGATTATATTTTTTTTAAATATCGATATTTTGATATATCGATATTTTTTGCCCATTCCTAGTTTGTTGTTAAATTTGTTTTTTTCCGATTTTGTTTATTGTTTTGGTTTATTGCTGAGTTTTATTTATTAATTGATTTGTTATGTTTATTATTTTCACTGCACGGAAACTTTAATTTTTTCACAATTAGGACAAATTTAACGGACTAAACGTTAAGACATGTGTACACGACAAAAGGCAGTTTAATAAATTTGGCCCCTGCACCGCGTAGGATGCTCCTGGGCGGGTCAAATGCAATACCAACCCCCCTTTATTTCTTATCTTCCTTATTTGTTTCTTACATAACTACTAGCAATCTCCATTTCTTAAGGGAACTCCCACACAAAATTTTCAATATACAGTGACTCACAGCTTATTTCGTGTGAGAGAATATTTTTCATTTTAGTTGGGAAAAAACATCAAAAATGCAATTTAACAAAAAAAAATTTTTTGCATTTTATTCTTTGTTCACTTCTTCGTATAAAAAGACAAAAACAACATCAAAAAATGTTATCACAGAATAAAAAATATTGCAACAACCAAACCACTTGCAAAGTTGACATCACAGCTTATTTCGTGTGTTGGAATTAACCGTTATTTGAGAGTAATATATTACTTCAATTGACTTGTAATATGTTTTGTACCTGCTTAATATGCTTTTAGAAATTATTTCAGTTATTATTTTGGTGGCTATCAGGATGGGTCGACGCACTTCAATTGAAATGCGTGAACTCGTGATTAAGCACTTTAAAGATGGAAAAACCCAAAAGAAAATCGCTGAAATTCTGGATTTGAGCCCTTCAACAGTCCAATACATTATACAGCGCTTCATACGCGAGAATCGCATTGCAGATTTGGGCAGAAATGCTCCTAATAAGATCTTTAATGAACCTGATGAAAGATGGATTATAAGAAAAGTAAAGCAGGATCCACGAATAAGCGCACCCTATTTAGCTTCGGAAGCGGAAAAGTACCTTGGAAAAAGGAGCAACCCTGAAACCATCCGTAGAATTCTTCGGAGCAATGATTTTCACGGTCGAACGGCTCGAAATAAGCCTTTTATAAGCGCAAAAAATAAAAAGGTTAGAATACAGTTTGCAACGGAGTACCTTGGAAAGCCAGACTCATTTTGGGATACCGTTATTTTCTCTGATGAGAGTAAATATAACTTATTCGGGTCCGATGGAAAGGTTTGCGTGTGGAGGAAGCCAAATACGGAGCTCCAAACTAAAAATTTACGTGGTACTGTGAAGCATGGCGGTGGTCATGTAATGGTTTGGGGTTGCATGTCGGCATCTGGAGTTGGAAGTTTGCACTTTATTGAAGGGATTATGGACAGATTTCAATACCTAAATATTTTGAAGGCAAATTTACTTCAGAGTGCGGAAAAATTGGGCATAAGAGAGAATTTCAGCTTCTATCAAGACAACGACCCAAAGCACAAGTCAGGTATAGTCAAAACATGGTTGATTTGGAATTGTCCACATGTGCTCCAAACGCCACCCCAATCACCAGACATAAATGTAATTGAAAATTTGTGGCATTTGCTTGAAACAAAAATCAGACTTTATAACATATCCAACGTAAACGACCTTAAAGAGGCCCTTAAAAATGAATGGTGTAAGATTTCCCCAGATTATACAAAAAAATTGATTTCTTCGATGAACTCTCGTTTAAGAAGTGTGTTAAAGCAAAAAGGTTACCCCACCAAATATTAATTAACCTTATTTTTAATTTTTAGATAAGAATTGTGTTTAGTTTAGTACATACACGAAATAAGCTGTGACCTTGATTTTGTATGAAATTTTGTTTTTGTTATATTATTTTTTTTAAAAATTTTTTAAATATTGTTTTTTTGTCTTTTTACACGAAGAAGTCAACAAAGAATAAAATGCATAAAAATTTTTTTGTTAAATTGCATTTTTGTTGTTTTTTCCCCAATAGGAAGTAAAAATATTGTCTCACACGAAATAAGCTGTGATTCACCGTATGCTACAAATATATTTAAGAAAAAGTCCCATAACTGACTTTTATAATCAAAACTTAATAGTTTTAAATCCTGCGGATAAGTTTAATTTTCATCATGTTGATGATAATGATGTAATAATGGCCTTCCATGCAATCAAGTCTAATTCAATTGGTTTGGATGGTGTAGATCCCAAATTTATAAGGATAATACTGCCATGGATAGTTCCATACTTAACGCACTTATTTAATACTATTTTCATGACCAGCACTTTTCCAATAACATGGAAACATGCTAAAATTATTCCAGTCCCTAAAAAGGGAAATGATTACCGCCCTATTGCTATTCTACCTTACTTTTCCAAGGTCTTCGAACACTTAATGCATAAACGAATATACATGTATGTGAATGTCAAAAATTTGTTAACGGATCGTCAATCAGGTTTCAGAACACGACGAAGCTGTATTACAGCTTTGGTTGATGTAGTAGAAGAAGTAAGGAGTAACTTAGATGATTGCAAATTAGCGTTATTGGTACTTCTAGACCACTCAAAGGCATTTGACACCGTCGATCATTCTACCCTCTGTATGAAACTTTTGAATCAATTTGGCTTCTCTTCACTTGCAGCTAAATTGATTCAATCTTACCTTTCAGACCGAAGCCAGTCAGTTGTTAATAATGGACTTACTTCTCGCTCTCTACCCGTCCCCAGAGGTGTCCCACAGGGGTCAATTCTTGGTCCACTATTATATAGTCTATATGCTAACGATCTACCGAAACTACTTCGTTTTTGTAATATACAAATGTATCCTGATGATGTTCAGTTATACCTTAGCAGTACCAAGGAATTAATCGTCACCAAGCTAAATGAATTGAATTCTGACTTAAACAATATTTTTGTGTGGGCCTCTGCAAATGGTTTGAAAATAAATCCAAACAAGTCAATATTCTTGGCGATTTCTAGAAATAACACAAGAATGGAAATGGAATTTTATGTTTCAATTGGACAATCGAGAATTGAACTTGCAAATACCGCAAGAAATTTAGGTGTAATTTTTAACAAAACTTTAACTTGGTCTGACCATCTTAATCAGGTATGTGGTAAAATATACGGTATGTTACATTCGGTATGTTTTCGGTTTAAAAAGATTTGACAGAGTATCGGAATTCTCTAGTAGATTTATGGATTTATCTTTCAATAACCAAATAAAAATGAAATGTCTCATTTTTCTACACAAAATCATAATTACAAAAGAACCTGAATACCTTTTTAATCGAATACGATTTGCTAGATCTCGTAGAGGAAGATATATTATTCAATTTCGGCATCGAAGCCATGCATCTGAATGCCAATTTTTTGTTTTTAGCATACGTCTCTGGAAACAACTCCCAAGTCATATCCAAAACACAAACAACGCAATAAATTTTAAGAAAATGCTTATTGATTTCCTAACGTAATTTTAAATCAATAAGGGTCCTCATGATGTCGCTTAAAATTGCCATTTGTGCAAATGCGCAAACTTACGAGTCTTGTTTCATGAAGCCCCCTTTTTTTACTTTTGTGTAATTTTAAACAATTAATGTCAGTTTGTAAGAAACGTCAATACAAAAATAAATTAAAAATTAAAATTCAAAAATATAAAAATTTGTGTTTAAATTTGTGATTAATATGTATGAGAAATTTGCTTTTAAAAATGCTCAAAGAAAGCCAAAAGACCAATTTACTGAAATTATTGCTAGAATTTATTGTTTGTGATTTATAGACACTTGGATTTTTCATTGAAAACGACGTTAAAATCATTAAAAGATCTGTTTGTATACATAAATGCACAATTGAACAGCGCAAGTTTACGAGACAAAATTGTTGGGCAAATTTACCAAGTTTGTGTAAATGAATTCTCATACAATTTTTGACAGTTCATTTACGAGGGCGTAAAAATGCACAGTTTGCACAGATTACGAGACTTATAAACGATATCATGAGGACCCATATTGTTTTTATTTCAATAAGTTAAATATATTTGTGTTAATTGTTACTACACACATATACTTTTATTATTATTATTATTTTTTTTTTTCAACATAAATTTCTCTTTGATTTTTATGTATTTTTTCTGTTTTCTAAAAATTAATGTATTTTTCCCCCAAAATTTTGTAAAACTTTTGACATTTTATATTATTATTTTACATCTCTGATTCTAATACTGTAATTTATAATATATACTTATCTTGTTGTATTAGAAAATCGATATTAAATAAATAAATAAATAAACTGCCTAGCAGTCGCCCCAAGGAGGATCAAATGTATGACCGACCTCCATTAGTTTTTGTTCCTTAATATATTCTCAAAATATTGATATATCATACTATAAAGGTCGATTCACCCATAAGTTCCGAACAATTTTTTTGTCCGGAGAATAATTTTTTTTGAGAGTGTTCTGCAGAACGATTCACCCATTTCGGAAAATATGTCCGGACAAACAAAGCTACCATATGGTTTACAGATGTAAACGATTATACAAAGTGGCAGCGCAGTTAGCAATTAATTAATTTTTTTTTAATAAAAGTGTGTTAAAGAAAATGGACGAAATGCAATGCAATTTTTAATTGCAAAGGGGTCTCAAACTCAAAGAATGGTTGAATGATAACGAAATAAAATTCAGGTGTAGATTTTATGCCTCAAGCTCACCTTCTTTTCCTCGAGGAGGTTTATATTTAGATATATGTATAGCTGACTGTAGATTGCATATTCAAACGGAAAATAATACATTGAACTGTCTTCAAACTTTAGATTATGACAGCGATCATATACAAATTAATGCCTATATGAACAATGAAAAAATTAACTTTACTTTCCTGGGAGAACCCCAAATCATTAAATACAACTATAAAATGACAAACTGGAAAAAATTTAAGAACCGGATTGATAGAAAATTAAATGATAATTTACAAATAGATACACCACCTGGATAACTATCTTGCCGCGATGTGGTGGCTTAAATGCCGGCTGTAGTGTATGCCTTGCAACTTGAATCGGTAAATTCTAGCCGGAACAAGTTGGAAGGCATATGCTTTAAGGCCAGTATGACCAAGGGTTATCCATCCATCCATCCCCCTATCCCTTTACCTAAACTCCTTTATATTTCCCCTTTATTTCCCATATCCCCCACTTTTAAGGTCAAGGTGGTTGACAGCAGTGCCGAGGGCCTGAATGGCTAGTTAGTGGTTAAAGAAACTGGTCGCGAACAGCTTCCCTCTGACGCCGATGGCAAGGGTCAGTTGTAACTCTAGCCTAGTCCGTGCAAGCCGTCACTGCGCGAGACGGTCCTTTTTTATACGGCTTACTCGTGGGACCAAAAATCTGGATAAACTTAATAAAAACGAAAAGGACGTGACTCTAGGAGTCGATGCAGGGGATGTCTCTGGCAACTCGGCAGTTTCGGTGTCAGATCCAGACGCCGATTGGCTGAGTATTCACAGGGATATTCTGCTGCAGGAGGGTCAGTTACTGACAGAACTGACAGAGACGGACGGGATGGACCCCCCGGTCGGGTCCCCGCCTCGAACAGGGGTCTCTGAAAGACTCGATGATCTTGCTCTGGGATCTGATGATGAGCACGAAATAACAATGATTTCGGCTCATGATCGGGACCATAGGGCTGGGTCATCGGCTCTGGAGGCCTCACTCGAGATATTGAACGGTACAGCGGGTGCCTCCAAACCTATTGTTCGGCAGGATGCGACAGTACAGGTCACATCAGAAAGCCGAACGAGTTATGAAAAAGCCAAGAGTGGTGTAAGAGCCTCCTTAGCCTTTCTAGATAAGATAGCTAAGAAGAGCTCCTCACTACACGATGGGCGGGATAGGCACTTGTTGAGGAAGCACCGGAAGAACGTAGCTAGATTCGAATGAATCCACGGTTCTGTCGGTGATATCCTAGGCATTCCCTATCCTGCGGGATACACAACAAGGGCTGCTGAGGGCTCAAATGTTGTCAGCAAAGACAACGAACCTTCAGCAACCCCTGCTGATGTGTCCTCGGAAAATGTAACAAAAAAACAAAAGGAGGGTTATGATTCAACACCTGGTCCTCTTAACCCTGACAGTACGGTCACAGTTAAGGGAACTAAGCCTGTTGACGAATTACCCACGACTAGTCGCGCGATGAGGACTGGCAAAGTCTTGATAATCTCCGACAGACTCCCCCAAAAGGGAGTCACAAAAGGGGTTACTGAGACAAACCAGTCAACATCTGCAGGGAAATCCGGTGATCGCCGACAAAGCTCTGCTAAGGCCCCCAATAAGGGAGTATTTAAGAGAGTTAGGTCTGGTGATGACCAGAAATCCCCAGCGGCTAAGAGGAAGGATCCCCGAAAGGAGATCATTAGGAGGACTGGCTCCAGAGAGGACCAACCCTCCACATCAAAGAAGCTAATGGATTCGTCGGGTAAGGACGGTATTCTAGCGGCTGTCATTGATCGTATGGATCCCGATGGTAGGATCAGTGTCGAGAAATGGCAGATGCTAGAAGACAAACTACTAGACGAAATCTTTAGCGTTAAGGGAAGGCCGGACGAAGTATCGTTCAAAGGGGCTGACTGGGTAAGAGGTGTCAAAACTGTCAGTTACGGCAACCAAAAAACCTTTGAGTTTTTAAAGGCTGCAATCGGCAGGTGTGGCATCACTTGTCCTGAAGCCAGATTGGACGTCATACTCGCGTCTGAGTTGCCATTAAGGCCAGTGGTCACGGTATGGATACCTCCACCTATAAAACCGGTGGAGGTCATACTGGGGTTACTGGCCAACCAGAACAACGGGCTCCTTACAGGACAGTGGAAGATGATAGCTTCACTGGGTTGTAAGGAGAACCAAGGTAGAGACTTCCGGTTCGCAGTAGACCGAGAGTCTCTAGGCAAGCTGAAGTCAATGGGAGGGGTTGCTGTATTCGGGTTAGGGTCTGTTAGATTTAGGTTTCCTAAAGATGATAGACCCTAAGAGGCTGAAAGTGGTGCAGATAAACTTGCACCACTGTGAAGCGGCCTCAACCGAATTAGCAACCCACCTCATTGACAACAACGTGGACGTGGCCTTGATCCAAGAGCCCTGGATTAATAAAAACCGGGTAGTTGGATTAAAGGTCACAGGGTATACCTTGTTCGTATCCCGCTCGGAGGAGAAGGTACGAACATGTATATTGGCAAGAACTGAGCACAAATTTATGTTTTCTCATTCTTTCAGTAACGGAGACCTCACGGTCGTGACAGGGGAGGCCAGGGACAGATCAGTCCTGGCATTAGCATCGGCATACTTGCCATATGAAGCTGTCGATCCACCTGGTGAGAAAGTACGAGAGTTGGTGGAGCACTCAGGCAGAAATGGCTTGAGACTGGTACTGGGATGTGACGCCAATGCACACCACACCCTATGGGGTAGTGCCGACATCAACAAAAGAGGTGAGTCTATGTTTGATTTTATTATTGCCAGCAATCTTTTGATCTGTAACAGGGGAAATACGCCGACGTTCAGAACTAGGGATAGGGAGGCAGTGATAGATATAACATTGACGAACTGTAGGGAATTAGTAGAGGACTGGAAGGTGGCTTTGGACTTCTCCTTTTCTGACCATAGTCGTCTGTCCTTTAGGCTAGTGTTTGAGAGGTCGAAAAGGTGTCCCTATAGGAATCCGAGGAGAACGGATTGGGATTCTTTTTCGGGTCTGGTGCAGAGTAACCTCAGAGTTACTCCGAATTGGGGGTCGACTCCGACCGGTGTGGAGCGGCTGGTGGGCATGTTCACGGGGGTGCTAACCAGTAGCTATGAGCGATCCTGTCCGCTGAATTTTCCGGGCAGACGTACACAGCCAAGATGGTGGACAGATGAGTTGAGGACTCTAAGGTCCACTGTCAGAGGGCTGTTCAATAGAGCGAAGTACACGCGTAGGGAAGAGGATTGGAGTAACTTTAGATTGAGTTACAGGAAGTATAAGAGGGATATAAGAAGGGCGAAAAGGGACTCGTGGATCAGGTTTAGCGAGTCAGTTGAGTCTGTCAATGAGATGTCTAGGTTCAGGAGAATTTTATCCAAGGACCCAGTAGTCCCTGGATATATTCAGAGACCGGACAACTCATGGACAGAATCGGGCTCTGAATCTCTCTGTCTGCTTATGGAGACTCACTTTCCGGGGTGTGTGGACCCTGGGCTGGGGGAACGTGGTGCGGGTGGAGACCCCTTTCCTGGGTTGGGCTCAGGCAGTGAGGAAATTGGAACGGTGGGGGATATGATCACCTTGGATAGGGTAAGATGGGCGGTAAATACCTTTGGGTCCTACAAATCGGCGGGACCAGATGGTATCTTTCCGGCGATGCTACAGAATATCGGGAAATCATCGCTCCTATTGTTGGTGGAACTGTTTAGGGTATGTGTGCTGAATGGGTACATTCCTAGAGGGTGGAGAGAGGTCAGGGTAGTTTTTATACCCAAGGCGGGTAAAACCGGTCACTCTAAACCCAAGGACTTTAGACCAATCAGCTTATCGTCTTTTCTTCTGAAGACGCTGGAAAGACTGATTGATCTATATCTGAGGACGAAGATTGACGCCGGCATCATCAGCGGCGCTCAACACGCCTATCTTAAAGGTAGATCAGTTGAGAGTGCGCTTCATGATGTGGTGGGTTATGTGGAGCGAGGATTGCGAAACAAGGAATACACCTTGGCGGCATTCCTGGATATAGAGGGCGCCTTTAACAATTTGAGGATAGAGGCTATTAGGCAGGCACTGGTTGATCTGGGGGTTCCGCTGTTCCTGGTCGAATGGATAACTAGGATGCTTGATAGTAGGGTTATTCACTCGGACTGGGGAAGGGAACGCGTGAAGAGACTGGTGACTAGGGGGACCCCACAGGGGGGAGTTCTCTCTCCCTTATTGTGGCTCTTGACCGTCAATGTCGTTCTGAGACTTTTTGACAGAATGGGTCGGAAAGTCGTGGCCTACGCGGATGATGTAGTTTTATTGGTGTCGGGCAAGTTTCTGCCGACAATAAGCGAAGTCATGCAAGGGGCGCTGGGCGAACTGTCGGCATGGGCGAGCAATAAGGGACTGGGAGTTAATCCGGAGAAGACGGAGCTTGTTCTTTTTACTAGGAGGTACAAGGTGGAGAATTTTAGGCTACCGGTACTGGGAGGTGTGGAGCTTGGACTATCGGATAGTGCTAAGTATCTGGGAGTTTTTCTGGACAGCAAGCTGTCTTGGGGAAGGAATGCTCAGGAGAGACTAAAGAGGGGTCTCAATGCCTACTATGCTTGCAGATCATCAATAGGTAAGAGTTGGGGACTCCGGCCGTCAGTAGTGGGATGGCTGTACACTTCGGTGGTTAGACCCATTCTTACGTATGGATGCTGTGTTTGGTGGGAGTCATTGAGATTGGCTAGTCGAAGGAACCTTTTGTCTAAGGCTCAGAGGTGTGCTTCAATTGGCATGACAGGTGCCATGAGAAGTACTCCTCAGGCGGCCCTGGATGTCATTCTACATCTTCTGCCTATTGAGCAGTATGTGATGGGAATGGCAGCCAGGAGCCTTCTTAGGCTGAGGGAGTTAGGATTGATGGGAAATGTCACTCAGGGTCACGCACGGATCCTTGGTGAGATTGAGGCTGGGGGCTACTGCCTGGGATTGCCCGGCTCTACTGATTACGTGAGCACCAGGGTGGATTTTGGGCGGGTGCCGGAGGTAATAATGCCTACTAGGGAGAGCTGGTCGGGTAGGAGCAGATTATTTGATGGATTTGCTATATTCACTGATGGCTCGAAGATGAGGGGCACGGGTGCGGGGGTCTACATCGAGGATCTGAACATCAGAATGTCATATAGGCTTCCCGACGACTGCAGTGTTTTTCAGGCGGAGGTTCTTGGGGTCTTGAGGGCCGTGGGACTGATGAGGGACAACATTGATAGGGGCTCGGAGTTCACTGTATATGTGGACAGCCAGGCAGCTCTTATGGCTGTGAGGGGCTGTTATGTGAAATCCAGGCTGGTTGATGATTGTAGGAGGGCTCTAGGGGGAGCCTTAGGGGAATATGCGTTGAGGCTATGCTGGGTGCCTGGTCACTCCAACATAATCGGCAATGAGGTGGCTGATGAGTTGGCGAGACAGGGCTCGGAGATGGATGATCCTGACCGGGTGGAGGCAGTTAGGCCTCCAATTGGCTTCCTTTTTGGAAGGATCACGGAATGGATTCTGGATGCGACCAACCGGGCCTGGGTGAGCCGAATGGACTGCCGTGTATCAAGGACACTGTGGCCGGTACTTAGGAGGTCCGATTCGAAATCGCTGCTGGGCAAGAGTAGGGTCTGTGTCAGGACCTTGATAGGGATTATCACGGGCCACTGTATGATAGGCAGGATGGCGGTGAGAATGGGATCCGACTTATTGGATGTGTGCGGGTTGTGTGAGGACCCGGAGGAGCTGGAGACGGTTGAGCATATTCTGTGCCACTGTCCCAGGCTCCAGAATAGCAGGCTGAGGTGGCTGGGCAGTAGATTCCTGGGCGAATTAGGGGACGTCTCGGGGTGTGGACTCGAGGGTCTTATAGGATTCGTAATGGGGATGACCTGGCTGCGCGAGAGGAGACGGGGCGCTGTCCGCGTGTAGTGGGAATTTTGGTTTGGTCTTTGCTTCATTTCTATATCTATTTTCTTATTCTCGGGCTGTCATTCTCTTTTTCATCTACCTTTTCCTTTTCACCTTATCTATCCTAATTAAGGCATCGCAATGGACCATATTGGTCTCTGGGTGAAGGTGTGGAGGAAACTTCACACCAGCCTTTCTACCTACCTACCTACCTACCTACAAATCGAAATCTAACAAACTTAGAAATCGATGCACACATTAGTAGATTAAACAATGTAATTATTGAAACAATTGAGGAGTTGGCACCTAGGTATAAAAACGAGAGTGTTTTTTCTAAGATAGAAAATAAAATTATAAAAAAATTATATTGCGAAAAAAGTAAGATTGTTACAATAATAAAAAGACACAATCGATTGGAACATACTCTATCAGAGGAATCACTCAATATTTTAAAGGTAAAATTAAAAATGATAAAAAAACTTATTAATGACAACTTTACAATAGCTCTCAATAAAAGTGTTAGAAATAAGTTAACTAATTTAGATCCAAAGGATGCTAAGCACATGTTTGCTCAAATAAAAAAGAATTTTAGGAAAGTTAAGCCATTAATTCTTCAAAACATCAAGATACCGGAAAATTACAGATTTATTTTTGACAACTTAGGAATAGACCCAAATATCTTAGAAAGGGATAACTTAAATAATTTTATCGTAGAGGATCAAGACCAAATGCTTGACACTATCGGGTCTTTCTTTGAGGCGGTGCACGCTTATAAAGAAAGTAACCCAGCAAACAATTTACAAATGCAGGTTAATTATTCCTTTAATCGATTTTTAGACTCTAAAGCTATTTTTGAAAACAATCAAACTACTAGAACGAATTTTAACGATAGCAAAACATCCAATGGCTTAAGCGAAACACAGTCCGAAAATTATTTTATAACAAGGGACAGAATAATGTACATTTTTTCAAATCTAAGAGGAAAATTATCTTCCGGTATAGATGAAATACCAAATATTGTATTAAAAAATTTTCCAGAGCTATTGATTTTAGGTTACTGTAGTTTATTTAATAATATGCTCAACAACTCGTATTTCCCCAATCAATGGAAAAAAGCAAAAGTGGTTATTTTACCAAAAAAAAGCAAAGATTTATGTAATCCAAAAAATTTTCGTGCAATAAGTCTACTCCCTAACATAAGCAAAGTTTTTGAAATGTGCATTAATAACAATATAATTAATTTTTGTAAAGATAATACCTTAATCTCAGAAAAACAGTTTGGATTTAAACACAAGCATTCGTCCATTGATGCAATACATTTACTTACATCCAATATCAATTGGAATTGGAACAAGAATTTATGTACAGGAGCATGTCTTATTCATATAGAAAAGGCGTTTGACACCATTTGGATACCAGGCTTAATATTTAAATTAATTAACTATAAATTTCCACTACATCAAATAATACTAATTTATAATATGATTAGAGATAAAACTTTTTTAATACCACATCAAAAGCAAAAAAACGTTTAAAATGATCAATGATCTACAGCAGGGAACTGTTAATTCACCTATTTTATTTAATTTATCAAATAGATAATATTATTTCGTTTGCAGATGATATATGTAGTTATATATCACTCTAATAATACAATTGAAAAAATCAATTGTAACCTACAAAAATCATTTAATATCATAGAAACATATACTTTGGATTGGAACATGAAACTAAATGCGGAGAAAAGTGAAACAATTTAAAAAAAAATTCTTTGATATCTGTAAAAGGGTCCCTTTTGCTTTCTTTAAAAAGACGGACCTAAATGCAGAAATTATAAAGAAAAAAAAAATAGCCAAAAAAATTTGTTGGTATTTTGCTTGTAAAAATATTTTGGTTTCTGTACCAATCGCGTCACTTGGTTTTTTCTTTCTTTGAAAACACTTTTCTTAAGTAAGTAGAAATATTTAAAAAACAAGTAAAAAATCTTGTTTTGCTACAATTTATGTGTAAATAACCTCTACACATAAAAGCAAATGTGACAGTAGGTAAAATGTTTGGGTAAGAAGATGTGTTTTATTGATGTATTAATGAAACTTTATTGTTTCGCACTATTTTTATTGCTTAAAAAAAAATTCTGGGGGCAAAACGCAAGAATTTGGAAGTTGTTTTTAATACACTTTTATAAAATTCTGTTTAATAAAGAAATATTTTTATAATATTTGTCACAAAATTTTTTTATCAGGGAATTGTTATTAAAGAACGACGTTTAAAATTCTTGTGTTTTGAGTCTTCGATTTCTAGAACACCCCTGATAATTTCCTGTTATCACATAAAACAGTTCTATAAATGAAAAACACTCTTTTAACATCGCAAGATGTAACTGGAGCATATTTGAACACTAAAAGTTCAGATGGAGAAAGGTTGTCAATAAATTCATCCGTCTCACTTTCATTAAAACAAAATTGTGAGAAAATCGATTAAAACACTTTTTTTAAATTGAAATGCCAAGCCATATAGATTTTTCAGGAGTATTGAATAATTTACCACATGTATTACGATCTAAAACGTTTTTTAAACTTTTCAACAAAATCTTTTTTACTGACATCTTGTATTATTTTCTTTAGCACTATCAATTAAGCCAAAGCTTTCATTCATAGAAATCCCTTTCGTTTGTAACTTCAAGAGGCTTCAGCAGATGCATTGAAAGTACTTTTTGCGTCCGATTTTTGCATTATTCAGTTAGCATATCGAATATATTCTGCCTCATATTCGCTAAGGTTTTTTTAATTTTTTTTTCTATGTTGCAAAAAGGTATTCTTTAGCAAGCTGGACCAAAAAGCATGGCATATGCCATAAAAAACTTGCCCTACTCGACAGTAATGCTACGAGAGAGAAGTCATTTCCTACCAGTCGTCTAAAAAAAGCATGGCTCAGATCAACAATGACAGAAGAAAGACTGTACTTTCTAAATTTGCCTCACGAGGAAATCATAAATTGCTTATTTAAAAAAATTAATTTATATTGAACTACTCTTATATTTCATTTAACCTTATTGTTGAGTTTTTTTTAATAAATATACACATATTAATTTTAATAAACTTTTAAAAACAAATTTTTTCCATTTTTGTATCAAAAAAAATTTTCCCCCCCCTAAGGCTCGAGCTGGATCCGCGCCTGAGTCGTGTATACAGCTACTGAATTATTTTGAAGACGACAGCTACAATTGAAAAATTAAAAACAGCTGTTTTTTTTTATTGTGTATTTATATTTCAGTGGCCACTATCATTCTTTTAAACTTTTATGAAATGGAAAAACAATCATAATTCAAGACTCGTAACAAACTTAATTTAAGCCAATAAATATATAAATACTTATTATAATACATTTTATAGCGTAAAAACTAATGAATTTATTAAAAATATTATTTTGTTTTTTGGAACTAATAAACAATATAATTTTAACAGCAGATTAAATAAAAAAAATATACTGCTTTTAAAATAAAAATTTTGTTCCGTCATCGCACGTCATAAAAGTTTCAGAACACGTTGGGTACGTACGTAAATATATACATATGTAAAAGCTATGCATCACTGCTGCAGTAATGCAAAATGTTTTTGCTGATGCGTGGTTACCAGTTGCAGTTGTAATGCTAAAGACCCAACCATAATATGCATAGCCTTGCTTTACCTACTGTCAAATTTTAACAAAAAGTCTCTCAATTGTACTTTAAAAAAAATAAAATAAAAAAACATTTGATTCCGTACAGAATGTGCAATTAGATTCGCACCTTGCTTAAGCAAATGACAGTTTCATTAAATTTAGCAAAAAGTTTCCTTAATTTCAATATGGTTTGCCTTATTTAAGCACATTATGGTTGGCCCTTAATACATTTTTACTGCACAACAGCTGTGCAAAGTTTGAAATTTTGAACACGAGCTAAATTTCAAGAGTTTAATAGGCAAACATAAAATAGTAATAAAAATGTTATCAACAATAACGATGACAAATTCTATGGAAAATATTGAAACAAGTGATCGTGTCCAACCGTCGAATCCGCTTTATTAGTTTCTTTTGTATAAATATTAAATAAAGTATGTTTTCTAAAATCAAATAGTTGGTGGAGTGTTATTCTTTAACAAATTCACTGTAAAAGAGAACCCTGGATAACCGGCGAGTTATACCCCTGCAGAAGGTTCGTTACACACCTATAGAGGCTTATATATATATATGTATATACGAAAACCTGGGAGTGATGAATCGAAAAACTTGATCGGTTATTTCCACGTCAAGTTACAGAGGATTCAATTTCTGAATTTAGCAATGTCGAGCCGCGTAAAGCAAATACTAATGCTGCCTGATAAGTATTTATAATTATTTTTATATTTTATCATTATTTTATAAAATCTTTGTACTGCCCAATCTTGTATTATTTATATTTTTGTATAACATTTCTAAATTTTATACTTTTATTTATATTCAATATCTTGTGCTCAATTTAAAACAACATATCGCTCATTTGCTGCAAGACCGGCATAAATCCAAAAATACAATTTTGGAGTTAGTAATGCAGAATTGTTCGCTATGTTTGTCTTTATATTGTGTATAAAATTCATCTTTATATCTTTTATACTTTCCCCATTTGAAAAGAATGTATCGTTATTTTTCCTAAGTGATTAGAGCAAATCAAAAACTTTAAACGCGTTTATCTCGAAATGGATTTCTTGACTTATGCCGGTCTTGCAGCAAATGAGCGATATGTACCTCTATATATGTAAGTGCTGGCATTGCTTTTTTATGATAGTACAATCCAATAGTAATTTGGGAGCTGGTTCCAGAGAAAGTTTATTTAATATGATCAGAATCTTATCAAAGAGAATGTCTGGACTTGAAATTTGCCATTTGAACGCGCAAAGTTTTAATAATAAAATGAACGAGTTCGGTTTTATATTCGAAGATTCTAATATTGATGTTGTATGCATCTCAGAAACTTGGTGCTTAAAAGATATTCAAGACAAGGTTTACAATCTACATACGTGGATATGGGCATTTCCAGCGAAAAGTCTACTTTTGGTCACGTAACGCCAGAAGTATTATAAATTGTTTTTCAAAAAATGTTATATGTATCGTTTACTTTTTTATATTTTGGTGTAAAGCGCAACTGGCTTGACTGACAGGGATAACGACTGAACAACATGGTCCGAAAATACAACTTTATTTGCAATCTGGCGTTACATTAAAAAAAGTTGACTTTTCGCTGAAAATGCCCATATTAACCTTAAAACGAGCAAGGATTTAAAAATTTTATAGCTTAAAAAATAAATCTGAATTAGTCCAAAGTTTACTAAAAAAGGTCTTATACAAAACATCTTGCTCAATTCGCAGTATTATTTAGTTCTGTAATGCAAGTCAAAACCCACTTCCGTTTTTTGAGCGTCACGCCAGCGCAGATTTTTGCTTATATCTGCAAATCCTTAGCGTCGATTACTGTAATTTTTTTTCTGAATATAGAGCTACTTCATTACTTTGTATATATAAAAATCCTTTTTACAAATTTGACTTCGTCATTTAATTTTTTTACATTTTGTGGTACAAATATCACGACACGTCAAAATGGAAATGCCCATATAAGATATTTCGTGCAGATAGAAGCACATTTTTTTTTTCAATATTATTTATTGAATCTTCATACATTAAATATGAACTAACAAAAATTAATCAAATCTTAACCTAATACTTTATTTTATGTCCTGCCAGTGCCAGGTAAAAATTTTCTTTATCACGGGTTCTGTTCACATATGTAAGTGTTTATCGCTCATCCTAATGGGTAAGTGCTGCAGTGTCTCTTCTTCTTAAGCGAGTGTGGCCGCTATCATATAAAATATTTCGAGCTAGTGGGTTAGGATGCAGTTCGAGCCTTTTTAAGTATTTTACTGCGTATTTCGTAATCATAGTTTTTACTAAAGGAACATTAAGATCCTGGTGAATATTTGAATTTTACCAAGGGGCAGCTGTGATTTTCCACGTTAATCGCCGATCCAGAAGTAAACCGAGATATTTTACATGCGAATGTTGAGGAATTATTTGATTATTGATTGTTATAGGGGGGCAAGATTCCCGGCGCAAGGTGAATGTTATATGTACGCATTTTTGCTCATTTACCATTATCCTCCATTGTCTCAGCCATATTTCTAGTTGAGTTATATGATCCTGTAAATAACGAGATGCTTCATAACGGTTTTCGTGGACGCTTAGAAGAGCTGTATCGTCTGCAAATGTTGAAGTTTGTGTGTAGTTGCTCGTTGGCATGTTCCTTCTTTTATAATAAATTGACGACCGACTAAGTAGCTTTCTTGCAGCTTGTGAGTGTTTGCTGGAAAATTTTGCTTCAATTTATGTAATAAGCCTTCATGCCAGACTTTATTAAAAGCTTGAGAAACATCGATGAAAAGAGCGGAACAATATTTCTTTCTTCAAAGGCTTTTCTTATGGCGTTTACTATACGATAGGTTTGTTCAATTGTGCTGTGTTCTCTTCTAAAGCCGAATTGGTGGTTAGGTATACATCTATTTTCACTTAAAATTGGAGTTAATTTTGACACTAACAGCCACTCAAACAGCTTTGATATATTAGAAAGTAAGCTTATAGGCCTATATGACTCAACTTTTGTGTGATCCTTTCCTGGTTTAGGTATCATGGTGACTAAGGAAACCTTCCATTTTTGAGGATAGTATTGAAGACGTAAGATAGCATTGAAAATTAAAAGAATAATTTTCTTTGCTGTGCTGGGTAGCTCCAAAAGCATTTTGTTGCTGATCTTATCAAAACCAGGGGCTTTTTGGGGTTTAATTCACAAACAGCCTTTTCGATTTCTCTTATCTCAAATCTTAGGGGAACAGCCGCTCTAGCAGGAACAGGTGGTAACTCGACCGCAGTATCGTGAGATATATTTGGGGTAAATACGTTTTTTAAGTGATTAACAAACAGATTTCCCTTTTCGTTATCATTTCTTCCCCAACTTCCGTTCAAGTTTCTTAATGGTGGCTTAGAGGCGACTGGCCTTTTTAGATTTTTAGCTGCACGCCATAATGAGTAGTCTGATTGCGGAGTTGCATCAAGTTCCTTAAGATATTTTTGCAGAGAAGCCGTTTTTTGAGTCTGTAGTAACTTTCTAAGCCTTTTTGTACAATCTTTTAATAAACTCTTTAGTTGAGGGGATCTGTGCAATTGCCACTCTCTTCGAGCTCTTCTTTTTTTAGACAGGAAACGCTCAAAATCTGTGGAATAAATTTTAATTTTTTTAGTTTTTTCTTGGGGTAATACTGGAATGTTGCACAGCTAGCTTCAGAAAACTGTCAAAATTAAGAATAGCGCGATCTACGTATTCCGGTGTACTAAGCAGAATATTTTCTGTGCAATGGGTGCTGAGAATTTTTTTATATTTTAGCCAATTGATTTGTGTAGCTGGCGTCGCTAAGTAACCAGTTGGAGATACAATTCTATTGGGGTTCATTAAAGTAACAATTGTTGGTGTGTGGTCGGAAGATAATTCTAAGAAAGCTTCAACATAAATCGTTTCTAAGGGAATGTTTTTAACCACGCCAAAATCGATGACATCTGGTATTTTTTGCTGATCAGTAGGCCAATATGTTGGTTGTCCGCTCGCTATCACATTCAAATCCATTTTAGAAATAGTATTAAATAGAACACGACCCTTTGGTGTTATAAGTCGGGACCCCCAGAAGGTATGTTTAGCGTTATAAACGCCAGCGGCCAGGAAACAAGGTCCTAATGATTTAAAATAATTATAATATTGGCCTTCTGATATTGAATATCTAGGTGGGGAGTATAACGATGAGATTACTACGTTTCTATTTAATTCTTCAACGCAAATGTTTGTTGGTTGAAGATAATCTTCACGATGATCACCCATGAGGAAGTGTTTGACTCTGGTTTTTATTAAAATGGCAGAACCTCCACAAGCTCTATCTCGATTTCTTGAGGTCAAATGAGTTTCAGAAACCATCATGACATCAATTTGTTTATTTTTAAGAAAGTATTCTAATTCATTTTTATGTTGGCGGATGCCGTTTGCGTTCCAAAAACAAATTTTTAAACAGTTCATGGTTTGTTAAGTACTGCTTGCAATAACATCGATTGCATTCTAAGAATCTCCTGCATCATATTACCCATTGTGTTTGTAAAATTATTTACTGTTTGCACTAATGTTTCCATGGTTTTTTCTAAACGACTTAAATAAGAATCTGGAGTTTCATCATTACCTGGCGAGGCACCTTGCATTGGCACATGGTTTGATTTTAGGACGTTAGCGTAAGAGGTTCTGTTATTACCAGGCTGGGGGGCTTGAATTGCAGTTGTGTTTACTTGATTTGGTACCTGCATTTGAGGGGGATTAGTTTTCGGTCCAGCCGACTGCTTGACGATAGCATATACAGGGCATCCTCTATAATTGGCAGTGTGATTGCCGCCACAGTTGCTACATTTTTTTACATTGGGGTCATTTTTAGACTTATCGCACTGGACTGTACCATGTAATTCACCGCATACTACGCAAACAGGGGGTAAATAGCAGTATGCCTATTTCTTTTGTGCGGCTCCTCCATAGTTATTCTTCTGTAAAGAATATATTTTAAATTATAAATAGGATGCGTTTCATTTTTTTCAAGCTTAACGTCGCCAGGTTCTAACTCCACTCGAAATAATGGTTGGGGATTTTTTCCCTATTTTTAATATTTGTAACGTTTTTTTATTTTAAAGCCTTTCTCTTCCAAAAAGGTTTTAATTTCTTCAGGGTCCACGCACGAGTCTATGCTCTTGATCACTACCTGAAGACCTTTGCTGCTCTTCAGTTGATATGTATAAAAGCTTTTTTTAAGGGCTTCGAATTTGTTTGTTAGTTTACGAAAATCATTCTCATGATTAACCTGTATTTTTGTCTCGTTTATATTACCACGCTTGATTGCCGCTACGTAACACGAATTTTAACCTATTACCGAGATCACGTTCTTTATTAACTCACTTGAGTTTTGTTCCCTAAGATATATCGGGGGTGGCTTAGAAGATTTTATGACGTTTGGTGCTTCAGAGGATTCATCCTCCAGAATTGCAAAACGATTTTGAGAGTTTATTTTATCAAAAGTTGGTACTTTTGAGGCAGAAGCAACTGCTGCATACCAACTTGGACTTCAGGCTTTTGACAACTTTTTACAGGGGGGTTTTCCATTGCATTTGTGTGTAAATTCATGGTATCATTTCCACTAAATTAGTTTTTGACGTCGCGGCAATACTTGCTGGCCTGGCCACACTTGTCAGCAGGTCTAGTTTTAGTTTTTTTAATGAGTCACTATCCACTGTTTGTGTAAATACCGAGCGTGAGAGGGAACGTGTACGAATAATTGGCTTAGCCGTTAGGTAGTTAATATTGTGTTGTTTTGTTTTATTTATTTCAGCATTATTTTCATTTGCATGAACTGTTACATAGCAATTTCTTTCGTTGAGTTTTATTGTTGCCTCATTGTTTTTGCTCATACAAAATATTGTTTTTGTTTTTCACCGTATTCTGTGCTTTTAATATTTTTGTTATTTTTTTCTTTTGTACTTTACAAAATTAAAATGTTTTTGCAAGATTATGTATACATACATAAGTATGTATATACATATGTACATTCATTCACTTATATTTTTTTATTGTTCTTTATATAATTTTTCGTTTTTAATAATTGATCACTTTTATGCTAAATAATTTAATTAAAAATCATTCGCTGAATGTTTATTTTAAATAGAAAATCAAATTATAAATTAATTCAAATTGTATGCGGGTTTAATAATACACGTCCGTATCACAACAAAGCACAAACTGAGATAGAAGCACATATGCTGGTAGTGTTGCCATTTATAAAAAATCTTCAATACAATGTAAAATTAAAAGCGTTATATATAATTAATAACACAAATATAGAACAAGACGATGATGTTAATACTGAAGAAATTAATGATTAAATTGAAAACAATAATAGCATAGAACACTTGTTTTTGGAAATATCCAGCAGAAATCAGAAGCTACTAATAGGAACTATTTATAGACCAAATAATCGTATCAGAATGAAAAGGTGGTTGGAAAGCATATCGACGATAACTATGGGTTACACTGGTGTCATTCTAGTTGGTGACTTCAACATTAATATATTAGAAGACCACAGACGATAAGAGTGCTATCGGACTAAATTTAGTCAACCACTCTTTGCCAACACACTTCTGGACCTTTGTTTTGTAAGTAATCAGGGGTGTAATTAAAGACTATAAATATATGAAGATGTGCCACTGCCATATATTGTACGGCCAGTGCTAAATTTGTCGTATGGCAGTACTACTACTGCCACTATGATTTTTAGAGAACTCTGAGAGTAATAATTATTACTCACAGAGAACTTTCAATTCTCATTTATCAGCGTATATGTGCGTGTACGCGTGTGTGTATGTATGCACATGGCAAATCCAAAAATATAAACAAACTAAAAGAAGTCTAATTTTTTTCGTTGAAAACAGATTTAAGTAAAAATAAAACAAAAAGCTAGTAAAAGAAGTTTTTCATGCAATTTACTTGCAAATAACATACGTAAAAGCAAACTTAACCGACTGTGTAATTGTAGGGTAAGAATATGTGTTTTATTGTTGTACAGATGAAACTATATCGATTTGCTCCGAAATTCAAATGCAGTTATTATCCTAATTTAAAAAATTATAGGAATATAAAAATAATCTATCCTATTTATAAAAACTAAAAAGGTTTGTTAAACAAATGTTCATACATGTTTTATTTTTTTATAAAAAAGGCCGCATAACATTAACTGACTTGTTCATAAAAAATATTTTATGTTTATCACTAGCTCCTTAAACTCACTATTTTGACGAAAATCAAAATAATATTGATTTTCATAAAATTATGAAGTCAGTTTGATGTGTGTGCACGTAGTTTCTTCAAATTTTATTTTTCTTTTGTTTAATTTCAAATTTTCTTTTATTAATACATATATTAAAACATTTTGTTAGTTTTTTATCAATTAAATAATTTTTTTAAATATTTAATTATAATTTAATTAATGTGTTAATTTAATTATTTTTTCCATTGAACAAATATTAAAACTAAATTCATATTTGATTCAATTCAAATTTTAATTGTTTTAAAAAAATGTGTAAATAAATAAATATTTAATAATAATAATTGGGCTATATATTTTTTATATTGGTTATTTTCAAAACATGCGCTCTATTTATCAAATATAATTTTGCAACACTAATGCCCAGTTTTCAGGATTGATATTAAAACACATTTATTTTTAAAATCGATTTAAATACAAAATTCTTTTCTTCACTAAAAACTTAAATCAAACTTAAGTCACCGATGTGGTACACTTAATTTCAACTTAAGTTTCCATTGTAATATTTTAGCAAGGTGGCCTCAATATCATAACAATACAACAACAACAGGCAAAGCATTAACAGTCAGCTGTTTTTTCAGACCACCTTGTAGATAATTACACTTTTTTATATTTTTTTTTTGTATTTAGTAATGCTACCATACTTTTATCTTAATTAAATAAGACTTTTCAAATAAAACTCAAAAACCCAATCTGTTTTAAATACGATTTAAGTTTGTTATAAAAATTAACTTAATATAGATTTAAATACTATCCTGAAAATTGGGCATTATTCACCCTTAATCCAGTTGTCGTTGTTAATTTTGTCGTCGATCGTATTTCAATGTCACTGTTTATCGCAGTGGCCGTCACTTCGATATTTATTTTGCATTATATAACAGCAGTATTACGACAACGACGGTTTATCGTTTTTTTAACAAACCAAAAATCACATCTCTAGTATGTTTGTCAGCTGTTTTATTTTGTTTTGAGTTTTTGTGATAAAATGTTCTTTGCTTGTGATTTAAATTCCGACTCAAGTGATGAAGAAAATAAAAAAAACTTATCTTAAAAAGAAAACTTCTCAGAAAGAATTCCGACATATACAGCTCACCAGATAAAAAGTAAGTATCGAAACCAAAGTTTTATAAAATAATAATTTGCTACTTGATAAACAGGTTTAAAGTATGTCCTGGAGGAAATAGATTGTGATTTAAAAAATGGAGTCCGATCTACATACATTTCCAAAACAATAAAATTGGCTACTACATTAAGATTTTTATCCCAAGGATCTTATCAACTCAGCGTTGGAAATGATTTTAATTTGGGTCTATCGCAGCCAATTGTTTCAAAAATTCTTTCTGAAACTGGACGCACTAGAAATGAGACTTTGTCCCAAATGGATTAAGTTTGATATTACAGCTACTGCAAAAAAATGATGCAAAAGTGACTTTTTTCCAAAAAACAGAGTTTCCCGGGGTTATCGGTTGTGAACATGGAACACACATCAAGATAATCGCTCCTAGTAAACAAGACCAACATAATTATTACAACCGTAAAGGATTTTTTAGTCTAAACGTTATGATTGTGCGTATCTTAAATTAATTTAAATAATATTTAATATACATACAAATAATTTAATTAATATACATACATAAATACTTGCATATTATTTTTAATTATTCTATATTTCAAGTTAGATTTGTGACCACAAAATGCAGATCCGCGATATGCAGGTTCGGCCCATGATTCATTAATCTGTAATGTTACCCATGCAAAAAGAGTACTCCAGGAGCGTTATACTGCTGGCGAACGTAATGAATGGCTTCTAGGTAAGAATATTAAGGTTAATTTAACAACATACATACATATGTACTATTAGATAACAAAAAATTTTGGGTAGGTGACGCTGGCTACCCACTGCAGCCATATTTAATGACGCCATATCGGTCTGCTGTTGAAGGAAGCGCAGAAGCTATTTTTAACACAAAGCACGCAAAGGCGAGAAATATAGTAGAAAGGACGATTGGCGTATTAAAAAATCGATTTCGTTGCCTTCTTGGTGCACGTGAACTGCATTACAAACCTAAAAAAGCAAAGAAAATTGTAAATATTTGCGCTGCACTACACAACATATGCATTATGTATGGATTAGATGAGCCAGAAAGTCTACACAGTACAGAAAATATTCTACCTGATGATGAAATAAATGAGTCAGCATTTCCACAAACCAGAGAGGCATGCGATATAAGAGATGAAATCAAACAAATTTTTCTCTGACTCCTATTTAATATGAATTTCAGCAACTTGTTTTATTAAATAAAATATATTGAAAAACAAAACAACTAATTCAAACCAGAAAACAATAAATCCAGTCTTAAAAATTAAAATAATTTAGAAACAGTTTTATAAATTTAGTTTTAAAAATTAAAATAATTCAGTAACAGTTTTATCTACTTTTTTAAAACGTTTACATATCTGAATGTATAAAGGATTTCTTTAAAAATAAATTAAAACTTCATAGGAAAATTATTAACGGAAATGTATAAATAAACTTATTTTATTTTTCTTGGTTGATCCTAATGATTTCAAGCTCTTTTTCCTTTATTATAATTTTTATTCTTTTAATTTTCATTTCAGTTTCGTGCATTTCCTCCTCCCGTTTACTTCGTTTTTTGTCTCTTTCATTTTTCTCTTCCAATAAGTTTAACTTCCTTTTCTCAATATCAACCAATTGCTTTTGATATTTTTCAAGCTCTCTATTGCTTCGTTTAAGTGACAACAAGGAATTTGATATGTCCACTGTTGCCAATTTGACGGGTTTAAAACGATTCTATTGGTTTTTACGTTTCCATTGGGGTAAAATTTCCGTTTTAGCGGGAAATCTAGCGGTTTTTTAATATCATTAGAAAATACAATTTTTGTTCTAGGCATTTGAAAATTACTGGTTTTATCTCAAAATTAAATTTGTATCCGCAATAAAAAATTTTTCAACGTTTTAAACAGATTTTATAAATTTTCTTATTAGGAAGTTAAATTGAAATATATTAACATAACCGTCTTAGTTCCAGCGAAATATTTGTCCAGCCGAAATAAAAACTATACGTGATAGAATAAAAACTGAGAACGAACTTGAATTTATTAAAAACACTTTACGGCGGACCAGTGCTATCAACTTTTAACGATCAAAATATAATCTATAGCCAAAGCTAAAGTTAAAAGGGTGTTGTCTACAGCAAATCTATGTTTATATTAAAGCACTTAAGCAATTAAAAATTAAAAGTATTTTTTAATATCCCTCGCATTAAACT
The DNA here is from genome assembly GCA_949318255.1 of Pollenia labialis. Classification (NCBI taxonomy): domain Eukaryota; kingdom Metazoa; phylum Arthropoda; class Insecta; order Diptera; family Polleniidae; genus Pollenia; species Pollenia labialis. Next base: position 49,109,336 of record OX439141.1, read on the forward strand.
TCCACACGGTTGTCAAACCTAATGCCAAACAACGTACTGTAATTCGAGAATTCAAGAAATACTGTTTGTAATGCTTTAAAAAAAAACAACAATAAAGCGCCATTTTACGCCTTTGCATGGGTTTATATAAGTTTGTTATTTAGTATTTGGCAGCTTGTAACTAGATATGCCATTATTCTTATATATTTTTATTTTACAAACCTTATTTCTAGTTTTCCTAAAAAAGTGAAAAATACTTTGTATAAATCTAAGCGAAACAAAAATTATCTATTCGTTTGTTAGGAAACAGTTTTCAAGCATGGATGTTTGAAATAATGGTCACCAAAAACTTTTAAAAATTATAAACATTTAAATTTTCAAAAAGATTTTGTTATTCGTGCTTAATTCCCAGTTTTTATTATTGATAAAAACACTTGAAATTTATTGTTGATGGGATAAGCTATTCCTATGCGCATTTCACTGGTTGCTTAGGCCAGATCATCAGGAAACTTCATCCATAAAGATTTTAGAAAAACTAAAGATATTAAACCAAATAAAAATGTTAAACGTATAAGACTTATAGCAACAGTTCTACTTGTAATAATATCAAAGTTTAAACAAAACAACATCAACAATAAACAGTGCGTTCATCTCGTCTTACATTCCCCGCTACAATTAGTTGAAATTCTCTCAACATTAATTGTAGTTGTAAGTAGGTTAAGAAAAACAAAATAAAAAACAACAACAACTTACAAAAGATGTTGTCAATTAAGTGTTTTTTAGGCCGTGCACCTGCCTGTTTATTATCAAAAAGTAATTTCAATTTTTGGGAATACAAAATTTAAATTTCAAAAGATTTTGTTATTCGTGCTAAATTCCCAGTTTTTATTATTGATAAAAACACTTGAAATTTATTGTTGATGGGATAAGCTATTCCTATGCGCATTTCACTGGTTGCTTAGGCCAGATCATCAGGAAACTTCATCCATAAAGATTTTAGAAAAACTAAAGATATTAAACCAAATAAAAATGTTAAACGTATAAGACTTATAGCAACAGTTCTACTTGTAATAATATCAAAGTTTAAACAAAACAACATCAACAATAAACAGTGCGTTCATCTCGTCTTACATTCCCCGCTACAATTAGTTGAAATTCTCTCAACATTAATTGTAGTTGTAAGTAGGTTCCCAGCAAATAAAATTGGACCACCTGACCCATTTTGATAAAATGGACTACTCCATGGACTGGTCCGATGTAATGCAAGCATGGACCATGTCATTGTTAAAAAGTGTTTGTAGTGAGACACCATGTCTTCGTTTTTTAACGACGTGCTTTCGTTTTTAAACGACTTCAAAACTAATCCTCTTGAGTATACAATGGAGTAGTTTTAAAACTACTCCTTAGTGGTCCAAAGGTGGGTTACATACCATGGAGTAGTTTTAAAACTACTCCTTAGTGGTCCAAATGTGGGTTATATGATCCTCTCCTAGGACATCGTAATGTTAAATAGACCAGGTTTTTTCCATACGTTTGGGTTACTTTTGGACTAGTCCTGGTCCTTTGTGGACTACTCTTTACACGCGTGTTTGGACTGGTCCTATTATTTGCAGGGTTAAGAAAAACAAAATAAAAAACAACACCAACTTACAAAAGATGTTGTCAATTAAGTGTTTTTTAGGCCGTGCACCTGCCTGTTTATTATCAAAAAGTAATTTCAATTTTTGGGAATACAAAATTTAAATTTCAAAAGATTTTGTTATTTTGGAATTTAGCACGAATAACAAACAAAATCTTTTGAAATTTAAATTTTGTATTCCCAAAAATTGAAATTACTTTTTGATAATGTTTTAAATTACTTTCTAGTCGTTAACAAAAATGGCGACGACAAAATCAGAGTCGCTTCAATTTGTCACCGTCACAATTTCTTATAGAATGTCAAATATTAGCAAACACTTATCGATAAATAACGATTACATCAACTGGAATAATATTTTCAAGCCGTCGACGAAATAAAGCTTCGTTATGTAACGATTACGACAATTGGAATAAGGGCGATTAATTTTTTTTGGTAATACTCGTAAAAGTATACGATTCAAGTTTGTACATCGGAAAAATCGCCACTAAAACTTTCAGATTATAAAAGGTATTATTAGACTGGTAGTAATATTGAATTTTAATAGAAATATTGATGAAATAATATATCATCATACATTTCTCTTTTAGTCATATTAAAGTGCTTTTCGGATTGAATGATCCACATTCTGCAAATTCTGAATCGACTAACACAAAAGCCTTTTAGTGTGATTTCTATTTCCAGGAAATAAAAGCCTCAACCTATTTTAATGTCCCTTTCCGTCAATAGTTATTTTCATTTAATAAATGTTCACAAACTGAGCAATCTGAAATTTATTTAACAAACAATCAAGGATAAATACCTATTTATAATTATCCCTTCCATCAACCTATTTATTTTTATTCAATAAATGTCTATAAATCTGAGCTAAGCCCTCAGTATCTTTTTTAAAATTAATTATTTTCTCAAATCGAACATTATTTAGCTGCAATATTTCTAACATATATTTACGTTTCTTAAAACTTTCCGTATTCAAAATTTATGTGTTTTCAAAATCAGGATAGTGATTAAAATCCCTACAATGGGTTGATAACGCAGATCCACCGGCTGAATAAAACTTAATTAAATAATTTTTAATTAAAATTTAACTTATACTACATTTTAATTCATTCAATAAAAATTTTAATTGCACCAAATAAATTATATGGTTTAGTTTACCCCAATTTAAATTTTTTCAACTTTTAATCAATCAATGTAATCATTTTGGTAATATGTATGTATGTATGTGCAAAATCAAGAAATTGTTTACTTGATTCTACGAATTTGGTGTTTAAGATCCATTTATAATTTTTTCTATGTTTGAAACGTCAAGCTTATTAAAAAAAATTAATATAAATTTGCCATCATAAAGTACTAAGAATGGAATTTTTTAAATTTTAGCCCTTTTTAGTCCGTTTTTCAAATGTCCATCACTGCTTTAACGCTAATTAAAAACTGGTGAAAATAAAGACAAATACAGATTTTGGTTTACCGTTATTCTACTTTGTCACATTTTGTGTTTACATTTAAAACTTATTAAAAAATAACATCATTTTAGAATCCCAATTACAGTGTGAATTTAAAAAGTGTAGTGCAAAGTTGTAATAAATCGCTTTAATAATTTAATATATAAATAAATTCATAATGAACGAGAAAAGTAAAAAAATAGTGAAAACTAATAGCGAAAAAAAAGAAATTATCGCATATATCAGGCACAAAGTGCTGTTTGCCGCATTGTGGTAGATCTAAAAGAAGTGTTCCGAACTAAAAAATATTTCGTTTTCCATATTTCAATACCACATTGCTAAAGGTTTGGTTAGAAAATTGTAACTTTGACGAACATTTTTTGGAAAGAGCAGGAGCATTATATATATGCGAAAGGCACTTTTCATCAGCCTGTATTGGAAAGAAATATTTGAAGCGTGGTGCCGTGCCAACCTTGAATTTAACCAACGAAAATGTGGCATAGGTAAAGACCAAATAAACTGTTTTGAAAGTGAGGAAATTGACCTATCCAAACGAAAAAACGTTCTGTAAAATGCTCGTTAAACAAAATAGCGGAACAAATGCTCGTTGGGGAGATCATGAGATATGTTTCGCTCAAAGTATTTATTATAGATCAACTTCTACATACATATGTACATACTTGTTTTTAAGAAATATATTGAAACTAAACCTTCCGAGCCCTTCGTCTCTAAGTAGATGGAGTCATATTAAGAATTTGCAGCCAGGAAACAACTTATGCATATATAGTGCACTAACATCGACAGTTCGAAAGATGCAACCACTTAAGAGAGAATGTATTTTAATTTTTGATGAAGTTTCTATCAGAAGAAATTTAACATATGTGTGTATAATAACTGTGCAGATGTTGTAGACGGAGTTGTTGATCTTGGATATGAGCGAGTAAATGAAATAGGTTCCCATATTTGTGTTTTTATGGTAAAAGGAGTTGTAAAAAATTGGAAGTTTGTTTTAAATTATTTTGTTACTGCTACTTCTATAAAAGGAGATACTAAAAAAAACTTGTACTTTCAAATTTGGATATTTTAATGAAAATAGGGCTAAATGTGCGTGGCCTAACGTGCGATCAAGGTCCTAACAACAGAAAATGTTACGAGATGTTGGGCGGATCCAGTGATAAACCTTATTTTCTTTATAAAAATGTTAAAGTTCACTTGATGTACGATGTTCCCCATATTTTCAAGTCAATCAGAAATGCTTTTATCAAGGGCGATTTTAAAACACCACATGGAGTAGCGCGGTTCGATGTTGTTGGAGAAAATTTCGAGCTAGAATATGGAAAAGCAACCAAAATAACAAAATTAACAACAGTGCACATAAATCCAAATAGTTTTCAAAAGATGCGTGTTGGCATTGCTGTTCAAACTCTGAGCAATTCAGTTGCTGCTGCAATCGAATCCGTTAATGAAAATCGCCAGTTTGCACGAAGTTCAACAGCAGTAGCTACTTAACTTGTAAATTTATAATAAAGCTCGACAGATTCTTTGATTGTTTAAACAGCATGCATTTCAACGACTCCAACCCCTTGAAGCGAGGTAACAAAATATTTTTAATAAACGGGATAGTTCAAACAACAAGGGCTATCTTATCTTTATCGGCAGAATTGTTGGAAGAAAATTCTAATTTACTCTGCATTTTAACGAGCCATTTTAACCAAGATCCTATAGAAAACTTGTTTTCTTATATACGTGCCAAAGGTGGACCCTGCAAAAATCCTTCGGTTTATGAATTTAATATTGCAGTGGCTAAACTATTATCTTTAAAAATAACTCAGTTTAGCACATCAACAAACTGTGCAAATGACGATGCGATGTTTCTACCCATTGAGTTTCAAACAATTTTAGAAGATACTCAAAGGACTGGCAGTACATCAGAGAGTACTCTCACCCCAGATATGTATCAGAGAATAACAACAAGTACCCATAACAAAAATATACAGAGATATTTACCCACGCTTTTCGTTATTGTGTATACACATATTTATAACACAAATAATAAGAACAGCTATGGTTGTGCGTTGCAAAAAGTATGGTTATTACTTATACTTATGCACGGCAATATCTTCACGCAACCATATTCAGTAGACAAAAATACATGAATTTTATGCAGATATTATTCAATACCCATGAATGTGTTTTGGTTATCTGACATTTTGGCACTTCTGTGTAAAAATGAAAAAAACTATTTTTAACAAAAATGTGCCTTGATCACAAGGCAGGTATGGGACTATGTACAAATTATTTATGATACATAAAATAAATTTGTCCGTAAAATCAGCAGTGCCTATGTAAAACTACACATAAGCTATACATTTTTATAAAAAATAGGACCACGAGGGGTAAAAAGGGGAATTTCTGCTCTCCGAAGCTATCTGACAGATTTTAATGAAATTTTAAACATACATAGATAGATTCATAATTATATAGAGACATACGCTATGTATTTAAAAAAAAATAGGATACAAGGGGCAAGGGGAGATGGGGGGCAATTTATGTCACTCCAAAACTATCCAATTGAACAATTTTTTTGCACTTCTGCACTTGTCGCTGTCACACACACATAGCATAGGTAGACGACACGAGATGGAAGATATTGTTTTTTATGTATGCATGTAAGTAATGATTTGTATGTTATGCTCATAAGAAAGAGTGTAACCGCCACGTAATACATTTAGCTCTTGCTTAGACGCCTTTCTGTAAAGATTTAAAATTCAAACATTTCTTTTTAATAAGTTGTAAAGGAAAATACCCTCGAGGTTCCCTCGTGGTCCAATTTTGATAAAAATATATATAGCTTGTCTGTTCATATTAATATGGATCTATCTACATATGTTTTACATTTCGTAAAGATCTGTTAGATATTTTCGGAGAAGAAGAAATTGCCGCCAAATGCCCCTCGTTGTCCTAATAAAATAACCTTACCGCCTTAGTCAAATCTTAAAAAGCCTTAAAATTATCATGATTTTTTTCTGAATAACAACACAAAAAAATTTTGCATAGTTCCAAAATTATTAAAATTGCATTTTAGATTTTTATTGAATTCATATAGTAATCCCGGAAGCCTAAAAGGCCGAATGGATTACATAGTATTTCTACAAGTAGATACATTTACTTAAAATTACTTTAAACTAGCCCTAGTTGCGCGAAACATGTATATTACAGGAATTAGGAAAGACAAAAATATACATACATAATATAATATAAGGTCCAGATGGCCAGAGATAAAAGACGAGAAAGAAAGAGAAAAAAAATTTATGTTTTACATGGTTTCCTTAAAGAGTGTCTGAAAATTATGAACACTAAGCGAAAAATTGCGCGCATTGTATGGGATAACACTATTCCACAGTCTGGATATTCTAACAACAAAAGACTTCTCCATATACATTGTACTGATTCTAGGACATATAATAGCTGAAGTTCGAGAGGAGTGCGAGAAAGTGAAAAGATTCTGCAAGTATTGCGGGCATCCATATTTTTCTATTTTATAAAATAAACTAATAAGCCGGTAATTTACGAAATCGTTGAAATACATTCCTAAAAACTCCTTCGTCTCAACTGAAACATGGGTTCTCCAATCCAGTCTATATACAAAACGTATTACCCTATTAAAACACTTCCTCAGCTTATCAATATTCGTTATTGTCGTCCAGTCGTGCAGTGTAAACCTCCATGCCATATATAAAAATTGGCATAATCAAAGATTTAGCTATTAGCCTCCTAATATGGAGAGGTAAATAATATCCAAGAGAATTAACCCTTCTAAGTGTTAAATTTACCCTCATTGCATACGTTTTTATCGGATTAAGTTTTAATTTATTCCGATCAGCCCATTGAGTAACTTTGCACAAATCATTATTAAACAAGTTGACAAATTCAGACAAAGAAGCCCTACCATCAAAACAACAATACAGTTGTACATCATCCGCATAATTATGTGCAGTGCAGAATGACAGAGTTTCATAAAGATCATTGATAAACATCATAAATAGTAAAGGAGCCATAATAGATCCTTGAGGAACTCCACAGTATATTCGAGCACGTTCAGACATGTTGTCCTTTACTTTTACATATTGGTACCTATTATATAAAAACGAAGAAATCAATCTGCAAGCTCCCGACGAGAACTTATATTGATGATGCAATTTTTGTAAAAGCAATGCGTGGTTGATAGAATCAAATGCTTTACAGAAATCTAAAAAGACAACTACTGCACCAAAACCAACGTCCAAATTCCTCCTAATTTTTCCGTTAGATCCAGTACTAAAGTAGTTGTGCTATGGCCTGCTCGAAACCCAGATTGACGAGCAGATATCATATTATTTTGACCTATATAGGTCACGATGCGTTTATTCATTATAATCTCCAGTATCTTACTACAAATCGGAAGTATGCTAATTGGCCTGAAATCGGCAGTACTAACAGGATTTTTCTTTTTAGCTATCGGAACAATTCTAGCAAACTTCCAGTTATCTGGGTACACATTAGTCATAAGAATAGTATTGTAGATATGTGTCAGAGGCCTTAAAACAAACGGTAAAACTAGACGTAAGAATTTAATGCATAATCCATCAGGCCCAATTGCCCTAGACTTGATCCGTGCCATTGCCTCATAAACATCACATTCCTCAACCCTTCCAAAGTCAAAGCCATTAGTATAAACATTATCAAATCGAATTGCATCATTTCCAGCAACACCATCATCAGGTAAAATGAAACTTTGATTCAAAATATTCAAGTCCTGAAAAGTATCACCAATTCCTTTTTCAACAAAACCAGCGTACTTCAACCTATTCCAAATTTCACTTTGACTTTCATTGCCAAACACCCGCTCACATTCTCTCCTTTTAGACTCTCTTATAGTTAGCTTCATCCTATTACGGTATTTGCAGAAAATTTTCCAACGTCGATCATCCATTTGCTCATTATAGGCTTTAAATGCCAGATCCCTTAGCTGTCTTGCCTCAATAATCTCTCTATATTCAAACCACTTGTCTCTCCTCTTAGTTTTCCTTCTCCTAATTTTCACGTGTTTATTATATAAGTTCAAGATAATGAAGTTAAAATGATCAACTTGATAATTGGTGTCTGAAATGCCATAAATATAGCTCCAGTCGACCAACCGCAATTCCCTTTCACACTCAGCTAAGTTTATATTCTTATAATCCCTGTAAAATACACTGCCGCTCACTTGAATACGAAATATACGAAACAAAAATTTCGCGATGGAAATGTTTCGAACAAAGAACTGTTGAAATGTAATTCCTATTTAAAATTTAACTTTATGTAGTCAGGCAACTACACCAGAAATACGATAACAGTAAAATTAACACTTTTTTAAGAATAGGTGTTTTATTTTAAAAATGTCAAAATAATAACTAAAAATCTGGCTCATCTTAATACGACATACATCTATAAAGCTAAAAACTACGTTTATTTTGATACTTTTTAGTCAAACAATAATATTAATAACATTTCTTTATTATATTAATAATGTGTACTTCCACCTTTGTTGGAGATAACTTCGAATATGCGGCTTGGAATGGAATCATAAAGACTTTTAATATAATCCAAAGAAATAGTATTCCAAGCTTCCTGAATGGCTTCAATTAGATCATTTTTGGTTTCATATCGTTTCCCGGACTCATAAACTTTTCGCGCTAACCATCCCCAAACATTTTCTATTATATTTAAGTCTGGGGAGTATGGCGGCCAATCGAGTAATGTTACATTTTGTTCTTTTATCCACTTCTTTACAGCATTTGCAGTATGAATGTGTGCATTATCATGTTGATACGTCCATGACAATGGACTGATAATATTTGAAAAGTGGGGAAATGCTTTTTCAAAAAACAGTTTTGTACGAATTAGCATTAATTTTTGAGCTCAAAAATTGTAATTCCACAGTTCCATAGTACGCTATCAAAGTGTGTTGGCAAGTTATTATGAACTAAATGTAAGTTAAAGTCTCTACAATATCTTCTCACCTCAGCACCATTCTCAAAAATATTTGTATTAAAATCACCCATAAGCACACTGCTACTATATTGAACAGATAGATCTTCCAAAAAACTATCACATAAGCTAAAACTTCCATGTGGTAAATAAACAACACCGACAAGCACCGAATTAGAAGCACTCGCTTCAACTTCTACAAATATAGCTTCACATATACCCTCATTCATTATTTTACGAACGAGTCGAGATTTTAAGTAATTGGCCACATATAGGGACACGCCACCACCCCTCCCATGCAACCTATCATTGCGATATATTTTGTAACCTTCAATTCCAATCGCTACATCAGGTATGCTTTCACTAAGCCAGGTCTCACTTACCCCTACTACATCCAAATAGCATCCTACCAGTATCTGCCTCACTTCATCTATTTTAGCTGACCCCCTCGAAGGCGAAATACTTTGTGCATTAAAATGGCCAATATTAAGATTACCCCTAATAGTTTTAGATCTCAATATTTGATTATCACTGACCACTGGGCCCATATTATGTTCCACTAGATTCATATTTAGATAATATACATATTCGCACAACTAGAGTAAAATTTAGTACATATTTCCTAATTACTACATATTACAAATATCTTAGAACTAATATTTGAGATCATTACATACATATTAATAATCATCGTAATCCTCGAAACAATTCTGCATATTCTACACTCACATCTGTAATATTCATAATTTATTGTGCATTATAAATTCCATTATTAAAGATTTAAAAGAGTTTCAATTGAAAGAAGAAATAAGAAATACAATAAGGGTTTTCACGATGGGCAGTGCACCATGTGCAAACCATGCAAATGTATGAAAAAATACACAGTCTTGCACAGCACAAACACAAGCCGTACGTATTTGCAACAAGCTCTTTTTTACTTCGTTTGCACTCAAAAACCATAAGCAAAATTAGTAGTGCATGTTTGCTCAGTTGCAAACAAATGCAACCAATAACATTTAACCATAATGCTTAGCGCCATATTGTTTTTTTAAAGAATAATATAAATTAAAAATTTCAGGGGGTTTTAATATAAAATTGGGAACTAAAATTTTAATAATTTTACTCACGATCAATCGTAATATGCATAGCAACATAACAAATTGCAAATTTGCACTTAGACGGGAAAAATTTCTACACGAACAGCGTCTTCGTGCTAAGGTCCTTGCTGCTCCTCGGGGCAGTAAGACCTTTTGGTCCTTCGTTAAAAGAGTAAGGGACAGTGCTAGTTCTTCTATCCCAGCGCTTTTAAAGGACGACCAAATATTTACTGACCCGATTGATAAAGCTAACCTCTTGGCTGAACTGTTTGCAAGTAATTCGTTCTTGCCGGAAAGCAATCAATCACTGCCCGTTGTCGGAAGAGTATCATGTACTATGCCTAAGATATTTTTCCGATCACGCGCACTCAAAAGGGTTCTTTCGGATCTTAACGTAAACAAGTCACCGGGGCCGGATGGCATATCAGCACTGGTATTGAAACAGTGCTGTTCGACGTTAGCTCGTCCGTTGGCCAACCTTTTCAGCTCTTCGTACCGTGCGGGAATCTTTCCCTCTTGCTGGAAGGTGGCCAATGTTCAGCCAATCCCCAAGAAGGGTGAGGCTACTAACCCTGACAATTACCGCCCAATCGCAATTTGCTCTTCGCTCTCGAAGGTGATGGAGAGCATGGTTAATTACCATCTTGTGAAATATCTGGAGACGAATTCACTTCTCAGTGACAGACAGTATGGTTTTCGTGGTAGCCGATCTACAGGAGACCTGTTAGCGTTTCTTTCAGAACGTTGGAGTCAGTCCATTCACCGCTTTGGTGAATGCAAAGTGGTTGCTCTGGATATTTCCAAGGCGTTTGATCGAGTGTGGCATGGTGCGCTTGTGTCAAAGCTTATTGCTTTTGGTGTCGAGTTTCCTCAGTGATCGCACTATACGTGTTGTTATAGATCAAAACGAGTTTCAGCTCAATTCAGGGGTACCGCATGGTTCTGTCCTTTCTCCTACGCTATTTCTTATATTTCTTAATGACCTTCTTAGTCATACTTCAAATCCTATCTACTCTTTTGCAGATGACAGCAACATTTGTCATTCATATTCCTTCGATCATAGGCCAAGCCTTGTTGAGATTGGGGGCAAAAGGCAGAATATGAATGACACTCTTAATCAGGACCTAGCTGCAATCTCTGAGTGGGGTGAAGCGAATAGGGTCGAATTTAATGCACGCAAGACCCAATGTTGTATGTTGACCCACAGACGGGCCGTGGGACCAACTATGTCATCTGTAGTAATGGGTGGCATTGATATTGAAGAATCGGATACTCTTGATGTTCTGGGCATGAGAATACAGTGCGATGTCCGCTGGAATAAACACGTTTTTAAAGTGTCGAAAGAAGCATTCAAGTGTTTAGGTTTTTTAAAACGGTGCAAGACTTACTTCACTTCATCCGATCTCCTTACTATCTATGCCACCTATATCCGACCGAAGATGGAATACAACTCCCATATATGGGCAGGGGCTTCAAAGTCTATTTTGAACCTTCTGGACCGTGTACAAAGGAGGGCGGTGAAGCTCATCAATGACAGTAGGGTATCCAACTCTATTGACTCATTGGAGCATCGTCGGAATGTGGGTTGTGTGACACTTTTCTATCGATATTACCATGGGAGGTGTTCCACTGAGATAAGTGAACTTATTCCACCCGCCCGAGTATTTCTTCGTAATACTCGCTCATCCAGTGGATCACATCCGTTTGTAGTCGATTGTCCTGTGTTTCGCACAACGCATTATAGGGAAAATTCGTTTTTCAGTCGAACTATCCGTATGTGGAATAGACTTCCCGCAGAGGTCTTCCCCGGTACTTATAATTTATTAGGATTCAAGTCAAATGTCCACAAACACTATTCCCTCTTTCCTCCTTCCCAAAACTTATTTTCCTGATCAACACAATGCACTGCATATATAGGGGGCATCCCCTGAGTGTTGGTTTATCGCTAGAAAATGACCATCGTGAATACCCTTAATAACTATTAACTTATTGTACTCAGCAAAAATTCCATCTTTTATATACAGCTTCTCCCACTTTAAATGGGCCACATAGAAAAAATCCAAAGTGGAAACATTTGGAACTCAAAATAAAGGTTTTAGTTAAAATTTATGAGATTTCAGTTAATGTACTTCATTTTATATGCATAAGAAAAGAAAAAAAAACTAAGCATTTTAAGGTGTCCCATTTATAATAAAAGTAGCTGTATGTACATTTCTGTTTTGTTCCAAATTTGTATTTTATTCACTTTTATTATTATACTTCATTATACTTCATTATTTTCCCAATTTTTGTATTATTTTTTTGTTTACATGTGCATATTCGACTAACAAAAATAACTTATAAATAGGCATAACTGACCATAAGCAGCTTAGTTTTAGTTAAAAGGATATAATTGAAGATGGTTTTAATAAAAAAAAAAGAAACTACAATAACTTCAGCTCTTCTAAACTAAGTGTCTTCTCAGTGCCATCACTAAAAGTTACTTTCGCAACAGGATAATCGTAGTTCATCAACTTGCATTTTTTAATTTTGTTTTCACGTACCAATTTCCGACCAAGATATTTTACCTTCGCTGCTGTTGCTGTTAAATTATCATTAAGAAATACTCTGGATTCAATATCAAAGGTAGTAAGGTTTGTAGATTGTAGCACAGCTTCCTCCGCATGCTTATTTCTAGTTTGTATGCCGGTATCACTGTCTGCAACAAGCCCATGTATATCACTGAGTCGAAGGTCATTCTTTACATGATATTTCTTCATAACCAGATCTCTTTTCGGAATGCTGTTAAACTTTACTAAGATATCCCTTTTTTATGAATCCATTAATTTCAGGCTCTTGCAGACTAATTTGGTAATGTTTGCAGATTCCCAAAATGACATTTATGAGATTTTTTGATTTCACCTTTGTTGGTATGCCATTTACTATGATATCAGCCCTATTCAGTTGTTTATGCAAAGAGTTATTTTCAATTTCTAATCGCTTAAATTTGTTATGAGTCTCCTCTTCTAATTTGTCAACCTTTGTCATACAACTATTTAATTTACTAGAGATGTTATCAAGCTTAATTGATATTTCTGCTGAAACTTGAGCTGGAATACCTTTGATACTAACTTCTAAGTTATTTAACTTTTCGGCTACATCAGCTGTACTCATAACATTACTGCTTTTGCATGATGTGCATTTATATAATAGTTCTTCATTACATTCTTTTATGTATTTGATAACTTCTTCATTTAAACCAGACGAACTATCAATTGCACACTTTACATGCAAGCTTTTGCTGCAAACTCCACACTTGATTGTTTCATCATTACGTTTGAATAAACTTTTACAGTTTAAGCAACCCGTGCTCAATGCAGCTGCTTTAGATGTCATTTTAGGTTAAAATTGTATCAATTTGTTATTACTTATTCGGATTGTGCTATATCTTAATTTTCAGATTTATCTGCTTCTTAATTATTCTTTACGACCATGTATATACATATGTATGTATGTATGTATAACAAAATTTCAATGCCAAATTATTTACTGCTTGTTTTCTTTATGCGGTGTTTTCTTAATATTTATGATTACACATTTAAAATTTAGTCATATGTATTTTAATTTCTTTATTCTTTTATTTGGTGAATTTTTCTGTCTTTGTTCAATGCATTTATTCAGCTATTCATGCACAAATTTTTCTTTTATTCTTTTGTTTTTACACATTTGTTTTTGCTTTTATTATTCTTAATAAATACATATGTATGTACTTATAAATTGTTTGTAATACTCAAAGTTAAATTATTTTAAATAAGTTTTTATTTATTTCTATATTCTCGAAATTCTTTTTGCTTGTTACATTTTCCATTTCTTTTGTTTTTATTTCCACATAATAGTATTTATTTTACTTTTAATATGCAGAAAATACCGGACTTACGATAAAAAAACACGTCCTACTCGTTTGACATTCGGCACACCATCTCTGCCATCTCTGCTCTCGCTCTCTCACTCTTTTTATTTACGTTATACTTGGGTATTGCAGATAGCTAACAGAAATTTTTATATCTGCATGTACATTCAAAAAGAAGAATGAATATGGATATACACATTGGCAGCGTATATTTATACATATTTAAGTTCAACTTGTTATGGGTGATGGTATGTATGTGTATGGTTTTGATCTCTACTCATGCATGTCCATACCTGCTTTCTCACGAATATTGAAAGAGTACTTAAAATGATATTTTTGTCATTCTCTGATATGTATGTATGTATATATGTACAATGAAAATGAAGAATATTTTTAATGAAGATGCAGATTCTTTTACATCCAACAATGTTCCAATGGAATTAACATCAAGTCGATATTTTGTTGGTTACATAGCACAACGAATATCATGCGTTAAATGTCGTATGGATATTATAAAACCAGCGCAGATGCTTTATTTACTAGTTCTTATATTATTACGGAAGCATTCCACATGGGAAACTTACATATATGTACAAATTATCAAGTACTGAAAAAGTTAAAATTTTAAACCATTAAACTTGTAAAGAGCTCATAAGTAAAATTAATAAATACTCATAGTAAATAGTAAGAAAAAACACTCTTTTTATTTATAAATTCGTTTGATATATACATACACACATGGTAAGTACATAATTAAATAATCTAAAAAATGGAATTATATTTCGGTGCAAATCGATATAATTTAATTTTTACAAAAATAAAACACATACTGTTGCCCTACAATTACGCAATTGGTCGCATTCGCTCTTACGTAGGTTATTTTCACATAAATTCTTTGAAAACAAAACGAAATCAATTAAAAAACAAGTAAGAGTGCTACATTCGGCTGTGCCGAATCTTATATACCCTTCACCCAGGGTTGATAAAGTTGGTACAATTGTACTTTTTTTGGTACAATTTAAAACTAAAAAGTACGCTGGTTCCCCCGTGTCTCATTTGGTACTATTTCCAAATTTTTCAAATTTACATATTTATAATTGATATAAAATGGCAACTCGTATTTACTGTCCAATGAATATGAATAAGCAAATAATCTTGCGAAAATACAAAATGTCATAGCTTTTTTATGAAATTTTAGGGAAATTACTTTTTGTTGTTGGATTTAACAAAACAGCTATGATATTTTGCATTTGCTCTTTTGCAAGACCATTTGCACGAAACACTGAACTCCGCTATTGTGTATAGATTTTTGCACTTGTTCATTGAACGATTGCTTATGCCACATTCTAAATTTAGTATCAGCGGCAGCATATAAGCGTGCATTTTCTGATGATATTAACAAGTTTTTAAAAGATATAGAAACCACTTCTGCAAAAGTTAAATGGAGGGCTCAGAGCTGAAGCGAACCAAGTCAAAAAAGAAAATTCAAAAATATATTGAGTTTGAGTAAGTAAATTGCCATTAATTACTGGAGCCACTGACTTGGGTTCATTACAGTTTCCTTAGGAACGAAACTGTTTTTGATTAACCCGATTACAGAACTGGATTAAGTTAAATTTTGCGGAGATTTTCGCACCAGATTTCAAATTCATATACGTGATATAATTTATGACTTGGTTCGGTTCAGCTCTGAGCACTCCAAATATCAGTAGCATTGCCAGAACAAAATTTGAAAAAACCGAACTGCATTAACAAAAACTGGTTGTTTCTAACTAGTTTATCTCAAAAGCTAGTTACAAACGTGTTTATAATTTGTATGGATAAACAAGTTTCTCAAACTAGTTTATCATCCTAAACAACTTATAACCTGTTTATGGCGTAGGTGTAAATGCACTATTAAAGTGTATTGAAAACAACTTCCAAATTCTTACGTTTTGCGTTTTGCGTTTCCAGCACACCCCAGAATATGTCACCACTTCTGTTGTATGATCAACTCGCGGCTTCACTATTTTCTAAGCACGACCTAATTTTTCTTGTTTATGACTTTCACACTGAAATTCGAAATCAATCGATTTATTATAGACTTTTAGAATTTGGACTATCATTCACTAATGCCCGTAATTTCAACAAACTGATATCTGGTCGTGTTCGTACCTATTAGTTTTCTTTACCTATCCGGTAAAACTAGTTTGGTAATTTCAACGTTAGATTTGCCTACGTGTTTTTTCCTTTAAGTTTTCTTTTAAAATATGGCAACATTTGTATTTTTATTAATAATTTTAATTAACTGTCAAAAATCGATGGTGTTAAATACACTACAGTTCAACCAGTAGGTAAGACAAACATGTTAAAATTATCAAAAATTCGTTACACCATAGATATCTATACACAGCTAGATATCTGTTTGTAGAAATTACGGGCATAAGAACGAGTTGTCCACAATCCAATGGAATCGAATGTTTTATATGACAAATTTATGGACTCAAAAAAGAAGTGGATATCAATTCGCAACATGGGAGTTATAAACCAAGAAAATAATGATGCTAAAGAATGCATAGAACTTAATCAATTATGTATAAATATACCAATGCCAACTCCTGATACAAATTTGTACACGCAAACTTACGCCCACCATAGCACACATAATGATTATACTCCCGTCGCAAACAGCATTAATATCAGTGACAGGAACAATTCTGAAAGTCAAATGTTATACGGCTTTGAATTTTAAACTACTACACAGGAAGATGTTCTTAAATCTATTTTGAGTATTAAATACGAATCTGCTGGGCATGACGGAGTTCACCCAAATTCAGAAAACTAATTATACAATACGTTCTGCCTCACATAACTCATCTGTTTAACAGAATTATAACAACATCCACATTCCCTTATATGTGGAAACATGCTAAAATTATTCCTATACCAAAACCTAATCATTATTATCGGCCAGTTGCAATTGTGAGCGCCACTCCCCAAAAACACCATAATTTAATTTAAATTTAATCTTGCAACACTATTTCAACTCTGAGAAAATGTATAATACGTAAGACTAATGTCATTTATATTTTTTATCGAAAGTAAATTGTCAAGAAGCGTTTCCGCGCTTTCGCCATTATTTTTCTTTTGTTAAAAATTTAATTGCGAGGTGACCTAGACGTGATACTAAAAGCCAAGGAAATTTTTAATACATCCAGTAAATTTTAAACATACTATGAATATTTGAAAATATTTTATAATTATTTGTTAAAGGAATTTTAATATAATTACAAATGCATGATACATCAAGACTTTTATTGAGCCTTTGTATTTTATTCAAAATCCCGTGGAAATTGCTGGCTCGGTTGATAGCCTTTTCAACAGCAATCTAACCATACTAGTCAAAAGTCTTTGAACGCCTAATTCATTCACATATACATAAGTAAATTCCTACAAGATAGCTCCTTGCTTACTGATAAACAATCTGGTTTTAGACCAAAGCATAGTTGTGTTTCTGCTTTATTAGAGGTCTCTGAGGAATTAAGAATTAATGTTGATGATAATATAATATCTTTACTAGTTTTACTGGATCACTCAAAGGCGTTTGACACCGAGGAACACTCCATTCTTTGCCTTAAACTTAAACATATGGTCAAATTTTCGCCAACTGCGGTCAAATAAATATCCTCATACTTACACGATAGATTCCAGGCAGTCTACTATGGTAATGACAAATCATACTTACACGATAGATTCCAGGCAGTCTACTATGGTAATGACAAATCAAACAGTTGCTTAGGGTGCGTACAGAGTGGCTTATTGCGAGAACTTGTTCATGCGAGAAACAAGTTTGAGTGTGCATAGTGGATGCGAGAATCAGCGCTGATGTTTCATCTATTATTTGTCTATTATCTAATTACTAACAGGGCTGTCAGATATGGCGATTTCTCGCCAAACGTAGCGATTTTGAAATGTGTTTGGCGGCGGGATTTTCCATATGGCGTCTGGCGACTTTTATGGCGATTTTTGATATAACTGGCGATTTACTTGGCTATTTTTACCATTTTTATTCACCTTTATTGTGTTTGGCGTATTCTAAATACGCCTACGACTGTTTGGTAATAGATTAAAGAGAACGTGAATTTATTTCCTTCAATCTATTACCAAACAGTCGTAGGCGTATTTTAAATACGCCAAACACAATAAGGGTGATTATTTCAGCAATTTGTTTAACAGTTTGTCATTTTTTGTTATCATTACTAATATAAAAAAAACTTACAACTTTTTGTCACATGATTTTTGTTTTGTTATCATTTGAAGTGAATTTTATATTCAGTCACTATTTAATTCTAATAGGTCAAAAATCGGTGAGGATGAAGTAAACGATCTTAACCGAATATATGATCTTCATTTTATGTTATTTAAACAAAAAACAGAAACAAAACTAAATTTACTTTCGGCGACTTTTTTGTATTTTTTCTTAGTTTTTGGCGATTTTTGGCTGCTTTTTTTGTATGCAAAATTTATTTAAAAAAAAAGAAAAATAAATTTGATAAAAATAATTGTTAAAAAAACTGAACAAAATTGATTTTTGGCGATTTCTGACATCAGGTTTGGCGATGGAGCTTAAAAAAAATCTGACAGCCCTGTTATTATTTCCGAATCCTTCGGAAAAAATGGAAAGTCGTTTGCATGAGTGTTTTTTTTGTGTATTTTCTAAACGAAGATGCACTTTTGTGATACTTTTTTATTAAAAAAAACCTTTGGAAATTAGAATTTTTCGAAAACTAAAACTACCCCAGAAACAAAGTGGTTCTAATTTACGAGCGTCGACTGTAATTATGATTTGAGTTTTGTTGTTGAGAAGAAAAACTGACTGAGTTTTAAAATTTTACTTATTAACGCATTTTTTCAATTATTCTTGAAATTTTTATTACATATTTTTTTTTTAAATTTTGTTTAGAAGTTTTTTATAATTGTTATAATATTCTTT
Organism: Pollenia labialis; assembly: GCA_949318255.1. Lineage (NCBI taxonomy): Eukaryota > Metazoa > Arthropoda > Insecta > Diptera > Polleniidae > Pollenia > Pollenia labialis. The sequence goes on from OX439141.1 coordinate 49,128,363, forward strand.
AATTTTTATTTGAATTTTTTGGTTTAATTTTTATTTTTTTTTTTAATTTTTATTATTTTTTTAAATTTTTTGATTGCATGTTTTATTTACTTTTTCTTAAATTTTTGTTTTTAATTTTTTTAAATGTTTTCCAAACAAGTTGAAATCATCACAACATAACATAAACAATGTTTTCGGCGCTGCAAACCGCATTGGAACTGTTTTCTCTCATTCCATCTGCTTTGCGCTCTGACCAGCTAGGCGTCCACTATGACATGTTCGCGCTTATTAATACTAATTTGCATAGTACCAGTTTTCTCGCATTGGTTCTTGCAATAAGCGTCAATCGACTCGGCTCGGAAACAAGCGGCCACTCTGTATGCACCCTTAGTGTCGAGAGGTGTACCACTTGGTCCATTTTTATATTTCATATACTCTAATGATTTACCGTCTCAACTAAAACACTGTATATATATATAAATAAAATTAGAATCTGGGAATTTATTTCTTATGTTGAGTAACATTTATTATTATTTTATATTATTTGTTTTGAATAAACGGACGTTTTTTATACTTTATTGAAAACAAAAAATCCCTTTCTTAACAGCCACTCTCTATTACAAACAAAAAGTGTTCATCTAATTTACCATTTTTTTTTTTTAAATTACAACCTCTGTCATCGTTTCAAACGATTGCGAAAATCGTAATACAATGTACAAATTCGAACTCGTAAATTATTTCTTTCGAATCGAAATACACAGTAACCCCCCAACCTTATTGAAAAACGACTCTTAAAATTCTTTCGTTTTACGTTTTCGATTTCCATGACACCCCTGATTGTCAGTAAATGGTGCCATGATAATGGTTTGATTACTAATGCTACCAAAACAAAAATTATTCATTTCCAATATTCAAGGCACAAACATTAGAATAAAGTTTCACGATACAGACTGCTTTAATAAAATCAAGATCCTCAGCAACAATCCGACACATGTAACACTTTTATAGAACTTGTAAACACTTATAAATATCTCGGTGTATACGTTGACCAGCACTTCAAGTTTAAAATTCATGTACAAAATGTTCAAAAGAAATTAAGAAAACCGCATATATGCTTTACCATCTTAGCAACTGTTCCACATTTACAGTTCTGATGTAGGCTTATTTTGCATTGGCAGAATCGTATATAAGGCATGGAATAGCTGCATGGGGAAGCCAAACGCATTGCAGACTACTTCAGAAAACATAAAATAGAGTTCTTAAAATTTTAGAAAAAAACCAACGTCTTTCACACAGCAACACCAACATTACTAGAACAACAAAAATATATACAACTTCTCCACAATGATAACAGAAATAGCTACAACATTTTATCATAATTTTTAAAGCGACATTGTCAACAACAGCTTCAATACAACAAACACCAATACAAATTACACCAACACTGTCGACGACAACACTACTAGACGAATCAACCCACTTTACAATACAAGAAGTAACAATACGGAAATCAACAATCCTTTTATTTATTTAAACATCGGCAATAGCTGCGTTCGAGAACACAAAAGTTTTTACTATTTTTTACTGAACCTTACTGCATTTTACGAAATTGCGTTCGAGTACACAAAATACAGTAAATGAGAACACAAATTGAGAGCGTAAAGTGACAGTTCTTGTCTGAGTATTTACAAATTTTTACTGCAGAAATTTTTGCAGTAAAATTTAGTAAATCAAAAAAACATATGTTCCAAAAGGTAAACAAACAAAAGTAACAAATAAAATGCATAGAAATTGTGAAAAAATTGTTAAATAAAAGAAAAGTTGAAATAAAAATTAAACCAAAACAAAAAGTGAATAACTATTAATAAATTAATCTTGTTTGTGAAGCATTTTTTTGGCTAAATACAAACTTTTGAAATTTTTTTTGTTAAGTTAATTTTTTAGAGTTGTAAAAGTGTGAAGTACTTGGGGACTTAAGTAATCAATAGCAAAAAAATTATTGATGTTCTTTTAAATAATTTAACCCGCTACAAATTAGTAAAATCAAATAAAATTAAAAACAAACAAATATGAAAAATTAAATAAAATATTTTGTTTGTATTTTCCAAAAATGTTCGTGTTATAAAAAGTTTTCAATCGAGTACCGATAAGAAAACGAGTTTAGTAGTCAAAAGTGTAAACATTTTTCAACACTTCAATTATTTTCCATCAGCTGTTGCCTTTATTTTACGAATTTTTACAAATTTTGCGTTCGCGTACTTTTTTGCACAACAGCTTTTTGTGAGAGCAAATTTTTCAGTTTACTCATTTAGTGCAATTTACTGCAAAAGTACTCAAACGCACCTAATAACAGCAACTCGGAAACTAACAAGCAGTATATAAACATCACTGGCTGGAACAAGAACACTGGCTACATTAACAATAACATTGATATTAGTACCAATATTGCCAGAAGCAACACTGTCAATAATAGAAACAACACCGGCCACAACAATGCAACACAAATCAATATGCGTCACAACAACACAAACAACATTAATAACATTACCAGCAGCAATAAAAAAAGCTTGGTATAATGAACGTTAAGAAAATCTCCAACTAGTTTCATAATGATTCAAGATTTTTACAAGTAATAGATCATTTACACTACACATTTGTGACCCGGTCTATGAAAAGGTGGCTTATAACTCAAAAATTTCGAAAAATCAGCTGTTTAAGATAAACAATGCATTTCGTCAGTTTCTCGGTAGTTGTTCTCCTTCGTTCTGTTTCTGTTGGTCTTTTCCGTTATAAACTACCCTAAAAAAAAAGTTTTGTCTAAAATTAGCAAAACGATCGGCTGGCCTAATATTAGCAAATTTTCTGTAATAATTACAGTTTTTTCTGTAACTTTTACAGACTTTTTGAGTGTAGTGAAGTTTTGAGGAAAATAACTGTGTATGGTTGCTGTTGTTAAAATGTCATTTATTTCCAATTTCTCCTTTTCCATTATAGCAAATTTTGACGTGAATACCTATGATGTCTGTCGAAGAAGAATTTTGCGAGGTTTTTAAAAAATATTTTGGTAAATATGAAGAGATTGATGATTCTTTCGATGATGTTAATATCAATTACGATGAGGAACTACATTCATTATTTCAAGCTGAAGATCAAATGGAAGTGGAACCATTTTTTTACAATGGACTTGGCTACTATAGATAACAATGAAAACAAATTGATAAATAAATTTATTTCGCAAGATTGCTGTAATAAGAAATGCCAAAAAATGATTCGGAAAGATAATAGAAAATGCATGAAACAACAATCTAGAATTATCAAAACATGAACTTGATTTGGTTATGCTGAGCCATATCGAATTAGTAAATAATCATAAATAATTCAATATTTAAAAAAAAATATAATAAAAGCCTAATAAAATTATACTTTACATATACATACATAAAGAAACCTAAATAAAAAAAAAATATATATACATATGTACATAATTTGATTTCAAACTTAATATTTTAATTTCATAAGGGAATTTTTTTTTTCCTCTTTTTGAAAAACTAGAATTTTAAAATAATTAATTACTAAGAATTTTTTTTAAATGTGTAAATCAGAAACAAAATTTGACAGGCCCAAGGCCAATGTCATCAATGAAGTAGAAGTAGTTGAGGGAAAAACAAATTTGTTAACCATAGAAATCTATCTATTAATAATAACAGTAATCATAATAATTAATTTTATAATCGCATTTACCAAATGCACAATAGAAGACTAAAAAAAAATTAGCTAGCAGAGCAGATAATATAGATAAAATATAATAGAGCCAATGACTTAGAAAAGTTTAGATGGAATGGAAAGATATATTGAACAAGGTTAGGTTAATTAAAGAACACTTCGATCGTTCTTATAAGTGCTTGAATGTTGAAAGACCAACTAAGGAAGAGACCATTCAACATCACTTCCAAATCCTACTAAATAGACTTGAGGAAATAAGAATTATATTAAATTTAAACTATAATCGGTTGACACTTAGTCACAAAACTGCAGCAGAAGGATTCTTTTTGGATTTAAAAACCAAAGTCTTAAAAATAGCCGCTTTAAAAAATATACAGATAAAACTACCTGAGACTCTACACGAAACAGTAAATTTGACAACAAACAACAAAACAGATACTAAAATGACACAAACATTGGTAGAATTCCTAAATACAGCTTCAAAGCTGATTACGGAATTTGATGGAAAATACGAAAATTTGCAGTCATTCATAGACTCCTTACAATTAGTTAATTTAATAAAGGGTATACACGAATCTTCTGCAATATCGCTAATTAAAACAAAGCTTAAGGGAAATGCTAGAAATCTCATAAGTGAAGAATCTACAATAGAAGAAATTATCACTAAGCTCAAAGTAACCGTTAAAGGTGAATCAGTGCATGTTTTGTCAGCTAAACTGATGAGCATAAAACAAAACAATAAAACACCAACTGCATACTGTACCGAAATAGAAAATCTCACAAAGTCACTTGAAACGGCATATGGGCATTTCCATTTTGACGTGTCGTGATATTTGTACCACAAAATGTAAAAAAATTAAATGACAAAGTCAAATTCAGAAAAAAAATTACAGTAATCGACGCTAAGGATTTGCAGATAAAAGCAAAAATCTGCGCTGGCGTGACGCTAACCTTTTTTAGTAAACTTAGGACTTATATAGATTTATTTTTCAAGCTATCAAATTTTAAAATCTTTGCTCGTTTTAAGGTAAATATGGGAATTTTCAGCTAAAAGGCTACTTTTTTTAATGTAACGCCAGATTACAAATAAGGTTGTATTTTCGGACCATGTTGTTCAATCGTTATCCCTTTTGTTACTTAATGTAGAGCTTGTTGCGCTTTACACCAAAATATAAAAAAGTAAACGATACATATAAAATTTTTTGAGAAACAATTTAAAATACTTCTGGCGTTACGTGACAAAAAGTAGATTTTTCGCTAGAAATGCCCATATATATCTGATGGTCTATCTTGTGAATTAGCTAACAAATACTCTACACAAGTTGCAGTAAAAGCTATTACAAAAAACTGCTCCAATGATAAAGTAAAACTGATCATGGAAGCAGGCCAATTAGGGTGATCGATTATTCGACATTTTTCAATAACCGGTTTTCGAATATTCCGAATAGTTGCTATTTTAAAAGAACCGGTTATCGGTTAAGTATTTTAAAAATAACCGGTTAACCGGTTTTAATTCGAATACATAAAAATACAAAAAGTTTTTGTTATAAAAAGTTAATAAGAATAAAAACAAATCAATTCACGAAGGTGCGGAACTAACAAAATACATATACATATGTTCCCGTCGATCCCATGGGATCCCATGCATATGGAGCATAGGGCCTCACCAGTAAATGATTAAACTTAAGCATTATTTTAAACAATTTCTAGTTATTTCCTAAACTTTATGTCTAAGATGATAATTGCATTTATGTATAATGTAGTTAAGAAACCGTTAAATAATGTTTGCTCTAGCCAACAGTTGCTGGTTAAGCATGTGTATACGAAGCAGTAAACTTCAGCCGTATTTTTGAAAAGTGGGAAACAAAACCTTTTATCCAGGAATATATATATTAATTTTTTTTTGTTTCAGCATTATAGAAATAATAGTAATATGAACATGCTTTTTATATGAAATATCTGTCAATTCGTCGATCACACAATTTAAACCCTTCCAGGACATTTTTGATTCCTTCAATTTTATTTTAAGTTCTTGGTGTTTTAATAAATATAACTGATGAATTTTCCCATATCGTTGATTACGCCGGTATGTTCTTGTTTTAAGCATGAAGATATGCTAGAACTTCTTAAGAGTTTTTCATTCATTATTGGCAGCATATAGTTTTACTTGGCGCATATTTATGTCAAGCTTGTAGACTAATTAAAAGTGATTAATAAGTCGTGACGTTAAAGATCCTTTGAAACTTATAATTTTATGGCCGTTTAAGCACAATTTTCTTTTAAGTCAGTTCGAAATATCACCAGAGAGGACATCTTTGTAAAGCTATATATAGTATTTATAACACTGTCAAATTGCTAATTACTTTTTAAGCAGAACTTTTTTTTGTAGTACTTTAAATTGTTTTTGGTTTTGTTACAGGAACACACGCTAATTTAAGCGATTTGTATTTACATTGCTTATAATGTTTTTTCGACTTTTGTTACATTTTGTTTTTAAATTTTTTATAAAAAGTTTAAGTTTGCCAAATATTCAATTAGATAAATACTAAAATTATGGGTAAATTTATAACAAAAGTAAGGAAAACATATATAAATTACACATTACTTAAGTAACCGGTTTATTTTGCTAAAATAACCGGTTTATTCGATATTCGAAAAATGGACATTTTAAAATATTCGACTTGGGCAAAACTAAAATAACCGGTTAAAACCGGTCGAATACTATTCGATCGATCACCCTAAGGCCAATTCAATGATATGAATGAAGCCGTGAGTAAATTTGTAAGCAGTTGCACTGAAGCAACAGGGCAACAGAACTGCGTATTATATTTCAGTCAAAGACCCACTTATTATCGTGGAAATAACAGAAGATTTCGTGGGAGAAACAACTATCACCGAAATAATAACAATATTAATAATAACCACGAAAATAACAACAATAACAATTACAATAATAGAAACAGACAAAGACCTGACAATAATCGTAGAAATAGACACAACGTACGAGCAATGGACTCAAATGAAAATGAGGAGACTTAGTTTTAATTAAAAATGAAGTAGGGCACAAATTAGATGATAGGTATAAAGGCCCTTATGAAATTAAAAATATTGACTTAAGAAATAATGTAACCATAGTTGATAAGAAAATTAATAAAGAACAAATAGTGCATAAGAATAGACTTAAGGCTTACCATAATAAATAAAATATTAAGCAAAATTCAATAAAATATAATAAATATTATTAACATTAAAAAAAAAACAGAACTGTTTAAGTATAATACATAATTGTAAAAGAATGTCCATAAAACTGTCAGTTATATGAACATTCTTCCGTAAAAGGGAGGTGTAGCGTGTCATTGTGATCAACTATGCTTACACTGTGAGGGTAATTTTTTTTAATCAATATGTTAGCTAGACCAAAGAGGAAAAAAGGAAAGAAAAAGGAAAAGGGTAGAAAAAATAATTTTACATAATTTTATTTTTTTAAAAATAGGCACTCATGGAAAATTTTGTTATTCAAAAATTTTCATTTGGAATAAATTTATTTAAAGGGAAAACTTCAAAACGAAAGTAACTACTTTTAAGCACCGGAAATTTTAATAGGAAAATCAATTATAAAAGTAAATTCTGTATCAAGATTTTTACACACATAAAGATAAGGATTTTGCTTGGCAGGATTATTTTATTTAAGAAGATAAACATTTTGTGGTAAGTTTAGTGAGATTTTTTTTTTTTTTTGTTTTTTTTATGTGATTAATTATCATATTGTTATATAGGATAAAATCTCCGGAATTAATGCTTTTGGAATTATCGTCGACATCTATAATTACTAAACGGTTATATAACCGAACAAACTTTAAATCAGTTAACGCTATTTGAGATATTTTATCCGGAAAGATCCAATATCAAATTTATCAATTTTCCGCCTAGTTCCTGATCATACTCTTACGAATTTAATTTTTTTTTACCTGATATATTACCCTGCTGATTCTTAACCTAACAACCACTTAAGCCCAACTCGAGCTTATATAAATTTTTCTTAATCTAACCGAATAATCACTCAATTTTTTTTCTTTGCTTAACAATCATTAATTTACCTTAATTTTTCTTTTCTTAAATTTTATTTTGTTGTAATTAAACTTAATTTTTTCTTTCCTTAAACTTAACTTTAACGTAAATTGTTTTTTAAATATTAAAATCATTTTCTTTACACCTTTATTAAACTTATTACATATATCTATTAATTTTCTGAAGATATGATTTAAAATCCAGTTTATCCTTAATTACTAGATACATTTTTTTTTTATAATTTCATGAAAGGTTAATCAACAATTAGTTAGAGTAGTTTTAGGGCTATCTAAAGATTGAGCGGTACGATAGCATGGCTGGGAGGGTTATGACCATAAGGAAGTTTTACCATCTTCTTCCTCGTACTTAATTCAGACCGGGTTACTTTTCTTTTCTATCTTTTAATTTTTATTTTCAGACAGTTAACATTGGTTACTTTTAGCTACCTTTTAAATTTAGTTTTTTAGCGGTTTTTAACCAGTCTCAAGGGAGACAAGAACACCACCCCATTGCCCTGAGCACGGTCGGAAGAATAGGTAGCGATGGTCTCCCAATTGATAGGGCCGAGTGCAGTATGGACCGTTACAACACACATAATTAACATACAATGAACCAGGCGCATGCTTTAATATAACATGAATAAAGCACTTTGATGTCGTGTGTTGTGAATATATCAATACAATACAATTTTACGATCAACACTCTTTCTATTGGACGATTGACTATGACATTGTATGAAATTTCCAAGACAACCGTTACACCTTCCACAGTAAAGGAAAATGCTTTATCAGCATTTATTAAGAATAAAACTGAGAACAATTCCCATGTAAAAAGCAATTATGGTATCAAACTAAAATTGTGCGTACTAGCCGCACATGAAATAAATAAATATTAAACAAATTAAAAAGTCTTTGATTACATCAGCAATAATGTGCAGAGACAAACGTGGAGATGCCTACACAAAAATGACGAAATGGATGGAACATGAAAGGCAAAAAGGTAAAGATGTTGAAAGGCATAAATTGACGTTCACTTTTTATCACTTACCTGTTTGTCGCTCACTTTTCCTTTTTGTGCATGCGTGTGGAAGAAAACGTTTTGAAAATTTACTTCGATATTTTCATACACATGGTGCCATACCACGGGTACATGCGCTAGCAGATAAACCATCTATTCATCGGAGAGCGTTTCAACCATCTGATATCCAAAAAGCTGTACAATTTATTGAGTATACAGCCGATCCATTGGCTGTCAGAACGTTAACCCAAATTTAAAGATTATCGTGTAATGAAGTTACCATCTAATGAGATAAAGGCCACAGTTTATCGAAAATACATTGCTTCACCCGGTGATTATGAATTGAAGATGAGTATTTCGACGAATATGGGCCAAATACAAAACTTATGTTACAGTAATGAAACCAGCGAATGATCTCTGCGATTACTGTCGTAGTAAGTAAGCCATTGTTTACTTATTTTTAAGTTGTATCCATTGTAATTAAAATTGTCGTTTCTTCAATAGTGAACACAATATCAATTACGCTAGCCAAATACATTCCTGACCCTGAACGTGAAGAAAAGCTGAATCAATTTCTAGATAACCTCCACAAAGCTCGAAATCAACGTGCATACTATCAAAAATGGTCTGACAATACTTTACACTTTCTGCTTTTCACCATGTTAAAGAGCGTCTCAAAAACTATCCGAACCAAAAAAAATGAAAAATAATTTGTTGAGTCATAAGCCACCTTTTCATAGACAGGGTCACATTTAATGAATTTTCAGAATAGCATAAGTTCCTACAGAAAAGCCAATGGCTTTGTAAGCAATGTGTGAATTTATTTGAATAAAAATAAAAAATTAAAAAAGGTTTAATTCGCAAACCCGATCCTTGTGGATCCATAGTTCTTGGACCATTACTAGCTCCTCCTTTCTCTCTACCACCCGGAGGAGCATCAGCTTCACGTGATCTTGGTACCAGCAAGCATCGTGTCGCTGCAAGGGTGCTCCTGGATGCTCACTAAGGATCTTCCAAAGGACACCCATCATTTGCTGCTTCACCAAGTTCCACCTAGAGTGGGAGATGAATCTATCAGCAGCACCTCTGTCTATAACCGCCCTAGCAAGGTGGTCTTTAGCCACTTCGCTGTAGGACCTGTTAATCGACTTTGGTGCATGTTTGGGACGTATTGTCCCTGGTTGCTGTCTAATGGCTGTCGCTTCTTCCTTCGAATGTTGCCGTTTAGGAATTGCCTTCGCAGGGGCAGTGGTGAAACGCTCTGAAGCCCAGCAGTAAGGGCATTACCCCATACCAATGCATCTTCCTGTTCAGCAGAAAGCTCATTGGCCTATTTGGAGCCAGAAAGCTCAATAATACGCAATTCAGCACACCTTGTGTTCTATATACCATCTTGGAAGGATTTTTATGCCGAGGTGTCTTCTTAGTAGGATGTACTCATCTCTGACCCTCTTTCCACAATAGGCATATGAGAGGCTGCTTTGTTGGACGACTTCGACATTTCCAGCTTGGCAGCACCCTAAGCATAGGATTTATCCGCTTTGGCGAAAAGGGCTTTTGCTGCTTTTGATGTACTTGGCGCGAATGACAGAGGTGCATCGCCGCTATTGGGTTTCGAGGCTGATGCAGCCACGGACGGGATTGTCTTCGTCTAACTTGTAAGTGTTTGTCAAATGAGGAAAAAATATTCAGAACAGATTTCATAGAGTTGTAAACAATCGCCTTCATTATGGCACATTAAATGTAGGGATTACAGCAAGAGAGTCATAGAAGTCGAATCCTACGCTTTTAATTCTAAAAAAGTAAAATAACAAATAACACTACGTGACAATTTTTTGACCAAATGAATTTTACACCTAATCTTTATGTAAAATTTTCCGCTGTATCCGAATATGAAGTCAGAATTGTCAAAAGTAGAACAGTTTTTGAGATATTCCAAAATAACCGTTATTTGTGTTTTTAAAAAAGATGCTGTGACTGAAATGCAAATATCCAACAAATAAAATTTTAGCATATTTCAATGCGAACATTTTGTGCCCAATAGGATCCAGATCGGTTACAGAAGTTACAGAAGATTAATTGAATTAACCCACAACAAATAAATATACAAAGCTAAATTTTTAGTAACAATAAATATTAAAAATTGCTTGAAACTTTTGAATTTCTATGTGGGTTAATTTACTAAATCTTCTGTAGCTTTGTCATTTTTGTACCAATCTATGTCTTGTTGGGTGCAAAATGTTCATATTAAAATAATCTAATGTCGCATGCAATAAAACATTAAGATTTTTAAATCATTGGTTAAAAAAAAATAACTTGAAAAGAGCAAAATTGAACAAAATCATAAAATTTTCAATGAAGCTTGAACTTTTGTCCCCTGTAACTCTGTCATTTCTTGACCAATCTTCACTAGCAATCCATGGTTATTTTAGAAATTTTATAACCTTTCACTAGAATGAAAGAATTACATAATCCGTTTTTTTAAGATATTTGCATTTCAGTCACATCATCTTTTTTAAAAACACAAATAACGGTTATTTTGGAAAATCTCTCTTTAAAACTGTTCTACTTTTGACAATTCTGGAGGCTTATTCTGAATTGCGATGCGAAAATCAATGCGATGCGAAAATACATAAATTCGAACAATTGCTATTATGTATTGCGATATTCGCAAAGTTTTTTTTTAATCGCATTTCAAATGCGAAAAGGTGACAAGTCAGTATTCTACATTGCGAAAACAAATGTCAAATTCGCAAAATTTATTCGACAACAAAATAGCATTCGCAAAGTACAAACATGTTAGTGAAAGATAATACTTTGTGGCAAACGTTAACTGAAGAACTAAATATCAATGGACCACCTATTAGAGAAGCTGCAGGTATAAAAAATTTGAAATATATAAAACAGTTCAAAAATATTTGACTTCAACTTAAATTTTAATAGGTTTGGGCCGATTTTAAAATACACACAAAACATTTTAATTTTCTTCGTCGTCGAACCACAGTGCCACAAAATCCATTTTTTTTATTTTTTTTTTATTACAGAATGTCCTAAATAAATTTTTTAAACAATTTTCACAGCCAAACACAAACTATTTATTTATTTTTAATTTGACGTTTATTGACACTGACTTATATTTGAGCAGCGTTGCCACGATTTGAAATAAATTGCGAATGCGATTGCGAAAGTCTAACAAAATACCAATTTTCTTTCGCATCGCATTTCATTTGCGCATCGCATTGATTTTCGCATCGCAATTCAGAATAAGCCTCCTGACTTCATATTCGGATTTAGCGGAAAATTTTACATAAAGATTAGCTGTCAGATTCATTTGGTCACGTCTTTGTTGAAATTTTGTCACGTAGTGTAATTATTTATAAAAATATAACGGTCTAAGAACATAAATTCTGTTCCATTGTGGTTGGAAGATAGCGATAAAGAAAGTGATGCAATTGCAGAAATACATCCGATACATCCGACATTATGAGCCTTGATAATAGTACGTAAGAAAGATTTTTAATTATCAAATTTAATTATAAAAATACTATTTTTAGTTTCGTGAAAAACTTTCGGCTTAATAAAAATTCATTTATTTATGTAAACAATTGTATATACATATGCCACCTGAAAGATCGACAGCCATTGCACCTTTGATGAAATTAGCTTCAACATTAAAATGTTTGGTACAAGGTGGATACCAACATCAGATTGACCAAGATCGTCTTGTAGGACTTTCACACTCATCAATTTCCATATGCTTATCTGAGGTATGCGAAATAATCGAACAAAATATTTGTCCGAAGCATATTATCTTTGATATGACTGAAGAAAAAAAGATGGAGGTGAAAATATGTTTTTTTTTAATAAATGTGGAATACCTGGAGTAATTGGCCAAGTAACGATGAGCATTTATACTTCAACCGAAAACAGACATTTAACTCTTCTCATACCTAGTAACATAGCACATTTGTAAAAATAGTTAATACAAAATCGATTAAATGAAAACTCACTTTTTTCCACTTTTTCAATTCACGATACGGTGGACCAACCGCATCTTAATCCTTTGATAGTCTTTGCCACAAATCCTTCGATTTGCATTTAGCATTTGCAATATTGAGGTGCATCTTTGCTCAATATGCATGTGCAATTATAAAATCAACCATCACCATATTCTGTCTTGGTTTTGTAAACATTGCTTTGTTTAAGCTTTCCCTAAACACAACCAAAATTTAAAAAAATTTTCAGACTAAAAACAAGGAGTTGTGACAACAAACACAGTATAAATTGTGATTTCAAGTCACTCACAGTTCTGAATATAGAATAAATCGTATGTTTTAAATTATATTTTACACTTTTTGTAAAAAGTTTTATTTAATTACTTACATTTTTAAATTTTTAATTGTTTTCGCAAGCACAGCACCTTTCGAATAATTTACTAAAAATTTAAATAAACTGACATTTGCTTTCGTATTATATAGTTGCAATTGTAAAAGGGTAATTTATAATTTACGAAAAGGGGTAAAAAAAATCCCACAAAAAGAAAATATTTCCGAACGTTCGAAAATAAATTTCGAAAAACGTACTACATAATACAATTTGTACGAATTCGTAAATCTTTTCTTTCGAATCGTATTACATAATAACCCCCCTGAACTCTTTTACAAGATATATTTAAAGTCTTGGTAACTGGCTTCAAATCTTAAATGCTCTAATGATGTTGTTCTTAACAAACCCGATGCCGTTCTATAGCAGTTGTTAATGGCAGTATCTAATTTCTTTACGTTTTTCCCAGCTGCCCAGCCGTATATTGTAATGCCATGTAGCAAAACACCAGTTACCAAAGATTTGCAAATATCCAACGCAGTATTAATATGCAGAGCTTTGGAACGGGAGCAAATTAGTTTAAGGAGATTGTTTATTTTGCACAATTTAGAGGACAGAAGAACTTCAGTTTTGTTCGTTAGTTTTACTGCACCTCTGGTAGTTGCCCAATTTTGCACAGTTTGCTCAAGTTGGTTAAGGTTTTCACAAATTGCATCATGGTTTCCCGAAGCAAGGGTCCCTGTAGGAACACCCCAGTCATTGATCTCCAAGATTATGAAAGTTAGCACCACCTTATCAAAAGCCTTTTCAATATCTGCTGACAATACTAAATTATGTAAACGTTTCTTTAAATTTATTCTTAGAGTGTCTTCCAATACATGGCATAGACTGTTGACGCCATGCCTTGGTATGAATGCGTGTTGAATTCCCGATACTCTTTCAATGGTGAATTTCCAGAATCTCCTAGCTAAGATTTACTCAAAGATTTTTGAGAGTACCGGCAGCAAAGAGATTGGACAGTCTCCCTCCAATAGCCCAGGATCCTTACCAGGCTTAGGAATAGGTGCAAAATTTGCAATTTTCCCATCATGAGTGAATATTCCGCTTGACAAGATTTTATTGTATAGACTGCAAAGACGATGTTTCAAATTTATAGGAGCCCTCTTGATCATTGAATATGTAATTTTGTCACCAGCTGAGGTTGACCCCCTTTTAAGTTCTCATTACTTCTTCGAGTTCAATACAAATTTTGTCTGTTAGAATATCAAGCTGATCACTGCACTTCGGTAAACTATTGGTGCCCAGATTTCTTTTATTTCCGCATTAAAAGCAGAGTCCGAGCTAATTAGGGTTGCCATTTTTGAAATTGAAAAAATCAGTACATCGTAAGCAAAATACCAGTACATTCGGAAAAAAACCAGTACACAAATTTTGACCCAAAATTTTATTGAATTCATAAGTTTTAAACGATTATTAAAACAAAAAGAAAATTATACATTAAAAAAAATCATTTTTCTATTTTTTAAAGCAAGAACTTAACAAAATACATACAACAAAAACATCACGTCACAATATTAAAAATAGATAGAAGTAGAAGTTATGTTGTAAATGCACAAAAAATTCTAAATTCATACAAATTATTGTCAATATAATGAGGGTATTCAAGAGGTCTCCAATCTAGCCATATTGTCATAGGCTATAAAATTAAAACCCCTTAAAATTTTTTGTTTTTGAATAACAAACAAAAAAAATGCCTTAAAATAAAATATGTAGTTATTTTAAGAAATTTTTTAACACCAAGAACAATAGTTGGAGCAATTTTTAAATTATGAAAATGTGACTGGAATACCCTAAATACTTTGCCAATAATTTGGTTGCAACTTTAGAACACTTTGTTCTTCCGCAACTAAAATTGGAAGTAACTTTGGAATCAGGGATGAAGTGTAGCTGTGGCCATGAATGAAATGAAGATACTGTTTTTTGATGACTCGATATATTTCGCTTAGTCTGGGATCACACTATGAAAGTTTTCTTTCAGAAAGTCTGAGTTTATTGGTGAGAGGGGAAGAGAACATGCTTTTCTTTTCTCCTCTCTCATCCATAAACTCAGACTTTCTAAAAGAAAACTTTCATAGTGTAAACCCAGACTTACCTAGCATTAACACATGAAAGTAATATCTTGAATGTTGCAATACACTTACACTTTTTCAACATTCACACAATTTTTGTGCTTTCAGCCAATCGGCTTTTTCTACGATTTTTCGTTGCCCTGCAAATAATATTGGACCGCCTGATCCATTTTTATTAAATGGACTACTCCATGGACTGGTCCGATGAAATGCAAGCATGGACCATGCCATTGTCAAAAATTGTTTGTAGTGAGACAATATTGGTTTTTTAACATGTTTTCGCTTCTAAACGAAGTTAAAACTAATCCTCTTGTGTATACAATGAAGTAGTTTTAAGACTACTCCTTTGTAATCCAAAGCTGGGTTATATGGCCCTGCCCTAGGACATCGTAATGTTAAATAGACCGTTTTTTCCATACATTTGAGTTACTTTTGGACTAGTCCTAGTCCCTTGTGGGCTACCTTTTACACGCGTGTTTGGACTAGTACTAATATTTGCAGGGTGATAATACGTATACTCTTCTTGCAAGAAAGTTCTTTCATGTGTAAAACTTGGGTTATGTCTACCTGTTTGCATGTGACGTTTTATATCTGTTTTAACCACAGGACGTTGGAAAACAAAACGAACATTTTACGTTCTTTTTTGTTTTATTTGAATCACAGAATACAACCAAGAAGTGATAACGTTGGCAGTTGTTCAAAACGAAGACAGGCGAAGCAAACAATCCTGCGAGTGTTTTTATACTTTTCTCTCTTTTGCAAAAGCAGCATTTTCTTTTGAAAAGCACTAATGGCACTTCCATTTATTTAAATACAAAGCATATGGTAAGTTAAGAGTAAGACTGAATTTTTACTTGGTGATTCATAACAAATCAAAAGTAAAAAGGGAAGTAAACCAATTTTAAACAAGTAAAATTATTTGGAGGCAAAATTTAAAAAAAACCAGTACTTTTGCGTACTGATTTGGGTGTTATGCATAAACCAGGACATTGCATAAAAACCAGTACGTGTACTGGTAAAATCAGTGCGAATGGCAACCCTAGAGCTAATTGAGGTCCAAAATTCAGCAAATTTATTTGCAATTTGCCTAGGATGCGAAACACGGGTGTCGTTTATACAAATCGGTGGGAAAGAAGCTAACCTATTAGTTTTAAGGTTGTTCACCTAAGTCCATAGGTGCCTTACATCCATTGTTGGATTCAGAGAATTTAAGAAATTTTCCCATGTACGTTTTTTTTAGCAATTTTGCATTCCATTTTAACTTTCGCACTTGTCGTTCTATACTCTAAAATATTTGCCTGATTACGGCTTCTTTTAAAATTTCTCCAGGCTATCTGCCTCATATTTATGAATTTAGAAATTGTTAAGTTAAACCATACAGGATTGTTCCTATTGGAAGGTGGTCGACTTAAAGGGATACTTTCGTTTGCTGCCTTTCTTTGAGCTGCATCCCTATTAACATTTAATGATATTTGAGATACTAAATTATAACTTTTCTTTCATATAAAAGCCAATTTTCCCTTTAACATTTAAACGTGGTATGATTGCCTCTTGACAATGTCAACGTTGTTTGAGATCTTCAATGGAAAATTATCACTTCACCTGGCAATGCCAGGCAACTCCATTTAAGATTCGGACTGACCATGGTGACGTCAACCGATGTAAGTGTATTCCGGGTATTAAGCAAAGTTGGTGATCCGTCGTTCATAATTATCAAACCCTTGTCATCAGCAAACTCCTCCCAAATTTTTCCGCCCGTAGAGTTGGTGGCTGATCCCCAAAGAGTATTTTGCCAATTAAGATCTCCCAGCAAAATATACTGAACGCCGTTGACCAGTAATATATTGTTCACCATAGCAGATGTCAGATTAACATCGCATTCTTTATAAATATTAGTTATATGAATTTTTTGTATTTTTATTCTATTTCCATGTGATGATTTATAACTTTAGTCTGAAAAAGTAGGTTACCATTAGATTTTACATGATTTGCTGAAAAACTTTATAACCAGGCAAATGTAACAGGTGTTTGGTCTTGTCAACAATGTGGGCCTCTTGTGGTGCAATTATATTTGGTTTTGCAGTGACGAAAAAATGCAATACAGTGATGTGCGGACGTGTTTTTATTTGCTCCGTAATTACCGGCTTTTTTAATATGCCAAAGTGCATACATAATATAAATAAATGGCGAAAAGAGGCTTTAAACAAACAAGAATAAACAAATGTTCACGGGCGAACGTTTTCTTTTTGTTTTCATTTGAAATTCATAAACAAAATAAAAAAACATTTTTTTATTTTTTCGAATTTATTCTATGAGCTAAATTTCAGTTATGTATTTTATCAAAGTATATTTATACCAAGTACATGCAAGTCTACAACAAATCAACAATAAAAAAAACAACATTCAATTTGTTTGTGTAAAAACATTTGATACTGTCAAACAGCAAAACATAAACAAAACAAAAAATAAATATTTTGTTTGTTAAAAAATATACATATTTGTTTTTGGAATAGAAATGGTGGTATAAAATTTTTGGTTATGTGCAATGCTTGTTGGCAGAAAGTGATCCACACAAATGAGGTTACTTGCTGCAAAATTTTGCCCACAAATTTCACTCCACATTGCCCTTTTTAACGGATCTTTTGGCACATGAAATAAAATACCACTACCACCGGTAAATTTTTTTTTGCACACCGAACAACAACGCATTTTTTAAATAATTTTATTTCAATGTGTTTAAATAATATTTTTATAGAAATTTGTTAAAACCACTTTTTCACTAAAATCACATAACAAAAGAATTAAAAATTGTTTTATTTTTTAAAACTTTTCAAAATACTTTTTTCAAATAATAAATAATAACGTTAAAAATGTAAACAGACATAGATATTAAAATCATGGCGCACTAAAAATGTAAACAAATTTTGACAATATCGAAAATATAAACAACTGAACAGCTGATCACTTGCATGTACTTGTAATAAATATACTTTGTATTTTATAAAGCTTTTTTGTAATAGTCCTATTCCTCTAATTTTTGGGAATGACTTTATACACTACCAGACTATTAAAATAGTTGAGTTAAATACATTCAATTTATAAAGTATCACTATACAGTGTGACACAAAGAATGCTGACGAAGGCTGTAGCGGGCCAGAAAATGCATTACATTCTGCTGGTGTCTAATAATTGTAAATTTTTCTGTTCATACAATATACTTCATTGCTATCCAAAGGACAGCTAAGGTAAAATGTAACAAGAAGATACAATATAATAGTCTGGTAGTGTATAAAGTCATTCCTAAAAATTAGAGGAATAGGACTATTACAAAAAAGCTTTATAAAATACATAACTGAAATTTAGCTCATAGAATAAATTCGAAAAAATAAAAAATGTTGAATTTACATTTAATTTAAAAGTAAAATG
The DNA here is from genome assembly GCA_949318255.1 of Pollenia labialis. Taxonomy (NCBI): domain Eukaryota; kingdom Metazoa; phylum Arthropoda; class Insecta; order Diptera; family Polleniidae; genus Pollenia; species Pollenia labialis. The sequence continues at coordinate 49,147,028 of OX439141.1, forward strand.
TTTGGCTTATCTTTTTAAAAAAACAGAAAACTAAAAAAATTCTGTTTAGTTTTATTAATTTTTCCCGTATTTCCTTTTTTGTTCTATTTTTGTCCCCCATTAAAGTACGAATTTAGTACGAATATGTCAAAGAATGGAGGAAAATGTTTAGTAAAAAAGTAACAAAAACAGTTACGATTTTCACCCCTTAAATGTTCGAATTTCGAAAAAGTACCAAATGCATATTCGTATTTTTTTGATAAGTTTCGAATGTGGTAAAAACTTGGGTTTTATGTTTATTGGTTCAAAAGATAGTTGGGGTGTCAAAAAAGTACCAAAATTCAGGTTTTTCCCGTTTACTCCCTAAAAGGGCCGAATTTAAAAAAAGTACCAGAACCTGTCCGCTTATTTTTCTAAAGAACAACGATAAGTATTACATTTTTTTGTATCTCTTTTAGTTTTGGAGATATAAGGTTACCGTATTTTCCTTTTTTTACCCCCTGAACATTTGAATTTCCAAAAATCCCGTCTTAGTGGATCGATTTGGAGATTAACCAATCTCTGGTCCAAATTTCAAGTTATTAGCTTCAGCCGTTTAGGCTGTGCGATGATGAATCAGATTCACATTTTTCACGTTCGCGGGACTAAAACATTTTAAGCTTAATAAAAAATTTTGCGGTTCTAGCGGTTTTTGAAGTGCGATTTGACGGGAAGTCTTCAAAAAAGTTGGCAACAATGCAACTGCCCGACATAGACTGAAGACAAATTATGTTTCATAGAAATACGAAATCTCGAAATAGGCTAAAAATAACAAAGAAAAATAACAAAATAATTTTGGACAAATTCTTTTTAATCACTGGTCGAAAATAGATGAACACAAATCTTATTTTCCTGGAGGTTTTACTTTAATAAATTTCAAAAAAAAAAACACAGTTCTACAGGGTACTCTAGTATACACATTATAAAAAAATAAAATAAAAATAAAAGCAATTTAAACTTAAATATGTATGTATACAAAAATAAAATATCGGAATATAAATAAAAAAATATACATATACATATAAATGCTAAGTTGATAGCAGATCGTTCGCACAATCCACACAATTATTATATGATAATATCGATGTCTGAATGTTCCTTAATTTGTCTAAATACTGTAAATGAATCTTAGACCGTGTATTTTTATATATGACACCTTCTATCAGTTTTGATATAATATATGAAATCCAAAAAATATTAGTTTTCGGTTCAAACGTCTCCCATTTATTGCTACAAATAAAAAAGGTATTTATTGCTATATATTCTATTTTATATGTATGTATAATATATTAATTCATACTTTAAAGCTTTGCGCATCATCCTATATATTTCAAACTGATAATCTCCGGCAGCGTTAAAAAGTTCTTCGTCATTAGAAAGATCATTATAAAAACAATAGTCATTAAAAGTCATGCGAGATAAAGTATAGTCAATAATTGTAATTTGAATTCCTTTAGTAGGTAAAGTCAATATATTGTCATTAAGTTTGTATGATTTATATAGTTGTTCGGTTTTGTTAACTAAAACATTACCCCAATGCAAATCTCGATGTTCGAACTGAAATTCTTTTTCGCCTACTGCCAATGTTAATATAATCTAAAAAAAATTATATTTAGTTTTATTTGACCTTTTTTTTATAATAATTCTTTTTTATAGAAAAAACACCTGCAGCCGTATTCATAATGAAAATTTGGCCTGCAGTTAGCACAAGGTATATTCATAATACTCTACCAAACTCTGGCTAACGATTTGTTAAACTCTTGTTAACGAACTGCTTAAAGTTTGCCTTCTTCTGAAAAATAGCTGTTTAATGCCAAACTATTTTGTGGGTTTTTTAAAATTTACTGTCTATTTTTAATTGGTTTTCTTTTTTTTTTTATTTAATTTGATTTTAAAACTTCTTAAAATTTCTATAAGTGGCGGGAAAAACTAAAAAAAAAATCAAATGACAAAACCAGCGATGATTAATGCAAAACGTGTTGCATTTTTGAGCAATATAATGGTGCATCATTAAAATTCAGAGTTGATTTATTAAAGGTTAGCAGATGGACAAAAATTTGTTATGAAATAACTATGTGCTAACAAGCTGCAAGTTTAATCGGCATTCTAGTAAGCAGCTCGTTATACGTAGTGTACAAACTGTGGCTAACTTTTTGTTATGAATACGGCTGCTAGAGCTTAATTTAATGTATACAATCAAAATAAAAAAATATATATTGCGAATTCTGTAAACTCTTCTTACTTACTTGTTGCAATGCATAAAAAGATTGCTCGGCATTTTTAAAATTAAATCCTTCAAGGTCCTGGCCACCATAACCTAGTTCTAAAACTATATATTGCTGATTATTAGTAAAACATTTTGGATGATCATTTTCTGACTTTTTTTCCAAGTCATATTCTTCCCAAAGTTTTTTAAGGTATAATGGATACCGTCCTTTAACGCATCTTACCTAAAACACAAATTTATTATATGTTAATTTTTTTCAAACACAGATTTTATGGATTTTTTTACCCTTTGAATATTTACAAATCCTGAGGTTACATTTGTATTGCGATTATCATTACTTAAACTACACAGTTCCATTGATATAATAATTTCAGGAAGAATTTGTTCAAAGGATTTTTGGACCTCACCGTTCACCAATTTTTTGCCTTCTATTGGAATTATTTTTAATACAGTTTTTGCAGCATTCTTACAGTCGGCGAGTGGTGCTTTATTTTCTGAATAAACAAATACTTCACCAAAGGCTCCCTCGCCAATTTTACAACAATTTTGTAGATAATCTTCATTATATGCCTTGTCAAAAGTAAGAATGTGACGTTGCCCGCAACGTTGCAGTATCTGTCGCTTAAAATCATTGCCTTCCTGGCTATATGTTGACCTAGCAACTGATCTAGTTTTATTTGAATTTGGTCGAATAAAAATTGATTTACGATTACCAGCAACACAAAATGAGGATGAAATAGATTTAAGATTATCAGTTCCAACTGTGCTTCGTCCTTTCTTAAAAGTCTTAATCTTAATGTTTGAAACACTTTCTGCAATTAAAGTTTTGAGATAAAAAAAAGTTTTAAAATTATTTTTAATATTTTAATCAGGCTTAAGTTAATCAAATTTAATTTTCATTAAATTATTTTTATGAAGAAAGGAATTTTACAACATGAAAATTAATTAAAATTGTTATTGATAATCATTCATTCTTGACTGACCTGAGATTCGAACCCAGGCGGCTGGTTACCATGACATGTTTCGATCACAACCACTTGATCTCCTCAGATGGATTTGCCGTCTTACACTCGCAGCCATCGACGACTGCTGACGTCAATAGTCAAATATCAATCCTTAAACCAAATTGTATTTTAACCTTTGGTAGATCGAAATTTGCTTTTTTTGAATGATTATCCAATTTAATTGATTTTACATGTTTTTCCTAACTTCTGTTCTTTCCGTACTTATGTCAAGAATTCCTCTTGAAGTCCAAAGTACATTTTTGATTTTGTTTTTTCATTTTGTCTTTCTTTTTCTTGTTGACCTTTTTCAGCACAACTTGAAGGACAAATGTACACATAGAGCTCGTGCCTTAGCTTTAACAATAATTAGAATTGTGGTTATTTTGTTGAACTATTTATGGTTTTTAATCCAAATTTTTAATATTTTAATCAGGTTTAAGTTCATCAAATTTAATTTTCATTAAATTATTTTTTATAAAGAAAGGAATTTTACAACATGAAAATTAATTAAAATTGTTATTGATAATCATTCATTCTTGACTGACCTGAGATTCGAACCCAGGCGGCTGGTTACCATGACATGTTTCGATCACAACCACTTGATCTCCTCAGATGGATTTGCCGTCTTACACTCGCAGCCATCGACGACTGCTGACGTCAATAGTCAAATATCAATCCTTAAACCAAATTGTATTTTAACCTTTGGTAGATCGAAATTTGCTTTTTTTGAATGATTATCCAATTTAATTGATTTTACATGTTTTTCCTAACTTCTGTTCTTTCCGTACTTATGTCAAGAATTCCTCTTGAAGTCCAAAGTACATTTTTGTTTTTGTTTTTTCATTTTGTCTTTCTTAAAATTGTTATTGATAATCATTCATTCTTGACTGACCTGAGATTCGAACCCAGAAGTTAGGAAAAACATGTAAAATCAATTAAATTGGATAATCATTCAAAAAAAGCAAATTTCGATCTACCAAAGGTTAAAATACAATTTGGTTTAAGGATTGATATTTGACTATTGACGTCAGCAGTCGTCGATGGCTGCGAGTGTAAGACGGCAAATCCATCTGAGGAGATCAAGTGGTTGTGATCGAAACATGTCATGGTAACCAGCCGCCTGGGTTCGAATCTCAGGTCAGTCAAGAATGAATGATTATCAATAACAATTTTAATTAATTTTCATGTTGTAAAATTCCTTTCTTTATAAAAAATAATTTAATGAAAATTAAATTTGATGAACTTAAACCTGATTAAAATATTAAAAATTTGGATTAAAAACCATAAATAGTTCAACAAAATAACCACAATTCTAATTAGTTTTAAAATAATTTTAATCTTTAAATAACTCTTAAATTGGACACAATACCCGTACTTTTTGGGTAAAGTTCGGAAAAATGAGAGTAAACAAAAATTTTCAATAGTACGGGAACAATTAAAACCAAATTTCTATCCCAAAAGAAAGCGTTACTATGAAAACGTTCAAATAAATGCATCAGTGACACATTATTATAAAAGTAAAATTCAAGCATGTTCTTATATTTTTTAACATTTTCTATTGTTTATTTTGCTAATATTTTTTATTTAAATTCTTATGATAAAACTTGTTTGTAGTTTTTTATGTTTTATTTTCTGACACAGCTGATTGTTTTCCCAAGAAGAATATTTTTCACTTAAAAGCTTTCTCACTTTACCAAACTTTGAGTACGGGAACAGTTTTCGCTTGGATTGGGATTCCGCGGGCTACCAACTTTGAGTACAGGATCACTCCTAAGAAAGAGTTCGTAAATATATTTGAATATACCTTCATAAATTTACACAAAGTAAATTTCTTTTTGTAAGTTTGGCAAAGTATGAATCGACCAGTACAGCAATTCTGTAACTTTTTGAATTGAACTACCGATTAAGTAACGACATTTTTCGAACTGGGACATTTTTCGCCATCACCTGGCTCTTACTGGGAACTTGTCGGGGGATTTGATTCCATCCCAAGGGACATTGATTTTGAATCCAATACACTTTGCACGAATATCCGGGAGGCCTTCGAAGGGAGCTGCCGGCTCCGGATCCGCAGGCCTAAAAGGGATGTTCCGTGGTGGAATGAACATCTGGAGGGTCTGAGGGCTGAGGCCAGACGTTTATTCAACAAAGCTAAGGAAACTGGGGCGTGGAGCACCTATAGGGCTGCGCTCACTAGATATAATAGAGAAATCAGGAAGTCCAAGAGGTCAACCTGGCGTGAATACTGCGGCAGGATTGACAGTCTTCCTGAATCACTCAGGCTGCAAAAGGCGCTTTCGCAGGACCACACTAATGGTCTTAGCACACTTAAGCGGCCAGATGGTAAGTTTACTGAGTCGCCAAAGGAGACCTGTGAGCTCCTACTAGCGACCCACTTTCCAGATTTTCTGCCCTTCTTGTCACCAAGAGTGTCCACATGGTCGCCCTCAGCGTCCAAAAGGAATATCAGGTTGGCGGGTAGAATCTTTGATGCGAAACGAGTGGCATGGGCTTTATCAAAATTCAGTCCATTCAAATCACCGGGACCGGATGGTATCCTTCCATGCTGCCTTCAGCAGGGGGGACTGCTATCAATTCTCAAATGACTAGGATCTTCAACTCCAGTTTACTGACGTGCCACGTGCCAGTACCATGGAGAGAGGTTAAAGTGGTCTTTATACCCAAGGTTGGGGGCAAGTCCGAACATCTGCCCAAGTCCTACAGACAAATAAGCCTAAGTTCGTTTTTCCAGAAGGCCATGGAAAAACTAATAGATAGATTTATAAGGGATGAATATCTATCGGATAACCCGATACATCGCTTTCCTTTTGCCTATCAATCGGGCAGGTCTACGGTGACCGCAATCCATCACGTCGTGGGTACGATTGAGAGGGAACTGGGGGCAAGGCAAATAGCTATGTGTGCGTTCGTCGACATTCAGGGAGCTTTCGACAACACTTCCTATGATGCAATTGACTTTGCTCTAACAAGGAAGGGTATTCCAGTTCTCATAAGGAATTGGATAAAGGAGATGCTAGCATCTAGGGTGATTAAGTTGGATCTGGGTGGTTCGTCGATGACCATTGAAACAACCAAAGGCTGCCCACAGGGTGGCGTTTTATCGCCTCTATTGTGGACCTTGGTTATCGACGAGCTATTGGAAAAACTTAATAGCCTGGGCTTGCGAACCTATGGATATGCTGACGATCTGGTTATATCTGTGACCGGATGATGCTACGATTTCAGGGGCCATGCAGCGGGCCCTGGACTTGACACTTAGCTGGTGCAGGGAGAGGGGACTTAACATTAATCCCGCAAAAACTACTCTGGTACCATTCACCAGACGGAGAATTCTGAGGCTGAAAGAACCGACCCTTAACGGAGCGGTTATCGGATTCTCTAATGAGGTGAAATACCTGGGGATCATTCTGGACAAATCCCTCAACTGGAACGCTCAGTTGGTCCATGTCACTAGAAGAGCGACGAGGGCAATATATGCCTGTCAAAGACTCTTCGGAAAGACATGGGGGCTGAAACCCCGGATGATCCACTGGTCTTTTGTTGTTATTATTAGACCAATATTGTGCTACGCCGCCCTGGAGTGGTGGGCTAAGACCGAACAGGTCAAGGCTAGGGTGATACTTGATAAGGTCTACCGCCTGATCTGCATATCGATCACGGTTGCCATGAGGACCTGTCCCACTCTGGCTTTGGGAGCTATCCTGCACATTCCTCCGTTGCACATTTCTATAAGGGAGGAAGCCTGCAGGGGTGCTAGCAGGATGCCGCGCATTGCTGTATATAGGGCAGGGGACCTAGTGGGTCACATGCGGATCCTGGAAATCATTAAGGATGATCCATCCATTATGGTGGGTGATCATATGCTGCCTACTTTGGCATTGGATAGGAATTTTAATGTCCTTATACCTGACAGGGACCAATGGGCGAACCAATCCTGGTGGCGTGCATGCGCGGACCAGGTCTGGTTCACGAATGGTTCGAAACAGGTAAACGGTGATACTGGTGCGGGCATCATGGGCCCGGGTTTCCAAAGGGGCTTGCCAATGGGCAAACAGCCGTCTATATTTCAGGCGGAACTCTACGCCATTATTGAATGTGCTGGGGAATGTCTAAGGAGGAGGGCAAGGGGCTTGAGACTTTATATAATGTCAGATAGCCAGGCCGCTCTTAGGGCACTTTATTCTTTTTAGATAAAGGCAAGGCTGGTCTTGGACTGTTTTGCGTCTCTGAATGAGTTAGAGAAACACAATGACTTGAATTTGTGTTGGGTTCCCGGCCATGAGGGCCATGCGGGCAATGAAAGGGCTGATTGCTTGGCAAACAGGGGCGCTCGTCGTCCATTTATAGGTCCTGAGCCTTTCTTCGGCGTCCCTGTGGGTCACATCAAGGGGACGTTACAAAAATGGTCCGAGCGTAAATTCCTTCACGCATGGACGTTCACTTCTGGATTGAGACAGTAAAAAAGATTTGTAACGCTGTCCCGGCACAGGGCAGGAAGGTTTCTGCTGCTTGAAAAAGCGGAACTTCGACTGCTTGTTGGCCTATTCACGGGGCACTGTGGTCTCAGGTACCACCAGTTTAAGTTGGGTAATTCATCTACCAAAATGTGCAGATTCTGCGGGTTGGATGACGAAACGTCGGAACATCTGCTCTGCTGCTGTCCCGCCTTAGGGTCTTTTAGGCAGAAATTTTTCGGGGGGCATACAATGGGCCCCACTGACATCTATGATCTTCCACCGGGCAACGTAATGGGCTTTATAAGCGGCCTAAACTTGACTTGGTGAGACATATAGGATGCACAAAAGATCCTTTGGGTCGGGGTGCACATGGCCTTCACGTGTATATACTACTACTACTACTACTACTACGACATATCTCGATAACTTTAATGAAATACTATCTAAATAAAATACACAAGCAAAAATTGTTTTACTATATACTGTGGTGTAGGGTATGATATGAGCAGTCTGACTGACAGTACTTTCTTGTTTTCATTCCGACCAGTGTTTTTATACAATGTTTTCTGTTATGTTTTTATTAGGATTGTAAAGAATTCCGATACCGATATATCGACCATACTTCAGATTTTGTGATATATCGGTATCGGCGTTGTTTTGCTGTCGATTAGACGATACTTTTTTTATTCTTTCGGAGTATTTTTGAACAAAGCATTTAATGTTGTATGCATATTTTTTTGCATAGCAACTAAGATAAATGACACATTAAACAGCAGAGCATAAAATCAAAACAGAAAAATTAAATTGTTTCATATAAAAAATTAATCAACGAAAAAAAGTCTTATTAATCTACTTAACATGCCTCAGCATTCGAAAGTGTATTGGCTATTGAGGACGCCCTCCTGGAATCAGACCAGAAGGACACCAATGTCACGGTCGTCAATACTGGAAATGGTGATAAACCTTCACCACTCTGAGGCAGCATCCGCCGCACTGCTCCAGGTGGTAGAGATGAAGGAAGAGCTAATAATGGTCCAAGAACCATGGATCCACAAGGATCGGGTTTGCGGACTAAACCTTAAGGGCTATAAGCTCCTATATGCCAAAGGAACAGGTAAAATTAGATCTTGCATTTTGGCTAAAAACTCGTTGGATATCTTCATTCTTCCTGATTTCAGTGATGAAGACACAACTTTAGCGGCCCTAGAGACGGGCGACAGGTCGATCTGGATCGTATCGTGATCAAAATTTGCATAAAAAAGAAAAGGTGTTTCGTTTTAAAAGAGCAAATTACACCGACATACATAACCTTTTAAATAACACAAATTGGATTCAATTGTTATCAATTCGCATTGGCACACCTGAAACAATCGATAAAATGATTTATAATTTTTACAGTACAATTAAACAATATATGAATGAATGTATACCATAATATTCAACGTGCTCAAAATTAGGACCACCATGGGGCAATAAACAACTTTCTTCGATAAAAAACTCAAAAAATAAGACTAACAAAAAATATAAGAAATCTAGATCCCAATGCGATCACAGCAAGTATTCCGTCCTTCGTGCAAAATATAATTTGCTAAATGCTAAATTATATAACGATTATTTGACTAAAATAAAAAACAACTTAAAACACGATCCAAGATCATTCTATAAATTTGTAAATTCGAAAAGAAAGATCTCTGGCGAAGGTCATGAAATATATGGGTACGGAAACACATGATGGAAAGGAAATCAGGGATTTATTCGCAGACATCCACATATGAGTCGTTCAGTGGATAAAGGGAATGAGTCCAAAAATTTGGAATGGAGAAAAACGACAGACGTTGACGTTGACCGTAAAACTAGTTGTTACAACAAAACTCAAAATTAAAATTGCAAAATTAATTATTAGGGCTTCTTTTACAATTTGTAAATATATAATGTTAGTATGTAAGTGTATGTGTTCACAAAACCTGTTAATATGATACAAATACGTTTTTATTGATAAGAGTTTCAGTGGAAAAAGGGAATAAGTCCACCAAATTTTTTGTTGTTACAATCGATAGCGTTTTAACAAATAGAAAATGGGAATTTGTAACTCAAAACAAGCAAATCGTTTTTTATAGATAAATAAAAATTTATTTTAGGTAGTTAAATTACATAAAATAACAGAATCTTTATTTGGTTTTACGGAATATGTAGTTAATTTTTTGACAGTTAATTTTTATAAAATAACTGAGTATTCCTTTGTTTTTTTACGGAATATTTAGTTAATTTTTTGACAGTTAATTTATATAAAATAACTGAATATTCCTTTATTTTTTTATGGAATTCGCGTGTTTTCCCTTAAGTTTTCTTTAAAAATATGGTAACATTTGTATTATTATTAATATTTTTAATTAACTGTCAAAAATCGATGACGTAAAATATACTACAGTTGGACCAGTGGGTAAGACATAAGTGTTAAAATTATGAAAAATTCATTGCACCATAGATATCTATATGCAGCTAGATATACATATATTTGTAGAAATTACGGCCATTAGCAGGAAGGTTGTAATTTACGACGAATGTTACAACAGATCTGCACTCACTGCACTTACTAAATTAGAAACTCTTCTAACCACAGCGATATAATAACAGCGATCAAAGGTCGAATTCATATGTAGTAAAGCATAAAGTTCGATTAGAGTTACGCTTCCGATTGCCGCTCTCTTGCAGCGATGAACTAAGTACAACAACAATTTAAAGAACACAAAAAATTGGCAGGTAGCGAAAGCTCGAGAGAGGCATGAAATAGAAACAAATAAGAGTGATTAAAAGCAAAGTTAACAAGTGATTAATGCAATATAAATGCAAGCGTGGGACTTATTCCCTTTTTCCACTGAAAATAAAAATTTTGTGTTTCGTACAAAAAAATGTTTTGTCTTTAAAAGGGGGTTTCCGTTGAAATTGGAAAACAAAATTTTTACCAAACATCGTTAGTCATAAAAGGAAGTGTATCCACGCTAAATCTTAAAAACGCCAAAAATGGACTCATTCCCTTTATCCACTGAACGATTCATATTCTGATGCACGTTGTACTGAAAATGTCAATTATCCATTTAATATAGCAACTGGTCAAACTATATAACTATAAGAGGCATAATTGGGCCATTTTTCTTTGAAAATGGCCAAGGAGTGGCCGTTGCAGTCAATGGCGATCGTAATCGGGCCAAGTTGAACGAATGTTTGTTCACAAAAATTGAAGGGGGGACATTGGCAACATTTGGTTTCAACAGGACGGCGCTACGTGCCCTGATTTCGTTTGGCCACCTCGGAGCTGCGATTTGACACCGTTGGACTATTATTTGTGGGGTACCGTCAAAGATAAGTGTTACACCGACAAGCCAAAGACAATTGACGCTTTAAAGGACAAGATTCGTGAAGCCATTGGTGAAATACAGCTGCACACACAATCGATAATGTGCTTAAAAATTGGACCGAGCGTGTAGGCTACTGCATGGCCAGCCGAGGCAGCCATTTGAATGAAATTATTTTCCATTATTAACCAGAAGGATTGTACTTTCAAATAAAAAAAGAAATTTGAGAAAATATTCAGTAGTTTTTTATAGCATTTTCAAAACAAAAAAGTTATTTGGCGGACCCTGTATTATATAATCGTTTTTTTAATTTTTCGAACGTGGTTAATGAATTTCAAAATCAAATGTAAACTTAAGTAAATACATTTGTTCTAAATATTTACAATAATAATCCATTTTTTATTAAATTAGATTGTATATTAGCTAATACGGCCTTAAGTTCTATATGTAATTAAAAATGCATTTAATCCATATTTTCCCAACGTTTCGTGAATGTTTTGTTCACTTTATCATTTTTATTTTTAAAGTGTGTTCAATGAATCAAATTTCAATGTATAAAGCTTCTTATTCCTTCAATATTTCACATACTTTTTGCTTGGATTTGATTTAAACGAAGGCATTCTTAAAAATTAATGTTTTGTTGTCCCGAAAAATTAATTGGGTCTTGTAAGGTTGTATAATAAAAATTAGTCAATGTACTTTTGCCATTCACTGTATCAAATTAGTATACGTACTTTTGTCATTCACTGTATTGTAGTTATAATAGCACCGTTATTAAAAAGTACTCATAATCGTATGATAATAAGATAAACTCCAACAATACAATTGGGATATTCACAAGGTGTGCTATCATGTTATATTGTCATAATGATCTAACATTTTACAATGGTTTACAAAAATTGTTGTTGTTTTGTAAACAAAAAGTGTCTTAAATTAATAGAACTTTGCTTGGTATGTTTATTGTGCTGTCTTAATTAATCAGAAGAGACCTGCGCTGAGCGGCTGAGCCGAACCGCATTATTTGTTGTAGCCGTCGCCGTTGATGGTATAGTTTTATCCGGCTAACATCCGAATTGAACCTGCGGCTAGCAATTTTTGCAACAAAACGCTTGTGGCGTCAAATTAGATCGGCTTAGGACTCTGATGTTTAGTAAACAAACAAAATAAAATTTATTTGTGGTTTGCGTCTGAAAAATGGAAAATAGTCAGGAAAGATCTAATTTAATTTATTAATTCATGGATTAGAATTAAAAAATATTTTTATCGTTCGTAATTATTTTTGTTTTAAATCAGCTGACTTAAATTCAAAATATGTAGCACATTAAATTATTAGGGGTTGTTCACAACAGTCGTATATTTTCATGTTATTATTTTAAGACTTATGACTTTACGACACCTTGTGAATCCCCCAAAAGTGTAGTATGTATTTATATTTAGAACTCACTCGTTTTCTTGCATTTGAAGTGGACAGCAGCAAATAAAGAATTGGTAATTAAAAAAAACCAACAGATTTTGTTATTTATTATATGTTACAAACATAACATATTTTGGCGACGAAATTAAGGAAAAAAAATAAAAAGAACCCGTAATAAAAAAATTCATAGTGCTTGAAAAAAAACATACAGGGGTGTGCTGGAAATCGTAAACGTAAAACGCAAGAATTTTAAAAGCCGTTTTTAAATAAGATTTTTGTAATAAAAGATTTTCATGACACATTTTATGCAAATATTTCTCTATTAAACAGAATTTTATAACAAAAATTATAAATATTAGATTAAAAGTGTATTAAAAACAACTTCCGAATTCTAGCGTTTTACGTTTACGATTTCCAGCACACCCCTGATAAAGAAAAAAAAAAACATTTTGAAATTGGTTTATAAATTAATAAACATAAAAGTTTTGTTAAAAAATGGCTTTAATTGGTAGCATCGAGCAGTTTGCTTTTGGTGATGATTTTGAAGAATATTTGGAAAGGATGGATCAGTTGTTCAAGATAAATGTGGTGCAGGATGCAACAAAAGTGGCGATGTTCTTGACATTAGTTGGTCCCGACACATACAAAAGAATCAAAAGCATCCTGTTACCGGAAAAAGCTACAACCAAAACTTATAAAGAATTGATCGAAGTTATCACACCGCATTTTCAACCTGAAAAACCATCATAGCCGAACGTTTTAAATTGTATAATTGTTCGCAAAAGCAAAATGAATCTGTTGGCGAATTCATCGTGAATTTGAAATTAATCGCAGCCCAGTGTAATTTTGGGAATTTTCTGAAAGAAGCATTGAGGGACCGAATGGTATGTGGTGTAAGGTGTAGTCAGTTACACACTAAGCTGCTGTTAACCGTAAATTTAACTTGGGAAGAGGCATGCAAGTTAGCGCTGTCATTTGAGTTAATGAACAAGGAACAAAAAGGCATGCAGCCGTCGTCGTCGTACGATATGAATAAATTACAACATCAGCAGAAATACAATAACAATTTTCAGCAAAAACATAACCAAAAACAACCGTTAGAAAAATGTTCAAAGTGCACCACAAAACATGCTGTTGGGAGTTGTCCGGCAAAGAATTGGAACTGCTTCACATGTGGGAAAAAAGGGCACTCATACAAAGCCTGTTTTTCGAAGTCTAATCAGAAAATCAAAAATTTTCATCTACCAATCAGGACAACAGTCAAAATATTAATGAATTGGGCTACAAATTGGCAACAATTAACTGGGTAAACCGAGAAAATGAGCCTGTATTAAGAAATGTGCTGATCAACGACAAGGAGGTGGTGATGGAGCTGGATACAGGAGCGGTAGTGTCTGTGATTTCTAGTATAGATTATGAATTTTATTTTAAAAATGAAAAATTGAATGTTATTAATTACCCACCATTACAGGTTTTGACAGGTTCTACGGTTGAGTTGATGGGTGAAATATCAGTGTTGGTAAACGGTGTAACGTTGAAGTTATTAGTGGTGAATTCGAGTCACCGATTTACTCCGTTAATGGGAAGAAATTGGTTGGATGTAATATACCCTACAAGTAATTTTTCCACTGGTCAGAATGGTAAGTCAAGTGACAATTTTTTAGTAGAAAACATCTGCCGGTCGAATATTATGGAGGAGTTGAAATGTAAATTTCCCTCGTTGTTTTTGAAAAATAAAAATCCCATTAAACAGTTTTCTGCTGACGTTTGTGTTCAGCCAAATTCACAACCTAAATTTTACAAGCCATATTCGGAACCTATGAGTTTAAAGACCAAAGTAGAGGCGGAACTGAAGAATATTTGTGAAGAAGGGTTTATACTACCGGTTCGTAATAGTAGAAGAGCGGCACCCATAGTCTGTGTTTTGAAAAAAGATTCAAGTGTTAGAATATGTGGAAATTTTAAAGTGACCATAAATCCAGTAATTGAAATGGATGTATATCCACTGCCTCTAATATACGATATCCTTACAAGTATGAGAGGGAAAACGCATTTTTGTGTTTTGGTTTTAAGCAAAGCGTATTTGCAGTTGACATTGAATGACTCGTCAAGGTCATTTTTAACAATCAATACCCATATGGGGTTGTTTGAATTTTGTAGATTGCCTTTTGGCGTTTCAACGGCACCAATGATTTTTCAGCGGGTCATGGACCAAATAACGCAGGGCCTAGAGGGTGTGGCAGTTTATTTGGATGACATTTTGGTAGCCGGTATTGGTAGAGAAGCTTGTCGTGAAAAATTGTTTAAAGTTTTAAGTAGACTACAAGAATTCAATGTTCGCATTAACTGGGAAAAGTGTAAGCTTTTGGAGAGTAATCTTGAATATTTGGGGCATGTTTTGACTCCGGAAGGAATAAGACCTTCAAAGAAAAAAATTGAAGCAATAATGTAAGCTCCCGCCCCACTCAATGTGGATCAACTTCAAAGTTTTTTGGGGTTGGTAAACTATTATTCGCAGTTTTTGCCTAACAGTTCTACTGTTTTGGCATCTTTGCATAACCTTCTTTGTAAGGAAACTAAGTGGCACTGGGACGAAGAGTGCTCCAGAGCTTTCGTAAATTGCAAAAAATTACTTTGTGAAAACGATCTTCTATTTCATTTTGACCCAACAAGGCAAATCGTAATCGCTTGTGATGCTTCGCCATACGGGGTAGGTGCGATTCTCAGTATTGTTGTCAACGGCCAGGAGAGACCATGTTTTATGGCATCAACTACGTTGACTAAATCAGAGAAAAATTATTCTCAAATTCATAGAGAAGCTTTGGCGGTGTAAAAAAGTTTCATAAGTTTTTTTATGGGTTTAATTTTACAGTGTACACCAACCATTGGAAAAACTTTTGGGAGACCAAAAAACTTTAGCAATTATTGTGTCTGTCCGCTTTCATAGGTGGATTTTATTTCTTTCAAATTATAATTTTTTTATTTATTTTATTTATTTATTTATTTATTTGTTGTCCCATACACAAGACTTGAAGTCTTATATTACAGTACAGGACTGAGTATATGTTATACAATATAATTAGAAATAATTTAAAAAATTTTCTTAAACATAAATCACAATAGTTATAAAAAGAAAATATATAAATAAAAAAGAATAAGGAAAATAATAAAAAAAAATAAAGAAAATATATATTAAAAAACATTCATATCTGTGGCATTTTGACAAAACATCTTAAGTCAAATTAAAAAAAGTTGAAAAAAATGTTGTTAATCATACGAATATTCATTCAAACAACATATCCGTTTGGGTTTTTAAAACTTTGTATTAAAAACGAAATTTTTCTTTAATTTTGGTTTATTTTATTTTTTAATAAAAATGATTTTTTCACCGAGTTCATTTAAAACCCTCTCAGCCATCTCATCACAACCCAAGATGTTTTGTCAAAATACCATATATTATATTTATCCACATGTGATACAATATGCAAAAAGAAAACAAAATTAGTTATGAACTTTGATTAGAAAAATGCAAAATTATGTCTTTTTTAAACGATTGTGCGTTACTAATCACTTGAGAGCTATGAGGAAGTAAGTTCCAAAGACAGGTTGCATAGATAAAGAATTGCCATTCAGACACGAGGCTGTGGTGACGAAATAATATTAATCTTCGGCCTCTGGTTGATCCTGAGAAAACCAATCGTTCATAAAGATGTTCGGGTTGATGAGTATATATAACCTTATGCAAAAAGATAAGAACTCTAGTTTTTATTAAGTCATCAAAACAAATGCCATATAACCGTTTCACAAAAGCTGCGGTGCTGCCATATCGTTTTAGACCAAACACATACCGTATAATGGTTTTAAAAACAATATTAAGTTTTTTCTTACTGTGATCATCACAATTTCCAAAAAGTTCACATCCATACAATAATATGGGTATGAGATACGTTTTAGCTAGAAGTGCTCTTATATTAATGGGTGTACAGTATTGAGATTGCCAAAGCGTTCTCAACATGGAAAAAGTACGCTCACAGGCATAATTTATATGGTCAGACCATGTGAGGGAACTGTTAAAATATACTCCAAGGTTTTTTGCAGAATTAACAATTTCTATTGGTTGATTATTGATTGCTATAATTGGTGTAAGTTGCATTTTCGATATTCGCTTTTGAATGATAATACATTTGGATTTTTTTGGATTTATACTTAGCCCGTTAGCTGTAGCCCACAAGTAAACACGATGCAATTCCTGATTTAGGGTATTGACACATTGATCAATATTATCAACATCGCAACTTATATAAAGCTGGACATCATCAGCATACATTCTAACCTTACATTGTTCCACAGTAAGCGGAATGAAAACAAAAGAGGGCCTATAATTGAACCCTGAGGAACGCCCCTAATCACTGGTAAGCAGTTAGATTTCTTATTATTTGTTTCAACATACTGGCATCTATTCGTAAGATAGGACGCTATAAGACGTGTGGCATTTGATGAAAATTTAAAAAAATTCTTCAATTTATAACATAAAATATCAGGATCCACAGTATCAAATGTTTGGAATGATCCAAAAGAACTAAAAAAAAAATCTTTTTAGTATCCACCTGTTTTCTAATATCCTCCGCAACATCTACAAGGGCCGTAATGCAACTGTGCTTTCTACGAAAGCCAGATTGCCTATCATTTAGTAGTCTATTGTTATCCAAAAATAGTGTAACCTGATTATGGATAATACGTTCAAAATTAAATACCGCCCTGGTGCGAAACAAAAAAACGTCGATGCACTTTCCCGTTTACCTTTAGAGGGTACAACAAACATTAATAACTGTAATTTAAATTTTTTTAATGTTGATAAAAATTATATTCCAATTTCAATTGCTGAAATTACGAAGTTTTCTGAAAAAGATGAGCATATTAGGCAGATAATTCATTGACTGTTGGCCAGAGTCGAAAAAGTTGGACGATATTTTAGGTCCATACGGGAATGTAAAACTTTCTCTTGAGGTAAGGGATAAATGTCTATTTTACGCGGATCGGTTGGTAATACCATCAATATTGAGGGGAAAATTGTTGTCATTGTTACATGACACCCATGTTGGTATTGTACGTATGAAGCTTTTGGCTCGAAGTTGTGTATGGTGGCCGTCAATTGACGCAAATATTGAAAAATATGTTTCAAATTGTTCAGTGTGTCAAAAGTCTCAAAACAAAACTAAAGATTGTCCAAATTTTACTTGGCCGGCTACCTCATATCCGTTTGAACGTGTCCACGTGGATCTTTTTCAATTTCAGGACACAGATTTTTTAATAATAGTTGATGATTTTTCAAAATGGATTGATGTGCAAATTTTGTCAGACTACTACATTTATCGTCATAGAAAAATTGAAATTAATGTTTTCAAATTTTGGATTTTGTAACATTTTGGTAAGCGATAATGGACCTCAATTTCGTACTGAGGAATTTCAATTATTTTTGAAATGTAATGGCATAAACCAATTGTTTAGTCCAGCATATCATCCTCCGAGTAATGGATTGGCAGAGCGAGGTGTACAGACTGTTAAGCGAAGCTTAAAATCATACTTTTTGTCTGATCAAGTGAAAAAATTATCCATACAGAACATTATTTTTAATTTTTTATTTAAATATCGAAATACTCCAACAACCGTCACTGGTATTTGCCCAAGTGAACTAGTGTTAGCTTATAAACCAATAACTCCATTGTCATATGGTGGTTGCAAACAGGTTTCAAATATAAATTCAACACCTACAAACTATAAAATTCAAAAAAGTAAAGAAAAAGTAGATTTTGAAAAAAGCTCAAAGGCAAAAACTTTTTATTTAAAAGTGGGTGAACAAATATTATATTTGAATCCAAATGGAAATAGTGATGCAAAATGGATCAAAGGGTCAATTTGCAAAATTATTTCCAACACTCTTTATTTAATAGAAGTTAATAAAAGACGTAGAGTAGCTTATAGAAATCAAATAAAAAAGGTTAAAAAGGATGTACATAGTTGTAACATTTGCTAGAGATAGCCAAACCCATCAGGTTCAGAATGATGTTGAAACATTTATTGATGCTGAAGATTTTTTAATAATGGAAGAAGAAATACCTATGAAAGATCGGTTAAGAAAAAAACCTAATGTAAACTACAAACTATAATTCAATCTTGTATTTTTGTAAATATTTTTTTTTTAAATTTAAATATGTATAAATTTTATTTTTTATAAATACGATTAGAACTGAATTTCTATTACTAAAACATTTTGTGAATTAAAAGTTTACACCATTTTTGATAAAAGGAAGAAATGTAAGGTTGTATAATAAAAATAAGTAAACGAACTTTTGCCATTCACTGTATCAAATTAGTATACGTACTTTTGTCATTCACTGTATTGTAATTATAATAGCACAGTTATTAAAAAGTACTCATAATCGTATGATAATGAGATAAACTCCAACAATACAATGTGTAGTATGTATTCATATTTAGAACTCACTCGTTTTCTTGCATTTGAAGTGGACAGCAGCAAATAAAGAATTGGCAATTAAAAAACCCAACAGATTTTGTTATTTATTATATGTTACAAACATAACAGGTCTCTATTATTTCTTGTTATAACCACGTCTCCACTATCATAGAACAAAAACTCGCGTCTTAACATTTTGAAAGCTTCACTAGCTATAACAATATGAATTTGCAAAGGGATCGTTTCCTTGCAAATTTTTGACAAGCTTATCAAAATTTGCTTTGTAAAAATAGAATTTACAATTTTTTTGGAACGAAACAGCATAATTATTTGCAAAGTCTTTGCAAATTACACTTTACAATATTAACTTTGCACAAGAGAACGTAGGTAGGTAGGTAGGTAGGTAGAGAGGCTGGTGTGAAGTCTCCTTCACACCTTCACCCAGAGACCAGTATGGTCCATTGTGACGCCTTAATTAGAGATAGCTATATAGATATAGAAAGTAGGTGAAATAAACAGCGAAAGCACAAGTCAGAAATAAAAGATAGATAGAAAAGAAGGTTTCGGACCAGCCCCGAGAGAAATCCTAACCAACCAAATTCGCCCTACGTGCGGCCAGCACCCAGTCTCCTCTCGCGCAGCCAGGCCATCCCCATTAGGAATCCTATCAGATTCTCAAGTCCACAACACGAGACATCCCCTAATTCGGAATCTACTGCCCAGCCACCTCAGCCTGCTGCCCTGCAACCTGGGACAGTGGCACAAAAAGTGCTCAACTGTCTCCAACTCCTCAGGGTCCTCACTCAACCTGCACATATCCGATAATTCGGATCCTATCCTCACCGCCATCCTGCCTATCATACAGTGGCCCGTGATCATTCCTATCATGGTCCTAATGCAGACCCTACTCCTGCCCAGCAGCAACCCCGAATCGGACTTCCTAAGCACCGGCCACAGCGTCCGTGATACCCGGCAGTCCGTCCGGTTCCCCCAGTCCCAATTGGTCGCGCCCAGAATCCACTCCCTGATCCTTCCAAAATAGAAGCCTATTGGAGGTCTTACCGCCTCCATACAGTTAGAGTCCTCCATCTTTGAGCCCTGTCTTGCCAACTCGTCGCAGTGACCCGGCACCCAGCACAACCTTAGCGTATACTCCCCTAGGACTTCTTCCAAAGCCCTCCTACAATCATCAACTAGCTTTGAGTTCACATAACAGCCCCTTACGTCCATAAGAGCCGCCTGGATTTCCACATATATAGTGACCTCAGAGCCGCTATCAATGTTGTCCCTCGTCAGTTCCACGGCCCTCAAGACCCCCAGAACCTCCGCCTGAAAGACACTACAGTCGTCAGGAAGCCTATATGACCTTCTGATGTCCAGATCCTCAATGTAGACTCCCGCACCCGTGCCCCTCATCTTCGAGCCATCAGTGAAAATAGCAAATCCACTAAATAATCTGCTCCTACCTGACCAGCTCTCCCTAG
Organism: Pollenia labialis; assembly: GCA_949318255.1. Taxonomy (NCBI): domain Eukaryota; kingdom Metazoa; phylum Arthropoda; class Insecta; order Diptera; family Polleniidae; genus Pollenia; species Pollenia labialis. The sequence goes on from OX439141.1 coordinate 49,167,481, forward strand.
AAGGCACTATTACCTCCGGCAACCGCCCAAAATCCACCTTGGTGCCTACATAATCAGTGGAACCGGGTGGTCCCAGGCCACAATCCTCAATCACACTTAGGATCCGTGAGTGACCATGCGTGACATTCCGTATCAATCCTAACTCCCTCAGTCTAAGAATGCTCCTGGCCGCCATTCCCATCACATACTGCTCAATAGGCACCTGCCATGCCAATTGAAGCACACCTCTGAGCCTTAGAAAGAAGGTTCCTACGACTAGCAAATCCCAATGACTCCCACCAAACACAGCATCCATACGTAAGAATGGGTCTAACCACCGAAGTGTACAGCCATCCCACTACTGACGGCCGGAGTCCCCAGCTCCTACCTATCGATGATCTGCAAGCATAGTAGGCATTGAGCCCCTCTTAAGTCTCTCCTGAGTATTTCTTCCCCATGACAGCTTGCTGTCCAGAAAGACCCCCAGATACTTAGCACTATCAGATAGTCTAAGCTCCAATCCTCCCAGTACCGGTAGCCTAAAATTGTCCACCTTGTACCTCCTAGTGAAAAGAACCAACTCTGTCTTCTCCGGATTAACTCCCAGTCCCTTATCACTAGCCCATGCCGACAGTTCGCTCAGCGCCCCTTGCATGATGTCGCTTATTGTCGGCAAAAACTTGCCCGACGCCAATATAACTACATCATCCGCGTAGGCCACGACCTTCTGACCCATTCTGTCAAAACTTCTCAGAACGACATTGACGGCCAAGAGCCACAATAAGGGAGAGAGAACTTGTAACGATTCATTATTGAATTGGAATGGGAACGGGGCTACCTATTATAATCGGCCGTACTCGTCGTTGGGGGGTGTGTTGTGTTCCCATATAAAAGTTTCTAATACAATAGAAAAAATTTAAGAATCAGCTACAAAAACTTTACTTAAGGTAGCAATATTACTTTAAATGACCAACAAAGAACTGATAGAAAGAGAATAGAAAGTAGGTTTGGTTGGTAACTGCAGTGTAGCTCAAGGTGGAAGTCGCCACACTGATTCCATGCCCACCCACCATGCTGACATATATTAAAATGGTGGTTGTCAGCCCAAATAAAAAATATGTAAAAACTGCTTAACTATTCATACCCTACTTCACCTTTCGCAATTAAAAGAAATAAGTAAATTCAAAACTTCATTATTAAAAAATCTAAATTTGAAGCACAATTTTTTTAATAAAAGTTAAATGTATAAGTGAAAGGGAATTATAGTTAGTAAATCAAGATATAACGGTCACCATTGAAAATATTAATATGTAAATAAACGACAACTAATTATAAAACTAACTGTTTGATGGATTTGCAACAATAGTTATGGACAATATATAAAAAAAATAATTGGTTGATATTTTAAATCATATGTATGGAATAATGTGAAGGGGTGTAGGGTGTCAATTAATAGGTAATATGAAAATTTTCTTAATGGAATTAAACAACATAAACATTAACAATTAACTATGGCAACAATATGCTGATTTTGCTATATTATTATTCTTTAAAATTTAATATTGAACAGTTAATCAAAATATTCATATAACATAAAACAAATTGAATGTAGATAGGATTTTTAATATGGCAAATAAAAAATTAACTCAACTTACTTAGGCATGGTCCATCGATGTCAGCAGGCACCGGTTGACAATTTATCGTAGACTGGACTAATTAATATACCTTACTGGTGTTAAGAGGTTAAGTATGTATGAGTGAATCTTGCTTTCACAGAGTTTTTCTTTCTGTGATTTACCAAAATCACTCACCACACACATTGTTTAATTGTTTACTAAGTTTGTATTTAATTGATCATGTTATGGTTGTGTTTTGTGTGAATTTATGTTTAAAAGTATGTGTTTCTTATATATAAGTTAGTGTATACTGTCTAAATGTAAGGTGTTTAAATCAAAAAGGAAAAACAATCACCCCTATTATGAAAGTCGTCATCGACGTCGACATTCATTTTAAATTGTTGTCACATCAAGTCGACGACTACACCACTTCGACGTTAATTTGGTATTATATAAGAGTGTTGTGTCGACGTCGACTAGTTATCGAAAATTTGACAAAAAAAAATCCCATCTCCAATTATTTTTTTATTATTTTTGTTCTTCACTCACCTTTTAACGCTATTTATGCTATTTCCGACATATTTTTTTAACCGATTTAGCTTTTTAAAATAAAGTGTAGAGTTTGTTTCCAATTTTGAATTTTTTTTTTTGCAAATTTCGCCATGTTTATGGATAATACGTTCAAAATTAAATACCGCCCTGGTGCGAAACAAAAAAACGTCGATGCACTTTCCCGTTTACCTTTAGAGGGTACAACAAACATTAATAACTGTAATTTAAATTTTTTTAATGTTGATAAAAATTATATTCCAATTTCAATTGCTGAAATTACGAAGTTTTCTGAAAAAGATGAGCATATTAGGCAGATAATTCATTGACTGTTGGCCAGAGTCGAAAAAGTTGGACGATATTTTAGGTCCATACGGGAATGTAAAACTTTCTCTTGAGGTAAGGGATAAATGTCTATTTTACGCGGATCGGTTGGTAATACCATCAATATTGAGGGGAAAATTGTTATCATTGTTACATGACACCCATGTTGGTATTGTACGTATGAAGCTTTTGGCTCGAAGTTGTGTATGGTGGCCGTCAATTGACGCAAATATTGAAAAATATGTTTCAAATTGTTCAGTGTGTCAAAAGTCTCAAAACAAAACTAAAGATTGTCCAAATTTTACTTGGCCGGCTACCTCATATCCGTTTGAACGTGTCCACGTGGATCTTTTTCAATTTCAGGACACAGATTTTTTAATAATAGTTGATGATTTTTCAAAATGGATTGATGTGCAAATTTTGTCAGACTACTACATTTATCGTCATAGAAAAATTGAAATTAATGTTTTCAAATTTTGGATTTTGTAACATTTTGGTAAGCGATAATGGACCTCAATTTCGTACTGAGGAATTTCAATTATTTTTGAAATGTAATGGCATAAACCAATTGTTTAGTCCAGCATATCATCCTCCGAGTAATGGATTGGCAGAGCGAGGTGTACAGACTGTTAAGCGAAGCTTAAAATCATACTTTTTGTCTGATCAAGTGAAAAAATTATCCATACAGAACATTATTTTTAATTTTTTATTTAAATATCGAAATACTCCAACAACCGTCACTGGTATTTGCCCAAGTGAACTAGTGTTAGCTTATAAACCAATAACTCCATTGTCATATGGTGGTTGCAAACAGGTTTCAAATATAAATTCAACACCTACAAACTATAAAATTCAAAAAAGTAAAGAAAAAGTAGATTTTGAAAAAAGCTCAAAGGCAAAAACTTTTTATTTAAAAGTGGGTGAACAAATATTATATTTGAATCCAAATGGAAATAGTGATGCAAAATGGATCAAAGGGTCAATTTGCAAAATTATTTCCAACACTCTTTATTTAATAGAAGTTAATAAAAGACGTAGAGTAGCTTATAGAAATCAAATAAAAAAGGTTAAAAAGGATGTACATAGTTGTAACATTTGCTAGAGATAGCCAAACCCATCAGGTTCAGAATGATGTTGAAACATTTATTGATGCTGAAGATTTTTTAATAATGGAAGAAGAAATACCTATGAAAGATCGGTTAAGAAAAAAACCTAATGTAAACTACAAACTATAATTCAATCTTGTATTTTTGTAAATATTTTTTTTTTAAATTTAAATATGTATAAATTTTATTTTTTATAAATACGATTAGAACTGAATTTCTATTACTAAAACATTTTGTGAATTAAAAGTTTACACCATTTTTGATAAAAGGAAGAAATGTAAGGTTGTATAATAAAAATAAGTAAACGAACTTTTGCCATTCACTGTATCAAATTAGTATACGTACTTTTGTCATTCACTGTATTGTAATTATAATAGCACAGTTATTAAAAAGTACTCATAATCGTATGATAATGAGATAAACTCCAACAATACAATGTGTAGTATGTATTCATATTTAGAACTCACTCGTTTTCTTGCATTTGAAGTGGACAGCAGCAAATAAAGAATTGGCAATTAAAAAACCCAACAGATTTTGTTATTTATTATATGTTACAAACATAACAGGTCTCTATTATTTCTTGTTATAACCACGTCTCCACTATCATAGAACAAAAACTCGCGTCTTAACATTTTCAAAGCTTCACTAGCTATAACAATATGAATTTGCAAAGGGATCGTTTCCTTGCAAATTTTTGACAAGCTTATCAAAATTTGCTTTGTAAAAATAGAATTTACAATTTTTTTGGAACGAAACAGCATAATTATTTGCAAAGTCTTTGCAAATTACACTTTACAATATTAACTTTGCACAAGAGAACGTAGGTAGGTAGGTAGGTAGGTAGAGAGGCTGGTGTGAAGTCTCCTTCACACCTTCACCCAGAGACCAGTATGGTCCATTGTGACGCCTTAATTAGAGATAGCTATATAGATATAGAAAGTAGGTGAAATAAACAGCGAAAGCACAAGTCAGAAATAAAAGATAGATAGAAAAGAAGGTTTCGGACCAGCCCCGAGAGAAATCCTAACCAACCAAATTCGCCCTACGTGCGGCCAGCACCCAGTCTCCTCTCGCGCAGCCAGGCCATCCCCATTAGGAATCCTATCAGATTCTCAAGTCCACAACACGAGACATCCCCTAATTCGGAATCTACTGCCCAGCCACCTCAGCCTGCTGCCCTGCAACCTGGGACAGTGGCACAAAAAGTGCTCAACTGTCTCCAACTCCTCAGGGTCCTCACTCAACCTGCACATATCCGATAATTCGGATCCTATCCTCACCGCCATCCTGCCTATCATACAGTGGCCCGTGATCATTCCTATCATGGTCCTAATGCAGACCCTACTCCTGCCCAGCAGCAACCCCGAATCGGACTTCCTAAGCACCGGCCACAGCGTCCGTGATACCCGGCAGTCCGTCCGGTTCCCCCAGTCCCAATTGGTCGCGCCCAGAATCCACTCCCTGATCCTTCCAAAATAGAAGCCTATTGGAGGTCTTACCGCCTCCATACAGTTAGAGTCCTCCATCTTTGAGCCCTGTCTTGCCAACTCGTCGCAGTGACCCGGCACCCAGCACAACCTTAGCGTATACTCCCCTAGGACTTCTTCCAAAGCCCTCCTACAATCATCAACTAGCTTTGAGTTCACATAACAGCCCCTTACGTCCATAAGAGCCGCCTGGCTTTCCACATACATAGTGACCTCAGAGCCGCTATCAATGTTGTCCCTCGTCAGTTCCACGGCCCTCAAGACCCCCAGAACCTCCGCCTGAAAGACACTACAGTCGTCAGGAAGCCTATATGACCTTCTGATGTCCAGATCCTCAATGTAGACTCCCGCACCCGTGCCCCTCATCTTCGAGCCATCAGTGAAAATAGCAAATCCACTAAATAATCTGCTCCTACCTGACCAGCTCTCCCTAGAAGGCACTATTACCTCCGGCAACCGCCCAAAATCCACCTTGGTGCCTACATAATCAGTGGAACCGGGTGGTCCCAGGCCACAATCCTCAATCACACTTAGGATCCGTGAGTGACCATGCGTGACATTCCGTATCAATCCTAACTCCCTCAGTCTAAGAATGCTCCTGGCCGCCATTCCCATCACATACTGCTCAATAGGCACCTGCCATGCCAATTGAAGCACACCTCTGAGCCTTAGAAAGAAGGTTCCTACGACTAGCAAATCCCAATGACTCCCACCAAACACAGCATCCATACGTAAGAATGGGTCTAACCACCGAAGTGTACAGCCATCCCACTACTGACGGCCGGAGTCCCCAGCTCCTACCTATCGATGATCTGCAAGCATAGTAGGCATTGAGCCCCTCTTAAGTCTCTCCTGAGTATTTCTTCCCCATGACAGCTTGCTGTCCAGAAAGACCCCCAGATACTTAGCACTATCAGATAGTCTAAGCTCCAATCCTCCCAGTACCGGTAGCCTAAAATTGTCCACCTTGTACCTCCTAGTGAAAAGAACCAACTCTGTCTTCTCCGGATTAACTCCCAGTCCCTTATCACTAGCCCATGCCGACAGTTCGCTCAGCGCCCCTTGCATGATGTCGCTTATTGTCGGCAAAAACTTGCCCGACGCCAATATAACTACATCATCCGCGTAGGCCACGACCTTCTGACCCATTCTGTCAAAACTTCTCAGAACGACATTGACGGCCAAGAGCCACAATAAGGGAGAGAGAACTTGTAACGATTCATTATTGAATTGGAATGGGAACGGGGCTACCTATTATAATCGGCCGTACTCGTCGTTGGGGGGTGTGTTGTGTTCCCATATAAAAGTTTCTAATACAATAGAAAAAATTTAAGAATCAGCTACAAAAACTTTACTTAAGGTAGCAATATTACTTTAAATGACCAACAAAGAACTGATAGAAAGAGAATAGAAAGTAGGTTTGGTTGGTAACTGCAGTGTAGCTCAAGGTGGAAGTCGCCACACTGATTCCATGCCCACCCACCATGCTGACATATATTAAAATGGTGGTTGTCAGCCCAAATAAAAAATATGTAAAAACTGCTTAACTATTCATACCCTACTTCACCTTTCGCAATTAAAAGAAATAAGTAAATTCAAAACTTCATTATTAAAAAATCTAAATTTGAAGCACAATTTTTTTAATAAAAGTTAAATGTATAAGTGAAAGGGAATTATAGTTAGTAAATCAAGATATAACGGTCACCATTGAAAATATTAATATGTAAATAAACGACAACTAATTATAAAACTAACTGTTTGATGGATTTGCAACAATAGTTATGGACAATATATAAAAAAAATAATTGGTTGATATTTTAAATCATATGTATGGAATAATGTGAAGGGGTGTATGGTGTCAATTAATAGGTAATATGAAAATTTTCTTAATGGAATTAAACAACATAAACATTAACAATTAACTATGGCAACAATATGCTGATTTTGCTATATTATTATTCTTTAAAATTTAATATTGAACAGTTAATCAAAATATTCATATAACATAAAACAAATTGAATGTAGATAGGATTTTTAATATGGCAAATAAAAATTAACTCAACTTACTTAGGCATGGTCCATCGATGTCAGCAGGCACCGGTTGACAATTTATCGTAGACTGGACTAATTAATATACCTTACTGGTGTTAAGAGGTTAAGTATGTATGAGTGAATCTTGCTTTCACAGAGTTTTTCTTTCTGTGATTTACCAAAATCACTCACCACACACATTGTTTAATTGTTTACTAAGTTTGTATTTAATTGATCATGTTATGGTTGTGTTTTGTGTGAATTTATGTTTAAAAGTATGTGTTTCTTATATATAAGTTAGTGTATACTGTCTAAATGTAAGGTGTTTAAATCAAAAAGGAAAAACAATCACCCCTATTATGAAAGTCGTCATCGACGTCGACATTCATTTTAAATTGTTGTCACATCAAGTCGACGACTACACCACTTCGACGTTAATTTGGTATTATATAAGAGTGTTGTGTCGACGTCGACTAGTTATCGAAAATTTGACAAAAAAAAATCCCATCTCCAATTATTTTTTTATTATTTTTGTTCTTCACTCACCTTTTAACGCTATTTATGCTATTTCCGCCATATTTTTTTAACCGATTTAGCTTTTTAAAATAAAGTGTAGAGTTTGTTTCCAATTTTGAATTTTTTTTTTTTGCAAATTTCGCCATGTTTTTGAAAAGAGATATTTTTACTGTAAGTTTTCTGATTCTTTATAGCTTTAACGTTTATTAATAAATATAAGACTTTTCTATCATGCCGCTGTTTGCAAATTTTTGCGAATTTCCGTTAATTGAGCAATTTTCACCGAATTTTTGACATTCCTTATAGTAAAATGGACTTTTAATCAATTTGATGGCTTGTTTGAAATATTAAAAATGTTCGCGAATTTTCGCTATTTTTGCATAATTTTTTTTTGTTATTTCCCGACATTTAGTTTTTTTTAGCCGATTTAGCGATTTCAAATCAATTTAAGGGTTTGGTTCCAAGTTTGCCATTTTCGCGAATTTTAGCCATGTTCGCGAGCGATTTTTTTTCTATAAATTTTCTGATTCTTGACATTTTTAACGATTTTTAATAAATATTAGACTTTGCTATCATGCCGCTGTTAGCAATTTTTTGTAATTTTCCGCTAATTTTGAAATTTTTAGCAAAGTTTTGCCATTTCTTATAGCTTTAGGGACATTTAATCAATTTTATGGCTTTTTTGATATATTAAAAACGTTTGCGAATTTTCGCTATTTTTGCAACCTTTTCGGAATTTTCGCAATTTTGGCTCTTTCAGGCGTTCGTCTTAAATGAAAAATTGTCGCTATTTTAGCAAATTTTTATAAATTTTCGCGTTAAATTTACTAATAAAATTTGTGCCCTAACTGCTTTTAAATTTGAATTTTTTATTTTAATAAATATGTTTACATTTCATTTAAAATTTTTTAACTTTCATTTGAGTCGTCGCAAAAATTCCTGTCGACTAAAACTGGGACAATACTACTCGACGTCGACTTAAAAGCGCCTTAAAAAATATCAATTGACTGTCAATAGTAATCGATTATTGCCAATAACGACTCACAAAATACCATTACTGTTCAGGTGCCGTCGACTTGTGTCGACGTCGACTTTCATAATAGGGGTGAATAACTATTTGAATACTAAATTTTACAAAAAAAAAAAGTAGGTGACCAAATAACAAAACGTTCAAAGAAATAAAATAACACTTAATTAACACAAGATAAGAAAATTAATTTACGGTTATTTTTCCCTCGTATTCTTTTATGTTACGTTACGTTACGTTAAAACAAAAAGTTTAGAAATATAACTAAATTAAGAACGTTATTTTGTTCTCTTTTATCGCAAAAAGGACTTTAAGAATGGTTTTTTTATGGCTGGATGCTATTTAATTATGATATTTTAACATTTGGTCCAATAAGTTAATGAATTTCGACGGGTCGCTCTAATTACAAGGGTGATCTTATACTTGAAAATTAAAGTTAGTGTTTTAAAATGTAATAGTGTAAATCCACACAAAAATTATAGTTATATTTGATCCACTTAATGGATTCCAATATTAACTTTCGGTAAATTCTTTAAAACGTTTATTTCCGGTTAATGGATTGGTTGATGTTGAATTCCGGTAAATGGATCTTAAGTTGATGTGAAATAATGGACTTGCTGTCAACTATCGGAAAATCTATTGTTAATTATGATCCGAAATCATTCCAATTATAATGACCCTAGCAATCTCTCTTTAGAGAGCAACAAAATTCTATAGAAAAAAAAAAAGATCCACAAATTCAAATATTCTTGCCATTTTTCGATTCGGTACCAACACGAAACCACAAATTAACAAAATAACAAAATTATAACACAATTTAAAATATTAAAAATTTTCTAAACCCGTCTGCTTATTTAGTAACCAATTTTAAAATGAATAAAATTTTCAAATTCATGACAAACTAAAAAAAACTTAAAATCAATGAAAACTCAATTTTGAATTTGAATATACAAAAAAAATTATTATTTATATTTGTAACACCTAATTTTCACGATGATTTAAAAGACATGTCTTTTTTGTAGTTCTTTTTTAAAGAAACTTTCAAAAACATGTTAAATTTTCACAATGTTTCTTATTTTGTTTGATTTTTTTTATTTTCCGTATGTATGTATTGAATTTTTTTAAATTAAATTAGTTTATTTTTTTATATTTTAATAAGTAATTGTCATTTTGAAATAAAAATACAATATAAATTAAAAAACCAAAATTAAGTGCAAAGAGGAATGTCAAAAAAAAACACAGAAAATACGATTCATGTCTTTTTTTCTACCCTGCTTACTTCTCTCCCCCGCTCGCTTTCAAACTAAAAAAGACATGTTGAAAAAATAGGGGAAAAAATCATCGTGAAAATTGAGTGTAAGTATTAAGACCTTATAAAGCCACAATAAAATGTTGGTAAAATAGAGAAATATAACAAAATAGTTAAGATTAAAATATCATCTTAAGAAGTCGCCATCACAAACTCGCCCCTGTGGGGTCCCCCTAGTCTCCGATTTCCTTAAGCGTTCGTTTCCCCAGTCAGAGTGAATAACTCTGCTGCTAAGCATCATAGTTATCCATTTGACCAAGAACAACGGAACCCCTAGGTCAGCCAGTGCCTGCCTGATAGCCTCTATCCTCAAATTGTTAAAGGCGCCCTCTATATCCAGGAATGCCGCCAAGGTGTATTCCTTGTTTCGCAAACCCCGCTCTACATAACCAACCACATCATGCAGCGCACTCTCAGCGTCAATCTTCGTCCTCAGATGTATGTACATCAATCAGTCTTTCCAACGTCTTCAAGAGAAAAGACGACAAGCTGATTGGTCTTAAATCCTTGGGTTTAGAGTGACCGGTTCTAAGAGAACGTACGTGGAATAGAAATTAAAAAGAGATAATTGCAATTTCAAGTAACATAAATCATGTGTTATTGCCTTCAAAAAAATTGTATAAAAATAGTATTATTGTTACACAATCAGAAAAGGTGTCCGTATAGAAATCCGAGAAGGACGGATTGGGATTCGTTTTCGGGACTGGTGCAAAGGAGCCTTAGGGTTACACGGAACTGGGGGTCGAATCCGGCCGGTGTGGAGCAACTGGTAAACACCTTCACGGGTGTGTTGACCAGTAGCTATGAGCGATCCTGTCCGTTAAATTTTCCGGGCAGGCGTACACAGCAGAAGGCTGTTCAATAGGGCGAATTTTATGCGTAGGGAGGAAGATTGGAGTAACTTCAGGTAAAGTTACGGGAGGTATAAGGGAGATATTAGAAGGGCGAAAAGGGACTCGTGGATTAAGTTTAGCGAGTCAGTTGAATCCGTGAATGGGATGTCTAGGTTCAGGAGAATTTTTATCTAAGGACCCGATAGTCCCTGGATTTATTCAGAGACCGGAAGGCTCATGGACGGAATCTGGCTCTGAATATCTCTGTTTGCTAATGGAGACTCACTTTCCGGGGTGTGTGGATCCTGGGTCGGGGGAACAGGCTGTATGTGGTATGTGGTGTATCGGCGGGACCAGATGGTATCTTTCCGGCGATGTTACAGAATATCGGGAAATCATCACTCCTGTTGTTGGTGGAACTGTTTAGGGTATGTGTGCTAAACGGGTACATTCCTAGAGGGTGGAGGGAGGTTAAGGTTGTCTTTATACCCAAGGCGGGTAGAACCGGTCACTCTAAACCCAGGGATTTTAGACCAATCAGCTTGTCGTCTTTTCTCTTGAAGACGTTGGAAAGATTGATGGATCTACATTTGAGGACGAAGATTGACGCCGGCATCGTCAGCGGTGCTCAACACGCCTATCTTAAGGGTAGGTCTGTTGAGAGTGCGCTGCATAATGTGGTTGGTTATGTGGAGCGGGGCTTGCGAAACAAGGAATACACCTTGGCGGCATTCCTGGATATAGAGTGCGCCTTTAACAATTTGAGGATAGAGGCTGTCAGGCAGGCACTGGTTGACCTAGGGGTTCCGTTGTTCTTGGTCGAATGGATAACTATGATGCTTAGCAGCAGAGTTATTCACTCTGACTGGGGAAACGAACGCTTAAGGAAATCCGTGACTAGGGGGACCCCACAGGGGGGAGTTCTCTATCCCTTATTGTGGCTCTTGGCCGTCAATGTCGTTCTGAGACGTTTTGACAGAATGGGTCAGAAGGTCGTGGCCTACGCGGATGATGTAGTTATATTGGTGTCAGGCAAGTTTCTGCCGACAATAAGCGACATCATGCAAGGGGCGATGGGCGAACTGTCGGCATGGGCTAGTGATAAGGGATTGGGAGTTAATCCGGAGAAGACGGAGTTGGTTCTTTTCACTAGGAGGTACAAGATGGAGAATTTCAGGCTACCGGTACTGGGAGGATTGGAGCTTAGACTATCTGATTGTGCTAAGTACCTGGGGGTCTTTCTGGACAGCAAGCTGTCATGGGGAAGAAATACTTAGGAGAGACTTAAGAGGGGCTCAATGCCTACTATGCTTGCAGATCATCGATAGGTAGGAGCTGGGGACTCCGGCCGTCAGTAGTGGGATGGCCGTACACTTCGGTGGTTAGACCCATTCTTACGTATGGATGCTGTGTTTGGTGGGAGTCATTGGGATTTGCTAGTCGTAGGAACCTTCTTTCTAAGGCTCAGAGGTGTGCTTCAATTGGCATGGCAGGTGCCTATTGAGCAGTATGTGATGGGAATGGCGGCCAGGAGCATTCTTAGACTGAGGGAGTTAGGATTGATACGGAATGTCACGCATGGTCACTCACGGATCTTGTTTTTTTTTTTTTTTTTTTTTTATTAGGCAGGTGTAAAATCTTGCATAAGATTCCCGTGTCCTTCTTGACCCCAGGATATGTCGGATTCCTACCGACTAAAAAACACCTCCTGCGTCATTCAGCACCCTGCGGAACTGTCCCTAGAGATACTGCATCGCAGGGTCCGAAAGCCATATTTAGGCTTCGTCCGTTGTTTGAGCTTTCCTTAGTCTCTCCTCCATTACTAATTTTTGATGAATGTTTCTAATCATTGAGCATACTATGTCCCAGTATTCCTTTCTGCTGAGAATTACACTTATAATGTTTTCAACGTGCAGCTGTGTCCCAATCTCTTCTTCTGCTTTCTGCCGATCGTACCTAAAGCGTGGGCAGTGGAACATGACGTGTTCAGGATCTTCTTCTTGATTCGAACATGTAGGACAGTATGGACTACTGTCCAGGCCAAATCTGTATAGGTAGCTACGGTAACCTCCATGACCAGAGAGGAATTGCGTCAAGTAATAGTTTACCTCTCCATGTCTTCTATTTAACCAATTATTTATTTCCGGAATAAGTTTGAAAGTCCATCTCCCCTTGCGGCTGGCTTCACACCTACTCTGCCATCGTCTTATAGATTTTTCTCTCTCAAGTTTACGCACACTATTGCCAGGTTGTGTTGAGGTTCTCCTTATATCGTCTAATCTCTTAGCTTCATCTGCTAAAATATCTATGGGAATCATTCCCGATATGACTTGGGCCGCTTCATCAGAATTGGTTCGATATGAGCAGCATACTCGTAGGGCAGATAGTCTGTATACCGACTTCAGTTTTTTCGCTATGCTTTTTATATTCAAAGCTCCTGTCCATATGGAGGCGGCGTATAATATAACTGAGCTCACCACTGTGGATATAATTCTCCTTTTGCATTGCCTAGGTCCGCCCACATTTGGCATCATTCTTTCCAATGCTGCTCTGACGTTTGCCGTCTTGTTGGCAATGTACTCGACATGTGTTCCGAAGTTTAGTCTCGCATCGATAAAAACTCCCAGATATTTCAAACTCGGTTTTGAGGCAATTTGATGCTCTCCCACCAGGATTCTGATATTTTCTCGTTTTCGCCTGCTTGAAACGAGTACGACCTCAGTCTTATGCTCCGCGAGCTCAAGACCTGCACTCTTCATCCAATTTTGGATGGTCCAGACTACTTCATTGGAGATAAGCTCGACTTCGTCTACGAATCTTGCCGCGACCGTAACAGCTATGTCGTCGGCGAAACCTATAATGTTTGCTTCTACCGGGATATCCAACTCGAGTACATCGTTGTACATTATGTTCCACAGAAGCGGGCCAAGCACCGAGCCCTGCGGAACTCCTGCAGTGACTTGGCGTGTTACGACACCTTCATCGGTGTTGTAGCATAACTTCCTGTCTGTGAAATAGCTTTCTATTACCTTAGCTAGGCATGTCGGAATGCCAATTCTCTTTAGCTTTTCAATTATTTTTGCCCAATTTGCAGAGTTAAATGCGTTCTTTACGTCCAGCGTTATTATGGCACAGTATTTTCTATTTGCTCCCTTCCCTTCTATCGCCGTTCGGGCATTTTCTATCACCATACGTATCGCATCGATTGTCGATCTAGCCTTCCGGAATCCGTATTGTCGGCTTGAAAGCCCGCCCTTTGCCTCTATAATGGGCAGCAATCTATTACATATGATTTTCTCAAAAATTTTTCCAATCGTGTCGAGTAGACATATTGGCCTATACGATGAGGGAACACCTTGTGGTTTATTTGGTTTTGGTATTAGCACCAGATTCTGCTTTTTCCACTGTTCTGGGAAGACTCCTTCCTTTAAGCATTCGTTGAATACTTCCACGAATAAGTTTGTTGCTGCTTTAATCGCGACCTTAAGAGCGTTGTTAGGGATTCCATCCGGCCCTGGAGCTTTGTTGTCTCCGATTCTCTCAGTTATATTGAGCACTTCTTCTTCCGTTACCAGCGGTATGTTTTCCGTTTGTGTTATACTTGTTTCGGCTCGAGTTTCTCTCCCATGCTCTGGGAACAAGGATTTTACAATTCTTTCTAGCAGGACTGGGCAACCTGGTTGCGGGGATTTCCTGTTTTTAAGTCGTGATTTTACCACTCGGTACGCCTTTCCCCAAGGGTCTGCATTTGCCTCAAGGCATATCTTGTTAAAGCTATTTTTCTTACTCCTCAAAATAGCATGTTGGAACTCCCGTCTTGCCGCCTGGAATTCGCAGAATGCTTCTTCAAAGTTGTGCCGCCCTCTACTACGTGTTGCTTGTCTTCTAGCTCTTAAACACTTCGATCGGAGGTCGCTTATTTCCGTGTTCCACCAATAGTTGGGTGGGCAATTTCTTGTCGCTCTTCGTTTTGGCATGGATGCGTCACATGCCCGTTTGAGTTTCAATAAAATTTGTCTGACCTTTTGCACTGCTGTACCATTCAGTTCTATGTTGTTTTCAAATTCCTGCTTGAAAACTTCCACGTCCAATCGCTTAGAGGCCCAGCCACTATAGTTTGCTTTGGTATCCTTTTTAGCAGGTTTTTTCCTGTTAATTGAGAATATAATCGCCCGGTGATCGCTATGCTTGTATTGGTCACTGACCCTCCACTTTATGTCCCTTGCCAAAGTAGTGCTCGCAAAAGTTAGATCCACTTTCGAGCTTCTTCCAATAGTAGAGAATGTTGGAGCGCTACCACTGTTTACTAAGACCAGGTTACGGCCAGCAAGCGCTTCGAGCAGGATGTGTGATTGAGGATTGTGGCTATTGCCTGGGACCACCCGGTTCCACTGATTATGTAGGCACCAAGGTGGATTTTGGGCGGTTGCCGGAGGTAATAGTGCCTTCTAGGGAGAGCAGATTATTTAGTGGATTTGCTATTTTCACTGATGGCTCGAAGATGAGGGGCACGGGTGCGGGAGTCTACATTGAGGATCTGGACATCAGAAGGTCATATAGGCTTCCTGACGACTGTAGTGTCTTTCAGGCGGAGGTTCTGGGGGTCTTGAGGGCCGTGGAACTGACGAGGGACAACATTGATAGGGGCTCTGAGGTCACTATATATGTGGAAAGCCAGGCGGCTCTTATGGACGTAAGGGGCTGTTATGTGAACTCAAAGCTAGTTGATGATTGTAGGAGGGCTTTGAAAGAAGTCCTAGGGGAGTATACGCTAAGGTTGTGCTGGGTGCCGGGTCACTGCGACGAGTTGGCAAGACAGGGCTCAAAGATGGAGGACTCTAACTGTATGGAGGCGGTAAGACCTCCAATAGGCTTCTATTTTGGAAGGATCAGGGAGTGGATTCTGGGCGCGACCAATTGGGACTGGGGGAACCGGACGGACTGCCGGGTATCACGGACGCTGTGGCCGGTGCTTAGGAAGTCCGATTCGGGGTTGCTGCTGGGCAGGAGTAGGGTCTGCGTTAGGACCATGATAGGAATGATCACTGGCCACTGTATGATAGGCAGGATGGCGGTGAGGATAGGATCCGAATTATCGGATATGTGCAGGTTGAGTGAGGACCCTGAGGAGTTGGAGACAGTTGAGCACTTTTTGTGCCATTGTCCCAGGTTGCAGGGCAGCAGGCTGAGGTGGCTGGACAGTAGATTCCTGGACAAATTAGGGGATGTCTCGGGTTGTGGACTTGAGAATCTCATAGGATTTGTAATGGGGATGGCCTGGTTGCGCGAGGGGAGGCTGGGTGCCTGCCACACGTAGGGCGAATTTGGTTGGTCAGGATTTCTTTCGGGGCTGGTCCGAAACCTTCTTTTCTATCTATCTTTCTTTTCTGACTTGTGCTTTTGCTGTTTATTTCACCTACTTTCCATCTCTTCATATCTTTCTCTAATTAAGGCGTCACAATGGACCATACTGGTCTCTGGGTGAAGGTGTGAGGGAGACTTCACACCAGCCTTTCTACCTACCTACCTACCTACCTACCTACACAATCAGAAAAACGTATAGCTGCCCTGACCCAAACTTATCCGTTACACTACGTTCACACTAGCGTATTTTAAAGTAGAATAAAGAGCTTGGACACGCGTTTACGCTAAACAGGTATATTGTGAATCCCATCTTCGAAGGGATTTTTTAATATTTGTTGGTCTTTTTATTTTATCTGTATCACATAACCGCTGCTAAAATGGACTGTTTGCCATTAAGGGACACTATTACAATCACAACAATTTCGGCAGAGGAACAGCTACAGTCTCAACTTGATCACACAGCCGAACGCTTGCTACAATCAATAAAAGGATATGAGTTAAAGAAATATGGAAACACAAAGTTAATTTTTTTTTGTTAATGTGGATGTGATGGTTCTTTCGGACAAAAACAATACAAACATGTAGTATGTGAAAATATTTCGGAGTCAGATATGTGCATGGTATCATTTGTACCATTGCGATTAAAAAAGATTTTTGAAGATTCTGAGCCTTCGACAAGTACAACGCAAACGGATGAAAATATAAATAAATAATCTTTTATTTAAATACAAATGACCTTGAAAGCCTGTTTAGATAAATTCTAAGAAAATAATAACAAACAAAGGATATTTGGAAATAAGAGACACCATCTTCTACGAAATACTGCAGGCCTATCAAATTTGAATTCAAAAAAGAAACTCATAGTGTCATTAACAAAGAAGTTAGTGATATCAAGGCCCAAATTGCAAAACTGCGGCCATTACAATTAGATTTAGATGGGCAGCAAATTGAAGTTAGCTACCAATTAGTGCTAACAATGATAGATGGAAAAGTAGACCAGGCCTTGACTAACGCGAAGGCTGCATCCAGCTGCATCATATGCCATGCAACATCAAGCCAATTAAACCAAGTCCCGACAAAATCATTAGATAATACTGATGCATATGAATTAAGATTATCACCACTACATGCAAGAATACGACTTATGAACCACATACTAAAAATCAGTTATGATTTGGACTTCGGATCTTCAGGATCAATAAGAAGCAACGAAACCAACAAGGAGTTAAGAAGTTCAAAAAGAAACATGTTCAAGATGAATATCGCAAATTTGGATTGATTATATTTAGCCGAAACAAGGGTCAGGCAATTCAAATGATGGCAATACCTCAAGAAGATTCTTTTCAGATCCAGAAACAGCATCTGAAATAACAGGTGTTGATTTTAACCTCATTTTTAGATTTCAAATAATGAAGAAATTCACTCTAGAAAATTCGGAGATTTTGATAAGGAAACTGCAACAACCAAGTACCCATTGAGAAATATGTCTGCTACAGTTCACAAGATTCTTTATCATGGAGAAGATGTCATTAAATATCAGTTGGTGCCACTTGGAGATTTATCAGAGGAAGCTCAGGAAAAAAGGAATAAGGATTACAGATTTTATAGAGAGCGCAATACTAGAAAAATTTCACGAAATTTCACAAATGAAGATTTATTTAATATATTATTGGCAACGTCAGATCCGTTCATCTCCAGCATTCGGAATCAATGGAAAATGGAACATCGGGATTTAGATGAAAAAGTCAAAAAACTACTAAAGAACAGAAATAACACAAAACAGAATATGGAATATTTGCAATCAATCTTTCAATTAAATTAACAATAATTATAATTCATTAGATCTAAGACAGACATTGTGTTAGTAAAAAATAATAATAAACAGAACCTCACATTGCTACAAAAGCTATTAAAATCTATTGTTATTTTTATTTTTAAAAGGTTTTTTATCCACATATGTATGATATCTATATATATAAAAAGAAGTGTACATTTTGATTGTCACTCCATAACTCGAGAACGGCTCGACCGATTGCCATAAAATTTTTAGGGAAGGTACAGGGAGGAGTGATGATGGTTAGTTGATTTTGAAATCCAAAATCGGTCTACCCATTCTCCAGTTATATCTATATATATAAAAATGAAAAATGTTTGTATGTTTGTTTGTTTGTTTGTTTGTTGGCTTATAAACTCCGAAACTACTGAACCGATTTTCCTGAAATAACATCACGTGAGCCCTAAAAATAAAATATGCTACTTATTTTTTCGATAGGGGCAGAGGATTCGGTACCCCCCATAGGATGCCAATATTTATTATCGCATATCTTAAGAGCCGCTGGACGCATTTTGCTGAACTTTTTGTAGTAGGATCTTCTGAGCCTCGAAATTGAAATAAAATAGCAGCGGGGGAAGTGGTTCCCCCCATAGGACGCCAATACTTAATATCGCGTATCTTATGAACTGTTATAGTGAGAATGTTCAAACTTTGTGGAAGTCACTCTTATGGTATACTACACTTTTGAAAATAAAAATAAAGCGGATAGGCGCAGGGGGGAAAAACCTCCCATAGGATGCATATATGAAATATCGCTTTACTGAAGAACTATTAAAGGGGGAGTCTTCAAATGTGGTTAAAGCTACTACTATGACAAACTATAAATTTTAGTATAAAAATGGGCGGGGTAAACAGGGGAGGAGCAGTACCCCTCATAGATAGAAATATAAATAAGAGCCTCTGCACGCATTTTGTTGAACTTTTGGTAATAGGATCTTCTGAGACCCAAAATTGAAATAAAATAGCAGCGGGGAAAGTGTTACCCCCCGTAGGACGCTAATGTTTAATATCGGATATCTTAAAAACTGTTATAGTGAGAAAGTTCAAACTTTGTAGAAGTCACTCTTATGGTATACTTCACTTTGAAAATAAAAATAAAGCGGGTAGGCGCAGGGGGGAACTACCTTCCATAGGATGCATATATGAAATATCTCTCAACCGATAAAGTGGTTAAAGCAGTGTAGCGAAGCGCACCGGGTTAAGCTAGTGTTTTAACAAAAAAGAAATGTTCGTATCAAAATTTAAAAAAAATATCAGAATTAAGCAGATTTAGAGCCAGTTTTTGACATAAAGATCAGCGATTAAATTAGAACTAATCTTTGAAATTCGTTTTTGGGTAGTCGATTATTTCATTTTGTTTCCAAGTTTAAACGCCCAAAGTTGGCGGTTTAAACTTGCGACAGAACTTTCAAAAGTACGAACAGCTTATGAAAGGAAATATTTTTTATATTTTTTTATTTAAAGTTTTATTAAATATTCCACCTTCAAACTTAAATAATTAAAAGTAATTATAAAATAAAGGTCATAAAAGAATAAATATCTATTTATAAATATATAATATTATATAACACAATACAAAATTCTCGCCTTTTCTTCTTCTTTTTCACGTTAAGCACAGTAATTTGATGACAATTTTTGGTATTTGTTTTAAACTGCCATACTTATACATAAAAGTATTGTCAATTCATATGGCAATGCTAAAAGCTTTAATCTTTCACTCAAAAACGCCACAGAAGATTAAGGCTAGATTAATTTTATTATAAGATTAACAAATCTTACTATTGATCCTGGTTTAAACTCTTAGTAAAAAAACCCGCTCTTATATTGCTAATATTAACAAATTTTACTGCAAAATTAAATAAATTATTCTGTAGTAATAGCAAGATTTTAATAACAGCGGTTTTCACCCTTGATAGTAAAGTCCCTTGTAGTACAGGCGGGCCTCGATTATCCGTGATCCGGTTAACCGGTAACCCCGATTAATCGTGATGGCCAATGGTCAGTTTTTGTTTTTGTTTGCAATGTTTTCAGATTGTTTGCTTCGATTAACCGTGATTACCTCTATTATCCGTAATGGCAGTTGAAAAAAATTTGACACACGACTTTTTTAGAAAAAATTTATTCTTTTTTTTTGCTTAATGTCCATTTTTTTTCTCATGTTTTTAGTAGAAAATTTAATATCAAGATGTACATAAACTTCTTAAATATTTGTTTTTATTGTAAATATGTACGTTCACCAATGTTCACTTGTTAAATAACAAAAATATTAAAAAAAACTGTATAATCAAAATTGTTATTCGATTAACCGACTGTACTTGTGAATCTTATTAAGTTAGTTAAAGTACTATGAATTACAACACTGCAACAACAAAATGTATTAGACTAAAATTTGCTACGCTATGGTTGAAAAATCCAACAAAAAGCCGTAGTAAACACGTTTGTTAAATAACCTAAAATAAAACAATTGAAGAAACTATATCTGTCTCTTTCCCTCACTCAGCAACTTCATTAATTTACAATACTCACGAAAAAGACACTCATGATTTGTAGTATAAAATCGTATTAAAAAAAGCAGAGTTGTACTCTTAATACAAAGGGTGAAAACCGCTAATATTAATAAAGATTTTAAGTGTAAACAAATTTGACAGCAAAAAATTGTTAATTTTCCAGTAATAAAGTAAAATTTCCAGTTGATTTTACTATTTTTTTTTAATGTAAAAATTTTTTTTATAGTAAAGGTATTCAATTCAGTTTTTTTATTTGTTGGAAAAGTGGAAAAATTTAATTTTTGTTATAACAACCACAAGAAAAAAAATTCCACCAAAAGTGGCATTTTTATCAAACTAGAACCAAGTGTAAAAAATGAGGATAAAAAGATGTAATTTTCCACTATAAACTTCAAACGAAATGATGTTGCCAATCATAAAAAAGTTTTAATTTTTAATACAAAGTACCAAAAATTACATCTCTTTTTATAAACTCTTAAATTGTACAACTCTGATTTTAGAAATTATTTTTTATAGTTACAACCAAAGTATATTTATTACAAGTACATGCAAGTGATCAGCTGTTCAGTTGTTTATATTTTCGATATTGTCAAAATTTGTTTTCATTTTTAGTGCGCCATGATTTTAATATCTATGTCTGTTTACATTTTTAACGTTTTTATTTATTATTTGAAAAAAGTATTTTGAAAAGTTTTAATAAATAATAGTTTTAAAAAATAAAACAATTTTTAATTCTTTTGTTGTGATTTTAGTGAAAAAGTGGTTTTAACAAATTTATATAAAAATATTATTTAAAGACATTGAAATAACATTATTTAAAACATAAACATAAGCGCACTGGATATTAAATAACCAAAAATTTTATACCACCATTTCTATTCCAAAAAAAAATTAGTATGTATATTTTTTAACAAACAAAATATTTATTTTTTGTTTTGTTTATGTTTTGCTGTTTGACAGTATCAAATGTTTTTACACAAACAAAATGAATGTTGTTTTTTTTATTGTTGATTTGTTGTAGACTTGCATGTACTTGGTATAAATATACTTTGGTTACAACATTTCAAACATAACTTCTTTCTCATTTAACTTTCAAAAAAAAATACATATTAAGAATGAGTTCAATAAAAAAAGTTATTAAAAAAGATTTAAAAAAGGAAATTAAAAGAATTTCAAAGCTTATATTGTATTGTTTTCATGAAAATGTATCTTTACATACCATTATTTCCGTAAATATTATTAATTTCCGTTAATGAAGTGACAATTACATAATCAATTAATTTACTTTTAACATTTATTTGGGATATTGAAAATATCAAATACTTATACAAATTATTTGGCAAATTGTATCCTGATTTGTTTACACTTGGTTATAGCAAAGAATATAAATCATATAGAATGCGCATCTCAAGGAAAACTAAAATATTTTTGAAAAAAAATGCATGATGCGGGCGGGAAGACAAAAGGGAAAGAAGCAAAAACAAAGAGCGTAACAATGCATCGTTCTCTCGTTGTTTATGAGAACTTTTAATTCTCATTTATCAGCGTATATGTATGTGCGTGCACGAGTGTGTGTGTATGTGCAATCCCTACAAATAATATTGGACCACCTGATCCATTTTGTTAAAATGGACTACTCCATGGACTGGTCCGATGTAATGCAAGCATGGACCATGTCATTGTTAAAAAATGTTTGTAGTGAGACGACGTGTCTTCGTTTTTTAAAGACATGTTTTCGTTTTTAAACGAAGTTAAAACTAACACTCTTGTGTATACAATGGAGTAGTTTTAAAACTACTCCGTTGTAGTCCAAAGATGGGTTATATGGTCCTGCCCTAGGACATCGTAATGTTAAATAGACCATGTTTTTCCATACGTTTGGATTACTTTTGGACTAGTCCTAGTCCCTTGTGTTTGGACTGGTCCTATTATTTGCAGGGATGCATTGCCTAGTCAAAAAAAACACATTAACGTAAAAATAAAACAAAAAAATTTTTTGTTTCTTGCAATTTTTATACAAATAACCTTCGTAAAAGAAATGTGACCGATCGTGTAATTGTAGGGTAATAGTATGTGTTTTATTGTTGTACAGATAAAACTATATCGGTTCGCACCGAAATTCAGATGCTGTTTTTCTATATGGTCACACATTTATTTATTTCATAGCTGTGCAGTATAAATATTCTTATTAAAGATATTTAAAAATAGATTAAAATAAAACATATTATTATTCCTTCTTAAGGAATTTTGTTTGGTTTTTATTTAATCATGTTGCTTGGAAATTAAATAAATTTAGTTCTCATATATGTATTCGGAATAAACTTAATTTATTTCTAACTAAAATGTAAAAAAGATATTTACAAAAATAAAATTATTTCCAATTAAATTTTCAATCAACCAAAGCGATACAAATACATACATATTTAAAAAGAATTTAATGAGGATATCAACCACCCTAATAAAATTAACAAAGTTATTATATTTTAATAAATGATAAACCCCGCCATAAGAAATTTTGCTTCTACATGATGCGCATTCTATATGATTTATATTCTTTGGTTATAGTTTGATAAAAATTCAACTTTTGGTGGAATTTTTTTTCTTGGGGTTGTTGTAACAAAAATTACATTTTTCAACTTTTCCATTTATCCAACAAATAAAAAAACTGAAATGAATACCTTTGTTAAATTTTTTTGAGTGTCCCATTATTAGATAAAATGTTAATGATTATGATTTAAATTCAAAAATGACATTTTGAAATAATTAAAAAATATAAAAAAACCATATTCCACGCTAAAGTTAAAAAAAAACTAAAGATCCACTTTGCCCTTAAATTCCCCAATAACTACTCAACCGATTTTAGTGAAATTTAACGTGGAGAAAAGTTTAAGAATCTATCTGTCGATTTAAAAAATTTCACTAAAATATCTTCTTCGGTTCAAAAGTTACAGAATTTTGGCAAATGAAAAATTTTCAGCCACTGTGCGGCGTCTAATTCGAATTCAGTTGAAAAATTAAAGTCGCAAACATCATCCTATATTTCACAAAACGGATAAATGCGGGTCAGCCCAATGGCCATTAAAGGTAGCCGAATGTGTTCCCCAATGAATAGAAGTAATTTGGTATAAATATCTTTAAGATAAAATAAAGTTTTTTTATATATTGCTACATATAAATCCAATTTCAGAAAATATAACACACGCGGAGTGGAACAATACATGTAAGCAACTGCTAGAAAAGCTTAGAATCACTTACAAACTCAAATTTATTCAGAGTGCTCTAGAAACATATCGTATTTATAAAAGTCTTGACGACTACAACAATAAACAAATTATGTGAATTTTCAAAGCAAGAAGTGATGTTATTGAATTTAATGGTGCTAGGTTTTCAAACAGTCAAAATTGTGCTCCTTATGCAACCTAAATGATACAGGTCCTCCACACCACTTTTTCTATCGTTGACCAATTTTAAGAAATTTCTGAAAAAAAATATATTTTGGGTGTACATATATATTTAACTGAGGATCTCATTATAAAAATCCTAAACGGTGAATTTACTGGCTTGCATAATTTAATTGAATATACATATGTATTAACAATGCTCTTAAATATCGAAAAACTTAAATTGAAGAATTTAATTGTGCAAAAAATAAATTACTTTCAGGCATGTTCTGAAAATCATTTTTTGTAAAAGTGATTTGAAATCACGAGAAAGGTATTCTGGACAAAAACTTTTTCCATAACTGTGATTTTTTAAAATACGCCTGCGACTGTTTGGTAATAGAATTAATATTTTAATATACATATTATACTTTATTTTCTAAAGAGATGAAGGTTTTTGTGGGGAACCTTGTATTTTTTTTTTTTTATTTAATTTATTAAATTTCAGTAAATTAGCCCTTTGGCCATAACCGGCTTACAAATTTCTACTTAATAATAATAAAAAATTTAAAAGAAATTAAATAATTTAAAAATAAATTAGTACATAGTACTTAATCACAAAAAAATAATTTATATATAAAAAATAGTTTTAAATAATATAGTAACATTTTAATAATAAATTTGAATTAAATAAAAAGGTCAATTTAATTACACAAAAATTAAAAACGAAACCCAACAATTCCAAAAAAATCAAAAATACAAAGATATTAACAAAAATTTCAGAGAAAAGTCCTACTAAATTGCGCTTAGAGATCCTGCCTACAGATCAGGTTTATTCAAAAGGAAAAATGCTAACTTAACCCACAATGCAGAAAACCCACGATATAGTTTTATCCTGAAGGCATCAGGGGAACATTAAATACCCTCAAAGTGCTTGGCAACTTATTATAACACCGAGCCACTCTTACACAAAATGAACGCTCCAAAACTGAAGTTAATCTTGGTATAATCAATTGTTTATTCCTGTTTGATCTACCAAATTCAAACAAATCAACCAAATATTTAGGCGTCAGGAACCTATATGACTTGTAAAAATGCGATAACGTCCTAAATTTAACTAAATCATCAAATGAAAAACCAATAAATCGTACAACATACGAAGAAACATGCTGACATGATCTGAGAGAAAACAAATATCTCATTACCCTATTGAACACCAACCTCACCTTTTTCAAAACATATCCCCAAGTTACCGAGTACACTTCCAAGGCATAAAGAAATAATGGCATAATAAGGCCATGAACAACCCGCTTTTTAACAAAAAAAGGCAACATTAAGTCCAAACTATACAACTTACGCAAAGAAAAGTTAACCCTAGAAACTAAAGTATTAACATGGCTTTCAAATCTCAATTTGTTATCAGCAATAACCTCAAGGCATTCCATTTTCTCAACAAACTCAATCAAATGACCATCTAATGTAATTGAAAAATCAACCCTACCAGCTTTACCAAACATCATTGCCTTAGTTTTTTTCGCATTAATAGACAAGTCATTATTACCAATCCAATCAACCAATGACCCAATAGTATATTCAATCATGTTCTGCAAAACACCAGAAAACTCCGTAGTTCCACTGAACAGCAGCTGCACATCGTCAGCAAATGCAAATGGAATACACGTTCTATTAGCTATGTTCCCAAAAAGATCATTAATAAACATGATAAACAAAAGAGGACCAAGCACAGAACCCTGTGGAACACCACTATAAACCGACAGCAAACCTGAAGCACGACCACGACTAAATACATACTGTCTTCTATGCGATAAATAAGAAAAAATAAGCTTACAAGCCGATAGAGAAAATCCATAGTAATCCTGCAGCTTTCTTACCAAGATTGAATGATTTACCCTATCGAAGGCCTTAGCCAAATCCAACGACAATACAACACAAACTCCCCCATCAGAAACATTCCTCCTAATGTTGTCCGTTAAACCCAGAAGTAAAGAAGTAGTGCTTCTATTACACCTAAAACCAGACTGACAGTCATGTAACAACTGCTTATCATCAATATGCTTAACAAGTTGGATCTTAATAATATGTTCCACCATTTTTGACAAAATTGGCAAAATAGATATCGGCCTAAAATCATCGGTCCAATTTTTACCAATAGGTATAACTTTCGCAACCTTCCACTGTAACGGAAAGCTAGACGTAGTCAAAATTGTATTAACCAAATGCAACAGATTACCTCCAATAATCGGCATCAAGAGTGTAACAAACTTAAGTCTAATACCATAAATACCAACAGCATGCGACTTAATCAAATTAAAAGCCTCAAAAATTTAACCAAATCAACCGCGCGAAAAGAAAAACCATCATGCATAAAATCAGAAAAGTCTACAATTCTATTACCATCATCAGATTGATTAGAAGAAAAAGCAGCATTTAAATAGTCAGGATCAACATCCACAAAATCATCAACACTACTAACAACACCATTTCTCCTAAGAATAGACCAAAATTCCCTACCGTCCTTCTCATATCTGATTTAACCTTATTTCTACACCTACAGAATAACCTCCAATTCAAATCAGTCCTATTACCCAAATATGTCCTATACGCAAGATCCCTTAGCGAAATATGAAACTTTATCTCAGGCGTATTAATCCAGTCAACACTACAATTACGTATAATCTGCCTTCTAAAAGGAACAACAGTATGTAATAACCGAAAGTTGCTGCCAAATAAATATAAATAACATTTATATGTACTTATGCATGTATAAGAATTACCTGTAACGGGATGACAAGTCCGGCGTATACTATTTAAAGACTTACGCCATTTTCCAGGTTGTAATTCAAATTTAGAACGTAAATGAGATGACATTATTTCTGCAACTTGATTCGAATCTTTCGCAGATTTTTCGCTGTTTTCGTCTAAATCATTAAATGCAAAACCAACTCGTTTTTGACTTTGCTTCGATTTCCATTTTTTTTTCACCAATTCAAGCGGTGATATTCCCAGTGTATATCTTGGATATTTATTTTTTTCAACACTATGACTATATAAGTCTTCCTTGCGTTCCCCATTATTTTCAATGATTGGTGTAGCATTTAATCCTACTTCGCTAGTCTTTTTCTTACAATCTTTATTTATCTTGGTTTTAAAATGATGCAAGTCCCAATTGCCTATGGGAGATAATGTGCACTTAAAGGGATTTGTATTGTCGTTATTTTTGAGCGGTGTAGAAATATCGTTTGGCTTAATAAGTGTTTTATTTCTATTATTTGATTCAATTCTGTTTGGTATATCAAGGTTCTTACAATCTTTTGTATTCTGACATGGTTGAGCTTCACCAATTAGTTTTGTAGATTCAGAGTTATTACTGCTGCTATTTTCATAGCTAGAGTTCATATTAAACGACACCCTTACATCTCGTTTTATAAGATTCAACTCCCTCAAAATGCTAAACAATTTTGTTATTATAGTTCAACATTTTCTTAATTTAAACTTACGGTCTTTGGTCCAATAGCTTATCAAATGAATCTTTCCATGCATCATCGGGCAGTGTATCATTCGTGCCGACATCCATATTAATCATTAAAAAATATACAAATAAATTCAACGAAAATAAAAAAATGTAAATAAATTGTTCAAATAATATCTTCAAATGACTAAATTTGCAGCAAAGGTCGTAACTACACTTGACCGTTTTTACATTATAAACCAGTGCTGGTTACTTGTTGTGTTTCTATCATTCTGTGCAAGGCGAATTCAAAGGTGATATTTTCGAGCCATCTGTTTATTGTTTATTTCCTTGTGTGTATACTGAATGTCAAGCGTTGTTTACATTTCGTGAAAAAATTTGTTAAAATTCAATAAAAATCTAAATACTTGAAAAAAAAACTTATTTAAATGTTAAAAACAAAAAAGTGAACATAAAATATAAACACAAGGATTTTAATAGGCGTAAGGAGTAAGTTCTAAAGCAATTTCAAGGAGAATTCAAACAGGTAAACCCATCTCGTCAGCCGTTCATCAGCTGTATCCACGGCGAATTAAAAAAAATGGTGAAACGTCAAAATATGATTTTGTTTTGAGAAGAAGTTGATTGAAGTGCTAAAAATGATGAAATGAATTGTATGATAAGTTTATTTTTTCAAGGTCTACTCGCTCACCCCAAATCATAATACCTAGAATATTTCTTTCAATATTTGAACGTTCCTTTGTGGTTAGAATTTCAAGAGTTTGGAATCTTCTTCCCAATAATTTAAAAAATTTTACTTTTACTTTTTCTAGAGCAAAGTTATTGTTTCTGGAACACTTTGCAAATCAATAAGCTTAATATTGTTCCTTGTTATAATGTTATATTGAATTTAAATGGTATCTTTAAAATATATGAATTTTTTAATATCATTATTTTTAGTTTTAAGTGTTACATTGTTTTTGCACATTATATAATACTAATAGCCGTATATGGACCATAAGGGCTCGGTTAATGTAAATAAATGAATTAAAAAAAAAAAAGAATTTGTAATAAAAAATTTCAAAACTGCGAATGATTGAAGTGAATTTAATAATTTCTTTTATAAAAAAGTGATAATTTTAATTTGCAATAAAAAAATTTTGACAGCTAACCATTAAATTGCGAAAACAAAATACATGGGGCTTTTTGTAGTTGTAGAGTTGCACTTACCTGTTATGAATTCGCCTTGAGCAATTGCGTATATTTCATAAACAAACAAATTCCCTTTTTTACTGCCCGTCTATACCAGAGATAATTATTGCGACATATATTGCAGTAAATGTCAAAATTATGTTATCTTTAATGTAGACAGCAATTTTTTGTACATATTTATTGCTAACAATTTATGTTGCAATAATTGTTAGTCCATTTTGGTTGACAATTATTGCTTACAAAAAACGTCAATTTGGTTGTCAGTTGAAAAAAGAAGCAAAAAAGAAAAAAAAATAGAAGCAAATTGTGTGGGGAAGAAATTACGTTTTTTGAGATTGTAGCAAATTATAATTGTAGTAAAATAATTAAATTAAAAAATTAAATAAACTCTAAAATAAAATTATTGTTAAAATTAATATTAATTTGTTTAAGTTCGAGTTCTTTTTTATATAAAAATAATAATTTTACATTAACAAAAATAAAAAAATTAATATATTTGTATTAAAAATTACCTCAAGCTCAAACAAATTAATATAAATTTAAATAATAAAGTCGAATAAGAAAGAATTTATATTAATAATAATAATTCTTGTAATTTTTTACACTGCACCTTCTTCCTTGAATTTTTTCAAACTATGAGTTAACATAAATACGTTTTCCCATGCCTTTAACATAAGCTGAGAATAAGAAATATTGCTCTGTTATTCTGCCGACGTTATTGCCAACTTGCTGAGATAATTATCTTTAGTGTAGACCTAGGGTTATATTTTCAACAAATAATTTTAACATTCACTCTAACATTTTACAAAAACAAAATACATAGTATTTTTTTTAAAAAAAAGGGAACTTTACTACACGACCACAGGCGCAATATGTTTAGCTTCGTCAAATGACCAATCTTGGGGTGGTGAGCAACAAAATTGGCAACGTTTGCATATTGACAACGCAGGCCCTTCCACGCAGTCTACAACTTACATGAAATGCTTAACATTAACACTAATATGATGTTAGTGTTAAGTATAGACTTATCATGTTATGGCGTTTTCTTTTCTAAAAACAAGTGTTGTATAAGTGTTACATGTGACTTGGCAACATTTGTAAATGCTCCCCTAATTTTTAAAAAGTGTTTCATTTTTTACTTTTGCAAAAGAACACAAATTTCGTCATTAAGTGTCGGTTCACACTCGTCAAGAGAATGTCATTTCTTTTCCCCTCTCTCAATAAACTCATGGCTTGACGAGTCAAACTTGACGTGTGTGAACCGGCACTAAAAAATAAAGTACAATGAGCGCAAGGTAAATTCAATTGCAGGTGGTGGAAAGACTACAACAATCTAATGGTATTGAATTTGGCAATTTAAAAACCGGGAAAACAAAATACCCAAATTATGGTGATTTGCAGATTTAGAACAAAAAGTAAGCGTCGAATTTAGGAATTTAAAATGGGGAAATAAAAATAACTAATATTTTTAATAAAAATACAAAAAATAGTTAACACAAATTAAAAAATACACTTTTAGGAACACAATAGGCGATGCGTGCAAAAAATCGTTTGGTCTGTTACCATGATATTTGGATGCATCCAAAATGGCCAGTAAAAAGTGTTGCTGATGTATTCCATGGAACACAGGCTTTTGCACGGTATAAACTGTATATATGCTGAAAGTAAATCGTTTTCCGGACAAAATAAGTGATGCGTGCAAAAAATCGTTTGGTTAGTTCCAGGGATATATGGGTTCATCATATATGGGTCAGTAAAAAGCGTTCCTGATTAATTCCATGGAACACAGGCTTTTGCACGGCATAAACTGTATATATTCTGTAAGTAAATCGTTTTCCGGGCAAAATAAGCGATGCGTGCTAAAATTGTTCGGCTAGTTCCCGAGATATTTGGGTGCATCTAAAATGGTCAGTACAAAGCGTTGCCGATTTATGCCATGGAACACAGGCTTTTGCACGGTATAAACTGTATATATTCAAAGAAAATCGTTTTTCGGACAAAATAAGCGATGTGTGCAAAAAATCGTTTGGTTAGTTCCCGAGATATTTGGATGCATCCAAAATGGTCAGTAAAATGCCTTGCTGATTTACCCCATGGAACACAGGCTTTTGCACGGTATAAACTGTATATATTCTCAAAGTAAATCGTTTTCTGGACAAAATAAGCGATGCATGCAAAAAATCGTTCGGTTAGTTCCCGAGATATTTGGGTGCATCTAAAATGGTCGGTAAAAACCGTTGCTAATTTGGAACACAGGCTTTTTCACGGTATAAACTGTATTTATTCTGAAAGCTAATCGTTTTCTGGATAAAAAAAAGCGATGCGTGCAAAAAATCGTTCGGTTAGTTCCCGAGATATATGGATTCATCCAAAATGGTCAGTAAAAAGCGTTGCTGATTTATCCAATGGAACACAGGCTTTTGCACGGTATAAACTGTTAATTTTCTTAAAGTAAAACTATTAAAACTATAAAAGAAATATATTTCCGTACCATAACAAAAAATTCAAAGGAACTTGACCCATAAATGCTTCTACAGTGAAATCAATTTTTCTTCTTTAAAATGTTCGCCTGATTTGCAATTATTAGTTTTTATACTGTTTTGTACACAAAAATAGTATTTGTTAAATTATGAAAATTGTTTGGCTATCGTTGTCTAAGTTGACATATTAATTAAGCTATAATATCTCGGCATGTAATTCGTATTTGTTTTTCAATTTCAAAAGTTATGGTATCTCTTTTAGATTCCAAAAATGTTTCAAAGTCGTAATTGAGGGGAAAAATCAGCTTAAAATTAATTAATGGATCAAACTGATACAATTTTAAAACAATTTGATATGAAAGGTCTTTTAAAAGATTGTACAGTTTCTATTATTAATTAAATTATAAAATTTTGTATTCCCACAAAATTACTTTGATAATAACCTGGCAAGTGCACGGGTTAAAAAAATAAACTGGCAATATACTTTATTTTTTGCGAGAACAATAACAAAGTTTTTTTTGTTTTCCTTTTGCTTTTTCTTTACCTACTTACTTACAACTAAAATTTATTTTGGAAGAATTCCAACCATTTGTAGTGGGAATGTAAGAAAAGATAAACTCACTGTTTAGTGTTGTTCTTTTTGTTTGAGCTTTGATATTGTTACAAGTAAAGCTGTTGCTTTTAATTCGTATTCGCTTAACAGTTTTATTTGTTTTATATCTTTAGTTTTTCTTAAATCTTTGGATGAAGTTTCCTGACGATATGGACTAAGTCTGGTTCACTCTATGAAAGTTTTCTTTCAGAAAGTCTGAGTTTATGGGTGAGAGAGGAGAAAAGAAAAGCATGTTCTCTTCCCCTCTCACCAATAAACTCAGACTTTCTGAAAGAAAACTTTCATAGTGTGATCCCAGACTTAGCAACCAGTGAAATGCGCATAGAAAAAGCTTACTAAGCACGATAAACAAAATCTTTTAAATTTAGTTGAAATTTAGTTTTAAGGTTGTACATCAACAACTTTTTTTGTGTCGGTATATGTACATATATGTAATTTTTTCTAACAATATAATGAAATTGTTATGCCCTCCACCGTCATGTCATTCCGTGTGAATCTTTTTTATTATTAATCTCAGATCCCTTAACGTATGTATATTCTGGCTTCTGTATATGTATATTCTGGCTTCTTGAGAAATTCTAAGTCGATTTTGCTATGTCTGTCTGTCTGTTGAAACCACGCTCACTTTCAAAAATCTCAAAAGAAATGAATAAACTTGATTTCAAATTGCTTGTAGTTATCCTAAGAAGTTTGGGATTCAAATTCAGCAAAATTGGTTCATTAGGATCAGAGCTATAAATTAAAATGTGGACCTACCACCTTAAAAAATTGATAATTTTGTTACAAAATCTAGCAAAAATGGTGGAACAATGCACGGAATGATTTAAGGTTTTGCACAAATTCGTTTTATTCGACTGGAAATTACGCTGTAAATTTTCGTGAAGATTCGTCCATAATTTACCCTAGGCCCCATAAAGGCCCTACTCCCAGAAAACAGTTTATTACGCCTAAACCCGTTAAAACTAATGCTATCATAACAAAATTGGCTGTATGAAATAAGTCCCCAATGAACTAACTCCCCAAAATAAAAATAAACTAAGTCCCCAAACGACATTATGTGAAAAATAAAAACGATTTTTGGGGACTTCGTTCACGTTTTGGAGGCATCGTTCATTTTATTTTTTGGGGAGTTAGTACATAACACCATAATCGCTTACTAACCAAAGTGGAAATAACGCCATAACAGTGTAATTAACATTTCAAGTTTTCTGTGATACTGTACGAAAACACTTTTGGGCGCAAGGATTTTCTCCTCTATGGTATGACAAAAACCGGCTTCGCTAACTAAAGCTTCTCTGCATAACCGGCGTTCGGCCGGGCGCAAGGATTTTCACCTCTATGGTATAACAAAAACCGGCTTTGCTAACCAAAGCTTCTCTGCATAGCCGGCCTATGCTACTCCCGGAAAACAGTTTAGTACGCCTAAAACCGTAGTCAATAATGCTATCATATAGAAATTAGTACGTCACAGTTAAATGACACTGTGAAATTTCGTGAAGGTTGGTCCATAATTTACTCTAGGGCCCTAATAAACCTACTAGCGGAAAACAGGGGGGCTACTCTCTATTGCGATGCGAGAACAATTTCGATGCGAAAGCTTAATTATTGGTACTCTCTATCACTTTCGAATTTTTTTTGAAAATGGAGCGATACTGGCAACAAAAATGAAAGATTGCGCAGATTGCCAGTACTGAAATGCTAAAATATGTTAAAATAGTTGAAATTGGAAAATTTAAATAAAATAAATAGTGATGATTTGCGAAAAGAAAAAAGTTAATAGATGTGAAAGACAAATGCGCAAACGCATTAAAGAGTACCAATCGCTAGATTTGCTACCTTTTTCATTTGCATCGCAATAGAGAGTAGCCACCCAGTGTAGTTCGCCTAAAACCGTAATTTATCAGAATAAAATTTAATACTTCACAGTTTTATATGACTAGAAATCCCACTTATGAATTTCGTGATGATCGTTCGATAATTTACCATAGGCCCCATATAAATTCCACTCTGGTAAATTAAATTAATTAATTAAAACCGAAGCAGATATATGTAGATATTACGGTAAAATTTCTTCCAACTTAGCTGCATATGGCCAGAAAAAATGCCATGCAATTTTATATACGGTCCATAATTTACCTTAGATCAAATATGGGAGATGCCTTCTCTTAAAAATGTTTGTCATGAACGGGTTAATATTATAATAGCTTAAAAGATTTATAAAACGTGTTGGGCAAATATATGCTCTTTGAGGTTATAAAATGGGGGGGGGGGGATAAAAAAAGTAAGATGTTTAGTTAAGGGTTAATTTATAACTAAAATCGCAAGCGGTGGTCAACACCTTTCTATCGGACAAAAAATGAAAAATTTAAATTTTCATTAAAATCGAATTAAAACGCATAAAAAAACTGGCATAAACATCTCGCTATCTCGAGGCTGTGGTAAGTTTTTTTAAATGTTTTAATGCAGAATCAGAGAATTCCTAAATATCTATTATATTTGGCCACTCATTGGACAAAAATAATTACCAAGCTTTAACTTTAAATTTTTTTTTCTATAAGGTAAGTCGGTCTAATGTACAATGTAAAATGACTGTAGCTACGCCCCTTTGATTTTTGTTAATAAAAGCAATCACAAACTTTTTGAATTTTTTGTTAGTTACGCCTTTTTGCATTTTAGCTAACGATATACCTTATAAAGTCAAAGATCAATATTGTACAAATTACAAACGGACCCTGTAGTAAATTAAATAGTCAGTTGCAGAAAACACTAACTATAAGTAAACTATTTTTCAAATGGCTAAAAATTGGTTTAATTCACATGCAGATATCAACCAAACATATTGCATAGAGGCACACGCAAGGCGAATTTATTACAGGTGGTCTTAAAAGCCCTGCTGATATTAGCTAAAATCACTGTTAGATGTCAAAATTTTGTTTATTCTCTTTTATTATCTTTGTTTCTGTTTTGTTTTATTTCTGTTTTTGACATTGTACAATGATTTTACAAAAACAAATTGCTTGTGGTTTTTGTACGAGTTGTAGTACCGAGATTACCTGGGATGAATTCGCCTTGGGCACACGTAAAACACAAATAAAAGCAAAATAAGTAAAACAAGCATGCCATTGAGTCAAATGAAAAAAATATATACAAATTTAATAATATAATTAAAAATTAAAAAGATTCAAATCTGTTTGTGTAATTTGATGCAAAATGTTTTTAAATATTAATTTCTATATAAAAATATGCATGTTTGTTCATAGTAACATGTATTTTTTTGACAAAAATTATATCAAATTTAAATAATTTATTATAAACCGAGTTACTGGCCCTTTGTTCCAACTAGGAATCCCAGGAATTTATATATGTATATTGTAAACCGACTATACTATTAATTAACTACAAATAGCACAGAATATACAGAACTGACACGAGACGGAAGATTATGCCTTTTTTTTTTGTCTCTTTCTAAGAAAGCTGCCCTTTTGCATTTTTTGTTTTGATTACGCAATTCGTGTTGATAGTAGCCGCCTGTTTTTACACATTGCCACTTTACTACCAAAAAACATTTTCTTTCTCTTTCTTCGAAAGCTGCCCTCGCAACTGATTTGGGCCTTTTTCACACGTCACTTTTTACAGTTCTGTGTATTCTGTGACAAATAGGTTGAACAATAAGTAGTTAGTAGTCAGTTTAAAAGTCATGCAAAGATGGCCAATTAACTACTGCCTATGACATGCCTATGTTAAAATAATGAGTCGTCGACAAGGAAAAAAGTCACTTATGGCCAATTTTCAGGATTGATATTAAAACACATTTATTTTTAAAATCGTTTTAAATACAAAATTCTCTTCTTCACTAAAAACTTAAGTGAAACTTAAGTCACCGATGTGGTACTAGATGTGGTTATAAAAAACCCAGTTTGAAATTACTTAAAAATGTGTTTGACTTCCTACAGGGGAATTACAAACTTATATACATACATATACATTTTCACCTGTGGCACAGAGCACACAGAGGCGTCACAAGACAGGAAATATTGTGTTTTTTCTTCGAAAGCTGCTTTTTTTGCTTTTTGTCTTGCCCAACAAACACGAAGTCAAACCTTTGATATGAAATTACTTTATCATTTGACATCAAACGCAATTCTCAAACGTTTTTCAATTGTTTGATTTAATATTTAAATTCAAATTGATAATGATTTGAAAATAAACATTTGATATCAAATGTTTTATCAATTTGATGTCAAATGTTAAAATCAAATCAAAATTAAACTTGGCAATACTAAAGCGAAAAATAAATGTAAGCATTAAAAATGGTGATTAAAGTTAGTGCCGGTTCACACACGTCAAGTTTGACTCGCCAAGTCTTGAGCTTTTAGGAGAGAAGGGAAAAGAGAATGCCATATCTTCTCCCCTCTCTCCTAAAACTCAAGACTTGACAAGTCAAACTTGATGTGTGTGAACCAGCACTTACATTTTTTTACTTTGTGGTACATGTGTTTTACTATTAAAAATAAATTTTAATATAAAGTGAACAGTTTATTTCTTGTGAAAAATAAAAACTATTTGTGAGAAATTACAATGATTAAAAATACGAAAAAAAAAGAAAAACAAGTAACAGTGCTATATTCGGCTATGCCGAATCTTAAATACCCTTCACCATGGTGCGATAAGAACAGAAAGTTACATAAATAGCGTTCTTTAGATGAAAATAAATAATAAATCTATTTTGCAGCATTGGCGTGCTAAATAAATAAAAAAAATCAAAATTCAAAATCAATTCTTGGAATAGGTAATTGAATATTAAATATTTAAATAAGAAATTAAGAAAATTTTTTCTGATCCATATTTTAATGTTTTTTAATTATCAATAATGCAATATAAACAAACCAAATTGTGTATGCTTTGAAATTACTTTTGTGCAAAAATATTATATGTATTTGAATTTATTTTTGTATAAATTGTCTAAAAAGCTAAAAAGCTGACCATATCAACAATAAAAATTAAACGATTGCTTTTAATATTCCGACGACAGACTAGATCGCTGCTCGTTATATTACCCTTTTTTGTTAAAAAAAAAATAGTAAAATTAGAGGATGAGGGCATTTCTAATATTCCCTAAATATTAAATTTTTGTACAAGGTGATAACCCTGCATGTTTGCGCGATTTTTAAGCAGTGTGACCATTTTGGCAATTTTGCAGCTTAATTTAGAATTAAAAATTTTAATTTAGCTGCAAAATTTTCATTAAGCGCTTGGCATTTTTTAATCATTTTTATAAAATGTTTCTAGCTTTTTTTAGAATTATTGTAAAAATTGAAGACTAGTTTTGTTGATTTAACTTAAGTTTTTTATGTAAATTTTGACTAAAAATAGTTATAATTCTGTTTTTTAAAATATCTTACCAGTCTTGTAAAACAAAAACATATGACCTCATCATGATGTTGATTGTTAAAATTAGTTGATATTACGATATAAAAGTTCAAAGAAATTTTATTTTTTTACAAGACGATAGCCCGGCATGTAAGTGCGATTTTTAATTAAGACTTTTAAGTAGTGTGACCATTTTGGCATTTTTGAAGGTAAATTCAGCACCAAAAACTTAGATTTAGCTGCACATTTCTTCCTTCCAATTTCAAACTTAACCAACAGTGTGTATCTGATGCTATATCAAATCTACCTAAATACTTGTTTATATATTACCATTTTACCATTTATTTTAATTTTGTTTAAAATGAGCCACTAAAATTTATAAGGATTTAAAAAAATAATGAACAACTTTAAGAATTATTTCTAGTATTTTCGAAATCATTTTTAGCATTTTTTGGCCTTGCCTAATGCACGAATAAGCTGTGAACAAATTTTAAGATCTGTTTCTATGTCATTGTTTTCGTCAATAAAATTATAAAAACGTACATGTTTCTTGCTTTTTGATATTAAACATTTACGTACGCAAATACATATACATATTTGAATGTTTGTTTTCAAATAACAAATGCGATTTAAAAAAAAAAAAAAAGATTTTTTAAAAATAATATGGCAACACTTGTGTAAGAATCTTACATTTCGAAATGTAAGAAGAGATGCTCAACACATAGCAACAATCCGTTTCTAATACCCTTTGTACACTTGCATACATTTCGGAGGAATGCATGGAATATGTTGAAAATGTGAAATACGCGTTCACACTTGAAACATCTAACATCTACTATCAATAAAAAATGTCACCATATCTGAAAAAAAACTTTTATTTTTTTTTAAATACTTTTTTTCTACAAAAGTGCCAACATTTTAAAAGATAACACCAAAATGTATTTCTAATCCATTTTGTTTAATAATTTTAGCAAAACTAAGCAAAATAAGGCTTGCAAAAATGGAAAAAACTTGAGAAGCGGTAACGCTGCTTTCAAAGCAACTTCCATTTTGTCAGTGATGCCACAATAATAACAGAATTTATTGCCATTTTTCTAGTGATGACACTAAAAAAATCGAAAAATGTAAAAGGGAACAAAATGAGATAGTAACATTCTGTAAAGATGTTGAAAAATTTTGATTTTTAGCCCTATGTATTTCTTATGGGAAAATTTCAACATCTTAGCAAATTAATGTTAGATGTTAAATGTTGACAAGTGTGAAAAGGCTATAAGACGAAAAACAACAACAACAATCATGAAAACAATGCCTACCCTGCAAATAATAGGACCAGCCCAAACATGCGTGTAAGGAGTAGTCCACAAGGGACTAGGACTAGTCCAAAAGTAACCCAAACGTATGGAAAAAACATGGTCTATTTAACATTACGATGTCCTAGGGCAGGACCATATAACCCATCTTTGGACTACAACGGAGTAGTTTTAAAATTACTCCATTGTATACACAAGAGTGTTAGTTTTAACTTCGTTTAAAAACGAAAACATGTCGTTAAAAACGAAGACATGTCGTCTCACTACAAACACTTTTTAACAATGGCATGGTCCATGCTTGGATTACATCGGACCAGTCCATGGAGTAGTCCATTTTAACAAAATGGATCAGGTGGTCCAATATTATTTGTAGGGTACCTATACACATAAATAACTTTTGCGTACTACATAGGTATTTACATTTAAGCCAAAAACAAATATGTATAGAAAAAGGTATATTTACACAAGGTAGACTCGTTGCTACAACAAGTACAACATGACAAAAACAACATGCAATTTGTTTTTGTATTTTTACCCGAGAGTTCAAAAAAAGAGCAACACTGTGCCTTTAGAAACACAAAATAAAAACAGAAATTAAAAAAAAACAAAACAACACGTGAAGGAAAATTATAAAAATTTTAAAATTGAAACATAAATCAAAATTTTTTTTCACAATCTTTATGTTTTTATTTTAAAATGTAAACAAACATGAAAATTTCAAAAGATTTTGTCATTCGTGCTAAATTCCCAGTTTTTATTATTGATAAAAACACTTGAAATTTATTGTTGATGGGATAAGCTATTCCTATGCGCATTTCACCGGTTGTCTAGGCCAGATCATCAGGAAACTTCATCCATAAAGATTTTAGAAAAACTAAAGATATTAAACCAAGTAAAAATGTTAAACGTATAAGACTTATAGCAACAGTTCTACTTGTAATAATATCAAAGCTTAAACAAAACAACATCAACAATAAACAGTGCGTCCATCTCGTCTTACATTCCCCGCTACAATTAGTTGAAATTCTCACAACATTAATTGTAGTTGTAAGTAGGTTAAGAAAAACAAAATAAAAAACAACAACAACTTACAAAAGATGTTGTCAATTAAGTGTTTTTTAGGCCGTGCACCCGCCTGTTTATTATCAAAAAGTAATTTCAATTTTTGGGAATACAAAATTTAAATTTCAAAAGATTTTGTCAATTGTGCTAAATTCCCAGTTTTTATTATTGATAAAAACACTTGAAATTTATTGTTGATGGGATAAGCCATTCCTATGCGCATTTCACCGGTTGCCTAGGCCAGATCATCAGGAAACTTCATCCATAAAGATTTTAGAAAAACTAAAGATATTAAACCAAGTAAAAATGTTAAACGTATAAGACTTATAGCAACAGTTCTACTTGTAATAATATCAAAGCTTAAACAAAACAACATCAACAATAAACAGTGCGTCCATCTCGTCTTACATTCCCCGCTACAATTAGTTGAAATTCTCACAACATTAATTGTAGTTGTAAGTAGGTTAAGAAAAACAAAATAAAACAAAACAACAACTTACAAAAGATGTTGTCAATTAAGTGTTTTTTAGGCCGTGCACCCGCCTGTTTATTATCAAAAAGTAATTTCAATTTTTGGGAATACATGAAAATATGTAAACAAAAATGAAAAATTTTTGACATTTGGGGCTTAACTGGGGTAAACAGCTGACAAACATATGCGCCAACGAGTCTACCTTGTGTACTTGTACCATGGTATAGAATATGATTTTTATTTTACATGTAACAGGCAATTCACATGGAGGCTTTTACGACGTCGCTTTGTCGACGTCTCTTTTGGTTTGATGGCAAGCGGTGTACAGACGAAAGAGGGGTAAACAAAACGACTCGGTTTGTGTTTTCATGTCGTTTTTTATATTTCTCTTTTAACTTTTTCTTTTTACGCTTTATTCTTTTTCTTACTTTGAAGTGTGTGGTTGAAAATACAGTGAGTCCTCGATTATCGATAACATACGGGACCGGCAGCATTCTTGATTATTAATTTTTTTTTGGTGTGTTTCATATTTTGTATAAATTTGTAATGTATTATTATGTAAACATAGGGAAAAAAGTAATTGGCAGAATACGCTTCCATTACGTTGGAAAATTCTCTTTCTTCGTTTATTTAAATTTGGTTTGATTGTTCTAATTTAAAGGAAAAATATAATTTGTTTATAATTTCGGATAACAGAGGTGATTTAAATCAATGCAAAAACAAATTATATTTTCCAGTTAATTGATGCTGCCGGTTAATCGAATGACGCATAATCAAGGCCATACTGTAAATAAAAAAAAGACATGCAACCAAAAATCATCGTATGAACGCAAAGAGATTTTGGAAGTTGCTTTAAAAGGGAATCAAGATAAAACGACGTCGTAAAAGCCCTCATGTGAATTGAGTGTAAGTTAAGCGAACGATTAATCAGCCTTATTGTGGTTGTCGTTTTCGTAAACAAACGTGTTGTTTTTTGTAGTAGATTAAAACATGTTGTGTATTACTTTAATCTATTACACAGTCGTTTACGACGACAACCACAATAAGGCCGAATATTTACATTGTCAAAAAAATCAAAAATTGCTGAATTATTTTAAAATCGTTTATAAAATGTGGATGCCGAGATTTGAACCCCGGCAAAAACTAACAACGCTGCGTTGACCAACCGCCCAGACAACTCAGCCATTAACGCTTATGCAAATAAAGAATTAAAGTAGAATATATTCCGTCACTTTGTTTGTTTAATATGTAGGTACGTATTTTTCAATTTAAGCGACCAATCATGTACAAACATGTGTGTGTTTGATATGCCTAACATTCATTCGAATAAAAGCACAAACAAAAAAACAACAACCACAAGGGATTTTTTGGAAAAATTAGAGGCAGTCGTGTTTTTTTTGTCATATCTCAGCCATTTGTGTACCGATCTTGCTGAATTTCAATAGCAAGAAATTTTGGACTATATGCACCATAAATGCAAAACAACCTAGCCGCTATCATGTCTGGAGTCTCCGGAAAACACATATCAAACGTAAGACGGATGGGCGGACGGATATCGTTAAATCAACTTCTCTTCTCATAAGGACCCAGAATATATATACTTTATAGGGTCTAAGATCAATATTGTAGAAATTACAAACGGAATGACAAACTTATATATACCCTTTTCCACCTGAGGTGAAGGGTATAATAATAAAACGTGAAAGTGAAGAAAGTTTGTTGAACGATCCTTAAAATAAAAGGGAGCCAAGTATTTTGTCTTTCCAAGAATTAGAGGACGGAAAGAACACTATTTCATCTTTTAGCTATGGTACCGAATTTTTATCTCGAAGTTTATTAAAAGAAATAATAAATTAAAATTAAAAAAATTAAAAAGTTTTTTATATTCCACATTTGAAAAACATTTGAGAATTACGTTTGAAAGCAAGTTGAAAATAATGGTATTTTTCAATTTAAAAATAATTTCCCCTTTTTGTTGAGAACGCTATGATTTTCAAATCATTATCAAACGTTTGTCGTTTGAGAAAACGTTTGATTTCAAATCATTTTCAATTTGAAATCAAATCTCCGTGTTTGTTGGGTGTTCACGCAATTAGTGTTGATTGTAACGGCCTGGTGTTACACCAAGGTATATGTATAACTGGTAGTCTCGGAGAGCCAGCTGTTTAGTTTATATTTGCTTGTTTTGTGATACGAACTGTCAAACGTTGTTTAGCAAACAAGTAAACAAGTTGTTTGTCTTTATCTGTTGTCTTTTTTGTCTCTTATTAACCCCTATGCCGTTTTACAGTTTGTATCAAATAACAACAATAAAAAGCTGTTTTTTGTTTTATTGTACAATTGTTGTAATCTCACGGCTACCTGCTATAAATGGGTCGTTCTTAAAAAACATAACCATTCTGAATTTTGTAATTTTAAAAAATTAAGTTGGCCAAATATATTTATAATTGGCCTCATGTGGTTACGGATCTTATCAACAATAGGAATCCATAACCAGCAGAATTTTTTAAAATGTTTGGAGTTTTTACTGATAATAAGTCACAGAGTGGACCGGTAACAGAGGGGACAAATTAACTCAAAAATACCATATTTTAGCTTTTTATTAGAATTTTGTAGAATTTATTTGTCCACTTAATTAGTGTACACAAAATATTTATAAAAAAATTATAAAATAAATAAAAAATCACTTTACTCACCGTTTTTCAACAGTAACAGAGTAGACACTGAATAAGGGTACGCACCCGGCCTACAATTAAGTTACTTACTCAACCACACCACAGAATATACAGAACTGACACGAGACGGAAGATTTTGCCTTTTTTTTTGTCTCTTTCTAAGAAAGCTGCCCTTTTGCATTTTTTGTTTTGATTACGCAATTCGTGTTGATAGTAGCGGCCTGTTTTTACACATTGCCACTTTACTACCAAAAAACATTTTCTTTCTCTTTCTTCGAAAGCTGCCCTCGCAGCTGATTTGGGCCTTTTTCACACGTCACTTTTTACAGTTCTGTGTATTAGCACTAACAAATCAAAACAAATAGGTTCGAACTGTCAAAATCAGAAGGCGTTTCGACACCACCTGTAGTTGAATTCGCCTTGCCCTCGCTAAGTCTGAATTTACACGTTTCATCTTTTGATGCTCAACTTCTTTTCAATTCCCTTTTAAAGTCCCCATTTCCACAATGCAAGTCTTATTGATAAACTTATCACATTTTCTTCTTTGAATCAGCTTCGGCGTTTCCACGAGTCAAGTCTTATTATTTATCTGTTATTCCATTTGTATGAATGTATATGTGCGTTTTGACATTACGTTTAAAACATATTTCTTATTAAAATGTATTTAAATTCAAATTCGTGTTGAATATTTTATTAATTGTTTAATTTAAAATTAAAGTTGTGTAAAATGTACTTTTAATTATAAATTTCTTTTGTTTTGTGAAATAACAAATATTTAAAAAAATTCACCCACAAAAAATCCCACCCGCTACGAAATTAACTTTGTACAACGAAATTAAATATGAAAGATAATTGTCAAAATAGACCTGCTGAAAATTACGAATGAGAAAACAAAACGCATATGACGAGTACAGCAAGCTGAGTACTCGTTTCTTTTCCCCTCGTCACTCTCGCCTACAAAGTAGCAAGCTGATCAATAAGACTTGCATTGTGGAAATTGGGACAAAGATGCCAATATATTCACACGCAGCAATCAGTTTCAACTTTTTTCGGTACAAAACAACAACAATTTTATTAATAGCGAATCAAAGAGAAAAAGAAAAGAAAAAAATTACATGCAGCCAAGGCGAATTCAACTACAGGTGGTGTCGGAACTACAACAATCCAACAGCAACAGAAACAACATGGCATTTTTTAGTCTGAATTTACACGTTTCATCTTTTGATGCTCAACTTCCATTCAATTCCCTTTTAAAGATGCCAATATATTCACACGCAGCAATCGGTTTCAACTTTTTTCGGTACAAAACAACAACAATTTTATTAATAGCGAATCAAAGAGAAAACGAAAAGAAAAAAATTACATGCAGCCATCGTTGTGCATATACCAACGAATAAAAACACAAAGCGTACTGACCGAGTACATTCATCTCCGTACTAACCCCCTTTCTTCTTTCTTCTCTCACCTAAAAACACAAGAGTTGAGCATCAAAAGATGAAACGTGTAAAAGCAGACTTACATAACATTGTTAGTGTTTACGGCTCGAAATGTCAACCATTCTTAACAAAACACTAACAAATCAAAACAAATAAGCTCGAACTTTCAAAATCAGATGCCGTTTCGACACCACCTGTAGTTAATTCGCCTTGCATGCAGCCATCGTTGCACATATACCAACGAATAAAAACAAAGCGTACTGACCGAGTACAGGCATCA
The DNA here is from genome assembly GCA_949318255.1 of Pollenia labialis. Lineage (NCBI taxonomy): Eukaryota > Metazoa > Arthropoda > Insecta > Diptera > Polleniidae > Pollenia > Pollenia labialis. The sequence continues at coordinate 49,211,722 of OX439141.1, forward strand.
CCGTACTAACCCCCTTTCTTCTCTCACCAAAAAACATAAGAGTTGAGCATCAAAAGATGAAACGTGTGAAAGCAGACTAATGATTTGGACATTTTTCTTACGCAAGGCGAATTAACTACAGGTGGTGTCGAAACGCCTTCTGATTTTGACAGTTCGAGCCTATTTGATTTGTTAATGTTTTGCTAAGAATGGTTGTCATTTCGAGCCGTAAATACTAACCAAGGCGAATTCAAACAGGTAAACTCATCTCTACAACTACAAAAAGCCCCATGTATTTTGTTTATACAATTTTCTGGTTGGTTGTCAAAATTTTTTTATTGCAAATTAAAATTATCACTTTTTTATAAAAGAAATTAATAAATTCACTTCAATCATTCGCAGTTTTGAAATTTTTTTATTATAAAAATAATATTTTTAACACTTTTCATTCAACTTCTTCTCAAAACAAAATCATATTTTGACGTTTGACCATATTTTTTAATTCGCCGTGGAAACAGCTGATGAACGGCTGACGAGATGAGTTTACCTGTTTGAATTCGCCTTGATACTAACCAAGGCAAATTCATAACAGGTAAATACCATAAAATTGCAAAAACAAAATACATGGGGCTTATTGTAGTTGCAGAGTTGCACTTACCTCAAGGCGAATTCAAACAGGTAAACTCATCTCGTCAGCCGTTCATCAGCTGTTTCCAAGGCGAATTAAAAAATATGGTCAAACGTCAAAATATGATTTTGTTTTAAGAAGAAGTTGAATGAAAAGTATTAAAAATATTATTTTTATAATAAAAATATTTCAAAACTGCGAATGATTGAAGTGAATTTATTAATTTCTTTTATAAAAAAGTGATAATTTTAATTTTCAATAAAAAAATTTTGACAACCAACCAGAAAATTGTATAAACAAAATACATGGGGCTTTTTGTAGTTGTAGAGATGAGTTTACCTGTTTGAATTCGCCTTGACCTGTAGTTGAATTCGCCTTGTTCTTACGTCAGTTTTTTCATCTCTGGAAATTGAAAACGCAAAACGCAAGAATTCGAAAGTTGTTTTTAATACACGTTAAATCTAATTTTTATAAAATTCATTTTAATAGAGAAATATTTGTATCATATTTATCAAAAAATTCTTTTATTACGGAAATCTTATTCAAAAGTAACGTTTAAAATTATAGCGTTTGGCGTTTTCGATTTCCAGAGCACCCCTGATAGTTTCCTTTGGCGAATAATTGGGTATATGTATGTATTTAGAAAAACTAAGGTTAATGATGTAAGTGCGGCCAACAAAATCAAGCTTAAAAGAAATATTTTTTTTCCGAAATAATCTCAAAATTAAAAACACATAATATGCATGTTATGCATATGTTCATACATACATATGTACATATGTATGTATATTGAAAGGTATTTTCACAGAGTGCAAAAATTTTTCTTAGCATATGTACATATGTATGTAAGTATGTATTGCAATACAAATATCTTAAAACTATTTGAAATATAATTTTACCATTTATTACTTACATTAGAAAACAAACATACACGTAGCTAATTAATAATTAAGTTAAAGTCTTAATAAATGCATCGGTTACTTTAGAATTTAAATTGCACTAAATTTTGAAAATTTTTCTTCGTTGCTGGGTTTTGGCATCGAGTTTAGTAAAGACATCTAGTAATTTATTAGTTCCTTTATTGCTGTCAAACAACGGAACTTGTTTGGTAAATAGAAAGGTTCAAATACATGAGGGAATGGCGTATCCCAACCAGTTACACGTTTTACAGGTGCTTCTAAATGCAGAAAACAATTTTCTTGGATATAGGCTGCAATTTCCGACCCGAATCCTTGTGTTAAAGGCGCCTCATGAGAAACAATAACACGTCCAGTTTTTTTTACAGACTTAAAAATATAGACATTTTAAAATTAGTTATTAAGCTGGAATTCAATTTTAGATACAATTGCACTGAGCTATTAAAAAATATATCACACTTGACCAACAAGAGGGTATTAACTCGAAATTTAAATATTTTCAGCAGAAGTAAAACAATTCTTAATTTAATATCAAAGGCATATGAAAAAGAATTTTTAAACCAACCGTTCCATTACCAAAAACTAGACAAAGTAGCACGATATTTTAACAGAGGTTAGACATAAATATTACACGTCGATCTTATCCAAAAATTAAAATAAGAATTTTGAGTAAATACCCTTTTGTTTATCAAGTTAAATTAACTTTACCGTAGAAACAAAAAAACGTTCTAAAATAATCAGTATTGTGGTTATTTTTGTTAAACTGTTCTATGGTTTTTAATCCAAATTTTGATATTTTAGTAAGGCTAAAGTTCATCAAATTTAATTTTCATTAAATTATTTTTATGAAAAAAGGAATTTTAAAACATGGAATTAATTAATATTTATTGATAATTTTTCATTCTTGAATGGCCTGAGGCTCGAACCCAGGCGTTTTTACGGACAGGTTACCCTTACATGTTTCAATCGCAACCACTCGATTTCTTCAGAGGGGTTTGCTGTTTAACACTCGCAGCCATCGACGACTGCTGGCAGTCAATAGTCAAACATCAATCTTTAAACCAAATTGTATTTAACACTTGGTAGATCGAAATTTGCTTTTTTTGAATGATTATCTATTTTTAATTGATTTACATGTTCTCCCTTGCTTCTGTTTTTCGCACTTTTTGTCGAGGAATTCTTCTTGAAGTACATTTTTTTTGTTTTTCATTTGTCGTTGTTTTTCTTGTTGACCTTTTTCAACACAACTTAAAGGACAAATGTAAACATAGAGCTCGTGAATTTTTTTAAACAATAATCAGTATTGTGGTTATTTTTGTTGAACTGTTCTTTGGTTTTTAATCAAAATTTTGATATTTTATTTAGGCTTTAATTTTCATTAAATTATTGTTATGAAGAAAGGATTTTTACAACATGAAATTAATTAAAATTGATTCTAAAATGTTTAATTCTTAATAAATTTTAACTCTGGGCAGTTTTGTTTTGATTAATCTAATTTGACCTACATATTTTAAAGTTTACAACTTTTAACGTACCATTGCAAACAACAAATGAAACTTAGAAAATGTTTTTTTTTTCTTCAAACTACGTACATATGTATTTATGTTTACTCCATTGCACTACGTCAAATAACAAATTTTTCAAAATAGGTGGACTAATCTCCCTACTACACTAGTGCTCCAAGATTGTATGGACAAAAAAAATGTCAGACACAGACCACCCCCCTAGAATTGTTCTATATGTGGTAGATATACTACATAAGTACGTTGTGTAAAAAAATAGGATAATATGATAACGTTGATTGAAGTTGCATTTACAAGTTTGAGCGCTCTAATGTTTAATGCATATTAGCTGCAACATCATCATAACTCAAAAATAATAGTTTTACAGAAAACGACATTAAATTTTTACACATCATAATGAAAAAAAAATTTATTCTTCTCTCAAGAATTGAGTTTACAATATCTCATCTGAAATATTTACTTCCCAAAACACCTGATTTACTATGCATAAGTGACATTAGCTCTGTTTCTTTACTCTACTTTGGGATCCCTCGGGATCCCAATTTGCACGAAAAGCGTTCCCTTAAATAAAAAGTTTTGTACTGAAGTATTAGGGAAACATACCCAGCTAGCATTTTCAATCGTCTGGGAGTCTACTGGGAATCTCATGACGAGTGTTTTTGATCGTCGACGAGCTCATTTTTTAATTGTAGACGATTCCTCGCACGGGAGTAACTGTTACACAAGCTGATTCCTCTGTGAGATACTTCTACAACACAGCGGAGGACGCTTATATTAATCGTAGAGGGAATCGTTTACGATGTATGTAGAGATTATCTAACGAGTCTTTCAAAAATCATGCCAAGAGTCGTCTGAGACTCACTTAGGGATTATTTTACGACTCGTGAAATGCTCAGCCATATAACTGAGCTACCTAAATAAGGGCATCAAGCGTATTTTTCATGTCAAAACTTCTAGTTTTCATACAATTTATATAAAACAAACCTTAAGGTCGCGAAATCAACACCATCCAGTCGGAAAAATCGTTTTTTCAGGTCCTTAGGCCGGTTTGTTTTATTGAAATTGTATTGACAATAAAATTTTCATTTTTCAAAAACGCTCTTATTTAGGTAGCTCAGTAATTGTTATACGACTCTTACAGAGAGTCGCAAAAGGTTCATTCCAAGATTAAAAGACGAGCGTGTCAAAAAATAAATAAAAAAATAATAAATAAAAAAAATTTATATGTTTTTGTTTTTGTTACTCGTCAGATAATCATCAGAAGATTCTTTTGGGAGTTGTGTATTAAACATAATCGTCAAACAAGCAGCCTATGCTAGCTGGGTAATGTTAGTTATTGTGAAAGTGTTTGTTTTGTTTTATTTTTAGTAAAAGTAGTTTAAATCTAGAGCCAATATAAATTTTTTCAAAAGGGGCGCAAATATTTTTGGTGTGGTAAAGACTGTCAAAACACTGAATTTTATTTTGTGCTTAAAATTTTGTTTTTTCTGTTCCCGTACTAATGTTGTCTTTTTATGAGAGAAATTTATGCTTGCTCGCATTTGCACGAACTTTACCCAAAAAGTAAAGAAACAGACCTATTGGGTCAGCAAATTTGCGATATACCTACATATGTATGTACATACGTAGTATGTACATATGTATGTATTGTAAATTGATGTTTCACTACAAATTATGAAAAACTTTTCAACGCAAGGTAAAGGGAGGTAGTGAATCGCAATAAATGTTCAAGTAAATTTTTTATTTAAATAAACCATTGTGTTTTTTACTTACCTTTGCAACGGCTTCTCTATCCCAGGGAAGTATTGAAACTAAATCAATTACTTCGCAGTCAACTTTTAATTCTCTTTTTGCCATTTCAGCCACCTAGGACGTGCATAAAATTAAAAATATTCAGTAATAAACTCACAACTGCTAGATAGTTTACCTCGAGCAAAACGTGAACTTGAGTTCCCCAACCAATAAGTGTTATATCTATGCCCTCTCTTAGAATATCGGCTTTTCCTATTTCAGATGTGTATTTATCGACTGGAACATCTTCAACAGCTGCACGGTATAAAGTTTTTGGTTCAAAGACTATGCAAGGATTGGGATCTTTTATACATGCTAATAAAAGGCCTTTAGCTTTAATTGGTCCTCGAGGTACTACAACTTTTAATCCAGGAGTATGAGCAAAGTATGCTTCAGGACTCTGGCTGTGATATAATGCACCATGACCAACAGCGCCACAAGGTACACGGAAAGTCAAAGACCCACAGTCAAAAAGACCGCCACTACGATACCGATATTTAGCTGCCTCATTAACGATTTGATCAAAGGCGGGGAAAATGTAATCGGCAAATTGAATTTCTGCTATCGCTGTAGCTCCTACATTAGCCACTCCTATTGCAAAACCTGCGATACCCTGTTCACAAAGGGGTGTATTAAATACACGATCTTTTCCGTATTTATCTCGTAAATTTATTGAACAGCGAAAAACACCACCAAAACCTACGTCTTCACCAAACAATAAAGCGCTCGTATCCTGTTCTAAAGCAATATCCATGGCATTATTAATTGCCTGAAACATGTTCATCTTCTGAACACCTTGTGATCCTGCTGGTCCGACATCTTTGTCTGGATAATATGTAAAATGTGATCGAGTAAATACTGGTTTGTTTGATTTAATTATTTCCAGTAAGTGTTTGTAATATTTATTCATTATTAAAAAAACTAAGTGATTTTTACAAAAAAAAAAAGTCCAGCAGACTCACTGTACCAAAATGTATTAATAAAGTGACCTCAGTACTACAACACTGCAACAATAGAAAAAACAACAGGCATTTTTTTTCTTGAATTATGACTTCAAATGTCAAAATGCTTTTAAAAAATGTAAATAAGCAAAAAAAAAATAAAAGACAAAACGTCACACCACGAAGAAAAACACTGCGAACAGCTGCGTTACTAAGGTCACTTTATAAGTACTCTGTACGATCAGTTCTTATCTTTTTCAAGGTTATGTAATCAATATTAGCTGCGTTCTTTTTTACTGCATTTTACTAAATTGCGTTCGCGTACATAAAATACCAGGGATCGAAAATTATAATCAAAATTTGAGTTCAAAAAATCAAACAGAAAGAATTTGTCTAAACGTTATTTGAGTAAAGCATTGTAGTGGCTGTTATAAGCCAAGGAATAAAATCCTAAAAATCCTTTTTTGAAAAAAGTAAAAAATAACTGTTATTTTTTAACTGATATTCATTTATTTATCACAAGTATTTGTATAAAATCTTAATTTATATAATACTTAAATTTAAATAGAATTTAAATTTCTTTCAATACCTATATTGGCACAGAAAAATTTACAATTATTAGACACCAGCAGAATGGAATGCATTAAGTTTAATATAATAAAGTAACCTATGAAAGGAAATAATTCCCAGTTTCTATTTGTTAAAATAGTTGAGTTAAATACATTCAATTTATAAAGTATCACTATTCAGTGTGACACAAAGAATGCTGACGAAGGCTGTAGCGGGCCAGAAAATGCATTACATTCTGCTGGTGTCTAATAATTGTAAATTTTTCTGTACATACAAAATACTTCATTGCTATCCAAAGGATAGCAAAGGTAAAATGTAACTAGAAGATACGATGTAATAGTCTGGTAGTGTATAATGCCATTCCTTAAAATTAAAGGAATAGGACTATTATTACAAACAAGCTTTATAAAATACATAACTGAAATTTAGCTCATAGAATAAATTCTTTTAAAACATATTTTCTCGTTTCACTTTTTTTCAATGATTTTACCACACTTAAACTGTCAGTGCAGATACGAGGTTTTTGCTGTTTTTTTTATGCATACATATGTATTCTACTGCACATTTTATTGCTCATAGTTCAGCACTGAAAATTCCAGCTTGATATGGAAGTATTGATTGGCGGACGGTTTCATAACTTCGACTTTTTTGTTCTACTACTGCGTACGATGTAATGCCATCCGAAAATGATCCATCGGTAAATATTGTTATACTTGCATTCTATTTGCCTTTTACCCTTAGGTAGAGTTGTTAGAACATATAAGGATTCATTTCATCCTTTATTGTTGTATTTAATAGGGTGTATGTTAATAGTTTGGTATCCGATGTTGTTCAAAGATTGTGTGTCAGGTAGTTCTGGCAAAGGCGTTTCTTTCGCATATTTGAGTTGAGTCATAGAATTTAATGCGTTCCCAAAGATGCTTATGAAGGGCATAGTTCGGCCTTATTATTCCTTTAGCCAATAGTTTGATAGATTGTTTTTTAGAATGAATTCAAAATCATTTATTTTTGCTTCTATTTTTAGAGCGTCGGTGGGGGTGGCCTGGAGGAAGCTTATAGCTGTACGGAAACGCGTATTGATCTTGGAATCTATTTTTTTGTAATATTTGTTTGGGCTGGCCATCCATACATTGTTATGCAATGTTGGATAACCATTTCAGTTAGCGAGCGGCAAATTGAGATAGCAGTTTGCAAATGTGGTCCTTTTCGCTTGGTGCAAATAATCTTTAACAAATTGTGTGTATGTATTAATTTATTTAATTCATTTTTTGTTTGTGCATTCCAAAGTAGATTTTTGTGACTCCTAGAATTCTCATTTATTTTTTTAGAGATAGATTGCATTCGCACTTGTTTATTGGTATTGCTGCGCCAATATCGTTGGTCCATTTATGAATTACTGCATCACAAGTTTTTAGGTTGTTTGCTATTTCTTCTTGAGAGCCTGATGCCACCATAAAAATGTTATCAGCAAAAATGGAAATGCGGTCAATACCATTAACTTGTTTAAGTTTATGGAATAAAGAATTATCGTATGCAGTTTATAATACTACGGATATTGGTGATCTTAACTAATATTTTTTCAGTCAAAATAAAAGTGTAAGTTTAAATTATATATTTTCAGTCAAAAAAGTTAAATTTTGACTGATATTTTTTTTACAAAATTTTACAGGTTTTTTTTATTTCATTTTGTATGAAGGTCGTCCCTTGAGATATACAGGGGTGTGCGGGAAATCGTAAACGCAAAACGCAAGAATTTGGAAGTTGCTTTTAATAAACTTTAAACCAAATTCTTAAAATTTTTGGTTTAAAATCCTTTTAAATAGTGAAATATTTGTTTAATATTTGTCATAAAATTCTTTTATTACAAAAATCTAATTTCAAAACGACTTTTAAATTCTTGCGTTTTACGTTTGCGATTTCCAGCACACCCCTGATAGTTTTTTTTTGCTATAAAATCGTAACTTTACCTTGTGGCCATGATATTTTAGGCGATGATGCAAGTGTTGCCAGTCAAGTCATTTTCTGCGGTAAGGGCTCGATATGTTTGAACTTATAAATATTTATAAAATATTATGCTAAGAACACATTTGCATTGTACGTAGTAAGAAAGTAGGACACATGGACGTAAATTTATAAAAACACGCTTTATTTTTTTAATTTTTGTAGTCGCTCCAATTGTGCTGATTTACAACATGTGTAAATAATTGTTGAACGAAACTCAAAATGTAGTTTTATGGTTCTATTAACCCACAATTCCGTCGTAAACGTATATCATTTTCTTTTGATTAAATTATAAGAAAATCCAAAATTTTTCCCTTGTGTTGTGTTTTTATTAACTTGAATTTTTTTATATTTAATTTGTAAGCACGAAAAAATCCATTTTCTATTTTTAAATTTAATTTAATTTTAATGTCGCAACCGGGGTATGAAATAAAAGTAGGGGTGAGTTCCAAAACGTCAGTTGCAAGGCAACTCGCTTTTTTAAACGCATTCTACAATGCAACCGTGTAAAATTTTAAAATGTTATCTGTCCCAAAGTGCATCAAAACAGTTACCGATGCGTTCACAATGACCAAACTGTGCATCGTTAAACTTGATGGTACATTTTTAACTTCTACTGCAAAGTATTATGATGTTTTGGAACTCAGCCTAGATCTAACCCGGCGTAGGATGTAGATGACTTTTAACAGCCGTGCTAAACAAGATCGGAAGGCGGGACGTTTTCTTCCGCTTAGCTTTCATTCTGATATTACATACCTAAACAAGAGCGTCAAAGTTATGTCACAAACAGTAGCATTAACATACATATGTAATAGAAATATATTGACAAACTTCACTATTAAAAGCGTTGTCAAAATCTGATATTCCAATTGAAAAGCGTTGACGCCGCGCTATTTAGGGATGCTTTTTCCAAATTTGTATGAGCATTCGAATTTTTGACAGCTAGAAAACAATTTCCGCTCTTGTTTAGGTACGGCTGTTTTAAGGTAGAAGTACTTAACACGCGTCAGTTCGTTGACGTGTGTCGTGGGTTTAAAAACTTTAGCGCATGAAAAATTGCAAGTTACACAACGCGCGTTGCAAAAGCCTGTGCTGTCAGCTGTTTTTTTATTTGTATATTGAAAATGATTTCGAAAACATATTAAGATTTTTTTAATTCATTGAATTTATTCTAATTATGTATATATATTGTATGTTTCTTAACCTCTTCAATAAGCTTTTCTTTCATGATTCACAAATTTGTTAAATTATTCTTTTTGATTGTTAGCTGATTACTTGTCAAAAATACACAACGCGTTAAAAAGTTCAAAGTTAACCTACTTTCAGGAGCAAACGCGTCAAAATATTTTGCATGTAACTTGTCCTATGAAAAAACACTAGTTTAAGTTTTTTTAACAGAAGTCTACAGAGCGCGCGCACGCTAACGCGTGTTATGTACTTCTATCTTAAGTTTTCGCCGGCTAGTGTGCCTTTTTATAAAATAATATCAGTTTAAATTGGACAACGTATCTACGTCGTACGCTACTACGTTCATACTACTACGTGTTATTATTTTATAAATTAAAATAATTTTATTTCACGGCGGTCACCGTTTTTTTCTGTCTAATCGTATGGAAAATTTCGTGCCGTGATTTTTCTGTTCATACTCCTATTGCACTTGCTGTATGAAATATTGAATAAGTTAGTGCAATGAATTTTTAAGTTTCGTTATTTTGTAACTAATTTTGCTTATTTATAAGTAAATGTAAATTTTTATATACATGTTATTTTTTTATTTACTTTACATACATATGTGTATAAATATGTAAATGTTTAAGTCAAATAATTTTTGGTCCTTTAAAACATGTAACAGGAAGATAAAAGATAGTCTAGTAGTGTATGGAATCATTCCTAAATATATGTACACATCCACAGCTTCAATGTTAACCAAAGTTTGGCTTAAGCAAAAAAAGTATGTGAAATATTGAAGTAATAGAACTACTACAAAAAAGCTTTAAAAATTTTAAATTTACCTCATAGGGCCATTATTACAACTTGCCAATAGTTAAAAGTCGGATTTTTTCGGACCGATAAATAGCTTTGCATTATAAAACCGTCATTTATTATGTTTTCATCTATTAAATATTATTATTATTGAAAATAACAGCAATAAGAAATGGAATTTGTAATAATGCAAAGCTATTTATCGGTCCAACAAAATCCGACTTTAAACTATTGGCAAGTTGTAATAATGGCCCATAGAATGTTTAATTAAAAAAGTAAGTTATAAAAAGAAATAAATTTCAGATTCTATCAATGTATTAATAAAAATTAAATTTGACCATTTATTTAGCTTCACGTATTAATGTGCTGTTTTCACAACACAAGGGATTGAACGTGTAGTAAAATTTATATGAAAAGCATTGGGTTTTTTATATTATGCTGGTTTTAATATTATGGTTTAAAAATGTTTAGTAAATAGTTTGGTATATCGCTAATGTGAATAGTTTCAAAAAGAGTTGTATCACGACTACGCAGTTTAATTAACCCATTTTGAGTAGATTTATCATCAACTACTAAAGTGTATGGTATTCCAAAACTATCGAATTCCGCCAGTTTTTTTTCGAGTTCGGTTTGAATGTTAGAGTGTACAAGTTTATCATATAATCGAAGACCGCTTCTACTAATTACATGATGCAAATGTAGTGTAAGATCATCTACAATGTTATCTGAAAAAGTCAAAAATTATTTAATTATAGGTGCTAATTTGGTATTCTTGTTGCTTACTTCCTTGATGAATGTTGGCAAGTAAAACTTGGTATGGAGCTAATTTTCGATGTAACATCAATCTATTTTGGTTTTTATCCGTACGGTAGTCACTGGCATCTAAAATTAAAGCTGATATGCAGATGTTTTGATAAGAAATAATACTTATTTTAAAAAATAATTGTTATGCATATTACCCGAAGTTATTAAATCCAAATCAATAATAGAACGTATAATTGAAAATTTCAAAGAATTTTCAGTATATCGTAAATTTAAAAAGCCCAATTTATACAAAGGCACAAGTGTAATGTGCTCCATATCGACTGAACCAAAAGCAAATTTTGCTTTGATTGTTATTGACTTGCTATTTTTACATATTTCACCTTGCGGTTCTTCCTCAGGTGAAAGGTCAAACGGTTCAACCCAATAACGACTAGGATTTGCCGAAAAACGCATCCACCATATTTTTCTTTCACGTTGTAAATTATAGTATGTAGATAATTCACTTTCCGACGTTAGAAAATATTCAGAAACTAATAAAGTCTTAGTTTGAGATCCACAGAAAAGATTTTCTTTACTAATAACATTACATGGATTATTATTGCAAATGGTTTTTACAACCGTGTTAGGCGAATTGTTTGTTGTGTGCTTGTATATATTAATATATGTTTTTTGGAACTCGTTTTCTTTTAAAAAATAAGTTCGGGATTCATTTTTTTTAATATTTGTTTCGATTTGTTGTATCGGTTTGGTTTGCGTAGCCCAATCAGTAGTGGTGTTATTCCACTGTTTAAGTAACTGATTTCTTAATTTTATTCCATTTTTAAGCAAAGAAGATTTACAACCAATTTTTTCGTTTTGAATCGTACAATTTGCTGTTAAATAGTTTGACTCTTTTAATGACTGCAAAATTGACTTTAGCAGGTTCATTTTTATAAAACTTATTAATTAACAAAAATTAGTTTCCTCTTGTTTTAAAGGTATATTGCCAGGCGGTGAAACAAAATAGTCTTCTTCAACAATTTTTGCGTTTTGTATAATTTCTTCTCTGCAGTTTCCTTCGATGACTTGGTCCGCACGTAGATGTAAATATTGATCCTCTAAAATTGTGTACAAAGGGGTCTTACCTTTAATATCAATACCTTCAATTTGCTTGGCAAATTGTATGCTATTTTTTAAAGTAATCAAGGCCTCTTCACCATCTAAATTAACTAATGCTAGTCGCTCTAATAATTGTATTGTACTTTTATCTATTTTTAATTCTGCTTGATTACAGAGATTTATCTTTTCATTCACTGGATGAACGGGTACTTTACTAACATGACGTAATTCTGTAAAATCCAGGTTTTCTCTAGTGACTTTTCCTAAAGATTTAGCTACTGATACACAGTTCGATCGAGAACTCAGGATACGTTTCATTATTTTAAAGCAAGTTGAACGTTTAATAAATCTATCTTTCAATTATATGTAGAATGATTTTAAATTATAATGTGACCCAGGGCTGCCAGGTACTTTTTTTCCTTGTCCCCAAAAAATTAAAAAAATACCCCAAAAATCTCCAAATTAAAAAATAAAATGCATTACATTCTGCTGGTGTCAAATAATTGTAAATTTTTCTGTACATACAATATACCTCATTGCTTTCCAACGGAAAGCTAAGGTAAAATGTAACAAGAAAATACAATATAATAGTCTAATAGTGTATAAAGTCATTTCTGAAAAATTGAAGGAATATGACTATTACAAAAAAGCTTTATAAAATACATAACTGAAATTAAGCTCATAGAATAAATTCGAAAAATATAAAAAAAAAAAAAAAAAAAAATGTTGAATATATTTTAAGAAAAAGTAAGAAAAACTTGGTGCAGTTAACGGGGCGTACGAAAAAAATATGAACCCCCTCTGAAATTAAAAACAATAAAAACCAAATTAAAATTTAAGGGGGCTGAGGCCCGTGGGCCCCCTGGATCCAAAAAACCGCCCCGCCTACTAAGTGAAATGTGTGGGTACTCAAATTAAAGGTAATTGTACAAGAAAAACGAAAATAATAAAATTTAGGGTGGGCGGGACTTTTGGGGCCCTCTGGGTCAAAAAAAGTGTCCCCATCCACTCACATCTATGTGTAGGTACTCAAATTCAAGGTAGTTTGCTCACGATTGTAAATATTTTATATCTTTTAATGTTTTAAGCGGCCCATACACTTGCAATATTATTGTATATGACATTCGCAATATTATTTCCATTTTGTCCTATACCATGCAATAAGTCGAACTATGTTTTCATTCATTCAATAAAAAGGTGAACATAACCCTAGGTCTACACTAAAGATAATTATCTCAGCAAGTTGGCAATAACGTCGGCAGAATAACAGAGTAATATTTCTTATTGCTCAGCTTATGTTAAAGGCATGGGAAAACGTATTTATGTTAACTCATAATTTGAAAAAAATCAAGGAAGAAGGTGCAGTGTAAAAAATGGCGGTATCTTACAAGAATTATTATTATTAATATAAATTCTTTCTTATTCGACTTTATTACTTAAATTTATATTAATTTGTTTAAGCTTGAAGGCATTTTTAATACAAATATATTAATTTTATTAATTTTTTTATTTTTGTTAATGTAAAATTATTATTTTTTTATAAAAAAGAACTCGAACTTAAACAAATTAATATTAATTTTAATAAAGATTGAATAAGGAAAAAATTATAATATTTGCAATTTTATTTTAGTGTTTATTTAATTATTTTACTACAATTATAATTTGCTACAATCTCAAAAAACTTAATTTCTTTCCCACACAATTTTCTTCTATTTTTTTTTCTTTTTTGCTTCTTTTTTTCAACTGACAACCAAATTGACGTTTTTTGTAAGCAATAATTGTCAACGAAAATGGACTAGCAATTATTGCAACATAAATTGTTAGCAATAAATATTTACAAAAAATTGCTGTCTACATTAAAGATAACATAATTTTGACAATTACTGCAATATATGTCGCAATAATTATCTCTGGTATAGACGGGCAGTAACCTTTAGAAATAACATAAACAGCATTGTACAATGTTGCCAACACATTTCACTATCTTTTCGTTGTGCAATAAAAATCAAAAGTATTTAGATTGTTGCCAATATATTGTGCCATCAACGTATATCACATACACATTGGCGATATAATTGTACAATACGTAAAACTGAACAATTTTATTGCAAGTGTGTGAGCCGCTTTACGCTCGATTTAAAAAAAAAATATTTAATTTTTGTTGTAACTAATAGCCATTTCCGATGTGCTAAAGAATTATTTTCTGCGTAGCCGGCCTTCAGCCGGGCGCAAGAATTTTCTCCTCTATGGTATAACAAAGACCGGCTTCGCTAACTAAAGCTTCTCTGCATAGCCGGCCTTCGGCCCGGCGTAAGGATCTTCTGCTCTATGGTATAACAAAGACCGGCTTCGCTAACTAAAGCTTCTCTGCATAGCCGAACTTCGGCCGTGCGCAAGGATTTTCTCCTCTATGGTATAACAAATACCGGCTTCGCTAACTAAGTTTCTCTGCATAGTCGGCCTACGGCCGTGCGCAAGGATTTTCTCCTCTGTGGTATAACAAACACCGGCTTCGCTAACTAAAGCTTTTCTGCACCTTAAAGATACTTAAATTAACATAGAGAGGAAAATATTATGCGAATACAAAAACAAAATACATATTTGCAGTATTTTTTTTTTTTGTTTGTAGCGGCTGGTTTCGGCATGTTTTTTTTAATCCTTTTAATGTGATTCCAGTGAGGAATTACAAACAGAACAATATGCTGTTATTGAAGACGAATGAGCCAATTTATAAGAGTTTGGAGCTTGTTTAATCGGTTTAAGCTATCCTTTTAATCAACAATAAAAATACTTATGTATATCCGTCATTTATTAAATACTTCGATACATCATAACTACTAACAAATAGTCTAGCATTCTTTTTTCCAATCTTTATTATATTGTCTTCCATATTTACTTATTTTTGGGGAAGACATACATATTTGCTTGAAAATTGTCTTAAAAAATCAAAAATTTTATGTGTTGTCCATGAATTTAGATTCTATGTTTAAATTCTTTTTTTTTAACCCTAACTTGGGCAGTATTTACATTTGTAAATATTCGAATTTTAAAATAGCTATAATTTTTACATTTAAGGTCCTATTGGGCTAAGATTCAGACCAAGGTATATTTATAAAAGGTAGCCGCGAGATTACAACAATTGTACAATAAAACAAACAACAGGGCTTTTTATTGTTGTTATGCGATACAAACTGTCAAAAAGCAAAGGGGCTGATAAGAGACAAAAAAGACAAAAGATAAAGACAAAAAACTTGTTTGCTTGTTTACTATGCAACATTTGACAGTTCGTATCGCAAAACAAGCAAATAAAAAATAAACAGCTGGCTTTCCGAGACTACCTGCTATAAATATACCTTGATTCAGACTCAGTGACTAATTTTTCATGTTTTTCCTGAAAATAGAAAAAAATAAAACAATAACAAATATAAAAACAGCTGTGCATTCAGTGCTACCAGAAGATTTGTGAAAAATACCTACTCATACTAACACCAGGTCTACACCAAAGATGAATATCTCAAGTGGGATTCTGTAATTAATTTTAACAATAGGTGTCATTGTAAACACGCAAATTAAAGATTTTGCTATTCTGTAACATTTTAAACAACACCTGTTATCGTAAAGTCAACTGTTTTTGTTAAGTAAACTACAACTTTTTTAGTGTTGTTTACTAATTGTTAAAATTTAGTTTAAAGAAATAATATAACTTAAAAATGACCATTGAATGATTTGCTTGTAATTTAATAGTAAACTGTTTTGCTTATCTTCTTTAAAAAACAAAAATCTAAGAAAATTCTGTTTAGTTTTAATAATTTAATTTTTTTTTATTCCTCTTTGTGTTTTTCTTTATTTTTCCACTTTTTTGACAGTGATGCGACTTGACTTTAATTTTTATCTATGTTGTTAACAAAAATTTACCGAATCACATAATCGTTAAGCTCGATTCGCATGCGTTCCGAAGAATGTTTTTGACCGGAGAATAATTTTTTTACAGAGAGTGTTCTGCAGAATGATTCACCCATTTCGGAAATTTGTCCGGACAAACAAAGCTACCATATGGTTTACAGACGTAAACGATTATACAAAGTGGCAGCACAGTTAGCAATTTAATTTTTTTTTATAAAAGTGCGTTACCCTGAGGCCACACGATCAAGTTGTTCTTGATAGTCTTTTACATATACTGCTTGTCAAAATTTACAAAAATTGAGAGCTGTGACGTAGGTGGCACTCAATTTACTTTCAAGATGCCATAAAAACAAACAATTTATAAAGACAAACATGTACTCAGCTGTTAAATTGAAAGTAAATTGTCAAACAAATGGAAAGGTGAAATTGAAAGCCATCTCGTGGTCAATTTAAAAAGTGTGAGTGTGTTAGTAAAAAAATGAGAGAGTTGAGTAAATTGAATGGAATTGAAAGGCAAAACTTGATCGTGTGGCCGCTATGTAATTGTACTTCATTGTTTTGTGCCAAAATTTGTGTTCTTGACTCGGCTCGAAACTTGCCACCACCTTGTACTGAATTCGCCTTTATCTAGTGCTGCACTCATGCCTCTTTAATTAAAATGAGTGTTAAAGCATTTTTTTAATTTTAAAGGGGAACATCGTCAGAAAAGAAGGACTTATATTTTTATAATAACACATGTTTTCCAGAAAAGAACATAACAAAATGTAAAAGGCAGCATAAATGCAGAATTTTACTCAGAAAAGAAAAAAATTTCCAACTTTTCTTGCACCTGCATAATTTTATGTTTCTAAGCCCAATACTAACGGAAATTTAAAATGCACCAGCCAAAGAAAAAAAGTAACAAAAATTCTCTTAGAGATTCTCATTCAATCAGGACCTTGAATGTTAAATTTCATGTTTCTAGGTCCAATACTAACGGAAATTCAAAAAGTACCAGTTAAAGATCAAAAAAGTACCAAATAGTTCCCTCATAGAGCATTTATACTCAGGACATTGCATGTTGAATTTTATGTTTCTGGTTCCAATATTAGCAAAAGTTAAAAAAAGTACAAGTTGTGGAACTAACTAAGCTAAAGAAAGAAATTTAATTTCCCGCATTTTCCCTATTTGGTACTTTTTTATCCCCACTGAAGTATCAAAAATTTCAATATTGTAGTGGGAGCCCATAATTTTATACGTATATAATGAATGGAGCAAAATGTTTTGTAAAAAAGTACAAACAATAGTTACGATTTTTACCCCTTAAACGTTCGAATTTCGAAAAATTACCAAACCAATATTTGTATTTTTTAGATAAGTTTCGGATGTAATATAGCCGTTATATCTATATTAATTGGTTTAAAAGATAGATAGGGTGACAAAAATGTGCCAAATTACAGGTTTTTCCTTTACTCCCTAAAAGAGCCCAATTTCAAAAAAGTACCAGTCACCTATCCGCTTGTTTTTCTAAGCAAAATGGATAAGTTTTAATTTCTTATTGTATCTCTTTTAGTTTTGGAGATATAAGGTTACCGAATTTAAACGTTTGTAACCTTTTTACCCCCTAAATATTCAAATTTCCAAAAATTCCGACTTAGTGGATCGATTTGGGGAGAGCTTTAGGCATTAAGGCTGTACGATGATGAATCAGTCAGTCAGTATGTCAGTAACGTTACAATTTTATATATACAAGTGTTTTCCTAATGGTCGAAATTCGGCCATAACTTTTTCTTTGATATGAAGAATATATAGTATATCTAAATATATTAATTTTTTCCGTCTTAGTGGATCGATTTGGCGACTGACCAACATCCGGTTCATATGTTGTGTTCCACGTGAGTGGTTGACAAACAAATAAAGATATCGTTCTTAACTGGTTTGCCTGTGCCGATTTTTATAGTCGAAATATTCGAAAACCGGTTTCTTGAAAATTTCAAATAACCGACCACCCTATTTTTTTATTATTTGATATTTGGAAAAAACAAAATTTTTATTTACATATGTATGTGTTTTGCATTTGTGTTTGTATCAAATTTGAACGCTTATAACTCTGAAAATATTGAACAGATTTTAATCAAATATATATTGTGCACTTGTGCCGGTAAATACCAAGGCGAATTCAAACAGGTAAACTCATCTCTACAACTACAAAAAGCTCCATGTATTTTGTTTATACAATTTTCTGGTTGGTTGTCAAAATTTTTTTATTGCAAATTAAAATTATCACTTTTTTACAAAAGAAATTAATAAATTCACTTCAATTATTAGCAGTTTTGAAATTTTTTTATTATAAAAATAATATTTTTAACACTTTTCATTCAACTTCTTCTCAAAACAAAATCACATTTTGACGTTTGACCATATTTTTTAATTCGCCGTGGAAACAGCTGATGAACGCCTGACGAGATGAGTTTACTGTTTGAATTCGCCTTGGTAAATACCTTTCAAATGGTGTTCTTTTTATTCTAGTCGCTGGGCAAACGGAGGAGAAATGTGTTCTTAACTGTTTTGCCTTAGCCGATTTATATATAGAAGATATGTAGATTGTTAAAAAAGATAAAACATTTCATATGTATATTACTATTTGTACGATATTATCGCATAAAAAACATTTTTATTATATTTTTTTATTTATATTGCAATATTTTCTTTTACACCCATTTTTGTTTAATTTTTTTTATTTAAACATTCAGCATAAAACGAAAAATGTAATAACACTACATACTTATGTGGCAGCTCAATTCAACTTTCATGTACAAATTTGTTCGGAACAAGAATTAAAATTAAACCAATTCAAGAAAAAACGTGCTGAACAAAATAATTTCTCTCTCTATCTCAAAAGTAAAATGTCAAACTCAATATAAAAAAAATTTTGTCCGGACAAAAATTTTGTTCAGAACGCATGGGTGAATCGAGCTTAAATCTAGACAAACAATGCAAGAGCAAAAAATCGTCATCTGGTGTAGTGCTGCCACCTGTTTATTTCACCATGGGTTAAGCATTTTATGTCTGTTGTGGAAAGGTGTCATTGGATGACGGTCAAATTAAAAAAAATGGGATTTCCCATCATTATGATTGAAAAACGCAAATTTGATGACGATATTTCGAAGTTAGCAGCACTTGATATTGCATATTTTGTTTTGAGGTAGTGAGAAAATTCTATTTGTCATAAGCAAAGATATTGTGAAATAATGGAGGAACTATTGAACGAAGTTGTTCCAGATGATGAACTTGAGGTAGATTTGTAAAATTTGCTATGTTTATTTCCTATAATTTTTGTAAACTTTCAGAAATTTGAAAAGAAATATGCCCACGAACTTGAATTAGATGGGCAAGTCTCGACAGAAACTAAATTCGGGTATGCGTTCTGCTTAGTTCGCAGCAGATTTACAAACGACATCAGAAAGGTTGGTTGAATTGATGAGTTGTATGAAATGATGAATCACTAACTAAAACCGATTGTTTATTATGGTTTTATCAACTATTTGTATTTGTTGAAATATTCATAGGGTATTATGATGTTTGAAGATTTGGCACGAACACATCCGGATGGAAGACGCGACTATATTTATTATCTGGCTTTTGGTAACGCTCGAATAAAAAATTATTCTGAAGGGCTAAAATATTGTCGAGCATTTTTAGATATTGAATCAAACGAACAAGTCCGCTCATTAGAGGTACGTGAATTTTTCCATTTAACAGGAAGTGGAAGGGATTAAACGGTTAATTATCCTTTTAGGAATACATTAAGAAACAAAATAACAAAGACATGGCTAAAGGCATGGCGGTCGCAGGCGGAGCTGCTTTAGTGTTGGGTGGAATTGTAGGGCTTGGGATAGCGTTGGCGAAAAAGTAATAACATGATTGTTTTTCTAGTGTAATCATAAATTCATAGTTAAAAAGTGTACATAAAACTCAAGATTGTCATCCCATCCCAAATTGATTTCGTATTAGGGCTAACATAAGATATAATATATATTTAATATTTTCTACATTTATTGCCTAGCATAAATGGTTAAATTATCAACGTGTTATTTAATTTGTGTATATTTTCCTTTTTTGTAGTAAACCAAAACGAAATGAATAAATGCAGGATTTTTACTACAATTGATCTACATAACTAATATTTGCATTCAATTCACTTCAACGGAATCATCCCAAAACGTAATAAATCATACAAATGATACACGCAAAAAGAGACATTTATTTAAAAATTAGAAAAGCCACCTAAGTAACTACATAGTATATCAGATGGTAGTGATAATTGTTGCCCATAAAATGTTTAAAAAGCATTGATCGTATGCGTATATACACAAAATATTGAGGTGTGCACTCACCAGCCCAATTATAAATAAAAATTCCATAGAAAAAATGGGAGAAAACTCCCGGGGTATTTGTATTCATAATTGGGATGCACATGTTTATTTAGTTTTTAATTATAAAAGTTTTTGCTGTTTTTTTGTCAGAAATAAAAAATTGTATACACTGTTGTGTGCTGTTTTATTCGTGTTTAAAAACACAAAACACTTTTGCTATATTTGTTCTTGTATAAAAGTATTTTCATTGTTTTTTGTTTTTACAAAACACATGTCAGAATTGTTTTTGAAAACTTGTTTTGATCGGCTTGCATTCACACACATTGTACTTCCAAATATTCACTTGGTATTTATGTACATACATCATATTCTTGTTGTGTTTTGCTTTATTCGTGTTGTTGTATTTGTATTGTTTTTTGTTTCTAAAAAAAACATAAGATAATAAGAGAGATTATGTTAATTTTTATTTGGCCAATTTTTATTTATCTGTTTGTATGCATTTCCTTGTTAAGCTAATACGGCCTATAATCTTTTATGTAAATAAAAACACAATTTTAATAAATTTTTTCCCGACGTTTCGTCGATTTTTTGTCGACTTCTTCTGGGGATCGTATTTTTTTATGAATAGGGCAAATAATATTTAAAAATTGTATCACAGTTTATTTAATGGCTACTCTATAACTTGCACATATGTATGTTGTTGGTGTCTTCTTTTATTTGAATTTTTCTATTCATACATACATAAATATAAATATTTATAAAATCTAAAAAAAAACACATTTTTAACAATTTTTTTGAACCGCAAATTTGCACTGTTGTCATATTTTTAATTGTTCAAAATAAAGTTGCAAGTGTTTTTATTTTCTTTATGTATAAAAGCACCATGAATAAAAGACGCTTAAAAAAACAACTGGCTTAAGTCCAGTTTACCAACGCAGCTCCAAATAAAAAAAAAGTACATAGGGTTATAGAAAATTGGAAAATAAGAAGAAAAAATAAAATGCTAAAATTCTCGGAAACGCATAGTTTCCGAGTTATGGACCTCTGAAGTTTTCATATAAATTTGCGATTTACCACTATATTTTGGATTGGACTTGTTCAAAACAATTTTATTATGTACAAATCAAGGCTCCAAATACCTACTATTTAACTGTACAATTTTAACAAGAACTAATGAAGTAAGAGATTTTTTGTGTTTATAAGCGCGAATAAAGCAAAACATAACAGAGATTTAAAAATTATGAGCGCAACGATTAGCCTCTCATATTTCAGTATTTAGAATTTTTACTATCCACATACGCGCATAGGTACAAACTGGAAAATAAAAAACAATTGTATTCATGTGCTTCAAAATAAAAACAATTCTTAGCTATTAATTTAACAGTGCGAGATTAAAACAAAAAAATTTGCAAGCATTAGCGGGTTTCACCCTTTGTATTAAGTGTACAACTCTGCTTTTCTTAATACGATTTTATACTACAAAGCATGAGTGTCTTTTTCGTTTTTATTGTAAATTAATGAAGTTGCTGAGTGAGAAAAAGAGACAGATATAGGTTCTTCAACGGTTTTATTCTGGGTAATTTTACAAACGTGTTTACTAAAGCTTTTTGTTGGATTTTTCAACAACAGCGTAGTAAATATCAGTATAACACATTTTGTTGTTGCAGTGTTGTAAATCTTAGTACTTTTACTAAATTAATAAAATTTACAAGGACTACAAGAGACATTACTATCAAGGGTGAAAACCGCTATTATTTATGTCAATTCATCATGAATGTTGGAATTTTAGCATGCATACATGAATATTTCTGAACCCTGGTTATTACAATGGTATTGTACAAATTTGTAAATTTGCAGTGCATATCCAGCTCAATTCTAAATATTCCCAGGGAAATTAGTTTCCTGGGAATTCATTTCTCCCGGGAATACAATCCTCCTATTCTAAATAGCGGAAGGGAATAATATGGGAGAGAGAAATTTTAAATATTCGAAGTCAACTGTTTTGAACAGCTGTTTTGTTTTAATTAAAAATTTGCAAATCATTTTTAGAAAAATCAAACGTACAACTTAAAAAAAATAAAACAAAATTAAGAAGTAAGAAAAATGTTTAGTGTAGCGTTTATGATAACTGCTGAAGCAGAAATCACTGAAGTGCAACAGCAGGAGAAGAAGGAGCAAAGGGTATCAAGGAGAAAGCTACGTTATGTTAGCAACCCACTTGAATTGCCGCAACATCTGTAAGTACATTAAGAAACAATTTTTGTTCATTTTATTAATAAGAATTCTTCTTTTTAAAGATTTGAAAAATATTACGTGAAATTAAGTGCTGCCCTTCGTTTTATTGCCGAAGGTGGCTACCAAACGGGTATAGGGAAAGATTGCGACGTGTCTGTGGCCCAGTGTAGTCTGAGCAAAGTTCTGTCCGAAGTAATTAGTATATTTGAGGAACATCTATGCCCAAAGTGGATAGGTAGGTAGGTAGAAAGGCTGGTGTGAAGTCTCCTTCACACCTTCACCCAGAGACCAGTATGGTCCATTGTGACGGCTCAATTAGAGATAGCTATATAGAGATAGAAAGTAGGTGAAATAAACAGCGAAAGCACAAGTCAGAAACAAAAGATAGATAGAAAAGAAGGTTTCGGACCAGCCCCGAGAGAAATCCTAACCAACCAAATTCGCCCTACGTGCGGTCAGTACCCAGTCTCCTCTCGCGCTGCCAGGCCATCCCCATTACGAATCCTATCAGATTCTCGAGTCCGCCACCCGAGACATCCCCTAATTCGCCCAGGAATCTACTGCCCAGCCACCTCAGCCTGCTGCCCTACAACCTGGGACAGTGGCACAAAAGGTGCTCAACTGTCTCCAACTCCTCAGGGTCCTCACACAACCTTCACATATCCGACAAGTCGGATCCTATCACCGTCATCCTGCCTATCATACAGTGACCCGTGATCATTCCTATCATGGTCCTAACGCAGACCCTACTCCTGCACAGCAGCAACCCCGAGTCGGACTTTCTAAGCACCGGCCACAGCGTCCGTGATAACCGGCAGTCCGTTCGGTTCCCCCAGGCCCGATTGGTCGCGCCCAGAATCCACTCCCTGATTCTTCCAAAATAGAAGCCTATTGGATGCCTAACCGCCTCCATTCAGTTAGGGTCCTCCATCTCTGAGGCCTGTCTTGCCAGCTCATCAGCAACTTCATTGCCTTCTATGTCGCAGTGACCCCCTACCCAGCACAACCTCAGCATATACTCCCCTAAGACTTCCTCCAAAGCCCTCCTACAATCATCAACTAGCTCTGAGTTCACATAACAGCCCCTTACGGCCATAAGAGCCGCCTGGCTGTCCACATATATAGTGAACTCAGAGTCCCTATCAATGTTATCCCTCATTAGTTCCACGGCCCTCAAGACCCCCTGAACCTCCGCCTGAAAGACACTACAGTCGTCAGGAAGCCTATATGACCTTCTAATGTCCAGATCCTCAATGTAGACCCCCGCACCCGTGCCCCTCATCTTCGAGCCATCAGTGAAAATAGCAAATCCACCAAATAATCTGCTCCTACCTGACCAGCTCTCCCTAGAAGGCACTATTACCTCCGGCAACCGCCCGAAATCCACCTTAATGCCTACATAATCAGTGGAACCGGGTGGTCCCAGGCAATAGCCACCATCCTCAATCTCACTCAGGATCCGTGAGTGACCCTGCGTGACATTCCCCATCAATCCTAACTCACTCAGTCTAAGAATGCTCCTGGTCGCCATTCCCATCACATATTGCTCAATAGGCAGAAGATGTAGAATTACATCCAGGGCAGCTTGAGTGGATAACTTTCTGCAGAACGGATGAGCAAGAAAGGAAGATTGCGTTAGGTCTTTATTTAAAGCATGACATTCCTATCGTTATAGGATGCGTTGACGGAACGCATGTACGCATTATTGCTCCCTCTTCCAATAAGCACTAATATTACAACAGGAAGGGGTACTATAGTTTAAATGTAATGCTGGTAAGTAATTGGTGATGGATCGTGAGAATACCACTTATAATTTTTAGCAAATGCATAATTTTTCTAAAAATGTGTTCTGGCAACACAAAAACCTTCTGGCAGCACTGTAATGCATTTGTTTACAATTATACACATGGTGATTATACACAAGCATATTAAAATGCACTTTTTCTTTTTAAATTATTAAAATTTAATTCTCTATTTTATGTTAAAATCACAGAGTTAATATCCACGAAAATGTTTAATTTATAGGTTTTTTAAAACCAATATGGCGCTTAATGTGGCGCTAAATATGTCAAATGCAAGTGCTGGTTTACACCAAGATATGTTTACACATATTATATGAAGACAATTTTGACAACTTGGTTATTTTTATAGAGCAGCATGTCTACACTCCAAAATGAGTCTACCTTGTGTTAATGTACCTTGGTTCACAACCTTCAAGATTTAGCCGTCAAGTCTTGAGTTTTTAGGAGAGAGAGGAAAAGAAATGGCATTCTCTTTTCCCTTCTTTCCTAAAAGCTCAAGACTTGAAGGCTGAAACTTGAAGAGTGTGAACCAGCACTTATTGTATACATTTGTTTGCAACTGAGCAAATATGCACTACAGTAATTTTGACATAGCTGCACAATCTCCTTTGCACGATTTTTTGTGGAGATAAATAAAAACTGCAGCTTCCGTGGTGAAATTAACAGGTGGCAGCACTACGCCAGATGACGATTTTTTGCTCTTGCATTGTTTGTCTAGGTTTATGTCAAAATATTGTTTATGTTTACAAAAAGTCCGTTTTGTGCTGTAATTATTGTACAGGGTCCGCCAAATAACTTTTTTTTTTGAAAATGCTATAAAAAAAACTACTGAATATTTTCTCAAATTTCTTTTTTTATTTGAAAGTACAATCCTTCCGGTTAATAATGGAAAATAATTTCAATCAAATGGCTGCCTCGCCTGGCCATGCAGTAGCCTACACGATCGGTCTAATTTTTAAGCACATTATCGATTGCGTGCAGCTGTATTTCACCAATGGCTTCACGAATATTGTCCTTCAAAGCGTCAATTGTCTCTGGCTTCTCGGCACCCCACAAATAATTGTTCAACGGTGTCAAATCGCAGCTCCAAGGTGGCCAAACGACATCAGCTCTGCTGCTGATAATGCGATCTTCAAAAACAAAAATTCGTTCAACATGGCCCAATAACAATCGCCATTGACTGTAACGGCCACTCCTTGTCCATTTTCGAAGAAAAATGGCCCAATTATGCCTCTGGACCAAAATCCGCACCAAACAGTGACTCGTTTTGGGTGCAACGGCTGTCAATGTATGCGTGCGGGTTTTCTGTGCTCCAAATGCGACAATTTTGCTTGTTTACATATCCGCCAAGATCAAAATGAGCTTTATCTGAAAAGATGTTTTTTTTTGGCAAAATAGGCACCTGTAAGTCGATCACAGGCCCACTTAGCGAAGCGAAAACGCATATTTCCCAGCGTTATTCAAGCGTACACACAACCATATTCGTTCAGCGGAAGGATAAAACTAATTATCTGTTAAATCAGACATGAGCTAAGTGTTACCATTCACGAAATAAGCACTAGTTGAAAAAAAACATGTGAGATGGCAGACCCGTTATTTTATTAAAGCAGGTGGCATCGTTACGGCAACAAAAACAAAATTGGAAATTACATCGCCGTTAACGTCAAAAAATACTTTTAACAAAAATCAAAACGTGCCGCTGAACGTGATGAAATAAATAAATTTTTAAACAATTTTTATATTATTACTAGCTTAACCCGGTGCGCTTTGCTACCCCAATTGAAATAAAATTAGTAAAATTTTTTAAAACAGATCTCGTGTAATGATTACAAAGCATCCTGTAGTTAATTTAATTTTTATTTTGAAATTTGCAGTTTACCATAATAGTAGCTTTAACCACGTCTGAAGACTCTCCCTTTAATTGTTCTTCAGTTGAGCGATATTTAATATATGCACCCTATGGGAGGTATTTCCCCTCTGCGCCTACCCGGTTTATTTTTTTTTCCAAAGTGTAGTATACCATAAGAGTGACTTCTACAAAGTTTGAACATTCTCACTATAACAGTTCGTAAGATATGCAATATTAAACATGGGGGTCCTACGGGGGGTACCACTTCCCCTGCTGCTACTTTATTTAAATTTTGGGGATCAGAAGATCCTACTTCCAAAAGTGCAACAAAATGCGTGGAGCGGCTCTTAAGATATGCGATATTTAATATTGGCATCCTATGTGGGGTACCAATTCCCCTGCCTCTATCGAAAAAATAAGTAGTAGTATTTTACTTTTAGCTCACGTGATGTTACTGTAAAAATTTCAGGAAAATCGGTTCATATAGTGCCTGAGATTTAGTGATTTTAAATTTTCGGTTGTGTGGCACCACCTCTTTGTCATTAATTCATTAATTCAGAACAATATCCTTCTGTGAAAATTTGATGACGATCGGTTCAGTAGTTTATTAGATATAACGTTTTTTACTTTTTCTATAAAGGGCGGGCCACGCCCACTTTTTTAATTAAACGTATTTCTGTTCATGACAACAACATATATACCAAATATTATCGCCGTAGGTCAAAAAATGTCATAGATAACACGATTTTAAATTTTGGGTTGTATGGGCGTGGCATCGCCCCCTTGCCCAGTCACAATTTTATATAGCATAATGTCTCTTCCAGGGTCACAGTTACATGCTGTGAAAATTTTAAGGCCATCGGTCAAGTGGTTTGGCCTCCTATAAGGCACAAATATATATATATATATACAGTAATTTTGACTTAGCTGCACAATCTCCTTTGCACGATTTTTTGTTCAGGTAAATCAAAAATGCAGTTATCTTAAATGCATTTACCTGCCTTAATGTGCAGGTACACAACTGTGGTTACCTGCACAAAAGTGCAGCTAAAGTAAAGTGTTTGATTTAAAAGACGACTCTTACAGAGAGTCCCAAAAGGTTCATTTCAACATTTAAAGACGAGCGTGTCAAAAAATAAATAAATTAAAAAAAGATTTAGATCATGGTGAAATAATTAGAAGGTGGCAGCACTACGGAATGTATTATTTTTTGCTCAATTCGTGGTGAACTTCCATAATGTCAAAATTATTTGTTTTTTTAAGGTAATGCCAAAATATTGTTTATTTTCAAAATAATTTGTGTGATAAAAAAAATTTTTGTGCGGGATTTTATTTAAAATATCTCAATAATAGAAAATTTAAGACTTATTTCTTATCATTAACCTTTATTTAAAAGTTATCACGTAGCAAAGGCTGCGTTCGTAAATGCATCACTGCGCTGCATCAGAAAAGCAAACTTTTTTTAAAGCCGATAAAAAAATAATTATACATTTTTTTATTTTTCGAATTTATTCTATGAGCTAAATTTCAGTTATGTATTTTATTAAGCTTTTTTGTAATAGTCATATTCCTTAAATTTTTCAGAAATGACTTTATACACTATCAGACTATTATATTGTATTTTACCTTAGCTTTCCGTTGGAAAGCAATGAGGTATATTGTATGTACAGAAAAATTTACAATTATTAGACACCAGCAGAATGTAATGCATTTTCTGGCCCGCTACGGCCTTCGTCAGCATTCTTTGTGTCACACTGGATAGTGATACTTTATAAATTGAATGTATTTAACTCAACTATTTTAACAAATAGAAACTGGGAATTATTTCCTTCTGAAGGTTACTTTATATTGTAGCGGATCAATATTTTATATTAATAATCCTATCACATTTGTATTATCATCAAATATTTTATACAATTTAAACTAAAGAATTCAGCCATTTACATATATGTTAACATATTTGCCTGTTATTTGTTCATTTATTAACATGAGTGCAAGTTATTAATTTACTTTTGTTTTATCTGCTTTATTATTTGACTCAATTTTATTGTTTTTCATTTTTACACTCTTGCGAAATATGTTGATCTGATTGTTTTATAAATATACCTTGTTCTTACTAATGCTGTACATATTATTATGTAAAACGGTTAACGGATTATTTTATTTTGAGTTGACACTGTACTTTAAAAACATTTTTTTAAAATAAAATCATTCCCTGATGAACGCTTGAACAAACAAGACACAAGTCGGAGTTTTATTTGGAAAAATAATTGTAAAGTAAAGAAGGCAGATTAAGACTTTTATAGGCGTTAATCGACTTGCTTGGGCTTACTTCATAACATTACCCCCCAATAAATCAATAAATTTACTCCTAGAAAGGAAGATTAATTCTCCCTTCCTACAACTGGCGCCCAACGAAAATCTTTAATTGGACTTCGAGCAGAATATAAGCCCGGATTTAAAGAAAATCCCTGTGTGGTTGTCACATCATCAAATTGTTGTTGGCATTTTCGTTATAATTTTGCTCAGTACAGTTCATCAGCAGCATCGGTGTTATTTTTGTTGTTGTTTGTAATATTGTATAGTATTTCATCATCATCATCATCGTTGTTGTTGTTGTTGTTGTTGTTGTTGTTATTCTTGTTGCATTGCATATTGTGACCCCGTTTTCGTGTTAACTACTTTTGAAAATATACAATTTAATTTCTCTTTTGGCAGTTACCCTTTAAAGAAGTCTTAATTTTGGTTTAAAACAAAGGCCTCAATATTGCTTTGAATATTTTTACTGAGATTTAAAAAAAAAAAAGAGAAAATATGAGACGAAGTCTTAGAAATACTATCACAGATAGTTCAAATGACCCCCGTCCTACTCTAAGTAGTGCCCAAAAAGGCGACGGAATTCAAGCAACGCTTAGTAATATTTCATCCTTAAGCTCTAATCAATCACAAGCTCCAGTTAACATGGTTTTAACTGATATTCAGTTCAGGGAACTCCTAGGTGGTTTAACCATGGCACGTGATGTAAAGTCCACCTTTAGTAGTTGTACTGCAAGGTTTACTGGTGGTCGCAACTCCACAAAAGTAGAAGACTTTCTAGCCACAATACTGGTTTACAAACAATCAGAAAATATTTCTGATTTTTATGCCTTAACTAGTCTCCCACTAATGTTAGAGGGCTATGCCTTTCATGGTGGCAAGGAGTAAAAAATGAGGCTAAAACTTTTGATGATGCAGTTGAGCTATTGAGAAAAGCTTTTGCACCACCAAAGCCAGATTGGCGTATTTATAATGAAATTTTCCAGGAAAAACAGAAAATGTTAGAATCTGTTGACAGTTTTATATGTAGAAAAAGAAGGTTGTTTGCACAATTATCTGAAAAACTCTCAGAAACAACAATGCTCAATATGATATTTGGCCAACTAAATATTCAATTGAGAGAGAAAATATCTCGGGAAAGCATTTCCAATTTTCAAGACCTATTAAGTAAAGCCTAGTACTCTGTTCAAATTTGTGAAAAATGTTGAGCAACATTAATTATTTCACACGAAAATTTTGACATGCATGTAAACAAACCACACATGTATTTTAATAAAAAATATTGTTTTTAATAAAAAAGAAAGAAAATATGGATAAAAAACTGTTACCGGTTGTGTTATGACATTATAATTGGCAATCGTTTAAAAAAAATTTAATTTATATGCCTACCAAAAGCTACATCCAACAGACTTTGATTGGTATAGATTTCCTCGAAGAAAATGGCATAGTTTTGGATTTAGCACAACGTACCTGGCATTTTAAGGATGAACCGTGTAAAAGTTTTGAATTTGAAATAAGCGAGCCACAAATTGTGAATAATATAACAGTCTCAGAGAACTATATGCCAAATGAGGTGAAGGATTTCCTATCTTGGCTTGAAAAAGGAAATAATGAGTACTCGCCTAATGGTATTAAGAAGATTTTTGGTAGCTCCATTACTGAAAACATAGATTCACCGAAAAATTCAAATTTGTTTCCTCCCTTAAAAAAAATGAGATACAGCGAATATTGTGATGAAATCTTCAAACCAATAGAATTAAATTCAGTGGATATTAAATTACAGCCATATGAAGCTCCTCATTTGTCAGATAATGAGAGAAAGATGTTAGAAAATCTAATAGTTTCTGAAAAAGAAATATTTAAAGATATTGAAACACCAATTCCCCATGTAGAACACTACATCAAATCTGGTTTACATGACCCAATTTCAAATCCACCATATAGAATTTCACCGAAAATGAAAATGTTATTAAAAGAAGAACTTGAGAGTATGTTGCAAAAGGGAGTAATAAAGGAGATGGAATCTCCCTGGGCATTTCCGGTGGTATTAATACCCAAAAAAGATGGTTCAGTAAAATTATGTGTCGATTATCGTCGTTTAAATGCCATCACTACCACCGATACATATCCACTACCTCGCATTGATGACCTACTACACTCAGCTAAAGCAACTCCATTTATGTCTACCCTAGACTTGCGTTCTGGATACTGGCAAATAAAAGTAGCAGAAAAAGATAAAGAGAAAACAGCATTTACAACACCATTTGGAATTTTTGTTTTCAATCGCATGCCATTTGGGTTGAAAAATGCCCCGGCAACCTTTCAAAGGTTAATCGACAAATTTCGAACTGGATTTCCAAATATTTTAATTTTAGCCTACCTTGATGATATAATTATTTGCTCAAAGGATTTAGTAACCCATATTGCGGACCTCACACAAACGTTTAAAAGGCTCAAGAATTTTGGGTTTCATTTGCGTAGAGAAAAAGGTTTTTTTGTAAGCCGGAAGTTAAATATTTGGGTCATATTCTTACAATTGATGGTTTGAAGGCAGATCCCGAAAAAACAAATGCAATATTGATGCGACCAAATCCAAGGAATCCAAAAGAAGTCTTATCGTTTCTACAAACCTGTATAGACGTTTTATATATCGTTGTATATATCAAAACCATTATCTGAGTTAACAAAAAAAAATAAAATTTGGAAATGGACAGAAAAAGAACAAAATGCCGTCAATGAGTTAAAAAGAGCATTAACATCACCTCCTATCTTGCAGCAAGTAAATGAAACTCTACCTTTTGTGTTAAAAACAGATGCCAGCAACTATGCAATTGGAGCTGTTTTACTCCAGGGGGAGAAGGAAGCAGAACACCCCATTGAGTTCGCTAGTCGGTTATTAGTTCCGGCAGAAAGAAACTACTCCACAACAGAAAGAGAAGCTTTAGCAGTTGTTTGGGCCGTTTCAAAGTTTAGAGGTTATATAGAGGGTTCTGAAGTGTTAGTGTTAACTGACATCAGCCCCTTAAATGGTTGTTTAGTTTAAAAAGCCCAACAGGTCGTCTTGCAAGATGGGCATTACAACTACAAACCAATAATATAAAATTTGAGTACACCCCTGGTCGTCAAAATATTGTAGCAGATACCCTGTCAAGACCCCCATGTCCAATAGAAACCCACAATGACATAACATGTGATTGTATGTCATTATATATTGATTTTCCTCGAAAAGGGGCCACGGATTTTAGAAATGCCCAGATATAAAAGCGATTATACAATCTTTTGAAAATAATGACGAGAATGTCATAAGATATACCAGTAGAGGATATATGATGTTAGACGGTGTCCTCTATAGATTTTGTTCGTCCGAAGAATCAGAAAATGGACAACTCGTAGTACCTTATTCAATGCGTAGCATGATTCTTTTCAATTATCACGATAGCCCTATTGCTGGTCATTACGGAATCGATAAAACTATAAGTCGTATAACTCCACACTATTATTGGCAAAAAATGAGATCTGAGATAACAGATTACGTAAAATCTTGCATTGAATGTAAACGTTACAAACCGACAAATATGAAACCTGCTGGTCTTCTTCAAACTGTCTGCAGCAATCGTAGATTCGAATGCTACAATGTCGATTTATTTGGCCCACTACCAACTACACCGCAAGGTAATCAATGGATTCTAATTGTAGAGGATTTATGTAGTCGATGGACAGAATTGTTCCCACTAAAAATAGCGTCCGCTCAAAATTGTGCTCTTACGCTGTTAAATGAAGTATTTCTTAGGTATGTCACGCCTCCATTCAGATAATGGAACCCAATTTATATCGGCTGTAATGCAAAAGTTGACCTATTGTCTTGGAATTTGGCAATCTTTTACCCCTGTTTATCACCCAGAGGCTAATCCTGTGGAACGGAAAAACAGAGACCTTAAATTACAACTGTCTATATGTGTTGGCAAAGACCATACAACTTGGGACTTAAAGTTACCCTCAATAAGATTTGCCATAAACACAGTTAAGTGCGCAACACCTGATATTCTTCCGCATATCTTACTTTTGGTCGGGAGCTCAGAACACCAATAGAAGTTCAAAATGACTTAAAAGCAATTGTCAAAGCTGAAAATTTTATACCACAGATAACGCCGCATTTACTACGTCTTGCAGATACCCTTAAACTTGCTAAAGAATTAGAAGAGAAAATGCAGGATAAAAATAAATTGTATACTGATCGAAAACGAAAACCTCAACAAGATATAAAAATTGGAGATAAAGTACTAATCTCTACACATATGTTAAGCAGGAAAGACAATAATTTGACTTCAAAATTTGTACCACGCCGAGATGGCCCATATATCGTAATAAATAAAAAGGGTCCATCATGTTACACTGTGGCAGACGTGAACCTGATATCCCGTTGTCGACATACCACGCCTCCGATGTCACAATGTACAAAGGAAATGCTGAGAATCCTGTATATGCCATTAGAGGTAGAGGACGTCCGAAAAATCCTACAAACAGTGGCATAAATTCAACAACAAACGACAACATACAACAAAATAATGCACCGCCAGCCATAAATTCAACAACAAACGACAACATACAACAAAATAATGCACCGCCAGCCATAAATTCAACAACAAACGACAACATACAACAAAATAATGCACCGCCAGCCATAAATTCAACAACAAACGACAACATACAACAAAATAATGCACCGCGACGATTTCTGAGCCAGAGGGGGAGTGTGTAGCGGATCAATATTTTATATTAATAATCCTTTCCCATTTGTATTATCATCAAATATTTTATACAATTAAAACTAAAGAACTCAGCCATTTACATATATGTTAACATGTTTGCCTGTTATTTGTTCATTTATTAACATGAGTGCAAGTTATTAATTTACTTTTGTTTAATCTGCTTTATTATTTGACTCAATTTTATTGTTTCTCATTTTTACACTCTTGCGAAATATGTTGATCTGATTGTTTTATAAATATACCTTGTTCTTACTAATGCTGTACATATTATTGGCACTATTTTTTTTTTTTTTAAATACTTAATTGTTATTTATATGTAAAACGGTTAACGGATTATTTTATTTTGAGTTGACACTGTACTTTAAAAACATTTTTTTAAAATAAAATCATTCCCTGATGAACGCTTGAACAAACAAGACACAAGTCGGAGTTTTATTTGGAAAAATAATTGTAAAGTAAAGAAGGCAGATTAAGACTTTTATAGTTCGGTCTGTCTCTTTACATATAATAAAATATTAACAGTATTACCCAGCAAAGGCGTTAATCGACTTGCTTGGGTTTACTTCATAACATTACCCCCCAATAAATCCATAAATTTACTCCTAGAAAGGAAGATTAATTCTCCCTTCCTACAATATTATATTCAACATTTTTTTATTTTTCGAATTTATTCTATGAGCTAAATTTCAGTTATGTATTTTATAAAGCTTTTTTGTAATGGTCATATTCCTTCAATTACAAAAAAGCTTTATAAAATACATAACTGAAATTAAGATCATAGAATAAATTCGAAAAATAAAAAAATCTTGAATATAATATTAAGTAACCTTCAGAAGGAAATAATTCCCAGTTTCTATTTGCTAATTTATTTTAATTATCAGACTTCCCTTCCTTTTATGGGACAAAAGGAATGAAAAGTCTGAAGGCAACTTAATTATAATTACTCAGAGCTAATTATTTTTAGTTGAGTGTTGAGGGAGGGATTGCAATAAAAGGCAAGTATATTAGTGTCTGGTGGAGCTTAAAACGGTTCCAGAGTTTAGCTTACCTTGGGGTAGAGTTGCCTTGTAAAAAAAGAACGACGTGGATGCACAGGTTTTAACTTCACAATAATTTTTTTTGTATTATTAAATTAATTATGAACCTCGTATTTGGAGCGGCTGCTGGTGTGGATCGTTGTTCTGCTGCAGTTGGTGTTGCCGTTGGTTGTGTTACTTGTCGATGCTGCTGGCGTGATGGCCGCTGGCGACGTTGTTGTTGTTGGCGCTGGTGCTGTGGTCGAGCCCGTGGTTGTCTTGAGGGTGATTGTGGTAGGTGTTGACGATGACGATGACGTGGTTGTTGTTGATGTTGACGGGTGTTTTGGGGTTGTTGCATTTGCCGTGGTTGTTGCCGACCACCGCTAACCCTTTCCGCCGCTCCTGGCGAGATGGGATATGCAATAAAGTGCGATGCGTCTGCTCGCATTGTCTACATACCTCCTCAGAGGTACAGTAGTTCTGCGAGTGGCTTCTCGCAAGATAGTTAAAGCAGTAGCCCAGCCCCGATACCACTTCACGCCTCCTCTCTACTGGCATGCGTTTAAACCGCCGGCAAAACCGTAAGCCGTGATACCCTTCACACACCACACAGTAAAGGACTTCTAGGTCCCTTATTTGCCCTTGGCTCTCAACTGGTCCACGGCTTTGGCTACGGCTTGACCCCTGGCCTGGACTACGGCTTAAACTCCGGACTAGATTGCAGCTTGGGCGCACTATCCTAGTGGAGGTAAGTCTTCGATCGGACCTATGGCTACAGAAAAAAAATAGCAAAAGACATAACATAATTTAGTTATTAAACGACAAGTTCTTAAGGGAAATAGACAAGGGTGAATTTTGTTTTATCGATGTTAATTAAGAGGTTGATTAGAGGGGTTATTAATGTACATGAGTTTAATAACATAGTGTAAGTACAACTAAGTGGCAAGTATGAAATTTGGTATGAGTGGTCAAATGATACAAATGTAAAATGGTATAAGTATAAATCCGTTGTAAGTGTAAATCAGTGTGAGTATAAAATTCGGTAGAATGAGGAATTTCGTGTTAATTCCCACCTGCATCCTCCTTATTCAAGAAAGGGAGGTAGCACAGTTTCACAATGGGTCGTGTTATGACCCCTGTGGCAATCCGCACCTCAGCCTTACGCTCATTTTGATCAGAACCGCGATAAGTTTTTTCGACTCTGCCCAGTCGCCATTCACAGGTGGTAGCAAGTCATCCATAACCACTACCAGATCTACCACCTGTATGTTAGGACCTGAGTTTTGCCACTTATATCGCCTTTGCAACGACCTTTAATATTCCTCTTTCCATCTTACCGTGAATCTATGTTGCATTGCTTTTAACTCCTTCCATCGATTTACTACCGACATGCTTTGAAAATCCTGCTCAGGTAGCGCCGTTAAAGGTGCACCTCGCAAAAAGTGACCCGGAGTCAGCGCGGCTAGGTCAGATGGATCCTCAGATAAAGCAGTAATCGGCCGTGAGTTAAGCAGCCCTTCAATTCGGGCCAGAATGGTGGCAAGCTCTTCAAAATTCAATCTTCTGCTGCCAGTCACTCGTTTCAAATGAAATTTGAAATTTGGCAATTTTTTGCACGATTCGCTCTTTTTGTCCGGAAAACTATTAACTTTCAGAATATATACAGTTTATACCGTGCAAAAGCCTGTGTTCCATGGGATAAATCAGCAAAGCTTTTTACTGACCATTTTGGATGAACCCAGATTTCTCAGGAACGGGATGGGCAATTTTTTGCACGATTCGCTCTTTTTGTCCGGAAAACTATTAACTTTCAGAATATATACAGCTTATACCGTGCAAAAGCCTGCGTTCCATGGGATAAATCAGCAACGCTTTTTACTGACCATTTTGGATGAACCCAAATATCTCGGGAACAGACCGAACGATTTTTTGCACGCATCGCTGATTGTGTTCCTAAAAGTGTATATTTTAATTTAGTTAACTATTTTTTGTATTTTTATTAAAAATATTAGTTATTTTTACTTCCCCTTTTTAAATTCTTAAATTCGACGCTAACTTTTTGTTCTTATTCTGTAAATCACCATAATTTGGGTATTTTGTTTTCCCGGTTTTTAAATTCCCAAATTCGACGCTATCTTGGCTTACCTAAAAATTTCTGCAGTAAAAATTTGTAAATACTCAGACAAGAACTTTCAATTTACACTCTCAATTTGTGTACTCATTTACTGTATTTTGTGTACTCGAACGCAATTTCGTAAAATGTAGCAAAGTTCAGTAAAAAAAAGTAAAAACTTTTGTGTTCTCGAACTAGGGTTGCCATTCGTACTGATTTTACCAGTACACGTACTGGTATTTATTCAATGTACTGGTTTATGCATAACACCCAAATCAGTACGCAAAAGTACTCTTTTTTAAATTTTGCCTCCAAATAATTTTACTTGTTTAAAATTGGTTTACTTCCCTTATTACTTTTGATTTGTTAAGAATCGCCCAGTTGTTACTCTTAACTTACCATATGCTTTGTATTTAAATAAATAGAAGTGCCATTAGTGCTTTTCAAAAGAAAATGCTGCTTTTGCGAAAAAGAGAAAAGTATAAAAACACTCGCAGGATTGTTTGCTTCGCCTGTCTTCGTTTTAAACAACTGTCAACGTGAAAACTTCTTGGTTGTATTCTGTAATTCAAATAAAACGAAAAACAACGTAAAATGTTTGTTTTGTTTTCCAACGTCCTGTGTGTAAAACAGATATAAAACGGCACATGCAAACAGGTAGACATAGCCCGGGGTTTACACATGAAAGAACTTTCTTGCAAGTAGAGTATACGTATTATCACCCTGCAAATATTAGTACTAGTCCAAACACGCGTGTAAAATGTAGCCCACAAGGGACTAGGACAAGTCCAAAAGTAACCCAAACGTATGGAAAAACATGGTCTATTTAACACTATGATGTTCTAGGGCAGGGCCATATAACCCAGCTTTGGATTACAAAGGAGTAGTCTTAAAACTTCTTCATTGCATACTCAAGAGGATTAGTTTTAACTTCGCTTCGAAGCGAAATTGTGGAAATTTCCGAATGTTTATATTTTTAAACTTTGAAAAAAAATAATTTGTGAATTTATTCTTTTACACACGATTGTTAACAGTTCACATGTGAAATATTTTTACAACTTATAAAGAAAATAATTCACAAAGAGTTGTCTGTCGGAAAAGGAAGAAAATATAAGTTTTTATTTAAAATAAATATGAAAAACTGGGAATTTAGCACGTCATACGGAAATCGTATTAATAATAAATTTTTGTATTCCCGAAAATAACTTTGATAATATACATACTTGCATGTGCCCGTGCATTAAAACTGAATTGGCAAATTGGTTTTGTTTCTGTTGTTTTCTTACGAAGACAGTAGAATGAAGCAGTTTGTTTATTAATTTTGTTTTTTCTTTTTACCCACTTACAACTACAATTCGAGTCGGAAAGAACCCAACCAATTGTAGGGGAATGTAAGAAAAGATAAACTCACTGTTTATTGTTGGTGTTTTGTTTAAGTTTTGATATTGTTACAAGTAAGACTTTGAGTGTTTATAATTCTTATTCGCTTTAGGGTTTTATTTGTATAATATTTTTGACTTTTCTAAAATCTTTGGAAAAGGTTTCCTGATGAGCTGGCCTAAGCAACCAGTGAAATGCGCATAGAAGCTAGCTTTCCCTCAACAATAAATTTCAGTGTATTTATCAAATATGAAAAACTGGGAATTTAGCACGTCATACGGAAATCGTATAAATAAAAAAAAAAAAAACGTTTCAAATGCACAAATTAAATTATTTCATTTAGCGATCCCAAATTAGTTTTAGGGTTTGTTTCAAATTTTGCAATTTTTTGCGAATTTCAGAAATGTTCGCGATAGAAGCGATTTGTTACTGTAATTTTTCTGATTATTTACAGCTTTAGCGATTTACAATAAATAGTAGACTTTGCCATAATGCCGCTGTTTGCAAATTTTTACGAATTTCCGCTAATTTTACAATTTTTACCGAATTTTTGCCATTCCTTATAGTTTTAGGAACTTTTAATTCGTTTTATGGCTTGTTTGAAATATTAAAACTTTCGCGAATTTTTTACAAGTTTTAAATTTTTCGCGAATTTTAGCCATGTTGCCGATTAAAGCGATTTTTTCCTGTGATTCTTTACAGCTTTAACGATTATTAATAAATAGTAAGCCATGCCGCTGTTTGCTAATATAAAAATTTTAACCGAATTATTGCCATTTCTTATAGTTTTAAAAACTTTTAATAAGTTTTATGGCTTGTTTGAAATATTAAAACTTTTCGCGAATTTTTGCAGTTTTTGAAAATATCAAACTATTTTTGATAATAGGGCCCATACACAACACCATCATGATTGTGCAATCAAGTGATTGTGCCAGCTGATTGGCCGTGTATGAGCTTGTGGTGTGATTGTACCAGCTGATGGTGCTTTATCAAAAATAGTTTGATATTTTTTTGATTGTACCAGCATGATTGTATCGTGTGCTGTAAAGTTAGCTCATAAATGTTAAATCGTCAAGGCATAAACATCAAAAAATACAAAATTTAAAACATGAATGCCAAAAAAAAAATATTTTGGGGAGAACACGTTTTTTTTACTCCTTATTCGTTTAAAGATAATAGCAATAATAACAGCAGCACAAATTTTATCGTTATTCATTACAACCTTTTCCACACAATTTTTGGTAAAAAATTAATTTTGTACCAGCATGTTGGTGTGTTGTGTGCTTCAAGCTTAATTGCACAATCATGATGGTATTGTGTATGGGCCCTATAAAGCACCATCAGCTGGTACAATCACACCATAAGCTCATACACGGCCAATCAGCTGGCACAATCACTTGATTGCACAATCATGATGGTGTTGTGTATGGGCCCTATTATCAAAAATAGTTTGATATTTTTTTGATTGTACCAGCATGATAAGGGTGATTGTCTCACTTCAAACAATTTTTGACAATGACATGGTGCATGGAGTAGTCCATGAAATCAAAATGGATCAGGCGGTCCAATAATATTTGCAGGGCAACGAAAAATCGTAGAAACAGCCGATTGGCTGAAAGTATAAAAATTGTGTGAATGTTAGTGAAAAAGTGTAAGCGTATTGCAACTTTCAAGAAATTACTTTCATGTGTAAATGGTAAGCGAAATATTTCAGGGAGTCATCAAAAAACCGTACTTCATTTCATTCATGGCCACAGCTACGCTTCAGCTGATTGTAGCAGTAAACTTTTCAAAGAAATATTCCCTAATTCCTAAGTTGGTTTCAATTTTAGTTGCGGAAGAATAAAGTGTTCTAAAGATGCAACCAAAGTATTTAGGGTATTCACAAGGTCTCCTATCCAGTCACATTTTCATAAGTCATAATTTAAAAATTGCTCCAAACTATTGGTCTTGACGTTAAAAAATTTTCTTAAAATAATAAATTTTTGTCTCCTAACTATTTTATTTTAAGGCATTTTTTCGTTTGTAATTCAAAAACAAAAAATTTCAAGGGGTTTTAATTTTATAGCCTATGCCAATATGGCTAGATTGGAGACCTCGTGAATACCCTCATTATATTGACCATAATTTGTACGAATTTAGAATTTTTTGTGCATTTACAACAAATGTGCCGATCAATGACATTACTTTTTTTTTTTTTTTTTATAGGACCAGCACTCAGGGGATGCCCCCTACTAATGCATTGCATTGTGTTGGAACTAGGAAAATAGGTTATGGGAAGGAGGATAGAGGGAGTAGTGTTTGTGAACATTCGATTTGAACTTGGTCATGTTGCAAGTGAGAGGGAAGACTTCGGCAGGAAGGTTATTCCACATACGAACAGTCCGGGAAAAAAACGAATTCTCTCTGTAATGCGTTGTACGATTCACGTGCCAATCGACCACATAAGGATGGGCTCTTGAGGAAAAACGTGTATTGCGAACAAACGTGCGGGTTTCGGGAACCAGATCCCTAATTTCGTCAGAACACATCCCATTGTAGTAACGATAAAACAGGCAAACTTCTATCTTTTTTTAATATTGTGACGTGATGTTTTTGTTGTATGTATTTTGTTAAGTTCTTGCTTTAAAAAACAGAAAAATGAATTATTTTTAATTTATAATTTTCTTTTTGTTTTAATAATCGTTTAAAACTTATGAATTCAATAAAATTTTGTGTCAAAATTGGTGTACTGTTTTTTTCCGAATTTACTGGTATTTTTCTTACGATGTACTGATTTTTCCAATTTCAAAAATTTCAACCCTATCTCGAACGCAGCTATTACTGAGATGTAATTTGAGCTTTTGTCTTCTCTCTTGGTTTTTTGATAGGGGTGACCAGATTGTAATTTCTTCTTTGGTTGTTACTCTCATGAGTACCGTATGCGTAAATACGCAAATAGGTGAAAGTATGCAAAATATGTACATACATGATATGTTAAATACAGGTTAGCCGCATAATTATGCGCAATTACGGGGTACAGTTGAATTGTTTGATATATTAGGTAAGGTAAAAAGATTCGTGACGCAAACATACAAAAGAAATATGTAACAAATGCAATTAAAGGGTATGGCTGCATGTCCTGATATATTGGGTGAGGGTAAAAATCATGATTCATAAAGATAAAAAAAAACAGTTTTCTAAAATCCGTAACACACTTTTTAGAACAAACTTATTTTACCAAAATTTCTATTGAAAATTTTTCATTTAACAAAATACAGTGCACTCGGGAAAACGTCAACACTCGTTTACGTCAACATCCCAAAACGTCAACCCTTTTTTTTTTACATTGCCTACTCTAAAACGTCAACCCAACTATAAAGCTCTAAAACGTCAACTCTGAATAAAATAAAATTTCGAATTTAGCAGCAGTTAAAATACACACATTTGTACAGACACACATTTATTTTATGAAATCAATTCAGAAATTGGGGATCCACCTTGTAAGTAGAGTAAAAAAAATTACAACTGTATGTCTGTATTGTCTTTTTATTTATGTTCAGTTGCTTTTTTGTGCAGACAATAAAACCAAGCGAAGCCGTCGAAATATTTAACAGGGCTTTGGATTGGGCTCAATGCGAGAATGTTGAGCAAAATGACTTAAATGTATTAAGACGTTTAAGAGAGAAGGCTCTCTTCCAAGTGTTGGATAGAAAAAAACAGCAGAAAAAAATAACAGATTTTTTTAAATGCATATGTGTGCATGTAAAATTAAAAATATGATCTCATTTAAAATGTATTCTTTTAGTTCCAGTTGTCTTCTATGGTTTTAGTCAGGTTGAATGCCTTTTATATTTCCTTTTTGAATTTGTTTATGTTTGGATTTAGTTTATAATTAATAAAAACGTTTAAAAGCACATTATCGATATGTTTTTTATATAAAAATTTTACATTCGTAAACGTCAACAATTTGTTAAACGTCAACACCCGCGGTTTTAATTAGTTGACGTTTTCCAGAGTGCACTGTAAATACAAAACACATATTTCTTGACAACTGACAACTTTTTGACATTTCTACCATTTGTATAAATTAATTTTTATTAAGTTAAAAAATTTAAAAAAAATATAATTTTTTATTTAAAATTTTCTTTATTAAACTTTATACATGTTTTATCTGAGAAAAGAAACTAAAAACTAAACTTAACAAATTCTATACTTAATTTTATATTATTATTTGTGGTTTTGTTTCCCTCTGCCACCGTTACACGTGCGCTGCAAACAAACTGCTCGATACACTTATTGGGAAATTATTTTACTTTAGCAGACATGCCGTCAGCAGATTTTAATGTAATTATTTTATTTGGAGCGGAAGTTCCCACAATTTGGCAACACAAAAGTGTCAACTGTTGGATTAGCATTTTCAGTGTACAGGGTGTTAACTCTTCCCCCCTTAAACTAAACTGCGTCCTCGCTGTTTATGGTATAAGAGCTTTTAAGTTGATCTTTGTTGTCCACGACTGTAACCTTGAGTTTCTTGTTCCTCGTTGTATATGTCTTGTAACAGATTAGGCCAATGGCTATGATGAAAATTATGAGGTTAGTGATCAGGCTCGTACCATATTTGTATTTGATTGATGAGATTTCTT
Source organism: Pollenia labialis (assembly GCA_949318255.1). Taxonomy (NCBI): domain Eukaryota; kingdom Metazoa; phylum Arthropoda; class Insecta; order Diptera; family Polleniidae; genus Pollenia; species Pollenia labialis. Next base: position 49,254,284 of record OX439141.1, read on the forward strand.
CTGTGTTTGTCATGTGTAAATCTTTCAGCATTTCTAATGATAAGACTTCTTGGAATGTATTGGTCGAGTTTGTAGACTGAGCTATAGCTGGTAATGGCTTAGCTGAAGATATCTCTTTAGTCCAGTAGGTTTGATTTTGGATGATTATTGTTGAATTCTTGTGGTGTATTAGGAAGGTTCCTCTCAATGATATGGTTTTGTTATCTATTTGAATTTCTCCGTTGTGGTTGTTGAGCAGCAGAATGTTTGATGATATTTCTTCTACTAATGGTAGGTGTTGGTTGTTGATTGTTGTGCACTTAGATGGTAAGCTCTTAATTAGTTTAGGTAGACAGTTTGAATTAGTTATATTAACAATATCTGAAGTTTTACATATTGATAAATTGTTCAGTGTTTTACATTCATTCTTAATTCCTAATACCTGTTGATTACATGTTATTATATCCTTAAATGGTAATTTTATACTAATATTTCCTTTCTTTACTGATTTTACAAGGTATCTCTTACAATCTATTTTGTTTGTATTAGGTAATGATATTACATATATTAGAGTAGAACGATTAGAAGCAATTTTTACTTCGCTAAACTCAAGTGCTTCAATTAAATTAGTAAAAGGAATTTCTTCTTTTTCAAAAAATTGTTTAGTTAGATTCATTTCTAAATTTGATAATATAAAAGAATTGACAATGTTTGCTTTTGTCCATTGTATAGAATAATCTATTTGGATTAATTCTTCTTTAATTATTTTTAATTTTCTTTCTAATCCAACTATAATTTGTTTTTCATATATGTCTGTTGACTGTATACATAGTATTAAGTAATTTGTTAGTTATTTTCGTTACCTCGTCTAATCTATTCATTGTTAGTTTATTTATTGTTACTTGTCTATCGTTATTTCTTATTAAGTTATTTGTCTTATCATTTATTAATTGAAAGTCGTCGTGGTCAGGAGTGCCCGCAAGCCACTTCCAAGCGGTTCCTAAAATGTCTAGGGATCTTTTTTGTAGTCTTGGTTGAAGTGCGCTGAGTATATTTCTGACTTGTATTATGTCGTGCTTTAGATATACGTAGCTACTGTCTTTAGAAGAAATATGTTCATCTAATGTTTTTTCAATATCTGTTATAGCTTTTTGGTATTCATCTAACTCAATTATGTGAACAATTTTAAATGTACCAGTTTGAAGTTTAGCTGTCCCCGTTTCTATAGTTATGATTTGCGAGTTAGTGTAGTCTAGGACTTGAGTCTCAGCGAGAGTTGCTGCAATTATTGATATAAAATTCAGAAGTCGTCCGTAGTCCTTGGAATTCGTCATGTTGTCCTGTGGGAGAAAAAAAATTATTTCCTGATTAATCCCTTATGAACAATTCTACCTTTGGTTGTAACAACAGTGCTATTTCTATTTTCTGCGACTATTTCTTCTTTGTATCTATTTGAAAGTTTATCTCCTACTCTTTTATTTGCTTTGATGAATATGACGTCGCCTGGATTATAACTTTTAAAATCGTGCCTATTCTTGTTATGAAAGCTTAGGTCCTTTTCTTGTTTTTCAATAAGTCTTTGAATGTTTTCATTTCTGTTTTGTTGGATTTGTCGTGGGTCAGTTGTGACTCTTCTTCCGAAGAATACTTCTATTGGTTTTTGTTTGGTGGTGGAGTGGATTGAATAATTATATTTATATATTGATTTGTCTAATAGGTCTTGAAATGATGTGTGAATTTTTTCTGCTTTTGTACATCTAATTATTTCGCTAAGGGTGGAGTGAAATCTTTCGATTTGACCATTTACTGTGCTTGTATATGGTGGGGCTTTAAAAATTTCTATATTAAATTGATCTTCTAACAGATGTATTACAGGGGCTGAACTTAATGCTTTTTCGTTATCTATTACAATTTTTTCAGGGATGCCATAGCACATAAGGATCTCTCGTAATGGCTGTATTATGTCTTGCGTTGCTCTGGATTTTATAACTCTTATCTGTGCATATTTTGAGAACTTGTCTATAGCTGTTAAGATTTTATGTTTATGTGTGTGGTAGATATCTAAGTGAACAATTTGTCCTGCATATTGAGGTATAGGGGTAGCTTGTAATATGGGTTTTGGAGGGTGACGCTCGTATTTTTGCTCTTTACAAATTTTACACTGCTTAATGATTCTGTCAATTTTTGCTTGCATATTTGGAAAATAAAATTTTTTTAAGATTTGTGCTTTATTCTCGCGTCCATTTCGATGAGCGCGTTTGTGTTCCTTTAATATTTCGTTTTCCTGTTGTGTTTCGTCAGTTAAGTCAGTCACTATGTTTCGTGTAAACCTTACTCTGTAGTTGCTAAAGTGTTCGGGAAAAATTTCTTGTAATTTACCTAGTGTACGTTCATCAGAATAGATACCGTTTGTCACAGATGGATTAAGATATTGCTTGAGATAATTGGTTAAATTCTCATTATTAAATACTTGTTCCGTAATGATATGTCTATGGTATGTGGGAAACGTAATTTGGAAGTGATGTGAAGGAAACTCGTCAATTTTGAAAAATAGTTGATTTTTAAATACATTTATTGGTTCATTTGCAAAAGGTATTAGATTATGTGGAGAGCTGTCGTCACTATGAACAGTATCTTCTAGGGAGCCAGTCTCGTGTTCACTTGAAGTTGGTAGTAAGTTTATTTGAGGGGGCCTCGAAAGTGCGTCTGCGACGACATTTGATTTTCCTGGTTTGTAAAATAATTCGTAATTGTGTTCCTCTAAGATGGCTTTCCATCTCTTCATTTTATTATTGTTATTTTTGTTGCTAAGTGCGTAGGTAAGAGGTTGGTGGTCTGTATAAATATCCACTTTAGCGGATCCATAGAGGTAGTTTCTTAAGTTATTTAATGACCAGATGATCGCTAGCATCTCTTTTTCGTTGGCAGCGTAGCTCTCTTCTGTTTTAGTAAGTGTGCGGGATATAAACATTATAGGTCTGTCTTCTTGAGAAAGGACTGCTCCGATTGCGTAATTGGAGGCGTCTGTAGTTAATTGAAATTTTTTGGAATAGTCGGGATATGAGAGCATAACTTCTTCGGTAGTAAGTGTATCTTTAAGTTTTTGAAATGCATTAAGTGCTTCTTCATTTAGAGATATTTGCAATTTTTTTGAATGATTTTTGGACACGCGTCCATCTTCCCCTCTTAAAAGGAGTGTAAGGGGTTTTGCCAATTTCGCATAATCCCTTATAAACCGACGATAATAGCCTGAGAGTCCTAAAAACGAACGAAGATCCTTAAGAGTTTTAGGTACTGGGAAGTTAACTATTGACTCAATTTTTTTTGGATTTGTTTTGAGACCATTTTCAGATACTATGAATCCTAAAAATTCGACTTCAGATTTCATGAACTCGCACTTGTCGAGTTGAACTTTAAGGTTTGCTTCTTCTAAAACTTGAAATATTATTTTGAGGTCATTGAAATGGTCTTGTTGAGTTTTACTAAATATTATGATGTCGTCTATATAGACAAAGCATCTTTTCCCTATATGATCCCTTAAAATGTCATCAAGAGCTCTTTGAAAAATGGAAGGAGCATTCTTGAGACCAAAGGGTAGACGGGTAAATTCATACTTCCCGTTATTAACCGAGAAAGCTGTCTTTTCTGCATCTGATTCTTTTAATAGAATCTGATGGAAGCCACTCTTCAGGTCGAGTACCGAAAAGAATTTATTTTTGCCTAGTTGGGATAAAACTTCGCCAATTTCCGGAATCGGATATCTGTCTGGTATTGTAATTGCATTTAATTTCCTATAGTCGATGACTATACGATATTTTTTTTCTCCTGATGCATCTGATTTCTTTGGGACGATCCACACGGGCGAATTGTATGGTGATCTAGATGGTCGTATGATACCGTCGCGTAAGTATTCGTTTATTTGTTTTTCTACGTGACCTTTGAGACACATAGGGTAAGGGTAACATTTTGTATAAACCGGATTGTCTGAAGTTATTCGTATTTGGCCTTTTACTGTAGTAGTAAAAGTTAATTTTTCATCTGGATCACAAAAAAGTGCTTTATGATCAAGCGTTAGTTTTTTGAGATTTTCTTTTTGGATTTGGTTTAAATGTTCTGATCGAATATTAATATGATTGACATTCCGAGAAATTTGTTGTTTTAATTCTATTTTTAATTTATTTTTTATTGACATGTAGCTATCTTTTGTGTAAATCACGGCGTTTAATTCTTTAAGTGAATCATTTCCAATTATGGCATGAAATGATTTAAGAGTCGGGAGTAAGAAAAATTTTATATTAGTATCTTTTAATCCGAAAAGATTTGCAAAGGTATGGTGAGTAATTTGGATATGTCCTCCAATGGAACTTGCATAAAAGGGAGTTTCGTTTCTAATAGCTTTTTTTACTAGGAAGGGTTGCACATAATTTTTGTTTGAGCCGGTGTCTATTAGGATTTTAATGATTTCTCCATTACCGAGTTTACATTCAATGTAAGGCAATGAAGAGTTATTCATTCTAAAAAATGAATATCTGTGAGATCTAGTTTTTCATTAAAGTCGGAACAAAGGTTTTGTTCCTCTATTTCGTAGTTTTGGGTAGAATTGGTGTATTCGGCAAAAGATTGATCATATTCTTGATCGAAATTACTTTGTGAGTCTTGATATTGTTGTAATTCTATATTAAAGTTTCTTTGTCGCTTATCATTATTAAGTTGCATAAATTGTGCTGGCCTTTTACCATGAAATGCGTCATTTTGTGCAGGTCGGTTCATATAGTTTATCTTCCTGGTTTGCATGCTTTGGGGAATATCCATCATTTCGGGTTTTGGTTGCGGTTTAGGAGCTATTGGTCTAGGTGGTGCGAAATAATGTTGTTGCGTATTAACATTTGGTTGGTAACGTTGCTGAGTATGAACTATTGGTTCGTTTAGGAATTGTCTAGGTGGTAGAGGAGGGTAAAAGGGTTGTTGTTGATAAGAATGTCTTTGTGGCTGTTGTCCCCAATTAACTAAGTTGGGATAAATGGTTGTGGATGATATTTGTTTTTACGTATGGGATGTTGTATGTTCGGTTGTACCGAATTTTTTCTATTAAAGTTGTTTATAGTCAAGTTGTTTCTGAAAGCTTGATTTTCGAGTTTGAGGCAAAGTTGGAGGGCTTGTGGTAGATCTGTCGGTTCTCTCATTCCGAGTAATCTCGGAAGATCACCATTAAGACCCCGTACAAAAGTGTCAAGGGCTTTATTGCGGTAAGTTTGTATGAGAAGATTTAGGGATTCTGGTCCAGCGTCTAAGCAGGATAACTTATTTAATATTAAAGAAAAATGTGAATATACTTTCTGATAGAATTCTTGGATGGTTAGTGTCCCTTGTGTTAGCGCAGTCATCTGATATTCTAAGGTGCTAAGATCGCGCTTATCACCATAGTGGTTTGTCAAACAGCGAGAGATAGCTGTCCAATTTAATGGCGTGTTATAAGATTCTAATACTACGTCTGCATTCCCTACAATTTTGTTTCTTATGACGGTAAGAATACCATAATATCTTGCTGTTCCTTGTACATTTGAGTAAATTTCTATTATCCTATCTACACTTTTTTTCCATGACCCGAATTCTCCAGGTTCTCCCGAGAATTCGCGAAGACTCCTTACAATGTTTGGGATTTTTTCTAGTTCACTAATATTTCCGCTAGTAACTGGTTGGTCAATTTCTATTGCACTTTCTGTATTCTGTGTCAGTTTTTCTTGCACTAATCTGTCAACTAATTGCTTAATATGGTCGTCCAGGTCCCTATTTGCCTGTCTGTCTGTGCTTTGTCTTGGTATGGTTCCAGTATTAATCAGAACGGGTGGTCGTACTAAATTGTCAGGGTTAGACATTTTTTTTTTTTTTTTTTTTTTAAACTGTTACACTTTTCTTTTCACTTTAAATTTTAGATAATTTGTTTGTAGATTTTTTTTTGATTTCAATTTTAATTATCTTTTATAACTTAATTTAACTTAAACACTATGCTTACATATATATCCACACGAAGCCGGTGAGATGGTCCTTTTTGTTGATAAACTACTACGGGTCTGCAACGGTTCTCTGGCGTGGTTTCCTGCGGACGGACACTACAGGATGCTGAATGGGTTTATAGATGATATTAAGTCGGTGTTGTGCTTATCTAAGCGACGTGCTTTTTAAGGACGATTTACACTTGTTCACTAATAGCTTTTAAATAACTTTACTGGCGTGCTATTGAGGACGTCTTACAGTTTATTTTTGTTATTTTCACACATTCACTACTAGTTTTGGTTTTAAACACTGAAATAACTTTACTGGCGTGCTATTGAGGACGTCTTACAGTTTATTTTTATTATTTTCACTTTATATCACTACAACCACGTTGGGCGCCAATTAATTTTTATTAAGTTAAAAAATTTAAAAAAAATATAATTTTTTATTTAAAATTTTCTTTATTAAACTTTATACATGTTTTATCTGAGAAAAGAAACTAAAAACTAAACTTAACAAATTCTATACTTAATTTTATATTATTATTTGTGGTTTTGTTTCCCTCTGCCACCGTTACACGTGCGCTGCAAACAAACTGCTCGATACACTTATTGGGAAATTATTTTACTTTAGCAGACATGCCGTCAGCAGATTTTAATGTAATTATTTTATTTGGAGCGGAAGTTCCCACAATTTGGCAACACAAAAGTGTCAACTGTTGGATTAGCATTTTCAGTGTACAGGGTGTTAACTTATACACAAACAAAACTCGTGTTGTTTTTTTAAATTATTTCATTTAGCGATCCCAAATTAGTTTTAGGGTTTGTTTCAAATTTTGCAATTTTTTGCGAATTTCAGAAATGTTCGCGATAGAAGCGATTTGTTACTGTAATTTTTCTGATTATTTACAGCTTTAGCGATTTACAATAAATAGTAGACTTTGCCATAATGCTTTTCTTTTCACTTTAAATTTTAGATAATTTGTTTGTAGATTTTTTTTTGATTTCAATTTTAATTATCTTTTATAACTTAATTTAACTTAAACACTATGCTTACATATATATCCACACGAAGCCGGTGAGATGGTCCTTTTTGTTGATAAACTACTACGGGTCTGCAACGGTTCTCTGGCGTGGTTTCCTGCGGACGGACACTACAGGATGCTGAATGGGTTTATAGATGATATTAAGTCGGTGTGGTGCTTATCTAAGCGACGTGCTTTTTAAGGACGATTTACACTTGTTCACTAATAGCTTTTAAATAACTTTACTGGCGTGCTATTGAGGACGTCTTACAGTTTATTTTTGTTATTTTCACACATTCACTACTAGTTTTGGTTTTAAACACTGAAATAACTTTACTGGCGTGCTATTGAGGACGTCTTACAGTTTATTTTTATTATTTTCACTTTATATCACTACAACCACGTTGGGCGCCAATTAATTTTTATTAAGTTAAAAAATTTAAAAAAAATATAATTTTTTATTTAAAATTTTCTTTATTAAACTTTATACATGTTTTATCTGAGAAAAGAAACTAAAAACTAAACTTAACAAATTCTATACTTAATTTTATATTATTATTTGTGGTTTTGTTTCCCTCTGCCACCGTTACACGTGCGCTGCAAACAAACTGCTCGATACACTTATTGGGAAATTATTTTACTTTAGCAGACATGCCGTCAGCAGATTTTAATGTAATTATTTTATTTGAAGCGGAAGTTCCCACAATTTGGCAACACAAAAGTGTCAACTGTTGGATTAGCATTTTCAGTGTACAGGGTGTTAACTTATACACAAACAAAACTCGTGTTGTTTTTTTAAATTATTTCATTTAGCGATCCCAAATTAGTTTTAGGGTTTGTTTCAAATTTTGCAATTTTTTGCGAATTTCAGAAATGTTCGCGATAGAAGCGATTTGTTACTGTAATTTTTCTGATTATTTACAGCTTTAGCGATTTACAATAAATAGTAGACTTTGCCATAATGCCGCTGTTTGCAAATTTTTACGAATTTCCGCTAATTTTACAATTTTTACCGAATTTTTGCCATTCCTTATAGTTTTAGGAACTTTTAATTCGTTTTATGGCTTGTTTGAAATATTAAAACTTTCGCGAATTTTTTACAAGTTTTAAATTTTTCGCGAATTTTAGCCATGTTGCCGATTAAAGCGATTTTTTCCTGTGATTCTTTACAGCTTTAACGATTATTAATAAATAGTAAGCCATGCCGCTGTTTGCTAATATAAAAATTTTAACCGAATTATTGCCATTTCTTATAGTTTTAAAAACTTTTAATAAGTTTTATGGCTTGTTTGAAATATTAAAACTTTTCGCGAATTTTTGCAGTTTTTGAAAATTTTTTTTCTTGTTATTTCGATACTCGGTTCTTTTATCCCGTTTAGCGATTTCAAATTAATTTTAGGGTTTGTTAACAAGTTTTTTTTTCTATTTTTTGCGAATTTTAGCCATGTTCGCAATTTTTAATAAACATTAGACTATGCTATCATGTCGCTCTTATAGGGCCCATACACAATTCCATCATGATTGTACAATCAAGTGATTGTGCAATTAAGCTTGAAGCACACAACACACCAGCATGCTGGTACAAAATTCATTTTTTACCAAAAATTGTGTAGAAAAAGTTGTAATGAATAACGGTAAAATTTGTGCTGCTGTTATTATTGCCATTATCCTAAAACGAAAACGAATAAGGAGTAAAAAAAACGTGTTTGGATGAAGAAATGACTAAAAAACAAAGGAGAACTAGGTCATACTAAATTTCTAAAAGAATTGACAATCAGCGCAGAAGATGATTTAAACAATTTTTTAAGAATGAATAAATGTCATTTTTATGAACTACTAAACAAAGTTACGCCCTTGATAATTAAGCAAACAACAATGATGAGGGATCCAATTTCACCATATGATCGGTTGGCAGTCACTCTGAGGTTTTAAGCCAGTGGATACAGCTTTTATTGTTATTGAAACTTTTTTTCACCACTTTGTCTCTATTTGCTTCTTGGTCCATCTCTTTTAATTTGTCTACCATTTTATTATAGCATTGGTTTTTTTAAATCACGATTACAGTATTCCGTACTTTTAACTTTCCACACGCAAGGCATTGTTTTATAAAGTTCGAGAAATTCTCCCCAAAATATTTTTTCTTTGGCATTCATGTTTTAAATTTTGTATTTTTTGATGTTTATGCCTTGACGATTTAACATTTATGAGCTAACTTTACAGCACACGATACAATCATGCTGGTACAATCAAAAAAATATCAAACTATTTTTGATAATAGGGCCCATACACAACACCATCATGATTGTGCAATCAAGTGATTGTGCCAGCTGATTGGCCGTGTATGAGCTTGTGGTGTGATTGTACCAGCTGATGGTGCTTTATCAAAAATAGTTTGATATTTTTTTGATTGTACCAGCATGATTGTATCGTGTGCTGTAAAGTTAGCTCATAAATGTTAAATCGTCAAGGCATAAACATCAAAAAATACAAAATTTAAAACATGAATGCCAAAAAAAAAATATTTTGGGGAGAACACGTTTTTTTTACTCCTTATTCGTTTAAAGATAATAGCAATAATAACAGCAGCACAAATTTTATCGTTATTCATTACAACCTTTTCCACACAATTTTTGGTAAAAAATTAATTTTGTACCAGCATGCTGGTGTGTTGTGTGCTTCAAGCTTAATTGCACAATCATGATGGTATTGTGTATGGGCCCTATAAAGCACCATCAGCTGGTACAATCACACCACAAGCTCATACACGGCCAATCAGCTGGCACAATCACTTGATTGCACAATCATGATGGTGTTGTGTATGGGCCCTATTATCAAAAATAGTTTGATATTTTTTTGATTGTACCAGCATGATAAGGGTGATTGTCTCACTTCAAACAATTTTTGACAATGACATGGTGCATGGAGTAGTCCATGAAATCAAAATGGATCAGGCGGTCCAATAATATTTGCAGGGCAACGAAAAATCGTAGAAACAGCCGATTGGCTGAAAGTATAAAAATTGTGTGAATGTTAGTGAAAAAGTGTAAGCGTATTGCAACTTTCAAGAAATTACTTTCATGTGTAAATGGTAAGCGAAATATTTCAGGGAGTCATCAAAAAACCGTACTTCATTTCATTCATGGCCACAGCTACGCTTCAGCTGATTGTAGCAGTAAACTTTTCAAAGAAATATTCCCTAATTCCTAAGTTGGTTTCAATTTTAGTTGCGGAAGAATAAAGTGTTCTAAAGATGCAACCAAAGTATTTAGGGTATTCACAAGGTCTCCTATCCAGTCACATTTTCATAAGTCATAATTTAAAAATTGCTCCAAACTATTGGTCTTGACGTTAAAAAATTTTCTTAAAATAATAAATTTTTGTCTCCTAACTATTTTATTTTAAGGCATTTTTTCGTTTGTAATTCAAAAACAAAAAATTTCAAGGGGTTTTAATTTTATAGCCTATGCCAATATGGCTAGATTGGAGACCTCGTGAATACCCTCATTATATTGACCATAATTTGTACGAATTTAGAATTTTTTGTGCATTTACAACAAATGTGCCGATCAATGACATTACTTTTTTTTTTTTTTTTTTATAGGACCAGCACTCAGGGGATGCCCCCTACTAATGCATTGCATTGTGTTGGAACTAGGAAAATAGGTTATGGGAAGGAGGATAGAGGGAGTAGTGTTTGTGAACATTCGATTTGAACTTGGTCATGTTGCAAGTGAGAGGGAAGACTTCGGCAGGAAGGTTATTCCACATACGAACAGTCCGGGAAAAAAACGAATTCTCTCTGTAATGCGTTGTACGATTCACGTGCCAATCGACCACATAAGGATGGGCTCTTGAGGAAAAACGTGTATTGCGAACAAACGTGCGGGTTTCGGGAACCAGATCCCTAATTTCGTCAGAACACATCCCATTGTAGTAACGATAAAACAGGCAAACTTCTATCTTTTTTTAATATTGTGACGTGATGTTTTTGTTGTATGTATTTTGTTAAGTTCTTGCTTTAAAAAACAGAAAAATGAATTATTTTTAATTTATAATTTTCTTTTTGTTTTAATAATCGTTTAAAACTTATGAATTCAATAAAATTTTGTGTCAAAATTGGTGTACTGTTTTTTTCCGAATTTACTGGTATTTTTCTTACGATGTACTGATTTTTCCAATTTCAAAAATTTCAACCCTATCTCGAACGCAGCTATTACTGAGATGTAATTTGAGCTTTTGTCTTCTCTCTTGGTTTTTTGATAGGGGTGACCAGATTGTAATTTCTTCTTTGGTTGTTACTCTCATGAGTACCGTATGCGTAAATACGCAAATAGGTGAAAGTATGCAAAATATGTACATACATGATATGTTAAATACAGGTTAGCCGCATAATTATGCGCAATTACGGGGTACAGTTGAATTGTTTGATATATTAGGTAAGGTAAAAAGATTCGTGACGCAAACATACAAAAGAAATATGTAACAAATGCAATTAAAGGGTATGGCTGCATGTCCTGATATATTGGGTGAGGGTAAAAATCATGATTCATAAAGATAAAAAAAAACAGTTTTCTAAAATCCGTAACACACTTTTTAGAACAAACTTATTTTACCAAAATTTCTATTGAAAATTTTTCATTTAACAAAATAAATACAAAACACATATTTCTTGACAACTGACAACTTTTTGACATTTCTACCATTTGTATACACAAACAAAACTCGTGTTGTTTTTTCTATTGTCGCATTGTTGTAGTTGTGCGCAGACCTACAAATTACAATCAGAATAAGACTATTAAAGTATAAAAGCTTTTGACGATTTTAATTTGACTTAGAATACACATTCGAATAATATGAAAATATGTATGTATATGTACTCACCATGAGAAATAAATTCCCGGATTCTAATTGTTTCATTTTAGGAGAGAAGGGAAAAGAGGATGCCTATTTTTCTCCTCCCACCAAAAAACTCAAGACTTAACGAGTCAAACTTGACGTGTGTGAACCGGCACTTAGTAAAAAGTTGAGAACACAAAAATGTGGACTACATATTTTTTACTGAACTTTACTGCATTTTACTTAATTGCGTTCGAGTACACAAATACAGTAAATGAGAACACAAATTGAAGGCGTAAAGTGACAGTTCTTATCTGAGTACTTGCAAACTTTTACTGCAGAAATTTAGTAAGTCCCAATTCACATTATACGATTTTTGTCGTTGCGATTATTGTCATTTCCTCTTAGTAGTCGGTCTGATGTTTACATTGTACGATTTTTGTCGATACGACTTTTTCTTTTACAACCGAACTTCAAAACATTTTTCGTCAAATGAGAGAACGAATGAGCGAACAAAATGAATCCAAGAGTACACTCGTGTACCCCTTTTAATTACTCTCTCCCCTCTCGTCCATAAGGTTAGAATCGCAACGACAAAATCGTATAATGTGAATGAGCACTAAGACAAAAAACATGTTTCAAAAAGGTAAACAAACAAAATACAAATTATGAAAAAATTGTTAAATTAAAGAATACATAGCTAAAATAAAAATTAAACCAAAACAAAAAATGAATAAATTATTACTAATTTAACTTGTTTGTGTGGGTACTTAAGTAATTAATAGCAAAAAAAAATTAATTATGATCTTTTGACCAAATTAACCCGCCACAAATTAGTAAAATCAAAAGAATACCATTTGCATATTTTTCAAAATGTTCTTCAGTTCAGTTCAGTTTTATCCTTATAACAACTCGTCTTGTTCCAATAAAGCCCACCTTTGACCCTGTGAATATTGGCACTAAAAAATTGTCAGGGGCCAAATTTTTACAAATTCTGACAATATTTAAGTTCAATAATAAAAAATAATTATCAGGTGTAAATTCCAAGCAGATAATATTGGACTACGCGATCCATTTTGATCAAATGGACTACTCCCTGGACTGGTCCAATGTTATGCAAGGATGGACCAGGTCATTGTTAAAAAGAGTTTGTATTTTTCGTTTTTAAACGAAGTTAAAACTAATCCTCTGGAGTATACCATGGAGTAGTTTCAAAACTAATCCACTAGGAGTATGTATGAACATGGAGTAGTTTTAAGACTACTCCGTTGTAATGCAAAACTGGGTTATATTGTCCAGCCCTAGGAAATTGTAATTTTAAATAGACCATGTTTTTTCATTACATTTGGGTTATCTTTGGACTAGTTCTAGTTCCTTATGGGCTACTTTTTACATGCGTGTATGGACTAGTCGTATTATCTGCAGGGTTAAAACAGAACAAATAAATTATAAGAAATATATATGTATATGGGCATTTCCAGCGAAAAGTCTACTTTTTGTAACGTAACGCCAGAAGTATTTTTACTGTAATTTTTTTCTGAATATAGTGCTACTTCATTACTTTGTATAAGTATATAAAAACCCTTTTTACAAATTTGACTTCTTCATTTAATTTTTTTACATTTTGTGGTACAAATATCACGACACGTCAAAATGGAAATGCCCAAATTTGAAACTCAAGAAAAATAAAATGGAAATGCATTTTTAAATCCCCCTGAACTTCTGTTCATATCAGTCGAGTTTTACGTTTAACCACGCCAATTAAAGGCTACGTCCCACCTATCGAACAAAAAATTCGTATAAAAAAATACCGATCCAGCTAGTTATGGAATTTTAACCCCCTTGTGAAATTTTCCACTGTGTGGCGGCTAGGTAAAATGAGGGACCGTTATCAGTAATTTTCAACTTATTTTTTTTTAATTAAATACGGTTAAAATTACATAAAATCACACAAATATTGGCAGACATTGAATCCAACGACCTTGCCAATATATAGTACAAATTCTAAACTGACAGTACATTGAAGCCGAGCTGATCCATCCATAACATTGTTTTCGCCACTTACGAATCCAAGCAATTTTAGGTGGACTAAAGTAGAAATTTGTGAAAGGAGATTGCATGTAAGTCCGACCTTTTCATCAATAATAGCATAAAAAATTGCTAACAAACGGTCAATGCTAAACGATTTAGGACCCAATGATGTAGACATTTTCTCCATCACCTTAAATAATAAAATATATTAATGGAATTTTAATTCTGTTTATATTCACATAAAATTACCTTCGCTTTTTTGTTAACAGTTTGCATACGTTTTCGTTGCTTGCCATGGTGCTTTACAAATAAACGTTTATCTTCTTTGGCAGAGTTATGACTAGCTAAGAAAGCAGCAATTAATAAATATTTACCATAAAATGGTAGCTCTAGAGATTGAACCATTTTCCGTACACTGTGGTTTGAATATTTGCCATCAGGAACAATTGTTGAGTTCTATAAGAAAAATAAAACAAATTTTTCGTACTTTCTAGTCAACACCTTCTTAACTTTAATGTGCCGTTTAATTTAATTAAGCAAAACTACAGAAAATATAGAATTTCTAAGCCATTTTATCGATTTGGCTTAAACAGAATAGCTTGTATCTGATAACCGATGCTATTTTAATATTGACATTTAAGACACTCCATTATAGCACAGGGAAATTATTTTGGTGTCAAAGTTTTCAAGCCCTAGTCCTTAGATACAAGTTTAAACGAAAACAGGATAAGTAGTTTAGAGCATCGTTTCATAGTAATAACTACCCAACAAACACGAAGTCAAACCTTTGATATGAAATTACTTTATCATTTGACATCAAACGCAATTCTCAAACTGTACAATCTACATTGTACACTCATGAGAATATATTTTATACATATGTATATTGAATTAATTAACCTAAACTTCTGTAGAATATCTTTTATATATGTGAATTTATCATGTATGACTCTACGCTCATGTAGAATATCGTTTATATATCTGAATTTATTATTGATTATCTATTACTCATTATATTATTTAGAAATACTTGAAATTTCATTTAAAATTAATTGTTAACGGACAGCCATTTAAATTATTTACTATAATGAATTATTGAGAATTACAAATCGAAAGTTGATTAAAATGATTGAAGTGGCTATTGTGAATGAGAGTAGTATGCGCTCTTTAGTACTCTCCAAGAACAGACGGTCAAGCCTTGCTTTGGAGAGTAAGAAATTAAAATGAACGTGGCTTAAGGCGAGTTAGCAAAAAAAGAAATCACTTCAAATATCGCTTGCAATCATAGCAGTTCACTCCAGTTACTTCACATTAAATTTTAAGTTTCAAAGTTAATTTCAATTTTCCCTTTAAATTTACTTTTCCTTTGAATTTAATTTCAATTGGCATATTTGAATTTAATATCAATTAAGTATTTTAAACTCTAAAGTTGTATAAACAAAAAACCCCATAAATAAAGAAGCGTATTGTACTAAAATCAACCACCACTGCTCTTTCCTCTCACAAGGCACCCTAACCAATAAAGGTAAGCATCCACATGCGTATTAACTTTGAACCAGGGGTGTGCTGGAAATCGCAAACGTAAAACGCAAGAATTTTAAATGTCGTTTTTTAATAACATTTTTGTAATAAAAGAATTTTATCACAAATATTAAGCAAATAATTCCCTCTTAAGCAGGATTTTAAACCCAAAAATTCGAGGTATTAGGTTTAAAGTTTATTAAAAATAACTTCCAAATTTTTGCGTTTTGTGTTTGCGATTTCCAGCACACCCCTGATAATAAAAAATAAAAAAAGTTGAAAAATTAAGTAAAATAGTCGTAATACATTACATTATTATCGAAAATCGGGAAAAAAAATTTTAAATAAAAAGCTTGAAAATTTAAAGAAAATGGCGCCATAAAAATATTAATACTAGGGATGCCAATCGGGACTGGTTTTCGCAAATCCCGGAATTCGGGATTTCAAAAAATCAAATCCCGGGATTTTTCAGAATATCGGGATTTTTCGGGATTTGGGGTTTTTTTAATTAATGCTTTTTATAGATATTTATTAAAAAAAGTATTTAAAAGAGGTTTCCAAGCAAAGTTTTATTATTAATTTATTTTTTTCAAGTAAAATATAATGTTATATTTATTACTAAAATTTGCAAATATTGAAAATTGTGATTTTTTTTCATAACTAATGATTAATTTAATTAAAAATATTAAAAAAAAACAACGTATGATTTCTAACAATGTGTTACCTGATTCAATTAAAAAATTATTACCATAATATCTTTATTTGATTTAATTACCTCAGTTGATAACTAAATAAAGAAAATAATTAATTTCAACATTTTTTATTTTTCGAATTTATTCTATGAGCTAAATTTCAGTTATGTATTTTATAAAGCTTTTTTGTAATAGTCATATTCCTTCAATTTTTCAGAATTGACTTTATACACTATCAGACTATTATATTGTATTTTCTTGTTACATTTTACCTTAGCTTTCCGTTGGAAAGCAATGAGGTATATTGTATGAACAGAAAAATTTACAATTATTAGACACCAGCAGAATGTAATGCATTTTCTGGCCCGCTACGGCCTTCGTCAGCATTCTTTGTGTCACACTGGATAGTGATACTTTATAAATTGAATGTATTTAACTCAACTATTTTAACAAATAGAAACTGGGAATTATTTCCTTCTGAAGGTTACTTTATATTAAATTCAACATTTTTTATTTTTCGAATTTATTCTATTAGCTAAATTTCAGTTATGTATTTTATAAAGCTTTTTTGTAATAGTCATATTCCTTCAATTTTTCAGAAATGACTTTATACACTATCAGACTATTATATTGTATTTTCTTGTTACATTTTACCTTAGCTTTCCGTTGGAAAGCAATGAGGTATATTGTATGAACAGAAAAATTTACAATTATTAGACACCAGCAGAATGTAATGCATTTTCTGGCCCGCTACGGCCTTCGTCAGCATTCTTTGTGTCACACTGGATAGTGATACTTTATAAATTGAATGTATTTAACTCAACTATTTTAACAAATAGAAACTGGGAATTATTTCCTTCTGAAGGTTACTTTATATTAAATTCAACATTTTTTATTTTTCGAATTTATTCTATGAGCTAAATTTCAGTTATGTATTTTATAAAGCTTTTTTGTCGCCATATGTAAAAGAAAATAGAAAAAGGCGCCAAGAGAAAATAATACATATGTGTATAGAAGAGTGCGTGGAAAATAAAAGCGAAAAATCGACAAACATATGTATATAAAGTGTGTATGTTAATGGAATGAAACATACTTCCATACATACAATATTGGGAGAAGCTAGAAGAAAAAAGAAGAAGTGGAACAAGTGTTAACATATGTACATAGAAAGAGAAAAATTGGTTCAGAAGGAAAAAAGAGAATTTTATTAAAAATTTGTCAAAATCAAACAAAAAAAGAGAGAACAAGTGCATATGTAGCGAGTCCATAGAGATTGGGAAAAGAAAGTTAAGCAAGAAGCCCACGTGAAACAGAAGCCAAGGAAAAAAGGAGGACCAGTGCCCAAACGCATTGAATAAAACGTATTTAAAATTCAAAATAAAGAAAAACCATCTTCTCTTACCATACAAATCATCCCTCAAACATGTAAAACAAACGCACACACAAATCCTCAAATTTCATTTGCGCTCCTAACATAAAAGCTTTAATACATACCTCACTTAATTTTACTAATAATTAAACGTTTCTGTGGACGGATTCATCAATAGTACTGGACTGGCTCTCGAAACCACCGTCGACATGGGGGACCTACGTGGCAAACAGAATTCCCAGATACACCGCCTAGTTCCAAGCGCAACATGGCGGCACGTGCCAACGCATACAAATCCCGCAGACCTAGGTACACTTGGCTGCAAGTCGCAGGAACTAGTAAATCACATGCAGTGGTGGTACGGACTCCCATGGTTGCATAAACCAATTTCAGAATGGCCTAAGCGAAAGCCTTTGCAAGTAATTGAAACCCCAGTTGAGGTCCATACGCTGTTTGTGGAGGTTCAACAAGATGATGATATTCTTAATAGATTTTCATCATACACAAGGGCTCTTTGTGTGATGGTATACGTCTTCAAATTTTATAACAGAATCGCAGCCAAAATCAGGCCGGATATACCCCCAAGCAAACGTGAAATAACTCTAAAGGAAATGAACCATGTCAAGGTGAGGTTGATTGCCTTGGCTCAAAAGGCAATTTTTTATGAAGAGTACCAATGTTTGCTAAAATCTCAACCAATAGCAAAAAAAAGACACTTTAAAAACCTTAAACCCATTTCTTGATGCAACTTCTGTTATGAGGGTAAATGGCAGACTGGCTCAATCGTCTCTGCCCTACAATGAAAAACATCACATGATACTGCCAGGCAACTCCCGATTTTGCCATCTATATCTTACACATTTGCATGAGTTTCTATACCATGCGGAAATTAGTCAGATGTGCCGAATGGTACAAACAGAGAATTATCATTTTCGACTCAAACCCCGAGTGAAAAAGGTAATACGGCAGTGCAAAACTTGCATTATCTACAAGCAGCAAGCATGTGTTCAGCTTATGGCACCTTTACCTCCAGAAAGGTGTAATTTATCTTTACCATTTCAGGTTACCGGTATAGATTTTGCCGGCCCGTTTGACCTCAAGTCATCGGCATTATGCACTGCAGCATTGACAAAAGGATATGCGTCAGTTTTTGTCTGTTTCAGCACGAAGACGGTCCATCTGGAGCCATGCTCGGACTTATCCACAGCAGCCTTCAGAGCTGCATTCGGTCGTTTCGTTGGTAGGCGGGGACTCCCCCAAAGGGTGGTAACTGATAACGGATGGAACTTTTTAGGCGCAAGCAGAGAGCTGGAGCACGACTTTGAAATATTCGTTAAGACGATAGCACGAGATATCTCCCAAAGGTATGTGCCACACGGGTTTGAGTGGAGGTTAATTCCGCCGCATGCATCTCATATGAGCGGCTTATGGGAGGCCGCAGTAAAAAGCTTCAAATTTCATTTGAAGCGAGTAGCAGGTGCAAGGAAATTCGATTTTGAAGAATTCGCCTCCATTCTCACCCGAATCGAGGGAGTACTCAATTCGCGCCCTATCTCCGCTCTATCGGAAGATCAAGCTGATCTGACGGCGCTGACACCTGGGCATTTTCTGCGTGGAGCTCCTCTGATGGCTTTACCTAAGCAAGACCTTCAGAGCATGGCAGTAACAAATAGATGGGATAAATTAAAGGCCATGCACCACCAAATCTCCTTACGATGGAACTAGGAGTATTTACGAGCACTGCAAAGAAGATATAAGTGGAAGGACTCGGGTCCTAATGTACAAGTCGGAGATCTGGTGGTGGTAATGGATAATTTACTACCACCCGCTGAATTACGGCTGGGAAGGGTAGAGAACGTGTATAGCGGTGTGGATGAAAACGTACGCACGGTTGACGTACGTGTGGCCACAGGGGTCATTACACGACCCATCTTGAAAATATGCTACCTCCCTCTGTTAAATAAAGAGGATGCAAGTTAATGGAGGTTGAATTACCCATTGTAATGACTCTAAATTTTTGCACTTATAAAGAATTTAATTGTACTTACGTCATTTTTTATACTCTTGTTAATTTATACTCACACCAATTTATACTTACAACAAATTTTAAACTTGTCATTTAATGTACTTACACCATGTTAAACTCATGTACCTTACCCTCTATCCCCTCTAAAATCCCATGCAACCTAACCAAGTATCACCTGCCTCTTCCCATAGTAATTTGTATCAGAACTAATCTAAGAATTTATCTCTTTTTACTGTCTTCCACTTTTATAGTCATAGGTCAAATCGACATCTTACTGCTACCAGGGTAGTCCGTCCGAGCCGTAGTGAGAGTAGAAGCCCACACCGTAGTCCCAGCAGGGGTCAAAGCCAACAGCCAAGGGACCTAGAGGTTCTTTACTGTGTTATGTGCGAAGGGTACCTCGGCTTACGTTTTTGTAAGCGATTCAAGCGCATGACGGTCGAGAGGAGGCGGGAGATAGTATCTAACCTGGGGTATTGTTTTAACTATGTTTAAGCTATGGCTTCTCTCGAGGCAGCCATAAAAGATAGAGCCATCAGGATTGCGCAGATAGATAGATCTATTAAATTTACCACAGGTAACGGTCTTATCTCATTTTTTTTTTTTTTTGTTATATACGACAAGATAACTCCGGCACGACGATTTGTTAACACTGGGTCCTGAACACTCTCCTTGTTCGATTTAAAGAAAAAATATTGTTTAAGCTCTCTGGGTCAATCTTCTCCATGGCCTGCTAACTTCCTATTTTATTCATCTTTAAAATTTACCACATCTCCTTAGAAGATTTGTTGTTAAACAAATTACCATGTTTTTGATAACTAATACATTTAATTTCGAATTTTTACATTGATTCCCTAATAAAGTTAATAGTATATAAGTTAATTTAAAAAATTTATTATTAATACGATTTCCGTATGACGTGCTAAATTCCCAGTTTTTCATATTTGATAAATACACTGAAATTTATTGTTGACACCTTTTCCAAAGATTTTAGAAAGGCCAAAAATATTATACAAATAAAACCCTAAAGCAAATAAGAATTATAAACACTTAAAGTCTTACTTGTAACAATATCAAAGCCAAAACAAAACACCAACAATAAACAGTGAGTTTATCTTTTCTTACATTCCCCTACAATTGGTTGGGTTCTTTCCGACTCGAATAGTAGTTGTAAGTGGGTAAAAAGAAAAAACAAAATTAAAAAACAAACTGCTTCATTCTACTGTCTTCGTAAGAAAACAACAAAAAAAAAACCCATTTGCCAATTCAGTTTTTTTGAAATTTATACTTTATGATTACAAAGTTGTAAATAACTATGAGCTTGATTAAATAATAAATAAATAAATTTTTCTAATAATAGTTTTGGCTCGATTTCTACACCGACAATCATGTAAATAAGTATAGTAAGCAAGATCCCTAAGTGATAAATAATTTTGAATAGAATGCAAAAATTGTAAATTGTTATTAACCCTTATGTGTGTGGACAGGTACCTGTGTACCTATTGCGTTTTCAAATCGAAATTTTTTTATATAAGATTTTAGTCTACAATTCTACAATTTCATGAGAACTCCTAACTTTTTGTTTTTATTATATTTTCATAGGTGTTTATATACAATATCAGTTGGGGTGGGGGGGGGGGGGCGTGGCATATCAATTTGCTTTTTGCACCCTTAATAGGGTGAATAGGTACCTGGGTACCTGTATACGTTTTATATGGAGCAACTTGGAGGATCTTTGCAGAAAAAGTTGCGAAATTCAGCAAAAGTTGCTAAGTTTAGCAAAAAACTTGCTGAGTTTAGCAATTTTTTTGCTAATGTTAGCAACTTTTTCTGCAAAGATCCTCCAAGTTTCTCCATATAAAACGTATACAGGTACCCAGGTACCTATTCACCCTATTAAGGGTGCAAAAAGTTGCTGATATTACAAATTTTTTTTTTGGGTGTAGGATTTTAAAAAATATACGAAAAGGGGAAAACCAGAGTAAAATTCTAATATTATATCATTAACCATCGATTTTTTGTACAATACAAGACAAAAAATTAGATTTCTCATACAATTTGCATGAAGGTACCCAGGTACCTATCCACCCTATAGGTGTTTTTTTTTCCACACACATAAGGGTTAAATACATGATACAAATACAGAAGGTAGTTCCACTCTCTCTTTTTATCGCCATATAAACGTTCTGACGTTTATGGGAATTATTAAAATTTGTGCTACCATATTTTATTAAATAATCCAATTTTCCTGCTTTTGTTTTATTTATTTTTTGAAGTTTAAAAAAAATTAATATTAATTTACAAAAGATTGAATAAAATTTATATTAAACAATTTTTAATATCTTCGTCAATAAATAAATCAAATCTTAAAATCATATATTTTAACAAGAAAAAAAACTGCAGCTTCAAGAAATATGGATTTATAAATATCAGCCACGGATGAATTTATTTAAAAAATATTGTGAGTCTCGAAATTTCGCAAGTGCAGCTACATACCTTTTTACATAATATGTAATGTAGTTATGTATGCACATAAGCATGTCCGTTTTGATTTTAAATAGTTTGTGCTAATGTGTGCAACACCTAAAAATATTGGTTCTAGAGTCTACACCAGTTTTGTCCAGCACATATGCACAATGTGCGAGCTTTTACAAAAAAGCTTTAATGCTTTTACAAAGACGAAAGCACAACAGCCAAACAAATCGCGGTGACAACAATGCTTGCTGCATACTTATAGAATAGAAACAACAACACATTGTAAGAGCTTACAACGCCATTTACCGTAAATGCTAATATCTAAGTATGTGTGTTTGGACGTAAATACTGCAAACCCATACTCGCTTTCAGAATCGATCTAACGATGTCCGGCTGGCTTTATCTCAGAAAAATTATTACTAAATTTGTTTTATACATTTTAACTGACACAAGCCTTTTCAAAATGGTGCAAATTGGCTTATAATATCAATATAAATCATCCGACCAATTTTTTTTTCAAAGCGGTGCTTATTTGATTATAGGTTTTACAAAACACCACTCCTAAAAATACATAGCTTTTAAGTTTATAGCTTCCTTATAATTGTATTGGTACATGGATAAACAATTTGGACATGAGAAATTTTGTTAAAGCTACAATGTCATGGCAAAATGTTACGGTGGTAGGTTGAGAATTAACCATAAGTTTCCATAAAACCCCGCTTCATAAAACCACTTTTAGACGAAAAAAAATCTCATATGGTTGTCATAAAGAATTCTTCACCCTTTTCGTGGTTTGCGAATTTAAAATTCGCCTCCGATTGTTAGGTAATAGAAATAAGTTCACATTTTCTTTAATCTATTACCGAACAGTCGCAGGCGTATTTTAAGTTCGCCAATTACGATAAAGGTGTTATATGAGTCGTACATAATTTTGTTTCGTTAGGTCCATGATTACCCAATATGACAGCTCCCGAATCTTTGTGTGCCATATGGTATCACACAAGGCGCATTACTACATGTGAAAGCAATACTATAACAATACAAAAACTTAAGTAAATAAATAACAAAAGTTTATTGTATTGCATTGTTAGTGCTTGCTGTTCAAAATGTCCACCACGTGTCGAGAATTCGCCTTGCCCAAGTTCACATTCTTAATGGTTTAAAATTTATTTAGTTTTAATTTAACACAATTAAATTAAAATCTAAATAAAATATGGATAATTTGTTACACAAATTACACATTTTAACTAATAATTTCCAAAAAGAAATTTATTGTATTTTTATATATGTGGCAACGCTTTTTTAATCTTAACAAAAAAGCTAACTTCAAATAATTCCGAAAAACTTCAAAAAAAATATTGTGAGAGAGAAGTGGAGCTACCTTGTATATTTGTATCATGGTTAAATATGTATATCTAACTGCTCATCTACACTTTCCGTATTATACATATAACTAAAATTACATTCTAATAACGCAGCCTTCATCACATTCCTATTAACAGCTTTATAATAATAAAATTGATAATATTGTTGAGTGACAGGTTGAATGATTTCAAGAGACATTCAAATTATTAGTACGACTACGGTTTTGCACTTCACTTTCCAATTGCTTTACTTCAATTTTATATTACATGTTGCTTCCTTTCTTTTGTTTTTTCCTATTCTTTCTGTCAAGACTTTGTCTTGAAAACCTGAATACACCTTGAATTACAAACATAAACATTAGAGCTTGTGTCATAGCTATTTTTTACAATTTACAGAAATTAATTTGTTTTGATAACATCCAAAGATAGATACATATAATTAATTTTAAAGTTTGCTTACTTTCAGGGGTGTGCTGGAAATTGAAAACGCAAAACGCAAGAATTTTAAAAGTCGTTTTTTAATAAGATTTCTGTAATAAAAGACTTTTATGACAAACCAGCTACTTCGTTAGCGTCTTCTTTTTCTTCGTGGACATATCTGTATGCCAATGTTTATTTTCTCATTCACTCAGGACCTTGCATGTTTAATTTTATCTTTCTAGGTCCTATACTAACCGAACTTCAAAAAGTACCAGTTTATGAATAAAAAAGTACCAAAAATTTCCCTCTTATAGATTCTCGTCCACTCAGGACATTGCATGTTTAATTTTATGTGCATAGGTCCAATACTAACGGATATTCAAAAAGTACCAGTTAATGTAGAACGAATTTTTGATCACAAAAATTGAAGAGGAGGATATTGACAACATTGGGTTTCAACAGAACGGCGCTACGTGCCACACAGCCGAAGCTACACTCGATGTTTTGCGCCCTGTTTTTGAAGATCGTATTATCATCCGCAGAGCTAATGTCGTTTGGCCACCTCGGAGCAGCGATTTGACACCGTTGGACTATTATTTGTGGGGTGCCATCAAAGAAAAGTGTTACGCCAACAAGCCAGAGACAATTGACGCTTTAAAGGACAATATTCGTGAAGCCATTGGAAAAACAGCTGCACACAATCGATAATGTTCTTAAAAATTGGGCTGATCGTGTAGGCTCAGTGATGCCAACTTTTTAAGAGCCAAAAGCACTTTAAAACTTTAAAAAAGCACTATTTCGAGCAAAAAAAAGCACTAAACCATTTTAAAAACTTTAATCAAACACAAAACAAGTTGCATATGGCGTTTATTGGGACCATTTTTTTAAGATTAAATAATAAATGTATTTACATTTGTATAAAAACATTTTTAATTGTATTATTATTATCTTCAATAAAAATAATATCATCCAAATGATGATGATCCATCACATGCAGTCTACAACTGACATGAAATGTTTAACATTAACACTAATATGATGTTAGTGTTAAGTATAGACTCGTCATGTTAGAGGTTTTCTCATGTTAAAACACGGTTGTTAATGCAAATGTTTTAACAACGCTTTTATAACACCATGTTATAACAGCAAACAATGTCAGTTGTAGACGTGGAGTCAGCTATGTTTGAATTGGCCATAATACCGGTTTAAACTAATACAGTGCGAGCTTGATTTTTGTAACTCGAAAAATCTTGCCTGTTGCAATTACCGAAAATTTGCAATGACGGACCATTTTTTATAAAAAGTTTAATAAAACAATTGGCGTATGATATTATCCAATTATCTTAACCTATGTACGCTTCTGAATGAAAATAAGGTGTAAAAAAGAAAAAACATGTATGTTTGCATTCTGATACTTAGTAAAACCTTTTTGCAATGGCACTAGAGGTAGAAGTGCACAGCACGCGGTTGTTTGGAGACGAGTGTTGTGCGTTTGAAAACTAAAGTGCATGAAAAATGGCAGGTTACACAACGCTCGTTAAAAACAAATAATTAAAATAAAACGCATTTTCTGTCAGCTGTTTTTAATTTATTTAACACTTTGCTTATACTACTAAGTTACGGCTCTTTTTTTTTTGTTTGTTTTTAAAGTCTTTGCGTTCTTTTTGTACGGTTTCCTACTGCATTTTTTTAAACTTTTCTACATGACTCAAAATCGTTGTTTATTTTTCCATTCACAATTCCTAATATTTTCCAAGCCATTTTCTATTTTAATGTTTATCGCAAACAAATACATCGTTTTTATTACGATTACTAAATATGTTGTCATCGCTAAAAAGTAAAACGTTTTGTAAAATTTCCAAATTGCTAGGAAGCCTAGCTCTAACCTCGTAAATAAAGTTTTTGGCAAAACGAATGCAACTTTCTTTTATCACTTTTTTTTATCATTTGATATCTTAAAATCTTTACAGGCTTTCTCAAAATTGTAATCCAAATAGCAAAGCTCATTTAAATCATCCTCTATAACTATAATCGTAGTTTTAAAATATGGTAGAAAACAAATTAAAATTGTAATAAGAACTAAATGCACTAACGAAAAATTGAAAAACCGCCAAGTTAGTGATTTTTCTAGGTTTGGTGCTAAGGATAAAATTTTGGCGTTTTTAGAAATCAAAAGCACAATAAATAGAGCCAAAAGCACTTAGTTGGCATCGCTGCCAAAAATATATGTAGATTACTTAAAAGGCACTATAAAGCACTGTGAGAAATTGTTAAAAGCACTATAAATACCCGCTTTTTAAAAACGGGTGTTGCATAAGCAAAAAAGCACCAAAAAATACCCGAAAGGCACCAAAATGGCAACGCTGTGTAGGCTACTGCATGGCCAGCCGAGGAAGCCATTTGAATGAAATTATTTTCCATTATTAACCGGAAGGATTGTACCTTCAATGAAAAAAAGAAATTTGAGAAAATATTCAGTAGTTTTTTTTTATAGCATTTTCAAAAAAAAAGTTATTTGGCGGACCCGGACAGCAAGGCTACCATTGCAGCTCTAGCTGGTGTCCGCACGACATCTATGTTAACAGTGGCATGCCGGATGTCTCTAAATGAGATCGCGGAACATTCCAGTGTAACGCTGACATGGGTACCAGGGCACAGTGGATGCCTGGGTAACCAAACTGCGGACGGTCTGGCCAAACAGGGCTGTCTCTTGGACGACATGTTCGTCGATGGCCTGTTTGGCATCTCAATGTTCCACTGCATGCCTCTCATCAGACGAGAGTCGTACAGGAGTGCTCAGGGGAGATGGCAGGGGGAGAATACCTGCTTGATGGAAACGACTCTATGGACTGGCTATAACGCGGCGAGAACGCGCGTGCTACTTGGTCTCGGTAGGGACCGGATGAGATCGGTGTTATCGGTCATTACGTGTCACTGGGTGATAGGGACTCATTGCTAGGAGGATGGGTCTTGATTACTATGTCTACTGTAGAAGTTGTCATGATGAGGAGAAGGAGCAGGTGGAGACGGTGTTTAACTTTCTCTGCCAATGCCCCAGTCTGGGGGACATTAGGTTTAGGCATTTTGGGAGACCGGAATTGTCATGTTTGGACGATGTATCTAATGTAGGACTGAAATCAATCTCTCTGTTCTGCAGGGAATCGGGGTGGTTAGAGGCTGCAGTAACCTCTGGGGAATAGTCTGTTTGACACTGACTGACTCTCGTCACTGGCTAGGGGTACCACAAAGGGACCACTATAAGGACCCAAGTGAGCCGTCGTCGTGACGGCTGCCCATTGAACCTAACCCTGTAGGAAGTCTAACACATTTATAAGTAACTTCAAACTGGTTTTTTTATAACCACATCTAGTTGATTAAGTTGATTAACATAGGCATGTCATAGGCAGTAGTCTATTGGCCATCTTTGCATGTCTTTTAAACTGACTACTAACTACTTAGAGCCACTTTTTGGGTTAGAGATTAGAGATTAAATTAACTTTAATCTCCGTATTTACTTTTTGAGTTGTATTTTTTTAAGCTTTTTTTGCTAGTTTAAGCGGCCATTGATGGTGGTTTAAACCTTAACTTTAACTGTCAACATACATATGTTTAACATAAACAATTAATGCAAAAATATAAACAAAAAATTATTTTAAAAATAAAATATATACCAAGGTATATTTACACAAGGTAAACTCGTTGGCCCATATGTTTGTCAGCTGTTTACCTAAGTTGGAACACCAATGTCAAATTCCGTGTATATGAGCCAAAATTTGTACATGTGTGCGTTAAATTTATATGAAGACAATTTTGACAATTCCGTTCCACTCGGTTATTTTTATAGAGCAGCATGTCTACACTCCCAAATGAGTCTACCTTGTGTAAATATACCTTGATATATACTTTTATATAATTTTTCCTTTCTATATTTTTTCATTAATATATTTTTTCTTTAAACGTAAAACTTTCTACCTTGTAAACAATATTAAATTCGCATATTTTCTTCTTCTTTGAAAACACCCATCTTGCTTTGATAAAAAGTTTACATTTGCAAAAAAAATATTGCCATTTATTTGTGCTCAGTATGGTAGCACTACATGGTTTAAGCCACAACCCAAAAATATCAAATTCAATTTATGCTAGATTAACTTAATTCGCAGATTATCTAATTATAGAATAAAATTAACTTTAATCTCAAACCCAAAAAGTGGCTCTTAGAGCTTAAAGTTAATTTTATTCTATAATTAGATAATCTGCGAATTAAACATCTGCATGAATTCATTCGTCCAACGAATGCACAACCGCATTCATGAATGATTCTTGCTAGTCAGTGTGCAAAACGACCATTGCATGAATGTTGTGTTGTACTTCGTTGAAGTTGTATTGTACTTCGTTGTGCTTCGTCTGGCGTAGATTTTATTAATTCGTCCCATACACCGATCGAACTCGAACTCACAACATTCAATAATAGAGACAACAAAAAGACAAGTGCTAGTAGCAATGAGTCCAATGAGTGATTAGTAAACATTGTATTGTGCATTCTGCCTACAACGTTGTAACCACGTGCTTTCGGAGAATATATTGCATTTATATTTTGTTTGTTTAATACAATGCTTCAGTATGGAGGTAAGATTTAATTATATAAATTTTTGTGGATTAGCGCCTAACACAGAAAAAAATAACAAGATTTAGTATGTATGTATGTAATTAATACATACTTTTTAAACTATTCTAAAATTTTTAACAATTTTCTGAATTAAATTGTCATATTAACAATTTGTTTTAGTTGAAAAAATAAAAAAAAATTCTTTCAAAAATTTTCTATACAAAATCAGGGCTGCCAGGTACTTTTTTCCTTGTCCCCAAAAAATTAAAAAACAAAACCTTAAAAAGTTAATATTTTTTTTTTTGTTTTTAAAAATTAAACAAATTAATATGTTTTAGTTTTAATTTTGTAAAAAATTAATGCTGGGACTGTTATTGAAAACAAAGTATATCTTAGGGGTAAGTGAAGCTGTTATTTGAAACTTCTTACCGAAATTTTAACACGGTTTAATTTATTCTAAGTCCGTTTATGTTAAAGATATGTATTTGTGATGAGATTTTTATTATATTTGAAAAAAAAAAAATTAATTAGATCAGAATTTTTAATGTATCTCTTTCTGTAAAAATTGCCATACATTTTTTAAAATTAATAAGCAACAAAACATTTTGTTAAAATGACAAATTTTGTAATTAATTTTTTTATTTGATTGCTAACTAATATTTTATTTAATGTTACAAACTCATTATTAAAAATATTTGTTGAAAGTGATCAATTTTAATTAACAAAAGAATTTTTTATATTTACAAATTCGGTTGTTGGTGCCTTTTCAATTAAAAAAAATAATTGTATTCACGAATATGGTATTCAATATGACAATTGATTTGTCGTAATTTTTTTCTGTGTAATTATAAATAATACAATGTAGGATACATCAGATGAATCGATGATGTCACAAGAGTCGTCAGTGGCTGCAGCTTATAAGATATCAGAAATTAAAGATAAGATTATAAGAGGAGAATATAAAGTGATTCTGCAAAATGGAAAAAGCAAGGTTTGGGAAATTTTTGGAAAAGTTGATAAAGGCGGAAGTTTTATAGAAAACGTTGTGGCATGCAAAAACTGTAGTAGTGTTCTCAAATTTGTTAACAGCACTTCTAATCTTGTTAAGCATAAGTGCTTTAAGAATTTAAAGGACACTTTAGAAAATAACCCCAAGGTAGAAGTGGACCACGATACGAAGAAGCAAGTAGTTAGTACAACTACTGAGTGGATGATAAAAAATTGTCGATCTTTTAAGATGATAGAAGACGAAGGTTTAAAAAAATTTACAGAGCTGATGTTATTACTTGGAGCTAAGTACGGACCAAATGTGGATGTAGATAAACTTTTACCACACCCCACAACTATATCAAGGAATATCGACAAACTGTTCAACACCAGTTACGAATCCATAAAATTTGAACTCAATGAACTCAGTGGGTATGGTCTAACTTCGGATTTGTGGAGCGACAGTTATCTTAAAATGTCGTACTTATCCTTAACTATTCATTTTATTAAAAATGGGAAATTAAACACTAAGAGCCACTTTTTGGGTTAGAGATTAGCGATTAAATTAACTTTAATCTCCGTATTTACTTTTTGAGTTGTATTTTTTTAAGCTTTTTTTGCTAGTTTAAGCGGCCATTGATGGTGGTTTAAACCTTAACTTAAACTGTCAACATACATATGTTTAACATAAACAATTAATGCAAAAATATAAACAAAAAATTATTTTAAAAATAAAATATGTATATACTTTTATATAATTTTTCCTTTCTATATTTTTTCATTAATATATTTTTTCTTTAAACGTAAAACTTTCCACCTTGTAAACAATATTAAATTCGCATATTTTCTTCTTCTTCTTTGAAAACACCCATCTTGCTTTGATAAAAAGTTTACATTTGCAAAAAAAATATTGCCATTTATTTGTGCTCAGTATGGTAGCACTACATGGTTTAAGCCACAACCCAAAAATATCAAATTCAATTTATGCTAGATTAACTTAATTCGCAGTAAACATCTGCATGAATGCAAAAAAATCAGCTATGAGACACTCACAAAAAATAACGGCACATATTCATTTAATTTATTTGCAATGAGAAGCAATGAGTGAATGAAAAAGATACTTGAGTTGTTTAAAGTATGAAAGCATCGAACCCGATCAACTTGTAGCGTTCACACAACCCACGACTCACACTCGACACAACTCGGTAAGCATTGAATATGGTTGCATCGGTATGAATATGTGTTGTATGTTGGTACAAATGAGAAAAGTACGTGTACGACTTTGTTATATACAATGAGTTTGTAAGGCGCATTCGAATTATACATATTATTCGCGTTACCCGAGTTAATTGAAGAAAGATCATAAAAGAAAAACACAATTTTTACTTATTCAAAATTTATTTTTAATTATTTCTTAGTAATGAAAACAAAAAAGTATTTATATAACAAAAATAAATATTAAATTCATAAATATGTAAATAAAATTAAGTTTTTAAAAATCTAAACAATCTACATGTTAGAATGTAAAAACATAATCTTTCCTACCGAAACAGGGTTGGACCCAATAAGACAACGTTTTTCAGAAAGAAGGTGTCTAGCACATGAGAATGTTCTTTCTGATGAGGCACTACTTGCAGAAGTTGCCAATATTTTGCAGCTTAACTTATAGAGTAGTGGATATTTTAATTTATTGAACTCCCACCACTGAAGAACATCAAAATTGTTGTGCATAACTTCATTTACATTTTCGTACAACATGATTTCGTTTTGTACTCTGTCAGTGGTATTTGATGAATTCAAAGGCTGAAGAAACCCTGAAAAAAGAAGCTCCTTTTCATTTGTTAAGGATTCTGACTGGGAACTTTCATCTTGATTTGAGTTGGTTTCACTTATAAAACTTTCCATAATTTTTTGACAATGTTCCTTTATATCGCATCTTTCAACATTCGTAAACTGCGAAAGTTTGTTAGTTGGTGGAAACAAGAACAGTGCGATTTTGTGAAAAATTGTGATGTTATTCATGACCACATCGTTTAACAAGTTCCCAAGTGTTTGTTTCAATGTTCTTATGCACTCTAAATCATCACAGTTTATTTCGCATATTCGTTTTAAAAAGTAAATGTGAACTATTGTCAAATGTAAAGTTGGATATATCTCGGCTTCGAGTTCTTTCGACGTTGATTCAAAATGTTTTAAAACTTTTATAGTCGCAGTCATAGTATTTAGGTTTATACCACTAATTCTATACAATTGCTCCTTTTCTTGCAAGATGTTGCCAACTTCAATCCAGTTGTTTTGTATTGATTTTAACAAATAGTACATAGTATTCCATCTAGTTTTGGAAAAACTTTTGAGAGTTGTTGTTAATTGCGCATTGCCGCCGGATATTTTAAAATACTTCACAAGCTTTGAGGACTTAACGCATAGTTCTTTAATTTCAACGTTTTCATTAATGGATTTCTCGACTATGTTGTGTAATAAATGATTAATGCAAAATATATGATCACTTGTTCTAAATGCAGCTTTCATATTGGAACCTCTGTCTGTAACGATTATTGCCCTATTAAGACTACAATTGAATTCACTTAACGTCGCAGTCACTTTACGAAGAATCCTTTCGTCTATTTTAAATTAACGAAAAGTTGAAAAAAAGGATTTTGTTTAACAGCTTTACTATTTGTTACGACTATGCAAATACTTACTTGTGCATGATTCCATATCCATTGATTTAAAAGCGAGCAGTTTAGAGCCACTTTTTGGGTTTGAGATTAAAGTTAATTTTATTCTATAATTAGATAATCTGCGAATTAAGTTAATCTAGCATAAATTGAATTTGATATTTTTGGGTTGTGGCTTAAACCATGTAGTGCTACCATACTGAGCACAAATAAATGGCAATATTTTTTTTGCAAATGTAAACTTTTTATCAAAGCAAGATGGGTGTTTTCAAAGAAGAAGAAGAAAATATGCGAATTTAATATTGTTTACAAGGTGGAAAGTTTTACGTTTAAAGAAAAAATATATTAATGAAAAAATATAGAAAGGAAAAATTATATAAAAGTATATACATATTTTATTTTTAAAATAATTTTTTGTTTATATTTTTGCATTAATTGTTTATGTTAAACATATCGTCACCTAAAAGACGAAATAACCTATCTGCAGTTTTCAAAAGTTTACAGGAGAGGGAAAAAACTTTATAAAATTGGAACTATTAACGATATTGAAACGAAAATTACACATTTTGATTAAAATGAAACCAGTAATATATATCGGGTGAGAAAATTTTGTTTTTCTAATCACAGCTTATGTTATGACACTTAGGTTTTTTGGAATTGTAAAAATCTGAAACCAAATAACCTATCTGCAGTACTAAAGGCTAGATTACACTATCACACAAACCTTACGTATTCCATAACACTTTGTGAGATAGAAATCTAAAGAGTTTTGTTGCGACTGTCAAAAAATCTAATTTAACATGACAGTTTGTAATCACACCATCGCACAAAGTATAAACACTCACACATAAAATAAAATGCAACCCTGATCCAATGAAAAGTATTATTGTTTTGAAATTTTTCAAAAAACGATGAAGTCGTAAGGGATGTCCAAATTTTTTCTTTAATACTTGACATTTTCATCACACATGCATTCATACTATCAGACTTTTACATAATACTTGAGTTTTTGACATGTATTAATACAAAGTATAATAGTGTAAACTAGCCTTAATTAGTATGAATAAATAAAAATTTCTTTACACATGAATATTATATACATTAAATAATTAAAGTATTAGTTTCTTTTACTGGTTAAAGCAAAAACAAGTACTTAATGTTTGTTTAAATTACACTATGCAACAAAATAAAACTTTTATCGTGATTTTTGATGATTTATTTTTCTCTTTTTTTGTCCTCTAGGTAGAAAAACTTTGTCATTTGTAATATTATATGTTCAAAATTTTGCACACATATGCGTTATGATATAAGGAATAAAAATCCATAAAAAAAATCAATTTTGAAATTTTTGCAGATAGGTTATTAGGTCTTTTAGATGACGATATGTATGTTGACAGTTTAAGTTAAGGTTTAAACCACCATCAATGGCCGCTTAAACTAGCAAAAAAAGCTTAAAAAAATACAACTCAAAAAGTAAATACGGAGATTAAAGTTAATTTAATCGCTAATCTCTAACCCAAAAAGTGGCTCTTATTGTTCAACCTATTTGTAGTTAATTACTAGTAAAGTCAGTTTATAATAAATTATTTAAATTTGAAATAATTTTTGTCAAAAAAATTTGCCTTCCTATGAACAAACATGCATATTTTTATATAGAAATTAATATTTAAGAACATTTTGCATCAAATTGCTTTAAATGATAATGTATAATAGTGCTGAAATAAATACGTTACATAATTTCATAAACAGATTTGAATCGTTTTAATTTTTAATTATTTTATAAATTTGTATACAAGGTATATTTACACAAGGTAGACTCATTTGGGAGTGTAGACATGCTGCTCTATAAAAATAACCGAGTGGAACGGAATTGTCAAAATTTTCTTCATATAAATTTAACGCACACATGTACAAATTTTGGCTCATATACACGGAATTTGACATTGGTGTTCCAACTTAGGTACACAGCTGACAAACATATGGGCCAACGAGTTTACCTTGTGTAAATATACCTTGTTTGTATATATTTTTTTCATTTGACTTCATGGCATGCTTGTTTTACTTACATATTTTGCTTTTATTTGTGTTTTACGTGTGCCTCTATGCAATATGTTTGGTTGATATCTGCATGTGAATTAAACCAATTTGTAGTCATTTGAAAAATAGTTAACTTATAGTTAGTGTTTTCTGCAACTGACTATTTAATTTACTACAGGGAACCTAACCTAACCTACACATCGCCAAAAACATATGTTTACACACATCGCCAAAATTTCGCAAAAAAAAATTTTTTTATTTGCTGCAAAAGCTCTTGTAGGCATTTAAAATATTAAACATGTGTAAAATATTAAAAAAAAGTAGCCAAAATGCTCTTTTAACTAAACTAGGCAAAGAAAAAATGCAGTAAATGGTAAAATAGGGAAAAATATGCACTAACAAATCGATGAAAAAATTCATAAAAAGCTGTGTAACGGATATATGGGTTCCCTGCGAATAAATATTAATGAATTAAATAAATATAGAAATGAATTTATATGTTACAAGTTTCTTTGCAATATTCATTAAATATTAAATAAAAATGTAATGTTAATAAATGTTTAGCCGCCCATACACCTTCAATATATGTAGTTTCAATTTAAATATTGTTCAACTTTCATTCAATTAAAAGGTAAACATAACCTATAGGAATAACATAAACTGCATTGTACATACAATGTTGCCAGCACATTTCACTTTCTTTTCGTTGTGAAATATAAATCAAAAGTCTTTTGACTGTTGCCAATGTATTGTGCCATCTTCGAATATCACATACACATTGGCGATATAATTGTACAATACGTAAAATTGAACAATTTTATTGCAAGTGTATGAGCCTCTTTAAACGTTAAAAATGGATTTTAAATTTTTTTCAAAATTTATCTTTTTGGAAACAGAAATGCATCTTCCTCGATATTTCATTGGCAACACTGACCAGCGCCCACCGGTTCAATGAGGCATTCAATATAGGAATGGGGACAAAGGGAGTCCTAACGAGGTTTCTGATAGTGGAATGTTTGAAAATTTGGCCTTATTCTGGCAGTCGTGATCGAGTATTTTCTAGATTCGAAAGCAATTTTATTTCAGTCGATACTAAACGAATCGAAATTATTTTTTTTTAATATTGTGAAACCCAAATTAATTCTTTGCAACACCGAAAAAATAATTCCGATTCGTTCAGTATTGACTGAAATAATTAGATATTAAATTGCGTTCGAATCGAGAAAGTACTCGACCACGACTGCCAGAATCTGGCCCCAGAGGCCAGACACGCTATACAGAAATGGTGCGTTAAAGGAGCATATAGACGACATGTTTTTGTCATCTGACATGTCAAATTTTCAAGTCACATGTAATTGTGCATGTCTGTCAAAATCGCTGTTTTACATAAGGTTTATAATATTCGGTCACAAACGTACATGTAATTTGCTTCTGACATTGTCTCTGTTTTTTCGCATTGTTATTGCAGAAACCAAAGTAGTGGTCGGTTTTCAAACAGTTTGCTGCCGCCATGAAATTTTTTAGTTGCGCCGTAAAATAGTTTAGCCATCTTAACCTTTTTTTCTTTTAATTCAAAGATACCAATTTAGGATTTTATAATAAAACGATTTTTATATATATATTCACATAAATTCTATTCAATGGCAAGATGATTAAACATATCTCGGTATTGTAAAAAATAAACTTCAGCCGGCTAATGATTCCGTCAATAGTGGACGCCGCTGCCGTTTTTTTCCCGGCATAGATTTCTGATGTCAGATGGTTTGTCAGAAGAAAATAGAACACGCTCTAATTGAAATTTTGTCAGATGACTTTGCGTCTGACTTTTACAGAAGCAAAGTTAAAAAGGTAACACACGACATGTATGTATTTTGCAGTGGGAAATTTGACATGTCAGATGACAAATACATGTCGTGTACGGTCGCCTTAAGGGGGACCTCTATAGGACAACATTAGTGGTACATTTGGAATAATTTTGGAAATTAAAAAAATTTAATTTTTAAATGAAATGGTGATAGTTACTAATATTACACCATATAAGAATGGGGGAGGGAGGTACTTCTTTCGTTCTCCCCATACTTGAAAAAAAATTTCCCCAAAAATACCCCGACAAAAGAAAAAATCCAGAAATAAGCACCTGTAAAAAAGTTAAGGATAAAGTTATTTTTATTGAGCCTTTCTAACGTTATTAAAAGTACAAAGTAAATAAACAAAAACTTAAGACTATAGGTATTCACGTCACAAGTAGCACCTTTGCAAAAAAGCAAAGTGCAAACACATAACAACAACCACAAAGAAAATTATTTACGCACAACTAATTGTCTGTGTGGCTGTTGTTATATTTTTGCGCTTTTGCTTTTTCGCAAGGGTGCAACTTGTGACGTGAATACCCTTAATGTAACATCTTAAAAAAAGAGCGCTTATAGCAACAAACTTACAATAAAAAGTAATTTACATATGTATGTATATAAAACAAAAAAATTTTGTTTTTTCCGCCCTTTTTAGGAATTATTTAAATATTTTTTTGATTTTACTTGTACTATATTCTATAGGAGATAATTTTTATCGTAAGGAAAAAGGTAGTTGTATTTTAAATTTTATAATGAACTAGCTTAACCCGGTGCGCTTCGCTACACTGCTTTAACCACTTTATCGGTTGAGAGATATTTAATATATGCATCCTATGGAAGGTAGTTCCCCCCTGCGCCTACCCGCTTTATTTTTATTTTCAAAGTAAAGTATACCATATGAGCGACTTCTACAAAGTTTGAACTTTCTCACTATTACAGTTTTTAAGATATCCGATATTAAACATTAGCGTCCTATGGTGGGTAACACTTCC
Organism: Pollenia labialis; assembly: GCA_949318255.1. Taxonomy (NCBI): domain Eukaryota; kingdom Metazoa; phylum Arthropoda; class Insecta; order Diptera; family Polleniidae; genus Pollenia; species Pollenia labialis. The sequence goes on from OX439141.1 coordinate 49,291,165, forward strand.
CCCGCTGCTATTTTATTTCAATTTTGGGGCTCAGAAAATCCTACTACCAAAAGTTCAACAAATTGCTTGCAGCGGCTCTTATTTATATTTCTATCTATGAGGGGTACTGCTCCTCCTCTGGCTACCCCGCCCATTTCTATATTGAAATTTATAGTTTACCATAATAGTAGCTTTAACTACGTTTGAAGACTCTCCCTTTAATAGTTCTTCAGTTGAGCGATATTTAATGTATGCATCCTATGGGAGGTATTTCCCCCCCTGCGCCTATCCGCTTTATTTTTATTTTCAAAAGTGTAGTATACCATAAGAGTGACTTCTAGAAAGTTTGAACATTCTCACTATTACAGTTCTTAAGATATGCGATGGTAAACATTGGCGTCCTATGGGGAAAACCACTTCCCCGGCTGCTACTTTATTTCAATTTCGGGGCTCAGAAGATCCTACTACCAAAAGTTCAACAAAATGCGTGCAGTGGCTCTTATTTATATTTCTATCTATGAGGGGTACTGCTCCTCCCCTGTTTACCCCGCCCATTTTTATACTGAAATTTATAGTTTGCCATAGTAGTAGCTTTAACCACGTTTGAAGACTCCCCCTTTAATAGTTCTTCAGTTAAGCGATATTTAATATATGCATCCTATGGGAGGTTTCCCCCCCCCCCCTCCCCTACCCGCTTTATTTTTATTTTCAAAAGTGTAGTATACCATAAGAGTGACTTCCACAAAGTTTGAACATTCTCACTATAACAGTTCATAAGATATGCGATATTAAGCATTGGCGTCCTATGGGGGGAACCACTTCCCCCGCTGCTATTTTATTTCAATTTCGGGGCTCAGAAGATCCTACTACAAAAAGTTCAGCAAAATGCCGCCAGCGGCTCTTAAGATATGCGATAATAAATATTGGCATCCTATGGGGGGTACCAATTCCCCTGCCCCTATCGAAAAAATAAGTAGCCTATTTTATTTTTAGGGCTCACGTGATGTTACTGTAAAAATTTCAAGAAAATCGGTTCAGTAGTTTCGGAGTCTATAAGCCAACAAACAAACACACAAACACACAAACATACAAACATTTTTCATTTTTATATATATAGAAGATAGAAGATTTGCATGGGACCATAAAATCACTAAATTTTTAAGAAACTTCATTACACAGAATTTATTTTTTTTCCACTTTAGTTAAAACCGCGGTTATCCATTTGAGCATTACTTTATAAAATTTCCCTAAAAATAACGGTTTGAAGACTTTTGCGTTTAGTGCTAAGTTGCTTGCATTCCATATTTTAAGAATTAAGGTTTGTTTGGCCGACCGTAAATAGAATGAAATGCAATGTAACGTACCGTATCGTACATCTCACAATTTTGAGGCTTTCGAATTAATAATAACTTTGCACAAATCAATTTCAAAAATGTTTAAAGTGTGTGCTCGCATTTCTTAGCCAAGTATTAATTGGCACATTTGTGGTCTGGCCATTATTTATTACTGGGCTAGTTCTAAACCGATTTTTGGTTTTTATGTCTTTTCGAAAACATAATTGTATCTACATTTTGACTAATTTATCATCTAGTATAAGAACTTTTACGATTATTAAAAGTATAACAAAAACTAAAAAATGTTTTTTCGCCTTGTGTTCACTATTAAACTTTAAAATTTCTTTTTCTTTACCCAATCGTCACCAAACTTCATATTCACCCCTATTATGAAAGTAATGGTATTTTGTGAGTCTTTATTGGCAATAATCGATTACTATTGACAGTCAATTGCTATTTTCTAAGGCGCTTTTAAGTCGATGTCGAGTAGTATTGTCCCTGTCTTAGTCGACAGTAAATTTTGCGACGACTCAAATGAAAGTTAAAGCAATTTTAAATGAAATGTTAGCATATTTATTAAAATAAAAAATGCAAATGTAAAAGCAGTTATGGGCACAAATTTTATTAGTAAATTTAACGCGGAAATTCGAAAAAGTTTGCTAAAATAGCGAAAATGTTTCATTTAAGACGAACGCCTGAAGGAGCCAAAATTGCGAAAATTCCGAAAAGGTTGCAAAAATAGGGAAAATTCGCAAACGTTTTTAATATATCAAAAAAGGCATAAAATTGATTAAAAGTCCAAACAACTATAAGAAAGGGCAAAACTTTGGTAAAAATTGCAAAATTAGCGGAAATTTACCAAAAATTGCTAACAACGACATGATATCAAAGTCTAATATTTAATATTTATTCTTATTTGACCTTTGTTTTATAATTACTTTTAATTATTTAAGCTTGAGGTCTTTTTATTTATAAAAAATTATATTTATTTGCATCAATATTTCGCTAACCTTTGGTTAGCACGTCAGGAAATTAAATTTACAAAATTTAAATAATAACAAAAAACCGTTAAAAATGTAAAGAATCAGAAAACTTATAGTAAAAAAATCGCTCGCGAACATGGCTAAAATTCGCGAAAATTGCAAACTTACAACCAAACCCTTAAATTGATTTGAAATCGCCATCAAATTGATTAAAAGTCCATTTTACTATAAGGAATGGTGAAAATTGCTTAATCAACGGAAATTCGCAGAAATTTCCAAACAGCGGCATGATAGAAAAGACTTAATTAACTTTAAAGGTATAAAGAATCAGAAAACTTACTGTAAAAATATCTCTTATCGAAAACATGGCTGAAATTTGCGAAACAAATTCAAAATTGGAAACAAACTCTACACTTTATTTTAAAAAGCTAAATCGGTTACAAAAATATCTCGGAAAATAGAATAAATAGCGTTAAAAAGTGAGTGAAGAACAAAAAATAAAAAAATAATTGGTGATGGGATTTTTTTTTGTCAAATTTTCGACAACTAGTCGACGTCGACACAACACTCTTATAAAATACCAAATTAACGTCGAAGTGATGTAGTCGTCGACTTGATGTGACAACAATTTAAAATTAATGTTGACGTCGACGACGACTTACATAATAGGGGTGATTATTTTTATATACAAAGGAACCAAATAAGCCCATTCATTGACTTAAGAGTTCATTAAAAATTTACCTCTAATATACATGAACTTGTCTAGGAAAATAAAAACTTTGGACTAATTAATAAAAATCGAATTATTGACAGATAAGATTCAAAATTTTCAGATATTTTTTTATATAAAAAAGAAATTTTTTCCCGTTGCTCAATGATATTAAGTGATGTTGTAAAAATCGTCACCCTAATGTATATGTGTGCATGGAACTTAATTGTTTTATATAGAAAAATTAAACTCATATTTTTTATTTCCTCAAAAAATCCTTATTTTCCTTAATGTAAACGCAAATAAAATTTGTTGTCCCTTTTAGCAACAATAAAATGGGGAGAAAAAAGTACCCAAAAGGGCAAATGTGGGAAATTAAATTTATTTCTTTACCATTTTGGTACTTTTTCGTTCTACGACAGCTGTGCCCAAGCCCTATGCACTTAGCTATAGGCTATTTTTAAACACACATAGAGCACTCAGCACTACCCAGCAAAAAAAGCGTTGAAAAAGATGTTCACCCTTATCGTGGTTGGCGTATTTAACATACGCCTACGACTGTTTGGTAATAGAATAAAGCAAATAAGTTCACCTTCTCTTTAATCTATTACGAAACAGTCGCAGGCGTATTTTAAATACGCCAACCACGATAAGGGTGGTTATTAAATCACCACAACTCGCAAACCCGAAGTACTTCAAATTCGGGTGAAGAAGCTATGAATTTAACATTAGCATGTCATTGGAAAAATGTTGTTCATTTTCTACTACTTTTAAATGCATATATTCCACATTTCTAGTACATTTAGAGTTCTGATATTTGAATGTTAATTATAAGTAGTAGACAAAATGTATACTAAAATAACTTTTAAGATGCTAAACAAAAGTAGTTCTGCAATAGTAATGAAATTGTGAATTAAAGAAGTGATATTAATGCAGTGATTTTAAAATGCATCTATATCGCTTTTAATAATTAAAAACCCCTTTAATTAATTTAAAAGCATCACTCTTAACTAAAAATGAAAAAAAGATATGGTTTCGGTAATTTTTTTTATTATTAATTAATTTAATTTTTTTTTTTTGTATTTTTTAATCTAATTTTTATTAAATATAAAATTTATTTGCATGGCAAAAAAAAAATTAAAGTATTACAGGTACAATTCAATTTGCAGAACAAACAAATATTTTTTAGAAATTCAATCCCAAGGTACATTAAATATACCTTGTTCAATCTTTTTTAAAAATTTCCGGGCCAACTACATTCTATACAATTATTTAAGAACAAACGTGCTATTCAAAATGTTATCTCTTATTTGTACTTCAAAACTACTTCTTTAAAGCTAAAAAGTAGCATTAGCTACTTTGGATGTAATTAAGATGCCGTTTATGAAGTATCACTTCCATTTTTTTTTGCTGGGTAGCAATACGAAATACACAAACAATTTTGTCTTATTAGTTTTTTTGTCGTTCTTAACTGAATACACGCAAGTGCAAAGCAACAAAACTTTCGTATGCTTTGCTAGTAAACATTGACGAAAGCGATCATCATTGTAGATTTTGTTTAACGTATGATACCGTTTAACAAAGTGTGTATTGAAAAACACTTGGAAAAAATTGGTGTTAGTTTTAAATTTCAAACTTATATTTTTATTCACAGAAAAATATTTGTATGGTCACTTAGACCATATTTACACTATGCAATTAACGCCGCAACTTTCGCATGCAACTTTTTGTTTGTTAGCAAGAGGTGTAGGAAAGAAAACGGGATTGAAATAGTTGAAAAATTGCTTGAAATAAATTTAAATATAAATGTGAAAAGAGTTTCGTAGCAACTGCTTTAAAATGCGGTATTACAATATACTCTTACACAATTGAAAACGTTTTTATGATTTTTTTTTTGTATTTTTTACAAAATGGATTTGCAAAATAGTGGGAAAATTATTATTTTTTAACTTATAATATTAAGGCTAAAGCACAATGTTTAATATGCCTTCAAATAATTCAAACTAACACAAAGTATAATATTGAAAGGCATTTTTATTTTACTTATTTATTTATTTATTTATTTATTTAAGAGTTCATTTTGTAATAAGAAGCCCAAAGGCCAAAAATATATTACATAGCAATAATGTCTGAGTAGTATCAAAAATATATACATAATATTCAAAACTTATCAACTAAATACCCTAGCATTTTATTCCCAACCATAGAAAAGAGTAAGTAAAAAACAGTACAAAATAGTAATCTTAGCCAGTAAAAAAGGCAGCAACCGTAACACAATACAGCACAGAATCCAATTAGATATACATACATGTATGCATACATATTACATACATATTTACATATCCATGTTTTATATGTAAATAATTATCAAACACGTAAATTACTCGTTTCACACATAGGAGCCAGAGACATACATAACTTGCAAAAGGGAACTCCAGTCTACGAAAAATAATTCATTAATTTCAACCGAAAAGCATTATTAGAGTGAGAAAATAATTTCAGTTCATACGGCAAACAGTTCCACCAACGAGCAATTCTTATAACAAACGATCTTTCAAAGACTGAACATGCAATCCTCGGTATAACTATCTGTTTTCTCCTTATTGAATGAGAAAAACAAATTCATTAATTAAACTACACCTGACTTAATGAGCTTATAGAAAAACAAAAGATTGCGAAACTTCACAAAGCTACTAAAATAACAACCCAAAAACCTTTTCACATATCCAGACATGCATATGTTCATATCTACGAGCATTATAAATATATCTATCAATAGAGTTAACAACACGTTCTATCCTCCTGAGGTTCATACCAATAATACCCGATACTACTTCCAATCCATAAGGCACCTGAGGCATCAACAGCGCATATGCAACTCTACATTTTATCCTGAATGGTAAATAAATATTAGTCGAGTATATCCTACGTAATATATACGAAACCTTACGATGAACATGGTCAATATGTCCCTCAAAACTAAGTCGATCATCCACAATTACACCCAAGCACCTATGCTGATTGACATACTCAATTCTGTAACCACCAATGTGTATATCCAAATCAGAAAACGAACGTACAGTGGATCCAAGCCTAATAGCTTTAGTTTTTGAAGTATTAATTGTCAAAGAATTATCAGACAACCAGCACAAAATACGGTCCAGATAATAGTTTATATTGACTTCTAAGACATCAGCCAGCTCACGAGAATTACTAAACAATAAAAAAATATCATCAGCAAATAAAAAGGTGTACACATACTGGTATCCAGAACTTCAGGTAGATCATTAACATAAAGATTAAAAAGTAAAGGTCCTAAGACCGAGCCCTGAGGAACACCAGATAAAATAGGTAAACTACCAGAACAAACCCCATGTATATCAACAAATTGAGTTCTGCCAGTTAGATATGACAATATAAGCTTACATGCAGACTTAGAAAAATTATATCTTTGATAAAGCTTAGTTATCATCGTCGAGTAACACACCGAATTAAAAGCTTTCGCCAGATCAAGGGAAATAAGAATCGCCAATTCTTTTCTATTTTCGCAAGATCTAATAGAATCAGTTAAATTAAGCAGCAGTGAAGTAGTATTAAACCCTTTACGAAACGCATACTGAGATTGAGATAAACGCACACCAACACTAGAAATCATCTGATCCTTAAGAAGAATCTTCACAACTTTAGACAAGCACGGAAGAATAGAAATGGGTCTTAGATCATCAACATTCGAAACAACTGTAGATTTAGGAATTGGAACCACTCGAGCTACCTTCCACAAAACAGGAAATTCAGACAATGTCAAAATGGAATTCACCAAATTCAAAACAATATCAGAGATATATGGAAATACAATTTTTAAAAACTGAATAGTCATCAGATTTCGACTTCACTTTATTCAAAGCAGCTAAAATATCTTGATAGTCAACACAGTGAAAAGAAAAAGAGCCATTTAATTTAGGAATACTATCAACATCAATATGTTCAGTACGACTTGGACCAAAACCACTCACAAAACCAATACAAAATACGAACACAACCAGCGCCTCTAAGGGTACGCCCTGAAGTATCCAAATCCCCAAACAATCTTGCATAATACTTTCTCTTCTCCCTACGAATAGTAGATTTCGCCCGATTCCTATACCTACAATAAATCTTCCATTTATAAGGTGTGGGATCCAACCGATATGATGAAAATGCCAAGTCCCTCAAAGACCTTGCTAACTCAATCTCCCTAAATCTCATCCAGCTATTATCCACCACCCTACCCTCTTTATCCTCTTGACCGGTACAAACGAATAAAGACCATCCATTAGGGAACAGAAAATAGAGCACTTTGAATTGACATCTGTAGAATAAAAAATTTGTGAAGCATCAAAATCATACAGAAAATCAAAAAAGCCATCCCAATTTATACCTGCCAAATTACGATAAACAATATCAGCTTCCACAGATTCAACATTCAACATAAAAGACGCATATATTAGGGCATGATGTCATATAGAAGGACACTGAATCTGTCCGGAACAACTAACTGCAGAGCTATCACTCACCATTTCATGCCAATAAAATAGCAGTTGGATCAAAAGAATAATTAGTTGCGGACTTTAAAAATTCTTTTTTGGTTCAGGGTGCGCTCCAAATCATGGAGGACAATGAAAGTTATTAATGATTTTTGAAAACCTTTTACCTTTTGGTACTTTTTTTAAAATTCGTTAATATTGGACTTAAAAACATAAAATTAAAAATGCAATTTCCTAAGTGAATGCGAAGCTGTAAGAGTAGCTTTTTAGTACTTTCTTATTTTTCAACAGGTCCTTTTTAAATTATTTGACCTATAAACATAAAATTAAACATGCAAGGATGTCAGTGAATTATAATCTGTAAGAGGGGATTTTTTGTACTTTTTTGTTCTTAAACTGTTACTTTTTGAATTTTCGTTAGTATTAGACCAATAAACATAAAATTAAACATGCAAGAATGTCAGTGAATTACAATCTGTAAGAGGGGATATTATGGTATGTTTTTGTTCTTAAACTGTTACTTTTTGAATTCCCGTTAACCCCTAAAATTAACCATGCAAGGTACTGAGTGAATGAGAATCTGTAAGAGGGATCTTTTTGGTACTTTTTCGTTCTTTAAATGGTACTTTTATTTATTTTCATTCATATTAAACGTAGAAGCATACAGTGCTCTAAGTGAATGAGAATCTGTAAGAGAGGGTTTTTTGTTCTAGAATGTTCCTAGAAACATTAAATTATTCATGCGAGGTCCTAAGTGAATGAGAACCTGTCAAAGGGATCTTTACTAACATTTTTTTTTAAATAAAAAACCACTTTTAAGAAATTATTATTTAAATTTCAAGAAATAAAAATTTTAAATAAAAAACAAATATTCTCGATGCAATTCAACCCTGATTTTTTTTTGTTTAAAACTATTAACAATTTTGTTAAATGAAGTAATACAGAGCTTTTGTAACTATCTAAGGTACTAATAAAATACTATCTATACAGAATAAAGAGGAAAATATATCAAAAATCAATTTAAAATCGTTTTGTTTTCAAAATCGGTTTCCATCACATACCTGATTGTTCAGCATTAAAAATTTTTAGAAAATATTCTTTTTACGGATTAGAGTAAATTTGAAATATACTTTATGTCAAAAAACCTCCGAAGGTATGTCGAATTGGGAAGTGCCTTCGACATATACGGCTATTTACGTGGTACTCCAACATGTTAGCTATTTTTGTAAAGGGATGGTGTAATAGTGCAAGCTAGGCACTTACCGATTTTTCAGAAGTTTCTAATATATTTTCAAATATTTTTTCTATCCTGTAAGTCGGATTTGCTTTCACTTGGCTCACTTTACCCCTTACTTCCTTATCTGTAAGACACTTTTATCTTTTTTTACGCGCAAATCCTTCATTAATTATGGTTTTGTTCTATATTTTTTTTAATAGTGTAATGGTTCCTTCCAACAATTTCACCTATTTCGCGCAGAGATTTTCCTTTTTGGTGCAAATCTATAATGATTTCACGAGCATCGATTGAAGTTTGTTTTCCCGATTTTGACAATTTTTTGCTAAAAGTACTTTTCCGTTAAAATCAGAAACAAAAATTTATATAAAAGTGATCACCATTTTTACATTTACAGCATTTCTAATTCAATGTTTATACCACTCTTAACTTTAATTTAATACATAGAAACTGGGAATTATTTCCTTCCGAAGGTTACTTTATATTATATTCAACATTTTTATTTTTCGAATTTATTCTATGAGCTAAATTTCAGTTATGTATTTTATAAAGCTTTTTTGTAATAGTCATATTCCTTCAATTTTTCAGAAATGACTTTATACACTATCAGACTATTATATTGTATTTTCTGGTTACATTTTACCTTAGCTTTCCGTTGGAAAGCAATGAGGTATATTGTATGTACAGAAAAATTTACAATTATTAGACACCAGCAGAATGTAATGCATTTTCTGGCCCGCTACGGCCTTCGTCAGCATTCTTTGTGTCACACTGGATAGTGATACTTTATAAATTTAATGTATTTAACTCAACAAATTTAACAAATAGAAACTGGGAATTATTTCCTTCCGAAGGTTACTTTATATTATATTCAACATTTTTATTTTTCGTATTTATTCTATGAGCTAAATTTCAGTTATGTATTTTATAAAGCTTTTTTGTAATAGTCATATTCCTTCAATTTTTCAGAAATGACTTTATACACATACAATATACCTCATTGCTTTCCAACGGAAAGCTAAGGAAAAATGTAACCAGAAAATACAATATAATAGTCTGATAGTGTATAAAGTCATTTCTGAAAAATTGAAGGAATATGACTATTACAAGAAAGCTTTATAAAATACATAACTGAAATTTAGCTCATAGAATAAATTCGAAAAATAAAAATGTTGAATTTAATTTAATACGTTAAACTAGTATTTTTCATTAACAAAATTGTCGATTATTTTTCAAATTGATTTTTTTAAATTTTATTGTTTTAATTAATTTAGTTCAACTTCTATTAGAAAGTAAATATGCAATGACATTTAACATAATTAATTATTTATATATGTATGTGCTGTTTACTTTAATTTGACGCTCACAGTATGTAGTTTTAAACCTTTAAATATGATTTTCAACCATAAAAGTTCTTGAGTAGCTTCCACTTACAAAATTTGGCTTTTGTTAAAGACTATGTGCCCATTTAGACAGGGAAATATTTTGTTTGGTAGCAAATTACGGGTGGGGAAGAGAGAATGGTTTTTGTGTTCGGTACTCGGCGACACGCTTTGTTCTCATTTTCTTTGTTGACATTTACTTTGCTTTTTGAGAAAAAAAACAACAATATTAATAGAATGTTTCCGGCAACATGTTCGTCTGTGTGACCGCGAATGAAAAAACAAAAGAGAATTCCAGATGTTTTCCTTTCAAATGTTCGCTCGCCTAAACTCCAACTAAGTTAAAAAAATAAAAATTCTGTAAAAGCCTCCATTTTATTTGTTTTTTAAAATGTCTCCCTAAGCCATTATTAATATCGTACAAAACTTCGTAAGTTAATCGCAACTTCTGTTTAATTTATCAATACTCCTGCACAACTCTGTATGGCTTGGCATTCCAATTTAAAAATTGTTTTTAATATATTTTCTCAGAATTTTGTATTTTTTTTAAGTTAGCGGTGTTTGCAAGTGACTACTCATATGTAATCTTAGATCCACCGAGTTAAAGCACTTATTTCTATCTTTTACATATTCAGCAAAATCTGCATCACATAGCTTAAGTTTTTAGTAACAGGAAAGAAAAAGCGTTTATGTAAAATGGGCTAAGTCATCGGAAAATTGCAAAACAATTAGGCAGTCAAAATAATGTCAGCAATTTTATAATAAAAGTCTGTTTTGTAGAAAAACTGTAAAAGGTAAACTCCCCTGAACAGAATATTATCAAAAACGTGAGGAAAATTCTTTTCCGAAAACGAAGAGTCGTACAGACAAAAAATACCTTGAGAGAAATAAAAATGTTTGTGCCAAAATATCCTTTTAATAAATCACGAATTAGAAGTTATGATTTCGAAAAAAGGATTTACAGGCCTGTCACAGAAATCAATTCCCATCGAAAGTGGAAGTGATTTCGTATCTTGCTTCACATAAAAGGAAATCAGTTTCGATCGGAATTGATTTCTGTGACAAAACTGATAGTCATTATTAAAAAGTTGTTGAAACATTATAAACCGTCTTAAAAAATAAAGAAAAGTTCATGCAATTTACACTGAAACAAAAAATAACAGAAACTATTTATTGTATCTTTTGTTTTGATTCTCTTAATAAAATGTCTTTCAACTTAAGTTTAATTAAATTGTTCTCTCAAGTATATGTGACCTCCGAGAAATGGGACCTAGTGTGTGAAAATTAAGTTTTGAGAAAAACGCATCTTATCTTATTCTACACCCTTTTAGGTACCAGAATCCACTCTTAAGTCCAAACCCGTTTTTGACACAGTAGGTCCCTTTTCTCGGAGAACGTCACATATAGAATAAAAAACAAGTTAGAGTGCTGTATTCGGCCGAATCTTTAATACCCTCCACCGACTGTTCGAATATTTCAGGAGGGATATCTATATGATGTCTATTTATTATTAATTTATCTTTATAAAAACAGACATCAGCATTAAAATTTGTTGGTTTGAGGTTTAGATCTACATATATTAAATTATTTAGCAATTTAAACTAGCTTGAGTAAAAGTTTCAATTCAAATCTTGTTATGATAGCAATATTTTTTACGTTTTTAGGCGTACTTTAGGAAAACAGTTTCCGGTAGTAGGGTTTATATGGGGCCTAAGGTAAATTATGGACCGATCTTCACGAAATTTCACAGTGTTATTTCTAGTCCTAAAAAACTATGACGTACCAAATTTTGTTGTTATAGCATTATTTTTATCGGTTTTAGTCGTACTAAACTGTTTTCCGGGAGTAGTGTTTATATGGGGCCTAGGGTAAATAGAGGTTGCTGAATTTCAATCCCAAACTGCTTAGGATAACTACAAGCAATTTGGCACCAAGTTTGTTCATTTCTTTTGAGTTGTTCGAAATGGAGCGTGGTTTCAACAGACGGACAGACAGACGGACATGGCTAAATCGACTTAGAATCACTCAAGGACCCAGAATATATACACTTTATGGGGTCTGAGATGAATAATAAAAATTTTCACACGGAATGACAAACTTAATATACCCTCTTCACAACTAATTGTGGTGGAGGGTAAAAAAAATGCAAAAATTGAACATTTAATCAAGTGAGCGGTAGTGAAATTAAAATATGTATGTAGGTATGTACTTACATTTTTCTCTGTGTTATCATGACGCATATATACTCTAGATAATGCAGAACGTAATGGTGCTGCTATATTCCGCCAAAGTTTGGACACATCCGTTATATCTATTGATTCATTTAATACTGGCTCCATGTAAGCCAGAAAACAGTTGCAAGCAGTTATTTTTAGTTCAGGGATATCACGACAAGCTTTATAAAAAACGCTCAAAAAGACATTTAAATAATTGTTAAAAAATTCGGGAATTATTTTATTAATAATATCGATCTGTCGTTCTAATTCCATATTGTTTTTATCGACATTTTTGTGAACAATCTCATCTTTCAAATGACTTTTAAGCATTTGCAGTGCCATTTCAAATTGGGTACTTAAAATTTTTAGCGTCTCAGACTTTGTATATTGCGGGCAATGAAGTGTCATTACCTCAGTTAAACCAGTTTTGGAATGAAACTTTTCAAATGGTATTTGGGATATTAGCACAACACATATATTAAGTCCAGTTAGCTCTTGCAATCTTAGTAAGGATGGCATAATATTTGCATCCATATCACGTAAACGATGTGCATTATCTAAAGCTAGAACATACCCCTTTTCCTCACGATTGTCATTAACGCCTCTTAACAGTTCAACAAATTCCTTAAGACTGTCGCATCGTATATTTGAAATCTTTTTGCAACCATAAATTAAGTCTAAGGTATTTTCTAATAGTATTTTTGTGGAATAACACTCAACACAATTAATATATACACCCTGAATTTGTTTTTCGATTTTAACCAGCCGCAAAAAATCTTTAACAATTGCTGTTTTTCCTGTTCCAGCATGGCCGTAAACAAAAATCGCAGATGGAAAACTTTCTTCACCATTTGAAATCAAGTCAAAAAGATTTTTGATAAATGGACTACGGCAAGGATATTTTTCTTCCAACATTTGTTTCATTGCACCAAAATGTAGTACATTCTGCATTGCACTTTATATAATTTTTTATTACCCTATACCGATAAAAGCTTTTGTGTTTTAGACAACAAAACTATATATAGTTTTATAATTCCCGGTATTTTCTTGTTTACAATCCGTGATCGATGTAAACACCAGCGTTGCCATGACAAAAAAATTAGTAGCCAAATGAAAAAATAAAGTAACCATAAGCGAAAAAAAGTAACCAAAATTATTTTGTATCAAAATTTTTAGTGGAAGTGGCACCTCCTATACAAGGTTACACTCATTTTGGTCTATTTTAAAAACTTTATGACCTAGGGCAAGTAAAACTTTTTAAGTCTTGCTATCAAAGTGTAAATTTGAACTACATACATAGATGCTTTTTTCCCGGTGGAAATATAATCATATTAAACCGGATGGGATCAGAAGGGCCTTTCACCTTATCGTTTATCTAGAAAAGCATCTAAAACAGCAGTTAATGGTCGTCTAAAATTCTAAGGATATACCTTATATGGTTAATTTGATAGTCTGTTAAAGCTTAACAGCCGTATTCATAAAAACTTATTAATGGTTAATTAACCATATTTAAGGAAAAATTTCTAAAGTTGTATTCATAAACGAAAAATAGTCTATTAAACCTTTAATAAACCATTCATAAAGTAAGAAAATTTATTGTTCGATTAACCCTTCTTTAAACAAAAATAAAATGACATTTTGATAAGCGTTTGCATTTTTTGATTTTATTTTTGTGAAATATGTTGAAAAATAATGAAAAAAACGTTTTATTTATTAATATGGACATGTTAAATACATTTTACTAATTATTTTTATTTTAGACAACCAATTTAAGGTTGTATGGTTAATTATTTAAAAAAATTTTATATGAATAAGACGAAGGCCCTGAGTTTTCATTTGCCTAATCGAAGTGTCTCCTCATTCAGGATATTTATTAATGGACAGGCAATAGTTTCCGTTGAATCTCTCAAATATCTTGGTGTTATTTTTGATTCAAAACTAAATTTTAATGAACACATAAACTTTGTTGCAAATAAAACTTGTCTTATTTTGAGAAGGCTTTATTCGTTAAGAGCTTATACACCTAGGCATGTGAGAAATCGTCTTGCCTTTTCACTTATCATGTCTCAAATTAACTATTGTCTTGAAGTATATTCTGCTACGTGGTCTTATGGTTTGAGGATTATTGAATCGACAATTAGAAAGATGGTTCGTTATGTATTTGATGTAAAGGTTTGGGAACATGGGCGTACTTCTATACTTACTTCGGTTTTTTTGAAATGTAGCTTTCGTAACTATCTTGATATACGTGTTTTACTTCATTTCTACAAGATCATAAAGAATGGTAGATCAGCATTACTTGTGAACGAATTTTCATTCACCAACTCGATGCGTAATATTCAAATTTATGTTCCCTTGGGACATCATACAGTATTTGATCGATCTTTTGTGAAACGGATTCATCATGCCTGGTGTCTACTTCCAAATGATCTTAAACGTTTTTCTTATTCGTATTTAACTTATAAGAAGAAGCTTCTTAACTACTATGATTGTGACCTTTAAAAGCCTTTAATAACTTTTGTTAACCTGTGGCTATGGGAATAACTTATTTATTTATTATTTTATATGCTCATAATTTTCGACAATACATATACATATATAGGCTGGGGAGCCAAATCAATTTTATCAATTTGTATATTAACATATTTTGTTTTTTTTTTACTTGAATTCATATTTTCTAATATATCTTTTCTTAAACATAGTAATTAATACATATTTATTGGCCATGAAGGCTTTCTTTGTATTGATATTTAAATAAATAAATATGTTCAGTGGCAAATGCAGTTATTTTCTTTAATAACTTATTAAATTATTGCAACAAGTTGTTTTTTTGTTTAAAACAACAAATTATTGTCCAAAAATATTAAAAACAAATGGAATAAACAAATAATAATAATAGTGATGTCAATAAAAAGTAAACAAACTTTTAATTCGAATACTTTCTTATCGTATATTTAAAAAAGGTTCAAACAAAAGTGTTTAAAATGTAGCGTTATTTTATAAGAATAATTTTTAAGTTCTACAATTAAAAAAAATTAAATATAGAATATC
Organism: Pollenia labialis; assembly: GCA_949318255.1. Classification (NCBI taxonomy): domain Eukaryota; kingdom Metazoa; phylum Arthropoda; class Insecta; order Diptera; family Polleniidae; genus Pollenia; species Pollenia labialis. The sequence continues at coordinate 49,306,576 of OX439141.1, forward strand.
ATGTGAACCGAATAGAAGTTCATGCATCACTATCAATAAAATGGCAGCAAAATATAAAGAAAGTTGCCATACATAAATATAAAATCGCTACAAAAAGTTAATAGTAATAAAACTGTTAATGTACGTTTATGAATACAATTTTTAATTGGAGGTTTATTAGACAAAAAGCGTTTGATACCCTACAAGAAGACTACCGGTCATTTTGCTAGTTATAGGACCGGTAGTGTTGACCAATATATTGGTTAAAGTTTCTATTAGTTTATTAAGAGCAAAATGAAAAAAACTAACCGAAACTCTTGTGTACATGTGATTTTGCCTCTCTTTCTAACTAATAAATTCCACTCGACTACGGAATATACTCTACAAAAACAATGACAGTCATTTGATGCATCATCTGATGGGCATTGCTGATGTGTTTATACATCAGAAGCTTCAATCATTTTATTAAGGGCAATATGAAAAAACTGATGTAAGCATTCATGTACGTGTGACATTTTTTCCCACTCATACTTGTAAACTTGAATATATATACGAGAATTTAATACAAAATTGCGAGTGTGTTAGTTTATAAGTTTTGTGTGTGTTAGTTTACATCAGCAATTTCTTGTAGGGTATATCTGTACTGCTTACTCTCCTGCTTTTTATTAGTCAATGATAACCAAAATAGTGCTTAATACTAACTAGTTAGTCATAACGTAAATATTGCTTAGCACTAACTAGTTATTTATAACGTAAAAATTGGTTAGTACTAACCTTTATATTTTCATTTTAAATTAAAATTTGTATTAAAAAAATATAATCGAAGTTCATTAATGCATTACAGTCAGGAAATTAGATTTCAGTAAAGTAAATACCACGTACAATTATTTCTGTGGCTGCTCTTTAACGTTCCACTTCTTGCATGGGTCTGGAAATGTAGGTAAACATACATACGTGTGCCCAATCAATTAATCGTAGATCTTAACAAGTGAGAGTGCTATATTCGGCTGTGCCGAATCTTATATACCCTTCACCATGGTGCAATAAGAACAAAAAATTATGTGAACACCATTCTTAAGATATAAATAATTATATTTTGTGCCACGCCCACTTATCCAAACCGTCCACATTATGTCGGATGTTGTGTTTTAACAACCAATTTTTTGGGAAATATGTTCTACTAAAAATTGGCGATGTTTTGATACATAAGTCGTTTCCATAGGTCATATGGCAGCCCTAAAATGTAGGATTGTATAAAAATTTTGATGTTTTTTAGCCCATTTTTGGAGTATTTTGCTAATAAATTGCCCATTATCTAACCGATTTGATTGTTTTATATACCGGCGTGTTAAGGAATAATTTATATACATTTATATACACTTGTATATATTTTAACAAACTTAATGATAAAAAATAAAAATGAGTAATTTTTGGGAATTCAGTATTTTGGTTATAACTCAGCCATTTTTTAACCGATTTGACAGAATTATATACCGACGTGTTTAAAAAGAAATTTACCATTTAGCTGAGTTATAAAGCTTGGACTCGGGGAGATCTATGGGATGTACCACGCCCACTTCTCCAATCCCGCCCACATTTTGTAGGATGGTGTGTATTGGCTACCTAAATGTGTGTACCTAATTTGGAAACTTTGGCTTTAGCCGTTCCCCAGATATGCAGCAAAAAGTAATAAAATTACAACAACCACAAGGGATTTTTGGAAAATATTAGAGGTAGTCGTGGTTTTTTGCTCATATCTCAGCCATTTGTGGATCGATCTTGCTGAATTTCAATAGCAACCGATGGTAGACTATATGTGACATAAATATAAAACAACCTAGCCGCTATCATGTCTGGAGTCTCCGGAAAACACATATCAAACGTAAGACGGACAAACGGACATACGGACGGACGGATATCGTTAAATCAACTTCTCTCCTCATAAGGACCCAGAATATATAAACTTTATAGGATCTAAGATCAATATTGTAGAAATTACTAACGGAATGACAAACTTATATATACCCTTTTCCACCTGTGGTGAAGGGTATAAAAATACATTTTATTTTGTTAACAATTTGTGCGCAAAAAATTAAATACATTCTTGAAAAGCCATCAGGATTTTTAATAATTCTTTTTGTTCCTTAATTATCTGCACCAAATCTTAAACGATTATCCTGGCCAAAGCCACCAGCCGATTGACCGCTACCTGTTGAACGAGCACTCCTTTCGACCTTTTCGCACATACCTCTGTTGTTTCCTGATAGTCCAGAACCACGCCCTCTACCACTAGGATTCTGATTACAACTTTTTGGCGGTGTGACTTTTTTATAGTAATTTTTTATTTCACTACATTAGTTACAAATTATAAATTAAATTTAATTGATTTTTTTCTTTAATACCAATCGCAAATATTAAATTTAAGAAATTCACAAGTTTTTACACGCGTATGAGAAAAATATATTAAAATACTGGCATTATTTTGAAAATGTTAGTTGTACCATTCTAACATATATGTTAGAGTGGAACAACTAATGTAAAATTGTTGCAAGTGTGTTAGTAATTTTTTTAGTTTTGGTTATGCATTTCTTGTAGGGTAGTTATTACATGCTATAAGCTTAAAATAAGAACTTTTTATGAATATGGCTGTAAGCTTCTAAAAAAATAATTTTTAAGTAGATGAAAAGTGTATTGGTTATGTATGCACAAAACCCTCACACCACTTTAAAGGGTCAAATAAGCGCAGCGGCTGATTCTTGTTCCAATACAAAAAATTAGTTATTTTTGTGTTGAAAAAAGTAACCAAAATGGGAAAAAGTACAAATGCATAGTTTTTTTATACAAGGTATACTCGTCTGTCCACTAACGGTCTTATTCATAAAAATTTCTTATTTCAGCTACGATGTTTCAAACACTTTTTGTTTTATAAACCATTAATAAAAAGTCTGAATTATAAACGCTTAATAGGAGAGGGTTAACAATTAAACGTTTTTATTATTTTTCATTTTTATGTTGGCAGCAACATATTATTTTAATCAGTCATTTGGGGGGAAAAAAAAATTCGGGGATTATTTGGGGATTTTATACATCCCTACAAGAAATGAATGAGCGGGTAGTCACATTTTTCATTTTGGTGTTAAGAAAATGATAGGAAAAAATGACCGAAATGAAATTTTCGGTCACATTCGGTCATTTTTTCCTATCATTTTTTTAACGCCAAAATGAAAAATGTGACTACTCGCTCATTCATTTCTTGTAGGGCGTTGACAACAAATACAATTTTTGATTTTTTAAAGACAATTTTCAAGCAAACATGTCTTTCCCAAAAATAAGTAAATCGTTACCTGAAACGCAAAAGAAACTTATTAACGAAAAATTAAAAATTTGCGATTTTATTATCGAAAAACAAAAGATACTATGATCAACGCTAAAAGGCCTAACTGACCGTCTCGAGTTATGACAAACAAAAGAGCCTAAAACGTGACAAATTCCCCTATACGATACTTACTAACTTCAAATTAATTTTTAAATTATTATTTGAGCTACCTTGACCGAACTAATGATGCAGAAGTTCTTCTTTTTGGGTCCACTTTCATAAACAATTATCATGTGTTGTACTGTGATATGCTACATTGTCGTTGAAGTATAAATCTATCTTTAAAACATCTCTGCCTGATGCATGTGATTTATTTACTTCAACTGCAACCTGTTTAATATTGTGCAATCTGGGCATATTAGATCACTTTGTCTGAGGTGTAACTTATCGGTTTTTCATAATTCCATACCCGCTCATTTTAATATTGCCAATTCCTCCACTTCTTTACTGAATTTCTGGTTAGTGAGTAATACTTCCATGATTAGTTTTTCGGACCAGGTTCAATGCCCATCGATATCTCATTATTCCCTAATTTTGTCTGTCCTTAATTTTAATATTGAAACTTCAGTAGAGTATATTGAATATAGGAACTATAGTTCTATTGACTGGGATGGAATGCTATCTTATTTATGTATCTGAATTTAATTTTTTGCCTTTTTTTGATTCTGCTGATGTTGATTTTCAGTGGAGTATATTTTGTGATCTATTGATATCGTTGTTTGAATTTGTACCACTAGTTCGGAGAAGGATTCCTAGCTGTGTTGATGATTGGCTGAAGTCTGATCGTATAATGTTGGCAACCTCTTTGCGCGATTTGGCTTAAGGGCAAATTAAACCACACAAATGGCTTGGCAAATATGTCAAAATTTTACGTTTGTACAAACATTTTGTGTTGTTAATTGGGGTGTTTGCTGTTTGTACAAACATTTGAAGCAATGTTTGTAGAAATATTAAAATTGTTTAATAATTGGCAGACATATTGGATATTTGTCAAACTTTTTGCAGTGTATAGCGTTAAATGTAATCATTTTAGTGAAAATTTTGCATAGTGAAGACGTATAAGAAGAAGCATTAAGAAATGGACGAAGAAAAAATATTTTTGAATGAATTTATTGACCTCTATAATAGTCTATGATTGTGTTGTTTGTTGGCAAACAGAAGCAAAAATAAAGCGCAAGTTTGCCAAGCCATTTGTGGGGTTTATAATTCCCTTTACTGTTCTTTCCAGTCTGCTGGATCTTATGAAGACTGGAGAGTTTTTTGTAGGTATCGTAACAAAGCTAAGTATGTAATACGCAGGGAGAGAAGGAGATATTTTGAGAAATTGTTTTCCGGCCTTGATACTGGCTCTATGTGGAGAATTTTGAATGGAAAAGATCTGACGGCTGGAAATGATTTTTGCTGTGAATTTAATGCCGATGAAGTTAACTCTTATTTTGTTAATTCTTCCGTTAATAAATTGGCGAGGGTTGACTTTGCTTTATTTGATGATATAGGCTCTTTTTCCTTTAGGTGTATAACTGAGGATGATCTGTATATTTCCTTATGTAGTGTTAATTCAAATTCTGTAGGTACTGATGGTATCCCGATAAAATTTTTGAAAATCATTTTTCCTTATATTTCTCACCTATTAGTTTTTCATATTAATTCAATTTTAACAATATCGATTTTTCCAGGGGCCTAATTCTGGCAGTCTTAATCGAGTTCTTTCTCGATTCGAAAGCAATTTTATTTCAGTCGATACTTAATGAATCTTAATTATTTTTTCAGTATTGTGAAACTTAAATTAATGCTTTATAACTCAGAAAAAATAATTCCGATTCGTTCAGTAATTACTGAAATAATAAGATAATAAATTGCTTTCGAATCGAGAAATTACACGATCACGACTGCCAGAATCAGGCCCCTGCTAATTGGAACGTAGTCAGAGTTATACATATCCCTAAATCTGGATCAATTAGTTGTTTAGACGACTTAAGGCCTATTTCTATTTTACCGGCTATATCTAAAGTTGTTGAACACATTGTTAAACAGCAAATTTTGTCTCATGTTCAGAGTAACCTGTCTTCTTCGCAATTTGCTTTTAGTCGTGGGCATAATACTACCTCCTTGCTTTTGAATTTGACTGATGCCATAGAATATCAATAGGGACAATATAGTGTCTTTAGTTTCACTTGACCTTACGAAAGCTTTCAATTCGGTCTGCTTTCGTAAATTGATAAGAAAATTGAGTGAGTTATTTAATTCCTCTAAAACGACCTGTATGCAAGCTTATTCTTATTAATTTGGAAGGTATCATTTTGTTGATACTGGTGGGATTTTCTCTAAAATTCTTCCTTTAGTTTCTGGTGTACCCCAGGGATCTGTTTTGGGGCTTCTTCTTTTCATAATGTACGTGAATGACCTGCCGAGTCAAATTTATACGAGTATTTGTAGAACTTTTCTATTTGCCGATTATGTTTTTTTATTGTTTAGTAGTCATAGGGATAATGTGGATGTTCTTGAAGCTAATATGAATGATATTTTAACACGTTTTTAGTTATGGTCGTCTCTTAACTCTTTGATTGTTAACCACAGTAAGACTAATGCCATTATTTTTGGGTAGACGCAGAATGCTATGCATGTTTATGTTGATGGTCAGAGAATTGAATTTGTTGAGAGTCTTAAGTGTTTATGAGTATTTCTTGATGCTAGCCTTACTTTTCGGGTTCAGGGTGATCATATTTTTTCTAAAGTGATAGGTACTTTGCGAAGGATTTATTCTAACAACATTTTTTTACCTTTTCGAATAAGGTATAAATTGGCGTATTCGCTCTTGATGCCACATGTTTATGTTTTTTACGGACTAGAGGTTGAGTCTGGTACTCTTGCTTGCACATTGAACAAATTGAAGCGCGTAGTTGATATTATTACGCGTTATGTATATAATATTTCTATGAGAGTACATGTTTCTAATTATGTGAAAACTTTTTTGGGTGTAATTTTGTTAGGATTCGCTGCTTATTACTTTTTTTATAGGGTGATTAGAAGTGGTGTTCCTTGTCTTGTTTGTTCTGAATTTAAATTTTCCTCGTCGAGTAGGGATCCCCAGATCTTTATACCTAGAATAAGATATAGTTTATTTGAGAGATCTTTTGTTGTGAGGGTGGCAAGAAACTGGAACTATTTGCCTCTTGTTCTCCGTACTTTTTTCACTCTAATAATTCATTTCGTTTGGTTTACTTATCTGCTCTGTAAATCAATATTCGCTTATATACATACATATCTATGTATTTTATTTTAGCGTATTTTAGGATTGCGTTACTTACATTTATTTAGACTTACGAATTCATAAACTAACTAATATGATAACTATATATTGAGCGGGTTAAAGGATGATTTTGTGGCCAGTGTTGCTTTAATTTTGCTTGACCTACTACTTTTTTGTTATTAGCTCTGTTTCTTTACTCTACTTTGGGATCCCTCGGGATCCCAATTTGCACGAAAAGCGTTCCCGTACTATTAATTTGTGTAAATGAGAGCGGATTTGAGAGAATAAAATTCTTCTTCTTTTTGCACGAAACAGCCCAGACTTTTTCTTCGTGCAAATTGTGTAAATTGTGAAACAGCTGTAAAACATAAACAAAACAAAAAAGGAAAAGGGAAAAAGTTCATGACCCAAATTCTGGAAAAAGTATTGTTGAATAAAACAATGCACTTAAATAAAAATTTTGTACTGAAATATAAGGGAAACATAATGTTAGTTATTGTAAAAGTGTTTGTTTTGTTTTATTTTTAGTAAAAGTAGTTTAATTCTAGAGCCAATATAAAATTTTTCAAAAGTGCCGCAAATGTTTTTGGTGTTGTAAAGACTGTCAAAACACTGAATTTTTATTTTGTGCTTAAAATTTGGTTTTTTCTGTTCCCGTACTTTTGTGTAATGTTGTCTTTTTATGAGTAAAGAAACAGAGCTATTATGTTGGATTTTTTTTTGTCACCGGCTGGGGAGCCAAAAGTTGTCCATATGGTATACATATGTATTTTGTATTTTTGTAAGTAATTTATTAAATATCCAATCAGGTATACTTTGTAATATAAAATTGTTTTGGCCTATGAGGCTTATTATATTACTTTTTTGTGAATAAATTAATAAATAAATAAAAACACAAAAATGTACAAAGTACGGGAAAAATCAAAACCAAATTTCTTTCCCAAAAGCATACGTTACAATGAATACGTCAAATAACAATTCATACAGACAATTCATACAGACAGTTGTTATAAGAAATCTTATAAGATGAGCTGTCAAAAATACACATACTTACATACTAAAGACCTGCACAGATATATATATCTGTTTGTACAAGTTTCTGTGTGTTTTCTTAAGGGATGCGTATGGATGAGCGGTCTTGTGTTTCAGATATGAGTTGACATTGATATGAATTGTAAAAGAGTGGATGTAAGTTGATAAAAAAAGCAAAAGAGAGTATCATATCTGTTAATATCTGTTTCGCAAAAGCAGATACTAGTGGATACTGATGGAATACAATAACCCTGCAAATAATAGGAACAGTCCAAACACGCGTTTAAAGAGTATCCCACAAGGGACTAGGACTAGTCAAAAAGCAACCCAAACGTATGGAAAAACATGGTCTATTTAACATTACGATGTCCTAGGGCAGGACCATATAACCCAGCTTTGGACTACAAAGGAGTAGTTTTAAAACTACTCCATGGTATACGCAAGAGAATTAGTTTTGAAGTCGTTTAAAAACGAAAACACGTCGTTAAAAAACGAAGACATGTCGTCTCACTACAAACACTTTTTAACAATGACATGGTCCATGATTGCATTACATCGGACCAGTCCATGGAGTAGTCCATTTAATCAAATTGGATCAGGTGGGTATTTTCAATTATTTTTTAACGAAAAAGAGCGTGAATGTATTTCGAGCGAAAAAAAAGCCAAACAAAACACACAGGCTGCTTATTATTAATACGATTTCCGTATGACGTGCTAAATTCCCAGTTTTTCACATTTGATAAATACACTGAAATTTATTGTTGAGGGAAAGCTAGCTTCTATGCGCATTTCACTGGTTGCTTAGGCCAGCTCATCAGGAAACCTTTTCCAGAGATTTAAGAAAGGCCAACAATATAATACAAATAAAACCCTAAAGAATTTGGCTAGAATGAGGACTTAAATCTGTATTGGTCCTTATTTAGTGCCAAGATTTCTACACGCTCCATAGTGCCTGTTTTTTAAATAATTTGTTAGGCAAACTAGAACAAGTGGAAATCATACTAATATAAATAATATTTTTACCAAAACGGGTTTTAAAGATATTGACGTCAGCAGTCGTCGATGGCTGCGAGTGTAAGACGGCAAATCCATCTGAGGAGATCGAGTGGTTGCGATCGAAACATGTCATGTTAACCAGCCGCCTGGGTTCGAATCTCAGGTCAGTCAAGAGATTCAATTTTAATTAATTTTCATGTTGTAAAATTCCTTTCTTCATAAAAATAATTTAATGAAAATTAAATTTGATGAACTTAGGCCTGATTAAAATATTGAAAAAAATTGGATTAAAAACCATAAATAGTTCAACAAAATAACCACAATTCTAATTATAGATAAAAATATTTTCAAATATTGCCTTTAATTTATAAATCTTCAAAAAAATATTATTTTTATGGCTGCCGGAATTTGAAACGATTTTTTTTGCGAATTTCATCTTCGACATCAATATGCCGACTACTGGAAAATCATTATTTTGTCATATTAAGCTCAAATTCTCAAAAATGTTTCTCACGACATGTATGTATGCAAGGCGAATTCAAACAGGTAAACTCATCTCGTCAGCCGTTCATCAGCTGTTTCCACGGCGAATTAAAAAATATGGTCAAACGTCAAAATATGATTTTGTTTTGAGAAGAAGTTGAATGAAAAGTGTTAAAAATATTATTTTTATAATAAAAAAATTTCAAAACTGCGAATGAATGAAGTGAATTTATTAATTTCTTTTATAAAAAAGTGATAATTTTAATTTGCAATAAAAAAATTTTGACAACCAACCAGAAAATTGTATAAACAAAATACATGGGGCTTTTTGTAGTTGTAGAGATGAGTTTACCTGTTTGAATTCGCCTTGCTGCTGTTCATACGATTCGTTCTTGTTTAATTTTGACATTTTTTTTGTATTGTTAGTGTGATTCTTTTTAAAATAGATAAAAAGTAAATACAACTTAAAAATATATTATTTAATACTTTTATTAATATTATTATGTTATTATTACCACTTTATTTTATCTGATATAGCTCTCAAAAAATATCAAAACTAAGAAAAAAAAATCGTTTCAATCATGTTTGTGGCGCGAAACAGGAATAAGTGCCGGTTTACACACGTCAAGTTTGACTCGTCAAGTCATGAGCATTTAGGAGAGAAGGGAAGAGAAAATGCCATTTCTTTTCCCCTTTTTCCTAAACACTCAAGACTTGACGAGTCAAACTTGACGTGTGTAAACCGGCACTAAGAGAGCGAAACACGAATATTGCTGTCCATGTGAACGTGGTATTAACATGTTAGCGATATATATCGATTGTATTTTTACAATATCAATATTTTGATATATCGATATTTATTCCCCATCCCTAGAATTGAGTCAACTATTGCAAACGGGAGTGGTCCTATTCGCCGGATATAAGATTTGTTAAATTGTAACAATTTTCACAATTTAACAAAAAAAAATCGTGTAGACTGCCCAGAGTCCGCGATTAATAAACATTTTTTGGTTATTAAATTTGAATAAAAATGACAGAGAGGTTTACATTTGGTGATTCAGTTGCACCAATAACATGTCATGCTTGGAATAAAGACAAGACGCGTAAGTATTTCAATACATGAATGCGTTAAAAAATAAATTAACAAATAAAATTTAGAAATTGCTTTGTCACCAAACAACAATGAAATTCATATATATAAAAAGGCTGTTAATGAGTGGAAATTGGTGGATGTTTTAAATCAACATGATTTGAGAGTAATGGGAATTGACTGGGCTAAGAATACTAATCGCATTGTTAGTTGTGCTGCCGATCGCAATGCCTATGTTTGGCAGCAAGGCGAAGATAGAAAGTGGAAGCCAACTTTAGTACTATTGCGTATTAATAGAGCAGCAACATGCGTCAAATGGTCACCAGCTGAGAATAAGTTTGCAGTTGGTTCTGGAGCACGTCTAATATCAGTGTGTTATTTTGAATCGGAAAATGATTGGTGGGTATCTAAACATATAAAGAAACCCATAAGATCTACAATAACTTCTTTGGATTGGCATCCAAATAATGTTTTATTAGTGGCTGGATCTACCGACTACAAGGTAAAAAAGGTTAATTTAAAGTTGTTTATAAAGAAATTGCTAAAAAATCTTTATTTAGGTGCGTGTTTTTTCAGCTTATATTAAGGATATTGAAGATCAGCCAACGCCAACTCCATGGGGCAACCGTATGCCTTTGGGTAACTTAATGGCTGAATTTAAAAATTCAGCCACTTCTGGCGGTGGATGGATTAATAATGTTAGTTTTTCCAGCGATGGCAATAAAATCTGTTGGGTTGGGCATGATAGTTGTATAAGTGTTGCCGATGGTACAACTGGCAATATTATGCGTTGCAAAACTGAATATTTGCCATTTTTGGCTTGTGAGTGGATATCTCCGTCATCAATTGTCGTTGCCGGTCACAGTTGTATTCCTTTGGTTTATGGTTTGCTAGATGATAAACTGTCAATTATTATGAAATTGGATAAGTCTCAGAAGAAAGAATCTAGTGGCATATCAGCAATGCGTATTTTCCAGTCACTCGATAGAAATCTACGTACGGAAAATTCGGATACGTTTGTTGATACATTACATCAAAATGCAATAACATGTATCCGCTTATATTCAGGTGAAAAGCTAAATTGCTGCCGCATTAGCACTTCCGGTGTCGATGGTCAATTGGTTATTTGGGATATTGATACTAATGTTACCACTTCCATGAGAAATCTTAAAATCTAAAAGTATTTGCTATTTATGCAAATTTATTTTAATATAATAAATAGCAAAAAGTACTATCTTTTCATTGAATGAGGATTTTCAGAATGTGATTCATAAATTTTCATAATTTTTTGATAAAAAAAATACCAAAGTAGGTATATAACTAATCAAGAATGATAGAAATAAAGACATCAGGCAGATATAAAATTTGTTTACTGCGGATCCAGAGTTGTGAAATTGATTTTGACCTTTTTCGCCAAATTCAATGTCAAATATCGCCAGTAAAATGGGTATATATTTCGTATATTAAAAATATTTTTTATAAATCCTAAAAAAATAAATTGGTTGCGATTCGCTAAAATCCGCCAAAACTTAAAAAAATCACCATAATATATATTTTCCTTAATTTTAATTAAGAACAAAGTAAATATAAGTAAGAAAGTATAGTCGGTCAAGCCCGACCATATGATACCCAACACCATAGTATTTAAAAACAAATTTTCGAAAGTGTATGGCTATATGAATAGGTTTGATAGCTTCTGAGAGGCAAATATTGCACCCCATCTCCCCTCGAGGTCCCATATTTTTAAAAATGCATAGCTTATATGTCCGAACAAATATGGATCCATATATGTTTAAAATTTCATTAAAATCGGCTTGGTAGTTTTTGAGAGGCAGAAATTGCCCCTATCTCCCTTCGTGGTCCTACGATTCGGCCCATTTTCAATAACACGTTTTATTAAATTATCTTCCAAAAATTGCGACCTGTACTTTGCGCACAAGGTTAAATGGACAGGTAGCCAGCCGGACGGACATCGTTAGATCAACTCAGAAAGTGATTCTAAGTCGATCGGTATACTTTAAGGTGGGTCTAGGACCAATATTTTAAGGCGTTACACACATCAGCACTAATGCATAATACCCTTTCCACTATTGTGGTGTGGGTATAATTATTAGTGAACACAAAAATGGTAAAATAGTTTATAGTAGTCTACTTAAAGTAATAAAAAGAAATTTTTCAGTTAATATTGAACAAATGTTGAACGTACATATGCATGTAGTTTGAGTTCTATTATACATGTATTAAACACGCTAAACTCCCTTTCTGTCCTCTTATTGGAACACATTGTAGGAGAATTAAATTTATTTAACAAAGTTGGAAAAGTGCAGCATGTACTGTTTGCATTCATATAATTTTTACTGTGTGATAACGCGTCAAAAATTTGGTCATTCATTCTACTTCGAAGGCGAGTTTAAGTGGAGTTCATTATTGAAAATACTCTTTCAACACAGGCATTTTTTGTTGGAATTACCAGCATTTAAAGAATAGCCAGAGCAAGTCCTAAAATACATTAAAAATCCATTAATTTCTAAGGAATAAGAACGTCGAAAAGTCCATCTAAATAATGAAGTTTCATGGAAAGTAATTAAATTCTAATATGAAGCTAGTAAGCTCCTACGTCATATGAAATCTTAAGGGTTCTTAATTTAATATTATATATTTTCGATGTAATATAGGATATTTTGATAAAATTCTATTTAAATGTATTCTTCTAAATTAATTCTTTTTTTTTTTTTTTTTCATTATTTATTTATTGAATCTGCATATAGTAAATATGAACTCAAAATAAGTAATCAAATCTTAACCTAATACTTTATTTTATGTCCTGCCAGTGCCAGACAAAAATTTTTTCATCACGGGTTCTGTTCACATATCTAGGTGTTTATCGCTCATCTTAATGGGTAAGTGCTGCTGTGTCTCTTCTCCTTAAGCGAGAGTGGCCGCTATCATTTAAAATATTTCGAGCTAGTGGGTTCGGATGCAATTCAAGCCTTTTTAAGTATTTTACTGCATATTTCGTTATCACAGTTTTAACTAATGGAACATTGAGATCCTTGTGAACATTTGAGTTTTTTACATACCAAGGGGCAGCTGTGATTATTCGAAGAAGTTTATTTTGGCGCCTTTGAATTTCTTCGATGTTAGAGGCGGAGGAAGTGCCCCATAACAGAATACCATAGCACCAGATTGGCATTAAGATGGAGTTGTAAAGTAGAAGTTTGCAATCGAGACTAAGAACAGAATTTCTTCCAATAAGCCAGTTAATTTGAATTGCTTTTAGTTTTATTTGGGTTAATTTTGCTTCTATATGGTATTTCCATGTTAAACGCCGATCTAGATGAATTCCGAGATATTTGACATGCAATTGTTGAGGCACTAGTTGATTATTGATTTTAATAGGGGGGCATGTTTCCCGACGCAAGGTGAAAGTTATATGTACGCATTTTTGCTCATTGACCTTTATCCTCCATTGCTTTAACCATAGTTCGAGCTGAAATATATGATCCTGTAGGTATCGAGATGCTTCTTGACTGTTTTCGTGCACGCTTAGAAAAGCTGTATCATCAGCAAATGTTGAGGTTTGGGTGTAGCTGTTTGTTGGCATATCCGAGGTATATATTAAGTATAAAAGTGGGCCCAGGATGCTTCCCTGAGGGACTCCAGCTTCAATAAGCTGAGGAGAGCTTAAATAATCACCTTCTTTAATAATAAACTTTCGACCGACTAAGTAGCTTTCTAACAGCTTGTGTGTGTTTACTGGTAAGTTTATCTTCAATTTATGTAACAAGCCTTCATGCCAGACTTTATCAAAAGCTTGAGAAATACGATGAAGAGAGCGGAGCAATATTTTCTTTCTTCAAAGGTTTTTCTTATTGCGTTTACTAAACGATGGGTTTGTTCAATTGTGCTGTGTTCTCTTCTAAAGCGTTAATTTTGACGCTAACAGCTTCTCAAACAGCTTTGATATATTAGAAAGTAAGCTTATAGGCCTATATGACTCAACTTTTGTGTGATCCTTTCCTGGTTTAGGTATCATGGTGACTAAGGAAACCTTCCACTTTTGAGGATAGTATTCAAGGCGTAAAATTGCATTAAAAATTAAAAGAATAATTTTCTTTGCTATGTGAGGTAGCTCCAAAAGCATTTTGTTGCTGATCTTATCAAAACCGGGAGCCTTCTTGGGGTTTAAATCACAAATAGCCTTTTCGATTTCTCTTATCTCAAATCTTAGAGGAACAGCTGCTCTAGCAGCAACAGGTTTTAATTCGACCGCAATATCGTGAGATATATTTGGGGTAAATACGTTTTTTAAATGATTAACAAACAGATTTCCTTTTTCAACATCATTTCTTGCCCAACTTCCATTCAAGTTTCTTAATTGAGGTTTAGAGTAGTAGTGAGTAGTCTGATTGTGGAGTTGCATCAAGTTCCTTAAGATATTTTTCCAGAGAAGCCGTTTTCTGAGTCTGCAATAACTTTCTTAGTCTTTTTGTACACTCTTTTAGTAAGTTGAGGGGATCTGTGCAATTGCCACTCTCTTCGAGCCCTCCTTTTTTCAGGCAAGAGACGCCCGACATCTGTGGAATATATTTTAATATGTTTTGTGTTTTTGGGGGCAATATTGGAATGTAGAACAGCTAGTTTAAGAAATCTGTCAAAGTTGACAATAGAGAGATCCACATTTTCCGGTGTGCTGAGCGGAATATTTTCTGTGTAATGGGTACTGAGATATTTTTTATATTTTAACCAATTAATTTGCGTAGCTGTCACCTGCGCTAAGTAACCAGTCGGAGGTCCAATTCTATTGGGGTTCATTATAGTAACAATTGTAGGTGTGTGATCGGAAGATAATTCTAAGGAAGCTTCAACATGAATCGTTTCTATGGGGATGTTTTTAACAACGCCAAAATCAATGACATCTGGAATTTTTTGATGATCAGTAGGCCAATAAGTTGGTTGACCGCTCGCTACCACATTTAAATCCATTTTAAAAATTGTGTTAAATAAAACACGACCTTTTGGTGTTATAAGTCGTGACCCCCAGAAGGTATGTTTAGCGTTATAGTCGCCAGCGGCTAGGAAACACGGTCCTAATGAATTAAAATATTTATAATATTGGCTTTCTGATATTGAATGTCTAGGTGGGGAATATAACGATGAAATTACTAGGTTTCTATTTAATTCTTCAACGCAAATGTTCGTTGCTTGGAGGTAATCTTCACGATGATCACACATAAGGTAGTGTTTGACTCTTGTTTTTATCAAAATGGCAGAACCTCCACAAGCTCTATCTCGAGGGTCCTTGGTATCATATAGTATATAACCATTGATTTTAAACGTACTTCTTGAGGTCAAATGAGTTTCAGAAAAGAAACCATCATGACATCAATTTGTTTACTTTTAAGAAAATATTCTAATTCATTTTTATGTTGGCGGATGCCGTTTGCGTTCCAAAAACAAATTTTTAAACAGTTCATGGATGGTTAAGTACAGCTTGCAATAACATCGATTGCATTCTAAGAATCTCTTGCATCATATTACCCATTGTGTTTGTAAAATTATTTACTGTTTGCACTAATGTTTCCATAGTTTTTTCTAGACGACTTAAATTAGAAGTTTCATCAGCACCTTGCATTGGCACATGGTTTGATTTTAGGACGTTAGCGTAAGAGGTTCTGTTATTACTAGTCTGCGGAGCCTGAGTGTCATTAGTGTTTACTCGATTTGTTACCTGTGTTTGAGGAGGATTTGTTTTCGGTCCAGACGACTGCTTGACGATAGTGTATACAGGGCAACCTCTATAATTTGCAGTGTGATTACTCGAAAAAGTGGTTGGGGATTTTTTTCTCTGTTTTTAGTATTTACTACATGTTTTATTTTGAAGCCTTTTTCTTCTAGGAATGTTTTTACCTCTTCAGGGTCCACACATGAGTCAATTCCCTTAATCACTACCTGAAGACCTTTACTGCTTTTCAGTTGGTATGTATAAAAGTTTTTTTATTTTTTATTTTATTTATTTTTATGGCGGCTACATAAATAGAATTTTCACCAATCAACGAAATAAAATTCTTTATTAGATCATTTGAGTTATGCTCCCTAAGATATATCGGGGGAGGCTTGGACGATTTTATGACGTTTGGTGCTTCAGAGGCTTCATCCTCCAGAATTGCAAAGCGATTTTGGGAATTTATTCTATCAAAAGATGGCACTTTTGAGGCCGAAGCAACAGCTGAAGAGGTAGGGCTGCGACCCCGTTTAAGCACTTTTATATACCTGTCCATACCAACTTGGACTTGTGGCTTTTGACAACATTTTACAGGGGGGTTTCCATTGCATTTGTGCTTAAGTTCCTGGTATCATTTCCCAAGTGTGGGGATATGTGAAATATGATAAGGTTGAAAAACTTTTTAGGTTTTTTATTAAAAAAATGTTATATCTACCTTCCGCTACACCAAATTACATTTTGTATATAGAAACAAACCTAGAGTCTCAATACGTATCTACCTTAAGACTTTATCTAGACTATATTAATAAAGTATTAAGTATGAATCCTCACAGATTACCTCGTATTTTGGCATTAAAAATTATAGAACAAAATATTTGTTGGGCTAAAGAGTGGGAAAATCTTTGTCAACATACATATACAGTTTACCCCTGATAACTCAATATCTCCTCTTAGCAAACAGTGGAAACCTATATTGGACCTACTCAAACTCAAGGAACGTAATGATAACATAGAAAATGCAAAAAGTTCACAGTTTCATGATCTATATTATTTACTGGATTACAATGTTTCATCATTATATACTTCAAATTTTTCTTCTCGTACAGTCAGTTTAATAATAAGGGCTAGAGGTGGCTTGTTAGATTTGAATGCAAGGTCTTTCAAAAATAACACTGTTGGTATTTGTACAATGTGCAATTTAGATGCTTCGGAAAATACTTATCACTTTATTGGTGTTTGCCCATTGTACAAAGAATTTAGAATACAATATTTTGGTAAAACCATACTAGATTTGAATGAAGTTATACATATGTATACTAAATGGCTTAAACTTTTTCTCCCTGTATAAATATATAGAAGTTTGTTTAAAATATAGAAGATTTATCTTAAATGAATTTGTTTTTTAATTTTCCATGAAAATATTAACTCATAATTTATCTTTTTTATTTTTATTAAAAATTAAAAAAAAATCGATATTTTGTAAATAAAATTTATTTTCCTAGAATTGTGCCTATCTGGCTTACAACATAATGTTATGCCATATATAGATTTAGATATTTAACATATTGTAAATGAATTAAATTAAATATGTACATACAAAAATCTATTAATAAATAATAATAATAATAATATGTGAGAGAACGTCGGCAGAATGAGAGAACAAATTTCTTCATGTTAATCTGAATCTTAAACAAGGGGAACACGTATCTTATAAGATTTCATAATCGAATGATTCTCGTGCAGTAAACTTGTGTCGTTTTTACTCTTTTTTTTTAGTTTTTTCTTGTTTTTTAGTTAAAAATATTGTTTTTTAAACACTTATCACAAGATTTTCACTATTTGCACAAAAAATTAACCATTTTAATGATTGCGTCTTATTATTGTTTTATATGTGTGTATGTATGTACATATGTGTATTTTTGACAGCTCATCCTATAAGATCGTTGTTATAAGATCTTACAACAACTGTCTTTTTATTATAAGGAGTGAGATCAAAAAAACCTTAACACACGTTATTCCTTAGAACTTTTAACCAAAGTATAATTTGAATATTTTTTTGATCAAGTTACCTTTGAAAAGTATGTCAGTTGTTATGTTAAATGTTACTTTTCTTCATTTGTTGTTAAATTGAGTAAAATGAGTGATGAGAAAGAAGTGCGTAATAAAAGTATTAAATATTTTCATCAAAACCCAACTTGGTCCTATAAAAAATTGGCCAAACAATCAATGGTCTGCCGTCAAACTGTTTCCAATGTTATTAAACGGTATCAAGATAACTTGTCCGTTGATAGAAAACCTGGTTCGGGTAGAAAGAAAGGTCCACATGATGTTTCTAAGGCCAAAAAAATAGAAAGGATTTTCAAAAGAGCTCCCAACACATCCGGTAGGAAAGCAGCCCAGTTAGCTCAGTGCTCGGACTTTTTGGTACGAAAAGTTAAAGCCAATGCAGGTTTAAAAACATACAAGGTTCAAAAAGTTCCTGACAGGAACGCTGCTAAAAATTTAGAGGCCAAAAACAGAGCTCGGAAATTGTTGCAGGTTTTATAAAAAAATATTCCTGCTGCATAATGGATGACGAAACGTATGTTCTGGCAAATTTTTCGCAACTTCCAGGTCAAAATTTTTATGTTGCTAATGCTCGAGGGAATGTTGAAGAAAAGTTTAGGACCCAAAAGCAGACAAAATTTCCCAAAAAGTTCTTGGCATGGCAAGCAATATGCAGTTGCGGCAAAAGGAGCCAAACATTTGTTACAACGGGCTCTATAAATACGGAAATTTACATCAAGGAATGTTTACAAAAAAGACTTCTTCCATTCATAAGAAATCACAATGTGTCCACTTATTTTTGGCCTGATTTGGCATCTTGTCACTGGTAAGAAAGCCCTTGAGTGGTACAAGAACAATAATGTGGTATTTGTACCAAGAGAGGCAAATCCTCCAAACTGTCCGGAGCTAAGGCCAGTGGAGAGATATTGGGCTCTTGTGAAAAGAGAATTGAAGAGCACAAAAAAGGTGTCCAAAAGTGTGATAGATTTCAAACGGAGGTGGACTACCAGTTCCAACAAAGTGATAGAAACCACTTTAAGAACCTTAATGGAAGGGTTTCCGGAAAAGGTTCAAAAATTCATCACTAGCGATTAAAACTGCAAAAATAATTTTTTTTGTAATTTTAATTATAATTTCAAACTATTAAAAAAAAAAATCAAAACTGTTAGTTTAGTAGTTTTTTTTTTTTTATTTACATTTATGTATGTTAAGATTTTTTCTATCTCACTCCTTAATATTAATACTATTTGAGAGTCCACACGTAAGATAATACTCTCTGCGATTGAATTTGACGTTTGCCGATATAAAAATCTTATATCTTATCTCAGGTGGAGACCCTGTGTTAGGTAGCTAAAAAATTTTATGATGGATTAAATGGCTTCAAATACCCAACTGTTGTGTTGAGCGGAAGTGCTCAACTATGCGTTTCTAAGACAAACGCTAAACGGTTACACAACTGTTACGTCTTATGAACGTGCCCATTGTTTTGTTTTATTTATTTCAGCATTATTTTCATTTGCATGAACTGTTAGATAGCAATTTCTTTCGTTGAGTTTTATTGTTGTCTCATTATTTTTTGCTCATACAAAATATTGTTTTTGTTTTTCACCGTATTCTGTGCTTTTAATATTTTTGTTATTTTTTTTTTGTTCTTCACAAAATCAAAATGTTTTTGCAAGATTATGTATACATACATACATAAGTATGTATGTATGTACATTTATTCACTTATATTTTTTATTTTTCTTTATTTAATTTTTCGTTTTTAATTATTGATCACTTTTATGCTAAATAATTTATTTAAAAATCATTTATTTTGCGTTCATTCGCTGAATGTTTATTTTAAATAAAAAATCAAATTTAATTAATTTATAATTAAAATTTTATGCACAAACTGTAGTCAGAAATGACCGGAAAATAGTTTTCGGTCACATTCGGTCATTTGTTTCTATCATTTTCTTAACACCAAAATGAAAAATGTGACTACTCGCCCATTCATTTCTTGTAGGGTTGTTTACGACTTGCATATATGTACATTAAACACAATTGTTACAGCTGTAGAGACCAGTGAGTAGCCACGGTGAACAAATCCCAGAAGGTTCCAACCCTGCACATGAAAAAAATACTCAGGTACTATCTAACCTATTCACTCCTCAAACACACATGAACTATAAAAATTATACTTTTTCCTCTTTATTTATATTTTCAGGAAGCTGTTGTTTTCAATCGAACTTACTTCCGGCGTAATTATAAATAAAAGAATATTTTAAGCAAACAAAAAAAAATCACATATTTTCAGGCGGTATTAAATTTTAATTCATATTAAACAAAACCGTTCACTGTACTGTATAAGCCAAATGAAACTTAATAAAAGAAATAGAAAGCAATACAACTACACATTTAAAATTAATAATAAAAGAAATGAAAATTAATAAAAACTACCTACTACACTATAAATATTAACTACACTAATTTCTCATTTAATCTATATCTTTATACTCACACCACAATAGTGGAGAGGGTATTATGCATTTGTGCTGATGTGTGTAACGCCTTAAAATATTGGTCCTAAGCCCACCTAAAAGTATACCGATCGACTCAGAATCATTTTCTGAGTTGAACTAACGATGTCCGTCCGGCTGGCTGTCCATGTAACCTTGTGCGCAAAGTACAGGTCGCAATTTTGAAGATAATTAAATAATATAGGACATAGGTTCTTCTTGGCACAAGGACCAAGCCTATTGAAAATGGGCCGAATCGTAGGACCACGAGGGAAGATAGGGGGAAATTTCTTCATCCCAGAAACAATCAAACCGATTTTAATAAAATTTAAAACATAGATAGAACCATATCTATATGGACACAAAAGGTATGCATTTTTAATAAAATAGGACCACGAAGGGAGATAGGGGCAATTTCTATGCTTTTAATTCCAGGACACGAATTAAAACTTAAGTTTTTTCTTTCTTTTTTTTATATATTAACTTTGTGGTAATCCCTCCGTCCATTAGCAGACTTTTCGTAAAATGTTAACTATAATTGTTACCTGACTGTGCTAGCGCTATTTACCACACTCTAGAGCTCACTTTTTAACTTCAGGGAAAATTATTAACTTTCTCGCCTCTCGCTGCACAGGCAATTTATCTTTTTCTCCCCAGCCAGCTAAATAAACAAAACCAGTTTCTTTATATTTTTTCTACTTTAAACATTTCACTTAATTATGCTTACGTTTTATTTTTTTGATCCTCACTACTTATATGGGCATTTCCATTTTGACGTGTCGTGATATTTGTAGCACAGAATGTAAAAAAATTAAATGAAGTCAAATTTGTAAAAAGGGTTTTTATATATACAAAGTAATGAAGTAGCACTACATTCAGAAAAAAAATTACAGTAATCGACGCTAAGGATTTGCAGATATAAGCAAAAATCTGCCCTGGCGTGACGTTAAAAAAACGGAAGTGGATTTTGATTGCATTACAAAACTGGAAAATACTGCGAATTGAGCAAGAAGTTTTGTACAAAACCTTTTTTTAGTAAACTTAGAACTTATATAGATTTATTTTTCAAGCTATCAAATTTAAAAATCTTTGCTCGTTTTAAGGTAAATATGGGAATTTTCAGCTAAAAGTCTACTTTTTTTAATGTAACGCCAGATTGCAAATAAGGTTGTATTTTTGGACCATGTTGTTCAATCGTTATCCCTTTTGTTACTTAATGTAGAGCTTGTTGCGCTCTACACCAAAATACATATAAAAAAGTAAACGATACATATAAAATTTTTTGAGAAACAATTTAAAATACTTCTGGCGTTACGTGACAAAAAGTAGACTTTTCGATGGAAATGCCCATATCCACTTTCACTTTTACTGTTTCTCCCAGGACGAATTTTCCAAGGACTTAAGTAATACTTGACTTTGAACGTTCATAAAACTCATAAATTCAAAAACTTAATTTACACTGTTTTTTTTTAACTTGTTTCAAATTTAAAAACTTTATTTAAAAATAAAAACTTTACTTTACTCTGTAGGTGTGATTACTTTGATTAACTTTTCACATTTGATCTTCAATGCAATTTTCTCTAAATTTCTTCCCTACAGATTTTCCCAAAATTTCTTTAACCTTCCAAAGTTATACCTCGCATCTCCATTTTTTTCCTTAATTTTCTTTTTTCTTCACCGAATTTCCTAGACTATATTGCTTGCCGCCAAATGTCCATTTTTTTTTAAATCTACATATTAAATTTTCCTTATCGTCGTTGCTCCAACAATATCAGCTATGTGCAAAATTTTGGATTTTTTTATTACACGCTTTGAAACCCTTGTTAGTGAAACATCTACCAACCAATCCGTTTAATGATATATTTACTGGTTTAGAATTTATCAAAAGTAGCTATGTGTAACCCATATACAGAATGTTCGTACAAAAACAGCTATGTGTAAAAATTCACTTAACTGGTTTTCATAACATATAGATTTTAACTAGTATTTCAGTTATTTTATGTCAAAAAAGGGTGCCCGGTAGGCTTGTTGGCAGTAAGGTGTTCTATCAGTGCGATGGCTGCGGGATCGATGCCCGCCAGAGTTTTACAACAATCAAGGTCGTCGCTACTATTGCTCGGTTAATTAGCTTACTTTAGGTTTTATTTATATTTAAAGATACTCACAATCACTTCACTTATCCGAAAAAATAACTCGCACAAAATGACATTTATGACATGGAATGATTAATTACTAATACGGTTTAAACATAACGTGCTTATTTACAAACGATGGTCAGATCTTACAATATTGGTAAGCAGCGTTGCTTAAACTGCATTAAAATTGGCTAAAATATCTTACAGCTGTCTCAACACTGTTAACTCATTTGTATTTGCAGAAGTGCAAAATTAAAGCATCTGACAATTGCACCATTGTCAGAAAAATATTGCTGTTGGCAACGCCTGCTTACAAGATGGTCAGATCTGACCATCGTCTGTACAAAGCTTTACTTTTATTTCAAAGTACAAAAATCAACTTTGAAAACCTTAAATTTGTAAGAAAAAAATTGTCTACTTTGCTCCAGTATTAACAGTAAAATAGTCATCCAATAGCCAAAATGTCTGTGTTCGCTATAATCTGTCATCAAAATTTTATTAATATTAAAAAAAAAAATAATTTTTGGCAGGAATTTCCCAGTGTGCAGTGATGCAATTAGGGTACGAAAGATACATTTTTCGTATTTTTTGATTACTTCAGGTTTCATGTATAATCCTGACATATTTCGTATCTTTTGAATCTGTACGCAAAATGTACAGAAATAAATATT
Organism: Pollenia labialis; assembly: GCA_949318255.1. NCBI lineage: Eukaryota > Metazoa > Arthropoda > Insecta > Diptera > Polleniidae > Pollenia > Pollenia labialis. The sequence goes on from OX439141.1 coordinate 49,329,860, forward strand.
AAACTTTGGTTTGATTTATAAAGCTTTTTTGTCTGGTAGTGTATAAAAGTCTTTTCTGATAAATTGAAGGAATAGGACTATTACAAAAAAGCTTTATAAAATACATATGTATGTACATAACTGAAATTTAGCTCATAGAATAAATTCGAAAAAATAAAAAATGTTGAATATAATAAATATTTACCTTAAATCAAAATATTTTTTAATTCTAATACATGAATAAATAAATTAATTAAATTAGATCCAATTTAATTCCATTTTTAATCGCAAATCACAAATAAATTTTATTTTGTTTGCTTACCAAACAGCAGAGTCCTAAGCCGATTTAATTTGACGCCGAAAGTTAAATTCGGATATTAGCCGGACCATCAACGGCGACGGCTACAAAAACTAATGCGGTTCGGCTCAGCCGCTCAGCGCAGGTCTCTTCTGATTGATTACGACAGCACAATAAGCATACCAAGCAAAGTTCTATTAACTTTTTGTTTACAAAGCAACAACAATCTTTTTAAACCATTGTAAAATGTTAGAACATAATGACAATACAACGTGATAACACACCTTGTGAATACCCCAAATGGCTCTTTTGTTTAACGTATAATTTTCATAGATCCTTTTTTTATTTACAATTTACGTCGTGCGTTATAGCTGGACCAACCTTTATAAACTTATTAGTTAAATGTTTATTAAAACGAATAAAAAATGGGGATTTTAATTTTGAAATAGGGATTTTTGGGAAAATCATAATTTTAATTGTCGACATGAGCCAACAAATGAAATAATTCGTCTCATTAACTTCTTATAAACCTGTGTATAACGTATAAAATATGTATACGGGTGTTTCCAAAGTAACGGTCGTTACCGATTTTCGGAAATTTTTTAAATAAAATTCCAACCCACCCAAATATGCCACGAGGATTGCTCCATTTTGAACTTACGAAAGTTCAAGCAACGGCAGCAACCGAAAGAATTCATAAAAAATTTAATTTAAATTCTTTTTTTTAACAATTAAAAAAGTAACGGTCGTTACTTTATGCATGTGATATTTTCAAATATCGAAAACAAACATTCCTCAATCAAAGTGTTTTTTACAAGAAAATAAAAAAAGTGTAACTTTAAATACCGTGGCCGTGGCTATTGGCCAAATAAAAATGAGCATATTGTATTATATATTGACTGATGTAAATAAAATCAAAACGAAACGAAAAGCTTAAGCGACACATAAGAATTCTTTCTTTACTTTTTTTCGAAGAACTATTCTATTTGACAACAAAATGTTCCTGCTATAGTCATAAAACTTCATACATATAAAAGTAGTCCCAGTTAAGCCCAGGTAAAATTTCTTCTTCTTATTACTTAGTCTGGGAAAACACTATGAAAGTTTTCTTTCAGAAAGTCTGAGTTTATTGGTGAGACTTTCAGACTTTCTGAAAGAAAACTTTCATAGTGTGAACCCAGACTTACATACTTTGAATTTTAAGAATTTTAAAATACCTTGCCATTGTTGCAGGCAATTTCTTTAAGCATAAATATATTATTAAAGTGAAAGCTAAAACCGATGTTTTTTGTCGGGTTTCGCTTTTAGGCATTAAAAACCGCGGCTTCGATTTTGGTTAAAACCGAACAGCATTACCTAACAACCAACAACCATAACAGAAAAATTTATAAGCTCTTGTTTAAAGTAATTTATTTTTAATATGTACATACAATTTTTATATATTAAAAACAATATCACACATAAGGACAAAGATATTTTGTATGATTTAATTTTAATCAGGGGTTAAAAAACTGCAGTCAAAACCAAACTTTTTGAGTTTGTTTGACATCGACTGTTTAATTTAACGAATCCGAAGTAAAAGCAACTGTTTTTATTTGCCAATGACAAATGAAAAAGTTGAAGAAATGGCAGTTTTTGTACTTCGAGTGCACTTTTTTAAACACTGATTTTAACATTCATAAAAAAATCATTTTTCGATGTACTTGCTAAACAAAATATCTGGTTTAGGGGTTACTGGTCAAACTGTTTCTTGATACCGTTACTGCAGCTCCAGCTTTGGAAAATAATCAAAACTGCCTCAATTAAATATTAAGTTCAATACCAAAGTGAAACGATTACTTTTGACCGATTCCGAGTATTTTTTGACCGATACTACTTGGTACTCGGTTGCAAAGTATCGATTACAAAAATACTATGTACTTGTATAAAAGTATCGAATATGTACTTGTATTTACTCGTATCGTTTCATCCCTATACATATGTACATACATATATTAAATATTAAAGCTAAAGCAAAACAAAATGACAACAAGAAAATAAATTGCACTCTTGCTTTGCTTCATTGCCTTAAGAAAAAAAGAAGTTGAAGGAAAATAAAATGACAACGACTCAATACACTGTTGTAAGTATACGTACTCTGTAGCACAAGAAGCTCATTTTAAAAAATAAATTGAGAAAAGTGGCGTTTGCGGCACAACACAATAATTTTCACTATCAATAAAATACTATAAACTTCAGAAAGTTCACAAAAATTTAAATTTTTCTTCAAACATCTGACGCAAGCAGTGGAGAAAATACAAAAAAATTCTATCGGGTATATTTAAAAAAACAAAACGTCATGTATGTATACCTTTGGCACATGTACCAATCCAATAATGAGCTGACGATATACATATGTATTTTTTTTAATACAAAAAACATTAACATTTTCTATCCGGCATCACGTAAAAATAAGAATTTCCCGTAAGCAAAGTGAAATGCATCACTGCGCTGCATCAGAAAAGCAAATTTTTTTTTTAAATGCCGATAAAAAATAATTTCAATTTAAATTTTTTTTATTGTGTGACTATTATTTTTGTGGAGTTAATCCCTTAGTTAATCGAACAGGCTACGTATTAACGTGGTATGTATTAAGAATATTTTATTAGTATTTGTGTTTATATGTAGTTTTATTTTATTCATACATATTCAGCCCAATTATGAATAAAAATTCCGCGTGAGTTTTCTCCCTTCTCCCATTTTTGCTATGTAAATTCAATTGTAAAATTGGGAAAAACGAAAAAACTCCCGGGGAATTTCTATTCATAATAGGGCTGAATATGTACATATACTTTTTAATAAAAAATTATCTTTTTATTTAACATAAGTTCAGCTTATTACCTAGTGATTCAATTTCGTCTAAGAAGTATATCATATCTGTTTCAGTTAGACATGAATTCTGCAAAACTATTCGGAAAAAGTTTGGCAAGTTATGCAAAGGTTGATAAGTTACCATCATCGAACCCTTTTTTATCATGTTTTCCTTTATTTTTGGGGCAACTTTATGTAGTTCATTGTAGAATTTTTCATTTCTTTCTAAGATTCTTAAATTAGGAGGCACATACCAAAAGCTTATATTTGTGCATTCAGGATTTTCCAAGACAAGCTCAAAACCAGGCCTTTCACGTATCTGGCTAGTTAAAAACTCTGATATTTTGAACAATTGATTAACATGTTCCTCAAGACCTTTTGTTCCCTTCGCCTTCCACATAAACCAAAATTTGAAAACATCGGCTCTGCGGCCACACTGAATATGTTTGTCACCTGTGTCATAAGAAGTATCATAAAATTTATCCTTTTGAAATAAATATGTAGCATTTGTTGAGTGACATTGAGTAAGAATATCTTTGTGCCGTGTTAAAAATGTTGAACATTGCTGGGAAGCTGTTAACATTTTATGGGGGTTCCATGTAACTGAATCAGCTCTAGAAAAGGCAGAAAAACATAGAATATAAAATTTGTTAGTATGTACATATTAATTTGCTTACCTTTCGATGCCTCTTAAAAGATGTCTATATTTTGCACTCATTAACGCACCACCACCCCACGCTGCATCAACATGCATCCACATTTCGTATTTTACACACAAATCAGCAATACTATTCAAATCGTCAAACGCCCCAAGGACTGTAGTTCCAGAGGTAGCCGAAACCATCAAAGGCTCACAGCCATCACTTACACTTTTTTGTATTTTTTCCTCTAAATTTTTAATATCTACCTTTCCAACTTTATTCGTTTTTATTTTGCACACATTTGCACTTCCCATGCCCATAAACATTGCCAACTTTTCAATAGAATAATGTGAATCTTCAGATGTGAATATGATCTGCCGTTTTGCTCCAAATAAACCGTACTTCTGAAAAGTAGAATAAAAAATTATAACAAAATAAAATGGTTTTTTTCTATACTACTTTATAGTACAATAAGTACCAGGTATGTATGTTCATTAGGGAGAATTTTCATTATTTACCCATATAATGTCAAATTAATTTATTTGATGTTTGACGCTTGTTTTTATTTTTTCCATATTTTCTTTTGTTTGACGTTATATGGGTTTTGAAACTGAAAACAAAATTTCTAATGACTATAAGAAGGTACCTTGTACTTATTCTACCATGGGAAGTACGACAAATTTACACGATTGAAAAGTCTGAATTTACACGTTTCATATTTTGATGCTCAACCTGTTCAATTCCCTTTTAAAGATGCCAATCATACGTAGCAATAGCTTTCAACTTTTTCCGGTTCAAATCAACAACAATTTTATTCACAGCGCATCAAAGAGAAAAAATGAAAAAAAAATTTCATGCACCCAATGTATATTTACACAAGGTAGACTCGTTAGCGGACAGACATAAGCCCCAAATCGTCAAGTTATTATTGTTTTAGCCTATGAGCCATCAAGTCGGTTTTGAGACAAACGATAAAATAGGTTTACAATCAATTTTCTCAGAAACTACTCGATAGATTTTTTTTAAACGCTTCTTATTGATTGCGTTCTAAACAAAACTATACATTTTCTTGAATTTACATGCAATAAATCCATAGTTTTAATGGTTTTTCTAAAATAACAATTTGTCGTTTTGTGCTCCATATACATTTTATTTCGTATCATGATTAGGGGAATTCCCGAGATTATTATTTTATTTCCCGTTTTCCGGGGATTTTTGTTGCGGGATCCCGGGAAATAAAAGTTCCTCATAGTTTCAGAAAAAAGCTATTTATACTTTGAAATTAAGTTTTCTATTCTATAAAAATTTCCATCTGTTGATGGGATGTCGATTAGATCAATAACAAGAAGTGAGTACGTTCGTAAATCAATGTTTACTGACGCAATAAATCTACCAAAAGCAGAATGTGCCGCGCAACAGTTGATAATTAATAAATTTAGTGCAGTGAAGAGTTAATAAAGAACATAAATTCAAAATAAGATGCAGGCAGTAAATTTTAATTGTCCATGGACAAGTCATAAAAATAGGAGATATCCAAAAATATCGCTCCTTTATTGCAGCAAAGTCATATCCACAAAAAAAAACCGAGCTTGGCAAAATGCGATAAAAGTATTCAAAATGTACCGATTTAAAGATATACATATTTTGCTATAACTTCGGTTTAGTTTGAGATAAAATACCGATTCTTTGTTACGAGAAAGTATAAAGGAACACTTTGCTTAGTTAACTTAAAAAATAAATTGAGATATGACGATATGTTTATAAGGTGATAAACATACATTTGATTCATTTTGTGACGGCTTATATAACCGGGAAGTACTGGGAAAACGAAATAAAAAAAACTATGGAAACTCGTGTAAGATATTACAACATACAATTTAAAAAAAACATTGTCCTTAAGTCCGTTTTTTTGCTATTTTTTGCATCAACCTTGACATACATTTGACTGATATAGACGTTGTTTATAAAAAAGAAAAATTACTTCGGATTGTTAATTAGAAATATGCAACAACTTTAAACTTTGCACTTTAAACTATTTGTCCAATCTCGGTAAAAAAGTGAACGAAATTTTTCGGAAACATGGTAATAAGCAAGGCCCGGATTTTTATGCAAATGCATATTTGTTGTCGTCAGTCTGAGATCAACATAAACTTAATATCTCTTTGAATCAAGAAATTTTAAATAAAATGGCATCGATTTGTTAGTGCATATTTTTGCATATTATGTTTTAAATGCATATTTTTGCATATATTGATGACATTGCATATTCTTGGTGCATTTTTGGGGAAAAATTGGGAAAAAATATTTTTCAAAGCACATCGCGTTTTGTAGCCTATTAGGAGAAGTATCCTATAACAACAATGCGGGGAAAATGGTTGAAATCAGTTGTGTATTATGCTGAAAATTTTGAACAATTCAAGGAAGGATGTGATGGAACGATGGAAATGCAGTAAAAAAAAAGACAAATTTACAAAATATAAAATTTCGGATAATTTTTAAGTCTTCAAATTACGGATTTATCTCTGAGACTATTGTAAAATTAGAGTAATCAAATCCATTGAGAATGCAAATTAAATTAATTGATAATGTCATAAATAGAATGTATGCAGTTAAGAGTAACTTAAGTAAACAAATTCGTATCAAACTTGGTAAAGGTTTTAGAAATATGAAGGACACAAAACAATAACACAAACTGCTGGCATATTTAATTTAAAATTTAAATTTTTGCGAAAACAGCAAATGAAATGAGTATTGTTCTTTGTTAATTTTATATGAAGGTTCACATAGCTATCTAACAAGTGACTTAATTTACATTATTTATTAACTTTATATTTTGTGTTTTACTATATTTTTACTTCTGCTTTTTTGGTGTAACTTATTTTCGTTAACGAGACTGAATTTTTAGGGGTTTTATGTTATTTAAATGATTTGTTTATGATTAAAAAATATGTTAGGAAAAATTTAAAGTGCATATTTTTTTCAATTTTTAGCGCATATTTTTCTATTTTAAGTGTATGTTTTATGCGCATAAAACTCAATTTTAACTGCATAAAAATCCGGTCCCTAGTAATAAGTAAATAAAATAAGAAATATACTCTTTGCCGACTTTCTAAACGCATTGAGTGTGTCTTAATGTTATTTCCTAAGCTGTTACAAAATGTTAATATATTTATTTAAAATATAAACTTATACTTTAAAATATTTTATCTATTTTATGAATTTACTTTTTGATCTCATAACTTGAGTACCATAATTTTTGTTTGTTTTTATTATTGTTTTATGAATTAATTTGTTATGTTTATGTTATCTTTTTATCTTGTATCTACGGCATAATGATACGAAATTTACATATAAAATCGTAACGTAATAATAATTCAAGTTCCTTTTTCAACCTTTAATTAATTTTTGTAGTATTAAGGCATTTCTTTTACTTACTTTGTAAACAAGTTCCCTTGCGTTTTTTAAAAAAAGTTTTTTTCGTTAATTTAAAACAAATTTACTTTGTAATTTTTATATGGAGCGGGATCCCGTGATCCCGCGAAATTTTTTAATCGAAAAACTCCGGGAAAAAAAAACTCTAATTATGATGTTTTCTTTGACGTGGAGCAAAGAAATCCTATGGCAAGAACAATGAAGTTGATAGTTAATAGAGACTTTTAAGAACAGGTTGGTATGTTTTAGAATGGTGATAATTGCTTAACTCTCTCTTATAATTATGGTTTTTAATTTTGCAATAGTAAAATTTTAATAAATAACTGAATATTTAATAGTTTTTACTGAATATGGTGTTGAATTTTTGACAGTAAAATTTTACAAAATAACTGAATATTTATTTGATTTTACGGAATATGGTGTTGAATTTTTGAGAGTAAAAATTAAATGAACTTTTCGTTGCTTTAAATTACATTTTCATTGAATTTTACATAAAGAAGAATTTAACTCAATCAACGGACAATATTAACTGCAACTGAAAATCCTTATTAATATGCACTTAGTTTTTTGAATAACTGTTAGAATCAGTTAAAAATAAATTTGCTTGGAATTTTAAATGTTTATTTATTTAAAAATGACTGAACGGAATATTTCTTAAATAAACTACAGTCCGTTACTGGAATACAATTGTGAGTGTACAAATATAAAAGTATCAAAAACTTAAAACTTTATGTAAATAATTTTTACTTAAAGTCTTAGTAAATTGCTGAAATAATTTTTATCTTCAGATGGATGGAAATTAGCAAATCTTTGATATCTTTTTTCTTTTCATTGGAAATAGTTACCGATGTAAATACATTGAATTTTTGTCCAAACACATTTTGCCGCGTTTTTAAACATTTTAGGAATGCTGATTTTATTATTGCTACTTTTTGAAATTGTATTTCTCTTACTGAATTTTTAGATTTGATTTGAAATTCGTCAAATTATTCATACACTAATAATTTTATTTTGGAAAATGGAATTAATTTAAAACTGAAAACTACACAGAAAGAAAAACACTCGGGATAAATCAAGTTTTTTGGGATTACTTTAAGTACGAGTCGTACTCAAAAATTCAAGTACGAATAACACTTAAACGTACTCAAAACAATTCTAAATGGGATTACTTTCGAAAATCAATCAATTTTCAAATTTTTTTTTTTAAATTTGAACTCATGCTACTCATTTAGTTTATATTTTTGGTTTAATATGTACATAAGATTTCTAAAATAAAAACCATATCGGGCATAATGTTGGTGTTTTATCATTCTGCAATGTGTAATACGGGTAAGAAAATCAATCATAATAATATTTTCTTTGTAATTTCTTTTTTTTTTTGTTTTTTCAATCATGAATTCGGGATGAAATCAAATTTATATTACTTGAATCAAGCTCATTTTGAGATTGATTCAATCTTAGTTTAACTTAAATCAATCTAATTTTCGGATTATTTCAAGTACGAAAACGGGATTGAATATGGATAATTTAAGTATTTTGGGATTAAAAATCCTAACTTGAATCAATCTTTCTGTACTTGATTCAAGAAAATCCGTACTCACCGTACTATTAATACCGCTTCGGATTGATTTGAGTACGGATGGATTGATTTTTCTTTTGAGTGTAAAAGAAATCAGAGCTGCTTATAATGTTTAGTGTTAGCTAAAGCAAATCGATATTCAACAATAAGTTTTGTTGTGGGCTCCATATTCATCTTTATTATACCCTTCACCGAAGGTAGAAAGGGTATATATAACTTTGTCATTCCGTTTGTAATTTCTACAATATGGATCCTACACCCTATAAAGTATATATATTCTGGGTCCTTATGAAAAGCGAAGTTCAAATCCGGTTGTCCGTCTGTCTGTTGAAATGGGTTTTCCAAAGCCCCCAGATATGATGGGGACTTGTTGGGGTATCTTTATGTCAGGTATTCTTATTATAATTTTGCTATTGAAATTCAGCCAGATCGGTCCACAAATGGCTGAGATATGAATAAAAAACCACGACTACCTCTAATTTTTTCCAAAAATCCCTTGTGTTTGCTGTATTTTTATTACTTTTTGCTGTATATCTGGGGAACGGCAAAAGCCAAAGTTTCCAAATTAGGTACACACATTAAGGTTGCCAATACACACCATTCTACAAAATGTGGGCGGGATTGGAGAAGTGGGCGTGGTACCTCCCGTACAAAAAAAATTAAAAATTGTATAAAAATTTTAGGGCTGCTATACGTCCTATGGATATGACTTATATACCAAGATCTCGGAAATTTCTAGTAGAACATATTTTATAAAAAACTCGGAAAAATCGGTTGAGATACAAAAAAGTTATGACCAAAATTAAATTTTTTTTTTAAATACCCTCTTTCGGGAACCATAGATCTCCCCGAGTCCAAGCTTTATAACTCAAGTAAATGGCAAATTTCTTCTTAAACATGTTGGTATATAAATCTGTCAAATCGGTTAAAAAATGGCAGAGTTACAACCGAAATACTGAATCCCCAAAAATTACTCTTTTTTTAATTAACTTTGTTAAAATATATATTTATAAGTATATAAATATAACTTAAGTAAATGGTAAAATTCTTCCTTAACACGTCGGTATATAAAAATATCAAATCGGTTGGACAATGGGTAATTTATGAGCAAAATACTCCAAAAATGGGCTAAAAAACATAAAAATTTTTATAAAAACCTAAATTTTAGGGCTGCCATATGTCCTATGTATATGACTTATATACCAAAATGTCGGAAATTTGTATGAGTTATAACCGAAATACTGGGATCTAATCACCGCATACGATATCGAGCAAAATTCATCGAAATTATTTATTTTGGTATCTTGAAACTCGATATCGAATGAAATGTATTGAATTTGAAATAAAAGCATTCGACATCGAGTAACTCGACATTACATTTATCGAGTTTTCATTCGATACGCCAGTGTCTATCGTATGCAAAAAAATTCAGTAGTTTATTCGATACGATAGTATCGAATGCGGTGATTAGACCCCTGAATTCCCGAAAATTACTCTTGTTATACCCTTCACGGAAGGTAAAAAAGGTATATATAACTGTAATTTCTACAATATTGATCCTACACCCTATAAAGTATATATATTCTGGGCCCTTATGAAAAGCGAAGTTCAAAACCGGTTGTCTCTTATTTAAAAAAAAAAATTTTCCAGTTTTATTTAGTTTTTGTCTAATTGCTATGTATTCTGCTCGCGCAATGGTGAAGGGTATATAAGATTCGGCACAGCCGAATATAGCACTCTTACTTGTTTTTTTTTAATTTCCTTGTGTCCAATAAATTTTAACCATTCCAATAAATTTTAACTATTGACGGTTTGTTTTGACCAGGGTTTAAAAAACTGCAGTCGAAACCAAAAACTGTCCAACAAAAAACGAAAATATGTGTACAGTTATTTACTTTTTGAGTTGGTTAGACAGCGACTGTTTATATTTAATGAATCAGAAGTAAAGCAACCGTTTTTCTTTGGCTAATGACCTTTGACCTACGTTATTATCGAATGGCGCAAAGCAATAGTAAAGTATAATTTTGTTATGTTTGTATGCAAAATTTGCTCCATATGCAAAAAATTTTCATATGTAGCAACATAATGTTCAATGAACCTAAAAAATGTGGATGTATACCAAAGTCGATGAGGAATATCTCAGATTCTATACGAGATATCAAAAAATGGATTTTGGAATATAAAAGAGAACATCCAAAAATGTAAAAGAGAACATCAAAAATAGCGCGTAGGCTAAAACAATAAACAACTGACGAATTGTCAAATTCGTTTATATGAGCCAACATTTGTACATGTGTGCGTTAAATTGTTTTTGTTTTACATGAAGACAGTTTTAATCAGTCGCGTTTTTTTTAGCACAGAGCATACATAGATGAAAAAGCGACGTGTGAAAAAGGCCCAACTCAGTTGCGAAGGCAGCTTTCGAAGAAGAAGACAGAAAGCGTTTTTTTGGTAGTGAAGTGGCAATGTGTAAAAACAGGCAGCTACAATCAACACAAAAAGCGTAATCAAAAGAAAAACGCAAAAAGGGCAGCTTTCGAAGATAAGGACAGAAAAAACACAATATTTTCTGTCTCGTGACGCCTCTGTGTGCTCTGTGATTTTTATAGATCAGCATGTCTACACTCCCAAATTAGTCTGCCTTGTGTTAAAAATGGAGATTTGATTTGAAATCAGCAACCTCAAATTAAAAAAAATTTGAAATAAAGTTCCAGGCCGCAAAATGACTGTTTCCCAGTACATAACGTAATTGTTGACAAATTACACTGTGGAATAAATTTAGGTTAGCAAAAGTAAGGTCGATTCTGAGAGTGGGGGGTGAAAATGGAGGGTAAATTAGAAGACACGTATCGCGGAGTTTGTTTATGCTAGTTCCAATTTTTTTTTACTCGACCTTCAACCTTTGCAGTCAAATGCCGATTTTCAGCATATTGCTTATATGATTTTTTGCCTATAACTATGCCGAACTCAACAAAAGATGAGAACATTTAATTCCGTTCGGGTTTTTTTAGAAATCCACAAACTTTATTGTGTTCGGTTTGGCTCATTAATGTTCGTCCCTTTCGGCTGTTAAAAACCCAAATATTTTTTACAAAAACAAAATAGACACACGTATAAAAACCAAAAAGGTAGCAAAATAATTTTACACAACCAAAAGATATACACATATGTACAAGCTGTTCGTGGTGCGGTTGTTGCTAAAAGTTTTTGTTTGTTCATTTCTTAATCAATGTAAAAAAGAAACAGTATAGAACATTAAAATATAATGTTTGTCTACAGTATCACTACAATTGTTCTGTTTTTTAATGTTCGGTTCTTTCTTGAAAATAGTTACGAACGGTATTAAGGGTTGTGTTCGCCTACACAATCACTTAAAAAATAGATATCGTTTTTGGGTGTGTGAGCCGAACGCTAAATAATGTACTGTTTATTTTCGAACACTGGTTTAGACACAAAATTTCAACAAGGTCGTTCAAAAAGTTTCTAAGTTAGAGCAAAATGTATTAACAAAGTGACCTCAGTACTACAACAATGAAACAATAGAAAAAACAACAGGGATTTTGTTGCTAGAATTGAGACGGCAAATGTCAAAATGCCTTTATAAAAAATGTAAAGAAAGCTATTTCATCAATCTTTTGAAAACATTTTTTTTTCTTTTTTTTAATTTTTTTTGTTGATTTAAAATTTTTTTTTTAAATTTAAAACTTTTTATTTATTTTTTTTAGCATGAATGTTTTTTTTTTTTTTGCTCAAAAGAAAGCTACATATGTCTTTTCCTATGAGGTAGTTTTGGTCGCTTTTTGGGATTCGAGTGGCTTATATATAAAAAACTAATTTTTAACTCAAGACGAGGGTTTTTCAATTTTTAGCATTTGCACTATTTTGAATTTTTCCTATTTGTGTTTAAGTGTTTCTAAAACCTTAAAAATAAAACTTATGCAGAGAAACTAGACAAATTAAGCTTTCCGACGGTATGTAACATAATGCCCCCAATATGTTAATCCCAGGAATAACATCACTTTTTTTCTGTAGAAATGTTGACAAATAATTCTTTTTTTATTTGTAATAATAATTAAATTAATATATAATAATAATAAAAAGATAAATAATTTAATATAATTAATTCTTAATCACATTAGATCCTTTTATATCCTAATTTTTTTACATTTAATTTGTTGTAGCTGATGAAGTGTTTAAGTTTGAAATTTTTCAAATACCCAGTCTTTCATCCTCCCTATTAATCGCCCTTATTTTCTCCTTTTTTTGCCAACCCGTTCTTGGCGTTACAACAATAGGTAAATTTAATTATTTTTTAATTTAATTTTTAATATTGATCAAATAGCTGTCGAAGATGAGAAAGAACACATGTATGGCCAAAATGTCGATCTTGTTGAAAATTTGTGTCTAAACTACTATCCAATAGGACTAAACTTGGTGCACATTTCATCCAAATCGGAAGACATCGATTTCAAAATTGAGTCACTTGACATGAAATCCCCCATATTAAGACAAATTTTTAAATTTAATCATAATTTCCATTATTTTAAAAAGGTAAGAAAATCATTTTTCTTGTAATATTTATTATTATTTATCGATTTGTGAAAACGAGAATGCAAATAATAATGTATCGATAATTTTTCATGCCTGTTATTGCATATTGTTGCATCATTTGGTTTAACATGGAAAATATTAGAATTTTGAAGAAGAAAAGTCTAAGAGCTTGTACCTCATTTTATAGATCTGCACAAAGCTATTATATTAAATATATTACGAATAGGAATTTATATAACACTGGAAATATAAAAAGAATGGACAACTTTATAATAAATTTAATTCGGAACACTGGGCTTTACATGCGTCCGATGATAAATTATGGACCGTTCTTCTGGACCAATCGTGTGATTTCTTGTCTTATAAAATTATGACGGATAGAATTTTATTACAACAGCATTATTTGTTACGGTTTTACGCGCATTAAAGTGTTTTTAAAAGTTTTTATTTAACTCACAATGTTTGTTCGGGTGGAATCTTGCAACTCAATTTTGAAGCAGTTATCTTCAACCGGTTAAGCTGAAGTTTTGTATACACGTTCAGTTTAGATGTCAATGCATGGTAAACTGTGTGACGTCATTCTAAATCCATTATGGTGGTCACGCACAACATGGCGAACTACATAGTTATTTTTAATGCACCTCTACACTATGGGTATCAAATGAAAGGGCTCGCTAATAACAACTCGAAAAATAAAGTGGCCACTCTAAATCCCATATGGCGGGCACACACAACATGATGGACTAGTTAATTTTAATGCACTTCTGCAATATGGGTACCAAATGAAAGGGCTTTCTAAGAATAACTCGAAAAATATAGTGGTCACTCCAAATAAAATATATGGGACACACACAACATGGCCATCTGGACCTTATATTATGTACATACATATGTATATTTTTTTTCTTTCCTAATTCCTGTAATATACATGTTTCGCGCAACTAGGGCTAGTTTTAAGTAGTTTAAAGTAAATGTATCTACTTGTAGAAATACTATGTAATCCATTCGGCCTTTTAGGCTTCCGGGATTACTATATGAATTCAATAAAATCTAAATCTAGTTACGTTTAATGCACTTTTACAATATGGGTATCAAATGAAAGGGTTAACTAAGAATAACTGGAAAAATAAATTAGTCAGTCTAAATCCAATATGGCGGCACAAACAAGATGGCGGACTAGTTCTTTTTAATGCACTTCGTGATTGCTAAGATTAACTCGAAAAATAAAGTGACGTCACTCTAGATACAAAATGGCAGACTAAGTTTTTAATGCTTGCTGAGGACACGAATGCGAATTTTAAAAAAATTAAAAGTAAATTTTATTTTTTAAAAACTAGCTATTATTAAGTAAAAATCGTTTTTAAAAAACAAGCTTTTATTTGAATGCGCTAAAAAGAAAAAAATAAAAACTTTTACCATCAACTTAAAACGTCATTACACAATTTATATGATGTAAAAGCTTGTCGCGAGATTTTAGAGATTTTAGATTATATCATATAAATTTTGTAATGACGTTATAAGTTGATGGTAAAAGTTTTAAAGCAAAAAATAATTTTTTTTCTTGTTTTTTAAAAACGTTTTTTGCTTATAATTTATTTATAATAAATTTAATACGGAACAAGTTAGAGTGTTATATGGAGCCTATGGTTAACTATGGACCGATCTTAATTAAAATTGACAGTGTAATTTCTAGTCATATAAAGCTTTGACAGACCAAAATTTATTATAATGGTTTGTTTTATTCGTTACGGTATCATGAAGGAAAATATTGTAATTTTTTTTAATTTAAATAAATGCTTTCTTGTATTTTTCTTTCAATAAATTAGATTCAGTTTATAAACAACTTTGTTTTTCCTTATTTACAATTTAGAGGAGAAACTACAAAACAAAAATGCTAAATATATAGTGCCCAATGTTCGATTAATCGAGCAACATTTTTCTCAAAAACAAAATATCAAAAAAATTTTCTTAAAATCCACTTCGAGAAGATCGCCATTATTTTTCTTCAAGCTATTTTATTTTATTTTTTCTTTAATTTTTAAAAACATCTTCTGTATGGACAATAATTTTAGGTCAGTTTTCACAACTTACGGATAGCTTAAAGTAGACTTTAACCGGCCTTATAAAAATTGTTCCATTATCAAAATTTTACTTTAACCTAAAGTGAGCGATAAAGTAAATTAAAATCCATCCTACCTGGTAGGTAAAACTAAAGTTGTAATAATGGAACACTTTTTATACACCCAATGAAATCCTACCTTTAGCTATCGGTAAGTTGTGAAAACGGGCCTAAAAGTTTTAAATTAGAATATTTTTCTTGTAAATCCCAAATACCAAGTTTTAAGCAAATCTTTTGGAAACTAATGATCGAATATCTCTCATAATTAATTTTTTTTTATTTTGTAAATGTCGGAAATATTATTTTTGAATAGAAATGACAATTTAAAAAGTTTCAAGTTTAAAGCTGACCACACTCTAGTGATTTGTGCGTGTGATTTGTTTGCGTTCCATTTCTCTATATACGACGAACAAATCACAATAACCTAACAATAAACTGTTAATTGTTGTTGTTTTTGTTAAAGCTTTGATGTTGTTACAAATAAAGCTGTTGCATTTAATTCTTATTCGCTTAACAGTGTTATTTGTTTTATATCTTTAGTTTTTCTAAAATCTTTGGATGAAGTTTCCTGACGGCCTGGCCTATGCAACCAGTGAAATGCGCATATGAATAGCTTATCCCTTCAACAATAAATTTCAGTGTTTTAATCACGAATAAATTAAAAATTTTGTGTCCCAAAAATTACTTTGAAGCGGATGTTGCAATTTTTGATAATTTGTTTGATCATTTATTTGTGTACAAAACAAAAAATAAAAAAATTAAGAAGAATACAAACAATTTTTGTATGCTAATCAACTCCGCAATAGATACAATTTGCTGTTTTGTTGTACACTAAAATGAAATAATTTTAAAACGTTCGCGCACAAGCCCACTAACACCCATTAACAAATAACAAAACGTCGAGCTCGCACAAATCTCTAGTAGATTAACTGACAAAATACCGAAATATTAGAATGGTGTCTGTTTTTTTTAATACACTACAAATACATAACATTCGATAAAATACACAACGATTTAAAGTTCTTCACCAAAAAAGAATTTCAGCAGAAAAAGTCCTAAAATACAGTAGTGTTTTGTGTTCACCAATCCCTGAAATTCAGGTCTTGCTGCTATAACAACAACCGTAAAAATTTTTATCCTTTTTCATTTTTGTTTATGTTAAACGTTAATTTAATTACTTACCTTTGAATTAGGCGATTTGTAAAAACGAGCACAGCTTATTGCATAACCATTAGCAATCGAACCTCCTGGACAGAATATGCCATCTCCATATCCGGAATTAGGAAAGCCAACTATACGTCGCATTTCAGCTAAAACCTCTTCTTCCATTAGCGTAAAAACAGGAGCCACCTCGTACGTATAGACGCTAGGATTCAAAGCATCTGTCAACCATTGACCAACAAGAGCGTAAGGATCGACTCCCGAGTATAATTGATTAATAAAATATGGATGCCCAGTTTTCACTGAAAATTTAATTGTTTTCTTTAATAAATCGAATAAAGCTTCCTTGGATTCAGCATTGTTTTTTAACTTGAAGTCAAACAGTTTTTTTAACTCTTCGGGCGAATGCCATTGTACAACTTTGTGGGAGCGATTTGTGCCATCAAAGACGGCCGATTTTATTATTTCACCAACACATGTGCGTATAAACTGTTCACTTTCAGCACTTGGATGGCTGACGATTAAAGAGTTCACCAAATCTGAATTCATTTTATCGAATTTATCTTGAACCTTTTCGGATTGTTTTATGTTTGTAGATCTGGATCTGTTCTCTTCTGTTGACAATCCGGCACTATTTTTGTGCATTGAATTCATAGTGTCATTGTCAAGAGCGGTTACATTAGTGGGTGAAGGTACTATAGGATTTGATAAATTAAATGCATTTACGGTGGTGTTTCGTGCCAATTCATTAGAATCGACAGCGTCGTGTGCTACTTGTTGCTTATATATAGAATCATTGTAATGTTGTTTATGCTGCTGGCTGTGATGATGATGATGGCTATGAAGAATACTCTCGCTTGCGAGCATTTTAATTAAAATTAGCAGTTGCAAATTAGTTTCAACTGCACACAATAAAAAAACAAAAACAATAACAAAATAAATTTGTTACGTTAATTTTATTGCTTGATTGATTAATTGATCGAATCACTGAGTATAAACACTACTAGCTCTTATATTTCGAGCTTTCTTTCGATCGATGATAACAATGTAAATATTAAAACAAAAACAATGTTGTCGATGATGATGCTGCTGTTACCAGTTATTGTTCAGTGGTCACACTGTCTCCAATAAAACAATAAACGCTGCTTTTATAAATTTTTGTTCTTCTGTTTGTCGTTAAACCGGTAGAGCTTGCTGTTCCGTGGAGGTAAATTGCCATTCTCTTGTAATCGTCATCATTATAACAAATACAAATCTACTTATGACGTAGCGGTACTTTTTATTGTTGGTTTTTTTTAATTTTGCATTGTTTTTTATTTTTAAATTTATTATCATATAATTGTGGGAATGAATAACACCTGCATTTTCAACTAATTTTAAAATGTAAAAAAAAAATAAGAACAAACAAAATCTTTAATTCCATAAAAAAAAAATCTACGAGCACAATTAGTGCTTTTTTCTGGTCGACAAATTATTTTTTACGATTTCTACGATTATTATAGCCTTCATCACAGATGGAAAGGGTATATACATAAGTTTGTCATTCCGTTTGATATTAGACCCTATAAAATATATACATATTGTTAGCTAAAATGCAAAAAGGCGTAACTAACAAAATATTATATTAAAGGAGAAGTAAAAAGCTTTGTAAAATTAAAACTATAAACATGTCAAAAACACCTTCATTGATAAGTCGCCCATGGAAGTCTTCAAAAAATTTTCAAAGAAAACCATTTCATTATATTTTGTAAGAAAAAAAAGGCGTGCAATTACGTCGTTTTGCAGTTATCAAATAAACACACTCGTAGTTACGTCCCTTTGTATTTGTGTAATAAAAGCGTAATTTTTGATCGCAGTGTTTAAAATTTTGTAAAGACATGTAGTTTAATGGCATTCATAATAATCCGGGAAACCAGAAATTTGCTCTAAAAAATACGTTTTATTCGCATTAAATATGCAATAAACACTGGAGATTGCAAATTGTTAAAAATATGCCTAAAAAAAATCAACATTTGCTCATTTGAAAACAAAATATTCAAAAATTTAACAACAGTTCCATTTAATAAAAACAATCCTAAAGATATAATCGGTGAAGCTTAAACTCCATAGTATATACAGACGAATTTTCGAGATTTTATTTGGAAACGATGGGCCATCATCGGCTCACAAAAACAGAGTTATTTGTTTAGAATATTATCTAGATATTAACACCCATATGAGATTTTTTTGTCTAAAAAGGATTTTAGGGACGGTCGATAAATTGTTTATTAATGTTAACATAAAAAAAGGAAGTTAAAGCTATTTATATATGGGAGCTTTGGGCAAATGTGCAGCGATTCTAAAAGAATTTAATTTGCAGTAAAATATATTTAGGGCGAATTCAATCTAAATACATACCAACATAATTAAATGGTTTATGGACACAAAGAATCTAATTTGGAAAAAAGTTTTTATGCGGAATATCTGAAATTGTAGAACGATTCTCACCATTTACATAGATTCGTCTTCAGTACAATTAAAAAGTGTATTAGCCAAATTTAATTAAATTATCTACAAGATTGCAATTGCACTTTGCGCACAAGTTTAACATGGGCAGACAACTAGCCAGACGGACGGATGGACATCGTTATATCTCTTTAAAAAGTGATTCCGTGTCGATATACTTAAAGATTGGCCCAGATTTCTATGTATTACACTACACACATCGCCAAAAACGTGCATAATTGCTTTTTCCTTAATTTTTTTCTTATATATAAAATTTTAAAGCTTAAAATAACATTAATCTTTAACGACAACCTGCTCTGTTTTAACAATTTCGAGTTAAAATTAAATGTTGATGGTGAATATGAAGCAACACGTTGGGTATACAGATATTTATTTAAAACAGAAAAGCCAAAATATTGCAAATGAAAAT
The DNA here is from genome assembly GCA_949318255.1 of Pollenia labialis. Lineage (NCBI taxonomy): Eukaryota > Metazoa > Arthropoda > Insecta > Diptera > Polleniidae > Pollenia > Pollenia labialis. The sequence continues at coordinate 49,349,384 of OX439141.1, forward strand.
ATGCCTAAAAAAGACAAAATATGCACTAAAATCTTAAAAAAATGCTGCAAAAAGGCGCTTTCAACCAAATTATGCAAAAAATGTTCCAAACGTTAAAATATGGAAAAATATGCACTAACAAATCGATGCCAAAATTCATATAAAGCTCTAAAACTGATAAATATATTGTTTATGCCTTCATTGGTCGCACATGGAAAAACATGCAATTGCATATTTTTGGTTTCCCCGATAATAATCAATCAAAAACTTGATTTTGAATTTTTTGTTTGCTAAGCCTTTTTGCATTTTAGCCAATGATATACTCTGGGTCCTTATGAGTAGCGAAGTTGATTTAACGATGTCCGTCTAACCGCCTGTCTGTTGAAATTGGGTTTCCGAAGACCCCAGATATAATTGAGACATATACCATAGTATTTATATCACATTTGTATGCTCCGTTAAAATTTGCTACTTAAACTCCGTCGGATCGGTGCATAAACGACTGAGATATGAGCAAAATCCCACCAATGCCTATAATTACTACCCATAAATCTCAAGTTTATACCCATGATCCTTAATTTTTCAAAGTCCTTTTATAATTTGCGAACTTAATTTTTTCATTTTTATCTTAAAACAAAGCTAGGAGAGTGCTGACAATGAAAATGAACACAATGGGTCCATAAATTACCTAGTTGCATACGAATAACTTCATGCAAAAAACAAAACAAGATATCGTGAAATTACCATGATTTGCTCCAAACCAATAATGAACTGACGATAGGTGGATAAAATTGAGCCCGAATAAAACTTTCTGTTCTTTTCCAACCATGCTGAAGGGTAAAAAGGATTCGGCGTAGCCTAACAAAGCACTTTTACTTGTATTTTTTATTATTTGCATTTAAGCACACATACACACACTACTTAGTATGAATATGTATTTACTAGAAATAATAAGTTAATTAGTGAGATTGTGAGTACTTAGTAGGTCGTAGTCGCTTAGTTAATAAGACTCACGTTAAGCAATTAAAATAATTAATAAGTGTGCATGTATGTTTTTTAAGAGTTGCTATAATAATGTGTTTGTCACGTTTACACATCGAATAAAACCTTTTGGTTTAATTGTAAATTATCAAACAAAAACCTTTAACATTTAATTAATTGACGACTACGTGAATAACGCATAATGCTTTGATTCGATATAAAAAAAGGACATCAAATACAAACTTAATATAATTGCATCTGTTATTTATTATCCGCATTCAATAGAATTTAGAAAGTAAAATTAAGATCAAGGTTGGCTACCAAAACATCTTTCATTATCGGTATTAAATAATTAAGTATTTTAGTATTTGTATTTTAATTATATCGGTATCGGTCGTAACTCAGGGTACGTGTTCACTGATTCGACAAATTTAAGTACCGACGTGTTAAGGAAGATGTTTATCATTTACCTGGGTTATAAAACTTCGACTCGGGAAGAATTATGGTTCCCGAAAATGGGGTTTTTTCAAAAAAAACTTTTCATAACTTTTTTGTATTTGAACGAATTATTTCGAGTTTTTCAGAAAATAAAGATTTACGATCTTTTGATATCTAAAGCGTATCCATAGGTTATATGACAGCCAAAAAATTTGATGTTTTCTATTCGGGAGATACAACGCCCTCTTCTCCAATCCCGCCTATTTTTTAAGGTTGGGTATTGATAACCAATATGCTTGGATCTTATTGGAAGTTATTGATCTTGCCGTTCACCAGATAAAAAGAAAACCAAATAAAAAAACAACAGAGAATTTTTGGATAAAATAGGAGGCAGTCCTGTTTTTTTTTTGTTAGGACCAGCACTCAGGGGATGACCCCTACTAATGCATTGCATTGTGTTGGAACTGGGAACATAGGTTATGAAAGAAGGGTAGAGGGAGTAGTGTTTGTGAATATTCGACTTGAACTAATTCATGTTGAAAGTGAGAGGGAAAAACGTGTAAAACGAACAAACGTACGGGTTTGGGAACCACATCCCTTATTTCAGCAGAACACATCCCATTGTAGTAACAATAGAACAGGCAAATACAACCCGACGGTACTGAAGATAGCCCATAGAATTGGATACCCTACTGTCATCAATGAGAACCATCGCCTTCTCCTGCACCTGCCAAAAAGCGCCAAAATAGACTTTGAAGCGCCGGACACACACATTTATGGACCGATCTGTCTGAATTTAAATAGCAAAGTGTATGTGACATAGATATATAACAACCTAGTCCCCATTATTTCTGGTTTCTTCGGAAAGCCCATTTTAACATAAACATGCACAGACGGACCCCATCATTTAAGTTTTTGTAAACATTTTGATGCTTTTTTAGCCCATTTTTTAAGTAAGTATTTTAATCGTTATTTGCCCATTTTAACCAATTTGACAGGTTTATATAACGACGTGTTAAAAAACAAATTTACCATTTACAAATCGAAAAGGCTATTTGCGAATTAAACACCAAGAAGGCACCTGATATTGATAAGATCAGTAACAGAATGCTTTTGGAGCTGCCTCGCATAGCAAAGAAAATTATTCTTTATATTTTTAATGCTATTTTACGCCTAGAAAACCACCCTCAAGAATGGAAGGTCTCCTTAGTTGCAATGATGCCAAAGCCAGAAAAAGATCGCACAAAAGTTGAGTCATATAGGCCTATTAGCTTATTATTTAATATATCAAAGCTGTATGAGAAGCTCTTAGCGTCAAAATTAACCCCAATGAGTGTATACCTACCTAACATTGCGTTTACATTTGCCAGTACTGGCAAGACAGTAGCAATACATGCAAGCTTTTTCACTAATACATGCAAACTTTTCAAACTGTCTTGTTTACTGTCTACCAAATTTTGCAGATTACCAAAAAAGCGCTAATAATAAATTAAATTGAAAAAAAAAAAACAATTTGTAGATTTAGGATGATGCGGCCGATCTTCATGTGTTCTCTCAAGCAACAGTGTGTTGAATTTCAGCCAGAGTGGCTCGTGCCTTAGCTCGCTGGGGCAATAGAAAAATTAAAATGCCTTCATCTCATATAGAGGAAGCAATTCTTATCAGAGAATTAAGACATTTAAAAATTTCCCAGACGTTATTGGTATGCACATACGTATCAAAAAAACCGACGGGAATTTAGCCCAATATTATATAAACAAAGGGTTACTATACCTTGAATGTTCAGGTAAATCATATTTCAGAAATACATACTTTATAATTATATTTGTTACACTCATGACTGCCGTATTTTAAATGAGTCAACTATCCAACTTGAAAGCGGAGAATTCCAAGATTTTTTGTTGGGAGACTCAGGATATAAGCAGCAGAATTATTTATTCACCCTACTATCTAAACCACAAAAGCTTCGGGGCTTGGAAGCAACGATTTCGCTGCTTGTCAGATGGGTTGACGGTTTATCTGGCAAAAGGAAAAAACATTGATTATCGCCCTAGCAGTACTTTACAACATTGCTATTGAAGAAAAGGATATTGTTCCAGGTAAACACATTTGAACCTAAAATATTTTGGCTGTTATATGTGGCTAAAAATGTTTTGTTAAACCCTAGGAGGCAGGGTTGTTAGATGTGACGATTTTTCGTCATTTTGACGAATTTTTTGAGAAAACACAGTAAAATGACGATTGACGATTTTTGACCAAAAGAAATAGTGTTATGCTCATTTTCGAAGAAAAATGGCCCAATTATGCCTCTGGACCAAAATCCGCACCAAACAGTGACTCGTTTTGGGTGCATCGGCTTTCAATGTATGCGTACGGGATTTCTGTGCCCCAAATGCGACAATTTTGCTTGTTTACATACCCGCCATGATCAAAATGAGCTTCATTTGAAAAGATGTTTTTTTTAGCAAAATCGGCATCTTCTGTAAGTCGATCGCAGCGCAATATTTCCCAGCGTTGTTCAAGCGTAAAAATTGGTTAAATTATTCATTAAACATAAAGCTTTATAATCTCTTTTGGAACCTACAGAGTTTGGGCAGTAAAAATTTGATTTTGCTAATAAATGATCTACATATTTCGCTTCTATTTCAATAGTATGTATTTTAATAACAAAAAAACATAAAATTTTTAAAATATTACGGTTTAAAAAACAGAAATTAATTTTAAATTGAAAACAAAACAGAAATTCACTTAAAATTCGTTTGTTGTATGGTACTTGTTTCATGTCCAGTTGTATGCATCACTATTACAAAAATTACAATTAAAATAACAGTTGTTGCCAACATAACAGTACAAAAGTAATATTAACATTAAATTGTTAATCCATTCCTATTAAGCATTTATAAATCAGACTTTTAATTAATGGTTTATAAAACAAGAAGTGTTTGATAACTATTGTAGCATTAGATCTGAAACAAGAAATTTTTATGAATTAGACCGTTAATTGCTTACTAAAATTCTTATATAAATAAGCAAAAAACAATTAAATTTAAACAACAAAAAAATAATTTAATATCAATGTAATTTTTAAAAATACAAAATTGTAATTTAAAAAGATTTTGTTAGTCGTGCTTAATTCCCAATTTTTATTCTTTGTTTTTTCTTAACCTACTTACAACTACAATTAATGTTGGAAGAATTCCAATCAATTGTAGTGGGGAATGTAAGAAGAGATAAACTCAGCGTTTATTGTTGATGTTTTTGTTTAAACTTTGATATTGTTACAAGTATACTGTTGCTTATAATTCTTATACGCTTAACAGTTTTATTTGGTTTAATATCTTTACTATTCTAAGAATAAAAATTGAGAACAAAGCACGACTAACAAAATCTTTTTAAATTAAAATAATTTAATAATTTAGAAAATGCATCAACCAATATATTTTAACAATAAATTTTTTTTTAATAAACTGGGAATTAAGCACGAATAACAAAATCTTTTGAAAATTTTTTTAATAATTTTATATATAACTTAAGAGTTGAAAGCTATAGGTATAGAATTCCAGAGAGATACTGCGAATACGTAGAAATGCCACACAGAAATTAAAATTTTGTATCCAAACGATCTAATTCTTTTCCCCCTGCTTATGTCAGAAATACAAAGTTTTCCGTACAGGTGCTCAGGTTTGTGGGTATATATTATCTTATGTAAAAAAACTAAAACTCTCATGTTCAGCAGATTATCTAAAGAAAGGCCATAAAGCCGCTTCATCTCGGCTAGAACACCTTTTAAGTTCAAACACGTACCGGACTATGTTGTCAAACGCAACGTTCAATTTTGCTTTACTAATTGTAAGTTAATTGCTCACAGCCATACAGTAAAACTGGCATCAGATAAGTTTTAGCAAGTAACATTCTAATGCTTAAAGGTGTACAATGCTGGGTCCGCCAAAGAGGTCTAATCATAGAAAAGGTGCGACCACAAGCATAGTTAATGTGGTTCGGCCACGTAAGAGTGTCATTAAAAAATATTCCTAGATTCTTAGCACTTTTTACTATTTCAATCTGCTGATTATTTATAAATATATTAGGTATAATATTAAGTTTATTAAGTCGCCTTTAGATAACTATGCATTTAGATTTTTAAGGATTTATTTCCAACACACAGAAAAAAATACCAATGTAAAATTAACATGGAAAAATGTTGATTGAGAATCATAGTACATTTCTGCAAAATTATGCCCATTATTTAAATTTATCATTATATCATATTAATTTTAAATGAAAAATATTAAAATAATCCTAAATCACGCTTATTTAATATTATTCACTGTTAAAATAAATAAAAAAAATATTAAAATATAAATAAATATGGATTCAATATTGAATCCATTAAAAACCTGTTTTATATTAAAATCAAAAGTTTATCTTGTTAAATTAACATGCATACATAGTCAAGTATGTTAATTTTTTTATTTTCATTCTTAAAATATGTTATAAAAAGAAGACAATTCCCGTATTCTTTTAATTAAAATTATTTAGTTAAATGGTACATCAAGTTTTCAAAGTAGAATGATGCCGAAAACCATATCGGGCGATTCTGCTGATGCTTCTGTTGACAAAGGAGAATACAAAATAAGTGAAGCATGTGTTACAGGGGTGAGTGTATTGAATTATTCTTAAATAAATGCATATGTTTCACACTGCCATAACACACTCAAACCAATTTGATTCATGAAATTCACGTTGTTTCAACTTGAAATAACTTTCATTCAACGTGATTCGGATTGTTATTTCAATATAAATGACATTTTGCTCTAACTTTACTGCAATGTTAAATTAACATAAATTATAGTTATTTTAAAAGAAAAAATGTTGTTCGCAAGTAATTGTAAAATCAGTTTGAATTAACATGAAAAACGTATGAAGCAAAATCAACACCGAAAAATTTTAAATCAACCTTGTTTTCTACGTTTTTAACTTGATTTTTTTCTGTGTGAAGCCATTTGCCGTTGCCCACGTATAAATACGATGAAGTTGCTGATTAAGAGATATAATACACTGGTCGATTAAGGCATTATTACAACTGGTATAAAGTTAAACGTCATCCGCGTACATTCTTCCATTACAATTCGTTAGAACGCCTGGGAGGTCAGTGGAGTACAGTGAGAATAATATTGGCCCAATAATGGACCCCTGAGTTACCCCTCTTGTTACAGGCAGTGCCTTGGATTTCTTGATTCCAGTTCAACATTCTGATATCTGTTACCCAAGTATGTTGACAATAAATGAATAGCGGTCGAAGAAAAGTATAAGAGCTTTTTTTTTGACATGAAAATTCAATCGTCAAAACAATTTCCATAATAGGGGTATTTTGCCAATCTAGCCGGACATTACTTTTTGTTTTAACATATATTGCATCGTAAATGTTATTGAGTGCCCCTTGACCGATGAAACTTGGCAGAGATATGTGTTCTGGTCCTAGGCAGGTAAAGCTCAAAAATTGCTACATTGCGCTGAACAAAAATTACAAATGATCACAACCAGTTGTCTTAATTACATCTCAACTGAGTTGGGTTGTAAACCGTAATAGGGGCCTAACCCAACCTCTTAAAAATGAATTTTTTTTTAAGTTTTCCCATACTTTTGTTTAGCAAATGCAACTTTAAACGTCGGCGAAAGTAAAAAAACCTAAAATTGGACCCAGGAGATTGTAAAATTACACCTGTTGTCCCCGCCCCCTCTTGTGGGCTGTTACATAAAATAAAATTTCGTTTAAAAATTTAAATATTAACGGCCATTTTCACCAAGTTCGGTTATAATTAACTATCGGTTATGCTGTCAAAACATATTGGTAACCGGAACTTTAATTGAAAGTTAGTTTTAACCGAACTTGGTGAAAATAGATTACTATCGCCTAAATAATATTAGAATTACATTTTTGAACTTTTATGGGCAGTGGGAGGTATCCCTCCAAATCCACCCCCAGGAACAACCGTCAAAAAAAAATTTTTTTTTTGCTAGTTTTCACAAAATATTCATCTTTATGCTTTTCTGTATTTCATTGTACATATTTTATGTATCTAAAAATAAATATTCGTATTTATAACTTATTTATAATAGTAACAATACATTTTATTTAAAATAATAACAACTAATTTATTTAAAACAACTTCTCTTTTGCACTACACTGAAAGAATTTTTTTCACAATAATAATGAATTTGACATTAATCCCATTAAAAATTGCATTAAAAAGGAACCTATGCAGCGCTTCGTTGGATCAATGTAACCTGTTTCATTAAAATGTATTTAATGAAACATTACATAAGATCTATGAATATTATTCATTGGATGAATAAATATATTTTTATTAGATTCAATGATTTTATTTCATAATATTCATGAAAATATTCATTAATTTGATGATAAATATACAAGATTTTTATGACTCAATTTCATTGAAAATAATAATTTAATTATTAATTCCCTAAGCTAATCCCGTGAAGCTTTACGCTTGTCTGCAAGAACCAGAGCAAGTCTCTGGCGGAAATCGATTCCGCAACTCTGACGCTGATAGGCTAGCTTACTAACAGCTAGCCTACCGGGCCAGTGTAGTTTTTGAATAAAAAGCTATGTTTTTGCGATTACTGAATTAAGAGCGTAAATATGAGATTAAATTGTTCAAAACAACAATAACAACAATTGCTAGCGTGTGTACATATTAAAGAAAACTAAAAACATACATATTTATGGATTAAAAGTTTTTGTTTCGTTACTATAATGACATTTTTCATTGTCGTAATGAATATTTTAATTTATGAAGGCATGCTTTTTCGAAATATTTTTACACTTTTAATTATTGAGACTTCAGAGTTATTTGAACGTTAAAAATAATTTTTTTTTTCAATTTTTGAAAAATGTTTTTTATAAAAAAATTTTTGATTTCATAAATTTAATGGCATATTACATAAGATGTATGAAATAATTAAATCATACATTTTTAAATAAACAATTAAAAATTTTTTTAAGGAAACTATAATTTTTTATTAATTTGGTTATGTTTGTATATTGTTTTTTTATGTACCCAATTGTTTAACTTGGACAAACTTAAGTTTTCATATATCCAATGAAAATTTTCAACGTAATTAGGAAACCCAATGAAGCGATTTTAACGAAAATACTTCATTATAACTATGAAATTCCATTTTCATTTAACTAATGCAAATTTTTTTGTGGAAATGATTCATTTAATATCAGCCCAATTATAAATATTCCCGGAGAAATGAGATCCCTAGGAATAAGTTTTTCCCGGGAATAAATTCCCCTTTTCTAAACAGACGGAGAGAATAGTATTATGGGAAAGGGAATTTCAAATTTTCGCTGTCAGCTGTGTTGTGATGACTTAAAACTTGTAAAAATTTTGCAAAAAAAAAAACAAGCGAACAAGTGAAAAATATGTTGTGTTGACTTAAAAAAATAAAATAATTTTTAATAAAAACAAAAGAAAATTATTGGTGTAGCATTTCGGATTGTAGCTAAGAAGCGTTGCTAGGAGAGTTGCGTGATAACGCAAACCCACCTGAGTTGCCGCAAACATTGTAAGTATATAAAGATATTTTTATACATATTTTTTAATATTAGTAATGAGAACTTTAACGTCCAACTGTCAGCTAAACCGAAGTCGTTCGCAGTATCCCCACTTTTAAAACTTCTCAACTTTACGTTTCTTTGCCAAAAGGGGTTACAAAACAGGTATAGGGAAAGATTGTAACGTGTCCCTGGCCCAATATAGTCTGACCAAAGTCTTAACAGAAGTCATTGAAATATTTGAAGCGCATTTATGCATAAAGTGGATTACTTTTCCTAAAACTCAAAAAGGAAATAATTTGTAACAATTTTATTTTACTTTGTTATATAAATTAACAAAATAAAAATTATATAACTTAAAACAACCTTTGGGTTGTTAATAAAAAAATAAGGGTTGGGTCACCCATGGGACCCAACTCACCTTTTAAATTAAACACCGATTTTAATTATTAAAAATTATTTATTGAAACACCGATTAAGTTATTGACAATGATTATTTGTGTCCGCGTCCTAGAATTGAACTAACTAATTCATAATAAAATCAATTAATATAAACCTAACATTTAAATTAAAATATGCTTACTGCGTTAAATTATCAACACGCGCAACTTAACTTTAAACTAAAATATGCTTACTAATACTTAATTAAATTATGTCTTAACATTAAATTGCCAACACGCGCGCAATTGGTGGTGTCCGGTTGCTTTTGATAAAAATGCTGAATTGCATTTGTGGCATGCGCGTGTTGCCGTGAGTTTAACGCGTTGAGGGCCAGAAGGGTGTTAACTTATATTTAAAACTTTAAAAAACAAAAATTGTTTATATTTAGGTACTTCAATTATATATTTTAGTAACGATTTGTATATTTAAAAAAAGGGAAAAAATCAATTTATTAAAAAGAAAACTTATAATGTTCTTAAAAACTAAGCAAAATAAAAATAATAGTTTAAAAAATAGTCAAAAGCATAAATCCCTTGCAATTTTTTAGCGGAATTATTTTCAAAATTTTTCATAACATTCTCCCTTTAATTGCCATTCGTAATACCTACTTTTCCCCGGGGAAGAGTTTCCCATTTTCGAAGTCTGTATAGAATAAGGGAAAAGAGAGAATTTTCCCGGGGAGATTTTATTTATAATAGGAGAACAGGGATAAGGAAAAAATTCCCGGGGAATTGTTATTCATAATTGGGCTGTATATGAAGTATTTTTCTTTCAGTGTAATATGATGATAAGTGCCATGGTTCTTCCTCTGTTTCTTTAAAGTCCTCTTCCGAATCTGAATTCTCTTCAGAGCAAATTCTGCCTTCTTTTCATAATAGCCCGATAAACAACAATGCTTCGCTCATTACAGTTGCGCCATGTATTAAAATCATGTGCATTGTAGGTGTCATAGTATGCCAGGGATATAGAGTAACATAAAGTTTTGCAGTGTCTAAGCAATAATTGGCAAACTCGTGCAAATGGATGTTGTTAACACTTGTAAATACTTCAATAACTTTGATTCGGTAGATAAATTAAATGCAATTCCAGTTATTTCTGCAGCTAATTCTGGATTGGAAAAAGAATCTTCTGCTGGTGTAACAACAATACAAGCTTAAATCAGGCAACTCCCGGAAGTCAAGTTGATTGTGTTCGCCACTACAAAGTTTATTCTCAAAAAAATGTGACAAATCTAATTATTATAAAAAAATACAAAAAAATTTTATTAAATCTTTTAAAACAGTCATAAAATTCAACAAACATTAATGGTTTGTTAATAGTATAGTGTTTTTTTTTAAATTTATGTATATATACACAAAGTATGGCATTCAAAAACTTATTAGAGATCGTGTAAAAGCACTTTAAGCAAATAGACAAAATACCACAAAAGAAAAAAGAAGGAATATACATACAATTTACCAAATAAATCAAACATCCTTAGTACTGTTTTACCTTTCACCCGTAAAAATGTCTCCAAGTGATACGGTTCCCTGTGGCAAAAATGTAACAAAATCTACTGCAGGTGTTTCTTGCTGTCGTAGCCTAAAATGGTTTCATACAAATTTAATCGAATGAAATTCTTCAAAGGCGTTTTAACGGACCAGACATCATTATAAATGGACTACCACGTTTGGATATAAAACCTAATAAAATTGTTTTAAACATTTTTGAGTTTCTGGCCGTTAAGGTGGATTATGATGAGATAAATGTTTGCTGCTTCATAAACAACAGAAAATGTATATTGGTCAAGTTCAACTGTTTATCGAAAAGGGATATATTTTAAATGATTTTGTTATTCGTGCTTATTTTTGATAAAAACAATGAATCTCTCCTTACTCACTGTTTATTGTTGATGATTTTGTTTAAACTTTGATATTGTTAAAAATTGAACTGTTGCGGTAATTCTTATACGCTTAACAGCTTTATTTGGTTTAATATCTTTAGTTTTTCTAAAGTGTTTAGTGTGAGTAGTGAAGTATTTAATTTTATTTTGATAGCATTATTTATTACGGTCTTAGGCGTACTAAACTGTTTTCCGGGAGTAGTGTTTATATGGGGCCTAGGGTAAATTATGGACGGATCTTCACGATATTTTGCAGCGTGATTTCCAGTCGAATAAAACAAATTTTTGCAAAATCTTATCTCATTCCGTGCCTTGTTCCACCATTTATGATATTTTTTTTAGGTGGTGGTTCCACATTTTGATTCATAGCTCTGGTCCTAATGCACCGATTTTGCTGAATTTCAATCCCAAACTGCTTAGGATTACTACAAGCAATTTGGCATCAAGTTCATTTCTTTTGAGTTGTTCGAAAGTGAGCGTGTTTTTAACAGACGGACAGACAGACGGGCATGGCTAAATCGACTTAGAATCACTCAATAACCCAGAATATATATACTTTATGGGGCCTGAGATGAATAATAAAAAAGTTTCACACGGAATGACAAACATAATATACCCTCTTCAGAACTAATTGTGGTGGAGGGTATAAAAACAGACTTCCAATAAAAAAAATTCAATATATAATTTTAGTTAATTTGTTCATATATAATTGTTCAAATTAAACTAAAAATTGTCATCAAAATAATAATACTGTTTGTTCTAAGCGAAAAAATATTATAGCAGCGTCAGGGCACTCTTGCCCGTTTATGGCAATTTTTGTGTCCTAAACCATTTTTACAGTAAAATAAATAAATTTTTTGTATTGTGGATTTTACTTAAACAAAATGAAAAACCACCAGGTATATTTCCCAGAAAAAAAATAAATAAACATTTCTGAATTGACTGATAGCATATTCGGAAAGACGATCGGTTGGCCATCCTTTGTTAGAGCTCGAAAAGCCACAGGCAACGACATCTGGAATCGGTAGCAAAGCCAAACATCCAACCGAAGACGACCGATTTAGGGTTATAACCAAGGCCCGGATTTTTATGCAAATGCATATTTGTTGTCGTCAGTCTGAGATCAACATAAACTTAATATCTTTTCGAATCAAGAAATTTTAAATAAAATGGCATCGATTTGTTAGTGCATATTTTTGGTGCATTTTTGGGAAAAAATATTTGCAAAGCACATCGCGTTTTGTCGCATATTAGGAGGTGGTTGAAATCAGTTGCGAATTATGCTGAAAATTTTGAACAATTCAAGGATGTGATGGAACGATGGTAATGCAGTACCAAAAAAAAAAACAAATTTACAAAATATAAAATTTCGGATAATTTTTAAGTCTTCAAATTACGGATTTATATCTGAGACTATTGAAACTGCTGGCATATTTAATTTAAATTTTTACGAAAACAGCGTAGCGGAAAATGAATGTATATGAAAATGAGTATTGTTCTTAATTAATTTTATATGAAGGTTCACATATCTATCTAACAAGTGACTTAATTTACATTATTGTTTTACTTTATATTTTGTGTTTTACTATTTTTTTATACTTCTGCTTTTTTTGTGTGCCTTATTTTCGTTAACGAGACTGAATTTTTAGGGTGTTTTATGTTACTTTAATGTTTTGTTTATGATTAAAAAATGTGTTAAGAAAAATTTAAAGTGCATATTTTTTCAATTTATAGCGCATATTTTTCTATTTTAAGTGTGTGTTTTATGCGCATAAAACTCGATTTTAACTGCATAAAAATCCGGTCCCTAGTTATAACCTTTTTCAAATCTTGCAAGGTAAGGAAAATGGCAAAAGAAAATGCAAACTCTGCAAAACATCTTAAACACAATGTAAATGCCAGAAATGTAATATAAATTTAGGTTGTTCAGATATTAAAAACTGTTTTTTTACATATCATTTCCAATAATACAGGGTCCGCAAATAACTTTTTTTTTTGAAAATGCTATAAAAAAAACTACTGAATATTTTCTCAAATTTCTTTTTTTATTTGAAAGTACAATCCTTCCGGTTAATAATGAAAAATAATTTCATTCAAATGGCTGCCTCGGCTGGGCATGCAGTAGCCTACACGATCGGTCCAATTTTTAAGCACATTATTGATTGTGTGCAGCTGTATTTCACCAATGCCTTCACGAATATTGTCCTTTAAAGCGTCAATTGTCTCTGGCTTGTCGGCGTAACACTTATCTTTGACGGCAACCCACAAATAATAGTCCAACGGTGCAGTGTTACCACCAGCAAAATTCAAAATTACACTTGAGCTGAAGCAAAATTACTCGATTTAAATGAAATTACACCTGATATAAAATTGAAGTTTTATTTAATAAAAAGCAAAAACACAACAAACTCATTGAAAGAAAATCAATATTAGTCAAACTGTTAAGATTCATATTGTAATTTTAAATAAATTAACAAAAAAGAATTAAAAACAATTAATAAATCTCCTAATATAATGAGTTTAGCTTCCACAGTTGGTTGCATATATCTAGGGAAGGTTTAAAATGCTCATTGCAATTCCTAGAGCTTACGAAAGGTTAGCTGTCAAACGAACTGTGATACTGCTTTCAATTTTTTTCTCAGGCACATCATCATGAATAGATTCATGCTTGAACAACGCCACCAAATTATCCAAATTTTAAAGTTAAACCAACCATCGATTTTTGCAACTTATAGGCCACTTCATGATTAAATTGACGCAACTTATTTATTCACAAATAAAGGCGATGTGTTGATTAAGAGAAAATAAACCGTCAATTTGACTTCATGGCCGAGCGAAGTGACATCTCTTAATTAAAGTCACTGGTTTATGCTGATAAAACAGCAGCAATTGACGTCTTGGAGGTCAACAAGCAGCCAGCAATGCTCAAAAAAGAGGAAAAAAATTGGACGTCTGTAAGGCGTTTCGTCAAGGACAGGCGCGGTGCCTATTTGTTTGAAATCAGTTTCAATTAGTAATGCCGTGTATTAATCTGCGGTTAAAATTATTTATTTTTGTGTTGTCTAAAATTTTAAGTTTCATGGTCTTAAAAAATACGCTTTAAGCCTTATGTAGTAAACAAAATGCCTGCTGGTTTTTATACAACTGTCCCTTTCGTAAATCAGTTTAACAACTGATAAGGGCGTTGAATATTCTTCAAACTAAAGCATTTGAAAGTTGCCAGATGAATATAAATTTAATTACATGTTGAAATATTGGTTTCAGTTTAAACAACTTTTTTCAATAAACTTTAGGTTCTAAATCACTATAATACCCCTGACAGACATATAGTTTACATACCATGGTATACATACTACAATTCTTACTGAGCACAGCCAGAAAACTGTGTTTAATAAAATATCACATTTATACTATTGACATGTTGGTAGTATATAAACCAGCAATATATGTACCACTTTTTTCGTGGTTTAATTGTAGTTTGGGTTGACACACATGTGGTATACTATGCTAGTATAGTATACGAAGGCTATGTCAGTCAGGGGTATAAGAGGCAGCTTTATCCAAATCTAAGGGACCATCTTGCGAAATTCATTACGAATCTTTTGAAAATATATACATATTTATTGATTGATGTCTTTTCTTAAAAAGAAACCGAAGCTTTGGTCCAAAAGACTGTGCATTTTTTAGTAACAATATTTAAAAGAATTAAATGTCATCACTGAAATCGAATCTTGATTTTATTTGGGTATCTAAAGTAAGAATTTCAAATAACACCTGAATTACACCTAAGAGAAATTACCCGCGCTCTACCCGCGACGGTAAAAATTATACCAAATTCGTTTAATTACCCACAAGGTGGCAACACTGCAACGGTGTCAAATCACAGCTCCGAGGTGGCCAAACGACATCAGCTCTGCGGCTGATAATGCGATCTTCAAAAACAGGGCGCAAAACATCGAGTGTAGCTTCGGCTATGTGGCACGTAGCGCCATCCTGTTGAAACCAAATGTTGCCAATATCCTCCTCTTCAATTTTTGTGAACATGTCCCGATAACGATCGCCATTGACTGTAACGGCCACTCCTTGTCCATTTTCGATGAAAAATGGCTTAATTATTCCTCTGGACCAAAATCCGCACCAAACAGTGACTCATTTTGGGTGCAACGGCTTTTAAATGTATGCGTGCGGGTTTTCTGTGCCCCAAATGCGACAATTTTGCTTGTTTACATATCCTTTAAAATCAAAATGAGCTTCATCTGAAAACATGATTTTTTTTGGTAATATCGGCATCTTCTGTAAGACGATCGCAGGCCCACTTAGCGAAGCGAAAACTCATATTTCCCAGCGTTGTTCAAGCGTATACACAACCATATTCGTTCAGCGGAAGGATAAAACTAAATAAGCACTAGTTGAAAAAAAACGTTAGATTGCGGACCCGTTAGTATAAATGTTTGCTTTTTTCCTAAAAAATAGGTTGTAGAAAGGAGGATAGAGGGAGTAGTGTTTGTGAACATTTGGTTTGAATTTAATCATGTTGTAAGTGAGAGGGAAGACTTCTGCAGAAAGGTTATTCCACATACGAACAGTCAGGCCAAAAACGAATTCTATCTGTAATGCGTTGTACGATTCGCCTGCCAATCGACCACATAAGGAAGGGCTCTTGAGGAAAAACGTGTATGACGAGCAAACGTCAGAACTCATCCCATTGTAGTAACGATAAAACAGAAATTAATCCCTGCATAAGTCTCATACGATTATTTCTGCAAGACTCGTGAGATAATTTTAACACATCTCAAACGACTAATTAAAGCGTCACAGAGTAATCAGCTCGATACGCAAGCAGTTCTCGGAGGCATTGAATAATTCTTAAGAAGCTCTACTGGAATCCAACAATACACAATGGAATGCAGCTAAAGATATATTTCTAACAGTCGCGAAACGAAATATTGGCTTTACTGCAACTAAAAGAAAAGAATGGGTCTCTGACAACACGTGGAATTTGATTCAGAGTAGAAAAGAAATCAAAGGTGAGCTAAATATGGCAAAAACCAGATTAAGCAAACTAGAATTGCAGAGGAAATATTCGAGATGGAAGAAAAAGTTAAGAAAAGTGCAAGGAATGACAAAAGACGTTGACTTAATCAATTAGCTCAAAGTGCTCAGGCGGCTGCTGACACTAATCGTACTAGAGATATCTACAAAATCGTAAAACAGATGACAAACAAAACTGTTAATGTTACAAAGCCTTTGAAGAATGAACAGGGTATCCTTACCTCCTCAGGGCAAGAACAGCTTGCAATCTGGGAAAAGCATTGTGCTAATATGCTCTCAATTCCCCCAATTTTTGCAAAGTATATTTTTTTGGCTTTTTAAATTTTTCAAACAAATTTAAATTCTGATACTTTAACAGTTGTGTCGATAACGATTTCTAAACCAGTTATCAGAAAACCTTTAAGTGCAATAAATTTGGTGACTTCTTCTAGTTTAAGTTTTCGTAACAAAAATTTGTATTTTTGAAAAATTAATAAATGGGAAATAATGCCGAAGGTAATTACTTTTATATTCTATAGCAAAATGTTGGAAAACTCATCTATAAAATCGATTAAATTGGAAATATTAAAGTGACCTTAAAAAGAAATAATAGAATTATGAATTAGAATTTTATGTAGACTTACAAAAAAAATGATAACACATGTTAGACATAACATCATAATAGTTCTCTAGAACAATCGATTATCTTCAAAATTTAAAAGAAATAACTTTTTGCAGGTGCGTCCCAAATTTAGAATTATTCAATATATGGCTAGAGAAACACAACGAAATTGACAAAAGAGCCCACATTTCTGAGAGAGAAAAGAGCATTCACGATTGTTTTGTTCAAATATAAATATAAATACAAAGTTTTTTTAAAACATCATGCTGTTTGGATTAAAGCCAGCACACTTTGATCAGAAAACATGAAACGCAGTGTGTCTCCATTAAATCGAAACCTGGATCGCAAAAATCTGAGAGAACAAAACGACAAGTTGCAGCTGAAATCTCTAAAGATCATAATAATGAAGTGGAATCCCTAATCCTTGCTGCATCTGCAGTGGTTTTAAAAGAAGCTGTCAGTACTCGAACTAGAACTTAGAAAATACGGAAAATAATTTCAAAAGAAACGCCAACTAAGCTACCTGCTGATGAAGGACTTGCCTTTCTTTCAGAGAACAACTTTTCAAAAGAACAATATTGCAATATAAGATATGAAAATAAAATCAGAAACCTCTATATACAAAAAGATATTACATGTAGTATATATAAATACAGACCAGACGGCGTAATAGTTACTGAGGCATTAGCGAAAGTTCCATTGGAAATGCTACTGAAGCATACATCGGAAAGAATAGTAAAAGTGCAAGAGGATGTTGTATCTGCTTTAATGGAAACCAAAATTTTACACGCCGAATCCATTGCCAGTTATGGTTTTGATAGTAGTTCTGGTTATACGAACTATAAACAACAGTTTGAAAAGGCGGGTTTGTCTCAAAATTGTGACTCCTCTATCTTGGCCACAACAATAATACCTTTGCATTTAATAGAAGCATCCGGAAATATTTTATGGAACAATCGTACACCACAATCTATTAGATTTTGTAGGCCTTTAGAATACACAAAGAGACTAAGGAAATAATTTTGAAAGAAAAAGAAAATATAGAGGAAGAATGCTTTAAGTACTTCCGAAGTAATGATTGGAGAAACTTTGTGCGTTAATTTTATATTGTACCTAACTTTAATCGGTGGCAAAGTGTTAAATATTTTGACTGAAACTAAATCTAGTCAGACGGGCTCAGTGTGTGATGCTACACCAAAGGATTTTATGAACATAACAGATTTCCAAAACGAAAAATTTAAACCTAAAGAGAACTTAAAGTATGGAAACTGCATTGCTGGATCCTTTTTTTTTGAATTTGTTGGGAATGCAGGCTACAAAATTGGCATTAAAGAGTGGCAAATAGGAAATAAATCTGCCAAAGCGTTTCTTGCGAAAAGAAAGGCAGACATACAGCAGTAATTTTGGGATGAAGTTGGTTTGCACGTTGATAAGCCTACGACTGGTGGCTACGGAAGTACGAATGACGGCAATACGGCACGGCGCGCGTTTAAAGAACATTTAAAATTTTCTGAAATTACAGGCATTGGCAAAGTGATCATTTATAACTTAAAAGTTATTTTAATATGTTTGTCATGTCAGCTTCCTTTAGATTCGAGTAAATTTGAAAAATGTTGTTTCCAAACGGCCACAATGTTCATGCAGAAGTATCCCTGGTTACCAATGACAGCAACTGTACATAAGGTTCTTGTACTTTCACGACAAATTCTTGATTCCACTATGCTTCCAGTTGGATGCTTTGGAGAGGATGCCTCTGGATCGCATGATAAAATATATAAATCCGATAGGTTGCTTCATGCTCGTAAAAGTAGACGTATGAATAACTTGACGGATGTTTTTAATCGAACATTGAACACATCAGATCCACTCATTTCCAGCATTTCGTTGAACAGACGCAAAATTTTGTAAAAAATTCTCAAACAGACTAAGAAAATCCCGAAAGCGAAGGTGAAGAAATGGAGAGTGGTGGCATTTCGAACCCATGTATATTACATTTAGTTGACGCTTTGGAACTCTTAAATCAAATTGTTGAATAAAATCCTTTTTAAACATGACTTTGTTTGTTACTTAATTAAATTGGTAAAATCAATTTCTACTGTTATATTGGAAAGGTAACGGTACACTCGAAAACATTTTTAGAAAAAAGCAGCTTAGAAAACCAGATTATCTATCAAAGATCTAAAAAAATCTTGGAACCTATAGCCCGCAACCCCTTCTTAGAACTAATTATTTGTTAATTTTTTAGTTAAATTACTTATGTTTTTTCTGAGTGTATGAAAAACTTTTTCGTTCACTCCCTCTCTCTTAAGTGTTCACCAAAAGTCAAATCCAAAAAATCGTTCAAATTGGTCCACACGTTAGGCTGTAATTAATGTTGGCCAAAAAAGGGGGGAAATTTCCTATAGTGCACCGGTATCAAAAATCTGTAGATGTCAACAACATGTAGAAAGACACGAAATTCACAACCACGCCCCGGACATGGATGAAATAATAGCGGCCATTAAAGCTCTCAAAAACAATAAAGCTCCTGGTCCAGATAACATCCCTCCGGAGTTATTAAAGGTAGATCCAAGAACAAGTGCCAAGATGGTACACCCCAGCATCGTTAGGTTTTGGTCATCAGAAACGCTCCCAGAAGATGCTAAAGAGGGCACTATAATCAATCTTCCCAAAAAAGGGGATTTGTCAAATTGTAAAAACTG
Organism: Pollenia labialis; assembly: GCA_949318255.1. Lineage (NCBI taxonomy): Eukaryota > Metazoa > Arthropoda > Insecta > Diptera > Polleniidae > Pollenia > Pollenia labialis. Next base: position 49,369,045 of record OX439141.1, read on the forward strand.
GCGGGGTATAACATTACTTTGTATTATTAACAAAAAAGAACAAGCCGGTTTTCGTCCTAAACGGTCTTGTGTAGACCACGAACGGTATTCAGTTCGCGTAATAGTTGAACAATCGGTAGAATGGCGTTCACCTCTCTATCTCACCTTTATTGATTTTGAAAAGGCGTTTGATAAGTTAGAGCACCAGGCCATATGGAATGCGCTAGAATGTAAGGGAGTGTTTTCCAAAATTGTAAACTTAATCAAGGCGATGTATCGTGGTGCAAGTTGTCGCATCAAATACAACCAAAATTTAAGTGGTAGCATTTCGGTAACGACGGGTGTTAGGCAAGGATGCGTACTCTCACCCCTGCTATTCAACATCGTATTAGACAACATAATAAATAACGCGACTCCAAGTAGCACTGGACCAACATGGGGTCTTCACGGAACACTAGATGACTTAGATTATGCTGATGACATTTGTCTTTTCTCCCATATGTCATCTAAATTAGAGGAACTGTGCAATGTCGCGACCGAGTGCGGGCTAAAGATTAATGTCTACAAAACAAAAACGATGTGCATCAATACTTTGTACGGCACAGAAATTTAAACAGTATCCTCCTTCACTTACCTCGGGAGCATTATTTCTTGCAGTGGTGGTTCTAGTGAAGACATAAAAGCACGTTTAAATAAGGCTTAAACTGCCTACGGTGTTCTGTCGTCGGTCTGGCAATCTTTACATCTAAAAATCTTTAATGCCAACGTAAAGTCTGTGCATTTTTACGCATGTGAAACATGGAATCAATCCAATCGCAAATTGCAAATAATGCAGGCGTTTGTGAATCGTTGCCTGGCCTGATTTTATCACAAATAGTGGTTTGTGGGTAAGAACCAATCAGACACCGATTCATGCGGAAATAAAGCGGCGAAAATGGTCCTGGATAGGACACACCCTACGAAAACCGCCAGATGATATCACAAGGCAAGGTACAGAATGGACACCTCAAGGAAGCCGAAGAAGGGGACGCCCATAAAAAACCTGGCGCAGATTAGTGGAGGTGGAAGCTGTGGAGGCTGGAGTATCCTGCAATAAAATAAAATGTATCGCAACAGACAAACCCAGATGGAAAACATTCGTTGAGGCCCTATGATCCTAAAAGGAACAACGGGACAATATACACATATACATATATAATCAGCTTGTGTAACAGTTACTCCTGGCGAGGAATCTTTTACGATTAAAAAATGCTCTCATCGACGACGAACAACGCTCTTCATGAGATTTTCAGTAGAATCTTACACGATTGAAAATGCTGGCTGGGATAATACTCTCTCCACTATTGTGGTGTGGGTGTAAATATAAGTCTTTTTCCATTGAGTTCTTAAAAGAAATTTTACATAATGGTTTAAAAGTTTCACTCGTGAATACAATGAAACCTTATCTAAAAAAGATTCCATCGGCAATCGGTCTGCTTCATCTGCACTTTTTTAAATTAAAAACAGCAAAACTTCTTGCAAATAATGTTTTGTTAGCACACATTTTGAAATCATTGCATGTCAAAACCCACGATTTTAAATTAAAAACAAAATGAAAAATGACAGCATATATTTTTGACACACAGCTATTTTGTTTACTACGGAAGCATACGTGCTTGATGGCCAGGACTCTATGGTCTGGCTTCGACGCGGCGACAACCAGATAATGACAGTGATATCGGTCATTAGGGGTCACTAGGTGATATGGCCTCACGCGGGGAGAATGGGTATTGATAATGACTACTGTAGAAGTTTTCATGATAACGAGGAGGATGATGTCTGGTAAATATATGACTTAAATCAATCTCTCTATTCTGCAGGGAGTTTAGGTTGTTCGAGGCTGCAGTGACTTTTGGGGGATTATTTGGTAAATACTGGCTGACTCTTGTCACTGGCTAAGGGTATCACAAAGGGACCGCTATAAGGCCGTCCTCATTTCGGCTACTCACTGACGATATATATTTAGATTATTTTAAAGTTTTTAATTGTCTAGAATTCCTTTAAATTTTAATATGACAAGCCTAATACACATAAACATATAGTAAACCATATTTTTTAACAATAGTGTTATACTTTATTGTTATTATTTACTACGGTCAATAATGTACTTTTTATTTACAATAACATAACATATGATGAGTAAATACCAATAGCTTTTGCATCCATATCACATCGCCGGCATAAAAATTATATTATTCTTGGTTTGTACTTGGGTAAGGAAACATCGTACCTTTATCTGAAAATCATACACATATAAATAATTACAATGAAACCTGTCATGCAGTTATGTATACCTGGATTGTTGCACAAATTACCGCTTAGACTAGGTTTTGGTGGAAGTTTCGGAAGACCATCAGTTTTAGGAGAAAATTCATTCGGCGATGATCTCGGGTGTATAGCAGCAACTGCAGCAAGCACATTGTGATGATGTGAGTTTGGATGTTGGTATTGTGGGTGATGTATCGAAGGATGTTGATAATGAGAACATGACATGGAGGTAGAGGAACTTGATGTGTTTTTAAAAAATAATTGTGAATGATTGCAAATGTCAGAAGTTTGATACCCTGAAGGGATATGTGGCGAAATGGGTGTCATAGGTGTCATGGGTGATGTGGTTGTCGAAGAACTTAACGCAGGCGATATTGATTGGTCATCCAAAGTTATGTTCGCTGCTGTATTCAAATGACTAAGATGAGGAATCACACTTGGCGTATTTGTAGGTCCTGTTATTAAAGAAGTTGTCGCTAATATCATTACGGAGTTAGACGCCGAAGTTCCCGACGCAACGGACGTAGACGCAGAACGTTTTTCGATAGCTGAATTACGCCGTATCATAATACTGCTGGTATTTGGTAATAATAAACTATTACCAGACATAAATTCGTTTATTTGGACACGAGAACTGGTACCAGTGGAATGGTAAATATGATGTTGTTGATTAATTCTTGGTGGAATAGGGGGTGGACTTAATTCACCATCCCGTGGTGGTAGCTGTTAATAGAAAACAATTTTATATTTTATCATTTACATTAGTTAATCGATTTATACCATTGGTGCGTCTGGTGCCTGGCGTTTTTGAGCCAAGTCAGCGCAGCTTTCAGTGCGGTCTTTTCTTCTTGGAGGCAACGGTGGAGGCGCCACTCTGTACTCCACATTTGCTGCAGTGGGTACATTAACATGTGGTGAAACCGGTACTGTGGGATTGTTGAAATCTACAGTTGTATCTGCAGCGGTGTATTGAGAACTTGACGAAGCCATAAAAACATTCTCATGTGGGCTGTTTTGAACAAAATTAAAAACAAACATGCATATTTATTATACGATGTAGTCATCTTGATAATGTAGTCATTTATTTATTTAATAAGTCGGTATTTTTCTTTTGACAGACATGTGCAATTACATGTACACATGCCGTATTCACAAAACCCCTTGTATCGTTGCATCAATTGTATGTTGCATTATAAAACAAAGTTCACTATTGTTTTTTTTATACACCATACAATCGATACAACGATACAAGGGGTTTTGTGAATACGGCATGTGTACATGTAATTGCACATGTCTGTCAAAACTTACAAATACAGAAGGTTTTTAAGTTTTGCTTTCACGCCTTCGTTTTTGGTTTCATCTATATAAAATAACCTGTAGTGCAATTCACTAACTTTTAACACTTTAAAAAGTGTTAACTTTAACCACACATTTTGATGTTTGCACTAACCACTATGTGATTCACTAACTTATTTATAACCTCGGTAAACAGTTTTATATTTCTCTCTAGTCAAATTGATATATCGTGGCAACTCTGACAAGAGAAACATCAAAATAGGATAAAATAACAAAGAAGAATAAAAAAAACAAAACAAAAACCTTTTAATTTAGAGATTTTAAATGATATTGTGCAAAGTGCGTAAAAAATTACTAATTTTTATTATTATATTAATTATTTTATTTAATTATTTTATTAATTTAATTTAAACTAAATTAATTTTTTTTATTTTATTTGATAAGAATATTATAAATAAATAGGATAAATAAATAAGAAGCTCTACGGAAAATTGGTGTGTGATAAGAAGTGGATAAATTGTGGGCTAAATACCTTAAAGCCATATCATTTATCGACTATACAGGTACAAAGAAAAATAAACACTTTTCTAAGCGGATTTAACCACACCAAAAATGTTGGTGTTAATAAACCACAATGTGTTTTGTTTAAAATAACAGCTGACTGAAACAGCTGGCTTTTAACACCAGCAGATGTCGTTAAAAGTGTTAGTGAATAGCAAAATGGTTAATTTTGTGGTTAACATTTTTAAACGAAACAATTGTGGTTTAAAAAGCATAGTGAATCGCACTACTGAAATCATTCACACCAATAAATTATATACTAATTTATATTTCTATTCCTTAATTATAATTTATAAAAGATTATAAAATTGGACAAACGTTTATTAAGTAAAATAAAGGGAATCGCAATAAGCCGACTAGATGTGTATGGGTGAGTTCCAAAACGTCAGTTGCAAAGCAACTCGCTTTTTTAAACGCATTCTACAATGCAACCGTGTAAAATTTTAGAATGTTATCTGTCCCAAAGTGCATCAAAACAGTTACCGATGCGTTCACAATGACCAAACTGTGCATCGTTAAACTTGATGGTACATTTTTGACTTCGACTGCAAAGTATTATGATGTTTTGGAACTCAGCCTATTTACACTACCCTTTTTCATCATATAACAATAATAATAACGTAATGTTAAATACACACAATAGTGTGTATCTAACTTTTGCTTTTGTTTTCAGTTTAATCTTTATATTTGAGCATTATTTTATGAAGCCCCAAACACGTGTCCCCTTGTAATAGAGCCTTGCTGTACAATATCTTTCTAAAGAGTACTTTGCACCAGAGTACGAAAACAAACAAAACGAAACGTTTGCTTTCGTTTTGTTCTTTGCAGTGAGTAAAACAGAAACAAAACCAAAACAATGAGAATGATTGTGCCATTTTGTTTTGTATTGTTTTTGCTCGAGAGCGCAAATTGTACATTAATATAAACGTACACAGCTGGAAAACAAATTAAATTAAATAAAAAGTAATTCTAAGAAAACCAAACAAGAACTAAATCTATTACTGCAAACAAAACGTTTCTCTATTTGTTTTGTACTCAGATGTACGATTGTAACGGTAAATTAAAAAATGCACATGAGTGGAAAGCCAATTGTTTCGTTTTCTCTCTTTGACACTTGAAAAGTTTTTGTTTTGGTTTTGCACATGTAAAATACAATTAAAAAATTTTGAATAGTTTTGTGCATTTTGCAAACGTTTGCGAAATGTTTTGTTTGTTTTCATACTCTGCTTTGCACTACCACACAAGTCTTACGTATTTTAAGGAAAATACAACCCTGTCAAGATAAGGCATGCATTTTCGTAAAATACTTACCAGGGGTCTACCCTAAAGATAAATATCTCAGAAAGTTGGCAATAACGTCGGCAGAATAACGGAGCAATGTTTCTTATTGCTCAGCTTATGTTAAAGGCATGGGAAAACGTATTTATGTTAACTCATAATTTAAAAAAAATCAAGGAAGAAGGTGCAGTGTAAAAATTCCCGCCATCTTGCAAAAATTATTTTTATTAATCACCCCTATCGTGAATAATAAGTGGAATTTTTGTTCCCATGAAATTTTCATTCCCCTCGAAGGGGAAAAAGCAATCATGAATATCGTGTGAAAAATTTTTTATCAGTTCCAGTGAATGTAAAAAGGAAGAATGATTAGAAAATATTAAAAATCAATGAAATTTTTGTTGAAAAATATACACGTACATATGTATATATTTTAAAGAAAAGTTTAAATAATAAAGCAAAATATTTTGTATTGGAGGGATAGTTTGATTATAACGTTAGTTTTTTGCGTTTTTTAAATTTTATATTTTCCAAAATTCTGCCACCACGTCTTTCGAAAGCTTCATAAATCCGCAAGCAATTGATCTGTTGTTTTGCATTTTGTTGACCAATATATCGGTTTGTTCCTTAATAACGAAAATATTTAGCCCTTAATATTCGATTTATAGGAGCAACTACTTATATACTCGTTCTGTTCCCTAGCAAAAATAAAGTGAGAAAATCTATGGGAAATGTGAGAAAATTACGAGGGAAAACACATTTCACGATGAGTTTTTCCCCGTGAACATTTTTTCACGTTATTATTCTCATTTGAATTACCTTTTTTCATGATCGCAAATATGTGAAAAGGGGAATAATTACGAGGGAAAAATTATTCACGATAGGGATGAATATAAATTCCTTCTTATTCGATTTCATTATTTAAATGTTTATTAATTTGTTTAATCTCGGATCTTTTTTTATATAAAAACATTAATTTTTTGATTATTGTCAAAGTAAAATTATTATTTTTATATAAAAAAGAACTCAAACTTAAACAAATTAATATAAATTTAAAAAATAAAGATCGAAGAAGAAAAAAATTATATTTATAAAAATAATTTTTGTAATTTTATTTTAGTGTTTATTAAATTCTTGAAATTATATAAATTTTACACTTGACAATCAAATTTGACGTTTTATGTAAGCAATAATTGTCAACGAAAATTGACTAACAATTATCTATATATATAAAATAGGATGTGTGTATGTACATATGTAACGTATGGACTCCAAAACCGCTGGGCCGATTTTGATGAAATTTTCAGGGAATCTTCAGAATATTCAGGCGGGTGACACTGTGAAGTCTCATTTTTGATTTTCGGTCTGGGGGCGGAGGGGCATGGCAAAATCCATAACATGAGAACGGCTTGACCGATTTGAACGATTTTTTCTTTAAAATGAACGCCATGTTCCAACTTAGGTTTTTACGGAAAGAAAATTTTGCCCGCCCACTTTTTTCGATTTACCTAAAATCAGAAAACGGCTCCATCGAGTTGACTAATTTTTCTTTCCAATGTTCGTATTAATCAACTTTAAGTTTTCATCAAAAGAAAAATTTACCTCGCCTACTTTTACGCCCACATTTTCTATTAAGCGCATATCTGGATAACGGCTTGACCGATTTGGACGATTTTTTCTTTAAATGATCGCCATGGTCTAACTTAGGTTTTTATGGAAAGAAAATTTTGCCCCTCCCACTTTTTTCGATTTACCTAAAATCAAATGTTCGTATTAATCAACTTTAAGTTTTCATTGAAAGAAAAAATGGACAACGCCTACTTTTACGCCCACTTTTTCTATTAAGCGCATAACTGGAGAACCGCTTGACCGATTTGGATGATTTTTTCTTTAAAATGATCTCCATGGTCTTACTTAAGTTTTGCGGAAAGAAAATTTTGCCCCGCCCACTTTTTTCAATTTACCTAAAATCAAAAAACTGCTCCATCGATTTGACTAATTTTTCTTTTAACTGTTCGTATTAATCCATTTAACGTTTTCATCGAAAGAAAAAATTACCACGCCTACTTATACGCCCACTTTTTCTATTAAGCGCATAATTTGAGAACGGCTTGACCGATTTGGACGATTTTTTCTTTAAAATTATCGCCATGGTCCAACTTAGATTTTTACGGAAAGAAAATTTTGACCCGCCCGCTTATTTCGATTTACCTAAAATCAGATAACGGCTCTTTACAGCAAATAAAAAAAACAAAAAACATTGTCTATGCGCTGGCCTTAAGATGAAGTAATAAATAAATATAATTTCCAATTTGCCTTAAATACATGTGTTTCTTTTTTGATTGAGCCCATATCTACACCATATGTAAGTTATTCTGTAAAAAAAGTTTATGATAGGTATTTCATGGATTTTTTTTTTAAAGGCCGTAAATTTCGTTTAAAGATCAATTTAAATCGTCTGGTAATACAACACTAATGTTTGCTTAGGGCCAGCAACGCGGACCGGGTCAGCTAGTTGCAACATAAATTTCCGGCAATAAATATGTACAAAAAAGTGCTGTCTACATTAAAGATAACATAATTTTCACATTTACTGCAATATACAGTCGCAATAATTATCTCTGGTTTATACGGGCAGTTAAGACTTTGTGAGATAGTGTATAACGGCCTTAAGTATTTGAATCAAATTAAGCAAAAAAAATTGTTTTTGCAACCTTTATCATGCTACAAAATTGCATGTAAACGCCTAAAGAATTTTTTGTAATAGATTGAAGAACACATTTTGTGTGTTACTTTATACTATGTTCACACTTGGGTTCTTAGACGCGTTTAAGCAACTCGAACGTGATTAAGCTCTAATCACATCAAAATCGAGATGATTTCCCATACATTGAAGTGATTTGTTAATCACTTCAAATTGACATGTTTACAACTAAATCACTTCATTAATCACATAGAATCCACTGAACATACCTCAAACTGAGTAAAATGCAGAATCGGGCAACATGAACTGAACAACGGGCCACGATTTCTGCTTAATGTTTTTATTTTTTTCCTTCAATACTTCATAAATTTTCACAATTTAATCATTAATATTTTTAAAATAATCTTCTGATAACTTTACAAAAGTATTTTTTTTTTATCAATTTTTTATACTTTAACGCTAGGTCTCCACGTAGCAATTTTTTTGCTAAGCACATGCAATAACGTCGGCAGAACCATGGCGCAATAATTGCTGACTTTATTGCTGGAGAACACGTGAAATTGCTTTGCCATAAAAAAACGTACAGAGAAATTAAATGTCAGATAAATAACAGCTGATTTTACAGCAGATTGCTAAGCAATAATTGCTCAAGCAATAAGAAGAGCAATCATTGCGCAATGGATTGCCACTCATGGCAATATGCGGTCTATACGTCGCAAATTTTATGGAGCAATCAAATTTGACGTTTGCCGCAATAAATATTGCTACGTGGAGACCGGGGGTAAAGCAATATAAATTTGTTTGTTTTGTTTTTTTCTTAATCATCTGTCATCTTAATCATTTCAAATGTAATGGGAACGGCTTTGATTAACTTAATCAACATTTTGCTTAAGCGCGTTTAAAAACTCAAGTGTGAACATAGTATTAGACCAAGGTTGGATACTGAAAAGAATTTCGGTATCGGTATTAAACTTTTCTTTATTTCGGTATCGGTATTTTAATTATATCGGTATCGCTATACCTGTAAAGCAATTTTTATAACGATATATGTATATCGAAATTGCAAATAAATGAACAAAAAAAAAAAAATGTTAAGGTTAAAAAAGAAAAATATATTTACATACTTATATACATAAGTATATACATGTGTATGTATTTCATTATTTATATATACATGAGTTTATGTATTATTTTTTATTTATTGATTTAAACTAAAAATATTATCATCACAATAACAATATGTACAAACTTAAATCAGTAAAGCACCAAATACACTTGCCAAATGCTTGTCATCCTGACAAATTCACTCGAGTACATGTGCTGGATGTAATATTAACCATCATATCAAAACTTTTTGATTTTCCATCCAGCATCGTCTCTGTCACACATAGAAACACACTTCTACTAATGAGTATTTGATAAGTGTGTTTGCCCCTTCAGAAAGCTGATCGAATGTTTAACACTTGAACATTTTTATTTCAAACTGTCAAACACCACACCTTAAAATTTCCTATAAATGTTGTTGTAGAACTTATTTTATTTTATTTATTTTATTAATATCAATACAAAGAAGCCTTCGTGGCCAAGAACATGTATTGTTAGTAAAATATCTATGCACATATGTAAACTTAGTAAATATTGTAAACAGAATATTACTAAATATATAAAAAAAAACTGAGATAAAAGGCTCCCTAGCCAATAAATATTGTACAGAAAATTTAAAATAAAAAGTTTCTACAGCCAAAGAATTAACAATATAATGGAGTTAAGAATTTAATACTCTTTAATACATATTTAGAGTTGATCTCTGTTAAAATAATCAAGGAGTTTCCTTTTATATGTAACGTAAGAATACGAAAACAATTTCAGATAATTGGGAAGTATGCTCCAAGTTCTGTGAATTCTAATTAGAAAGGAGCGATGAAAAATTGAAAGATGTCCCAGTGGAACATCAATCTGAACGTTACGTGTTGAATTAATAAAAGAAAACATATTTAAAAGTAATGTAGGTTGTCTCTATATCATGATTTTGTAAAAATGAAGCAAAATACGTAGTTTTAGATAATCCTGAAATTCACATCTTAAAAATATAGGAACAAGCGACAAAACAAGATCATGTTCTTTCAATGATTTTATCATTGTAACTTACGTTAAGAAACTTGGAGGCCACACGATCAAGTTTTGCCTTTCAAATTGCATTACACTCTCACTTATTTACTAACACACTCACACTTTTTAAATTGACCATGAGATTGCTCTAAATTTCAGCTTTCTGGCAATTTTACTTTCAATTAAACAGCTGATTACAAGTTTGTCTTTATAAATTGTTTTCTTAATGACATCTTGAAAGTAAATTGCTTTCAAATTGAGTCGAATTTATTTTTCAGGTGGCTTTGAAAGAACAGCTGTGCTATTTTTTTTTCTTAATTAGAGAGAGGAATGTCAAAAGTAACTTGTGCTTTTGACATATCGACCAACGAAAACAACAAATAAAATACAATGTTGTGTTTTTGGTGATGATACTTGTTGCAGTATTGCCACAACCGTTTACATGAATTCGCCTTGGTACAAGTGTTGAAACTTTTAATTTTTTTCTATAAGAAAACTTATATTATTTTTACATACCGAAACGATTGGAACGGTATAATACCGGTATTAAGGGAAACGGTATACGTATACCGGTATTTTTTGCAAAAAGCTAATTTCGGTATCGGTATCAATACAGGTATTCAATTTAAACGGTATTGGAATCGGTATCGCTTAAAACTATTACAAAATTAAAGAGCACATCTTGTGTGTTACTTAAACCTATTACAAAAAACAACCCAGGCTTTAAAGAAAACGCCTTCCACAATAAGGTCGAATTTTTTTATAAACGTTGGTACTGTGATAACATTTGACGAAAATAAAATATGAGACGGTGGTCTATAATTGACAATTAGTACCATAAAGACCTCCACCCGAAAATCTTTTTTTTTTTTACTAAATTTACGTCCAAAATGGTTTTTCGCTAATAGTTGGTTGAAAATATTTAGATATACTTATGTGTTGAAGCGGTTTACTTACCTAAAATGGCTGGTTGAGCTACAGTTAGTTCTACTGATAGCGGCTGCATTATGGAATGGAGATCGGTTACTTGTGGAATGAATTTCATGTCGAGGGCTAACAACCACTCTAGGAAGTGGTGACGGCAAAGGTTCATTATCACTACCTGTTTCTGCTTGATTATTATATATACTGCTACTTGATATTTGCGAAGATTGTGACTGAATTCCCGAACAATCATCGGATATATTCCAGGCTGATTCTAACCGTGACATCGTTGCAGATGCACAGTCACCAAAAGTAGGGCTAAACGCAGCCTGTGAACTTGATGCTGAGTTGGGTTTTTTCGGTAACATGGGTGCCTCCTCGCTCCCATCTGCATCCGACGGAAGAATGTCCGTCCTTGCTGGTGGGACCGGTGCTGCGGAAAATGTGCTGCTTATTGTTTGCTGGATGTTGTTTTGTGAATGAGATGAAGAACTCCATTTAGATCCATTTCTTTCTGGTATGTTGACGTTGGCAAAAACCGAAAATGCTTGAATGTTGGTAAAATTCGGATTGTGAGCATTTAAGCAGCCACTGTTGATTGGGGAACTTTGTTCTGCTGCACTCGCCTCAGAGGCTGGTGTAAATGAATGAGAACGAGTTGTTAGAGTATGAACAACATTCACGGCATTGAGTGTACCATTATTTGTGGCATGACTTCCAGCAATGTTTGCACTACTACTGCTACTATTATTTTGCCTTCGAGGTTTAATACCAGGTGATTTTAGAGTTACAGAGCTCCACTTTCTCGGCTGCATTAAAAAAAAAAAACAATATGTCGTTATTATTAACTACTTTTTTTGCGGTCAAACTTTTAATTTTACTATTTGTTAAAACTAAGAAATTAAAAAAAAATATCTTTTGTCATAAAATACGTTTTAAATTAGGAAATCTTTAGCCTAACCGCGGTAAATATGTATGTATGTATATAGATTTTTTATCTGTCCATTAAATATAATTTTTTTTTTCGGAAAATATACTTCGGTAACTGTAATGTCAATGATTTATTTATGTTTTCCTATACTTTTGCAAATTTTTAAAATATTATGAGTGTCCGTCGTTTGTATTTTTCATAATATTTAAGCCTCAGTCACAATGGAAGCAACCATTTGATTGCTTTTCTGTCTCACTCGTTTTCAAAGATTTTTATATCTGTTATAACAGCTAACGGTGCAACACTGAGAAATGTTACAATTCTAACCGCTTAATTTACAACATTGTCGGGACTGTAAGAAAGGATAAACTCACTGTTTATTGTTGTTGTTTTTGCTTAAGCTTTGATATTATTACAGGTAAAACTGGGGTTTATAATTCTTATTCGCTTAACCATTTTATTTGTATAATATCTTTAGTTTTTCTAAAAACTTTGGATGAAGTTTCCTGAAGATCTGTCTTAAGCAGCCAGTGAAATGCGCATAGGAATAGCTTATCCCATGAACAATAAATTTCAGTTCATCAATAGTATGACATGGGGGAATTTAGTACATTTAAACGAAACCTTGTTAAATAATTTTTGAATCCCAAGAAAAACTTTGATTGTTTAATGTAATTTTTATTATTCCACATTTTTATTCCTTTATTGCAAAATCTATATTTTTAAGTCTTGTTTAATCTCTTGCTTGTAAAGTTAAGTAATTGGTCACGTTTAATTAAACACATAAATAACTGGAATTGTGCATCGACTCCTTATTTCTACAAGATACAACAATATCCCAATAAAAATGTTCTTGTTTTGCGAAGCACTCACTAATAATTAATTTTAAAAAGTAAGCGGGCATGCATGCGTAAAAAAATAAGACATCCAGAGATGCAGTAAGGTAAGTGAACGAATTTTAAGAAATTAAAAAAAAAATAAGATTGCTACATTCGGATATGCGTTGCCGTTGTGAAACTAAAGTATAAATTTTTCATGCCAATGACACATTTTGTTACCCTTTTTTTGATTTATCCCTTTGAATCATTTTAACAAAATTTATGACACTTTTTGAACCTTTTTGAAAATATTCTTTACGAAAGTTTTCATGAGTTTTGTGAACACACATATAAAAATTGGTAGCATGTCAAAACGTCCAGTTTCAAAGTGCCAACGGACAAACAAACTTAAAATAGAAACTTGTGAGTCCATGCTTTCCTCTCTCAATTTGCTCGAATCGGAGCTGGAAGAATGGACTCCAAATGCAGTATTAATTAGAAAATATAGAATGAGTATGTATTTCTAAAAAGTGATTAACATTTTCAAAGGTTTTTGAAAAAGTAACTTTCTTTTTTGATAATATGGCTAATATTGGAATAAACCTTTTAATTCTTTTTAGTTTTAACATTGATTTATAAATTAAGTATGTGTAATTACTTTTATTTTAGTCTAATGTATTTAATTAATACATACTACTTGAACCTATTTTACTTTAAAATACATTTTAAAAAATTTTAACAACTTCTGAGACACATTGGTCTGCAATCACACCTGTCATCAGGGGAAAATACGTCGGGGAACCGTTGTTTGCCTGCATAGAGGATCAATTTGGGATAGAACTTAGTCGCTTCTTCTCTTCATTAGGAAGACGAATTGGCTGGACTTTCAGTGAGGCCATCTGAATAACTGCTTTATAGGATGGGCATTGGCCCTGGGTATCACAAAGGGACCAATAGAGAACCCAAGTGAGCTGCCTTTCAATGGCTGCCCATGGAACCTAACCTAACCTACTTTAAAATACACTTTTTCGAAGTTTATCAGAACAACTGCTCTTACCGCTATCTCAAAAAATTAAGCCACCCCTTAAACAAGCCTGATCATGTGAAAGAAACGTCCTAATTGGTCTTGACTTATCAGAGGCCTCTGATACGGCCAACCTTGCCACCCTCTTCAAGACATTGCCACTTCTAGTCTATCGGACAGCACGAAGAGATGGCTTGTGAATTATTTGTGTGGAAGACAGTCGTTTGTGGAGTTTAGAAATAAGAAGTTGAATTAAACAGGGAGTTCCCTCGGGGTGGAGTTTTGTTCCCGATCCTGTTTAATTTCTACATGTCTAAACTTCCGACACTTCCCCAAGGTGTCCAAATAATATTGTACTCAGACGACTGTACCATAATGGCGACAGGCCACAACGTCGATGAACTATGTAGTTTGGTAAACGGGTTTCTTCATGATTTGGCTATGAAAGAATATGAACATTTCTCCCGCAAAATCCTCGGCGACCCTTTTTTCGCTAAGGACAAAGGATGTAGGGTTACAGTTGAATGTGTCTGTCGATGTCATCATAATTCCGACAAAAAATCACCCAAAGAGTTTGGGGTCCTCAAGTCTTTAGCCGACAGCACTTAGGGCGTGGAAAACAGAACTTTGTTGGCTACATAGAAAACGATTTGCCGGTCATTGGTTAACTGCGCGGATAGCCAGTGGAAGAAGCTTCAGAGCTGTCAAAATGCCGCCTTAAGGAACTTTAGGGGCTGTGTTCTGGTGACATTAATAAAATACCTTCATGGCGAAGCGAAGATGATGATGGTCAAGGAACACATAGTTATACTTACAAAGCAGTTTCTTTTGGGATGCCATCGGAGGAGGCATCAGAATTACCATCTAACGGAATAAGACCCCCCAGAGACATGTCAGAAATGATATTCGCTGGAATGAGAGTGAATTCTAACAACACCTGGACGCTATGACAGACATTATACAGGGCAGCTCTGATTGAAATTAATAGGGAGTCGTTGGATATTGCTATAAATAGCTACCTAGAGAATATTGTTTTAGGAGATCGTCCTCCACCTGCTACAAACGAAGAACGGGACTTACCACGTCGGACCAAAGTCCTATTGGCACTACTAAGGTCAGGATAGTGCATCCGTTCAAAATTTTACTACTTTAAGAGTCATACGTTATTTAAAAATTAATAGTAAAGTAAATTTTGTTTTACAACTCTCATTTAAAAATTAATAATTGAAGTTTTTACTTACAAATTTTGGTGGTTGTTTACATCCTCTGGGTTCAATACGAAGACTTTCGTGATACAAAAAGTTTGATATGTCTGTGTCTGACATACCTTTAAATGGGTCCAGATTTTCTAGAAAACTCTAAAATAAAATTTAATTTCAATTATTTAAAATGAATAATTATATATGTATGTTTACCCTTATCTTTGGATCCACCATCAGACAGTAGGGTTGATTTTGATACTGTTGAATTTCACCAATGATTTCAGAAACTTTTCTTCGTTTCGAAAAGTTGATAAGTTCAGTATTGGGCAAACAATCAGGATTTCCCTCTTCCAAATGCAAAATGTTTGTAAGATAACGGCCAAAAAATGGTACACATGGAGGATTAATTGATCGCAAACGCTCTTGATATTTTTTTAAATGGCCGTCATTTAGTTCTCGACATTCTTCTAAAAATTTTTCGTAGCGCGCCGGTAGGCCTTGAAAAGTTAACTTTAAACGATAAACAGATGCACTTCCCATTGCTGCACTAATCGATAATATGCCATTGAAATTATTAAGCTCTAACATTACCATCATTACTTCTATGGCACGGGTTACCATTGCTACGCGCTCTTCATAATTTTCAGCTTCAATAATAGACTTTTCAATCCACCTCGTAACATTTGTCGTGTGTTTCATTATTTTGAGCAAATTTGGACTTTTTTGTTCTTTGTCTTTTTTAGTCCACGGCGAACCCACCAATTCGGAAGGTTTTACGTTTTTATATAATTCAAACTCTAACAGTGTCAGTTGCCTTGCCAACTCTAAGGGATGTAAAGTTAACAATGTTATTTCTGAATCAGGAACGTTCAAATGATGTTCTATAGGTGGTGGGCTATGGCCATAAGCAAATGTTATTTGTTTGTGGCACTTCTCTTGATCACTCTAAAATAAATAAGATGACAAATATTTTAGCAGGTGCCGTTAATGAATTTACTAATTTTTAATCGTACAATTGTTATAAAATTTACAAAAATTTAAATTTTACAAAGAAATTTAGCGCATAATCACAAAACTGAAAGTTTTCATTTTCTATCTGTGATACACACGTGATGTTACGAAAATTCGTATTCGCCAAAATCTAGCGAATATTTTGCGAATACGTTTCAAAACAAAAAATAAGAGTTTAAAGAACTACATAAAAGAAGACAAAAAATATTAACTTTTAATAAATTTTATTAAAAAAAACCTTTGCCTTTGTTTGTTCTTCTATTTTATTTCTTCCCAAAGTATTTTATGTATCGCTGGCTTAACATGTAAAGGCTCTAAGTCCATATTTGAAAATTTTACAGGAGAGACAAAAAACAATCAAAATACATGTGATGAAACAATTTGAGAGAAATTGTTAAACTGTACTTTTAATAGGGACTTAGAGCTTTTTCTTGTAATAAATTGGACTTAGCGCTTTTGCTCATCACTACAAAACAACAACAAAAAATGAGATTGCGGTATTTTTTCTTTGTAAACAATGTATTTTTACTTATTGCACATTACTGCATTTAAATCTCAATTTCTTAAAAAAGTGGACTTAGAGCCTTTACATGTTGAGCCAGCGATATTTTCCTTTCATTTTTGAACATGTTTTTTTTTTAAAGTTGAGTCTACTTCTATTTCAGCAACAATTTCTACAAATTTTAAAATGACGTCCACAATAATTTTATTTAGTTTTCAATAAAATGTTTTAAACATTTAAAATAAATACGTAATATTGTTCTAGACAAAATTTGCAAAGGGTTTCTTAATTGAAAATGTGTGTGGTTCTAAAAAAATTGTTGCTCTATAAGGAACATTAAGTGAAACTGTTGCTAGTATTATGCACAGCAAGTACAAAATATAGTCGGTTCAGCACGACTATATGATACCCTACACAACAGTATTTAAGAACAAATTTTCGAGAGTGTACCGTATTAAGGATCCAAATTTAGAAAAGTGGCGTATGCGGCACAAAACTATCACCTTCAATAAAATACTATAAACTTCTGCACAAACGTGCACAAAAAGTTACATTTTTCTTTTTTTTTTAATACATGCCAGAAGCAGTGGTGAAAATACAAAAAGTTCTATCGGGTATATTTTAAGAAAACTTCATGTAAACCTTTATTGTTGTTTTTCTCGATTACTACTTTTGGGCATATGCGCCAATCCAATAATGAGCTGGCGATATATGTATCACTTTTGTTTTATAAATCAACTCTGAGTTTTAATGATGCCACATTAAATTACTCAAAACTGTAGCACGTTTTGCATTAATCATCGCTGGATTTGTAATATTTTTCTTTTTCCCTTCACATATAAAAATTTTAAAAAGTTTTAAAAATAAATAAATAAAAGTTGAGTTAAAAAAAAACAGTTAATTAAAAAAAAATTGTTTGACGTTAAGCCTAGTACTTGCGAAAAATGTTGCGAAAAATGTTGAGCGACATTAATTATTTTAAACGAAAATTTTGACATGTATCAGTGTTACTTATCTTGCGGTTTTTAAAAACTTAACGTGTTTATTAGTTACAAGAATACAACATTATTGTTGAAGGAAAACAAAAACCATAGTTGGAGGTTGTGCACTAAATGTTGATTTAAATCAACATTGCACTCTTACTTAATAAAACTGCAAAATATTAGTTTTTACAATTTTTTACCAGCTTTAGTGATGATTGGTATTTTTTTCACTAGCACATTAAAAAAATTAATTGGTATTGAACATTTATTCACCATCGATAACTGTGATTGTATGCATAAAATCTGCACTCAATTCAAATTTGTAGTTCAAAATTTGAACTTGCAATCAAAAAGCTGTACGAAAACATAATATCACTAAAATTTAAATAAATTTAATTTTGTACGTGCATGGTTTTTGATTTTTCCGATGATATGCATAAGCAAAGGAAATTAAGCTAAATGAAATTCTGCCAATAACGGAATTATTCTTGGATTTAATCATTAAAACACAAGTTTTGTATTTTAAATTGTGTGCAAAATTTTTAGTCAAATAAGTGAAGAAAAAATAACTGCAATTAACTGATGATTGCTTTTTTTAAATCAAACTATTTTTTTTTTTTAGCGCAAAATGTTTTAACATTGCAATCACTTATGTGTAGTGAGATTTCTAATTTTCAATTCATCATTCAACATCAACAAAATTATTGCAATCATTTTAAACTAGTCCACTACCCCCATCTATGACAAAAACCATGTGTTTTGATAATTGTCATTAAAAAAATAAAACAATTTTATTTTAATAATTTTTTATAGTAAAAAACAAAAAAATTTAATTTATTATTAATTTTTGCACTTTTTTACATTTTTCTTTTTGAAACGCTTGTTATAAGTCCTACGTCACAAATACAAAATAAAATATTACAAAAAATGATACGCTGTTGCTTAAAATTCCGTGCGAAATAATACGAGCTGCACTTGTTTCGCACGGAAAATAAAAATGTTGCTAGAAACATTTCGCATGTTTTTCTTAATATTAACAGAGTACAACTCTATCAACTGCTGTAAATGAACATTTGTGTGTACATATTTATGCGTTTACATTATAAAGCAAACAATTTAAGCTATTTTTCGAACTCTAACTCTCTGATCCTAACTAATTTTCGTATACATATGTCGTTATTTAAAAATTTTGATGAAATTTTGGTGCTTTATACACAAGAACTGACAGTATTGGGATAGTCAAACAAAAAAGAATGTGGTAAGATGTTTAAAACAGAAAATAAAAATTCTTTACAAAGTAATCAATGGCTAAGCTGGAGCCGATTTTTAGCTGAAAAATTTTCGGCGGCGACGGCTACAAACATTTTTCTCGGCTGCTTGCTTAGCCGGCTGTTAGCCGCTTCAGCGAAGGTCTTCTGAATTCTTCTAAATTAAATTTGAAAGACGGTCGAGGATTTTGCCAGATTGTTTTCCTTTTAAAAAACTAATTTAAATGGTATAATCGATGATAAAAACACTGACAATACGGAGCCTTAATGTCATGAAAGTGATGTCATTATAGCATATCGTACGGGCGTGTTCTAGAATCCGAATCCACTCGAAAGTGGATTACTTTAGCATTATTGGTGTTCTGCATTTCACATCCACATGTTTTTATTCGTTTTCAATTAGAGTAGATATGGGTTGGTGAAAGTAAACCGAATCGACTTTTATTGTAATATGTGATAACATTTTTAACAAAAAAATTAATATTGCTTTTAGCTTAAAATCTTCTTAATCCAATTTAATCAAAAATATATCGTTATCTAAAACGCAAAAGGCCCTTACTAACCCTAAATTTAAAGTCGACATTTTCATTGATATTGATGTAATTATACCAAATTTTTTTGAACGATTTTTATGTTATTTTCAGACAATTTGTTTCTTTAATCGCTTTAGCGATCTCTTAGTTTTTGGGTTTGTTTAAACTTTGCAATTTTTCGCGAATTTTAGCCATGTTCGCGATATAAGCGATTTGGTCGTGTAAGTTTTCTGATTCTTTACAGCTTTAACGATTTATAATAAATAGTTGACTTTGCTATCATGCCGCTGTTTGCAAATTTTTGCGAATTTCCTTGAATTTAGCAATTTTTACCGATTTTTTGCCATTCCTTATAGTTTTAGGGACTTTAAATCAATATTATGGCTGGTTTGAAATATTAAAATTTTTCGCGAATTTTCGCTATTTTTGCAATTTTTTTTTTGTTATTTTCCGACATTTTGTTTTTTTTTTAACCCATTTAGAGATTTCAAATAAATTTTAGTGTTTGTTTAAAAGTTTGCAATTTTTCGAGAATTTTAGCCATGTTAGCGATTTTTTTGTGATTCTTTACAGCTTTCACGATTTTTAAAAAATATTAGACATTGCTATCATACTTCGGTTAGCAAATTAACGATCATTAGTTCAACAAAAGTTTTTCCGAACAAAAACTTCGAATACACAAAAACATGCTGATTTGAGAACACCAATTTATGAATTATGCTGATTCAAAAAATTTTTCGTTTTCAATTCGAGTCTAAACCTAGAACATATCTGTATATATAAATCGGCTAAGGCAAAATAGTTAAGAACACTTTCCTCCTCTGTATGTCAACCGATTTGGACAAAATATACATCATTTAAGAGGTATTTACTCAAAGAAGTGCACAATGTATATTTTATTACAATCTGTCCAATAATTTCAGAGTTATAAGCGTTCAAAATTGTTACTAACACAAATGCAAAATAAATAAATAAAAATTTATTTTCAATTATCAAATAATAAAAAATTAGGGTAATCGATTATTCGACATTTTTCAGAAACCGGTTTTCGTATATTTCGACTATATAAATCAGACCAGGCAAAACAGTTAAGAACGCTTTCTTCCTTTGTTTGCCATCGGAACCTGTATGGGGAGAAAAAAGGTGAAATATGGGAAACTAAATTTCTTTTTTTTTTACTTTTCTGTGCTTCATGTGATAATTTTTAAATTTTCTATAATATAGAACTTTGAAACATAATATTATAGGTGTAGGATCCTGAGTGAGTGATAACCTATAAGATAAAAAATGCTGATATTTTTTGTTTTTCATCTGGAAGTTTTTGAATTTTCGTTTATATTCGACCTATGAAGATACAATTATACATTAAACTGGGCGAAGAAGAACATGTAAGGGTAGTTTTTTCGTACTTTTTCGTTCTACATCTGATACTTTGATTAATTTTCGTTAATATTAGACATATAAACATAAAATTAAACGTACAACGTCCTGAGTGGATGACAATATATAAAGGAGACTTTTTGATACTTTTTTGTTTTTCAATTGGTATTTTTTATACTGAACTTACAAAATTAAATCAACTCACGTAGAAGATAAAATATGAACTGGAGGTTGGACCCTCGCCAAATCGAAACAAATAAATTCATATATACTTAGATGAATTATGTTTTCTTCATATTTACAAAAAAAAATTATGGTCGAATTTTGACCATAAGGCGAACACTAGTGTATATGAAAAATTCTATTTCTTGTTAATAAACCCGATTTTTTTATTCGTAAGTGTGCGTGATTTAAAATTACTAAAGCTGAAGGTTCACACCATGATTGCATGCGTTGATGCGTATGATACTTTTTGTGCATTTTATGCGTTTCTAAAATCAAGTTACATGCAATGCGTTTTATGCGCCATATTATTTTTTTTTCCGATCAGCTGTTGTGTTAAAATTGTTATCAAATAAAAACAATTTTGGCAAAATGGTAAGTGATATTGAGATTAAAAAAGAATTTATGGAATTCATACACAAGTAAATATGTAAGGAGCAAGCTTTTATTGTATAAATATTCGTTATTTTTCACAGCATAAGCTTCTCCTTCATATCACTGGCTTTTTGAAATAAGATTAAACACAGCAGAGATATCAATCCGTATTCAAAAGTAATCAATAAATAGAATGTAATTGTTATTCGTGCTTAGTTCCTAATTTTTATTATTGATAAAAACACTGACAGTTATTGTTGATGGGATAAACTATTCCTATGCGCATTTAACTGGTTGCTTTGGCCAGATCGTCAGGAAAATTCATCAACGATTTTAGAAAAACTAAAAACATTAAACCCAATAAAACTGTTAAGCGTATAAGAATTATAAGCAACAGTTCTACTTGTAACAATATCAAAGTTTAAACAAAAACATCAACATTCCCCACAACAATTGATTAGAATTCTTCAAACATTAATTGTAGTTGTAAGTAGGTTAAGGAAAAACAAAAACAACTTGCTTTATTTTTTTCCAAAAAATATTGAGCAGTTTGCCAGTCAGTTATTTTAGGCCGAGCACTTACCAGTTTATCTAGAAATTTCAACATGATCCATGGCTATCAAAAACAGCTGACATTTTTTCACCACTCATGCGACGGATACAAAAGTAGAAAGCAAACCTACTTTGATGCGTTGATACGTGTATGCATTCTATGCGTTTTGCCGTGTAAATTGTCACATACAATTACGCTGTTTCTACTTTTTTGCCAGATGCATAAAAAGGACAGACTCATAAACGCATGGTGTGGACCTTCAGCTTAACGCACCCATCTCTAATAAACGCCACACTCATTAGCTACAATAACAACTACCATACGGAACATAAGCCCCCGTTTCCAAACAGTGATGCCAGAAATTTTAGATGTAAAATCAGCAAAAAACCACAATTTTTCATTAAAACTCTGCGTCAAGATTTTAAAAATCTACAATAAATCTTCAAAACACATTTTTTATGTAGTTTATTTAGAAAAAGATATAACAGTTAATTTTAAAATATATGGCCCTGTTCTAGAATTTAAAATCGATGGTAGTTTTTAAAGTAGTTCTTGTAAATATCGGGGTTTTCATGTGCCATTAGCACATTAGTTTGCGCTGCTTTTATCTCCTATTTGTGTGGCTGCTAGCCTACATTGGTTTTTGATTTGGCGGCTGTTCGACAGAAGCTGTGTGTATCATTCCTGTTCCTACAACATAAAAGTGATTGTCGTTGCTTTTTGAGTTCCTTTAAATAAGAAATTTTTGCCATTGTTAAAAAAGCAAAAGTTGGAAAAGCCAGTGTAATAAGGAAAAAGGCAAAATTTTTCTCCTTTTGCTAATATGGCGATAGCATTTTAAACCCTGGGGTCTAATCACCGCATTCGATACTATCGTATCGAATAAACTATCGAATGTTTTTGCATACGATAGACACTGACGTATCGAATGAAAACTCGAGGAATGTAATGTCGAGTTACTCTTTATCGAATGCTACTATTTCAAATTCAATAAATTCCATTCCATATCGAGAGTCGTGATACCAAAATAAATAATTTCGATCAATTTTGCTCGATATCGTATGCGGTGATTAGACCCCTGTTTTTCATAAAGAACTTCGTTTTTCAATTGTTTCAACACCAAAAACATGATAGTTTTGACATTAAGTCGTTGACAATGCATCTAGTCAATTGCTACAATCAATTGTGGTCTGGAGGCATGATTGGGCCGTTTTTTTTTTTTAATAAGGCTGGAAATGCGGTATTGGTCAATGGATCACGCTATCGCGAGGTGTCAACAACTCAAATTTGGCCTTTTATTGATGACGTGGATATCACTGACATGAGGTTTCAACAGGACGGTGCATCATGTCATACAGCCAATGAAATGATCAATTTATTGCAAACCAAATTCACATAATTTCACGAAAATCAGCTGTTAAATGGCCAGCTAGATCGTGTGTTTTAACACGAATGGATTTTATTTTGTGGGGCTATGTGAAGGACAGAAATTAAAAACTTTGATGAAAGAATCGACATCTGTCAGCGTGCTCGGGGTGACATTTCTGTGGTTTTCACGAATAATCGCGTAAGTTATAAAACCAATCTTTTCAGGAGAGCAAAAACAATTATTTTTTCAATTGCGGCTTCGGTAGATTCTTTTTTAAACTTTTTTCTTTACTATCCTCTTAACAGTGACTTTCTACGTATTATACATAGTTTTCATGAAAAAATCCTCACAAGATCACAATCTGTAAAAGGATTAAAAATGGATATGTTTGATTGACTCATTAAGTGTGTGCAATATAACATCATATCTCCACATAAGTTCTTTTTTGTGAAAATAAATGTTATCATTTTAATCACACATGACGACTTACGTTGTTATTTTTAGCACACAAGTTGGCGACATATTCAGAGTTTTTGATACTTATAGCACAACGTATGCAGTAAACGGGACATAAAATTACAAACAACCGCTCATCTGCTGTTGTTGCAACTAAAGAAGTCAACAATAAACGCACATGTACATATAAGTTGTTATTAATAGAAACATTTTCAAAAAATACTTTCATATTTTTTGCACGAATAACAACATAACATCACATATGCTTTTTATTTGGAAACATATTCAGCAATTTTACAATTTTTGGCGATGTATGTCGACATAAATCGTTATAATAGCAAAATATTTTATTAAAGAGTTAACTTAAGTTGTTTTTAGCAGAAAAAAAAATTTAATAGTACTACATTATATTCTAAAAAGCTTAATACTTATAAAAACCTAATGCAAAATGTAGCACTTTGACATCATTATCTCAATTTCGGTAAAAACCGACTTACGCGATTATTCGTGAAAAAAACAGATTTGTCAATTATCATTTTTCATTAATAATTGCCGAACTTTTTTTTCGTAATACAATAAAAATTTGAATCATCTTCATCTAAATTTTTTGTTTTAGGAAACAAAGTTCTTGTTGGAAACCCCGATATAAGTGGTCCTTGCAGTATGACGCATATAAAACGAAATATTGCTTTGAACTTTAAACATAGAAAAGTTTTAAAAATTTGTTTAATTCTAATTTTCATGATAATTTTTAGATATTTTTACATTTAAAAGATCTACCTAAATTTAATTACTCAGGCTGAGTAAGAATTAATTACATCTTGGTTATTTAAACTATCAAGGGTGTCATTGAAAATTTTCAAGAGATCAAATATTGCAATTACTAAAGATACATATGCATATTTCGTGTAAAATCAGATGACATAAGTTCAGCGATACTAATGTGTCAAGACAATGCGAATTTTTAATTTTTAAGTAATCTTTTTTGAATAAAATTCCTACTAATGAATCTATTTCCAAATGGTTCTTCGATGAATGGTTGATATATTTCGGTTATCAATGCAAGAAGTGGAAAGATTACAAACAAAAGTGACAATGTAAAGAAGTTTTCAACTGAGCTAAAAAAATCTGCATTTTTAAACAAAAAATCTTCTAATCTGCATTTAGGCAATTTTGGGGTATAAAATCTACAAAATGCAGATAAATGTGCACTTCTGGCATCATTGTTTCCTTTTGCAAGTGCAAGTTCGAAAAACTCAATACACTCACACTTTTTCACTAACATTCACACAATTTTTGTTCTTTACCTGCAAATAATAGGACCAGTCAGGTGGTCCAATAATGTTTGCAGGGTTCAGCCAATCGGCTGTTTCCTCGATTTTTCGTTGATAATACGTATACATACACTACTTGCAAGTAATTACCCTGCAAATAATATTGGACCACCTGATCCATTTTGATAAAATGGACTGGTCCGATGTAATGCAAGCCTGGACCATGTCATTGTTAAAAAGTGTTTGTAGTGAGACGACATGTCTTCGCTTTTTAACGACGTGCTTTCGTTTTTAAACGACTTCAAAACTAATCCTCTTGAGTATACCATGGGGTAGTTTTAAAATTACTCCTTTGAAGTCCAAAGCAGGGTTATATGGACCTGCTTTAGGACATCGTAATGTTAAATAGACCATGTTTTCCCATACGTTTGGGTTACTTTTGGACTAGTCCCTTGTCCCTGCAAATATTATTGGACCACTTGATCCAATTTCATGACATGGACTACTCCATGGAGTGGTCCGATGTAATGCAAGCATGGACCATGTCATTGTTAAAAAGTGTTTGTAGTGAGACGACATGTCTTCGTTTTTTAACGACATGTTTTCGTTTTTAAACGAAGTTAAAACTAATCCTCTAGTGCACACAATGGAGTAGTTTTAAAACTACTCCTTTGTAGTCCAAAGATGGGTTATATGGTCCTGCCCTAGGACATCGTAATGTTACAAAGACCATGTTTTTTCCATACGTTTGGGTTACTTTTGGACTAGTCCTAATCCCTTGTGGGCTACTCTTTACACGCGTGTTTGGACTGGTCCTATTATTTGCAGGGTAGTTGCATGTCGAATCGTAGGGTTACCCTGCAAATATTATTGGACCACCTAATCCAATTTCATGAAATAGACTACTCCATGGACTGGTCCGATGTAATGCAAGCCTGGACCATGTCATTGTTAAAAAGTGTTTGTAGTGAGACGACATGTCTTCGTTTTTTAACGACATGTTTTCGTTTTTTAACGAAGTTAAAACTAATCCTCTTGTGTATACAATGGAGTAGTTTTAAGACTACTCCTTTATAACCCAAAGCTGGGTTATATGGTCCTGCCCTAGGACTTCGTAATGTTCAATAGACCATGTTTTTCCATACGTTTGGGTTACTTTTGGGGTAGTCCTAGGCCCTTGTGGGCTACATTTTACACGCGTGTTTGGACTAGTCCTATTATTTGCAGGGTTTGATGAAACGAACTACTCCCTGGACTGGTCCAATGTTATACAAGCATGGACCATGTCATTGTTAAAAAGTGTTTGTAGTGAGACGACATGTCTTCGTTTTTTAACGACATGTTTTCCTTTTTAAGCGAAGTTAAAACTAATCATCTGGAGTATACCATGGAGTAGTTTCAAAACAAGTCCAATAGAGGATGTATGAACATGGAGTAGTTTTAAGACTACTCTGTTGTAATGCAAAACTGGGTTATATGGTCCACTCTAAGGACATCGAAATGTTAAATAGACCACCTTTTAACCATATATTTGGAATATTTTTGGAGTACTCCTACTCCTTTATGGACTACTCTTTGCATGCATGTATGGACTAGTCTCCTTATCTTCAGGGTATATGAAAACGATAATGTTATTTAAAAGTTTTTGTATGAATTTTTTGTATGCACAAAAATAACACTAAAACAAAATACATACTTACATACAAACATACATAAATCAAACAACAGTTTCTTCAATTCTTCCAGCAAGTGATTAAATACATAACCCTGCCTTTACACATGCAAGTAGTGGCATGCCACTACTGTATACATATTATCAAAGAAATTTTGTTCGAACTAGTCGAATCTCATACCATTGGCTTTTGTGATTCCACATGCACTGCGAGCTCATTTTCAAAATGTCGTTGAAGCGTCAACTTGAGTTAATTTGTTAACTTTTTAAATTAAAAAAAAGTACCAAAAAAAAAATAGAGTTACCGAGTTAATCATACTGGCACATTTTTGGGGAAATATTTTCATTTATTTATATAAGCATTATTTAAACAATATTAATGCTCTATAATTAACAAACTTGCATTTATTAATGCGCGTTTCAAAAATTTATCATAATAATACATTTATCAAGTTAAAACTTTAATTACAATTTGACAATAGTCCAGTAAATTTGTACTAAATTTTTAACAGGGTAACATTGCTTATCGTTTTGACATTTAGTGGCATGCAAGTGCCACATTTAGTAAAAAGTGCGAGTGTATTGAGTTTTTCGAACTGGCAGTGGCATGTGTAAATGCTAGGTAATTGGAAAACGCATGTCAAACTGCAAAAAAAAAAATCAAAAATACACATACAACATCCCATCTTCGTAAACTTCGCCATTTATTAAAAATTTCAGTCAGTAAAATTGAAAACATCCGATCATGTCGTCTGCCGAAGTTCTTTGTTGTTTACAACTTTTCGTTTTTTGCATTTACTCTGACTTTAACTGTTTACTATCAAAATAATTTTCGTGAATACAAAATTTAATTGAAATGATTTTGTTATTCGTGCTTGATTCCCAATTTTTATTATTTGAAATGCGCATAGGAATAGCTTATCCCATCAACAATAAATTTCAGTGTTTTTATCAAATAATAAAAATTGGGAATTAAGCACGAATAACAAAATCATTTAAACTAAATTTTGTATTCCCACAAAAATTATTTTGATAATAAACTGGCAGGTGCACGGCCTAAAAAAACTGACTGGCAACCCGCTTTTTATAAAGCGAGTTGTTTTTGTTTTTATTTTGTTTTTTCTTAACCTACTTACAACTACAATTAATGTTGGAATTGTAGTGAATAATGTAAAGAGAGATAAACTTACAGTTTATTGTTGATGATTTTGTTTAAATATTGATATTGTTACAAATAGAACTGTTTCTGTAATTCTTAGACGCTTAACAGTTTTACTTATTTAAATATCTTTAGTTTTTCTAAAATCTTTATGGGTGATGTTTCCTGATGATCTGGCCTCAGCAACCAGTGAAATGCGCATAGGAATAGCTTATCCCATCAACAATAAATTTCAGTTTTTTTTTTATCAAATAATAAAAATGGGGAATTAAGCAAGAATAACAAAATCATTTAAATTTAACTGTTTACATTGAATAAATCAGAAGTAAAAGCAACGTTTATTTTCCTCATATGAAAAAGTCGAAGAAAACGCAATTTTTTGATTTTGAATGCAGTTTTTATTAAAATCTACTTGATTTTTTGTTTGTTTTTTTCACATAGGTTTTTAGCAACTGGAGATATTACACAAAAACTTTAATAACTCAAAACCTGCAAAATACATTTTAGGATTTATTAACTGTAGAGTTTTTTCCCGGAGTTTTTCAATTCCCGGGAAAACGGGAAATGTTTTTAAATTTCCCGGGATCCCGCTCCATATAAATAATACAAAGTAAATTTGTTTTAAATTAATGAAAAACACTTTTTTTTAAAAAAGCGTAAGGGAACTTGTTTGCAAAGTAAGTAAAAGAAATGCCTAAATACTCCAAAAATTAATTAAAGGTTGAAGGAACTTGAATTATTATTACCATGCGCTTTTATATGTAAATTTCGTATCATTATGCCGTAGATACAAGATAAAAAGATAACATAAACATAACAATTTAATTCATAAAAGAATAATAAAATCAAACAAATTTGTGGTACTCAAGTTATGAGATCAAAAAGTAAATTCATAAAATAGATAAAATATTTTAAATAACAGCTTAGGAAATAATACACACTAAATGCGTTTAGAAAGTCGGCAACGAGTATATTTCTTATTTTATTTACTTATTACCATGTTTCCGAAACATTTCGTTCACTTTTTTTACCGAGATGGGACAAATAGTTTAAAGTTGTTGCATATTTCTAGTTCACAATCCGAAGTAATTTTTCTTTTTTATAAGCAACGTCTATATTAGTCAAATGTATGTCAAGGTTGATGCAAAAAATAGCATCAAACGGACTTCTTCTTACAAGATCCACCTGTAATCTTTAAGACAATGTGTTTTTAAAATTGTATGTTGTAGTGTCTTACTCGAGTTTCCATAGTTTTTTTATTTCGGTTTCCCAGCACTTCCCGGTCATATAAGCCGTAACAAAATGAAATTTATTTATGTTTATCACCTTATAAACATATCGTCATATCTCAAAATTCCTTTTTAATTTTAAGTTAATAAAATAAAGTGTTCCTTCATACTTTCTCGTAACAAAAAATCGGTATTTTATCTTAAACTGAACCGAAGTTATAGCAAAATATATTTTTAAATCGGTACATTTTGAAAACTTTAATCGCATTTTGCCAAGCTCGATTTTTTAGTAGATATGACTTTGCTGCAATAATGGAGCGATATTTTTGGATATCTCCTATTTTTATGACTTGTCCATGGACAATTAAAATTGACTGCCTGCATCTTATTTTGAATTTATGTTCTTTATTAACTCTTCACTTCACTAAATTTATTAATTATCAACTGTTGCGCGGCACATTCAGCTTTTGGTAGATTTATTGCGTCAGTAAACATTGATTTACGAACGTACTCACTTCTTGTTGTTGATCTAATCCCATCAACAGATGCTTATTTTCAGAGAATAGAAAACTAAATTTCAAAGTATAAATAGCTTTTTTCTGAAACTATTAGGAACTTTTATTTCCCGGGATCCCACAACAAAAATCCCGGGAAAATGGGAAATAAAATAATTGAAATTGGACGGGAACTCCCGGGAAAACCCCTAATTAGCTGGAATCTCGTATTTTAACCCATTTACGCTTGCTGTGCCAATTTGGGAACACTTCATTATTTGCGGCTTATGACAAAGTTTTTGACATAATTCTATATGTATATGGTTGCATAATCGATAAATTAAAAGTTCAGACATTTGTATAACATCAGAAAAAAAATTTTTTCTTTAGTGACCTCTTAATTTCCAAAAAAAAATTTTTTGTTTATATGTAATGGATTTAATAATAAAATAATAAATATTTTATTTTTTGTCCGGTAGTTTTTGTTTGGGCTTAAATGGGTTAAGAGCATATAAGCGGGTTTTCTCTGTATCACCCACAAATTTGTCGAAACTCAATACATACATTATATGTATATGTATGTATATCCTATATTTTTGTGCAATTTGATTTTATTCGAATATTATGTTTATGCTGAAATATCTGAAGTAGACGGTTTTATTATAAAACTTTTATTTTTAGAAGTCTTACTGCCTGTACTTGCAAAAATCAAGGAAACAGCCGATTGGCTGAAACAGGGTTGTTAGGCGTTTTTCTTCAAAAATCGTCAAAAGTTTTAACAAAATTCGTCACGAACGTTTAACAAAATCGTCAAATATTTAAATTTTACAAATTAGAGGCAATTTATTGCATTGACTGGTTCAAAAATATAAATTTTTAGCAAGAAATTCTGTTTATGATGAAGAAAGTGATATGGGTGCCTATTATGAACTCGATTCGATTTTCGACAGCAGTCGAATTAGCTGATCGAACAAATTTTCAATTAGTATTATGGCGCACATTCGATAAAAACTTAATATCGATACCTTCCCATAAGAATGTATTAAGCGACATTTCTAAAATAGTGTAGGAAACGAAAAAAACGTCTCATTTAGTTATTTATTTTTCGGATTTTATTGAAAGGAACATATTTGGAAAGCGATTTTCAGAATACAAAACATATTTAAAAATGTGGCTTAGCATAATTTCTTTGGCGGATAATACAAATTACAGGGTGCAACATTATTCCAGTGAGAAAACTTGACGGTTGATACAATTTTATTTTCACTCTAGTTTCCTTTGCATCCATGATAGGGCAGCGAAACCCAGGCCAAAATGTGGCGCTTTACTTCTAGTATAAATCCACATCAAAGTCATTTTCGAAAAACGTGTCGCTTAATACATTCTTATGGGAAGGTATCGATATTGTGATTTTGTTAATTCACAGTTGTACATTTTCGATCAGCTGTCACTTAAAATAAAAACTTTTTGTTCACAAATTTAAATAATAAAATTAAAGTTAAACGTGACCACGGCGGAATTATGATTTTTTTAAAATAATTTAGCTTTAGTGGGGTTTCATCACACTTTTTTACATGCTAACTTTGCTGCAAATCATTTGGTCAAAAAAGAATTTTGTTCCATAAGGAATATGAGCGTTTCCAAATGCTGTTTACGACGTTGGACATAAGAACGCAAAAAAAATTAACAAATAGTTACATTTTCAACAAGTTTTTTACATTTATTTGCACCGTCGAAAGCAAATTTGTTTTCGTTGAAAAATTCGATGCACAACGAAATTTTCGACAGTGCTGCCAACTTATAATACTAAGTTAACATTCGATGGTCGATGTTCGATAGCCAGCGAAAATAGTTTATCGAATGTAACCCATAATAGGCGCCATGGTTTAAAACTTAACCTGTTTTTTTTAGCAAGTTGGCTGAAATATATATTTATCATTTAAAAAGAAATATGAACATAAGAAAAAATATATTTTCATAAAAACACAACAAAAATTTATTTATTTCATTTATCCAATTTATCAATTACCCGACTTGAAACGTTTTATTGCGTCCAATTTTAGTTCCAAACTAATTCATTTTCTTCTCTTTGAAATCATATTATTAATTATTTTATGTTTTTGTAAGAAGTGTTACTACCAGTGAAACCAAAAATATGCAATCGCATGTTTTTCCTTGTGCGACCAATTAAGGCAGGAACAATACATTTACCCGTTTTAGAGCTTTTTAGAAATTTTGGCTTCGATTTGTTA
The DNA here is from genome assembly GCA_949318255.1 of Pollenia labialis. NCBI lineage: Eukaryota > Metazoa > Arthropoda > Insecta > Diptera > Polleniidae > Pollenia > Pollenia labialis. The sequence continues at coordinate 49,400,907 of OX439141.1, forward strand.
GTACATATGTTTTAAGTTTTGCCTTTTTGAGGCATATTTTGATACATGTTCAATTTTAATTTATTTTTGCGAAATTATGGCTTATCTATATTAAATATCTATCTGTATACCCGACGTGTTTCTCCAATTTCGCCATCTATATTTAATTTTCACTCGAACATTGTAAGTCAAAGCAGTGCCCATGATCTGTAACTCTCGCGTCGTGAAACTTTTCGATTGAAATGTATGAAATGAAACAAAAATGCTATATATTGAAACAAACAGCTGGTTTTCTCACTAAACTGTGTCTGTAACTTTTTTTGTCGAGTACTAGCTGTCACGTAAGGAAATTACTCGGCAATTTACAGAAAATGTGTGTCTGTAACATTTTTGTGAGAAAAGTTCCCGCTTTGAACTGTCAAATAAATTCATGAATAAAAATGGGGCCAGAAAAAATTTTAACACTACAAAACAATTAAAATGCAAAATACAAAGAATAATAATAATAATAATATTTTGTTCCTGGCACATTTTGGGATTGTTTATTTTTTTTGCTTTTAACATTTTTATAAAATGGCACGAATGTTTTCAAAGCTCGTTTACAAACAACAAACATTAAAGTTGCACTTTACATTATGTGGTATATAGCCGACGGTTGCATTTTCGCCGCCGTCGTTGAAAAATTTTCAATATTAGTAAATTTTGGTCGCCGTCAACGATGTGTGTTACTGGCGTTCTCAACGTCTGCAATTTCACGCAGGCTTCAACTGAAATGTTATAACATTTTTAACGTAACGACGTAATCTCTTTTGGCAGTTTTCGACATGAGTTACAGACACACTTTTTTCTCACTTTTCGAGAAACGATGGAATATTTTGTTTCACATCTTTTCGATGCGAGAAGTTCTCACTATAGTTACAGAACATGGGTACAGGTTGTCATTAAAGATAAATTATATTTTAAACTTTAACATTTTATATATGAATAAGCAAAAATTAAGGAAAGAGCAATTATGTACATGCGGATTTGACAATGTTGGCAATACATAGAAATCTGGACCAATCTTTAGATATTCCGATCAACTCAGAATCACTTTTTAAAGTGATCTAACGATGTGTATCCGTCTGTCTGGGTGGTTGGCTGTCCATGTTAACCTTGTGCGCAAAGTAAAAGTTGCAATCTTGTATATAATTTGATCAAATTTAGTAAATTCATTTTAAATGCACTAAAGTCGAATTCTTTGTAAATAGTGAGAATCGGTTTACATTTTTACATATTCCCCATAAACCTTCATTCCAAATTAGACTCTTTGTGTCCGTAAACCATCTAATTATCTTATTATGTTGTTATTTAGATTAAATTCGTCCCAAAAATATTTTACTGCAACTTAACTTCTTTTCGATTCATTTAACAAAAATAACTTTAAACTTCTTTTAAATGCTAACATTAATAAACAATTTAGCGGCCGTCCTTAAAATCTCTTGAAGACAAAAAAATCTCATATGGATGTTAATATTTAAATAATATTAGGCACAAATAACTCTTATATGAATTTTAAACTCTTAAAATATCTTTGGTTTTGTGAGCCGATCGTTTCCAATAGGGTAAAATTTAGAAAATTTTTAACAATTTTCAGCGCATATTTAATGCGCATTAAACGTGTTTTTTAGAGCATATTTCTGGTTTCCCTGGTTATAACACTATTTTAAGCTCGTTCTATTCACAAGTAATTAGTAACTGGTTTTGTATAAATAATTGAAATGAAAATTTTATGCAACAGTTGATAAACGTTTAATTGCAAACAAGACATGTATTTTCACGATATATGTTTAAGTTTTCGATGAAAATAATTTTATAAATACGTTTTTTTTTTTTTTTTTTTTTTTTTTTGAAAATGTTTCTGTTTTTAAAGTTGCCCCTTTTTTTCTCAGGATTCCCCTTTTTTTTGAAAAATCCCCTTTTTGAAATTTTGAACGGTAACGCTGGTTGAAAGAACAAAAATTGTGTGAATGTTAGTGAAAAAGTGTGAGTGCATTGAGTTTTTTGAACTTGCACTTGCATGTGGAAACGAGGGGTTAAAACAAAAACAAATAATAAAATATTGTTGTTGTAAGTTAAGCGAACGAAGTCTTCGATCGAAATCGATGAACAGGGCATTAATAAAAACAGTAAGAATATAAGATGAATGCCCGTCACCATGGTGCGATAATAACAGAAAGTTATATAAATAACGTTCTTTAGATATAAATAAATTAACTTTGAGCCACGCCAACTTGTCGACCCACATTTTGTTGTGTGCTTTTGCCGTTCTCCAGATATACAGATATCTATAATGTCTTTGTATGGGAACATGCCTAATAACACCTACATACATTCTGTCGGATGTTGTGTTTTGATAAACAAGATGCTTGTGCATAATTTGGAAACTTTGGCTCTTGCTTAACTACGAAGCCCCCATCATATCTGCGGTCTTCGGAAAACACAGTTCAACGGAGAGACGGATATCGCTAAATCAACTTCGTTGCTCATAAGAAACCAGAATACACATATGTACATATACACTTTATAAGGTCTTAGATCAAAATTGTAAAAATAGCAAACGGAATGGCAAACTTATATATCGTCGCCTTAAAGACGAAATAACCTATCTATCGTTTTCAAAAGTTTAAAGGAGAGGGGAAAAACGTTATAAAATTGAAACTATTTACAATATTGAAACGAAAATTACACATTTTGATTTAAACGAAACCAGAAATATATATCGGTTGAGAATATTTTGTTTTTCTATGTCACTTATGTTATTTGGAAATGTAAAAATCTGAAACCAAATAAATAACAATTTCTTTATACATATGAATATTTTATACATTAAGTTTCTTTAGCTGGTTTAAGAAAAAAAAGTACTTAATGTTTGTTTAAATTACACTATGCAACAAAATTAAACTTTTATCGTGATTTTTAATGATTTGTTTTTTCTTTTTTTTTGTGCGTAACGATCCTCTATGTACAATAACTTTGTCATTTGTGACATGTTAAAAATTTTGCACACATATGCGTTATGATATAGGGAATAAAAATCCATAAAAACTCAATTTTGAAATTTTTGCAGATTGGTCTTTAAGATGACGATATACCCTTTTACCTTCGGCGAAGGGTATAAAAATAATCACTTAAAATATTAAAAATTTCCATTTTAACCAATGCGCGAAAAAATTATTTATTTATACACAGGTCGAAAGTTTTTTTTAGCCATTCTAACTGATACTCAGATTTATTTTTGGATTTTTAGTTTTTGTCGGATTTTAGTCCATTATGGCTTAAAATCTGTGTAATCAAATGGACTATAGAACAAAATTATGAAACTATTGATTTTAATTTTGGTAATGGTAAAAACATCTTCCGAAGAGACAATAATTGGTGAAAAATTTTACAATTTTCAAATTTTTTTAGGTATTTTTTATCCAATCAAAGCGAACTAACCACTATTCAACGCGTAATTAAGTAGCCTTTAAGGATATTTTAGATATAACTTATTTTAATATAATCACCACTTGAACCTGAATGGCGGCGGAAAAAGAAGTATAGAGCGAAAAACACAAATGGACGCTGATCTGCTATATGTGACGTAATGGGAGAAATCTAGGTTCATATTAGAGGTCTGCAAGAATAAATAAAAAGCAATTTCAACACACTCATTTGTTTTTTAATTACAATGTGTCGATCACCCAATGATAACGAAACAAATGAAAAAATAACCAGAGACAAAACAACAAAAACTCATTCTATTCAGTCAAATCAAGTCAAATGAGTAAATTATTCAAATATAATTTGAATGTAAAATATGTGTACCTACACATTATGTATGTATGTGTAAGCTTAACTCTTATAAATAAAAGAAGCCACAAGCTTACACACATATTATGGCAAGGTATTCAAATAAATGTATGCACATTCAATAATTTAAAAATTATTTGAATATTTTTTGTAAACTTGCTCTCTCTAACGGGTCATTCCAATGTTTTGATATTTATGAATTACTCTCATATTCATTCACAGTAAACAAGTTTTTTATTCAATTCATTAATTCTTATTTTTGTATATGGTTTACTCTCTTCTTATCTTTTTGAATGTTTTATTATTGAGCATTTCCATTTTATTTCACCGGTAAATTTCTCGATCGTGTCCGATTTCAATAAAATTTGGTGAGTGTGTAAAGTAGTATATGTGTGTAAGAAAAATGATTTGTTTTTTTGAAAACTGTGGCAACACTATACCTTTGAATAACTGAAAATTTTGGGTTAGCGACCTCACTCTAAAGTTCATAACTTTTGTTGTGTAAAAGATATTAAAAAAATTCTTTTTGCAAAAGAACGGTATAAAAATAGGGTTTTAGAAATTAAAAAAAAAATTAAAAAAAAAACTTTTTTATAAAAAAAAAAATAAAAAAAAATTTTAAATTAGATTTTTACCCCCTTTAATTTTTTTTATTTTTTTTATGCAAATTTTATGAAAATTTCAGAGTGGTAGCACTTAAACTTTTCAAGATATGTAGAGCTATGTATGTAGTTACTACAATATACATACTAACAATTGAATTATTTTTTTTATTCAATTCCTGCACAAGTTATAATTTAAAAAAAGGGTTTAAAGTTGTAAATTTTTTTTATCCATGTTATTATTATTTTATGTTCACTTATTAATAACCTTAATAGGTTCTACAAATTCCACAGAATTTGAAAATGTTTTGGCAACTACTTCTGTACTTGAAAATGGTATGAATGCGTGGAGTCTTTGTGTTCCTTTAATTGCAACAGATTTTTTGAATCTTCGATTCAATTTCTTTTCCTCTTTTTCATATTCTTCTTTAGTGCAGAATGTTACATTAATGTTGGGCAAAGTCTTAGCATACTCAAACAGATCTCTAGCATTTACAATTTGATTTTCTACGGGGCGACCAAGGCTAGCATGAGCTGCTGCCATTCAGCATTACAGTTAAAATCTATTTTGTGGTAATTCTGTAAGATTACAAAGCATCAGCCTCTTCTGTTTTTGTACTTTCTCTCCATTTAAACATTTAATAGCTTTATAGTCTTTTTTTCCGGGCATAATGCGACTATTTTTGTCGTTTTTATAAAAGTCTTGAACTTTATCTGTTGTCTCTGCCGAAAGACCGCATCGTTTTTTTGTAGGTGGGGAAAAAATATAATTATTGTTTTCAATTAGTTTTTTGGCTTTACGAGCCATAAAGTTTGTAGTAGAAAAGGTTTTTTCTATTTTCCAAGCACTCCAAGAATGTGGCAAGATTGTTAGTACTTGAATTTGTCTATTTTTTTCACCATCAAAAGTATTGTAAATTTCTTTTAAATGATTTAAAATTTCTGCTCCATCATTGGATGTATTTTCTAAATTAAAAAGATTTTCCCTAAAGATGACATTTAAATTATTTAAAATTTCTTCCTTTTTATATTTAGAAAATTTGGTTTTAAACTCGATTGGAGATTGATTTAGCGCTTCTAAGCACTTATTTAAATAAAAAAAAGCTATGTCCCTGTTTGCATCTTCCATTATTTCTTTAGAGAAACCTTCACTATCATTTTCAGAGAAATTATCATCATCACTAGCAACTTTGTTCATTGCAGAATCATCGCAATTTATCGCATTTTTCTTTTGCACGGTTACTGACTTTGCTTGTTCTATTAAAGTTCTCCTACATAAACTACAAATGTATAGACCTTTCAAATATTTTGGAAAACGTTTCCTAAGACTTTGCGAAACTTTACGAACACCTGCCTTTTGCTTTTTATGCTGGTCTTTTTGAAAGGGATTACAGCAAACTTTTCCAAAAGGCATTTTAAGTTTTCGAAATTAAAAACTTGTTTGTTAAATAAAATGTCTTATTAAATTATGAGCAGAGAATAAAAATTTGAAGAACTACGATGTTGACTTGTCAAAAATCCATACACAATTAAAAGCTACTCATTAATAAAAAGTCATAAGAGAAGAAAAAAACTATTTTTATTTATTTTGTTTTTGCTATAACGGTAACGGCTTATGCATCAACGAGTACAATTTACAATAAATACATGCAGTGTTAACAAAATCAAGCAATAGCCTGTAGCAACCAGTAAAATAACATTTTCTTGATTACATATCTCTACTTTTTTTTTGATATCTAGAGAACATATGTGGCTATTTGCATAAAAAAAATAAAAAAAATTAAAGGGGGTAATCATTTCAAAAATCTAATTTAAAATTTTTTTTTATTTTTTTTTTTATAAAAAAGTTATTTTTTAATTTCTAAAACCCTATTTTTATACCATTCTTATGCAAAAAGAATTTTTTTAATAAAGGTATTCACCTCAGAATTTTTACTCTTGCGGAATTGCGGAATCGCAATACTTTTTATTTTTCACTACAACAAACACATGAAAATAATTTCCCACTACTTTTTATGTTTTGCAAGACCTTTTTGATGGAGCGTAATCGCAAGGGTAAAAGTTGCACAATTCAGCTAATAAACTTCAATATTGGTATCGCTGCCACATTTTTAACAAGTGTATAGTAATATGTAAACAGTACCTAAAATTTCAACCTTTAATGACAAAATTCCGTTGTCCAACACTGTTTTTGTCTTAGTGCCGGTTCACACACGTCAAGTTTGAATCTTCAAGTCTTAATCTTTTAGGAGAGAAAGGAAAAGAGAATGACATTTATTTTCCCCTCTCTCCTAAAAACTCAAGACTTGACGAGCCAAACTTGACGTGTGTGAACCGGCACTTAAACACAATCAAAGTTCTACGAAATAAACGAAAATTTATTCAATTCCTCAACGTGCTGACAAAACTAAAGATAAATCATCATAAAGTGTGGTTAATTCCTCTTCTACGAAGTCGTCATCCAAAATATCTTCAGTTGTGAAATTATTTTCTCAAAAGTTTAATTACAAATTTTAATTTGGTATTTTTAATAAAATAGATCTATACTTATCAATTTCATGATAGATGTTTTCAATTTGAACAAAAGATTCATTAATTAAATGATTTACCAAAAATGTCTTAAAACTTTGCTGCGGCATCTTGAATTAATAAACAGCAATGATTTTTTGCAATCATTTGACAATTGTGTTTTTTTTAGTTTTTGACAGTTCGTAATATTACGAAATTGAAATTTCAAAATGTTTAAAGCTGGGTGTTCACGACTTCGATAGTGCAAAACCGCAATTCCGCACTTCCGCAAGAGTAAAAATTCTGAGGTGAATACCTCTATTATCTTTTACACAACAAAAGTTATGAACTTTAGAGTGAGGTCGCTAACCCAAAATTTTCAGTTATTCAAAGGTATAGTGTTGCCACAGTTTTAAAAAAAAGAAAAACAAATCATTTTTCTTACACACATATACTACTTTACACACTCACCAAATTTTATTGAAATCGGACACGATCGAGAAATTTACCGGTGAAATAAAATGGAAATGCTCTATTGAATAAATGTTGTGCACTTTGAGTAAAGGCAAACAAGTGAGTTATTCAAAGCAGACCTCTAGTTCATATTCGGATTTAGCAGTTGAAAGGGTTAAACAAAATGTTAAAAAGTGTCAAAATATCTGCCTGTGTTATTGAACTTTTAAAAACAAACTGTAAATAAAGTAAACAACTTATAACTTTTATTTTTGAAATTAGAGATGTAGAACTTTATCTACCGTTTGTAAAAGTAAGTTAAAGACAATCTCTGTGCGACGTTAACTTTTAAAACACAAAGAAAACAAAACCCACACCTCGTTTTATGCTAGTTAATTTTGTGCGAATTCAAATTTAAAGGTGCCCATTGACTAAACAATATTATTGAGAACTTTAATGCCGTAAGTGTGGACTATTTAATAAGTTGTGAAAATAAAAAATATATAAATATATACATATTTATACGATTTTTTTTTAATTCGTATAGCAAAAAGGTAAACTACATAAAATTCTCCGAAGATACTATGTATGTATCTAAAATAAAATCCTTATCCGCGCCTCTCGACTTTGCACGCCTTTGCCAAAAAAAATAGAAGTTTTTGAATGTTTTGCAAGGTAGTTCTTTTGCACTTTATATTTTTTTTCAGCAACAATTTTTTACATTAAAAATAATATTCAAATTTTCTATATGTACTAATAACGGGTCCGCCATCTAACGTTTTTTTTTTATCAACTACTGCTTATTTCGTGAATGGTAATTAGTTTTATCCTTCCGCTGAACGAATATGCGTTTTCGCTTCGCTAAGTGGGCCTGCGATCGACTTACAGAAGATGCTGATTTCGCCAAAAAAAATCATCTTTTCAGATGAAGCTCATTTTGATCTTGGCGGATATGTAAACAAGCAAAATTGTCGCATTTTGGGCACAGAAAACCCGCACGCATACATTGAAAAGCCATTGCACCCAAAACGAGTCACTGTTTGGTGCCGATTTTGGTTCAGAGGCATAATTGGGACATTTTTCTTCGAAAATGGAAAAGGAGTGGCCGTTACAGTCAATGGCGATCGTTATCGGGCCATGTTGAACAAATTTTTGTTCACAAAAATTGAAGAGGAGGATATTGGCAACATTTGGTTTCAACAGGACGGCGCTACGTGCCACATAGCCGAAGCTACACTCGATGTTTTGCGCCCTGTTTTTTAAGATCGCATTATCAGCCGCAGAGCTGATGTCGTTTGGCCACCTCGGAGCTGTGATTTGACACCGTTGGACTATTATTTGTGGGGTGCCGTCAAAGATAAGTGTTACGCCGACAAGCCAGAGACAATTGACGCTTTAAAGGACAATATTCGTGAAGGTATTGGTGAAACACAGCTGCACACCAGGGTTGTCAGATGTGGCGATTTCTCGCCAAACGTGGCGATTTTCAAACTTGTTTGGCGACCTAATTTTCGATTTGGCGACATGGCGATTTATAAAAAAAATTGGCGATTTTGTTGGCTATTTCTGATGAGCCATGAATTTATTTTTAAATTTGTTAAATTGCAGACCTACGAAGAAATAATATTATTTTCATGAGTTAAATGTGAGGCATTCATATGTATGGTCAGAATTTGAAACTTAATTATGGTGAAAATGGCTGATGAAGATAATGAAAATCTTCGAGAAAATTGTTTTTCATATTTAAAAATGCTTTTGAAAGAATCCAAAATTCCTTGAAACATGAATATATTTGAAGTTTATGAACATTTTTCCATTATAAAATGTGGTAATTTGTTATCACATATAAAATTCGTTGTTGTTAAAGATATTTTAAAGATTTTTATGAATCCTAACGTACCTTTGGATGTTTTTGAAACACAATGGAAAAAAATTACAGTTTGTTAATTGGAAAGAGTATTTTAATGATGATATCCCATTTAATTTAAATCAGTTTTGGTCAAAATTCTAAAGCTACAAGGATACGTCAGGTATTCACCCATTTTTCAGGCATATGGGTACCATAGAAGGATAGTGTGGTATCTAGTCCTCATTTTCCATATGGTCTGGATGAGTGACAACGAAGGATCTGTCCAAATATGGCTAAAATCCCATAGCGAACACCAAAAAAATTTCAAAGTTAAATTTTTTAAATTTTTTTTTAAAAATCACAAATACAATTCAGACATATGGGTACCATAGAAGGGTAGTGTGGTCCCTAATAATTAGCAATTTGACAGTATTATAAATATGTACTATATATAGTTATCTTTATAAAGATGTCATCTCTGGTGATATTTCGAACTGACTTAAAAGAAAATTGTGCTTAAACGGCCCTAAAATGATAAGTTGCAAAGGTTCTTTAACGACACGACTTTTAAATCATTTTTAATTAGTCTGCAAGCTTGACATAAATATACGCCAAGTAAAACTTGACCCTGTTTCAAGTAGTTTTTAAGAGACTGCAAATAATACTTTACTAAAATATGCTGACAATAATAAAAGAAAAACTCTTAAGTTATGGGAAAATTCATCAGTTTTATTTATTAAAACTCCAAGAACTTAAAATAATATTGAAGGAGTCAAAAATATCCTGGAAGGGTTTAAATTGTGTAATCGACGAATTGAAAGATGTTTCATACAAAAAGCATGTGCTGAAACAAAAAAAAATTAAATATATAATCCTGGATAAGAGGTTTTGTTTGCCACTTTTCAAAAATATGGCTGAAGTTTACTGCTGCATATAAACATGCTTAACGAGCAACAAATTAAAACTCATTTACAATAAATTTGGGAAAATATGTCAAATAATAAATTTATTAAATTCCTATATTTTTAAAACCAAAGTTTTTCAAAAATTCTAAAGCTATGTTCATGATACAAATACACAAGATAGTTCCAGAAATTATTTTTTGAATTTTATTGGAATTATTTGAAGTTTTTATTTGTATCAAGCTTCAAATAATTCCGATAAACTTCAAAAAATAATTTCTGAGAGAGAAGTGGAACTACCTTGTGTATTTGTATCATGGCTATGTTCACACCTTTTTAATATTTGACTCCTAACGTAACCACTAGTTTTCTTAAAGAATTGTTTGCTTTTGCAAAACGTTTGGCTAGAGCAAACATTATTAAACGGTTTCTTAACTACGTTATACATAAATACAATTATCATCTTAGACATAAAGTTTAGCAAATAAATAGAAATTGTTTAAAATAACATACTGGTCACGCTTTTTTTTTTATTTTATCGTCAAATATTTGTGATCATCCTTTAAGTCATATCTATGTATTTTGTTGGTTCCTTACCTTCGTGAATTGTTTTGTTTTTATTCTAATTAACTTTTTATTACAAACACTAATTTGATTTTTGTATTTTTATGGATTCGAATTAAAACCGGTTAACCGGTTATTTTTAAAATGCTTAAACGAAAACCGGTTTTTTTAAAATAGCAACTATTCGGAATATTCGAAAACCGGTTATTGAAAAAAGTCGAATAATCGATAACCCTAATATGTAGTGACGTAAGCCGTTACGTCGAAACATATTTTACTCGGCATATTTATCTTCACACACATTATTTATGTAATCAATTCCTTATTTTCCCGCTGGGTTAATACTAACAGAAATTTTTTTTTTTACTTACAGTAGACTTCTGTAAACTTTTATAGTAAACAGTGTACCATTTTTGTTTCTAAATAAAAATCGAACAAAATATATATCATGGCGACTTTTCTTGAATTTTTGGCGTATTTTAGCAATACGGAAGAAATTTATTTTTTTAAGGCCTTAAAAAATTATTTTAAATAATTTAAAAAATATGTATTTTATTGTCAAAAACTACAAATTAAGGCTTTGGCGATTTTTGACTTTGAATTTGGCGAAAAAGGTCAAAATCTATCTGACAACCCTGCTGCACACAATCGATAATGTGCTTAAAAATTGAACCGATCGTGTAGGCTACTGCATGGCCAGCCGAGGCAGCCATTTGAATGAAATTATTTTTCAATATTAACCGGAAGGATTGTACTTTCCAATAAAAAAAGAAATTTGAGAAAATATTTAGTAGTTTTTTTTAAAGCATTTTCAAAAAAAAAAAGTTGTTTGGCGGACCATGTATGTATATAAAAACGTTTGTGCCGTGTATGTTCTTTTTAAACTCAAGAACCGCTGGAGCGATTGATACCAAACTTGGACAATAAATTATTTTAGTCAGGAGCCAGGTTTCTCTTAATTTTAATCCCGACAGGTAGCGCTATTGTCATGATATCATTTGATATTAATTTTTTTTTATTTATGGTATGATTTGGCTGAAATTCATAATATATATATTTATTAAACAAAAATAAGTTGACCCGGTAGATAGGTCTGGGGTCAAGTTATAAACAAAGTTCTCCAGTATTTAAATTTTTCATTTTTATATTCAACATTTCGAATTTATTCTATGAGCTAAATTTCAGTTATGTATTTTATAAATTTAGCTCATAGAATAAATTCGAAATGTTGAATATAAAAATGAAAAATACGAAAAATAAAAAATGTTGAATATAATAAAGTAACTTATGAAAATAATTAATTCTGTTGTTTTATGCAAAACGCAGTTTAGATAAAACTTGTTCTAACTATTTTTTATATGGAACGCAAATCAGAGGAGATAAATTGGGGTTGAACTGTTTTTTTGATAACTCAATATATTGATTAGTCTTATAGCAAAACCTGTATTGCATAAACTATAATATAATAAAACATAATATATTTAACATTTTTTATTTTTTCGACTTTATTCTATGAGCTAAATTTCAGTTATGTATTTTATAAAGCTTTATTGTAATAGTCCTATGCCTTTAATTTTTAGGAATGACTTTATACACTACCAGACTATTATATTGTATCTTCTTGTTACATTTAACCTTAGCTGTCCTTTGGATAGCAATATACAGTGGAGGTAATTGATATTTTCAATATGCCAAATAAGTGCAAAAAATGAATTAATTAATTTATTTAATTGTCACATCATTAACAAAAATTGATAATGTTTGCGAAAATAAAGGTATGTAAAGATACATTTTCATCAAAACAATACAATATAAACTTTGAAATATTAAATTGCAGAAATGTTCTTTCTTTTTTTTAATTCTTTTTTAATAACTTTTTTTATTGAACTCATTATTAATAAGTGTTTTTTTTAAAGTTAAATGAGAAAGAAGTAATGTTTAAAATGTTGTAACTATAAAAAAAAAATTTTAAAGTCAGAGTTGTACAATTCAAGAGTTTATAAAAAGAGATGTAATTTTTCGTACTTTGTATTAAAAATGAGCAATTTTTTATGAATGGCAACATCATTTCGTTTGACGTTTATAGTGGAAAATTACATCTTTTTATCCTGACTTTTTTACACTTGGCTATAGTGTGATAAAAATGTAACTTTTGGTGGAATTTTTTTCTTGTGGTTGTTGCAACAAAAATTAAATTTTTCCAACAAATAAAAAAACTGAAATGAATACCCTTACAGTGTTATTTAAAGAAAGGTGTTTAAATTGTTGCCAAGCAAAAAACTATTAAGTTAGCCTGGTTAAGGCTTCGTTCAAAATTTTAACGGAATATGTGTGCATTAATTTAAATTAACATCTTTACTTACTTTTCTTTGAACTATTTTTAATACAGAGTCAACCCATTTTCTCATAGACTTTCCATTGACGCTTTCTAGAAATTCCAAAAGTTTTTCCAATAATGTTGGGTCTTTTTCGAAATCATAGAAGTGATGATCCACCCAATGACGTAATACATTGAGAACTCGAAACTGCACAGGTTGTACATATTCCTTTCGATACCGCTTCCAATCCTCCCGTTGTGAGTTTTTATGTAATTTGTCAGTTTCACAGCTTAAAGGATCTTTTTCGCTGTTGTTCTGTTCTGTATAAACTAAACTTGGGTCGGGTATATTGAAACGCTCAATTAACAAAGAAAGAAGGCTTTGTGGCGTACAAAAATATCGATATGTAGTGAGAAAAGTCCTGACAAACATAGGATCTGCATATATATGATAAGTTAATCTTTCAATAAGCTTGCACAAAGTTGCACCCTAAAATAAAAATATGTAAATTAATTAGATTTTAAGACAAGTTATATTTGTCTTACCTTTATTAATGGCACACCTGCACTTTCTCTCTCTTCCAGCACAATATTATCTTGGCTATCGGGTTCAGCAAATTTGTACAAATCAGTGCTTGGCATTCGTAACGGGTGTTTTTTCTCAATATCTAGTAATATGCTATCAAGTATTCGATCCAACATTGATTTGGTGTTAACCATTATGAGATCAGCCATCCAATCATTCTTGTGTTGAGAACTTTTAGCAGTAAGTGTTACAGGTGGTTGAACGCGTGGAGCAATTTCAAATGCGTTTTTTAACTCGTCGGTGTCAGAACGATCATTTATTTCAACACGTCTCATAAAAAACTTCTCTTTAAGCCGATATTCGTAAACTTGTGCATTTGCCGAATTTGCTTGTCGTTTCATATTTGGTTTACACAGTAGCATTAAACCGTCAAAAAGATATACTTTTCTTTCAGCTACTCTCTTGCCAGATCCCAATTTTCCTAAAACATCCTCTACAAAATAAAATAACAGAAGTATTTATGTATATAATTCATGCTGTGTGAAATTTAAAAAAATATTTTTATATGTATTATTTAAAAAATGTGTAACTTTAAGACTTAAATAAATATTTCCTTTATGGCATTAAATTTACCAAAAAAATTAGCCAACCGTTAAGCTATGCAAAAAATCTATGCATAAATGCTTTAAAAAAACCTCAAATGTCAAAATCTTCGACTTAAAGCTTTAAAACGAAAGTTGTTTTATATTATTGGTATTCACGTCAAAAGTTGCTCTCTTGCGAAAAAGCAAAACTGCAAAAATATAACAACAACCACATAGACAATTATTTCGCACAAATAATACCTTTTATAAAGGGTTATCACGATGGTGATTGTGCAAATTTGCAATGTGTCAATTTGCGGTGCATATTATGATTGATCGTGAGCATACCAATTTTATTTTTTGTGCAAATGTGCTATTTTTCTAAAAACTTATTCTGGCATTGCTAAAAACTTCTGGCAGCACTGTAAAAAATCTGCATTTGTTTAAAATTGTACACAAGCAAATTAAAATAAATTTTTTCTTTTTAATTTTTTTAAATTTAATTCTCTATTTTATTTAAAACCCACGAAAATGTTAAATTTATAAGTTTCCTTAAAAACAATATGGCGGCTAATATTTCAAATGTTATTGTTTACATTTGTTTGCAACTGAGCAAATATGCACTTCTAATTTTGCTCATGGTTTATTTTAGTGCAAACGAAGTATAATAGAGCAAATTTCAAATACGTACATTTTGTTGTTGTGTTGTGCAAATGAGTGTATTTTTGCACGCATTTACATCGTTTGCCCACTTTGCACTACCCAACATGACTCCCTTATTTTGTTTCGCCAAAAACACTTTAAATTGCAATATTTTAAGCACATTGTATAACGCTATCACACTATTACTTCAGTTTTTGACATGCCGTTAGCTCATTTTTGGTTTAGTGATGGAAAATGATAATAATGAGTTAGATATGGGATATACGTATATCGACCCCTTTGCGCGAAATTGTCGTATATGGCAATTTTTTTGAAATTGAGTTTTTGATGCAATCTTGTTCTACATTCAAAGAGACGTCACTTGACAAAATATTGTAGGCGAATTCCACTTCGTTGCTCCAAAAATTGGATGTATATTTTCATTTTGATATTGCAAACGAAAGCAGAGAAACGTAGAAAAATGGCTGTCCTGTAAAATTTGGTTTTAGTAACATACGATAATTTCGCGCAGAGGGGTCGATATGTTGAGCCATAACCGCATAAAAAACAAAATTTTATAGTAGGTTTTTTTTTTATTTCATAAAAATTTTGTATGAAGGTTGTCGCTTGAGATAAAATTGTGTTTGCTATAAAATCGTTACGGCACTTTATGTGACCATGACATTTTAGGAGATGATGCAATTGTTGCCGCTTATGTCATTTATTAAAAATAACGAAAATTTAAAATTATTATTTTGAATACCCTCTTTCTGAATACAAAACCTATTTGGCGAAATTTTTTTTTGGTTTCTGAAATAGTATTCATTCAATTTGCTCCATATCAACTATTTCAACTATACTATTATTAAGTATTGTTTTGCTCTACAAAAACGAACAAAATAAATTTCAGATGTTATACATTTCTTTAGTTTAGATATATAAAATATTTTCACGGCAGAAATTTGTAATTACACATACACACTAATACTTAATTAAGAAATTATTTTAATTTTACCTCGAATAAATTCATTACAATTTTGACCGATATCTTTGTCCCAATGTTCAACAGTATTTTGAAGCTCCCTTGTGCGTTCGATAGCTAGTTGCCGGCGTGCTCGGCTACTCATAGCAACGTATGATTCTCTGAAATTATTTGTTTTTTTTATTATTTAATTCGCAAAAATAATACAATTAAAGACATACTTAGGCAATGCGGCTATAATGTTCTCTAAATCACATCTTAGTGGTCGAAGTAAACCCTGGACCTGTTCAAAACTTTCAATATCATCTTGCGAGGGACTGTACTTCATTAAAATTTTTATATAATCAAAGTATACGAAGGCATGCCATATTGGTACTAACAATAATTTTGGCAAATAATATTTAACTGCTTCCCGAAAACCACGTCCAGCCGACATTAACGACATTGCCTGTACAAAAAAATTTGATACAAATACACAAAGATCAAAACAAAAAAATATAATAATGTGTGAACTTACATTTGGTTTTGCTAATAATGCTGTTAAAGCATCTTTAGATCCTTGTGATGTTACTTCTTGCGCATATTTTGTATAAACGTCAAATTCTTCGGCCTCAGCTAATTCCTCAAAACAACTTCCAACACACGGAGCACTTTGCTCTTGAGACATTTCAATTACGTCTTCCAATGAACCTAATAATGTTACTGTCACCTCATAAATATCCATAATATTGGAAAATATGGGGTCGAGTTCTTTTGGACTTCTAACAATTTTTGCAAGTTCCTCTCGAAATACACGAATAATCATGTGTAAATCACGTTGATACTGTTTTTCGTCGTTTATTAAATCTTTTACAACTTCTTCGTAAGTTGTACTAGTGCGCTGGGCCGGCAGCGTTGGTAAAGGACTAGACATTACATTTGCCTTTATATCTGTTTGGTAAAACATATCCATTAAAACCTAATAAAAAAAAACAACAAAAATACAAAAAATTAATTTAAATCAATTGCTTACAAACAATTATTTTTGAATTACCTTATCAGCACACATTGCTACTTCAATGTCCTCTTTTGATATTTCGCAGTGTTTAATTTTTCTTACATAATCGCCGGCCAATTTTAATATGTCGGCAGAAATGTACTCTAAAACTGCTACCAGAAAAACTGAGACAGAACTATCAATTTTATATTGCAGAACATCCTGTAATAAAAATAAAATTTATAAAACGTAAATAAAAATCAAAAAGTAATTAAAAAAATGTAACTACGCAGCTAATATCCGAAAATATGGCAGTACGGGATTTGAAACCCTTTTTTTGTTGTTTTGTTTTTTAAACCGATTTCTTTCTGTTTTTGAACCAATTGTTAGAAAACTCGTTTTTTTTTGTCGATATTGAATTTTTTGCTTCACCTTCAATTTTTATATCCTCCATCACTAGTTGCGATTTCTTATAAAAAGTAATATTGATGGTGGGGGAATACGCGGAAAGAACCAAGAAAATTTTGCACCATTCTTGTCCAAGCCAAAAATTTTTTATTCTAAAAATATGTAAATACGGCTAAAATAATTCATTCTATAGGTAATTAAATCAAGTTTTCTTGGCCAATTTCACCAATTCTACTTAAATATCAATTCAAATTTAAATTAGGGAAGTAACGAATACCTCAGATTTTCCGATATATCGGTATCGGTGATACTTTGCTGCCGATACGACGATACATTTTATATATACAGTACTGATCAAATTTATAGCGCGCTTCTACAAAACTTATAAAACTTCACTAATAAACATCATAACGTTTAAAACATAAACTTTTGTTGGAGTGAATTAAACGTTTTTATTCAAATTTATTCAATTAGTATCACAATTCAGTTTAGAAATACAAAATTAAAATAATATTTCATTTTTTTTAGAACAACGTAAAAATGAATGAGTCAAAATTATAGCACACGACTTTATTTAAATCCATTAAACGAAATGCTTATTTTAAATTTAAGATTAGTACGATGAAATGAAATGAAATTCCGCCTTTAGCTTTTAATACACATTTTATTCTTTTTGGAATGGAATTGGCCAATTTAGAGCACTCGTCTACAGTAAATTTAGACCAAATGTCCTTAATTGCATTTTTCAATTCGTGTGTTGTTGATATCTTATATTTTTCAATATCACGATCAATAATAGCCCACATATTTTCAATTGGATTTATATCTGGAGATGTTGGTGGCCAGTCTAGCAGAGATATATTTTTATCTCTAAGCCAATCCATCGAAAACTTCGCCTTATGGCACGGTGCATTATCTTGCTGAAAATAGCTTTGGGTTCCAGACCCAAAAACTGTTTCGTAATATGTAGGTAATTCAGAGGATATCAATTCGATAAAGTTCCTAGCATTTAAACGTCCTTCATAAAATAATAATAAGCCGGTACCATGAGCTGTAAAACATTCCCATACGCTAACAGATCCACCACCACCTTGCGTCCTTTTCCTGCATTGTACGCCGAACAAATTATCGATTTTATCGATTGATTAATTCAAAATGGGATTAATCGCTAAAAACAACCCGATTCCAGTCTCTTTCTGTCCAGTTTTCATAATTATTACACCATTCAAATCGTTTTTTGCCTGGAGCTTGTTGCGGTAAGGGCGACGTTTTTTGGTGTTACTTTTGAGACCATGTTCAACAAGACGCCGACGGGTTGTACTTGCGCTAATTGATTTTCCAAGAGTTGATGTTTATATTTTTTTTTTGAGCATTTTAGAACAAACAAATTAATTTCCTATATTAATTTATTGCATAGCAACTTAGAGGAATGTCACATTAAAAAGCAGAGCATAAAATCAAAACAGAATAATGAAATTGTTTTATATAATATGTACATATATGATTTAACGGATTTTGAGGCCTAGGAAAATAATGAAACCAATTGTCTCTGGCTTGTCGGCGTAACACTTATCTTTGGGGTAAAAAAAGCGTTTTTAGTTTGCTTGCAAACACACGCACATACATGTATAAATAGAAGTTGAGTTTTTTGTTATTCTCCCAAAATGTGTTTTTTCTTGCATTACACTTAGAGTTTTTTTTCCCGGAGTTTTTCGATTCCCGGGAAAACGGCAAAATTTTTTAAATTTCCCGGGATCCCGCTCCATATAAATAATACAAAGTAAATTTGTTTTAAATTAATGAAAAAAACTTTTTTTTAAAAAAGCGTAAGGGAACTTGTTTACAAAGTAAGTAAAATAAATGCCTAAATACTACAAAAATGAATTAAAGGTTGAAAGAGAAACTTGAATTATTATTACCTTCCGATTTTATATGTAAATTTCGTATCATTATGCTCTAGATACAAGATAAAAAGATAACATAAACATAACAAATTAATTCATAAAACAATAATAAAAACAAACAAAAATTATGGTACTCAAGGTTTGAGATCAAGAAGTAAATTTATAAAATAGATAAAATATTTTAAATAACAGCTTAGGAAATAATACACACTAAATGCGTTTAGAAAGTCGGCAACGAGTATATTTCTTATTTTATTTACTTATTACCATGTTTCCGAAACATTTCGTTCACTTTTTTACCGAGATGGGACAAATAGTTTAAAGTGCAAAAGTTTAAAGTTGTTGCTTATTTCTAGTTCACAATCCGAAGTAATTTTTCTTTTTTATAAACAACGTCTATATCAGTCAAATGTATGTCAAGGTTTATGCAAAAAATAGCATCAAACGGACTTCTTCTTACAAGATCCACCTGTAATCTTTAGGACAATGTATTTTTAAAATTGTATGTTGTAGTAACGTACACGAGTTTCCATAGTTTTTTTTTTATTTCTGTTTCCCAGCACTTCCCAGTTATATAAGCCGTCACAAAATGAAACAAATTTATGTTTATCACCTTATAAACATATCGTCATATCTCAACATTTTTTTTTAATTTTAAGTTAATTAAGCAAAGTGTTCCTTCTACTTTCTCGTAACAAAACATCGGTTTTAATCTCAAACTGAACCGAAGTTATAGCAAAATATATGTTTCTTTAAATCGGTACATTTTAACTTTAATCGCATTTTGCCATTTTGTAGATATGACTTTGCTGCAATAAAGGAGCGATATTTTTGGATATCTCCTATTTGTAAGACTTGTCCATGGACAATTAAAATGTACTGCCTGCATCTTATTTTGAATTTATGTTCTTTGTAACCTCTTCACTTCACTAAATTTATTAATTATCAACTGTTGCACGGCAAATTCTGCTTTTGGTAGATTTATTGCGTCAGAAGACTTTGATTTACGAACGTACTCACTTCTTGTTATTGATCTAATCGACAACCCATCAACAGATGCTAATTTTTAGAGAATATAAAACGAAATTTCAAAGTATAAATAGCTTTTTTATGAAACTATGAGGAACTTTTATTTCCCGGGATCCCGCAACAATAATCCCGGGAAAACGGGAAAGAAAATAATTGAAATCTCGGGAAAAAACCCTAATTTACACTGTGTGTAATTTTTTAAGTCATGGCAAAATAACCATATACGGACAATAAATAACCATAAAGGACCAAAAAAGACCCGTGTCTCTCAGTTTTGCCGAAAGTTATGCACTTTTTTTTATGGGCCCTTAAAGATTTAGGGCCTCGGTGTCATTTTTGCAAAAATGTGATCATTTTCTCAGGCTCATATCTTGCAAACCGTTCGAAACTTTGATTAACCCTCTGAGACAATATTGTAGCTCTGCCATAAAGAACAAAAATTGTGAGCAAATAAAATCAAAAAACTTCATCTTTAAGATCAAAATCGCAAAAAGCTTTAAAAAATTCGATTTTTTTTACCTTTTATCCCAGTTCAGGTCCATAGGTAGCAAACCGTTCAAAATTCAAGAACAATCAACCACAAAAATGTACCTAAGGTCTCAACAAAAAACTTTCTCGAACATATGAACTTCCTAAGAATAATTCCTAACACCGTTTAGGTAGCCGCAAAAGTGAAAAATCTCCCGAAAATTAAATTTGTTTACCTTTTTTCCACTGTTCAGGTCCATAGGTAGCAAACCGTTAAAAATTCAAGGAAACAATCAACTACAAAAATGTACCTAAGGTCTCAACATACGATCACGCACCGACCGCAACATCACAGGCAAAGCAGCAAGCACGCATCAAGGGACGCAGCCCACAATATAAAAGCAACATAACGCTCACATCGAGGCTACACAGCGCGAAGTCAACGAGAGCTCAGCGGTGAAAGTTATAAAGTGCTACAGCATAATTCGCAAATAAACATTGGCAACTGACAATTTCAATATGCAGTGTGAAAAAATTAATTCGTTTTGCTACGTTTGCGGTCATTAAATCAGGAAAAAAAGTTCTACAAGATTTAAAAAGGGAAAGAATATTTTAACTAGTGAATTCAATAGAGCATACATATAAGTTGTTTTTCGACGAAGTAGACTTGACAGGCGAATGTTATAACAATCTCATGGCATGGTTGTGTGGAGGCAAAAATAATATGAAGTATTGTAAGCCAGTAAACTGGATTTTTCGCCCAGGTGATCATGATGCAACCAGTTGCTATGCATGCGTAAATTACACATGTCATCGAAATCAACATGCTGAGAAGAACAAAATTTATAAAGCAACTGTAACAGCCACACTACCAGTGCTTGCACCTGAAAATTTTGTATCACCAAGGCCGCCAACTCCCAACAGGGAAGAGGTAGCCAACAACTGGAAATGGATTTCATTGTGGCCATATTGGGACTGTCGCAGCGAATTGCCATATTTTTGACAGCGTTTTAAAGAAAAGAAAACTCACTCATGCTAATATGAACTCTACGGCGTACCGCAAACGGCAAGCTGAATTTCAGAGCCTCTACACTCTTAATGATCACAATTCGTTCGCTTACTGCAACGATATAAAAGCTTTGGTGGTAAAAATGGGAATAAACTACATCGCTAGTGAGTTGAGATTATTTATTGATTCTGTTCTGTTTCAAGCTTGAAAGCAGTGTTGTTGCATGTGTCGAACCGAACACCTTCCATTCCGCTAGCAATGGGTATTAACATGAAAGAAAGCTATGAAACATTGAAAGAAATACTGAAACAAATCAAATACTACGAAAATAAATGAAAGATTTGCTGTGATTTGAAGGACATCAACATTTTGCAAAGGATCATCGATAAGGGTGGCTTTCCAAAATTCTTTTGTTTTCTTTGTAATTGGGATTCGCGCTCCACTTTGAATCAATTCCAACGTAATTCGTGGAGACCAAGAGGATGTGTGGAGGAACAAATGAAACAACATAGAATGAAGAATGCACCTTAAATTGACAATACTCAAGACATCTTGCTGCCACCACTCCACATAAAATTGGGAATTGTTAAAAAATTCATCGAAGTGGCCGTTGTAAATTCTCCAAACACATTCGACTACTTGAAAAGCGTTTTCCCAAAGCGTAGCGATGACAAAATTAAAAAAAGGTATTGTAGTAAATTTAAAACGAGTTTTTGTTCACCTCATTGTACTATTTACACAATGTTAATATTTTATTTTCTGTCTTTATTTTTTGTCTTCATTTAACAGGCGTACTTAATGGTCCTGACATTAGAAAACTATTCAAGAGCAACTTTCATTCATCGCTTGATGAAAATCATTCAATGGCATGGATTTACCTTCAGCGTGTATGCACCAGAGTCTTGGGAGGGTATCGAGACGCGGAACCGGAAGCAAAAGAATGGGTGAAAGAAATGCTGTATTATTTTGAAAAAATCGGCACATCGTTGACATTAAAGCTGCATTTTCTTCATTTTCTTCCCTACCGAATCCGATGAGCAAGGAGAACGGTTTCACCAAACCACAATGCCCATGAAAAAACGCTACAAAGGCAAAAAACTCGACGCATTGCTTGCAGAGGTAATATCAATTTTATTGATGCATTGTTTTGCATTCCCTTTTCAATTTCTTTTCTAATTCATTTCAGGTATCCTGTCACCCTGTATGATGTTAATGAAGTATTTGAAGAAGAAAAAGCTGATGATGGAGGGCAGTCCGGAAGCAACGTGCCTGTGGACACCATAAGTTCTGAATCAGAGTCAGATTTGGACGATTCAGAAGACGATTTGGATCCACAACTTAAGAGAATTCGATTTGCAAGTCCAGGGCCATCTCATTGTTGAAGTAAAAAAAAAAAAAACAAATGAAATTAAAAAAATTTCGGAAAATTTTTTACTTTTGCGGCTACCTAAACGGTGTTAGGAGTCATTCTTAGGAAGTTTATATACTCTAGAAAGTTGTTTATTGAGATCTAAGGTACATTTTTGTGGTTGATTGTTTTCTTGAATTTTGATCGGTTTGCTAACTATGGACCTAAACAGGGGAAAAAGGTAAAAAAAATCGAATTTTTAAAAGTTTTTTTGATTTTATATGTTTACAATATGGCAAGAGGGTTAATCAGAATTCCGAACGGTTGAACGGTTTGCAAGATATGAGCCTGAGAAAATTATCACTTTTTTGCAAAAATGACACCGAGGCGCTAAATCTTTAAGGGCCCATACAAAAAAAAGTGCATGACTTTCGGCAAAACTGGGAGACACGGGTCTTTTTTTTTTTGGTCCTTTATGGTTATTTATTGTCCGTATATGGTTATTTTTTTCGTGTTACACTGTGTTATACTTGCAAACACACATGTATAATCGATGTTTGTGCTCAATGTTGTTCTCCCATAATGTTTTTGTTCTAATTTTGCATTTGCAAACACTCATGTATAAGCGACAGGGTTATCGTTAGACATTTTGAAAAATAAAGTCGCGCAAAAACGTTGTTGAAGAAAATAAAATTCGGAAACCTATGTATTTTTTAATGTATTTTATTAATTTTTTTAACGAAAATTTTTTTTTACTTTGATAACATTTCACGAAAATTAATTCAAGGTGTTTATTATAAATTAAATACGGGGATGTGCACAACATATTTTTAAAATTTTTTTAAATTTTTGAGATTAAAGTGTTTGAAACCCGTTTTTTTTATCTTGAAGACACACGTACAAAGATGGGTGATTAGTGCATTTTGCCGTTCTCTTAAAATGTGTACGGTTTTATTGTATAGCACACAGGTTCTCTCGAAAGTAAATGTCAAGTAGTCGAATTTCGGCCACCGGGCGATCCTAGTATAGTTTATTGGCCCAATGAGGCTTTTATATTACCTGCAATAAATAAATTGAAATGATGTCGCTTAAGATTTTTGGCGGCAATGACTCGATATATAGCAACAGTTTCATTTTGCCATTTGGTAAGAATAAACTTAAAATATACCAACCTTGAGAACTCAAGCAGTTGGTCGTGCAAGTGGTGGATGTTTATTTGGTTTTCGGAAAACTCTACAGAAAATATATGAATTCAAATATATAAATATATACAATAACACTGTTATGGTTACTAAATTGGATGGAAATCTTTTCTACTTTATACCCAAATATTTGAATTGTACCAATTGGAATTCTGATATGGAAAGCTTTGAAGAATTTTTACAGGATTTTAATCCTACAAACTTCTGTATAGTTGGTGATCTGAATGCTAGAATTGCAAATGAGCAGGTCTTGGATACAAATTTACTAGAGGGTTTGCCACATATCCGTGAAATTAGATGCTCAAAGGATAATATTTACAATACTCAAGGTAGGAAACTATTAGAAGTCGTTGAAAATGTTGGTGGTATTGTGCTTAATGGAAGAACGGTGAATGATGCATTAGGTGAATTGACCTTTTGTGGTGCGATGGGAAATTCTTTAATTGATTATTGTATTTGTTCTCACAGCTTTCTACAATTCGTTGATAATTTCTCAGTAGCATCTAAGCCTTACTCTGACCATATGCCACTGTATCTTCAAATAAGATCCACAAACAATAACTATGATAGAAGTGATGAACGGTCGCTACAAAAACTACGTTGGCATAATAAACACTTACTAAAATATGCAGAAAACCTTAGAGCACAATCTACTCAGATTAACCTACATACGGATGTCACGGTAGACGAATTAGTACTAGCAGTAACGAGAAAAATCAAACTGGCAAACGTAAAACCTAGCAATAGAAGTATATTCGAGCCTAAGCAAAAATGGTTTGATTGGGCGTGTTGGCGTTACCGTAAATTTATGCTAGTGAAGCTGAAAATCTATAGAATGACTTATACCACTGAAAATAGACGTAGTTATGTTACAGCTAGACATAAATACTTGCGGCTCTGTAATACAAAGAAATTAGAATTATACAGCAAAAACCTTGAGCTACTAAATACAGTTAGATGTTCTAGCGAATGGTGGAAGCTGTCTAAATCACTGATACCATCTAGATACATAGTTAAAGGAATTTTGAATACAAATGACTTTTATTCTCACTTCAGTACTTTACTACAAAATAATGAAACTTTACATGCAATGAGCTGGTCCATGCCGTATTTTACCGATGCTCTGCTAGACTCACCCATTGAATTCTGTGAATTGTATACAGTTATTAAGTCCCTTAAACAAAACAAAGCTCCAGGCCAAGATGGTGTTAGCTATGAGTTCTACAAATATGCCCCCGCATGCTTCTTAACTGAGTTATTAACAATATTTAACAACATATTTTTACAAGAAACAATTCCATCTAGCTTCAGAAATTCAATCATTGTTCCACTCTTTAAAAAAGGCGATCCAAACTTGCCAACGAATTATCGTGGTTTATCTTTGATCAACACTTTGTGCAAAATTTTTAATACAATTTTGCTAAATAGAATAACAGAATGGACAGAAAACAACAATGTATTGAGCGAATACCAAGCCGGGTTTAGAAAACATTATTCAACCGTTGATAATATTTTTAATTTGATAAGCATAGTAAACTTGAATAAATTGAATGGTAAAAGAACGTATGCTTTCTTTGTCGATTTCTCGTGTGCCTTCGATACGATACCCAGAAATAGCCTGTTTTATAAATTATCATGTCTTGGTATGTCATCTAAGATAATAAGAATATTGCAGAAATCGTATGAGAACACTAAAAGCCAAATATGGGACGGCAATTCCCTCTCGAATTCATTTACTGTCGAACTTGGTGTAAAACAAGGTTGTATTTTAAGCCCACTATTGTTTTCATTATATATTAATGACCTTGTTGATGTGCTGCCAGGTGGTGTTAATGTTGCAGACAATAATATTAAACTTTTGCTTTATGCGGATGATATAGTTATTTTATCGGAATCACCTACTGAATTGCAAAACATGATCAATGCCTTGCATTCATATTGTACTAAGTGGTGTTTAAAAGTTAATTTAGAAAAGTCTAAAATATTAGTATTTCGCTCAGGAACACGTATGTCTGCGAACTTGAATTGGCAATATGGTACAGAAAACATAGAAATAGTGAACAGTTACAAATATCTTGGGATGACCATCACATATAACCTGTCCTTTAAAAAACATTTAAATAACAAATTAACGGCATCAAAGCTAGCAATAAATTCCACTTGGTCAAAATATATAACAAACCCACAAATATCGATAAAAAATAAGCTAAAAATATTTAACGCAGCCTGTAGATCAATTTTGTTATACGCGGCTCAAATATGGGGATATGAAAAACACGATGTTGTTGAGAAGTTGTTTCGATTTTTTATTAAAAAGATGTTGTACCTTCCCCCCACAACACCCAATTACATGCTACATTTGGAAACTAACCTTGACTCACTATATATTTCGACGTTGAAACTGCACTTTAATTATATAAATAAAGTTTTAAATTTAAGTCAACGGCGACTTCCTCGTATTTTAGCAGAGTGTATTATATCTCGAAATGTGTGTTGGGCAAGAGAATGGTTAAATCTCTGTCAAAATCTACAATTTAACCCAGCTGATTCTAACAGACCTTTATGTACGTATTGGAAACCCATTTTAAAATTACTGCAAACTAAAGAACGTGAAGATAACTTAACAAATGCAGTTAACTCCCAGCATCACGATCTATACTCGCAACTTAGTTTTGATGTCGCGCCAGCACTAACGACAAATTTTTCGCCCTATATCATTAGTTTGATAATTAAAGCTAGAAGTGGATTGCTCAATTTAAATGCCAGAAGCTTCCGAAATAACACTGCTACTACATGCACAATATGCAACCTTGATGAACCTGAGAATACTTTTCACTTTGTTGGAGTTTGTCCAATTTTTAATGTATATAGGAGAAATTTCTTTGGAAAAATACAACTTAATATAAGCGAAGTACTTAATATTTTGAATGGTCACAATTATGTTGCTTTATACAAATACACCCAAGTATGTTTAAAATATAGAAAACTTCTAACAAATGAATTTGATTTTTGATTTTTAAATATAAACAAAAGCTTGTAAATACCAATGAATTATATAAATACAATATTATAATGCCAATCGGGCTTACAACGAAAACGTTCAGCCCAATATAGATAAATATCTTAAATGAATTTTTTGTAAATATGTACATATATACAATTTATTTAATCTATTAATAAATAATAATAATAATAAATAATAATATACCAACTTTAAGCCTAAGTATGTAACAGAAATTTTCAGTAGCAAACTTTCCATATACAATAAAGGGCTGCATGAACAACTTCATTCATAAACATACTGAAATGTTTATTCATTAAAAGTCGTGTTCGAATAAAATTGAGATTACCGAACAAACTGTTGTTTTATTCATGCTGCTATGAACACATTTCGTTTCATGTCGTAAACACACAGAGGTTGTTCAATGAAACCGGCTTTGTTTCATAGTTTTCATTCTCTCTCATTTATTTTTATTAATACTCAATAGCAATGTTGCCACTTCAGTAAATTCAAGTAATTATTTGCATGCGTTGCCCATGTGTAATTTAAATTTTAACACATACTATGTAGATATACCTATGCACATATATGTATAGTATACATATTTGGAATATAAACAATAAATAATATGCAAAATATGTTTTTTTATGTTTGTCATTTGCATTTTTGAATAATACAAATCTTTGAAACATGGCAAGATTTTATTGTCTTGTAATGTACTGTACACGGCCCTGAAATGAAACGAACTCATACAAAACACACACATTTTTAGGTGAAAGATGAAAAACAAAAGGAGGAATGAGTTTATGAGAAATTTAATTGTTAGTTTTGTAAGTGTCTTAGGAGTTTGACCACGTGGTTGTTTTTTTTTCGAAAGATATTAAAAACTTGAAAATGAATGTAAGCAAATATTTTTCTGTTTAAGACAAAAATATTGCCGAAAATTTTTTAATGTTAGTGAATGTTTTTGAAATTAAAATTAAATATATTTAATTTTATTGAAAATTTACATTGAAAACAAACATAAATTTGAGTTTTTATTTCCATAATAATGTATCTCTTTAACTTGTTGCATTTACCCCTCATGGTTATTTCTATTTTTTTTTTAACTTTCCTATGTTTTTATTTTTCTGCAACTGGCAACACTGACATTTAAATCATACAGTTTTTCCATGAACTTATTCGAGATTTGTTCAATGGTTGTTCTGTTTCATGGTTGTTAATGTTCATATTCTCTTGTATAAGAACATCATTATTAAGTTTCATGCAGATGTTTATTATACAAAGGCGATAATCATCATCATCTATATACACTCCGCGCTACATGAATAGGAGCCCCCTTTGAACATTCTACAACTGCAATTATCATCGACATTTGCAAACAATTATCGGTGGTTTGTTTTGTGTTTTACAGGTATCTATGCTAACTTGCTCTAAAATAAAATTTGTGTTCTGGAAAAGTCCCGTTATAATTTTTTTATATTTAGTTTTGTGATTGACGAAAATTTTCTATATTTTTGCATCACTTTATTAGGGCATCCCCCAATAACTTTAGTTTTCTTAAGTAAGCGAAAAAGTGCAATAGAAAAAATATTGTTGTAATGCAAATTTAGTTATTTTAATTACATTTTTTTAAATGGATCGTGGAAAAAAAAATTTTTACACAAATTTTTAGGGAATCCGGATAATTGATCTAGGAAATTGCAAAACGAATCAAAAGAAGCCGAAATGTGGTATCTATTTTTTTACGAAATTAGTCAAACTACGGAAAAAATCTGAAAGGCCGTACTAGCAGTGTACTTTCGCTAACTGATAAACGTACTTTTCACAGAGCAGCGTAAGAACAATGCAGTGTGTAATTTCGAAGGCTAAACATCTAAATCAATTTAAAAAACCACCCTCACACACCGAACTCACATGACGTAGAATAGCGAGTGGCCCCGTGTCGTTGCAAATTTTGAAGGCATGTCTCTACTTGGCTTACAAAATTTTTAATTAAAACAAAACCAGTGTATTCATGATAGAAATACACAAGGTAGTTCCACTCAGCGTTACCGTCCAAAATGTCCAAAAAGGGGCACAAAAAGGGGATTTTTAAAAAAAAGGGTCACAAAAAGAGGAATTCTGAGAAAAAAGGGGCAACTTTAAAAACAGGAACATTTTCAAAAAAAAAAAACATGTATTTATTAAATTATTTTCATCGAAAACTGAAGCATTTATCGTGAAAATACATGTCTTGTTTGCAATTAAACGTTTATAAACTGTTGCATAAAATTTTCATTTCAATTATTTATACAAAACCAGTTACTAATTACTTGTGAATAGAACGAGCTTAAAATAGTGTAATTTTTTTTTTTTTTTTTTCAATATTATTTATTGAATCTTCATACATTTAATATGAACTAACAATAATTAATCAAATCTTAACCTAATACTTTATTTTATGTCCTGCCAGTGCCAGACAAAAAATTTTTTCATCACTGGTTCTGTTCACTTATATATGTAGGTGTTTATCGCTCATCTAATTGGACAAGTGCTGCAGTGTCTCTTCTTCTTAAGCGAGTGTGGCCGCTATCATTTAAAATATTTCGAGCTAGTGGGTTCGGATGCAATTCGAGCCTTTTTAAGTATTTTACTGCATATTTCGTTATCACAGTTTTAACCAATGGAACATTGAGATCCTTGTGAATATTTGAATTTTTAACATACCAAGGGGCAGCTGTGATTATTCGAAGAAGTTTATTTTGGCGCCTTTTAATTTTATCGATATTAGAAGCCGAGGCAGTGCCCCATAACTGAATACCGTAGCACCAGATAGGCTTTAAGATAGAGTTGTAAAGTAGGAGTTTACAGTCGAGACTAAGGACAGAGTTTCTTCCAATAAGCCAATGAATTTGTATGGCTTTTAGTTTCATTTGAGTTAATTTTGCCTCTATATGGTTTTTCCACGTCAAACGGCGATCTAAATGTATACCGAGATATTTTACATGCGAATTTTGAGGTATTATTTGATTATTGATTTTAATAGGGGGGCATGATTCCCGACGCAAGGTGAATGTTATATGTACGCATTTTTGCTCATTGACTTTTATCCTCCATTGTTTTAACCATATTTCAAGTTGAAATATATGATCCTGTAAGTAACGAGATGCTTCATAACTGTTTTCGTGGACGCTTAGAAAAGCTGTATCGTCTGCAAATGTTGAAGTTTGTGTGTAGTTGCTCGTTGGCATGTCCGAAGTATAAATTAAGTATAATAGAGGCCCCAGAATGCTTCCCTGTGGGACTCCAGCGCCAATTGGCTGAGGTGAACTAAATAAATTTCCTTCTTTTATAATAAATTGACGACCGACTAAGTGGCTTTCTAGCAGCTTGTGTGTGTTTGCTGGAAAATTTTGCTTCAATTCATGTAATAAGCCTTCATGCCAGACTTTATCAAAAGCTTGAGAAACATCGATGAAGAGAGCGGAACAATATTTTCTTTCTTCAAAGGCTTTTCTTATGGCGTTTACTATACGATGGGTTTGTTCAATTGTGCTGTGTTCTCTTCTAAAGCCGAATTGGTGGTTAGGTATACATCTATTTTCACTTAAAATTGGAGTTAATTTTGACACTAACAGCCTCTCAAACAGCTTTGATATATTAGAAAGTAAGCTTATAGGCCTATATGACTCAACTTTTGTGTGATCCTTTCCTGGTTTAGGTATCATGGTGACTAAGGAAACCTTCCATTTTTGAGGATAGTATTGAAGACGTAAGATAGCATTGAAAATTAAAAGAATAATTTTCTTTGCTGTGCTGGGTAGCTCCAAAAGCATTTTGTTGCCGATCTTATCAAAACCAGGGGCTTTTTTGGGGTTTAATTCACAAACAGCCTTTTCGATTTCTCTTATCTCAAATCTTAGAGGAACAGCCGCTCTAGCAGGAACAGGTGGTAACTCGACCACAGTAACCTGAGATATATTTGGGGTAAATACGTTTTTAAGTGATTAACAAACAGATTTCCCTTTTCGTTATCATTTCTTGCCCAACTTCCGTTCAAGTTTCTTAATGGTGGCTTAGAGGCGACTGGCCTTTTTAGATTTTTAGCTGCACGCCATAATGAGTAGTCTGATTGCGGAGTTGCATCAAGTTCCTTAAGATATTTTTGCAGAGAAGCCGTTTTTTGAGTCTGTAGTAACTTTCTTAGCCTTTTTGTACAATCTTTTAATAAACTCTTTAGTTGAGGGGATCTGTGCAATTGCCACTCTCTTCGAGCTCTTCTTTTTTCAGTCAGGAGACGCTCAACATCTGTGGAATAAATTTTGATATTTTTAGTTTTTTTTGGGGGTAATACTGGAATGTTGCACAGCTAGCTTCAGAAAACTGTCAAAATTAAGAAAAGCGCGATCTACGTATTCAGGTGTACTAAGCAGAATATTTTCTGTGCAATGGGTGCTGAGATATTTTTTATATTTTAGCCAATTGATTTTTGTAGCTGGCGTAGCTAAGTAACCAGTTGGAGATACAATTCTATTGGGGTTCGTTAAAGTAACAATTGTTGGTGTGTGGTCGGAAGATAATTCTAAGGAAGCTTCAACATAAATCGTTTCTAAGGGAATGTTTTTAACAACGCCAAAATCGATGACATCTGGTATTTTATGCTGATCAGTAGGCCAATATGTTGGTTGTCCGCTCGCTATCACATTCAAATCCATTTTAGAAATAGTATTAAATAGAACACGACCCTTTGGTGTTATAAGTCGGGACCCCCAGAAGGTATGTTTAGCGTTATAATCGCCAGCGGCCAGGAAACAAGGTCCTAATGATTTAAAATAATTATAATATTGGCCTTCAGATATTGAATATCTAGGTGGGGAGTATAACGATGAGATTACTACGTTTCTATTTAATTCTTCAACGCAAATGTTTGTTGCTTGAAGATAATCTTCACAATGATCACCCATGAGGTAGTGTTTGACTCTGGTTTTTATTAAAATGGCAGAACCTCCACAAGCTCTATCTCGAGGGTCCTTGGTATCATATAGTGTATAACCATTAATTTTAAACGTATTTCTTGAGGTCAAATGAGTTTCAGAAACCATCATGACAATTATGTTGGCGGATGCCGTTTGCGTTCCAAAAACAAATTTTTAAACAGTTCATGGTTTGTTAAGTACAGCTTGCAATAACATCGATTGCATTCTAAGAATCTCCTGCATCATATTACCCATTGTGTTTGTAAAATTATTTACTGTTTGCACTAATGTTTCCATGGTTTTTTCTAAACGACTTAAATTAGAGACTGGAGTTTCATCATTACCTGGCGAGGCACCTTGCATTGGCACATGGTTTGATTTTAGCACGTTAGCGTAAGAAGTTCTGTTATTACCAGGCTGGGGGGCTTGAATTGCATTTGTGTTTACTTGATTTGGTACCTGCATTTGAAGGGGATTAGTTTTCGGTCCAGCCGACTGCTTGACGATAGTATATACAGAGCATCCTCTATAATTGGCAGTGTGATTGCCGCCACAGTTACTACATTTTTTTACGTTGGGGTCGGTTTTAGACTTATCGCAGAGAACTGTACCATGTAATTCAACACATACTACACAAACAGGGGGTAAATAGCAGTATGCCTTAGTATGACCATATTCTTGACAGTTTAAACATTGAACGGGACCATTTCTTTTGTGTGGCTCTTCTATAGAGAATATATTTCAAATTGTAAATAGGATGCGTTTCGTTTTTTTTAAGCTTTACGTCGCCGGGTTCAAACTCCACTCGAAAAAGTGGTTGGGGATTTTTTTCTCTATTTTTAATATTTACTACATGTTTTATTTTGAAGCCTTTTTCTTCTAGGAATGTTTTTACCTCTTCAGGGTCCACACATGAGTCAATTCCCTTAATCACTACCTGAAGACCTTTACTGCTCTTCAGTTGGCATGTATAAAAGTTTTTTTTAAGTGCTTCAAATTTGGTTATTATTTTGCGAAAATCATTCTCATGATTGACTTGCATTTTAGTCTCGTTTATACTACCACGGTTGGTAGCAGCTACGTAAAACGAATTTTCTCCAATTAACGAAATTAAACTCTTTATAAGCTCATTTGAGTTTTGCTCCCTAAGATACATATATCGGGGGAGGCTTGGACGATTTTATGACGTTTGGTGCTTCAGAGGATTCATCCTCCAGAATTGCAAAACGATTTTGAGAATTTATTTTATCAAAAGATGGTACTTTTGAGGCCGAAGCAACTGCTGCAGAGGTAGGGCTGCGACCACGTTTAAGCACTGTTATGTACCTGTCCATACCAACTTGTACTTGAGGCTTTTGACAACTTTTTACTTGAGATTTTTCCATTGCGTCTGTGTTTGAATTCATGGTAACATTTGTTACTAAAATTGTTTTAGCCGAAGCGGCAACACTTGCAGGCACTAGCGAGAGATTAATATTTTTTAATGTCTCAGCATCAACCGTCTTTGTAAAAACAGAGGGCGAAAGGGAACGTGTACGAGCAATTGGTTTAGCCGTTAGGTAGTTAATATTGTTTTGTTTTGTTTTATTTGTTTCAGTATTGCACTCTTTAGCATTAACTGTTACGTATGCATTTCTTTCATCTAGTTTTATTGTTGTTACATTGTGACTACTCATGCAAAAAGTTGTTTTTGTTTATCACTGTTTTACTGTGCTTTTTTTATTTTTATTATTTAATGTATTTCACCAAAAAAGAATTTTAAACAAAATGTTTTTGTACAGTATATGTGTACATATGTATGTACATTTATACATATATTTTTTTTATTAATTTTTTCGTTTTTGATTATTGTTCACTTTTATGTTAAAGATTTATTTAAAAAAAATGCGTCCATTCGCTAATTTGTTATATTAAAATATCAAATGTAATTAATAATTCAATTGTATGCGGGATTAAGAATACGCGTCTGTATCGCAACAAAGCACAAACCGAACTGTGTGTAATAACCAGGGAAACCAGAAATATGCTCAAAAAAATGTGCATTAAATATGCGCTGAAAATTGTTAAAAATTTTCAAAATTTTACCCTATTGGAAACGATCGGCTCACAAAACAAAAGATATTTTAAGAGGTTAAAATTCACATAAGAGTTATTTGTGCCGAATATTATTTAAATATTAACATCCATATGTGATTTTTTGTCTTAAAGGGATTTTAGGGACGGCCGCTAAATTGTTTATTAATGTTAGCATTTAAAAGAAGTTTAAAGCTATTTATGTTAAATGAATCGAAAAGAAGTTAAGTTGCAGTAAAATATTTTTGGGACGAATTTAATCTAAATAACAACATAATAAGATAATTAGATGGTTTACGGACACAAAGAGTCTAATTTGGAAAGAAGTTTTATGGGGAATATGTAAAATTGTAAACCGATTCTCACTATTCACAAAGAATTCGACTTTAGTGCATTTAAAATGAATTTACCAAATTTGATCAAATTATATACAAGATTGCAACTTTTACTTTGCGCACAAGGTTAACATGGACAGCCAACCACCCAGACGGACGGATACACATCGTTAGATCACTTCAAAATGTGATTCTGAGTTGATCGGAATACCTAAAGATTGGTCCAGATTTCTATGTATTGCCGACATTGTCAAAAACCCATGTAAATAATTGCTCTTTCTTAATTTTTGCTTATTCAGATATAAAATGTTATGTAATAAAATAAAATGTTAAAGCTTAAAATATAATTTATCTTTAATGCAAACCTGCTTTGTCTTACAATGTTCGAGTGAAAAAAAATATAGATGGCGAAATTGGAGAAACACGTCGGGTATACAGATAGATATTTAATATAGATTCGCAAAAAAAATTAAAATTTAACATGTATTAAAATATGCCTCAAAAAGGCAAAATATGCGCTAAAAACTTAAAACATATGCACTAACAAATCGATGGCAAAATTCCTTAAAAGCTCTTAAACGGATAAATATATTCTTCCTGCCTTCATTGGTCGCACAAGGAAAAACATGCAATTGCATATTTTTGGTTTCCCTGGTAGTAACACTTCTTACAAAAACAAAAAATAATTAATAATATGATTTGATACAAAAAAAACTTTACATTTGAATAGATAGGGATATGTATATATGTAAGTACATGTACATAAATATTTAGCACTTGGATTATTTTACATTTTTACCAAAAAAAATTAAGTTACGAACAAACCTCAAGGAAAAAGCATATACAAAATAAATAAAATAAACAAATAAACTTTTTTACACTTTGTAGTCACGGCTAAAATAGCCGTTACTTAAATACATATACATACATATATAGTACTTTTTTTTGTTCAAGATACATATATCAAAGCTGGCAGGTACATCGCCTTCATTGATTGTCAGTATAAAAAAATTTGATTCAAAAAGGGGCAGAAGGGGCACAAAAACTACAAAATGATACAAAAGGGGATTTAAAACAAAGGGGCCAAAAAGTGGCACGGCAGTCAAAAAGGGGCAAAAATGCGACTTTAGTCCCATAATGGTAACGCTGGTTCCACTTCTCTGTCACAATATTTTTTTTGAAGTTTATCGGAATTATTTGAAATTAGTTTTTTTTTTTTGTAAATTATTAGTTATAATGTGTAATTTGTATTACAAATTATCCATTTTTAATTAGATTTTGGTTTGATTGTGTTAAATTATTACTAAATAAATTTTAGACAAGCAAGAGTGTATACTTGGCCATATAATACCAAGGTGAATTCTCTACACATGGCGGAAAAAAGACTGCTGACTTTGACAGTTCGAACCAATTTGTTTTGGTTTTACAATGTTTTATACTAATGTAGTAATGCGCCTTGTGTGATACCATATCGCACCAAATGTTCCAAAGCATATCATATTGGGCAATCATGGACTCAACAAAACAAAATTATGTACGATTCATATAAACACCCTTATAATAATTGGCGAATTTAAAATACGCCTGCGACTGTTTGGTAATAGATTAAAGAGAATGTTAACTTATTTCTATTACCAAACCGTCGCAGGCGTATTTTTTTCAATTCTCCAACAATGATAAGGGTAATGAGATTTTTTCGCCTTAAAGTGGTTTAATGAAGCGGGTATGTTTTTGAAAACTTATGGTTAATTCTAAACCTACCACCATAAAATGTTGCCATGGCATTTTAGCTTTTACAAAAGTACTCAAGTCCAAATTGTTTGTCACTACCATTATATATACCAATACATTTATAAGGAAGCTATTTACTTAAAAGCTGTGTATTTTTGGAAGTGGTTTTTTGTGAAACCTATAACTAAAAAAGCACCGCTTTAAAAAAATTTGGTAGGATGATTTATATTGAAATTATAAACCGATTTGCATCATTTTTAAAAGGCTTGTCAGTAAAAATGTATATAACAAATTAATTAATATTATCTCCGAAATTGTGTACACAATTTTGCGAACAATGTTTACATGGACAGATAGCCAGCCGGACATCGTTAGATCGATTCTGAAAATGATTATGGATCTAGATCAGTAACGTCCAAACACACATACTTTGATATTTGCATTTGCGGTATATAACTTTAAAAGCTCTTACAATTTGTTGTTGTTTTTTTTCAATGTAAGAAGCAATCATTGTTGTCAACTCGAGCAGATTGGCTGTTGTGCTCTCGTCGGTGTTCAAGCACTAAAGCACATTGTGAATATGAGCTGAACAAAACTGGTTTAGACTCTAGACCCTACAGCCAATATTTTTATGTATTACAGGCATTAGCACAAACGGACATACTTATGTTTGTACACACATATGTAAATAGGTATGTAGCTGCACTTGCGAAATTTCGTGCTTCGCAATACTTTATCTTATTTATCTTATTAAAATATATGTTTTTTAGTTTCTTTTTATTTATTCACGGAAATATTAAAAATCTTTTAACATAAATTTTCTTAAATTTTTGTATATTAAGGGCGTGTGTGAAACGGTAGCAAAGTACTATTGAAAGTAAAATTTTTACACTTCTGAGGTGAATAAAATTTCACTAGCCCTGGGGGCTAGTAGAATTTTTGACACAACCAATAAAATTTCTGACAAGCAGCAAATTAGAAGTTTAAATTGAAAAAGCAAAATAAAAACGTTTACAAAATTGTATGAACTCAAAATAAACAATAAATAAAATGCAAATAGAGACATCTACAAAAAAATGATGTCTTGGTATTTATTTTCCTGAATTGTTCATTCATTTATAAATATTTTTTAATTATTTTTTACAAAAGTCAAAATTTTATATCGTCAAAAAAGATATTATTTCACACAGCACAAGGCCCATTAAAAAGGTCTGCGCAAGAAGCCTGATGATCATTGTTTATGTTCTTTTTAGTTGTCAAAAGTTGTTTACATTTTGCTTACATGTGCATGTATACGTTTGTTTACGTTTATGGTATGCCACACATACACGTTTTTTCCTTTTGCTTTGTATACCTATGAGGTAGTAAATTTTTGACAACTAAAAAGAATCGTTTTTTGTTTTTGTACAAGTAAGCAGACCTGATAGATGGGCCTTGACAAAGCACAAACATAAAATTTTTTCCCCACATCAAAATATTTTTTTACCATAATACTTTGCTACCGTTTCACATAAAACAAAAACAGAAAAGTTGGATTAATTAATGAAATATGGTAGCACAAATTTTGATAGTTCCCATAAACGTCAGAACGTTAATATTGCGATAAAAAGAGAGAGTGCAACTACCATCTATATTTGTATCATGAGTGCATTAATTTAACAATTTGTGTAGTATTCAATAACATAACTTCGTAGCTTTCGAAATTTGAACGTTTGAGGGGTGAAAATCGTACCTATTTTTTGTACTTTTTTACAAAAGATTTTTCTCAATTCATTGACATATGCTTATTAAATTATGGACTCCTACTTGAAATTTTGGATACTTCAGTGGGGAGGAAAAAAATTATCAAAAAGGGGAAATACAGGAAATTAAGGCCCTAATTGTGTAAAATGCAACGCAATGCCAAAAATTACATTGAAAGAAAAAATTAAGTCAAAAATATGTTATAATTTTGTTGTTGCTTTCTAAAGAAATTTATATTGTGTTTTAAAATTTTCAACGCCACAAGATATGAAGTTTTTGAAATTTAAAAATTCAATATGGGTGTTTTAGAAATAATTTAGATAATATTGGACAAACTTAAACTTTTTATAAAGAATGTCAAAACAAAATGTAACAAAAGTCAAAAATATTATGAGCGATTGTAAATACAAATCGCTTATAAAAGCGTGTGTTCTTGTAAAAAACAAACTACAAACAGTTCCAAATACATACTTCATAAGAGAATGTTGTGTTGTATGTATTCTTCATAATGAAAATTTGGCATGAAGTTAGCACAAAGTTTGTTGACGAGCTGACAAACGTTTTCCAACTTGTGAAAAACAGCTGTTTAATGTCAAACTAGGTAGGTTTTTTTATTTACTGTCTGCTTTTTAATTTGCTTTCTTTCTTTAATTATTTTATTTAAAACTTAAAATGTGTGTATGTACATGTGGAGGGAAAAACAAAAAAAAAATTAAATGACAAAACCAGCGGTGATTAATGCAAAACGTGTTGAATTTTCGAGCAATATTATGTGGCATCATTAAAATTCAGAGTTATTTTATTAAAATTTAGCAGATGGAGAAAAGTTTGTTATAAATTAACTCGGTGCTAACAAGCTGATAAGCTTAATCGGCATTCTAGTTAGCAGCTCGTTGACGTAGTGTATAAACTGTGGCTAACTTTTTGTTATGAATATGGCTGTGAATATATTGTTTTACAGATGTCTTCTTTGGAGATATTTCGAACGGGATTTAAAAGACAAAAGTGCCTGAAGTGCCTTAACATGATAAGTTGCAAACGTTCTTCGACGTATGTGTGTGAAGTTAAATTTCGAATATATTGCATAACAAAGTTCTGTTAAAGCGCTAACATAACACTGTTAACCATATAGAATTGTGATAATTGAGGTTTTGATAAGCGGGATAAGTGTTAAGCCCTATATTTTGTTCGAGTCCATTTGATCCAAAAATTTAGGTTTTGAATACATATATCACAATTATATATGGTTAACAGTGTCATGTTTGTGCTTTAACAGAACTCTGTTATGCAATAAATTTCGGAATTAAAATTCACACACATCTTCGACGTCACGACTTATTTATTACTTTTAGTTAGCCCACAAGCTTGACATAAATGTGCGCTAAATAAAACTTTGCTGCGTTCTTACAGCCGTATCAAGAGCGGAAGGCGGAACGTTTTCTTTCGCTTAGCTTTAACGCTGATATGCCATACCTAAACAAGAGCGTCAACATTATGTGACAAGCAGTACTGCTTTCTTTCTTGTTTAATAAAACTCACATAATAGAAAAAAAAAGGTTAGAGTGCTATATTCGGCTGTGCCGAATCTTTGATACCCTCCATTGACAGTTCGAATATTTTAGCAGTGATATCTATGTAAGTGTATGGTATCTATTTATAATTGGTTGTGGTAAAGACCTATATTAAATTATTGACTGACCATCAGAAAGTTGTATGCTATTTATAGCAATTTTAACTAGCTTGAGCCAAACTTAAATGATTTTCAGGAGGCTTTTTCTGAATTGCGATGCGAAAATTAATGCGATGCGCAAATGAAATGCGATGCGACAGAATATTGGTATTCTGTTAGACTTTCGCAATCGAATTCGCAATTTATTTAAAAAATTTGGGGTTTTCAAATGGTCTTTTGCCAATTGGCTGTGCTTATTCATAAATTCTATCATTATTTCAAATGGACGTGGTTTGGTGGCTTCCCTGAATTAAATAATAAATAAATGATGAATAAATAAATAAATTATTATCTTTCACTTAGACGTTTGTACTTTGCGAATGCTATTTTGTTGTCGAATACATTTTGTGAATTTGACATTTGTTTTCGCAATATAGAATACCAACTTGCCACCTTTTCGCATTTGGAATGCGATTAAAAAAAACTTTGCGAACATCGCAATAGAGAAAAGCAATTGTTTGCATTTATGTATTTTCGCATCACAATTCAGAATAAGCCTCCAGGAGGGGAATCTATATTAGAGCCATGGCAAGTTATGAATTCAATACAGCGGTGAAATAAATTTTAGTGTTTACAGTGAATTTCAGAAGGCTGCTAAATATGGAATCGAAGGTAAATTATGGGCCGTATATCAAAAAATTGGATGACATTTTGTTTGTCATATGAAACTATGTTGGAAGAAATGTTACCACAACAAATATATCTGCTACGGTTTTAGGCGTATTTAATTAATTTACGAGTGGGCTTTATATGGGGCCTATGCTAAATTATGGACCGATCATCACTAAATTTATTAGTGTGATTTCTAGTCCTATAAAACTGTGAAGTATTAAATTTTTTTCGGATAGCATTATTAATTACGGTTTTGTTTGCCGGGAGTATGATTTATATGGGGCCTAGGGTAAATTATATATATAGACCGATATTCACGAAATTGCCCAGTGCCATTTCTAGTCCTATAACACTGTGACGTACCAAATTTTGTAATTATAGAATTATTTATTACGGTTTGAGGCTTACTTAACTGTTTTCCGGGAGTAGGGGGCCTAGCGTAAATCATGGAACGATCTTGACGAAATTTCACAGTGCCATTTCTAGTCATATAAAACTGCGAGGCACAGTGGCTGAAAATCGTTTTTTATTGGCCAAAAATCTGCAACTTTAAAAACCGAAGGAGATATTTTAGTGAATTTTTTTAATCGACATACAAATTCTTAAACTTTTCGCCACTTTAAATTTCATTAAAATCGTTTGAGTAGGTTTTGGGGAATTTAAGGACAAAGTGGAACTTTAGATTTTTTTAACTTTAGCGTGAAATATGTGTTTTTTAATTATTTATAAATGTAATTTTTGGATTTTAATAATAATCACTAACATTTTTTTGTAATAATGGGACACTCAAAAAAATTAAATGTTTACACTATAAAACAAATTTTAACATTAAAAAAAATAGTAAAATCAACTGGAAATTTTGCTATTATTACTGAAAAATTAACAATTTTTTTCTTTCAAATTTGTTTACACTTAAAAAAAACTTTAGAAATAATATCTAAAATCTTGCTATTATTATTCAGCCTTATTGTGGTTGTCGTTTTCGTAAACAAACGTGTCGTTTTTTGTTGTAGATTAAAGAACACATGTTGTGTATTACTTTAATCTATTACACAGTCGTATACGACAACGACAACCACAATAAGGCCGATTATTTTTTTTTGCTGTAAAATTTGTTAATATTAGAAAAATAAATCCGCTAAATTCTGATTTTTTTTTTTAATTTTGATACGAAAATATAGGTATTTGTAACAATGTGAGTTTCTGTTTATCATTATTTATTACTAATACAATGTCTGTCTTAGATCTAATGAATTATAATTATTGTTCATTTAAATGAAAAATTGTTTGCAAATATTCCATATTCTGTTCTGTGTTATTTCTGTTCTTTAGGAGTTTTTTGACTTCTTCATCTAAATCCCGATGTTCGACTTTCCATTGATTTCGAATACTGGAGATGAACGGATCTGACGTTGCCAATAATATATTAAATAGATCTTCATTAGTGGAATTTCGTGAAATTTTTCTGGTATTGTGCTCTCTATAAAATCTTTTTTCCTGAGCTTCCTCTAAGTGCCACCAACTGATATTTAATGACATATTCTCCACGATAAAGGATTTTGGGAACTGTAGCAGACATATTTCTGCATGGGTACTTGATTATATATAGTTTTGCAATTTCCTTCGCAAAATCTCAAAATTTTCCAGAGTCAATTTCTTCATTGCACGCAAGTACTTTTATGATTATTTTAAATTTAAAAATTAAGTTAAAATCAACACCTGTTACTTCAGATGCTGAAAGAATCTTCTTGTGGTATTGACATCATTTGTATTCGGCTGATCTATAAACAGCCCAAATTTGCGATATTCATCTTGAACATGTTTCCCTTTTGAACCTTTGAAAGTCGTATTCTTGCATGTAGTGGTGATAATCCAAATTCATATGCATTTGTTTTATCTAATGATTTTGTCGGGACTTGGTTTAATAGGCTTGATGTTGCATGGTATATGATGCAGCTGGATGCAACCTTCGTGTTATTCAAAGCCTGGCCTACTTCTCCAACTTTCATTGTTAGCACTAATTGGTAGCTAACTTCAATTTGCTGTCCATCTAAATCTAATTGTAATGGCTGTATTATTGCAATTTGGGCCTTGATATCACTAACTTCTTTGTTAATGGCATCATGAGTTTCTTTTTTTAATTCAACTTTAATAGGCCTGCAGTATTTCGTAGAAGATGGTGTCTCATTTTTCAAATATCCTTTGTTTGCGTTGTACTAGTCAAAGACTCTCAGAAAAGGGTTCACGGCACTGCTTACTA
The DNA here is from genome assembly GCA_949318255.1 of Pollenia labialis. Classification (NCBI taxonomy): domain Eukaryota; kingdom Metazoa; phylum Arthropoda; class Insecta; order Diptera; family Polleniidae; genus Pollenia; species Pollenia labialis. The sequence goes on from OX439141.1 coordinate 49,443,435, forward strand.
GTAACACACACATCACAAAAACGCTCTGTTTCTATTTTTTGTAAACCAACAACAATATCAAACTGTTTAAGTGTCGTTCACTATTGACGATTGCATTAGCCGACTGAGGTTGTTATTTTACAATACCGATAAATGTATGTTCTTTTAGCCTTTTAATAGAAATAACGTTCATACCTATATAAAAAACGATTCGTTATTATACCCAAAATTGGCATCTTCGAATTTAAAGAAAAACATTTTAAGATGGCTGAACTCTTTTACGGCGCAAATAAAAATGTTTGTGGCGGCAGCACGTTATTATCAAACCGAGAACTACTTTGGTTTCTGCAATTACTATGAAAAAAAAAACAGAGATAGATGTCAGAAGCAAATTACATGAACGTTTGTGACCGAATATTATAAACCTTATGTAAACCAGCAATTTTGACAGACATGCAAAATTACATGTGACTTTAAAATTTGACATGTCAGATGACAAACACATGTCGTGTACATTCAGCTTTAGCAGTAGTTTCATCACGAATGCATTCTAAGTAATCATCATGCATAAATCAAGTTATAATATTTTGGGCTTTTAAATCTGTGCTGTTCCAATTTGATTTGGTATTGTTAGTACCACTTCCAGTTTCGGTTGTTGGAGCTGACCCTTTAACAGCGTCTAAGCAATCGGCTGACGCCAAATGACGTTCAACTCGGAACTTCCAGTTTTCAAAGTTGTGTCCACTTAATTGTGATATTCCTGTTTTATCTTCTGGGCCCATAACCTTTTGAATTTTTTGTAGTTATTATATAATAATATAGAAATTTGTAATTTTATTGTTTAAAAATTGTATAACAGAATAAATTATATTTTTCAGTATTTGATTACAATAATTTAAAAAGAATACTAGACAAAAAATTGAACAAGTAAATCCAGTGAATTAATTAATAACAAGTAAAAAATCATAAATTGAATAAATAACACTCTTAGATCTATCGCTACAGTTGTCCAGCGATTTTTGTGGTCTCCCATGTGTGTTTTGATTTTAAGTTTCTGAAGCGATCTTGACAGAGAGTTCGTTCTCTTATCAGTTTGCAAAGCTCTTATAAATTTATCTTTGCTGTAATCAACTTTCCTGCATCGCTGTTTTAAATGTTTGATGAAAACAGATAATTGATTTTCTAAGTCCAATTGTATTTCAGTGCTATAGGAATTTAATTTAAAATACACTCCGGCCAATTCTTTATATCTGAGGCTCTCCATGTTTTTATGAAAAACGTTGTTATTGCTCATATATATTATATCCACTGAGATTGCATCCGAATGTCACTTGCTTTTAAACCTTTTCATACTTTTTTCATACCAACTCCAGGTAGAATAAAAAGGATTAAAAAACTTAAAATCCTATTATTTATATGCTATAAAATACTGACACAAATTTTACAACGCATAGCACAGTTATAGTGTCTTAGAATATTATAAGAGTCATAAAAACAGATAAAATAAAAAGACCAACAACAATTTTAAAATCCCTTCTAAGGTGGGATTCACAATATACCTGTTTAGCGGAAACGCGTGTCTAAGCTCTTTATTCTACTATAAAATACGCTAGTGTGAACTTAGTGTTAAGGATAAGGCTGAATCAGGGCAGCTATACTATATATAATTATATACATATAATTTTTTATATGTACTACCTGTATTCTGTTCCATCACTATCTATACTAAAATATAACATAAAAATTTTTTTGAAGGCAATAGCACATGATTTCTGTTACTTATGCAAAAATGTTTGCGGAATAAAAAAAAATTTTAAAAAAATGAGAAGTCTTTTAATGAAAAAATAAAGCCTCATCATTTGAATTGAGTCAAATGGTAATAAAAAAAGAAAGCTGTATCTTTATTTGAAGGACTAAAAAAAATTATCCGTCATATCATATCATATGACGTATTAGCTCCTTAACTATAATCTTCTTGCCCAAAATTTATAAATCACTAATCAGTGTTGTTGTTATTTTGTTGAACTGTTTATGGTTTTTAAAATTTATAATAAGGGTCCTCATGATGTCGCTTAAAATTGCCATTTGTGCAAATGCGTAAACTTACGAGGAGTCTTGTTTCATGAAGCCCCTTTTTTTACTTTTGTGTAATTTTAAACAATTAATGTCAGTTTGTAAGAAACGTCAATACAAAAATAAATTAAAAATTAAAATTCAAAAATATAAAAATTTGTGTTTAAATTTGTGATTAATATGTATGAGAAATTTGCTTTTAAAAATGCTTAAAGAAAGCCAAAAGACTAATTTACTGAAATTATTGCTAGAATTTATTGTTTGTGATTTATAGACACTTGGATTTTTCATTGAAAACGACGTTAAAATCATTAAAAGATCTGTTTGTATAAATGCACAATTGAACAGCGCAAGTTTACGAGACAAAATTGTTGGGCAAATTTACCAAGTTTATGTAAATGAATTCTCATACAATTTTTGACAGTTCATTTACGAGGGCGTAAAAATGCACAGTTTGCACAGATTACGAGACTTATAAACGATATCATGAGGACCCTTAATGTATTTTTAGAAATATTTTTACGAAAAATATAACCGAACACAATTTAAACCTATTTAATTTTGTAAACATATGGCAATTCGACAGCTCATTATTATACATAATAGGCCTGCAAAAAAAAATAATAAATGCATTGGTTCAAAGGATAATTCACTGGTTTTTTTTATCGAAACATATAATATTTTAACATTAGCTTGTCATTGGCGAGAATGGGGTTGCATTAGTGAAACGGCTCGTCATTAAAAGTTCACAGATGAATTATTATTTTCATTAATGTGAATATGGCTGCGTGAGAGGAGACTGGGGGCTAACCGCACGTAGGGCGAATTTGGCTTGAGTAGGATTTCTCTCGGGGTTGGTCCGTAACCTTCTTTTCTTTCCTTTCTTTTCTACCTATCTTTTGGATCTGTCTTGTACTTTCGCTGGTTATTTCTCCTACTTTCTACCTTTATACAGCTATCTCTAATTAAGGCGTCACAATGGATCATATTGGTCTCTGGGTGAAGGTGTGAAGGAGACTTCACACCGGCCTTTCTACCTACCTACGTACCAACCTAATATGAAACATTCATTTGAATGCGTGCGAATTAAAACCAATAAAGTTCAATGATTCTAATACGTATTTTCATTAGTGCTCAGTATTAAATTTAATATTCATTATCAATTGTATTATAAAATACTAAAAAATAAAGCATTTTGCACATTTTTAATTTTTTATTAAAGTTTTAAACTTTCCAAAAATCAAAATATTAGTCCTAATGGTTTTTGTTAAAGAAATAGCTTCAAACATTAAAAGATAATGAAAATATTTTTTAAATGGGATATTGATACAAAATTATACATAATGAACAAATCAAAAGTTGATTAGTTATACGGGTTTTATTTAAATTTCCTTGTAAATTTACAAACAGCAAATGCGTATTCTTAAATCCACTAAGTTGTCAAACCTTTTCTCGCCTTCTTTTTTTAAAAAACTATTAAGTGAGCCAATTTTGACTAGACTAATTGTTCTGGCAGAAAACGACAATTTTTAGGCGAAAGAGGTGAAGAGAGTCGTTTTTGGTTGGCATAATTTTTAATCCAGCTTCAACCCCGCATTAGCAGAACAAAACCAATACATACACACTTATGAAAAAACAGGTTCACCCAACAAACACGAAGTCAAATCTTTGATATGAAATGACTTTATCATTTGCGTCAAACGCAATTCTCAAACGTATTTCAATTGTTTGATTTAACATTTAAATTTAAATTGATAATTGATAAAATAAACATTTGATATCAAATGTTTTATCAATTTGATGTCAAATGTTAAAATCAAATCAAAAATAAACTTGGCAATACTAAAGCGAAAAATACATGTAAGCATTAAAAATGGCGATTAAAGTTACATTTTTTCCTTGTGGTTACATGTGTTTTACTATTAAAAATAAATTTTAATATAAAGTGAACAGTTTATTTCTTGTGAAAAATAAAAATTATTTGTGAGAAATAACAATGATTAAAAATACAAAAAAAAGAATGTGTTTTACTATTAAAAATAAATTTTAATATAAAGTGAACAGTTTATTTCTTGTGAAAAATAAAAATTATTTGTGAGAAATAACAATGATTAAAAATACGAAAAAAAAGAAAAATACTAAAACGGGAAAGTGAAGAAGGTTTGTTGAACGATCGCGGTGCTACAATCCTCAAAATACCTAAAAGGGAGCCAAGTATTTTGTCTTTCCAAGAATTAGAGGACGGAAAGAACACTATTTCATCTTTTAGCTATGGTACCGAATGTTTTTCTCAAAGTTTATTTAAATAAATAATAAATTTAAATTAAAAAAATTATATAGTTTTATTTATATTCCACATTGTATTATAATCCACATTTGAAAAACATTTGAGAATTACGTTTGAAAGCAAGTTGAAAATAAAGGTATTTTTCAATTTGAAAATAATTTCCCCTTTTTGTTGAGAACGCTATAATTTTCTAATGATTTTCAAATCATTATCAAACGTTTGTCGTTTGAGAAAACGTTTGATTTCAAATCATTTTCAATTTGGAATCAAACCTCCGTGTTTGTTGGGTTACTTGAATGAATTTAAAAACAGCAGCGAATGTTGTGACTGAGCAAGTTTGATTGCATGAACGCAAATGAGCGTATTTGATGGTGTTCATCAGGGATGAAAATGACATTTTCTAAATTGTACTTAATTAAGTAAAAAATTGTACTTTTTAGGCCCTAATTGTACTAAAAATATTTTTTACTGGTTTTATTATTAAAATAATAGAAAATGTACGAACATATGTACATTAAAATTCACTTGTACTATATTTTATACATGTGTATTTGAAATACATCTTTGGCAATTAACAAAAAACATTAAGTTAATACGTAATAAGGAATTAAGACGATGCTTTTTTATCTGGCTTTTTTAAAGTTGATAGTGGAACAGGGTATTTTTTTATATTCCTCTAACTCCCACTGGAGCATAGGGCGCCAAAGTGGAATAGGGTATAAATACGTAATAACCCCAAAAGATATTGTCTAAGGGTCCGTATGCGACCTCTACACGTTGTAACTGGTCGTATAATTGAGTTGAATAGACCAGTTAATCGTTCGCAAAATATGTACAATTTTTTAACCAGCTTTTCATTAAGCTTTATGAAGAAATTATTTTAATAGAGTCAACATGAGTACCGATTTTTTAGCACTAGTGGCGATAAATGAAGTGGAGTAAGAAGAGGGGCAAGAAATGAAATTAAATTATAGTTCCGGCAGTTTTTGTATTCTTTACTAAAATTGTGCATTGGAATTTCGTATTAATTTTTAAAATATTGTTTGCTTTGCACGCTGCTGCCCTCAAAACATTAGAATGAAAATTAAAAACGAAGGAAAAAAATCGCCATCAGACATACCAATTTGAAAGTTCAAATCAAACTGAATTTTTATTCAACCGATGACCAACCACAACTCTAACGTAACAAATGGTTGTACAACTTGATCGAATTGTACAACACGTAGCGCCGTTTTCGTTTATTTATAGCAACAAGATTGATCAGACTGTAGTATATATTTTGTCTGAATTAAATTCGATCCAATATTCACAAAAAGGCGGTTTCTTTGCTTTGTTTCCATATTCGCTCACGGATGTTGTAAAGACAATATGTCTTTGGCAATTCTTCTGATATTTTAAAATTTTTAAATTGTACTAAATATGTCATTGGAGTACTTCAGTACTTTTGCAATTCAAATTGTACTGAAAAAAGTACAATTGTACTGACTTTATCATCCCTGGTGTTCATAAAATACGAATTTTTTGCAATCACACAAAGCCGTTCTCTGGTAGGGACCTATTGTATTGTTCATGTTTGAATGATTGCGTTTAGGAGTGCATTATTTTATTCGGTAGCATTTGCAAATGACATTTTGGAAATCACCCTGTGTCTGTTTTTCGGATTTATTTTATAATTATTTTGTTTACCTTTTGCAGCATTGTATGTACACGTTCCGTAGGTAAAACCGACTTTCGTTTTTTGGAAAATGCCGTTTCTTTTGCTTCAGTTAAAGCCCAACAGTCTATAGGCGAAGGAAAATGTTTCCTTACTTTCTCTTCAACATCCTAAAAATAAAAAAAAAATATTTTTAAAAAATTATGCAAAGGATATGTTTTATTGCAAAAATTTACAGCCGTATTCATAACAAAAAGTTAGCCACAGTTTGTACACTACGTACAACGAGCTGCTAACTAGAATGCCGATTAAGCTTAGCAGCTTGTTGGCACAGAGTTAATTCATAGCGAACTTTTCTCCATCTGCCAACTTTTGGTAAATCAACTCTGAATTTTTATGATGCCACATTGTATTACTCAAAAATGCAACACGTTTTGCAATAATCATCGCTAAATTTGTAAATTTTTGTTTTTTGTTTTTCCCTTCACGTATAAACATTTTTAAAAGTTTTTAAAACTAAAATAAATTAAGTAACAGAAAGTAAATAAAAAAAATCAGTTAATTAAAAAAACAAACGAACTTCTTTTACATATAAACGGCTGTTTTTCACAAGTTGGAAAACGTTTGGCAGCTCGTTAACAAGAGTTTAGCAAATCGTTAGCCAGAGTTTGGTTAGTGTATTATGAATTAACTTTTTGCTAAATTCATGCTAAATTTTCATTATGAATACGGCATTAAATATGTAAAAAATTAACTTTTCATTACAACAAACACAAGAAAATAGTTTTACACTAAGTGCCACTTTTTGGGTTAGAGATTAAAGTTAATTTAATTCTATAATTCGATAATCTGAGAATTAAGTTAATCTAGCATAAATTGAATTTGATATTTTTGGGTTGTGGCTTAAACCATGTAGTGTTACCATACTGAGCACAAATAAATGGCAATATTTTTTTTGCAAATGTAAACTTTTTATCAAAGCAAGATGGATGTTTTCAAAGAAGAAGAAATGATCCGAATTTAATATTGTTTACAAGGTAGACATTTTTTACGTTTAAAGAAAAAATATATTAATGAAAAAATATAGAAAGGAAAAATTATAAAAAAGTGCTTAGCAATTTATTTTATTTTAAAAATTATTTTTTGTTTATATTTTTGCATTAATTGTTTATGTTAAACATGTGTATCTTGACAGTTTAAGTTAAGGTTTAAACCACCACCAATGGCCGCTTAAACTAGTAAAAAAAGTTTAAAAAAATACAACTCAAAAAGTAAATACGGAGATTAAAGTTAATTTAGGCCCGTTTTCACAACTTACCGATAGCTAAAGGTAGGATTTTATCGGTCGAATAAAAAGTGTTCCATTATTACAACTTTACTTTAACCTTCCAGGTAGAATGAACCTTAATTTACTTTATTGCTCACTATAGGTTAAAGTAAAGTTTTAACAATGAAACACTTTTTATAGTCTACTTTTAGCTTTCGGTAAGTTGTGAAAACGGGCCTTAAAAGTTACAATTTAAACAACCTTAAAGGTTTAATGTCCTTTTTCACCAAATATGTTTATGTTTAAAACTAGCTTTTTATGTCAAATAAAAATAAAATTATGTATGTATGTATATGAAAACCTGTATTTAGATAAGAATTGTTATTTAAACATGTATGTATGTATATGAAAACCGGTATTTAGATAAGAATTGTTATTTAAACAGAATTGGTGAAATTGCCCTCAAAGTTGTAACATTGCAGTTTTTAAGGCGTTAGCAATTCATTTACGCCAAATTGAATGTTGGCTCTCTATTTTTAATAAAAATTGTGTTTTTTTTCCCCCAAAAAGCACTTAATTTACATATCTTTACACTTTCAAAATATATTATATCCCACTCACTTCAACATGAGTCAGTGATGTTATACGTAGGAAAAATCCCTATTCTTAGGGATTTTATTCTAAAATAAAGGCCGTAGGGAAAAGGACAGATTTTTTTAAATTATTAAAATGTAGGGACTTTTCAAAATGTGGCAAATCTGTATATATTTGGTGATCTTTTTTCGATTTTTAGAAATGGATACCTGATGATCTGGCCTAAGCAACCAGTGAAATGCGCATAGAAGCTAGCTTTCCCTCAACAATAAATTTCAGTGTATTTATCATATATAGAAAATTGGGTCATACAAAAATCTTTGATTGATAAATTTTGTATTCCCAAAAATAACTTTGAGCTATATTTGATTTATCACTGAAACATGCTTTTGCAAAACGTTTGGGTAGATCAAACATCATTGAACAGTTTCTAAATTCCATTATGCAATTATCTTCTTACAAATCAAGCTAAGTATATCAAAAAAAAAATTAAAAGTGAAGCTTAAGTTTAATAAATTTTTTCGTCAAATATTTGTAAGGTCTGACATATCTTTAGTCATAAAATTGTATCTTTAATTTGCTCTAACCGCTCTTTTAACAAGACCAATGTACCCACCCATAGACCCCTAGTGAAATTTGATGCAGAAAATATTCATCCACCATTTCAACACTCTAAAGTGCCGTCTAAAGGTACGTTCAGACTAATGAAATATTTGACAAAAATATTTGTTCTGATATTTGCTTCAAACTGTGTGAAACAAAAAAATATTTTGTTTGATGTTCAGACTAAGCTCCAATATTTGACAATTTTTGTTTGTTGAAACAGTTGGCAAATAGTGTCAAATAAAATAAATTAATTCATGTTTGCCATGCGTTCAGACTAAAAAAAATATTTGCATCAAATAATTATTTAATCAAAGTGTTCAAAAATAAAAATATATTTCACAAATAGTAAAAATTCGTGCAGAAGCCTAATTATTTGTTTTATTCTGTGGGGCAGCATCTATTATATTGTTAGAACAGGAGTATGTTAAAGAAAAACAAAACTGGAAGACAAATGGTTAACGGAAACATGGCTAAAATTTGCGAAAAATTGGTAACAACCCCTAAAATATATGGTTCGGTTAAAAACAAAATATCGGGAAAAGAACAACAAAAAAATGTTGCAAAAACAGCCATAAATTTGACTAAAAGTCCCCAAAAGTATAAGGAATGGCAAAAATTCGGTAAAAATTGCTAAATTAGCAAAAATTCGCAAAAATTGGCAAATAGCAAACCCTAAAATTTATTTGAAAGCGCTAAATCGGTTAAAAAAACAAAATGTCGGGGAAAAACCAAATAAAAAAATGTTGCAAAAATAGCGAAAATTCGCGAAAAATTTTGATATTTCAAACAAGCCATAAAATTGATTAAAAGTTCCTAAAAGTATAAGGAATGGCAAAAATTCGGTGAAAATTGCTAAATTAGCAAAAATTCGCAAAAATTGGCAAATAGCAAACCCTAAAATTTATTTGAAAGCGCTAAATCGGTTAAAAAAACAAAATGTCGGGGAAAAACCAAATAAAAAAATGTTGCAAAAATAGCGAAAATTCGCGAAAAATTTTGATATTTCAAACAAGCCATAAAATTGATTAAAAGTCCCTAAAAGTATAAGGAATGGCAAAAATTCGGTGAAAATTGCTAAATTAGCAAAAATTCGCAAAAATTGGCTAATAGCCGGTATGATAGCAAAGTCTAATAATTATTAAAAATCTTTAAAACTGTAAAAAATCCGAAAACTTACAGGAAAAATTGCTTCTATCGGGTACATGGCTAAAATTATTTGTCGTTGTTTGCTCTTACAATTTTTTTGTAATATCAAATAAATGTTTGCTCAAAAGTTACTAAAATATTTGATTTTTTGTGTTCACACTATGTTCACATTGGACAAATATTTGTTTGCCGGCAAATACTTTTATTTGCTCAAAATCAGCTGTTATTTTATTTGACACTCAAAAATATTTTGTGTTCAGACTACGTTAATGAAATATTTGATGTTTGCTATCAAATATTTCATCAGTCTGAACGTACCTTTAGTATACTTTTGTGTGAAAGTTAAAAATAAGGACAAAAATTACCCCTTTAAATGAGTCTTAGAGGGTTAATATATTCTAATAAAAGAATCGCCATACAATTCTACTGAAGAAATATATAATACTATTTTAGCTCAGAAGTACATTTAGTATATTTTTTTATACCATTCACCACAGGTGGAAAAGGGTATATATAAGTTTGTCATTCCGTTTGTAATTTCTACAATATTGATCTTAGACCCTATAAAGTATATATATTCAGGGTCCTTATGAGGAGAGAAAGAAGTTGATTTAACGATATCCGTCCGTCCGTCTGTCCGTCTAAAGTTTGATATGTGTTTTCCGAAGACTCCAGACATGATAGCGGCTAGGTTGTTTTACATTTATGTTACATATAGTCCACCATTTCTTGCTATTGATATTTAGCAAGATCGGTCCACAAATGGCTGAGATATGACCAAAAAACCACGAATGCCTCTTATTTTTTTCAAAAATCCCTTGTTGTATTTTTATTACTTTTTTCTGTATATCTGGAGAACGGCAAGATCCAAAGTTTCCAAATTAGGTTATAAATGCACACCATCCCGCAAAATGTGGGCGGGATTGAAGAAGTGGGCGTGGTACCTCCCATACAAAAAATATAAAAAATTGTATAAAAACCTGAATTTTTTGACTTTAATATGACCTATGGCTACGCCTTATATATCAAAAGATCGGAAATCTTTAGTAGAAAATATTTTCTGAAAATTTCGGAAAAATCGGTTCAGATACAAAAAAGTTATGACCAAAATAATTTTTTTTTTAAATACCCATTTTCGGTAACGATGGATCTTTCCGAGTCCAAGTTTCATAACACAAGTAAATGGTAAATTTCTTCTTAAACACGTCGGTATATAAATCTTTCAAATCGGTTCAAAAATGACTGAGTTATAATCAAAATACTGAAATCCCAAAAATTACTCTTTTTTATAATTAAGTTTGTTTTTTTTTTATAATTAAGTTTGCTTAAATATATGTACATATTTGTAGGTATATATACATATATGCCTATAAGCCAATTTAATGGAAATATTATTTTTAAGCACGTTGGTATATAATTCTGCCAAATCGGTTAAAAATGGTTAAGTAATGTGCAAAATACTCCAAATCTGGCAAGCCTATCTAAAGATGTGCATCCGCCCGTCCGGCTGGTGTGCGCAAAGTACAAATTGCAATTTTTAGATAATTTGATTAAATTTGGTAAATACATTTCAATTGTACTAAGGACGAAGTCTATGTAAATGGTGAGAATCGGTTTATAATTTCACATATTCCCCATAAAACAAGCATCTTTGTATCCGTTAACCATCTAATTATGTTGGAATTTAGATTTAGTTCGCCCCAAAAATATTTTTCTGTTAAATTCTTTTCAAATTAGTTCACATTTGCCCAAAGATCCCATTTAACAATAGCTTTAACTTTAACTAGCGACCGTTCCCTTTAAGACAAAAAATCGCATATGAATGTTAATATCTAGATATTTTTCGGAACAAAGAACTCTTTTATGAATTTTAACCTCTTAACATAACTTTGTTTTTGTGAGCCGATCACTGTTCATCGTTTCCAATAAATAAGGTGTTTGGGCTTTATCGATTATAATTGTAGGATTGTTTTTATTATATACTAGCATTTAACCCGCTACTTTGCTAGCGTCTTTTCTATCTTCGTGGACATATTTGTATGCCATGCCAAAGTTTATTTTTCTTTGTTTTAACTTGTTTTAATTCTAGCATTCAACACGCTACTTTGTAATCGGGCCTTTTCTTTCATGAACATATTTATATGCCAAAGTATATGTATCTAGGTTTTAGCAAAAAAAGTTACAATATTTTTCATCTTTATGTTTATAGATCCAATACTAACAGAAATTCAAAAAGTACCAGTTAAAGAACAAAAATGTACCAGAAAGTTCCGTCATAGATTCTTATCCACTCATTGCATTGCATGTTGAATCTTATGTTTTAAGGTCCAACATAAACGATAATTAAAAAAATACCAGTTATAGAACCAAAAACCCAAAGTAAAATATCAAATTTTCCGTATTCCCCTTTTTGGTACAAGTTTTTTCCCCATCAAAGTATTAAAAATTTCAGTATTGTAATGGGAGCCCATAATTTAGGACGAGTATGTCAATAAATGGAGAAAAATGTTTTGTAAAAAAGTACCAAAAATAGTTACGATTTTCACCCCTTAAATGTTCGAATTTCGAAAAAGTACCAAATTTGTATTCGTATTTTTTTGATAAGTTTCGAATGTGTTATAAACTTTGTTTCTATGTTTATTTGTTCAAAAGATAGATGGGGTGTCAAAAAAGTATCAAAATTGAAAATAGAGCCGAATTTCAAAAAAGTACCAGACACCTGTCCGCTTATTTTTCTAAAGAACAACTATTAGTTTTGGAGATATAAGGTTACCGAATTTGCGCGTTTTTAACGTTTTTAGCCCCGTTAGTGGATCGATTTGGGGAGTGACCAATTTCTGGTCCAAATTTCAAGTTTTTAGCTTCAGTAACGTCACAATTTTGTATATATAGATAACTGTTATTAAATTGTTAAATGTTTTGTTTTCAAACTAAAAATTTTTGCATTTTTTGGGGCATATTTCTAATAGTTTTTAGGGTATATATTCAAGTTTTAAATGCATAATTGTTGCGCATAAAACGCGTTTTTTAGAGCATCTGGTCTCCCTGCTCATCGTGTTAGAGAGTTTCTAATATTACAACACGGTTGTTAATGCATATGTTTTAACAACGCTTTTATAACATCATGTTATAACAGCAAATCATGTCTGTTGTATACGGGGAGTAAATATGTACATACATATATGAACATATCGAAGGCCTATATTCAAAATCATCTATCTTAAAACATACAACTTTTCAGGAGAGCCAAAAAACTTTGTTTTTCGCGTATTACTTGAGTTATAAAAATTCCATATTCTACTTTCATGTTGTAAAATTCCTTTCTTCATAAAAATAATTTAATGAAAATTAAATTTGATGAACTTAAGCCTGATTAAAATATTAAAAAATTTGGATTAAAAACCATAAATAGTTCAACAAAATAACCACAATTCTAATTATTCTACAATATGTTTTAAATCCACTAATGAATCTCACAGGTAATTGGTTCATAGAATGTTGGATTATAGGGGACTTTATGCGAGATAGAGGGTTTTGCTTCTCAAAAATATTCAATCTGTATGTATGAAAACGAAAAGATAGAGGGTTTTGCATTTAAAAAAAAATAAATTATTGATGCCATTTGTTAGTGTTTAACGTGGTTTATTTAAGATAAAGGCTAATAATACAACATAAGATAGTTAAAAAAATTAACAATTAACAAAATTAAACTAAAAGTTATAGCAACAATTTTGTTTTTTTTTTTGTTTGTTTTGTTTTTGCTTTTTTCAGTTTGTTTGGAGTTTGATTGGTGTAAATGATCGTAAAAATAATGGTATTCCTTCCGGTGGTATGACGCTCTCAAATCTTGCAAAATCTTCCACTTATTAGGTTAAATTGAAAGTGGAGCAGAATATAGAGGTTTTGATTCAATGTGTTCTCTATAAGGTTTAATACGAACAGGTAGATCAATGTGATCTGTATCAAAAGTAAATTGGCCATAAGTCGCTCCAACTCGCTCTGTTAAAAATTATGGGGATAAAGAACGATAGAGAATAGTATTGTCCACAAATCCTTATCATTTTTTATCGCCCACGTTGACTCCTTTTCCAGAAATCTGGAATCATGCATCATAACATCGTTAACATAAGTTCTGTTAAGTGGTTAACATTGCTCTGTAAACATAACAGAATGTGTCTAGGGTTATAAATTTTAAAATTTAACTTCACACACATGTACCTGAAGGCCTTGCTTAAAGTAAATTGCTGATGCAATAATATTGGGACACAGTTTTACTTCTTGAGCGTCTATTGTAAAAATGTGACGTACACCATTCTCAGCTGCATTTTTATCAATACTTTTTTAATACTGTGCACGATTTTTTTGGAAATGTGCTGAGTATATTCTTCTTGCATAAATAAAGCCAAATTCTCCTCCTCAAAAGATTTAGAAAATAAAAAACTGGAAACGGACTGATAATCCATGTTTTGCAAGAACAAGTTATTCCGAAAAATATTTGAAAATTAATTATTGGAAAAGATAGAGGGTCTTGCATTCAGAAAAATTAATTCTGTAAGATAGAGAAAATACAAAAATGCAAATAAAAAAGCAACAAAAAATATGTTTATTATGAAAATCACACCATAGATGAGGGTTTACCAGTTTACCATTAAGAAGTAGTTTTCGTGAAAATCAAATATAGAGGGGTTTGAATATAGGCCCTCGATATTAAACTAAATTAAATTTTCTTCTTTTTTCTTTTATAAATCCTTTTTTTTTTAATAGAACAATGAATTTTATAATAAAATTTTCTACATAAAATTTAAACATAATTTTTAAAAATTGCAAATATGCAACATTGTATTTTCAACATCAGGAGGATAAGAATTTCTAATTCTTTTAGGCAATACAGTATCGTTTGCTTTCGATTAAAAAAGTATTCGACAACGACTGTCATAATTAGCACCCAGACCAAGATTAATATTAAATTTAATGGATTAAGGCCCGTTTTCACAACTTACCGATAGCTAAAGGTAGAATTTAATCGGCCTTATAAAAAGTGTTCCATTATTTAAACTTTACTTTAACCTAAAATGAGCGATAAAGGAAATTAAGGTTTAGGTTAAAGTAAAGTTGTTATGATGGAACACTTAGTAAAACTAGCAAGCCGGGTAGACAACCAACGCGTTGTACACAACATTGTTGAGGAAAATGAATCTAGGTTAGGTAAGGTTTAGAAGGATAATGTGCCCAAGGGCACACTTCCACTCGGCGACCAGTACGGTCTATTGTGAATCCCTTCAACATCTAGAAAAAATAATGAAAGAAGAAAAAGAGAAAAGTAAAGAAAAGAAGTATGAGGTGGATAGAGTCCAGAAAATAAGAAAGTTAGTAGGTACAACGAAGAACAATTTCCCTCTCTACAGTCCGCTCAACAGAAGCAGCCGCACTATTTTCCTGACAAACCCCAGTAGATCAGCCGGATTACATGCAGCGATGCACCCCAGTTCATCGTGAAACCTATCTCCTAGCCACTTCTCTCTGAGACCCTGCATCCTAGGACAATGGCACAGTACATGCTCGATCGTCTCCAGCTCCTCTGAATCCTCACACAATCTGCAGAAGTCCGGAATGGTGTTGTACCATCTGCCCGTAAAAGCCCCAACGGGACAATGACCCGTCAAGAACCCTATAAGCGTTCTAAGACCACCCCTGTCCAATCCCAGGGGTGCTCTAGACACCCTGCAATCCGCTCTGTCCCCCCAGGATCGATTAACGTCATCACGGAATTTCTCCCGTATCACACCATAGTAGTAACATAGGGGACTGCCCAAACCTCAACCAGTCCATTGGACCCACGCCAGATTTCCCTATCCGGGAACTCCACTGGTGGTGTTACACCGAAGTCCAGGGTCTATGTTCTATGATCAGAAATTCCCTCGGGAATAATACCCTGATCAAGCAGACCCACCTCGTACAAAATTCTCGTATGATCATCCCGCATAGGTCTAACTAAGGAAGACTCGTAGAGTCTAAGTAAGTTCCTAGCAGCCACGCTCCTCACATAATGCTCAATAGGGGACAGATATAGTAGGATGTCCAGCGCTGCCTGTGGAGTACTTCACCTTGCGCCTGTGATGTCAAGAGAAGCACTCCTTTGAACCTTGCTGAGCATCTTACTATAGCTATCCACTCTCAATGCACCCTTCCAAACAGTATATCCATAGGTAAGTATAGGCCTAACTACCGATGTGTAAATCCAGTTTACCATATCCAGCCTCAGACCCCAGTTCTTACCGATGGAGTTCTGCATGTGTAGTAGGCATTGAGTCTCCCTCTCATCTTCTCCTGAGTATTTCTATTCCAAGACAGTTTGCAGTCCAGAAAGTTACCCAGAAACTTGGTGCCGTCCGATAGAGGTAACTCGACGCCATCTAACACTGGCCCCCTAAATCCCTCTATCCTGTACCTTCTGGTAAATAGTACCAGTTCCGTCTTCACAGGGTTAACACACAGCCACAGAGTTCGCCTAGCATCACCTGCACAATTACCCCAATCATGGACAGAAATTTTCCCCTGACCAGCCGAACTATGTCGTCCGCATATGCAACAACTTTCGTACCGATGGAATCAAATGACCTGAGAATCCCGTTGACCGCAAGCAACCACAGTAGAGGCGATAAAACCCCCCCTTGTCGTGTCCCCCTGGTAACAATTGTCGAGGATTTTCATGGGTGCTCAAGCATAATTTAAGATCTTATATATATGTTCCCGTCGATCCTATAAGGGGTCTCAATTTAAGATCTTATAGGGTAAAGTATTTTCTACATTTTTTCAGATTTTTCTATTTTCTGCATAACTTTGTCAAAAACCACAATTTTCTTCACTTTTAAGGAAATCCTTTTAAAGAAAAATGTCCAAGCTTTATTTTGGTGTACAAAGACTAAGTTTATGCAATGCATTTGCTCATTTGAATTTGGATCTACTGTGTTATATACATGCTGTTCAGAACAGCAAATATCAAGAATGCAAACACTACAGAATAAATCTATGCGCACAATACTCAAATGCAATCGATTTACCTCAGTAAGATATATGTTGGATACACTCAAATGGCTTAATATACAACTAGGAGTTACATTACCGGTAAACGGTTAACCGGTTTTCCGGTTTTACCGGTCATATTGATTACCGAATTTACCGGTAAATGTTAAAGAAAAATACCGAAAATTTCGGTAATTTTTTATAAATATTTCATTCCAAATTAGGTTATATTTCAACACAAAATTTCAAATTTTTGCAAGTAAAGGTTTGTTTATAATTGTGTGTTTTGCTTAGCTATACATAGTAGCATTTAAACTGCATTCAATTTTTTTTTAGTTATTGTTGCAGTGGTTCACATTCAACATCGGCCCTTAAAAGTTAACCACCCTTTATTTATACAGTACGAAATAGGTATTTGATTCTATGTTGAAAAAATTTCAACATTTAAAACTCTGAATGCAGAAAAAACAAAGAAGGCGGTATGGGACTACTAAGCACGAAATGGAAAGATATTGAAAACAGCTGAAGGTTCAACTAGTGGTTTACATTCCCACCTCAAAAGTCAGCATATAATAAATGTTTTCAAACGAATGGAACAAGATCCTTCCACTTCTTCCAAATCTGTTGAGTCGTCTAATTAAAGAGAAAAATGTTAAGTGTGAGATCATCTTTAATAACCTACAACATTACTTCAAAAGGACTGTTGATGTGAATGGAAAAACTTACTGGCTATCGTGGAACGGTTCCATCAATTAAAACCGTGTACCAAAAAGAGTCTGATTGACTTAAATATTGAAATTTCGTTTTCAATAGATTATTTAATTTTATTAGCACTGCTTCCTGTAAACTTGGCTGTAGAAGCTTTGGGTGCAGTTACCTGCACTTTGCTGACAAGCGATGGCACTCTAAAGTTCATGCTTGATGAATTTTCTGCACAAAATGATGCTCTTAGCCGGAAATGTCAGTTAATTTCACGCATCCAAGAGAGATGTTCAAGTTATTGGGACGTTATGCAATTTTTACTTAATACGTTAGAATTATGAATTATGATTTATTTAAACTACATCTTGTCGTCTTTTCTATTGAAGACGTTGGAAAGACTGATTGATCTACATTTGAGGACGAAGATTGACGCCGGCATCGTCAGCGGTGCTCAACACGCCTATCTTAAGGGTAGGTCTGTTGAGAGTGCGCTGCATGATGTGGTTGGTTATGTGGAGCGGGGTTTGCGAAACAAGGAATACACCTTGGCGGCATTCCTGGATATAGAGGGCGCCTTTAACAATTTGAGGATAGAGGCTATCAGGCAGGCACTGGTTGACCTAGGGGTTCCGCTGTTCTTGGTCGAATGGATAACTATGATGCTTAACAGCAGAGTTATTCACTCTGACTGGGGAAGCGAACGCTTAAGAAAATCGGTGACTAGGGGGACCCCACAGGGGGGAGTTCTCTCTCCCTTATTGTGGCTCTTGGCCGTCAATGTCGTTCTGAGACGTTTTGACAGAATGGGTCAGAAGGTCGTGGACTACGCGGATGATGTAGTTATATTGGTGTCGGGCAAGTTTCTGCCGGCAATAAGCGACATCATGCAAGGGGCGCTGGGCGAACTATCGGCATGGGATAATGATAAGGGATTGGGAGTTAATCCGGAGAAGACGGAGTTGGTTCTTTTCACTAGGAGGTACAAGGTGGAGAATTTCAGGCTACCGGTACTGGGAGGACTGGAGCTTAGATTGTCTGATTGTGCTAAATATCTGGGGGTATTTCTGGACAGCAAGCTGTCATGGGGAAGAAATACTCAGGAGAGACTTAAGAGGGGTCTCAATGCCTACTATGCTTGCAGATCATCGATAGGTAGGAGCTGGGGACTCCGGCCGTCAGTAGTGGGATGGCTGTACACTTCGGTGGTTAGACCCATTCTTACGTATGGATGCTGTGTTTGGTGGGAGTCATTGGGATTTGCTAGTCGTAGGAACCTTCTTTCTAAGGCTCAGAGGTGCGCTTCAATTGGCATGACAGCTGCCATGAGAAGTACTCCTCAGGCTGCCCTGGACGTCATTCTACATCTTCTGCCTATTGAGCAGTATGTGATGGGAATGGCGGCCAGGAGCATTCTTAGACTGAGGGAGTTAGGATTGATAGGGAATGTCACGCAGGGTCACTCACGGATCCTGAGTGTGATTGAGGATTGTGGCTATTGCCTGGGACTACCCGGCTCCACTGATTATGTGGGCACCAGGGTGGACTTTGGGCGGTCGCCGGAGGTAATAGTGCCTTCTAGGGAGAGCTGGTCAGGTAGGAGCAGATTATTTAGTGGATTTGCTATTTTCACTGATGGCTCGAAGATGAGGGGCACGGGTGCGGGAGTCTACATTGAGGATCTGGACATCAGAAGGTCATATAGGCTTCCTAACGACTGTAGTGTCTTTCAGGCGGAGGTTCTGGGGGTATTGAGGGCCGTGGAACTTATGAGGGACAACATTGATAGGGGCTCTGAGGTCACTATATATGTGGACAGCCAGGCGGCTCTTATGGCCGTAAGGGGCTGTTATGTGAACTCAAAGCTAGTTGATGATTGTAGGAGGGCTTTGGAAGAAGTCTTAGGGGAGTATACGCTAAGGTTGTGCTGGGTGCCGGGTCACTGCGACATAGGTGGCAATGAAGTTGCTGACGGGTTAGCAAGACAGGGCTCAGAGATGGAGGACCCTAACTGTATGGAGGCGGTTAGACCTCCAATAGGCTTCTATTTTGGAAGGATCAGGGAGTGGATTCTGGGCGCGACCAATCGGGCCTGGGGGAACCGGACGGACTGCCGGGTATCACGGACGCTGTGGCCGGTGCTTAGCAAGTCCGATTCGGGGTTGCTGCTGGGCATGAGTAGGGTCAGCGTGAGGACCATGATAGGAATGATCACGGGCCACTGTATGATAGGCAGGATGGCGGTGAGGATGGGATCCGAATTATCGGATATGTGCAGGTTGTGTGAGGACCCTGAGGAGTTAGAGACAGTTGAGCACTTTCTGTGCCACTGTCCCAGGTTGCAGGGCAGCAGGCTGAGGTGGCTGGGCAGTAGATTCCTGAACGAATTAGGGGATGTCCCGGGTTGTGGACTTGGGAGTCTGATAGGATTCGTAATGGGGATGGCCTGGCTGCACGAGAGGAGGCTGGGTGCTGGCCACACGTAGGTCGAATTTGGTTGGTCAGGATTTCTTTCGGGGCTGGTCCGAAACATTCTTTTCTATCCATCTTTCTTTTCTGACTTGTGCTTTCGCTGTTTTATTTCACCTATTTTCCTTCTTTACATATCTTTCTCTAATTAAGGCGTCACAATGGACCATACTGGTCTCTGGGTGAGGGTGTGAAGGAGACTTCACACCAGCCTTTCAACCTAACCTAACCTAAACTACATAAACCTTCATAAATAAAAACTGTTGTGACGCATAAGAGATGAAAGTGACTACCAAATAATTCAAATCAGTCATCTGATGACATCGAAGAAATCCCTAAATTAACCCAGTTAACAATGAAAGACATTTTACAATTGACCATTAAAAACCAAAATAACATTTCCAAAGCATCAGTAACCAATATCACAATTTAAAAAAAATATTAAAAAAAAGAAATCGGCTTGCATGAACAGGCACAAAAGCAGAAAAGTCGACGAGTGTGGAATCAGAAAGAGCTTTTTCTTCAGCAGGCCCAATTTGCACAATAAATAGAACCAGCCGTAATGACAATACAATTGACACACTTTGCACATTGCGAGCATATTTTAATACACAGACAGATCCATTCAATAATCAAAATTTGCTTTTAATGAAATAATATTTTTTAACTTTTTTATTTCAAAGATATTATATAATATCTTTCGCTTTCCTAAAGTCTTTCGAAAAAGGTTTCCTGATGATCTGTCCCAACCAACCAGTTAAATGAGCGTATGAACTGGCTTTATCCCATCAACAATAAATTTCAGTGTTTTTTTAAGATTACAAATTGAAAATTTAGCGTATTAAAACGAAATCTTATTAATCAATTGTCACTCCCAAGAAAAACTTTGAATTACATTTTATTTTAAATTATTTTGTTGAATAATGCATTAAACTTTCTTACCTTTACTATATAACAATATATATTTTCTCTTTAAAAAATGTTAAGCATTTATTTTACTGGTTACTGATTAACTCAACATTAAACAAAATTACCGGTAAATTACCGAAAATCCGGGTTTTAAGTTATGGATTTACCGGTAAAAGCAAATTTCGGTAATTTTTTTATGCCCTATATACAACAAAGATTAGAGCTGAATACAATTAATTTTATTCAAAAAATGAAAATGGGAGAGACACCTGATTATTTAGTAGTGCAACTCAGATACGTTGGGGATGTTCAACCATACAACTTAAGAAACGCTGCCGATTTTAGACTACAACGACCTGGGAACAGCACAATGCAAAGATCACTGTTCTACAAAGGACTAAATCTTTACAATATGATGTCAAATAATATTAAAAATGAAACCAATCCAAATGTATTTAGAGAGAAAATTGTAACTTTTATAAGAAATATTTAATTTGAGTTTATTGATATAATTTGTAAAAGAACATGTAATGTTATATAAAAGTATTAAAAATACTACTAATAAATAAATAATAATAATAATAAAAAAAAATAATTTAGGCACTGAACATTACAATTTTTCGTAATTTTTCCATAAATTTTGTAAATAACGCTTTGTAACTTTTAAAATTTTTATGAAAATTTAACAAACCAAATAAACTTAATAATTTAGAAACAAATATTATTGAATTTGCTTTTACCGTTCCTGAGTTACACCGGGTTTCATCTTTGTACCCAGTTTATGATATTATTGCTCTTACCCAACAAACAAATTTTTAATTTTTTTTTTTTATTCAATTTATTTTCCAAAAAAAAAAATTAATATTTTACAAAATATAGAAAGTGCCTCAGCGCCACTTGGAAATTATTGAGGCGAGTTGGCAAAAGTATTACAAAGGTTTTATATAATAATAGCAATAATAATAAAAAAAAAGAAGCAGAAAAAAAATACATTTCAAAAAAATATTCACAATGAATTTACAATAGCAGCATTTCTAAATTTTGGAGAAGAAATTCTTTTAAGCTTCTTTTAAAAATTGAAATCCTTTCAATGTTTTTCAAATTCTGAGGAAGATTATTGAACTCAAAACTACCCATATATTCAACTCTCTGTTTCGTTGTTTCCAAACGACATTTTGCAACTCGGAGAATCATGTTATTTCTTGTGTTAAATATTTACGTTTTGAAATTGTATGATGACCTATATTATGTAACGATTTGAAAACATACAAAAGCAACTGCAATTTCTACAGTCCGTATATAGGTAGAATTGTTTTCGATATATTCTTATACAATGTTATTGTGGAATATATTAAGGGCTTATTAAAAACGACTTTCAATGATTTATTCTCAATTCTTTGTAATGATTTTAACTCATTACTTTTTTTATAAGCATATATAATGGGCCAATATGTAATTTAACTGACTGTGAATTAATGACTGGTATATAATTAGCCTAATTTTCTCATTGAACTTGTTCTTAAATTTATAAAGCATACCAATAACCGATCTAATCTTTGTTTTCAAGGACTCAATATGTTCATCCCAGGAAAAATTTTTCGTAGATAAATCCAAGATATTTTGTTGAGCAAACCATCAATATATATACTAAAATCTTAACAATTTGGTTTTATCTGGATTTAAAACAAGTTTATTTAGCCTCACATAATCTGTAATTATAGCACCATCATACTCCATATACGTCTTTAAAACTAACTCGTGCTTATATGGGTACAACATACATATATCATCAGCATACATGTACAGTTTTCCAAACAATTCTAAATTTTTTACATCGTTTATACATGTAATCCTTGGAATTCCTATAAGGAACATAGGGCCTCGTTTAGATATATATTATATAACAGAGGACCCAACACACTCCCCTGTGGTAACCCATACTCTACTACACCAGTATAACTTTTACAGCTTTCAATATCTACATATTGTTTGCTTTTTCATTAACCCCATAATAATTTAGTTTTTCAATTAATATTTTATAGTCTACTAAATCAAACGCTTTTGAAAAATCGTAAAAAATTCCAGCCACACCACTGAACCCATTATCCAAACCTTGACAAATATTGTTAACTACATTTATAACAGCTTCTTCCGTTCCACGACCTTTCTTAAATCCGTATTGACAATTATATAATAAGCTTAATATTATTATTCAAATATAACGACAACTGTTTATAAAGAATTTTTTCAAAAATTTTATTGATTTTTGGCAGCAAAGCAATAGGACGAAATTTTTCTACCATTGAAGCATTGTTTTCCTTCGGTATTGGAACAATTTTGGCAAGCTTAAGATCGTCTGGATATGTCGTGGAAACAATTATCCTGTTAAATATTCTTGAGAGAAATGGAGAGATAAGATTTTTACATTCATATAACATCCTGGGTGATATTTCATCATCAAACATTTTGTTTTGCTTCATAAACAAATAAGACTCGCTATCGTTCTCGCTACTTGGCGTAAGTATATTTTTGCCATTCAACTCATGTTTTGGTGTCGATATGTTCATCAAAAAACGCTAAGTTAGCTAATTTTTGGGTAAAGTTGCACTGATGACGTAGAAAAGTTTTAAACTTCGACTTCTTCATTAATAATTTTGTAGTTATCCAATTGCTTTATTATACTAAGATAATTAAGAGAAGCGTATCGAGTTCATTGACAAATGTACCAGTTTTTGATATTTATTCTTAAAATAAATTTACTATATTCTAGCAAGGCATAGAATTATGTCAATGAGAATCTATCAAATGTCTTAAATATTTTATATGATACCTTACATAATCTACAATTTACGATCTTTTTCAAAAATACAATACAATGTACTCAAATGCAAAATAAATAATTATTTTGATACAATTTTTTTATAATTAAAACAACCCATGATTGCACCCGAGTAGCCATATGGGTAATACACGTAGGCTAAATTTACGTTGAAATATGTAGGTAAAGATAACTGTTAGGTACGAACTTTCATTTTGTAGAAATTACGGGCATTAGTATATTATTTATGTGCAACAAAAAACAAAATTCTTAACAAAACATTTCTGGTACAATTCGGGTTAAGCTAAATTGAGTAAGAAGCGAAAAGCTTGAGTTCTTTAATCCATTACAAAAACGACTAACGCGTTTGCGACAGCACCTTACACAATCAGGGCTGTGCTGGAAATCGAAAACGTTAAACGCAAGAATTTGGAAGTTGTTTTTAATCCACTTTGAATGTAATTTTTATAATTTGTGTAATAAAATTCTTTTTAATAGAAAAATATTTGTCATAAAATTCCTTTATTACAGAAATCTTATGAAAAAACGACCTTTAAAATTCTAGGGTTGTACGTTTACGATTAGCAGCACACCCCTGTATAAGTCTGCATACTTTTTATTTGAAATACATAAATACATTAAGTGTAGGTATTTACACTTTTTCATTTTAAATATCCTTTTTCTAATTTCGATTAAAGGGTACAGTTTGAGTTAAGGGAATCGACCTTGCACGAATTAGTTCCTCTACTATATTGGATAAAAAACTTGAACCTCTAGTTAAAATACCTAGATGATTAAATTTTGTGGAGTCCAAATTTTGGAGGCCTAGCATTATATATATTCATACATATGGCCTGTTCATCGATTTCGAACGAAAACATATTTTTGTTTTAAATGTAAGTTAAGCAATCGAAGTGTTCGTTGGAAAATAATTTCATTTATTAAGTATTTTTATGATGCATATTTACTTACTTGTACATTATGGGGCAGTGGCTTTGCACAAAGCATAGCTAAAATGCGTAGACATAGTGTTTCTACATATAACAGTGCTTCCTCCTTGGCCGTTAGACGTGGATGTACTTGGTCTAAGACCTACAAATATTTTAAAAACCTTTAGGTAAAACCTTAATAATAATTTTAATAAGTAATCACCTTTTTTAATGATGGTGTAAATAATCCTTTCCACCGAGCTGCGTTTTCACTTTTAGTGAAATCGTATCCATCTGTATCATTAATACCTCCGCTACCAACAGCACTATGTTGTACGGAAAACATTATTGGTTTCCTTTTTTAATGTCAATTTAAAAACCGACTTATCGCACATTCAGACATACACAACACAAACACAATTGCACTTGCCGACTCACTCAGTGTATACATTACTTGATGGCTGCGCTTCCATTTGGAATCAACATAATAATGTAATCTTCCAAACGCACTGAATTTAAGACGATATTGTGCGAATATTTTTTAATTGTAAGATTTACTGATTGTTGCCAAAACTGAAAAACAAATTTTTCGACGTTTTTATCATTAAGCGCAGTTATGGTAGCCTGTAAGGTATTTATCAAAGGGGATACACAATTTATATATTCTATTCTATGCTTCTTCTTCCCGTTTTTATTTAACTACATCGCTCAATTTTTATTAAAAAATTTCAAACACTTAAACTTTATGATCATATTTTTAAAATAATTACTTTTTTGTGCTTATAACTATGGCGTTTTTGAATATATTTTTTTCAAAACAATTATTTGTTAACAATATTATCCATTCTATTAGGAATTATTTTGCTCTAACACTTGAAAAAGTGTGAATTGTATGAAAAATCGATTAGTTTAGTGCATGGTTGTAAAAAATTTTTACCACTGAACTCCAAAAAACAGCTCTGGTACTAAAGTTCCAATAAACAAACGATACACTGAAAGAAATAATAATAACTAATATAATGCAAGATTTCAAGTAATTACTAAATACTGTAATTGATTTAAAAAAAACTACGTTGCTCAGCGTACGTTGGGATTTTTGACAATTTTTTTAGTTTTTTGAAAATTATGTGTCAATAATTTTTGTTGTTTGGTTTTTGTCTATGAGCTCTCAAAGTTTGCATATTTTGGCGGTTGCAACTATAATGGTGCCCACACACGATGCAACATTAGTAGAAACATGGGCTTGTTTCACTTAATATTTCATCGTATGTTACACCCAGTATCCACCTAACATGAAATGCAGTTAAAACATAAGGTTAAGACTTGCTGTTAAAATGATTATATGTTTATGGTGGTGGAAGGAGACTTCACACCAGCCTATCTACCTACCTACCTACCTATGGTGGCGTACACGTAGTGAAGTTAGAGTTAAAACTTTTCATTATTTTCAGTTCGTTGACGCGTCAAGTATATATGTAGCTACAGTGTGTTTGTGGAAAATAATTAAAGTTATTTTATACTTAAATGTTTGTTTGTATTATATTTTTTACAAAAAGCAAAGTTTATTATGTCTAGTTTACAACCCTTTTAACAAATTAAATAAAGAAGTCGAAAAACAACTAAAAATAGCGTACTGTCAAACTTAAACATCAATTTATGTTATAAAAGAGCTATAAAAGTGAAGAAGATATTGAATTAAAAAAGAATAGAAGTATTCTGGATTCTCCAACTTTCATTGTTGTTAATGTTCACCATTTTTCCTTTTTTTTATCCGAGAAATACAAGACACCGCAAGCAACAATTGCCCTCAACAAAATGAGAAAGAAAAAACAGTCAACATCGGAACACACGATGAAACATTGTATTTGGAAACATAAAATATCCAACAATGGTGATATTTGAGAAACCGAAGAGGTAACACGAATTGCAACCATAAACATTACTAGACACGTATGTAGAAACATTAAGTTTAACATGCCTATGTTTCGACTTATGTTGGCTCGTCTGTGGGCACCAAAACACAGCGTTTATATTTCGTCAGCTCATTATTGGTTTGGCGCATATGCCAAAAAGTCGAGTGGAGAAAAACGACAAAGAAGGTTTACATGAAGATTCCTCTAAATGTATAAGAATTGTTGTGCATTTTCTCGGCTGCTTCCGGCATATGTTTTGAAGAAAAATGTAATTTTGTTGTTAACTTTCATGAATGAAGTTAAAAGTTAATATTATTTTATGGAAAGCGAAAAATATTATTTTGTGCCACAGACGCCACTTTTCTAAAAATATTTGCAAAAAGTATCTTTTTGTGCTGCATACGTATACTTTTGCTATGCATTGAGTAACTTGCTAAAATTAAAGTTTCTATATAAACAATCCAATAAAAAGTCACATTGATGATTTCTTTTCTTTATTTGTTTTATTTACAAAAACAGTTTTTTTTTAATAAATTTTAGAAATTTTTTCTATTTATTAACACGTGCTTATTATTTTAAAAAATAATTTTTTTCTTGTCATTTTATTTAGCTCGTGGTCCAATTATTAGGTATATGCAGATATACAACAATTAAAAAAACAACACGCACTTTGTTTGTGTATAACATGATGAAGGTATCAAGGCGAATTAATTACAGGTGGTGTCGAAACGCCTTCTGATTTTGATAGTTCAAGCCTATTTGTTTTGATTTGTTAGTGTTTTGCTAAGAATGGTTGACATTTCGAGCCGTAAGCACTAACAATGCAATGCAAAACCCCCTATGTTGTGTCTGTTGTTTTTGGGTTGTTGTAGTTGCGACACCACCTGTAAAGAGTTTAGCAAATCGTTAGCCAGAGTTTGGTAAGTGTATTATAAATAAACTTTGTGCCAACTTCATGCCAAATTTTTATTAGGAATACGGCTGTAAGTTTTCAGGATGATAATTTTTTTTGGTTTTGTTGTATAATTCTTGACATGCCCTTATTAATGGATTAGAGGAATGCGCGTTAAAGTTAAAATATTTTTGACTTATTTTGCAAATAAATTCATAGTTTTTTTCAAACCCAGTTCAACTATGAAGAAGATCAGTGGGAAACCTCCAGCGTAGGCTAAAAATAATTTTTAAGCACTTATTTTGAATTATTTGTAATTTTTTAATGTGTGTTTTGGCAGCTTAACCCATGTGTGACAAGCGTTAGTTAATGTTGGTCTTATTACAGTTTGAAAAATAAGAATTTAGTTTTTCATGCTAAGAGATAAACGATAGCCAATTAAAAGACGAAGGGACTTTAGCACATTTGAACTTTTCTCGACAGTTTCGTCAATGTGTTTGCTGAATTTAAGTTTTTTATCTAGTAGAACCCCAACGTAGCCGTTTCATACAAATTTGCGGAACACTAAGAAATATGATTCAATGTAAAATCAGTCACTTGTGTTGTGGTTGTCGACAAAGGCATTTTGTTTAAGTATAAAACGAAATTTTTCTTTACACACCAACACTAAATATTATAAACATCAACTAAAGTAAACTAAATTAAAGTTAAGAAATAAAAAGAATCACAACTAAAAAAAAATAAATAAAAAAACTAGTTCTACAATAAAGAAATAAAAATTATTTTGGATTATGAACGACAAGTGTCAATATAAGTTATAATTTTTTGTGATTTAGCGGGAAAATGTTGGCGGTAAACTTTAGGCGGGATTTAACAATTTCAATATTGTGGCTCTATACACAATCTCAGGAAATGTTCAAACAGTGATTTTCTCCCATATTAGGTTCCAAGTAAACTAGGGTAATGTAATAATGTATCAATGCAAATTAACGACTCTAATCATGCTACTAATTCCATACGGTAAGGACATCATCACCCATTCGGTCACGTCGAGAACTACTAAAACAAACTATACATACATCTGGTACTTTAGCGCTATTAAAAAGTTTTCAATTAAGCCGACTCAAGAATTCATTCCCATAACCAAAACAATATATATTCTATACATTCGTATAAAGCCAGCAATTAGGATTTAGTTAGTAACCCCCCACGAGTAACTAGGTCGAGAAATTTTTTTAATGACAAAAAAACAAAGTCTTATTTACCAAAATAATTATTCACACTTAACACTTAACACTAACAACGTTAAAAAAAATGTATGCATATAACTTTGGAAATTACTTTTACTCTTGCTTCAAATACGATGGACAAATTGTTTGTGGTATGAGGCAAGGCTATTTTCACCACACTTGGTTTTATTGGTTCTTAACCCCGCTTACCAATTTCGCAAATCAATCTCCCCACTTTCAATTTCCTTTTTATGGTTTATAGAAATTTTTGTCCCTAGATGTGTAAGACGCAGTGCTGCCACCAGCGAAATGGTAAATTACACATGGATCATGCCAAATTACACATAAAAATACGAATTACACATGCTATCTTTTTACAGATGTCACAGAAACAAATTTCGATCAAAAGTGGAATAAAAACCGTGTTTGGCTTCTTCAGAAAAGTAAACCAAATTAAATCTAAGTGGAATTGATATTTTAAGCAGCATAGTGCTGGTTCACACAAGTCAAGTTTGACTCGTCAAGTCTTGAGCATTTACCAAGCGTTTCCACATGCAAGTACAAGTTTGAAAAACTCAATACACTCACACTTTTTTTACTAACATTCACACAATTTGTGTACTTTCAGCCAATCGGCTGTTTTCTCGATTTTTCGTTGATAATACGTATACACTACTTGCAAGTAATTACTTGCATGTGGAAACGCCGGGTTAGGAGAGAAGGGAGAAGAGAAGGCCATTTCTTTTCTCCTCTCTCCTAAAAACTCAAGACTTGACGAGTCAAACTTGACGTGTGTGAACCGGCACATATATACCACAAAACTTATTATTGCCACCTATTTATTTCGTACAAACCACTAAAAATGTATGAAGCTAACCCGGCGTTTCCACATGCAAGTAATTACTTGCAAGTAGTGTATACGTATTATCAACGAAAAATCGAGGAAACAGCCGATTGGCTGCAAATACAAAAATTGTGTGAATGTTAGTGAAAAAGTGTGAGTGTATTGAGTTTTTCGAACTTGTACTTGCATGTGGAAACGGGGGGTAAAAGCGATAATACTTATCTATAGAATTTTTGTTTGCAAATAAATAAATAAAAATATCGCCACCTAAAATGCAGAAGGGCGTAACAATACTTTTTATCTTTTTACAGGAGAAGCAAAAAAACTTTATAAAATCAATAGCAACAAGGTGTAATTGGCGTTTGAATTTCTATAATAAAGTCGCCATTTTTGATCCAAAATTGTTTGTGAACATGAAGTTTAATAAAACGAACAAAACTCAATCAAAAACTCTTATTTCGATTTTTTTTTGTTGCCAAGCGGCGTATACACTTGGAATATTATTGTATATGATATTCGTCATATTATTTCCATTTTGTCCTATATTATGCAATAAGTAGCACAATTGTTTCATTTATGCAATAAAAAGGTGAACATAACCTATAGGAATAACATAAACAGCATTGTGCAATGTTGCCAACTCATGTCATTTTCGTTTCGTTGTGCAATACAAATCCAAAGTCTTTAGATTGTTGCCAAAAGATTGTGCCACCTTCGAATATCACATACAAATTGGCAATATAATTGTACAATACGTAAAATTAAATAATGTAACTTACATTTCATTTGGGTATGATAAAGGATCTGATTCATCCCTCAAATGTCGTCGACGCAATTTTTCAACGGAATATTAATTCAGTTCTTCTATTGCTCCAGCATTGGATCGTTAAAAAAAAAAGATTAAAACAAAAATACCTCCAAAGGAATTTTTATTTCAAAAACCTTTTTCCAATAATATTCTTGAATTTCCTTAAGTTTTATCTGCCGAGAAATACTTCTAAAAAACAATATCTAATATTATAAAGTAAATCCTTCAAATATGTTGGAAGGTTCAGACAGGCCTTCGACGCTACCAAATGCATTTTATCAAAATAATAACTGTCTTATCGTCTTTTAGCAAATTAACTTCTGATGTAAACTGTCCAAACAAAACATTAGGCGTATCTGATGCAAATCCAACTAGATTTTTAAAAGGAATCCCTTTTTCTATAATTGTGCTTTGAGAAGCTCAAACATTTCTTTTGCAGTCGATGATCCACTCTCTTTGAAAAAAAAAAAAATAATGTACCCAGGATGTTTCGTCGTTATAATAAATCGTGGCAAAAGCTATCTAAATGCCAAATGGTTAGTAGTTAATGATCCAACCATTTTAAGTTCAGCTCTTTTAACGCCTTCATTCTTTTAATTAAATTTTCAAGTTTTGCTAAGAATAATAAACATTTTTACTTCTTGCGAAAAAATTATAACAAAAATCAGTTCAACATAACGCTAAAATATTAAATTTTACATGAATTACACATGGGCTACACATGAAACAAATATTACACATGATCAGGGCTGCCGTTTTTGGTTATTTCTAACCAAAGTTGGTTATATTTTTTTCCAATGTGGAGATGTGAATATTTTTTTAATTTTGGTTACTTTTTTCTAAAATAATAATACGTACGAATATTTTTTTCTTGATACAATTATTTACGAGCCGGAATAATTTGAACTGTGAACTACGATGTTTTCATTACTTGTTACCAACTTGATTTTAAGAGTAGTAAAGATAAGTAGTACCAAAGAATATAAATCATATAGAATGCGCATCTCAAGGATTTTGGATGGTAAGAACAGCAAACATGTGTATATATTAATGCACGTTGATTTTTGCTCTCTTCAAAACAACAAATTGCCTTTGCAAAATTTGTGAGCGAAATTATATGAGACCGGGGCGTAATGATAAACCCCGCCATAAGAAATTTTGCTTCTACATGATGCGCATTCTATATGATTTATATTCTTTGGTAGTACTTATGCCCGTAATTTCTACAAAAGAAATCTAGATGTGTATAGAAATCGATGGTGTAAAAGCTGCCATATTTTAAAATAATAAAATAAAACTGAAGGTAACAACACGTAGTCTAAATAAACATTAAAATAGGCAAAAATAACTGTGAGGTACGAACACGACCAGCTCTATTTTTGTAGAAAATAAGGGCATTAAAGTAGGAAGTGCATAAAATCATGCGGAATCTATTTCAGAAAACTACTGAAAAATTACACAAAAGTCGTTTTAGTGTTTCTAAAAACTTGAAAATAAGTTTAATGTTCCGAATTTAGGTTATTTGCAGTAGTATATTTACTTACATATTTGAAAATACACATAGGAATTTTAAAGATTTTTCAAAATTATATTGATTTATCAATATAATTTTAAAATTTATGGAATTTTCTTTAAGAAATGGCTGTAAGTTTTAAGAAATTTGAAATTTTACGGTTTAAAACTTGTGGGTATGCATATTTATTTAATGTTTTTTACTTTTAAATCACCCTTGTATGAAAAACCACACTAAAGAATATCTAATAAGTACAAAAAACACATTTTTTGACTAAAAATATTTTTTAGTAACAAAATATTTCAGAACTTACGTAAGTTATCCTCCTTAATACGTATTTTGCACTAGAGGCTAAATTTTCTGTCGGAAAAGTATGAATATTTTTAATATTGTTGCTAACTGCATGCAATGTACATATCGATTGTTTTCTTCCGCAACCTCGTAACTCAAAAACAACTACTTTTCAGGAGGGACAAATTACTTTTTTTTTACCAAATATTTGAAACTTTTTGCTATATATTCTTTTATAATCCAATAATTAAGAAAAATTCCTATATTCCGCCAAAGAAAAAAATTGCAAAATTGCAAGGCGGTATTTACTGATTACTTTTCCGGTAAAAACAAAAAAATCGGAACAAATCGAGTAACGTGGTTGCGGAAGAAAGCCATCGATATGTTTTATAAATTGAGCTCTAATATAAAATACATACCAGCTTTGTAGGGTTTGCTGTTGATCACAAATCGGATAAGTACATCATTAATGTTACGTAAATCATGACTTTGATAACAAACGAACTATGGAGCCGCAGAAAAGTATACAGACATTGCATATGCGTAAAAAACCACACACCAGGGTAACTAACGTAACTTTTTTGAGCTTGATTTGAGGGTTAAGATTATTATTTGGTAAAAACAAAAATTTGACTGTCAGTCATTTACTTTTTTCCCATTGAATGTACGTTACGAAAGGCGAATTTGTTTATAATCGCCATAATATTTCACAATGGGTCACAAAATATATCAAATAGGACCATTATGAATCAGTTATTCTTATTATAGAATTATAAATTTGAAATAAAATGTACAAACAAGAGAAAAATGTTTTTGTAATATTTTATATATACATACTTATGTAAATTAGAAAATATTTACATAAAATGCATTTCGCATATCGCCAAACTTGAATTTCAACCGACAAAATGATTAAGATATCGCCACATTTGACAGTCCTGCCAATAACAGCTAAAAAGTGAAAAACTATTTTCCATTTTTGTTCTTTATAACTAGCGTTTTAAACAATATTTAATTTATGAACTTTCAATATACTGAATTTTGTATGGATATTTTACGGGTTTAATAAAATAAAAAAATTTTTTTTACGAAAAAGTCTCAAATAAATAAATACTTTTAATTAAGCATCTTGTTATTGTTTCAATATGCAATGCAGGGGTTTCCATTTCTTTGCACAATTGTGCATACCACTACAAACACACATTTTTATGCTCTTCAATTCAGTCGTCGGCACAGAGCATACAGAGTTGTCACGAGACAGAAAATATTGTGTTTTTTTCTGTCTTTTTCTGCGAAAGCTGCCCTTTTTGCATTTTTTGTTTTGATTACGCAATTCGTGATGATAGTAGCGGCCTGTTTTTACACATTGCCACTTTACTACCAAAAAACATTTTCTTTCTCTTTCTTCGAAAGCTGCCCTCGCAACTGATTTGGGCCTTTTTCACACGTCACTTTTTACAGTTCTGTATATTCTGTGGTCGTCGGTGTGACTTCGACAAGTGTACATGTTTAGCGGATGCTATGTTATTTTGTTTCAGCTTACACTCAAAAATATTGTGCGGTCAAAAATGCTTTTGGTAACATCCAATGCCTTGCGTGCAATATTTAGAGTCTAAATTTTAAGACTTAAATGCAGAGTAATATAACATTTCTATTTAATTTTAACATAATTTAAATTGTTGAAAATATTTAACTGCAAAGCTAACGTAAATTTTATTAAGTAACTATTTTTAACATTTACTGCAACGTTTAAGCTAACGATATGTGTTTTGTTTGTGAAAAAAATTCTTTGATACCTGTAAAAGGGTCCCTTTTGCTTTCTTTAAAAAGACGTACCTAAATGCAGAAATTATAAAGAAAAAAAATAGCCAAAAGAATTTGTTGGTATTTTGCTTGTAAAAATATTTTGGTTTCTGTACCAATCGCGTCGGTGGATTTTTTCTTTCTTTAAAAACACTTTTCTTAAGTAAGTAGAAATATTTAAAAAACAAGTAAAAAAGTCTTGTTTTGCTACAATTTATGTGTAAATAACCTCTACACATAAAAGCAAATGTGACAGTAGGTAAAATGTTTGGGTAGGAAGATGTGTTTTATTGATGTATTAATGAAACTTTATTGTTTCGCACTATTTTTATTGCTTACTTTTTTATGCTACAATTATTTGACCGAGCCCAAAGAGTTAAGGCTCAGTAAGTAACAGGCGCGGATCCAGCTCGATCGTTAGGGGGGGGGGGAAATTTTTTTTGAAACAAAAAATTAAAAAATTTGTTTTTATAAGTTTATTAAAATTAATATGTGTATATTATATTAAAAAAAACTCAACAAAAGCAATTTTTGGTCCAGCTTTGCAACATAGAAAAAAAATTTTAAATTAGCTTAGCGAATATGAGGCAGAACCTATTAAAAATGCTAACTGAATAATACAAAAATCGGATGTAAAAAGTACTTTCAATGCATCTGCTCAAGCCTCTTGAAGTTACAAACGAAAGGGATTTCTATGAATGAATCGCGATCTGTAGACTTCTGTCAAAAAAAGTTAATTTAAAAAAAAAAGCATTTTAATAGAACAAGCTACATGCAAAATATTTTGACGCGTTTGCGCCATAAAGTTGGTTAACTTTGAACTTTTTAACGGGTTGTGTATTTTTGACAAGTAATCAGCTGACAATAAAAACAAAATTTTTACAAATTTTCGAATCGTGAAAGAAAAATTTATTGATGAGCTTCAAAAACATACAATATTTAACGTGTGTGAAGATAAATATGAAAAGTTAAATTCGTTTTTAAAAAATATCGCATGCGATAAAAAATATTTAAAAAAAATATCGCATGCGTATTATAAAGAAAATACGACTATTTACGCGAAATTTTGCAATTTTTATTAAAAATCAATCATTTTTATTTAATATTTAACAATAATAAGATATTTTATTAGTCTTTTAATATTAAAATGTATGATTTTTGAAAAAATACGACTTAGAGTGAAATTCTCATGAAAGTGCTGTTTGAGGGATATGGCCACTGTGTGTTTATCTATCTCTTTTATCAAACATAATCAGGTCATCAGCTAGTTGTGATTTTAACAGTTTTGTATCTGTATTTGACTTGATTACACTTTGAGGTAGAAGTTTAGGTATGTTCAATACATTTAGGAGATCTATTGGGAAACGTGTTTTGAGATCTTCTAAAATAAATTCAATAAGAGGAATGTAACCTACAACTCAGCAGTAATCTTCAACATTTTGAATGTGATTGGAACCTCGATTTGAACGCAGATAACTTTAACTTTTTCAAAAATCGCTTTAAATAGTTCTTCGGCTTTATTTCTTTTCTCTTCAAGGCACATGATTTAAGTTTTGATAAGGCTTGATCCTTTTTGAAGATCTATATCGTGCTTTTATAAAATGTAAAATGTATCACACTAAATATGTTTATTCCGTGAATTCAAAAGTACCAAGCGAGTTCCTTTATATAAGGCTTTTGATGAAGTATCTCTACCTTTCCACTCAGATATTTTTTCCAAAGCTTCTACTATATGACTTGTTGCAAAGTGCAAAATTGAGTCGTGACGGTCCAACCATCTTGTCTCGCATTATGTAGAGAGTTTGGCTTGCAAATACTTTGCTAAAACTGCGTTTCGCTTGGAATGCTTATATTTAAAAAAATTTTTCGTTTCTTTATCAAATGAAATGAAATGAACAAAGCCAATAAATGCTTTCCTAATAATTTTTTGTTGTATGTTGAAATATCTTTAAGATAAGGAAATCTGGGTTTTCCCAGAAAAATCTGTGTGTTCGTCAAAAATTATCGAATTGAATTTTGATTCATATAACACAAATATACTTAAATATTGCAGTATATATATTATATAATTCAACCGCACGCATTTTCAAGTCACACGTTTAGTTTTTGGATATAGATGCCACCTGCTGGGATTGAATTTAGAATAATAAGTATTTGAATTAAGTAAACTAGATGTTTCATTGGAAATATCTAATAAATAACTATTAGAATTAAGATTTGGATACTTATTGAAAATTTCGTTAGATGCAATAAAAAAAACAAAAAAAAACCTTGCTGGGAATTTCTAAATTTTGTGCATACAAAAAAATATTATTATTGGGAATTCTTGTATTATCGAGCTAAACCAAACATATTTTAATAATTTAGGGGGGGGGGGAAATTTCCTTTCCCCCCCCCCCCCCTGAATCCGCGCCTGGTAAGTAAGTCTTTACTTTCTGTTCTGTTACGAACAAGCTGATTTGTTTTTGTTATTAAAAAACCTGTGAAATTGATTAGTTGTTCTGTTCTGTTGCGGTTCAGTTTGATAAAATCAAAAACTTGTAAAGTAACTGTAAGTGACCGCAAAAAAAGTAACAAAAAAAAATTAATTAAATTTTATTTCTACAAATTTATGTGCATAATAGTTATTCAAATAAAACAATGGATGGTGCAAAACTAATAAATTTGTCATAAATGGCTAATAAGTTGCTACAGAAAAAGTAACTTTTACAATTTTGAAACAGAACGGCACGGAACAGAACAGAAACAGAAAGAAAATACTAATTCTGCCTTTAACCTTACTAATTTATGGAAACTATTTAACGTAACTTTGACCTGTTATAATGACTTTATACATTTTTGCAGGCAAACTCATGTGCGCATTTGGTATTTTCTAAAAAGTTATGATATACCATTAGCTGGAATAAAAATGTATGCACAGATGTTTGAAGTATGAGCAACCCAACACCGTGAATACCATTTCTATATTACTTACCACTATGAATACCCTAACTGTTTACTAAAATAACTTTTTCACGTTATAATTCTCATATTGAATTGAAAAAATGGTTATTAGAAGAGGAAATTAATGAACCAAAATCAGTTCCCAAACTGAAAATGGAGATTTCAAGTTTAGTAATATTGGAAATTGTTAAGAAAGGAAGACCATTGTGGGATGGTGTTTTTATCAAGCAATTGCAGAAGAAAATTTGGGAAAGGCTTAATTATAATACTAAATTTATAGAGTCTCTTCCCCTGTCCAGTCAAACGGTAGGCCGTCGTACTGTTCAATTAGGAACTTGTGTAGAATCTGCAATTAGGGAAAAAGTAGTTAATTGCGAATTTTTTTCAATTTGTTTAGACGAAAGCACTGACATAAATGATCTTTGTGAACTTGTAATTTGCATACGATGCGTAGACAGCGAATACACTATTTTTGAGTCAATGTTTACTTTAGAATCATTTTATGGAAATGTAACTGGCACGTTGTTGTATGATGTTGTCAGAGAAAAGCTTTTTTCCATTGTAAACATAAACAAATTTGCTGGAGTCTGCACAGATGGAGCCAATGTAATGTTGGGCAAATATAATGGACTTATAGGCCAATTAAAAAACACGAATTTGCAGTTCATAATTTTCACTGCATAATTCATCAGACCGCTCTTGCATCGAAATTCATAAATGATACCCCAGCTATGAAGACAGCAGAGGATATAATAAATAAAATTCGAGGCGGACATCAAGCGCTTATCCACCGAAAATTTGTAACCTTTTTAAAAAACAAAAATGCTGTGAATTGTGACCTGAAAATGTTTACAGAAGTTCGGTGGCTAAGTCGCGGTGATTGCCTGAATAGACTTTATGATTTAAGAGAAGAAGTTCTTCAGTTTCTAGAAACTGAGAAAATAGAAAAAGTTTTAGTCCAGTGCTTAAAAGACAATAATTTTATTTTAGACTTAGCTTTTTTGGCAGATACGACAAGTATGTTAAATGAACTTAATTTGGAATTGCAAGGAAAGGAACGCAATATATGCGACTTGTCAAAAATCATTCACAATTTTAAAAAAAAACTTTTTCTAATTTTTTCCCAAATTAAAAGTGGTGATTTTTCCAACTTTCCAAAAACTTCAGTTGTTTACAGAAATCTCGAAATCGACAAAAGATATGAATATGCCGAAATATTTGAAACACTTTTCAATAATTTTTAAAATTTTGTAATTTTACAACCGCTATTAGATCTTTTCGAAAACCCTTTTCGTTGCGATGTAAGCAACTACGAATTTGATATTCAATCAGAACTCATCATACTACGAAGCGAAGCAAATGCCCCAGACGAAAATAATATTGTAGAGTTCTGGAAAGATTTGGATGGCGAGTTCTATCCTGAACTAAAAAAAAATTCATTGAGGTGCCTCTCTTTATTCGGCACTACTAACCTATGCGAACAAATTTTATCGGATTTAAAATTTATTTGTTCCAAGCAACGTAATAAATTAAGTTCATCCCATTTGAAAAGCATTCTACTATTACGAAACTGCCATAAAAGTATAAATTTAGAAGATTTTATTTTATAACTTGTATAACACAAGGGAAAAAATTAAAAATTTTTTGTGTTGCTAGAAAATTTGTAGCAGTTCTTTACCAATTCAATGTCGCTGATTTTAAAACTGCATTTTTTGCAGA
The DNA here is from genome assembly GCA_949318255.1 of Pollenia labialis. NCBI lineage: Eukaryota > Metazoa > Arthropoda > Insecta > Diptera > Polleniidae > Pollenia > Pollenia labialis. Next base: position 49,481,843 of record OX439141.1, read on the forward strand.
ATTGCTACAAATTTTTCATCAACACAAAAAATTTTTAATTTTGTACCTTTGTGTTATACAACTTATACAATATATTACTAACATTTTATTTCGGCTGTAAATAAATGCATTCTCTCAATTTGCTTACTCTCTCCCTACAAATAATATTGGACCACCTGATCCATTTTGATAAAATGGACTACTCCATGGACTGGTCCGATGTAATGCAAGCATGGACCATGTCATTGTTAAAAAGTGTTTGTAGTGAGACGACATGTCTTCGTTTTTTAACGACATGTTTTCGTTTTTAAACGAAGTTAAAACTAACCCTCTTGTGTACACAATGGAGTAGTTTTTAAACCACTCCTTTGTAGTCCAAAGATGGGTTATATGGTCCTGCCCTAGGACATCGTAATGTTAAATAGACCATGTTTTTTCCATACGTTTGGGTTACTTTTGGACTAGTCCTAGTCCCTTGTGGACTACTCTTTACAAGCGTGTTTGGACTGGTCCTATTATTTGCAGGGCTGGTACTCACTAATACACAACCAAAAAAATTTTGGAAATCCCTGATGTAATGCCATGTTTCCACGGTACGTGCTTCGCTCTCTATTCATGCTTCACATTCCAATCATGAACAGGGCCAAACGTGGCGATTTTGAAACGTGTTTGGCGGTGGGATTTTCCATTTGGCGACTGGCGACTATAATGGCGAATTTTGGTGTAACTGGTGATTTACTTGGCTGTTTTTACCATTTATATATTTTATTTCAGTGATTTTTTTAAACAGTTTGTCATTTTTTCGTTATCATTAATAATCTAGGAACTTTTTTTCACATGATTTTTGTTTAGTTATAATTTTAGGTGAATTTTATATTGAGTCACAATTAATTTTCCTAATAGTATGTATGCAGGTCAAAACACTAGTAATGAAATCGACGAGGCTGATGGTACGATCTTATAGCCTTGTGCACCTTATTTTAGTTTTTCTTAATGAATATATGATCTCCATTTTATGTTATTTATAAAAAAATAACAGAAGCTAAATAAAATTTACTTTCGGCGACTTTTTTGTATTTTTGCTCAGTTTTTGGCGATTTTTGATACGGGTATTTGCCTTTATGGTCAAAGGAACATTATATAATCGCTAGACACTTTCACTTTTCTAAACACTTCCTTCAAAACTTGTAATTTCTTTTTAAAAAAAAATATTTTTATCGAATCGAATAAGCGTTTTCTTTATTAATAACTTTTGTCATCAAAGTCATTAAATTTTTGAAATGAAGTGGGAACAACTTTTTTTCGTTTTTATAAAATATATCTAAGTCTTTAAGCAAACTAAAAATTCTGTATATTTTTACTCTTCTTCTTTCAAAATTTCAGAGCATTAAAAATGCGTTTTTTTTACTTTAGACCTTTTTTGTGACACAACTTAGTCTGGGATCACACTATGAAAGTTTTCTATCAGAAAGTCTGAGTTTATTGGTGAGAGGGGAAGAGAACATGCTTTTCTTTTCTCCTCTCTCACCCATATACTCAGACTTTCTGAAAGAAAACTTTCATAGTGTGCACCCAGACTTATTTACAATAATATCAGACGTAAAGTTGCCATTAAATAAATAAAAAAATCCCGGGAATTCCCGCACAAATTTCCCGGGATTTTTTCCCCGAAATTTTTTTTTGCAATCCACATCATCGAACCAAATATTATTGGAATTGGTCCATATTTTATCATAGCTCCCAAACAAATTCTACTTCCGAAAATAGTTTTTAATGCCACAACTTCCTTATAAAGATTGGTATTTGCATAAAAGGAGCCGATTTGTTTGAAATTAGTTTCAAAAGGTTAAACCGTGTATCAAACTGCGATTAAAATAATTTTTTGTGTTGTTTACCATTTTAAGTTTCATGGTATTAAAAAATACCCTTCATACCCCTACAAGAAATGAATGAGCGAGTAGTGACATTTTTCATTTTGGTGTTAAGAAAATTACAGAAAAAAATGACCGATTGTGACCGAACACTTGATTTCGGTCATTTCTTTCTATCATTTTTTTAACACCAAAATGAAAAATGTGACTACTCGCTCATTCATTTATTGTAGGGTACCTTATTTAGTATACTAAATGACTGCAGAGTTTTATACAACTGACCCTTTCGTAATTTAGTTTTACAACTGTAAAGGGCGTTAAATATTCTTCAAAATAAGCATTTAAAAGTTCCAAGATAAAGATAACATTAATTATATGCTGGAATATTGGAAACATATCTTCCCCCAGGCAAGTTCTTAGTTTGAATAACTTTTTTCAATAAATTTCAGGTTCTAAATCATTATGATTCACCAAAATCGAAGAGTCCATCTTGCGACCGAACTTTTAAAAAAATATTGAGAACCCAAAGATGTCATTTTTTTGTTTATGTTTACATTATTCAAAAAAAAATGTTTGTGCGTTAAAATAAAAATAATTTGTGTGCGGTTTTAAAATGAAAATTGATTATAAAAGTTAAAATATTTGCAAAAAATAAATCGTATTTGGTTTTTATATGTGCATCTTTAGTTGTGCTAATAGCTTTTTTTTAAATGATAAATAAAAAGAAAAATAATTCTGTATGTGACTACGTCGCACATTGGTTGAAGAGTGGCCAAAATTCATTTTTTTCATGTTCGCCGATTTGGATAATTTTTGGGTATTTTGTTGGCAGATATCTGAATATTATGATTCCGTAATATTAGGCTGATATATTTATTATTTGTTTGGATAGACACGCTCAAAGTTTAATATGTTCGCTTGTTTAAAATGGCATGCAAATTTACTGTATATTCAATCTTTTGGTACAATCACAGTAAACTTATCATTTGACTTTGTTGTATATTTTCGTAAATGACAATTGTCAAAGATGAGATCTGCATTAAAAAAAGTTGGAAAAAGTGCCATATAAAAAATTTTGTAGAACAAAATATAAACAACATCAAAATTTCAATGTTCATCAATTTCAATAGGCCGTATCTTTTTAGCGCTGTGGAGCGCTGTTTAACGAATGATGTCAAATTACAGCTTGAAGTCTCAGCTAAAAGTAAAAAAAAAATCAGCTGCACATATTTGCACTTTTTCAAAAAAAACAGTAAAAACTATAAAGTGATAAAGTAACAAAACATGAATTTTCGTTCATGCTTGTTGTTGTTGCCATAATTCTGAACTGTTTAAAATTATTACAAAATGTATTTTACATACCAGTCAATAGTGTTTATTATACATTTCATTCTTGAAAAAAGCATAAGCTTCAATTGAATTTGAATTGTTGTTTACTAATTTACATTAAATTAAAGATAGTGCAGTGATAAGTTGTGTATTATTAAGTGATATCAATATTTAATTTTATTAATTACGAAAAATTTAACAATTTCTTATTTAAATATTTGCGATATATTGATTGATACCAAAATGGATATTGATATTACTGTCGAAGTCATTGCAAGTAACAATGAAGAAATTACTGCTGAGGATGTTGAAGTCTTTACTAGATTTTTGAAAAAAGACTTTTTTACAAAGTCCAAAGATAGATTATTTTTTTCTTATTTTTGATATATTTAACTGCTAATTTCAGCAATAGCTGTTAGTTTAAAATTACTTTTTCACTCGCGGTAACGTGAACTAATTAAAACCAAGGGAGTTCATGTTAGCGAAATTGTTCACATTAGCGATTGTCGAATTTCATGAAAAATGTGTGTTTTACACGCTTGAACGTGAAATTCTTTTCTGATTATTTCCATTATTAAAATATAAATGTGTGTGTTTTATTATTATTTCCATTACTAAAATATAAAAATAAAATTATTAATTAAAATTCATTACAAACCAAAATGAGATCACGAGAATATATGTATCTATTGAATTTAAATTACATTGCAAATAAAATTATGTACTCATAACATTTAGGCATTAAAAAAATCGGTTATCTTTATCTGCTGCTTTTTCCTTTTCAATTGTTGAAATACTGCTTTCTCCCTTAAGCGTATAAGTACACTCATGTCACTTTGATCAACCATACCACTTTTTAAAATTCCTTCTTTTTTCTTTTTAATACTGCATATGGTTGACTTAGCGACATTATACTTTTTTGCTAAACTAGTCACACTTGTTCCTTTTTGCAAACTATCTAAAATGTCTGCATTTACTTTTAACTCTAAAGATTTAGATTTTTTAACACTCATGCCGACTGATTCACCACTTTGCTCAAGAAAAAGACTTAAAGACCAAAAGCCTGGAAAACATATGCAGTGAAAAAAAATTGTTCACGTTATAGAGCTTTCTGAGTTTGTTCACGTTACAAAGTAGTCAACGTAAAAAAAATCTTGTTCAAGTTAGGCGGTGTTCAAGTTACCGCGAGTGCACTTACCTTTAATATAAAATTAAAAATTGTTTTGCTTCTACTAAATATTTTTAAATTTTGAGTTAACATGGGGCCGTAGGTAAATGATGGAGAAACAAACGGCTAAATCGATTTAGAATTACGAAAGACGCAGAATATACATACATATGTTTACCCTTTATGAAAAAAAAAGATTCACATAGAATGATAAGCGTAGTATCTCTTCATACATCACGACTGATTAAGGGTATAAAACTGTCAACAAATGTTATTTATTATGATAAATTAATTTCAGAATTATTACTTTGTAATGCTTAGTTTTCTGTTCCTATTCGCCCTTCCAGAAATAACATTCGCCTTAGACTACAATATTTGTAATCTCATTTTGCAAATGAGCTATGAATTTGACAATGTTTATACGCATAATGATTTCTATAATCCTATTAGCATCAAACATAACCCCTTAAATATCTTTTAATCTTAATTTGGGTTTCCTTGTTGTTTTATATGTACACATTGCCCTAAGGTTTGAGGGCTAACTATAATGTGCTTAAGCTTACATACGCAAATGTGCAAATACATATAATCAAAAGTACACAACTATAATGTACTTAAGCAACTTTTCTTTAAGTTTCGTCAAGTGTCATTTGCTTGAGCGAAACTTATCGTACTTTGCTTAAGGAATCAGCTGTTTCTTGGTTACATATTGAAAAATATTTAAAAAAATCCACACAATCGCATATTTTAGTACTCTTTTATTTTTGTGTTTAATTTTTTAAAAATTAATATAAATAAACATGCTCATGGAAGTATATTTGTTAATTGTAGACACTAAAAAAATGTTGTCAAAGAATTGATATTTTAAGGAAAAATAAGAATAAAATAGTTTTTGCAAAAGTAAAAATGTTTGCAACTAAGCGTTAAAGTTATTTAAGTTCAAAAAGTACAATATAGTCACCCAAAAGCCCACAATAATTTTCTTAAGCATTTGACAGGCTTTTCGTTAATTTTTGACAGTAGCTTAAGCCAGCTTACCATCCGACTTATCGAAAATTATCCGACCAAATTTTGTCGGAAAAGACAAACAATGGCAACGTTGTTGCACATAATTTTTGACAGCACGCAGTTTATTACACAAACAAATTTGCCTGTTTTTGTTGTATTGTTGTACAACAACACCTAGCGCTGCCACCTTGAGTATTTACAAATTTTTACTGCAGAAATTTTTTTGAAGTAAGATTTAGTAAAACAAAAAAAAAACATATGTTTCAAAAAGTAAACAAGCAAAAGTAACATTCAAAAAGCTTACAAATTGTAAAAAATTGTTATATTAAAGAAAAGTTAAAAAAATTACATCAAAACAAAACGTGAATAAATATTCATTAATTAAACTTGTTTTAAAACTTTTTTGTTATGTTAATTTTTTTAGAGTTGTAAAAGTGTGAAGTATTTGGGTACTTAACCATAGGCAAGTATGCTTGCCCGAGGGTTTTTAGTTTATATATTAGTCCAGGTAACAGATAGAGCAAATATATGAAAGACTGTTTTAAAGAAGACGATTGGGGCAACAATTTTGTAGTGTTGTGAAAGTGCCTATCTGCTCCCACTTGTTGCCTACAAGGCTCCGAATTTGGCCAAACAATTGGCTTTATACCGAGGGCTGCTACAGGGAAAAAATAGGGCGCAAGGGGCTGAGAGTCAATTATATTTGGATTCAACCTTTATCTATTTGAAAATCAAATGGAGAAGTTTACGTAAATTCCAAGCTGCCTACAGCTAATCAAATTAGGTTTGGCAATTATGTTTGCCTATGGGTTGAAGCGAAAATTAACAGTCGTAAAACCCTCTACAAATATAATCTCTGATTTCAAATTAAGTTTCTAGCTTTTGAGCGCTTTTTTTAAAAGAAATGTTTAACACTGAAAAATCATACATGCGCTTAGTATTTTACATTTGCATATTGAAACGAAAAAGGGGAATCACCAAATTGCATAGTACGTATGTACAATGTACATGCATATGAACACATGTAAGTAATTTGACAGTGTTTATTTGAAATTTGAAACGCATGCACTATTTGCATCAGTCTGTATACAAAAGGGAAAGAAACAGTATTTATGTTTAAAATGAGTGGATCATCCCGAGATCGTTTCTTTTTCCTTCGACCAGAGCAAATCGAACACATTTTACTTTGCGACTCCAGTGATGATGACGAAGAAGCTGTTTTAAACTTGGATAAAGAAGATGTATTATTTCTTGAAAATGACGTCATGGAAATGCAAAATGATGAGCCCGTAGAAGTAGTCATTGAGGGTACTAAGCAGGTCGAATTATTTGGTGGAAAAGGACGTATTGGCCATAAACCATTTGGAACAGCAGATGAGCCAATAACATCGAATTTAAATGTTGCGCAAGAGGCAACAAGACCCGCGTTGTTCATACCATCCGAAAAGACCTTCCGCTTTAGACAGACTCTTGCTTACAAGAATCATATTTTTACCGGATGTGAAGAGAATAGCGCATACACATATTCCCAAATTTTAAAGCCCGTTGTGCATATGCATGAAGAAAGCCCGTCAGCATACGAAGTATTCAACAGTGTTTGTAATTTCGAAGGTGAGTTTTTATAAAAACCCAAATATTTTGATATTTTGTGTTAGTACTGACTCACTGTTTTTATACATATATCTTAGAGATGTGCTTCATGATAGTGCACTCAAAAAATTATGTAGTTAAATTCAATCGAAAATTCATTTGAAACAACTTAAAAATTATTTAAAAAACGGATCATTTACATTTCATTTAAAACAAATGATTTTTACATTCATTTTTAATTTTTTTATTTATTAAACAGCATATTACGTAAAATTGAATAGTTTTTACTTTTAAAAAATATATTTTAACCGAAAAAAATCAAACTACATAACAAAATAAATACGGAAAAACATTATTTTTTGGTAGTTTGTTTTTTGAATAACAAACACAAATGTTGAAAAATAAAATTATTCGTAAAATAACTATATTTTTATTCAATTTTAACAGTACGGAAAACGAATTTAATAACCCACAATCAGTTACTGTAATAATTTTATAAGTGTGGAGCAGTCCAACTTATATGCTTTGCAAAAGGGGCGTATGTTCACACTGACCGTGGCTGAGTTTAAGGCTTATATGGGTATTATCATACTAATGAGCTTAGTGAAGCTCCCATCAACACGTCTGTATTGGTCAACTGATCCAACTTTTCACCAAGCTCAGATAGCAGGTGTCATGCCACGGTTCAGATTTGAAGAAATAACAGCTAATCTTCACTTTTGCGATAACAACAAGGCAGATGTTAATGACCGTGGCTATAAAATCCGGCCAATTTTAGATCATATTAACAAGGTTATGCCAAACGCATACACGTATTCAAAAAAGCTGTTAATCGATAAACATATGGTAAAGTTTAAAGGACACAATGCTATGAAACAGTACATGAAGGACAAACCTATTTCATGGGGATTCAAACTTTGGTGTTTATGTGAGTCTGAAACTGGTTTTGACAATTTTTTTACGAGCCTGAAATTAATGCATATTCTTCAGCAAAATGACATAATGGCGTGCGCAACAATCCGACGTAATAGAAAGCACATGCCAAAGAATTTTCCGGCGGATAAAGCTATGAAAAGAGGGGACATCAGTTACTTCATCTCGGATAGCATTTCTGTTGTAAAATGGATGGATAATCGTGGTGTCTACCTCGCTTCAAATTTTATTGAAACAACAGCGCAATTCAAAGTCAAGCGACGTGTAGCTGGACAAGCTGCTAAAATAGATATTGATTGCCCCTTGATTATACAGCACTATAATAAAGGAATGGGAGGAGTTGATCTAATGGATCAAAAAAAAGTGTATTATGAGTACGATCGTAGAAGTAAGTGGCGCTTTTATTTACGTCTTTTCTTCGACCTTTTCGAATTATGTGTTAATAGTAGCAACATAATATTTAAAAAACTCATATTAGCCAACCGTTCCTCTGTCAACGTGACCTCTATTGATTTTCGAGCAGCTTTAGCCAAAGAACTAATAAATGGCTTCAATGCAAGAAAACGTGCCTTTTCAGCGGTAACCAAATCTGGAACTCATTTTATAAGCAAGCCCAAATCTCTCCATAAAATGGAAAAGCGTGAAGGTTGGAAACTTTGTTCCCATTGTGCTTCCAAAAATAAGTATAGTCGCACAAATGTTTTTTGCGTTCAATGCAATGTGTTTCTTTGCTTCACTACGTCCCGTGATTGCTATGGAACCTATCACGAACAACACTAATATTAGTTTATTTTTGTGATCTATTATATTTTACTGTATATTTAAAATAAAAACTATGTATTATATAAATCTTTTCTGCAATAAAATAATTTGGGATAAAAAATTAGCTTTCAACCCATAGGCAACTATGATTGCCAAGCAAAATTGGGGACTTAGAGGCTACACAGAAGGCCAATTTTTTTCGTAACTATTATATGGCCATAGATTGCGAGAATAAAACAACAAGTTAATCGGTTCAGCCGAAAATGTTTGGTCGTCAAAGGGTTAAGTAAGCAATAGAAAAAAATATATTCGTGTCCATTTGAATAAATTAACCCGCCACAAATTAGTAAAATCAAATAAAATAAAAAACTTACAAATAGGTATGAAAGATTCAATAAAATAATTTGTTTGTATTTTCCAAAAATGTTTAATCGAGTTCCGAAAAGAAAACGAGTTAAGTAGTCAAAAGTGTAAACCATTTTCAACACTTCAATTAGTTGCCATCAGCTGTTGCCTTTATTTTACGAATTTTTACAAATTTTGCTTTCGCGTACTTTTTTTACAACAGCTTTTTGCAAGAGCTAATTTTTCAGTTTTCTCATTTGCTGCATTTTACTGTGAAAGTACTGTATTTTGCTTGTTGCTTTCGTTGGTCGATATGTCAGAAACACAAGTAACTTTTGACATTCCTCTCTCTCTAATTTAGAAAAAATATAACATCTGTGCCAAGGTATATTTATAGCAGGTAGCCGCGAGATAACAACAATTGTACAATAAAACAAACAACAGGACTTTTTATTGTTTTTATGCGATACAAACTGTCAAAAAGCAAAGGGGCTGATAAGAGACAAAAGATAAAGACAAAAAACTTGTTTACTTGTTTACTATACAATAATTGACAGTTCGTATCGCAAAACAAGCAAATAAAAAATAAACAGCTGGCTTTCCGAGACTACCTGCTATAAATGTACCTTGATCTGTGCCAAAGCCCATCTATCAGGTCAACATGTATTTTGTTTGTGTAAAATTTCTTTTAAGCTGTCAAAAATTTACTACAAAGCAATAGGAAAAAACGTGTATGTGTGGCATACCAAAAACGTAAGCAAACATTTGCATGTATAAAAATTTCAAATGTAAACAACTTTTGACAACTCAAAAGAACAAAAACAATGATCATCAGGCTTCTTGCGTAGACCTGTCAATGGGCCTTGATCTGTGCCACAGAATACTAACAGAACTGTAAAAAGTGACGTGTGAAAAGGGCCCAAATCAGTTGCGAAGGCAGCGTTCAAGAAAAAGACAGATAGCTTTTTTAGGTAGTGAAGTGGCAATGTGTAATAACAGGCCGCAACAATCAACACAAATGGCGTGATCAAAACAAAAAAACCAAAACACAAACCACGTTAAACAAATGCATTAGTTAAACAAACGTTTGTTTTGTGCAGAAAAAATTTATTTAGTAATATTGTTTTATAATTTTTACTTCAATAATATTTACTCTTGTTGTGGTAAACTTAAAAGTAAATTTTTACAAAAGTTTTGCAAATAAATCTCAAATTAACAAATTTGTGTTCATTGTATTGCGGCATAAAAGATAATGCAAAGAGAAATGCAAAAGGGCAACTTTCTTAGGAAGAGACAACAAAAAAAAAACGCAAAATCTTCTGTCTCGTGACAGTTCTGTTAAGGCCTCGTTACTCTTACGTAAACGTATACGTTGCTAATCAGCTGTTCCGTTTTACTTACCAAGCTACTGTGCAAATAGGTACTCTTACGTAAACGTAACGTTGCGTTGCGGATGAACCTGATAAAATTAAAATTTCTCTCCGTTTTTACGTATCAGCTGTTAAGAATTGTATTTTTGTTTTGAAGCAGTGTTGTCAACAAAACTTATTATCCAGCGGTTAACTTTTAAATTTTATTAATGAGATTCTCATCAAAACGTTAATTTAAATTTGATGTAATGAAATCCAATGTTATGTGATTTCGAACTGAAATTAATGTTGGCTTTATGTGTCACAGAAACCAAAGTTATCGGATTTTTATTGAAAATAAAAGAAGCAGCTTACAGCTCTTGTTTATTCGTTGGAAATAAATATTGTTGTTAAAAGTTTAATTTTTTATTTTATTTTATCCAACAGTTAGATTATTTCCATAGATGGAAGTAAATAAAATTGATAAATGTTAAAATAGTGTTTTTGCATGTTTCTGGCAGCGGGCTGCTGCAAATTTGCAAAAGCCTTTTTCTCACTTTTTCTATGGTCAATTTATTTATTTATAAGTTTGAAACAAGAAATATTTTCGTATTTTAACTAAATTCGCTTTATATATTTACAAAACAATAAAATTACACAAATATAAACAACAAATGCAAGTTATACAACGATGGTATTTATTTCATATTGTACATTAGTATGTTTACTGTATTTCCACTTCTTATTTTCTTTTCTATAATTTTCATTTACATTTACAACAAAAGTTTTAACAATATTTTAACGCAAAAATCATAATTTATAAAATTATGAAATAAAAATTGAATTTAAAGCTGTAAACACATGAGCCAAAACATAAAACAGCTGATTCGATTATGGATTTTATTATAAAATAATTATTTGCATACATTTTGGACAATGTAAATAGAAAAAAATCAGCCCATAGTTCCGAATATTCGCCTTAACCTTATTATATTAAATATAGGTATATATTATTTATTTTAATTTGACCTTTCTTTTTTCATAATTATTTTGAATTATTTAAGCTTGAGGTCTTTTTTTAAAAAAATATATTATATTTATTTATTTTTCTCATTATTGCGCTAACCTTTGGTTAGCATCTTTAAGTTTAATTAAGTTTACAATTAAATAATTTTTTTTTTAAATTTTTGGTTAACACATATTGGTTATATCAAGTTTCATTTAAAGAGATATTAATAACGGCTAAATATATTTTAAGGTCCATAACTCCAAAACTTGATTCTCAGGCGCAATAAAAACTAGATTAAAAATTAAATTTTTCAGTGCCAGCATTTTGACAAAACATCTTAAGGGTGTGTGTGAAACGGTAGCAAAGTTCTATGGTGAAATGAAATTTGTTTGTGGTAGAAAATTTTCCTATTTGTGCTGTGTGAAATTATAACATTTTTGACAACGTAAAATTTTGACATAAAGAAAAAAACAATTACTAGTAGTTTTGTGAAAATGAATAAATTAATCAAGTTTTTACCAATAATCATTTCAATTCTGTTGGAATTGAGATCGTCCCAACTATTTGATGAATTCGTTCTGATATATTAACAATTTTTACAAAAAGTGCGGGCAAAAAAGCTTATACATGTGTAAATACTTACATTTTGTATAATTCTTTTTAATTTTTTTGCCGCTGGTCCTACTTCCATATTATTTTTTATTTAGTATAAACAAATTTGATGAAAAAAATAATTATGTGGTTGTCAAAAATTTCTACACTAATGTCAAAATTTATACTAGCCCCCAGGGCTAGTGAAATTTTATTCACCTCAATAGTGTCAAAATTTTACTTCCATGAGTACTTTGCTACCGTTTCACACACACACCCTAAGTCAAATTCAAAAAGTTAAAAAAAATGTTGTTAATCATACGAATTTTCATTCAAAAAACAATTTTTGTTTACATTTTTAAAATTTTGTATTATAAACGAAATTTTTCTTTAAGTTTGATTTTTTAAATGTTTTATTATTTGATAAAAATTGTTTTTTCAGCGAGTTTTTTTTAAAGCTTTTTGCTATGTTATCACGACTTAAGATGTTTTGTCAAAATGCCACAGATATGTATAAAGTATTTGAATTTTTGTACAACATCGGTATGTACTGGCGATTTTAAACAAGAATGTGAGCAACATGTTTTGGAACAAGACTGTGAGCAAAATCAAAACAAATAATGATTTACACACATACATATGTACGAGTACACGCATACACCTCAACAACATATGACACGTTTACGTTTTTGTAGTAACTACCAACATTTCAAGTCGACCGCAACGTTTACGTATCCGCAACATTTACGTAAGAGTAACGAGGCCTTTAGTATTCTGTGATCTGTGCTTTCAACGACGTCTGAAAAATGAACTCGCCTTGCTACATTTAAATTAAAAACAAAGTCAAAAATATTTTATTACTTTGTTGTTGTTTTCTGCAGAAATTCATATTAAATTGATAATAAAAAAAAACAAAACAAAAAAATATAGCATGTCACACATATGTGACATGAGTTTTGAGTAAAATTAGTGTCACATATACATAAGAGTCACTAAATGGTTTAATATTTAGGTACAACGAAAATCTAAAAAAAAATTTATTAAAATTGATTGCCATACATACATACATATATGTATGTACATATACATATATGTGTGTAGACATTTTATTGGCTACAAATCCAATTCAACCATCTTCTTTTGTAACTTATCCACAGAAATTTATATTGTCCTTGTATAGTCAGTAGGGAGATCGATTATTCGACTTTTTTCAATAACCGGTTTACGAATAGTTGCTGTTTAATCTTAATATTTTTTAAAATATTTAAAAATTTTTATTTAAATTTATTACTTAATTTGGGCACTTTAAAAACTTCACAAAATAAAACCACCATTTCGCTTAAAATGCACTTTGCAAGTATCTTATTTATTTATTATTATATATAAATAATGCTTAATTTTCGGTATTTATATTTACTTCAGCAATACAGTTATTTTTTACATATTAAGCTATTCAGGGTCTACAAGTAATTAAAATCAAGTAAATATAATCGGCAAGTATTATTAAATTCATTTTCTGGTATTATTAGTGTTATTATTATTTTGATTAGTATTATTAAAATTCAAAATTCAAGTTTTATTATTAATTTTTAATATGGCTCAACAGTTGCTATTTTAAAAAAATCGGTTTTCATTTAAAAAATAACCGAAACCCATTTCAACAGACAGACGGACATCGTTAAATCAACTTCGCTTTTCATAAGGACCCAGAATATATATACTTTATAGGGTGTAGGATCAATATTGTAGAAATTACAAACGGAATGACAAACTTATATATATCTTTTTACCTTCGGTGAAGGGTATAATAAGCGTGACCAGTAAATTGATTAGTTTAGAAGCAGTTAAATAATGTTTTCTCCAGCCAAACGTTTTTCAAAAGCAAACAATTCTTTAAGAAAACTAGTGGTTACGTGTAGGACGTCAAATATTTAATAGGTGTGAACATAGCTGTATAATTTTTGAAAAACTTTGGTTTTAAAAAACTATAGGAATTAAATGAATTTATTATTTGAGATATTCTCCAAAATTTCTTTAAAATTTGTTTTTGGCTAAGCATGTCTATATGAACCAGTAAACTTCTGCCATATTTTTGAAAAGTTTCAAACAAAACCTTTTATCCAGGATTATATATTTCAATTTTTTTTGTTTCAGCATTATACATAGAAACAAAAGTAATATGAACATGCTTTTTGTATGAAACATCTGTCAATTCGTCGTTCACAATTTAAACCATTCCATGAGATATGCTGGAACTACTTAAGAGTTTTCCATTCATTATTGGCAGCATATCTTAGTAAAGTATTATTTGCAGTCTCTAAAAAAGTACTTGGAACAGAGTCAAGTTTTACCTGGCGTATAATTATGCCAATCTTGTAGACTAATTAAAAGCGATAAATAAGTCGTGACGTTGAAGAACCTTTGCAACTTATCATTTTAGGGCCGTTTTAGAACTTTTAAATCAGTTCGATATTATCACCAGAGATGACATCTTTATAAAGATATACATATGCATATGTATAGTGTTTAGAATACTGTCTGTCGTTGGCTGCGACTTGAGCCTATATGTTGAGGGCAGCGAATTTAACAACACATAAACATTTAACCACAAATATTTAAATACATTGGTGCAACACAAGGGTGCGTTTATTTCTTAATAAAAATACAAATTAATAATGAACGTAAATATAACTAAACCAACAACTCACCACAGTCTTTGTCCCCAACAAACTGACTTTAAATATAAACGCCAGTCTTAGCTGAGCCTACAAATTTTACTTGTTATATTTTTATAACGGGCAACTTCTAATAAATTTATATGTTTTACTTAACGAAACTACTGCAGTAGAATGTAGGAACAAAGTGACTAGCTTGGAAACAGGGCGCTTTAGGATTCCGGTATTGGTACGTACATTAGCACGACGAATAACACTATCTCTACCTTCAAACGCCTCTTCCACTCTGCCTCGCCATCAATTTCTACGGGACACGGCTTGATCACAAATCAAAACCAAATCACCAATACCAATGGGCTTCGTACGTTGGCACCATTTGGTGCGTCTGGTCAACGTGGATAGATACTCTTTTATCCACCGGTTACAGAAGTGATCACGTAGCTGACGAGAAATGCGCCACTGTTTCTTTAGTATAACAGACTTTTCGTTATTTGCTCCGGCAGGAGTTTGTGTTGTGTTAGGGCAACACGAAATGATTGGGCGTCAGTGGTTCTTCATGGTAAGTGTGTCAAAGGACGGGAGTTCACTATATTTTCCGCTTCAATCAGGAAACTTTGCAGTGTGTGTTCACGAGGTTCGGATTCGTTCAAAGTGGACTGCAACAGACGCTTAACACACTGTACCATTCGTTCCCATGTGCCACGTTCTGCAGTCTATACCTTTAGTTGAAAGTTCATCTTGGATTCGAGCCCCATCAAATACTTCACTAAACCGCTTTGCAACTTGGTCGGCGCCAACAAAATTTTTACCATTGTCGCTTCTCAATCTTGTAGGCAGGCCACGTCGATTTATAAAATTGCGTATGGCAAGAAAACACGCATCGGTTGACAAATCGAAAGCGACTTCCAAATGAAAGGCTCTTATGGTCAGGCAAGTAAATAATGCCGCCCATCGTTTTTCATGGCGACGACCAATGGTTACCATAAGTGGCCCAAAGTAGTCCACACCAGTGAAGCAGAATGGACGAATATATGGCGTCAGTCTGTCTATTGGCAAAGAACCCATAAATGGTGGCACTGGCAATGTTGATGTTTCATTTTTCTTGTACATGGGCCACAAACAACTCGGTGACGGAATGAACCGAAGGTAATATAATCGGAAGCCTTATATCCAATGGTAACCAACTAGCTGCATCCACTCGACCATAAACTCGAAGTAATGAATTTTCATCCATATATGGAGGCAAGGCATACAATTCACTACTTTTGGGCAAATTACCTTCATTTTTTATAATTTCAATTTCTGCGCTAAATATATCTCGTTGAGCTTGAGGTAAGCCATTTTCCTCCTCAGGGCCAATCTTCTTTTGACAACGATTTATAAAACGAAACATCCAGGCAATCGTACGTTTTAATTTTAAATAGGACGAGAATCTTTCAAATTCAAAACAGCAGGGGTATTTACCAGCAATGCACAGTTCTTCTTCGTCTAGGTTACTAGTGGCTGTGTCCGGAACCTTAGGCCATTTATCTTCGCAACCATACAGAAATTTAGGGCCACTTAACCAGCGGCAATCATCTGAAAAGTTAACCTGGCTTTTCATTCTAGTAGTTTCATCGGCAACATTAAGATTTGTTGGCAGTCATCTCCAATCTGCTGGGCTATTAGAATCAAGAATCTCAGAAATTCTATGGGCAACAAATGGTTTGTATCTACGACTTTCAGAGCCAATCCAACTAATTACGGTAGTTCCAGCCGGGGAATACTTATCGCTTTCAGAGGAGCACATCTAGTTTTTGCAGCTACGAAAGTCACTTCAATTTTATGATCGGCATTAATAGATCTCCAATATGACACGGAACCAAATGCGTCCTCACTAGCGTCGACAAATACATGCAGTTCCAGGCGATAAGAAACACCATTTCTAAAATAAAATCGAGAAAATTTAACATTAACAAAATTTTGCAGCTCTTGGCGCCAATTATTCCACATCTCGGTTAAGTCATCGGGCAACGCATCATCCCATCGTATATTGTGTCTCCACACTTCACGCATCAACAATTTCGCCGTTATCATATAGTGGCTCAAAAAACCAAGTGGATAGAAAACTGACATAACCACACTTAACACCTCGCGTTTTGTTGGACACCTTATACCTTTTATGACATCAGAATTCACGTTGTGGGACTTTAAGTTGAACATAAAGGTGTCGTCTTTTGGTAGCCAATACATACCAAGTATCTTTTCTGAATGTAGCTCGTTGACATAACCTTTAAACAAAATGAGACATAGATCATGAAAATCGATGGACGCGTTTCGCTTTTATTCACAATTAAGTGAAGGTATCTCATTTTGAGCATCTCTCGAGCAAATTTTTGAAATTCATACCTTAACTTAATTGTGAATAAAAGCGAAGCGCGTCCATCGATTTTCATGATCTATGTCTCATTTTGTTTAAAGGTTATGTGACTTTACGTGAAAGTAATAGGACTTGACACTTTTTTTACCGTTTTGGATTTTTTATGAATTAAAAATAAAAAAATTCAATTTTTTAGGCAAACAATAGTTTTTTTCTTCATACATTTATTATAACTGCGAAACTGTTGCTTATGTAGCGAAACGTTGTATGAACAGATTAAAGGAATTGTAATTCCTAATTTTTTCTAAATTTGTTTCAGCAAAATCGGACTGGTGGTTCTCGAGTTACGTCAAAAAAAAAGACCACCAAAGGTCACAATTTCCCCTATATGATAGTCACTAACTTCAAATCGTTGTGTCTCGATTCCTAGACGTGACCCAGCGAAACGCCGGGACACGTATAACTTCTTTTTTTTTACCGATATAACATTTCCCGTTGGTTCCATCCCATCCCGATTTTGACTGTCGCATAGTGTTATTACCTATAAGTAATCTAGAAAATTATTAAGTTTTTAGTTTAGAACAAGAACTCATAATAAACGGAACATAGTTGGGGCATTCACAAGGTGTGCTATCATGTTATATTGTCATAATGGTCTAACATTTTACATTGGTTTTAAAAAAATTTTTGTTGCTTTTAAAACAAAATGTGTCTTAAATTAATAGAACTTTGCTTGGTATGTTTATTATGCTGTCGTTATTAATCAGAAGAGACCTGCGCTGAGCCGAACCGCATTAGTTTTTGTAGCGGTCGCCGTTGATGGTATAGTTTTATCCGGCTTATATTCGAATTTAACCTGCGGCTAGCAATTTTTGCAACAAAACACTTGCGGCGTCAAATTAGATCGGCTTAGGACTCTGATGTTTGGTAAACAAACAAAATAAAATTTATTTGTGGTTTGCGTCTGAAAAATGGAAAATAGTCAGGAAAGATCTAATTTAATTTATTAATTCATGGATTAGAATTAAAAATATTTTTATTTTTGGTAAATATTTATTTTTTGTATTTGTTTTAAATCAGCTGACTTAAATTCAAAATAACACACTAAATTATGAGGAGTTGTTCATAACAGTCCTATATTTTCATGTTATTATTTTAAGACTTATGACTTTATGACACCTTGTGAATCCCCCAAGTGTCTAAATAAAAAGTTGTTGTTTTTTTTTATTTAATAAAATAAAAATAAATTAACTTGTATGTGCGTGTGTTTGCAAGCAAAATTAAAACGCTTTTTAAACCCTTTAATCCTGAAAATTTAGAAACATGCATATCTACACAAAAATACCTTTAAAACGATATACGTTTCATTTAAATCGGTGGACGAATTTAATTTTTTACAACGATGAATTGCCACCGGCAAAAAAACACATGCAAAATAAGTAATAAATGCTTGGGTTCCAAGGATAATGCACTGGTTCTTTTAAGGCGAAACATGCAAGATTTTAACACTAGCGTGTAATTGGCGAGAATGGGGTCGCATTAGTTAAACGGCTCGTCATTAAAAGTTCAGGGATGAATTAGGATTTTCATTGATCTGAAATATTCGTTTGAATTAGTGCGAATTAAAACCAATGAAGTTCAATGATTCTAATGCGTATTTTCTTCATTGGTGCGGGGCTCAAATTGTATTATAAATTAATTAAAAAGAAACATAAAAATACCAAAAAAATTCTAAAAACAAAATGCCTTGTACATTTTACAATATTTATTAAAGTTTAAAACTTTCCATTTTTAAAAAGCTCAAAAATCAAAATATTAATCCTAAGGTTTTTTTTATTAAAGAAATATTAAAAATAATTTTTAAATGTGATATTGGTACAAAATGCCACCACCTGGATAACTATCTTGCCGCGATGTGGTGGCTTAAATGCCGGCTGTAGTATATGCCTTATAACCTGAGTCGGTAAGTCTAGCCGAAACTGGTTATAATGCATCCATCCATCCATCCCATATCCCAATACCTATAATCCTATCCCCCCCTTTTTGTTTCCCACATCCCCCACTTTTAAGGTCAAGGTGGTTGACAGCAGTGCCGAGGACCTGGATGGCTAGTTAGTGGTTAAATAAACTGGTCGTGAACAGCTTCCCTGTGATGCCGATGGCAAGGGTCAGTTGTAACTTTGACTAGTCCGCGCAAGCCGTCACTGCGCGCGACGGTCCTTTTCATTACGTGCATACTCGTGGGACCAAAAACTGGACGAAATTAAAAAAACCAAAGAGAAGGACGCGGTCTTAGGACGCGGTGCAGGGAATGTCTCTGACAACTCGGCAGACTCTGAGTCAGATATGGACTCAGACTGGCTGAGTATTCACAGGGATATTCTGCTGCAGGAAAGTCAGTTAGCAACAGAACTGACAGAGACGGACGCGATGGACTCACTAGTCGGCTCCCCATCTCGAACAGGTGCTTCGGAAAGGCTCGGTGATCTAACTCTGGGCTCTGATGATGAGCACGAAATAACAATGATTTCGGCTGATGATCAGGGCCAAAGGGCTGGACCAGCGGCCTCTGAGGTTACACTCGAGATGGAAAGTGGATTGGCGAGTGCATCAAAACACATTGTTCGGCAGGATGCGACAGAACAGGTCACATCAGATAGCCGAACGAGTTTAGAAAAAGCCAAGAGTGGTGTGAGAGCCTCCTTAGCCTTTCTAGAAAAGATAGCTAAGAAAGACTCCTCACTGCACGATGGGCGGGATAGGCATCTGCTGAGGAAGCACCGGAAGAACGTTGCTAGATTCGAACGAATCCACGGTTCTGTCGGTGATATCCTAGGCATTCCCTATCCTGCGGGATACACAGCAAGGGCTGCTGAGGACTCAAAGGTTGTCAGTAAAGACAACGAATCCTCACCAACCCTTGCTGAGGAATCCTCCAAAAAAGGAGCGAAAGGAAAAAAGGAGGGTAATAAGTCCGCACCTGTTCCTCTTAACCGTGACAGCATGGTCACGGCTAAAGGAGCTAAGACTGCGGACGAAACACCCAGTACTAGTCGCGCGATGAGGACTGGGAAAGTCCTGATAATCTCCGATAGTCACCCCCAAAAGGGAGTCACTAAAGGAATTACCGGGACAAACCAGTCAACATCTGCAGGGAAATCGGGTGATCACCGACAGAACTCTGCTAAGCCCCCCAATAAAGGGGTTGTCAAGAGAGTTAGGTCTGGTGATGACCAGAAATCTCCAGCGGCTAAGAGGACTGGTCAGGCTGGTGCCGGCCCTCTTAAGGATCTCCGCAAGGAGACCACTAAGAGGACTGTCTCCAGAGAGGACCAGTCCTCCACGTCAAGGAAGCTGAGGGAGTCGTCGGGTAAGGACGGTATTCTGGCGGCTGTCATTGATCGTATGGATCCCGATGGAAGGATCAGTGTCGAGAAATGGCAGGTGCTAGAGAACAAACTACTCGACGAAATCTTCAGCGTGAAAGGAAGGCCGGACGAAGTATCGTTCAAAGGGGCTGACTGGGCAAGAGGTGTCAAAACTGTCAGTTGCGGCAATCAAAAAACCTTTGAGTTTTTAAAGGCTGCAATTGGCAGGTGTGGCAGCGCTTTCCCTGAAGCCAGATTGGACGTCATACTAGCGTCTGAGTTGCCATTGAGGCCAGTAGTCAAGGTGTGGATACCTCCACCTATAAAACCGGTGGAGGTCATACTGGGGTTACTGGACAACCAGAACGATGGTCTCACTACAGGCCAGTGGAAATTGATAGCTTCACTGGGCTGTAAGGAGAACCAAGGGAGAGACTTCAGGTTCGCAGTAGACCAGGAGTCTCTCAAAAGGCTGAAGTCAATGGGAGGGGTTGCTGTGTTCGGGTTGGGGTCTATCAAATTTAGGTTTCCTAAAGATGATAGACCCTAAGAGGCTGAAAGTGGTGCAGATAAACCTGCACCACTGCGAAGCAGCCTCAACCGAATTAGCAACCCACCTCATTGACAACAACGTGGACGTGGCCTTAATCCAAGAGCCCTGGATTAATAGAAACCGGGTAGTTGGATTAAAGGTCACGGGGTATACCTTGTTCGTACCCCACACAGATGATAAGGTACGAACTTGTATACTGGCAAGAACTGAGTTTAAATTTATGATTTCTTATTCTTTCAGTAATGGAGACCTCACGGTCGTGACAGGAGAGGCCAGGGACAGAACGGTTCTGGCACTGGCATCGGTATACTTGCCGTACGAGGCTACCGATCCACCTGGTGATAAAGTACGGGAGTTGGTGGAGCACTCGGGCGGAAGCGGCTCGAGACTGGTACTGGGTTGTGACGCCAATGCACACCACACCCAATGGGGAAGTGCCGACATCAACAAAAGAGGTGAGTCTATGTTTGATTTTATTATTGCCAGCAATCTCTTTATCTGTAATAGGGGGAAAACGCCAACGTTCAGAACTAGGGATAGAGAGGCAGTGATAGATATAACATTGACGAACTGTAGGGAATTAGTAGAGGACTGGAGGGTGGCTTTGGATTTTTCCATCTCTGACCATAGTCGTCTGTCCTTTAGTCTAATGTTTGAGAGGTCGAAAGGGTGTCCGTATAGGAATCCGAGAAGGACGGATTGGGATTCGTTTTCGGGACTGGTGCAAAGGAACCTTAGGGTTACACGGAACTGGGGGTCGAATCCGGCCGGTGTGGAGCAACTGGTAGACACCTTCACGGGTGTATTGACCAGTAGCTATGAGCGATCCTGTCCGTTAAATTTTCCGGGCAGACGCACACAGCCAAGATGGTGGACAGACGAGTTGGGGACTCAAAGGTCCACTGTCAGAAAGCTGTTCAATAGGGCGAAGTATACGCGTAGGGAGGAAGATTGGAGTAACTTCAGGGTAAGTTACGGGAAGTATAAGGGAGATATTAGAAGGGCGAAAAGGGACTCGTGGATTAAGTTTAGCGAGTCAGTCGAATCCGTGAATGAGATGTCTAGGTTCAGGAGAATTTTATCCAAGGACCCGGTAGTCCCTGGATTTATTCAGAGACCGGACGGCTCATGGACGGAATCTGGCTCTGAATCTCTCTGTTTGCTAATGGAGACTCACTTTCCGGGATGCGTGGATCCGGGGTCGGGAGAACAGGCTGTATGTGGTGACCCCTTCTCTGGGTCAGGCTCGGGCGTTGAGGAAAGGGAGACGGTGGGGGAGATGATTACCTTGGATAAGGTAACATGGGCGGTAAATACCTTTGGGTCCTACAAATCGGCGGGACCAGATGGTATCTTTCCGGCGATGTTACAGAATATCGGGAAATCATCACTCCTGTTGTTGGTGGAACTGTTTAGGGTATGTGTGCTGAACGGGTACATTCCTAGAAGGTGGAGGGAGGTTAGGGTTGTCTTTATACCAAAGGCGGGTAGAACCGGTCACTCTAAACCCAAGGAGTTTAGACCAATCAGCTTGTCGTCTTTTCTATTGAAGACTTTGGAAAGACTGATTGATCTACATTTGAGGACGAAGATTGACGCCGGCATCGTCAGCGGTGCTCAACACGCCTATCTTAAGGGTAGGTCTGTTGAGAGTGCGCTGCATGATGTGGTTGGTTATGTGGAGCGGGGTCTGCGAAACAAGGAATACACCTTGGCGGCATTCCTGGATATAGAGGGCGCCTTTAACAATTTGAGGATAGAGGCTATCAGGCAGGCACTGGTTGACCTAGGGGTTCCGCTGTTCTTGGTCGAGTGGATAACTATGATGCTTAGCAGCAGAGTTATTCACTCTGACTGGGGAAGCGAACGCTTAAGAAAATCGGTGACTAGGGGGACCCCACAGGGGGGAGTTCTCTCTCCCTTATTGTGGCTCTTGGCCGTCAATGTCGTTCTGAGACGTTTTGACAGAATGGGTCAGAAGGTCGTGGCCTACGCGGATGATGTAGTTATATTGGTGTCGGGCAAGTTTCTGCCGACAATAAGCGACATCATGCAAGGGGCGCTGGGCGAACTATCGGCATGGGCTAATGATAAGGGATTGGGAGTTAATCCGGAGAAGACGGAGTTGGTTCTTTTCACTAGGAGGTAGAAGGTGGAGAATTTCAGGCTACCGGTACTGGGAG
Source organism: Pollenia labialis (assembly GCA_949318255.1). Classification (NCBI taxonomy): domain Eukaryota; kingdom Metazoa; phylum Arthropoda; class Insecta; order Diptera; family Polleniidae; genus Pollenia; species Pollenia labialis. The sequence continues at coordinate 49,504,915 of OX439141.1, forward strand.
GATTGGAGCTTAGATTATCTGATTGTGCTAAATATCTGGGGGTATTTCTGGACAGCAAGCTGTCATGGGGAAGAAATACTCAGGAGAGACTTAAGAGGGGTCTCAATGCCTACTATGCTTGCAGATCATCGATAGGAAGGAGCTGGGGACTCCGGCCGTCAGTAGTGGGATGGCTGTACACTTCGGTGGTTAGACCCATTCTTACGTATGGATGCTGTGTTTGGTGGGAGTCATTGGGATTTGCTAGTCGTAGGAACCTTCTTTCTAAGGCTCAGAGGTGCGCTTCAATTGGCATGACAGGTGCCATGAGAAGTACTCCTCAGGCTGCCCTGGACGTCATTCTACATCTTCTGCCTATTGAGCAGTATGTGATGGGAATGGCGGCCAGGAGCATTCTTAGACTGAGGGAGTTAGGATTGATAGGGAATGTCACGCAGGGTCACTCACGGATCCTGAGTGTGATTGAGGATTGTGGCTATTGCCTGGGACTACCCGGCTCCACTGATTATGTGGGCACCAGGGTGGACTTTGGGCGGTCGCCGGAGGTAATAGTGCCTTCTAGGGAGAGCTGGTCAGGTAGGAGCAGATTATTTAGTGGATTTGCTATTATCACTGATGGCTCGAAGATGAGGGGCACGGGAGCGGGAGTCTACATTGAGGATCTGGACATCAGAAGGTCATATAGGCTTCCTAACGACTGTAGTGTCTTTCAGGCGGAGGTTCTGGGGGTATTGAGGGCCGTGGAACTTATGAGGGACAACATTGATAGGGGCTCTGAGGTCACTATATATGTGGACAGCCAGGCGGCTCTTATGGCCGTAAGGGGCTGTTATGTGAACTCAAAGCTAGTTGATGATTGTAGGAGGGCTTTGGAAGAACCCAGCTAAGGTTGTGCTGGGTGCCGGGTCACTGCGACATAGGTGGCAATGAAGTTGCTGACGGGTTAGCAAGACAGGGCTCAGAGATGGAGGACCCTAACTGTATGGAGGCGGTTAGACCTCCAATAGGCTTCTATTTTGGAAGGATCAGAGAGTGGATTCTGGGCGCGACCAATCGGGCCTGGGGGAACCGGACGGACTGCCGGGTATCACGGACGCTGTGGCCGGTGCTTAGCAAGTCCGATTCGGGGTTGCTGCTGGGCATGAGTAGGGTCAGCGTGAGGACCATGATAGGAATGATCACGGGCCACTGTATGATAGGCAGGATGGCGGTGAGAATGGGATCCGAATTATCGGATATGTGCAGGTTGTGTGAGGACCCTGAGGAGTTAGAGACAGTTGAGCACTTTCTGTGCCACTGTCCCAGGTTGCAGGGCAGCAGGCTGAGGTGGCTGGGCAGTAGATTCCTGAACGAATTAGGGGATGTCCCGGGTTGTGGACTTGGGAGTCTGATAGGATTCGTAATGGGGATGGCCTGGCTGCGCGAGAGGAGGCTGGGTGCTGGCCACACGTAGGTCGAATTTGGTTGGTCAGGATTTCTTTCGGGGCTGGTCCGAAACATTCTTTTCTATCCATCTTTCTTTTCTGACTTGTGCTTTCGCTGTTTTATTTCACCTATTTTCCTTCTTTACATATCTTTCTCTAATTAAGGCGTCACAATGGACCATACTGGTCTCTGGGTGAGGGTGTGAAGGAGACTTCACACCAGCCTTTCAACCTAACCTAACCTAACCTAACTTGGTACAAAATTATACATAATAAACAAATAAAAAGTAGATTATTTATACAGGTTTTATTTAAATTTCTTCGTATAATTAACAAACAGCAAGAGACGTATTCTTAAATCCACAAAGTTGTCAAACCAATTTTCACCATTTTTTAGAAACTATTAAAATTAAATGTATAAAATAACTAAATCTAACTCAACAATTAATTTTAATTGTATAAAATATACGACCCTTTTAAATTCTAAAAGAATACATACCAAATTATAGTGAAATATTGCAATTCATACATTAGAGTTGAATGGGAATATTGCATGTAATTTAACATGCGTTCGGTTATGAAAAATTTATTATAATTTATGTATTTTACATTCATTTAAGAAAATATGTTCTAAAGAAATCATAAAAATATTCCCTCTGCTTGAACAACTTCAAAGTTCTTAAGTTGGGAAGAAGTATTTTTTTATATTAAATTACTATAAAGTTTACTCGTTTGCCCTATAAACCCAGTAAAAACTTCGCCTACAAAATAATGTGTTAAGTAATCAGAAAAACTTAAAAGCACTACAGTACTTTTCGCTTATAGTCCATTCCGCTTAAAGGCCAAAAACGGATATAAGCCAAAACTGTCATATTCACATGCAGATTTTTTCGAATTTCATACAAATAATTTGTCCTAAGGTCCATTTCGCATGTAGTCAATTTTCGTTTAAAAGCCACATTTTCTTAGCATACGAATATAATTCTTTATGCAAAAATGTTCGTTTATAGTCCACTCTGTTTTTAATATTTTTTTAATCAACTTGTAACATGTTTTTATTTACATTTCTGGTAACTATTATAAATACCAAATTTCGCAATTTATATTTCATAACATGGTGTCTTCATCTGACCATTTTTGTTTTTATTGTATTATTTTTTGTTTTAACTCTTTATTTAAATTAAATCAAAATTTGGTTATGTTTTAAATAAACTTTTGTTTTGTTTAAAAAAGAGCAGTTTTATTGAAGAAAATCACTTTTATAAAGTCCAAAATGTGGATTATACACTTATAAGCCATTAAATGGCTTATAAAAAAAATCGCTTATAGTCCAAATTCGCTTATAGTCCACAAAAGTTGTGCAACTATAGTAGTGGACTATAAGCGAAAAGTACTGTACTTACAATTCTACTGAAAGAACCACTGAATTTTACAAGGGATATCCCAAAATGAACGCATTAAAAAGTAAGCCATTATTTTTGTACCTACTAAACATCTGCATAAATGCATTCGTCCAATGAATACTCAACCTCATTCATGAATGATTCTTGCTACTTGTGTGCAAAAAAGACCATTGAATAAATGTTGTGTTGTACTTCGTTGAAGTAGTATTCTACTTCGTTGTGCTTCGTCTGGCGTAGATTTTATTAATTCGTCCCATACACCGACCAAACTCGAACTCACAACATTCAATAATAGAGACAACAAAAAGACAAGTGCTAGTAGCAATGAGTTCAATGAGTGATTAGTATGCATTGTATTGTGCATTCTCTCTCTTCACGCCAACAACTTTGTAACCACGTATTGTATGTATTTTTATTTTGTTGGTTTATTTCATTGTTTCAGTATGGAGGTAAGATGTAATTACATATATAAACTTTTGTGGATTAGCGCCTAACACAGAAAAAATAACAAGATTTAGTATGATGTAATTAATACATTTTTTTTAAAATATTCTAAAATTTTCTGAAAAAATAAAAAAATTTTCTTTCAAAAATGTTCTTTACAAAATCAGGTCTGCCAGGTACTTTTTTCCTTGTCCCCAAAAAATTACAAAAAAATCCCCATATTAAAAAAACAAAACCTTAAAAAGTTTATATTTTTATTTTTCAAAAAATTGAAAAAATTAATTTGTTGTTGTTTTAATATCGTAAAAAATTAATGCTGGGACTGTTTTTGAAATAAAGTATATCTTAGGGGTAAGTGAAGCTGAAACTTCTTACCGAAATTTTAACACGGTTTAATTTATTATTAGTCCGTTTATTTTAAAGATATGTATTTGTGATGAGATTTTTATTATATTTGAAAAAAAAATTAATTAGATCAGCATTTTTAATGCATTTCTTTCTGTAAAAATTGCCATACATATTTTTAAAATTAATAAGCAACAAAACATTTTGTCAAAATGACAAATTTTGTATTTAATTTTATTATTTGATTGCTAACTAATTTTTATCCAATGTTACAAACTCCTTGGTTAAAATATTTGTTGAAAGTGAACAATTTTAATTAACAAAAGATTTTTTTATATTTACAAATTCAGTTGTTGGTGCCTTTTCAATTAAAAAAAATAATTGTATTGACGAATATGGTATTCAATATGACAATTGATTTGTCGTAATTCTGTGAAATTATAAATAATACAATGTAGGATATTAAAATATCCACTACTCTATAAGTAAAGCTGCAAAATATTGGCAACTCCTGCAAGTAGCGCCTCATCCGAAAGAACATTCTCATGTGCTAGAAACCTTCTTTCTGAAAAACGTAGCCTTATTGGGTACGGTAGGAAAGGTAATGTTTTTACATTCTAACATGTAGATTGTTTAGATTTTTAAAAACTTAATTTGACTTACATATTATGAATTTAATATTTATTTTTGTTTTATACTTTTTTGTTTTCATAACTAAGAAATAATTAAAACAAAAAAATTTTTGAATAAGAACAAAAATTGTGTTTTTCCTTTATGATCTTTCTTCAGTTAACTCGGGTTACGCGAATAATATTATATAATTCGAATGCGCCTTACAAACTCATTGTATATAACAAAGTCGTACACGTACTTTTCTCATTTGTACCAACATACAACATATATTCATACCGAAGCAACCATATTCAATGCTTACCGAGTTGTGCCGAGTATGAATCGTGGGTTGTGTGAACGCTACAAGTTGATCGAGTTCGATGCTTTCATACTTTTAACAACTCAAGTATCTTTTGCACTCATTCATTGCTTCTCATTGCAAATGAATTAAATGAATATGTGCCGTTATTTTTTGTGGGTGTCTCATAGCTGATTTTTTTTGCATTCATGCAGATGTTTAGTACCTACACACATGCAGAAATAAGTAGTTATAGAAGTTGTTATATAAGCAGTTATAGAAAAAAGCTACTAAATAATGAGTGAAAGAAGCTATTCATTTTAAAAAAGTAGGCGAAGTTTTTACTGGGAAATAAAAAAAAAATTTTCGTAAATTTTTTTCTTCAAGAAAACAATATTTTAGCCAAATGATGATTTTTTTTACCAAACTTTCTGACAACGCTTTATATAAATATTAAGTTGCACCCAACTTCAGGTATAAAATACGAACTAAAATCAAAACAAATTTGCGAGTACAGCAAAATCTGCTTTTGCATTAAACGATTTTTGTCGTTGCGATTATTGTCGTTTCCTCTGTGAAGTCGGACTCATATTTACATTGTACGATTTTTGTCGTTACGACTTAAGGCCTCGTTACTCTTACGTAAACGTATACGTTGCTAATCAGCTGTTCCGTTTTCCTTACCAAGCTACTGTGCAAATAGGTACTCTTACGTAAACGTAACGTTGCGTTGCGGATGAACCTGATAAAATTAAAATTTCTCTCCGTTTTTACGTATCAGCTGTTAGGAATTGTATTTTTGTTTTGAAGCAGTGTTGTCAACAAAACTTATTGACCAGCGGTTTACTTTTAAATTTTATTTATGAGATTCTCATCAAAACATTAATTTAAATTTGATGTAATGAAATCCAATGTTATGGGTTTTTTGTTCGAACTGAAATAAATGTTGTCTTTTTGTGTCACAGAAACTAAATATTATCGGGTTTTTACTTAAAGTAAAAGAAGCAGCTTACAGCTCTTGTTTATTTGTTGGAAATAAATATTGTTGTGTAAAATTTAATTTTTTATTTTATCCAACAGTTAGATTATTTCCATAGATGGAAGTAAATAAAATTGATAAATGTTTAAATAGTATTTATTCATGTTTCCGTTAGCGGGCTGCTGCAAATTTGCAAAAGCCTTTTTCTCACTTTTGCTATGGTCATTTTATTTATTCATAAGTTTGAAACAATTTTTTTTGTATTTTAACAGTAAAATAACACAAATATAAACAACAAATGCAAGTTATACAACGATTTTTCATATGTATTTACATTTGTATGTTTACTGTATTTCCACTTCTTATTTTCTTTTCTTTAATTTTCATTTTCATTTACAATATATTAATAATATTTTAACGCAAAAATCATAATTTATAATTAAAAATTTAATTTAAAGCTGTAAACACATGAGCCAAAACATAAAACAGCTGATGCGATTATTGATTTTATTATAAAATAATGACAATGCAATTGAAAAAAATCAGTGCATAGTAGTTCCGAATATGCGCCTTAACCTTACTATATTAAATAAATATATTATTTAGTTTTATTTGACCTTTTATATTTTTATAATTATTTTGAATTATTTAAGCTTGAGGTCTTTTTTAAAAATAAAATATATTATATTTATTTATTTTTCTTATTATTGCGCTAACCTTTTGTTAGCATCTTTAGGAAATTAAATTAAGTTTACAATAAAAAATTTTTTTTTTAAATTTTGCTTAATGGTGTTTTCTTTTCTAAAAAAAAATGTGACATTTTATTTAAAAAAAATGCAATTTGGTGGCTTTTTCTTAAAAATTTTGGTCCCGAAAAGGGTGGCTTGTTTTATTCTAAAAAACTCATGCTTTTCGGGAGCAAAATTTTTAAGAAACAGACACCAAATTGCATTTTTTTAAATAAAATGTCACATTTTTTTGTAGAAAAGAAAACACCATAACACATATTGGTTATATCAAGTTTCATTTAAAGAGATATTAATAACGGCTAAAAATATGTTAAGGTTTATAGCTCCAAAACTAGATTCTCACGCGCAATAAAATCTAGATAAAAAATTAAATTTTTCAAAGCAATTTTAGTGCTGTATATGTAAATATATGTAAATCTGTGGCATTTTGACAAATCATCATAAATCAAATGCAAAAAGTTGAAAAAAATGTTGTTAATCATACGAATTTTCATTCAAAAAACATTTTTGTTTGCATTTTTAAAATTTTGTATTATAAACGAAATTTTTCTTTCAGTTTGGTTTTTTTTTATAATTTGATAAAAATGATTTTTTCAGCGAGTTTTTTTAAAAGCTTTTTGTTATCTTATTACGACTTAAGCTGGGATCACACGATTGCCGCAATGCACCAATTTTCACACTTTTTAATACCCCAATCGTGTGACCGCACAACCAAATGGCTCATGCACCAATCGAGGACAATATTGTGATTAGTTTTACCAATCAAATGCAACCCTGGTGCGGCAATCGTGTGACTGTTTGCTATGCAACCGCGCGTCAATAAAAATGACAAAAATGCACCAATATTTATTGTGTTCTTGTGCGGCAATCAAACAACACAATACGCGGCAATATTTGCCTTTTTTTAATAGATTTACTTTTTTGTGTTTCTTTTAGTAGGTAATGAAAATAAATATGTATGTATGTATTTATTTATTTTGCATTTAATTTTTTTAATTAATTATTTTAAGTATGTATGTATGTTCACAAGCATATTTATCTGTTCAGTGCGAATATTTTTATTAAAGATTTTATTCGAACCTAAACATACGAAATTGTTGAACAGACTGTTAATATTTGGAATATCTTAAAAAAATTAATAAAACTATTCAATAATACATAATTTGTTTAAGTACATATATGATACAAATTAAATTTTTTTCAATAACAAACCAACATGAACTTTTAAACAAATAAAAAAGCTACCACAACAGCTGTTTTCGCAGTTAATAGGTACAAGTAAGAACAATCGTGTGACTGTGCTGCGGCAATTGTTGTAACCATTTCGCTTTGTACCAACTAGCGGCAATTAAATTTGTATAAAACAGGGCAATCGTGTGATTTCAGAAAATTTGGTTGGGGCAATTTCATTATTGTGCGTCAATAAAGCACAATAAAAATTGTGTCATATTGGTGCATTTGCGGCGATCGTGTGATCCCAGCTTTAAGATGTTTTGTCAAAATGCCACAGATATGTATAAAGTATTTTATTTTTTTGTACAAAAGCGCCGATATTGGTATGTATTGGCGATTTGAAACAAGAATGTTAGCAACATGTCTTGGAACAAGACTGTGATCAAAATCAAAACAAATAATAATTTACATACATACATATGTACGAGTACACTCATACACCTCAACAACATATGACACGTTTACGTTTTTGTAGTAACTACCAACATTTCAAGTCGACCGCAACGTTTACGTATCCGCAACATTTACGTAAAAGTAACGAGGCCTTTAAGGCCTTTAAGGCCTCGTTACTCTTACGTAAATGTTGCGGATACGTAAACGTTGCGGTCGACTTGAAATGTTGGTAGTTACTACAAAAACGTAAACGTGTCATATGTTGTTGAGGTGTATGCGTGTACTCGTACATGTGTATGTGTGGTGTAAATCATTATTTGTTTTGATTTTGCTCACATTCTTGTTCCAAAACATGTTGCTAACATTCTTGATTCAAATCGCCAATACATACCGATACCGGCGCTTTTGTACAAAAAATAAAATACTTTATACATATCTGTGGCATTTTGACAAAACATCTTAAGTCGTGATAAGATAACAAAACATTTAAAAAATCAAACTTAAACAAAAATTTCGTTTATAATACAAAATTTTAAAAATGTAAACAAAAATGATTTTGAATGAAAATTCGTATGATTAACAACATTTTTTTCAACTTTTTGAATTTTACTTAAGATGTGTTGTTAAAATGCCACAGATATACAGTGCCAGCTCGCTAATTCGAATTAATGATTGCAGACCCTGATTCCTGATTTGTTTGAATATTTGACACAACGTTAAATTATTTTACAGTGTTGTAAACGTTTTCAAATAAGACCACCTTGTATGAATTCGCCCTGTATCAAACGTATTTTCAAACAAAATTTCTATACAAATTTTTCTGAAAATATATTTAAAGACCAATTTAGTTTTTAATGATTACGGCAGTTAAGCTTTTTTTAAATGTTATGTTTTTTTAAAATACAAAATTTGTGATGTAGGGTTGGTTCTCTTGCAGTGCACATGCACCCACGAAGTATTGTCAGATTTAATAATCCAGCTAAGAATTTCCTCTTCAGAAATTCACACGTCATTATTGCGGTAAAATTAGTTGCAAATTTTCAAAGTTTGCACAGAAATTCGGTTCTTAAAATTATAAAAAAGCAGAAAAATAAAATAAATAAAAATTCGGTTTAGCGATCTTGCAATCAATGCGAACTATAGAGTATGTAATATGTCATAAATTCAATTTGGATTGCTGGATAAATCGGATTACACTCCTTCGGATAAGCGAGCTTGCACTGTATATTAACATATCAAGCACTAAAATTGCTTTGAAAAATTTAATTTTATATCTAGTTTTTATTGCGCCTGAGAATCTAGTTTTGGAGTTATGGACCTTAAAATATATTTAGCCGTTATTAATATCTCTTTAAATGAAACTTGATATAACCAATATGTGTTAACCAAAAATTTAAAAAAAAATTATTTTATTGTAAACTTAATTTAATTTCCTAAAGATGCTAATCAAAGGTTAGCGCAATAATGAGAAAAATAAATATATATAATATATTTTTTTAAAAAAGACCTTAAACTTAAATAATTATGAAAAAAGAAAGGTCAAATAAAAATAAATATATATATTTAATATAATAAGGTTAATGCGAATATTCGGAACTATGCGCTGATTTTTTTCTATTTGTATTGTCCAAAATGTATAATTATTTTAAAATAAAATCAATAATCGGATCAGCTGTTTTATGTTTTGGCTAATGTGTTTACAGCTTTAAATTAAATTTTTATTTAATAATATTATAAATTATGATTTTTGCGTTAAAATATTGTTAAATTTTTTGTTGTAAATGTAAATGAAAGTTATAGAAAAGAAAATAAGAAGTGGAAATACAGTAAACATACTAATGTACATTATGAAATAAATACCATCGTTGTATAACTTGCATTTGTTGTTTATATTTGTGTAATTTTATTGTTTTGTAAATATATAAAGCGAATTTAGTTAAAATACGAAAATATTTCTTGTTTCAAACTTATAAATAAATAAATCTACCATAGAAAAAGTGAGAAAAAGCTTTTGCAAATTTGCAGCAGCCCGCTGCCGAAAGCATGCAAAAATACTATTTTAACATTCATCAATTTTATTTACTTCCATCTATGGAAATAATCCAACTGTTGGATAAAATAAAAAAATTAACTTTTAGCAACAATATTTATTTCCAACATATAAACAAGAGCTGTAAGCTGCTTCTTTTATTTTCAATAAAAACCCGATAACTTTGGTTTCTGTGACACATATAGCCAACATTAATTTCAGTTCGAACAAAAAACCCATAACATTGGATTTCATTACATCAAATTTAAATTAATGTTTTGATGAGAATCTCATTAATAAAATTTAAAAGTAAACCGCTGGTCAATAAGTTTTGTTGACAACACTGCTTCAAAACAAAAATACAATTCTTAACAGCTGATACGTAAAAACGGAGAGAAATTTTAATTTTATCAGGTTCATCCGCAACGCAACGTTACGTTTACGTAAGAGTACCTATTTGCACAGTAGCTTGGTAAGTAAAACGGAACAGCTGATCCGCAACGTATACGTTTACGTAAGAGTAACGAGGCCTTTAAATACATTTTTCGTCATATAAGAGACAGAATGAATGAACAAAATGAATCGAAGAGTTCACTCGCTCGTGCACCCCTTACAATTCCTCTCTCCCCTCCCGCCCATAAGGTAAGAATCGCAACGACAAAAATCGTATAATATAAAAGCTGACAAAGTATGTACACCACCGCTATTCTTTTTTTCCCACCCTTCTATAAACTAAAGACTTTGCAAAGTAAACTTTGCCTGCCTAAAAGGGGCCTACACAGGGCTGCCAGATTTGAAGATTTATTTATTGCCATTTTGACGTTTTTTGTTCCGAAATTAGCAAAGTGCAGATTTGCTGATTTTTTTCTAAAAAGTGACGATTTTTTTCAGTCTCCAAAGTCTGAATATAACATAACATTTACTGACAATTCCGTTTTTGTAATCTAGGAAAGCTTTATAGCCGTTTCTTAACGGAAGGCGGAACGTTTTCTTTCGCTTAGCTTTTACGCTGAGATGCCACACCTGAGCATTAGCGTCAACGTTGTGTCACGAACAGTACTGATAGCTTTCCTGTTTAATAAAACCCACAAATTAGAAATAAAAATAGAGATAAAAACGCTAGATTGACCAGAACAAAGCTTAATTGCCATTATTATTTAATAATAACGGCAAATTTCACTATTAAGCGAGCTGTCAAAATCGGGTTTTGCAATTGCAAAGCGTTCAGGGCGCTCTATTCAAAAACAAGAAAACGCGTGCCGCTTTTGTTTATGTACGGCTATAATATGCAAGTATTAAGAAAATCTTTGATTATAAGTCTACTTAGAATTACTTAAAGAGCTAGTATACATATGTCTGTATATACTCTTTGTGGTCTGATAAAAAAGTTTCACATGGAATGACAACCTTAGTAAACTCTCATTCACCACTTGTGATGATGGAGGGCATAAAAACGCGTAGGCTAGATAACCGTTGAAAAAGGTAAAGATAACTGTTAGCTAAGAACGCGATCAGCTTTCTTTTAGTAGAAAATACAAGAAATTACAGTAGAGTTTCCACCTGTCGTTTCCAGAACAGATATACCACTAAAATTTAAGACAATGCTACTTTGGACGAGTCTGACCGCACCACCATTTTGGAAAAATGTAACGAAACCATTAAATGGTTGGATGCCAACCAATTGGCCGACTAGAAAGAATACGAACACCGTCAAAAGGAATTGGAAAGTGTTTGTAATCCCATCATCACCAAATTGTATCAAGGTGCTGGTGGTGCCCCCGGTGGCATGCCTGGTGGTATGCCCGGTGGCTTCCCAGGTGCTGGCGGTGCCGCCGGTACTGGAGCTAGTGCCGGTGCTGGTCCAAAAATCGAAGAAGTCGATTAAACATCCAAACGGCGATATTGAAAAAATAAAAACAAGTCAACATCTTTTATTTTTAATTATGTACCTATCTAAAGAAATGCAAATATTCCAAAAAATACAATGCTGATTGAATTTTAAATTAAATCTTACAACCAACAACTGCTCCCCGTATTATATTCTCTCATCCATCTACAACAAATATCCCCCTCATCAAACCCAACATAAACTAATTTTACAGCTTTTAGTAGAGTCAAAATGTTTGCTTGCTAGCATTGGAATTCCAAAAAGAATTAAACAAACAATTAAAAAATTTAATTCAAGCTAAAAACAAAAAACAAGGGATATAAGAAAGGCTATTGCTTATATAAACCTGAAAAATGCTCCTGGCATTGATGAAATGAATTACAAAACGCTTTCCCCGTAGCAATACAAATAATTCTAATTGTTAATGCTATTTAACGAATTGAATACTATCCTCCAGGATGGAAAGTCTCTCTAGTTTCCATGATGCCTAAGCCAGTGAAAAATCACACACAAAGTTGGGTCATACATACTTATAGTCCTGTAATAAGCTATGTATATACAGGTCGATAATAAGAAATTTTTGTAGCCATTCCAACTAATTCCTTGTTTTTTTGGCATGCCGAAGTCGAATATATACTAGGATACCCTAGTATCTTTGTTCGATTAATCGAGGAATTTTTCCGCCATTATTTGATCAAATAATTCAAATAGCCAATATAACGAATAACGAATTAATCGATTAATATTAATTTCTTAGAAAATTCCACTTTTTAATGTTAAAATCTTTTGCTTAGTTTTCTAACTGATTACATGTTATAATCTTTTGGATTTATTTTCAATACTTATACTTTGAACATATTTCAGTCCATTTTTAGATTTGAGCGTGTGTGACAAATTGTGCAAATCGCTATAAACGTCAAATTCGTACAAAAATTCATCAGCAGCTATAAAAGTGTAACTCATGTACTGCCAGATTATGAGTTTCCTGTTATTACCAGGCTGTCAACCTTTTTATTATCTCGTATCTTCTGATCGGATTGATGTTGACATTTGAGATATCGTTAGATCTGCCTTAAAAGTGTCCTTGTTTGAAAACGAAGTGTCGAATTTTTGTCGCAAAATACTTTTAAAACCCAATTAACTAAACCTATAGACTCTAGAGTTTTAAAATAAAGAAAATTAAATGGGCATTGCAAATAAAAATATGGAAACCGAATACATACGAGTGTAATTGGAATCAAACGAGTTAAAAAATATCCTCTTTTATAAAATTTAAAAAAAAATTCATTTTTATGTGGTAAACATTGAATTATTATCTTAACCACAGCTTTTCTTAAAATCAGGAAAAACTGCAGTGATTTTTAAAAAAATTTAACGGATAATCTTTATTTATTTCAATTTCACTCCATTTCCAAGAATAATAAATTGGTTTAAAATGTTTTTCATAATTGGCTGGCATCTCTCATCACCCTTTTTCTATTTATCCAAAATAAAATAAAAGTATTAATTGAAATAGAGATGATTTTTTTCCCATTGGATAAAATTATTTGAATTATTCGATTCACTCGAGTAATTTGAGCAATATAAAACCTTTATTCGATTAATCGAGCAATTTAAAAATTCAAAATCGATTAATTCCTTACCCCAATAAAACCAAAAGTCGAATTATTGGATACTCTAATTTATACTCAGTTTTCTCCCATCACGTCACATTCATCAGATAACGGTTTATTTGTGTTTTTAGCTGTATGCTTCTCCTTTAGCCAAGTTGTGATTCAATGAAAATAAGTTATATCTTTTCAGCTTGTATGTATCGGTTTTTCAGTAGTATGAAAGAATTGCAAAAAAAAACATAAGAATCAGTTGGCATGATTAAAAAAAAAACTTTTAAAAAGTGTTTAATTTGTCTACCTGTGCTATTAAACATTTCAAAGCTTTTTGAAAAAAAATATTTTCTACACTAACCCCAATACTGAATAAATCATCAATTTGGACTCAGAAAAAAAATTAAATTTTCGAACTTCTCGAAACCCGATTTTTTTTAAAAATTCGAATAAATTTTCATCACAATTTAAAATTTTTTTTAACAAGTTTTTTAATGATCTTAACGAAGGCCATAATTGAAAATAAACAAAATGTCAATGTAGATTTAATTTATTTTAAGAGTAATAATATTTATTTCGAATCGTTTTAAAAAAGCTTAGTTTTATTCTGCACAAAAAAGAAAACCAGTATCAGTTTCTCCAAATCATTGAAAAGCCTTAAACGTTTTCTGAAATAATTGAAACCGATAATTGCTTTACTATAGATAGCATTTCTATTATTAAATATACATAATCGTTTAATCTTATAAAGATATAATTAAGTAGGTGAATTATATTATTAATCCAAAAAATTTAGTCAGTTGCCACGCATTGGGGAATCGCTCCTGACCACTTTCCATTTTTAAGGCATTTAACCATTTTCGGTCCACGTAATTCTAGACCTGCATCGCATGTGAATGTAATACTTTCACCAATAGCGTAATAAAATTGCACAGAAGACATATGCCCACTGATCGCTGTTCCAGGATATGAACATGCTTGTACACATTTTGGAAGTCCACCTGACCAACGGCCATTATCTTGGCATGCAATGATGGGTTGGCCTTGCATCATGTATTCTGGATTACAGTTAAACTGAACAACATCTCCGGCACGATAGGGAGCCTGTCCTTGAGCATAGCCATTTTGTGGTGCTCCCGGGTTATCACATTGTACTTCTACACATGTTGGAAAAGGTGTCGCCCATTCGCCTGACGGCATACATATTGCCTCCGACGGTCCCCTTAAACCATAACCAGATGAGCAAGAAAACGCTGCTCGTCCACCAACTTCACGTGAAAGAACAGACACTCTAGGGGAGCTGATGTTATTAGGCAGTGGTATATCACCGCACTCGACACTTTCACAAACGGGCAATGGGGCACTCCAATTTCCGCTTGGAAGACAAAACAGTTCTGATGCGCCAATCAGTGAATTACCATTTGAACATGACATCAGTACTCTAGTACTAAGTTTCGTTTCATTCGTGTTTACGATCAAACCGCGCCTGGTTGGTATTTCGGGACAATTGATACTTTTGACCACTACTTCGACTGAGTGTTTGTGTCTAGCTGGGGTTTCGCACGAATATGTACCCGTGTCGTCTGTTTGAGCTTCTGATATGGTAAGACGATATTCCAATGTAGCATCTCGACCTTCGTCTGTAACCCAACCTTCTGTATAATTTCTGAAATAACAAGAACATTTTGTGTGTGATTCATGCGAATACTAAATATTAGCTCTATCGGTTACTTGTAGTCATGGCTAACAGACCATTTTGGATTTCCAAATCTTCGCATCCACAAGCATTCCATATGCAAAGTTGTTCCTGGATAAACAATTAACTTTCCATCATTGCTTTGAGCAATTGGTCCGTTCTGACGTCGGAATAGTATTGTTGGAGCTTTTTCCACTTGAAAATAAAAAAGATTAAAATTATGAAAATTCGTGCTACAACATTTTTTTTTAAAAAGTTCAATATTTTTATTTTATTTATTAAAAATTAACGATTGCATAATGATGGCGATTTCCAAAGAACTAATATCAAACGTTCGACGTAGATGCGTTGTCAAATTAATTGTTATTATTGATATTGCGATAGTTAAAATTATTTGTAGTTGTTGTTTAAAAAGTAGACATTAAGTTTGAATCGAATTCCACTATACTATTTTAGTGGAATTTGTTAGAAATCTAATATTTGGTATAAATAAAGAACGCCATCTAACATACAGTAGTTAGTTTTAGTTCAGACATAAACAAATGCAGACCACAATTGTTAGCTGCGAATTGTTGTGTGAATAAAGGTTGTGAAACTGAGTAACCCCCCGTTTCCACATACAAGTTGGAAAAACTCAATATACTCACACTTTTTCACTAAATTTCACACAATTTTTGTACTTTCAGCCAAACGGCTGTTTTCTCGATTTTTCTTTTGTAATACGTATGTAGTATATGTACATGGCTTGCAAGTAATTACTTGCATGTGGAAACGGGGGGTTACCCTACGTACAAGTACAAGTTCGAAAAACTCAATACACTTCCACTTTTTTACTAACACCATCACATTTTTCGTACTTCCAGCTCAACTTGCTGGATAATTTGCTTGCAAGTAAATTTTTCGCACTTGTCGCAAGTAACAATTGAACCTCACAAAACTGTTTTGCCTTTAAAAAAAATCGTCTTATCCTTGCTGTATATTGCTATAAATTTTAACAATTTTATATGGGCTTGCTTCGTTTATACGTTTCAATCATATTTTCGTTTGAATAAGATACAATTTTCAAGGTATTGTGCTTGGAAATCCGTAATATTTAGCAATTTAAGCAAATATAATATTTTTGGGTCTGATGGACGAAGCATGGTTTAGAGAAAGCCGAATGAGTCTCTTAATATAAAAAATACCAAGTCGAAAGTATAGCATGGAGGAGGTACTGTTATCGTTTAGGGCAGTATGTAAGCCTCAGGAGTTGGAAATCTAGATTTTATAGATGGAACTAGCTGACCCGGTCCACGTTATTGGCCCTAAGCAAACATTAGTGTTGTATTACCACACGATTTAAATTGAGCATTTAACGAAATTTACGGCCTTTAAAATAAAAATCCATGGAATACCTATCATAAAGTTTTTTTACAAAATAACTTACATATGGTGTAGATATGGGCTCAATCAAAAAAGAATGAGTTGGACCATGGCGATCATTTTAAAGAAAAAATCGTCCAAATCGTTCAAGCGGTTCTCAAATTATGCGCTTAATAGAAAAAGTGGGCGTAAAAGTAGGCGTGGTAATTTTTTCTTTCGATGAAAACGTAAAATGGATTTTTACGAACAGTTAAAAGAAAAATTGGTCAAATCGATGGAGCAGTTTTTTGATTTTAGGTAAATCGAAAAAAGTGGGCGTAAAAGTTGATTGATGGAGCAAAATTGTCTTTCCGTAAAAACGTAAGTTGGACCATGGCGATCATTTTAAAGAAAAAATTGTCCAAATCGGTCAAGCCGTTCTCAAATTATGCGCTTAGTAGAAAAAGTGGGCGTACAAGTAGGCGTGGTAATTTTTTCTTCCGATGAAAACGTAAAATGGATTAATACGAACATTTGAAAGAAAAATTTATCAAATCGATGGAGCCGTTTTCTGGTTTTTTGTAATTTGAAAAAGTGGGCGGGGCAAAATTTTCTTTCCCTAAAAACCTAAGTTGGAACATGGCGACAATTTTAAAGAAAAAAATTGTCAAAATTGGTCAAGCCGTTCTCAATTTATGCGCTTAATAGAAAAAGTGGGCGTAAAAGTAGGCGTGGTAAGTTTTTCTTTCGATGGACAGACATGTATGTATGTCAATTCTTAAAGAAAACCTTAACGCGTGTGCCGATAAAATGGTATTTCCAGCAAGAGGTTTTTATTTCCAACAGGACAACGACCCCAAACATACAGTCTAAGATGTTAATCTGTGGATTCTTTATGCCACCTAACATTTGCCAACGCCTTCTCAAAGCCCGGACTTGAACCCAATAGAAAATGTATGGGCATATTTGGAGGAAAAGTTTCGTGAACACCACATATCTTCGAAAACTATGTTGAAACAAGTTTTGATACAAGAATGGGGAAAAATACCTCAAGAAAAGTCCCAAAATTTGGTGGAATCTATACCACGATGATTAGCTGCAGTTTCATAAAACAACGGATATACCACAAAGTATTAACTGTGACATTTCCATTGTTATACGTTAGAAATACGTGCTATTTTTTAATAGCAAAATACTTTTGTGACCTTAAAAATGCACCATTATCTTCTAAAATCTCGTATAAAAAGTATAATAATTAAGATATTCTTAATTTGTTTTTATAATTTAATTCTTTGTCTTTCGCCTCACAGGTTAATAAAAAGAAGTTCCTGTTTATTATAATAAGTTAATTGATGTCAATCAAGTTTTTTCTAAAAATTTTATTTTTCGTATATGCAAAATAATTATGAGACTCTCTGTATGTACTAGGGATGCCAATCGGGACTGGTTTTCGCAAATCCCGGGTTTCGGGATTACAAAAAATCCAATCCCGGGATCCCGGTATTTTACGGGATATCGGGATTTTTGAAAATTAAGATAAATGCTTTTTATAGATATTTATTTACAAAAAACGTCTTTAAAAGAAGTTTACAAACGCAGGTTTTATAATTAATTTATTATTTTAAAGTGAAATATTACTGAAATTTGTAAAAACTTTATATTGTGACTTTTCTTATTTAATGACTAATTTAATAAAAAATATGATAAAAAAAGAACGTACGATTTTAAACAATGTGTTACTTGATTCAATAAAAAATAATTACCATAAAAGCTATATTTGATTCAATTACCTCAGTTAATTCAAGCTAAATAAAAAAAATTATTAATATTCTAATTGAACAACGCAGCATAGAAGTTGATTTATTTGTAAGATTTGAATTCGAAATTAACTAAAAAAATCAATTTAATTAGTTTACCATTAAAATCTTATTTTAACAAACCCGCATTTTTATAACCACCACTACTTGCGGTAGGAATTATGTAGTGTATAAAATACATTACTTAATATTGTGAAATCGCTCCATTAATTACCGTAGGTTCGATGTAAACTCTCGGAAAACACTTTAATAATCTTAAACCTGTAAAGAGTAAAGTTTAAATTTTGTATTTGGTGCACCAGTGGTGAATTGTTTTGTGCATTTCAAAAATAATAAATTTTCTTGTTTAATGATTTTCAGCACTTCTCACGTTAAACTTTCTTTATAATTATTGGACACACTTGAAAAGAATAACAAAGTGTAACTATTTTCTTACGTTTTCAATGACAGTACATATTAACAGAATTAATCAAATAAATATTAAAGATCAATATTGTGTTCCCTATCCTCTCATGGGGAATGTCATAATGAATTTCTTTTTATAAAAAAAGGTTAAACAAAAAAATTAAGTTAACAATTTCGGGATTGACTAAATCTCGAAAATCCCGGGATCGGGATTTCAGGATTGGCATCCCTAGTATGTACAATAGGATGGCGCACTGATGTGTGAGAAAAAACAAAAGTTCTCGAACCATATTCTAAAAGCAAAATTTTTTTTCTTACATTAAAACAATTTAAAACCGCTAAAAAATTCACATCTTGAGCCCGCTCCGGAGCTTCAAAGAAGTTAGCACTTTGTGGTGTGGGTATAATAAAACTTTGGCTCTTACGCAACATGAAACAATCAAATAATTTTTTGTTCAAATTTTATCGCATACGTTTGGCTGTAGAGCAGGGGTAAACAAAACTAAAAATGTATTAGGGAGAGAGAACTACCCAACAAACACAAAGTGAATCCTTTAAATTTTTTTCTGCCCTTGCTTTGTTTTCATCAACTGCAAGTTGCCATTCTTTAATTTTTTCTACATAAATGTTTTTTACCATATCTAAACGATCCTTTCTTTTCTTACCTTCGAAACTTTCCATGTCACTATGAAAAGAATCGTCATAACATATTTCCTATTTTCTTTAAACATTTGGTAACATAGAAGACATTGCATGTTACATGTTAGTGCATTATTTATCATGAAATATTTTTCCCATATCATTCTGACTTCAAAATGTTCGCTGGAAGAGTATTACTGAACAAACAAGAAAAAAGCTGGAATAAAAATTCGTAAGCATCCGCACATGTGTAGCCATTAAAGGCCATGCCAGATAAAACTTGTTCTAATAGCCTATTTCCGATGTGCTAAAGAATTCTTTTCTGCGTAGCCGGCCTTCGGCCGGGCGCAAGGATTTTCTGCTCTATGGTATAACAAATACCGTCTTCGCTAACTAAAGATTCTCTGCATAGCCGGCCTTCGGCCGGGCGCAAGGGTTTTCTCCTCTATGGTATAACAAACACTGGCTTCACTAACTAAAGCTTTTCTGTACCTTAAAGATACTTAAATTAACCTCTGGAGGAAAATAATAAGCGAACACAAAAACAAAATACATATTTGCAATTTTGAGCAAATTATCTTTAATTTGAGTACCCATACATATATATAAGTGGGCGGGGCAGTTTTTTGGGTCCAGGGTGCCCCACGGGCCTCAGCCCCCTTAAAATTTAATTATGGTTTTTTTCTTTTTTTATTCTGAACCGGGTAGCATATTTTTTTTATTTTTTTTTCGTACGCACGTAATTATACTAGCAGACTGTCAAAGCGCGCAAAAAGATGAGAGTTGCCTAACTTTTCGCTTCGCTCTGCGTTAAAAGTTCTTTATGTGTGACATGTTTCGTATAAGTATGAATATTTCATCTTGGATGTCAAAGCGGATCTCTGACATGGCCTTAATACCTAAACGACGACTGAGTACAAGAGTGTACGTGTGATTGCTCTAGCACAATTGTGCTTTGAAATCGATACAAGAGTAAAATATTTTTGACCCATCCTAATGTAGAAAGATGATTTTTTGTTTTGTTTTAAAACTGCTTATCGATTTTGAAACTGTGATAATCATGCAACATTTTTTTCTTGAAGATTAACAAATTTATTGTTTACTTTTGCCATTTACACGAGCCTTTTTAGTTTTTTAAAAAAATTTTGCAGATTGCCTAGAACGTTGAAAACTCTTACTTGCATAGTCATTTTCCTGATTCAAGCCAAAACATTGGGGTTTTGTTCCTGTCCACTCCGAATGAATACAAGTACGTTCAATGCTTCCAATTAACTCAAATTTTCCAATATCGATACATCTGCAATTATGCATTTAAAATCTTAATATCTGAAATCATATAAGCGCTGATCAAATAAATACCTTGAGGTTATACTTGCACCGGGTGGAAATTCTACAATATCTTCTCGTATTTCCAAATCATTATAGAAGCTCACAACATTCGGTTCATTATTTCGAAATAGGCAAGTTCCATTCGCTAAAAGTAAAAAAATAAACAAATATATTAAGACTAGAGGTTTAATTTTCTCGCATTTGTTTTGATTCCCAGGACCCCCGCCTAAAATGAAATTCAATTAACCGTATTTATTTATTTACAGCCGTTTTCATAGCAAAAAGTTAGCAACAGCTTGTACACTACGTACAACGAGCTGCTAACTAGAATGCCGAATAAGCTTAGCACCTTGTTAACACAGAGTTAATTCATAGCGAAATTTTCTCCAGCTGCTAACTTTTAATAAATCAACTCTGAATATTAATGATGCCACATTATATTGCTAAAAAAATGCAACACGTTTTGCATTAACATCGCTGGTTTTGTATTTTTTTCTTTTTTTGTTTTTCCCTCCACAAATAAACATTTTAAAAAGTTTTTTAAATTAAAAAAAAAAATTGTTTAACATTAAACGGCTGTGCAAACGTTTGGCAGCTTAGCAAATCGTTATAGAGAGTTTGGTAAGTGTTTTGTGAATAAACGTTATGCCAACTTCGATAATTAATTTTACTATCAAATTGGGTTTCAACGGTAAGGAAAACCTCCCTAGAAGTGCTTTAATTTTGGAAATAAGAGGTAATTTTGAGTTGTGACTCTATAGTTTTTAATTTAACACATTTTTCATTAATAGCCTCACTTAAGCCTGGTACTCTGTTCAACATTTAACGTGAAATGCTGTCAAAACGCATACAAAAAAAACTTATGCGGAATATCTATGAAACAAGTTCCGAAATGTTTCTGGCAACATTTTTTTACAACTGCACAACACGTGGAATTTTTAACAAAAGCAAAAAAGTATTAAATAAGAAATAGAAAATTACACAACCAGTAACAGTTTTTTTTATCCATATTAACTTTCTTTTTATTAAACTTTTTATTGAAAAAAATGATTTTTAGTAAAATACATACATGCGCAAAACAATGTCGCATACTTCGAAGGAATAAAACGGTCAAATTGTACAAGCTCGCATGATCGGTTAGATTAATACAAAAATGTTCGTGTGAAATAATTAATGTTGCTCAACATTTTTCAAAAATTTTAACAGAGTACTAGCCCAATAAAAAATTGAGCGTCCAACGAAGCAGGTTTGTAAGAGAGAAACATAAAAGTTTCGCTTATCATTGCGCTTACGGAAGACATGCATTTTATATACCGAGTTTCCTCCCACTTTGAAGCAATACATTTTTGACACATAAAGCGCATTATTCAGCGCATAGAAAAATTGTTGGATGCAACGATCGATCAGCGTTACACACTGAATGTTTTGATACAGTTATTTTTTAGTATTTTCCCTTACAAACCTGCTTCGTAGTAAGGGAATGCCGTGGCACTTGAAATGTTTTTTTTTTAATAAAAGTTGTGAAGAGTCCTTTCACTTACTTTATTACATTTCTGTATGTCTTATTGCGTAGCGCATAATTGTGCGCTTATTTTTTTAAATGATTAAATTTTTTATTGGGAGGCTTTACTCAAAACTTCTCAATTACCCATAAGCGCACTGCCACAACTAAAAACAGTACTTTTTAGTTTTTTTTTAAATTCCCTAAGCTAATCCCCGCGAATCTGTACGCTTGGCTGCAGGAAAGAAACCAGAGTCTCTGGCGGGAATCGAACCCGCAACCCCGGGGCTGATAGACTAGCTCATTACTAGCTAGCCTACCGGGGCACTCACACTCACACTGTGTCACAAATTTTCAACAAAGTCGTGGCCAAATGAATATGACACCTAATCTTAATGTAATATCTGAATGTGGAGTCAAAATGGTCAAAAGTGGAACAGTTTTCGAGAACTTCGCGTATCTTCGAAAATAATTGACGGATTTTTTATTCAAAGATAATGAAATTACAAATACAACCACAGGTCGTCCGTTTCATTGTTATTTTAGTTCTTCTATTATCTTTCATTAAAAAATAAAGTACATAATCCGTTAATATTTTTGAAGATACATATTTGCATTTAAGTGAAATCTTCTTTTTTAAAAACACAAATAACGGTTATTTTGGAATGTCTCAAAAACTGTTCTACTTTTTAATGCAGAGTTCTTCTCTAAAAAAGGAGGCAGTACAACAAAAGTGTAAAACAAGTAAGTAAATTAATCATAATATCATCCTTCTTCTGTCACTGGTTCTCTGGGAAAGTGTTTTAGGTGAATTTTAAAAAACTGTCGTTTGCGTAAGCAAAGCTCGAAACTGATCGCACATTCCGTACGGAATCAAATGTTTTTTCAGTTTGTTTTTTTTTAATACATTTGAGAGACTTTTTGTTAATTTTTGACAGTAGGTTAAGCAAGAAGGCTATGCATTTTATGGTTGTTCCCTAAAACTTCATCGTTTTGCGTGACGTTTCTAACTTTGACAGAAAAGCGAAAGGCAAAAGGTGTAAGTATGTCACAATAAACACTTTGACAACACACACGAACTGTTTGTTAAAAAAAGGGGTACCCAATAGGTCTGCGCAAGAAGCCAGACGTTTATTTGGTTTATTCTTCAACGATGTCAAAAGTTGTTTACATTTTCCGTATACATGTATATTTTTGTTTACGTTTGTGGTTTTTTGCCACACACACTTGCACACATGCATGTAAAGAGTAGTCCATAAAGGAGTAGGAGTACTCCAAAAATACTCCAAATATATGGGTAAAAGGTGGTCCATTTAACATAACGATGTCCTTGGACAGGACCATATAACCCAGTTTTGTATTACAACGGAGTAGTCATAAAACTACTTCCTGTTCATACATACTCTAGTGGACTAGTTTTGAAACTACTCCATGGTATACTTCAGAGGATTAGGTTTAACTTCGTTTAAAAACGAAAACATTTCGTTTAAAAACGAAGACATGTGGTTTCACTACAAACTGTTTTTAACAAAGACATGGTCCATGCTTGCGTAACATTGGACCAGTCCAGGGAGTAGTCCATTTCATCAAAATGGATCACGTAGCCCAATATTATCTGCAGGGAGTAGTAAGTTTTTGACAACGGCGAGGA
Organism: Pollenia labialis; assembly: GCA_949318255.1. Taxonomy (NCBI): domain Eukaryota; kingdom Metazoa; phylum Arthropoda; class Insecta; order Diptera; family Polleniidae; genus Pollenia; species Pollenia labialis. The sequence continues at coordinate 49,528,695 of OX439141.1, forward strand.
ATCTTACACAAACAGAATGCCTGTTGTTTTTTGTTTTGTTGTAGAAGTAAGCAGGACTATTAGATAGGCCTTGGTTAAAAAAAAATAAATTAAAAAAATTATACTAGCAGACTGCCATATATTATGTCCTGTGGTTCCTAGTAGGAACAAAGGGCCGCACTGTCATAGCGGGCCAAAAAATGAGAGTTGTCCATTTTTTCGCTTCGCTCTATGTTAAAAGTACTTTATGTGACATGTTTCGCATACGTATGAATATTTCATCTTGGATGTCAAAGGGAATCGCTAACGCAACGTGAAGCAAAAGTTTTTTCTGATGTGGCCTTTATAACGTCATTACACAATTTATCTATTATCTATTATCTATATAATATATATTATATAAAAATGAAAAATGTTTGTATGTTTGTTTGTTGGCTTATAGACTCCGAAACTACTGAACCGATTTTCCTGAAATTTTTACAGTAACATCACGTGAGCCCTAAAAATAAAATAGGCTACTTATTTTTTCGATAGGGGCAGGGGAGTTGGTACCCCCATAGGATGCCAATATTAATTATCGCATATCTTAAGAGCCGCTGGACGCATTTTGCTGAACTTTTTGTAGTAGGATCTTCTGAGCCCCAAAATTGAAATAAAATAGCAGCGGGGGAAGTGGTTCCCCCCATAGGACGCCAATGCTTAATATCGCATATCTTATGAACTGTTACAGTGAGAATGTTCAAACTTTGTGGAAGTCACTCTTATGGTATACTACACTTTTGAAAATAAAAATAAAGCGGGTAGGCACAGGGGGGAAAAACCTCCCATAGGATGTATATATTAAATATCGCTTAACTGAAGAACTATTAAAGGGGGAGTCTTCAAACGTGGTTAAAGCTACTACTATGGCAAACTATAAATTTCAGTATAAAAATGGGTAGGGTAAACAGGGGAGGAGCAGTACCCCTCATAGATAGAAATATAAATAAGAGCCACTGCACGCATTTTGTTGAACTTTTAGTAGTAGGATCTTTTGAGCACCAAAATTTAAATAAAAAAGTAGCGTGGGAAGTGGTGTCCACCATAGGACGCCAATGTTTAATATCGCATATCTTAAGAACTGTTATAGTGAGAATGTTCAAACTTAGTAGAAGTCACTCTTATGGTATACTTCACTCTGAAAATAAAAATAAAGCGGCTAGGGTCAGGGGGGAACTACCTTCCATAGGATGCATATATTAAATATCTCTCAAACGATAAAGTGGTTAAAGCAGTGTAGCGAAGCGCACCGGGTTAAGCTAGTATGATATAAAAGTTTGTCGCGAGATTTACTTGTGCCGGAAAACAAGCAAATTAATAACTTGATTTTAACTATTAAACTTTTCAAATTAAAGCTTCGTACAAGACGGTGGTCAGATCCCTTCGGGAAATTTGTGTCAATTGGTCCAACAGACTGGCCCTGGGATTTGTGAAAATAGAACAAGTACAAAAAGAAAGGACTCACGACCAGTGAAAGAAGAACCAGGCCCTTAAATGGTTTATAAAGAACAACAAGGTAGAAAAAGTAATGAATTACAGTACAGTCTCCACCGGTGCGGTGACACATTTCTTGGTACTTTCTAAAATTTGGGTCTTGAATTTAATTCTAGGGCTTCTTTTATTTAATGTTATAAGTTGATAGTAAAAGTTTTAAAGGAAAAAAATAATTTTTTTTCTTTTTAGCGCATTCAAATAAAAGCTTGTTTTTTAAAAGGTTTTTTTACTTTTAATTTATTTATAACAGCCATCGGCAACCTATACTATTACATTTTGCGATTATATGCGTTGTATGAATTTTACGAATGTTGTTGTTAATGTTGTTAAATTCTCTGCAATATGTGTGCACATGTACGTAATAAAAGAGCATACAAGAGAATAAAAGAGAAAAGAGAAAACGCGGCGCCCTGATTTTGCCGATGGCTGATTTATAACTAGAGGGGTAAATTTTTAAATAATCATTTTTTATACCCCAACTGACTTGTTTTATTTATTATAATTTTAATATGTTCTTATAAAATGTCGAAAAAGGAGGAACGATAGTATAATAAGTACCAGGTATGTTCATTCCATGTAATGTCAAAATAATTTATTTGATTTTTGACGCTTGTTTTAATTTTGTTCCATATTTTCTTTTGTTTGACGTTATATGGGTTTTGAAATTGAGAACAAAGTTTCTAATGACTATACCTTGTACTTATTCTACCATGGGAGGAACTACGAATTATATTTTAATCTAAGGCAGCCCATACACTTGCAATATTATTGTATTTGATATTCGCCATATTATTTCCATTTTGTCCTATATTAGGCAATAAGTCGCACAATGATTTCATTTATTCAATAAAAAGGTGAACATACCCTATAGGAATAACATAAACAGCATTGTACAATGTTGCCAACACATTTCACTTACTTTTTGTTATGCAATAAAAATCAAAAGACTTTTGGTTATTGCCAATATATTGTTCCACCTTCTGCATATTGCCGATATAATTGTACAATACGTAAAATTGAACAATTTTATTGCAAGTGTATGAGCCGGATAAAAGATATGTCAATGTACAAACATACCACAGTTATATGATCTTCCTATCCATTGTCCATTTTCACAAATAATTTTCCATGTATTGCGTTCACCCGATGCACTAGGTATGCAATTAAAATAGATTTCTGTTCCGCTTTCGTATATTCTTTCAATCTTCATATTATTCTTTTCGTTTCTATATTATAAAAGTGTTAAAAAGCTTGTTAGATAAAACAATTAGAATAAACGCAGTCTAACTTACACGTAAATAAGTGCACCTTCATTTATGGTAGGAGGTCCACACATTTGAGACTCATCAGTTGTATTGTGATCGTCAGTTGAGTTAGATTCTTCTTCCATATCCGATGTATCCAATACGTGTGATAAATCGATACTATTATCCTCACTTTCTTTTAACTCGGCTGTGATCTCTTCTGTTATAATTTCTTCCCGTGACTTTCGCATTCCTGTTTCGCAGTGTACATTTTGAGGATTTAAAGTGCCTTTACTGCATGTCATTTCGATTGGTAGAGTATTTGAGGAGTGGTTGCAACGTACATAAACCGAGCTGCCATGACCAATTGTAAGACCAGACCTATAGCCTCCCTATTATAGAAAAAAAGAAAGAAAGAGGTGAATACGGTTTCCATGCCATTCTTTAATTTCTTTTTTTATTTAAGACGAATTTTTAATGAGCATAAGTGAAGTGAATAACAACATTTTTTAAACATATAGTTTCGCAGATAACGTATTTACTAAACGTCAGCACTAACCTCTTGTTGACGATTATAATCGTCATAATGTGAATTACTGAATTGTATTATTAACACCGATGTTAATTTTAAAACCAGCCGAAGTTGTTTTTAACTCCCCTACAAAAAATGAATGAGCGAGTAGTCACGTTTTTCATTTTCTTATTTCTTGTAGGGTCATTTAACAACAGCATCAGCTGTTTTTCACCAAAAAAGTACTTTCAAAAAGTTAAATATGTTTACGTTACAAGATTATTAATGATTTGGAAAGATTAATGATTTATGGAAAGAAACACAAAATACATATGTATATGCTCTAATTGTGTAAATTGCAACGCCAAAAATTACAATGCAAGAAAAATCAAAAATACTTTGTAATTTTGTTGTTGTTTTCTACATAAATTCGTATTGCGTGCTAAAAATCATTTTCAACGCTACAAGATATGCAGTGTTTTATTTATATTTTAATTTTCAATGTCGGCTGCTTAGAGTTGCCACTTGCTTATATTTTGTTGTATGTTGAATAACAATTTTCTACATTTGAGGTGGCACACAGTTAAGGTCGGTTCAATTTAAAACATGAGTTATATTTGAAATATTTGAAATATAGTTAAGTGGAAAATTTTACGACTGAATCGGTGTTTTTTATGCGATTTGTTTTTGCTCGATAGGTGTGATGTTAGCCTTTAATTTGAGCTATACAACATAAAACTTGACTGATAGAAACATAAAGTTTTTGTTTAGCAAAACTAAAATTCAACTACATATACACAAGAACAAGTAACAAACTAGTTCTTTAGCAACCAATGTGGTCCATGTGTACTAGTACACGTCTGCAACCAATAATAATAGTGACTTTCCAAGCACACTTACTGATAAATTAGCATTAAGATGGTATAGAAAAGTTTACAGTTGAGAAAAATCTAATGTGATAGTCAATTTATGCCGCCTATTCATTTTGCATCATCCGTTCATGGCATAAAAGCAATTTTTACTTTTAGCCCAATTAATTGATAACTTGACGTTCTAGATTAATTGCGTGGCCGGAACTGTCTTAATCGCCGAAAATTCTTTAAATTTCACCACCTTTGACCAAATATCTTACCTTGCGTCACAGAACTTGCTGTAGTTCACAAGGTCTGAACGGCTCCGGTCGGTGTACAGTTGGGTATAGAAATGTAGGTAGGAGTCCGGACTACAAGTAATTATAGATTTTTTTACTCATTTTAACGCTCAGGACTTAGTAAGAGGTTTCAAAGAAATTTTGGCATTTACAAAAAAAGTAAAAAATTAAATAGTTGTATAGGTCGCAGAGTTTAATCATTTAAACCGTTAATAGTTAAGAAGATAAAATAATACACAAAAACTGTAAAACACAACTGTCAAAAAATCTTGAAAAACAAAAAAGTTATGAGCATTTCAACTCAAAAAATTTACTCAGAAATTCATAACTACATGGTTTCCGCCGGGAAGGTATACTACTTTATTTTGCCGCCATTTTGGTAAACATTAGTCTTGACAGTTCACGTGGCAAATTTATTATGGAAAAAAATTCGATAAACCAACGTGCTTTAATCGTTAAAACATTTTATCATTACCATTTTTTTTGGGAGAACCAACGTGCCAACAAAACGCACTATTTATCGTGTAGTGAATGATTTCAAAGAAAGAAAGTCTGTAGTTGATAGGCCCAAGCAAGATCGTGTGAAAAGATTACTGATGCTCAAGAAAGTGTTCAAAACAATTCATCAACCTCAATTCGACGCAGTGCTCAGGAGCTTAGTTTTTAAGGAACATTTTAACATTTTTGAAAAAAAAAATTTTTAAATTAGAGAGCATAAAAAAAATAATTTTGCAAACCTTCTTTAAAATATAACCCAGTGTGCGTTGCATATAACATAATTTTTTTGAACTTAAGAGTCCTTCATAATCTTGGAGATAGAGAAATTGGTGTACCAGATTTAATTTTTTGAGAAATATATTAAAAACCCGTAAGCGACAACTTTGGCAACAATTATTTGATCGCACACCCAGGTTTTGTAAGAAAAACAAAATTTGTTCTAAAACCCATATTTAAAAAGTTTAAAGTTTTTTAAATTTTTTGAAAAATACGTTGTCGGAGCTTACTTGACGGCCAATCTCGTGGAGGGCAATCTTTATTAATTCTTATTTAACGTCAAATTTCAAATGCAAATCTATAACCGGAGAAGAAGTTGAATATGTTTTCGTTGGAAAAATATCATATGGCAGAAAATTTCTTGTCGAGTGTGTTTATAGGCCCAATCGCTACGTTGACACAGCTTCGTTTTTAACTTATCTGCAATCTATAACTGAACCATATGCGGAACTATTAATTGCTGGCGATTTTAACTCAAACTTGTTGGAAGATAATAAACTTGACGATCATATGCTACAACTTGGCCTCGAGCCTGTTAATCAAATTATACCTACTCATTTCACAAACACCAGCAGTACTTTTCTTGATTTGTTTTTTGTAAACTACAAATCTAAGATATTGCACTATGATCAGCTCTCAGCTCCTTGTTTTTCTCGTCATGATCTGATTTACACAATCTATGATTTCCCTTTGTCTCGTAAAACTGAGTCTATCACTTTTTGCGACTTTAAAAGAATAAATATTCAACTACTTGAAGATCAATTTATTTCAATAAACTGGTACAGTTTACATATTTCGCATGCAGTGTGTGGATGATCAGCTACGTTTTCTTGAAGAAAATATTTTGTATTTATACAATTCGTCTGTGCCCTTAACAACAAGAGTTATAAAACCAACTACAAGGCCATGGCTTACGTGATCTATAAAAAATCAAATTGAAGCGCGAAACAAAGTCTAGAAACGATGGAAACGCTTTAAAACATTGTATCTATTGGAAGCATTTTGAGCAGAGCGTAATAAAGTAAATTGCCTGATTAAAAAAGCCAAATATAAATACTTTTCCGAAACTAACAAGTATTAGATTCAAGTGTCAGGTTTCAGAGCGGAAGTTTTTCATTAATGCTATCCGTTTGTGGAACAGACTTCCAAACAGAATTCAAATAATCAGCAATGCGAATATTTTCAAAAATGAAATTTTAAAACTGTTTTCTTAATATTAATAATTTTTCAATCTTTTAATGTTTTAAAATTTTCGTTTTATGCATTCTTTTCAATTGGTCATAAATTTTATTGTAATTCATTAATTATTATTTTTTTTTCGACACGTTTGTTAATTGTTTTATATAAAAAAAATAAGTTGTACCATGTTATAAACAATTTATTGTATGTATAACTACCTTTTATCCCTACTACAATCTAAAAGATTTTGTAAATCTTGTTCTATGGGTGAAACAATAATAAATATCAAATATCATATAATCGCGTTGGTACGAAGAGCCATGACAAGTGCTTGAACATTAAAGAAAACTCCAAGAGAGGGGCTTAAATTCGCAATCGGCTCAGGCGAATACGTCCACTAGGGAATAAAAGACGCTTTGATAGACTTCTTGTACTTTAATAAAGAAGCTGTACATCGTTTGAAACTAAACATTAATATTGACGGGCTTCCACTAGCTAAAAGCTCGAGCCTACATATACGGCCAATTATAATAAACGTTAAATGACGTAAGGGTTGCTGGGGCTTATTGCGGAAACAGTAAATCTACAGATGCCAATGAATTTCTAAATGCAGCGTTACCGTTGTGCGAAATTAGTTGCAATTTGCAACCTTTTTGACGCTCTGACACTTTTTGAGCGACTTTTTCAAAATCGTATAATTTTGCAACCTTTTCCAAGTTTTTGCCCCTTTTTTGTAAGTGAAGTACTTTTATTTACACTGAATAATTTCACATATTTTCCCTTAAAATATCAATTTTCTTTTATACATTCCCCGGAATATGTAACCTCATTCGATGGATCAGGTGATTATTTTGTATCCAGACAATTTCAACTACTGAACTGTATTGAATATGCCTTTTTTTGTATCTTGTTTATTGAATTTCCATGCAAATCTAGGATGATCGTCAATATACGGCCATGTTGTGTATTAAATCTAACGCTGTGGGGTTTTAATGGGATTCCAATAAAATTTTTGAAACTTGTTTTTCCTGCGATATCACGGCCATTGGATTTTATTTTTAATAACATAGTAACTACATCAAAATTTTCTGATATTTGGAAATTGGAAGAATAGTACCAGTTCCGAAGATAAAATCACCCCGATTGTTAACTGATTTTTGACCTATTAGTATATTGTCATGCTGTTCAAAAATGTTGAAAGTGTTACTACGGAATCAGATTCAAGGTTATATGCGTGTGAAAACGTTATTTTGTGAATTTCAATCGGTTTTTAGACGGAATCATAACACTACAGGTTTAACGTTGGAGGCGGTGAAAATTTCAAGGAATAATATGGATAATAAATTTGAATCGTGGCAACATTTTTAGATTATTCCAAGGCTTTTGACTCTATTAGCCATAAAATGTTAGCGCAAAAGTTGTTGAATTTATTTCAGTTTGGCAACACGTATTGTAAGCTTATACTAAAGACCTGCACAGATACATCTGTTTATATCTGTTTCTGTGTGTTTTCTAAAGTGGATGCGTATGGATGAGTGCTCTTGTGTTTCTGATATAAGTTGATATTGATATGATTTACAAAAGAGTGGATGTAAGTTGATACAAAAGCGAAAGAGAGTATCATATCTGTTAATATCTGCTTCGCAAAAGCAGATACTAGTGGATACTGATGGAATACAATAAGTTACTTATTGTACGATGCCGTTATTTTCAATTATTTTTCAACGAAAAAGAGCGTGAATGTATTACGAGCGAAAAAAAAGCCAAACAAAAAATTTTACAAAAACAAAACACACAGGCTGCTTGTACTATGGTCGTACAAATTGCCAAGCAACAACAACACTACTAGTTACGTATTAAACCTACGACGAAAATACAAGTGGAAGGAAGCACTTGCAATTTTTCTTGATGAGCAGCACGATTAGCCTTTGTGTCTGCTGCGTACATGATTTGTTCTTGTAAAAATGTGTATGCTGCTTTTTTTAAAGCAAACATTTTTGAAAATTTTAGTAACGGTAATATTTTTTTTCTTAAATTCTTAGATGCCTGTGTATGGTTGTTTTTGTTAAAAAGACATGTAGACAAAAATTATTGTAAAAAAAAATTACTGAAAGAACTGAACACATGTAATTTGTTCTTGTAAAAAAAACTTGGGTTTTTACCAGCCAAAACTATTTTTTTTCGTTTAAAGCACTTTTCTAAAATATGTTGGTAAACACTTTTGAAAACATTAAAAAAGAAGTATGCTACATTTTATGTGGAAATACCCTACATACATAAATGCAAATGTTACAGTAAGTATAACTGTTGGGTTAGAAAAATTAAAAAACGCACCGAAATTTAAAAAAAAAATAGCAAACAATCAAGAAAAAAACCCTGAAGAAGACACTCAAAGGAGTGCTGAAATATTGATTGAAATAAATTTTCTATCAAAAACAAGACCTCAAGCTCGAAAATTTAATAAGTTATACTTTAGGTTTTTTTATTTAATATAACCGTATTATGTAGAAAAAAAATAGAAAATTCATATTAACGTTTTGAAATATTTTTATTTTGAAAAGAATTGTTTGACTAATAGTTGAATTTGAGCCCTAACCGCGAAAATAACGTAAGCGGCATCATTTTAAATTTTTGTTTTTTTCTAAATAATGGCTAACGATTTTATAGCAAACACAATTTTATCCAGGGTCCCTATAAAAGAAACGACAAAAAATCATATAAATATAACCATTAATATTGATGAATTATAGGTAAAGGTTAAAAATTACAATTATCATTTAATATATATATTTTATTCTGGTTATCGTAACCAATTAAAGTAAAAAATATTTTTTTTGGTTATACCTTCATAAATAACCATTAATTCAACTAAAAAATTTTTTGGTTACAAACAACTATTAAACCAAATAATTAATTTTTTAGTTACAAATAACCATTTTAACAAATAATAAATTAATTTGGTTACAAATAACCATTAAAACAAGTTATTTATTTTTTGGTTACAAATATAAATTATACATAAGTAAGAAAGTATAGTCGGTTACTATTTGGGACCCATGGGCAATAATTTTTCCGGCAAAAGCAAAAAAAACTGTTTTTAAGTACAGACGGTGATTCTAGCGGTTTAGAATTGCCTCTCAAGTCACGCACAACAGTTGACACGTTCACTCCTTCTTCTTAGTCATCGAAATAATAAATGCACGAAAATAATCATACATATAAATACATATGCACAGAAAAAAATATCTGAAGAAAATTTTTAACCTGTGTCGTTGTTAAAAAAAATTGCTTGTTTTAATGGTTATTTGAAACCAAAAAAATTTTTTTTACTTTAATTGGTTACGATAACCAGTATAAAATATATGTAACGATAATGGTTAAAAATAACCAAATGAAAATAAAAGGAATTTTCCAGTAAACTCAAATAAAATACAATAACCATTATGTTTGGTCCCTGATTTTATCGTGAGCAACAAATTTAATACAAAATTTATATAAAATAGAATAAAAAAAACTCTCACCTATAAAATTTATTTTGGTGCTTACGTTATTTTCGCGGTAAAGGCTCGAATAATAAAAATGTTTCACACGAAATGACAAACTAAGTATACCCAGCTAGTTGTGGCGGAGGGTATACATAACAAAAAGCCAATAAAAAACCACACATGTTACACACACACATACACTGTGTGTTGTGCTGTGGCAGTACAAATTGCCGAGCAACAACTGCAACACAAGCGAGAATCGTTGTTATCAGGCCATATTTCACGATTTTTGGCGATATTTTCCTCTAAATTATCAAAGTGCCTATTTTTTGAGAAATACTTACAACACGGTAATTTTTGGTTTGTTTTATATATATTACACTACGCTAGTTGGAAAAACAGACAAGCTGGGCACCTGGCGTTTTAACCTAATTCGGATACGTGGAATCCAGTGGTGCTCGCCGTTTTTAAGATTGGCTCTGGTTTTCGAGATATACCGTTATTTCGAAAATAGAGGAGGTTGCACAACATACACCTATTAGCGTAACTCAAAACGGTTTAGTTTACTGAAATTACTAAAAAAAACCGAAACTCCGCAATTTTTTTTGTTTTGTTTGCAGCTTCGTTTTTTATATGTCTGCAAAAAATTAGAACCCTTGCTGCATTTTTGAATTTTTTATGAATTTTTAAAAAACAAAAATTTCGAAATTAATTTTTTTTTCAATAAAAAAAAATTATGTTTCAAAAACGACTGCTCACATTAGAAAAAAGTTTTACTTTTCTTAAAGGAAATTTTATCGCAAAAGCGTGTTTGAGTTACGCGAACATATGTTATGCAACCTCCTCCATTTTCGAAATAACGGTATATCTCGAAAACCAGAGCCAATCTTAAAAGCGGCGAGCACCGCTGGATTCAACGTATCCGAATTAGGTTAAAACGCCAGGTGCCGAGCTTGTCTCAAAAAAAGTGTAAATTTCTTGCACAGTGTTATTAATTTTGGGCAACTTGTTACATTACAAAGAGACAACTGTTATTAATTCAGCGCTTATATCTACTTAAGGAAAAAATGGTTATATGTATTCCATATATGCAGTATTTGTATTGTATGTCTAACCATGCAAAAACATTTTGAGAAATATACAACTACATATGAGGGGCTTAAGGCACAAGGGGAATCGATCTAAAGAAATCCACCCGTCCGGTTGGCTGTCCGTGTAAGCCTTGTAGGCAAAGTTCAAGTCGCAATTTTGAAGATAAATTGCTGAAATTCGGTACATAGGTTCTTATTGCCCTAAGAATTAAGCCTACGATAAATGGTAATAACATTGACCTGAATCTTAACTTTATAATATTATTTTTTTTCCTGGGTCCATGATTGCCCATTGGTCCCAAATAAGGTACACTCTTGAAAAGTTGTCTAAATGATGTATTGTGGAGTATCATAGGGTCGGGATTGAAGAACTTTACTTTCTTATTTGTTTAAATTGGATATTTGTACCCAAAAAATAAAAAAATATAACCAGAAAAAAATATATTTTTTCCAATAGATATTTGTAACAAATTTGGTTATCATTTACCAAAAAAAAAATAAATTTTACTTTCATTGGTTACCACCAACAAAATAAAATATATATAACGATAATGGTTAAATATTCCCAATTGAAAATAAAGGAATATTTCTCGTAACCTTTACAAAAAATAATATATGCAGTAATTATTTTCAGTCCCTGAGTTATTTTTTTATTTTAAAAACCAACAAGTCCATATAAAACAGTCATTTTTCAACGTAAAAATAAAAGGTAAAATTTAACTCTTAAAAAGAGAGTTTTATTAAGCCGTCATAAATTAAAACTCAGTTGAGGAATAAAATATCGAATAAAACTGTTAAAACGAGAATTTTATTCAGCCGTCAAAAAATAAAACTCATTTCAGGAGTTTGATTTAAACCAGCATTTTATTCAACTAATTTTTTGTACATTAACAACCAAAGTTTGTCGCTGGTCAGATCACTACAATTTCAACGTAAAAATAAAAAAAAAAGAAGAAAAACATAATGAGTATTGTAGACGTAAAAATTAAAATCCTTAAAAGAGTTGTATTTGTTGATGGTGTGAGTTCTATTTTAGGGCGAATATGTTATGATTGCGAAAAAAAACTCTCTTTTTAAGAGTTCATCTAAACTTTTATTTTTTCGTTGAAAAATGATTTTTAACTGTGGAGTTGAGATCTTTTTTTCTAGATCACCATAGGTTCTTAAAGAGAACTTTAGAAAAAACCTATTGGTTGACTCCGTTTTTAAGCTAACATTTTATGGATAACTCTTATTTACGGTCCTTGCGATTTTTTAATTAACTAAAATGTATTTCTATAAAGTTTATTTTTTTTAATTTTTTTAAAGCATTAGGTAATGGTTAATTGTTTTGCTTTTTTATTTTTGTCAATGTTTTATTGTGTTTAAAATCGTAATAGTAATTTGCCGATTTTTTTATTTAATTTAATTTCTGATTTGTTTTTGAAAATATGCCGATTTCTTACCAAAACCATCTGGCACCCCTGGTTGAGATCGTATACAAGTTTTTATAAACTTTCTTATTTTCATCAACTCGCCAACAATATTTTAAAATACAACAGAACAACACAGATATTGTAGAAATACTCATGGTGACAACAGATATTTGGAAGTAAAAAAAAAATGTTATGTCATACTCAATACAAAACCATAAGCAACTGTTTTTGTTTTTAAGATATGGTGAGTGGACAAAAGCAAAACCATACAATATCAGTTACACTCATTCTCTCATTTATATCAGTAGTAACAGATAAATATCTGGTGTATCTGTTTCAACAATACTTACTGATACACTCGTGCAGGTCTTTAGCTTATACATTCTTTTCTTTCATCCCGAAGTCCAGGGTGTAAAATCATCTACTTTAAAAACTCATAGTTGAATAAGTTGAATGGTGTTAATTATTTATCTTTGAATTGAACAAAGATTTACAACGATTTTGCAACCCGATAAAAACAAGAGCAGTTTTGTTTTCCAATAACTCACGTGCAAATATTAACCTTATCTTGGCAAAAGGCCCCATTGAGTTTGTTTCATATGTTAAGTCGCTTGGCAAATACATTCCTTCATAGTCATTTAAATTTTGATGTTCATATAAGTCATATCATTGCTTCGATATCTTTTTTATTGAAACGCTTATATGCACTAGGTTGCTACCTACCCGTTAGTGTCAAGAAAAAAAAATTAACTGTTGCTTTTACTTCTGATTCATTAAATGAAAACAGTCGTAGTCCAGGCAAAAGCAGAAAATGAAAAGTTGTACACAACAAAGACCATCGACAGTCGACATGTTTGGAAGTGTTTGGTTTGACAGACAGAAACTTTTAATAACCTAGCGTTTCCACATGCAAGTACAAGTTCGAAAAACTCAATACACTCACACTTTTTTACTTACACCATCACATTTTTCGTACTTTCAGCCAATCGGCTGCTTCCTCGATTTTTCGTCGATAATACGTATACACTACTTGCAAGTAATTACTTGCATGTGGAAACGCCGGGTAAATCCCGAAGTTAACGAAGATGTTTTTGTTTTGATTTTGCAGTTTGAAGTGCGTTTTCCTACTATGCCTTTACTTGAGGGCAGGGCTGTGGAGTCGGAGTTGATGTTTTTGTGCCGGAGCTGGAGTCGTAGTCGTAGTACCCACAAAAACTCGCGACTCCGACTACAAAGTTTTTCGGCATAAAAAATTTAAAAAAATTTCCAAAATAAAAATTATCTTCTTAAAACACATTTAAAATTTAAATAAATGGTTTATGAATACTGCTCTTATGTGCTGTTTTCAAATGACAGGCGATGGACTGAGTGCTTTTCATATACAGGGGTGTGCGCGAAATCGCAAACGTAAAACGCAAGAATTTTAAAAGTCGTTTTTAAATAAGATTTTTGTAATAAAGGAATTTTATGACAAATATTTAACAAATATTTTCCTATTAAACAGGATTTTAAACCAAAAATTATAAGAATTAGGTTTAAAGTTTATTAAACACAACTTCCAAATTCTTGCGTTTTGCGTTTGCGATTTCCAGCACACCCCTGATAAATTTTGCTACATAATCAATCGCCTGTCATTTGGAAACAGCACATTAATGTTTGCGTACGGTAATTGCTTCTCAAAAAATGAAAAAATAAAAGTTAACATCACTGAGTCTCATATATGTACATTTAGCATCAAGATCATAGTAGGAGTCGGAGTAGGAGTCGCACTTAAAAAGTTTCAGCATTTGGAGTCGGAGTTAGTACTTTTTTCGGACGACTCCACAGCCATGCTTGAAAGTTACACGATCAAGTTTTAATACAACAGCTGATTTCCAGGCTAGTGAGCAAAATTTTCGTTTGCCTTTATAAATTGTTTTCTTGATGACTTCCTAAAAGTAAATTGCTTAAAAATTGAATGCCGCCTACGTCACAACTTAAAATTTTTGGAAATTTTGACAAACAGTATATCGACCCCTTTGCGCGAAATTATCGTATGTTACAAAAACCAAATTTTACAGGACAGCCATTTTTCTACGTTTCTCTGCGTTCGCTTGCAACATCAAAATGAAAATATACATTCAATTTTTGGAGCAACGAAGTGGAATTCGCCTACAATATTTTGTCAGGTGACGTCTCTTTGAATGTAGAACAAGATTGCATCAAAAACTCAATTTCAAAAAATTGGCATATACGATAATTTCGCGCAAAGGGGTCGATATGTAAAAGGCTATCAAGAAAATCTTGATCGTGTGGCTGCACTGTTAATCACTTGTTGGAAGAAAAAATGAAACAGTTGTTTGATTTATGTGTGTTTGTATGAATATGAATGTATTTATGTACACATGTAGTATATAAAAAAAGTCCCATCTTCGTTAGCTACGGGATTTTTCCAAAGTTTCAGTCTGCCAAACCAAACCCTTCCGAACATGTCGACTGCCGATGTTCTTTGCTGTGTACAACTATTCGTTTTTTGCTTTTGCATGGACTACGACTGTTTTCATTTAATGAATCAGAAGTAAAAGCAACAGTTTATTTTTGTCCAATGAAAAATCAAAAAGTGGAAGAAAACGCATTTTTTTTAAGTTTGACTGCAGTTAATTAAGTTTTGTTTTAATTAAAGCATTTGTATGCATACTAAAGTGGTTTGAAAAAAGTTGAGCCAGTCATCCTTAGAATAAAGGGCTAGTTGAAAAAATTCCTGGAAATTTTTAAATTTTTTTTTGTCACGCCTCTGGATACCGCCCTTTTAGTTTTTTGTATACTGCGTCGCCATTTGTACTCCGATCATAATTTATTGCAAAATAAGACCGCATTGCGAAAAAGCAAAGAGAAAATGTTTCGGTTAATTGCTTCCCAAAGTATTTCGTATATTTTCCTTAAATATTTCAAACAAATATGTAAATAAAGTTTTTTTTTTGAAAAGTTGAGTCTGCTTCTACTTCAGCAACAATTTGCATGATATTTGAAATGATTTTTATAATAATTTTATTAAGTTTTGAATGAAAATTAAAAAAAAAAGTTCTTAAAAAATTAAAATAATAACAAATAAATATTTTTATGTTAATCTCAATAAACAATAAATACCTCGTATATAAGTCCAGTGATGTTAGGCAATCTGCACGCCACTGAAACGCATTCTGAAAATGCCTTTACAGACCAACTGCCATGGGCACATCTTAATTGACCAGAACCCTAAAAAAATAATAATAATAATATATAAACTTGTGTGATAGTGTAAACGAGCTATTAATTGAATAAGAATTTTTTATAAAGATCTCATACAGAAATTCTGCTTTGTGTTTAGAACCTTTTTTGGGGAAATAACGGTATTTATTTAAAAACTTCAAGTTTTAACAAAAATCGATTGGGTAATGGCTGTGATTCAGTGCCTTAAGCTTAAGAATACTACTTTAGCTCTAACGTATGTGGAATTAAATATGGACTGACATTTTAGCTGTAATAAATAATTTAAGGCAGGTATTAAAAATCAAAGTTAATATACGTACGATAAGATTTTTCAGTACATTCCGCAGTTTCTGGCTTTTAGCAAATTTTGCTGACAGTAAAATTGGACAGTGATTTGACATTTGCTTACAGCAATCTGAAGTTTTGTTAGCAAAAGGAAAAAAAAATAAAAATTTATTTATTTATTTATTTAAGTCTATGGATTTAAATCCGTACAGACTATAATTAAAATACGAAGAATATTATTAGTTTATGTATTTAATAATAAGATAATACTACGTTTAATGGCACTGGCACTTAAAGAAAAGTCAACTAAATGATACATTTCATTAAAATCTCTACATATTCTCCGGAAAGGATCAGAATTTGCATAGTTTGTGTGAAAGGCCTGAAGATATAATGGTATGTAATTGCGAGTTGATCGCTGAGGAACGTTGAGTTTGACATTATTAAGCAGGAATTCCGAACTAACGTTGCCATTAAGCAAATTAACTAAAAACGCAATGTTAAGCATTTTTCTTCGGCTTACTAGTGAAGCTAATTTAACGATAGCAAGTCTTACAGAGTAAGAAGGAAGTACTTCAGAAGGATTCCAAGTTGAGTTTCCTAAGCAGAACAATAAAAATTGTTTTTGGACAGATTCTATTCGATTTATGTGAACATTATAATCAGGATCCCAGATAATAGAGCCATATTCAATGATAGGTCTTACCAAAGATGTATACAACAGCTTTGTAATAATCATAGGATCAGTGAACTCCTTAGCCCAACGTTTTATAAAGGCAAGTACACCACGAGCTTTATTTATCGTTGATGTAATGTGTTTTATAAAATCTAATTTTGGATCAAGTAAAACACCAAGATCCAAAATCTCTTTAACTAATTCAAGTTGGCAGTCACCCAAAGGTTTGATTTTTTATGTTTTAGTTAAGAGTTATGTTTGTTAGCACAATTGGGGTATTCACAAGGTGTGCTATCATGTTGTATTGTCATAATGTTCTAACATTTTACAATGGTTTAAAAATATTGTTGTTGCCTTGTAAACACAAAGTGTCTTAAATTAATAGAACTTTGCTTGCTATGTTTATTGTGCTGTTATAATTAATCAGAAGCACGTATGGGCAAATGCAAAAAGAGCGAATGATGTGTATACATATACAAAAAACAAAGAGCATAACACGAACTAATGCAAACGTAAACAAACCAATACAATGCCACCCATGCAAAGCTTTCAATGTAGTGGTACCCATACCTGATCAGAAGAGACCTGCGCTGAGCTGCATTAGTTTTTGTAGCCGTCGGCGTTGAGGGTATAGTTTTATCCGGCTAATATCCGAATTTTACCTGCGTCTAGCAATTTTTGCAAGAAAACACTAGCGGCGTCAAATTATATCGGATTAGGACTCTAATGTTTGGTAAACAAACAAAATAAAATTTATTTGTGATTTGCGTCTAAAAACTGGAAAATAGTCAGGTAAGATCTAATTTAATTTATTAACACAAGGATTAGAATTAAAAACTATTTTGATGTTAGGTAAATATTTATTTTTTTATATTTGTTTTAAATCAGCTGATTTAAATTCAAAATAGCACACTAAATAATGAGGGCTTGTTCACAACAGTCGTATTTTTTCATATTATTATTTTAAGACATATGAGTGTATGACAATTGGCTGAGGTGAACTTAAGAAAATTCCTTCTTTAATAATAAATTGACGGCCGACTAAGTAGCTTTCTAACAGCTTGTGTGTGTTTGCTGGTAAATTTTGCTTAAATTTATGTAATAAGCCTTCCTGCCAGACTTTATCAAAAGCTTGCGAAACATCGATGAAGAGTGCTGAGCAATATTTTTTTTTCTTCAAATGCTTTTCTTATGACATTTACTATTCGATGAGTTTGTTCAATTGTGCTGTGTTTTCTTCTTAATCCAAACTGGTGGTTTGGAATACATCTACTGTCATTTAAAATAGGTGTTAATTTTGAAACTTATAATTTCTCAACCAGCTTTGACATATTTGATAATAAGCTAATAATAATTTTGTATGATATCATACAGTATATAACCATTTATTTTAAACGTATTTTTTGAGGTCAAATGAGTTTCAGAAACCATCATGACTCCAATTTGTTTACTTTTAAGAAAATAGTCTAATTCATTTTTATGTTGGCGGATGCCGTTTGCGTTCCCAAAACAAATTTTTAAACAGTTCACGGCTTGTTTAGTACAGCTTGCAATATCATCGATTGCATTCTAAGAATTTCCTGCATCATATTACCCATTGTGTTCGTAAAATTATTTACTGTTTGCACTAATGTTTCCATGGTTTTTTCTAAACGACTTAAATTTGAAACTGGAGTTTCATTGACGAAGCAGCTTGTATTGGCACATGTTTTGATTTTAAGACGTTAGCATAAGAGGTTCTGTTCACTGATGGTATTTGTGGTACAATTGTACCAAATTTGCTACAATCGAAACTTAATTGGTACACTGGTACAATTCATCTTTTTTTGGTACAATTAAAGAAATTTCTTTTGGATGGATTAACTCACTTTTCTTTTCAATAATAAAATTTTTAATAACATACCTCTAGCCCTGACCAGAACTACCAAAAATTGCATTATTGTTAACATATTAAGCCCATACATAAGTAAATCCCTGTAAGAAGCTTGGGATCAAGTCTCCAAATTCTACTTTTGTTTTTGTGACACTGTCTAGACTTTTGTCTGCCTTTGACAATAAAAGAGAAATTTGTTTTTCCCTTTTATGTTGTATTCCCCCACCACAATAGCAAAGAGGGTATTTGCTGATGGGTGAACACTAAAAAATATTGGTCCTAGATGCACCTTTAAGTATACCGCTCGACTTAATATGAGTGTCTGAGTCGATTTAACGATGTCCCTCAATTCGCATGGCTTCAGGCTGGCTGCTTTTTTGTCCAAGTAATCTTGTGGGCAGTGTGTAATTTGTGTTGCAGTTTAAAGGTTATTTGATGAAATTTTGTACATTGCTTGCAATTTATAAGTAGTAAACCTACTGAAAATGTTTGTGACTATTAACCCTCTTATTATGTTTGTATTTAGATTTAACTTGGGCAAAAATCGGTCCATTTTCCACGATACTACTCTCGGGAAGCTTTTAATGCCATAACTTCTTTATAAATGTTGGTATGGACATACAAATTGGCTACAATATCTTTTAAGATAGCTACTATGCCATGAAAAATGTTGTGCTGGTATGTTCAATATTAACCATAGATCCCATATAAGAGCCCTAAAATACGTAAGGGAAAACACATCTCATATAGATGAAGATATCTAAATAAGATTCAAACAAAGAACTTTCACATGAATCTTAAACTCTTTACATAATTTTGTTCTGGCTGGTCCATACTTGCCCATGGGTCCGAAATAGAGTCTTTAAAAACAGAGCTGTGGGGTATCAAATGGTCGGGCTTGACCGATTATCGTTTTTTACTTGTTTTGTTTTTAATTAAATTAAATAAATAGTGTTATGAATTTCTTTGCATGCTTTTTTGTTTTACAGCGAAGTGTTGGTACAATTTATGTCAATTTGGTACAATTGTGCCATTGAGACGGTACAATCTAAGAATTGTCAGATCCCAACAGTGGTTCTGTTATTACTAGCCTGCATAGCCTGAATGTCTGTAGTGTTTACTTGATTTGTTACCTGCGTTTGAGGGGGAGTAGTTTTCAGTCCAGACGACTGCTTGACGATAGTATATACAGGGCATCCTCTATAATTGGCAGTGTGATTACCGCCAAAGTTGCTGCATTTTTTTTACGTTGGGGTCGGTTTTAGACTTATCGCAAAGAACTGTACCATGTTATTCACCACATACTACGCAAACAGGGGGTTAGTAGCAGTATGCCTTAGTATGACCAAATTCTTGGATGTTTAAACACTGAACGGGTCTATTTCTTTTGTGCGGCTCCTCTATCGTGATTTTCCTGTACAGGATATATTTTAAACTGCTTGCAGGATGAGTTTCGTTTTTTTTAGCTTTACATCGCCGGGCTCTAACTCCAGTCGAAATAGTGGATGGGGAATTTTTTCCTTATTTTTAATATTATTTACATACATGTTTTATTTCCTCTGGGTCCACACATGAGTCAATTCCCTTTATCACTACTTGAAGACCTTTGCTGCTCTTCAGTTGGTATGTATAAAAACTTTTTTTAGTGCTTCAAATTGGTTAGTAATTTTTTGTCTCGTTTATACTACCACGCTTTTTAGCAGCTACGTAAAACGAATTTTCACCTGTCAATGAGACCAAACTCTTTATAAGCTCATTTGAATTTTGCTCCCTAAGATATATCGGGGAAGGCTTGGAAGATTTTATCACGTTTGGTGCTCCTGAGGATTCATCCTCCAGAATTGCAAAACGATTTTGTAAAAATGTTCTATCAAAACATGGTACTTTTAAAAATATATAAAAATGAAAAATTTTTTTCTGCTTGTTTGTTTGTTTGCTTATAGACTCTTAAACTACTGAACCGAGTAACATCACGTGAGGGGCAGGGAAATTGGTACCCCGCATAGGATGCCAATATTAAATATTGCATATTTTAAGAGCCGCTGCACGCGTTTTGTTGAACTTTTGGTAGTAGGATTTTCTGAGCCACAAAATTTAAATAAAATAGCAGCGGGGGAAGTTTTACTCCTCATAGGACGCCAATGTTTAATATCGCATATCTTAAGAATTGTTTTGTTGAGAATATGCAAACTTTGTGGAAGTCAAACTTCTGGTATACTTTAGACTGATAAACTACTGAACAGCTTTTCCTGAAATTTTAACACTAACATCCAGGGCTGTGGAGTCGGAGTTGAGGTTTTTGTGCCGAAGTCGCCAGTCGTAGTTCCCTCAAAAAATCGCGACTCCGACTCCAAAGTTGTTCGGCATAAAAAATTGAAAAAAAAATTTCCAAAATAAAACTTATCTTCTTAAAACACATTTAAAATTTAAATAAATGGTTTAAGAATACTGCTCTAATGTGCTAATTCCAAATGACAGGCGATGGACTGAGTGCTCTTCATATAAATTTTACTACATAATCAATCGCCTGTCATTTGGAAACAGCACATTAATGTTTGCGTACGGTAATTTCTTCTCAAAAACTCTAATTTTTAGAAGGCCGTACGGTAATGAAAAAATAAAAGTTAACATCACTGAATCTCATATACATTTAGCATCAGGGTTGATAAAGTTGGTACAATTGTACTTTTTTTGGTACAATTCAAAACTAAAAAGTACGCTGGTACCCCCGTGACTGATTTGGTACTATTTCCAAATTTTTCAAACCTACATATTTAAAACTGATATAAAATGGCAACTCGTATTTACTGTCCAATGACTATAAGCGGAGTTTAGTGTTTGGTGCAAATAATCTTGCGAAAATGCAAAATGTCGTGGTTTTTTATGAAATCTTAGGGAAGCTCTACTTTTTGTTGTTGGATTTACCAAAACAGCTATGATATTTTGCATTTGTACTTTTGCAAGACCATTTGCACGAAACACTGAACTCCGCTATTGTAAATAGATTTTTTCACTTGTTCATTGAAGGATTGCTTATGCCACATTAGTATCAGCGGCAGCATATAAGCGTGCATTTTCTGATGGTATTGACAAATTTTTAAAAGATATAGGAAACCACTTCTGCAAAAGTTCTACATTGTAGAAGAGACGAATTCCTCTCAATTCAAGATTATTTTGGAACGAACTCATAATATTTCCAAGTATTTGTCAACAAGATGGTTGTAACGTCAAGAAGTAATCAACAGAATTTTGGAATAGTGGGAGACCACTCCATTATTATTTTACTCCGAATAATTTTGAAGGAGATATTACAAGCGCTAAATTAAATTTTCTTTTTGTTGTATTAATTTTATGTTTTTAATAATATAACAAAAAATAATTTATAAAATGCTGATTTAGTACAATTGGGGCCGGAAAAGTACGATTTTAAAAGGTCGTTAGTACGATTTTGGTTTTTTCAATTATCATCCCTGTTTAGCATCAAGATTTAGTAGGAGTCAGAGTCGTGAGTCGGAGTCGCACTTAAAAAATTTCAGCGTTTGGAGTCGGAGTTAGTACCTTTTTCGGACGACTCAACAGCCCTGCTAACATCACGTGAGCACCGAAATCAAAATACGCTACTTATTTTTGCGTTAGGAGCGGGGGAAGTAGTACCCTCCATAGGATGCCAAAATTAAGTTTCGCTTATTTTAAGAACCGCTGCACCAATCTTCTTGAACTTTTTGCAATAAGCCCCGAAATTTAAATAAGGTATCAACAGGAGAAGTGTTACCCTCATAGGGCGTCAATTTAAAATATTGCATATCGTAAGAACTGTTGTATTGATAATGTTCTTACTTGGTAGAAGTCAATCGTAAAGTAAACGTGACTTTTAAAAATAAAAATTAAGAGGGTAGGCACTGGCGGAGTAATACCCCCCATAGAATTCATATACTAAATATCACGTAACTGAAGAAATATTTTAGCTAGAGTCTCCAAACGTGGCTAAATGCTATGGTAAATTATAAGTTTTTAAATAAAAATGGGCGAATAGACTGCGGAAGAGTAGTACCCCCCATAGAACGAAAATATTTAATACCAAATATCTGAAGATAAAAGTCTTCAAGCTTTGTAGGATCCACTCTTATGGTAAGGTACACCTTTCAAAATAAAAAGTAAGGGGGTAGGTGCATGGGAAGCAATAAATAATATATAAAGAGTATGGTGGTTTGTTCCCTAAAGACTTATTCACCCTTATCATGAATAAAACTTCACATGTAAATTTCCGAACGTGTGAACAGTTGGTATCATGAATAAAATTTGTTGTGGAAATTTCCGAATGTTTATATTTTTAAACTCCGAAAAAAATATAATATGTGAATTTATTGTTTTACACACGATTGTTAACAGCTCACATGTGAAATATTTTTACAACTTATAAAGAAAATAATTCACAAATAGTTGTCTGTCGGAAAAGGAAGTTTTTATTTAAAATTAAAAAAAAAAAAAAACCTTTCAAATGCACAAATTTAACTTATTTCATTTAGCGATCCCAAATTAGTTTTAAGGTTTGTTTAAAATTTTGCAATTTTTCGCGAATTTTAGAAATGTTCGCGATAGAAGCGATTTGTTACTGTAGTTTTTCTGATTATTTACAGCTTTAACGATTTACAATAAATAGTACCCTTTGCCATAATGCCGCTGTTTAAAAATTTTTGCGAATTTCCGCTAATTTTACAATTTTTACCGAATTTTTGCTATTCCTTATAGTTGTTTGAACTTTGAATTCTTTTTATGGCTTGTTTGAAATATTAAAACTTTTCGCGAATTTTTTACAAGTTTTCAATTTTTTGCGAATTTTAGCCATGTTCCCGATTAAAGCGATTTTTTCCTGTGATTCTTTACAGCTTTAACGATTTTTAATAAATAGTAGACCATGCCGCTGTTTGCAAATTTTTGCGAATTTCCGCTAATATAAAAATTTTAACCGAATTATTGCCATTTCTTATAGTTTTAAAAACTTTTAATAAATTTTATGGCTTGTTTGAAATATTAAAACTTATCGCGAATTTTCGATATTTTTGCAAATTTTTTTTTTGTTATTTTCCGACACTCTGTTCTTTTAGCCCGTTTAGCGATTTCAAATAAATTTTAGGGTTTGTTAACAAATTTTTTTTTTTTGCTATTTTTCGCGAATTACATCCATGTTCGCAATTTTTAATAAAAATTAGACTGTGCTATCATGCCGCTCTTAGCAAATTAGCGATATTTAATTCAAATATGGAAATAATTCTATAAATTTCCAAAAACACAGTTTTCTTAAATACATTAATTGTTTTTTGTTTACAACTCCGAATATAATGGCAAAGGTTTTTAAAATGAGGTATGTTATTTTATTCACAGGGTATTCATGATACGAAATTAAAATCCATGTGAATTAAGAATTTCATTCGGAAATTTTCACATGTGGAATTCATGATTAGGGTGATTAACTATTGAAATTTTGACAGTAATTTTCTGATTACCCGACACACAGGTTATTAATATTTCTTAACTTCAACTTCCATACATTGACATAAAAGATTTCTACATATGTATTTGGAGTACTGTAAAAGTATTCTAATTTTGTACAACTAACTAAGATAAAAATACACAACATCTTTCAAAAAAAGTAGGTGTAATGGAAGAAGTACAAATGTCACCTCCCATACGAATACATTTGAAATTTCTGGATATCTGTAGAACGGTTACCGTAAAAGCAATTAATAATTGCAAAGTGAACTGTCTTAACTACTGTCTGGACGCCTTCGTCACGCAGACAGTTAGTAGTGTTTTTTGCAACTAATATTTATTTTCTTACTGTCTTGCCAGTACTGTCAAATGTAAATGCATTAGAGGCCAATTTTCCAGAAGTTTACCTATCCTATTTACGTATTGTACAATTATATCGCCAATTTGTATGTGATATTCGAAGGTGGCACAATATATTGGCAGCAATCAAAAGATTTTTGATTTTTATTGCGCAACGAAATGAAAGTGAAATTTGTTGGCAACATTGTACAATGCTGCTTATGTTATTCCTATAGGTTATGTTCACCTTTTTATTGAATGAGTGAAACCACTGTGCTACTTATTGCATAATATAGAACGAAATGGAAATAATATGGCGAACATCATATACAATAATATTGCAAGTGTATGTGTTGCTTTAAAACAAGAAATTCCAAAATCCAAAAATTATTTCATGATTTTAACTTAATTTATTTGTTTTTAGTAAAATATTCTTAAATAAATTAGCATTTTCTCATGATCAAAACTTCACGTTTTTGATATTTATATGATCAAAAATTTCTGAGTTCTAGCGGCATTTATTTAATACTAGCTTTACCCGGTGCGCTTTGCTACCCCTATCGAAATAAAATTAGTAAAATTTTTTAATGATTACAAAGCAAATTGTACTTAATTTAATTTTTATTTTGAAATTTGTAGTTTACCATAATAGTAGCTATAACCACGTTTGAAGATTCTCCCTTTAATTGTTCTTCAGTTTAGCGATATTTAATATATGCATCCTATGGGAGGTATTTCCCCTCTGCGCCTACCCGGTTTATTTTTTTTCAATAGTGTAGTATACCATAAGAGTGACTTCTACAAAGTTTGAACATTCTCACTAAAACAGTTCTTAAGATATGCAATATTAAACATGGGGGTCCTATGGGGGGTACCACTTCCCCCGCTGCTACTTTATTTAAATTTTGGGGATCAGAAGATCCTACTTCCAAAAGTGCAACAAAATGCGTGGAACGGCTCTTAAGATATGCGATATTTAATATTGGCATCCTATGGGGGGTACCAATTCCCCTGCCTCTATCGAAAAAATAAGTAGCCTATTTTACTTTTAGCTCACGTGATGTTACTGTAAAAATTTCAGGAAAATCGGTTCATGTAGTGCCTGAGATTAAGTGATTTTTAATTTTCGGTTGTATGGGCGTGGCACCACCTCTTTGTCCAATCACACCTTTTTGAACCCAACGACTCATTAATTCAGAACAATAGCCTTCTGTGAAAATTTGATGACGATCGGTTCAGTAGTTTATTAGATATAACGTTTTTTACTTTTTCTATAAAGGGGCGGGGCCACGCTCACTTTTTTAATTAAACGTATTTCTGTTCATGACAACAACATATATACCAAATATTATCGCCGTAGGTCAAAAAATGTCGTAGATAATACAATTTTAAATTTTGGGTTGTATGGGCGTGGCATCGCCCCTTTGCCCAGTCACAATGTTATATAGCCTAATGTCTCTTCCAGGGTCACAGTTACATGCTGTGAAAATTTCAAGGCCATCGGTCGTGGTTTGGCCTCCTATAAGGCACAAATATATACATATATATATATATATATATATATATTATAGGGTCTAACATCAATATTGTAGAAATTACAAACGGAATGACAAACTTATTAATACCCTTTTCACCACCTGCGGTGAAGGGTATAACAAATAAGTTATAAAATATTTTGTGAAATATAAAAAAAAAATATATAATTGTAATAAAACAAATCACTACCGAAGTTCAGTTTGTAAATATAATTTTGATATATTTTTTATAATTATTAACATGATCAGAAAAGTATTTTTGTGTAAACTTATTCTATAATAAGACTTCTTTGCTTACATTTGGGGGATTCACAAGGTGTCATAAGTCTTAAAATAATAACTTGAAATTATACGACTTTATACACAATTTAGTGTGCTATTTTGAATTTAAATCAGCTGATTTAAAACAAATATAAAAAATAAATATTTACCAAAAATAAAAATATTTTTCAAATCTAATCCATGAATTAATAACTTAAATTAGATCATTCGTGACTATTTTCCATTTTTCAGACGCAAACCAAAAATAAATTTTATTTTGGTTGTTTACCAAACATCAGAGTCCTAAGCCGATCTAATTTGATGCCGCAAGTGTTTTGCTGCAAAAATTGCTAGGCGCAGGTTAAATTCGGATATTAGCCGGATAAAACTATACCATCAACGGCGACGGCTACAAAAACTAATGCGGTTCGGCTCAGCCGCTCAGCACAGGTCTCTTCTGATTAATTACGACAGCACAATAAACATACCAAGCAAAGTTCTATTAATTTAGAACAATTTTTGTTTACAAAGCAACAAAATTTTTTTTAAACCATTGTAAAATGTTAGAATATTATGACAATATAACATGATTATAGACAAGTTATATTATCGCAAGGGTTGTTTATAAGCCTTTTATAATAGAAATAACACCACTTAAGGCTTATTCTAGTAAGGTTGCTACAAGTTCGATTTAAGTTTTGATTTGTTGGGATAGTTTCTAACTTGTTGAATATTCACAACTCTGTAGAAATTTTTTATGTGTTTAAGTGTAAATTATGTTTCCTGTTATAATAAAGCAAATCATAACTTATTTATTTTTAATATCTACTTATGTAGGTGTTTTGGAGAGTTTACTGTTTAACCATCAAATTAAAGCGAAAGGAAACTAAAAATGTATTTAAAAAATTTGCGTTCTTTTTTTACTTGAACACCTGTAACACAACCATGTTTGGCAGATATATTCTTTTTTTTAACTTCTTACAATTTACAGTCTTAAGTATTTTTGTAATATTTTTAGTTCAACAAAGCTTGCCAGTTCAGCTCAGATCCCATGCATACAATATTTTTTATTAACATTTGTAGAATCGTGTTATTTACCTCTATTTTAAAGCCTTCTTCGCATTCCAATGTTATAAATTCATTTGACTGAATTTCTTCATATGTTGAGAGAAGTGTTAAAGATGGTTTGTCAGAAAGCTCAATTGTATGTGGCTCTACTTTGTAGTATTTTCCATTATCCACTGAAGGTACCAAGCAAGGCGCTAAAAGAAATAAAAAGGTAACATCTCATACATTTGCACTCATAATCATACATACAGTAGCCCAATAAAGTCTACATACACCTATGTACATATATAAAATTAATTTAAATGAAAATTAACCATGTTAAAAAATATTTCGCTATGTCGATATTACAGAATATAGTTAAAGTCATGAATGGTAGGAAAAAAGGCCAAAGGTTGTAAATTTAGCCATTTTCTCAATTTTAAACACAAAACAATGTTCATACAACAAAAGCATATCTGTAAAAAAATCAAAAAAAAAACGCATCTTAAGTTTGCGGCATTTTATTTCTTTACGGAGGTTTGATTTCAAATTGAAAATGATTTGAATTCAAACGTTTTCTCAAACGACAAACGTTTGATAATGATTTGAAAATCATAGCGTTCTCAACAAAAAGGGGAAATTATTTTCAAATTGAAAAATGCCTTTATTTTCAACTTGCTTTCAAACGTAATTCTCAAATGTTTTTCAAATGTGGATTATAATAAAATGTGGAATATAAATAAAACTATTTAATTTTTTTAATTTAAATTTATTATTTATTTAAATAAACTTTGAGATAAACATTCGGTACCATAGCTTAAAGATGAAATAGTGTTCTTTCCGTCCTCTAATTCTTGGAAAGACAAAACACTTGGCTCCATTTTATTTTGAGGATTGTAGCACCGTATTCTTAATCTCAAGAAATAAACTGTTCACTTTTTATTAAAATTAATTTTTATGGTAAAACACATGATAACACAAAGTAAAAAAATGTAACTTTAATCGCCATTTTTAATGCTTACATTTATTTTTCGCTTTAGTATTGCGAAGTTTATTTTTGATTTGATTTTAACCACAGACATAACATTTTAACATTTGACAAACATTTGACATCAAATTGATAAAACATTTGATATCAAATGATTATTTTCAAATCATTATCAATTTGATTTTAATTGTTAAATCAAACAATTGAAAACGTTTGAGGATTGCGTTTGATGTCAAATGATAAAGTCATTTCATATCCAAGGTTTGACTTCGTGTTTGTTGGGTACTTATTTGTGCAACATATAATTTATTGGTATTAGTAAGGCTGCGATTTCAATGCAAATGCATGTTTTTTGTCGATAGTGTAAGAACGATATCGACGATGTGCTTTAATAATATGGCATCGATGTGTGCATATTTTAAAGTTTTCAAGTGATTTCTAAATTTCCAAATTATTAAAAATAGTTCTTAAAAAAATTTCCATGTACACAGAAAGAAAATTTTTATTTTTATTTAGGAAATCCCGAGCAGCGCCGTGACCAGACAACTAGTTTTGTTAAAAAATCTAACATAAATGGCGGCATAATGCAGGGATTGATATAAGATTCGGCACATTTTAGTTCTATATGAATAGTAGAAATCATATTGTATCTTAACGAACAAGCCGATAGCCTTAGTTGCTACTAGGGTAATCGATCGAATAGTATTCGACCGGTTTGAACCGGTTATTTTAGTTTTGCCCATGTCGAATATTTTAAAATCCATTTTTCGAATATCGAATAAACCGGTTATTTTAGTAAAATTACCCGGTTATTTTAGTAATGTGTAATTTATATACTTATTCCTTACTTTTGTTTTAAATGCACCCGTAATTTAAGTATTTTTCTAATTGAATATTTGCAAACTTAAACTTTTTATAAAAAATGTCAAAACAATATGAAACAAAACTCAAAAAAACATTATGAGCAATGTAAATACAAATCGCTTACATAAGCGTGTGGTGTGTTCTTGTAACAAAAACAAAAAACAATTTAAAGTACTACAAAAAAAGTTCAGCATAAAAAGTAATAAGCAATTGGACAGTATTATAAATACTATATATAGCTTTACAAAGATGTCATCCCTGGTGATATTTAGAACTGACTTAAAAAAATTGTGCTTAATCGGCCTTAAAATGATAAGTGTCAAAAGTTATTTACATCACGACTTATTAATCACTTTTAATTAGTCTACAAGCTTGACATAAATATACGCCAAGTAAAACTTAACAGGGTCAAGTAGTTTTTAAGAGACTGCAAATAATACTTTACTAAAATATGCAGCCAATAATGAATGAAAAACTCTTAAGCAGTTCCAGCACATCTTCATGCTTAAAGCAAGAACATACCGGCGGAATCAACGTTATGGGAAAATTCATCAGTTGTATTTATTAACACACCAAGAACTTAAAATAAAATTTAAGGAATCAAAAATGTCCTGGAAGGGTTTAAGTTGTGTGATCGACGAATTGACAGATATTTCATGCAAAAAGCATGTTCGTTTTACTATTGTTTCTATAATGCTGAAGCAAAAAAAAATTTAAATATATAATCCTGGATAAGAGATTTTGTTTGCCACTTTTCAAAAATATGGCTGAAGTTTACTGCTTCATATAGACATGCTTAGCCAAAAACAAATTAAACTCATTAACAATAAATTTGGGAAAATATGTCAAATAATAAATTTTTTAAATTCCTATATTTTTAAAACCATAATTTTTCAAAAATTCTAAAGTTCACACCTATTTAATTTTTGACTCCTAACGTAAAGAATTGTTTGCTTTTGCAAAACGTTTGGCTAGAGCAAACATTATTTAAGGGTTTCGTAACTACATTATACATAAATACAATTATCATCTTAGACATAAAGTTTAGCAAATAAATAGAAATTGTTTAAAATAAAGCTTAAGTTTAATCCATACTGGTCACGCTTTTTTTTGATTTTATCGTCAAATATTTGTTAGGTCTGAACACCTTCGTGAATTGTTTTGTTTTTATTCTAATTAACTTTTTATTACAAAAACTAATTTGATTTTAGTATTTTTATGTTTTCGAATAAAAACCGGTTAACCGGTTATTTTAAAAATGCTTAACCGAAAACCGGGTTTTTTAAAATAGCAACTATTCGGAATATTCGAAAACCGGTTATTGAAAAAAGTCGAATAATCGATCACCCTAGTTGCTAGTGCTTAAACT
Organism: Pollenia labialis; assembly: GCA_949318255.1. Taxonomy (NCBI): domain Eukaryota; kingdom Metazoa; phylum Arthropoda; class Insecta; order Diptera; family Polleniidae; genus Pollenia; species Pollenia labialis. The sequence continues at coordinate 49,559,011 of OX439141.1, forward strand.
TTAAGATTTATTGTAACTTAATATACATATGTATGTATATCTAAATAAATAAATAAATGTTCACGAAATTTTGTAGTATGATTTCTAGTCATTTAGCACGAATTTGTGCAAATATTGTATAAATCCGTGTATTTTTTATTCAAAAATTAAAACTTTTTTATGGTGGTGGCTTCACATTTGGATTCGAAACTTGTATCCTACTAAGCATATTTTGCTGGATTGCAATTTCAATCTGTTAAAGATAACTCGGAACAATTTGACACTAATATGGTCCTTTTTTTGAATTTTTCAAAAATTAGCGTGTTTCTAACAAACGGATATGGCTAAAGGCCTCAGGATATATACTTTATGGCTAACTTAGTATAATCTTATTTCCACTAATGGTGGAGAGTAAAGGAAATAAGAGATATACACATCGGTGTAAGTTTCAAGCCCATGTTTATTGCATGTTACATGCTTTACGTACTTATTATTAAAGTTCTTATACACATATAAATTTTATTACTTCAATATAATTTCAAATTGTTGGAAATTATGGATGTAGAAGGCTCATATTTTGAAGCATCTTGAATAGCTACTGTATCATTTTTCAATAGATTACAAGTTGTAGTTGGCTTAATATTCTCTCCACACACGCATTGGGAAATGAAAGTTGGGAAGTAAATGCTCATGTCATGCTTTGTGTAAGGCTCGCTCGGCAACAAAATTAGTTAAATTAGAAAATCTATTTAATATTTTTGATTAAAAGATTGGGCTTGGATAGAATCTAGTGTTGAGTTTTTTTAACCAGCTGAAAAAAACAACCATAAATAAACACAGACTGATCTTAACACAATTAATATTTTCCCAGTGTACGAAAACAAACTAAAGTCATTTGCCAAAATAAAAGTATGCGCAGCGCTCCTGCTTCGTTGAAATCTTGGAATCTTTGCCGCTTGTAATGCCACTGAAAAACGTAAGCTTGTTACAACATTTAATAACATCACGCGTTACATTTTCGACTTACAGAGATTTGTTCATGTATCTCCATATTCCAAACATTTTTTTGGCATGAGCTTTGATGACTACCTCAAGTTTAAAAGTTTAATCTTTTGGCATAAAATTAGAGTAACAAAAGAGCCTAAATATCTCTACAACAAGTTGACATTCACCTCAACCTTAAGAACTAATAGCAGGAGTGCTTCCTAACCAATTTTATACATCCACAATATACCTCTGGAACCATCTTTCCACTGATATACAACTCACCCGCAACGCAATAAAATTCAAAAAATTATTAATAACTCACTTTGCTAATAACTAAAACATTTAGGACATTTATTTCTTAAATGTTAAATGTTTATTTATTTATAATGTTAAATTTTAAGTTTAATAATTGTTTCTGCAAACCATGCCTTATAACGCATCTGATTCTAAATAATGCTGCAATTTAGAAGATATTGTATCTTGTTGTGTTAGAACAGCAAATACAAATACAAATTTTTTTTATAAAATGTGCTGTTATTACTTTGATGTTGATCAGCGTGGCCATTTTGGCAGCTCGATTTAGCATTTTTTTTGTCTGATTTAGCTGCATATTTTCCATTTAGCAGTTAGCATTTTTTTTAGCATTTTTCAACTGCATATTTAGCATTTTTAAGCATTATTGAATTTAAGAATGTTCAAGTAATCTTTTTTTGAAAAACTACCACACTTTTTTGTTGAATGTACATACAAACCCCTACTATTTTGCTATAGAAACTGTGCAATCTTTAAAAAGACCTTTCATATCAAATTGTTTAGAAATTTGATCATTTTGATTTATTAAATTCATGTTTAGCTGATTTTTTCCGCCAACGCAGTATTGCAATTTCCATTTTGAAAATTGTTTGGAATCGAAAAGAGGTACAATAACTTTTGAAATAGAAAAACAAATAGGAATTACATGCCGAGATTTTACAGCTCAATTAATATGACAACTTAGACAACGATTGCCAAATAATTTTCACAATTTAATAAATACTAACTTTTTTTGTGTGGAAAAAGAGTTTAAAAACTAATAAATGGAAATTAAGCGAACATTTTAGAGAAGAAATGATTGATTTCACTGTAGAAGAAATTACAACTTTGGAACATTAGTGGCTGACACTTAATTCATATGAATTGTTATATTTTAAACTCAACAGTTGATTTCTCAGTGGTGCGATTCACTAACTTTTAACGATCCGACAATCGTTATATTTGTCGACATAAATATTCGCTTGCAGTAACGATAGTGTGATTCAGTAACTTATTTTTAACGATTATTAACAGCTGTTTTTTGTAACATCTCTGTCAACAAAATGTTAAAAAAAAAACGAAAAGCACAAAAGAGAATTAAATAAAAACAAATGAAATTGTTCTTAACCCCCCGTGTTACACATGTTTTTTTATTCAAAATACATTGAAAAGGTCTGGACAGACTCATGAGTAAGACGAAGGGTTGATTTGTGTTTTTTTTTTGTGAATTTTACATTTAGAATTTTGTTTTTGTTCCTAATTTGCTTATTTTGTAAATTTTAAAAGAATGACGTTAAAAACTATGAATTCGCTTCTTTATATTAGGTGGGGTTTAAAATGTTGCGATAGTTTTAAAAAAATATACGATAACAAAATTGTTTGTTACCTTTTTTATGTAATAAATGAAAGTTTTTGTAGTTTGGTATATAATAAATATAACTGTTATTCTAAAAAAAGCCCCCAAAGCCGATTCTAAGCCAGTAAAACAAATTTTTTTTGTTAATACAGGTTTTTTAAGTTAAGGTTAGATAATTTTCAGTTTCAAAATTGCATTAATAAATATATATCAGGTAACTGCGCGCATTTATGGTTTAAATTGCAAAAATCATTTAATACTTGATTCCTGGGTTAAATATGCAGTTTTTAATAATTTTAAAAATCTTGCCAATTCTAGCCATTTTTGGTTTCAATTCAAGCCTTCTTTTGAACTGTCGAGTTGGTAACCTTGGTAGCAGCCCTGGTAAAAAATACTATGATTAAATCCCTGCAAATAATATTGGACTACCTGATCCATTTTGATCAAATGGACTCTGCTCCCTGGCTGGACTGGTCTAATGTAATGCTAGCATGCCCCATGTCATTTTTAAAAATTGTTTGTAGTGACACGACATGTCTTCGTTTTTTAACGACATGGTTTCATTTTTAAACGAGTTCAGAGCTAATCCTCTTAAGTATACGATGGAGTAGTTTTAAAACTACTCCTTTGTAATATAAAGCTGGGTTATATGGTCCTGCCCTAGGACATCGTAATGGTAAATAGACCACTTTTTTCCATACGTTTGGGTTACTTTTGGACTAGTCCTAGTCCCTTGTGGGCTACATTTTACACGCCTGTTTGGACTAGTCCTATTATATTCAAGGTTGATACCCTTACCGCCGTTTCCACTAGCAAGTACAAGTTCGATGAACTCAATACACTCCCACTTTTTTACTAACACCATCACATTTTTCGTACTTGCAGCTCAACTTGCAAGTAAATTTGGCACTTGTCGCGAGAAAAATGACAAATGGAAAAACAGTGCTACCGTGGATGAGCTTTGTATCAACTTACTAGTATGCTTGTAGTTTATTTCTGTGTATTAATAAAAAATAAAAAAGAACACAACTAAACAGCAACGGATCTTAATGCTATTTTTGAACATAAATTCCAGGTTTTAAGAAAAACAATTTAAATCAAAATATTCTTTTTAGTAATTTTATGGTATCGGAAACACATATTTTAAAAATAAACATTACTTTATATACATATAGATTTTATGAAAGTTATAAAAAGGAAAAAATATACAGTTAATTAATTAATATCGTAGCGATTTTAAACGACTTTAAAATAAAAGCTAAAAGTTTAGTTAAGGCTGACATTTTAAAAATAAACTTGCACTATCCTGTGAAGCCATTAAAAAATTTTTTGTTTTTTTTTTATTTCTCCTGATGTTCGTAATAAATACGTACACATGCACTACTTGCATGTGGAAACGTATGGTTAACCCCCGTTTCAACATGCAGGTACAGGGCTCTAATCACCGCATACGCTATCGAGCAAAATTTATCGAAATTATTTATTTTGGTATCACGACTCTAGATATCGAATGAAATTTATTGAATTGAAATAATAGCATTGGATATCGAGTAACTCGACATTACATTTCTCGAGATTTCATTCGATACGTCAGTGTCTATCGTATTCAAAAACATTCGATAGTTTATTCGATCGAATGCGGTGATTACACCCCAGGTTCGAAAAACTCAATACACTCACACTTTCTCGCTACCATTCACACAATTTTTGTACTTTCAGCCAATCGGCTGTTCCTCGGTTTTTCGTTGATAATACGTATACACTACTTGCATGTGGAAACGTAGGGTTTGGTGGCTGTTAGGTTCTGTAACTCCCGCGGCGAGACACTTTTCGATTGAAACATGAGAACTTAAACAATGGCATAAATTGAAACAAACAACTCTTTTTCTCAATTAACTCCGATATGAATTCGCCTTGCTCACGAATAAAAACGGGGCTAGAAAAAATGTTAATACTAAAAGGGAGTTGCCAGTTTTATTTAAAAAAAGAAGCTTGCTTCTTACACCGTTTGCCATCAAACAACAAAAATCATGTCTTAAAAACATTACCATCTGAATTAGGAGTTATCTACAAAATTAAACCGGACAAGCAAAGCTTTATCAAAAGTATCAAAACTTTTTTATTACAGTTTTTTTTTAAACAGTGAACACAACAAGTATTTTGATTTTGATTTTAATTTTTGGTTGAGAGCATGTGAGAGATTACCAGTGTTGCCAAAACTTGGAGACCAAAAATGGCTAAATTTACGTGAAAAAATGGCTAAAAATGGGCTAAAAAATGGCTAAAAGATTTTTTAAATAAAAACAAATTAAAATTCAATAACACAACAGAAATAATTCATTTAAAGTTGTTTACGATGAAATTGTTGGTTAAGATCAATTTCTTAAATAAGAATAAACGTTATTTAATATTCTGAAAGATATTTAAAAAATAAAATCATCGATAAATGTTATGTCGTTATTGTTCATCTCATAGGAATCACTCGTGCCTATTAGTTTTAAAAAATTTTAAGGTAATAAAGCCTGGTACTCTGTTCAAATTTGTGAAAAATGTTGAGCAACATTAATTATTTCACACGAAAATTTTGACCAGTATCAATGCTACCTTTCATGCGAGTTTGTACAATTTGACGTTTTTAGTCCTGCAAAGTATGCGACATTGTTTTGCGTATGTAAACAAACCGCACATGTATTTAACTAAAAATTATTTTTTTATTAAAAAATTTAATAAAAAAGAATATAAATATGGATAAAAAACTGTTACCGGTTGTGTTATTTTAATTTTTTATTTCTTATTTAATAATCAGTTGATACTTTTTTGCTTTTGCTTAAAATTCCACGTGAAATAAGTGCAGCTTACATTATTTCGCAGTTGTAAAAAAATGTTGCCAGAAACATTTCCTAACTTTTTCACAAAATGAACAGAGTACAACTCTATCAACATTATTTCATAGATATTCCGCACAAGTTTTTTTCATATGCGTTTTGACAGCATTTCACGTGAAATGTTGAACACAGTACCAGGCTTAAATAGTAATCACGACAACATTTACCAAACCTTTTGATTCCAGATCTACAATAAAAAACAAGTAAGAAAATATAGTCGGTCAACCCCGACTATATGATACCCTACACCTCATTAGAACCTGTGTACCAAATTTTATTAAATGATCTGCAATTTTGCTATATGTACTTTACGCACAAGGTTTACATGGACGTCCAGCCAGCCGGACAAACATCGTTAATTCGACTCAGAAAGTGGTTCTGAGTCAATCGGTTTACGAAAAGGTGGGCTTAGGACCAATATTTTAAGGTGTTACAAACATCAGCACAAACGCATAGTACCCTCTCCACTATTGTGGTGTTGGTATAAATATTTCATTGATAAAATCGAATTAACGGTTGCTAAATGTAACCTATTTCTGAAATTACTTTTAACTTTATAGTAAATTCTGACATTTCTAAAAAAAAATTGTTGCCGCCAGCATCTCTTTATTGAAATACTTGCAACCAGAAAGAAACACCGATGTTTGTGTTGATCCGTGTTATAAATTTAATATTGGAATACTGTTCCTTTATTTTGAAAGATGTTTCATCGTCATCGTTTGTAGCGATTTTCAACATTTGTAAAAGTTGTAATTTAAATTAAAGCCATTTTAATTATTTAAAATGTTTATTTTGCTTTTATATATTTTTATAATAAAATAAAAATTATTCTTTTAAAAGAAAAACGGCAAGAAAAATTTTATGGCTAAACCAGTTGAAAAATGGCTAATGGCTAAATGCTTTTTTAATGGCTAAACAAGGTGAAAAATGGCTAAATCTAGCCACTAAATGGCTAAATTGGCAACACTGGAGATAACTAACAACTTAATTACTAATCGCTTATAGAGCTTTTAAAAATGTATACAATAATTCTTTCTTACCTGAAATGCATTTTGGGGTTTCAGGTTTCCAAATACCTCGAATACAGCGGGCTGTGGCATTCTCTCCTTTTATATTCAATTTAAAACCGGCATTGCACTCTAAACTTAATATAATACCAACACTATTCCTGCCAGGAACTTTTCCAGGTCTTACAACCGTAACATTAGCAAATGAATCCCAGACTAAATCTTCACAAGGACCCCGCAGTCTTTTCCGACCTTCTTTATTATCATATTGATCTGTTGATTCTGTATCAGTATCCGTTTGATAACTCGAACTTCGTTTTCTGCGTTTTCGTATAATTTGTGCTTTCAATTGTTCAATAAAATCTGAATCATTTGTGGTTTTAAAATGACGAGGAGGCGTATCTAAAACATTGTTATAAGAATTGCTTTTCAAAAGAATCGGCTCATTAGTCCTCCTTAACGAGGTATATTGGGAATTATCGTAAATACTCGGTATCGATATTCCTACTGTTCGGTGTGGCTTCTTTTCGGGTTCATCATAGTCATTATAGTTGTAATCGTTAATAGAACCCTTTGGTTTATGCAAGGCTTTATATTTAAGATTTTTGTCAGTTTCGTTGCTTGTATAGTACCAACGACCATTTTGTACCTTAAACTTTTTTGCTGGATTACGCAAGTCCATTGTATTATACAAGCCATTGTTATACCCGAGAAGGTATTTTACAAAGTCCTGATACTTCTGTTTAATACGTTCATAGTATTTTGAATATGCTTCTTCAACATCTGTTGGACTACGCCTTGATCGAATTTTCTCTGAACTTTCTGTAAAAAAGAAGAAAAAAACATACGTTATTTTGTGTCCCAGCAACATTTTTTATGATAAAAGGTCTTATTTTTAATGAGTAGTATTTATCTACCTCTGCGAGTTTTAATCAGGGCTGTGGAGTCGGAGTTGAGGTTTTTGTGCCGGAGTCGGAGTCGTAGTACCAACAAAAACTTGTGACTCCGACTCCAAAGTTTTTCGGCATAGAAAATTTAAAAAAAATTTCCAAAATAAAAATTATCTTCTTAAAACACATTTAACATTTAAATAAATGGTTTAGAATACTGCTCTTATGTGCTGTTTCCAAATGACAGGCGATGGGCTGAGTGCTTTTCATATAAATTTTACTAACTACATAATCAATCGCGTGTCATTTGGAAACAGCACATTAATGTTTGCGTATGGTAATTTCTTCTCAAAAATTTTAATTTTTAGAAGGCCGTACGGTAATGAAAAAATAAAAGTTCACATCACTGAGTCTCATATACATTTAGCATCAAGATTATAGTAGGAGTCGGAGTCAAAGTCGCACTTAAAAAATTTCAGCGTTTGGAGTCGGGTTAGTACTTTTTTCGAACGACTTCACAGCTTTGGTTTTAATGTTAAAAAATGACTTGCTGTAAAACGACGATATGCAAAATATCCTCTCAACAAATACGATATGAAATGACATCATACACAATTCTCAAAGGTTTTTAAATATCAAATATCAAAAGTTTTATCAATTTTATGTTAAATGTTAAATTCAAATCAAAAATGAACTTGGCAACGCTACAGTGAAAAATAAATTAAAATTAATTAAAGTTAAATTTTTTTACTTTGTGGTATCATGTGTTTTACCATAAAAATTAATTTTAATAAAAAGTGAACAGTTTATTTCTTGAGATTAAGAATACGGTGCTACAATCCTCAAAATAAAAGGGAGCCAATTTTGTCTTTGCAAGGATTAGAGGACGGAAAGAACATTATTTCATCTTTAAGCTATGTTGCTGAATGTTTATCCCACAGTTTATTTAAATAAATAATGCATTTAAATTAAAAAAATAAAATATTTTTATTTATGTTCCACATTGTATTATAGTCCACATTTGAAAAATATTTGAGAATTACGTTTGAAAGCAATTTGAAAATTTTTGAGTAATTTTTCAACTTGATAATAATTTCCCCTTTTTGTTGAGAATGCTATGATTTTCAAATCATTTCAAATGTTTGTCGTTTTAGAAAACGTTCGATTTAAAATCCTTTTCAATTTTAAATCAAAGCTTCGTGTTGGTTGCAGTGTTGTCAGATAGATTTTGACCTTTTTCGCCAAAATCAAAGTCGAGATCGCCAAAGCCTTAATATGTAGTTTTTGACAATAAAATACATATTTTTTAAATTATTTAAAATAATTTTTTAAGGCCTTAAAAAAATAAATTTCTTCCGTATTGCTAAAATACGCCAATCTTGTTCGATTTTTATTTAGAAACAAAAATGGTACACTTTTTACTATAAAAGTTTACAGAAATCTATTTAAAGTAAAAAAAAAATTTCTGTTAGTATTAACCCAGCGGGAAAATAAGGAATTGATTACATAAATAACTAAAAAAAATAATGTATTAATTTCGAAAGATTAATAAGGCATTCATTGGAAGCGAGAAAGTGATTTTATTGACACAAAAATTATGCATTGATTACCACGTATATTCCCACATTTGTAGAACAAGGAATGAATGGTTTCTGTAGAATTTTGACCAAAACTGATTTAAATTAAATGGAATGTCATCATTTAAATACTCTTTCCAATTAACAAACTGAAATTTTCTCCATTGTGTTTCATAAACATCCAAAGGTACGTTAGGATTCATAAAAATCTTTAAAATATCTTTAACAACAATGAATTTAATATGTGATAACAAATTGCCACAATTTATAATGGAAAAATGTTCATAAACTTGAAATATATTCATGTTTCAAGGAATTTTATTTATTGATTCTTTCAAGAGCATTTTTAAATATGAAAAACCGCTTACATTTAAAACGAAAACAAATTATACAATATTGTTTTTGTTATATGTACATGTAATTTAAGCGAAAGAAATCTTCGTTCGAAATCGATGAACAGGCTGTAAGCTTGGTAAGCTAGAATAAGATGACAAAACGATCCTTTATAAAACTAACACCGTCAAAGTAATTTGCTACTAACGTAATGCAGTTTCATCAACATTAAAATAAAAATTTTTTGTATGTTAAAAAATCTATGAGATTTGCAATTGTCTGATTTCCGCCCAATGTTCTTAATTTTTTTAAAATAAGTATATGGGCCTGTTCGGAAATGTATCACTGCGCTGCATCAGGGATTTCAAATGCTTAAATATATATCAGTGAAGTAGATGTGAACCAAAAAATTGTCAAAAACTCCACATAAATAATAGTTACACAATAAAAAAAATTGAAATTATTTTGTATCGTCATTAAAAAAAAGTTTACTTTTCTGATGCAGCGCAGTGATGCATTTCCGAACAGGCCCTATGTTGCTCATTTGGTCGGAAAAGACCATGCTCGGCAACCCTGACTACGACACTGGACGTTATGACATGCCACCACCCTGCAAATAATAGGACTAGTCCAAACACGCGTGTAAAGAGTAGCCCACAAGGGACTAGGACTAGTCCAAAAGTAACCCAAACGTATGGAAAAAACATGGTCTATTTAACATTATGATGTCCTAGGGCAGGACCATATAACCCATCTTTGGACTACAAAAGAGTAGTTTTAAAATTTCTCCATTGTGTACACAAGAGGATTAGTTTTAACTTCGCTTAAAAACGAAAACATGTCGTTAAAAAACGAAGACATGTCGTCTCACTACAAACACTTTTTAACAATGACATTTTCCATACTTGCATTACATCGGACCAGTCCATGGAGTAGTCCATTTTATGAAATTGGATCAGGTGGTCCAATAATATTCGCAGGGCATAAATTCACTCACACCGACGCTTGTTCTCTTCTATTTCAGTTTGATTTCAGTTGTTAATTGAGTGTTAACGAGTGCACATGTGCGGATGCTTACTGCTTTTTTTTAGCTTACTTGTTTTTTTCAGCTTTGATTTAATTTCAAAATAAACCAGCAAACAAAATAGTATGATAGAAGACAGAAATTTTTGTTTTGTCATTAAAAATGCTTTTGGTAACATGCAATGCATTTTATGTTACCAACAATTTAAAAAAAAGAAAACATTTTCAATTAAAAGGCATTTTTACCTTTTTCACAAAGAAATAAATAAATTAAAAGAGGAAAAAAGGAAAATGTTTTTTCTTGAGCAAAAACCTTTATATGCAAAAAATTAAAGAATAAGTTCTGCAAGGAGAGCAAAATTAGGAAATTTTGCAAAATAAAAAAATAAATTGGAGATTTCAAGCCAAATTAGCTTGGAAATCGCTCAGCAAGGCAGACCATTTATGGATGGAATGCTAGCAAAAAATATTTTACAGAAAACTTTTCAAACGTTTAATTATAGAACAGATTTCATAAAGTCAATTCCCTTGTCACCCCAAACTGTGGCTAGGCGTATTGCCCAAATAGGAAATTCGGTGGAGTCTTCTATTAAAGAAAAATTGATAAGTTGTAAATTTCTTTCGTTTTGTTTCGATGAAAGTACAGATATCAATGATCTTTGTCAACTGGCTGTCAGTGTAAGATGCATTTATTAATGTTTTTGAATCAATGTTTACACTGGAAACCTTTTATGGGCATGTAACTAGAAAGCTTTTGATGGAAGTTGTAAGTGAAAATTTTTTTGCTATTGTTGATGTAAACAAAATTGTCGGTGTCTGCACAGACGGGGCAAATGTAATGGTAGGAAAAAAACACAGGTTTGATAGGTAATATAAAAAAAAGTAAAATTGCAATGCAAAACTTTCACTGCATTATCCATCAAGCCGCGCTTGCATCTAAATTTATTACTCAAGACTTCACTACGAAAACCGCAGAGCTCATTTTAAATAAAATAAGAGGAGTATACAATGCCCTCACTCATCGAAAATTTGTAAAATTTTAAACATCTAAAACGCAGCTTTCAATGATCTTAAAATGTTCACTGAGGTACGTTGGCTCAGTCGTGGCGACTGTCTTAACCCGCTATATGATTTAAAAGAAGAAGTCTTAAAGTTTTTAGAAAAAGAAAATATCGATTAGTCGGCAAGTTTTTAAAAAAGATACACAATTTATATCAGATCTAGCTTTTCAAGCTGATACAACTTCATTGCTTAACTCCACGTCTACAACTGACATGGTTTGCTGTTATAACATAATGTTATAAAAGCGTTGTTAAAACATTTGCATTAACAACCGTGTTATAACATGAGAAAACCTCTAACATGATGAGTCTATACTTAACACTAACATCATATTTGTGTTAATGTTAAACATTTCATGTCAGTTGTAGACTGCATGTAATGATTTGAACAAAGCGAGTTGAGATTTTTGATACACTGCTCAGCAGTTTTGAAGACAGGTTTGCAGATTTTAAGAGTATACAACAGCAGTTGGACTTATTTAATAACCCTAATAACTGTGATGTTACTCGATATGAGTTTGATATACAATCAGAAATTATATTAGTTCGAACCGAAGTCCCAGCTCCGGGAAAAATGGGAATAGAATTCTGAAATCTAAATGATTTCGATTTTCCAGAGTAAAAAAGAAATCCTTTGAAATTGTCATCCCTCTTTCCTTCTACATATTGCTGCGAACAAATTTTTTCCGACTTAAAATTTATTTGTTCAAAGCAGAGAAATAAATTAAGTTCTTCAAATCTAAAACATATTTTTTTAATAAGAAATTGTTATAAAATCTTAAATTTGGAAAACTTAATTATAATGCCTAAATACACTTAATTTTTTAAGTTTTAATTGTAAATTAAACTCGACCAATCAAATATGTGTGAAAAAATTCCCTAATTCTGTAAAATCTGAGGCATATTTCGTATTTAATTTTATTAACTTTTTTTAAACTTCATTTCCATTATGCTTTTAAAATTAAAATTAATAACGTTTGCAATGCTTAGTTTTGTGTTTGCTGGCCAATATACAGACGCATTTCATTTATTGAGAGTTTTGATTAACTATGATGTAAGTACACATCATTTGTTAACCCAGCGGGCAAAAGAAGTAGTAAAGAGGCCTTTTTTCAGACATACTACATCAGTCGCATTCCAATTGTTTTCTTTTACACGGCGTGTCATTGGAGACCAAGGCCTTGCTTCTCGCACCTACTTTGAAGACTTTTAAAAGTCCTTCTAAACATAATTAAGAATAATGCTTGATCTCAGCACAATTGTTGTCGCTGTTTTTTTTTTAAATTTCAGAAAGAATTCCTACACAGTACCATGCGTAATATAGCTGGTCAGTTTGTGACTGCGGTAGCCAACTTCAGGTTCCAATGATCGTCCATGCGTGATCAAATATCACATCCTGCCCGAGGTGTCTCTGCTTTAAGCTGAACATGGCGGATCTAGAGTAGACGCTCGATAAAAACCCGCAATCCCCGATGTTATCCGAACCGTGTCCCTGGGATGAATGGCACTGCGTGAGTGTGTCTTTTAACGGTGGCCTCCGGACACTGGCAATGTCTCGGTTGTAAGTTGTGCCCACCTATGGCATGGGGCTCTGTCATATGGTGTACTACCAAAACCCCCATTCTAAAGAAAACAACTAATGGATGATTTAGAAACTAAAAATAATATTGTAAGTGTCCCTATGGACACAAATGAACCTGTGTTAGGGTCTTTGGATCCTAACGCTCGCGAAGCGGAGAAATCCGTGAGCGAATCTTTGGATGATATCCTAGTGCAGGGGGATTCTGGTCCCAACGCCACTGAGATATCTATCCCAACGGATGAAGAGGATGCGCTCCTGGAATCAGTGCCAAACACGCAACAATCCTCCTCAGCCGAAACTAACCAGGGTGCGGAAGGTAGGATAAAATTGCCTGGTTCTGCACGTAGGCGTCTAAAGCTCTACCTGAAGGAGGGTATGAGCCTTGAAAAGGCACGAGAGCTATGCCAAAAACCTATGAGGGAAGTCCGCAATGAGTTGTGTGACCTAAAAATTCCCAGGAAGAGGGTACGTTCGGACGGTTCCTCGCCGGACAAACCAAATCCTCCCAAGCGGGCTACAGGCAGCATGGCGACTGGCGCGACTACCGCCAATAGTGCCAGTACAAAAGCCTCAGGGACAGGAAACCAAAATGTCCAGCCCACATACGGTGAAATGGTCGGTGTCATCAGGTTGGGAGTAATCCCACCAGACTTTCCGACGAGTGTATGGACAGAGGAGAAGCTGAAGCTTATCCAAACTGCGGTCCTGGACAAGATTGTGGAGCTCAAAAAGGGTAGCGTAAAACCACAGTTTGCAGGCTGCAGTTTTAAACCAGGTTGGCTCACTTTCAACTGCAAGGGAGAAAAGTCAGCCGATTGGGTAAGGGAACATGTTCCCTTAATAAAACCCTGGAAGGATGCAATTTTGAAGGTCGTATCTGAGGAAGAGGTACCAAGGGCTGAAATATTCATTGGATATTTCCCTGAGAAGCCCGACACACCCACCAGCAGGATTCTGTCTCTTGTGGAAGGACAGAATGACGATCTCTCCGTCGAATTATGGAGAGTGCTGAATCGGGTCAGTAAAGGTAGCATTGTTGAGTTAACCTTTGCAATTGACCCAAACTCGGCATCCATAATTAGGCGGTAAAATCACCACATTGGCTATGGGTACGGAACAGTCCACATTAGGCCCACCAACCGTCAACACGGGGCAGTGCACGACGTACCCAGGAGGACTGAGCCAGGTGACAAAGCCGGCCGGATAAAGGCCGCCACGGCTAAAGCTAGCAGTTCAGGGGAGAGTTCGGTCAAACCGTCCACCTCTGCCTCGGCTGGGAATCCTGCCAATACTGGAAGGGTCAAATTGGGCCCAACGGGTAAGGATCGCCCGTCACATATGTCAGGAAATGACAACAACAGAGCTGGCGAGGTCCCATCGGGCTCGAGGGGGCATGCTCCGACCATCAGGAGAAAAACCTCCACGAGCACTTCCACGACCTCGTATAGCAGACCGCGAATGGGCCACGGTACAACCGCTGAGGAAGCGGCATTATTAGGCACCAACCGCGGCAGGAAGATGGCGGGTAGAAACAGGAGGAAGTAATGTACCCAATCGCCAGTAAGCTAAATAAGGGTACCAGGCATCTGAAGTGCCTTCAGGTGAACCTACACCACGCCAAGGCAGCGTCGTATTTGCTATGTCGTAGGTTCACCAAAAACCTCCTGGATATCTGCTTCATCCAGGAACCATGGGTTAACTCTGGGGCTATTCAGGGGCTCCACAACGATCAAGGTAAGATTATTTATAACTCTGCAGCTTCGAGGCCGAGAGCGGCTCTCCTAGTCAGGAAGGATTTAATCTATTTACCTATTTCAGAATTTCTGCACGGGGATCTGGTGGCGATCAGGGCGAAGATCCCATCCATTGCGGGCGAACATGAGGTCGTTATCGCCTCTGCCTACTTGCCAGGGGATGCTGATAGTGCTCCTACTCCCGAGGTCACTGAGCTGGTATCGTATTGCCAAATGCGCGGCCTTGGGTGGATTATAGGCTGTGATGCAAACGCCCACCACACTGTATGGGGTAGCACCGATATCAACAAACGGGGTGAGTGTTTACTTGAGTATATTTGTGTTAACAATATATTTGTAGCTAATAGGGGCGATGAGCCCACTTTTAGGAACGTTATTAGACAGGAGGTCTTGGATCTCACACTTACTAGTAGCAATCTTTCATATGCCATTAAAAACTGGCACGTTTCGAGTGACATTACGTTGTCGGATCATCAGTATCTGTTGTTCGACATCGAATGCTCTTCGACGTTTGTTCAAACGTATCGCAACCCTAGAAACGCGAACTGGGACATTTTTCGCCATCACTTGGCTCTTACTGAGAACATGTCGGGGGATTTGATTACAAGCCCAGTGGACATTGATTTTGAATCCGATACACTTTGTACGAACATCCGGGAGGCCTTCGAAGGGAGCTGCCGGCTCCGGATCCGCAGGCCTAAAAGGGATGTTCCATGGTGGAATGAACATCTGGAGAGTCTGAGGGCTGAAGCCAGACGTTTATTCAACAAAGCTAAGGAAACTGGTGCGTGGAGCATATATAGGGCTGCGCTCACTAGATATAATAGGGAAATCAGGAAGTCCAAGAGGTCAACCTGGCGTGAATTTTGCGGCAGGATTGACAGTCTTCCTGAATCACTCAGGCTGCAAAAGGCGCTTTCGCAGGACCACACTAATGGTCTTAGCACACTTAAGCGGCCAGATGGTACATTTACTGAGTCGCCAAAGGAGACCTGTGAGCTCCTACTAGCGACCCACTTTCCAGATTCTCTACCCTTCTTGTCACCAAGAGTGTCCACATGGTCGCCCTCCGCGTCCAAAGGGAATATGAGGTTGGCGGGTAGAATCTTTGATGTGAAACGAGTGGCATGGGCTTTATCCAAATTCAGTCCTTTCAAATCACCGGGACCGGATGGTATCCTTCCATGCTGCCTTCAGCAGGGGGGGAGTGCTATCAATTCCCAACTGACTAGGATCTTCAGATCCAGTTTACTGGCGTGCCACGTACCAGAACCATGGAGAGAGGTTAAAGTGGTCTTTATACCCAAGGTTGGGGGCAAGTCCGAACATCTGCCCAAGTCCTACAGACCAATAAGCCTCAGTTCGTTTTTCCTGAAGACCATGGAAAAACTAATAGATAGATTTATAAGAGATGAATATCTATCGGATAACCCGATACATCGCTTTCAGTTTGCCTATCAATCGGGCAGATCTACGGTGACCGCAATCCATCACGTCGTGGGTACGATTGAGAAGGCACTGGGGGCAAGGCAAATAGCTCTGTGTGCGTTCGTCGACATTCAGGGAGCCTTTGACAACACTTCCTATGATGCAATTGACTTTGCTCTAACAAGGAAGGGTATTCCAGTTCTCATAAGGAATTGGATAAGGGAGATGCTAGCATCTAGGGTGATTAAGTTGGATCTGGGTGGTTCGTCGATGACCATTGAAGCAACCAAAGGCTGCCCACAGGGTGGCGTTTTATCGCCTCTATTGTGGACCTTGGTTATCGACGAGCTATTGGAAAAACTTAATAACCTAGGTTTGCGAACCTATGGATATGCTGACGATCTGGTTATATCTGTGACCGGTTTTGATGATGCGACGATTTCAGGGGCCATGCAGCGGGCCCTGGACTTGACACTTAGCTGGTGCAGGGAGAGGGGACTTAACATTAATCCCGCAAAAACTACCTTGATACCATTCACCAGACGGAGAATTCTGAGGCTGAAAGAACCGACCCTTAACGGGGCGGTTATCGGATTCTCTAATGAGGTGAAATACCTGGGGATCATTCTGGACAAATCCCTCAACTAGAACGCTCAGTTGGTACATGTCACTAGAAGAGCGTCTAGGGCAATATATGCCTGTCAAAGACTCTTCGGAAAGACATGGGGGCTGAAACCCCGGATGATCCACTGGTCTTTTGTTGTTATTATTAGACCAATATTGTGCTACGCCGCCCTGGTGTGGTGGACTAAGACCGAACAGGTCAAGGCTAGAGTGATACTTGATAAGGTCTACCACCTGATCTGCATATCGATCACGGGTGCCATGAGGACCTGCCCCACTCTGGCTTTGGGGGCTATCCTGCACATTCCTCCGCTGCACATTTCTATTAGAGAGGAAGCCTGCAGGGGTGCTAGCAGGATGCCGCGCATTGCTGAATATAGAGCAGGGGACCTGGTGGGTCACATGCGGATCCTGGAAATTATTAGGGATGATCCATCCATTATGGTGGGTGATCATATGCTGCCTACTTTGGCATTAGATAGGAATTTTAATGTCCTTATACCTGACAGGGACCAATGGGCGAACCAATCCTGGTGGAGTGCATGCGCGGACCAGGTCTGGTTCACGGATGGTTCGAAACAGGTAAACGGTGATACTGGTGCGGGCATCATGGGCCCGGGTTTCCAAAGGGGCTTGCCAATGGGCAAAGAGCCGTCTATATTTCAGGCGGAACTCTACGCCATCATTGAATGTGCTAGGGAATGTCTAAGGAGGAGGGCAAGGGGCTTGAGACTTTATATAATGTCAGATAGCCAGGCCGCTCTTAGGGCACTTTCTTCTTTGGAGATAAAGTCAAGGCTGGTCTTGGACTGTTTTGCGTCTCTGAATGAGCTTGGGAAACACAATGAATTGAATTTGTGTTGGGTTCCCGGCCATGAGGGCCATGCGGGTAATGAAAGGGCTGATTGCTTGGCAAACAGGGGCGCTCGTCGTCCATTTATAGGTCCTGAGCCTTTCTTCGGAGTCCCTGTGGGTCACATCAGGGGGACGCTACAAAAATGGTCCGAGCGTGAATTCCTTCACGCATGGACGTCCACTTCTGGATTGAGACAGTCCAAAAGATTTGTAACGCTGTCCCGGCACGGGGCAGGAAGGTTTCTGCTGCTTGAAAAAGCGGAACTTCGACTGCTCGTTGGCCTATTCACGGGGCACTGTGGTCTCAGGTACCACCAGTTTAAGTTGGGTAATTCACCTACCAAAATGTGCAGATTCTGCGGGTTGGATGATGAAACGTCGGAACATCTGCTCTGCTGCTGTCCCGCCTTAGGGACTTTTAGGCGGAAATTTTTCGGGGGGCATACAATGGGCCCGACCGACATCTATGATCTTCCACCGGGCAGGGTAATGGGCTTTATACGCGGCCTAAACTTGACCTTGAAAAGATCCTTTGGGTCGGGGTGCACATGGCCTTACGTGTATATACTACTACTACTACACAGTACCATACAACAACTGGCAACAATTGGCTAGCCCTATCTTAAAAGATATTAATAAATATGTAATGTTCTGGGCAAGATTTGCAGACGGATTCTAAATTGAATTTTTTGCATTATTTTGAACACCAAGTGCAAATGTTGCTGTCCTTGTTAACGAAGCCTGATATGTACAAGGATAATATAAAAATGGCTTCGTTCTCAATAAACGAGATCTGTTTGAAACGACACTTAACTTATTTTATTTCAATAAGGGTGGCGATGCGCACTGGGTTCAGTGAGTTTATATTAAAAATAATGTTTAGCTTACCGTTATTTAAAATATTGTTCCATTTTGCATATTGATTATGTACTTCATTTCTTAAATTACGTTCCAAATTCCTTTTACGCTTCATAAGATATGATGATCGTAGATATCTTAGCTCAATTGAACGACGGCGGCGATTCCATCGAAGGCGTGGATGTTGGCCTAGTAAACATTGGGGCAATTCTAATGGTCTCCACTTTCCACCAACACATGTAGCTCCGGGTGGACCTATATCTAGTACATAGCCTTTGTCACAGTCATACATAATTTGCTTATTATTTACTATCTGAATGAATCGAATAATACATATGTACGTTAAGATTTACAAAGTACTATTAGAAAGTTTTGAGTACCTTTTTAACATATGGTCTGTAATCGTAGAGACCCATATTTCCAACGAGCAACACTTTCCCATTTGGAATATAACCGGGAAAAGAGCAAAATACCTCTTGACAATGCGGTAACTCTCCTGTCCAATTTCCAAACGAACAAGTTAAAACATAATCATTGGGGTCTGTAACGTCTTTGCCTTCTGGACTGACCAATTTAAAGCCGTCCTTACATTTGAATCTAGCCTTCATTCCATGCTCTGTTTTTGGGGCCATTACCATGCCATGCTTCGGAGGTTTAGGCATACTTTTGCATCTCGCCGGCACACAACGCGGTATTATGCTCCACGTTCCGTTGTGGCATGTTGGCGGACTTAATAACGAGACTGGAAATTCATAATTTTCATCACACTTAACATCAAGTGCTGTACCATGCTTAACCTTTTCCACATTAGCTGTTTGCAATAGTGGCGACGAAGTAGTAGTTGTTGGTGTTATTATTGTAGTTCCGTTTTCATCGGTAATTATTTCGATTGGCACAACATAACCTTGCGATATGGCGGGTACAACACACGGTGCTAAACATTCGGGAAGGGAATTGCGCCATCTACCATCTATTTGACAAACACTTGATGCATGCCCATGCATTAGCATATCAGGTTGACAGCGAAATATAATGCTAGCCCCTAGTCCGGTGCCGGCATCGATATTTTCAATCCAACCGTTGTACAAATTGCCAGGATGTCCACAATTTATTTCTGAAAGTTAATTACATTTATTAGGATCTTAACTGCTCTACAATTTACCTTAACATATAATGTATGTAAGAAATGATATTAATTTTATATTTAAAAGATATTTATTCGTTCAAGTTTTTACAATGAATGCCCAAAAATTATTTCAAAATAAATTAAAATAGAAATCAAATATTTCAAAGCTACTCAATTCATTATTAAAATTAGTATTAATAATATATTACAAAGTACATGTCCACATGTATGTATAAAAAAATATATTTTTTCCAGGAATATCTTTAAGTTCCCGTTTAATAAATTTACTTAAAGGTATGTTATTTCCAGCGTTTAAAAAGCTGCAGTTGAGATAGTAAAAGTCATAAGATTGTGCTGCAACTTCGACATCTTCATTTGTCATTGGACAAAAAAAAACTGTTGCCTTTACTTCTGATTCATTAAATGAAAACAGTCGTAGTGAAGGCAAAAGCAAAAAACAAAAAGTTGTACACAACAAAGAACATCGGCAGTCGACATGTTCGAAAGTGTTTGGTTTGACAGACTGAAACTTTTAAAAAATCCCGTAGTTACCGAAGATGGGACGTTGTGTTTTTTTCCGAATTTTTTTTTTTAAATAATACCTACATGTGTTCATAAATACATACATATGTATTTATTTTATGCTTAACAATCTTTTTAATTTTTTGAAATTAAATAAAACGTATGTATTATGTACACATGTATTAAAAAAAAAATTGCGGAAAAAACACAACGTCCCATCTTCGTTAACTTCGGTATTTATTAAAAGTTTTAGTCTGTCAAACGAAACACTTCCGAACATGTCGAGTGCCGATGTTCTTTGTTGTTTTCAACTTTTCGTGTTTTGCTTTTGCCTTCACTACGACTGTTTTCATTTAATGAATCAGAAGTAAAGGCGATGGTTTTTTTTCGTCCAATGAAAAATCAGAAAGTGGAAGAAAAAGCAATTTTTTGATTTTGACTGCAGCTTTTTAAACCCTGGTTATTTCTATTTATTTTATGTTAAAAAAGCATGTAGGAAAAAATCCGGTATAAAATTTCCAAAATTAATTTTATTCGTTGTCAATTTCATAATGGATGGTGTCAAGATTTTTTAACCACCTCGTAGACATTTTGTCACCATTTCATTTTAATTTGAGCACAAACTGTTAACATATTTACACCAAAATGGTCTAATTTCGACAAAATATTAATATTTTTATAACACACCGTTAAAATATTGACAGTGTTAAGATGTCATTTCGACATTATTTTGTTCTCAAACTGGTCAAGAATAACCCATTGTAAAGCCCAACCAATAAAAAGCACATGCGATTTATTTTTGATTATTTATTTCTTTTATATTTTTTAAAATAAAAATTAAATTTACAGATTTCATTAACAATTGCCAATTACATCCTTGCATATTAATACATACAAGAAAACATACATCTTACCATATCGAAAGCTTCTCCAGTACTGGAACAATTTAGATACATCGTAGTGCTTCATTTTCACTTGGCAATAACTAAGATGGTACTTTAACCATTTCATAAATAATGCCGAACTTAAAACAAACAAACAAACAAACAAACACAATCCAAATTATCAGGTATGTGATGAAAATCGTTTCTGTAAACGAAACGATTGAAAACTGATAATATCGTTGTCAGTATCAGAGAATGACAACAAGTACCCATAAGAAAAATATATAGAGGTATTTAATTACTCACGCTTTTCGTTATTGTCTAAACACATATGAACTTATAACACAAATAATAAAAACAACTATGGTTGTGTATTGTAAAAAGTACGGGAATTACTTATTCTTATGCACGGCAATATTTCACGTATGTGTGGTTTCTGGTGACGCTGACAAAACTTCCGAATGCAATCACTCCAAAGTTGACCCAAAGGTAAGGAAATGCAGCAACTGTGCCGGAAATCACACAGCTAACATAGGGGATGTAGAGTCTTCTTGCACTTAAAATAACCTGAGGAAATCCAAAAATATGCGCACCCCCAATATCGTCCACCTGCGTCCAGCCTTCCTACGGGCTCTTATGCTAACTCTATACAAACAAACAAACAAAACCACTCATATGCACAAGTCCTGCAAGAAATCTCCCACGGACATAATCTTGCGAAAGTAACCAACGCAAACCAACCAATCATACGGTAATGTTCTTAAGGAATCTCCACAAATACCTTCTGCAGACAAATCGGGCTAAAATGAAAATCTAGTTCAAATTTGATTCACTTCATGGCCACCAAGCAGAACATGTTTCAGAAAATGATGCGAGTTCTGCAAGTTCTACTACACAAAAAATAAACCAGTTCAACAAATATGTTTCTGGACCGCAAACAGGCTCTCCCAACATAAACACGAAGAAACATATTTTCTTCAAAGGCACGAAATCGACGTGATTCTCCTTTCTGAAATCCACTTTACTCTAAAAAAATGCTTTAAAGTAAATGAATACCTCGCATATGATACAAAACATCCGAGCGGACAGTTTTGTGCACCTTCCAATGCCGGAGTTCAAGGAAGAATGTATCAAGGCTGCTTTTAAAGATTCTTACAGATTCCAAAATCACGTTAGCATACATATATTGTCCCCCTAGAGCTAAAATTATACACGATAATTTTCTCGACTTCTTCTCCACATTGGGACAGAAATTCATTGCAGCAGGCGACTACATCGTTAAGCATACGTATTAGGGCTTTAAGCTTTTAGTTCTAGAGTTAACCAGCTATATAACACCGTCACTGTGGAGAACATACCTATTGACCCACCGACTTCACAAGCTACCAGAGTTTATCGACTTTGCCTTAATTAAAAACATCAATTTACGAATTACTAATGCGTTCCTCATATGGGCTACCGTCTGATCATAAACGTAAAAATCTTTATTTTAATAGTCAACTTTGATAATGCGGCTGTAAACTTTATTTACTTTCCAAACAGAAACACGAACTAGTTCAAGTATAAAATGTATGTGAGCTCTCATCTAACTCAGAGCATTGCCCAAAAATTCATCTGACATCCAACAAGCTGTCGACAAATTAACGGAAGTCTTGGATTCTTCGGCAAGAAATGCAGCCCCATTAAACGTGTTCCTCCTATTGGTGGATATAGTGACCCTTGTCAGAAAAAAGGGAATTTAGCTCATTCAAACGACACCTTGTGAACACATTCGGCTTAACTGCGGCAATTCCCGTCGTTCTTTGGTCTTCACATAAACTAATGACGGGAATTGCCGCTTATGTTCAAATCAAATTTGTTAACGGTCAAACTGATATATGTTTACCATTGCACAGCAATAGAGTTGTTGGGTGGTTAAACTAACAACCAAACTCCAATTAAACATGAGAATTGCCATTTAAATTAAGAGTACACTTCCATCATTCTTATGTCTTTGCTGTGTTTTTTTTTTTGTGTAAACGTCTTCAATGAAACAAATTGCGGGAATTCCCGCACAACGTGTATAAGCTTTACATTAACGTCAAATTAATTGAGTTTTTGAGTGTGATCAGTTGCTGCAGGTAGATTACGGCTAAAAAAAAAAATAAAAACGGTTTTGGTGGCAGTATTATAACGTACTTTTTAATTAAATTGAATATGGCTAATAAAAATTTGCAAAAATTGGTAGATGAAATACTTGGAGGTTCTGAAGAGGAATATTCATTGGATGGAAACGACTTTGAAGGATATAAAACTTCTGATAATCGCGATGTTGTCAGTGAAGAAGATAACAATAGTCTTGAAGATGATGGGGATAGTGAATTTGATGAACTTGTGCCAGTGAATGATGGTGCTTGTACTTCAGATATAGAAATTAGTAATGTGAATTGTGAACCTGATGAAATTTGGCACGAGAATACACGACCTGTACCATCTTTTCCATTCAACGAATATTGGGGAATCCAAGGCGAAGTTAATAGTGACTCATCACCACTATTGTTATTTAAAACATTTTTTAATGACGATATAATAAATTTATTAGTTTCATCGACTAATTCTTATGCAAAAAGTTTGGAGAATAATACCACCAGACGATCAACAAGAAAGCGACTCAAAATAGTTTTTGCTGAAACCTCAAACGACGAAATGTTGCAGTTTCTGGGCTTATGCCTACTACAAGTTCAAAATAAAAAACCTACAATTAAAAAAATGTTTGCAAAGAGCATTTTGTATTACCAACCAATATTTGGCGCTGTGATGTCTGGCAGGCGTTTCCAGCAAATTCTCAGGTGCTTTAGCTGCCTTGCATCATATGAAAAAGACAAAGAAGCAGGAAAGCTAGAAAAAAAAATGCCACTGCTTCATTTAGTGATACAAAATTTTCAAAATAATTTTGCACCTGGCAAAGAATTGTCTTTGGACGAATCCAATCGGAAGCCAAGCCCAAAGTGTGTAACTAGTAAAAAACTAAAAAAGTGGACATGATTTGGAGAAGAACAGGAAATGTTTACGTGACGAAATGGAGAGACAGACGCGATGTTCTTTCCATAACTACGGCACATCATCCTGGCCTTATCGAAGTTTCGAATAGAAGAGGAGTAAAGAAAATGAAACCAATAGACATTGCTGCTTACAATGAGAATATGGCAGGAATTGATAGAGCCGACCAATTGTTGTCATATTATTCCAGTCCTCGAAAAACGATAAGATGGTATAAGAAGGTGATGTTTCACATCTTGGACATGTCTGTGTGGAACACCTACTTTATTTATAAACAGTTTCATCCAAAAAAGTCCTTTTTAGACTTTCGTGATGATTTAATCACAACTTCACTCAAACTACCACCTAGTGTAGCTGAAGGTAAGGATCTTGCCAATCTCGTTACAACTAGTGGACGCCCACAAAAACAACAAAGTGAGTCGTCTGTAATAGATATGACTGTTCAGCACTTTCCCGAGAAAATTCCATTTCCTCAAAAATATCAAGGGTCAAGCAAAAACAAAAGTTTTCAAAAGAGTTGCAAATATTGCAGCAAAAATGTAATGAGAAAAGAAACAAGTTTCCAATGCAAAACTTGGGTGGATAAGCCGGCACTATGTCCCGATGGGTGCTTCGAAAATTACCACATAAAAAATGTTTAAAATAATTTTTTAATAAATAATTAAATAAAATTTTTTTAATATTTTGTTTCTCTCTAATATTATCGACGACGGTATATCCCTCAATTATATTCTCAAATATAAATAAACACTAGAAAACAAAAAGCGGGAATTCCTTTCCTAAGGGAATTTCCGCTATTTGTTCGGCACAGCAAACTTATCTATCAAAATAATAAATGCGGTAATTCCCGTCACAACGGGACTTCCCGTCATTAGTTTGACACTGCGAAAAATATGATTCAATTCTTATTATTATTATATGAAAAATTTAATTGATTCTCTGGCAGGCACCAGCTAAATTTAATTGCAGCCGAATGTGTTAATTAATTTTATGAATCCCAAGAAAAACTTTGATAACATAATTGATAGATCAATACTACAACGAAACCATTACGCACAAATAACAACAATGAAAAAGTGAAAAACATGATATAAAATAAGGACATCCTTTCTTTTACTTTCGCAAATATTACGACGATAATAATGTAATGAACAATCTGGGCTAAGCGGGATACATATTATTGGAACTACTTCGGATGAACCCGTTTAATTCCCAACATTAAGGGACAGTTATGGTTATGTTTAACGGGTAATACCGGTAACTCCGAACAACATTAGTCTACGTAAGACTTCAATTTTATTATAGCTAATTGGACTAAATATTAATTAATCCTTATAAAAGCTCATTTGATTTTTTCAGATCCTTTGGACATTTCCTTTTTTGCATTACCTTATTATAAATCAGACATTAATCCTCTTTGAGGGCCTACGTTAGTATTCCGCAAGAAGTTGTGAGTAAGTTGATGTTTCTGCAATCAACGTAAGATAACCTGGATTGGGACTTCACTGTGTAGCTTTGGGCTTTTGATGTTTAGAGATTCTTAACAACAGGATTTGGATGCGGTAGATTTCCTAATTTTGTGAATTTTCTTACAAAATGCAGGACCCAAAAAATGGGTGAGGGTTTGGGGTAGCATGAGGAAAAAAGAAGCTAAAATAAGGGGCAACAAGAAAAAAATGGTAATAAAAAATCTAAAACTGCCACAGAATCACTCCTAGAGAGGTCAAATGTAATACCAACCCCATTTTTCAGCCGCAGCATTTGTTTCTAAACAAAATTTTAAATACAGACTAGTAATATATTGAAAAAAGTCCTATATCTGCCTAACACTTCCTCAATGGGGGTAAAATGTATAATCGAGGTGCATTTATCGAAATATTTTCTTAAACATACATGATCTTTATCTCTAAACATTAGGGGCTCCCATACAAATAGTTAAATGAAATTTTTAAATTCTTAAAGCGCCTTAAATGCCTCAAGGCTTGTCAATTCTTTGACCAAACCCAGGCGCTCTTTCCATACCTTATACGAGGCGGGGCGCCCATGCAAAATTTTAATCTTCTATAAAGTTTTTTATAAGAAATGCATAATGCACTGTGATGGGAAAATGTTGGCGGACCTTCAAGGTAGCGGAAGGAAAATTGATCGACTTCATGTTATAGTCACTTATTATGATAAGTAGCAACTCTTGGGAGTGCCAAAAATATTTAAAAAAAATAATCAAACCGATAATGTTATCTAAAGATATTGGGAAGTTCGTTATTTTGTAAGTACAATATATGTTCGACTTGGTGCGGAAGACTTTGATGTACCTAACACATCAAAAATTATTGTTCTAAGCCCAGTTTAAGTATACTGAATAACTCATAACCAAGATAATTAACCGAATTTATTATATGCATAAGATTTAAATTGTCGCAAGAAAAGAAATAAAGCCATTAAATCTATTTATCCTGAATATATATATAATTTAAATTAAGTATTATATTAAAATGTTATGAAAAGGCCCTAAAAATTATTTGTTGAAGTAAAAAGATGAAAAAAATTGTAACGTCAATCTTGTTTTATAAATTTAAATTTATTTTTAATAAAGATAAATAGACCATACAAATAATATGTTTTTAATATTTGAGAGAAAAAGCCTATGTATGCAATAAGTCAAGTTAATTTTAATTATTTTTAGCTCTAAAGCAAATGAATATGCTTAAAAATTCACATTTATGGCCGTTTTCTCATTACACGATTAACTTTTTTCCCAACGAAAAACTGCACATTAAAGAAATTTGGTTTTCTCAATGTATCATTTGCTTCTATTCTGTCGCAAAGCTAACCAGCACTCATCTGCCGATTATTTATTTTCCATTTATTTGCCGTACAGATAAATTCAATCAGCTGACTCCCAACTTTTACATGTATTTTGAGAGGTGTTGCCAGCTTAAAACCATGATTTTGTCGGTATATTGAGAAACCCGAAATTGTTAACAGACAGTTTATCGGTCTAATAAATTTATGTTGACATTAAGTAACAGGCAGTTTGACGGTACATTGAGAAAATGGCCATTAAACTGTTAATATAAATTACACATTTTAACTTATAATTTCCAGAAGGAATTTATTGTCTTTTTTTATTTGTGGCAACGTTTTTTTTATTGCTTACTGTTCAGCACTGAAGGTTGGCCACACAGGACTTTTGTTTTCTCATTCTCCTTTTTCACAACATGTCATTTTCTTTATTTTAAAAACCTAAAGTCCCAACCAGAACATGCATGTATCAGCTTAAGCAACTGTCAAAAATTAACGAAAAGTCTGTCAAATGCATAAGCAAATAAAAAAAGACTTTAAGGTGGCCATAATGTTCTTAATATCTATTTAACTGCCCGTCTATACCAGACATAATTATTGCTACATATATTGCAGTAAATGTCAAAATTATGTTATCTTTAATGTAGACTGCAATTGTTTGTACATATTTATTGCCGGCAATTTATGCTGCAATAATTGTTACCCTAGGTCTACACTAAAGATAATTATCTCAGCAAGTTGGCAATAACGTCGGCAGAATAACAGAGCAATATTTCTTATTGCTCAGCTTATGTTAAAGGCATGGGAAAACGTATTTATGTTAACTCATAGTTTGAAAAAAATCAAGAAAGAAGGTGCCGTGTAAAAAATGGCGGTATCTTACAAGAATTATTGTTATTAATATAAATTCTTTCTTATTCGACTTTATTATTTAAATTTATATTAATTTGTTTAAGCTTGAGGTCATTTTTAATAAAAAATTTTAATTTTATTAATTTTTTTAATTTTGTTAATGTAAAATTATTATTTTTTTATAAAAAAGAACTCGAACTTAAACAAATTAATATTAATTTTAACAATAAAGATCGAATAAGGAAAAAATTATAATTTTTGCAATTTTATTTTAGTGTTTATTTAATTTTTTAATTTAATTATTTTACTACAATTATAATTTGCTGCAATTTCAAAAATTTAATTTCTTTCTCACACAATTTGCTTCTATTTTTTTTCTTTTTTGCTTCTTTCTTTCAACTGACAACCAAATTGACGTTTTTTGTAAGCAATAATTGTCAACGAAAATGGACTAACAATTATTGCAACATAAATTGTTAGCAATAATTATGTACAAAAAATTGCTGTCTACATTAAAGATAACATAATTTTGACAATTACTGCAATATATGTCGCAATAATTATCTCTAGTATAGACGGGCAGTTAGTCCATTTTCGTTGACAATTATTGCCTACATAAAACGTCAAATTTGGTTGCCAAATACACAAAAAGAAGCAAAAAAGTAAAAATAGAAGCAAATTGTGTGAGAAAGAAATAAAATTTTTGAAATGGGAGCTAATTATAATTTAAGAATTTAATAAACACTAAAATAAAATTACAAAAATTATTTTTATTATTATAATTTTTTTCTTATTCGATCTTTATTATTCAAATTTAAATTAATTTGTTTAATTTTGAATTCTTTTTTATATAAAAATAATAATTTTGCTTTAACAAAAAAAAAAATTAATATATTTATATAATAAAACTTAAACAAATTAATATATGTACTTTTAAATAATAAAGTCGAATGAGAAAGAATTTATATGAATTAAAATAAGTTTTCCCACATAGCGCTAGTTTTTACACTGCACCTTCTTCCTTGATTTTTTTCAAATTATGAGTTAACATAAATACGTTTTCCCATGCCTTTAACATAAGCCGAGAAACAAGAAATATTGCTTTGTTATTCTGCCGACGTTATTGCCAACTTGCTCAGATAATTATCTTTAGTGTAGACCTAGGGTAACAATTGTTGCATATTTGTGCAATATTTTGTTTTTTTGCGAGTACTTCAAACTAAAAAGTACCAAAAGTCCAACCGTATATTTGTTTATTTTATGCTATTTAATTTGTAAAGAATTTAAAAATAGATAATTTGTGAGTGTCTTAAAAAAAATGGAAAATAAATTAAAATATGTAAAAGTCCATTTTAATTTATTAAATTGTTTATTGTTATACATACGCAGCTGGTTTCGTACGGAATGTGCGTTCAATTTGGCATTTTGCTTAAGCAAATGACATCTGACGAAACTTGACGAAAAGCATCATTAAGTACATTGTAGCTTGCCATATATGTTTTATATGTATTCGCACAGCTACTTAAGTTGACTTAAGCGACCTCATTCATGTTCTGGTTGGGCATTAACTCTCACTCTAGTTTTGAACGTTGAGACGACAGTTATAAAAAACAGAAAACAAATTGTTTAGTGAAAAGAAAATAACAAAAAACATTAATTAACAAAAGTGAATTTAACAAAACCAAAAAAAATTGTAAATTAATAAAACAAAAAAAAAAAACAAAGAAAACAGAAGAGAAGAACCGTGTTACATTTGAGGATTGAAAATCAAAAGTTCAACCATCAACATTTTGGTCTTTCGAGCCGGATTATTTTTATAAAAAAAATAAAACAACAAATACCTACCTACCGTGTGTGTAAATTTAATTTTACAAAAAATAAGTGTTTGTGACTCTAATAGAAAGTATGACCAAAGACTATAGATTTATAAAGATATTGCACGACCATACAAAGTTCATACATTTTTCTGTCTATATTAATTTTTCTGGTGGATTTAGCCGCTAAATCCACTTGTGAGAGTAAATTACAGTATTTATTATTACTCTCAGAGAGCTTTTCTCACTTATCAGTGTATATGTATGTGCACACGCGTGTGTGTGTATGTATGTGTATACATTGCATTTAAAAAAATACAAACAAACTAAAAGAAATCTCGTTTTCTCGTTGAAAACACATTTAAATAATAAAACATGTTTTGTTTGCATCCCATTTATGTGCAAATAACATAGGTACGTTAAACCAAATGTGACAGATTTTAATTGTAGGGCAATAATATGTGTTTTATTGTTGTACAGATGAAATTATATCGATTCGCACCGAAGTTCAAATGCTGTTATTGTCTAAATTTAAACAATTGTAGGCATATAAAAAATAATTTTTCTGAAAGAAAAAAACTGCTTTGTTCATAAAAGATATTTTATGTTTTCTAAAGCGACATGGCCACACATTAACATGCCTCATCAAACTCACAATTTTGTAATTGTGTTAGTAATAAAAAACTCACAAGTATGGTTCAATGTGAATTTGATGATAATCAAAATAGGCTGAGTTCCAAAACATCATAATACTTTGCAGTCGAAGTCAAAAATGTACCATCAATTTTAACGATGTACAGTTTGGTCATTGTGAACGCATCGGTAACTGTTTTGATGCACTTTGGGACAGATAACATTCTAAAATTTTACACGGTTGCATTGTAGAATGCGTTTAAAAAAGCGAGTTGCCTTGCAACTGACGTTTTGGAACTCACCCATACTTTTAATTTTTATAAAAATATGCCACCAGTTTGATGTGTATGAACGTAATTTCTTTCAATTTTATTTATTTTTGTTTAAAAATTTTTTTTTATTAAAATTGTATTATTTGAAAAATTATTAAATCGTTTCCGCCGAAAAATCCAATTTTATTTATTATTGCAACAAATTATTATCACAAATTATGCAACAGATTCAGGCTTTGGAAGTTTGTGTGCTCCTTCCGTCTTACTTTTTGAAGTTTGTAAAATTCCTTTAAAGGTCTGCAAAAATGATTTTACAAGATAAAGAAATGAAAATAAAAAATTTATTGTTGAGCAATGCGTAAATTGTATCAAAATTTTAATGTATTCTTTTTGGTTTGCGTACGTATCTACATATGTGCTAAACACAGTATGGAGATGTTAAATTTACTAGTCCTTACAGCAGAAGTAAGATTTTACCTTATTTTTTAAGATTTTTTAACCGAAAAAAGATTTTAAGATTTTTTCCCCAAAAACAAGATTTTTTGTTTTGTCTAGACGAATGTTAGGTTCAATTAAAAAAAAAACATTCTCTGTTCCCATTTAAAAATTTTTAAACTAAATAATACAATTAAGTATAAGAAATTAAATTTTTTGTAATGGTTTTTTTTGTTTATTTTACGTATTATATAAAATATGAATTTTTTTTATTATAAAAAGATTTTTTCTTCAAAAATAAGAATTTTTTTTGGTGAAATTAAGATTTTTTGCTGAAAATTTCTGGCAGCCCTGAGTCCTTATATTATTTCGGAAGCATTACATGCAGTCTACAACTGACATAAAATGCTTAACTTTAACACTAATATGATGTTAGTGTTAAGTATAGACTCATCATGTTAGAAGTTTCCTCATGTTATAACACGGTTGTTAATGCAAATATTTAAACAACGATTTTATAACTTCAAGTTATAACAGCAAGTCATGTCAGTTGTAGACGGGCAGTTAAGCTACGGTCACACTTATCAAATATTTGACGAAAAAAACGGGACCAACAAGAAAACTACATAATCATTTCCTTCAATTCCAATATTTATTTTGATAATAATACCACATATTACAAACAACAATTTGTTGCTATGTCTAGTAGTATAATTAGTTTATTTTGTGATTTTAAGATCATGCTTAATCTTAGTAACTATTAACAAAAGTAGGGGTTACGCTTATTTCGTCAAATATTTAATAAGTGTGACCGTAGCTTTACAAATAAGAAATATTTAAAAACATATCTACAAATCATCAATAACATACTAAAAAAGCTAAACATTTTAACCATTAAACTTGTATGAGCCAGCTTATATGAGCAAATATTATAAGGAATAGAAATGTTTCTTTCCTTCAGACAAGCGAAGAGCTTCGCGGGATAGGACAAAAAAATTATGTGGATTTCGCTACTTACAATATATAGAATGAAATCCAATCAAATCAAACCCATATTATTAAAATTGTTCGCATATTATAATTTTATTTTTATTTATTTATTTAAAAAGTGTTATATTTAACAGCAACTTAAACAACTTAAATAATTTTCAACAAATTCAGGAAAATAATTATGTATATTGATGACATAGCCTCGTACACGGATTGTCAAAAAATGCGCTCTATTTACCAGATATAATTTTGCAACACATATTAATTTTTTTTGGTAATACTCGTAAAAGTATGCGATTCAAGTTTTCAAATCTGAAAAATCGCCAATAAAGCTTTCAGATTATAAAAGGTATTATTAGACTGGAAATAATATGGAATTTTATTAGAAATATTAGCTCTGTTTCTTTACTCTACTTTGGGATCCCTCGGGATCCCAATTTGCACGAAAAGCGTTCCCGTACTATTAATTTGTGTAAATGAGAGCGGATTTGAGAGAATAAAATTCTTCTTCTTCTTGCACGAAACAGCCCAGACTTTTTCTTCGTGCAAGTTGTGTAAATTGTGAAACAGCTGTAAAACATAAACAAAACAAAAAAGTAAAAGGAAAAAAGTTCATGACCAAAATTCTGAAAAAGGTTTGTTGAATAAAACAATGTACTTAAAAAGTTTTGTACTGAAATATAAGGGAAACATAATGTTAGTTATTGTAAAAGTGTTTGTTTTGTTTTATTTTTAGTAAAAGTAGTTTAATTCTAGGGCCAATATAAAATTTTCCAAAAGTGCCGCAAATTTTTTTGGTGTTGTAAATAAAGACTGCCTAAACACTGAATTTTTATTTTGTGCTTAAAATTTGGTTTTTTCTGTTCCCGTACTTTTGTGTAATGTTATCTTTTTATTATCATACATTTCTCTTTTAGTCGTATTAAAGTGCTTTTCGGATAGATTGATCCACATTATGCAAATTCTGAATCGAATAACACAAAAGCCTTTAAGTGTGATTTCTAATCTCAGGAAATCAAAAGCCTAAAACCTATTTTAATGTCCCTTTCCGTCAATCAGAGAGTACTCACACCCCTGAAATAGAAATCGCAGATATGTATATATGTACAATGAAAATGAAGAATATTTTAATGAAGATGCCGATTGCTTTACATCCAACAATGTGCCAATAGAATTAACATCGAGTCGATATTTTGTTGGTTACATAAGTATCACAACGAATATCATGCGTTAAATGTCGTATGGATATAAAAAACCCGAGCAAATTTTGTCATATCCTTCAGAAATGTTTGTTCATGCAAAAAATTGTCAAAAAGAATCCGACTTTGGAGGTTTGTGTGCTCCCTCTGACTTATTTTTTGAAGTTTGTAAAATTGATATAAAGGTCTTTGAAAAAATATTTTTACAAAATAAAGAAATGAAAAGCATAACAAAATTTATTGTTGAGCAATGCGTGAATTGTACCAAAAATTCAATTTATTCTTTTTGGTTTGAGGAGAATGACGTACATATGTTATAAACACAGGATGGAGATGCTCAATTTACTACTAGTTCTTATATTATTACGGAAGCATTCCACATGGGAAACTTACAACTACAAATTATCAAATATTGAAAAAGTTAAAATCTTAAACCATTTAACTTGTAAAGAGCTCATAAGTAAAATTAATAAATACTCATAGTAAATTCGTTTGATATATAAATAAATACACACATGGTAAGTGCATAATTAAATAATCTAAAAAATGGAATATTAATTCGGTGCAAATCGATGTAGTTTAATTTTTACAAAAATAAAACAAATACTGTTGCCCTACAATTACACAATCGGTCGCATATGCTCTTACGTAGGTTATTTGCACATAAATTGTTTGAAAATAAAACGCAATCAATTAAAAAAAATACCAAAAACCGGTTTCAACCAAAAAAAAGCACACACACACACTTTGGCTGGCAAAAACAGGTTATTTGCACATAAATTGTTTGAAAATAAAACGCAATCAATTAAAAAAAATACCAAAAACCGGTTTCAACCAAAAAAAAAGCACACACACACACACTTTGGCTGGCAAAAACAGCAAACATGTGTATGTATTAATGCATGTGGTTTCTTGCTCTCTTTAGTTCTCTGAATGTGAGCAAGAAGTTTTTGCTTTCTTGTTACTTCCCCCCCTCATCTATAAGAAGAACAACATTTTTTAAAATTTCAAATGTACTAAGTGCAACATCTTTATAAATCTATAGTCTTTGGTATGACCCTAAAAATAAAATACAAATAAAACTTCTTTAAATTAAAAACAAAATCTAACGGGACCCAATTTCCTTGGCGCAGTAGCAGCATCATCAACAATAACAACAACAACAACACAACAAGTAAGTCAAGGTATACAATACAACCAGTGCTGCCACAAGCAATACAATTTGTACAACCAACATTTTTGAAAAAGTTACCAAATGTAAAAAATATAACCAAATTTAAAATTACTCTTATTAATTGAGCATTCTTTTACATATTAAAAAAATAACGAGATGCTTAATTAAAAGTATTTATATATTTGAGCCTTTTTTCGTAAAAAAATTTTTTTATTTTACAAGAGTTAAGCCCGTAAAATATCCATACAAAATTCAGTATATTGAAAGTTCATAAATTGAATATTTTTTAAAATGTCAGTTATAAAGAACAAAAATAGAAAATTGTTTTTCGCTTTTTAGCTGTTATTGGCAGGACTGTCAAATGCGGCGATTTCTTAATCATTTTGTCGGTTGAAATTCACGTTTGGCGATATGCATTTTATGTAAATATTTTCTAATTGACATACAAATATCTAAAATATTATAAAACCTTTTTTTTCTTGTTTGTACATTTTATTTCAAATTTATAATTCTATAATAAGAATAACTGATTCATAATGGTTATATTTGATAAATTTGGTGAATCATTGTAAAATATTATGGCGAATATAAACAAATTCGCCTTTCGTAACGTACATTCAATGGGGAAAAAGTAAATGGCTGACAGTTTTTTACGAAATAATAATCTTAACCCTCGTGTGTGATTTTTTACACATATGCAATGTCTGTATACTTTGCTGCGGCACCATAGTTCGTTTGTTATCAAAGTCATGATTTACGTAACATTAATGATGTACTTATCCGATTTGTGATCAACAGCAAACCCTACAAAGCTGATGTGTATTTTATATTAGCGCTCAATTTATAAAACATACATTGCATGCAGTTCGCAACAATATCAAAAATAATCACACTTTTCCGACGGAAAATTAAGCCTCTAGTGCAAAATACGTAGTAACTACATGTGTGTGGAAAACTCAAACGAGGATAGCTTACGTAAGTTCTGAAATATTTTGTTACTAAAAAATATTTTTAGTTAGTTAGATATTCTTTAGTGTACCTCAACAATTCTTTTGTTTTTCGTGTAAAAATGATTTTTCCTACAAGGGTGATTTAAAAGTAAAAAACATTTAATAAATATGCTTACCGTCAAGTTATAAACAGTCAAATTTCAAATTTCTTAAAACTTACAGCCATTTCTTAAAGAAAATTCCATTAATTTTAAAATTATATGGATAAATCAATATAATTTTGAAAAATCTTTAATATACTTTGGAAATAACCTAAATTCGGAATATTAAACTTATTTTCAAGTTTATAGAAACACTAAAACGACTTTTGTGTAATTTGCCAGTAATTTTCTGAAATAGATTCCGCATGATTTTATGCACTTCCTACTTTAATGCCAGTAATTTCTAAAAGATAAAGCTGCTGTAGTGCGATTCACTATGCTTTTTAAACCACAATTGTTTCGTTTAAAAATGCTAACCACAAAATTAACCATTTTGCTATTCACTAACACTTTTAACGACATCTGCTGGTGTTAAAAGCCAGCTGTTTCAGTCAGCTGTTATTTTAAACAAAACAAATTGTGGTTTATTAACACCAACATTTTTGGTGTGGTTAAAACCGCTTAGAAAAGTGTTTATTTTTCTTTGTACCTGTATAGTCGATTAATGATATGGCTTTAAGGTATTTAGCCCACAATTTATCCACTTCTTATCACACACCAATTTTCCGTAGAGCTTCTTATTTATTTATAATATTCTTATCAAATAAAATTAAAAAAAATAATTTAGTTAAAATTAAATTAATAAAATAATTAAATAAAATAATTAATATAATAATAAAAATTAGTAATTATTTACGCACTTTGCACAATATCATTTAAAATCTCTAAATTAAAAGGTTTTTGTTTTGTTTTTTTTTATTCTTCTTTGTTATTTTATTAAGACTACACGTTTTTACCTTCAGTTTTATTTTAAAATATGGCAGCTTTTACACCATCGATTTCTGTACACAGCTAGATTGCTTTTGTAGAAATTACGGGCATAAGTACTTCTTATCTTTACTACTCTTAAAATCAAGAAAATTTACAATCCTTTATTACAAAAAAAATAATTGAAAATTTGCATTGATTAAAACTTCATTTGTTTTCGATTTCAGAACATGGCGTTTTAATATAAAAATCACAAATAGAAAAATTTTCTCACCCAAAAACCTTGCAAATATTATTTGGATGCTGTTTTGAAAGGGATTTTTTGTTTTCGATAAAATATAAAAAACTTCAGTTCATTGGTAACAAATCGAGCGCTAATAGCAAAAATTATGTAACCAACAAAAATAAAATTTTACAGGAGAAGGTTTTTTTAAAATATTTTTGCTTCAAGTCTTGGGTTTCGTTTAAAATTGCTTTTGCTCTTATTTCGTAACGGTACTTCCCAGATATATGAGATTTTTAGAGATGATGCAAATGATCAAAAATGATCGATTTTCATCAAAAAACAAATATCTAAAAAGTTGTTGGTTACTTCATTTTTGCAATTAGGGCTCGAAATAATGAAAAAATCGTAGTTCACAGTACAAATTATTCCGGCTCGTAAAAATTTGTATCAAGAAAAAATATTAGTACGTAGCCCTAATGGCTTATAAAAATTGTCTTTCTTCAATTAACGCTAAAATCCATGCGCATTCGGACACAACCATGGAAAAAGTTGAACGCCAGTCAAATATTCCGTTAGAATGAGAGATTTCATCAATAAGACTCCCTCCTTGCGACACCGACACCTTTTTTGGGGATTAAAAATTATGGCCCAGTTTTCGTGACTTGTTCACAGCCATTAGAAATCCATATACATACATTAGAAATCCTATAATTTGCAATGTTGAAAGGCTTCTTTTATCTGACTCAAAAAACTGGGGGAGACGCCAGAGATGCAATTACGCACGTCCCTTTAACAAACGATGGGTTTATCATTATGGTAGTAATATATTTTATATAAAATTTTATTTAGGAAATAATAAATTAATATTGTGTTAACAATTCAAAAATCCAATTTTTTCTAAATTCATATTTTTAATTATTTGATAGATAAAACAAAAACTTATTTTATATATAAAGTTAATATTATAAATTTGTAAAGTATATAAAACAACCATGTCACCACAATCATGGCTTGGAGAAATTTAGTTGACCGGAACGAAATTAAATGGATGCAGGTTAATGAGCAATATCAAATTATTTTGGATCTTTCGCATGCCTCTTCAGACTCTGGAGCCTCAATTAAAAATTACAAAGGACAATAAACGAGTGTAGGCAGACATTAGGTGCCCTAGGAATTGACACTTCAACATGGAAGTCGTTTTTAATTTATATTTGCCCTCAAAAACTTCCCAGGGCCCTTGTTCAAGACTTTGAAAATGCTCGTGAAGATTGTGCCACAAATTTAAGACCACAGAATCAGTAGGCAATATTAAATCATTAAAGGACAAATCCATACCGCTTAAGTCTTAATTAATTCATTCCAAATGAATATTGCGCAATCTGATCATAATCATAAGTTCTAATAATAACGCCATAATATGGCAACATTGTAGCGAGTCACACACCCTACGATCATGCCCCATATTT
Organism: Pollenia labialis; assembly: GCA_949318255.1. Lineage (NCBI taxonomy): Eukaryota > Metazoa > Arthropoda > Insecta > Diptera > Polleniidae > Pollenia > Pollenia labialis. The sequence continues at coordinate 49,596,854 of OX439141.1, forward strand.
CTAGAAAAAAACATAAGTGATCGAATTCATATCGTTAAAGTCACAAATTCATGCTACAAGTGTCTGTTGATCAATCATAGTGTCAGGGAATGCCCTAGTAAATACAGTTGTATGCTGTGTAAACAAAAGCCCAACACTTTGTTGCACAAGGCAACAGAGACCCAGCCTACAAACTTGCCACAAAATAAAGCTGACGAGTAACCAAGCACGAGTGCCGCAGCTCAATCCCAATCAAGATCAAGTATTCCTAAGTATTCCTACTTCCCTGACCCTGCGCGAAAACATACAATCATCGACAAATCAAACAGACCGCGAATCCTTGATTTTCAGTGATATCGTCGAAATAGAAACTAGAGGTCAAAGATACCAGGATAGAGCCATCATCGACCCTGGATCACAATCAACCTTTGTATCGGACAAACTAAAAAACCGATTAAAATTACCCTCTAAAAGAAACATAGTTCACGTTTCTGGTTTGAATCAAACAGTTTCTGAAACCTCAACTAAAGCATGTTTGCTTAACCTTTGCTCACGGGTGGACACATCGTTTAAGTTAGAAGTTTGGGCCCCAGTTCTCAAGACTCTTCCCTCTAATTTGCCACCTCAAACGTTGGACATGCTAAAGCTCAGTGAGGCTGCAAAATTGCAACTTGCAGACCCTCACTTTAATCAAAGTAGACCCATCGACATGCTAATAGGCCTCGACGAAGGCCCTCGATTTATTGCATGGACACACCGATGCGGTCTATTGGATCCCCTTTGGCACAAAAAACAGTATTTGGCTGGATTGTGGAGGGACCAACTACAAAAACTACTCAACCCAGAACAACAATTTCTTTATTGAATACATCGTCCTTTGACCGAATCCTCACACGCTTTTGGGAGGTGGAGGAAAACCCAAAACAGATTTTGCGGTCAGACGAGGACACTATTGTGGAACACAATTTTAAACAAACAACTCGTAGAAACGATACGGGAAGGTATATAGTTACCCTGCCCTTCAAAAAAACAGAAGAAATAGGCTCTTCTCGCAACATTGCCATGGCTCAGTACCTATGAATGGAACGCACGCTCAGCCAAAAACCCGAAATAAAGCAATTATATGACAACGTTATTTTAGAATATCTTGAGTTAGGACACATGAGAAAAATCGAACCCTTGGATATAAACAAAGCTCCATACTATTATCTGCCGCATCACGCAATAATAAAACCAGACCGATTGACCACTAAACTTAGAGTGGTTTTTAATGCCTCTAGCCCAACGTCAAATAAGAATAGTCTTAATGACATTTTATATCCAGGACCCATTCTTCAACAAGATCTTGTTCTTTTAATAGCAAAATGGAGATTTTTTCGCTTTATATTTAACGCCGACATTACAAAAATGTATCGTACAATACTAATTGACCCAACTCAAACAAAGTTTCAAAGAATCTTATTCAGAAAATTGAAAAATGACCCCATAGAAGACTACGAGCTTCTCACAGTTACATTTGGAGTTAATTGTGCCCCATATTTAGCCATCAGAACGCTTCTTCAGTTAGCTGAAGATGTGCAAATGACTCATCCATTAGCGGCCAAGATTCTTAAACAAAATATGTATGTGGATGACGTCTTAGCAGGAGGTCATACCATAGAAGAAGCTATCAAATCTAAAAAAGAATTAACTTTTGTCTTAAAATCAGCCGGCTTTGATATAATGAAATGGAACTCTAATGAGCCAAAAGTCATTCAGGATTTACCTAGTGAGACTCTTCTACCACTCGACTGGTTAAATCTGTCAGAAAATGACGGGACCAAGACTCTAGGGATAAAATGGAATATTTTATCGGACACAGCCCCAGATATAAAAGTTAAAGAGGCGTTTACAAAGAGAGAAGTTTTGTCTACAATTGCCAAATACCCATGCGGATGGATAGCTCCAATAATAAAAGACGCTAAAGTAATCATGGAGCAAAAATGGTTAGATAAGACAGACTGCGATGACATTCTAAAACCAATTTCGCAACATAAATGGAAAATATTCGTAAATAATTTTCCCAATATTAAAACTATAAAAATACGCCGTTGGATTGAATACACACCCTTAAGTTACATCGAAATACACGGCTTTAACGACGCTTCAGAAATAGCTTATGCTGACACATTATTCATTTGAATACAAAGTGAAGAAACATCCGTACACAAAACTCTTGTGGTATCCAAGACTCGAGTCCCCCTCAAAAGCTTATCGCTACCACGCTTAGAACTTTGTGGAGCTGTATTGCTAGCTAACTTGGCATTAAGTCTATTAAAAACAGGTGAATTTCAAAATGTAGTAACCCACTTTTAGACCGACTCGACAATCGTATTATCGCGGCTTAAGAAACCGCCATGTACCTGGAACGCGTTTGTTGGAAATCGAGTGTCGGAAATAATACAAAAAGCCGGGACTCAAAACTGGCATCATGTTGACTCAAAAATGAATTCCGCTGACCTAGCAAGCAGAGGTTGTTTACCAAGTGAGTTAGAACCACATAGTCTATGGTGGAGTGGACCTTCGTGGTTAAAATTGCCAAAACAGTATTGACCATCTTCAAGCTCTCCTCAGGATACAAATGTAGAAGCCAAGACAATAAAAATTCTAACAGTCACCAATACAGAAGACCCGTTAAGCCGATTTTCAACTCTACCCCGTGCCTATCGAGTCATAGCCTACATTTTACGCTTCGGAAGATACATACCAAGAAGTCCAATCTCATCTGTAGAACCTTCGCCAGAAGAAATAAATTCTGCAAAAAATCGCATAATTATTTGGACACAAAAACTCTTTTTCCTGATGAATATACTGCTTTACTTCACAAGCGTCCAATTTTCCCTCGAAGTAAACTCTTAACCCTTACGCCATTTCTCGATCGCAATTTGATTATAAGGGCCAATGGGCGTTTAGCGCAGTTCTCAGCATTAACTTACAATGAACGCTGTCCAATTCTGTTGCCATACGAATCAAAATTGGCCAAAATGATAACAGAGTTTGTGCACAAAATTACTTTGCATGGAGGAAATCAGCTCATGACCCGAGTAATAATAACAGAATTTTGGATTTTTCGTCTTAAGCTCTTAGTTAAAACTGTCATAAATAACTGCAAAGCATGTGTACTTTACAAAAAACACACTCAAGACAGATAATGGCATCCCTGCCACCTGAGCGCACAACATTATCAAGACCCTTTACCGTTACAGGTGTTGACTACGCTGCACCGTTTAATATACGAAACTTCACAGGTCGAGCCTGCCTCATCACAAAGGGTTATGTCTGCCTCTTTATCTGATTTGCCACTAAAGCCATACATTTAGAGGCTGTATGCGAATTAACAACCCAAGCCTTTTTGGCGGCGTTTTCTCGCTTTATAGGCCGCCGTGGATGCCGTGCCATAATGTACGCGGACAATGGGAAAAACTTCGTCGGAGCAGCAGAACTTTTAAAAAAGGATCGTTCAGAAATTCAAAGGACTCTTCAGAATCAACTCGTTCATCAATATAGTCATCAAAACATTAACTGGAAATTTATACCTCCCGGGGCTCCACACATGGGTGGACTCTGGGAAGCAGGCGTAAAGTCCTTTAAAACGCACCTGAAAAAATTATTGCCGAATACGAAAGTCACGTTTAAAGAGTTCTCCACAATTTTAGCCCGTATTGAATCTTGCTTGAATTCTAGACCCCTAAGCCCTGCAAGGGATGACCCTAACGATTTGACCCCATTGACCCCTGTAACCTTTTAAATTGGTACCCCACTAATGACCCCAGCCGAACCAGACTTAACCAATGAAAATATGACACTCGCCAACCGCTGGAAACGCATCAAGATTATCTACCATTCGTTTTGCCAAAGGTGGAAAACAGAATACCTTGCCCAACTACATAAAAGCTACAAGTGGAAGTTTCCACAGGAAAACGTTAAAGTAAATGACCAAGCCGTTATCAAAGACACTAATTTACCCCCCAATGAATGGAAATGGGGTCGCGTAACGAAAGCCTACTCTGGATCAGATCACAACATTAGGGTCGCTGACATTCGAACTTTAAACGGAACATGTACTCGACCCATTACTAAACTCGTTGTACTGTTTTATAATTAAAAATTCATTAACCAAATTCAAATTTATCGTATTTTACCCCCTAGTTATGTCATCCAAAGTTCAACCCAGATTGGAAATGGTCATGCGGCTTATGTAAAGAGGATCTTGCATTAAAAACATGCAAACGTTTTTTAAAAGCAAGAGCTGATGAGCGATATGACGTAGTCATGTTTCAACGTTACTGTGTAAAATGCCTAGCTCGTTCCCATGTCTTGCAGAACTGCCCAAATGAATATGGCTGTCGAGTTTGCACATAACGTCACAAACCTTACTGCACGACGCTCCACAGCTCAGAAAGTCCCACGATTCTAAGCAGTCTCAATCCACCTCAATTAACAAACGAGTAGCCTCAACCACAACCAAATCGCAAATGACCCAGACGACCCCAATTGACCCCGGAACATGGCCGAGTGTTTTCATACCAACAGCTACAGTGCGTATCGCCTCAAAGGAAAAAACGGATGAGGGGACAAACGTCAGAGCACTAGTGAGCCAATCCATAAATAACGCGAGAATTGCAAAATCTACAGCTACGAAATTACCCACGAAGTTAAGGGGACCAAATTTGCTATTGTCCATATGAGCGCTCGAAACAAAAGGTCGAAATTCAACATAAAATCAGGGCTCTTATAACAGATGATTTGCCTCGTCGACTCTACGCCGGCCCTATTAAGGACAACCCCTTCGAACAGTTCTCGGAGGATACTTTAGCTGACATTGACCCTAGATCCAACAGCCAAATTGAATTGGAATTAGGCTGCGATATGTTCCCGTTCATCCGCCGCGATGGGGCAATTGAATTTGAAATGGGAAACGTTATGGCGACGAAGACAGTTTGGCTTACACCTTAACCGGACCCACCAAGGTCTTGTACTAACTAGCACCGAAGGCTGGCCACCCAGGACTTTTGTTTTCTCATTCTCCTTTTGCCTTTTTCACAACATGTCATTTTCTTTATTTTAAAAACCTAACACTCACTCTTGTTTTAAACGTTGAGACAACAATTATAACAAATTGTTTAGTGAAAAGAAAATAACAAAAAATATTAACTAACAAAAGTGAATTTAACAAAACCAAAACAAATTGTAAGTTTATAAAACAAAAAAAAACAAAGAAAATAAATTGAATTTGAACCTTAAGTTCAAATAAAACGTGAAGATAGAAAATACAAATTAAAAATAAAAAAGGTGTTTTATTCATTGTACAAAAAAAAAGAGAAGAACCGGGTAACACTTACAAAAAACAAATTTCAAATAATCCCGATAAACTTTAAATAATAAATTTTGAGAGAGAAATGGAACTACCTTGTGTATTTGTATCATGGTCAATATGATATGAATAATCAATGTTTTCTTCAAAAACACTCTCCACTTAACGTAGGTAGGATCGCCAATGTATGCTCTGTAAGCAATATCCCAGAGTGATTTTGCATAAATGATTTCGCGAGATTTCATCCAATTAGTTGTCTTTCGTTTAATTTGAAATCTTTTTACAGAAACTAAGGAAAACATTTTAGATATTAAAGAATCCAATATCGAAATCTGTAAATTAACGTTAATTGTATATACTATAAAATAAAGAAAAATCTTGTTCTGATGCACATGATACCAATTCACGTACCTCAACTGATGCGTAATCTCGGCATTCAATAACATCATTTGAATTACTACCAGAAGCAACCAAAGGAAACCCGAATAATGCAAAAATAAAAACAAGATGAGAGGATAAAAATAGAACTCGCATTTGTCCTGTTGTTGATTCTGTTGCAATTCAGAATTCACTTCTTTTTCTACCATTTTCCTTCTCTCAAAACTGTAGAAGATCATAATAAGAATTTATTTATGCACAATTAAAGTTAAAGAGAAAAAAACTAAAGAGATAAATTAGACTCTAATTTATTAAAATTTTAAAAAATTGCGGAAAAGAAAAAAAAACTTCAAACCTAAAAAAAAAACAAATAATTTTGTAAAAGACAATATGGAAAACAATAATAAAAAAAGTAGAGAACACGAAAGGTAGAAAAGGCAGAAAATGCGAAAAGTTAAATTTTTGGTTTTTATACGAGTTGTACTTGTGGAAGTTCCGAGATAACCTGGAATGAATTCGCCTTGATTGTGTAAGGAATATTAGGGGGAAAAAATTATTCAAGGCTTATGATGTGTTTTAAACTCTGGAAATTTGTCCATCAAGTTGAATATGTCTAACGTTTTATGTGTTTCATCCCTCATTTTTATAACAGCATGAGGTTCGTTTCAATTACGAAATGAATCCAGTAATCCTATTACTCTTCTTTAATTGGTGACAAATATAACAAAGCTTGCTGGGCATATGCGTGAGATGGTCACTAAGAAAAACTCTTGCTTCAAGATCAGCACAATGATAGTTTTCTTCTTGACTTAGCAGGTCTTTCAGCATTAACGTGCGAGTGCCATTTTTTTTATTATTGCATCTAGAATACCTATGGAACTCTACTAGTAGTGTCTCTAGCAATAATTTGGCCTTAACAGATTTAAAAAATATCAATTAGTCGACGAGTTATAGGCAAAAACCCATATAAACAATATCTGAAAAACGGCATTTGACTGCATTGAAGGTCGATTAAACAAAAATTCGAACTAACATAAACAAACGCCGCGACACGAATCTTCTAATTTAGCCTCTATTTTCACCCCCACTCTCAGAATCGACCTAACTTTTGCTAACCTGAATTTGTTCCACAGCTATGTAGGTAAATATCACAGTTTGTACCACGTTATGTTTCTTATTGAGCACTAGGTCCTTTTTCTCCTTCCACATTTGTTTTTGATTTTGGCATTGATAATCTTTTTGTTAACGAATTCGTTATTTTCCTTTTCTATCTTCGTTTAATAAATATTTCTTATTCTTTTATAATTTTATCATGCTTCATTAGTGCTTTCACTTATCGCAGTGTAATATCTTTCTTCTACGGCCATCGTTACAGCCGTAACCTTAACCGTAGAAACCAAAATGGAATTAATTTGTTAGTGTATGTTTTTTTTTGTCGTTTTGGTAGTACAGTGACTATGATAATGCAGTGTTGGTAATGTGGTTTTTTGTTGTTTTGTATACCCTTTATATGAGTGGTGTAGTTTATTTTAATGTATTTAATCAAGGCGAGTTCATGTAAACGGTGGTGTCGATATTACAACAAGTAACAACACCAAAAACACAACAATGTACTAAAAGAAACAAACAAACACACATACATGGTACAAACTATTTTGGTGAATATAGGCCACTATTACGGTTCACAACTCAAATAAGTTGAATTGTAATTTTTGTGTTATGACCTGTAACACGCATATAAGAAAGATATTTTCTTATAAACATCAGTAACAGAATTAAAAAAATGTCCTATAGAAATACATATACATACATATAGTAATTGAAATAAGACTGTTTAATACTAATACATACTACACATCATTTTGTACTAAATTTCGTTTATTTGTCGTACAAATATAAACATGTATATAAGTACATAACTAACTGCCAGGCCCACGAGGTCTACAAGAACATTTTTTTTTGCATATTTTTATTGAAAACAATAGAAAAAAACTAAAATTTGTTTTTGCTTTCAATAAAATATACGAAAGAAATGTTCTTGTCGACATCGTGGGCCTGGGCCTAAATATAGAAACATTTAAAAACAAAACAGGTGATTGCACTTCACTTAAAATCACATTTGATAAAAAAAAGTAATTTGGTAAAAAAAATATTAATTCCTAGTTTTAAAAATAGATTTGATAAAAATTCAGTAAAGCCTATAGTACACGAAATGTAAAAAGCTACACTCAATTCACATGAGGGATTTTACGACGTCGTTTTATCTTGATTCCCTTTTAAAGCAACTTCCAAAATCTCTTTGCGTTCATACGATGATTTTTGGTTGTATGTCTTTTTTTTATTTACAGTATGGCCTTGATTATCCGTCATTCGATTAACCGGCAGCATCAATTAACTGGAAAATATAATTTGTTTTTGCATTGATTTAAATCACCTCTGTTATTCGAAATTATAAACAAATTATACTTTTCCTTTAAATTAGAACAATCAAACCAAATTTAAATAAACGAAGAAAGAGAATTTCCCAACGTACTGGAAGCATATTCTGCCAATAACTTTTTTCCCTATGTTTAGATAATAATACATTACATATTTATATAAAATATGAAACACACCAAAAAAAATTAATAATCAAGAATGCTGGTGGTCCCGTATGTTATCGATAATCGAGGACTCACTGTATTTTCAACCACACACTTCAAAGTAAGAAAAAGAATAAAGCGTAAAAAGAAAAAGTTAAAAGAGAAATATAAAAAACGACATGAAAACACAAACCGAGTCGTTTTGTTTACCCCTCTTTCGTCTCTACACCGCTTGCCATCAAACCAAAAGAGACGTCGACAAAGCGACGTCGTAAAAGCCTCCATGTGAATTGCCTGCTACATGCGCATGTGGTTCTGACGTAATTTTGTCGTCATCACACAACACGAACTTGCTATTGTGGCTTTGAAGTGTCGTCTAAATTACGTCAGAACCACATGCGTATGTGGCTTTTTACATTCCGTTTACTATAGGCTTAAGAAGAAACATGTGTTTACTTAAAAAATACTAAATATGAAGTAATGCTATAAACACAACTGGGACGAACGACGAACTTCGCATAGTACGACGAATTCGTCGGCAAGAATTCGTTGCGTAAATTCGTCAAATGAGACACAATAAGTGCCTAAATTCCAAGTATTAATAAGACTTGATTTTTTTTTAATATATATATACCTTGGACGCTTGATTATGTAAACATTTTCATCCATTTTCCTCTTCTTTAACTTGCAATAATTTTATTGAAATGTCTTTGTTTATTAACATTTATCAAATCATAGGTTGACCATATTTCAACAAAAAAAAACATAAAAAACTATTAATGTGGTGTGTTGTAGAATCCACTCGACTCAAATTAGTTTTTAGGTTTGTTTCAAATTTTGCAATTTTTCGCCAATTTCAGCCATTTTCGCGATTTGTGTCTGTAAGTTGTCCGATTCTTTACAGCTTTAATGATTTATAATAAATAGTACACTCACAATATTCTGTACGTAAAATTAACTGAAATTGTAATATAAAATAAATGAAAGTTCAATTAAAAACCGGTCTACCTATTTTTCATTTATTTTTAACAAAAAGTTCATTTAATTTTTATTGTCAAAAATTCAACACCATATTCAGTAAAAACGATTAAATATTCAGTTATTTATTAAAATTTTACTGTCAATTTTTTACTGTCAAATTGACCCCATATTCGGTAAAAACAATTAAATATTCAGTTATTTTATGAAATTTTCGTTTACCCCACAAAAGAGCCGAATTTCTAAAAACTACCAGACAGACACCCGTCCGCTTGTTTTTCTTATAAGCGAGAGAGGGAGAATATTTTTATTTACTTACCCAGTTACACACGTTTGTTTTACTTTTGTTGTACTGACCACGTTGTTTACAGAAGAACTCTCAATTATAAGACACCAGCAGCATCACCGATATGGCTTCGCAATTATTTTACTTTTAAAATTTGATGTTGGTATTTAACTAAATTATTTTAACAAATAGAAAATGGGTATTGCTTACACAAAATAAGCAAATTATTTTTTATAGATAAGTAAAAATTAATTTTTGGTAGTAAAATTATATAAAATAACTGAATATTTAATTGTTTTTACTGAATATGGTGTTGAATTTTTGACAGTAAAATTTTATAAAATAACTGCATATTTATTTGTTTTTACGGAATATGTAGTTAATTTTTTGACAATTTATTTATAAAAGATAACTGAATATTGATTTGTTTTTACGGAATTCGCGGTTGAATTTTTGACAGTAAAAATTAAATGAACTTTTCGTTGCTTTAAATTACATTTTTATTTACTTTAACATAAAGAAGAATTTAACTCAATCAACGGACAATATTAACTGCATCTGAAAATCCGTATTAATATGCACTTAGTTTTTTGAATGACTGTTAGAATCAGTTAAAAATTAATTTGCTTGGAATTTTAAATGTTTATTTATTTAAAAATGACTGAACGGAATTGATTTGTTTTTTATTAAAGCTAATAGGGCCTAAGGTTAATTAATGTAAATAAAAAGCAATTTTTTATTACAGTTTTCCCGACGTTTCGTCGATTTTTTGTCGACTTTTTCAAGGAGCTAATTGCAGACTCTGGTTTCTTTCCTGCAGACAAGCATAAAGCTTCGCGGGATAAGCTAGGAAATTATAAAAAAAAAAAAAAATAGAGTTTAATATTTAAAATTTTTAAAAAATATATAAATTAACATAAATACAACAAATTACATTAAAAAAGTTAAACTTACAATATGAGCTTTTCACATTAAATTAAATTTCTCCTTTTACATGTAACATTAAACATATAAACATAAATTTAAAGTTAAACACATATCAAAACAAGTATCACTGTAACTATTTAGTAATTGCAACCCTATAATTTGCGCTAATATTGTTAGTGTCCTCTTTGACATTCATCGTTTTCTTTATGTTTTCTTGTATTCTTAGACTTTCAATTGTAAATCTCTTCTTATCCCCCCTTACTTTACCTAGTATTCGCACCCCCTCAAAATCAATTTTATGTTGTGTATTTAAAATGTGTGTTGATAATGCTGTCGTTTCTTTTTTCCTTTGTATATCCATCATATGTTCTCCCATTCTAGTTTCAAGGGATCGTTTTGTTGTTCCAATGTATATGAGTTCGCAACTTTGTTCGTTATTCCCTTTGCATTGTAATTCGTACACAATGTTGTTTTGCTGTTGTTTGTTTATTGGAGCTTTTATTTCAGAGAATATAGTGCTGAGTGTTTTATTTGGTTTGTAAGCAAAGCTTATATTATTTGTTTCTATTGACGTTCGTATGTTTTTATTATCAGTGAGTCCAGGGATGTATTTTACACTGTAAAAATATTTTTGTTTTTTTTCTATACTAGTGGGGTTGTTATCATTTTTGTTCTTTATTTGCGTAATTGTGTCTTCTATTAGTGTTGATATAAGTTTGTTTGGGAAACTATTGCTTTTAAGGATATTGAAAATTATATGTTTGTTTTTAGTGTGAAAAAGTTCATCGCTTATGTGTAAAATCCTTGAGATGAAATTTTTAGCAGTGTTAATTATTTGATTTTTCGGTTGGGTTGCGTGGAAATTCATTATCCTTCCTGATGAGGTCTCCTTAGCGAACCAGTCAAAAATTATGGAATTTTTCCTTCGAATTAGTTTGGTGTCCAGGTACGTTATTTCCTGATTTTTCTCCCTTTCAATTGTAAATAGTATCTTAGAATGATACTTGTTAAATGTGGACAAAATTTCTTCTTGGTCGTCTGATTTGATGATCGCTAAGATATCATCTACATATTTAACTATGTATTTGATAAAAATGTTCTTATTTTTCAATTCTTCAATCGCACTGTCAAGCAGGTTGTCAAGTATTATGTCTGCGATTGTGGGGGATAGTGGGTTGCCCATGGGCATGCCAAAAATTTGGTTATATATTTTATCTTTGTATATAAAATAATTATTATCATTGAGACAAAATTGGAGAATTTTAAGAAATTGAGAGCTTGACATTTTTGTGTGATTTTTTATTACGTTCCATTTTCCCATTATTGTTCTTATTGCCGTTCTAACTGGAATGTTAGTAAATAATGAATATTTCTTAAATAAACTACAGTCCGTTACTTTAATAATATTGTGAGTTTAGACTTTGCTATCATGCCGCTGTTAGCAAATTTTTGCGAATTTCCGCTAATTTAGCAATTTTTTACGAATTTTTGTCATTCCTAATAGTCTAAGGGACTTTTAATCAATTTTATGGGTTCTTTGAAAAATTAAAAATTTTTGCGAATATTTGCTATTTTTGCAAACTTTGTTATGTTATTATCGGATATTTTGATAATTTAAACTGATTAAGCGATTTCAAATAAATTTTTGCGTTTGTTTAAATATTGCAATTTTTGCGAATTTTAGCTATGTTCGCGATATAAGCGATTTTTATCTATAAGGGTAATGATTCTTTACAGGTTTAACAATTTTTAAAAAATATTAGACATTGTTTTTATGCCGCTGTTAGCAAATTTTTGCGAATTTCCGCTAATTTAGCAATTTTTATTGAATTTTTGCCATTCCTTATAGTTTTAGAGACTTTTAATCAATTTTATGGCTTGTTTGAAATATTGAAATATTTGCAAATTTTAGCCAAGTTCGCATCAGAAGCGAGTTTTGCCTGTGATTCTTTACAGATTTCATGATTTATCTGCGGTTAGCTGTCTCTGTCCCAATTTATTCCTCGTTCGTCTGCGTAAGAAATAGAAATAATCCTATCGCAGTGTTCGTTACGCATGACGAATTTCGGTCTACGCAACGATTGTTTGTATTCTCATACATACCAATGTGTTCTATTTCTGACGACGAATATTCGTTGCGAATTATTCGTCGTTCGTCCCAGTTGTGTTTCTAGCATAACACTGAACAGATGTAAATTGTAAATTTTACACAAAAAAAATCTATTTAAACCGAGGTTAAAAAAATTCAATTGTTAGAATATTTACTACTTCCTTATACACGTACCATTTTCTATGGAATGAGCATAATTTTTCTTCAGAATTTGTTTCTTTTAGAAGAGTTATTCTTATATGAGGATTATTTAGCACTCAGATATATACAAATGTGCATGGTGCCTGAAGATGTCTTTCTTATAAACGAGTTTTTCTTATAAGCGAGTTTCTTATATGCGTATTGTACTGTAGTATTGTTGGAGGTGACCATATTTAAACATGTTTTTTCTCTGGGTGTAGTTGCGTGTTAGGAAGTAAGAAGTTAGTTCTAAAAAAGAATTTGTGTAGAAAAATTAGTGAAAGCAGAAGAAAATGCATTAGTTTGGAACTAAAACTGGACGTAATAAAACGTTTCAAGTCGGGTGAAAAGGCTGATGATATAGACAGAACCCTTGGTTTAGTACCTTCAACAGTAAAAAAAATTTCAATAGCGATAGCGCTAAAAATTAATTATTTTTAGATAGTTCGAGTTGATAGCAAATGAGATTTTATTTTTTATTTAATGTTTTTGTGAATATGGATAAATAAAATAAATAAATTTTTGTTATCTTTTCATGAAAATATATTTTTTCTTACATATGTATTTCTTTTCAAATGATAAATATATTTCAGCCCACTTGCTGAAATAAATAGAATAAAATTTAACCATATCACTTTCTTCACCATAAATAGAACTTCTTGCTAAAAATTTATATTTTTGTACCAATCAATGCAATAATAAATTGTTTCTGATTTGTAAAATATAAATAGTTGACAATTTTGTTAAATGTTCGTGACGATTTTGACGAATTTTGTTAAAACTTTTGACGATTTTTTAAGAAAAAAGCCTAACAACCCTGCCTAGAACTAAATGAATTGAACTAAGTGAACTGACTGAAAAAGACTGACAGGCGCAAAAGACCCAAGTGACTAAAGTTAACTACCCTACAAGAAATGAATGAGCGAGTAGCCACATTTTTCATATTGGTGTTAAGAAAATAATAGAAAGAAATGACCGAATGTGACCGTAAACTTGATTTTGGTCATTTCTTTCTATCATTTTCTTAACACCAAAATGAAAAATGTGACTACTCGCTCATTCATTTCTTGTAGGGTACTTAACTAGAGGAACGAACTAGTTCACTTTTTTTAAATGAACTCCAATGACAAGTCACCTAAATGAACGATTAAGCACAAGACTACTGTGAATACCCCAAATTAGTTTTTTTTCTTGTTTAGATTACACTATTATACTTTGTATTAGTACATGCCAAAAACTTAAGTAATATGAAAAAGTGTGATGGTGTGAATGCAATGTGTCATGAAAATGACAAGTATTTTGAAAAAATTTCGACACCCCATACGACTTCATCGTTTTTTTGAAAAATTTCAAAACAATAATACTTTTCATTGGATCAGGGCTGCATTTTATTTCATGTGTGAGTGTTTATACTTTGTGTGATGGTGTGAACACAAATTGTCACGTAAAATAAGATTTTTTGCCAGTCGCAACAAAACTCATTAGATTTCTATCTCACAAAGTATTATGGAATACGCAAGACTTGTGAGATTATGTAAACTTACTTTAAGCACTACTAAATTTTAAGTAGATTTCGTCAAAATCTAGTTACGAAGTAGAATTTGTTTTGTATGCGAAATCTATTTAAAAACAACTATATTTTGATCGAAATCTCTTAAGTTAATTTCCACCTACTATACTCACTTTTTGTGGTCTATTCTTTTGGTAAAAAGGGAATGCTGCCATAACAGCAAATGTAACGCTCAATACACAAAAATGTTAAAAATTCAAAAACCATTAAATAAGGTGAAAACAAGAATATGAATCTTACCTTCTCATATTTTTAATAATTTATTTTGAAGAAACACTTAAAATGAGAATCACCCATATTTTACTCACCTTTGCAAAATGGCAAAGTGCCGCTCCACTTTCTATCGGCACCACATCGACTGGAACTTTCTCCAACTAATGTATACCCGTACCGGCATTCGTAGCTTACAACTGAATTGTAGGCAAATGTTGTGTAAGTTGCTTTACCATTTTTAGGATTTTCAGGCGTTGGACAAACAACAGATGTGACCACTTGCAAAGGAAAATAAAATTAAAGTTACAACGGATATAAAACGAATTGCAATTGCAGTCAAAATGTAAATATAAAATGCCAACGATTTGCTTTAAATATAAACAAGTAACAGCCGTACCTAAACAAGAGCGGAAAGTGTTTTCTAGCTGTCAAAAATGCTCACGCCCATACAATTTGTGTGAAGCATCCCTTAAGGTCGTGATACACTATCCTACACAATCGTACGATTCATTCACTGGAAAATCTGACAAATTTCTATCAAACTCAAAAAAAATCGCAACAAAAGTCTGTTACAGGTGCCACACTATTACACAAAAAAGATGCTTTAAATCAATCATGGCCCAACTAGTAGGTCTGCGCGCAACTACAACAATCCAACAATAGAAAAAACAACACGCATTTTGTTTGTGTGAAAAATGATAAAGATGTCAAGAACAAAAGCAATTGTTAGTGTAAAAAATGGTATAAATGTCAAAAGCAATTGCTACAAAAACAATTGCACGTAAAAAACACAACTCTGCAAAAAATCAGCAGGCATTTCAAGCAGACCTACTAATTGGACCATTAAATCAATGAAGCCGACATTGTTGTTTTCTTATCAGCTGTATTAGAAAATACAACTCTGATCGCATAGAAACTATAATTTTATGAAAATTTTTAAAAACTTTTGCAAGTCGGTCAGACTTGTCAAAAAAATCTGTCATTTAGTTAAATTTTTAGGCAACACTATCATACTTTATGAACACACACGATTTTTTTGACATATCGTACGACTAAATAGGATAGTGTGTAGTGACCTTAAATAGCGCGGCGTCAACGCTTTGCAATTGGAAGATCCGATAACGTTTTTATCTCTATTTTTATTAATAATTTGTGAATTTTATTAACCAAGAAAACTAACACTACTGTTCGTGACACAATGCTCTTGCTTTGGTATGGCATATCAGCGTAAAAGCTAAGCGAAAGAAAACGTTCCGCTCTTGTTAAGGTACGGCTGTTAAACATTCAAAGATTTAAAAACGAAATTGTCAGAAAATTTTGTGTTTTATTCAGACTTTGAAAACTGAAAAAAATCGTCACTTTTTAGAAAAAAATCAGCAAATCTGATCTTTGCTAACACTCATATCACATGAGGGCTTTTACGACGTCGTTTTATTTCGATTCCCTTTTTAAGCAACTTCCAAAATCTCTTTGCGTTCATACGATGATTTTTAGTTGCATGTGTTTTTTTTATTTACAGTATGGCCTTGATTATCCGTCATTCGATTAGCCGGCAACTGGAAAATAAAATTTGTTTTTGCATTGATTTAAATTACCTCTCTTATCCTCTCTTATTATAAACAAATTATCTTTTTTCGTTTACTCTTGAACAATTAAAAACAAATTTAAAAAACTAAGTATGAGAATTTCCCAACGTACTTGAAGCATATTCTGCCAATTACATTTTTTCCCATGTTTACATAATAATACATTATATATTTATATAAAATATGAAACACACCAAAAAAAAAATTAATAATCAAGAATGCTGCCGGTCCCGTCTGTTATCGATAATCGATGACTCACTGTATTTTCAACCACACACTTAGGCCATGTCAGATAAAACTTTTGTTTCGCATTGCGTTAGAGATTCGCTTTGACATCCAAGATGAAATAGTCATACTTATACGAAACATGTCACATAAAGAACTTTTAACGCAGAGTGAAGCGAAAAGTTAGGCAGCTCTCATCTTTTTGCGCGCTTTGACAGTCTGCTAGTATAATTTTTTTTTATTGATTTATTTTTAACAAACAATTCGAGTGTGTTGGTTATGTGTTTCCCTGCAAATATTATGATCCAATTTCATGAAATGGACTGGTCCGATGTAATGCAAGCATGGACCATGTCATTGTTAAAAAATGTTTGTAGTGAGACGACATTTCTTCGTTTTTTAACGACATGTTTTCGTTTTCAAACGAAGTTAAAACTAATCCTTTGTAGTCCAAATATGGGTTATATGGTCCTGCCCTATGACATCGTAATGTAAAATAGACCATGTTTTTTCCATACGTTTGGGTTACTTTTGGACTAGTCCTAGTCCCTTGTGGGCTACTCTTTACACGCGTGTTTGGACACAAACACTTTTTAACAATGACATGGTCCATGCTTGCATTACATCGGACCAGTCCATGGAGTAGTCTATTTCATGAAATTGGATCAGGTGGTCCAATAATATTTGCAGGGTATGTACATGATATGTCGCTCAAATAAAGAAATAGGCCCTAATTTTGTAAAACACAGCGCACGCCAAAGTATTATATTGTAAACAAAAACAAATTCATAAATATTTTGTAATTTTGTTGTTGCTTTGTACAGAAATTTATTTACCGTTTTAAAATTTTTAACGCCACAAGCAATGAGGCGTATGAAATCTTAAAAACCAATGTGATTTTCTGTTAGAGGCAACAACAAAATTACAAAATATTTATGAATTTGTTTTTGCTTTCAATGTAATTCTTTGTCGTTGCGTTGTGTTTTACAAAATTAGGGCCATAAACTCGTAGACTCAATATATTTTAATTTAACGCTTCTTTAGTTCGAGCCTCGAAAAGAATTTTTTTTAATTTTCCTTTAATTTTTTTATGTTCTAAAAAACGATTTTAAGATTATAAAATTATAAAACGTGGCTCAATTAATATTTATTAATATCAAAAGAACATTATTTATATGTATAACTTTTTGTTGTTATCACACCATGGTGAAGGGTATATAAGATTCGGCATAGACGAATATAGCACTTTTACTTGTTTGCATATATTGCTGATATTGAATATTTTGTTGCATGTGTAAATTGTTTGTATCCATGTTACAAAAGAGGTAAATGACAACTTCGATAATATTCATTTATTTATTTCTTATGGAAAAAATTATTTTGTAATGCACCTTCGCGTGTTGCCGAATATAAATAGAAGTATCATGATTTCTGTCTTCCTCCACAGCCTATAACAACCATGTGGAGAACGTGGTTAAGAGCAATTATGAATTATGCAGTATCCAAAAAATTTTATTTACCTCATAAAAGAGCTCAGATAATGTTTGTGCCTTCAAATTACGGGTACTATTGTGAAATGAGATAAATCTTATTCATAGAAAAAGTAAATTAAGTTAATTGATATGTATTGCCATAAATAAGAAAAATGCTGTTGGGGATAACTTTAGTAAACCAATTCGTATTCGTATTAAGCTTGATAAAGTTAAAAAAAAAATAAGGATACAAAACAAACTGTTGGCATATTGAATTTGAATTTTTATGAAAATGAATATACCAAAAAGGAACTATCAGCATTTAAGCATGCACCTATCGTTACCGTTTTATTTACATATGAAAAACAGGCAGGGAACTTTTCGTTTGAAAATATTAAACAAAATAATGTTCTTAATTAATTTTTTATGTTTGCAAGTTCAATTACACTGTGTGTAATTTTTTAAGTCATGGAAAAATAACCATATACGGACAATAAGTAACCATAAAGGATCAAAAAAAAAAAAGACCCGTGTCTCCCAGTTTTGGCCAAAGTCATGCACTTTTTTTATGGGCCCTAAAAAATTTGGGGACTCGGTGTAATTTTTGCAAAAAAGTGATAATTTTCTCAGGCTCATATCTTGCAAACCGTTCGGAATTTTGATTAACCCGCTGAGGCAAAGAACAAAAATTGTGAACAGATAAAATCAAAAAAACTTCATCTTCAAGATGAAAATCGCAAAAAACTTTAAAAAATTAAATTTTTTTACATTTTTTTCCCTGTTCAGATCCAAAGGTAGCAAACCGTTCAAAATTCAAGGAAACAATCAACCACAAAAATGTACTTAAGGTCTCAACATACAGTTCACGCGATCACGCACCGACCGCAACATCACAGGAAAAGCACAGCACATGCATCAAGCATAATTCGCACACAACATTGGCAACTGACAAGTTCAATATGCAGTGTGAAAAAATTGATTCGTTTTGCGAAAATTACACTCCTAATACAGTGCGTCGCCAATATTATAACAATCTCATGGCATGGTTGAGTGGAGGCAAAAATAATGTGAAGCATTGTAAGCCAGTATACTGGATTAAACGCCCAGGTGATCATGATGCAACCAGTTGCTATGCATGTTGAGAAGAACAAAATTTTTAAAGCAACTGTAACAGCCACACTACCAGTGCTTGCACCTGAAAATTTTGTATCACCAAGGCCGCCAACTCCCGATCGTAGGACAGAATTTACAGGAATGACTACAGCAAGTGGTGTTACTTATGAAGATCCATTTGATACCGATTACCAGCCCCAACAGGGAAGAGGAAGACCACAACTGGAAATGGATTTAATTGTGGCCATATTGGGACTGTCGCAGCGACTTCCCATATTTTTGACAGCATTTTAAAGAAAAGAAAACTCACTAATGCTAATGTGAACTCTACGGTGTACCGCAAACGGCAAGCTGAATTTCAGAGCCTCTACACTCTTAATGATGACAATTCGTTCGCTTACTGCAACGATATAAAAGCTTTGGTGGTAAAAATGGGATTAACTACATCGCTAGTGAGTGGAGATTATTTATTGAGGGTTCTGTTTCAAGCATGAAAGCAGTATTGTTGCATGTGTCGAACCGAAAACCATCCATTCCGCTAGCAATGGGTATTAACATGAAAGAAAGCTATGAAACATTGAAAGATATACTGAAAAAAATCAAATACTACGAAAATAAATGGAAGATTTGCTGTGATTTGAAGGTCATCAACATTTTGCAAGGGATCTTCGATAAGGGTGGCTTTCCAAAATTCTTTTGTTTTCTTTGTAATTGGGATTCGCGCTCCCCTCTGACTCAATTCCAATTTAATTCGTGGTGACCAAGAGGAAGTGTGGAGGAACAAATGAAACAACATAGAATGAAGAATGCATCTTTAATTGACAATACTCAATACATCTTGCTGCCACCGCTCCACATAAAATTGGACATTATTAAAAAATTCATCGAAGTGGCCGTTGTAAATTGTCCAAACGCATTCGACTATTTGAAAAGCGTTTTCCCAAAGCGTAGCGATGACAAAATTAAAAAAGGTATTGTAGTAAATTTAAAATGAATTTTTATTTACCTCATTGTACTATTTACACAATGTTAATATTTTATTTGCTGTCTTTATTTTTTGTCTTCATTTAATAGGAGCAATTTTGATTCATCGCTTGATGAAAATCATTCAATGACATGGATTTACCTTTAGCGTGCATACACCAAAGTCTTGGGAGAGGATCGAGACACGGAACCGGAAGCAAAAGAATGGGTGAAAGAAATGCTGGATTATTTTGAAAAAATCGGCACATCGTTGACATTAAAGCTGCATTTTCTTCATTTTCATATTGACGACTTTAACAAACAACTCCCTACCGAATCCTATGAGCAAGGAGAACGGTTTCACCAAACCACAACGCCCATGAAAAAACCCTACAATAGCAAAAAACTCGACACATTGCTTGCAGAGGTAACATCAATTTTCTTGATGCATTGTTTTGCATTCCCTTTTTGATTTATTTTCTAATTCATTTTACATTTCATGTTGGTGAAGTATTTTTAAGAAGAAAAAGCTGCTGATGGAGGGCAATCTGGAAGCAACGTGCCTGTGGACAAGTTATGAATCAGAGTCAGATTCGGACGACGATTTGGATCCACAACGTAAGAGAATGCGATTTTCAAGTCCAGGGACATCAACTTTATAAATATATAAAATTGTAACGTTACTGACTGATTCATCATCGCACAGCCGAAACGCCTGAAGCTAAAAACTTGAAATTTGGAGCAGAGATTCGTCACTCCCCGATTTTTGGAAATTCGAATGTTTAGGGGGTAAAAAAGAGTAAAAACGGGAAAATTCGGTTACCTTATATCTCCAAAACTAAAAGAGATACAAAAAAATAAGAAAAATATGCGACAAGGTGTCTGGTACTTTATTGAAATTAGCCCCTATTAGGGACTAAACGGGTGAAATCTGAATTTAAGTACTTTTTTGCCACCCCATCTATCTTTAGGTACTAATTATTTTTGGTACTCTTTTTAAAAAACATTATTCTCCATTCATTGCCATATTCGTACTAAATTCTGCGCTGCTACTACAATACTGAAAGTTTTGCTACTTTAATATGGGGAAAAAATAGTCATTTTGGTTATACGACTGCTGGTTTTTTAATAAACTTTGGCATAAAAATATGTCCACGAAGGAAAAGGAGACGCTTACGAAGTAGCGGTTACGAAGAAGCATAGTATCTCACTGTTGAAGTAAAGAAAAAACAAATGAAATTAAAAATGGAAATTGTTCACTTTTGCGGCTAGCTAAACGGCGTTACAATCATTTCTAAGAAGTTCAGATGCTCTTGTTTATTGAGATCATAGGTACATTTTTGTTGTGGGTTGTTTCCTTGAATTTTTAACGGTTTGCTACCTATCAGTGTTGCCAAGTTAGGGATTTTCACCCCAAATTTGGGGTTTTCCTTTGCATTTAGTGTCAGTTTTAGGGACTAAAAAGTAGTTAGGGGGAAATTTAGTGTGTATAAATAGCACTTGGGGATATTTTAGGGTTAATATTATTAAATATTTTAAAAAAAATGGAAACAACCAAATTAATTTAAAGGTGATTATTTAATATAAGTTTCATTACAAGTAAATGTTCAAATATTAGTAGGATAGCATCTGCGTTACTGGCACTACCATTTTCGAACGCAACTGTCGAGCGTGCATCCTCAATGTTTAGTATTATAAAAAATTAAATAAGAAACCAACTGGCAACTTCTACAGTTGAATGTAATATTTTAAGAGATAAGTCCTAACCATAATATGCATAGCCTTGCTTAACCTACTCTCAAAAATTAACAAAAAGTCTCTCAAATGTATTTAGAAAAACAAGATAAAAAACATTTCATTTCGTATGGAATGTGCGATTAGATTCGCACCTTGCTTGAACAAATGACAGTTTCAATTTTTTAATGAGTTACAATAATATATTCTGTTTTTCTAAAATCTTTTTTATGTAAGTACATACATATATCGAGTACTTATAGCAAAAATAATGTAACCAACAAAAATAATTAGGGCTCGATATGTTAAAATATAGTTACATACATACATACATATGTAAAAAATTAAATAAAATGGTATGTATGTTTAAAAAATATTTAAAAAATAATTCGTTTTATTTTTGGGGTTTTTTTATTCTTTCTCAGTACAAATTTAGGGGGTATTTTTTTTGATTTGGGGCAATTTCTTTTAATTTACTTGGCAACACTGCTACCTATGGACCTGGACAGGGGAAAAATGTAAACAAATTTTTTTTGCGATTCGAGATCAAGAAGATGAAGTTTTTGAGAAAATGATTACTTTTTTGCAAAAATTACACTGAGGCCAATATCTTTGGGGGCCCATAAAAAAAGTGTATGACTTTGGCCAAAAGTGGGAGACACGGATCTTTTTTTTTTTTGTCCTTTATGGTTACTTATTGCCAAATAGAAACTGGGAATTATTTCCTTTCGAAGGTTACTTTATATTATATTCAACATTTTCTATTTTTCGAATTTATTCTTTGAGCCAAATTTCAGTTATATATTTTATAAAGCTTTTTTGTAATAGTCCTATTCCTAAAATTTTTTAAGAAATAACTTTTTTATACACTACTATATTGTATCTTCTTGTTACATTTTTACCTAAGCTTTCCTTTGGACAGCAATGAAGTATATTGTACAGACAAATTTACTATTATTAGACACCAGCAGAATGTAATGCATTTTCTGGCCCGCTACGGCCTTCGTCACACAGAGAAAACAGATTCGTGATCACAACCGAACTTGACGCCAATCGAATTTCGTCGGTTGCACGTACTATCACACAAATCGGTTACAATTACATAATATTTTTGATAGCAACATTTGAATTTTAGTACACTATCAGTCATAACAACAGATATTGTTAGTTGTTAGTATGATTATTAGAAACAAAATTGTGCTTATAGCCGAATATATGATAGTTACAACTAAATTTACACACAATTGGTGTTCAAAACAAGAGATTTAATTGTCGTTATCAATATATTTTTTTAACCAGTTGCATAAACCTTTTTCCCCAAATATATTCGTTAGAAAATCAAAATAATTCCAATAAACTCAATTTTTTTAAAATAAATTTATTTTAAATTTTCAAAAGATTTTGTTATTCGTGCTCAATTCCCAGTTTTTATTATTGATAAAAACACTTGAAATTTCTTGTTGATGGGATAAGCTATTCCTATGCGCATTTCACTGATTGCTTAGGCCAGATCATCAGGAAACTTCATCCATAACGATTTTAGAAAAACTAAAGATATTAAACCAAATAAAACTGTTAAACGTATAAGAATTATAGCAGCAGTTATACTTGTAATAATATCAAAGTTTAAACAAAAACACATCAACAATAAACAGTGGGTTTATCTCGTCTTACATTCCCCCTACAATTAGTTGAAATTCTCTCAACATTAATTGTAGTTGTAAGTAGGTTAAGAAAAACAAAATAAAAACAACAACAACTTACAAAAGATGTTGTCAATGAAGTGTTTTTTTGAGCACGAATAACAAAATCTTTTGAAAATTTAAATTTTGTATTCCCAAAAATTTAAATTACTTTTTGATAAATTAATTTTTTAGTATTTTTATTTATAGTTTTTATTTTACTTAATTTTATTCAAACATAAAAAACGAAGACATGTCGTTTCACTGCAAACTCTTTATAACAATGACATGGTCCATACTTGCATTAAATTGGACCAGCCCAGGATAAAAATGGATCAAGTAGTCCAATTAAATTTGCAGGACATACAAAAATAATACATACATACATACATACATACATATGTACTTGTTTATGTACATACTTATAAGAAATATCGGCATACCGCACAGTAGATCTCTTGGTGAAAGAAAGAGAAAAATAAAAAATAAAAAGTTTTTTCGAGCTCAAGGCCAATTATTTTAAAAAATAAATATATTATTTATTAAATTATTTGTTCCAATATTTCGATATCCTTCGGACATCATTATCAAGGCTGTAACAATATAAGAAAACAACAATGTACGAATAATATTAACAAAGATTGTGATTAAATAAAAATAAAATGCATAATAACAACAAAAAGAAAACAAAACACTTACAATGAGTTACAGGTGGAACAAACTAGGAAATTTTTGCACAAAAACAAAAATATCCTTATATTAAAAGCGGATAAGGGTAATGTCACAGTTGCAATGGAGAAAAAGGATTATGATTTTAGAATGAAGAATATCCTTAATGATATGATGACATATAGGTGGACAAATAAAGATCCCACATTATCGCTAAAGAAGAAGAACCATGACCTAGTAGATGAACTATATTTGTGCAATAATATAACTGTGATAGAAAAGAAAAGTCTGAAAAATTACGCGGCAACTGCACCTAGAATATATGGACTTCCTAAAATCCATAAGGAAGATTACCCTCTTAGACCATTTGTGCATCAGTGAATTCGCCGTCCAGCGAGCTATGCAAATTACAACTGACAACTGTTTTGAAAAACATACTGAATTTTCGGTTTACAACGTAAGGGATGCAGTGCAATTTAGAAATATGGTAAACAACAGTGCAATAGATACGGACGAAAAATTAGTATCCTTTGATGTGGTATCACTTTTTCCAAGTATACCAGTGGGCTACGCAATAGATGTTATAAAGAACAAATGGATTGACATAGAGAAACATACAAATATGCCAAAGGAACTATTTTTGAGAATTTTAAGATTTTGCATTAAGGATAACAGATATTTTAAGTACAACGACAAAGTATACATCCAATGCAAAGGACTGCCAATGGGTTCACCGGCATCGCCTATTGGGCAGATATAGTGATGGAGGAACTCCTTGGAACATGTATGAATAATCTGGACGAAAAACCTAAATTATTGACGAAATATGTTGACGACCTTTTTGGAATAATAAAGATAAGTGCAATAGAAAGGACCTTAGAACAACTAAACACATTTCACAAAAACATTAAATTTACAATGGAGGAGGAGGTTAACGGAAAACTTCCATACTTGGATACCCTGGTCATAAGAAGCGAAAACAGTAATTAAAATATACTGTTACCAAAAACCGTCGGCTTCAGGGAGAATTATTAATTTCAATTCTTGTCAACCTAAAAAGATAATAATGAATACGGCCAACAATCTTATCAACAGGGTCCTTTCCATTAGCGATGAATCGTTCCATTCATACAATAAAGCAAAAATTAAATGTATTCTTACAAGAAACTCTTTTCCTAAAAATATAATAGAAACTTTAATTAAAAACTATGGGAAAAAACCACCTAGGGAGCATAAAGAGAATACGAAAATATATAAATCAATGACGTATGTACCATGCATCGCAGAAAGAATAAAGAATGCTGAAATTTATAATAAGGACAAATTTATGATTACTCACACATCGACGAATACATTAAAACAACTTTTCTCAAACACCAAATGTAAACTTGACAAATTGGATAACACTAACGTAATATTTAAGATTATTTGTACAGGAAATGACCAAGACATGTGCGATCAAGTTTATGTCGGTACTACAAAAAATAAGCTTAAGACACGTATAGCTGGACATAAATCAGATTTTAAAAACATTAATATCAACACAAACAACTGCACTCGCATCCCACTGTGCAGAGAGACTGATGATGTGAAGATTTTTCTAAGTCATAATAATATCTCAGAGGGCAAACATTTACAACGTGATTTAAACAAATTTTATGATTGGTGCAATATAAATCTGATGGGTCTAAATTTAAAAAAGTGCAAACATATCCGATTTTCCCGAAATTGGAATAATAATGGTCGTTTTTCCTTAGGTGGAAATCAGCTAGAATTAGTTACGGAGTTTCTAGACTTAGGAGTTCTCCTTGATTGTAAATTAAATTTCAACAAACATATTGTCATGATGGTGAATAAAGCTCGTGGCGTGCTTGCTTTTATCAAACGATGGGCTAAAGAATTTACTGATCCTATAATAACCAAACGTTTGTATACATCGTTAGTAAGGCCTATCCTGGAATACGGTTCTATTATTTGGGATCCCTACACTGATTATCACAAGAAGCGCATTGAATCTGTTCAAAAACAATTTCTCTTATTTTGTCTGGGAAATACAACATGGAATGCAAATGTGAATCTTCTTCCATATTCTGCAAGACTCTCTATAATTAATTTGCCGACTTTAGAAAGCAGACGCATCATGCTTAACGTTGTTTTTTTAGTAAATTTATTAAATGGTTCAATTTTCTCGGAGTTCTTGCTGAAGACAATAAACTTCAATATACCTCTTAGGTCTACTCTGAACTTCGCACCACTTCATCTACAGTGTCTTCAAACTAACTATGCAAACGCTGACCCTTTAAGTCCCAATTTCCACAATGCAAGTCTTATTGATCAGCTTGCTACTTTGTAGGCGAGATGGACGAGGGGAAAAGAAACGAGTACTCAGCTTGCTGTACTCGTCATATGCGTTTTGTTTTCTCATTCGTAATTTTCAGCAGGTCTATTTTGACAATTATCTTTCATATTTAATTTCGTTGTACAAAGTTAATTTCGTAGCGTATGTGAATTTTTTTAAATATTTGTTATTTAACAAAAGAAATTTTTAATTAAAAGTACATTTTACACAACTTTAATTTTAAATTAAACAATTGTTAAAATATTCAACACGAATTTGAATTTAAATACATTTTAATAAGAAATATGTTTTAAACGAAATGTCAAAACGCACATATACATTCATACAAATGGAATAACAGATAAATAATAAGACTTGACACGTGAAAACGCCGAAGCTGATTCAAAGAAGAAAATGTGATAAGTTTATCAATAAGACTTGCATTGTGGAAATTGGGACTAAGGAGATTATGCAAAACTTTTAATGATTTCTATAATTTTATTGATTACCCTGTTAGCGTTAATATTTTAAAACGTAACATCATTTTGTTCTTGAATGTAAAACATTAGTTAAGTATCCTTATAAAATGTAGATTATTTTATTGGTCTGTAAGGATTTTAGTCCATAGACCGTGATTAAATAAATAAAAAAAAATATACTGCCTTTACACATGCAAGTGTAAAGCAAGCATTGTACCGTTTCATACACATCTTATGCGAGTTCATTTTCAAAATGTCATTGAAGCGTTAACTTGAGATAATTTGTTTACTTTTAAAATTAAAAAAAGTACCTACCAGAAAACAAATTAGAGTTACCGCGTTAATCATATACGCACATTTTTTTGTGGAAATGGTTTACATTTTTTTATATTAGCATTATATATTTTAAGAATAACAATGCTTTATAATTAACCAAATTTCCTTTTATTAATACGCGTTTCCAAAAACTAATCATAATAATACATTTATCAAGTTAAAACCCAGTAATTTTTCAATACATTTTTAACAGGGTAACATTGTTTATCGTGTTGTCATTGAAAGGCATGCAAGTGCCAAATTCCACACGCCATTGCGAAATATGTGAGTGTATTAGTAAAAAAAACGTGGGTGTCACCGTTCCTATTTCAGCATGAATCAACAAAACAAGATTGCGCACTCAGCCGTACAAAAAAAATTTCTACTGCGCATCTGCGTCATCATAGACTAAATATGATTGTTTGTTGTAAAAAATGTAAGACACACACAAATGAACACACACAAAGTCTATTGTTTCGTCACACACAAAAATAACGGACCTGCGCAATGCGCAATCTTGTTTATTTGATTCATGCTATTTCAGCATATTTTCTGCTAGATTTAGCAGATTAAGTTGGGCTTATTTGTTGGCGGAACTAAATTCCCACATAGGGATATTCATTAATATACATGGGAGTCTCCCGATGGAAATACTCGCAACAAAATTGGCCACATCTTTATTAACAAACTATTTACTGGATGCTAGTTTGATGTCAAAACAAGACGGGGTGCGGACATTTACAGTGACCACCAACTACTGGTTGGTACCTTTAAACTTACATAGCTCCTCAGCCCACAAGGTAAACAGCTCAAAAAGACTTCAATTCAATATTTCAAAATTTGCAAACCCACAAACACGTATGTCCTACAACAATGCGCTGAGACAACGTTTACAACCAAACACAGAGTACCAGTGGCAGAAGATTGCACAATTCTGCACGGATAGTGCAATATCCGTTTTAGGTATAAAAAAAACGCAAATATAAACCATGGCTAAAGCCCTAATGACACATACTTTTTTTCGACTTTTTAAGATTTTGAAGAACAGAGGAAATATACTGTAATATAAAATGTTATCAATAGCAAAGAGATCATTACAATCCAAAAATGTCAAAATGTTTATACATGTTATCGATAACAAAGTGCAATCTGTCAAAAAAAACATTAAAAAAATTTTGTCTTAAAATTGACATTTCAAGCTTTTTTACTCGAATATAGCTATTTAAGTTAATTTTTAAGCTTGACAAATAAGCAGCATTGAAAAAAACATTAATAGTAAACAAATCTACAAAAATCATAAATAACACGGTGCTACAGTGTAAAAAAACTTGGAAAACGACCTAGCGTGGGTTATTGGTCTTGTTGAGTACATAAAAAATTGTGTCAAAAAATTTCAGAAACACCCTCAAATTCAGAAGTTATTTAGAAAAAACCGTTTTCAGTGATGTTCGTCAACTTATCGACCTGTAACTCAGTCAGTTCTTGTCCGATTTTAATTTTTTTAACGGGTTTGGAAAGAAAACTAATTACGCTTTGAAACAACGTGCACATTTTTATACACTTGAAAGTTATAACAATTGTTTTTGTTAAGAATATCTTAAAAAAAAACGAAAATTATAAACTTTTTTGAAAGCTTATAAAAATCTGTATAAACGTATGAAGAAAATTCAGTTCTTAACAAAACATGGTTTTAATTTTTCAAATCGGATAAAAATTGTATAAGTTATTCAACTTTTCATTAACACCTGTTTTTAGTATTTTCTCCCCCCGCGCAAAACATATGAATTAAAAAAACAATTAACTATACAAGCAAATTTGTCAACTTAATAATTTGTTTGTTGTAATTTTACAGTTACGTTTTTGGTATTTACTTATGTGCGGTTTACAGAACACGAATTCAAAATTTTGTTTGTTTTAAATGTAAGTTGAACGGACGAGTATGGCGCTCGTGTTCTGTAAACCACATATCAATAAGTTATTGTTAATCTGTCTTTATTTAAAAAAAAGAACTGGAAGATAATACAGATGAATAGGGTTTATTATGCCCTATTTTTTTGAATCATTAAAAAAGTTTAGAATGTTTTTATATGCAATTTTTAATTATATATATTTGGATAAATACATAAACTAATCGAATTTATTACCAACACAATGGCAAAGTTTAAATACTACCTTTTGGTGAAGGATATTGTTTTTAGATATGAGTAAAAAAAGGGTAACTAGTTTAAAATTTGTGACAAGTGAAGTGATATTAATATTTAATTTTATTTAAATAAGTAAGTTTGTAATTTTTGTAATCCTTTAACAAATTTTAAATTGTGTTTAATTTTTCCTGCAGTGTGTGATAAGCGTAATAATTTTTGTTATGTTTGCGGTTTATTCGCTGACAAAAAACATCGCTTGGATCTGAAGAAAAATAAAGCCTTGGTAAATGCCTTCAATACAGTTTTTAACTGCTCATACAGTTCTAGCAAATGTTATGAACCCGAAAGTATTTGTACAAGATCTTCCAGTATGCTTAAGAAAACTAAGTCCGAAAAGTTTATAAGCCAGCCATTATCATTATCTTTCCCAATGATTTAGCATCATAAAATATTCCATAAACCACAAGACTGTTATATTTGCCAAACAAACATCACTGGTTATCAATATAAAAATCGTGATAGCATTAAGTATACTAATGTGTTAACTGTTACTAAGCCAGTATTAAGTGCAAATAAATGTAATGAAACTTTACATAAACAAAGTGATGATGAATCTGAAAACGAGGAATGTGATATGGAATATTTACCAAAATCGGCTGAGCCACATTTTGTGACAAATGCATATTTTTGCGATCTTGTGCGAGATTTAAAACTTTAGTAACTTTTGCAAATAAAAGCCGATTTTAACAAATGATGTCTCGTTTTTTTCTACATAAAATTATCTTTAAAACACAGTGCAAATAAAGATAGGTTTTCATAGAAAAAAATTAAAATAACTCTTGTTGAATTTGAAAAATTAGGAAAAAAAATAAAAAAAATTAGATAATTTTGAGAAAAACTCACCTAATTTTTTGGAATATATTTTTTATGAATACATTTCATAAAAGCTTAATCCTTTGCCTTTCCAAAACAGTTTAAAATTTTAAAATCGATCAAAAAATGTGTGAGTTAGAGGTACTAAAGTGCTACGACCTACCCTAAAACAGTTTTTTTTGAAAATAACTCAAAATTTTGAGGGTCTTTCAAAATTTTTGAAAACGGTTTTTGTATGTCCTCATCTAGGCCTACAACCCCCACTAGGTCTGTTTTCAAGTTCTGACAAAAAGTGTTTTTTTGTAGCAGTGTGTAATTAACAATATACATACATACATTTAAAAAAATCTATTTTGGCTGTGAAAATTAAAAAAAATATTTGTTTATGTTTTTTTGTATTTGTCTCTCTCTCTCTCTCTCTAACCATGCATTTCACTCTTTCAATCTCAGATTAAAAAAAGACGAAAAAAAGTAGGTGTCATTAGGGCTTAAGTGATCAAACTTGGCAACAGACTTAAACATAAAGTCGATCGCTGCAAATTGGCTGAAGAAAAACAAAGACACAAAAAAGAATATCGTTTAGCCGCACGTAGAGTAAAATGAATGGTAAAGATGGACTGCGAAATGTATTATAATAATATTGCCAACGATATTGAAAAGGCTGCAAATACGGGAAACCTACGAGCTGTTTATAGTGCAATAAAACAACTAAACGGGAGTAAAATTGGTATTACTGCAACGTTAAAAGATGAAGACGGTAGTGATCTTACTACTATTGACCAGCAGCTAAATAGATTGCACAGATTTATCTCTTCAGAACCCCCTACCACACAAATATCCCAACACTTTCTACAAGTATCCCGACGTAACCTACTAAGAGACATATCTACATCACCACCCACTCAAAATGAAGTACTTGAGATTCTCAAAAACTTGAAGAATCAAAAATCACCCGGTACCGACAACATACCCGCCGAGTTACTAAAGTACGCAGCCCCAACAGTTGCATAATCGCTTAATTCTATAATAAGAAAAGTGTGGAACACTAACAAAATACCTAATTCCTGGAAGGAAGTTGTGGTCATAACGGTACCCAAAAAAGTCGGTCTTAGCCAGTGCAAAAACTGGAGGGGAATAACACTGCTTAACACCATCAACAAGGTTTTGTCTTTCCTAATTTTAAAGAGGATTAGCCCAGTAATAGAACCATTGTTTCGTAAGGAACAGGCTGGCTTCAGACCAAATCGCTCGCGCGCTGACCATATAAATACACTTCGAATCATAATAAAATAATCTATCGAAAACAACTCGAAGCTTTATCTTCTTTTTATCGATTTAGAAAGAGCTTTTGATACTGTAACCAGGTATGCTTTATGGGATGCACTCGCGGTGTACCTGAAAAATAAATAAGCCTAATAAAGAAGCTATACTCAGACGTTGTCTCTACCGTACGCTTTAATGGCCAAAAAAGTAAACCATTTAAAACAACCAGAGGAGTAAAACAAGGCTGCGTCCTATCTCCCAAGCTATTCCTTATTCTGCTTGACTGTGTTATGCAGCAAACTAACATCGATTCCCCCCGTGATATCCGCTGGAATTTAAATGAATATCTTAACGATATTCATTATGCTGACGACCTTTGCCTAATGGCCCACCGCCTCTTTGATATTGAAGAAAAACTACACAGACTCACCTAAAACGCAAATGCAGTGGGTTTAAAAATTAACATATAAAAAACTAAACTAATGCGTATTGGGTCAGCAATCGATACTTCTCTTACATTGAATGGAGAAGGCATCGGCGACGTTGAATCCTTCAGTTACCTGGGTAGTATATTAACTAAAGATGGCGGTTTATAAGACGATATAAAGAATAAATAAAGCTAAAGTAGCGTTCCACGGTTTACACACGATATGGAGATCTAGCCATATATCAAGAAAAACAAAAATACGTATTTTCAACTGTAGTGTCATGTCGATTCTACTATACGGTTGCACAACCTGGGGTACAACATCAACTGGCTAGGATACAAACGTTTATTTATCGATGCCTAAAAGGTGAAACAGAACTGGGGCTGAACGATGTTCTTCATACAGTTTGACATAAAATTATGCCAGAGAATGCGGTCAAGAAATAAAATCAATTTTATGTTGAGGACGTTTTTCTAATGCTCTCACATATAGAATAGACACAGCCATATTCATAAAAAGTTCTTATTTTGAGCTTATAGCATGTAATAACTATCAAACGGTTTTTGTCTAATAAACCTCCTATAAAAATTTGTATTCATAAACGTACATTAACAGTTTTATTACTATTAACAGTTTGTGGCGATTTTGTGTTTAAGTATGGCAACTTTCTTTATATTTTTCTGCCATTTTATTGCTAGTGATGGATGAAACTTCTATTCGGTTCACATGATATTCTATATTAAATTGTTTTTTATAGTTTTTTTTTTAATTGTAGAACTTAAAAATTATTCTTATCAAATAAAACTACATTTTATATAAGTTTCTGAACAAAATCTTGCCGAAAGGTATCACAAACACTTTTGTTTGAACCTTTTTTAAATATACGATAAGAAAGTATTCGAATAAAAAGTTTGTTTACTTTTTATTAACATCACTATTATTATGATTTGTTTATTCCATATTTGTTAAAATTTTTGAACAATAATTCGCTAGTTTAAACAAAAAAACAACTAGTTTCAGTAATTTAATAAGTTATTAAAGATAATATCTGCATTTTAGTTAAATGTATTTAACATGTCCATATTAATAAATAAAAAATTTTTTTCATTGTTTTTTAACTGTATTTCACAAAAATAATATCATAAAATGCAGACACTTATCAAAATTACATTTTATTTTTGGTTTAAAGAAGGGTAAATCGAACAATAAATTTTCTTACTTTATTAATGGTTTATTAAAGGTTTAATAGACTATTTTTCGTTTATGAATACCACTTTAGCAATTTTGCCTTAAACATGGTTAATTAACCATTAATACATTTTTATGAATACGGCTGTTATTCTCTTAACAATGCTACCATACTTTCAAACAATTTCATACATTTTATAAACAAAGAAAAATAAGAAGATGAAGTTGAAGACTCAATTCTGTTTTATCATTAAGACAAATACACAAAATTTTCTGGCCCAATTGGGTGGCAAATGAGCAGTTACTGTCAATGTCAAATTTGGTGGCTATCCCAAAGGAGATACTGAAACGTAAATGGACGTGGATAGGCCCCACACTCCGAAGACTCGGAAATGATCGCAAGAGCCGACTTGGAATGGAATCCCCAAGGACATCGTAGACCCTGTCGTCCTCGTAACACCTGGCAACGAACCCTATTGAAAGAATGCCAAATGTCAAACCAATCATGGAATCAAATAAAATTCCTCGCCAATAACCGTCATGAATGGGGAAGATTCGTTGGTGCCCTATGTTCTACTACATGAACTTTCTTTAAATTAATTCACAATCCCTGTGTATAATTATTACGAATAAACTTAATGAAAAAAAAAGTTGGACAAATGCATATGCTACCTATTTTTTTTAGCATTTTCTCTTGTCTAAAAGCAGATTTTGTTTAGCATATTTTTACTTTTTTAAAAGCAGAATTTTTTAGCAAATTTTGTTTCAAACAAACTTACTATACATTTTTTCAAGCCATTTCATATTCAAATTATTACTGCTAATAATCTTAGACTTTTTTTTTTAATGGAATATCAGTTTTCCGCGGATAATTACCTCGCCAAATATTCCAATATTTTTGGGTCATTACGTGGGGTAAGCATTTAAACGAATATGCTTAACTACCTCGCTGAGGTAATTAAGCGAATACGTTGAAATACCTCAGTGAGGTAATCAAACGTATTTATTTACATGACACCTTAACTTTGATGTATGAAAAAAGTGAAGACATTTGAATTTATACATGTGGGATCAGCTAAATCTAAAGAGATATCAATAAAAAACAATGATATTTGCTGTTTTAAATTTAATTTGTAATGCTTTTTGACATGTCCTGCTATATCCTGCTAACAAAAGCGTACTCAGACATACAAACTCACCATAAAATATGCAATTGCATACTTTTTTTGTGTGATCAATAAATGCAAAAACAATATAAAGGGTCCGCCAAATAACTTTTTTTTTGGAAATGCTATAAAAAAAAATTCCGTTATTTATCCGTTTAAGAGCTTTTTATAAATTTTGGTACCGATTCTTTAGTAAATATTTGTTATTGCTCACATATTTTACATTTTTGAAGCATATTTTAATAAATGTTCAGCATATAAAAAAATTCTTTAAGTTCTTTTAATCTGTTTTCTATTGCTTTAATTTCGCCATCTACATTTAATTTTTACTTTACAATTGAAAGCCATCGCAAGTTTTCGTTGAAGATAAATAAATGTTTTTACAAACTGTAAAGTTGTACATAGTCATTTGCAAAAATTAAGAAAAAGCCATTATATAAATTTAGGCAGATTCATAGAAATCTTGACGCATCGTTGAGCAAGCCAATCGAATCAGAAACACTTTTAAGTGATCTTTTCGTGTACGTCCGTGCATCTGGCTGGCAGTTTTTAGATAATTTGATAAAATTTGGTAAATATGTGCGTTTTAATTGTCATAAGAACGAAACCTTTGTAAATTGTGAGAATCGGTCCATAATATCACATAGTCCCCATGCAAACTTCTTGTTTTATGTCCATAAACCATTTAATCATGTTCGTATTAAGATTAAATTTGGCTCAGGGGTCTAATCACCGCATCGAGCAGAAGTGATCGAAATTATTTATTTTGGTATCATGGCTCTCGATATCGAATGAAATTTATTGAATTTGAAATAATAGCATTTGATATCGAGTAACTCGACATTACATTTCTCGAGTTTTCATTCGATACGTCAGTGCCTATTGTATCCAAAAAATTTGATAGTTTATTCGATACGATAGTATCGAATGCGGTGATTAGACCCCAGATTTAAACATACAGCTTTCATTCAAATATCTATCCCTAAAATATTTAACCCTAACCGTACTGACAACATTTACACACGTAGACTCCTGACAAAGGTACCCGAGTACCCGTGTGTGTTTATTTGTCCGTTATTATTTATGCTATGCATTTTAAAACGGGGAATCCCCTGTTTGTATTTATATGTTATATACAATTGTACTGTGGGTATGCATCGTTTCTATTATATTATTGCATTCTCAGTATTGTTTGGTGTTGATGCGTACTGTTGTGTGTCTTTGCTGTTTTTGCTTTAAAAATTTTTTCGATGTCGCGTAAACGTAATGCATTTGTTAGGGAAATGAATGTGTTTGAACCAATATCTTCTGATGCAGGACCATCATCTAAATTTACACCAAGTGCTGCTGGGCATGCCCCCAAAATAAGGGCAAATATATTATCATCGAAGTCTTTAGATCATTTACCATGGCGAAATGGATATCTTAACATCCCCGCGTAAGTTTTCTTTATTTTTTTTTTTATTTTTAACTACATTCAACAATAAAGGCAATGAAATAGCACTGGATTTCAATCAGAAAAATGCAGCGGATATTGCAGTTTTAAAATTTAAACCTCGCCAGTTTCGGTTGATTTCCATGGAAGAACTTGATGCTTTTATTGGAATTTTACTGGTCATGGGTATAAATGGTGACAACGATGATCCTCCTTCAATTCTATGGGGGAAGTACAGTCATCCTTTATACAAAGCATCGTTAAGTCGCGATAGATTTCAGCAAATACTACGCGTAATACGTTTTGACAATGCTTTAACAAGAGCGACACGCAAACAAACAGACAAAGCTGCTCCTATCTCCGATATATGGAATATGTTGATGCAGAATCTACGTTAAAATTATTTTCTAGATGAAAATGTGACAGTAGACGAACAGTTATTTCCATTTAGGGGTAGAACCAGTTTCACTCAATATATTCCCTCAAAGCCAGCTAAATACGGAATAAAAATATTTTGGTTTTGTAACACAGCCAATAGCTATCCTTTGAATGGTATCATTTACATAGGCAAGCCACCTGGTGGTCAACGACAGGTAAATGTAGGAGAAAACATCGTGCTAGATCTGGTGGATTTCTACAAACAATCTGGTAGCAACCGACAATTTTTTTACTTCACTTCCTTTGGCCAATCGGCTACAAGTTTGAGGCATAAGTCTCGTCGGTACCCTTCGACAAAACAAAGCCTATATACCAAAAGAGCTACGTCCAAACCCAACGGACGATATAGGTTTCAACAAAAACGGAACACTTTTGTCTGTTGTGACCAAGAAGATGAAGTGTGTTTTCCTTCTGTCAACAATGCATTATACGCGAGGGGAGCAAACTATTAATGGAAAAGAGGAGAGTAATGACTTCTATAACAAAACAAAAGGCGGAGTAGATGTTATGGACCAGATGGTGTCTAAATATACCACCAAACGCAAAACAAATAGATGACCATTGGCAGTTTTTTTCAATATGATTGACGTGGCTGCATTTGGTGCATTTTGTGTATACTACAGCCTCGATCCAAGCGCAAAAGTAAAACGAAGCTCTCGTCGAGGATTTTTATCATCACTTGGCGTGGAGTTGGTAACTAAAAATATGAACAAAAGATCTAATGATAATCAAATAACACGACACTATAACGTCCGGGCAGCTCTAGAGCTTATGACAAATAAAACCATCCCTAAAGAAGTTTTCCAGGATGCTGCGGTCCCATCAGATACAACCAAACGAGATAAAACTGGACGGTTGCCAATAAAGGGTCGCTGCTACCTTTGCGTGACTACTGATCGAAAAACACGCAAAATATGCGATGGCTGTAAACGACCAATGTGCAATACGCATAGCAAAACTATTGCTCCACGCTGCACTAGATGTTAATTTTTTTATTTTTTCTTTTATGCAACAATATAAGTAAACAGTTTTATTTATTTTTTATACATGTACCAAGTTTGACGTAAAATATTTTTTGAATTAAATAACCAATAAACAAAAAAATGCTATAATTTTTTTTTTCACACAAAATGTAAAAAGTTATATAAGGGTACCCGGGTACCCTTATCAGGAGGGAAAGGACTATTCGACTTTGGGTGGCTCCAGAGTCAATCCAAAAGAATCAAGAGTGCTTTAGATGGAAAAAACTTTAGAAAATGGTTATCTGAAGGAACTTGTGGAGCCTCAAATTTGTATTTTATTAATGCCCGTAATTTCTACAAAAAAAAATCTAGCTGTGCATAGAAATCTATGGTGTAAAAGCTGCCATATTTTAAAGGAAAACTGAAGGTAAAAATACGAAGGCAAAATAAACGTTGAAATATGTAGAGATAACTGTTAGGTACGAACACGACCTGCTTCCTTTGCGTAGAAATTACGGTCATAAGTTTAAGAAAAATATGACTTGAAAGTACGTTCGGGTACCGGGGTAACCGTTTTAGTATGGTTAGGGTTAAGCTATTTAGCGACCCTTCCTTTAAGACAAAATATCTCATATGCTTGGTGTATCTAGATAATATTCAGCACAAACAACTCTTATAACCTCATAACATAACTTTATTCTGGTAAGCCTAAATTAAAGTACATATTTAAATGTATTTACATATGTAATTGTGGAAAATTTTGCTTTCGAAGAAGCCATATTTTGTTTTTAGGGCATATTTTTTTTTTAAATTTTTAGTGCATATTTTATTTTTCTTATTAACATGTAAACTTGGCTGCATTACTTGCTGTGTTTTTGTCAAATAGTACTGAGACAATTAAACGAATGCAATTTAGGTCTAATTTTGTTTTGAATGTTTAATTTTTAAGGCAATTACCCGAATTGGGTTTGTTTGAAAAAGGGAAGAAAAAAAACGGGGATTTGAACTCAAGTCAAATAAGCGTGAAAGGCATCTAAGCGTTGGGTAATTAGCCGAGTTATACTGTATAATAAAATTCCTTATAGACTACAATACTTTGGAAAAACTCAATTAGGAAGTACTGAAGTACTTAATATTTTAAATGGTTCTGATTTCAACAACATGTATAAATACGTAGAAATCTCCTTAAAATATAGAAAATTAATAATAAATAAATTTGAAACTTAATTTGCTTTTTTAAATTGCATACTTATTAACCTGAATAAATTTAGCTTAATTTAAAATTAAAAATCAAAAATATTAAAATAATAACTGTATGTATAATGTAATAATAAATTCCTTTTTATTTAGCAGATTTTAAGCATTATATTTTTTATAATAATTCAGTAGATTTTTATTCATATTTTTTATGTAAAATTTTTTTTGTATAAAATTGTATGTTTTAATCATAGCATATTTTCTTCATTTTGCGATTGAGCAGGTTTTAGCAGATTTTTTTAAGTTTTGGCATATTCTTATCAAAAAGTTATGGCAGCACTGGTGGGTGTTTTGAATTTTTCGAATTGGCAGTGGCATGTGTAAATGCTAAGTAAAGTACAGGTCGCAATTTTTAAGGTAATTCGATGAAATTTTGAACATTAGTTTCAATTCATAATCGTCCAGACAAAATGTTGCGCTGGTGGGTCCAAAATTAACGAAAGGTCTCATATAAACTCCCTTCCTAAAATCACTTAAAGGCAAACAAATCTTAAATAGATGAAGATATCTTAATAATAGTCGACACAAAAACTTTTACATAAATCTAAACCTCATAACATAATTTTGTTCTGGCGGGTCTATGATTGCCTATAGGTCTCACTCTCGAAAATTTGTCTGTAGAGTATTAAATGCGGACTATAATTTCTTACTTGTTTTATTTTTATTAAATAAAAAAGTGTTATGAATTCTTACTATGTATGCTTCTTTATTTTATAGCGAAATTTTTTATATTTGCTTTTTGCATTCGCACTTGCTAAAATGAATGCAAATAATAAAAGCGAATATATAATAATTGAAATTTCTACATGGAAATTTATTTGTAAAAAAAAAAACAATCACACCTTCTAAGCTAAAAGAATTTTTAATGATAACTTTTAAGGATAACGATGGACTTCATTTTATAAGGAAATTTTGTTTATATTTTTCTTCAGGGGAACTGAAGAAAATATTTTTTTTAAATTTTACAGAGTCTTCTCTTTTATTTGGTACCAAGTTTGCTGAACATTATTAGATACTTATACATATTAAAAAAAATATTTAAAATAAGTATTCTTTTAAAAGGACAAAAGCTGAGGAAATGAAAAATCAAATACGAAGTTTGACTATGTTTTGTCTCTAGGTTAAAGGATATATAGATGCGTTTCTGCCAAAAAGAACAAAAGTAAATTTGTCCCTTAATGTTGTTATTGAAAATAAATTTTTTATAAGTGTGTTTTTTCTTGTTGTTAATAAATAATTTGATAACTCCATTCATTAACTGAGACAAACCTGTGTCAATGATTTTATTTTAATATTTTATTACATTATTTACAAAATGTTAACAATACAGTATAACTCGGTTAATTACCCCACCTTGAGTTTCTATTCCCCGCTTTTTTAATTCCATATTTCAAACGAAAATTCACGTTTTATTGCCATACGCTTAATTACCCAATTCTGGTAATTGCCTTAAAAATTAAACTCCCACAACAAATATACACCTATTTTCAATTCGTTTAATTACCTCAGTACTATTTGGCAGCAACACCATGGAACCATGTTTACATAACAAAAATATGGCTTAATTGAAAGCAATTCCATAATTTAATATTTGCATTAAAATAAAGTTTATTCTGGGCTCACCAGAATAAAGTACAGTAATCAGGTTAAGATTCATATAAGAGTTGCTTGTGCTGAAAATTATCTAGATACACCAAATAAATGAGATATTTTGTCTTAAAGAGATTAAAGGAAAGGTCACTAAACTTTAAATTATATTAACATTTAAAAGGATAAAATAAAAAGCTCTAAAATGGATAAATATATTAAGGGTCCTCATGATGTCGCTTAAAATTGCCATTTGTGCAAATGCGCAAACTTACGAGTCTTGTTTCATGAAGCCCCTTTTTTTACTTTTGTGTAATTTTAAACAATTAATGTCAGTTTTTAAGAAACGTCAATACAAAAATAAATTAAAAATTAAAATTCAAAAATATAAAAATTTGTGTTTAAATTTGTGATTAATATGTATGAGAAATTTGCTTTTAAAAATGCTCAAAGAAAGCCAAAAGACCAATTTACTGAAATTATTGCTAGAATTTATTGTTTGTGATTTATAGACACTTGGATTTTTCATTGAAAACGACGTTAAAATCATTAAAAGATCTGTTTGTATAAATGCACAATTGAACAGCGCAAGTTTACGAGACAAAATTGTTGGGCAAATTTACGAAGTTTGTGTAAATGAATTCTCATACAATTTTTGACAGTTCATTTACGAGGGCGTAAAAATGCACAGTTTGCACAGATTACGAGACTTATAAACGATATCATGAGGACCCTTATTGTTTCTGCTTTCATTGGTCGCACAAGAAAAACCATGCAATTGCATATTTACGGTTTCCCTGATCATAATTTTGTATGTATGAGTACGCTTTTGTTAGTAGGATATGACAGGACATTTTATCATTACAGATAAAATTAAAGCCAGCAAATCCCATTATTTTGTATTTCTATCTCTTTAAGATTCCAATGTTACATATGCTTTAACTTTACTTTTTTCATACATCGAAGTTATGGCATCTTGTAAAGAAATATGTTTGATTACCTCACTGAGGTATTTTAATGCATTCGTTTAATTACCTCTATGAGGTTAAGCGTATTCGTTTAAATGCTTACCACGCATAATAACCTAAAAATATTAGCATTTTTGGCGAGGCAGTTATTTGTGGAATACGTATATACATATATTTGATTGCATGTTGCTAAAAAGGGATTTTTTTTTGTTTGTAGGGAAAAAAGGGATTTTTTGTTTAGACACGTAGGGATTTTCTTAAATTTCTCCTGGCATCACTGCTCTCGCCAATAAAGTACTAAACATGTCATTAAAACAGTGGTGTCAATTGTGGTTGTATTGCTTTTTATTAATATTAGTGAATAAAGACCCTGCAAATAAAATTGGACCACCTGATCCATTTTGATAAAATGGACTACTCCATGGACTGGTCCGATGTAATGCAAGCATGGACCATATCATTGTTAAAAAGTGTTTGTAGTGAGACGACATGTCTTCGTTTTATAACGACATGCTTTCGCTTTTAAACGACTTCAAAACTAATCCTCTTGAGTATACCATGGAGTAGTTTTAAAACTACTCCTTAGTGGTCCAAAGGTGGGTTATATGGTCCTCTCCTAGGACATCGTAATGTTAAATAGACCAGGTTTTTTCCATACGTTTGGGTTACTTTTGGACTAGTCCTGGTCCCTTGTGGACTACTCATTACACGCGTGTTTGGACTGGTCCTATGATTTGCAGGGGAGACAAATATTCTTAAAAAAATTAAAAAATGCGTAAGCATTCGCCGCATGTGCACTGCATTGTGTACTCTCGTGAACTAAATGAAAGAGCGTAAGAATGCGTGTGAAGAATGTGTGTGAATTAATTTCCACAATTGTGTATGACGCTGACACCCCTGCATTAAAACATGAGCCATTTGAACACAGGCTATTCAAATTTCATAAAATGGACTACTCCATGGACTGGTCCGATGTAATGCAAGCATGGACCATGTCATTGTTAAAAAGTGTTTGTAGTGAGACGACATGTCTTCGTTTTTTAACGACATGTTTTCGTTTTTAAACGAAGTTAAAACTAATCCTCTTGTGTACACAGTGGAGTAGTTTTAAAACTACTCCTTTGTAGTCCAAAGATGGGTTATATGGTCGTGCCCTAGGACATCGTAATGTTTAATAGACCATGTTTTTTCCATACGTTTGGGTTACTTTTGGACAAGTCCTAGGTCCTTGCGGACTACTCTTTACACGCGTGTTTGGACTGGTCCTATTATTTGCAGGGTAACACACGACATGTACATATGTATGTATGTATGTATTTTGCAGTGGGAAAAACCATTTCGTGCATGGGAGGCTTTAACGGCCAAACACAAATTTTTAGCATCAAATTCATACTTAATGTACCTATTTGAATTTGCTAGTACTATAAGGATTATTATCCCAAAGTTACCGCAAATATGTGTGTAAGCTTTAGTCTACTTGGGGAAAAAAAGTTTAAAGAAATAACAAATGTAATTGAATAAAACAACGTTTGCATAATTTGCGGTAACTTCATTTATTGACATAATGGTTTAACAACAAAGTTTAACTGTAAATCTAAATAACGGTTAAGTAAATAAATAGTTTTTCATGTTCATATATATATTTATACATTTGTTTATAATTAGTTGTTTTTTTTGTAACAATTCAACAAATTAAGCGAAGGAATTCAATGGGAAGCCGTTTCTGAATTATTAGGAGAGACCGTGTGGGATCTTCACACAGAGATCTCAAGAATAACCCTGTTGAAAACTTTTACAACGACTCTTTGGTAACGGTAGAGTTTGTGTCGCTATTTGCTTTGAAACATAAAAAAACAAAACAAATTAAATATAAATTATTTATGTGTTTAATAGAATTTTAATCAATACATATACTTATATACATATATTTATATAATACTTATTTTAATGCATGTAGTAGTATAGAAAATGTAATAAAATAGAGAGGAACGTTTGTACAACAATAAGAAGTAAAGTGTGACTAAGGTTTTACACGCCTGTTATAAGACATTAAAAATTGTTAAAGAAGTTTCCAAACAATTTCAACAAGAACAATTAGTATGTTTAGACATATTTCATTGAACTTAGTTGATTTAAAGGGCAAATTAAACCACACAAATGGCTTGGCAAATATGTATGTCAAAATTTTACGTTTGTACAAACATTTTGTGTTGTTAATTGGGGTGTTTGCTGTTTGTACAAACATTTGAAGCAATGTTTGTAGAAATATTAAAAATTTTTAATAATTGGCAGACATATTGGATATTTGTCAAACTTTTTGCAGTGTATAGTGTTAAATGTAATCATTTCAGTAAAAATTTTGCATAGTGAAGACGTATAAGAAGAAGCATTAAGAAATGAACGAGGAAAAAATATTTGTAAATGAATTTATTGACCTATATAAAAGTCTATGATTGTGTTGTTTGTTGGCAAACAGAAGCAAAAATAAAGCGAAAGTTTGCCAAGCCATTTGTGTGGTTTATAATGCCCTTAAGCTTCATATGTATGTATACATTGATCAAATATTAGACAAAAAAAATATGATAGTACAGACGTAGCAGGCCCAACCATATGATACGAAATAATAATAGAGGCAACACCAAGATTATTTGCGACAAAAAAGTTTCAATGTTAAAACCATGGTGAAATAAACAGGTGGCAGCACTACGCCAGATGACGATATTTTGCTCTTGCATTGTTTGTATAGGTTTATGTAAAAGTTTTGTTTATGTTTACAAAAAGTCCACGTTTTGTGCCGTGATTATTTTATTTTCATGAAGTTTTTGATAATTTAAAAATTAAAATAAAAAAGATATTGACCATAATTAAATTAAATTTACTAAAAATTTAATTATTTCATCACGTTCAGCGGCACGCCTTGATTTTTGCTTAAAGTATTTTTTGACGTAAACGGTGATATAATTTCCATTTTTTGTTGTATTCGTTGGCGTAACGATGCCACCTGCTTATTCCACCATGGTTAAAACGTTTGAAATTTTTTAATTAAACTAAACATGTCATTGGAATACTTCAGTACTTTTAAATGTTAATTTGAAGTGCTAAAAATAAAAAGTACACTTGTACTGAATTTATCATCCCTGCTTCTCGAACAAGACAAATAAAAGGGTGTTCCGAAGAAAATACTGATTAGAATAAAAATAAAATATTGAGTATTGATGCCGTTATGTAGATTTGTAGTCGGGCTCAACTGTTTTGCCCTTGTCCTTCGACTACGTGGCTCGTGACACGTGAATTGTATTCCGGCAATAAACAAAATTGCAGTATTTGGAGCGAACACATTCATCAAGCCTCTAACGAATCACCATTACATCCAATCAAACTGACTGTTTGGTTTGGTACCGCTGGCGGAATCATCGGTCCTTATTTCTTTGAAAAGAGCAAGAAGCAGCCGTTTAAAAATTAATCAGCTTAAAATCAACCACATTTGGTTCCAACTTGCCAAAAAGCGCGTTTAACCACCGGTTTATTGCAAAATGCATTTGCTGAGAACTGTATTTCACACTGAACCAAAAAGGTATGTGGAGATAATGTAAATGTAATTTTCGTCATATGAATTTTTTCGTTGTAACAATGAATGGCCGTTCTTTAAAAGATTTTATTTTAATAATTTAATGAACTGTTTGATGATCACACGATTGCCGCAAATGCACCAATAGTACACAATTTTGATTGTGCTTTATTGACGCACAATAATGAATTGCACAACCAAAATTTTAAGCAGGCTTTTAAAAAGCCCTGAAGTTTTCTGAGTTTTCCATTTTCAAAAATTTTTCAAGGAAGTTGAGTAAAGTTTTTTAGGACTTTACGTAATGAAATATATGACAAACAGGTAAACAAAATAGCCACATTCAGCGAGAAAACACCACTTCTAAGAACACTGGCTGCTATTATTTTTTTAGACTTAAAATTATTTTAGCTGAATAAACAAAGTAACACTCTTTGAATTAATTTGTTATACCCTTCACCACAGGTGGAAAAGGGTAAAGT
Organism: Pollenia labialis; assembly: GCA_949318255.1. Taxonomy (NCBI): domain Eukaryota; kingdom Metazoa; phylum Arthropoda; class Insecta; order Diptera; family Polleniidae; genus Pollenia; species Pollenia labialis. The sequence goes on from OX439141.1 coordinate 49,641,742, forward strand.
TTGTCATTCCGTTTGCAATTTCTACAATATTGAACTTAGACCCCATTTCGAGAAGGATTGTGCTTCATCCATTCTACGCTGAGGTTCAGCTAAATAAGAAGTCTAAAGATATTTTAGATTTTCTTATTTTTCTGACGGAATGAAATCTTACACCCAAAATTTAAGGACATGGCGCAGAAAGGAGTTCTGTCGCATCAAACGGATTTGCAAAATACAAAAATCTAATTAATATTGATTTTAAATACAATTTAATATGTATTATGTGTTTATACCAGGGATTTCCAAAAATTTTTTGGTTGTGTATTAGTGAGTACCAGAGAGTAAAAAAATTGAGAGAATGTAGTTATTTACAGCCGCAGAAAAATGTAAGTAATATATTTGATAAGTTGTACAAAAGGTACAAAATTAAAAATTTTTTGTGTTGATAAAAAATTTGTAGCAATTCTTCACCAATTCAATGTCGCTGATTTTAAAACTGCACTTTTTTCTATTCGGAAGCTTTCTGACTCTAAATCAGTTTCAAATATCTTATTAAATAACACTATTCGACAGTTTTTTTTACCAAATGAATTTGACACCTAATCTTTATGTAAAATTTTCCGCTGAATCCGAATATGGAGTCAGAATTGCCAATAGTAGAACAGTTTTTGAGATATTCCAAAATAACCGTTATTTGTGTTTTTAAAAAAGATGATGTGACTGAAATGCAAATATCTTCAAAAATTTTAAACGGATTCTTTGTTTTTTTGGTAACAGGTTATAAAATTTCTGAAATAACCATGGATTGCTAGTGAAGATTGGTTAAGAAATGACAGAGTTACTGGGGACAAAAGTACAAGCTTCATTGAATACGTCTTTTTGTTTCTAAAAATTACAAATTAATATAACGTAACACACACAACTTAAAAAATAATAATAAAAATAATATTTTTTCCTCGGTTATCGCATTTTTAGCTGAAATGTTTAAAATTGCTTTTCAATCTCAAATAATTACCATTTTACAAAGTTTTTTGCTTCGCATGCAAACTTTTGAAATGTTATGTTACATTATTCTGCATTTAAGTCTTAAAATTTAGACTCTAAATAAAAATAAATATTGCACTCAAGGCATTGGATGTTACCAAAAGCATTTTTGACCGCACAATATTTTTTGAGTGTCAAGCTGAAAGAAAATAGCATAGCATCCGCTAGATATATACACTTGTCAAAGTCACATCGTCGACTGAATCACAGAGCACACAGAGGCGTCACGATACAGAAAATATTGTAATTTTTTCTGTCTTTTTCTTCAAAAGCTGCCCTTTTTGAATATTTTGTTTTGATTACGCAATTCGTGTTGATAGTAGCGGCCTGTTTTTCCACATTGCCACTTTACTACCAAAAAACATTTTCTTTCTCTTTCTTCGAAAGCTGCCCTCGCAAATGATTTGGGCATTTTCCATACGTCACTTTTTCATCTCTGTATGCTTTGTGGACTGAATTGAAAAGCATAAAAAGTGTGTTAGTATTGGTGTGCACAATTGTGCAAAGGATATTATGTGGAGAGGATATTATGCATTTTTGATAATGTGTATAACACCCACATTAAAGTATACCGGTCGACGCCGAATCACTTTCTGAGTCGAACTAACGATGTCCGTCCGGCTGGCTGGCTGCCTGTCCGTGTAACCTTGTGCGCAAAGTACAGGTCGCAATTTTGGAGATAATTTGATCAAATTTGGGACAAAGGTTCTTATTCGCACAAGGACCAAGCCTATTAGGCGGAATTTTCTGCCTCTCAGAAACTATCCAACCGATTTTAATGAAATTTAAATCATAGATAGAAACATATTTGTATGGACACAAAAGCTATGCAGTTTTTCAAAACTAGGACCACAAGGGGAGGTAGGGGGAAATTTCTGCCTCTCACAAACTTTCAAATCCATTTTAATAAAGTTTATAAACATAGATAAATCCAAACCTACATATGGACACATAAGCATGATGTGTTTTTAAATACGGTGCTGTAGGGTATCATATAATCGGGCTTGACTGACTATACATTCTCTTACGTGCTTTTTTTTTACAGAAATACCGGTTAAAATAACAACAGAGCAACATAAAAAAAAATTGTTCCAAAGATTGATGCCGAGTTAAAAGAGTCCATGGACAAAAGTGTTTCCGCGGATAAAGCACGCAGATGAATCAAAAGAGCTGGGTACAACGCTCGTACAGCACGCAAAACGCCCTATACATATAAGAGGTACCAAGACTTTTGCTGTGCAAAATTATGAAGTTGTCAGGTGCTTAAGGATATTTTATGGCTGTTTCTTAGAATAAGAGTGCATAATTTTGCTGGACTGTAGTATATGAATAATTTTACAAAATAGGAATAAATGACACAAACTTTCTTACTTGTTTTTAAAAAAAATTTTAGAAATTGTTTTATTTCAAAAATGGTACCTTCATTTATGCTTCACACTTTAAGAAAAATTGATGTTTATGTTCACTTAAGTTAGACTGGTTGCACCCGCAATAATTTTGTGTTGCACCCGCGATTATTAAAGAAATAATAATTCATTGTTTATTTTTATTTTGTTTAGGGTTTTTATTAAATGTTCTTTGTTACTTTAATACATTTAAAAATATTAAGGCATAACATTTTAAATGCATTAGAATTAACAGATTTAGGTATGTCTTTTTTGTTTGTGATCTAGAAAGGTTGGGCCAAATTTGTTGCACCCGCGATGGCAATTTGAACCTTCCTCTTGGCTTTTTAAATATCATATGAAAATTTATGTTAATTAATATAAAATAAACATATTAAAATGTAAAGACGAATTTAATTAAAAACGTTTTTTATTTAATAAGGTTAAACTTAAACAGGTGTCTAAATGTTGCACCCGCGATAATGGATTGTCCCTACTGCAAAAAATCTTGTTGAAAGAGGTGGCATGTCATAACCTCCAGTGTCATAGTGTCCATGGACTTTTGAAAGTATCACAATGTCCGTGGGCATTATGTCACTTTGCAAATGGGCATTAAGACACTTTCAAAAGTGTCATAAGGCCTCTCTTCAACGATTTCGAACGTAGACGTTCGCATAGAATTTTATATGGAAAATATTTTTTAAACTAAGTGTTTTTCATATAAATTTTCTATGCGAACGATAGCGATCAAAATCGTTGAACTGCCATTTAGAATTTTATAACAAGAATTTAAGAAGAATTAAGGATATTTTCCAATGGAACTGATATCAAATTTAATAGAACAATGCAATAACCATAGGGCAAACAACTTGAATATAACAAATCACTAACATATATTCCTAAAATATCTGAACGTTTAGAAAAGTCGAAAATATTCGACACAAAGACATGTAAAATAGCACATAAATCATAAATTACAATTGGTAAATTATGCACTAAAACTAAAGATAAAGTACATATGTAAGTTGGAAATAGGGTTGCCATTCGTACTGATTTTACCAGTACACGTACTGGTTTTTATTCAATGTACTGGTTTATGCATAACACCCAAATCAGTACGCAAAAGTACTGGTTTTTTTAAATTTTGCCTCCAAATAATTTAACTTGTTTAAAATTGGGTTTCTTCCCTTATTACTTTTGATTTTCAAGAATCACCTAGTTAAAATTCAGTCTTTACTCTTAACTTACCATATGCTTTGTATTTAAATAAATAGAAGTGCCATTAGTGCTTTTCAAAAGAAAATGCTTATTTTGCAAAAAAGGGAAAAGTATAAAAACACTCGCAGGATTGCTTGCTTCACCTGTCTTCGTTTTGAACAACTGCCACCGTTAACACTTCTTGGTTGTATTCTCTGATTCAAATAAAACGAAAAAGAACGTAAAATGTTTGTTTTGTTTTCCAACGTCCTGTGTGTAAAACAGATATAAAACGGCACATGCGAACAGGTAGACATAACCCGGAGTTCACACATGAAAGAACTTTCTTGCAAGTAGAGTATTCGTATTATCACCCTGCAAATATTAGTACTAATCCAAACACGCTTGTAAAATGTAGCCCACAAGGGCTTACGACTAGTCCAAAAGTAACCCAAACGTCTGGAAAAAACATGGTATATTTAACATTACGATGTCATAGGGCAGGGCCATATAACCCAGCTTTGGATTAGAAAGGAGTAGTCTTAAAACTACTTCATTGTATACACAAGAGGATTAGTTTTAACTTCGTTTAGAAGGGAAAACATGTCGTTAAAAAACGAGACATTGTCTCACTACAAACAATTTTTGACAATGACATGGTCCATGCATTGCATTACATCGGACCAGTCCATGGAGAAGTGCATTTAATCAAAATGGATCAGTCGGTCCAATATTATTTGCAGGGCAAAGAAAAATCGTAGAAACAGCCGATTGGCTAAAAGTACAAAAATTGTCTGAATGTTAGTGAAAAAGTGTAAGTGTATTGCAACTTTCAAGAAATTACTTTCATGTGTAAATGCTAGGTAAGCGAAATATATCAGGGAGTCATCAAAAAACAGTATCTTCATTTCATTCATGGCTACAGCTACGCTTCAGCTGATTGTAGCAGCAAACTTTTCAAAGAAATCTTCCCTGATTCCAAAGTTGATTCCAATTTTATTTGCGGAAGAACAAAGTGTTCTAAAGTAGCAACCAAATTATTGGCAAAGTATTTAGGGTATTCACAAGGTCTCCTATCCAGTCGTATTTTCATAAGTCATAATTTAAAAATTGCTCCAAACTATTGGTCTTGACGTAAAAAAAATTTCTTAAAATAATAAATTTTTTTCTCCTAACTATTTTATTTTAAGGCATTTTTTCGTTTGTAATTCAAAAACAAAAAATTTCAAGGGGTTTTAATTTTATAGCCTATGACAATATGGCTAGATTGGAGACCTCGTGAATACCCTCATTAACTATATTGAGAATAATTTGAATGAATTTAGAATTTTTTGTGCATTTACAACAAATATGCGGATCAATGACATTATTTCTATCTATTTTTAATATTGTGACGTAATTTTTTCGTTGTATGTATTTTGTTAAGTTCTTGCTTTAAAAAATAGATAAATGAATTATTTTTAATGTATACTTTTCTTTGTGTCTTAATAATCGTTTAAAACTTATGAATTAAATAAAATTTTGGGTCAAAATTTGTGTACTGGTTTTTTTCCGAATGTACTGGTATTTTTCTTACGATGTACTGATTTTTCCAATTTCAAAAATGGCAACCGTAGTTGGAAATGTCACAAATTAAATCAAAAATTTAAGGATATTTCGTCACAAAAAACAGCATTAACAGCCGACTGTGCCAGTTTAAATTACCCTCCGGACTTTAAGTATGTAGCAGTTTTAAACACAGAAAAAAACTATAAGCGACGTTCAATGCTAGAAATTTCGCAAATCATTAAAGTACCAGAAGTCCCTTCAATACTTGTAAAGCTTAAGGAGCATATAGACGACATGTTTTTGTCATCTGACATGTCAAGTTTTCAAGTCACATGTAATTGTGCATGTCTGTCAAAATCGCTGTTTTACATAACACAGGGTCTCCACGTGAGATTTTTATATCAGCAAACGTCAAATTCAATAGCAGAGAGTATTATCTTACGTGTAGACTCTCAAATAGTGTTAATATTAATATTATAATAAGTATTATGAGACAGTTGTTATGAGAAATCTTAAAACAACTATCTTATAAGATGAGCGGTCAAAAATACACATACATACATACATACATGTAAAACAAAAATAAGACGCATTCATTAAATTGTTTAATTTTTTTAATGCAAATAGTGAAAATCTTGTGATAAACGTTTAAAAAAACAATATTTTTAACTTAAAAATTAAAAAAAACTAAAAAAAAATAATAAAAACGACACAAGTTTACTGTACGAGAATCATTCGATTATGAAATCTTATAACATACGTGTTCCCTTGTTTAATATTAAGATTAACATGAAGAAATTTGTTCTCTCATTCTGCCGACGTTCTCTCACATATAATATCAGATATTATCTCAGGTGAAGACCCCATGTAAGGTCACAAACGTACATGTAATTTGCTTCTGGCATTGTCTCTGTTTTTTTCGCATTGTTATTGCAGAAACCAAAGTAGTGCTCGGTTTTAAAACAGCTTGCTGCCGCCATGAAATTTTTTATTTGCGCCGTAAAATAATTTAGCCATCTTAACATATTTTTCTTTTAATTCAAAGATACCAATTTAGGATTTTATAATAAAACGGTTTTTATGTATATATTCACATAAGTTCTATTCAATGGTAAGATGATCAAACATATCTTGGTATTGTAAAAAATTAACTTCAGCCGGCTAACGATTCCGTCAATAGTGGACGCCGCTGCAGGTTTCTTCCCGGCATAGATTTATGATGTCAGATGGTTTGTAAGAAGAAAATAGAGCACGCTCTAATTGAAATTTTGTCAGATGACTTTGCGTCTGACTTTTACAGAAGCAAAGTTAAAAAGTTAACACACGACATGTACATATGTATTTTGCGGTGGGAAATTTGACATGTCAGATGACAAATACATGTCGTGTACGGTCGCCTTTATCAACTTAAAAAAAAATCAATTGGGGAACGCACAGTGGAAAATTTTAGTCCTTATCGGATCAAAAATCTGTAACTTTTTTGTTCTTAGAGATAGAGTTCTGAAATTTTGCACGAATAATCTTAAATGTATTTGCTTTTATTCTATAAAATATTAGCCAAATTAAACCAGAACTTATTTCACAATAAAGGTAAGAATTTTATATTTTGTATATAGAGATGACTTGAATATGTATTTGGTACAAAATAGTAACTTTAACTTGAAAAAATTTTTTTTATTATATTAACATTTGTAATGTTTTTAATTTATGCGATTTAACTTTAATCCACACCTAACTTAATATAATTTTATTGATTTGCATTTTTTCCATTTTTAACTGGGTTTTGATTTTATAAAATTAAATTGACATATTCTGTTAGTTATAGTGTAACTTTAAATATTTAAGTAATACTTTAACCTTGACATTTTTGTGGTTACTTCATCAGTTTACGCGTATCTTAATCCAAATCTTTTGCAAGTTTGGCGGATGGTTTTCTTATACTTGTTACATATGGATCAGAGGTCTAAAGAAGTCTGTTGAAAACATCTTCGTTAGTGGCTGATCGCGAACATATTCGAGAGTGATGTAAACGATCATTTTTTTAGTCTTTATTGCGCGACTCTTGTGCGTCTTCGGACAGCTGACCAAAAGCCAATACTGCAAAATGTTTTATAATGTTTTCCGCATGCATCAATATTTTTTTCTAATAAGGTATATAACTCCTTAATTGTAATGTGAATTATATTAAAAATATGCTCTGAAATACGTTTTATTTTTATAGTTATAAATCGTTGTCGTAAAAAAATGTGAATACGGTCTTTATTTCCGAGTATTGCTATTGACCAAACATCAAATATTTTCCTCAAATTATTAAGTTCGATATCTTAGCTTTTCGATAAAAAAAAATTTGGTGTAATTCGAACCTTTTTAAAAATGAATTATGGGCTGGTCTTGCTTAACGATTTTCCATTGTGGAACGGGGAAAAGCCACGCACGCCGACACGACGCAATTCGAATCACTTCTTTCTATATACATAAATGCACTGATTTTTTGTTGATTAGTTCAAAAATAACTAAATTTTAACCAAGAATTTTTATTTATAATAAAAAAAAGTTTTATGGTTACATTTTATTCTATTTATTTCAGCAAGCGGATTTATTTATAAGGGTAATCACGATGGTCATTGTGCAATTTGAAAATTTGCAGTGCATATAATGATTGATCGTGAGCATATCACTTTTATTTTTTGTGGTCTTTTTCTAAAAATTTATTCTGGCAACACAAAAAACCGCTGGCAGCACTGTAAAAAATCTCCATTTGTTTATTTATTTAAATTTAATTCTCTATTTTATATTAAAATCCACAAAAATATTAAATTAATAAGTTTCCTTAAAAACAATAAGGCGCTTAATATGTCTAATGTTATGTCTTACCCTACGTTTCCACATGCAAGTAATTACTTGCAAGTAGTGTATAAGCATTATCAACGAAAAATCAAGGCTGAAAGTGCTAGTGAACAAGTTTGAGTGTGTTGAGTTTTTCGAACTTGGACTTGCATGTGGAAACGGGGAGTTAAACACATTCACAACAGCACGCTACAAAAACTCACGATTACAATTTCTGCTGATTGTAATTTTAGTCGTGTATCCAGCTACTGAATTACTGGGAAGACGACAGCTACAATTTAAAAAATATAAACAGCTGTTTTTTTTATTGTGTATTTATATTTCAGTGGTGCCAATATCATTTTTTATTTTTATAAATGGAACAACATGCATAATTGCAGGCTCGTGCACAAACTTAATTTAAGCCTACTCAATATAAACTAAATGAGACATTTTGCTTTAAAAAAATTAAAATAAAAACAGCAGTAGTTTCTTATAAAAAATTTATATGAATTAGGAAATTTTTGTTTGATTTGCTTGATATGCCGATTCAAATAAAAATAGTTTGAATCAAACCAAGTTTTCTTGAGTATTTTCTGTTTCGTGATGCAAGAAATTCGATTCTATTTAAAAATTTTACTAAATACGAACAAAGTAAGTTAAAAGAAAAAACACTTTTTGAATTCTTTCGTTGAAAGAAACGCAATTGATTACTTTAGAAAATAAACTTCTTTCCGTGTACAAAATGGCATTTGTCTTAAAATTAAATAATTCTTCATTATGAAAAATCACCTCAAAATTTATAATGAATTTTTACCCCAAAAAAGAACACAAAGAGAGTTATTTTAAATATTTTGGCTGGAGTTCATATGCCCGAAACTAAAAATCCAAAATTTTGCATCCCGATTTCAAAATCCGAATAATTATACAGTTTTGGGTTTAAAAATCTTGCGATTTATAGCATAATAGCTTTCGGCCATGCGCAAAGATTTTCTTTTCTATGGAATACCCTTCTCTAAATAGCCGCTAGCATTTCTGTATAACCTGCAAAAATTTTCTCCACTTTGGTATAAGGCCTGGAACAGAATAAAGTAGTTGCAGTAGTAGCTGAAGCTGAAAAATGCTCTGTAGAGCAACAATGTTTAAAATTTCGAATTTTGAGCTTCAACTTCAACTGCAACGACCACTACAACTACGTATTCTGTTGACACTAATTTGAAATTGTCCTTTTTTACTTTTTTCAACTTTTAGCGCAATTCATAACGTTATACTACAGCGACTATTCTGTTCCTCACTGAAGAATTCGGGTTTTTTATACTCGCTCCAGAAACTTTTACATACAATTTTATATTATTTGTGTAAAAATGTTTGGGGTAATTTTTCATTTCTTAAAATTTGTATTTTATATTAGTAAGCGGAAAATAGCCCCAAAGTAATAATTGTGATTATATTTAGGGCCAGGAGGAGGAGACGGTGTTTCAATTTCTCTGCCAATGCCCCGGTCTGGGGAGTATTAGGCTAAGGCATTTTGGGAGACCAGAATTGCCATTTCTGGACGATATGTCCAATGTTCGACTGAAATCGATCTCCCTGTTCTGCAGGGAATTAGGGTGGTTCGAGGCTGCAGTGACCTCCGGGGAATAGTCTGGTGGATACTTTCTGAATTCTGTCACTGGCTAGGGGTATCACAAAGAGACCGCTATAAGGACCCAAGTGAGTCGTCTTCGTGACGGCTGCTCGTAGGGCCATTTTTCATTCCACTTAAAATGCACAAACACCCTAACGAAAAAATGAAAATAACCCCAAAAAACCAAAAAAATTTTCCCGAAATTGCGTGTTGTTGTGTCTCACGTAAAAGTTTGGGACCGTTCTTCACTTTCCTTTTGGGTCCATATTTCCTGGGGTAATTTTGCGCACCGCCTCTATTTTAACTGACTGTCATTGGTAACCTCGGATATTCAAACTTAAAAAAAAAGTTGCGAAAAATATATTTATGTATTTATGGATTGCAAAAAAATTTACTTTAGCTGACCTACAAAAATATGCTTAAATGTTAAGTTATCTCCTTTGTCTTTTGAGATATTCGGATATAACGAATTTTTGGGCTGATCTTTTAACGATTTTTCGAGTTAATTAATCGGGTGGATTATGTTTAATATCAATAGTGTGTAAAACTTTTTATATTGGTATTATTAAATGCTTATGCGGGTGCCCCGGTAGGCTTGTTAGTAGTGAGCTAGTCTATCAGTGCGGGGGTTGCGGGTTCGATCCCCGCCAGAGACTTTGGTCTGTTTCACTACAACGGGCTGAAGGTCTACGTTACTATTACTCGGTTAATTAAGATAGAATATAATTTGTAATTGTATTTGTAACTCTTAGTCCGCCTCTAGGCGGGGTAGCAAGAAACCGTCTCCAAAAGATGGCTATGTTCTTTCGCTGATAAGACAATATTTTCTCCAGAAATATATAAAAATATTTTTATTTTCTTACTTAAAAATATACGCATAAAATATGCACTATGAATACCCATACTAACCACAATACCATTAAAGGCCGTTACACACTATCCCACAAAGTCTTACGTATTTTTCAAAAATGCTTCCCTGATCTAATTATTCTTTGAACATTTTCAAAAAACAATAACAACTTATCATGACAGGGTTGCATTTACGTAAATTACTAAAGACTTTGTGGGATAGTGTAAAACGGCCTTAACTTGAATTATTTTGTTATTTTATTATTTGTAATTGTACCTCTAGTTCATTGCCTTTTAAGTAATTGTGCCTTAGTTTTTTGTTTATTGGTATTATTTTGCTGACTTAACATTTTACCTCCAGTTCATTGCTTTAGAAATAAAAAATTAATACAACAAATACAGCAATTTAACATTTTTGTCAAATCAACATATTTTAGTTCGTAAGTTAGTATAAATAGCATAATAAAACCTTTAAAAATTGTCATTAAGATCAAATACAATCAGTTGTTTGCATTTTCACTGACCCATCACTCTTCAAGTTACAAGTGCTTGAAGAGAAACAAAAAATAAAAAAATTAGTGTCAGACCAAATTTATGTGTTTGGTCTGATTTTCACTAATAAATCAACGCAAATTAACATTTTTTGGTGACCACAGTTTTTGGTTTTTTTTTGTATAAAATTTTCGAGTTTCCCCCCACCAGTGGTAAGGGAGTCTTAAAATACAAAAAGCACTTTTTGAACACGCAACCACATTCATCAGGACAACAGTCCATCCGTCAGATACCAAATCTTCAATTTTTGAGTACATACATTTGATATTATCAGGACAGCATCCATTCAAGAGACACTGGTTCAATAATTTGGTGACATTTTCGCATCCAGGGCTATTGTCATCAGAACAACAGTCAATCCGTCAGATACCAAATCCACAATTTTGGTATTCATCTTCCACACATACATTTAATAACAGCAGGACTGCAGTTCATTCAGCAATAATTTGGTGACATAGCATCAAAGGTATTATCATCAGGACTACAGCTCATCAGGCAACAAATTAATTTACAAATTAAATTAACAAACAAGTAGATTGAAGGCTACGCCATGGCCGCATCAGCACAACTCTTGGACTCCCTATTGAAGACGGGTGAAATAGAATGCGGATAGATGCGGATAGAAAAACAACAATTAAATATTATGAGGAGCGTTTGCTACGCCTAAGTGATGCATGGACGGAATTTGAGACATGGGACTCGAAGTTGCGAATGCATGCAGATGCACAGAAGTTGAGAACGGAGCATGAGTATTCCCAGCAGGACTACTATTCCCAAATAAAAGAGTTGACAGATTCATACATGTAGAAATTCATTTCTGAAATTGAACAATTTAAAAGGTTATCGGAAACTCAACAACAGCTACCAGAATATAAAAATCAGCTACCATAAAGTTTAGAAAATTATTTACCGAAACCGACCCACCACACACGACAAAATACTACTACTACGACAAGTCATCAGCAACAGACTTCACATGAAGGCTTGATTCGGCGAATAAAGCCCGAATGGTAGCATTGGAACGGTTCTTAAGTGGGATAAGTTCTATTAAAGAAACACAACCAGCTCAGTACTATAGCATTAAACTTGCCACTAGGAATGGACAAAAAATATCGATATATCAAAAAATCGATATTTAAAAAATATATAATCGATATATATCGCCGATATTTTAAATACCGATATATCGATGTATCGATATTGAAATACGACTATCAAATTCGATATTTTTAAAGTCAGTCTTCATTAAGAACTCAAAATTTTAGCCGTTTTTCTTTGGAATCATTGCATGCATCATTGGTTTTTTTAAACTAATATGAAGATCTAAAATGATTGGAATTTATAAGAAGCAGAGCCGGATACAACAAGCAGATTGACTTGTGAGCACATAAAACAGAGAGTGCCCCTGATGTCCATATCTGATGATTACTGGTTTGAATAAAACCAGTTGGTACTTTTGGGCTGAAATTCAAATGTTAAGGAAAGTTGGTACATACTTCCATGACTTATTTACTTCCATTGAAATTTTTCGTAATTTATTTTTTTTTTTATTTCATATGGTTTTTTTGTATTCTTCCCTTTTGTTTTTGTTATAATTGAATTTTTTGTTTTGATTAAATTTGTTTGTTTTTATTAATTTTTTTAAAATAAAATGAAACAATAAAAAGTAACAATGTAATTACATATAATTTGTTTGTTCATAAATATGTTTGTACCAAGGCCCATTGAAAAGGTCTGTGCAAGAAGCCTGATGATCATTGTTTATATTCTTTTTAGTTGTCGAAAGTTGTTTACATTTTGCTTACATGTGCATGTATACGTTTATGGTATTCCACACATACACGTTTTTTCCTTTTGCTTTGTATATGTGGTAGTAAATTTTTGACAACCAAAAAGAATCGTATTTTGTTTTTGTACAAGTAAGCAGACCTGATAGATGGGCCTTGGTTTGTACAAAGGTATACTGAATTTTTTAATTTGGTAATAGTTGCAGCAAAATACGTTCGATATATCGATATTTTTGAAATAATAAATATCGATACTCTAAAAAAATATCGATTCGATATATATCGATATATTTTTTCAACTTGCACTTGTAGGGATTGCCACAATCAACAAGCTATGGAACCAGATCCAAGAGCTATACTATGAGATTTTCGATAAGTTTAAAGAACCAACAGAGAGTGGTTTAAATATCGAGGAATACAATACGTTAGACGACAATGTCCGGCAGCACTTGGTCAACCTTTCCGTGATGGCTGCCACATTACAGAGCAATGTTGCTAATCCCGTTGTTGGTGAACCCCAATCAACAGTCCCAACACACTCTACAGTACGAGGGTCGTTGCCATTACCAAAGGTGATAATCCCACAGTTCAATGGAGATTATCGAAAATGGCGCCAATTCCATGACCTTTTTTTCTGAGATGGTGGATAGGCAGGCAATACCAAACATAAAAAAAATGTGGTATTTAAAGACTTACCTATCCGGAGAAGCCGCGCATTTAATAAGCCAATTTTCCTTAACGGAGGAAAATTACCAAGCTGCTTGGACTTCGTTGAAAAATCGATACGACAATTAAAGAGTCCTCGTATCAAATTTGATTGAACAAATATTAAATCAGCCAACAGGGACATCAGTTGCTACGGCTGTGAAAAATCTGCATGATACAACAAAAGAGTGTCTATCAGCGTTAAACAATATTGGCATCGAAACTTCTGCTTGGGACCCTCTTCTCATACATCTATTGATGAAAAAACTAGACAGGAAAATGCTTGTCAGGTTTATGCAAGTATCAGCAAAACCTAAGGAAGTACCAACAATTCCCGAATTTCTTTCATTCTTGGAAAATCAATTCCAATCAAACCAACAAACAAATTCCAAAAACCAACAAATAAGGCAGTTTCATCAGTAGCATTATCAGACGGGAACCATAATACTTGTAAATTTTGCAACAATGGTAATCAATAACTGTACCACTGCAGTAAATTCATACAATCACCAGTCCCAGATAGATTAAGGTGGGTCCAACAACAATCACCATGTATCAATTGCTTTAGAAGCGATCACATATCAAAAACATGCACATTAGGTTGCTGCCGAAAATGTAACAAGAAACACAACACGTTGTTACATTTAGAAACTAAACAGACGTCGAAGCCTAAGCATACTTCAAAGCTAACATCAGCACAGACTTCGGAAGAAAAACCTGTAAAGGAAAAGACAAGCACCTCCTCTGCAACAGTTACATCTACCTCTGCCAAGGATCCTGGGGGGCCCAGGGTTACGTTCTTCTAGCAACCGCAAAAGTAAGGATAACGGCAACATTGGTGATTTCAGGGCAATATTAGACTCTGGGTCCCAAGTTAACATCGTATCCCAGAGACTAATCAACCGCCTAGGCATCACCCCAACCGATGCAGTTCTCAACATCGATGGCATTGGGAATGCACAAAAAAGGTCCACTCAACGAGTGAATTTAATAATGCAGTCCACAATAAACCATTTTTCTTCACGGCTAGAAGCATTCGTACCATTACACATCATCCCTTCACAACCAAGCCACCAAATAGATACATCCTCATGGGCCATACCTGAAAACATTCAATTGGCGGATCCAAAATTTCACCAACACGGAAAAATTGACATCGTGCTGGGCGCTGAATTATATTTTTATCTCATGAAGGTCGGTCAAATCAAGCTTTCCCAGCAACTCCCAGTTTTACAGAATGCAGCACTTGGATGGATTGTGGGTGGGTCAGTCAGACAAACTACAACATCTAATCCGTCATGTGCACTCACGTGTAGTATACCTACCAAAATCAAGTAGAGTGCATAAAGTTGTTGACACATAATATTAAATTGTTTACATTAACGTAGTGTATTGAACTGCAATAAAGAAATTTGATTCTGCGTGTGTCAACATTCTTTGTTTATAACTGCACTTTACTTGACTGAACCATTCATGTATGTTCGTGTGCAAACCATTCTGTTGCTTATTAAAAATAGTCAGCATAAATTCGGCTATTGCACTTGAACTTCACACAAACATACATGAATGAAACATACACACAAACAAAAATAAGTAGTAATAAGTATTGAGTGATTTTGTTCACTCAAAATAACCATAAGAAATTAGTATATAAGAAATGTAAATTTAGAATAAAATAATCAATACACAATCCTAGTTTTGAAAATCAAGACAGAAATTGTTTTATTAACTAGCCAAATTCCAAGTTATAATCTTGCTTCCAAGATAAACTTGGAAAAGAATTAAGTTTCAAAAGTAAATCATACTGCAACGTGTGCAATATTTACAAATACAACGTCACTAGAGGAAGCTATAGAACGCCATCAGAAAGACGATGTGAATCACACTTCAATTATAATACTCGCACAGACAAAAATGGCCGATTCATGGTAAGCCTTCCTTTCCGTGAAAATCCAGCAACTTTAGGTGAATCATACACGATAGTATATAATAGGTTCATGAGCCTTGAACGTAAACTCCTAAAGAATGAAGAAGTTCGAAAGCAATACATTCAGTTTATGCAAGAATATGAACAACTTGGACACATGCAATAAGTTGACCTCGATAGTTTACTGGGTCCTAAGTACTTCATTCCTCATCTTTGCGTATCGAAACCGGATAGTACCACAACAGAACTCCGGGTAGTGTTCGACGCATCGGCAAAAACTTCTACAGGTTATTCTCTTAATGACTTAATGTTCAAATGCCCAACTGTTCAAAGAGAGTTATTCTCTATTTTGTTACGTTTCCGCTTGCCAAAACTTGTCTTCACCACCGACATTGAGAAGATGTTTAGACAAATATTGGTTAATCCAGACGATCATCAGTATCAACTCATCTTATTAAAGGAGGATCCAATATGACCGCAAACGAGTGTATTTGTTGGTATTCATTAAATGCGATTTTTTGCAATCACACAAAGCCGTTCTCTGGATCCAACATTACCCCTCAACTGCTACAAACTGAACACAGTTACATCAAGTACAACAAACTGCTGCATTTTTATAGACCCATCACTCTTCAAGTTTCAAGTGCTTGAAGAGAAACAAAAAATAAAACAAATTAGTGTCAGCCCAAATTTATGTGTTTGGCTGAATTTTCACTAATAAATCAACGCAAATTAACATTTTTCGTCGGCAATTCTTTGCAGGCACCTTGTGGCTACATACGGCAGCACCCTACCTAGCCACAAGGTGCCTGCGAAGAATTGCCGACGAAAATATTTTCAATTATCCATTCGGATCTTAAATGTTGAAGGACAATTTCTACGTGGATGATGGCCTTGGAGGCGCAGACAGCCTTAGCATAGCCATTTCAATCCAGAAGGAACTAATTCAGATCTTACAAAAACACGGATTTAACTTAAAGAAAATGGTGCTCAAATCACCCACAATAACTTAAAAACATACCAATTGGCAATCAGGAGGTCAATCTTGATTTCAACAGCGATAACACCAATTCTATTAAGGCTTTAGGGCTGATGTGGGTACCTAAAACTGACCATTTGTGTGTGTGGCAAAACTTGGTCGAGTACAAATAATCTCGAAGCAGACAGCGACGTCAGATCTAGCAAAGTTATTCGATCCGCTTGGTTTATTAGCACCTATTGTTGTGAATGCAAAAATGTTTATTCAGCAACTGTGTCAATTCAGGGTGGATTGGGATGAACCACTACCCAAGGACCTTTAAGCAACTTGGAACAGATTCGGAACCGATTTAGACAGCTTGAATCAGGGTAGGAAAAAATTCGACTCGCGAGCACAATTCGAGTCAACTCGCTCGTTTTAAAAATTTTTTTCGACTCGTAAGATTTTTGTGCTCGACTCGTAAGCATAAAACAACTCGTTTTAAAATTTGTGCTTACAAGTTGAAAAACAAAACTCGTAAGCACAAATTTTATTCGAGCAAAAACTAGCACAAACGAGTTGAAATCGAGCAACTCGTATAAAAAAATTATTGTTTGCTTGTGCGAAGTAAAAATATACATACGTATGTATGTATTTGTTATGAAGAGAAGGGAAGGCAAGACGTGTGGGAAAAGGTTGTTAAAGTAAATGTAAATAAGTATGAATGTATGTTTAAAAAATGTATAGAAGCAAAATGTTTAATGATGTGTAATAAAATGTATGCGTTCTTCAGCGACTTACATAAAAGTGTTTGAGATTGGTAACATATTTCTTTTCATAAAAGCTGCCTTTAAATGTGAATAAAATTAACATTTTTCCACCGATTCTCATGTTTTATGGCTCATTTTATTCGTAATATACCTGGCTTTCTCATTAATGATAAAAAAAATCGTTATGATTTTTTAGAGTTTAAAAAAAGTGTTATTTACTTACTTTGCATGAAAAAAGGTTGTCGCCGCTAATTTCTAAATAACTCCGAAACAGTGAAAAACATAAAAAATGTTATTCGTATAACTTAAAGGAAACACTATTCGTAATCATTTGTAGGTTTTGATGAAAATCGGAGAAATCTTTCTCATGTTCTGATGAAATGTATTAGCATAAGCGCCTTATTTCAGGTAAAATATTAGCCAAGCCCATAAAAAATCTAAAACTGCAAACGATTTTAAATTTACCGCTTTAAAATCTTTACATTCTATATAATTTTATTTAAAGGCTTGATTTTTTTTTTTTGCTTTTGCACTATTATACTAGTAATAAAAAAAAAGTTTTTGCTTTTTTAGCTTTTTTTTGTGTGATACGGCCATTTATAGCCCTTTTAAAATACCGATTTGGATTATTTTTCATTCAGCTTCATTCATCACTGATAGTAACAAACATTTATTTTCATACTTTGTTAGTAAATACTTTCCAATTTTAAATTATAACTATTTTAACATAGTTTTTTTATATTTTCAAAACGTATAACATGATTGCATTCCTTTACACGAATTCTTTCCTTTGCTATTTCTACTTCAAGATTAATTATGCCATTTATGTTGTGTGTCTTCGATGATACATTTATTCATACATAGTATGCAGGCACCTTTACCCACGCATACAAACAAATAAACCAGAAAAAAAAATTTTGTTAAGAAAAAATTTACAACCAAAAATAAAACTCGCGAGCAATTCTTTTCAGCTCGACTTACGAATTGAGTTTTATTTTGGACTCTTAAAATTTGAACTCTTTTCGCGAGTTATATTTTTCAACTCTTAAAATTATTTTATTTTTTTTACTCGCGAGCCGAAAAGAAAAATTCTTTTAAATGTGGAAAATAAAACTCTCCGTACTCTGGCTTGAATAATCTACAAATTTCAAGACATATTTTTAAGGGAGAAATTCCGGGAAAAACGCAACTATGTACATGTATTTGCGGACGCATCTGAAAAAGCATTCGGTGCGGTGGCAAACATCCGCGCATCACATAAGGATGGAAGAATCAGTATACGATTATTATGTGCAAAAACACGGGTTGCTCCATTAAAGAAACAAACGCTGCCGCGATTAGAATTTTGTGCAGCCGTATTAGCAGCTCAACTAGCACACAGAGTCAAACTCGACATCCAAAAAAAGGATCCACCACTATTTTTATGGACTGACTCTGAAATCGTATTGTCCTGGATAAATACACAGTCATCATTGTATCAAACGTTTGTAGCTAACCGTATCGCCACAATCCAGTCATTGACATCACCCGATCAGTGGCGGCATGTCGGATCAAAAGACAATCCAACTGACATACTGTCCAGGGGCCTATCAGCAACAAAAATTTCTGGATGTAATCTATGGTTCTATGGTCCACTGTTTCTGCATGCGCGTGAAGGAATGTGGCTACTTACATTTTTGCAACAGCTTAAAACTTCTAATGATATCGATAAGAAAAAGGTGTCCCCAATATCAGCAGCCGGTGTATCTAATGATGATATCACTTACAGAATCGAGTGCAGAAATTCTTTCAGAACTTTGCAGAAATTACTGGCATATTGTATAAGATTAAGCGAAAACTCAAGAGCGAAAAAAGAAGACCGCCCTACAAATAAGGCTTTAACTCCAATTGAGCTAGATAAGGCATTGTTCGTCATTATACGGAACATTCAAAAGTCGGAATTTTCACTGGAAATCAATCAACTCAGAAAAAACCAAGAAATATATAGGAAAAGCTCTATCGCTTGCTTGAACCCATTCCTCGATGAAAACAATATCATACGAGTTGGCGGCCTATTAGAAGCCTCGACACTATCATACGATGCGAACCATCCAATGTCAACACCATACAATGATCCACTCATGAAACTTTTATTTACAATGGCTCATGAGGAGAACAAACATTGTGGACCACAAACCTTATTAGACAACGGTTCTGGCCAGTAAAAGGGAAAATAACGGCACGGTCAACAGTTCAAAAATGTGTAAGATGCACCAGAGCCCGACCACAGTTATGTCAACAGATAATGGGTAACATTCCACAATCTCGAGTTACTCCAGCTCGCCCGTTAATCAACGCAGGCGTTGATTACTGCGGGCCATTCTGGATCCATTACAAAATCAGAGGGAAGAAACCGACAAAAGCATTTATAGCTGTTTTCTGTTGCTTTGCGACAAAGGCCGTCCACCTTGAACTATGGATTTAACAACCGAAGCATTCATCGGTGCATTAAAACGCTTTATCAGTCGTCGGGGTAGCTGTCAGCATATATACTCTGATAACGCCACTAATTTTATAGGATCTAGGAACTAAAGGTCTGCATGACTACATTCCAAAGGCATATGAATACAACAATTTGTTTTTTAAGTAGATAAAGTAAAGTAGAACACCCGATTTAAGTACGCAGTGCTTTACATTTTGTGTCAAAAAAAAAAACAAATGAATGAACACACAAGGCGAAAGACAAAAGAAAACAAATTTTTTTGAACAGAAAAAATACTACCACATTCAAATAAAACAGACATAATAAAATGTGTATAAGTTTCGAATATACCCTGAAGGAAACCTGGGTGCATGTGTCTCCAAGTCGCCAGTTTTGTCGACTATTTCGGTGTCATTGTCGACTAAGTGTCTACACTTTTTACTTTGCCTTTGTTATGAATAAAAAATTTTATAGCTACAAAGCTTTGATTTTTCTTTATTTTTTATTAGTCTGGGATCACACTATGAAAGTTTTCTTTCAGAAAGTCTGAGTTTATAGTGAGAGGGGAAGAGAACATGCTTTTTATTTCTCCTCTCTCACCCATAAACTCAGACTTTCTGAAAGAAAACTTTCATAGTGTGAACCCAGACTTATAGTTTAATTTTGTTTTGTTGAAAATACACGTTTCTGACGAAATATTAAAGTTTTTATAAAAAATAGTGAAAAAGTGAATAAAAAGGTAAATAAAGTTGTATTTATGTAATTGGAAAAGATAGACCATGAGCAAAAGAAATTATAAAAGACTAGTGATAAAGCTAAAAATCTTGTATAAAAATAAAAATAGCGAAAGTTCTAACTTTAGAGATTTTGTGGAGCCTGTTAACGATTTTCAAAGAGCCTGTTTAAGATTTTGAACAGTATTTTGAAGATTTGTCTACTATAAAATTAAATTTACGCGAAAAAATAAAAAAATGGTATACTGAAACAGCACCTTCCAGAAAATGTTTGGAGAAGCTGCTGACTATATTACAGGAGGAAGGCCTGGATGTTCCGCTTTCAGCTGCAGCATTCTTGGGCAAAATGCATAAAGTTTCAACTATAAAAGTTCTCCCCGGAAGTTATTGCCACATTGGAATTAAAAATCAGCTAAGAAAAGTTGAAGGAGTTTCGAAAACTACGACGAAATTGAACTGGATATAAGCATTGACGGAATCCCATTATTTAAAAGTTCGGATAAAAAGTTTACTTGAAAATTTCTGCAATATGAGCTAAAACCTTTGGAAAAAGTTTTTCGTTCAATTTTGGCTGTTGGTTTTACTTTGGGCCCCTGAAAAATTTTGTGAGAAACTCCATGTATGTATCTTAAAAGTACTTATAAATTTATTTTTACAAATGCTGCTCAGAAGCAATATAACACCTTAATTGATATTTTGGCGGAACACACAGTTTTATTGGATCGCATAGTTACCCAAAATGCAGTTGCCACAAATATAATGGGCATATTTGCAATTAACACCGAAAAAAATTTGAAAGAATTTGACGCTATTTTGGCAACGCAAGCAGATCCATATGTAAGTATTTTACTGTACTGTTAAACGAAATCAATAAACTATTATAATTTCTGGTTTACATTTTATAGGTACGGCAAATGAAAGTACTTCTCGGTGCTAATGCTGAACGAAACTTAAATCAGATATTTGGTAACGATGTTATTATGAATTTTAATGTTGAAGGATCTTTCAGCAAAACGCGATTACGGGACTACAGCAGTGTGTTTACGGCTTTGATAGGTAAACATTTTTTAAAAGAGGTTTTAAATTTACTTTAATATTTCAACATAATTTTCATTTCAATACCCAGATGTTAAATCCACTTTCAGCGATTTTTCCGCTAAGACATCGAGAGCAGCTTTCCAACGATAGAAAAATTTTTTAAACAAACCAGCCGCAGCAAGGCCAAAAATAAGGAACTACATGAAAATGAAGGCTACTCTTTTTACAAAGAAGAATAGTTTTTTTTATCAATTCAAAATTCTGAAAGGTTTAGCTAGCCATTAGCTTTTTTAACTTAAATAATTTGATACGAAAAAATATGTATAAAATAATGTTTGGCACGTTTAACTTATTAATAAGTTATGTTTATTAGTTAATAAAACCCCTAGACTTGTGACACAAGCTTTAAACCAAACCCACACAAAATACTGTAACGCTAAACTTGTACCTTTTTTACTTTTAAGAAACACATAATTTTTTTTTTAATAAAATATCTAATATTATTAGAATAACGGTACTTGTTTGAACTTCTCCTAATAATAGTTATATGTATGTATGTATCAGAGAACTGCAACAATACATAATACTCGCGAGCGCACTCGCTGTTTACTAAATCATTTTTAGTCTCGAATACTTTTAAACACTCGCTTTTACTGATATGGTTGGCTCGTTGGCTCGTTCTTCATACAAAGCGAGCTTCATGCATAAAAATATTCACAATAACTTTTTACTTGTACATGTGTGAACTACATAAAGTAGTAAGAGCCCAGAAAAATGTATGAACAATATCACAACCACGCAAAGCTAAGTTTCGTGTTTTTTCTATTTTCATATTCGGTAACTTTTTTGTATTTAACTTACATGACTTAGGTGTTACGACCAGCTCGTAACAACAACCTTCACGGCATATTCATTAAGTATACATATGTTCGTGTATTTAAAATTCAACATTAAATGAAAACGTGGCTGCCAGATTTTATGATTTGTCCTAGGTTAGACGATTTTAGGCGTTTAAATGATTTAGTGCATGTGCAACTGCTTCATTAACACAGGAAGAACTGGAGACGCTCATAGTGGAGGTTGAGCCAATACTTAACTCTCGCCCGCTAACCCCCTGTTTAACGATCTGACAGATCTTGAAGCACTAACTCCTGGACATTTCCTTATCGGCGAGGCGATCACTTCACAAATAGACAGCAGTGCTAAACCAGCAACACGCCAGTGTTACGTCATTGGGAACTTGTATCACAGCTAAAACAGAAATTTTGGAACCGATGGTCTGCCGAGTACTTAAATGAACTTCAGCAGCGGAACAAATGAAAGAAAAAAAGTGCCAACCTCAAAGCCAGGAGATATGGTAATCATTAAGGAGGACAACGTACCAGTACTACAGTGGCCTTTAGGTCGAATAATTGACGTACATGAAGGACCTGATGAGTCGACACGAGTTGTTGACGTCAAAACCGCCAAGGGAGTTTTCAAACGCACAATACAGCGACTCGCTCTTCTACCCATTTACACATATCCAGAAGCAACCCTTATCACTTATGACGACAATCAGAAAGCCAACAGCTGCAACCCTGATACTAATGAAGAACCTTAGCCCAAAAGAAAGAAAATGCTAACAAATCATCTCATGTTGTCACTCCTTGCAATTCTACTCTGTTTACCATTAGTACTTGGAACTACAGTAGATATCAAAAAATTTGGAACAAAAGCAGGAATACATTTCGAGCATATTGGCACAACCACTCTTTCAACCAGCGAATGGAATCTATTAGTATATTACGATTTGAACACATATTGGTCTGAAACAGCAAGTCTAATCAATGGCACAAGATCACTACGGAGACTTTGTAAAATATTAACCCTAAACACATCATGTCTCAACATTATCGATCACTTCGAAAATATGGAAGGCGAATTACAACTGGACAATCGACTCTTTCGAAGGAAAAGGGGAGCAATGAACATAGTTGGTAATGTTGCTCACTCCTTATTTGGCATATTGGATTCCGAGTATGCCAACCAGATGTCAGATACTATACTAAAAGTAAAAGAAAATGAAGCATATTTGATGCACTTGTTAAAACACCAAACATCAGTTGTCGATTCAACAATCAATATAAGGCGCCAGCACCAATTGGTGACAAAAGCCAGATTTGAACACCTAGAGCAGGAGATTACATTGTATTCTAAGGAAATCACGAATGTCAACAAGGCGTTACTTCAAGTACACCTTTCCCAGCTATTCAATTCTAAAGCTCTACAATTAGAACTAATAGCAAATAACTTACTGAAGATGCAGTATTTAATAGTTAACACTCTAATGGATACCCAACATGGCAACATCAGTCCGTCATTATTAACCCCAGAACAGTTACAAAAGGCAGTCGATCAAAATAACCTTCATTTACCATCTTCCTTGAAAATTCCGGTGACAAGCAAGAATGATCTGCTGCAACTATTCAAACTGATGAAGGTTAAAGGTAGACTTACGCATCAGCATGTTGTTTTCAAAATAACCTTACTATTGGTCGAAACTGAGGACTTTAAGACGTTCTACATGACTCCAATACCCAACACAAGTTACGGTACCATGGTAGCCATCACACCGTGTTCTGCTGTTTTGGGCATAGCCGCATCTCGCAAACAATATATCGTACTTTCAGAATCAGAACTTAGATCTTGCGATGTAGTGCAACAAGACGTGTTCCTTTGCTCTAATGTGCAAATGAGTTACAACCAGGGCTGTGGAGTTGGAGTCGGAGTTGAGGTTTTTGTACTGGAGTCGGAGTCGTAGTATCCACAAAAACTCGCGACTACGACTCCAAACTTTTTCGGCATAAAAACTTTTCTAATATGTTTCAAAATAAAAAAAATTTTAAGAGATTCTGCTTTAAAAATTTTGAAGTTATCAGTCGGTGAGTTTCAAATACATATTGATATAACAATTGATTTTGTCAAATCTTTTAACACTTTATGAGAAAAAATATATATATTGTATCAAAGCATGTCTTTTTCTGTGTTATAATGAGTGCTGGTGGTAACAAAACTGGTTCGATCCACACACCAGACATTTTCAAAACTATCTCTTTGCATTTTCTGTAACCAAACTCGCTGGTTCACTGTTTTAACCTATCTGTTTGAAGTGCGCCAAGGTATTGTTGTTGAAATAGAGTCTGATTATGGAATTTAAAAATGCAAATTTGTAAACAAGTTCGCTAGGGTATATTTGTTTTTTATAAATCTTATATTGAAAAATGTTTTTCTAGATTCTATGGCGAAAACACAAAACGTACTACATTTTTAATTACAACTTTTAAAGTGAATAATAATAGAACTAAAAGTAAAAGGAACTCAAAAAAATACATAAAATTGTTCTAGATATAATTCCCAGCAATGTGGGGGCTAATCCGAAAAATTATTAGAGAAAACTATTATCTACTCACTTTGGGGAAAACCGTAGAGAGAAAAAAAGACGTGCAATATTATATTTTGGTCTTGGACAATAATAAAATTGATTAACTATTGGACGGAAAAAACTATGGCGAGTACACTGAAGAAAAAGATTTCTATTTATTTGTTTAAAAATTCATATTTTTTTAACTCTACAGGTGGGAGATAAACTACAACAAGCCACACTTTGAAAACTTTAGAGCAGACCGTGACTCTAATATGTTTTTTATATCGATGATATCCTTCATAATATTACGTCATATAAGGTAACATACCTTCACTTATTAAATTGGACTTGGTGTTCTTTACCTCCCATGATGCGATAGGTGCTGTTGAATCCTTTGAGACAAACAGTACCAAGTCCAATAACAAAAGATTTCCCAAAAATAGTACAAGGCTTACAACAATTTCTTTTACCTTAATTTTGTCTTCGAAATGTGTTACACAAATTATTCAAGTAAAAACTGAAGGCGCATCTGCATGTTTAAATACAAATTGTCTACAAATTCAGTGGTAAACCACACTAACTAAATTTGATGCAATTTACGTCTAAGCAAGTTGGACTCCCAAAAACTACATTAGATAAGACTTATGGGAATTTACACCATAGAGGAAAAATTCTGATTCCAAAAGTAGAAAAAACGTATTTTGAAAAAGATGTGAATTGGTGTAGTTTTTCCCTCCTCTACAGAACTAATTTTACGTTTTTGAGCACTGTTTGCATAATTTTAATAAATTAATATAACTTTCAAAATATGCTAAAGTTCAATGAATAATTTTCCTGGTGGTCTATTATTGCAAAACTAGTTCGATCCCATATGAATTGTAGCAAAACACGTTTATTTATTTCGAAACTTCGTAGCAAAACTCTTTAGTTCTAAAATTAAATCTATTTTTTTCTATATTCCAGTTGGTTTAAAAGTTTCAACTGTTGAGTAATTAATCAAGAATAGCATTAATTTGCTCCATTTCATCGGGCGCTATATGTTTTTTGCATTTTCCCAAAATTCGAATAAAGTTTAACGAACGCACGTGCTAAAATTGATATGTCAATTTGAAATTTTTATGTAATCTTTTTTTTTCTATATTTAACCATTTAAAATGTACATTATTAAAAAAAAAAAGTTTCAAGTCAAATAAGGACAAGTGTTATATACACTGCAAATCAAAGGAGCCGGAGTTGGAGTCGGAGTCGTACTTAACAAATTTCATCGGATGGAGTCGGAGTCGGAGTTATCACTTTTTCTTGACGACTCCACAGCCCTGGTTACAACTATGGATCAGAGAGGTGTGCATGTGAAATGAATCTTTTCAACAACAAAACGACACCAGCATGCATCTTAGAAAAAACTACCACCAAATGGGCACCACTCAATAAAAGGAACCAATGGATATACGCTACCTCATCACCATCACAGGCCACACCATTTTGTCACAGGGAAATCATTCCCATCCCTCTAAAGGGCTCCGGGCTGCTTACGCTCAATCCGGAATGCGTACTCAAGCACGAGTTTGTCACTATAAGTGGACAACAAACTATATTTAGCACAGTGAGGTCGTCATATACAAGCCTTGGCAAAATCTCGGACATGTCATTACCCACAGCCACTACCCAATCCATGAACAGCAAGCAATCAAATGCAATTAAACTGGACGCTATGTATGCCAATAACATAAGAAACCTTATAACATTACAAAGGTCATTAGAAAAACACGACACCATCGAGCTACCAAACAAATTGAGGTCCCATCAGGAGCACAGTTATGCTATTGGTAACCTAACCTTGTCATTCAGTCTCATAGCGCTAATCATATTGCTTCTTAACTACAAGGCAAATAGAAGTGCACGGAAAACACTCCCAGCTACATCCATTGAAACACACGCAGAAAATTATGAACTTCAATCATGTCGAAATGAACACAATAGGATGACACCCTTACCAATGACACGTCAACAACGACATAGCCTAACATTATTATTCAGATCAGGTTGTCTACACACCACAACTCTGTTGAACATCCGTTCAACGCGGGGGAGAATGTTAAGACTTACAGTCAGTGAATACCCATAATTACCACATTACCATTAACTTGAATTATTTTGTTATTTTATTATTTGTAATTGTACCTCTACCCAACAAACACGGAGGTTTGACTTCAAATTGAAAATGATTTGAAATCAAACGTTTTCTCAAACGACAAACGTTTGATAATGATTTGAAAATCATAGCGTTCTCAACAAAAAGGGGAAATTATTTTCAAATTGAAAAATGCCTTTATTTTCAACTTGCTTTCAAACGTAATTCTCAAATGTTTTTCAAACGTGGATTATAATGCAATGTGGAATATAAATAAAACTATTTAATTTTTTTTAATTTAAAATTATTATTTATTTAAATAAACTTTGAGATAAACATTCGGCACCGTAGCTTAAAGATGAAATAGTGTTCTTTCCGTCCTCTAATTCTTGGAAAGACAAAATACTCGGCTCCCTTTTATTTTAAGGATTGTAGTACCGCGATCGTTCAACAATCTTTCTTCACTTTCCCGTTTTATTATTTTTCTTTTTTTTTTCGTATTTTTAATCATTGTAATTTCTCACAAATAATTTTTATTTTTCACAAGAAATAAACTGTTCACTTTATATTAAAATTTATTTTTAATAGTAAAACACATGTAACCACAAAGTAAAAAAATGTAACTTTAATCGCCATTTTTAATACTTACATTAATTTTTCGCTTTAGTATTGCCAAGTTTATTTTTGATTTGATTTTAACATTTGACAAACATTTGACATCAAATTGATAAAACATTTGATATCAAATGTTTATTTTCAAATCGTTATCAATTTGAATTTAAATGTTAAATCAAACAATTGAAAAACGTTTGAGAATTGCGTTTGATGTCAAATGATAAAGTCATTTCATATCAAAGGTTTGACTGCGTGTTTGTTGGATAGTTCATTGCCTTTTAAGTAATTGTGTCTTAGTTTTTTGTTAATTGTTCATTCCTTTAGGTTTATTATTTTGAAGAAATATAAAATAAATATAAGAAATACAGCAATTTGCTGACTTAACATTATACTCCAGTTCATTGCTTTCGATAAACAAAATTAATATAACAAATACAGCAATTTACCATTTTTGTCAAATCAACATATTTTAGTTAGTAAAAAATTGTCATTAAGATCAAATACATGTGCTTGAAGAGAAACAAATAATAAGAAAATTAGTGTCTGACCAAATTTATGTGTTTGGTCTGAATTTTCACTAGTAAATCAACGCAAATTAACAAATAATACTTTAATATAATATTGTTGTTGTTTTTGTTTAGGCTTTGATGTTGTTACAAGTAGAACTGTTGCTTATAATTCATATACGCTCCCAACAAACACGAAGTCAAACCTTTGATATGAAATGACTTTATCATTTGACATCAAACGCAATTCTCAAACGTTTTTCAATTGTTTGATTTACATTTAAATTCAAATTGATAATGATTTGAAAATAAACATTTGATATCAAATGTTTTATCAATTTGATGTCAAATGTTTGTCAAATGTTAAAATCAAATCAAAAATAAACTTGGCAATACTAAAGCGAAAAATTAATGTAAGTATTAAAAATGGCGATTAAAGTTACATTTTTTTACTTTGTGGTTACATGTGTTTTACTATTAAAAATAAATTTTAATATAAAGTTTATTTCTTGTGAAAAATAAAAATTATTTGTGAGAAATTACAATGATTTTAAATACGAAAAAAAAGAAAAATAATAAAACGGGAAAGTAAAGAAATATTGTTGAACTATCGCGGTGCTACAATCCTCAAAATAAAAGGGAGCCAAGTATTTTGTCTTTCCAAGATTTAGAGGAAGGAAAGAACACTATTTCATCTTTTAGCTATGGTACCGAATGTTTATCTCAAAGTTTATTTAAATAAATAATAAATTTAAATTAAAAAAATTAAATAGTTTTATTTATATTCCACATTGTAAAACATTTGAGAATTACGTTTGAAAGCAAGTTGAAAATAAAGGAATTTTTCAATTTGAAAATAATTTCCCCTTTTTGTTGAGAACGCTATGATTTTCAAATGATTTTCAAATCATTATCAAACGTTTCTTGTTTGAGAAAACGTTTGATTTCAAATCATTTTCAATTTGAAATCAAACCTCCATGTTTGTTGGGCTTAACAGTTTTATTTTTATAAAATCTTAGCATTTGAAAGAAACCTTGTTTAATAATACTTTTCATTGGATCAGGGCTGCCTTTTATTTCATGTGTGAGTGTTTATACTTTGTGTGATGGTGTGAACACAAACTGTTTTGTTAAATTAGATTTTTGACAGTCGCAACAAAACTCATTAGATTTCTCACAAAGTATTATGGAATACG
Source organism: Pollenia labialis (assembly GCA_949318255.1). Classification (NCBI taxonomy): domain Eukaryota; kingdom Metazoa; phylum Arthropoda; class Insecta; order Diptera; family Polleniidae; genus Pollenia; species Pollenia labialis. The sequence continues at coordinate 49,670,983 of OX439141.1, forward strand.
TAAGACTTGTGAGATAGTGTAAACTAGCCTTAAGTCATTTGGTCACTTGCTGCCCCAGCAGCAAAAATAAACTTAACAAGTTACACCGTACCTAAACTAGAGCGGAAAGTGTTTTTTAGCTTTCAAAAATTCTCATGCCCATACAATTTGTATTAAGCATTCCTAAATAGCGCGGCGTTAACGCTTTGCAATTGGAAAATTTAATTTTGACAGCGCGCTTAATAGTGAAGTTGGCCACTATAGTGGATAAATAATCGCAATTCGTTTTTTGGCCGGACTGTTCGTATGTGGTATAACCTTCCGGCTTCGTCTCACTTACACTTACAACATGAATAAGTTCAAGTCGAATGTTCACAAACACTACTCTCTTTATCCTCCTTCACTTATGCATTGCATTGTACGCATTAGTAGGGGTCGTCCCCTGAGTGCTGGTTCTATCAGAAAAAAATTGCAGGTTGAGCGAATAAAGTAAATACTTTCGGTAATTTGGGTGCTGTACTCTACATGCATATGTTACACTCTATCCTCACAAGGCTAATTGCCTGTTCAACAATTTCGAACGTTTTCGTTCGCATAGCAATTTACTAACACCGAAATTAATTAAAAGCTGTTTTATTATTAAATTTCTTAACATATGTAATTTCGGGGCTCGTAAAGTCTATGGGTTACCCTAATGCAAGTTGTGATTAAATAAGTTTCTAAATCGATTTAACGATGTACCTTCATCTACCCTACTTGATGGTTGTCCTGTGTGTCAAATACTGGTCGCAAATTGAAAAAAATTCGTGCATACATTTAAATTGTTATAAAGACGAAACCAACTAAAAATGGTAATAATCAGTTCATAATTGCCCGTAACCCCCGTAACATTTACTTCCGGAATTGGGGTTTCTTGACCAATAAGCCAACAAGTTCGTCATTCCGTTTGTAAGTTCTACAATATTAATGTAAGACCCTATAAAGTAGGTATATATATTTTGGGTCCTTCTAAGTAGCAAAGTTGATTTAACGTTGTCCGTATGGCCATTGAAATGGCTTTTCCGAAGACCCCAGATATGATGGGGGCTAGGATGTTATACATTTATGTCACATATCGATGGCTTAATATAGAAAGGTCGTATCTTGTTTTTCCCAAATCGGCGTTTTTACATATTTTGCTAGACAAACCTAAAATACACCTCCCGTACAAAACATCAGTTTCCTATGTTGACGAATAACGGATTTACAGTAAATAAAAAAATTCTAACTCATTTCAAAAATTGTTGGAAAGAAAAAGCCCAAACTCGTTTAAAGTAGGATGCAATTTTTCGGTTTATATTAAAACAAATTATTTTTCTAAAAGTATTTTTTTTATAAAATTTAATAGTTCAATGCTTTTCTGATTTTTGTGTCAAACGCCAACTACGAAAAATTATAACACATGGACATATTATTAAGATGTATGTACATATGTAATAGACCGTTAAGATCAAAAGTTGTATTTCTTTAGGTCTCACCAGCCAATTTGGTTTGCATTGATAAAAGACAACGCAAACAAATTTAGGACGATCGAAAGGCTAAGACGTCCCTCACGCCCACCATAGTTTGAGACAAATTATATTTTTACATGAAATCTGACTTTAATGTTCTTAACAAGTTTTTCCTTAATCTCTCATTAAACAAAATAAACTGAAAAATATCGAATCAGCCAGAAAAAAAAACTAATTTTTAATTTATTAAAGAAACGCAGTTTCTATGAATAACGTATCTTTAATTTTGTTGAAAAACATTTTAAGTGTTTAACATAATCCGGGTACGATGAATCCAGTGGTGATAACCGTTTATTTTTTTAAGTTAGCTATTGTTTTCGAGATATACCGTAATTTCGAAAATTTAGGAGGTTCGCGTTACTCAAAAACGGTTTAATATTCTGTCGTGGCAATTCAAATAAAACATACCGTCTTTATTGGTTGACTTCTGATGATTGAATTATCATTATTTATTTTCATTTCTTAATTATTAACATTAACTATGGCGCAAAGGGGTCGATATATGCCAAGTATGTTTTAAGAAAATGTGAAGCTAGGGGCGATGCCTTGGCAGTCGTGGGACTTTTTCTTCAATATATTTCTAGTCTGTATTGACAATTTTGTATGGGAACCCCCTTAAGAAATGGAGAAAACGGTTAGGTAGTGTAGAATTAAGCCTGGTACTCTGTTCAAATTTGTGAAAAATGTTGAGCAACATTGTTTGTACAATTTGTCGTTTTTAGTCCTGCAAAGTATGCGACATTGTTTTGCGTATGTAAACAAACCGCACATGTATTTAACTAAAATTTATTTTTTTATTAAAAAATTTAATAAAAAAGAATATAAATATGGATAAAAAACTGTTACCGGTTGTGTTATTTTAATTTTTTATTTCTTATTTAATAATCAGTTGGCACTTTTTTGCTTTTGCTTAAAATTCCACGTGAAATAAGTGCAGCTTACATTATTTCGCAGTTGTAAAAAAAATGTTGCCAGAAACATTTCCTAACTTTTTCACAAAATTAACAGAGTACAACTCTATCAACATTATTTCATAGATATCCGCACAAGTTTTTTTCATATGCGTTTTGACAGAATTTCACGTGAAATGTTGAACACAGTACCAGGCTTTAAATGATATGCGTTTGAATACTTTTTGAATTGACGTGTGTAAAAAAAATAGTTCTATGGAAAAAATTCGCATCAATGCTGCTGTTTGCTCTTTTTTTGTTTCCTTTTGTTAAATGTGAGATTTAGAGAAAACTTATTAAGACAAAAGTTGTTGAAAACTTCTCTAATATTTACTTCTTTGTAAACGATTTTTGTGTAAAATTGATATTTTCCAAGTTAAAAGTCGGACTTAACGAGTTTTCTCAAACTTTGGCGGAAGTGAGGGACGGTTTAGTCTTCGCCGATTGTCCTAAAACTTTTTATGGTGTCGTTTTTTATCAATACCCAGCGAATTGGGGAGTAAGAGCATAGAAAAATGGAAAACAAATATGCTCCATACAGTTAACGACCACCCTAATGTAGTATGTATGGCCAAATAAAAAAACCTGGGGCCTGATTCTTTCAGTCGTGATCGAGTACTTTCTCGATTCGAAAGCAATTTAATATCAAATTATTTCAGTCAGTACTGAACGAATCGGAATTAAAAAAAATTAGATTCGTTCAGTATCGACTGATAGAAATGTAAATAAAATTGCTTTCGAATAGAGAAAGTACTCGAGAACAGACGGATATCAGCTGTTCCCACTTATGTCGCAGTCTGCTATTCAAGATGTTTCCCCTGAGCGACTTCATACGAGTGATATATTCGGCTGTGCTGAATCTTCCACCCTCCACCGACAGTCCGAATATTTCAGGAATGGGCTTTATAAAAACGGACTTTACAATAAAATTGGTTGCCGATTAGACCTGTATTAAAGTTTGAACTAGCTTGAGTAAAATATCATGATTCGTAACAGTTGTAGCCCATGGTTAATTATGGACCGATCTTCACGAAATTTGACAGTTTCATTTATAGTCCTATAAAACTGATTTGTGTCAATTTTTATTATGGAAGCATTATTGATCACGGTTATAGGCGTACTTTACTGATTTCCGGGAGTAGTTTTTATATGGGTCCTACGGTAAATTTAAGACCGATCTTCATGAAAATTTAACAGTAAAATTTCCAGTCATATTAAACGAATTTGTCCAAAATCGTATATCATTCCGTGTTTTATTCCACCATTTATGTTAGTTTTTGTAACAAAACTATCAATTTTTTTAAAGTGTTGGTCGCATATTTTCATTTATAACTCTGATCCTACTAAATCGATTTTGCTGGATTTCAATTTCAAACTGCTTAGGATAACTACAATCAATTTGTCACCAAGTTTGTTCATTTCGTTTTAGTTTTTCGAAAGTGACTTGTTTTCAATAGACTGACAGACAGACGTACATGGCAAAATCGACTCAAGGAGCCAGAATTATATATTTTATTTGGGTCTGAGGTGAATAATGAAAAAGTTTCACACGCAATGACAAACTTAGTATACCCTTATCAAAACTAGTGGAGGTGGAGGGTATAAAAAATATCAATATCTAAAACAAAGTTAATTTAAATATTTTTTAATACAGTGGCCGACAAATGTCTACATACGACTATATTGAATATGTAGTTCATAACAATAAAAGACCAAATTACTATCAAACAAGTTCTTTTGTATCAACCCTTTATTAAAGCTTAATGACGCTCAGATTAATTAAATATTAAATCTGCTACGAGCAAAAAAAAAAATCCAGAGTGGAAGTATATCGAAGAATTGAAACAAATGGCAACAGTGGATTATCAATTATCGAAGAAAATCATCTTCAGCGATGAGGCACGTTTTCATATCAGTGGATTCGTCAATAAGCAGGATTGCCGCATTTGGGAGAATGATAATCCAAGAGTGATTGTGAATGGTGTTCGCCATTTCGAGAGGAACTTTTTATGGCCCGAATTGGAATATATCTATATATAGATATATATATATATGATGTGGACGATATGTGGTTTCAACAGGACGATGCCACATGCCACACAGCTAACGAAGCAATGGCTCTTTTGCGCGACAAATTCAATGAGCATGTTATCTCGCGTGGTGGCGATGTCAATTGGCCGCCAATACCATGTGATTTGACACAGTCTTTGTTTGGGGTTATTTTAAAGAAAAGGTGTACGTCGATAAGCCAGCAACAATTCAAGTGCTAAAGGATGAGATAATTCGGCATATAACCTCAATTATGCCTCAGTGTCATCGAAAATTTGGACCATCGGATGGAGGTGTGCCATTTGGCAGGTATTTTGCTCCATACATAATTCAACCATACCAATATTATCATTATAAAAAGAAATTACAGTGATTTCCTAAATAATTTGTGTTTTATTCAAAATCAACATCGGCCCTTAAAATGTAACCACCCTTTACATACATACATAAATACAAACATCCATCAAAACGTACATACATGTACACATTCATACTATAATACAAAATTGATTTTAATTACTTACAGACACATGTTGGCAGTTCCTTTGGCGTCCAAGAGCCATCAGATTGACAAGTGCGTTCATGTTTTCCAACCAACTCGTAACCAGTCCCACAATTATAAGTGATTTTACATCCATAAGTATAGCATTCTCCCGAGTGCCAACCATTAGCTGGATCCGGAGGCTGCCCACAAGAACGAGCTGTCGTAACAAAAAAAAAATCACAATTTTGTTATTCAATATTAAATATTATTAAGTATATAACAGCAGGCATACGTTCGCATTGTATGTCGGGCCCATACCAACTGGCTTGACCGTCAATAGCCAGACATTTGGCACGAGGGAAGCCATTTGTGACGTATCCGGTATGACAGTGGTACTGTACTGTTGAATCTAGATCAAATGTCTCTTGTTCAGGAAGTGCCGAGTTACGGGCATGTTCAATTTGTGGCGGTTTCAAACAATATACTAATATTGCAATAAAAAAATTACGTAAAATGTGTACATACATATATTTATATTCAAAAAAACACATACTATTTTGTTTGCAAGCTGGCTCTGCTCCTGCCCAATTACCATCTGCTTGGCATAAGCGACTTTGCAAGCCCACTACATGATAACCATGGGGACAAGAATAAGATGCCCTGGCGCCAAAGTGACGTCCCCCAACAGTAACCTGACCCAAAGTTGGCTGAGCAAGTTCTGGACATTCTCTGTCTGTGTCAAAAACAAACTCAGTAATTTTTTTTGTTTGTCGAATTATTTTACTCATACCTGGTTTAATGCACGACATGCCACATACTCCATCGCATAGGCACTTTTTCTTCTTGCTTTTACAATCCTCATCGGAAGAACATTTTCTTAAACATTTTTGGCCAAGCAATGTTGCTTGCTCTTCATCACGTGGACAATCAGACGAGGGAGAATTGCGTGGATTTTTGTAAACTCGGCCATCGTCATCTGCTTCGGATGATTCGTCGTCATCATCCCAATCATCGTCTTCATCATCCTGTGGAATTTCCGTAGGTGTGAGCGAAACAGATAGAACTGAAAAAAAACACATGCATACTGTATATATTCTTACTAAGTAACGGTTTAATTTATAAAAAGTTCTTAATTTAGGTTGAATGTCTACAACAGTTATCAAACAGTGTTTAGTTAATTAATAAACCTCTAATAAGAAACCGTATCATAAACGTTAAGTCAATTTGTCGGCCTTTCTCGTTAATAACAGTTTTTTTAACATAAATTAGTTTTTATGAAATCAATTTACAAGCGATTGGCCAAGGCGAACTTATTACAGGTGGTCTTAAAAGCCCTGCTGATATTAGCTAAAATCACTGTTGGATGTCAAAATTTTGTTTATTCACTTTTATTATCTTTGTTTCTGTTTTGTTTTATTTCTGTTTTTGACATTGTACAATGATTTTACACAAACAAATTGCTTGTGGTTTTTGTACGAGTTGTACTTGTTGTAGTACCGAGATTGCCTGGGATGAATTCGCCTTGCGATTGGCCGTACTAATTAAATAATTTTTTAAGTTAAAAAATCTATGTAAAGAGCAAATTAAACCACACAAATGGCTTGGCAAATATGTCAAAATTTTACGTTTGTAAAAACATTTTGTGTTGTTAATTGGGGTGTTTGCTGTTTGTACAAACATTTGAAGCAATGTTTGTAGAAATATTAAAAATGTTTAATAATTGGCAGATATATTGGATATTTGTCAAACTTTTTGCAGTGTATAGTGTTAAATGTAATCATTTCAGTGAAAATTTTGCATAGTGAAGACGTATAAGAAGAAGCATTAAGAAATGGAAGAGGAAAAATATATTTAAATGAATTTATTGACCTCTATAAAAGTCTATGATTGTGTTGTTTGTTGGCAAACAGAAGCAAAAATAAAGCGCAAGTTTGCCAAGCCATTTGTGTGGTTTATAATGCCCTTAATACTATGTTCACACTTGGGTTCTTAAACGCGTTTAAGCAACTCGAACGTAATTAAGCTCTAATCACATCACAATCGAGATGATTTCCCATACATTGAAGTGATTTGTTAATCACTTCAAATTGACATGTTCACAACTAAATCACTTCATTAATCACTTAGAATCCACTGAACATACCTCAAACTAAGTGTAATGTAGAATCAGCCAACATAAACTGAAAAACCGGCCATGATTCTGCTTAATGATTTTATTTTTTTCCTTAAATAATTAATAATTTTCACAATTTCAGCATTAATATGTTTAAAATAATCTTCTGATAACTTTATAAAAGTATTTTTTATCAATTTTTAATACTTTAAAGAAATATATAGTTGTTTGTTTTGTTTTTTTCTTAATCATCTGTCATCATAATCATCTCAAATGTAATGTGAACGGCTTTGATTAACTTAATCAACATTTTGCTTTAACGCGTTTAAAAACTCAAGTGTGAACATAGTATAAGTATGTAATTGACTGTTTTCGATTAAAGATTAATCCGGTTTATTTCAGTCGATTAACCGATGTTACATAATTTATAATATTTTGTAGTATTGTAAAGCCTATAGTACACGGAATGTAAAAAGCCACATACGCATGTGGTTCTGACGTAATTTTGACGTCACTACAAAGCCACAATAGGAAGTTCGTGTTGTGTGATGACGACAAAATTACATCATAACCACATGCGCATGTGACTTTTTACATTCCGTGTACTATAGGCTTTACATATTTTTTGTGTTTTAATTAATTGTTTCGTCTCATATACAAAAGGTACGTGTTTAGAAAATATTTTTTATACAAAATATTTCCTTCTAGCAATACATTCTTAAAATAAAGTTCAAACACAGAATAAACTTTTAACAATTAAAGTGTTAAGAATGAATGATTAACAATAACAATTTTAATTAATTCTCATGTTGTAAAATTCATTTTTTCATAAAAATAATTTAATGAAAATTAAATTTGATGAACTTAAGCCTGATTAAAAATATTGAAAATTTGGATTAAAAACCATAAATAGTTCAACAAAATTACCGCAATACTAATTATTGTAAAAAATTTTTAAAAATTAAAACTGGAAGAAAATTAAAATGAAAAATTTTATATGTTTAGAGAAATCCAGGAGAAGGACTGAGAAATTAGATATTCTGTATTATGGGCTGCTTCGATTCCTCCAACATCTACCATAAGTGAAAGATTTTTTTCCAAGACCAGTTTGTCAAAACTTAAGAAAATTATCGCTTTAATCCTAAAAATTTAAACCAAAATTTTTTTCCAAAAATTAGTATTGTCTCAGATCTCTTAACCCTTCGTCTTACTCATGAGTCTGGCCAGACCTTTTTCGATTTTAAATGTTATTTTAGTATATTTAAAACACAGGTAGAGACTTGAAGTTTCAGGTACCCTTCTAAAATTTAGTTTACTATAAAAAGCTGAAAAATATAACCTGGAAAGGATATATAAGGAAACTTATTCGAATATTTTACTGCACACATCACATTCGTAACACATGTGGTCTGGCCAGACCCATATATATTTTGTATAGATGATGCCGTATTTTTAACTTTCTTTCTTGCTGTTTTTAATTATTTTTTTGTTAAATTATCTATTATTTATTTTTTTTTATTAAACACATTTATAATTTAAATTAAATATGAAAATATATATTTAAATTATAAATGTGTATAATATAACATTTGGTTAAAAAAAATTGGTTTTATTTATTCAAAAGTTTGTTGGGTCTGGATAGACTCATGCGTTACGAATGTGAAAATAAAAACATGTGTAAGACGGAGGGTTAAAACTATTAAAATAACTAATAAAATAATCCACAGTTTATTTTTTAATAAATACATATTCAGGGGTATTCTGGAAATCAAAAACGCAAAACGCAAGAACTTGAAAGTTGTTTTTAATACACTTTTAATCTTTTTTTTATAATTTTTGTTATAAAATTCTGTTTAAAAGAGAAATATTTGTATAATATTTGTCATAAAATTCTTTTATTAAAGAAATCTTATTAACAAACGACGTTCAAAATTCATGCGTTTTCGATTTTCAGAACACCCCTGTTTATGTATTAATTTAAAATTTCATATTGGCTTTTCCACAGAAATGTCAACCGCAGCCAAAAAATTCAAAGTCTTTAAAAGTATGTTGTTTTTACATATTTTTATTTTTATAGGGAATCTATAAACTTTCAATAATGTAAACAAATTTTACATTTATTCATAACACATTTTGAAATATTCAAATGCAAAGTAGAACAAGTGCAAAAGTTCTATTTTGAACATTTATATTGCACGTTTTGTTTTGCTAAATTATCTTAATAAGAAACCCTAAGCATTGACAATTGCTTTTAAAATCTCGGTTTATATTCAAACAAAATACATGAAAAATGTAAACGGACCGATATACGGAGCAAATATATGTACATTAGGGCGGTTCGATTTGTATGGATGAAAAAAAAATTAAAAATCGTATAGCAAAAACGTAATCTACATAAAATTCTACGAAAATTCTCCGAAGAAACCATGGGTCTAAAACAAAATCCTAATCCGCGCCTCTCGACTTGAAAATTTTTTTACTTGGTTGAAAATTTTTTCAATGTAAAAAAAATTTTGATTGTAAAAAAATATAAAGTGCAAAAGAATAACCTTACTAAACCATTTTATTAAAAAAATTAGATTTCTTTTTGGGAAAAGCTATTTTTGCAAAAAAAATTTTTTTTTCCAAGGCGGGCAGCCAAATTTTCAAGTCGAGAGGCACGGATTAGGATTTTGTTTTAGACCCATGGTTTCTTCGGAGAATTTTCTTAGAATTTTATGTTGATTACGTTTTTGCTATACGATTTAAAAAAAAAATCGACCCGCCCTAATTTACATGTATGTATACCAATTCAAGAATTTTTATTCTTGTTTTTATACCCTTCACCGAAGGTAAAAGCGTATAAATAAGTTTCTACAATATTGATCCTACACCCTATAAAGTATATATTCTGGGTCCTTATGAAAAGCGAAGTTGATTTAACGATGTCCGTCTGTCCGTTTAAATGGGGTTTCCGAAGACCCCATATATGATGGGGGCCAGGTTATTATACAATTACGTCACATCTGGTCCGGAATTGTTTGCTATAGAAATTCAAAAAGATCGGTCCACAAATGGCTGAGATATGAGCAAAAAACCACGACTACCTCTAATATATAAATGGAAATAACCTACTTACAAAAAGGCAGTCAGGATTTCGCCCCGGGCATAGTTATAAAACCGCCTTAATGGATGTATCTAAAGAAATACGTGGAAAGATTGATGATGGCAAAGTCTCTTTTATTGTTCTAGATCAATCAAAGGCATTTGATATGGTATACCATTAAGTTCTCTGCTGGAAGTTACACAGAATGTTCAATTTTTCCGCGGCTTCTGCTAGCTTAATATCATCTTACTTAACAAATCGTAAGCAGTCAGTATTCTTAAACAACAAAACCTCACAAATGCTGCCAGTCCCAAGGGTGTAACCCAAGGGTCAACTCTCGGATCCCTACTGTTTTCCCTTTACGTCAATGATCTACCTACTCAATTACAATATCGCAATGCACATTTGTACGCGGATGATGCCCAACTTTATATTTGTAGTAGCCTAAGTAACATAGGTGAATGTGTTGAACGGAGCTAAAACATGCCCAGGTTTGGACAAATGCAAATGTTTTGTGTCTTAACCCACAGAAATCTAATGGCGTTTTCTTTTCTAAAAAAAAGTGTACCATAAGTGTTACAAGGGATCTGGCGACATTTTTAAATGTTAACCTGATTTTTAAGAAGTGTTGTATATTTTACGTTCACAAAAGAACACAAGTTTCGGCATAAAACAATAAAGTACAATTACCGTTAAAAATTTGGAGCTTTTATGCCGCTAATTTCTAAATAAAAAAAATGCGAGAGACGAACTAAAAAAATAATTTATTTTTGCTGATATAATAACAAAACCAGCTGTTAATCAAGTGCTACACTCATGCCCCTTTAATTAAAATGAGTGTTGAACATGTAGCATTTTTGTCTTTTTACGGGGAACATCTTCAGAAAAGAACACGTTGCACTTTTAAAACAGAACACATTTTTCAGAAAAGAACATAAAGAAATGTAAAAGGCAGCATAAATCCAGAATATTACTCAGAAAAGAAAACGCCATAACTGCCTTATAATCACTTAATGAGGTACCTAAACAAGAGCGGCAAGCGTTTTTTTAAACTTTAAAATTCTATTTCAAATACATTTTCAGTAAAACAAACCGACATATCGATTAAATATGTTAAATATGATTTTCCAGCCAGGTAGTGTTCAATTCGCGTTCTATAGGTTTGTTTCGTATAAATGTTATGCTAATTATGAGTTTTGACAAACAAAAAACGCTTGCCGCTCTTATTCAGGTAGCTCAGTAAGAAAACAATAAAGTTGCCTTTTGAACCGAGGATAATGCTTGACAATTAAATAAATTGATATTGTAACATCTGCTTAAAACCTTGGTATTATATTCAAAACACACATAAATTTCATACGCATTTTGCTGGCAAAACATAGGGCCTGTTCGGAAATGCATCACTGCGCTGCATCAGAAAAGCAAACTTTTTTTTAATGCCGATAAAAAATAATTTAAGTTTTTTTTATTGTGTGACTATTATTTTTGTGGAGTATTTGACAATTTTTTGGTCCACATGTACTTCACAGATATAAATTTAAGCATTTGAAATCACTGATGCAGCGCAGTGATGCATTTCCGAACAGGCCCATATCTTATGCCATCATTGTTATATGGCTGTGAAATATACATACATGTGCAAGTTGTGATTCTGCCAACCGTAAAAAACTAACAAATACGTACAATGCAATTTTGAGATATGTATGTGTGTGTTTAATTTGCGGCAATATGACCGGATTTCTGAATATGTGACACAACTGTGCAAAGACACTTTATTTAATTTAATGAAAATAAGAACCTTAATGCTTCTACACAAGATTATCTACACCCTTGAAACAGCCTATCTCTTTGATAAAATCTTATTTGCACAATCAGGAAGGTCAAATGACATTATTCATATAAGACATCGATCTTTAGTATCTGAATGGCAATTTTACGTTCATGCAATCCGTCTTTGAAACTCGTTTACACCGACCACACAGTTTTTACGCAACGCACTGCACTTCAAAAAAAGAATTGCTTAAGCATTATAGATGATTCACTCTGTCAAATTAAATATTACTATTGTGCCTTTTTAGTAATTTTGAAAAATAATAATAAGTAATTTTTTTGTATACCTGTTTCATGTAACAAATTTAAATGAATACTAGATATTTTACGTCATGTTCCTAAACAAGGAGAATTCATGTAAACGGTGGGGTTGATACTACAGCAAGCAAGGCCCATTGAAAAGGTCTGCGCAAGAAGCCTGATGATCATTGTTTATGTTCTTTTTAGTTGTCAAAAGTTGTTTACATTTTGCTTACATGTGCATGTATACGTTTGTTTACGTTTATGGTATGCCACACATACACGTTTTTTCCTTTTGCTTTGTATATGTGGTAGTAAATTTTTGAAAACTAGAAAGAATCGTTTTTTGTTTTTGTACAAGTAAGCAGACCTGATAGATGGGCCTTGCCAGCAAGTAACAACACTAAAAACACAACATTTGGGAGATTCACAAGGTGAGCTATTAAGTCTTATGGTCTAAATGTCCTAAATAATATTTTACAATTGTTTAAAAAAAGTATTGTTGTGTGTCAAACAAAATAAAAATTTTAATGATGTGTTCAATAATTCGTCATAACTGTACAGTAGAAATCTAAATTATGAGCGGTTGTCCACAGCAGTCATATATATTTCTTGTAATTATTTTAAGACATATGACTTTACCACTTTATGACAACCTTGTGAACGCCCCAATTGTATTTTATTTGTTGCTTTCGTTGGTCGATATGCCAAAAACACAAGTAACTTTTGAAATTCCTCTCTCTAATTTATAAAAAAAAGTGGCACAGCCACCTGAAAAATTAATTCGCCTTGTTCCTAAACAATTTAAAAATCCATTACTGTAATTATGTATAAGATTTTAAATCTTTTTGTTTTGGAAATCAAATAAATAAATAAAATATCATAAATGAAAAATTGAGAATTTAGCACATCATACAGAAATCTTATTAATAGCTAAATTTGCTGTTGCTTTAATTTCGCCATCTACATTTAATTTTCACTCTACAATTGTAAGCCAACTCTGGTGAGCCTAGAATAAAGTTTATTTTAACGCAAATATTAAATTGTGGAATATTTTGCTTTCAAAAAAGCCATATTTTGTTTTTTGTGCATATTTTTTTTGGCTGTATTGTTGACAAATAGAACTGAGGCAATTAAACAAATGAAATTAAGGTGTAATTTTGTTTTGGGAGTTTAATTTTTAAGGAAATTAACCGAATTGGTAAATGTGGCTTGTTGTTTGAAAAATAAAAGGGAAAACCAGGGATTTAAAACTCAGGGCAAATAAGCGGGTGGTAATTAACCGTGTTATACGGTAATTTTATATCGCAATAAGTTTCATCGTTGTTATCACCATTCCAACATGGATTTAGAAATGGACGTTCGACTTCTACTAATCTTTTGGAATTTACATCTTCGGTGATATAATCATATTATTCTGTGATGCAAACTGATACCACTTATACGGATTTAAGTAAAGCATTTGATAAAGTAAATCATGATTTTCTTATGTACAAGTTGGATAAAAGCGGTCTCTCTACTACACTTTTCAAGTGATGTCAACTTATCTAAAGGAGCATATAGACGACATGTTTTTTACATCTGCCACAACAATTTTTATATGCGCCGTAAATTTTTTTTCTTTAAATTCGAATATGTCAATTTTGGTTATAATAATGAACCATTTTTTTATATGTATGTACATTATTTTAATTAAAGGTTAAAAAACATAAATTTATCGGTAATGTAAAATAACAACCTCAGCCGGCTAATGATTCCGTCAATAGTGCACCGCCACTGCCGGCTTCCTTGCGACATAGATTTCTAACAACATTTTTTTTTTCAAAACAGCAGTGATGTCAGATGGTGTGTCAGAAGAAAATAGAGCACGCTCTAATTGAAATTTTGTCAGATGACTTTGCGTTTGACTTTTACAGAAGCTAGATTAAAAAGGTAACACACGACATGTATGTGTTTTGCAGTGGGAAATTTGACATGTCAGATGACAAAAACATGTCGTGTACGGCCGCCTTAAAGGGGAGGTATCAGTGCATATTGTTTCGCAGCTGTAATTATTTAGCCGACTGTAAATGTAATCTAAACAGTTAAATGGAAAGCAATGCATATGCTTCACCGTAGATAGCGATAGGCTGCTTGCATTTTAAACGGAATGCGGCTAAAATCACTATTTTTCTTTGGTACATTTGCAGTAATAAAATCTGTGCACTTTTCACAAAATAACTTTTAATACATACATATTTTCGTTTATAAAAATATGTTTAGATGTACCCTGCAAATAATAGGACCAGTCCAAGCACGCGTGTAAAGAGTAGCCCACAAGGGACTAGAACTAGTCCAAAAGTAACCCAAACGTATGGAAAAAACATGGTCCATTCAACATTACGATGTCCTAGGGCAGGACCATATAACCCATTGTTGGACTACAAAGGAGTAGTTTTAAAACTACTCCATTGTGTACACAAGAGGATTAGTTTTAACTTCGTTTAAAAACGAAAACATGTCGTTAAAAAACGAAGAAATGTCGTTTCACTACAAACACTTTTTAACAATGACATGGTCCATGCTTGCATTACATCGGACCAGTCCATGAAGTAGTCCACTTTATGAAATTGGATCAGGTGGTCCAATAATATTTGCAGGGTAATCTCTAATATTATACATATACAAGATATACAGTTTTAATACTATTTAAATCACTTGGTACTTTTTCTGCAAAACGGTCACCATTTGAACATTTTAAACTCTTATCAATGTGTGTGTTGTTTAATGCATGGTGGAGTAAGCAGGTGGCATCGTTACGGCAACAAATACAACATTACAACAAAAACGGAAATTATATCACCGTTTATGCAATAAACACATTCACCACAGCAGGCTGCACGAACACACGACTACAAATTCTGCTGGGTGCAATTAAAGTCGTGTAGTCAGCTTCTGAATTATTTTGAAGACGACAGCTACAATTGAAAAATTATAAACAGCTGTTTTTTTATTATGTATTTATATTTCAGTGGTGCCACTATCATTTTTTTTTTATTTTTATGAAATGGAAAAACATGCATAATTCAAGACTAGTACACAAACTTAATTTAAGTCAAAAAATATATAAATACTTATTTATAATAAATTTTATAGCGTAAAAACAAACGAACTTATTAAAAATCATTTAAAATATTTTATTTTGTTTTTTTTAAACTAATAAACATGTTAACAGCCGATTAAATAAAAAAATATATACTGCTTTCAAAATAAAAATTTTTTCCGCCATCGCACGAGTTACATCCAGATCACCCCAATAAATAATACCTTCTGGTAAAGTGTAGGAAAACTATGAGTTTAAGATTTCATTTTATTTTTTTCCCACACTTTGCCAGACAGGCAAATAAGCTAAATTATTTTATAAAAACAGCAACGTAAGCATAAAATCCTTACGTTGCTTGAATAAGTTAATTTTTAGATTTTAATAAGTTAGTCTTAAGATTCAATTGAAATAAAAGGAACGTTCTGAAGAACGTCGTAAAACAACTCAACCTTTATTGTTTGTTTTATTTATTTTTTTTTTAAACTAGATCAGATCACGTACGTTAATATATAAAAGCTATGCATCACTGCTGCAGTGATGCAAAATGTTTTTGCTGATGCGTGGTTACCAGTTGTGCAAAGTTTAAATTTTTGAACACGAGCTAAATTTCAAAAGTATAATAGGCAAACATAAAATAATAATAAAAATGTAATCAACAATAACAATGACAAATTCTATTGAAAATATTGAAACAAAAAGTGACGGTGTTCCTAAAATAACAAGAAAAAGCATTACAAAAGAAAAATAAAACGATATCTTTTATGTCAAAAGTTATTGCATCAGAAAATTAACTTAAGCAATATTTGCAAAAATTTGCTACGGAGCTGCCGCACGACCAAGGCCTTTCCAATAGGTCTGCTTACCTCTACAACAATACAAAAAACAACATGCATTTTGTAAAATGTAAACAACTTTTGACATCGCTTAGGAATAAACCAAATAAACATTGGATATACCTTGGGCATGACTGCATAAAACTTTTGACATATGAAAGTGATGCCAAGATTTTTACAAGTGATGCTTTCACGAACATTAAACTTTACTTCTGCGTAATGATACCCAACAACTGCATTCACGTACGTTCCCTTTATCAATAACTTTATAGGTAAAAACTGGATCTAAAAAGTATTGGTATTATTAGAAACTACTTCAAAATATTTTTCACATGATTGATTAAAAGTTCCGATTTATTAGCCCGATTTTTCAACAAAACTTAAAATTTTGTCAATATGTTTAATCAAACATAATAATTTTAGGGATGAACACTTCAAGCTTTAATATACCATATTTTTAGTAGCTCCATCATGTAAAATTTTATATTTATTAAGGTTTAAAAAATTATATCTTCGAAAATTTCTCAATAAATTTCTAAGTTTGAGTAAAAATATATATGTGGTAATAATATATGTACAATACTTAATTATTGTAATATGTACAAACCGCAAGGCCGAAAACCCGCAATATAGACAACTTTATAAAGCAAATGTCTAAGGGTTAAATAATTATTGTTATATCGACATAATTTTAAGATAAAACCAATTTCGTAAAAAAAGTCAGCCATGGAGTACGAATACAGATACGAAGTTGGGTCTTAATTGGTTTGTCGGTATGCTTTAACCGCCATGTGAAAAACACTTTGAAGCATTTTCCAATGTTTCCCATATTGTATAGATTTATTTTATAGCTAAATAAATATAGATAAAGTATTTTGCAACTTTTACGACCTATAACTCCTAAACTAGGAAAGCGTAAGCGCGAAAAACATCTTCTTATAGAACTTCTTTCAAGGATACTAAAAAGTTATATAATTTTTTCAATTTAAAGCGTATTATTTTCTGGTAAACAAAAAAATTTTTAAATACTTCTTTTTATTGGCAACACTTTTTGCAGTGGACAAAAATAGAAATTAGTTTAATTTGACTACAACAACAAAATAAGCACAGACAACAACCTGCAGCCATGTAGCCATGTCGTCGTGAAAATAATCATGTTCATATGCACTATGAACTTCCCGCATCGAAAGGATGTAAAACAAAATATTCCATCGTTTCTCGAAAAGTGAGAAAAAAGTGTGTCTGTAACTCATGTCGAAAACTATCAAAAGAGATTACGTCGTAACGTTATAAATGTCATAACATTGCACTCAAAACCGATGTTACATTGCAGACGGTGAGAACGCCAGTAACACATCGTTAATGGCGACTAAAATTTACTGAATCTAAAAGTTTTTCAACGACAACGATGAAAATACAACCGTTAGCTATACCAAATAATTTAAAGTGCAACTTTAATGTTTGTTGTTTGCAAACGAGCTTTGAAAATATTCGTATGTTTTATAAAAATGTTAAAAGTAAAGGAATTAAACAATAAAAAATGTGCCAAGAACAAAATATTATTATTATTATTATTCTTTATGTTTTGCATATTTAATTGTTTTTTAGTGTTAAAATTTTTTCTCGTCCCATTTTTATTCGTGAGTTTGTTTGACAGTTCAAAGCGGGAACTTTTCTTACAAAAATGATACAGACACACTTTTTCTGTAAGTCGGCGAGTAATTTCCTTATGTGACAGCTAGAACACGCCAATAAAATTACAGACACAGTTTAGTGAGAAAAACAGCTGTTTGTTTCAATATATGGCATTTTTGTTTCATTTCACACATTTAAATCGAAAAGTTTCTCGCCGCGAGAGTTACAGAACACGGGCACTGTATTCTTTTTTTGACATATTGAAGTCGGTAGCCTGCTGTCTCGAATGTGTTTACAGCATTACGTCAAAAAATACTTTAAACAAAAATCAGAGCGTGCCGCTGAAGGTGATGAAATAAATATATTTTTAGCCAATTTTTTTTAATTATGGTCAATATCTTATTTATTTTAATTTAAAATTATCAAAAACTTTATTAAAATACAATAATCACAGCACAAAACGTGAACTTTTTTAAACATGAACAAAACTTTGACATAAACATATACAAACAATGCAAGAGCAAAAAATAGTCATCTGGCGTAGTGCTGCCACCTGTTTATTTCTCCATGGTTTATAGCCTTTTCACACTTGTCAACATTTAACATCATTTTGCGAAGATGTTGGAATTTTCCCATAAGAAATACATTGGGCTAAAAATCAAAATTATTCAACATATTAACAATAATACTGACGTGTTAAAGAAAACATTCTCTACTAAAGATTTCCGATCCATAGGCCATATGACAGCCCAAAAAGTCAGGTTTTTATAACATTTTTGCTATTTTTTGTACGGGAGGTACCACGCCCACTTCTCAAATCTTGCCCACATTTTGTGGGATGCTGTGTATTGATAACCTAAATGGGTGTTCCTAATTTGAAAACTTCAGATCTTGCCGTACTCCTGATATACAGAAAAAAGGAATAAAAATACAACAACAACTAGGGATTTTTGGAAAAAATTAGAGGTAGTCGGGGATTTTTGCTAATATCTCGGCCATTTTCAGACCGATCTGGCTGAATTTCAATAGAAAAATTATAATATGGATACCTGACATAAATCGGAAAACCCATTTCAACAGACAGACGGACAACCGGATTTGAACTTCCCTTCTCATAAGGATCCAGGATATGTATACTAAATAGGGTCTAAGATCAATATTGTAGAAATTACAAACGGAATGACCAAGTTATATACATATATCTACCATTTTATCTTCGGTGAAGTGGCAAATACCAACATAATAAAATGACTTAAGGGCACAAAGACTCTATTCTGGAAAGAAGTTTGTATGGGGCTATCCAAAATTATTGAAAAATTCTCACCATTCTCAATAGGCAGAAAAATACACGCCAAATTTCTTCAAATTACCTTCAAAATTGCGTCCTGTACTTTGCAAACAAGGTTTACATGGATATCCAGCCAGTCAGCTGGACGGATGGGCCTCATTAGAACGAGATGAACGGTATGCTAAAAGGTGGGTCCAATACCAATATTTTTAAGTGCTACACATATCACCACAATTGCATAGTACCTTGTGCACTTAAAGTTGTTTGATAAACGATCCTAATAGATTTTTTAACAGTAGTTTTAAACATTATTTTCTATGTTCTATGTAGTACATACAATTATGTTGCTGAACTTTTCTTCACATCTGACGTACAAATATGAAACACTGCTGTTCAAGGTCGCCAAGAAATTGCTGGCGTGTCTGAATCAACTCCTAAAGTTGTAAATTGTCCCATACAACCGAAAACCATTACTAACTGAAAACCAAAACAAACAAATTTTACATACACCCTTGTAATATTGAGCCAGCGATATGTAGTTCATATTTTTTTCAAGAGTTAACATATTTTTCTTTGTTTTATCCCAGCGGTAAATATTGAAAGGACCGCAAGTTGCGGGCCTTTTTGAAGGCTTCTATACTCCTTTATTAAAGATCCGCTTCGTATGATATTATGCCTTCTAGAAGGTATACATTTCTTTTTGAAAGACCTTCCAAAATATTCAGTACTCGTTCGCTACCCCCTTCTTTAAGAAGGGAGAAAGGAAGTTGTTCAGTTTAATTTTTATATTACCTTCCTTACTCCCTTATTTGGGAAGGAAAAGAAGTTGTTTAATTTTTATATATTTTGATTACCTCCGGCATTCTTTAAAACAATTGTATACATTTCTTTTTGCGCCAAATCTTGTTATTATAACGGTTTTTAATCAAATTAAAAATGCACATAAAATCAATGAATCTTGGAATTTTTTATTATAAATTGTAAAAATATTTTTTCTGTGAACTTTTAAAAAATCCACTTAAAAAATTAGTTTAATCCAACTAGGACATTTTCAATGGAAAATTGATAAGAAAAATATGAATTAAAAGATGTGGTAGCTTTGCCAATCGACGGTGCTTTCCTTTTAACTCCTATTTTGCATTCTTACCATTGAACTTGTATGTAAGTAAATACGTCGCGGATCTTAGGACAACAAGGTTCTATCTTCCATGCAGTTTAGATGCTAATAGAACCTTGTTGTCCTAAGGTCGCCATGTATGTACGTATGTGTGTATGAATGCAAAACTAAAATTTTTAGAAGTCCTTTTAAAAACCCTTTTTTTATGTGTAGGTATCCAGTGCTTTCATAGAAGCCCACCTTACAGTTACAGTCTTTAATGCATTTTAACAGTCTTTTTTTTAAATGCGTTCTTAAAGACGTGCATCAGAAGGGCTAACAAAAGTCTTCTTTTGAAAGTTTTTTAGAATTGCTGAAAGAAGAAGGGAGTGTGGAAGGGCTTGCGAGGAGAGCTTGTGTCCGCTAAATAAGGCTTTCTATTAGACCTCTTTACAAATTTTTTTTATCGCTTGGATAATGTATGTAAGTATACATATGTATGTATTATTATTGGAAAGTTTTATTATAAATGTATGTATGTATATATACGTATATTGATTTGCATCATAGTCAAAAGGGTTAACCAACTTAACTAAAACAAAACATTCTACATTACACAGGACCTCAAAAAAACATATTTGATTGCACACTTGAAGCATTCACCAAATCTTGTTAACATTGACCCATTTATTATTTTTTGTTTTATGCTTTCTGATGCTGTTCCTCACAATTGTATCGCATATTCTAGTTTTCATGCATCTGATGTCAATTTTAAATGTTTTTCAATTTCTAAACATGCGCAGAAAATATTTTCTTATATAACAATGTACACAAAATTTTCACCAAAAAATAAAAAATACGCAAATTTTAATTCTGTTTAAAAACCAATAAAAATCGCAATATGAGTGGTTTCTTGTCAGTTATGAAAATAATATTCAATATTTTTTATTATTACTAATTTTTGAATAATCTCTTAAACATACAACATACCTTTGCAGCACAATATAGTTAAAATCAAAATATGAAGCAAATAGCGATTCATATTGGATATTTTCTTTTGTTTATTTTCTATTCAATACTTTTTTTCTTTTCTGATTTCATTTAATTTGCCATTTTTTTGTTTTTTTATTGATAATTTATGGATTTATGAAGATAGAAAACCATTCGAATATTTATTTAATTTTTTTAAATGATATAAAAGAGCAACTATAACTTATCAACTGAACAGATTGAACGAGCACTAAGAATGCAACGTTTATGTGTCAAAGTTTGCAATATCCTTTTTAGGAGAACACCTTACGCATGTGACTGTAAATACCATAATACATTTATTGTTGTGACATATGTATATTAGGGTGCGCCTTATTTTTCATATTTGCGGAATTGTACCGTACCACCCCCTAGAAATATTCGATATAGTTTCAACATACAGTATCCAACAAATTATGGGTATCGGATAAAGTGAAGGAGTAGCGCATCGCCTCACAAGTTTCAGTTTTTGTAAAAATTTTGCGATTAAATAATTACTTTTGCAATTAATTGTAAAAGAATCGAAATGTGTACGAAATGATCGAACTAATGATATATCAAATACGAAATTTGGTTTAATTTCCCCAGCCCAGTCTCAGGCCACTTGAAACATAATCGATACCTTATTTTTTTGCAAACATATGCTGCTGACGAAACCAATGTTCGCATTCAACACTTTTGGGTGATAGCGTAAATAAATAGCTACATATATGCTACATGACAATATTTTATTTATTTTATCTCAAATATGTACATATGTAAAGATTAATGTAATAAAATAAAATTACACAAATATGTGTCAAAAGTCCTTTGGTAAAACCTTCTAAAGTTGCTAACACCTTTTTGCACAACTTGCATTTTGGGTGTGCAGTTCTATTATCATTCACATAGAAAAAAGACCACACCAAACTTTCTCTTCTGATTTTGTTTTATGTGGTACAAAATGCATTGCATGTAACATTTATTCACTTGCGACTTCCATTTGTAACCAGTTTAAAATTAGATTCATTGCCAGTATGATTTAACATTAAATTTTCAACTTATTTTTAACAGGGTGACTCACGTTTATTTAAATATAAATTAAAAAATATTTAGCACAATTTTACATAACCCAAAATCTCGGGATTTTTATGTAAACATCACCGGATTCGAATACAAAATGTTATGATCGGACTAAAAATGGCGACACAGTGAACAAAAAACTAAAAGGGCGGTATTTCTAGGCGTGGAAAAAAAATATTTTTGGAACTGTTTTTACATTATCTTTAATCCTAGGGGGGGACTGACAAAAAAATTTATTTTCGAACCACTCTAAAGTACACTGTAATCTTTTATATAATGTGATTTTTTGCTTATTGGCAACCTCGTTTACCAATAATAACGGTAAATTGAAATGTGTTTCTGCTAAAAAACGTGCGGTTTTGTGACACAGTTATTAATTGATGAATATAAGGATATTTAGTTGTTTTTGACCCCAAAAGTTTATTTTTATTGGAAAATAATTTGTTGTGCGCACATAAAAGTGTTGGTTTAAAAAAAAAATTGTTAATTGCCTCTTATGTTGAAAATAAGTACAGAGGACTGGTAAGTACCGTTGGGCTGTGAGTGTTATTTTTAATTATTATTACAGCATAATCTTTTTGTTTGCCAATAATAGAACTATGGCTGGAATTCGCTATAAACGCCTTGGTACAGATGAAATTCTGACGATTCTGGAGTCACTGATGACACCGATATTGAAAGTGAGGAGGAACACGAGCCGGGTAATGACACATTGAATGAGTATTTGCAGGAGTTGTAAGATGAAGATGTTTCTCCTAACAATCTTACAGAATGTGGGATAGAGAATGAAAAACATGTCGAGAACGAGCAGCCATAAAAACATAGATGCCAAACCAAAACGCCGATGGAAATCAAAACAACATGATACAAGTATTTCCGAATTTTCCTTACTATGGGGACCTGTAGAAGGTATATTTGCTAATAGCAGGACCCCTACTGAATATTTTCTTTTATTTATTGCCGATATGGCGGAAAATGTAATATTTCAGTCAAATTTATACGATATCCAAAGGAATAAAACTTTAAATTTAAAAAAATGTGAGTTTTACGCCTTTTTAGGCATAAACTTCTTTATGGGTTATCACAAACTTCCCAGTTGGAAACACTATTGGAGTACAAGTGATGATTATTATCTACCAATAATTGGGAAAACAATGAGCCGAAATAGATTTGATGAAATACTGAGCAAATTGCACGTTAACGATAACTCAAAAATTCCGCAATTTAATAAAGATCGCCTCTTCAAGCTTCGAGTTATGATTGATGAATTGAATAATAAGTTTAAACTGTTTTACCATGGCACAAGACAACTTGCCGTTGATGAATCGATGATAATGTTCAAAGGACGAATGCAATGAAACAGTATTGCCCGATGAAGCCAATAAAAAGAGGCTATAAAGTTTGGTGTCTAGCTGACCAAAACGGTTATATTAAAAAATTTTCGGTTTATCAAGGTAAGGACGAAGCTTTAGAAAAGAAGTATTGTGAATTTGATTTTGTTCGGCTACTGGAACAAACGTTCTGTAATAGCCATTTAAGTAAGTAAGTAAGAATTTGGTCTTGGAGAACGAGTTGTTTTGTCAATGACCAAAGAGGAGCGCGGAAAAAAAAATTGTTTTTTTTTGATAATTACTGTACATTAGTCCGGCTTTTAGAAATTTTAAAAACGGAAGGAACATTAGCATGTGGAACAATACGCTACAACAGAAAAGGAGCTCCAAAAACTTTAAATAATGACAAAAAAATGAAAAGAGGTGGCTGGGAATCTAGAGTTTCATGTACCGGCATAAGCTTTTTTAAGTGGATGGACAACAAAGAAATATTTTTAGGAACAAACTATTACGGAACTGAGCAAACCACAGTTTCTAGAAGAGGCCGCGATGGTAGTTTGAATGATATCAGCTGCCCAACGATAATCAAAGACTACAATTCGTTTATGGGCGGAGTTGATAATGC
Source organism: Pollenia labialis (assembly GCA_949318255.1). Taxonomy (NCBI): domain Eukaryota; kingdom Metazoa; phylum Arthropoda; class Insecta; order Diptera; family Polleniidae; genus Pollenia; species Pollenia labialis. The sequence goes on from OX439141.1 coordinate 49,695,244, forward strand.
CGATCAATTACGAAGTGCCTACGGTCTTGATCGAAAATCGAAAAAATGGTGGCACCGAATATTCTGGGGTCTATTGGAGATGACATTTATTATCCCTTACATAACTTATTGTCAGTCCTTTGAAAAAGTTACTCTTTTGGAATTTAGGCGCTCAGTAGCAATGGGTCTGTTAACTCAAAATAATCTAACCGTAAGTCGTAGAAGCTTGAAAACGATATCCACAGATGACCAAATCGTTCCCGGCTGTAAGAAACGCAGAGGAAAAAACGAATCCGTTTCAACGGATGTTCGTTTAGGAAATCTAGGAAGACATTGGCCAACTTTTGTCAAAACACATGGAAGATGCGAACTTTGCAGTATTTATAAAATTCAATCGAAGCCCTTTTCGAAATGTTCTCATTGTGGTATCTATTTATGCTGTAATGATAAAAAAAAATTGTTTTGTTAAATACCATGGAATTAATTCAAAAAAAGTTGTAAAAGTGATGTAAATCCTCATTAAACTATTAAAAATATTAATAAGACCTTAACAAAAATTAATGATTTTTTTTTAACTTTTGGCTTATGCCGGCCCGACGGTACTTAAAAGTACCAGGTCCCCCTCGGATCCTTGCAAGTCCACCACATATTTAAAATTTTGTAAACTACCTTATAAAGACCCCTTTATCGATATTTCATAAAAAAAATTAAACTTTTTCAATGAATTTAAGCCTTGGTCGACAAGGGGTTAAGATGAAAAACTTTATACTAGGACTTTGGAAACATTCAGTGGGATACATATGTCGCGATAGGTGCGAAAGGTTTAAAGAAAAATAAATGAATTTTTTTTAAGGAATAAAAATAATATGGTAAAATTAATTAATTTTTTCTTTGTAAATGAACTTTCAAACTTGAGAGACGATGCCCTTAGCCTTCCCTTCTTCCGATATCGATCCAGTAAGACCCCAATAAAAAATTTTATCATTTTGCGAAGCACTAATGGTACATTTAAAAAAAATAAGCGCACAATTATGCGCTACGCAATATGACATACAGAAATGCATTAAAGTAAGTGAAAGAACTCTCAACAACTTTTATAAAAAAATAAAATAAGTGCTACGGCATTCCCTTACCACGAAGCAGGTTTGTAAGGGAGAATACTAAAAAAACCTGTTTCAAAACATTCAGTGTCTAAGGCCGATCGTTACATACAACAATTTTTATATGCGCTGAATAATGCGCTTTATGTGTCAAAAATGTATTGCTTCAAAGTGGGAACTCGCCATATAAAATTCATGTCTTCCGTAAGCGCAATGGTAAGCGCAACTCTTGCATTTATCCCTTACAAACCTGCTTCGTTTGAAGCACAATTTTTTATTGGGACGGTATTTTTGGAATTTTGAATTTTGATGTTGATATAAATATCTCCAAAATTAACAGATACAAAAACAAGAAAGAGATTGTAGTCGGCTAAGCCCAACCATATCATACCCTACACTACAAAATATAAAAAAATGTTTGCTAGTGTACCCTATTTGTGTTTACTTATTTCGTTTCTACAAAAGTTAACGGCTTTTTGGTGTGTGTGCTTTTGTTGCTGTTTTTTGCTTTGTCAAAGTATCATGAGAGTTACAACATTCTCCACAACAGCTGGAATATTGCGATATGATGAAGATTTTAGTCAAAGAATTGATCAAAATGTTCACCAAAAATATTTTCTAGATAGGCAAATGTCTTTAGAGTCTATAGGAATAAAAATGATGCATGTTATGTAAGCAATATAGTAATAGGTTCACACCAGGCATGAATTCACGTTTTCAGAAAAATGCATGATGGAAGAGCCTTTGGTATGGAATGAAAGCTGCAATTGTAAAGAGACATGAACGAAGCGCTTACAAATAGCTGTTACTCACACATGAACGTAACGAGTGAAAACGCGCTTCTTTTTTCAAAAGGTAATGCTTCGAATTGGGAATTCGCCATATAAAAATCATGTCTTCTGAAAGCAGGTTTGTAAGGGGGAAATAGCTTCTATCCCCTACAAAACTGCTTAAATGTAAGCTCCAATTTTTACTGGGGATTTACTTATTTTTGGGAAAGACATGTTGAAAGACATGCTTGAAAATTGTCTTTAAAAAATCAAAAATTGTATATGTTGTCAACGGTTTAGGATTCGTTTTTTAATTCTTCCTTTTTAAAACACTTACTCAAAAATTTTTTAAGTTTTGAAGCACTTTTTACACACTTAACAAAAATGGTACACACAAAAAAATCAAGTTAAAAACGTAGAAAACAAGGTTGATTTAAAATTGTTCGATTTACCTTCAGCATGTATGCACCAGAGTCTTGGAAGGGGATCAAGGCGCGGAACCGGAAGCAAAAGAATGGGTGAAAGAAATGCTGTATTATGTTGAAAAAATCGGCACATCGATGACATTAAAGCTGAATTGTCTTCATTTTCATTTTGACGACTTTATTAAACAACTCCCTACCAAATCCGATGAGCAAGGAGAACGGTTTCACCAAACCACAATGCCCATGGAAAAACAACAACATTATAAATATATAAAATTGTAACGTTACTGTAGGGTAGCCAGATTTTAAATTCGGAAAAACTGTACATTGACCACAAAAAAAACAGTACAATCAAGAAAAAAACAGTACATTTTTTTTTTGGCGAAAACACAACTATTTATTTAAATTATTATATATTTAAAACTTTTGATTGAATATGCAACAATTATATAACGAAAAACACTTGAAATGTGTAACGACAAAGGAATGATTTCCGTTTTATGGCATTTTAAACGTATAAGAAATTACTCCATTTGTGTAAGTAGGACTTTCTTTAAGCATACTGGTAGTTAAAGCAATTTTCACCACACACATAGTTGCACAAATCAAATAGAATTTGAAAAAATGTATGTGTCCAAGTTAATTTTCAAATTTCAAAAAAATTTTAAGCTATTTACGGACAATTTTACCAAGTTCAGCTATAATCTATAAATTCCAAAAAACATAGTTTGGTGTATTTTTATTTAACAAAATCTGAAAATATTAAAATAGTAAAAAACAAGTTTCAATAAAATTTATACGCTGAAAATATTCAATAAAATTTTTGTAAAAATTAACGTAGCTTTTCTTTATTTCAAAAGTAGTTTAGGTAGAGAAAAGTGGTCCTGAAAGGAATTAGGTATTTTTATAAATTTTGAGCCCGGAGAATTTTTTAAATTTGTTCGTTTTCAATTTCACGTGATTTCGAATTCCAGAACTTGCCCGAATATTAAAAAAAATTCTAGGAATTAAAGATAGTTGTGTTGGAAAAAGTATTTATTTACCCCCGTATTTATAAACGATTATTAAATCTTACAAACGTTTATTAAGGAGAATTTTCATACAAAATTTGTTTTGTAAACCTTTATTAAATTTAAAAATTTTTTATAAATACAGGCGTTAGTATTTAAAAAATATAATATTTTTAACAAAATTTCGATTTTGTTTTTATCTTTCTCAGGTGTTTAAAGTAAATTACTAAAAGAAGAGGTAGCCAAAAATCATGTCTTAAAAATAATAACATGAAAATATACAATTGCTGCGAGTCACCCATTATAATTAAGATGTCTACTGTGTGTTTATGAGAAAACAATGACCACAGCGTAAAAAGTCTTATTATTCTAGAGCTTTTTTGTTTGGAACACAACCTTTTTTTAATATAGGTACTGTTAAATATTAGGATATTTTCAAAATATGACTTAAACAGGGTTTTTCTTAATATCTTGGTTTTTTGTAGACTGAACCAAAAAACACTGTACAAAGTGTAAAAAACAGCACATTTGCGTACTGTTTTGGACATTATGCATAAAACAGTACAATTGCAAAAAATCAGTACATGTACTGTTAAAAACAGTACGTATGGCAACCCTACGTTACTGACTGATTAATCATCGCACAGCCTAAAGGCCTGAAGCTAAAAACTTGAAATTTGGAGCAGAGATTGGTCACTCCCCAAGTCTATCCACTAGACTTGCCAACTGGCCAGTTTTCAGGACAGTCCAGTTTAAGAGTGGAATGTCCCGTCGATACTATGAACTTGACGCCATTTGTCCCGTTTTTTTTAAATGCTGCTAAAAAATTATTTTTTTTTTTGCTTAAAAGTAATTTTATTTCGGAATTTTGGTTTTTTTTTTAGTAATTTGAATATATTAAAAAAATAACAGTATATCTCGAAAATAAGAGCTAATCTAAACGAATTTTTTGAATTTTTCTATGAATTTTTATTAGTGTCGCGTTTTGGAAATTTTAAAAGGTGGCAAGCCTACGATCCACTAAGACGCGATTTTTGGAAATTCGAATGTTTAGGGGTTAAAAAAGAGTAAAAACGGGAAAATTCGGTAACCTTATATCTCCAAAACTAAAAGAGATACAAAAAATAAGAAAAATATGCGACAAGGTATCTGGTACTTTTTTGAAATTCGGCTCTATTAGGGACTAATCGGGTGAAATCTGACTTTTAGTACTTTTTTGCCACCCCATCTATCTTTACTAACTATTTTTGGTACTATTTTTCTTCATTTATTGACATATTCGTACTAAATTCTGGGCTGCTACTACAATACTGAAATTTTTGATACTTTAATATGGGGAAAAAATAGTACCCAAATATTTTATTTGATATTTTTCTTTAGCTTTTTGATTATACAACTGGTGGTAGCGGTTTAAAGCTAGTTATAAATATAATACGAATATTTTTTTAATATTTTTGTAATAGATAGCATAGTATCTCAATATTGAAGTAAAGAAAAAACAAATAAAATTAAAAATAATCGGGCTAAACCGTGTTAAGAATCATTCCTAGGAAGTTCAGATGCTCTAGAAAGTTGTTTATTGAGATCTTATGTACATTTTTGTTGTGGGTTGTTTCCTTGAATTTTTAACGGTTTGCTACCTGAACAGGGGAAAAAGGTAAAAAAAGTTTTTTTTGCGATTTTGATCTTGAAGATGAAGTTTTTGAGAAAATTATCACTTTTTGCAAAACTGAAACCGAGGCCCAAATCTTAGGGGGCCCATAAAAAAGTGTATGACTTTGGGCAAAACTGGGAGACACGGGTCTTTTTTTTTTGTCTATTATCACGTAGTTTTGTCCGTATATGGTAATTTTTTTCGTGTTGGACTGTGTTTTCTTGGGCGAATTTAGAAGAGAGTCCAATTTGCAAAGAAGTTTTTACAAGGAATATGTAAAATTAAAGACCGATTCTCACAATTTAATAATTATTTTTTTCTCAATTTTTGCTGATTCATATATAAAATTTTTAAGTTTAAATAAGAAGAATTCCAACCAATTGTAGTGGGGAATGTAAGAAGAGATATACTCACTGTTTATTGTTGTTGTTATTGTTTAAGCTTTGAAATTGTTACAAGTAAAGCTGTTGCTTATAATTCTTATTCGCTTAACAGTTTTGTTTGGTTTAATATCTTTAGTTTTTCTAAAATCTTTCGATGAAGTTCCCTGACGATCTGGCCTTAGTAACCAGTAAAATGCGCATAGGAATAGCTTATCCCATCAACGATAAATTTCAGTGTTTTTATCAAGAAAAAAATTGGGAATTAAGCACGACTAACAAAATCTTTTAAATAAAAAAATAACACGAGCTCTATGTGTACATTTGTCCTTCAAGTTGTGCTGAAAAAGGTCAACAAGAAAAAGAAAGACAAAATGAAAAAACAAAAAAATGTACTTTGGACTTCAAGAAGAATTCTTGACATAAGTACGGAAAAAACAGAAGTTAGGAAAAACAAGTAAAATCAATTAAAAATGGATAATCATTCAAAGAAGCAAATTTCGATCTACCAAAGGTTAAAATACAATTTGGTTTAAGGATTGATGTTTGACTATTGACGTCAGCAGTCGTCGATGGCTGCGAGTGTAAGACGGCAAATCCATCTGAAGAGATCAAGTGGTTGTGATCGAAACATGTCATGGTAACCAGCCGCCTGGGTTCGAATCTCAGGTCAGTCAAGAATGAATGATTATCAATAACAATTTTAATTAATTTTCATGTTGTAAAATTCCTTTTTTCATAAAAATAATTTAATGAAAATTAAATTTGATGAACTTAAGCCTGATTAAAATATTAAAAATTTGGATTAAAACCCATTGATAGTTCAACAAAATAACCACAATTCTAATTAAAAAAATAACATTTATATTTAATGACGACCTGCTTTCGAGTAAAAATTAAATGTAGATGGCGAAATTGAAGAATTTTATTTGCTGCGAAGGCTCTTGTGGGCATCTAAAAAAATTTTAAATGCATCAAAATATGCCTCAAAAAGGCAAAATATGCGCTATAAACTTAACAAATTCTGCAAAAAGGCTCTTTAAACTAAAATATGCACTAACAAATCGATGCCAAAATTTAAAAAAAACTCCAAAACGGATAAGTTTATTTAGGGTATTCACAAGTTGTGCTATCATATTATATTGTCATAATGTTTTAACATTTTACAATGGTATATTGTTGTTGCTTTGTAAACAAAGTGTCTTAAATTAAGAGAACTTTGCTTGCTATTTTTATTGTGCTGTCGTTATTAATCAGAAGAGATCTGCGCTGAGAGGATGAGCCGAGCCGCGTTCATTTTTGTAGCCGTCGCCGTTGATGGTATAATTTTATTCGGCTAACATCCGAATTAAACCTTCGACTAACAATTTTTGCAACAAATCACTTGCGGCATCAAATAATGTCGACTTAAAACTCTGCTGTTTGGTTAACAAACAAAATAAAATTTATTTGTGATTTAAATATTTTTTAAAAATATTTTTATTTAAGGTAAATATTTATTTTTTTATATTTGATTAAAATCAGCTGATTTAAATTCAAAATAGCACACTTTAAAATGAGGGGTTCACAACAGTCGTAATTTTTCATGTTATCATTTTAAGACATACGAATTTATGACAGCTTGTGAATTCCCCAATTATTTCTGTCTTCATTGGTCGCACAAGGAAAAACATGCAATTGCATAATTATGGGTTTCCTGCTTATAAACATTATTGTCCAATTTTCTGGATAGTATTTTAATCTATATGTGACAATTTCAGTTAAAAGGGATCTATGGGAGGAAAACGATTTTAAAGTTAACAAGTTAATTTTGAAACGCTTGAACACCTTTACATCTCAAAACCCGTTATAAAGGGGTTTTGGGGGTCGCTAATTACTAATCTGGCATTGGATTTTGAAAATTCAAAATGACGGATCCTATACGGTTGAATATTTTTTGTAATGATATTGGATTTGTTTGAAACAAGTGGATTTTGATACGCCTGGATGCTTTTATGGCTTGAAAGTCGTTACCTGTTTATTTTTGGGATCGAAGATTACGAATCTGGTATTAGATTTTGAAAATTCGAAATGGCGGATTCCATATGGAGGATTTTTTAAAGAGTTCATTGTGATACACCTGAACACTTTTATGGCTTAATCTGGTATTAGATTCAAAACGGCGGATCCAATATGATGGATAGTTTTTTTGTAATATTATTGAATTTGTTTGAAACTTGTCACTTGGGGTTTTTCGAGACTTATTTTGGATCAACAAAAAAATAAAGATAAGGAATTGGTAGCTATGACAGCATAAGAAGAAATAATAGTTCAGAATCAAAAGTTAAATCGAAGAAAAAATATTTAAAAAGCCAAAAGAAATTTAGCTACTAGGATAAACGAACATAAAGCAGACATTGACAAATTAAAATACTCAACAGCTTTAGCCCTACATTGCATTGATAGTAAGCACACACCAAATCTAAACGATGTTAAAGTACTAGACGTAGAGCGGAGGGTAAACAGAAGATTTACACTGGAAAGCCTACGAATACAGGAGAGACTTAATACAGCTGTAAACAAAAAAGATGACAAAGACCGAACGAATGCAAATTACACGATTGCAATATTACAATTTGGTCCATTTTCAACTGTGATACTGACATTAAGAATTTAAACTTTTCTGTGATATTTTTAATTAATTATACATTTTTATTTTTGTTTTATTTGTGTGTTTAATTGTACTGTGTGTATTGTTTAAAACCACATTTAAATTAGAAATGGAAATGTAAATACAAATTCAAGATTTTATGTAAGTTAAATTGTTTTTAAATGTTATTAGTGGTTTTCACCCTTGATAGTAATGTCCCTTGTAGTCCTTGTAAATTTTATTAATTTAGTAAAAGTACTAAGATTTACAACACTGCAACAACAAAATGTATTAGACTGAAATTTACTACGCTGTTGTTGAAAAATCCCACAAAAAGCATTAGTGAACACGTTTGTAAAATTACCCAGAATAAAACCGTTGAAGAAACTATATCTGTCTCTTTTCCGCACTCAGCAACTTCATTAATTTACAATAAAAACGAAAAAGACACTCATGCTTTGTAGTATAAAATCGTATTAAGAAAAGCAGAGTTGTACACTTAATAGAAAGGGTGAAAACCGCTATTGTATTTTTTTTTGTTGTTAATGTACTAAATATTATTATTGCCTTTTATAATTTGTTTTTGCCAGATTTCAATAAAAATAATCCCTGAAGAGGTAGGAAAACAGCCTACGAAACGTCGGAGGAAAATATGAAATAAATCTTTTATTTACATATAGGAAATAATTAGACCTTGAAAGCCTGTTTGGAAATCCCAAAAAACATTAACAAAATTAATTTAATTTTTTTTAAGTTATTGTTTTTTATTTTTAAGTTATTATGTTTTTTTTTGTTTTTAAAATAAATACTGAAATAAATTTGAATCCACCTTTTCGAATTTTAAAAACGCTACTTTAAGTTCATTATCACCGATCGCAATAACCTGTAAGTAATGATTTTAAAACTAATGTGATCAATTAAAAAAATCCCATAATGTTACAGAAAATAGTCAGCCATATTGGATTCGCCATTATGAATTTTCAAAATCTAAGAACAGATTCGTAATCTCCAATCCAAAAAACCCCCGGATAACTAGTTTCAAATCATAAAAGCGATCAGATCTATCAAAATCGACTTGATAACTTTACAAAAAAAATCCAGAAACATATTTTTAACTGGTTAATTTTTTGTTTAGTAGAACTTGCAGCAGCATTTTTTTTTTTTTTTTAGCGATAAACCAACACTCAGGGGATGCCCCCTATATATGCAGTGCATTGTGTTGATCAGGAAAATAAGGTTTGGGAAGGAGGAAAGAGGGAATAGTGTTTGTGGACATTTGACTTGAATCCTAATAAATTGTAAGTACCGGGGAAGACCTCTGCGGGAAGTTTATTCCACATACGGATAGTTCGACTGAAAAACGAATTTTCTCTATAATGCGTTGTGCGAAACACAGGACAATCGACTACAAACGGATGTGATCCACTGGATGAGCGAGTATTACGAAGAAATACTCGGGCGGGTGGAATAAGTTCACTCATCTCAGTGGAACACCTCCCATGGTAATATCGATAGAAAAGTGTCACACAACCCACATTCCGACGATGCTCCAATGAGTCAATAGAGTTGGATACCCTACTGTCATTGATGAGCTTCACCGCCCTCCTTTGTACACGGTCCAGAAGGTTCAAAATAGGCTTTGAAGCCCCTGCCCATATATGGGAGTTGTATTCCATCTTCGGTCGGATATAGGTGGTATAGATAGTAAGGAGATCGGATGAAGTGAAGTAAGTCTTGCACCGTTTTAAAAAACCTAAACACTTGAATGCCTCTTTCGACACTTTAAAATCGTGTTTATTCCAGCGGACATCGCACTGTATTCTCATGTTTTGCATGTTTTGGTTTCGCATCATGAAGTAATTCATAATTTAAATAAGATTTTTAATTGAGCATAGGTTTGCAGAATGAATTTGTGGAGATTCCTTTAGAACATTAGCGTATGAAGGTTGGTTTGCGTTGGCTGCTTTCGAAGGGTTATGTCCGTGGGTGCATAAGGTGGGCGATATTGGGAGTGCGCATATTTTTGGATTTGCTCAAATTCTTTTAAGTGCAAGAAGACTCTTCAACCCCTATAGTCAGCTGTGTAGGTCAACTTTGGAGTGATTGCATTCCGCAGTTTTATGAGCGTCACAACAAACCACACATACGTAAGGTAGCTTGCAATATGATTTTGTATACCAGTATTCCTGACAATTGGTGCACTGAGTGGGACCCTTTCGATTGACACCTCAACTACTGTCATAGGTTTAGGGATTGGGGATATAGGAGCCTGAAAAGTCGAGACCCCCAAGAACGTATTCATAAGTACATGTGTACTTGGTGAAATTTTAATGCAAATTTCTGAATGAACTACATAATCAAAGAAAGTTTTTGTGTTGGTAATGTAAATTGTTGTTTTTATTTTTAAAAGGTACAACATAAATATTATAATAATTATTTTTTATTTTTTAATTTCCTAAGCTTATCCCGCGAAGCTCTGTTCTTGTCTGCAGGAATGAAACCAGAGTCTCTGGCGGGAATTGAACCCGCAACCCCGGCGCTGATAGACTAGCTCGCTACCAGCTAGCCTACCTGGGCTAATTTAAAGTATTTAAATTTTATCCTCCTTATTGTGATTTGGTTGACATTTGAGAGCACACAATGTGTTGACTTATAGGAGTTTGACAAAATAGGGTGTTGAAGTTATCCCGATCACATTGTCTTCTTATGACAACTTAAAATGTTCGTAAATATATTCAACTACAAAATAGTACATTATATAGTACCATTTTATGGAACCGGTTAGGATTGGACACATGTCAATGTCGGAATAAGGAGGACATAGACAGCAAAGTGAAAGCGCTCACAAATGCCTTGGTTGAAGCATTTTAGGGAAGTTGCCCTCTTCGAGAGCGGAGATCTTCCATCAAAAACCGTGGGCAACAGGGGAGATTCAGGACCTAGGGAAGAATCAACGCAAACTTTTCAACCGGGCAAGGCGCAAAAGGGCCACAGTCTACTGGGATGAATATTACAGTAGGGTTAAGTAATATAGGAAAGTCACAAGAAAGGCCAAACGGGACTCCTGGAAACTTTTTTGTAAGCATGTGTATAGCGTTAATGACGTTAGAAGATTCAGGAATTTCTAAGAATCGATCAGAATCAATGGTCGAAGAGACGGGAAGGAGATTGGATAATAGAGGAGATCATGAAACTTCGTATGGATTCCCATTTCCTGCCGACCACAACGTGTGCCATAATGAAACCGTTAAGGGGGCCGGGATATCTTAGCAGAGGAATGGACATTACGACTGAAATGATCAAATATGCAATCTGGAGCTTTGCACAATACAAAGCCAAGGTAGCCCGATGGTATTTTTCCGTCACGCCTGCAGACGGAGTGGGACTTGGTATCAACTCAACTGTCAGTGATATATATTGTGTGCTTGAAAAAAGCGTACACTCCGGATGGATGGCAGGCGTCTAAGGTACTATTTACACTCACACCTGGAAAGCCGAGCTATGCGACCCCAAAGGCTTATTGTCCGATTAGCCTAACGTGTTTTCTATTTAAAACCTTGGAATTGGTAGTTGATACCATGGTTAAAAGTGGAATGTCGAACGAAGACCTGAAGTATAGGCAACATGCTTTTGTAAAGGGTGCACTACATACAGATATCCTTCGATGGAAAACTTTACACACTGGCGTGTACATTGACATTGAGGGAGCCTTTAACAACATACTGTCCGATACGCTTATCCGATGATTAGACCAGTTTTGGGTTGACCGGGCGCGCAGCCACTGGATCACCCACATGCTAAGGAATAGATGGATAATGTACGTGTAACTATAAAGAAGTGAGTATTTCGCGGTACGCCGCAGGTTCGGATCTTATCACCACTGCCGTGGATGACCACGATTAATAGTCTCTTAAGGGACTTAACCAGGGAAGGATCTGCACACGTCTGCTACGCGGACGATGTCGTTATACTTTAAAGGGGAAAGGATCTAAACTACTTGTGCATAAGGGCTGAAATGGCTCTAGATATGGCCTTCGGCTGGGCTCGACAAAGAGGACTAAGCGTTAATCCGGCGAAGACGAAATATATGGAGTACCGTGCAAATCAAGGGGTACCTGTATAAGGTTTCCCGTTTTTAACTTTTTTACCCCTTTAACATTCGAATTTCGAAAAATCCCGTCTTAGTGGATCGATTTGGGGAGTGACCAATCGCTAGTCCAAGTTTCTAGGGTCAGCGGTTTGGGCTGGGCGATGATGAATGAGTCATTCAGTCAGTCAGTCACTCACGCAACTCTTTTATATATATATAGATTGTATTGCTGTTAAATTATTGCATTATTTAATATTTAATTAATGTTTTTATTTCATTTGTATACCTATTAATTATTATTTATTATATTAGTGTGGGATTTGTTGATCCGATGAGTTAAAACACACGAGATATTTAATTAAAAATACAATTCACTTTATTTAAAATAATAATGGTTTGATGATTAACTTATTGCTTAATATTTAGCGATTAATACTGTCCGCGTTGTGTCCTGATAGCTTGGCTGCTGTATTTCAACTCCCTATGTTGTATTTCTGTCTGTCCGATGTTCCTCTTCATTTCACACTAACTTCTATTCTCTCATTCCAGTCACTCATTAATTCAATATCTATTGTTGTTCCCTTACTCGCTGTCGATTCCCTTGTCGCCCAACCCTTGGCACCCCTACATTCGGCCCTCCTGACGCTGCATTCGTCCCGAATGTAGTAGTCCACGGCTTCATATACTCAGCAACCGTGGTACATCTCCTAGACCCTTCGCACTCTCCAACCTTTTCCACTTGATAGCCCCCATGGTTTAATTTTCGCATTACCTTGTAGGGCCCTAGAAATTTCGGCTTAATCTTTAACCCAGGGCCGAACTGAGTTCGTTTGATAGCCACTAATTCATTCAGTTCGTACTCTCTTTCGTCATTGCGATCTCTGTCAAAGGTTTTTTTATTCTCCTGTTGGATCTTAAGAATACTTTTCCATGCGCGTTCTCTCACAACATCACGTTCTTGGTGGAGTTCTCGGATTGCTGCTTCTTCCAAAAGGCTTTGGATATTTGGGTCTTCTTTTATTCTCATCTTGAGACCAGTAACTACTTCAAATGGCGTACTTCCGGTACTTCGGGTGGGTGTGTTGTTAATTTTTTTCTGCACAGCTTCGACGTAACGGTACCAATTTTGTGGAGGTTTCTGAAGACACAGTTTAGTGAGCATAGGTATAATGATTTGATGAATTCTTTTTACTTGGCCATTCCCTCGACGTACCCCTGTGGCAATCATTAAATGTTGAATACCTTCTTCCTTGCAATAACTACCAAATTCTTTAGAAGTAAAGGCAGTGCCCCTATCCGTAATAACACTAACAGGGTTGCCAAAAATGGCAGCTTGTTTACGCAAACGTTCAACCACTTCACTTGAGCCAGTACTCTTTGTCGGATAGAGCCAAAACAATTTGGAAAACGCATCAACGACCACTAGAATGTGGTTATATTGTTTTTTCGTTGTTTCCATTGGACCTACATGATCCAAATGATACGTCATTAACGGCTTATCAGCCTTATCGATCGGGGTTAACAATCCCTATTTTTCCCCTCTCTTCGTCTCCGCCATGAGACACTCAATACAGCTCTTTACCACTCTTTCAACTTTTGAGCCCAAATTCCGGATGCAGAATGTTTTGCTCACCAATTCAGCAGTCTTCTTTGCTTGTGAGCCAACTCAATAATCTCTCGTTCCAAGCAAGCCGGAACAACAACAAGCTCCATGGTGGGATCCTTGTGCACAATTCCATATTTCAAATAAAAGTCTTCTTGTTTGGCTTCCCTTATTCGATGGCGCAGCGAATCCTCCATTATTAAGCATGAAGCTCAGCTAAGAGCATCGCATGGCGCATTATGGTACCAGAACGGTGTTCAATAACGTAATCATAATCTTGCAGGAATAGTGCCCACCTCGAAACACGCAATGGCACGTCACGTTTCTTCATAGTCATTGCAGTCGGTGACAATCTTCACCCTAGTTCCCAATACATATATTCGCCATTTCTTTAATGCCTCTACTATGGCCAACACCTCTTATTCGTATGAGTGGTAATTTGCCTCAAACGGTGTGGTTTTCCGACTCATAAACTGTATTGGATGTAGTTGACCATCCTCAGAGTCCTTTTGAAGCAATACGGCTCCATAGCCGTGCTTACTGGCATCGGTGCGGAATTCGGTTTCAGCGCTAGGGTTAAACAGCCTTAAAATGTTGGCTCCAACTAATGCAGCCTTTAACTGTTGCACGGATAAAACTTCTTCATCACCCATCTTGAAAGTTGCGTCCTTTTTAATAAGTCAGATAAGGGCTTTGCCACCCAGGCATAATTCGGTACAAAACGTCTAAAATAGGAAGTGAGTCCCAAAAACCTCTGTACCGCCTTCCGATCTTTAGGGATTGGAAACTTTTCCACTGCTATGGTTTTCTCCTTTGATGGTAAAATTGTTGAATTTTCAAGTATATAGCCCAGGAATGTAATCTTGCGCTTTAAGAACTGGCATTTGTTCAACTTAATGCGGAGCCTATTAGAGGATGCAACTTCTATAACTTTCTTTAGTTTCTCGAGTCCTTCTTTTTCATCCCTAGATGGTATCACCATATCATCCATGTAAATAACAACCGTTCCATCCATTATCAAGTCATGAAACACGGCGCTAATATAGTGACAAAAAACAGCGGGTGAATTAGTTATTCCAAAGGGAACGTACAAAAATTCAAACTGACCACGGTGTGTCGCGAAAGAGGAGTACTTTTGACTGTATTCGGCTACTGGCACGTGAAAGAAACCGTTCTGTAAATCCAGGGTTGTATACACTCGAGATTCTTGCAAGCGTTGCAAAACATCGTCAATGATTGCCATAGGAAAGTTGTCCCTTACAATCTTCTCGTTCAATCTCCGATAATCGCAGCATAACCGTCTGCTGCCATCTTTTTTTGAAACTAACACTACCGGTGCTGAATATTCAGAGCAACTTGGCTTCACTATACCATCTTTCAGCCATTCCGAGATTTGTTTAGCTACGACCTGCTGATCAGCATACGACAACCTACGCGGATTGTGAACAATCGGGATTTCGTCTTTAAGCAGAATCTTCATTTTAACTGGAAATGACTCGGGCTTAGTCGGCTTATTTTCCTTTACCATTTTAACTATGTCCTCGCGAAATTCCCGCTTTAAGTGGCTTACATTTACTTCAAAAGGGTCTGAAATCACGCAAATTTCCGCTAATTCTCTTAACACCTTTTCCATATTGTTCTTAATGGCACTACAAGTAGCCATAGCAACCATATCACTCTTGCTACTCTCAACAACTTCAAGTTTCGAAGACTTTAATGAGAACTTCGCTCCGTCCGCATTTATTACAAGATCGACATGTTCTAAAATATCGTTCCCCAACACGGCTGCAAAATTAATATCGCGCTCTCCAGCCACATTAAATTTAATTGGGACATCCACCCCATCTAAGCAGACATTAGCTTCGAACGAGCCAATCGTTTCTATTTCTTTCTCTCCTATCCCAATCATTTTTCTTTTTTCTTCACTTAAGGTAACCTCTTCCATCTGCATCAGTGAATCGTAGCGTACACAACTGATATCACTTACGGTATCAATTAGAGTCGATACCTCAAAACCGAGAATAAAAACATTTTTAAAAATTCTATTTGACCGCGGGATCATCGTATCGCGACTTAGATTCTGATCAGACAACGTATGAACAATATTGTTAGCTGTGTTTACCTTTTCCTCTTTCTTCTCAATTACACCCTTCTTACAATTAAACGACTTATGCCCAACCTCGTGGCATTTGAAACATGTTGGTTGTGGCTTACACTTAAAACAGCTCGAATCCTTCGATTCCTCTTTCTTAACTTTCACGGCACTGTCTAGCCCGGCTCGAGATTTACTAAAACCTGACGGCTGAGTTGATTTGGATACCCTTTCGTAAACTTTTAATTTTATTTTTAAATCTTCAATACTGGTGGCATGATACAAAATACTTTTGTTGAGTTTGCTATCCGATATACCTTCAATTAAGTATTCGATTATGCTTTCTTCATCGAGAGCTATTGGCGAACTTATCTCCATTAAGCCGTACAGATATTCACGGAAACTTTCATTGACTAATTTTTTCCTGTTTTTCAACATACGATGAACTTCAATTGCTGTATATTTAACCCCAAACTCTTTTTTTAGCGCAAATAACTGTATTCTGGCTCCGACAAAATATTCTTGCTGCCCCCGTAAAGAGTTGTCGAGCATATATATATTTTTGCAGCTCGTCCCACCCGACCGTAAACGCGCAATCTTCAAAGTCGTTAATCCACGTTAAAATATCAGGTTGACTTTCCCCAGAGAATTTTGACAAAGTATCCTCGATATCTCTAAAAGTGAAGGTGGAACGTCTATGATGTTCTGCAACCACTGGCTGCTGAATATACGCAGAAGCCTCGCCATACTCTGAACCTGTCTCCTCATTCTGTTGCGTTATTCCATAATGTCGTATCAATCTTTCCTGTAAAACAGTCTTAACCCCTTCCCCATTCAGTCCCAATTCGCCTAACTTCAGTCTTAACTCCTCAGAAGTAAGCCCCAAAATACCAGCCAGTTCCATGTTAAATACCGTCAAATATTACAAAACAGAATTTTAAAAAAGAAATATTATAATATAAATAATAATAAATTTAAAGATAATTAAAATTTTAGATTTATAGTTAATTGTCTCCACGAAATTAGATTAAAGGGTTATTAAACCGATTTTCCAAAATGAAATAATGTAAATAAACGTTAATAAAATTTTCACGTTTACAAAAATTTTATAAAGCTGTTCTAACTATTCGCAATTACGTTTGATGTTACCTCCCTACTAACATTTGTTTAAAAATCCTGTTGAAATTATATTATTTTATTATTTAACAGATTTCTTTACAGCAAATTCCTCTCATAAATATCATGGGTTGTTTACATAAAGCTCCATTAATCAATATAATGTTAATTTATTGTTCTTCTTCTTGCGACTTTACATTTAACAAAAGCTTTCTGGTACTTAACCTCAACTCCAACTAATTCAATAAACTTTAAAAATGTTTCTACTCTCAATTTCTTTTGCTTGTATTTATACTCATCTACTTTATTAGTTTATAGTTTAAACAATACGAAACAATTTCAGCTCGCACGTCTTCTATGTATATTTGTTTACGGCTGCTCTTCTTCTTTGGCTGTCCAGCATCAACTTTTCTCTTCCTAAGTTGTCTACATACATAGATCGAACTCTTCTCTTAATCACAGCCACATCACTTCACTAAGCATACTAGCACATCAAATTTTGTAGAACAAATTTTCGCCACCCACTAACACACAGCAATTATTAGAGTTTTTTCCAGTTTCGTCGTTGTACCAACTTTGGTTCCCTTGTGGTGTTGTTGTTTTACTCGTCCATCGCTTCAATTGTTTTTTCTTTAGGTTTAACTTCTAAAGTTCTTTCTCTTTTATTTTTTTTTTGTATGATGACAAAATTTTTATAAAAATTAACGGGTTTTGACCACGGGCACTTCAAGGTCTTTCTGTTAATTTAATTTGTGTTCCTTTATTTTTTTCCGTTTATACTTTTTAGTGCATCGCCAACTTTTAATTCAAAAATTTTGCCTTATGCTTTTATTTAATTTAGTTTTGACGATTCTATTTTTTTTAATATTGTATGTGAAACCAGCTTTAACATTTCATGACTTTTCCATTAGCTAAATTTAGTTTTATTAATTTTCTTTTATAGGTATGCACAAAAATGTTCTATAAAATAACTTGAAACACGATTCTAACACATATTTTCACTCTTTTACTGCTCCAGCTTAATAGTCGATCCCGGTTGAGCCCCAAATGTGGGATTTGTTGATCCGATGAGTTAAAAAAACACATGAACACACGGGATATTTAATTAAAAATACAATTCACTTTATTTAAAATAATAATGGTTTGATGATTAACTTATTGTTTAATATTTAGCGATTAATACTGTCCGCGTTGTGTCCTGATAGCTTGGCTGCTGTATTTCAACTCCCTATGTTGTATTTCTGTCTGTCCGATGTTCCTCTTCATTTCACACTAACTTCTATTCTCTCATTCCAGTCACTCATTAATTCAATTCAATATCTACTGTTGTTCCCTTACTACCAGTCTCCACTATCCATCAACTTGGCAAGAACAGCATGTCGCACATGAATTCTACTCGTGTAGACTGTTCATGTTCATGTTTCGTCCATGTGCTGCCATCGTTGCCTAAACATTCGTCTTAGCATCCATGTGCGCCATGATGTTGGCCATACAATGCATTTTCTGTATACAACCAAACGCCACAATAACAAAAATTGTGGTCAATCAGAACATGAACATCAGCACGTATTCGCCACATACATGAACATGAACAAATTAATGCCGTTGCTCTGCCGGCGTTATGGTCATGTCATGATCAAATCGATGGCGCTTGAAGACGTAGTGTTACTCGCTGTCGATTCCCTTGTCGCCTAACCCTTGGCACCCCTACATTGGTAATCTTTATTTTTTATTTAGTTAAATTGTGTACCCTACTATTGCTAAATATCCTACCTGTTTGGTATAACCTATCTGATTCTAATACTATAATTCATAAGATATCAAATCTTGTTGTATTAGAAAGCCAGCGACATTGTGATAAATAAAAAAAATATAAGTAAAATAAGGACTAGTCTCATTTAGCATCCAGGTTAGAGTAGGAGTCCTTCTGGGGATCACGACCTTTAACCCCCCAAAGGGTCGTGTTTTGTTCAATACAATTTCTTTAATAAATCAGGGCGCCGCGTTTCAACTTTTCTCTTATATTCTTATTACAAACGTTTGCACACACATTAAAGATAATTTAACAACAACATATTTTAAATAAATACAACGCATACTGTAACGAACCTAAGCCCGTGAAGGCCCTAACTCCAAAGAGACGGTGCTACCTACAATACCGGCGTGCTCATAAAAAATATCATACATATCATACCAAGCCGACAAAAAGAAACTAAAACAGTTGTAACAAAAAAACATAATAATGATGATAAGAAAACTTAGCTGAAGAGGAATAGATCCCGAATCCTCTTCCGATTTCTTTACCCTCCTATCCTTGCTTTCAATGTATATAATTTCCAGATATCCCCACTATGAACTATCTATTAATGAACCTAAAAGAACCTCTCATGAAATATAACTGAACGCAATTTAGCAATTCATAGTGCAATTACTTCAAATTACGTTTATTTCAATTATAAACCCAGAAATAAACATATTAAGCAAAAATTAATTACAACTAAAAACATTAATGATGTTAGCACCAAACGATTATGTTATCTTCTATCTTCTTCTTCTATATTTATAAAAATGAAAAATGTTTGTATGTTTGTTTGTTTGTTGGCTTATAGACCACTGATGGGATTTGTGGTACAATTGTACCATATTTGGTACAATCGAAACTTAAGTGGTACACTGGTACAATTCATCCTATTTTGGATTAACTCACTTTTCTTTTCAATAATAAAATTTTATTAACATTTCGACCCCTTTGCGCGAAATTATCTTATGTTACAAAAACCTAATTTTACAGGACAGCCATTTTTCTACTTTTCTCTGCGTTCGCTTGCAATATCAAAATGAAAATATACATTAAATTTTTGGAGTAACGAGTTTTTCTGTCTTCTGTGTTCAGCTCTATTAAAAAAACCAGAACATGCGCTAATTTTCTGATCATAAATGATACTTTTGTTGGGAGAAAATGGTACCCAACCCGCGACTATTCTTGAAGAGTCATTAATGATTCGTTTTTTTTATTAGTTTAGAGACATTTTCGACTCTTTTTTTAAATAATTTTTATAATTGAATTTTACATCAAACACTTTTAAATCACAGGAGCGAGTAATTTCTGTGTCGATTTTTTAAAGCGTGTAAGTGATTAATCAGTTTTTAATAACAAAAATTACTCGAAAAAGACTCATACGGATGATTTTTTGAAAAACAATCTTCCAAATGCTAGCAGGGGATGTTATACTAACATATCCCTGTAGAAAGCATTGTTTTTGTGACACTGTACAATTTTGTTTGCCTTTGACAAGAAAAATGAAATTTGTCATTCGTTTTTATTTTGTATTCCCCACCTCAATAGTGGAGATGGTATAACGCATTTATGCTGATGGGTGTAACACTAAAAAATATTGGTCCTATACCCACCTTTTAGTATACCCATCCACTCAATATCACTGTCTGAGTCGCAGGATGCAATTTTGAAGGTAATTTGACGAAATTTTTTACATTGCTTTCAATTCAAAAGTACGAAACATACGAAAAATGGTGAGAATCGGTTCGTAATTTCACATTGCCGCCATACAAACTTATTTCTGTAATAGTGTTTGTGCCTATAAACCCTCTTATTATATTGGTATTAAGATTAAATTTTGGCAAAACTAATTTAATTGCAATCTAAATCATATAACTAAATTTTAATGGAATCGGTCCATATTTTTTTTTATACTACTCTCGGAAGGCTTTTAATTCCATAATTTCCTAATAAATTTTGGTATTAACATACAAATTGGCTACAATAACTTTAAATATAGCTACCATATCGTTAAGAATGTTGTGGTTCAATAGGTTCAATATTAAACATAGGTCCCATATAAGCGCCCTTCCTAAAATCACTTAAGGGTAGGAAAATCTCATACAGATAAAGATATTTAAATCATATTCAAACAAAGAACTTTCACATGAATGTTTGCCTCCTAACATAATTTTGTTTTAGCTGGTCCATGGTTGCCCGTGGGTCCCAAATAGAGTCTTTATATTCTGTGGCGTGGGGAATTAAATGGTTTGGCTTGACCGACTATAATTTTTACTTGTTTTGTTTTTAAATTTGTTGAATAAAAAGTGCTATGAAATACTATGCTTGCTTCCTTATTTTAAAGCGAAGTTTTGGTACAATTTATGTCAATTCGGTACAAATTTGCCATTGAGATGGTACAATTTAAGAATTGTCAGATCCCAACAGTGTTATAGACTCCGAAACTACTGAACCGATTTTCCTGACATCAGTAACATCACGTGAGCCCTAAAAATAAAATAGACTACTTATTTTTTCGATAGGGGCAGGGGAATTGGTACCCCGCATAGGATGCCAATATTAACTATTGCAAATCTTAAGAGCCGCTGGACGCATTATGCTGAACTTTTTGTAGTAGGATCTTCTGAGCCGCGAAATTGAAATAAAATAGCAGCGGGGGTATTGGAATCCCCCATAGGACGCCAATGTTTAACATCGCTTATCTTAAGAACTGTAATAGTGAGAATGTTCAAACTTTCTAGAAGTCACTCTTATGGTGTACTACACTTTTGGAAATAAAAATAAAGCGGATAGGCGCATAGGATGCATACATTAAATTTCGCTCAACTGAAGAACTATTAAAGGGAGAGTCTTCAAACGTGGTTAAACCTACTATTATAATAAACTATAAATTTCAATATAAAAATGGGCGGGAGAGACAGGGGAGGAGCAGTGCCCCTCATATATAGAAATATTAATAAGAGCCACTGAACGCATTTTGTTGAACTTTTGGTAGTACGATCTTCTGAGCCCCGAAATTGAAATAAAGTAGGAGCGGGCGAAGTGGTTTTCCCCATAGGACGCCAATGTTTAACATCGCATATCTTAAGAACTGTAATAGTGAGAATGTTCAAACTTTCTAGAAGTCACTCTTATGGCATACTACACTTTTGAAAATAAAAATAAAGCGGATAGGCGCAGGTGGTGAAATACCTCCCATAGGATGCATACATTAAATTTCGCTCAACTGAAGAACTATTAAAGGGAGAGTCTTCAAACGTGGTTAAACCTACTATTATAGTAAACTATAAATTTCAATATAAAAATGGGCGGGAGAGACAGGGGAGGAGCAGTGCCCCTCATAGATAGAAATATGAATAAGAGCCACTGAACGTATTTTGTTGAACTTTTGGTAGTACGATCTTCTGAGCCCCGAAATTGAAATAAAGTAGCAGCGGGGGAACTGGTTTTCCCCATAGGACGCCAATGTTTACCATCGCATATCTTAAGAACTGTAATAGTGAGAATGTTCAAACTTTCTAGAAGTCACTTTTATGGTATACTACACTTTTGAAAATAAAAATAAAGCAGATAGGCGCAGGGGGGGAAATACCTCCAATGGGATGCATATATTAAATATCGCTCAACTGAAGAACAATTAAAGGGATAGTCTTCAAACGTAGTTAAAGCTACTATTATGGTAAACTATAAATTTCAATATAGAAATGGGCGGGGTAGCCAGAGGAGGAGCAGTACCCCTCATAGATAGAAATATTAATAAGAGCCACTGAACGCATTTTGTTGAACTTTTGGTAGTAGGATCTTCTGAGCCCCAAAATTGAAATAAAATAGCAGCGGGGGAAGTGTTTCCCCTCATAGGACGCCAATGTTTAATATCGGATATCTTAAAAACTGTTATAGTGAGAAAGTTCAAACTTTGTATAAGTCACTCTTATGGTATACTTCACTTTGAAAATAAAAATAAAGCGGGTAGGCGCAGGGGGGAACTACCTTCCATAGGATGCATATATTAAATATCTCTCAACCGATTAAGTGGATAAAGCAGTGTAGCGAAGCGCACCGGGTTAAGCTAGACTTCTATAAAAATAAAAATTAAATGTTGTCCGTTGCTAATCGCATAACTTGGGAACTGCTTGCCCGATTCATGATTTCTTTTATTGATTCTTTAAAATCATCGATTCACTAATTTTTCTTTCAATTGTTCGTATTAATCCATTTTAAGTTTTCATCGAAAGAAAAATTTAACACGCTTTCTTTTACTCCCACTTTTTCCATTTATCTAAAATCGGAAAACAGTTGCACCGGTTTTGCGATTCCGTAAGGGAACAACAAAAATATGCATACGACACACAGTGCTGTGGCCCATAGACATAAATAAAAAAAAACAAGTCTTATATTTTACTTAAAAATGTACAGATCGATAGATAACAAAATAATTCAAATGAATTTTGAAGAATTTTTAAGATTTAACTCTTTTTGGCGACGCTAGAGAGCGCCAAAGTTTGAGAATTTATAGTAAAAATGGCTAAACAACTACTTGAGTTTTACATGCTTCAGAAAAACTGTTGTTTTTTAAAGCACGAGATTGAAATTTTTTTCTGTAGTAGTTTACTATATAAGCTCTAAATATAGTAAAAAAATTTTATTGAATTATTTTCTCACAAGTGTTTTTTTTATTGATTTGAAAAATGCTTATTATTTACTTAAGCTCTAAAAATTTCTTAACTTTGATGGACTATTAAAAAAAAAAAGAAAAATATCGTCTATGGGTTTTTTTCTGATTTCGAATATTTAGACTATTTTCTAATAACTACAAGAAAAACAATTAAAAAATTTTTACCACAACTTGAAAAAAAAATTTATTTATAAAAATGCTATTTTCGCGATTTTTGCTAAAGTTTTCATAGATTAAATTAGTTAAAAAAAAAATAAACTAGGAACATAATAAGAAATAAATCCAAATATATACATATACTATTGAATTAGATAAATTGACAAAATAAATTAAAAAATTAGTATAACAGTTATGTCTGTTTCTTTTTGTCGCTACAAGATGACGCTAAATTCACAGATGACGTTGGTTTTTCATCGTTTAAAGAATGTTTTCAAAATGTGACTTAGTGCCGTTATTTTTTATTTAAATTGAAGATGGGTGCGTGACAGAAGTTTTTTTTTGCAATAGCCTTTGTTTGTAGTAAGAGCAATTCTATTGTGGAGTGTTCGAAAATATTGCATACAGGGGTTTCAATTTAAAAGAAAATTAATTTTGTCCCAAATAGATTACACTCTAGGAACTTTGTTTTTAAATACTATGCTTTAGGGTATCATATAGTCGGGCTTGACTGATTATACTTTTTTACTTGTTATTTTTGCAAGAGCATTTTATGCGTTTTTAACTCATTTTTCATTAAATGATGTTTTTGTATTTTTTACATTAAAAATCGGATTCTACCAAAATTTGGCAAACATATACATATATCTAACAAATATCAATTTTCACACCAAATTTTATTACGATTGGACAATTTGTATATAAGTGTTATAGCATTTTTAAGAAAAAGGATATATGGCAGGACCTTGAGTCCTTGTTAAGATTTAAATCAAAATATACACACACGTTGCTAGTTGTGTGTGTATCAGCATGACCATTTTGTGTAGTTTTGTGGGCATTTTTGAAGCTAAAATTACATTTTCCATTTCAGGACACATGGGAGGTAGGCGTGTCCTTGGACCAATTTCTCCAAAAATTCATATTTTTCTTAATTAAGCTATTTTATGCTAGTGTACCAAATTTCAAACATTTCTGACAACTCCTTCTATTTATGTCCCTTCGTTATATGGGGACAAAGCACTGTGCGACACCTTCATGAAAGCTGTGAAAGATGAAGCTGGAGGGATTTTTTTTCTAGACGCTCCCGGTGGAACTGGGAAAACTTTTTTAATCGCGTTAATTTTGGCAACGATAGGCTCGCAGAATGATATTGTACTTGCACTCGCATCGTCAGGAATTGCATCTACACCGTTGGAAGGCAGTCCAACTGCTCATTCAGCACTTAAGTTGCCATTAAGTATGCAAACCAATTAAAACACCAACATGCAACATTTCAAAGAACAGTGCGATGGCCAAAGTATTGCAGCAAATCAAACTGTTCTTTTGGTATGAATGTACAATGGCACATAATCTTTGGAGGCATTAGACAAAACGTTGCAAGATTTACGAAGCAATCAAAGCCGATTTGGAGTCACGATGATTTGTTGGCAGGTAATTTCCGGCAAACACTGCCGGTGATACAACGATCTACGCCCGCCGATGAATTTAATGCATGTTTGAAGTTGTTTGCTTTGTGGAAACACGTAAGAAAGCTCGAACTGCAGAACAATCAATCTCGAGACGTATTTTCCAAACATTTGCTGGACATAGGAAACGGCAAAAACCCGGTGGATATTTCAATTTCTGCAGGTTCACCGAATCAAAGTCCGAACTCGTCCGAAAGGTGGTTCCAAACATTTCACAAAATTACTGAAATCATGATTGGTTGAGCGAACGTGCTATATTAGCTGCGAAAAACGTTGATGTCGACGAACTGCATTTTCAGATTCAAAGTGAAATCGCTGGCGAATTGAAGACGTACAAATCAGTAGATTCCGTTACTTCTAAGAACGATGTCGTCAACTATCCAATCGAATTTTTAAACTCCCTGGAATTACCCGGATTACCGCCTCATAACCTCCAACTAAAAGTTGGATCGGTAATCATAATGTTACGAAATATACACCAACCACGTCTTTGTAATGGCACCCGACTTCCGGCAAAAAATTGATCAATAACCTCATCGAAGCAACAATGCTTAAAGTAAAGTACAAGGGAGAAAATGTTTTGATACCTCGGATCCCAATGATTCTAACCGACATGACATACGATTTAAACGCTTGCAGGTTCCAGTAAGGCCTGCATATGCAATGACAATCAACAAATCTCAAGGGCAGTCATTGCGTGCTTCACACATGTTCAATTATGTCACCTGGTCCATTAGCATTATATGTTTATGCGTCAGACAACCAAACAAAATCGCAAAGCATTGCAATGAACAAAATTATGACATCCTAGCAAAGCAATCGAATAAGTTTTACTTATTTTACTGGTTACCTGAATATTGATCTTAGCAGCTAAAATGTAAATGTTGATTGAGAATCATAGTTAATTTCTGCAAAAGTATGCCCTTTATTTAAATTTATCATTATTTCATATTAATTTTAAATGAAAAATATTAAAATAATCTTAAATCACGTTTAATTAATATTAGTCACTGTTAACATAAATAAAAAAAAATATTAAAATATAAATAAATATGGATTCAATATTGAATCCTGTTTTATATTAAAACTAGCATTTAACCCGCTACTTCGTTAGCGTCTCCTTTTCCTTCGTGGACATATTTTTATGCCAAAGTTTATTTTTCTAGATTTTAACTTGTTTAAATTCTAGCAATTGACCCGCTACTTTGTAATCGGGCCTTTTCTTTCATGAACATATTTATATGCCAAAGTTTATGTTGATAGGTTTTAACAAAAAGTTCCAAAATTTTTCATCTCATAGGTTGATATTTACACAGGACTTTGCACTTATAATTTTGTGTTTCTAAGTTCAATATTATAGAAAATTCAAAAAGTACCACTCGTAGAACACAAGAGCAAATGAAAGCAAGTTGATTTCCCGTATTATCATTTTTGATACTTTTTTTATATTATATATATATAATATATTCAAATATATTCAAAAGTACCAATTTAAGAACTAAAAAGTACAAATAAGCGCTTTTAGAGATTCTCATTCAGTCAAGACCTTGCAGGTTTAATTTTATGTTCATAAGACCAATATAAGCGAAAATTTAAAAAAGTACCAGCTAAAAGATGAAAAAGTACCAAAAAGATCCATCTAACAGATTGTCATTCACTCAAGACCTTGCATGTTTAATTTCATGTTTCTAGGTCCAATACTAGCGGAAATTCAAAAAGTACAAGTTAATGAACAAAAAAGTACCAAAAACTTCCCTCTTATAGATTCCTATCCACTAATTACATTGCATATTGAATTTTATGTTCCTAATTCCAATAATAACGGAAATTCAAAAAGTACCAGTTTAAAAACAAAGAAGTACCAAAAAACGCTTTTACAGAGTCTTATTCACTCAGGACCTTGAAGATTAAATTTTATGTTAATAAGACCAATATTAACGAACATTAAAAAAAGTACCAGTTAAAGAACGTAAAAGTACCAAAAAGATTCCTCTAACAAATTCTCATTCACTCTTGACCTTGCATGTTTAATTTTATCTTTCTTGATCCGATACTAACCGAACTTCAAAAAGTACCATTTTATGAATAAAAAACTACCAAAAATTTCCCTCTTATAGATTCTCTTCCACTCAGGACATTGCATGTTTAATTTTATGTTTATAGGTCCAATACTAACGGATATTCAAAAAGTACCAGTTAATGAACAAAAAAGTACCAAAAACTTCCCCTTATAGATTATTATCTACTCAGTACTGAAATTCTGTAACTTTTTAACGAAAAAAATTGTCGTTAAGTAGTCAAATTCTTAAGCTAACGATAATTGTCGTTAAAAGCTATTCTGTAATGAAATTTTAACAATTTTTATCGGCAAATAATGTCGGAAGCTAACGACACAAAAAAAGTTCTTGTTAAATAATAACGATAATAAATGTACGGTTAAAAGATCAAAAATATAGAGCAAGGAAGTCAATTTTTAACACAAAAAAAGTAAGAAAGATCAAGCCCGACTCTACATTACAGTATTTGGGCGATTATATTTCCGCGAAAAAGTATGTTGTGAGGTTAAAATAAACATAAGAGATTTTTGTGCCAAATATTAACAAAATATCTACTACTACATATAACTATGATTACAACTATGTATGAGATAACATAGTAATAGCTTCTAAGGTAAATTATTATAAGTGTATTCGTGTGAGAGCTGTGGTCAAATATGGTCCGATTCTAATTAAATTTGTTCTGCTGATTTTCAATTCAATTCAATTTTACAACATAATATTACAACTAAATATTTTTGGACCTAATTAAACCCAAATGTCTACAAAACAAGATGGGTAATGGGCACAAACCCCTAATTCGGAATTATGTTTGCATGTGGGCTATGAAACATAACCGCTTCTCCGCTTTTGAAAAAGCTCCGACCTTGTGACAATAAAAGCATATGTGCCAAGTTTGATCAAATTATTTCCAAAATCGCGACCTGTAATTTGCGCACAAGGTTATACTGTACAGACAACCAGCCAGCCTGATAGAAGGACGAACCTCGTTAGATGGATTCTAAAATTGATTCTGTGTCAATCGGTATACTAAAAGGTGGGTCAAGAACCTATATTTGTTACACACATTTGGACAAACACGTAATACCCTCTTCATACACAGTTGTGTGGGTATAAAAAGTAAGAGCAGAATGTTGTGCTAGAGTGGGTTAGGCACCTCGTTATTTTTCCCTATGCATAAAAAGATTATAAACTAACATATTTGTTTAGAAATATTAGCAATATTTAAACATTTTCATTCATGGTTTGTTAAAATAAATTTTTTACAAGCAAATTTATTGTATATTTTTTATTAATTTCGAAAAATTTCAACTTTGACTTTCTTATATTTTACCGATATTTGTCGTCAATATTTCTAAACAAAAAAAATTCTATTTTTTAAAATAGAGAATAACAAATTCGTTAAAGTAACTGAGATTTCTCGTTACTTAACGATATCGGTAGTTAAATTCAAAAAGTTACAGAATTGAGGTACAGGACACTGCATCTTGAATTTTATGTTTCTAGGTCCAATACTTACGGAAATTCAAAAAGTACCAGTTAAAGAACAAAAAAGTACCAAAATGTTCCCTCATAGATTCTTATCCACTCAGGATATTACATGTTGACTTTTATGTTTCTAGGTCCAATATTAACGATAATTAAAAAAAAAAAGTTGTAGAACCAAAAAGCTAAACAAAAATATCAAATTTCCCGTATTTACTTTTTTGGTACTATTTTTTCCCCCTATTAAAGTATCAAAAATTTCAGTATTGTAGTGGGAGCCCATAATTTAGAACGAATATGTCAAAGAATGGGGGAAAATGTTTTGTAAAAAAGTATCAAAAATAGTTACGATTTTCACCCCTTAAATGTTCGAATTTCGAAAAAGTACCAGACTTATATTCGTATTTTTTGATAAGCTTAGAACGTGGTGTAAACTTTGTTTCTATGTTTATTGGTTTAAAAGATAGATGGGGTGTCAAAAAAGTACTAAAATTCAGGTGTTACCCGTTTACTCTCTAAAAGGGCCGCATTTCAAAAAAGTACCAGACACCCGTCCGCTTTTTTTTAAAGAACAACGATAAGTATTACATTTTTTGTATCTCCTTTAGTTTAAAAGATATAAGGTTACCGTATTTTCCCGATTTTACCCTTTTTTACCCCCTAAACATTTGAATTTCAAAAATCCCGCCTTAGTGGATCGATTTGGAGAGTGACCAATCCCTGGTCCAAATTTCAAGTTATTAGCTTCAGGCGCTTAGGCTGTGCGATGATGAATCAGTGAGTCGGTCAGTAACGTTACAATTTTATATATATAGATTAAAAGTTTATCTTGTTAACATGTATGCATAGTTAAGAATGTTAATTTTTTTATTTTCATTTTTAAAATATGTTATAAAAAGAAGACAATTCCAAAATAACAAAAAAAAATAGTGGTTAATGCTAACTAGTTAGTCATAACGTATATATTGGTTATCACTAGTTATTTATAACGTAAAAATTGGTTAGTACTAACCTTTATAAAAAAACACTTTTTTTAATTTTCATTTTAAATTAAATTTTTTATTAAAAAAATATAATTGAAGTTCATTAATGCATTACAGTCAGGAAATTAGATTTCAGTAAAGTAAATACCACGTACCATTATTTCTGTGGCTGCTCTTTAACGTTCCACTTCTTGCATGGCTCTGAAAATGTAGGTAAACATACGTGTGCCCAAGGCCCATCTATCAGGTCTGCTTACTTGTACAAAAAAAAACGATTCTTTTTAGTTGTCAAAAATTTTCTACCACATATACAAAGCAAAAGGAAAAAACGTGTATGTGTGGCATACCATAAATATAAACAAACGTATACATGAAAATGTAAGCAAAATGTAAACAACTTTTGACAACTAAAAAAAACATAAACAATGATCATCAGGCTTCTTGCGCAGACCTTTTCAATGGGCCTTGCGTGTGTCCAATCAATTAATCGTAGATCTTAAAAAGACATTTTATATTGTTAACAATTTGTGTGCAAAAAATTAAATACATACTTGAAAAGCCATCAGGATTTTTAATAATTCTTTTTGTTCCTGAATTATCTGCACCAAATCTTAAACGATTATTCTGGCCAAAGCCACCACCTGAATGACCGCTACCTGTTGAACGAGCACTCCTTTCAAAACGACCTTTTCGCACATACCTTTGTTGTTTCCTGATAATCCAGAACCACGTCCTCTGAAGCCGCCATCAGTACGCCCTCTACCACTAGCATTCTGATTACATCTTTTTGGCGGTGTCACTTTTTTTATATTAATTTTTTATCTCACTACTTTAGTTACAAATAATAAATTTAATTTAATTTATTGTTTTCTTTAATACCAATCGCAAATATTAAATTTAAGAAATTCACAAATTTTTACACGCGTATGACAAAAATATATTAAAATATTGGCATTATTTTGAAAGTGTTAGTTGAACCATTCTAACATATATGTTAAAGTGGAACAACTAATCTAAAATTGTTGCAAGTGTGTTATGTAGTAACTTTTTTAGTTTTGGTTATGCATTTCTTGTAGGGTATGTATATGAACTACATTTTATTTTAATTTAAAAATACTTTTATTCCTCTTTTTAACGGATTTTTAAAATCGAACGCAAAAATGTTTTTCTTATTTGGACAGGACAACGTCTGTAGGACAGACAGACACCTGCTCGCTTGTTTTTCTATTGAGAGAGAGAGAGAATATTTAAAGGTTTAAAACAGGGATTTCCAAAAATTTTTTGGTTGTGTATTAGTGAGTTCCAGCCCTGCAAATATTATTGGATCACCTGGTCCAATTTCATGAAATGGACTACTCTATGGACTGGTCCGATGTAATGCAAACATGGGCCATGTCATTGTTAAAAAGTGTTTGTAGTGAGACGACATGTCTTCGTTTTTTAACGACATGTTTTCGTTTTTAAACGAAGTAAAAAATAATCCTCTTGTGTACACAATGGAGTAGTTTTAAAACTACTCCTTTGTGGTCCCAAGATGGGTTATATGGTCCTGCCCTAGGACCAGGGTTGTTAGATGTGACGATTTTTCGTCATTTTGACGATTTTTTTGAGAAATTACAGTAAAATGACGATTGACGATTTTTCGACAAAAAGTAATAGTGTTATGACGATTTTCTGGCATCAATAAAACCCTTACAAGAAATATTTACAATTATATTGGGAACAGTCCAAAACGTAAAAATCAATTTTTCGAAATACAAAAATGTTTGGAAATTAAACAAAAAAAATTCTTCCCCATCACAAACCAGGTGGCTTTCATTAGAAGCATTAGTAATTCAAATTCTACAATTATATACATAAATACCATCGATACTTCAAAAAATATACACTAGAGCCCTGATTTGCGTCGGTTCTATTTGGTCCGCTTTTTAAAAATTGGTTAAATCCGCTTTGCGTTTTTATCATTTCGATTTCTACATACGATTGCATTCTTCGATGAAGTCATAATCACATGTGAAGAATTTTTCTATTTTCGTGTAAAAAAGCGAATTCGCGTTTAATTCTGTTAGGTTAGTTATTCTAAGTATAGTTGCGTGTTAGGAAGTAAGAAGATGTGTAGAAAAACGCGTGTAAAGAGAAGACAATGCATTAGTGGTGGTTCTACCTCTTCAAGTTTTAGCCGTCAAGTCTTGAGCTTTTATGGGAGAAGGGAAAATCGAATGCCATTTATTTTCCTCTCTCTCCTAACAACTCAAGACTTGACGGCTAGAACTTGAAGAGTGTGAACCAGCACTTACTAAGTTTGGAACTAAAATTGGACGTAATAAAACGTTTAAAGTCGGGTAAAAAGACTGTGGATATAGACAGAACCCCTGGTTTAGCACCTTCAACAGTAGAAACAATTTGCAAAAGTGATAGCGCTAAAAATTAATCATTTAAAGATAGCTCGAGTTAATAGCAAATGAGATTTTTATTTATTTTTTTTTTTCTAAGCTAAATAAATATAATAAAACTTAAGGCCCAGTCATAATGTGCTTAAGTTGGCTTAAGCAAATGTCCGAATACATGTTAATTATATGAGGCAAACCATATTGAACTTAAGGAAACTTTTTGCTAGGTTTAATGAAACTGTCATTTGCTTAAGCAAGGTGCGATTCTAATCGCACATTCCGTACGGAATCAAATGTTTTTTTCCTTTGTTTTTGTTTTTTTAATACATTTGAGAGAATTTTTGTTAATTTTTGACAGTAGGTTAAGCACGGCTATGCATATTATGGTTAGGCCTTTAACCATATATAACTTTTTTCATCATAAATATAATTTCTTGCTAAAAATTTATATTTTTGAACCAATCAATGCAATAAATTGTCTCCAATTTGTAAAATTTAAATATTTGCCGATTTGTTGACGATTTTGTTAAATGTTCGTGACGAATTTGACGAATTTTGTTAAAACTTTTGACGATTTTTGAAGAAAAAAGTCTAACAACCCTGCCTAGGACATCGATATGTTAAATAGACCATGTTTTTTCCATACGTTTGGGTTACTTTTGGACTAGTCCTAGTCCCTTGTGGGCTACTCTTTACACGCGTGTTTGGACTGGTCGTATTATTTGCAGGGATTGTGCAAATAAATGGAAATCCCTGGTTTAAAAGCAAATCTCCTTTTTTGTATATTTTTATTTTTTTACAATTGCTTTTTTACCAGCTAGTGACAAGCACGGCCAGCCACATAACAAGCAAAAGCTCAAAATGATTCTTTTGCCTTTTCCTTTTTTTACTTTGTCCTAAAAGAAGAGCTGTTTAAAAAAGACAAAACTAAAAAATCTAAAATCAAATTTTTTTCCTGGCTGGTAAAACCACAGAGAACAAAAAAAGCCGCACTTATAAGTGCTAAAAGCACCCGATCTACATATCCAGCGGGAAAAAGAAGGGGTACGGATGCCTTCTAGAAGGCCTCTGTACTCCTTCTTTTGGATATACAAGGCCTTCTCGCTCCATTCCATACTCATATCTTTTTTACACACGTTGTCATTGCGGAGAAGGCCTTCCGCTCTCGCTTCTTTAGAAGGTACATAAGAATGGCAACGGGATAAAAAAAATAATTGTTTTGCTTTTGCTTGTGCAAAAAAAAACAAAACAAAAAATGTTACTCCTTCTCTACTCCCTTCTCATAGAAGCGAGTGTGGAAGGTGTATCTTATCTTTTACACCAAAGAGATGAGGCCTTCTATGAGGCATTCTTTAGCAGTTAGATAAGAATAGGAATTTAATCAAAACAATTTTTAAGCAGGCCTTTTAAAAGGCCTGAAGTAAGAAGGTCTTCTGAGTTTTACCGCTGGGATGTGTCAATACCTAAATAAGTATGTATGTACCTATGAATGTGCATACTTAAATTTTGCAAATAAATTGTTTTTGGTTTTCATATAAAATGAAACAATGCAACGCACAAAATTTTTGAAGTTGTTTTATTATTTAATTGTATAGAAAACAAAAACCAATTCTTGTTGTGTTTGTTTTGCATGAAAAATATCGAGTGTCTCTTCGCAATCATGTGCCATTAACACATTAGTTTGCTTTTTTCGCTGCTTTTTTCTCCTGTTTGCGTGGCTGCTAGCCTACATTGATTTTTTTCTACAACATAAAAGTGATTGCCGTTGCTTTTTGAGTTCCACCAAATAAGAAATTTTTGCCATTGTTAAAAAAGCAAAAGCTGGAAAATGGCAGTGCCCATTATTTTGTGTGTTTATTTTGCTGCAGCTTTTGAAAAGTGTGGGCTTTTTTTAGTAGTGGAACTTGTCGGCTTTTTAGTTTTGATTTTTTTTAATAAGGAAGAAGGCAAAATTTGGCTGCTTTTGCTAATATGGCGATAATATTTTAAACCCTGTTATTTACTTATCCCGTTACCAGTGTTCCCATTAGGATACGAAAGATACAGTTTTCGTATCTTTTGATGACTCCAGGTACCATGTATAATCCTGACATGTTTCGTATCTTTTAAATCTGCATGCAAAATTTACAAAAATGAAATATTAGAGAATTTTTAGCCAGCTAAAACTGATCATCGTTGCCGACTCAATACTGATACAATAGCAGCTTTAATAATGAAGAAAGAAAGCATAAAGGGCGTTTTAACATACGATCCACCTAAATCGATGATTACTAGTACACACAGAAAAAAATACCAATGTAAAATTAGCATGGAAAAATGTTGATTGAGAATCATGTTAAATTTCTGCAAATGTATGCCCTTTATTTAAATTTTTCATTATTTCATATTAATTTTAAATTAAAAATATAAAAATAATCCTAAATCACGCTTGTTTAATATTATTCGCTGTTAAAATAAATAAAAAAAATATTAAAATTTAAATAAATATGGATTCAATATTGAATCCATAAAAACCTGTTTTATATTAAAATCAAAAGTTTATCTTGTTAAATTAACATGCATACATAGTTAAGTATGTTAATTTTTTTATTTTCATACCTAAAATATGTTATAAAAAGAAGACAATTCCCGTATTCTTTTAATTAAAATTATTTAGTTAAATAGTACATATAGTTTTCAAAGTAGAATGATGATGAAAACCATATCGGGCCATTCTGCTGATTGATCTGTTAACAAAGGAGACTACAAAATAAGTGAAACATGTGTTACAGGGCTAAGTGTTTTGAATTATTCTTAAATAAATGTATATGTTGTCTCTAAAGCTTCTTCACACCAATTAGTTTCTACATGAAATATACGTTGTTTCAACATGAAATAACTTTAATTCAACGTGATTCGGATTGTTATTTCAATATAAATGACATTTAACTCTAACTTTACTGCAATGTTAAATTAACATGAATTATAGTTATTTTAAAATAAAAAAAATGTTGTTCGCATGCAAATATAAAATCAGGTTGAATTAACATGAAACACGTATGAAGCAAAATCACCACCGAAAAATTTTAAATCAACCTTGTTTTCGACGTTTTTAACTTGATTTTTTTCTGTGTGTAGTGCTGAGGAAATATAAACATCTTTTTTATTTTCAGGAAATTTATATGAATTTTTATATAATCGCCTTAGTATAAACGCATTAACTCATACATATATTAGTTTTTACAAAGATGAATTTGTTTTGATAACATCCATACTTATAATTAATTTTAAAGTTTGCTTACTGTATTTTTAAAAAATTACATACCTTATATTTATGACTTAAATAATTATAATATAAAGTTATATGACATATCGAGCCTTTGCTGCAAGAGAGTAATATCTTGATTTTGAATTTTCTAACACCTTACAATTTAATTCCTATAACATATTTGTATGAAATTTTTACACAATATGAAGAATCGATATGGCGATTTACTCCACATTTTTTGCCTGTAGGCGGCCCTATGTTCCTCTGGGAGTTAAAGAATTAAATACATTAGCTCAAATATTTGTTTTTTTCAGTTAGTACTCTATTGCAGCAAAGACTCGATATGTTATAGAATACGAATCCACCTGAAAGTGGATTAATTCAGCATTTTTGGTGTTCTGCGTTTCACACTCACATGCTTTAATTCGTTTTCATTTAGAGTTGTAGGGGTTGGTGAAAGTAAAACGAATCGACTTTTTTCTTATATTTTTAACAAGAAACAAATTTTGTTTTTAGTTTAAAATTTTCTATTTCTAATTTAATCAAAATAAATATTTACATAAAAATTATAAGTAATTTTTTACGCTTTTTATGTTATTTTGCGACAATTTGTTTTTTTTTAATCGATTAAGCGATTTCAAATTAGTTTAAGAGTTTGTTTCAAATTTTGCAATTTTTTGCGAGTTTTTGCCATGTTCGCGATAAAAACGATTTGTTCCTGTAAGTTTTCTGATTCTTTACAGCTTTAAGGATTTATAATAAAAAGTAGACTTTGTTATCATGCCGCTGTTAGCAAATTTTTGCGAATTTGAGTTATTAAGCAATTTTTACCGAATTTTTGCCATTCCTTATTGTTTTAAAGATTTTTCATAAATTTTAGTGTTTGTTTTAAAGTTTGAAATTTTTTGTGAATTTTAGCCATGTTCGCGAAAAATCAATTTGTTCCTTTGATTCTTTACAGCTTTCACGATTTTTTATAAATATTAGACTTTGCTATCATGCTGCGGTTTGCAAATTATCGATCTTTAGTTCATCTAAAGTTTTTTCGAACAAAAACTTCGAATTTGAGAACACCAATTTATGAATTATGCGGATTTGAAAATTTTTCGTTTTCAATTTCAGTCGAAACCTCGAATATACCTCATTTTCATTTACAATATTTTCTTTACAATATTCATTCAATATGGAATTAAAATGCAATGTTAATCTTTAAAAATGCATTTTCAATATTCTTTTCAAAATGTATCTTTTTGGGAAAAAGTGTATATTTTTGGTAACGGCAACACTGGCTGTTACACACGTTTGTTTTACTTTTTTTGTACTCACCCCGTTTTTTTTACAGAAGAACTCTCAATTATAAGACACCAGCAGCAGACCGATATGGTTTCGCAATTATTTTACTTAAAACATTTTATGTATTAAAGTAAATCATTTTAACAAATAGAAAATGGGAATTTGTTACACAAAACAAGCACATCGTTTTTAAAGATAAGTAAAAATTTATTTTTTGGTAGTTAAATTACATAAAATAACTCAATATAAAAATAACTCTGTTTTGACGGAATATGTTGTTAATTTGTTGACAGTTAATTTATATAAAATAACTGAAAATTCATTTGTTTTTACGGAATTCGCGGTTGAATTTTTGACAGTAAAAATTAAATAAACTTTTCGTTACTTTGAATTACATTTTCAATTAATTTTACATAAAGAAGAAATTAACTTAATCAACGGACAATATTAACTGCAACTGAAAATTCGCGTTAATATGCACTTAGTTTTTTTTAAATAGTTGTTAGTATCAGTTTAAACTTAATTTGCTTGGAATTTTAAATGCTTATTTATTTAAAAGCGACTGAACGGAATACTTCTTAAATAAACTACAGTCCTTTAATGTAATAATTTTGTGAGTGTAACAATAACACAGTACAACACATGATTTCGGGCCTCAATTCTGATAATTGGTAATGAGAGTAGAACCAAAAAGAAGAACTTCTGCATCATTAGTTTGGTCATGGTAAATCAAATAATAATTTAAAAATTAATTTGAAGTTAGTAAGTATTGTATAGGGGAATTTGTCTCGCTTTAAGCTCTTTTGTTTGTCATAACTCGAGAGCCACTAGTCCGAATCAGCTGAAACAAATTGAAAAAAATTAAGAATTACAATTCCCTTAATCTGTTCATACAACGTTTCGCTATTATTTGGTTATTTTTTTTCGTGTTGCACTGTGTTATTATTCCCTTTCTAATCAATTAACATAGTATGTTATTAACAGAAAAGTATTATGTTAAAATTTAATTATAAGGACCAACAAAAATAAATAATTGTTGTGAAAATATTTATTATTAATATTGTCACCAAAAAAGTGACGAAACGTCGGGTGAAATTTAATAAATTTCTTTTTATTTACACAACTTCATTAGGTCTTATTAGCTTAAAAAGAAAAATAACGGAAAGTTAAATAACATTATATAAAATTGAACAAAAAAAACGAATATTAGTTTGACGGAAGGAGATAAAATTATTTATAAACACAGTAATGTAAACAGTGTTGCCAGAACTTTTAGAGGTAAAAACAGCAAAAAACCATAATTTTTGATCAAAAAATTTGCAAAATCTGAGTCAAGATCTTGAAAATCTTCAATAAATTTTGAAAACACATTTATTCCATGTTTTATGTAGTTTATTTAGGAAAATATATGATAATTCATTTCCAGAACGCCCGATGTCCTTAAATTTAAAAACGATGGTAGTTTTTAAAGTAGTTCTGGTAAATATCTATAAGTGTTCCTCGAAGTACGAGGTATAACAAATAACAACACAGAAAACTTTTAAGAATTTGTTTGATTTTCCATTAATCCAGTTAGTCAGACATAATTTTTATGCTTAAAGTGACGATTAGGTTTTAAATGATTTGATTTGTTTTATGATTTGTTCACTGATACACAAATTAAAGTGAACAAGATACTATCTGAATTGGAATATAAAAAGTTGTTTTTAGGTGTCCACGGACTCAATTTAGATATTTTAAACCGCAATAATGAACCAAAACAAAAAAAAAAATTTTACTAAAAATGTGTAAAATAAATGGCCTTCAGTTAAAAAAATGTATGTTTAGAGTTCCAGAATGTAGATATTTAAGATTTTGCACTTTCTCCAAATTTTCGCTTGAAAATTCAGGTCCTTGCGCTAAAACCTGGTTTAATCAACGTTACAAAAAAAATCTATTGTACAACTAAATTTTTATGAAAATACACTCTTCTTACCAAATAATCAAGACACCTCGTGAGCACATAATCAACATATTGGCCTATTGATCAGTAATATTTTTAGATCGTATGGATTTTGGCATGGTTAAAAAAATCCCCACAGAAACGATTCATGTTAAAGTTTTCTAAGAATTATCTTCCGATGACACACCTCCAATTGTTACTTTAATGAACCCCAATTGAATTGATATTAACCATTTTATTGCCACACAAATAAAATGGTTAATATATAACAAGTATCTCAGTACCCACTACACAGCAAATATTCTGCTTAGTACACCGGAGAATGATAAGCTCCCTTTTGTTAATTTTGACAGTTATATTAAACTAGCTGTTCAACATTCCAGCATTGCCCCCAAAACAATCAAAGACAAGTTAGAGTGTTATATTCGGCTGTGCCGAATCTTTAATACCCTCCACCGACTGTTCGAATATTTCAGGAGGGATATCTATATGATGTTTATTTATTATTAATTTATCTTTATAACAGACATCAGCATTAAAATTGGTTGGTTTGAGTTTTAGATCTATTTTAAATTATTTAGCAATTTAAACTAGCTTGAGTAACAGTTTCAATTCAAATTTTGTTATGATAGCATTATTTTTACGGTTTTAGGCGTACTTAACTGTTTTCCGGGAGTAGTGTTTATATGGGGCCAAGGGTAAATTACGGACGGACCTTCACGAAATTTTACAGCATGATTTCCAGTCGAATAAAACAAATTTTTGCAAAATCTTATCTTATTCCGTGCCTTGTTCCACCATTTATGTTATTTTTTGTAACAAATATGTAGAAACTGGGAATTATTTCCTTCAACATTTTTTTATTTTTTCGAATTTATTCTATGAGCTAAATTTCAGTTATGTATTTTATAAAGCTTTTTTGTAATAGTCCTATTCCTTCAATTTTTCAGAAATGACTTTATACACTACCAGACTATTATATTGTATTTTCTTGTACATACAACATACCTCATTGCTTTCCAAAGGAAAGCTAAGGTAAAATGTAACATACAATATACCTCGTTGCTCTCCAAAGGAAAGCTAAGGTAAATAGAATAAATTCGAAAAAATAAAAAATGTTGAATATTTTTTGTAACAAAATTATCATTTTTTTTAGATGGTGGTTCCACATTTTGATTCATAGCTCCGGTCCTACTGCACCGATTTTGCTGAATTTCAACCCCAAACTGCTTAGGATAACAACAAGCAATTTGACCACCAAGTTGATTATTTCTTTGAGTGAGCATGTTTTCAACAGACGGACAGACAGATGGACATTGTTAAATCGACTTAAAATTACCCAAGGAGCCAGAATATATATACTTTATGATGCCTGAGATGAATAATAAAAAAGTTTCACACGGAATGGCAAACTTAATCACCCGTATCGTGAATAATTTTTCCCTCGTAATTTTTCCCCTTTTCACATATTTGCGATCATGAAAAACTCCCATGAACAAAAGGTAATTCAAAGGGGAATAATAACGTGAAAAAATTTTCACGGGAAAAATTCCCCTTATCGTGAAAAGTTTTTTCCTCGTAATTTGTTCACATTTCCCTTAGATTTTCTCACTTTATTTTTGCTAGGGAACAGAACATGTATGTTAGTAGGTCCTCTTACAAATCGAATATTAAGGACTAGATCCGTTAATATGGCACAGACAGATATATTGGTCAACAAAATGCATAACAACAAGTCGATTGCCTGCGGATTTGTGAAGCTTTTGAAAGACGTGGTGGCAGAATTTTGGAAAATATTTTACTACATAAAATTTAAAAAGTGCAATAAACTAACGTTGTAGACAAACTATCCCTCCAATACTAAATATTTTGCTTTATTATTTTAACTTTTCTTTAAAATATATACGTGTATATTTTGAACAAAAATTTCATTGATTTTTATTTATTTTAATCTTTCTTCTTATTTTTACATTCACTGGAACTGATAGCGTGAAAAATTTTTTACCTGAGATTCACGATTGCTTTTTTCCCTTCGAGGGGAATGAAAATTTCATGGGAACAAAAATTCCACTTGTTATTCACGATAGGGGTGAATATACCCTCTTCAAATTGTGGTGGAGGGTATAATAACAAAATATATTCTATAAAAGTCGAGCGGCTTTTGACTGAAAAACGAGAGTTCGAGGAGAGTGGCAATTGTACAGATCCCCTCAATATAAGAATTTATTAAAAGAGTGCATAAAAAGGCTAATGGCCATTTTCTTTATGTACCGTCAAACTGCCTGTTACTTAATGTCAACATAAATTTATTAGACCGATAAACTGTCTGTTAACAATTTTGGGTTTCTCAATATCCCAACAAAAAACATGGTTTAAAGCTGGCAGCACCTCTCAAAATACATGTAAAAGTTGGGAGTCAGCTGATTGAATTTATCTGCACGGCAAATAAATGGAAAATTAATAATCGGCAGATGAGTGCTGGTTAGCTTGTAAAAAACGTTGTATACATCGAGACCAACGATTAACATGGAAATGGCATATAGAAGCAAAATTAACTCAAGTTAATCTCAAATGCAAACTTCTATTGTACAACTTGATCTTAAAGCTGCGATCGGCAACATATACTATTACATTTTGCGATTGTATGCGTTGTATGAATTTTACCCAACAAACACGGAGGTTTGATTTCAAATTGAAAATGATTTGAAATCAAACGTTTTCTCAAACGACAAACGTTTGATAATGATTTGAAAATCATTTAAAAATCATAGCGTTCTCAACTAAAAGGGGAAATTATTTTCAAATTGAAAAATGCCTTTATTTTCAACTTGCTCGTGGACTAAATGAAAGAGCGTAAGAATGCGTGTGAAGAATGTGTGTGAATTAATTTACACAATTGTGTATGACGCTGACATCCTTCATATTTGAAACGAAACCATGAAGGGAAATATTTTCGTCCGGCACTGGCAGTTCATAAAATAACGTATAAGAAAAAGATTTGATTAATTAATGTAAGTTCATACTTTATTTACTAAGAAGATTCAATAAAAAAAATAGCGAAAAAAAACAAATTAATGGTTTTGGTATAACAAACAATAGACCAAAACCATAATAAAGAATTTTTTTAAGTTTCTTCGTTTTGACTGTTTAAACTATGCAAATGTACAATGGAAAACCCCGCGGTTTTTTCTTAATACATATTCACCCCTATCGTGAATAACATGTGAAATTTTTATTCCCATGAAATTTTCATTTTCCTCGAAGGGAAAAAAGCAATCGTTAATCTCATGTGTTTCACGCTATCAGTTCCAGTGAATGTTTAAATAAGAAGAGAGATTAAAAAAAATAAAAATCAATAAAATTTTTGTTCAAAAATATACACGTATATATTTAAAATAATAAAGCAAAATATTTAGTATTGGAGGGATAGTTTGATTACAACGTTAGTTTTTTGCATTTTTTTAATTTTATGTAGTAAAATATTTTCCAAAATTCTGCCACCACGTCTTTCA
Source organism: Pollenia labialis (assembly GCA_949318255.1). Lineage (NCBI taxonomy): Eukaryota > Metazoa > Arthropoda > Insecta > Diptera > Polleniidae > Pollenia > Pollenia labialis. The sequence goes on from OX439141.1 coordinate 49,737,096, forward strand.
AAAGCTTCACAAAACCGCAGGCAATCGACCTGTTGTTTTGTGTCTCTTAACGGATCTAGGACTTAATATTCGATTTATAGGAGGAACTACTTACATACACGTTCTGTTCCCTAGCAAAAATAAAGTGAGAAAATCTAAGAGAAATGTGAACAAATTACGAGGGAAAAAACTTTTCACGATAGGGGGAATTTTTTCACGTTATCATTCTCATTTGAATTACCTTTTTTCATGGGAGTTTTTCATGATCGCATATATGTGAAAAGGGAAATAATTACGAGGGAAAAATTATTCACGATAGGGGTGATTGATTAATTAGCATGATGCAATTCTTAAAAAATAATGGTTTTGTAAGCAGTGAAAAACCGCCTAAAATGTTTAGTTTTCTAAAAAAAGGGGTCTCAAAAATATCGAATTCGATAGTCGTATATAAATAACGATATATCTATCAGCCATGTCACAGAGTTCAATTCCGTCTGGAAACGGAATTTATTGCGTCGCCGAGAATCGAACACAAAAACTAAAGTCTCTTCCCCAACCGTTATATGCTCCCAAACTAAATTTTTCCCTTCCAAATGTTGCCCTGTCTAAATGGTGACTTCTAAATCGCTCATATACATCGATTTTTTTAATTTAATATTTATTGCCCATCCATTTACTGTATATACTCATTTCATTCATTAAGCCTACGGTACAGTGGAGAGGTTTACATAAATATTATATATGAACGTTTAGGGAATTGAGTAAAGATTGAAATAAATAATAAAATTTTTGAGAATTGTGAAATTCAGAAGTCTTTTGAAAAAAGTGCCAAAACTGTGCTCTTTTAATAATATAAATCTATATATATAAAATTGTAACGTTACTGTCTGATTCATCATCGCACAGCCTAAACGCCTGAAGCTAAAAACTTGAAATTTGGACCAGAGATTGGTCACTCTCCAAATCGATCCACTAAGATGGGATTTTTGGAAATTCGAATGTTTAGGGGGTAAAAAAGAGTAAGAACGGGAAAATTCGGTAACCTTATATCTCCAAAACTAAAAGAGATACAAAAAAAATGTAATACTTCTCGTTGTTCTTTAGAAAAATAAGCGGACAGGTGTCTAGCACTTTTTTTAAATTCGGCCCTATTAGGGAGTAAATGGGTAAAACCTGAATTTTGGTAATTTTTCGACACCCCATCTATCTTTTGATACAATAAACATACAAACAAAGTTTATAACACATTCGAAACTTATCAAAAAAATACGAATACGAATTTGGTACTTTTTCGAAATTCGAACTTTTAAGGGGTGAAAACGTAACTATTTTTGGTATTTTTTTTCGAAACATTTTTCTCCATTAATTGACGTATTCATACTAAATTATGGGCTGCCAAATCTATACTGAAATTTTTGATACTTTGATGGGGGAAAAAATAGTACCCAAAAAAGGAAATACGGGAAATTTGATATATTTCTTTAGCTTTTTGGTTCTATAACTGGCATTTTTTAATTAAATTTGGCATAAAAATATGGCCACGAAGAAAAAGGCTAACGAAGTTGCGGGTTAAATGTTAGTGCTTAACAAAACTAAACAAAGAAAATTTCTGTTATTTATTATTATTTTTTTTTTTTCAAAAAATTTCCACACCCCACTAGAAACTTCCGAAAATCCCCTAAAATTACTTTTTCAGTTTTTTAATTTTTATAAACAGTAATTAAAATTTTTGATTTTGCTTTGTGTTGCAAAGCATCACTAAAAGAAAAAGCTTCATAAACTCCATAACTTTTATCTGCACAATGCCTTGAGATCATTATTGCACGTAACCGTATTCACTGCACAACGATTGCATCGTTTTTTTTTTGTGATGATAGTGATGGTTTGCAATACTGCGTTTATGAAGCCAGACAATGCTTTTTAAGCTAATATGCATATAAAAAACCCGAATTTTGACTTCAAATACAAATAACCTTTTAATTGCAAAGATTTTTTACCACAATACTTTCCGTAGAATATATGTATATCGATATCGGTATTCCCAAAAATATATTTAAAAAAAATCATATATTTGCAAAATACTAGACCAAGGTAGGTAAAAAAAGCAAGTCTTAATTTTCAAAATCGAATATTTCCTAAACTATACGAGATCGTCTAAGACACCAAATCCAGAACTTTAACTTGAAACAGATGTCCTTAATTGGCACCTGAAATGTTCCATTTTTTCCAAAATCTACTACAGTGCAATGTCATAACTAGGGTGATCGATCGAATATTATTCGACCGGTTTTAACCGGTTATTTTAGTTTTGCCCAAGTCGAATATTTTAAAATGTCCATTTTTCGAATATCGAATAAACCGGTTATTTTAGTAAAATAAACCGGTTACTTTATTAATGTGTAATTTATATACGTTTTCCTTCCTTTTGTTATAAATGTACCCGTAATTTAAGTATTTTTCTAATTGAATATTTGGCAAACTTACACTTTTTATAAAAAATGTCAAAACAAAATTAAACAAAATTCAAAAAAACATTATGAGCTTATATAAGCGTGTGTTCTTGTAACAAAAACCAAAAACAATTTAAAGTACTACAAAAAAAGTTCAGCTTTAAAAGTAATTAGCAATTTGACAGTATTAAAAATACTATATACAGTGCACTCTGGAAAACGTCAACTAATTAAAACCGCGGGTGTTGACGTTTAACAAATTGTTGACGTTTACGAATGTAAAATTTTTATATAAAAAACATATCGATAATGTGCTTTTAAACGTTTTTATTAATTATAAACTAAATCCAAACATAAACAAATTCAAAAAGGAAATATAAAAGGCATTCAACCTGACTAAAACCATAGAAGACAACTGGAACTAAAAGAATACATTTTAAATGAGATCATATTTTTAATTTTACATGCACACATATGCATTTAAAAAAAATCTGTTATTTTTTTCTGCTGTTTTTTTCTATCCAACACTTGGAAGAGAGCCTTCTCTCTTAAACGTCTTAATACATTTAAGTCATTTTGCTCAACATTCTCGCATTGAGCCCAATCCAAAGCCCTGTTAAATATTTCGACGGCTTCGCTTGGTTTTATTGTCTGCACAAAAAAGCAACTGAACATAAATAAAAAGACAATACAGACATACAGTTGTAATTTTTTTTACTCTACTTACAAGGTGGATCCCCAATTTCTGAATTGATTTCATAAAATAAATGTGTGTCTGTACAAATGTGTGTATTTTAACTGCTGCTAAATTCGAAATTTTATTTTATTCAGAGTTGACGTTTTAGAGCTTTATAGTTGGGTTGACGTTTTAGAGTAGGCAATGTAAAAAAAAAAGGGTTGACGTTTTGGGATGTTGACGTAAACGAGTGTTGACGTTTTCCCGAGTGCACTGTATGTATATCTTTATAAAGATGCCATCTTTGGTGATATTTCGAACTGACTTAAATGATATGGGAAAATTAATCAGTTTTATTTATTAAAACATAAAGAACATAAAATAAAATTGAAGGAATCAAAAATGTCCTGGAAGGGTTTAAATTGTGTGATCGACGAATTGACAGATATTTCACATAAAAAGCATGTTCGAATTACTATTGTTTCTATAATGCTGAAACAAAAAAAATTTAAATATATAATCCTGGATAAGAGGTTTTGTTTGCCACTTTTCAAAAATATGGCTGAAGTTTACTGCTTCATATAGGCATGCTTAACGAGCAACAAACTAAAACACATTTACAATAAATTTGGGAAAATATGTCAAATAATAAATTTATTAAATTCCTATACATATTTTTAAAACCACAGTTTTTCAAAAATTCTAAAGCTATGTTCACACCTATTAAATATTTGACTCCTAACGTAACCACCAGTTTTCTTAAAGAATTGTTTGCTTTTGCAAAACGTTTGGCTAGAGCAAACATTATTTAACGGTTTCTTAACTACATTATATATAAATGCAATTATCATCTTATACATATATACATAAAGTTAAGCAAATAACTAGAAATTGCCTCAAATAATGCTTAAGTTTAATCAATTTACTGGTCACGCTTTTTTTTTATTTTATCGAGACGAGACAGAATACGAAACGACACTATACGAGCCAGCTTAAATACAGAACCGCTAAACAACAAAATCGAACGCAATAAGCTAAGGTGGTTCGGACATGTAACCAGAATGCCAGAGAACCGCCTGCCGAAACGAGTGTCAGAAGCAAGACCGAGTGGTATGAGAAGCCGAGGAAGAAGAAGAATAACGGGGCAGGACACTATTAACAACATTCTGACAGAACAAGGAATCGAGCCTAGAACTGCCAAAACAGCGGCACAGGATAGAACGGAGTGGAGAAGTCTTTGCAAAAACCTCTACACTGCAAGGTAGAAAGAGGTCCGGAATAAGTAAGTAATATTTGTGGTCTGAACATACCTTAAGTCATATCTATGTATTGAGGCCCTATGCTCCTTATGGGATCGACGGGAACATATATGTATTTTGTTGGTTCCTTACCTTCGTGAATTGTTTTGTTTTTATTCTAATTAACTTTTTATTACAAAAACAAATTTGATTTTTGTATTTGTATGTATTCGAATTAAAACCGGTTAACCGGTTATTTGTAAAATGCTTAAGCGAAAACCGGTTTTTTTAAAATAGCAACTATTCGGAATATTCGAAAACCGGTTATTGAAAAATGTCGAATAATCGATCACCCTAGTCATAACTAGGGATGAGATTTTCATGCACTAAAAAATCGAAAATATGCACTATAAACTCCAAAATATGCATTAAAAAATAAAAAATATGCACGTAAAACTTAAACATTTTCAATAAAAAGGCGTTTTTTATTTTTTTTTTAAAGGTGCAATATTTTATAAAACATAATTAAAATAACTAATTCAAACGTTTTTTTGTAAAAACAAATAAATACTTTTTTATACAGGGTGGGCCAAAATTACCGAAGGGGATTGAATTGCTTATAACTTTTTTATTATAATTTTTTTTTCTTTTCTTTTCAGTAATTTATAAAAAAGGATTCGGGGAATTTAAAATGAAGCAGTACTCAATTGAACAACGTGCCCAAATTGTTGAGCTTTATTTTTCAAATCAATCAAAATTTTATTCATAATTTAATTATGAGCGACAAAGCCCATTTCCAATTAAGTTTGTTCGTTAATAAGCAAAACTGCAGGATATGGTCTACGGAAAATCCGAGAGTTTTACACCCACTACGGTTTGGTGCAGTGTTTCATCGGAAAAGATAATTGGTCCTTATTAATTTTTGAAAATAAACACGGGTCGCCGTTTCACTCAATAGTGTCAGATATTGTACAATGTTGTTTCTTCGAAAATTGATCATCCACTGTTGCCATTTCTTGCCACTATTCTTACCATTGACGACGTTTGGAATGGTCAAAAGGCTTAAGTTCTTGAGTCAATTGCACCTTGTAAGCGTGATAATGCAAGTCTTTATGCATCATATTTATCAACGACGAGTGTGGAAGTGTCAACTGTTAAGCACGACTTCGAGTTTAGGTAGACGGCAGTTTCTGCAGTACGAGCTGTACGTGAATGCACTGGTGTTTTATGTCTGCTACAGACCCGGTTTGCTCAAATTTTTCCGATTGTACGCACATTTGGACGATTAAATTGACCGAAAAATCGCGAAGTGCACGATATGCATTTTGATTTGAACGCCCATTTTCATAATAATGATCAAAAAAAAAAAAAAAGCCTGAATAACTTTAACGCGTTGCTCGATTGTGTATCTTTCCATGGTTAAAATTGAGTTAGTCTGAAATTGAGAAATGCCAAATGAAATACAGAAAAAAATTTGACGTTTAGGTGTGATTCAACATCGGCCCTTTAAACCACTCGTTATATTTACTTGCAGTAACGATACTGCAAATATACAGCTGTATTTTTGTATTCATATATTTCAATATCATCTGACTTCTCTGTCTACAAAATGTTAAAATCAGCAAAAAGCACAAAAGAGAATAAAATGAAAAAACTAATGGAATTGTACTTAATTTGCGGGTTTTATATATTTTTGTAAATTTCACATTAAGAATTTAGTTTTTGTTCTTATTTGTTTTTTAATTCAGAATTTTTTTTTCAAACACATGTGCATATATAAGTAGTCGGGCCTCAGCCATTTTAAAAACAAAATATTTACACTTTATTTGTTTAAATAAATACAATGTAAATTATTATCGCTAAAATAAGAAAAAAAAACTGTTTAAACTTTAAAGCAACGATCATCACGAAGGTTAACGAAAATCTCTTTTACGGACAATTTCACCAAGTTCGGTTATAATTAACTATCGGTTATAGCTGTCAAAACATATTGGTAACCAGAACTTAATTAAAGGATAGTTTTAACTGAACTTGGTGAAATTGGCCGTTAAACAATTAAAAAACAAAAACAAAACACTATGTAGTTAATATCTCAACTGAGTATTTATATTTACAAACACTACTCAACACACATTTTTAACTGGCTCTCTTTGTAATTACCTCTGCTTTAAAGTAACAGCTGCCGTTAATCGACAGCGAACATCGTTAAACAATTTACTGAAGAGCATATTCGATTAATTTTCGTTATATACATATATTTTAACTGACCGATTATCGTTATAAAAGTTTTTTATGTAACATTTATTTAATAAAAAGGCATAATGACAGAGTTTTGCAAATAAGGATTTCTAACATTCTTTAACAAAATAAGATTTTATAATAATTCCTAAAAAAGATTACAACGAACAAAAAAAAAGTACAGTTGTATACGTATGAAGCAATGTATATTTATTAAAACCGTCAAAAGCTGCCATCGTTTAAAAAAACACCCTTGTCACATTCCCAATATGGCAGCTATGTGCAAATATACCATTCACGGCATTGCCAGCTTTTAAATCTAAAGAAGAAAAAGCTAACGGTACATGCCATAAAGCTTTCAACATAATATACATCGGTATTTATTTTAGTACGATACAGGAAAGAATGTTATTTAGTTAAAGCAATAAAAATGTAGCATAACTAACAAAATACGGGAAAAATAAAATATAACTACAAAGAAAAATTACAACTAATAAATAAGAATATAAAAGAAAGCACATAAAAAGTATTAAACCTCGAATTTCTACAACAAAAAGTTAGTAAAGTTATTAAGCAAAAGAAAATCGTGAAAAATAAAAAAAATAAGAAAATTTATATGTGTATACTCGCATATAGTGCGTGTGTGTGTGTGTGTGTGCGTGTGTTCTACATAAAATTATATTTAGTAGACAAAATGTATACTTGCATTAAATTTTCAAAGATATACCTACCTACCTATTTTATACAAATTTGCAAAATTTATTTATTCTTGCTTTTGTTTATTACGAATGGGATAAATAGAATAAAGCGAAATGTGTCATTTAACTTATTTAAGTTTATAGGTATTTCGTTTATAAATAAATTAAATGATTGAGAAGTGAGCTAAAAAATGGTCACTAAATTTTTATTGAAATATTTTTTTTATTTATGTACCTATACGATTATATATACATATTTGTATATATATATATATATATATATATATATATACATACGTAGTTTAAGTGTATATAAACTTTATGTATATTTTATTATACACATATTGAAAATCTTTGAGCATTGGCGAAGTAAGATTTGTTCAAATTGATGAAGAAAACAATTTATAAATGGATAATTCGGTTTAATGTGCAACTTAAACATGTGCTTATGTGCATACATGTATGTATGTAAATATTTATAAGTATGTACATATGTATGTATAAGAAAATATGTATATCCCCGCAAGGGTGTATATTCATATACATTTATGTACATACTACATATGTGCACATTTATATCATATGTACCTATACATTTATTGTACAGGTATATTCTTTAATTCAATCTTTAAATTTAATAAATAATCAAATAAATTTGTTAGAACGCCAAAGTAATTGGCCTATATATTTTCCGGTCTTTAAAATATTGTTTTGATGTTTGTATTATACAGGATGTGTAGTAAACTAAAAACCAGTCAAAAAAAGTCTTGAAAAAGATATTATTAAATCACCACAACTTTCAAACCCGAAGTGCTTTAAATTCGGGTAAAAAAGCTAAGAATTTAACATTAACATGTCATTGGAAAAATGGTAATTTAATTTTCGACTAATTTTTACTGCATATAATCCACTGTCAAATTTCGATACATAATCAAATGTCGTTTATAAGAAGAGGAAGAATTTGTACTATAATTGCTTTTAAGATGCTAAACAAAAGTAGTTCTGCTAGAGTAATGCAATTTTTAATTAAAGAAGTTTTATTAATGCATTGATTTTCAAATGCACCTACTAAATCGCTTTAAAGATTTTAAAACCATTATCAAAGTAACTTTTGGGAATACAAAATTTTTATTAACAAGATTAGTTTTGTCGTGCTTAATTCCCAATTTTTATTCTTAATAAAAACACTGAAATTTTCGTTGATGGGATAAGCTACTCCTATGCGCATTTCACTGGTTGCTTAGGCCAGATCGTCAGGAAACTTCATCCAAAGATTTTAAAAAACTAAAGATATTAAACCAAACAAATCTGTTAAGCGTATATGAATTATAAGCAACAGTTCTACTTGTAACAACATCCAAATTTAAACAAAAACATCAACAATAAACAGTGAGTTTATCTTTTCTTACATTCCCCACTACAAATGGTTAAAATGTTTCCAACATTAATTTTATTTGTAAGTAGGTTAAGAAAAAACAAAATAAAAACCAAAACAACCTTTATTGCTCTCGCAAAAATAAAGCATCTTGCCAGGTTCGTATTTTTAAGCCGTGCTCTTACCAGTTTATTATCAAAGTGATTTTTGATAATACAAAATTATCAAAATAATTTTCGTGGGAATACAAAATTTAATATAAATGGTTTTGTTATATTTTTGTTATGCATTTCACTGGTTGCTTAGGCCAGATCATCAGGAAACTTCATCCATTAAGATTTTAGAAAAACTAAAGATATTAAACCAAATAAAACTGTTAAGTGTATAAGAATTACAGAAACAGTTCTATTTGTAACAATATCAAAGTTTAAACAAAATCATCAACAATAATTTTAATTTAATTTTTAATTGTATTCAGTTAATTAATTAAAAAGCATCACTTTAAAATAAAAAGTAAAAAAGATGTGTTATCGTTAATTTTTATAATAAGGGAAGTCACGATGGGTATTGCAATCGATACAAATGCGTGCAAAGTACACAAATTTCCACAACGCAACAACAAAATGTACGTATTTGCAATTTTCTATACATCTTTTACTTCGTTTGCACTAAAAATAAACCATAAGCAAAATTTTTAGTGCAAATTTGCTCAGTTGCAAACAAATGTAAAAAATAACCTTTGACATATTAAGCTTCATATTATTTATAAGAAAATTAATAAATTGAAAATTTTCGTGGGTCTTATTATAAAAAAGAGAATAACTTAAAAAGAAAAATTTATTTTAATTTGCTTGTGTAAAATTGTATGTAAACAAATGTAGATTTCTTACATTGTTTCCAGAAGTTTTTTGTGTTGCCAGAATAACTTTTTAAAAAATTGCTCATTTGCGCAAAAATTAAAAGTTGTATGCTCAAGATCAATATGCACTGCAAATTTGCACAATGACAATCCAATTTTAGTAAATATAAGAAGTATTAAATTGTTTGGGAAAAAATTAAGAATAACAGGTGTAATTAATGATCAGTATTTTTATAAAAAACAGTTACAGTTTGTTTTGAAGTAAAAAGTGTATAATAATAATATGTATCAACATAAGGAAATTCATTCGCATTACAAACCAACTTAAGCGCCTATTAGACGATCATACAGGGTGGCGTAGAATGAGCTATATGGCTTAAAGGGCTTATAACTTTTTTATCTATGCGATTATTATAATTTTTTTTTAAATACAGTATGGGGGAATTTTTTTTTTAAATTAGCTTTGAAAAATTATATCATGTAAGTGATGTCAAACATTGTAGCAAAACACGTATGTACTTCAAGCACCCCAATCATAAGCTTAAACAAATTAAGCAAAAACTAGTCTTTTTAAGCATTCACTCGTTTTTATTCACACATTTTTTGAGTAAACACTGGAAAAACTAGTTTCTACTAGTCAGTATAAAGTACTAGCTTTCACTACCTATTTATTAAGGCGGCCCAATGTAATATTAGCAATCAGGTATCGGAATAAAAATACGAAATGTGTTAGGAAGAGCAATATAATAATTACAAAGTAAAGAAAAATTTAAGGGAAACAAATTGGAATGAGCTTGTAAATCAAACGTTTAATCCAAATAAATACAAATTCAACTATAAAACAAGCAAAAAAAAAGATCGACAAACCGTGGATTATAATCCACGAAGAAATAATAAAATATTGTGATATAAGGGATAAACTTTTTAAAAAATGGCGAAAAAATTTAACGTATGAGCAATAATATAAAACGTTTCGAAATATAATAAACAAGAAAGTTATTTATGAAAAAATAAGTATTATAAAAATAAATCAATTGAAAACAATATTCGTGTGCAACTAAGCAAATAATAAGTGAAATAATTGGACAAAAACTACTAATATCGAAAGCTTTATAATAAATCATTTTAAAAACGAAAATTTTAAAGATATTTTAAATAGTTTTGCGTTAACCTTTAATACAAATGTAAACAAATAATACATAAATAAATGTGACATAAAAACAATAGAGAATACCAATATTTAATTATTTATTTGTGTGAGCTTCGAAACAAAACTTTAGTTTTAAAAATAGCAGAAGTATACAATTAGTTAAAAATAATTAATAAAATGAATAATAATTGAATCAAATAATAATATGTAAACCTGTGTGAAGAGTCTAAAATTAGTTTGTATCGGAAATATTCGAAAATATAAAGTCACGTTCGAGAATAAAACTGAAAGATTTTCCTCTTAGTATCTACTGCGCTACTTGCTGCCGTAATGTTTGATGGGATAATATTCCAGAGACGTATATTGGGAGTAAGGAACTGCCATTTCGATATAACCCAACAAATACGATATGAAATGGCTTTATCATTTGACATCAAACACTATCCTCAAACCTTTTTCAATTGTTTGATTTCAACATTTAAATTCAAATTGATAATGATTTGCAAATAAACATTTAACATCAAATGTTTTTTCAATTTTACATCAAATTAGTATCAAATGTTTAATTCGATCTAAAACTAAGCATGGCAATACTAAAGCGAAAAATATATGTAAATATTAAAAATGGCGATTACATATTCACCTGCCAATTTTTTGTCTTAATAAACGTCAAACTTCATACCATTATTACGAATAAGAATTAAAAAAAATAAAACGGGAAAGTGAAAAAAATTCAAGTTTGTTTTATGATCTCGGTGCTACAATCTTCAAAATAAAAGGGAGCAAATTATTTCGTCTATGCAAGAATTAGAGGACGGAAAGTGCATTATTTTATCTTTTAGCTATGGGGCTGAATGTTTATCTCACAGTTTATTTAAATAAATAACGAATAACGCTTTTTAACTGTAGATTTCATCGTTGGCGCTTCTTTTTACAGAGCGCTAAATTAGCGCTTTTAAAGATACCCAACATTTTTATACTTTTATTTGCAAATATTAAAACCAAGACACATAAAACCAAAATTTGTTTCAGTTTTTGAAATACTTTCGATATGTTGTTCAGTAGTTCCCGCTAAAATGCACCCCGCTTAAGCGATTACCTCTCTTAAATGCGCAAAATGTGCTGGCAAGCAAAACTTTCACATAATTACATGAATAAAATCCCGCTTAAATGACCTCGCTTCAATGCGTTCCCCGATTAATTGATTCATTATTTTTGTCCGAAATTACATAAATTTGAACAAAATAAATCCCTTATATGTGTAACAAAAAAACTTGCGTTATTTTAAATATCCGGCAAGGCATTTACAAAGTTAGTAAAAGTATTTTTGTACTTATATGTATGGCAACACAAATATTTATAACGGCAGTTGAAGTAAAAAAGTGAATTTCTCTTGAATTTCGAAAATCATAGAGAATAATTTTAAAGAGCTATCGGAATCTTCCGATGATGAAGAAGAGGAAATAATTGAAGCTCCAACTTATTCACAACTTTTAAGTGCAACAAAATAAATGCACCAATGAAATTGAAACCATGGAGGAAGACATAATAAATGGTTTTAATAATATTAACACGGCGTTAACATTTGCCAGTAATGGCAAGACAGTAACAATACATGCAAACTTTTTCACATATCCATACACACTTTTTCAAATGTTTTTGTTTTTGCATTGTCTTGACAACTAATATGTATGCTCATACCAGTGTTCGAAAATAAACGAGCTGCTAACTAGAGCCGACTAAGCTTAGCAGCTTGTTAGCACAGAGTTAATTCATAACGAACTTTTTCTACATCTGCCAACTCTGAATTTTTGTGACGGCACATTGTATTACTCAAAAATTCAACACGCTTTGCATTAATCATCGCTGAATTTGTAATTTTTTCCTTTTTTTGTTTTTAAAATTAAAATAAATTAAGTAAAAGTCAGTAAATTTAAAAAAATCAGTTAATTAAAAAAAACAATAAAAATTGTTTGACATTAAACGACTGTTTTTCACAAGTTGGCAGATCGTTAACAAGAGTTTAGCAAATCGCTAGCCAGAGTTTGGTTAGTGTTTTATAAATAAACTTTTTGCTTACTTCATTCTAAATTTTCATTATGAATACGGCTGTTAAAGTTTTAAAAAAAAGACCTAAAGCTCGGCAATTTATTAATACTTGAAAATAATAAAGGTCAAATAAAATACATATTATATACAAAACATATTTTTATTTTTAATAAATATGTAAGTGCATAATATGCACATTAGTTATGTAAGATTGTTTATTGAATTAGTTTAAGTTTAATTAATTTCGTATGAGAACTACACTCACAATATTCTGTACGTAAAATTAACTGAAATTGTAATATAAAATAAATGAAAGTTCAATTAAAACCCGGTCTACCTATTTTACATTTATTTTTAACAAAAAGTTCATTTAATTTTTACTGTCAAAAATTCAACACCATATTCCGTAAAATCAAACAAAAATTCAGTTATTTTCTAAAATTTTACTGTAAAAAATTCAACACCATATTCAGTAAAAACGATAAAATATTCAGTTATTTATTAAAATTTTACCGTCAATTTTTTACTGTCAAATTGACCCCATATTCAGTAAAAACAATTAAATATTCAGTTATTTTATTAAATTTTCGATTACTCCACAAAAGAGCCGAATTTCTAAAAAAACAAGACAGACACCTGCCCGCTTGTTTTTCTTATAAGCGAGAGAGGGAAAATTTTTTTATTTACTTACCCAGTTACACACGTTTGTTTTACTTTTGTTGTACTGACCACGTTGTTTACAGAAGAACTCTCAATTATAAGACACCAGCAGCATGACCGATATGGCTTCGCAATGATTTTACTTTTAAAATTTGATGTATGTAACTAAAATATTTTATCAAATAGAAAATGGGAATTGCTTACACAAAACAAGCAATTCATTTTTTATAGATAAGTAAAAATTAATTTTTGGTAGTAAAATTATATAAAATAACTGAATATTTAATTGTTTTTACTGAATATGGTGTTGAATTTTTGACGGTAAAATTTTATAAAATAACTGCATATTTATTTGTTTTTACGGAATATGTAGTTAATTTTTTGGCAATTAATTTATGAAAGATAACTAAATATTGATTTGTTTTTAAGGAATTCGCGGTTGAATTTTTGACAGTAAAAATTAAATGAACTTTTCGTTGCTTTAAATTACAATTTTATTTACTTTAACATAAAGAAGAATTTAACTCAACCGACGGACAATATTAACTGCAACTGAAAATCCGTATTAATATGCACTTAGTTTTTTGAATAACTGTTAGAATCAGTTAAAAATAAAATTGCTTGGAATTTTAAATGTTTATTTATTTAAAAATGACTGAACGGAATATTTCTTAAATAAACTACAGTCCGTTACTGTAATAATATTGTGAGTTATTTTTCATATCTAATATGTATTTTCTTCGACCTTTATTATTTTAATATATAAATTAAATTCTCGAGCTTAAGGTCTTATTTTTTTAATAAAAAATTAAAAATTTCATTTTTAAGCGTGTTAGAGGTAACGTCAAGGAAAAAACTGCATAGATTATGAAAGTAGACGTACTTAAGAATATAAATCGCTTTCCGTGCAAAAAATCTAAGGAACAGTTTTCCAGAAATCTGGGTTCCTCCAAAATGGTCAGTAAAAACTGGGATTAAATTTTTAAGGGTGTTAGAGGTAACGTCAAGGAAAAAACTGCAAAGATTATGAAAGTAGACGTACTTAAGAATATAAATCGCTTTCCGTGCAAAAAATCTAAGGAACAGTTTTCCAGAAATCTGTGTTCCTCCAAAATGGTCAGTAAAAATTGGGATTTAATTTTTAAGGGTGTTAGAGGTAACGTCAAGGAAAAAACTGCAAAGATTCTGAAAGAAGACGTACTAAAGAATATAAATCGCTTTCCGTGCAAAAAATCTAAGGAACAGTTTTCCAGAAATCTGGGTTCATCCAAAATGGTCAGTAAAAACTGGGATTTCATTTTTAAGGGTGTTAGAGGTAACGTCAAGGAAAAAACTGCATAGATTCTGAAAGAAGACGTACTTAAGAATATACATCGCTTTCCGTGCAAAAAATCTAAGGAACAGTTTTCCAGAAATCCGGGTTCATCCAAAATGGTCAGTAAAAACTGGGATTTCATTTTTAAGGGTGTTAGAGGTAACATCAAGGAAAAAACTGCATAGATTCTGAAAGAAGACGTACTAAAGAATATAAATCGCTTTCCGTGCAAAAAATCTAAGGAACAGTTTTCCAGAAATCCGGGTTCATCCAAAATGGTCAGTAAAAACTGGGATTTCATTTTAAGGGTGTTAGAGGTAACATCAAGGAAAAAACTGCATAGATTCTGAAAGAAGACGTACTAAAGAATATAAATCGCTTTCCGTGCAAAAAATCTAAGGAACAGTTTTCCAGAAATCCGGGTTCATCCAAAATGGTCAGTAAAAACTGGGATTTCATTTTGTATCTAATTTATATGTAAAAAAGCGCTAAATTGGTACTATTTTTCTATCACAGACATGGCTTAAGGCGTCGTTTTCATTATTGGCGGGAAAAATTTCGTGCAGCTCAAAAAAAGGCGCTAAATATTTCTTCATATAAAGTTGCCATACCAAATTGTGTTTTTAAACATTGTCCTCACGAGCTATGAATTTACAACATTTTCACTAAAATTGAAATTGATTACTTTAGAAAATAAATTTTCTTACTGTGTATATTATGCATTTCAGAGTACAGTAGTTCCCGCTTAAGTGCGCATCGAAAAATGTTTAGTTTTCTACGCATTAAAACGGGGAATCATTTAACCGATAACCCGGATAAATGCGCAATCAACGCATTAATACAAACCTCGCGTAAAAAACTCAATAATCATTTAAACGTACTTTTTTTTATTGTTATAAAGAAAAATAAAATAATATATAAATTAAATTCTCGAGCTTAAGGTCTTATTTTTTATATAAAAAACTTTTTTTATAAATTTATTAAAAACCAATATTTCGGCACTTCTTTGAGTGCCTTCTTCAGGGTTCTTTTTTTGAACAAAAAATTAACAATTTTTTAATATAAAACAAATTTAACAAAAAAATTGTTAAAAAAAAGAACCCTGAAGAAGGCACTCAAAGAAGTGCCGAAATATTGGTTTTTAATAAATTTATAAAAAAAGTTTTTTATATAAAAAATAAGACCTTAAGCTCGAGAATTTAATTTATATATTAATTTTATTTTTCTTTATAACAATAAAAAAAAGTACGTTTAAATGATTATTGAGTTTTTTACGCGAGGTTTGTATTAATGCGTTGATTGCGCATTTATCCGGGTTATATAATGAAAACGACGCCTTAAGCGATGTCTGTGATAGAAAAATAGTACCAATTTAGCGCTTTTTTACATATAAATTAGATACAAAATGTTATCCCAGTTTTTACTGACCATTTTGGATGAACCCGGATTTCTGGAAAACTGTTCCTTAGTTTTATATTCTTTAGTACGTCTTCTTTCAGAATCTATGCAGTTTTTTCCTTGACGTTACCTCTAACACCCTTATAAATGAAATCCCAGTTTTTACTGAACATTTTGGAGGAACCCAGATTTCTCGAAAACTGTTCCTTAGATTTTTTGCACGGAAAGCGATCTATATTCTTAAGTACGTCTACTTTCATAATCTATGCAGTTTTTTCCTTGACGTTACCTCTAACACCCTTAAAAATGAAATCCCAGTTTTTACTGACCATTTTGGAGGAACCCAGATTTCTGGAAAACTGTTCCTTAGATTTTTTGCACGGAAAGCGATTTATATTCTAGAGTACGTCTACTTTCATAATCTATGCAGTTTTTTCCTTGACGTTACCTCTAACACCCTTAAAAATTAAATCCCAGTTTTTACTGACCATTTTGGAGGAACCCAGATTTCTGGAAAACTGTTCCTTAGATTTTTTGCACGGAAAGCGATTTATATTCTTAAGTACGTCTTCTTTCATAATCTATGCAGGTTTTTCCTTGACGTTGCCTCTAACACCCTTAAAAATTAAATCCCAGTTTTTACTGACCATTTTGGATGAACCCAGATTTCTGGAAAACTGTTCCTTAGTTTTTTTGCACGGAAAGCGATTTATATTTTTTAGTACGTCTAATTTCATAATCTATGCAGTTTTTTCCTTGACGTTACCTGTAAACCCCTTAAAAATTAAATCCCAGTTTTTACTGACCATATATGAGGAACCCAAATTTTATTTATTTTATCATTTCATAGAAATACAATAAGCCAATATTTCTGGAAAACTAGAGTTTCTTCCTTGACGTTACCTCTTACCCCAAAAAAAAACGAAACACCAAATTCGGTTTTATTAATACATACTCTATATTTTTACTAAATATTTATTATTTTCTTTTTATGATAAAGAAGTCTTTTTTTTAAGCAACAATGTTTGTTTTTAATTATAAATACACTTCATTTAATTATTTGAATGCTTTTATATATATATATTATATTTTTATTATTATTTATTAATTTGTTACTCCATTTTTCCGTAATAATTTGCTTTAAATTACAAATTTCTAATTTTTATTCGAACACCCTAATTCTTAAATTCCTAAATTTTGAATTCCCAAAAGCAAAACTCCCAAAAGCATTAAATTCCCATTTTTTATTTATCCCCCAAAAGCACCAATTCAATTTTGCGTTTTCGTAGATAACTATCGACGCTATCTTGGCGCAGGTATTGAAACGTTTTGGTTTATTTTCTTTACAATAAACCGTTTCGAGATCGTTGATTGCAATTCAAAAAAAAAAACTAAATAAAACACAACACTTTAATGTATAACACTAATTTATTATTAACACAGCTTTTTTTAGAACTTAGTCACTTTTACAACCATAATTTACATATAATCAAGGTATATTTACACAAGGTAGACTCATTTGGGAGTGTAGACATGCTGCTCTATAAAAATAACCGAGTGGAACGGAATTGTCAAAATTGTCTTCATATAAATTTAACGCACACATGTACAAATTTTGGCTCATATACACGGATTTTGACATTGGTGTTCCAACTTAGGTAAACAGCTGACAAACATATGGGCCAACGAGTTTACCTTGTGTAAATATACCTTGCATTTAATAATAAAAACACAACTCACTATTGTGATCAAAACATTTCAATGTTAATAATTTTCTCCGCGCGATTCGTTATTGACAACGTCTGAACAAAGAATCGTATGCCAACTCTTGCGATTCTATTCAGTGTTACCGTTCAAAATTTTCAAAAAGGGGCACAAAAAGGGGTTTTTCAAAAAAAAAGTGTCACAAAAAGGGGAATTTTGAGAAAAAAAGGGGCAACTTTAAAAACAGAAAAATTAAAAAAAAAACGTATGTATTTATTAAATTATTTTCATCGAAAACTAAACATAACAAAAAATAAACTTCATATTTATAAAAAAATACATTATAGGTATATAATACAAATTGTTTGGGAAAAACACACACATATACATATATCTACTATATATATACATATATCGTGAAAATACATATCTTGTTTGCAAGTAAACTATAATGAACTGTTGCATAAAATTTTTATTTCAATTATTTATACAAAAACAGTTACTTATTACTTGTAAATAAAACGAGCTTAAAATAGTGTAATAACAATACTTACAAAAACAAAAAATAGTTCATAATATGATTTGATACAAAAAAACTTTACATTTAAATAGATAGAGATATGTATATATGTAAGTATATGTACATAAATATTTGGCACTTGGATTATTTTACTTTTTTACCAAAAAAATTAAGTTACGAAAAAGCATATAAAAGTATTGATAGGAAGATAGTTAATATCAGGTACAGATCCATTTTTTTATAAATTGCAGTGTTATGTTGTTTCTTCCACTATTAAATATCTATTTTTTGAAAACGTATATCTATATTTATTAATCAATTCATCACTTGGAATCCAATCTTCAAAGTCATTTTGATACAAAATTAAAGCGGATAACATAGACTGACAGGTATCTACTTTCAGTCTATTTGTCACTTTCTTTTTTAAATATGCTAACTTAGAAAAAATCCGCTCAGCGGATGCACTACTATGTGGTAAAGTAAAAACATACGAAACAAATTTATACAAGTTTGGATATAAATTGTCACCCAAACAGTTTTTTGAATTGCCAATTTCGTACCAAAATGTTTCAGGCTTAGATATTTTAAAAATTCCTTCATAGCTTTTATCGTTTGATCTGGTTTCTAAAAGTTTGAACTCTTTTACAAAATCATCTGGGTTAGTAATTATATCAATAAAAACGGTAACAATTTCAAAGTAATTTATGTCTTCAGCTGACTAAATAAATACTGGATCTAAAACCTTTAATGAACTCAGCCTCTTGTCGCTAATATTAATTCTTGATAAAATTTCTTTGCACAGCTTTTGGTAAAAAAGTAAAATGTTGTTTTTATTTTCTACAATATCACTACTTAAGATGTTTTTAGTACATATTTCTAGCTCGGCTTCGTGGCCGATATATATATTAAGAGTTTCTTTTATATGCAGAACATCAACAAAATCAATTTGTTCTATATTTGTTTGCATAACATACTCTTTTTTTAAAAAATTTTTAAAAATTTCTAATACAATATCTTTCGTGGATGAAACTAAATATATAATTTGTGAAGATTCGTTTTGAAAATTAAGGTTTAATTTATTCATAATATTTAATACATATACTAGAAATTTGAGGTAAATTTTATTGTTAATAGATAGCCCTTACTGAATTATTTTAATTTTTTCCAAATTAGATGCTATTTTCTCTTCAAATTGAGCTCGGATTCATTGATTGACAGTATAAAAAAAAATTTGGTTCAAAAAGGGGCAACTACAAAATGATACAAAAGGGGATTTAAAACAAAGGGTTCAAAAAAGTGGCACGGCAGTCAAAAAGGGGCAAAAATGCGACTTTAGTCGCATAACGGTAACACTGATTCTATTTAGACATGTAGATGATACTAGTAACGTCTAGATGGCTCTAGAAAGTTCGCCCTCTAACGGCTATTTTGTAAATTAAACTTATTCATCTGTCGTTATTAACATTGCGCTTTATCTATATCGCTGAATTAATTGACGTATTATGCATCATAAACTAAGGCATACTTTTAGGTTTACAATTTTTACAGTGGGGTTGAAGTACAATTATGCACAACAATTTTAAAATTCCCTCTGTACCAGAGAATGACAACAAGTACCCATAAGAAAAATATACAGAGGTATTTGCCCACGCTTTTCGTTATTGTGTATACACATATTTATAACACAAATAATAAGAAAAGCTATGGTTGTGCGTTGCAAAAAGTATGGTTATTACTTATACTTATGCACGGCAATATCTTTACGCAACCACATTCAGTAGACAAAAATACATGAAAATTATGCAGATGTTATTCAATACACATGAATGTGTTTTGGTTATCTGCCATACATATAAAATATCCATGTTTAAAAAAATACCTTCAGTATTTTTGGCACTTCTGTGTAAAAATTAAAAAAAATTTTTAACAAAAAGGTGCTTTGATCACTAGGAAGGTAAGGGACTATGTACACATTATTTATGATACATAAAATAAATTTGTCCGTAAAATCAGCAATACCTATGTAAAACTACACATAAGCTATACATTTTTATAAAAAAAATAGGACCACAAGGGGTGGGAAGGGGCAATTTCTGCTTTCCGAAGCTATCTGACAAATTTTAATGAAATTTTAAGCATAGATAAATTCATATTTATATAGACACTTAAACTATGTATTTTTTAAAAAATATAACTAAAAGGGAGATAGGGGGAAATTTCTGCCTCCCCGAAACTGTTTAATAGATTTTAATGAAATTTTAAAAATATAAAGATCTTTATTTATTTGGACACAGTAGCTATGTATTTTTTCAAACTATGACCACGAGGGGCAAATTACATGATCGAATATTTAAAAAAAATTGTTAAACAGCAATTGTAACACACATGCACAATACCATGTGACCTGAAAAGTTGACAAGTCAGATGTAAAAATCATGTTGTGTACATGTATCTTAAGCTATAAACGCTATAAATACATATGTTTGTGTGGTTGTTTCACTCTTTCTTATTAGCACAAAATCAATACTTACTTACATACATACATAACAACCCATATATTTGGTCTCGTGCCACTTATCTATGCTATGTGCGTGTGACAGAGGCAAGTGGCTCTACGATATTTTTATTTTTGCATGTAAAAACCTTTACGCATCCGCACAATTTTTAAGCACTTCTGGACTTGTCGCTGTCACACACACAGCATAGGTAGACGACACGAGATGGAAGATATTGTTTTTATGTATGCATGTAACTATTGATTTGTATGTGCTAATAAGAAAAAGTGTAACCGCCACGTAATAGATTTAGCGCTTACTTAGTAACGATTTAAAATTTAAACATTAATTTTTAACAAGTTGTAAAGGAAAATACTCTCGAGGTTCCCTCGTGGCCCTATTTTTTAAAAAAATATGTATAGCTTGTGTGTTCATTATAGTATGGATCTATCTATGTTTTAAATTTCATTAAGATCTGTTAGATAGTTTCGCAGAAGCAAAAATTGCCGCCAACCGCCCCTCGTTGCCCTTATAAAATAACCTTACTGCCTTAGTCAAATCTTAAAAAGCTTTAAAATTATCTAGATATTTTTCTGAATAGCAACACAAAAAAATTTTTGCCTAGTTCCAAAATTATTAAAACTGCATTTGCCATCTCTGTTCTCTCTCTCACTCTGTATATTTACGTTATACTTACGTTAATACACATACTAAAGGCCCCCTTACTCTTACGTAAATGTTGCGGATACGTAAACGTTGCGGTCGACTTGAATTGTTGGTAGTTACTAAAAATACGTAAACGTGTCATATGATGTTGAAGTATATGTTTGTACTCGTACATATGTATGTATATAAATTATTATTTGTTTTCATTTTGCTCACAGTCTTGTTCCAAAACATGTTGATAATATTCTGTGGAATTTTGACAAAACATCTTAACAGTGTTTAAAATAGAAACAGCACCAAAATGTTTGGTTTGTTTACATTAAAAAAATGTATTTTGAAATGCCTTTTAACCACAGAATACTAACAGAACTGTAAAAGTGATGTGTGAAAAGGGCCCAAATCAGTTGCGAAGGCAGCTTTCGAAGAAAAAGACAGATAGATTTTTTTTTGGTAGTGAAATAACAAAACAAATTCATTAATAAAATTTAAATGTTAATAAGTTTTGTTGACAACGCTGCTTTAAAACCAAAATAAAATTCTTAACAGCTGATACGTAAAAACAGAGAGAAATTTTAATTTTATCAGGTTCATCCGCAACGCAACGTTACGTTTACGTACTTATTTGCACAGTAGCTTGGTAAGGAAAACGGAACAGCTGATCCGCAACGAATACGTTTACGTAAGAGTAACGAGGCCATTACACTTTCAGCATTTATGCACTTCGTTAGCGATTTTTAAAACTATTTGAGCGGTTTCTGCACGCTATTACGGTTTTGAAACAAACATTGGCATTACTAATGGTTTAGAAAAATTAAAACGATTATAATATAAATGGACTTTTTTTGATGTGTTAATATTTTTATATTTTGTTTTTAAACAATTATTTTACAAAATTATGAACGGTATGAATTATGAGCAACAAAATAAAACAATGGTTTTACAAACAAAGTTGTAAAACAGGGCAGTATGAACATCTTTAGTTAAAGTAAGGGTAAAATATGCAACATGTTTTTCATCACCATATTCACAAAAGAACTTGTAAATGTTTTCCACAGTTGTATTTTTTGTACAAACAAACACAGAAATGTAGAACATGTAACATTAATGCAACATATTTCTCAGAAAAGAAATCACCTTATGTTTGTCATGCCATGTGAAACTTTTTTATTATTCATCTCAACCCCATAAAGCGTATATATTCTGGCTCCTTGAGTAATTCTAAGTCGACTTAGTCATGTCCGTCTGTTGAAAACACGCTTACTTTCGAAAAACACAAAAAAAAATAAAAAAACTTGCTGCCAAATTGCTTGTAATTTTCAGTTTAGGATTGAAATCCAGCAAATTGGGTTCAATACGATCAGAGCTAGCAATCAAAATGCGGAACCACCACCCTAAAAAATTGACAATTTTGTTACAAAAACTAACATAAATGGTGGAATAAGGCACAGAATAATGCAAAATTTTGCATTAATTCGTTTTATATTAATGTAAATCACACTGCTTAATTTCGTGAAGATCGGTCTAAAATTTTCCTTAGGCCTCATATAAACGCGTCTCCCGAAAAACAGTTAAGTACACCTAAAACCATAATTAATAATGCTATCATAACAAAATTTAGCACGTCACAGTTTTATAGGACTAGAAACGACACTGTAAAATTTCCTGAAGATTGGTCCATAATTTACCTTTGGCCCCATATAAACCCTCCTCTCGGAAAACCGTTATAAATAATGCTATCAAAATAAAATTGAATACTTCATAGTTTTATAGGACTAGAAATTTAACCTAGGCCCCTTAACCGTAGCAGATATTTAGCCAAAAAACATGACATGCAATTTTGTGATATACGGTCCATAATTTACCTTAGATCCCATAATAAGCAGCTGTCTGAATTTCTCTGCAAACGCTAAAACTAATTTCACCGCTGTATTGAAATTTATTGAAATTTATGTTTTTTAATGCCAGAAATCACTCTGCAGATTGGTCCATAACTAACCATGGCTCCAATATAAATTCCCCTCCTCATTTAAGTTCGGCTTAAACTGTTACGAATCATGATATTTTACTCAAGCTAGTTCAAATTAAACATAAAACTTTCTGATTGTTGGTCAATAATTTAGTATCGGTCTAAAATGCAACCAATTTTTATGCTGACGTTGGTTTTTATAAAGATTAATTAATAGTAAAAAGATTTCATGTAGATAACACCCCTGAAATAATTGAACTGTCGGTGGAGGGTATCAAAGATTCGGAACATCCGAATATAGCAATCTTCCTATTTTTATTTTTATAAAGAGCCAAAGAATTTTCATTTCCACCTCAGCATTAGAGTATGGATATGATAACAATTTTAAGACAAACAATGACAACTTTTGAAAAGGGTTCTTATTAACCGAATTCTTGAATTGATAGACCTCGATCCAAAATTTATCGGTTCTATCTAAATTTTTCCACTGGTATAATTTTAAATTTTTTAAAGAATTTTCCAGTTCTTCAGTTTCATTTTATTACATTTAAAGTATTTTCTGTATTACACAAAAAAAACATTTTTTACGCTAAATGCCAAAATTTTTTCTAACAACTTAAAATTGGTTGGAAGTTTTGTCCTAATTTCATATATTAGAGTTTTTACGAACTGTATTAAATTCGGTTTAATAATATATTTGTCTGATTCAGTTATATGAGAATCATCACAAGCCTTCTCAAAACTATGTATATCCTAGGTAACAGTTATTATTTATTATAGATTCAAGTTCTCCAGATATATAATCGAAGGTATAACGATTTTATTTGTTAGGCTTTGTAATAAATTTAATAAATCAGTAAATAGCTTTGCATGATCAGCAAATTGTGCTTCAAATGCTAAATTTACTTTCTGGACTTCAGAAAGAACAGAACCTAAAAAAATTATATATAAAAAGTTTTTTTGATCATTATACGTAGTTTTTAATAAAGACGTTTCGAAGGACATATCGTTAACCATATTGAAATGAGGTTTGAGCTCAAGCCACATTGATCAAATTTTTTTATGGCTTTCTCGATTGAAAGCCATCTTGTAGGAGCCGCTAATGGAATTTTACCATTATCATTATTTAATTGATATTTATTCTTATTTGACCTTTATTTTATAATTACTTTTAGTTATTTAAGCTTGAGGTCTTTTTATTTATAAAAAAATTATATTTATTTGCTCCAATTATGTGTTTCTTTGACTAGAACATTTATATTTGGCGGAAAACTTTTTGCTGTTGCAGCGCAAACAGCTAACTGAAGTGAATGGCACACACATCTTACCAACATTAAATTTTTTTAAATTATACTTTGCTTTAATTTTTGCATATATGTAATCCGTTATGCACTCCTGTCATAACAGCAGCGTTGTCTGCTCCAATGCCTTAAAGTTTTTTGATGTCCAAATTATAAAGATTTATGAGCCGCTCAAGTCCTGAAAGTAAATTATCAGCATTACCGCCGTTTAGATCAATAAATCCCAAGAAAGTTGTAACAAATTCATTTCTTTTGTGACTATAATAACGTACTACAACACCCAACAATTTTTTACCGATATATCTGTGCCTAAAAAGTAGTATTAAAAAAAAATTATATTTTGACACATAATTTCAATATTTTTTTACCAATATGTACATACAATCTCAGGTCCTTAAGAAGCTCGTCAATAAAGTGGGGAGCTAATATATTATTTATAATATTGGCACACTTTGTACGATGCAGTGTTAAATTAAGGCAGGTAATTTAACACTGCTGTCTGCAAATGTTTTACGACAAATTTCAGAAAGGTGATTCATTGCTAAAAATGGTGTATGTACTGCGGTATATAAAGCAAGATTTGCGTGTGCAATTTGCGTTTCTGTCGGAACATCTGGCGAAAAAGATATGTATATCTGGTTGGGATAGTACAACATCGTTTAATGGCGCCAAACATATCTTATGTTTTTTAGTCTCCGAATGACGTATTAAATGAAAATGTTTAGCTTTTATTATTGAATTGCAATATTTGCATAACGCTTTCGCCGGATCTTTTGTTGTTTTAATCCATTTTTTAAACACTGGATTCGATTCCCAAGCATTTCTATACTTTTGACCGTTGTTCTCCATTTGAACTATTTTGTGCTTTGAAAAATACTTTTTAATCTTTTTATTTTTTGAAATTTTCTTTTGCGCTTGAAAATGCTTTGTAAGAACTATGTACATACATACATATGTATGTGGTTAAAAAGGTGATTTACAAATTTCAATTCTAAATGCAACCTACATACATACATACGTAGTTGGAAAAAAGAGTATCTTATTTACAAAAACATTGTTGCCAAAAATGTGTACACATATATAAATGAACCAAAGACGAAACAAGAGGGTAAAAACGGGATTATTTACAAACATATGCAAAAAGTGTCAAACGTACCAATATCACGTTTGAAAAGGGCCGGTGTCAAATCCCATCAGTGATTGGTGCATGAGCCATTTGGTTGTGCAGCCACACGATTGAAAATTTGTGCATTGCGGCAATCGTGTGATCCCAGCTTAATGATTTAAAAAATCAGTCATTAATAATCAATAAAAATTGTTAAAAATAAAGCTAAAGTTTGATAAAGTTTGGCCTCGCATTTTTTTTTTGAATTTTTCGTCAAATATTTGTTAGGTCTGTGCCCGTGTTCTGTAACTCTCGCGTCGAGAAACTTTTCGATTGAAATGTGTGAAATGAAACAAAAATGCCATATATTGAAACAAACAGCTGTTTTTCTCACTTAACTGTGTCTGTAATTTTATTGGCGAGATCTAGCTGTCACGTAAGGAAATTACTCGCCAATTTACAGAAAAAGTGTGCCTGTAACATTTTTGAGAGAAAAGTTCCCGCTTTGAACTGTCAAACAAACTCACGAATAAAAATGGGGCGAAAAAAAATTTAACACTAAAAAACAATTTAAAATGCAAAACACAAAGAATAATAATAATAATATTTAGTTCTTAGCACATTTTTTATTGTTTAATTCTTTTACTTTTAACATTTTTATAAAATATACAAATATTTTCAAAGCTCGTTTGCAAACAACAAACATTAAAGTCGTACTTTACATTATTTGGTATAGCCGATGGTTGTATTTTCACCGCCGTCGTTGAAAAACTATTAACTTTAGTAAATTATAGTCGCCATTAACGATATATGTTACTGGTGTTCTCACCTTCTGCAATGTCACATCGGCTTCGAGTGCAATGTTATGACATTTATAACGTAACCACGTAATCTCTTTTGATAGTTTTCGACATGAGTTACACACACACTTTTTTCTCACTTTTCGATAAACGATGGAATATTTTGTTTCACATCTTTTCGATGCGGGAAGTTCTCACTATAGTTACAGAACATGGGTACTGGTTAGGTTAGTTATAAAGCAAAAAATTAGCACCGAAAATTAAGGCCCTAATTGTGAAAAAAGTAACGCAACGTCAAAAATAACATTCAATGCAAAAACAAAGTCAAAATTATTTTATAATTTTGGTGTTTTTGATTTAAAGCGCTGCATATCTTGTGGCGTTGAAAACTTTAAAACGCGATACGAATTTTAAAATTATAAAATATTTTTGACTTTGTTGGTGCTATCAATTTAAGTTTTGGCGTTGAGTTGCGTTTTACACAATTAAGGCCTAAATTGCTTGTTCAAAAAAACTATAATATAGTCGTATCGCCAGTAAATTAACGCCGATACCGATATATCGGCAAGTATCGCCGATATATCTGGTATTGGCATTCGTTACATCCCTGAAAACAATTTCCATCGCCGAATCATCGCCCGCGATGGATGGGATGGATGCCTACAAACATTTTTGAAAATTTTTGGCGATTGCTTGTTTAGCGATGATTATGCGATCCTTCTCAGGGTATACGAATCGCTAACCATCGCCTACGCCTTACAATTAGCCGATGAATATGCGAGCGCACACATGTAGCGGCAATCATCAGTATTTTTTATATCTTTGATAGAATTTTTTTTGTCTTGTTGTTTTGTAAAGGTAACGGGAAAATAAATATTTCGTTTCAGGGAAACGCGGTATACGAATCACGTGGTCAACACATGCGAAAGTTTTCGCGAATCGCCAGAGGATCGCATTTAGCTTCAGTGATAATATTTATGTATGTTTGTATGTATGTATGTTTCTTTTGTATTGGAGATTGAAACCTTTAATATGTCCCATGACCTCCACCGTCAACTATACACTCTGCTGGGCTGCCGTTCGGTATTACTTCGAAGGGTGGTTTGCTGCGTCTATTTGGTTTTCGCTGCTCATTGTTGTATTGATCTTAAATTTCTTAGCTGTTCCTCTCTTCGCAGTAGTTCGTTTACAAATGTTTTAAAACTTGTTATGCATGTTCCACACTCTCATCCAGATCTGGACAAGCTGGGCCAGTGATGATAAAGTTTTTAGCATTGCAAAAAAACTGAAGTACTCAAATGACATGTTTACAACAATTTAGAAATTTTAAACATTTAACATTAAAGCTTTTTGGGCTACCGTTGAAGAATTGAAAAATAAAATTATACATACGTTTATGTTTCCAGATATCAGTAGAATTGCCAAATGTATAAGTATGTATTGTCTATACCACATTCGTCGGCGAGTATGGAAAATATTTTCATATCATAATTAAAAAAAAAAAAACAAAGAAATCTCTAGTATGCAAATACTGTATCGAATTTAATTCTGACAAAATATTAACTACATTCTAATGATTCTTGTTGCTGTAGTTTTACATAAAAATTTTCTTTGCTTTAATTTATAGCGTAACGTTATGTACAAGTTTATTAAAAAACTGATTTCCTATATAAATCGGTCTTGAATGACCTTGAAAAATAATAAAATGATTATTGTGCTTCTTATTATACTTCGTTTACATAAGGTATGGGGGCTTTTAGCGGGATGCAAAATCCAAAAAAACTTTACTTTCCAAGACAACATTTTTTGGACTTGTTACTCTGTTCAACATATTTTTACCCTGTTCCACTATCATCCTTATAAAAATAAGCCATATGCTCCTTATAGGAACCAAAGGAAATGTATATCCATAATAATAAAAATATTAAAAAATACATTTTTGGGTTTAGTCGATTAATTCTTGTTCGATTAATCGAACAATTTTAGACGATTAGTTGTTTGAATAATTTCAAATGGCTAATTTCGATTAAAGGATTAATCGAAGAATTTATACCGATTATATATATGGTCCAATCGATCCTATAAGGAGCATAGGGTCTCATTTATTCAGATTAATCGAATGATAATATTCAGGGAACCCAAAAATATGCAATTGCATGTTTTTCCTTGTGCAACCAATGAAGGCAGAAACATTATATTTATCCGTTTTAGAGCTTTTTATGAATTGTGGCATCGATTTGTTAGTGCATATTTTTCCGTTGAGAGCATTTTTGGAAGTAGAGCCTTTTTGCAGCATTTTTAAGTCTTAAGTGCATATTTTGCCTTTTTAGGCATATTTTTTCTTTTTTTTGGGATGTTTTGGCTTTCCTATTTTAAATATCTACATTTAAATTTTACTCGCAAATTGCACAGTACAACACATGATTTCGGGACTCAATTCTGATAATTGCTTTTGAAAGTAGACACAAAAAGAAGAACTTCTGAATCATTAGTTTGGTCATGGTGCCTCAATAAAAGTGGTTCTCGAGTTATGACAAACAAAAGAGCCTAAAACGTGAGAAATTCCCCTATACGATACTTACTAACTTCAAATTATTTTTTAAATTATTTTTTTAAGTTCCATGACAAAACTAATGATGCAGAAATTCTGCTTTTTGGGTCTACTTTCATAAGCAATTATCAGAGTTGAGTCCCGAATCAATCACCTGAAAAATGTTGTACTGTGTTGTGAGACACAGCGGGTTGTCATTAAAGATTAATGTTATTTTATATATGAATAGCTTAACCCGGTGCGCTTCGCTACACTGCTTTAACCACTTTATCGGTTGAGAGATATTTAATATATCCATCCTATGGAAGGTAGTTCCCCCCTGCGCCTACCCGCTTTATTTTTATTTTCAAAGTGAAGTATACCATAAGAGTGACTTCTACAAAGTTTGAACTTTCTCACTATAACAGTTTTTAAGATATCCGATATTAAACATTGGCGTCCTATGGGGGTAACACTTCCCCCGCTGCTATTTTATTTCAATTTTGGGGCTCTGGAGATCCTACTACCAAAAGTTCAACAAATTGCTTGCAGCGGCTCTTATTAATATGTCTATCTATGAGGGGTACTGCTCCTCCTCTGGCTACCCCGCCCATTTCTATATTGAAATTTATAGTTTACCATAATAGTAGCTTTAACTACGTTTGTAGACTATCCCTTTAATTGTTCTTCAGTTGAGCGATATTTAATATATCGATCCTATGGGAGGTATTTCCCCTCCTACGCCTACCCGCTTTATTTCTATTTTTAAAAGTGTAAGAGTGACTTCTGCAAATTTTGAACATTCCCACTATAACAGTTCTTAAGATATGCGATATTAAACATTGGCGTCCTATGGTGGGCACCAGTTCCCCCGCTGCTATTTTATTTTAATTTTGAGGCTCAGAAGATCCTACTACCAAAAGTTCAACAAAATGCATGCCGTGGCTCTTATTTATATTTCTATCTATGAGGGGTACTGCTCCTACCCTGTCTAACCCGCCCATTTGTATATTGAAATTTATAGTTTGCCATAGTAGTAGCTTTAACCACGTTTGAAGACTCCCCCTTTAATAGCTCTTCAGTGGAGTGATATTTAATATATGCATCCTATGGGAGGTTTCCCCCCTGCGCCTACCCGCTTTATTTTTATTTTCAAAAGTGCAGTATACCATAAGAGTGACTTCTACAAAGTTTGAATATTCTCACTATAACAGTTCTTAAGATATGCGATATTAAACACTGGCGTCCTATGGTGGACACCACTTCCCCCGCTGCTTTTTTATTTCAGTTTTGGGGCTCAGAAGATCCTACTACCAAAACTTCAACAAAATGCATAAAGTGGCTTTTATTTATATATCTATCTATGAGGGGTACTGCTCCCCCCCCCTGTCTAACCCGCCCATTTGTATATTGAAATTTATAGTTTGCCATAGTAGTAACTTTAACCACGTTTGAAGGCTCTCCCTTTAATAGTACTTAAGTTGAGCGATATTTATTATATGCATCCTATGGGAGGTATTTCCCCCCTGCGCCTATCCACCTTATTTTTATTTTCAAAAGTTTAGTATACCATAAGAGTGACTTCTATAAAGTTTGAACATTCTCACTATAACAGTTCTTAAGATATGCGATACTAAACATTGGCGTCCTATGGGGGGTACCACTTACCCCGCTGCAATTTTATTTAAATTTTGGAGCTCAGAAGATCCTACCACCAAAAGTTCAACAAAATGAGTGCAGCGGCTCTTAAGATATCCGATATTTAATATTGGCATCCTATGGGGGGTACCAATTCCCCTGCCCCTATCGAAAAAATAAGTAGCCTATTTTATTTTTAGGGTACACGTGATGTTATTGTAAAAATTTCAAGAAAATCGGTTCAGTAGTTTCGGAGTCTATAAGCCAACAAACAAACAAACAAACAAACAAACACACAAACACACAAACATACAAACATTTTTCATTTTTATATATATAGATAAGCAAAAATTAAGGGAAAAGGCAATTACTTATATGTTCATATATGTTTTTGGCGATGTATGTAATACATAGAAATATGGATCAATCTTTTAGTATACCGATCGATTTAGAATCACTTTCAAAGTGATCTAACGATACCCATCCGTCCGTCTGGCTAGTTGCCTTTCCATGTTAATTTTGTGCGCAAAGTACAATTGTAATCTTGCAGATAATTGGATCAAATTTGGTAAATACACTTTAAATGTACTAAGGACAAATTCTATGAGTATTTTTTTTTTTATAGGACCAGCACTCAGGGGATGCCCCCTACTAATGCATTGCATTGTGTTGGAACTAGGAAAATAGGTTATGGGAAGGAGGATAGAGGGAGTAGTGTTTGTGAACATTCGATTTGAACTTGGTCATGTTGCAAGTGAGAGGGAAGACTTCGGCAGGAAGGTAATTCCACATACGAACAGTCCGGGAAAAAACGAATTCTCTCTGTAATGCGTTGTACGATTCACCTGCCAATCGACCACATAAGGATGGGCTCTTGAGGAGAAACGAGTGTTGCGAACAAACGTACGGGTTTCGGGAACCAGATCCCTAATTTCGTCAGAACACATTCCATTGTAGTAACGATAAAACAGGCAAATACAACCCACATTGCGACGGTGCTCAAGGGAGTCAATAGAATTGTATACCCTACTGTCACCAATGGGAACCTTCGCCCTCTCCTGCACGCGGTCGAGAAGCTCCAAAATAGACTTTGAAGCAGATGGAGTGAAGTATATCCTACACCGTCTTAGAAAACCGAGGCACTTGAATGCTTCTTTCGACACCTTGAATATATGTTCTGTCCATCGGACATCACATTGTATCCTCATGCCCTGAACATCAAGAGATTCTGATTCCTCAATAATTATACCACCCATATATACAGATGAGGCACCTTGATTTGTCGCGCGTTTATGCGTCAGCACGCAACATTGGGCTTTTCGGGCATTACAATTCTATGTGTTGTAACGAACCACCGTAAAGGCCTAACTCTCAAGGTGCTTTGCTACTTAATAATACCGGCCGCGCTCATGGAAATTGGGATGGTTCCTGCTCCTATTGAGTTAAATTACGGTTTACTACAAACAATTTAAAATTAGGTAGCTTTTATATAAAACCGACCAGAAGAAAGAGAAAGAAAACAAAAAAAAACATAAAAGAGTATCTAAAGAAAATGGAGTGAGGCAAACTAGTTGAAGAGGTTAAGGTGTAAGTCCTTCTTCAAAATGTCTTAACCCTCCCAACCATGCTATCTATGCTTCATATTCCCAGATAGCCCAAATCTGCCCTACTTTCTACCTGTCCTTAACCTTTCGTGAAATAAAAAAAAAATCTAAAATTTAACCATCCATATTGTCTACATAATTTATTTTCTTATTGTCTGTATCAATCATCGTAAATACTGATTATAAAATATAAAAAAAAATGTATATATGTAAATGATAACGGAAGTAAGAATGAATTATTTTAAATGTATGATATGCAAAACAAAAATGTTAACAAATTTTAATAGAAAAAAAATGTTATTATCCAAAATAAAAATATTTTAAAATATTATGTTAACCGTGTTATTATACTGTTAATAACATGAAGCAAATAGGAAAAAAAATTATGTTATTAACTTATTATTTCAACTTGACTTTTAAATTATTGTTATGTTATTAACATAACTTTATTGATGTTTTGAACAATAAACAAAATTTAAATTTGAATTGAATAAGAATAATAAAAAAAACTTTAAAAAAAAAGTGAAAATAAATTTGACATTTAAATCACCACATTCTCGTCCCACGTTGACTTCAGTAGCGCGATTCACTAACTTTTATAACGACAATCGTATCGATAAAATAAATATAACGAAAATATGGTATTCAGCAACATTTTTAACGATATTCGTTGTCGTTAAAAGTCAGCTGTTACTTTTAGCAATTTTTTGTCGATATTTTAGCGACAATAATTTAAGTTGTGTTTATTTAATCGATAAAATGTATTTTATGTTTAAAATAACTTACAAACATACAAAGATATATTCATATGTATGTATATGTATGAACAAACACAAAATCCTAAATTTAAAACAAGCAAATTAGGAACAAAAACAAAATTCTAAATGTAAAATTCACAACAAAAATATAAAACCACAAATAAACCCTTCGTTTTACTCATGAGTCTCGCCAGACCTTTTTCAATGTATTTTAAATGAAAAAACATGTGTAACACGGGGGGTTAAGAACAATTTCATTTGTTTTTATTTTATTCTCTTTTGTGCTTTTCGTTTTTTTTAACATTTTGTAGACAGAGATGTTACAAAAAAACAGCTGTTAACAATCGTTAAAAATAAGTTACAGAATCACACTTTCGTTACTGCAAGCGAATATTTATGTCGACAAATTTAACGATTGTCGGATCGTTAAAAGTTAGTGAATCGCACCACAGGCCTGATGTCGATGGAATTGGGTTTCAATATTTTTGGTTAGTGCTAAATTTTAAATATTTAATCAGGTATGTGATGAAAAACGATCGTTTTCAAAATGATCGTTTTTAGCAGGTGTGATGAATTTCGACCGATTTTAAAATCCATTTCTGGAGTAAAGTCTTAACATTTTTATCCAAATACAGCTCAATTAACATAAGTAATAAGAATTTTAAAAGAATATATACAGGGAAACAGAGAAAAATGTAATTTAATTACATTTTTAACGATACCAAAAACAATATTATCGTTATCAAATCGTATTGTTTTCAAAATCGTTTTTCATCACATACCTGAATATATTTTCACTCAATGTTAAGACTAATGTGTTAATTTAATTTGCAGTGTTAATGAAAAATTGAAATGTTAGATTAACTTTATGAATATACGATTCTTGTTTTGGATTTTAACAAAACTAATTTAAAAGTACATTTGAAACAAAAGAAATTAAAAAAAGAACAATATGATAAAGCAAAACTAGATTTTAAAAATAAAATTTACATTATTTTAAATTAATTAAGAAAATTTAATATTAATATTGAAGATTTTTATGAGAATGTTAATGGTAATTGATGAAAGTATTAGCAAAAAACTTTATTTTAAGGGAAACAATGTAATTAATTAATTTGTACTGTCCGGGTAAAATAAAACTATGACTCGTCCGGTAGGGTTGACTGATAAATTAAAAAAAAAAACAAAAAAAATCGATATCTTTAGGTTGTTACACGATTCTAGCAAAAATGACAAAAAAAACTTGATCGGTGCAAATAATAATTTGTTCCAAATGGGTTTACGTCTTCGTGTTTATTAATAAAGTGAAAGACTCCAAGAACAATATAAATAGTATGTGACGGATATTAAGAGGTCCAAGTGCTTAAGCTGGTGTTTCGCACCGCTATGTACCAGTCCAAGTATGTAGACAAAGCTAGCGAACTTGTAGTTGAATTGAGTCCAATAGAACTTAATTCTGGCCACAAACAAGGAAATGTTTGTCCCAATTTCCAAAAAAAATTTGTGCTCTTAACAAAAAATGCCACAATAAAACTTTTGAATATAAATGTTCCGGATTTTCCTATACATCCTCAGGAAACAAAAATCCAAAGTTAAGATGAATAATATTTTAATTTGCAGCACAAAAAAAATTAGTTTTTCAAAGAAGCAAGAAAAAAATATTTTAAAAAAACAAACTATGTATCTTTTAAAATTTTCACACCACAATCACAAAAATTTCAAAAATAAAAAAAACAAATGGAAATAAATGTCAAAGGTAATTTGATCAAATAAAACAAAATAAGCAAAGTGAAAAATTAAAAATTACCGCAAGGTATGAGTGAATGGAAATATCCAATGCCTCACAGTGTATGAATATGAATGTCTTTGAATCGGTCTATAATTTTACATATTCCCCATAAACAATCCCATTTTTGGTTAGAATACTTCGTTTTTAAATTAGCAATTTTTGAATTTAATGGTGCATATTTTTAACAATTTTGAGGGCATATTTTCAAGTTTTTACTGCATATTTAATGCGCATAAAACGTGTTTTTAGAGCATAATTCTGCCTTCCCTGATAATATTTAATATAAAGTATTTCTGTTAAATGTATAATTTTTTTAAAGTTTTAAGTCGAATAAACAAAAAGCCATGCTTAGTGTATAATTAAGCTTATATTTTTGTAACATTTTTCAACCTCAAAGGGTTATGTTTTTTTATCGCGTATGTTTTAGAAATCGAAACGAAGTGAAATTGAAATCGAACGATAATTTAAATTCATTTACTATTTAAAAAATTGCCGTAGTTTTTCGTTATTTTAAGTGTTGTTCTTGCAAAAATCATAGATACTTAAAGAATAAAAAAGATAAAATGGAATATTTGTATGAACTTTCATTACAGGGATAAATCTAAAATGTATTAACGTAAATGTTCTTCAATAACTTCACTAATTTACCACTTACACAGGGACTATAACAAAGTACTTGAAGAAGAAGCTCCACCAACAAAATCAAAGCGGGTTACAAGTGGTCCAATGAATAAATATTTTAAACGAGCTACTTAGATCGATTCTCTAGAGGAAATTATTTGCAGAAGCATAGCAGAGGATGGAATGTCCGTGAAAAGTTTCAAAAAAATCCAAAGTTATCAGGCCTGTTCTGCAAATCACTTTAACTCAAATCACGGGATTTCAAATCACATGTGTCTACTAAAATCACACGTTTGATATTTTAGTGTCCCGTTTTTGTGTGTTTTGGTGTGATCATCAATTGCCGACAGCACATCGAGAAACACAAAAATGGTATGACCTTCAGAAGACCACAAAATCACGTGATTTTCAGAACAGGCCCGTATTTTAACTTTTTTAAAAGTTTACACAAGTGCTAATTTTTTATAAAATTATCGAAAAAAATCTCTTAATTTATAAAATATCTGGATTTAGAATTATTCGATTAATTTTAAAATTTTATTCGTTTAATCAAATAACTTAATAATGCCAAATATCGATTAATCGGTTAATCGAACAAAAATAAAACCCGATTAATTGAACACCCTAGCTTTAGTACAATATCGGTCTAAAAAGCAGGAATTTTTTACTGAATTA
The DNA here is from genome assembly GCA_949318255.1 of Pollenia labialis. Classification (NCBI taxonomy): domain Eukaryota; kingdom Metazoa; phylum Arthropoda; class Insecta; order Diptera; family Polleniidae; genus Pollenia; species Pollenia labialis. The sequence continues at coordinate 49,773,353 of OX439141.1, forward strand.
TGTACAATTTTGAAAATGTCATTTATCATTATCCCTGGGCTGGACACCTCGCGGAGTCATCATGTCCGAACCGATGTAGATAGCTTCTGTAAACATAATAGAAACTGTGTCAGATGATAACACATCTACTTATGTTTTCGGTTTATCAACCTATCCACATTTGGGAATAACATATGGGGGATTTCATTTAAAGTGGCCTAACTTTTCAAACAGGTGTTCTTTCTCATCCATGTAACTTATAACCTATTGGTGTTAGCAATATTCGTCCCAAACAATTTATATAGTTTTTTTTTTAAATCTTTCGAAAAAAATGTTTAATTTTTTTTTAAATGTAAAACTTTTTTTATTTTTTTTAAATGGATACTATTTTATGGTATTACAGTATCGAAGGTATAAAATGCTTGTTAGGCATGTAACATACCGTCGCAAAGATTAATTTGTCTAGTTTCTCAGGACAAGTTTTATTTTTGACGTTTCAGAAACAGTTACAATTATCGTACTCGCCGCACAATAAGCGCCTAAAACTACATTAAATGAAAAGGCATAAGCTTTCTTTTGAGCAAAAAAAAGCACATTTAAAAAAAATTAAAAATTACTTTTTTAATTTAAAAAAAAATTGAAAAAAATTCTTCGAATGATTGGAGAAATTTATTTCGGATTAATTTTGCTAACACCAATAGATAAAAAGTTACATGGATGAGAAAGGACATCTGTCCAAATCGGAGGGCATCGATTTCAAAGTTGGGTCACTTGACATGAAATCCCCCATATGCATGTATCGCTCACATGTAGAATGTTCCCATCTTCTTTGCTAGTTCAGTTCAGTTTGTCGCATAACTCTCCCATATCTGGGCAGGTGCTTCAAGGTCTATCTTGAAGCTTCTGGATCGGGTTCAAAGGAGTGCGTTGAAGCTCATCAATGACAGTAGGGTATCCAGCTCTATTGACTCTTTGCAGCATTGTTCTATCGATATTATCACGGAAGCTGTTCAGCTGGAATGGGCGAACTCATCCCTGAGATGCGGGTACATGCCCTTAGTACACGCCTTTCCAGCAGATCACATCCGTTTGTTGTCGACTGTCCAATGTATCGCACAACGCATTATAGAGAAAATTCGTTTCTTGGTCGAACTAGCCGTATGTGGAATGGACCCCAGCCAGAAGTCTTTCCAGTTGGCTATAATTTGGAAAGGTTCAAATTAAATGTCCACATACACTACTCCCTCTTTCCTTCTCCCCATAGCCTATTTTCCTAATACCAACACAATGCATTGCACTAGTAGGGGGCATCCCCTGAGTGTTGGCTAGAAATCATCGTAAAATCTATAATTCATCTTCCTGGCTTTTATACCAGGTCAATTATTGTTTAACTAAAATAATTTTTCTTTCCTTTTTCTTGTAGATTAGCACAAAAATGGGAAATGTTTGCAGTTCTGGGCAAAGCAAGAAAAAACACAGCATATCAGAGAAATCGGATGAGTATGGATTAAATAACTCAAATCATATATGTAAATACATAAAGAAAATAAAATTAAAAAATCCTTTTTTAGTTCGTATAATGTAAATAAGGATGAAAATACTGGCAATGCAAGTGATAATTGTAATCAAAAAAAAGCACCGTTAGCCGATCCAGAAAATGTGCCTGATATACCAAATAATGATCCAGATGCTTTCATTAAGGGTAGTAATGAAGAGAAACAAGCCTTCGCCAATAAAAACGAACAAAAGGGTATTACGACATTAATTGTTTTTTTTTTTTATTAATATGAATTATCATATATCCGTTTTAGAGTCCACACCAATTGCAGCACCCATTAGAGAAGTGAATACAACAATTCCACAAACAGATGTCTCAGATTCGAAAAATACATGTACAACGTATTTATCCATATTGCAGGGGAAACCACTTCCCGGGCGTAAGATGGAAAGGAACAAAAAAATTGTGATTTACATACTGGTTGATAATAGTCCAGAATATAAAAAACATAAACGCGTGGTTTACGGTTTACACAAGCAGTTAGCGAAGAAATGTCAGAGCAAAGGGTTCGAGATGTTCATCTCAGATGTTCACAATTTGGATGCTGGTGTCAGAGTTTGTAACTATTCACGATTAATGGAAGCAAGTCGTTGGGCTCATAGTCCACTGGAGGCGCAGGGTGGCCATGAGGAAGCAGCAAATTGTCTTTCAGAAATTACGCGACATTCTTCTTCGGCATATGTAATTCCAATTCTATTTTTGGGATCATCACTTGGCATTCCAATGTTACCCTTGACAATTGAAAGTCAAGATTTCACACAGGTACTAACGGCAGCTGATGAAAAAGAGAAAGTTCTTTTAGAAAAGTGGTACATTATAGACAATTGTTATCAGCCAATGTGTCATCGTTTAAATACTGAGCTCTGTAAAAATTATTCTGCTGCGCAAGATGAGGAACTAAATTTACTGCTTGGTGTGCTTTTAAGTCTGTTCTCCGACGATCTCAAGGACTCATACATGTCGACTGTAGTTGAACAGGAAGTAAATAATACAGTTCTTATGAGTCAAGAACTTGCAAAGCGTTGTATATGGATACAGACCGGTCCGCAGTATATGAAGGCCCCAGAAAATGCCACTGCCTATGATCACGAGGTACTTAGACGTATGAATAAACTCAATACAGAACTGAAGTCACATTTAGCCGAAAAAAATTTGATTCGTATTTTACCAACAATGAATATTTTGGATGACGAACTGGCCGCTGTAATTGAAAATCTTTTAGAGAAGTCAATAACGTCAATATTTGAAGAACACTTAACCAAAAACAACATCCCATATAACACAAATGGTGTTGATCATGTTCTTCTAGAGGAAGTTGAATTAGTAGGACACTATTCAAAAATTTTAGCTCAAAACTCACCAAATTTCGATATTATGAATGATATAAAAAGGTTTGTACAAATTCTAAAATTAATTTTATACACTTCACTGCAGGTGGAAGGGGTACATATCAGTTCGTTTTTATATAAAAGGTGGTTGATTTAGAATAAAACACAAATTATTTAGGAAATTATTGTCAAGTGGCTGCCGCGAACTCGGCGGTACACTTCCAAATTTTCGATGACGATAAGGCATAATTAAGGTTCTATGCTGTTCATGTGCCGAATTACCTCAGCCCTTAGCTCTTGAATTGTTACTGGCTTATCGACGTACACGTTTTCTTTCAAATAACCCCAAAGAAAGAAGTCCAACGGTGTCAAATCACATGATATTGGCGGCCAATTGACATCGCCACCCCGTGAGATAACACGGCCATTGATGTTGTCGCGCAAAAGAGCAATTGTTTCGTTAGCTGTGTGGTAGAAACCACATATCGTCCACAGCCATATCTTCCAATTCGGGCCGCCATAAAAAGTATGTTATCGTCTCACGATAGCGAAAATAGAACAAGTACAAAAAGAAAGGACTCATGACCAGTAAAAGAAGAACCAATCCCTTAACTGGTTTATGAAGAACCAGAAGGTACAGTCTTCAACAGTGCTGTGGCACATATTTTGATACTTTTTAAAATTTGGTTCTTGAATTTAATTCTAGGACTTGTTTTATTGAAATTATACTAAATTGTATTGAAAAAATACTACATTTTAGTAACTGGCACTAAGCACGTTCATTGAGAATAGATCTGTGACTGGTCAAATGGTGTCAATTGTCCCCCTACAATGACAAGCCCATGTAAAAGTGATATTTCTTATTCATATAAAGTGTTAGAACTAGAACCGGTCCCTACCACCAAAGACCTATCACGGGGCTACTTTGGTATCAGTTCGCTTTCCTCTAGGGTGGTTTATGCTGATAAAAGAGCAGCAATTGGCGTCTTGGAGGTCAACAGTGTTCGTTTTGTTCGTGACAAGCAGCCAGCAATGCTCAAAACAGAGGAACAAAATTGGATTGAAATTGCAAGGACAGGCGCGGTGCATATTTGTTTGAAATCAGTTGGAATTAGTAATTCCTTGTATTAATCTGCTTTTAAAATTATTTTTTTTTGTGTTGTCTAAAATTTTAAGTTTCATGGTCTTAAAAAATACCCTTTCTACGATATTTAAAACGAGTGTTGTTTGGATATCAAAAGCAACAACTTATTGTTACTGGTGTAGTCAGTTAGGCGAACGTTGCTGTACCGTATATGTACTGTATCAATCAGCTGTTCGCTTTTTGTTATATGAAAAGCAATACAAAAGCTTACCGAAATGGAATGTACCGTAGTTGCAACGTACCATCTATATATATAAAAATGAAAAATGTTTGTATGTTTGTTTGTCAGTTTGTTTGTTTGTTTGTTGGCTTATAGACTCCGAAACTACTGAACCGATTTTCCTGAAATTTTTACAGTAACATCACGTGAGCCCTAAAAATAAAATAGGCTACTTATTTTTTCGATAGGGGCAGGGGAATTGGTACCCCCCATAGGATGCCAATATTAATTTTCGCATATCTTAAGCGCCGCTGGACGCATTTTGCTGAACTTTTTGTAGTAGGATCTTCTGAGCCCCAAAACTGAAATAAAATAGCAGCGGGGGAAGTGGTTCCCCCCATAGGACGCCAATGCTTAATATCGCATATCTTATGAACTGTTATAGTGAGAATGTTCAAACTTTGGGGAAGTCACTCTTATGGTATACTACACTTTTGAAAATAAAAATAAAGCGGGTAGGAGCAGGGGGGAAACCTCCCATAGGATGCATATATTAAATATCGCTTAACTGAAGAACTATTAAAGGAGGAGTCTTCAAACGTGGTTAAAGCTACTACTATGGCAAACTATAAATTTCAGTATATAAATGGGCGGGGTAAACAGGGGAGGAGTAGTACCCCTCATAGATAGAAATATAAATAAGAGCCACTGCACGCATTTGGTTGAACTTTTGGTAGTAGGATCTTCTGAGCCCCAAAATTGAAATAAAATAGCGGGGGAAGTGTTACCCCCATAGGACGCCAATGTTTAATATCGGATATCTTAAAAACTGTTATAGTGAGAAAGTTGAAACTTTGTAGAAGTCACTCTTTTGGTAAACTACACTTTTGAAAATAAAAAAAAACGGGTAGGCGCAGGGCGGAAATACCTCCCATAGCATACATGTAATAAATATCGCTCAACTGAAGATCCATTCAAGGGAGAGTCTTCAAAAGTGGTTAAAGCTACTATTAGGGTTAACTATAAATTTCAGTATACAAATGGGCGGGGTAGACAGGGGAGGAGCAGTACCCCTCATAGATAGAAATATAAATAAGAGCCACTGCATGCATTTTGTTGAACTTTTGGTAGTAGGATCTTCTGAGCCCCAAAATTGAAATAAAATAGCAGCGGGGGAAGTGGTGTCCACCATAGGACGCCAATGTTTAATATCGCATATCTTAAGAACTGTTATAGTGAGAATATTCAAACTTTGTAGAAGTCACTCTTATGGTATACTACACTTTTGAAAATAGAAATTAAGCGGGTAGGCGTAGGAGGGGAAATACCTCCCATAGGATCGATATATTAAATATCGCTCAACTGAAGAACAATTAAAGGGATAGTCTTCAAACGTAGTTAAAGCTACTATTATGGTAAACTATGAATTTCAATATAGAAATGGGCGGGGTAGCCAGAGGAGGAGCAGTACCCCTCATAGATAGAAATATTAATAAGAGCCGCTGCAAGCAATTTGTTGAACTTTTGGAAGTAGGATCTTCTGAGCCCCAAAATTGAAATAAAATAGCAGCGGGGGAAGTGTTACCCCCCATAGGACGCCAATGTTTAATATCGGATATCTTAAAAACTGTTATAGTGAGAAAGTTGAAACTTTGGAGAAGTCACTCTTATGGTATACTTTACTTTGAAAATAAAAATATAGCGGGTAGGCGCAGGGGGGAACTACCTTCCATAGGATGCATATATTAAATATCTCTCAATCGATAAAGTGGTTAAAGCAGTGTAGCGAAGCGCACCGGGTTAAGCTAGTCTATATATATAAAAATGAAAAATTGTTGTATGTTTGTTTGTTTGTTGGCTTATAGACTCCGAAACTACTGAACCGATTTTCCTGAAATTTTTACAGTAACATCACGTGTGCCCTAAAAATAAAATAGGCTACTTATTTTTTCGATAGGGGCAGGGGAATTTCTACCCCCAATAGGATGCCAATATTAATTATCGCATATCTTAAGAGCCGCTGGACGCATTTTGCTGAACTTTTTGTAGTAGGATCTTCTGAGCCCCAAAATTGAAATAATATAGCAGCGGGGGAAGTGGTTCCCCCATAGGACGCCAATGCTTAATATCGCATATCTTATGAACTGTTATAGTGAGAATGTTCAAACTTTCTAGAAGTCACTTTTATGGTATACTACACTTTTGAAAATAAAAATAAAGCGGGTAGGCGCAGGGGGGGAAAACCTCCCATAGGATGCATATATTAAATATCGCTTAACTGAAGAACTATTAAAGGGGGAGTCTTCAAACGTGGTTAAAGCTACTACTATGGCAAACTATAAATTTCAGTATAAAAATGGGCGGGGTAAACAGGGGAGGAGCAGTACCCCTCATAGATAGAAATATAAATAAGAGCCACTGCACGCATTTTGTTGAACTTTTGGTAGTAGGATCTTCTGACCCCCAAAATTGAAATAAAATAGCAGCGGGGGAAGTGGATCGCCCCATAGGACGCCAATGCTTAATATCGCATATACAGTAGTTTTGACTTAACTGCCTTTTGTTTACGTGCACTTTTGACTTAACTGCACAAAATTGATAATTTTTGGAATTATTCTTTCTAATTCCATACAAAGTCCTTTTTTAAGTGCACTTTCTATACCTGCACATTTAAGATAAATGCACAAAATTGTTGGCATTTTAAAATTATTTTCATACAAAATATCAAAGTTAGCTGCACTTTGGCTTAACTGCCCAAAATAAATATTTTCTGGAATTATTCTTCAAAATCCTTGTTTACGTGCATTTTGTATACCTGCACATTTTTCATATTTTTGGGCAGCTTTAAAATATTTTTCATACAAAACATCAAAGTTACATAGCTGCACACATAAATATCCAATTTAAGCTGTTTATAAAAATATAAATCGCAATTATTTTGTTTTGTATGTTTTATGTTCTTTTTGAATTCTCATTGTTTTTGTTAATGTTTCTTTTATATTAAATAAACATACATTCATGTATAAAATGATCTGTTATTTCCCAGCTTGCATAGGCTGTTTGTTAGACGATTATGTTTAATATACAACTCCTTAAAGAATCTTCTGGTGATTATCTGACGAGTAACAAAAACATCTAAATCTTTTTTTAATTTATTTATTTTTTGACACGCTCGTCTTTAAATCTTGAAATGAACCTTTTGGGAATCTCTGTAAGAGTCGTATAACAATTACTGAGCTACCTAAATAAGACAGTTTTTGAAGTATGAAAATGCTACTGCCAATACAATTTTAATAAAACAAACCGGCCTAAGGATCTGCAAAAAAGGATTTTCCGACAGGATTGTGTTGATTTCGCGACCTTAAGGTTTGTTTTATAGAAATTGTATGAAAATTAGAAGTATATAATACCTACATGAGTCTCATACGACTCTTAGCATCAAACATCACGATTCCCTTTACAATTAATATAAGCGTTTTTCGCTGCGTTATGGAAGAATCTCTCTTTCTCCCGTGCTAGGAATCGTCTACATTTAAAGAATGAGCTCGTCGACGATCAAAAAGACTCTTTGTGAGATTCCCAGTAAGCTCCTGGGTTGAAATAAAATTTTAATAAAATACAAATTTATGTATTAAAAAAACAATTTTTTTATTCTTCTTTTAAATCAAACACTTTACTTTAGCTGCACTTTTGTGCAGGTAACCACAATTGTGTACCTGCACATTAAGGCAGGTAAATGCATTTAAGATAACTGCATTTTTGATTTACCTGCACAAAAAATCGTGCAAAGGAGATTGTGCACCTAAGTCAAAACTACTGTATTATAAACTGTTATAGTGAGAATTTTCAAACTTTGTGGAAGTCACTCTTATAGTATACTACACTTTTGAAAATAAAAGTAAAGCGGGTAGGCGCAGGCGGGCAAAACCTCCCATAGGATGCATATATTAAATATCGCTTAACTGAAGAACTATTAAAGGGGTAGTCTTCAAACGTGGTTAAAGCTACTACTATGGCAAACTATAAATTTTAGTATAAAAATGGGCGGGGTAAACAAGGGAGGAGCAGTACCCCTCATAGATAGAAATATAAATAAGAGCCACTGCACGAATTTTGTTGAACTTTTGGTAGTAGGATCTTCTGAGCCCCAAAATTGGAATAAAATAGCAGCGGGGGAAGTGGTGCCCATCATAGGACGCCAATGTTTATTATCGCATATCTTAAGAACTGTTATAGTGAGAATGTTCAAACTATGTGAAAGCCACTCTTATGGTATACTTCACTTTGAAAATAAAAATAAAGCGGGTAGGCGTAGGGTGGAACTGCCTTCCATAGGATGCATATTTTAAATATCTCTCAACCGATAAAGTGGTTAAAGCAGTGTAGCGAAGCGCACCGGGTTAAGCTAGTTCTGTATAAAATTGAATTTCATACCGTTGTTACGTGACATTTGTAAAACAGTGATGAGCGGCTTGTATGTTTCTTGGAATGCGGTAATTTTTGGTCTTTTTTTGTTGGTACTTTTTTCAGTAAAGCTATGGAATTGTGACAAAACAACTTACAGTACAACATTTGTTTAATACATATGTATATACAAATATAAGTATGTTAAGATGCATAAAATAAATAAATGCATACACACACACAATGGAAATGAGAAACATAAACGGCATCAAAACATTGTTTAGTGTATGCACATTTACAATAAATTTATGCTAAAAAGATATATGTATGCTAAAATACAAATTTGTTTATGGTAAATCTATAATATAAATAGTTATCAATATAAATATTAAAATACTGTTTTAATACCATTTAAATCACTTGGCACTTTTTCTGCACAGCGGTCACCATTTAAACATTATTGATTCCCATCACTGTGTGTATTGTTTTATGGGTGCTATTGCTTTTTTTATGGTTGGGAAAAACACATGACACGTTTTCATATGTTCTATAAGTGCACCAACGTGCTTACAGTACGGTGCGGTACATTACGGGTACAGCAACGTTCGCCTAACTGGGCCTTTCAGGTCCGGCAAATACTAAGCAAAGAGTACAATTTAGACGTAAGCACTAAAATCGTAGGAAGTAGCTTAAGTTCTAATAGATTAGCAGCGACAACCCACCTTTAAGCAAAAATAAACGCTGAAAACGGTTAAAGTTTGCAAATAAGTAAAATATTTCAGTTTTAAAAGCTCAGTGCGTTTAGCATGCTTAGATCGGACAAAACTTATGAGATTAGGGACAAACGGACGGCAGTAAACATGACTGGATAAAAGTGTTAGCGTAAAAGAGTGGAATAATTAATGGTCTCATAAATGACTTGAGATTGTTTCCGCGGGAACCAGCTTCGAGAACTCAGCTATTTCAGAAGAAAAATGTGTGCCAAGTACTAAACAACCATCCTTGCACACCCGTGCATTCCAAGATTAGCCATATTCGGCAAAGAACAACGACAGGGTGATATCTGTATGCAGGACAACGACCCCAAGCATACTTCAGAAATAACTAAACGTTTGTTTGAAGAAAATTAGAAATGCGTAAATAAATAGACCTCCTCAGTCGCCAGAGTTGTACCCAATCCAAATTTTTGCTCAGAGGAACCCACCTTACACCGTATATAAGATTTGGTAGAGTGCCGTTAAGGCTTTGAAAAAAATTAAGCCGAATATGCTAAAAACTTTAGTAAAAGTATGGAAAAAAGGATTTAGGCAGCTTTAAAGAGCCAAGGGGCAATGCACCAAACGCAACGACCTAAATACAGCAATAATCTCGAACTGCGGTCATAATTGTTCACATTGAACTCAATACTTTTACCGTGTAAAATATTATGAACACATATTTTTTGGAAGAGTTTTTATTGTTAAGTTATTGAAATGTTTTTCAAATAAAACAAAAATGCATAGCCTATTTTGCCAATAACACTAATTTTGTGAACAATTTTGTCCCTTACTGTAACTGTCCCAAAATTATCCAAATATCTGGGTCCACGCCTAACCCTTACGGTGCGTTTTACATCCTCCTCAATAACTACAACCCCTTCAGAGTGGCCCATCCTTTTACTTAAATTTCGTTTTATTGTTTGAAATAAATAAAAACTTGCGGTCAAAAAGGTATTGGTAAAATTAGTTGACACCAAACATTATGGCGTAAGCTTCTTTGTTAATTTGACTGTATATCTGTTGCGGAGTTGATAACGTTTGAGAGGCAAATTGTGTAGGACGTATGGAGCCATCCGGATATCTATGGCTGAGTATGGTCCCTACTCAATAGGGACTAGCATCCACCGCCAAAACCAATGGCATCTTGGGATTGTAGTGTACAAGAATCATGTCGGATTTCATTTGTCGCTTGATCTCATTAAATCAGTTTTCGTAGGCCTTACTCCAGACAAACGACACTCTTTTTTACAAGTTTGTTGATGGGATAAACAATTGTGCTTAAAAGATTTAAGCACAAAAAAAAAAAGATTATGCAACGGCCATAGAATTAATCATACGAAAGCTCGCAATTCATCTGCATTCTTGAGCTTCTTAATGTTTTTTATGACCACAATGTTATGCTTCATCTTCTAAATTTTGTATTTATTAATCACATGATCGCAGTATTCCATTTCCTCTTTCATCCACTTTGACACGTCATCAACAAGAGCGGAAGGCAGAACGTTTTCTTTCGCACAGCTTTTACGCTGATATAACATACCTAAAGCCTGGTACTCTGTTCAACATTTAACGTGAAATGCTGTCAAAATGCATACAAAAAAAACTTGTGCGGAATATCTATGAAATAAAGTTGATAAAATTGTACTCTGTTCATTTTGTGAACAAGTTCCGAAATGTTGCTGGCAAAATTTTTTTACAACTGCGAAATAATGTAAGCTTCACTTATTTCACGTGGAATTTTAAGCAAAAGCAAAAAAGAATGAACTGATTATTAAATAAAAAATGAAAATAACACAACCGGTTACAGCTTTTTGATCCATACAAGGTATATTTATAGCAGGTAGCCGCGAGATTACAACAATTATGCAATAAAACAAACAACAGGGCTTTTTATTGTTGTTATGCGATACAAACTGTCAAAAAGCAAAGGGGCTGATAAGAGACAAAAAGACAAAAGATAAAGACAAAAAACTCGTTTACTTGTTTACTATACAACATTTGACAGTTCGTATCGCAAAACAAGCAAATAAAAAATAAGCAGCTGGCTTTCCGAGACTACCTGCTATAAATATACCTTGGATCCATATTTACTTTCTTTTTTATTAAAAAAGATTATTTTTAGTTACATACATGTGGGGTTTCTTTACATAAGCAAAACAATGTCGCATACTTTGCAGGAATAAAAACGACAAATTGTACAAACTCGCATGATAGGTATCATTGATACTTGTCAAAATTTTCGACCTGTCAAAATCGGAATTCCAAATTGCAAAGCGTCGACGCCGCTCTATTTAGGTATGCTTCATACAAATTTTATGGGTATGACATATTTTGAAACCTAGAAAACGCGTGCCGTTTTTGTTAAGGTACGGCTGTAATATGCAAGTCTTAAAAAATCTTTAGATGAATATTTTCAGAGTACAAAAACAATAATGTTACACTTTGTTTATCTTTCGTCAAACCATCATTGAATGAACCTTTAACGACTCCCTGTATCATTCATATTTTTAACAATTATCAATCTCATACGATTCTTGACATGAAAGACTCGTCAGATAATCTTGACCCACGTTTTAAATGATTCCCACAACGATTGAAGACGCGTCTTTCGCTGTGCTATGGAAGAATCTCACTCGTGTGGCAGTTTTTCCCGTGGAAGGAATCTTCCAAAATTAGAAAATGCGGTCATCACTGTAGCTCTTGCACGATTGAAAACGCATGCTGGTTATGAAGTTATTATGTTTTTGTTTGAATGTTGTTTTTTTATTAAAAACGATTACAAATTGTAAAAAAAATAACTAAATTTTAAGTTGTCCGATTTTTTGAAACGTGAAAGACCATTTTTTTATTTTTTCTCAGGAAATTGGCGATTTCCTCACAAACTTATCTGGCAGCGCTGGTTTTCCCCTTTATTTTTTATATTATCGAGAAAAAGTGATAATCCTGGAATATCGCAAAGCAGATTATCCATAAAACGTTGGGATTTTTCGAGCGCGCAAGCGACGCTAAACCTCATTCGAGTAGGCGTGAGAAGTCCTTTATGTGTGTTTATTGTTAAGCACTTGCGATCCTCAGAGACAAATCTATATTTGTGAATTTCTTTCCTCCTGACTTTGCACTGAACAGTTCCTAAATATTAGGTAATGGGTGTTCGTCGATAATCATACCAGGGTTTTTTTCTTCGGTGGTTGCACTATTGGATTAGCCCACTCACATGAGTCAAACTTTTTTACTAACCCTTCCGAAACTTGTCTCTCTAAATGTCTTTCCACCGCATCCATCAAGGTGAAGGTGTCTTTTCGAGCTTTAGCACACTTGGGAGTTATTTCTGGTTTAAGGCAGTAGGTGCATTTGTTTCATTTTACGACGAATTAGCGACAGTTGTTCCTTTTTATTCCTCACTATCGAAGTTTTAAAATTTTTGCTGTTTTCCTTCAAAATATTTAATGTTTTAAATAATATAAAGGGACCTGTCACTGCAATTTAGCTTTCTTGTGTAACCACCGTCGCAGCTTAAGAAACTCTTGGTGGTGATTCTGATATCTACTGACTGAATTTCAGCAATTTCAACTTTACCCGCTAACAATCTACAACAAGGTGCTGCAGCCGAGTACCAAAGCAGCGTCCGATCAATTATATGGTCTAGGGAAGTTAAAGTTTTGTTTTTAGGTGCCACCACCAGTTTCTTGCAGGCTTTTGCTATTTTCTGAATTTTTTTTTTGTCCTTCATTTCAAATCCTACCATGTCTGTAAATATATGTAATATTTTCAAAATCAATTCAAGCTACGGTTGTTTTCTGCCTTTAATTATAATGTGGTGTACATTTTCCCACTTTGCAATAGAACGCATGGAGGGACCAATGACGTTTAGTTTTAGGCCTTTTATTATTATATCGGATAAAATTTAATGTGTTACAGGCCATTCGATTTAAAGAAAAAATAATTTTTTAATGTTTTTCAATATTAAATGATTTCAGCCTCTCCATCAAGGCAGTTTTTTCAAAGTTAAAGTCAGTGAATTTTTATCCGATCAACACACTATAAAGAAATGAGGATAAACATAATTATTCGAAATTTTTGGAAATAAGTAATATAAATTCAGACAAACACGATTTTCGCGAATATCTCGAAAACGCTAAAGTGAGAAATAAATGAGTGCCATATTTGTGTTTAGCCGCCCCAATTATGCTTTAACAAAATCTTATTTTTAAGGCTTATTTTTTATGGCGTATTGTAATCAATATAATTTACATTGGCTCTCCATTTTTATTTATGATTTATTTTAATTACTCTTAAATATTTCTTGTTTTTATGTAAATTCCATGTTTCGACAACAAAACAACAAGTGAGTGGTTTTGACATTTGTTTTCGTAATGTCGACAATACCTTCAATATTAATAAACCGCTTTTTGTATGAAAGTTCTTACGTTTTCTTTCGAGTTTTCGTCTAAACGAATGTTCGTATAGAATAAAGTTAGTTGAACCCAAAACAGTTTTCGATCGCATTGAAACGCATTGCAGGCGTCCAGTTTTGTTCATGTTTTTCGAGAATAAAATGAAAAATGTTGACCACCAAGACGTCAATTGATGCTGTTTATCAGCATAAACTAGTGACTTCACAGCACTACGGAAAACAATCAACTGGTGTCACATCGCACGGCCTTGAAGTCTTATTGACAGTTTATTTTCTCTAATCATTTGTGAAAAAATAAGTTGCGTCATTTAAATCATAAGGTCGCCTTAAAGGGCCGAAAATCGATGGTTGATTTTCAAAGTAATTTTGGATAATTTGGTGGCGTTGTTCAAGCATGAATCTATCTGTATATGATGATGTGCCTGAGGAAAAATTGGGAGCAGTATGACAGCTCGTTTGACAGTTAGCCTAACGTAAGCTCGTTCAGGCTTGTAAAGGAATTGCAATAAGAATTTTGAATCTTCCTTAGATGTATGCAACCAAATATGGAAGGTTAACTCATTATTTTAGGAGTTTTATTAATTATTTTTTAGTCTTTAATGTTATATATTTTAATGTTAATTAATTTTAAATAATAATGTTAACACTTTGACTTATGTATATTGATCTTCTTTCGATGAGTCTGTTGTGTTTTTGCTTCTTTGTAAATGTCTTTTCATTAAATAAAACTTAAATTTTATATCAGGTGTAATTTCATTTAAATCGGGTAATTTTGCTTCATCTCAAGTGTAATTTTGAATTTTGTTGGTGGTAACACTGGTATGTACTGTATTAATCAAATCTTATCCTGATACATTATACATATATGTCCAGCCAGTGCCAGACAAAATTTCGGTATCACGGTTTATGTTCGCAAATGTAGGTGCTTATCGCTCTTCTGATTGGGTGAGTGCTACAGTGTCTCTTCTTCTTAAGCAAGTTGGCCGCCATGACTTAAAATATTTCGAGCTAGTGGATTTGGGTGTTGTTCAAGCCTTTTTAAATATGTTACTGCATATTTTGTAATCATAGTTTTTACTAATGGCACATTGAGATCCTAATGAATATTTGAGTTTTTAACGTACCAGGGAGCGGCTGTGATTATTCGAAGAAGTTTATTTTGACGCCTTTGAATTTTTTCGATATTAGAGGCCGAGGCGGTGCCCCATAGTTGAATTCCGTAGCTCCAGATAGGCTTTAAGATAGAGTTGTAAAGTAGAAGCTTGCAATCGAGACTAAGGACAGAGTTTCTTCCAATAAGCCAATGAATTTGAAAGGCTTTTAGTTTTATTTGAGTTAATTTTGCCTCTATATGGCATTTCCAGGTTAATCGCCGATCCAGATGTATACCGAGATATTTTACATGCGAATGTTGAGGAATTATTTGATTATTTATTGTAATAGGGGGGCAAGATTCCCGGCGCAAGGTTAATGTTATATATATGCATTTTTGCACACTGATCAATATCCTCCATTTTCTTAGCCATATTTTTTAGGTGAAATATATGATCCTGTAAGTAACGAGATGATTCATAACGGTTTTTGTGCACGCTTAGAAACCCTGTATCGTCTTCAAATGTTGAAGTTTGGGTTCTTTATTCAAAGGCTTTTCTTATGGCTTTTACTATTCGATGGGTATGTTCAATTGTGCTGTGTTCTCTTCTAAAGCCGAATTGGAGGTTAATAAAACAAAAAATCTCGAACTGTCAAAATCAAATGCCGTTTCGACAACACCTGTAGATAATACGCCTTGGATTGTTTTAACTTATTGCATTTCAACTGTTTTATTTTTTGCCCGATTATAACCAGTTTTCAATTTAAAAGATTCAGTCAGCCAAACCAAACACGTTCGAACATGTCGAGTGCTAAAGAACTTTGTTGTGTGATAAGTTTTAGTTTTTTTGCTTTTGCCTTAACTACGACTATTTGTATTTTAGGAATCAAAGATAAAATCAATAGTTTTGGTTTTGCCAATGAAATTAAAAATAAAAAGCAATAGCATTTCTTCGGCTTCGCCTGCAGTTTTTTAACACTAATTTTTAATACATTTCTGTAAAATATTAATTTTCACGTTTATTATAATACATATTTATTTTCTTGTAGATACATAAAAGACAGTACGGCTCATCCTTTAATAGTTTCCGGCCCAACCGGTTGTGGTAAAAGCGTATTTATTTCAAAAATTGTCGAAAATATACACAGATGGAAACCGGAACTTTACTTAGTTTTACGGTAAGCAACATTTGTTTAACAAATTGGTAAATTGATAGAGACAAACTTATATGTATATTAACTGGGGATGTAACGATTCCTCTTTTTGCCGATACGATGCCGATACTCAAAAAGAAATATCGGCGATACCGATACGAACATTCAATTTAAATTCAAGGCTAAATTAACACAACTCGAGTAGAGTAATTTCTTTTCAAAACAACGTAATATGTTTGAGTTCATGGTAAAATTAACAAAAATCAATTTTTTTTAACAAAAAAAAAAAACAGTGTAAGAGATCACTATTTTCGGTAGGAGCAAAACAACATTTAATTTTACATAAAAGGCACATGAAAAAGAATTTTTATACCAACTGTTTCATTACGGAAAAGGAGGCGAAATAACCAGATATTTGAACACAAAGGGACCAATAAAGGACCCAAGTGAGCTGTCTCTCGATGGCTGCTCATGGAACCTAACCAGATATTTAAACAATGGTTAGATATGAATATTAAACGACCCATACACTTGCAATATTATTGTATATAATATTGGCCATTTATTTCCATTTTCATTTCTTCAATTAAAAAATTAACCTATAGGAATGACATAAACAGCCCTACAAGAAGACTACCGGTCTTTTTACTAGTTATTTGATCGGAAGTGCTGACTGATATATTGGTTAAAGTTTCTATTAGTTTATTAAGAGGAAAATAAAAAACAAACCGAAACTCTTGTGTACATGTGATTTTGCCTCTCTCTCTAACTAATTAGTTCTACTTGGCTATAACACATATATCGGTACCTACTGCTTTTTATAAATCAATGATAATCTTAATAATGGTTAATGCTAACTAGTTAGTCATAACGTAAATAGTGGTTAGCACTAACTAGTTATTCATAACGTAAAAATTGGTTAGTACTAACCTTAAAAAATAATGATTTTTTTTAATTTTCATTTTAAATACAATTTTTTTATTGAAACAATTATTATCGAATTAATAGCCAGGAAATTAGACTTCAAAGTAAATACCACATATCGTTATGTCTGTGGCTGCTTGATACCGTTCCACTTCTTGCGTGGGTCTGGAAATGAAGGTAAACGTTATTGTAGATCCTACTTGAAAAGTCATCTGGATTTTATATTATTTGTTCCTGTATTACCACCACCAAATATTAAACGATTATTCTGGTCAAAACCAGCACCCCAATACCCCTGCCAGTTGGACGACCATTTCTTTCAAAACGACTGCTTCGAACATGAACTCTGTTGCTTCCAAAAAATCCATCACCACGGTCTCTGAAGCCGCCATCAGGAGTCCT
Source organism: Pollenia labialis (assembly GCA_949318255.1). Taxonomy (NCBI): domain Eukaryota; kingdom Metazoa; phylum Arthropoda; class Insecta; order Diptera; family Polleniidae; genus Pollenia; species Pollenia labialis. The sequence continues at coordinate 49,790,671 of OX439141.1, forward strand.
CCTTTACCACTAGCATTCTGATAATCGCTGATTGGCGGTGCCAGTTTTTCTTCGACATTTTTTAGCTCTCTACTTTAATATGCAATCTAGTTACAAATTATATTATTTTATTCTTTAACAACCATAGCAAATCTATATATATAAAAGAAAGTGTCGTTAGTTACTACGTTTATAACTAAAGAACGGCTGGACCGATTTCGATGATTCGTACCAATTCGGAATGGTCTCTGACCAAGTAAGAATAGGTGGCGCCATTGAATATTACTCAGTATGAATTAAATCGTAAACTCTGCATTTGACGATGTTTTTGTTAGGTATGAGAATACCTAACATGATGAGTAAAAGCTCCCCCTCCCTCTATCTGCTTAACAAATCGACCGATTTTCTTGAAATTTTGCAGGAAAATAGTGTAACATCTGGAAAAAACTATAGCCCTCCCCAATCTTTTAAGCTTATCAACCGGGTTTCTTAAAATTTGGCATGCAGACACTGTAACATCTGAAAGGAAATAGGGATTAGGGCGTGAGATAGCGCAATAGCGGTAAAATGTGGAATAGGGCAAGAAGGATAAAAGCTACCCCTCCAAATATATTCTTGAAAATTCGCAGCCAAATAGTGTTACAGCTGAAAAGTACTATAGCCTATACTTTTTATTATTTAGGGCGTAAAGCAGGAGGGGTAAAAGCTACCTTCCCTATATCTTCTTAAATAATCAACTGATTTTCTTGAAATTTGGCGGGCAAATAATGTAACATCTGAAAAGAACAAAAGCCTATAATTTTTATTATCTTCTTAACTAATCAACAGGTTTTCTTTAAATTTGGCATGCAGACACTGTAACATCTGAAAGAAATAAGTTATATGGCAAAACAACGTTTGCCGGGCCAGCTAGTATTAAATAAATAAAAGCAATTCACAAATTTTAACTAGCGTATGACAAAAATATATTAAAAAATTGGAATTTTTAGTGTGCTTTAGTTGTTCTGCTATAACATCCCTGCAAATATTATTGGACCACCTGATCCAATTTCATGAAATGGGCTACTCCATGGACTGGTCCGATGTAATGCAAACATGGACCATGTCATTGTTAAAAAGTGTTTGAAGTGAAACGACATGTCTTCGTTTTTTAACGACATGTTTTCGTTTTTAAACGAAGTTAAAACTAATCCTCTTGTGTACACAATGGAGTAGGTTTGAAACTACTCCTTTATAGTCCAAAGATGGGTTATATGGTCCTGCCCTAGGACATCGTTATGTTGAATAGACCATGTTTTTCCCATACGTTTGGGTTACTTTTGGACTTGTCCTGGTCCCTTGTGGGCTACATTTTACACGCGTGTTTAGACTAGTCCTAATATTTGCAGGGTTAGTTTTGGTTATGTATTTCTTGTACTGGGCATTGTACAACGTTGCCAACAAATTTCACTTTCTTTTCGTTATGCAATAAAAAATCAAAAGTCTTTTGATTGTTGCCAATATATTTTGCCACCTTCTAATATCACATACATTTTAGCGATATCATTGTACAATGCGTAAAATTGAACAATTTTATTGCAAGTGTATGAGCCGCTTTACGAGTCGATTTTTCCCAAAAAGTGAAAAAACAAAAATTTCGAATTAATACACGATTGTTGAACAAGTGCGATTTAATCATTGTATTAATTAATATTAACCCATTTAAACCAAAACTACAGGAAAAAATAAAATATTGGTTATATTATTATCAATTTCATTACATATAAACAATAAAACAAAGTACAATCTCGCAACTCCGCTTGAAGCCAAAAATGAGATAAACATGATTACGCATTGCGCATATTTACAAAATTCAACTGTTTAATATGACGTCACATCAGCACATTAAACACATTGGCCCATAATCATAGTCAAACGCTAACGTCGGTTCTATTTAAAAACAACTTTAAAATAAAAACCTACTTTAAATTATTTTGCTACCATAGTCAAAATTAAAGTATGTTTTAAATTAAACCGACTTTAACTGGGTGCCACCTCAAATGTAGAAAATGTTTTCATACAACATATAACAAAATATAAGCAAGTGGCAACTCTAAGTGGCGACATTGAAAATTAAAATATAAATAAAACACTGCATATCTTGTAGCTTTGAAAATTTTTAACACGCAAAATGAATTTATGTAGAAAGCAACAACAAAATTAAAATATATTTTGTTTTTACTTTAAATGTAATTAGGGCCTTTACATATGTATTTTGTGTTTCTTTCCCTAAATGTTTTCCTCCAAATCATTAATAATTGCAAAATATCGGCCAATATCTTGTAACATAAACATTTTTAACCTTTTGCAAGTACCTTTTTATTTGGCAAAAAACAGCTGATACTGTTGTTAAATGAGTTAAAAACAGCTTCATCTAGTTTTATATATAAAGTCAACTTTAACGTCAAAAGTATACTTTAGCTTGTTTATGAAAGACCTAAAGTCGGCTCTTAAGTAAAGTCGACTTTAGTTTTCTTTAAGTATACTTTATTTTTGACTATGATTATGGGCCATTATTGTTTGCTTGTGTTTCTATATTTTGGCTGTATGTATACGCGGATGTGCCGAAAATGCGCAGAAACATTTCATTTTTAAAAGCTGAATGCGTTGTCTTGGTTTCTTTGTATCATAAAATGGTCTCTCAGATGTGACTGAACTCACTTGAAAAATTAAGTACATATTTCCTTAATTTTGGGTATAACATTTAATTGCGACGGTAAACAAGCTGATCTTTATGATTTTCATAAACGCTCGAAAGGTCAGTTCTTGTAGACTTATCATAACTTTTACTAGGTGACCGTGTCTTCAACAGTTTCGAAATGCAAAGTCATGTTAAGAAGCTCACTTAAACGTTTTCAGCTTTGTATCGAAGTTCAACCATTTTAGATAAACAATAGATTTAATTATTCACTACACCCTCAAATCTTTCATTCAGAGCTAATGCTACGTTTGTCGCCAATTTTTGGTAGTCTGATCTATTCTGCATCTCAGTTTATTCATTTATTATATTTTCTAACAATGTTCGAAGACTGTTAACTAGCGAAATAGAGTCAGAAAATGTTGTTAGCAGTAGCGTCGTTAAGGGATTTTGTGCTTTCTTCTAAGTAACCCAAAATTTTTAGTAACATTATTTTTAATTTAAAAAAAAACTATAAAAAAGTATCGTCGTATCGTCAGTAAAATATCGCCGATATATATATTTATCGGCAAACTTGAAGTATCACCGATATATCGGTATCGGTATTCGTTACTCCCCCTAATATTTAACATAAATGAAAACTTTTTAACTTAATCAACAGATACGCAAACCTTGGAGCCAGATCTTCCGATCTGGTATCGGTGCTGGGTTCAATTGCAAGTCAAATGTCCATTTTGGCATATGGACATCAAGTAAGAATGGACCATGTAAGTTATACAGCAAAGATAAATATGTATTATAATTTAATCAAAATAAAAACATTTTTCCGAGGTACACAACATTTTCAAAATAAAACGTTTTTACTTACATTTTTATACCCTCAACCACAATTAGTTGTGAAGAGGGTATACTAAGGTTGTCATTCCGTGTGAAAATTTTTTATTCTTCATCTCAGACCCCATAAAGTATATAAGTCGATTTAACAATGTCCATCTGTCTGTCCGTCTGTTGAAAACATGCTCACTTTCGAAAAACTCAAAGAAATAAACAAACTTGGTGTCAAATTGCTTGTAGTTATCCTAAGCAGTTTGGGATTGAAATCCAGCAAAATCGGTGCAGTAGGATCAGAGCTATCAATCAAAATGTGGAACCATCACCCTAAAAAAATTTACAATTTTGTTACAAAAACTAACATAAATGGTGGAACAATGCACGGAATAATATATATGATTTTGCAAAAGCTCGTTTAATTCGACTGGAAATCACACTGTAAAATTTCGTGAAGAACCCTACTCCCGGAAAAGAGTACAGTACGCCTAAAACCGTAATTTATAATGTCATCAGAATAAAATTGAATACTTCACAGTTTTATATGACTAGAAATAGCATTAATAAATTTATTGATGATCGGTCCATAATTTACTATAGGCCCCATATAAATCCCACTCTGGTAAATTAATTAAATACGCCAAAAACCGTAGCAGATATATTTATTCTGGCAAAATTTCTTCCAACTTAGTTTCATATGGCCAGAAAAAATTTTATGAATTTTGTGACATACGGTCCATAATTGACCCTAGATCCAATATTTATCAGTCTTCTGAAATTCACTGTAAACGCTTAAACTAATTTCACCGCTGTTTTTTAAAAAAATATATTGAAATTTATCATTTTCAAACCAGAAATCATTCTGCAGAATTTAAGGATGATTGGTTCAAAACTGACCATGGCTCCAACATAAATTCCCCTCCTGCAAATCGCTCGGCTTAAACTGTTACGAATCATGATGTTTTACTCAAGCTAGTTAAAATTTCTAAAAAGAAAAGCATACAATTTTCTGACTGTCGGTCAATAATTTGAAATTTATGTGTCTAAACCGCTACCAATTTTAATGCTGATATGTATCTGTTTTTATAAAGAAAAATTAATAATAAATGGATTTCATGTAGATATCGCTGCTGAAATATTCGAATTGTCGGTGGAGGGTATCAAAGATTCGGCACAGCCGTATAAAGCACTCTAACTTGTTATAATTAGAACGCATGGAAAAGAGTGCAAGATGAAATGCAAACTTCTTCTCGTGTGGAATTTCTCGAAGCACTTATCGAAACGTAGTGCTGGTTCACACTCTTTAGGCGTCAAGTCTTAAGATTTTAAAAGAGAGAAAGAGATAGGGATGAAAAGAAATGGCATTTCCATGTTCTCCTAAAAGCTCAAGGTTAGACGGCTAAAACTTACAAAACTACAAAACATTTTTCAAATTCACAACCTTGAAGTATAGTCGTATTTGTTGAATACATAATCATATATTTATACAATATTGCATATTTTTCGTAAGTAACACAGAAGTTTGTCTCATTATACGATTGATTTTACCAAAGCGATTAAGCGAAAATTTCGCACACAGTAAAATTGGACAGTGATTTGACAGTTGCTGACAGTAATTTGAAGGGTTGCTTGCAAAAGAAAAAAAAGTAAAAAAAAAATTAAGGGCTATATTCGGCTCTGCCAAATCTTTGCTGTCCTCCACCGACACCTAGGATATTGCAGGAGTGGTCGTCATATCGGGCCTGTGGTAAATTATGAACAGATCTTCATGAAAGTTGACAGTGTGGTTTCTAGTCATATAAAGCTAAGACAGATAAATATTTCTTACAAAAGCATTATTCGTTACGGTTTTACACTTATTAAATGGTTTTCCGAGAGTGTGCTTTATATGGGGTCTATGGTAAATTATGGATCGAGCTTCACAACATTTTGTGGTATGATTTCTAGTGATATAAAACGCAAAATCTCATAGAAATAAGTTATTTTTTAGGGTGGTTGTTCCACATTTTCATTCATAACTCTTATCCAAACTGCATAGGAGAACTATAAACAATTTGACTTTAACATTGTTCTTTTCTTTTGAGTCGTTCGAAAGTCAGCATGATTTCAACAGACGGACGGGCATTGCTAAATATACTTTTAATTAGAACATTTTCGAATGAAATGAAACAGAAATGCCATAATATGAAACAAACAGCTGTTACGTAAGGAAATTACTCGCCAATTTACAGAAAAAGTGTGTCTGTAACATTTTTGTGAGAAAAGTTCCGGCTTTGAACTGTCAAAAAAATCATGAATAAAAATGGAGCGAGAAAAAATTTTAACACTAAAAACAATTAAAAATGCAAAGAATAATAATAATAATAACATTTTGCTCTTGGCACATTTTCCATTCTTTAATTATTTTGCTTTTAACATTTTTATAAAATATACGAATGTTTTCGAAGCTCTTTCGCAAACAACACACATTAAAGTCACACTTTACAATATTTGGTATAGCCGACGCTTGTATTTTCGCCGCCGTCGTTGAAAAATGTTCAATTTTAGTAAATTTTGGTCGACGTCAAAAATATGTGTTACTTACGTTCTCAACGTCTGCAATGTCACATCGACTTTGAGTGCAATGTTATGACATTTATAACGTAACGCCGTAATCTCTTTTGAGAGTTTTCGACATGAGTTACAGACACAGTTTTTTCTCACTTTTCGAGAAACGATGGAATATTTTGTTTCACATCTTTTCGATGCGAAATGTTCTCACTAAAGTCATAGAACATGGACACTGGTTTGAGTCGCTTCGAAGTTGCGTCTTTTTAAAATTTATTTGATTTCGAAGTTGCGTCGTATGGCTTCGAAGTTGCGTCGTTAGTAATTCGATTTGCGTCGATAATATAAAGATGTTTGTACAAAGCCAGAACAGAAAAAGGGGATTTCCCGATAAGTCTGATGCAAATATGCATGTGAAGGTTGTCTGCTGGTTGCAAGGCGAAGATCATTAGTAGTTTTAAATTACAAATGCTAAAGTGAAATTAAATTTAAACATTTTGCAACAATGAGTCAAAAAAGAAAGCAAATAAGTTAAGAACAAAATCAAGACATTTTAAAACGTTTAAAATCGATTATGATTTTTATAGTGTGGCAGAGAACTGCAATAATCACTAATTTACTTGATTTATTCATACGCTTAAACATACATCAATTCTATGCCTGCAAAACAAAGTTCTACGTTGAGTAATATTGACATCGTTTCGTAAACATTTTATTCGAATATGGTTGGTAGCTCAACTTCAGTTCAGTTGACATTAGCAACGTGGCCGGATTTTGCTGCTGGCAACTCAATGTCAGTTCAGTTGCCAACCGTATTCGACCCATTATATCACTTTATTTTTAACATTTTTACACAAAAAATTTCTAAATTTAATGATAAAACAAATGGCTAGATGATCTTAGTGCCGGTTCAGATATGCAAGTTTGACTTGTCCAGTCTTTAACTTTTAGGAGAGAAGGGAAAGGAGAATGCCATTTCTTTATCCCTCTAAGCAGCGTTGTTCGCGTTCTTTTCACTTATATTTGTATGTATGAATATCCAAAGAAAAAGTATTTGTTGTCTTCATAAAAAAATATCTTATTTTAGACTCCTCAGGGTGTGTGTGAAACGGTAGCAAAGTACTATTGAAAGTAAAATTTTGACAATATACATAGTTTAACTTTTGACATAAGCGTAGAAATTCTTGACAATTTTAATTCACCATAGAACTTTGCTACCATTTCATACACACCCTCACTATCAAAAATTTAGGTTTTTGGCATTTATTCGAAAAATTCTGAATTCAGGTATATTCTTACTAAACTGTCTGTTACTTAATGTTAACATAAATTTATTAGACGGATTAAACCCTCCGTTAATGCTTTTGGGTTTCTCAATAAACCAACAACAAACATTGTTTTCAGTTGGCAACACCTATCAAAATACATGTAAAAGTTGGGAGTCAGCTGATTGGCAAATAAAAGGAAAATAAATATGTACATACATAATTGGCAGATGAGTGCTGGTAAGCTTTGCGACAGAATAGAAGAAGCAAATAAAACATTGAGAAAACCAAATTGCATTAATGTGCAGTTTTTCGTTGGGGAAAAAGATAATCGTGTAATGAGAAAACGGCCATTAGTCTATGAATTAATATTTTTTTCTGGACTGATACAATTTCAAGAGTTTCGTTTCCTTTAATTTTTCAGACTCTCGAGAACTATGCACAAGTAATACAGGATGTTATTAAAAGCACAAAATGTTTTTTTATTATTATAATTGATTCCATTGATGACATTATGGACGGCCATAATTTAGATTGGTTGCCAATAAATTTGAGCAGCATGTGCAAAATAATTTTAACCTTAACGGAAAACAACAATGAGGAAAACTTGTTGATTGAGAAACTTATTGAGACTGGAATTCCTAACAGGTGTTTTATTAAAATGAAACAATTTAGTGAACGCCAGTGGCAAGACATTCTGAGTTCAGGAGGCGGAGACTTTTATGCTGCAAATGGAGCTATAAAAATGCCTCAAGAGTGGAAAATGTTGCATGGAAAAACCCCATTCCATGCCAAATCCCTTTGGTGGCTAGCTTGGCTGGGTCATACATCTATATCCATGACGGACATATCTGAAATGTTGAGCAAAGTTTTACAGGTTATGGAATCAAAATTTTCTAGCGATCATGCGGAAATAATGATGCTTATTTTGTCGCTACCCGAATGGGGTATTAGGGAAAGTGATTGCATTGATATATTTCATAGAATTAGCCAAATTGATGCGCAGGTCGCATTCAAAGTTTGGTCAAAATTTTGTTGGCTCATGGGCCCAATGCTACTGACGATACGAAACATTCGAATAGCAGACAAATCGTTTCGGAATGCAATTTTGGCAAAATACAAGAGCAAGCACGCACATGTCCACCAAATCATCCGAGAATATTTCGATAGGCAAGAAAACTATTTCACGGGTGTGAAAGAAATTACTCCTATGTAAGTATATCCGTATGCTTTCAGTTGTGTGTAAATGTTCGAATTTCCACTACCAAAACTAACATCAATTTAATAATATCTTACAACAATTTTAGCTATAATTATCACAAATTCTTAAAGTTGCCTTACCATCATATCTGTAATGTAATGGAAGATCATTTGGGACTGAATAAAATTGAAATTCTATTTCACTGTTTCTATTTTACTGAACTGCAATGGATGGCTGATAAAGTACACGCCACTGGGCCAGCACATCTTATTAGTGACGTGTTGATATCTGAAAAAATATCTGGAATATCTGAACAGCCATACGCCCATATTCGTTTGCTGAAAGACTTTCTAAAAAAGTACATGTATGAACTTAATTACGATGGCCATCAATTTTTCACTCTTATAAAATTCTACATGAAATCTCGCATTCGGGACGAACCATCATTGAACGATGATCAAATAATTCGTTCATGGCTGGAATATACGAATGAATTGGAAATTCCTTTTCTAGACATAATAAATACTAGCTTTGGCAATGACATTGAAAGTGGAGAAGCTAGTTACGATGTTATAGTTAACCTGCCACATCCAGGATTTTTTGCTGCATCAATTAGCACAGAGAAGGAAGAAATTTGTATATGGGACGTAAAAAGCTGTTCTCGAGTTCGCGTTCTCCAGGGTATTCCTCAACCAACTGCGTTGTGTCCATTTGGTACATATAATGCAGCTGTTTTATGTAGAAGAGAGATTAAAGTAATTAATCTAGATGACGGGAAATTTAAGGTAAATTTGCATATTTTTCAAATAAATACAATATTTTCGAAGAGCTATAGAAATAATACTTGCTATTGTAGGTTGCACTCAAAGGTGTAATGAATCAAAAAATGCCATATTTTGGTCTGCACGATCAGAAACATTTGGTGTGTTTATCTCGCAATAGGATGTATGTAAATCTAATGAATTTGGAATCTGGCGATTGTGTTACTACATTCAAAGCTGGTGAAGATCGCTTTCTCAATTCACTGTTGGTTTCTGGGGATGGCAGGTATAAATTATTCAAATATTTACTTTAATGTTAATTAATGCGAACTCAAACTCCTACTGCTGTAGTCATAAATTATAATTAAGAATTTAAACCTTATGTGATTGACAACAAAAAAAACTCCTTGTTTTGTACGACAAGGTACCGGGGTACCTTCATACAAATCTTATGAAAAATAAACCATTTTGCAACAAAATTTGAAATGTTGCAAACGTTTAAATTCACTTGTGTACTTTTAGGGAGATCTTTAATGTTTTAGCCGTGTCTAGATAAGGGCGTAATGTAAAATATAAGCAGAAAATAAATTGGGTGTGGTGATTCCCCTTACAAGCAGAAATATAAGCGTTGGCAGAATATTGTTTCATTATTTCCATTTAACATTTGTATCTACACAGGGAAGTTTGTTTTGCAGAAAGAATTTTATAATTGCTGTGAAAGTTTTCAAATAAGCTCAAATACTAGTATACGTAATAAAGATACAATTTATTGTGTGAGAGTGAACCGAGTACAGTAGGTCCCGCTTAAATGATTTCCCCTCTTAAATGAGCTGGCAAGCAAAATTTACATATAATTTCATGAACAAAATCCCGCTTAAATGACCTCGCTTTAATGCGTTCCCCATTTAAATGATTCATTATTTTTGTCCGAAATTACATAAATTTGAACAAAATAAATCGTTTAAATGCCTAACCAAAAATCTTGCGTTTTTCAAAAATATCCGGCAAGGCATTTACAAAGTTAGTAAAAGTATTTTTGTACTTATATGTATGGCAGCACAAATATTTATAACGGCAGTTGAAGTAAAAAAGTAAATTCCTCTTGAATTTCGAAAATCATAGACAAGGCGAATTCATACAAGGTGGTCTTATTTTGAAAACGTTTACAACACTGTAAAGTATTTTAACGTTGTGTCAAAAATAATACAACACTGTAGTGAACAATTTAAACAAATATTTCATTTTCTATTTTGTTTTGAAATTTAATAATTTAAAAAATTTCTAATATCATTATTTTAAGCGAAACTTATAAAATGTAGTAAATATTCCCCAGAACCACATGAACGGTATATCATTTTGACACAAGGTTAGAAATCAGCTGTTGCTTTTGTAGCAAGATAAGATCACCTGGTATAAATTCGCCTTGATCATAGAGAATAATTATAAAGAGCTATCGGAATCTTCCGATGATGAAGAAGAGGACATAATTGAAGCTCCAACTTATTCACAACTTTTAAGTGCAACAAAATAAATGCACCAATGAAATTGAAACCATGGAGGAAGACATAATAAATGGTTTATAAATATTAACACGGCGTTAAAATTTGCCAGTAATGGCATAACAGTAGCAATACATGCAAACTTTTTCACATAACCATACACACTTTTTCAAATGTTTTGTTTTGCATTTTTTTTACAACTAATATGCATTTTCATACCAGTGTTCGAAAATAAGCTAGCTGCTAATTATGCGCCCCATACACTTTTCAATTCAATTGTCAACTGAGTCTTTCAACTGAATTGATACTTGGCCACACACAGAAAAAATTATTGCCGAATTATTTTCAAACAAACGATTGTTTGAAATTTTTTGTAATTTCTACAAATTTTTTTACTGATTCAATTAATATTTTTGTTTGATTTTTATTTAACCAACAAAAATGTTGACAACTTTTCAATAATATAATATACGCGCTATTGGTTTCAATTTTTCATAATTTTGTATGAAATATTTAACGCTCTTTAATGTTGTCGTTTTTTGCATTTTATATTTGATCGTAAGCAACACTTCTTTATGTGAAATATAAGAATAACAACACAAAACACATACAGTTTATTTTTGGACGCTTTAAAAAAGTACAACAAGAAGAAAGATGATAAAATAGCGCGACGAGGTTATTAGTAAAAAAACAAAAAAAATAACAGGATAAAAAATGTTTCATTCTTTTTTAAACAACAGAAACAACAACAACATTATAAGAAACAAAATAAATTTTTGGTTGGTTTCAAAGTTGGAAAAAAAGAATGAAAAACAAAATCCCGTATTCAATTTTTGAAAACTGTTTACTTAAATACATCAAATACAAAAATAAAATGATGACGAAAAACATATCGAGTCGGTCTGCTGCCGTTGTTTGTTACATTTCTTCTTCTTCAGCCAAGGAAAGGATACAGCAACAGTGAGTGATGAAGAAAAACATTGTGTGTATAAACAAGACTTCGTTTAAAAATAATTCCAACAAAACATGTTTCTCAAAGCCAGCCGCCGCTCAGCTTCTGCCTTCATCTTCTCCTTCAATGATAGCTTGGGTGCGCGTCATTGCTTGTGCAAAAAATTTTTGTTTGATTCAGCAAAATTATTTGTTTGAAATTTATATGAATTTCAGTAAACTTTTTGTTTGATTCTGTAAATTATTTGTTTGAAAAAATCAGTGTTTTTTTTTAGTAAACAAAATGCAAAAAAATTGTTTGAATATGCGAATTTGTTTGTAGGACCGATTTCAGACAAAAAATGTTTTGATACTACAAATTTTTTGTTTGAATACGAAAAATAATTTTTTCTGTGCACACTTCTTCAACTGAATTGAAAGATTTTAATTCAACTGTCAAATTTAGATTTTTTTACAATTTTACAAAAATTTATTTTCTCTCCAAGTATCCATGTTTGCCACCAATGTCATTTTTTTATTTAAAATTTTATTGAAATTAAAGACAATTTTAAAAATATTTCACTTTTTCTTTGCAAAAAAAAATTACAAACATAAATTTTGACAGCTGATCAAGAGACTTAAGCACACACAGTACAATCGAATTGAAAGACTTGGAGTCAACTTGAAAAAATCAAAATCTTTTGATTTTTCTTCAACCAACTCGACAACCGTCAAACTAATCAACTGACAAGGCCATACACGCTTTGATTTGGACAACAACCGACTCAGTTGACAATTGAATTGAATCGTGTATGGTCTGCTTTAGAATGCTGAGTTATCTCAGCAGCTTGTTGGCACATAGTTAATTCATAACGAACTTTTCTCCATCTACCAACTTTTGATAAATCAACTCTGAATTTTTAGGATGCTACATTGTATTACTCAAAAATTCAACACGTTTTGCACTAATCATCGCTGAATTTGTAATTTTTTCCTTTTTTTGTGTTTCCCTTCACATATAAATATTTAAAAAATATCTCTTCAGAGGGGTTGCCGTTTAACACTCGCAGCCATCGACTACTGCTGGCAGTCAATAGTCAAACATCAATCTTTCAACCAAATTCTATTTAAACTTTGGTAGATCGAAATTTGCTTTGTATTCTTATCTATTTTAATTGAGTTTACATGTTCTTCCTTAATTCTGTTTTCCGTACTGTCCGTAAAAACGCCTGGGTTCGAGCCTCAGGTCAGTCAAGAATGAAAAATTATCAATAAATTTTAATTAATTTCATGTTGTAAAATACCTTTCTTCAAAAAAATAATTGAATGAAAATTAAATTTGATAAACTTAAGCCTAAAAATATATCAAAATTTGGATTAAAACACTAATTAAAGCTTTTAAAATTAAAATAAAGTCAGTAACATTTTTATTTTTCGAATTTATTCTATGAGCTAAATTTCAGTTGTGTATTTTATAAAGCTTTTTTGTAATAGTCCTATTCCTTCAATTTTTCAGAAAAGTAAAGTAACCTTCGGAAGGAAATAATTCCAAGTTTCTAAAAAAATCAGTTATTTAAAAAAACCAACAAAATTGTTTGACAGGCAAACGGCTGCTTTTCACAAAAAGACAAACGTTTGGCAGCTCGTTAACAAGAGTTTAGCAAATCGATAGCCAGAGTTTGGTTAGTGTATTAAGAATAAACTTTTTGCTTACTTCATGCTAAATTTTCATTATGAATACGGCTGTTAAAGTTTTAAAAAAAAGTCCTAAAGCTCGAAAATTTATTAATACTTGAAAATAATAGTAAATTTTATTTTCCCTTATAACTAAAAAAAAGTACTTTTAAATGATTATTGAGTTTTTAAGCACATTTATGCGGGTTATCGGTTAAATGATTCCCCGTTTAAATGCGTAGAAAACTAAACCTTTTTCGATGTACAATTAAGCGTGAACTACTGTACAGAAGATTTTATTTGTTCCGATGAGGAGAATAATTACATTGCAGAAGATAACGAAATGGAAGTGAAAGCTTCAGATGCTGAGCCTACAGGGATTATAGAAACGATAGTTATTAAATTGAAAGTAGAAACGTATTTTTTGGCAAAGATGGTTCTTTTTGGTTACTGGAGCCATTTCCTCAAACACATTTTCTGAAATTTTGGCCGGAGCAGCCCAAAAATATAAATTGTGCATCCCAAAACTAATATTCAAAAGTATTTTGTTAACTGAAATGCGTGATATTATATTACGAGAAACGATTGAAAAATGAGAAAATTTTGAATTTAGAAATATCACAAACTAATACTAATATTAAATTACTAAAACGCAAAATTCACCATATTAACATTGGTATTAAAACTATGTTAGATGAGGATGACTACAAAAGTTTTATTCACAAACAAAAAGACAGGTCAAAACAAATAATAAAAAGTACAAAAGAGACACAAATACACAAACTCGATACACTGAAAGAAAAAATGTTTAAATTGCATAGTCTAATTTTAATGAAAATTGGTTTGAGAACAAAACCAATGTGGAGATTCCAATGGAAAGTAAATGGTTATTATCATTAGGTAAGAAATTTGCTCTACCGATAGACAAAAATAATTTTTCGTCACTACACATAATTGCCGATGTTGAACAGTGTATACAAGCAATGGATGAAAACGGGGCTCAGGAAAAAGATATAGTTAGGACAAAATTTGCAAATAATATCACGACCTTCAAAAGAAAATTAAGAAATTCACCAGAAGAAAAATTTATTTTAACAGTTTACGAGAAAACAAAAAAGTTTTTGAAAAGGCATCTTGAAGTTATAATAATACAAGCTGATAAGGGGAACAAAACTGTAATTATGTATAAAGATGAATATAATCTCAAAATGGAAAAATTATTAGATGAAAAAACAACTTACAGAACTATTAGAATCGATCCGACAGCGAAACTTCAAAGAGAAAATAATAATATTGTTTCAGAGTTGCACAAAAGTGAATATATTGATCTATGGCAGAAAAGAAACTTATTGTGTTCATCGGCCATCGCTCTCAGAATTTACGGCCTGCCAAAAATTCATAAAAGAGATACTCCACTTAGGCCAATTGTTTCCTCTATGCAAGTTCCCTGTTATAAACTCTCAAAACATGTGGGACAAATACTAAAACATATTATTTCAGACGAATATAACATTAAAAATTCAAATGAACTTAAAAATCAGATGAAAAATATTAAAATAGAAGAGGACGAGATTTTAATATCATTTGATGTCGTTTCCCTGTTTACGAATATCCCGGTACATATGGCAATAAAAAATATAATGAGAAAATGGGAAACGATAAAGAACTTCACAAAAATTCCAAGCTCGAAGTTTCTAAAAATTTTTAATTTTTGTCTCTCCGATAATAACTATTTTGTGTTTAATAAGAAAATTTATAGCCAGATATTTGGAATGCCCATGGGCAACCCTCTTTCTCCTACAATAGCCGATATAATACTTGATAGCCTACTTGACGAAGCGATAAATGAACTAAAGAAGAAGAATATAAATTTTAAGTACATAGTTAAATATGTAGACGACATATTAGCGATAATCAAAATTAAAGATAAAGTTGAAATACTGAATGTTTTAAATACTTACCACAACAAAATTCAATTTACCACAGAATTGGAAGAAAATAAACAGATTGCCTATCTAGATACTAAGATACACAGGGACAATAACAGGATAACTTTTGATTGGTATGCTAAGGAATCATCATCAGGAAGACTAATGAACTTCAATGCTACACAGCCTAAACACCAAATTATTAATACGGCAAAAAATTTTATTTTTAGAGTTTTAAATATTAGTGACCAACAATTTCATGCCAAAAATATTAAAAATTAAACTCATTTATTCATTAATTGAACAAACACAGTTAAAATTAAAAATTAATATCACTACACAAAATACTGACAAAAAGGAAAATAATTTTTTCAGTGTACGATTTATTCCTGGTTTAACAGACAACAAAAATATAAAAACAACAATAGAATCACAAAACATATGTTTTGCTTATACTCCCAACTCCACACTCAGTACAATTTTTTCAAATGTAAAAGCACCGATAGAAAAACAACAACAATGCAATGTTGTGTATGAACTTGAATGTATGGGAAATGACGAACAGAAATGCAATCAAATATATATAGGTACGACAAAACGATCATTACAAACAAGAATGATTGAACATAAAAACGACATAACAAAACTTAGAGAATCAACAGGGTTGGCAGCACATATTCTGTCATCTGGACATAAAATCAACTTTGATGACGTAAAAATTTTAGACATAGAAGGTGGAGAAAGAAAAAGGTACACAATAGAAAGCTTACGTATACAACAAAAAATAGAAAGAACAATGAACAAAAAGGAGGACACTGACAATATAAATACAAGCTATAGAGTTGCAATATAACTTCGATCTGTGATATTCATTTTTAAGCTGTGGGTTTAATTTATTTGTTTGTGTTAAATGTTCTTTTTTTTTTGTAAAATTTATTTATATTTAGTTTAATGTGAAAATTACTGTTTAATTTGTAAGTTTAAAGAAAAAATATTTGGTGTATTTATGTTTTATTAATGTTTTATAATTTTTTAATTAAATAGACGTTACCCTGATGAAGTCAACAAATAATTGACGAAACGTTGGAAAAAATGCAAAGAAAAGTTTTTTAACATTTTTTTATTTTTCGAATTTATTCTATGAGCTAAATTTCAGTTATGTTTTTTATAAAGCTTTTTTGTAATAGTCATATTCCTTCAATTTTTCAGAAATGCCTTTATACACTATCAGACTATTATATTGTATTTTCTTGTTACATTTTACCTTAGCTTTCCGTTGGAAAGCAATGAGGTATATTGTATGAATGCTGACGAAGGCCGTAGCGGGCCAGAAAATGCATTACATTCTGCTGGTGTCTAATAATTGTAAATTTTTCTGTTCATACAATATACCTCATTGCTTTCCAACTTTTTTTAAATACATACTATGTATTTTGTTATTGTAAAAAGTTAGAGTGATTGTCAAAATTATTTGTTTATAAAATACATATACACAATTGCTTTAGAAGTTAAATTTTAAATTATTCCTTACGCCTTTTAAAATCCTTGTGTTTAAATTTTATGTTCACTTTTTTGATCTATAACATTTAAATAGGTTCTTTCAAGAATTTATTTTTTATTGAGATTTAAATTTTAACAAATTTTTTTCATAAAATGTCAACAACGCTTGACATTCAGTATACAAACAAGGAAATAAACATTAAACAGATGATTCGAAATGTCACCTTTATGAATTCGCCTTGGTTAAGGGTGTATGAAGAATGTTGGCATGCTACGCCTATCTGAATTTATTAATTTTTTTTAAAAATTTTCAAAATTAATAAAATATCGTAAGTTAGGAGCACTCAAGAAGTTCCAATATCTACAACAAAAAAAAATTCATTTATTATTTATTTATTTAGCGTATGGATTTAAAATACAGAGAAAATATAAATATGTGTATACATCTATTTTTCTTTTTCGTTGTTGAATAGATAATGAATTTATTTTACAAGTTTAAAGAATTTATCCAGGATATGACTTCGGGTGTTAGGTTCTTGATTTCCTCAGTGTTTCCTGGAAATGACAGGAGTGGGCAATTTTGAATTATGTGGTCAACTGTTTGTAAAGGATGTCCGCATGGACAGCTGGCGTCATTAGCAAGTCCCCACTTGGTTAGGGAATCTCTAGTTCTGGCAGTAGATGTGCGTAAGCGGTTTAAATTACACCAGGTTTTGCGTGGAAGATCAAAATCCTTGGTCCTATCGTCTGGGTTGAATAAGAGACTGCTTCGTCCAGAGTCGATCCACTGCGATGACCATGCGGAGTTTGAATCAAAATTATCGTCACGTAGTTTTTTAGCCAAAAGCAGGGGTGGGTTTCTAGATAATCTTGCATCGTGTTCCTGTGAGTTTCTGAATGATATTATTTCTCGACTTTATTTTCTGAGCGGATTTATCTAGGTGACTTCTATACGTTAACGTTCTGTCTAGGGTTATACCAAGATATTTTGGGAAAAAATTGTGTAAAAGGGTGGTACCATTAAAACGTATTGATAGCTTCCTATCAGCATCTCTATGGGTGAGGTGGAAGCAGCATACTTCGGTCTTCGAAGGACTTGGCTTAAGCCTCCATTTGCTGCAGTATGATGCTAGTTTGAGTAGGTCGGATTCTAGCACTCTCTCTAAATTTTCAAAGCTCTCACCTTGGTAAGCAAAAGCCAGGTCGTCGGCATAATTAAATTTGCGGGATATAGAACTCGGAAGATCGCTGATGTAGAGGTTAAAGAGAACCGGGACTAGAACTGAACCCTGTGGTAAGCCATTGTTGAGCTTTCGGGTGGTACTTTGGCTGTCGTTTAGGAATACGTTAAAAAGGCGATCGCTGAGCATGTTCAGGATAATGTTGCAGATTCTACTGCATGGGATAACTTTGGTCAGTTTGAGTATGAGGCCCTTTTTCCATACGGTGTCATAAGCTGCTGTTAGGTCCACAAATGTAACTGCTGTTTTTTTACTCTGGTCAAAGCCGTTTTCTATGAAATTCGTTAAGGCTAGGATTTGGTCAGTGTAACTGCGACCCTTTCTAAAACCTGCCTGCTCAGGTGGAATCACCATTTCAATGTGCTCTTCTATGCGTCTTAATATTAAGCGTTCAAAGAGCTTAAGGCAAACTGAAAGGAGGGCGATGGGACGATAACTGGATTGGTCTTCTGGGTTCTTGCCAGGCTTTAGCAGGGCTATGATTTTCGATTTCTTGAACATGCCAGGGAGGTTTCCGGAGTGTAATATATCTGAGTAGAATCTAGCAAGCCATATCTTAGTGCGGGGTCCACTGTGTTTTATAAACTCAGGGTAGATGCAATCTACTCCTGCTGCTGTGCCGTTTTTAATTTTGGATAGCCCTTCGGAAACTTCAATATCCGAGAATGGATAGGAGTAAGAGTCATTGGGAAATGTGTTGCTTCTTAGTACCTTAAGTTCCGAGTTGATCTTTCGTGTAAATGGTTTGTCGGGATCTGCCTTAGATACGCTTATCATGTGACGGGCGATGATGTTTGGGTCAATTTTACGTCTTTGATTGATGGGAGGGTTGGCTGCTCCTAGCTTTCTGAGCAGACTCCAAGCTTTGCGGCTGGAGTGTTTGAAGTCCATGTTGGATACGGCGTTGGACCACTCGGATTTTCTTGCTTTATCCAGGCTAGATATAAGTTCATCAGCTGTTTCCGGGTTTTGGTTGGATCGGAACTCTTCATAAAGTCTATCGCTGTCTTCATTCCAGCACGGAATGTATTCTTTGCGGAAACCCCTGGGGATGCACTTTTTGGCTGTGGCAATGACTAGGCCTACGAAACGCTCAAAATTGTGGACGGTTGGTGGTATAAAGCGGATGTCGTTGTCGAGTTTGGTAGTGTATTTTGGCCAGTCAGCCTTTCTAAAGTTCCATCTGGGCTTTGGTGTACTCCGTACGACGGGTATAGTTACGCCGATGTTAATGATAGATGGGCGGTGTTGGCTTTGCGGAAAGTTTAATTGTATTGATCTCGCTGCTGGAATGGGTCTGTCAAGGGCACATTGGACGAAGCAGAGATCTGGGTTTGTGTCGCGTCTCCATCTGGCAGAGTGGAAACTTCCGCGGTCTTTGGCGTCGAACAGAAGATGCAATCTGTGGTTTTCCGACCACTCAAAAAGAGAATCTCCATTTTCGTCATCGGTTGCGTACCTCCACGTGCTATGGTGGCTGTTAAAATCGCCGCAGTAGACCGCGGGATGGGGGTAAGAAGGCAGTACATGAGCTGGCCACTTTGTAGCGGGGGGTTTATAAACATTCATTATATGTAAGCCTTGAACATTTACTGTAATGAGGGAGATGTCGTCAGTTTCGTCGCAGGTAAGGACTTCGGCACCTTGGATATCGTTCTGGATATAAGTTGCAATGCCATATCTGGGGTGGTAAATTGCAGCTAGAAGTTTAAAACCGGATATATTACCCCTTCTATTCAACATTTCGAGTGAGGAAGCATGAGTTTCTTGGATAAGGACTACGTCCACTTTTTCATCTATCAGAAATCGTGACAGATAGTCGGACTTAGCTTTGCTAATGCCCTCTATGTTTAGCTGATATATACGGACCTGGGGTCCTATGGGTTTTGTGGCCCACGCCATGTCTGTTGAAAGTTTTTATTTTTTTTTTTTTTTTTGTGTTCTTTGTTGGAAAGTGTGTTAATGCCGTTTTCGGTTGTATATTTTTATAATTATTTCGTTTATGTATTGCTGTTTCCTCCAAGGAATCAGAGCTACGCAGATATATGTGGTTTAGATTTCTTGATTTTTTTTTTCTTCTCTGTATTTATTAGCCAGGAGGTTTCATCTGATAAAGTTGAAAAAACATACACTTTGGCTTCCGATTCGCAGCAGTTCATTTAGCGTTACCCAGGATGCACCACGAGGAGGCGAACTACGATTGCATCCCAAACACAAAAGGTACCCGGGTACCCTGTCAATCACATAAGGGTTAAACTTATTTTAACACTAAATTTTCATACAAATTTTAACTTTAAAATTGATTTTAAATCCAATATAGTTTTTAATGAATACAGCAACTCAACTTTAACACTCTTATAAAATTATAACGGCTTTCACTATTTTTTTAAGATTGATGGTTGAATGATAACCAATTGAAGTTTTTGATGTTTAAATTAGGCTTAAGTTCATCAAATTTAATCTTCATTAAGTTATTTTTAGCGAAGGAAGGAATTAACATCATAAAATAAATTTTTTTTTTTTGATCATTTTATTCTTGGCTGAACACGGGATTGAACTCGGGCTCACACTTGTGATTTTAAAAGGCACGTGGTTTGAGTTTGAACAGGCCCGTATGGCTCAAAATTTTTGTAATCAAATTGACTATACAATAAAATTAAAAACCTATTGAGTTTATTATTAATTGTGATACAAAACATTTTCCAAAACGTTAATAAAATCCTAAGGCTCAGTTAGCCGGAAGTAACAGTAACATTACCGTAAAAAAGTTAGACCAATCTATTTCTTACAGATTGAGACGTAACATTTTACTGCTAACTATAATCGTTCTAAGTGCTTTACACACAACAAAATGAATCAGTTGATTTGCAACGTTACTGGTTCTCCCGGCTTACTGAGCCTTTAGCTTTTGTCCACTATAACTCAGGCATTTTTTAATCCGATGAGCCACTATTATTCAACGCATAATCTAGTGGCCTTTCAAACAAGAAAAAAAACTTTAATTTTAATTTAATAAGACTTTGACTCTTGATTACGGCTCAGAGAGATGTATAGTGCGAAAAACACAAATGTACCGATATCTGATATCTACATATTTTATATGAAATTATGTAAACATCTTTTTCAATGTGTTATTACAATATTGAAATCATTTCATTGTGTCAGGATTTCATAAATTTCTTTGGAATAGCAAAAAAAAATTGCTTAAGTTTGCTCGTTTGTTTTTTGAATGGCACAAAAACGGCTGAAGAGTTTTGCTCGAAACTGGCACACTGTCAAGAACTTGAATACATATCTAAAATTTCTTTAATATAAACACATAAACACATACATGTATATTAGAGCGGGTCGATTTTTTTTTCGAAAAATCGCATATGCGGAAAATGTTCTACGGATCATTTTGAGAAACTTTGCTTAAGAAAGTATGGGTCTAAAACCGATTTGGATGCCGCGATTTTTAAGGGGAAATTTAGTTTTAGGTAGTATAAAAAATTGTATCAAATATGTTTACATAGAAGTAAATTACATGTACAAAACTTATATTTTTAGCTTTTTGACAATAATTGGAAGGTTTAATTTTTTGAAAAGTGGTACAGTGGTTTCCCGGTATTACGAACGATATGACACATTCGATTTTTACGATCGTAACATCAGTGCAATCAGCGAGTAAAAACCTTGAAGAGTGTAAAAAAAAAATTTCCTCTGTATATTAAATTAATGAAATTTTCGCATTTAAAAACGCAAAAATGTAATATTTATCAATTCGCAAACTTTAAGAGTACTTTTATTTTGAAATAAAATTTTACACATGTTTTTTCTTTAAAGAAATTGAAAAACTTTTTTGAAAACTATTCTGAAGTTTTAAAAAAGAAATCGCTTCCAGCGTTAACGAAAAGTAAGACCAGAGTAGAAAAAAATTTAAGAAAAAAGTGTTAATAGATAGGCTCGTTCGTTAAATTAAAAAATCGCTTGAACAAGTGGTGCCTTTTTAACGTTTTTATTTTTATTAAAAACAGTGCAGTTGCAATTTTTTTCTAACAGTCTAGTTTTCGTTGATAAAATTTTTTAATTTTTATTCAGTAAATTTTTAAATTCATAAATAAGTTTTTATAATCAATAAACGTTTGAATCTTTAAATTTATATTCAATAAAAGGAAAACAAAACATTGTGATAAGTACTAAGATTTGTGTGATTTAAGTTCAACTACGCGAGTGAAAAAATAAAACGTTCCGCTGTTCGGCTTTTTTATTGGCTATTCCATTTTGCATTTTAAATTTATAACCTAGTAAAATGGAAAATAATTTTTCATCTTCTTCATATGAATCTACCATATCTCATATGGCTTCCCCAGATATTTGCATTTTTGGACCACCAGCAGATTTTAGTGGCCTTAACTTACCAAGCAAGCGTGATGTATTAAAGTATTATTTCTTCTTGGGTTACCAGGCAAAAAAAGAAGGAAAAAAGTGTGCTTACAAGAACTTCACTGCTGACGTGTTAAATAAATTAACTGAAATATGGAATCGACTTTTTATTGATCTTATGAATGAAAAAAGCATTTTACTAAAACTAAACCAGTTCATTGAAAAGTACCAAAGAGAAATAAAAAGTAAAAGTAAATTAAATCGTTTTGTGGAATCGATTGATGATTTGTTTTTCATTGGAAAATGCAAATGTAATTTAAAAGTACATGAATGCAAATGTGGAGAAATTCCAAAAAGGTTGACATTTTTTATGCTAGATCAACACAATGATAGAAAACTGACTATTCCAGAGAATCATTCTGACCAAGTATCAACAATAGCAACCTTCCTACCAGTGAGTCATGATTCGACATATCAACCAAGCCAGTTAAACATGGAGGTGGAGGAGCTTATAGAGCTAAGTGCACCATCTGAGGATGTATTAATTTCACCGAAACCACGAGCTTATACCAAAAGGTACTCGACCTAATAATTATGGATAAAAATAAAGTCGCCAGAGAAAAGATGAAGGGACGGGAAGCAGTACGCAAGAGTCAAGCAGGAGACACCAACCTATGCTACTTTTCATTTGATGGCAGAAAAGATGACGCATTAACAATGGAAAAAATTGACGGCAAATACCACCAAAGCATGGTTAAAGAAGCACATTTAGTCGTCCTTAAAGAGCCGAACTCGAAACTATTAGGATATGTTACAGTTCAAGCTGAAGATGCTTTAACAAAGCAAAGGCAGCTTAGCGAGTTTTTCAGCAAAAAAGGTTTCAGTTTTAATAATTTAATTGGTATTTGTAGTGATGGAGAAAACACTAACACAGGCGTTTCAAATGGCATAATACGGCGTTTCGAGATCGCATTGGGAAGACCATTGCATTGGTTTATATGTCTCCTACATTTTAATGAATTGCCTTTTCGTCACCTATTCGAATTTCTGGATAATTCGAAAACGAGCGGACCAAGAACTGCCAGCGGCTTAATTAGTAAACAAATTACGTGCTGTGAGAAAATGGTGGGAAAATAATTTTTCCAGAATATTTTTTTTAACATTTATTAAAAAAAGTTTAAAATTTTTTCAGAGGGTTGTTGAATTTACAGCCATTCCGCTAGAGAACATGCCACCTTCTTCATCAGACGAATGGAAGCTTGATTTATCTAATGACGTAAAGTATTTGCTTCAAATGGCTTCAGCAATATCGAATGGTTTTATTTCTGTTGACTTAGCTAACATAAAGCCTGGACCTGTAGCGCACTCCCGTTGGTTAACCAAGGCCAGCAGAATTTTACGATTGTACGTCGCAACAAGTTCACCCACTAGTTACTTAAAAACTCTAGCAGAGTACGTAATAAGAGTTTATGTTCCCATGTACTTTAACATCAAATACTACAATTCTGTTATTTACGGCAGTACGCTTTTATTTAAGTTTATTCGCCTCACACAGTTTCTTCCCTTGAATGTGCGGCAAATTGTTTACTCTGTAGTTCAAAATAACTCATACTTTGCTCATCCAGAAAATGTTATGCTTTCAATGCTTTACGATGATCGTAAATCAATACGCGACCAGGCAATACAAAAAATTTTGTACTACCGTAACAAACTTTGCGATGCAGAAAAACTTAGAGAGTACAAAAAATGTAAAATTAATTTTGACTGCTGCAATTATTTCAATATGATAGATTTAGATGATGACAGTATTTTATCAGAACCACCAATTACAAGAGATATTCCGTATGACTATTTGAAGGAATATTTAGAATTTCAAGATCCACCACTTCCTGACCCACAAGTTCCATGCCACATTCAAGGAACTGAACGATGCGTTAAACTTTTAACCAGTGTTTCTCGGCGCGTAACGGAAAAAAATCGTGAAAGTATTATGGCTGTGACTGATGTTAGTCGAAAAAAAAATCCACGCTTGGAAAGCAGGCAGGACTTAAAAACTTAGTTATTTAGTTCTTTTTTCAAATCTAGAAACTAACTTTGTATTAATAACAATACACTTAAAATTTATTTTATTCTTTCTGATTTTATTGCTAAATTAATAACTGCAAATAAAACAATAAATCGTAGAAAACTTAAAGGATAATTTTAGTTTTATTTCAATATATGGTCAACAAACAAAAGTATACCTTTCCCTCGATTAACACCTTAAAAAAAGTATTGTGTAAATCGAGGGATAAGTGTACTTTAAAAATAAGAAGTAAAAACAAAGGGTTTAGAAGAAAACTTAGCGTTTTTTTAACCTCAGTGGGTCCCTCACACTCATAAATAAGCTATCTGTTTAAGTTTTTCTAACAAAATTTTCTATAACGTGAATATGAAACTTCCCTTTAAAAATCGCGGCATCCGAATCGATTTTACACACATAGTTTCTTAGGCAAATTTTCTTAGAATTGTTCGTAGATTACTTCCCGCATATGCGATTTTTTCATTTTTTCCGTCCCATACAAATTGACCCGCTCTAATGTATATACATTTACACATGTATATACATTTATATATACATGCATTTATATACATCTATACATATTTGTCACATATACATTTGATTGGATACGGTAAAAGGAAAAAGTTAATAACAATCCAAATTGCCAACATAAAACTCTAGCCAATTCTAGATTGTCTGGTGCCATTTAAATAAAACTATTCTGATCCTATTCTGGCTACAAGTGCCCTACAAATGGACCGGTGAAGTCAACAAAGGCGTTATTTAACGGCAATGAAAGGTTTACTATTTCTGGAAAAAGTACGGTCATTATTTGGGATTGTACTTTAGGCTTGAAGATGGTACAGGTTTTACAATTTCGAATGAATTTTCTTACATATTTTTGAAGCGAGGCATATAAAATACACTATCCTATTCAGTCATACAATTTCTCAATAAAAAAAAAATGTTTCGTGCGAATGAATCGAACGATTGTGTAGGATAGTGAATCCAGGAATTCGCATCATGTATTGTTCCGCATGAAGCAGGATTTGATGTGTGTAGTCGACAAAAAGAGAAGCAAACTTTGATTTTTCCAGGCTAAGTAAGAATGTCGCTCTTCGAAACTAAGTCTCGAATAATTTGGATTCAGTGTCAGTAATATGATAATCTTTACAGAAATAATGCACCTGAGCAATTTATTTCAAACGATTTTTACGAATCTAATTTCATTTCTTGTAATGAAATCGTCCGTTTTAAACGAACGTTTTTGTATGCGATTAATAAAACTAAAAAAATAACTTATAGTTTTTAGTGCTCTTGCAAAAGACGAAAATCTTTAAAGTGTGCTGCTCGTATCCACTGGTGCAACCTTTAGGTGAAATGTTGAGACCATTTTTGTTTCCAAGTTTATTGGATCAAACTCTCGAGGTATTGGCTTACATTCAGAGAGCTGTGTTCGCCAAGTAGGTTCATGCCACCATATTTTATTCTTAATAAATTCTTGGGGAGAGCAACCGCGTGCACCAAGATTTGCCGGGTTGTCTTCCGTCTTTACATATTTCCAGTGACTATTTCTAGTAAAACTTATAAATTGTGTAATTTTCCAACGAAAGTTTTTAATCTGTGTCGTAGTTTTGTAGCCATCCGTCCAAAAAACCTGATAGGGGAGTCATGCTTTTTCCATTATCCCTTTTGCTAATTTTGACAGTAAAACCGCTCCACATTATTCAAGTTTCGGTATTGTAATCTTTTTTATTGGGGGCAGCTTTAGTCCTTGCCACCAACAAATTACAATTTATATCACTATCTAGCGAATTCCTAAGGTTTTAATGGTGCTAGAAGTATAAACACTTAGAAGTCTTTATCAAGAAGATCCTCCCGGGCCATGTTATGCAGTAGAATACTGTTATAGGCTGTAATTTGCTTCAAGGGAAAGACTTCTGAGTTTAATGCTTCCATTCGCTGAGTTTGTTTTGCCTTTGCTTCCTCGAGACTATGTCCCCCAGACTATATATCATCCACATACACCTGGCTGGATCTTTAAAATCTTGGATGCTTTTGCAAATATGTGATTGCAGTCCTCACTAAACTTCTGTTGAGTTATACATAAATTATGGGAATGTGGTTATTTTCGAAACATGTAAATTCGAACCGAGTTCAATCCCCCGTTCCGTCAAGAAAAAAACATCAAAAATATTCGAATTCATTTTATGTTGTAAAATGCATTCCTTCACTTTAATAGTTAATAAAAAATTTAATCTGATAAACTTATGCCTTATTCAAAAATATCGAAAATTTCAATTAAAAACCAACAGTTCAACAAAAAAAGCACAATTGTTATGCACAATATAGTTGAACATCGATAAAATTTTCTTCAGTTAAAATGTGTATACATATGTATGTACTTAAGTACATACACGCAGAGAAATGACATGGTTGTGGTTAACATATTCTAAGAGCAACCTATTATGTTAAGATTCATGATTGTTGTCAAAACATATTATTATTATCATCATAATCTGAAACAATCGTATAACGATTCAAAATTAATTTCTGTAATGGAGATTCAATAATATCGTTGTTACAATTAAAATTATTATATATAATTTAAAGAATTTGTTTTCTTTTCCTTTAAAAAAAAAAAAGAAAACTTACAAGCAATGGTTAATATTTTTGCACCAATATTTTCGCTGTTTCACACGTATTATTATGAAATGGTTATAAAATATCATTAAATGTTTGTAAATAATATATGTAGTATGTTTTCAAGGTTATAATTATTTAGTTGTTATAAAAATAATTATTTTTCAGTGCGCCATGCACAGAAAAAAATCTCGCTATTTTTTTCAATTAAAACATTAATTAAAAACAATGTCGGTTTTAATTAAAAATTTAATCAAGTAAATTAAACGTTTAATCAAAAGAACGCAAGGTCTAACTGATACTATTAATTTGTTTACTAGTGCAAATTAAATTAATTTTTTAATATCAGATATTTTTTAATTCAGTTTTATTGTTTTTTTTCTGTGTACTTACATTTATAATTGCGATAAACATTCAAATATATTGTTCCAATAAACGTCATTTAGTTGCCGTTACCATGTCGATCCATATTATTTCTCTGCGTGTGCATCTTTAAACATATTTTTCATATTTTTTAGGATTTTGGTATGCGGAGATGAAACACAAAAACCATTCCCACTTTTAGTATGGCACCTAACGCAACGGAAGCTTCTTTATGATTTGCGAATACCACATCATGATTTTATAACATCATTGTCAGCCATAACTCATGAAGGCTCCTATGTTTGTGTAGTTGCTAAAGAATTAAATGAACCAACACCAAATTTCATTGTCGTGTACGATTTACAAAGCGGAACATTATTTAAGAAGTGGAAACCATCATGTAACACAGTTTCATTGGCAATTTCCCAAGTTAACGCATGTGTAATTGCTGGTCTGGAAGATGCCAAAATTCAAATATGGGACTTGGTCACAGGAAACTGTCGATCCACGCTGATAGGACACAATGCACCAGTAACAAGCCTTAAAATTGACCCAATGGGCAAAGTTCTAATGTCAACAGACAAGGAGGGTCGTGATAATGCTCTTCGAATATGGGAGCTCAATACAGGTAAGGTTGGATACAAAAAACTAAAGAATACCTATAAAAGATATATTTTATACTCTAAATAAAAAACTTAACGAAATGTTAAAGCATTCAACGTTTTAATTTTTTGCAAAAGTTATCGGTAACTGAAAATACTTTTTCGCTTTCAATTGAAATAAAAAAATCAGGCAAGTTTAACTCTTTTTGGTTTAAAATGTGTTTAAACCAACAAATCTATAAATCATCATTAAGCGCAATGCAGACAATATGAATTTGATAAGATTTATCGTAGTGCTGCCACATGTTATTTTTTTAACAACATATAATACATGGGACACTGATTTATAGTTGTTGAGCTTAAACTGCATATAAATTCAAGTTTAGTTCAACTAAACCAGCGTTTAAGCAATAAGTGATTTATTAGACATAAGTGGTTTGAATGTATGTATGTACATATATTATTACCTTGTAAAAAAGTAAAACATTTGTTGTTTTGTTATTTTTTTTCCATAATTAATAAGTTCTCGCCTGAGAACGTTGATATTATTAATTTTTTGGTTAACTTCTGTTGAAGCAGATGCCTGCAAAGAATTGTTGACATTTTCTTTATACAGTAGTTCCCGCTTAAATGATTACTCCTTTTAAATGCGCAAAATGTGCTGGCAAGCAAAATTTTCACATAATTACATGAACAAAATCCCGCTTAAATGACCTCGCTTAAATGCGTTCCCCGTTTTAATGATTCATTATTTTCGTCCGAAATTACATAAATTTGAACAAAATAAATCGCTTAAATGCGTAACCAAAAAGATTGCGTTTTTGTTTACGACGTCGTTTTTTCTTCATTTCCTTTAAAAGCAAATTCCAAAAGCCTTTTGCGTTCATACGATGATTTTTGGTTGCATGTTTTTTTTATTTACAGTAGGGCCTGATTATCCGTAATTCGATTAACGGCAGCATCAATTAATCGGAAAATAAAAACTATTTTTTGCATCGATTTAAATTTTATTGAAACGGATATCTTTATTATCCTCAGTTATCCGAAATTATAAACAAATTATTCTTTTATTTATGAACAAACAAAAAAACATCATAATTATACAAGCAGATAAGGGCAATAAAACTGTGGTAATGTACAGGGACGAATATTAAGAAAAAAGGAATAAACTTTTAAAAGAAAAAAATACATATCGATCTATAAGGGCAGATCCGAAAACCAAGCTACAACGGGAGAATAACAATATCATTGCAGAACTACATAAGGGGAACTACATTGACCCTTGACAAAAACGAATAAGTATAGGTTAGGTTAAGAAGGGTTATGGTGCCCTTGGGCACCGGAGACCAATGCGGTCCATTGTGAATCCGTTTAATGATAGCAAAAGAAAAGTTAAGAAAAGAAGTATGAGGTGGATAGAATTAAGAAAGTTATAAGATAAGTATAATGTTAAGAATTCCAAGCAAGTAAAAGAACAATTAGAGACCATTAAACTTAACGAAAATGAAGTCTTACTGCCTGTTTGTAGAACGCGAGAACAAAAACAATAATTCAAAATTTGTTGTTGTTTTGAATGTCACTTTTGCGCTCGCGTTCTACAAACAGGCAGTTAGTATCTTTTGATGTTATTTCGCTCTTTACAAATATTCCGGTATATACGGCAATTAAAAATATAATAAAACAAGTAAGAGTGCCCTATTCGGCTGTGCCGAATCTTATATACCCTTCACCATGATGCAATAAGAACAAAATGTGAACACCATTCTTAAGATATAAATAATTATATTTTGTGCCACGCCCACTTATCCAAACCGTCCACATTATGTCGGATGTTCTGTTTTAATAACCAATTTTTTGGAAAATATGTTCTACTCAAAATTGCCGATGTTTTGATATATAAGTCGTTTCCATAGGTCATATGACGGCCCTAAAATGTAGGATTGTATAAAAATTTTGATGTTTTTTAGCCCATTTTTGAGCATTTTGCATATAAATTGCCCATTGTCTAACCGATTTGATTGTTTTATATACCGGCATGTTAAGGAATAATTTTACCATTTACTTAAGTTATATATATGAGCAACTTCAAAAATTTACGACACCTAGACATTTTTTTTAATTTTTTTTTTTTGTCTGACATCAATGTTGATTTGCGTGTGTATAAACCGATATTTGAGCATGTGAAATCCGTTCGCGTTAATCATTTTTATTGCACGGCGCAAATTTTACTGCGGTTTAAAGTTAAAAATTAAAAAAAATATAAAAATTACAGTTTTTGTTAAAATTGAAAAAGGATAACGCGTGTGGATAATACCCCTTAAGGGCTTTCTTGGCACACTAAAATATTTGTAAAAGCTTGAATACTTTTTAAAATACACTGGAAAAAAAATATAAAAAAATTTTTTTTGATCGTGTATGCATATAAAAATTTATTTAAAATTGTTAAACATTTTACAAAATTACGGCTAGTATAAGACATAATTTGCAATATTTTGGGAAAAAAGCTATTTGGCTATCGCTAATGGCTTAAGAGATATAACCATTTAAACTTTACCACTCATGATTTTTTTACCAAATTATATATTTAGATCAGTAATACCTCTAAAATGGTTAGTTTTTCTGAGTTTAGTGTAGTATTAATATATTTGTCAATACTTACTGAGATATTTATTCCATAACATTTAAAGTGTATAATCTGAAACCAAATCAAATATTTCATACAAGGATGCTTTTTGAGGTTAGAAACATTTTGCTTCCTCCATAAAATTTTAAATCCTTAAAATTTTGTGGTGCGTTTTCAATTTTAGTATCAAGCTCAGTAAAGTCTTCTATTCAATGTACGTTTGAGCGGAATTGATACAGCGCTTCAGTTGTCACAAAGCGAAATGTGTTTGGAAAAAACTGCCGCTGCACGCGCCAGGGTTGAAAAAAATTATTTTTTTTGCACTTTATCAGTTTAGTCCGTCGCGAAGAATCTATTTAGATACCTAAACATGTTCCCATGACATGTTTTGATATAAAAAAAAGCTTAAAAATAAATTGTTTTTTTGCAAAAATTTTCAAAAGTTCATAAAATTTTTGCGTTTAAAAATTTTAAAGTGCGTTTTCACCTCGGAGGTGCCCTTTACGAAGTTGCTCACATCACGCAATACACTAGCCAACTTTAAAGGCAATTCAGATTGTCAGACGCAAAAAAGATACATTTTTAAAAAATTTACGCTAATTTCTTTTAATTTTGTAATGTCCGTAATACGTTATTGGTGCGCTGACACCAACTTGATACACCTCAAACTTTATAAAATTACGCAGTTTTTTTAATTCTGCGCTTAAAACTCATTTTTATTAAACGGCGCAAAAACTCTATGTAAAATCTTCAAAAATTTCAAAACTCGGAAAATTTTGGTTTCACTTTAAAACACCATGCAACTTTTCACCCAGCAGTGATATCAATATTTTTTTTTTTAGTGGATATATCCTCCAAGTCTAGTGACTATATTTTGTATGGGTTTGGATCTGAAAGCTTAAAACTATTACAAAGAAAACGGAATGAATGAAAAAACTCTTGCAAGTTTCAAGTCGTTTTTTTAATTTTTCGAATTTTAGATGACCACCAATTCTTAAAGAGAGGACTTTTCAACGTAAAACTTTGCACGTCATATCCTTCAAGTATAGTCATCCAAACCCTGTACAACGTTTTTTTCAATTCATAAAACTTAACGAAATAAGAGCCATAGTATGTCGGTTTCAGCAGGTGCTCAAACAATTTGAAGTAGCCCATATATATATATATATACATTTATATACACATGTATATATTTTAACAAACTTAATTATAAAAGAGTAATTTTTGGGAATTCAGTATTTTGGTTATAACTCAGCCATTTTTTAACCGATTTGACAGATTTATATACCGACGCACTATGCTTCGTTGCCATATAACGAAGAAACAAAAATAGAAGGATATTTTTGAAATTTAAGTTAAGAAAAATTAGAATTTTTGGAAAAATCGGCCCAAGGACACGCCTACCTCCCATGTGTCCTGAAATTGAAAAATGTAATTTTAGCTTCAATAATGCCCACAAAGTTACAAAAAGTGGTCATGCTGATACACATGCAACTAGCAACGTGCGTGTAAATTTTTATTTAAATCGGACTAAGGACTCAAGGTCCTGCTATATATCCTCTTTCTTAAAAACGCTACCACTCCTACAAAAATTGTCTGATCGTAATAAGTTTTGGTATGTAAATTGATATTTGTAGGATATATATTTTTGCCAAATTTGGGTAGAATCGGATTATCAATGTGGAAAATACAAAAACATCATTAATTGAAAAATGGATAAACCGGTTAAAATGCTCTTGCAAAAATAAAACTATAAGGATATTTGAAAGATAACATAAATGAAAAAATTTAAGAGGAAAACTAGCAATGTTAACGTCATTAAAAAATTATGAAAATATCATATCGCACTTGATCCATCAAAATTTTTATTTTTCCACTTTTCGAAAAAAATCGACGAGTAGTATTCATATCCGCTGTAAAAATATCGTGCTATTTTGCCTACTTTTTGACAATGAAATGGTTGGTTTAAAAATTATTTTTCATGTGCCTTTAATATTAAATTTAAAATTGTTTTGCTTCTACTGAACATTTTGAGTTGATTAAGTGCGATATATTTTAATAAAAAAATTAAAATTTTGGATTTTTAAACAAAAATTATAATAGTTTAACTTAATAATTATATTTTATCACTGCTAAAATAAAAAACGTTAAAAAAACACATATAAAGACAAACTTATAACAAAGCATCATCGCTACTCGATTCTTCCCAATACCAAGTTTCGCTTAACAAAGAACTCATCTCGTCTTCTGTTATCTCATCTTCGATTTCAACATTTTCTCCAAGAATATTTAAAAATAGACTTAAATGACTCCTAAAAATGGGAGATAGAGGGTTTAATAATATGTTAAGCTCAAATGTAGATTTATTACATTTTTGCCAATTATTTTACACGACTTAATAATAATATATGATAATTTACAATTTTACTGTTTTAAGCATTTTGCTTATATCACACGAACTTATGATCTTTTACAAACCCTAGTGAAATTCGATGCAGAAAATTGTTGTACAATATTTTAACCGTTAAACGTGCGTGTAAGTGGTGTTCTATGAGGAGGGACTGAAATGACCCCTAAACATCGCAGATAGAGGGTTAATTAGTTCTATGAAAAGAACCGTCCTCAACTTTTATTAAAATCATCTATTAACCTTATTTAGCTCAGAATTAGATTTAATACATTTTTTTTGACTTACTCAAAACGCCTTTAAAAAAAATTAAAAACTTCAGTGGGCCATAAAAAAAGAACTCGAGCTTAATTTTGAAAATACTTCAGTGGTTTTGGTCTTCTAATGATATAATTAAATTTTTTCATTATTTAACATTCAAAATATAAAATCGTGTTGCGCAATGATATTAAACACTCTAAATGCCTGATATTTGAGTAAAAATCATAAAATTAGGCATTTCAAAAAACGCATTTTTTTTTTAAGTTGTGGTAAAAAATAGGCACTAATTTTTGAATACCCTGTTAGCTAAGAACATAAACTAACAAAAACAGAAAAAAAAATATCTAATTTTATATATAATTTTTTATACTCTATCAAACTTAAGTAATTTTTGGATTTTCAACAAAAAAAATGTGGTTTTCAGAGCAATAAAAAAAGTTATTTTGTAAATAAATACCAAATTATAAATTTTAATTTAACTGCAAATATATCAAAGTACTTGAAAACCAAATTTCGAGCGACTTTTTAAAAAAATTAATTTTTCAGAATTATTTTTGTGAAACAACTAAAATTCATTGTGTGAAGTAATTTTTGCAAAAAATTATCTGCTTTTAACGCCCTCTCGTGGTGGCAAAAGCAATCAGAACAATTTTTTTTGTTCACATTTATTTGAGATACCTTATTATCTTTCAAAAAATCTGTATTTAAAAACAATTTGAGACAAAAAATTTTTTTTTTGATTTTTGTCTATGGGACAAAGCATAGTGCGACGTGTTTAAAAAGAAATTTACCATTTAGTTGAGCTAAAAAGCTTGGACTCGGGGAGATCTATGGTTCCCGAAAGTGGGTATTTAAAAAAAAAATTAATTTTGGTCATAACTTTTTTGTATCTGAACCGATTTTTCTGAATTTTTTATAAAATATGTTCTACTAAAAATTTGATGAAATTGATATTTTGGTATATAAGTCATATCCATAGGACACATGGCAGCCCTAAAATTTAGGTTTTTATACAATTTTTAATATTTTTGTACGGGAGGTATCATGCCCACTTCTCCACTCCCGCCCACATTTTTAAGGATGGTGTGTATTGACAACCTAAATGTGTGTACTTAATTTGGAAACTTTGGCTTTTGCCGTTCCCCAAATATACAGCAAAAAGTAATAAAAATACAACAACCACAAGGGATTTTTGGAAAAAATTAGAGGTAGTCGCGATTTTTTGCTCATATCTCAGCCATTTGTGGATCGATCTTGCTGACTTTCAATAGCATGGAATACTATATGTGACATAAATGTAAAACAACCTAGCCGCTATCGTGTCTTGAGTGTCCGGAAAACACATTTAAAGCGTAAGACGGACAGACGGACATCGTTAAATCAACTTCTCATCTCATAAGGACCCAGAATATATATACATAATAGGGTCTAATATCAATATTATAGAAATTACAAACGGAATGACAAACTTATATATGTATACCCTTTTCCACCTGTGGTGAAGGGTATAAAAATGGGAAAAAAATTAGAGAATTTACAAAATTTTTACAAATCCTCCAATTCTGCTTAACGGACAATAACTAGTTACTTTGTGTATGAAGAAAAGGTCTATAACCAAATATTCGGCATGCCGATGAGCAACCCTCTTTCGCCTACTATAGCAGATATAGTACTTGACACCTTACTTGACGATGCAATCACGGAACTTAGGAATACAAATATTGGCATTAAATACATAATCAAATATGTAGACGATATATTAGCCATAATTAACATCAAGGACAAGGATATTTTCGGAACACTTTTAATAGTCACCACCCCAAAATTCAATTTACAGTAGAACTTGAGAAAAATGGTGAGATAGCGTACCTTGCTACCAGGCTACGTAGAGAACAAGATTTTATTACATTTGACTGGTACGCTTAAGAAACTTCATCTGGCAGAAAAAAGAATTCCATCGCGACACAACCCAAAAACCAGATAATAAATACAGTAAAAAATTTTATATCAAGAGTATTAAATATAAGCGACCCGCAATATCATAACAAAAATATCGACAAAATCGCAGAAATATTAATTAGCAATAGTTAATTTAATTTAATAAATTAATTAATACCCTTATCAACGATAATAGACACATAAGGACAACAATAAAATCAGAACAAATAAACTTTGCATACAAACCAAACTCAACTTTAAGTGCAATATTTTCAAGAGTTAAGGCGTAAATAGAAAAATAGAAACTGGGAATTATTTCCTTTCATAGGTTTTTCGAGTTAATTCTATGAGCTAAATTTCAGTTATGTATTTTATAAAGCTTTTTTTTAATAGTCCCATTCCTTTGATTTTTTTTAGGAATGGCATTATACACTACCAGACTATTATATTGTATCTTCTTGTTACATTTTACCTTAGCTATCCTTTGGATAGCAATGAAGTATTATTGTATGTACAGAAAAATTTACAATTATTAGACACCAGCAGAATGTAATGCATTTTCTGGGACTATTACAAAAAAGCTTTATAAAATGCATAATTGAAATTTAGCTCATAGAATAAATTCGAAAAAATATAAAAATTTTGAATATTATTCTCTTGAACTTCCCAGTGCTAAGTAAGAGCTTCTAATAAGTAACGAAATTTTGTTGTGCCTGATGAGTTATTCTTCTTTTTGGGGTAGCTGTTTGCCCATCTGCTGGTTGGATTATTAGTTTAACTGACTCAGTAAAATTGTCACTTGATGGTGGAATATTTGCAATACCAAATACTTGGCCGGACTTGCAATACAGGAGCTGCGAAACAGTATCCTCAAAGCTATTTAATGAAACTTCTTGTGATAGCCCTCCCCCTGTTGCTTGAATGTTTCTTTTATTGTTGGCAACAATTTTCTTTAAACTTGTCTTGTAGTGTATCCAAACCTGTGCCACGAATATTATAATTAGATTAAGAAGTTTATAAGTGTTTAAGAGGAGTTCTTGTCGTGGTCACAAACTATTTAACTCCACCATAAACTCGTCCCATAACTCCTTACATGAATTTTTCATCATACCAAACTTTGGTGTTTTCCGAGAGCAATTTCTAAGTTTCTCTAAATAAGCAGGACAAGGCGCTCAAATTGAGCTTTTGTTTTTATTTTCAAACTAATAAAAGTTTTTAAAAATAGCGAAAAAGTTATTACAAAAATGTATGCATACGATTGCTCCATTTTGTTTTCGATATTCACCAAATTTAAAAAAAATAAACTTTAACTGCCAATAACACAACTTCTTTTTAGCAGTAGTGTATTTATAACGTTTCTGTCGACCAAACTTTTACAAAGTTGAAAACGGCAATACCACGAAAAAAACAGAAACACAACTAAATTTACCAAAGCCAACCAAACTGTTAAA
The DNA here is from genome assembly GCA_949318255.1 of Pollenia labialis. Lineage (NCBI taxonomy): Eukaryota > Metazoa > Arthropoda > Insecta > Diptera > Polleniidae > Pollenia > Pollenia labialis. The sequence continues at coordinate 49,827,395 of OX439141.1, forward strand.
AAAGTGGAGAACCGCAATAGGAGCATTAATTTATGTAGGAAAAACAAAACGCTCACTTGAAAAGAGAATGGGAGAACATCAAAATGACATGAAGAGGAAAGAAACAAGTGCATTATCACAACACATGAATACAACAAAACATAATGAAAACAATGAACCACAATGAAGATATTGACAACATTAGCGATAGTTATAGAACCGCAATATAACAAAATCTGTGGTACTAATTTAAGTTGTGCTTTACTGTTTTTTGTTAAGGCCCTAATACTGTAAAAAAAAACCGCAACGCCAAAAATAACATTAAAAGCAAAAACAATTTAAAAATTTTGTCATAATTTGGGTGTTGCTTTCTATAGAAATTCATACTGCGTTTTAAAATTTACAACGCCACAAGATATGCAGCGTTTGAAATTTAAAAATTCAATATGAATTTCTGTGGAAAACAACAACAAAATAATGAAATGTTTTTTATTTTGTTTTTGCTTTCAATGTAATTTTTGGCGTTGCGGTTGCGTTTTACAGAATAAGGGCCTAAATGTTCTTGTGCAATTTAATTTTATTAAAAATCTGATGTTTTTAATGTAAAATAACATATAATTTTTGTATGTTGTGTTTTTGTTTTATAATCAATGTTTTATTTAATATTATTATTATTGAGGTTTTTTGTTTTCCTCACGGGCTAATTATGATCAATCGTTTTTTACCAAATGTAACTCTAAAAAACATTTATGGTTAATTTATTTGTTTTTCCCAACGTTTCATTCGCTTTTTTCGAACTTCATCAGGGGTTAATTTTTATTCCATAAAAATCTAGACAATTAGATAATAATTATAATAAATTTTAGAACTTTAATAATATCACAGCTTAACTTACGAATAAGGCTTTACATTTTTTTTGAACTTTTTAACTATTGAATATAAGAACTGGAATACACGACACAGAAATAAATAAATAATTAATAAGTACAATACAACACAAACACCGAATAAAAGTCAAACTTAATGTAAATATCACAGAACTATAACTAATTATAATCATTAACTATTGCAGCGGAGTATTGCAGTTTTGTATTGTCCTTGTGTTTGCCTTTTATTATTTTTATTTAAATAGACGACCCTTCAAAAAGTCACCAAAAACGTAACGAAATGTCGGGTGAAATGTAATAAATTTGTTTTTATTTACATCAACTTCATTAGGTTGATTGGTTAATTGGCCAAAAAAATAAATACGAATATATCCTTTTTTCCGTTTACTTTTGAACAATCAAAACAAATTTAAATAAACGAAGAAAGAGCATTTCCCAACGTTCTGAAAGCATGTTCTGAATTGCTTTTTTCCCCCATATTTACATAATAATACATTATTTACATAAAATAAGAAACACACCAAAAAATGAATAATCCAGAATGCTGCCGGTCCTTCTGTTATCGATAATCAATGTCTCACTGTATTTTTTTAGACCTGACACTTCAAAGTAAGAAAAAGAGCAAAACGTAACAAGAAAAAGTTTAAAGAGAAATATAAAAACAACCCTACAAGAAATTCATAACCAAAACAAACAAAATCACTATTACTATAACACTATATTGGTCAACACTACCGGTCATATAACTAGTAAAATGACCGGTAGTCTTCTTGTAGGGCACATTAAAAACAAAAAGAGACGTCGTAAAAGCCCACGTGCAGGGTTGTTAGACTTTTTTCCTCAAAAATCGTCAAAAGTTTTAACAAAACTCGTCAAAATCGTCACGAAAATTTAACAAAATCGTCAACACACGTCACATATATTATTAAAGATAATTTATTGCATGGATTGGTTCGAAAATATAAATTTTTAGCAAGAACTTCTATTTATGAACAAGTGATATGGTTAAGTTTTACTCTATTTATTTCAGCAAGTGAGCTGAATATATTTATCATTTAAAAAGAAAACATAAGAAAAAATATATTTGCATAAATGCATAACAAAAATATTTTTTTTTGATTAACTTTTAGCGCTATCTCTATTGCAAATTGTTTTTATTGTTAAAGGTGATAAAAACCAAGGATTCTGTCTATATCAACCGACTTGAAACGTTTTATTACGTTCAATATTAGTTCCAAACTAATACATTTTTTTCTCATTGCACTCATTTTCTTCACAACTTCTTATTAAAAAGTAACTTCTTACTTCCTAACACGCAATTTTACTAAGAATAACTTACCCAACAGAATTAATTGGGATTTGTCTTTTTATGTACACACAAAAACGCAAAGCAGATTTAACCAATTTTTTAAAAGCGGACCAGATAGGACTGACGCAAATCGGGGCTCTAGTGTATATTTTTTGCAGTACCGTTGGCATTTCTATAATTGTAGAATTTGAATGGGGGAGGAATTTTTTTGTTTAATTTCCAAAAATTTTTGTATTTCGAAAAATTGATTTGTAAGTTTTGGACTGTTTTCAATATAATGGGTTATATTTCTTGTGTGTTTTATCGATGCCAGAAAATCGGCATAACACTATTACTTTTAAGCTATGTTCACATTATGTGTATTTGTCTGTAGACTGTCACTTTTTCACATGTTAAATTTGTACATATCGTCTGAACCCCTTCAAACAATAGCATGTGTTATTTCTCTGCGTACAGTACACATGACATTTTTGATTTAGAATGAGTTCTATTTTCAAGTGACAAAGCATCTGACATCAGCTGTTTTTTATTAAAAAAATTGTTTGTGGCGGCAAAAATAATTGAAATTTTAATACATATATATTATAATAGTAAATAAATAATAAAACAGATAAAATATACACAAATCAAATATTTAAAATGTTTTTTTTATTTTTGATAGGTTATGTCAAATGTACCAACATGTGAACATGTAAATTACAAACCTTATGTAAAACTCAAATTTTGACATACACATGAAATCACATGTGGATAGAAAAGTGACATTCCACATGACAAATACGCATAATGTGAACATAGCTTTAGTCAAAAAATCGTCAATCGTCATATTATTGTATTTTTTCAAAAAAATCGTTAAAATTACGAAAAATCGTCACATCTACCAAACCTGCTTGCCAGATCAAAGTGCCGGTTCACACAAGTCAAGCCAAGTCAAGCCAAGTCTTTAGTTTTTAGGAGAGAAGGGAAAAGAGAATGCCATTTCTTTTCCCCTCTCTCTTAAAAACTCAAGACTTGACGAGTCAAACTTGACTTGTGTGAACCGGCACAAAGTGTTATAAAATCGATGCCAGATTAAAGTTTAAAGTATATTTATTGACGGGATTAAATCGTCAAAACATAAGTGACTTTACATCAAAAATTGTCAATCGTCATTTTGGTAAATTCATCGAAAAAAATCGTCAAATGACGTAAAATCGTCACATCTAACATCCCTGCCCCCGTGTGAATTCAACTGCATGTTAAAGTAAATTTGCTTTTTGTTATAACACTGAATCAAAAGCATTATTTTTAAACATTAATGTTTTAAACATTTTTTAGAACTAAGTTCTAAGTATGTAATATGTATATCTAAAAGTCTGAATAATGTAACTTTGCAAAAGTTAAAATATCTATATATAAATCGGCTAAGGCAAAACAGTTAAGAACACTTTTCTCCTCTGTTTGCCCAGCGACTTGAATAAAAAATACACCATTTGAAAGGTATTTACTGCCAGAAGTGCACAATATATATTTTATTAAAATGTTCAATATGTTCAGGTTATAAGCGTTCAAATTTGATATTAATACATATGCAAAACAAATAAATAAAAATTTTGTGTTTTCCTATTACATATCAAATAATAAGAAATAAAAAATAGGGTGGTCGATAATTCGACATTTTCAATCGGCACAGGCAAACCAGTTAATAATGATATCTTTCTTTGTTTGTCAACCGCTCACGTGGCACATACCATATGAACCGGAGGTTGGTCCGTCGCCAAATCGATTCACTATATTTTCTTCATATTAAAAAAAATTTTGGCCGAATTTCGACCATTAGGCATACTAGTATAAATTTATGTTGACAAAAATAAAATTTTTAATTAATTTACTTTTTCATAAATATATGAACTATTTTAAATATTATTTTTTTTAGAAAATACGGAAAAAATTGTGAAATGTGTTGGCAACAATGTACTATGTTGTTTTGCTTGAAAGGTTATGGGTTTTTTTTATAAGAGTTGCGCCATATTTTAATGGAAACCATTGTGCCATTTATTGAATCATATAGGGCAATATAGAGATAATATGGCGAATAACATATACAATAATATTGTAAATGGATGGGGCCGCTTGACGCTTACGTATAACAGAAATATTATATATGTACATGTGTACCTCAAATACATATACGTACATAAATACTGCTTGCTATTAAATATTTAGATAAATGAATTCTAATAAAATATATTTTTTTCATTTTATTTTCATAAATTATTGTTTTATTTTTTTGACAAAAAGTACTGTTTGGTGGGAAAAATACTCTTTTAGTTGTAGTTTAGTACCATTTCAAAATTTCAATTTTGCAACACTGATGTAGATTACAAATCGTAACCATTTGACCCCTTTCACACTCGGCAAGTTACTTGCGCAAGTCTCTTGCGCAACTCTTGGTTTGTTGATGTCAGCGGCAAGGTCGGGGTAAGGAAAAAAAAATTTTGTACAGACTTTGTTGTTGTCGGCAAGTAACTTGCGCAAGTTACTTGCCGAGTGTGAAAGGGCTCTTTGAAGCATACATTTTGTTGATATACTATGTTTATGTCACAGAATACACAGAACTGTTAAAAGTGACGTGTGAAAAAGGCCCAAATCAGTTGCGAGGGCAGCTTTCGAAGAAAGAGAAAGAAAATGTTTTTTGGTAGTAAAGTGGCAATGTGTAAAAATAGGCCGCTACTATCAACACGAATTGCGTAATCAAAACAAAAAATGCAAAAGGGCAGCTTTCTTAGAAAGAGACAAAAAAAAAAGGCAAAATCTTCCGTCTCGTGTCAGTTCTGTATATTCTGTGGTTTATGTAGAAATTTCAAGTGTGATATAAAGTATTTTTTCTTTCTATTTTTCAGGAAAATCATTGGCTGTTTTTAAACCCCCAGGACAAATATCTGCCTGTGAAGTTTTACCTAATTGTACTTATGTCGTTATAGCACTGACTAATAAAACCGAGCTTTTAACACTATCACTAAATAATTTTGCCATGGATTTAACACCAGACGATAGTCTTTATGTATTATATGGCAATCAGGACAACCAAAACAAAATTTTTCAAATGAATTCTGAACCAAACTAATGCGTTGTCGGTGTATTTTGGTCGAAATACTTTTACAATTCATTTAGCAATTAGATAATTTACAAATAATTCAATTATAGATTATACATAATTTATTGTACCTACAATTATAAGTTAAAATAATAATTTATTTCATCAAACAATTCATATTCCACCTTCCATCACTTACAAATACATACTTAATTATTAATTAATTATATTTGTATTAATTTATTTATGCAAAACTGTTGATGTCTGACCTACAGTTAAGCCTAAAGAACACGGAATGTAAAAAGCTACATGCGCATATGGTTCTGACGTTATTTTGTCGTCATTACAGAACCCGAACAACGACATGCGCATGTTTTTTTTTACATTCCGAGTTCAATAGGCTTTACTTTGAAAAGAAAAAGAACTTGTATTTTAAACATTAGCGGAATTCACGCTTAGTAGTAAACTGGCATAGTAGATTTAGTAGAGCTTGTGTGCTATACCAAAAACTGTGGTAAGCTATGTACATTTGTTTCCTTGTTTCCAATGGAGAGTTTGGATATTACACACGACGGAGTCCCAAAATACACATTTGTACAAAAATTATACATGAATTAGTATAACATAAAAAGCAATTAACTTGGCGACCACTCGTTCAAGTTAAGCCTTTCAGTTCCTTTCAATTTTCTATACACTCGCACTTTTTTACTAATCCTGCAGCCACACATTCATTAAATCACCATCAACTTGGTCACACAAACTGTTTGTCAGTACTCGTAACAATTGACAGCTGTGGCACAGGCTGCATACAAATTGATAGTCAATTTCCTTTTAAAAATGGCCCCAACGAAAAAACCAACTCATAATGGTAGCTTTTATCAAGTCATTTTGTAAAAAATCACAAGAATTAAAAAAAAAACGCTCACGCAATGTGGTCAAAAAGAATTCAACTACAGATGGTGTCGGAACTACAACAATGCAATATAGGGTTTTTTGCATTGCATTGTTAGTGCTTATAGCTGGAAATGTCAACCATTCTTAGCAAAACACTAACAAATCAAAACAAATAAGCTCGAACTGTCAAAATCTGATGCCGTTTCGACACCACCTGTAGTTAATTCGTCTTGATGGTGGTTTAAAATTTTTGTACATCTAAAGGGTTGTAAGTGTACTAAAAAGCATGAATTCAGCTAATGTATTGCACAATTTGCTCTTTGCTGTAATGTAGCGTCTGTAATACTGGGCCGGTATTGGGAAACCGATATTTTAGTTTTGAGATTTTTAAAGTACCAAAAAGGGTTAATTACGTTATAAAAAACCCCTTTTTTAAATGCACGTTTAATTATTTTAGTAAATTGCAGTTTTGTAGTTTCATTCAAATATTGAAAAAAAACTATTACATCATTAAGTTCTCGTTCAGAAATTTTTATCGCAGCCATTTTGTATGTAAGTACACCTAATTTTGTTTTTACATGGTAGATTGGTTCCAGAAAAAACCATGTAAAAATAAATTGATCGTATGCAAAAACAAGTAAGAGTGCTATATTCGGCTATGCCGAATCTTATATACCCTTCACCATGAAAAGAACAGAAGTTTATATATAAATATTTAAATATATGTATATATACATGTATATTTATAAAATATATATAGTTTAGTTTTATTTAATTATTTGCACATGATTGCGTGCTATTAAATATATTAAAAGTTAAATTAATATATAGCACGTTTAGCTTTGATCTAATTTCAGTATTTGGTCATACCGACATCTTAAAGTATAAAATTACCATTTACTTTGGTGATAAAACTTGTGGTCGGGAAGTTCTATGGTTCCCGAAAATAGGTATTAAAAAAAAAACTATATTGTTGACATTACTTTTTTACCGATATTCCGAGTTTTTCTAAAGATTTCCGATATTGTGTTCTTCTAAAGATTTCCGATATTTTAATATCTAAAACGTATGAATAGGTCATAATACTTAAAAATAATATTTCCATTAAATTGGCTTATAGGCATATATGTATATATACCTACATATATGTACATATATTTAAGCAAACTTAATTATGAAAAAAAACAAACTCTATTATAAAAAGAGTAATTTTTGGGATTTCAGTATTTTGATTATTACTCAGTAATTTTTTAACCGATTTGACAGATTTATATACCGACGTGTTTAAGAAGAAATTTACCATTTACTTGTGTTATAAAGCTTGGATTCGGGGGATCTATGGTTCCCGAAAGTGGGTATTTAAAAAAAAAAAATTAATTTTTGTCATAACTTTTTTGTATCTGAACCGATTTTTCTGAATTTTTTATAAAATATGTTCTACTAAAAATTTTCGATATTTTGGTATATAAGTCATATCCATAGGACATATGGCAGCCCTAAAATTTAGGTTTTTATACAATTTTTTATTTTTTTTGTACGGGAGGTACCACGCCCACTTCTCCAATTCCGCCCACATTTTGTAGGATGGTGTGTATTAGCTACCTAAATGTGTGTACCTTATTTGGAAACTTTGGCTTTTGCCGTTCCCCAGATATACAGCAAAAAGTAATAAAATTACAACAACCACAAGGGATTTTTGGAAAATATTAGAGGTAGTCGTGATTTTTTGCTCATATCTCAGCCATTTGTGGATCGATCTTGCTGAATTTCACTAGCAACCGATGGTAGACTATATGTGACATAAATGTAAAACAACCTAGCCGCTATCATGTCTGGAGTCTCCGGAAAACACATATTAAACGTAAGACGGACGGATATCGTTAAATCAACTTCTCTCCCCATAAGGACCCAGAATATATATACTTTATTGGGTCTAGGATCAATATTGTAGAAATTACAAACGGAATGACAAACTTATATATACCCTTTTCCACCTGAGGTGAAGGGTATAATAAAAAATAAACAACAAAAAATAGGTATAGAATATGATTTTTGTTTTACATGTAAGTTAAGCGAACGATTAATATTTACATTGTCAAAAAAATCAAACTCAGCCATTAACGCTTATGCAAATAAAGAATTAAAGTAGAATATATTCCGTCCTTTGCTTATTTAATATGTAGGTACGTATTTTTCAATTTAAGCGACCAATCATGTACAAACATGTGTGTGTTTGATATGCCTAACATTCAACACGTTCAAATAAAAGCACAAACAAAAAAAAAAACAACAGCCACAAGGGATTTTTGGAAAATATTAGAGGTAGTCGTGGTTTTTGCTCATAACTCAGCCATTTTTTAACCGATTTGACAGATTTATATACCGACGTGTTTAAGAAGGAATTTACCATTTACTTGTGTTATAAAGCTTGGACTCGGGGAGATCTGTGGTTCCCGAAAGTGGGTATTTAAAAAAAAAAATTAGTTTTGGTCATAACTTTTTTGTATCTGAACCGATTTTTCTGAATTTTTTATAAAATATGTTCTACTAAAAATTTTCGATATTTTGGTATATAAGTCATATCCATAGGACATTTGGCAGCCCTAAATTTTAGGTTTTTATACAATTTTTATTTTTTTTTGTACGGGAGGTACCACGCCCACTTCTCCAATCCCGCCCACATTTTGTAGGATCGTGTGTATGGGCTACCTAAATGTGTGTACCTAATTTGGAAGCTTTGGCTTTTGCCGTTCCCCAGATATACAGCAAAAAGTAATAAAATTACAACAACCACAAGGGATTTTTGGAAAATATTAGAGGTAGTCGTGGTTTTTTGCTCATAACTCAGCCATTTGTGGATCGATCTTACTGAATTTCAATAGCAACCGAAAGTAGACTATATGTGACACAAATGTAAAACAACCTAGCCGCTATCATGTCTGGAGTCTCCGGAAAACACATATCAAACGTAAGACGGACAGACGGTCAGACGGTCAGACGGACAGACGGACGGATATCGTTAAATCAACTTCTCTCCCCATAAGGACCCAGAATATATATACTTTATAGGGTCTAAGATCAATATTGTAGAAATTACAAACGGAATGACAAACTTATATATACCCTTTTCCACCTGAGGTGAAGGGTATAATAAAATTAGGGGAAAAACAAGGATTGTTTTAGGAACAAGTATTCATGTTTATTTTATTAAATCACATATATATCGGAGTTTCCAACAAGAACTTTTTTTTTAATTGTGATAACAACAAGGACCATTGAAAAGGTCTGTGCAAGAAGCCTGATGATCATTGTTTATGTTCTTTTTAGTTGTCAAAAGTTGTTTACATTTTGCTAACATGTGCATGTATACGTTTATGGTATGCCACACATACACGTTTTTTCCTTTTGCTTTGTATATGCGGTAGTAAATTTTTGACAACTAAAAAGAATTGTATTTTGTTTTTATACAAGTAAGCAGACCTGATATATAGGCCTTGGACAACACCAACATGATAGTTTTGACATTTAGGTTTTTTACGTATTCATTAGCAATTGTTGCAATGAATTCAATGTCGCTCGAAAATCGCATTTCAATCCACTATGAAAATAGTGGCTCTGTTACATTTCATAAAATTCGTGATATTTTCGGGCAACATAATCGTCCTTCTGAGACCGTTATTAAGAATTCGGTCGTTAAATTTGATTCGACAGGTTCGATACAAAATGTGCCAACACCAACAGGATGGGGCCACATGTCACACAGCAAATGAATCGATGAATTTATTGCAAACCAAATTTTCCGATCAGAGTTTATACGGAGCCAATAGAATCGATTGCAGCCTTAAAACTCAAAATCCGTGATGTGATTAACGAAATAGACAAGCCATTTTGCCAAAAAGTGATTAAACACCTTGATGAAAGAATCGAGATCTGTCAGCGTGCTGGTGGTGGACATTTGCCAGATATCATTTTTCATTTATAATTGTAGAACTTTTCTCTTTGTAAAACAATAAAAATTTTAATCATCTTCAACAAAATTGTTTGTTTTAGAAAACAAAATTCTTGATGAAACCCCCTTTATAATGTGTATTTACACAAGCATATATGCTTATTAAAAAACAAGTTAGAGTTCTATATTCGGCTGTGCCGAATCTTTCATACCCTCCACCGACAGTTCGAATGGAGTGATGTCTATATGAGATCTATATCTAAAGTATTAATTAATCTTTGTAAAAACCGACGACAGCATTAAAATTGAAGTCGGTTTAGAGCTGTATTAAATTATTGGCCGATTATCAGAAAGCTTTATGCTTTTTATAGCAATTTTAACTAGCTTGAGCCGAACTTAAATTATTTTCAGGAGGAGAATTTGTATTGGAGCCATGGTAAGTTATGAACCCAAATTCTGCAGAGTGATATCTGGTATTAAAAGCCGTTTTACACTATCCCACAAAGTCTTTAGTAATTTACGAAAATGCAACCTTGCCATGACAAGTTGTTATTGTTTTTTGAAAATGTTCAAAGAATAATTAGACCAGGGAAGCATTTTTCAAAAATACGTAAGACTTTGTGGGATAGTGTGTAACGGCCTTAAATAACATAAATTTCAATACAGCGGGGAAATAAGTTTTAGCGTTTACAGTGAATGTCAGAAGGCTGCCAAATATGGTAGCAATGGTAAATTATGGACCGTATATTTTACGTTGTTCTGATACTTCAAGTAAGTTTTCATGCTTTTCTATTACAAATTTATTTGTGCAAGCCTTTACTTCAAATGGTTTCTAAATCTTAAGGTAAGTGTAATTAATGATAAATAAGTACTTATATACGAGTACATACGTACATACATATATACATACTTACATACATATATTATTTACAGCAAATCCTTTCCCATAGTTCGATTAGCGTAAAGGGTCACTTTGTATTATAATTTGCTTGTGAATATTATTTTGATTTATATGTATATTCACTAGAAGAAGAGAAATCAATTAGATCCATGTATGTAAATAAAATACAATATCGCACTTGATCAACAAGGTGGTATTAATGTTTTACTTTTGGAAAAAAATCGACCCGTGATATTCATACCCACTGTAAAAATATCCTGTTTAAACAGAAAACATTCTCGCCATTTTTTTAACTTAAACCATTATTCAAAAAGAAAATCAGTTTTAATTAAAAATTAAATCAAGTGAATTAAACGTGTACTTTTATCAACAATATTACTGTTTCGACTTTTATCTTCTAAAGCGACCCTTTTATGCGACTTTACATTTATAAAACGACCCTCTGTGCCACTTTTTAATAATTCACAACGGTAACGCTGCAAACATACAAAGTACCCTACAAGAAATGCATAACCAAAACTAAACAAATTACTAACACTTGCAACAATTTTACATTAGTTGTTCCACTCTAAAATATATGTTAGAGTGGAACAACTAACACTTTCAAAATAATGCCAATATTTTAATATATTTTTGTCATACGCGTGTAAAAATTTGTGAATTTCTTAAATTTAATATTTGCGATAGCTATTAAAGAAAAAAAATCAATTAAATTTATTATTTGTAACTAAAGTAGTGAGATAAAAAATTACTATAAAAAAAGTGACGCCGCCAAAAAGATGTAATCAGAATGCTAGTGGTAGAGGGCGTACTAATGCGGCTTCAGAGGACGTGGTTCTGGATTATCAGGAAACAACAGAGGTATGAGCGAAAAGGTCGTTTTGAAAGGAGTCCTCGTTCAACAGGTAGCGGTCATTCGGGTGTTGGCTTTGGCCAGGATTATCGTTTAAGATTTGGTGCAGATAATTAAGGAACAAAAAGAATTATTAAAAATCCTGATGGCTTTTCAAGTATGTATTTCATTTTTTGCACACAAATTTTAAACAAAATAAAATGTTTTTTTAAGATCTACGATTAATTAATTGGGCACACCTATGTTTACCTACATTTCCAGACCCATGCAAGAAGTGGAACGTTAAAGAGCAGCCACAGAAATAATGGTACATGGTATTTACTTTACTGAAATCTAATTTCCTGACTGTAATGCATTAATGAACTTCGATTATATTTTTTTAATAAAAAATTTAATTAATGAAAATTAAAAAAAAGTATTTTTTTACGTTATAAATAACTAGTTAGTGCTAACCAATATTTACGTTATGACCAACTAGTTAGCATTAACCACTATTTTGGTTATCATTGACTAATAAAAAGCAGGAGAGTAAGCAGTACAGATATATGTCCCGTAGTCGAGTGGAATTCATTAGTTAGAAAGAGGGCAAAATCACATGTACACAAGAGTTTCGGTTAGTTTTTTCATTTTGCTCTTAATAAACTAATAGAAACTTTAACCAATATATTGGTCAACACTACCAGTCATATAGCTAGTAAAATGACCGGTAGTCTTCTTGAAGGGTAATTTGTGTCTTGCCCAGCGTTGCCACTTTGTGGGTAATTACCCGAATTTGGTATAATTTTTATTGTCTTGAGTAGAGCGTGTGTAATTTCTCTTAGGTGTAATTCAGGTGTTATTTAAAATTCTTACTTCAGATACCCAAATAAAATCAAGATTCAATTTCAGTGATGAAATTTATTTCTTTTTAAATATTGTTGATAAAAATGCACAGTCTTCTGAACCAAAGAAAAAGACTTCAATCATTAAATATATATTTTCAAAAATTGGTAATTAATGTCGCAAGATGGACTCTTAGATTCAGATAAAGATGACTATCATAGTGTTTTAGAACCAAAATCCTTTAGTTTCAAAAATATTTAACGCCCTTAACAGTTCTAAACCTGAATTTCGATAGGAACAGTTGTATAAAACCCTGCCGGCACTAAGTTTACTAACGGGCATTTTTAAGACCATGAAACAAAAAATGGTAGAAAACACAAAACAAATAAATTTTAATTGCAGACTAATACACTGCATAACCATTTGAAACTGATTTAATACAATCACCGCGCCTGTCCTTGACGAAACGCATTGCAGGCGTTAAGAATTGCTGGCAGCATGTCACGAATAAAATGAACAATGTTGACCACCAAGACGTCAATTGTTGCTTGTTTATCAGCATAAACTAGTGACTTCACAGTACTACGGAAAACAATCAAGAGGTGTCACATCGCACGGCCTTGAAGTCTTATTGACAGTTAATTTTCTCTAAATCAACACATCGCCTTCATTTGTGAAAAAATGAGTTGCGTCATTTAAATTATAAGGTCGCCTTTAAGAGGCGAAAGTTGATGGTTAAGTTTTACTGATTGTTTTTAGTCTTTAATGTTTAATATTTTAATGTTAATTAATTTTAAATAAGAATGTTAACAGTTTGACTAATATTGATCTTCTTTCGATGAGTCTGTTGGGTATTAGCTTCTTTGTAAATGTCTTGTTTTAAATATCTATATACATATATATTTTATCAGGTGTAAATTCATTTAAATCTGGTAATTTTGCTTCATCTCAAGTGCAATTTGGAATATTGTTGGTGGTAACACTGGTCTTGCCATTGTTTCGTAGTTGGCTGTGGAGTGTTCAAGGTGAATTCAATTACAGGTTGTGTGGAAAATCTCGGCATGTAATTCGTATTTGTTTTTCTATTTCAAAAGTTATGGGATCTCTTTTCGATTCCAAAAATCAAAATCGTAATAAAGGGAAAAATCATAAAAATAAAAAAAAAGAGTAGATATTTGCATGTGCATTCAACAAAAGAGTGTGGCAGATTTTCAAAAAAAAATTACTTGAAATTAAATAATGCTAAATATGTAGTTGAAAAATGCTAAAAAAATGGTAAATGGAAAATTTGCAGCAAAATCAGACAACAAAAAAATGCAAAATTTAGCTGCAAAATTGCCAAAATGGCCATGCTGCTTCCCTGTCTTGCATGTTAAAAAAGCGTCAACAATAAAATAAAACTACATTTACAGATTTTAAAAATATTGAAAATTAAAGATTTTTGCAAGGATTTTTCCTCTCCTGTAAAATTTATTAAATTGGAGTTAACTCCTTTACAACTAAAGGTACCGATATGTGTTTTGTTTCCATTTAAATTTTATTTGCCATTTTTCGATTCGTTTCCCATCGACTAATAATATTCCAACAGCTGGAACCGTCGAAATAAATTACGATACAAAATTATTTCGATCACGACTTACATAATCAGCCCCCACATTTACGACCGATCTAAAAAAAAATTTGTTGTCAAATGAGAGAACAAGAGTACATGTACGGTTGCACCCTGTTACGTTCACCTCACTCCTCTAAGTGATGAAATTTATACCGATTTAGATATTAAAATATACAGTCTTCTCAACCAGTTACTGTTTTTTTTAAGAAAATATTTCTATTGTTTCATGCTTAAATTTGTAAATCGATTTATAAAAGCTTGATGACATAGTGAAAAAAATTGTGTGTTAATCTCTGCAAATCATGCAGCACTATAACGTTACGTTAGTGTTATATCAAGAAGAAAAAAACGTGTTTTCAATTCAATACGCTAAATTCAATTGCGTCATCTTTTATTCTAGTTTTTACTATTCTATTGTTTTTCTTTTATGTACTAATAAAGGGTTGCCATATATTCTTATTGTCTAGTCTTACATATAACAGTTAGTGTATCCGAAATTATGTCTATTGCCCAAAGGATTTTTCCTGGAGGTCCCCGTGGTACTAGGCGTAAAAGGAATTTTTTATCAAATTTTTTGATTTGACTCTACAAGCAGAAGCTTTTTTACTTTTTATGGAAGAAATTTCGTACAAATATTTTGGTAAATTTTCTTTTTTACTTAATTTTGCTTCGGCATCATTTTCATATAGGTATTTGATCAGCAAAGTATGTTTTTTAAAAGTTTTAGTGTTTTTGTATTTTTTTTCATGCAAATATTTTAATTTTTAATATTATGGAATTGTGGGGATTTTTTGGATTTTTGAACCAAAAGTGTGTTAATAAAAATTGTTACGCAATAGCAACGCTGATTAAAACAGTCGAAAAATTAATAATTATGCGAGAGACAACTGCATGTTAACTTCCCTACAAGAAGACTACCGGTCATTTTACTAGTTATATGACCGGTAGTGTTGACCAATATAGTGTTATAGTAATAGTAATTTTTTTAGTTTTGGTTATGCATTTCTTGTAGGGTTGTATAATGCAGAGTTGCATTTTTAGCTGTTTAACATGAAAAAGTAATTTTTATTTTGGTGAATCCCCGCGTACTGAAATAAAGTTGTCAAGTTGAAATATTTTTTATTCGTGGTCAGCGTTGATATTTTCAAAAAGTACCAAAAAAGGAGATATTTACAAAAAAGTGGCACAAAAATGGGATTTAACAAAAACAAGCAATCGTAGATATATGTACATAACATGCGTTAGTGCGCTTCTGTCAAAAAAAGTTAAACTAGTGTATTTTCAAAGAACAAGCTACATGCAAAACCAGAAAGATGGTTTACTTTGAACTTTTTAACGCGTTGTGTATTTTTGACAAGTAATCAGCTGACAATAAAAAGAATAATTTAACAAATTTGGGAATAATGAACGAAAAACTTATTGAAGAGCTTAAAAAAGATACAATATTTATATAAAAAGAATAAATTCATTAAAATATAAAAATATTGATATACTTTTCGTTCTTTCCAATTCATTTTTCTTTAATAAGTCATACTTTTCTCTTTTTAGTTTATAAATACGTTCCTTTCGTTCGGTTTTTCCCAATTCATTTTTTTTAACTCAAACTTTTCTTTTTCTAATTTATACATACGCTCCTTGAAATCACTGTTCCGTATTAAGTAATTATTGACTGTTATTAGGTTCATATTTGTTTCTTTCATTTCTTTTAAAATATTTTTCTGATTTTCGTCGCGTTTGTTTAACAGTTCTATTGACTTTTCTTGATATTTTATTTGATTTTCTACTTGTTTTTCTATTAAATTCGGCTTATTGGAAAAATTTTCACGGTTACGTCTACGTGGAATATGGACTTTTAAAAAATCAAAAGAATTTTCTTCAGAAGGGTTAACCACTATGTCATTGCAAGATATTGTAATGGCTTCTTGTATTGCATTTTCGTCTCTAATGCTTGTAGTAGAAGGATTTTTTGTTTGTGCTCCATATCTTGGCGTAGCACTCATCCCTTTAATGGAATCATTAATGGCAAGTAATTCAGCAATTTGTTCTTCCAGTGGTGTTAAAGAACAGTATTTACTTGGACCTCCTCCAGTTCCAGAAAGGCTTCTTTTGTTGCGGCGGGACTTAACCTTAATGTGCTGCTTGAAATCTGCCTATACCTTTGACCATATACATTTGCCTAAACGTTATATTAATGAGTTAAAATATACATCCATTATGTACAAACCTTTTTTCACTTTTCAGCCTCATGTAAAGGTGCACCTGCAGCATTCAAATCTTGCGATAACCTCTGCCACATTTCTCTGCTCTTACTTTTGGCATTTGAATCATTTAGGTTAGAGGTTCGTAAAAACCGACAAATTTGAAAACCGCGGTTTCGGTTTTTAAAAATTCTAAAAACCGCGGTTTCTGTTTTTGTCGGTTTTTTTGGATTTTAAAAAAAATTGCATAAGGGATTAAAACATTTCGAAAAGTAACTTATTTTATTTTAATATTTATTAAAAATTTAATTCAGTTACATTTTTTATTAAAAGTAAATTAATAAATAAAAATAAAAACGCATATCGCTCATTGCTTATTTTGTAAATAATAGAACTTCAAAAATGTTAAGGCATTTAGCGAAGAATCACTTAAACTTGATCTTATCTTTGTGCAAAAATTTCCAGCTACTGAAAAGGCCCTTTCACATTCTGTAGATGATGGTCTAATCGTTAATATTGCCTTGTGAAGTAATGAAATGCTTTTAGTTTTATTTTTAGTAGTTTTATACAAACTAAATTCTTTTCGAAGCATATAAAAATCTCCTTTGGGTTTAGGCTGTGTTAATGCCTTTTTAATAGCTGAATTTAATTCATCCTGCAAAGAAACAGCTTCCACCTCATCTTCTTCGGAATCGGACGTTTCATCATCAATTGGATAAAGACGCTTCAATAAATTTGCTGATAATTTAAAAACTTCCTTAGATGGATAAATAGTTGGATTTAAAATATACTTGGCCAAATCAAGAAGATCTTTATTTTGACGTTGATGAATTCTTTTTTTTATAGCCGTCAACAGGTTTTGGCTTATATCTGAATTTAAATTTTCTAATTTTGTATATAAGAATGAAAGTGCCCCTTCAGCTTGAATTATGTTAATATCCGATTGGCATAGTGCTTCAACAGTCAACTTAACTACAATTAAAGATTCTTGAAAGGAAGTTAAAAAATTAAAATTTATGGCTTCGTATAAATGCAAAGCCGACAATTCCTCTAAACTTTTGTATATACACCAGTGTTACCACCAGCAAAATTCAAAACTACACTTAAGATGAATCAAAATTACCCGATTTAAATGAAATTACACCTGATATAAAATTGAAGTTTTATTTAAAAAAAGACAGCAAACTCATTGAAAGAAAATTAATATTAGTCAAACCGTTAAGATTCGTATTGTAATTAAAAATAAATTAACAAAAATAACATTGAAGACTTAAAAATAATTAATAAACCATAAAATAAAACTCCTTAAACAATGAGTTTAACTTCCCCATTTGGTTGCATATATCTAGGAAAGGTACAAAATGTTTATAGCCATTCTATTTGTAATGGGTGTTTTTTAAGCCCGATATAGTTAACGAAAGGGTAGCAGTCAAACGAACTAGCATACTGCTCTAACTTTTTGTTCAGGTACGTCATCATGAATAGATTCTTGCTTGATCAACGCCATCAAATTATCAAAATTTACTTTGAAAATCAGCCATCAATTTTCGCAACATAAAGGCGACTACATGATTAAAATGAAGAAATTTAGGCCCCTAATCCGGTTTAAAATTTCTTAATTTTTATATTATCCCTAAAGGGAAGCGAACTGACACCAAAGTAGTCCCGTGATAGGTCTTTCGTGGTAGAGACCGGTTCAAGTTCTTACACTTTATATGAATAAGACCTATCACTTTTACATGGAGTTGCCATTGGAGGGGGCTAATTGACACCATTTGACCAGTCATACATTTATTCTCAATGAACGTGTTTAGTTTCAGTTACTACAATGTAGTATTATTTCAATACAATGAAATATTATTTCAATGAGACAAGTTCTAGAATTAAATTCAAGAACCAAGTTTCAGAAAGTCCCAAAAAATGTGTCGCAGCACCGCTTAATTCATTACTCTTTCTACCTTCTTGTTCTTCATTGGTTCTCCTTTCACTGGACATGAGTTCTTTCTTTTTGGACTTGTTCTATTTTCACAAATCCCAGAACCAATTTACACAAATTTCCCGCAGGGATGGTTTACAACTTTGTTATATTGCGGTGAGCAAAAACATAACAAAAATTACAGCTGATCACAACCAGTTGTCTTAATTACAACTCAACTGAGTTGAGTTCTAAACCGGAATAGGGGCCTTATTTTTTCACAAATGAAGGCGATGTGTTGATTTAAAGAAAATGAACTGTCTTAGGCCGTGCAATGTGACACCTCTTGATTGTTTTCTGTAGGCCTGTGAAGTCACTGGTTTATGCTGATAAACCAGCAACAATTGACGTTTTGGAGGTTAACATTATTCATTTTATTCGAACCATGCAGCCAGCAACGCTCGAAACAAAATTAGACGTCTGCAAGGCGTTTCCTCCAGGACAGGCGCGGTGCCTATTGGTTTGAAATCGGTTTCAAATGGTCAATTTGTCAATCTGCGATTAAAATTAATTTGTTTTGTGTTGTCTACAATTTTTGGTTTCATGGTCTTAGAAAATACTATTTATACCTTACGCCTGCAGGGTTTTATACAACTGTCCCTTTCGTAACTCAGTTCAACAACAATTAAGGGAGTTAAATATTCTTCAAACTAAAGCATTAAAAAGTTGCAAGATATAAATAAAATTAATTATAAATTGGAATATTCGAAACATATTTTCCCCCAGGCTAGTTCTTAGTTTGAATGACATTTTTCAATAAACTTCAGGTACTAAATCACTATGAAGGCATCTTTATCCAAATCTAAAGGTCCATCTTGCGACATTCATTACTTAACTTTTAAAAATATATATTTAATGATTGAAGTCTTTTCTTAAAAATAAACCGAGACTTTGGTTCAAAAGACCGTGCATTTTTTAGCAACAATATTTAAAAAGAAATCAATGTCATCACTGAAATAGAATCTTGATTTTATTTGGATAGCTGAAGTAAAAATTTCATATAACACCTGAATTACACCTAAGAGAAATTACCCACGCTCTACCCACGACAGTAAAAATTATACCAAATTCGGGTAATTACCCACAAAGTGGCAACACTGATATACACTCTTTTATAAGAACTACTCTCTCAAGCATTATAACGATGGAATTCCATCTAGTTGGCGAATCTTATAGCAAACACAACTCACGATGATGAATTTCTTTAACATTGGTTTGAAGAACATTGTTGCGTACTGATGAATTTTTAAAATATTTTACAACTCTTCTTACAGCTTCGATATGTGTATAGAGGTAAGGAATCATTCTTAAGGCCAGTTTACACGGTAATACAATGTATTACGACTTTGTAGAATCAAAATATTATGAAATTCTCTCCGTGTTAAAAAGAAAAAAATAAAAATCTGTTGTATGTATTTTTCATGTTTACACGGATGGTACAAGTAAAATAAAAAATAATAACAAAAAATCAGATGGTTACAGCTTAACAATTTTTACAAAAACAACATGAAAATTTCCTGAGTTGATTTTAGTTGTTTTTGTAATTGTATAAAAATGCTACCACCTTCAATATACTCTGTTAAAATACAACTCTGGTGTGATGAAAATACATAAGTTTCTAAAATGGTTTAGAAAAAAATCATTTACCGACCGCTTGTCAGATTTTGTGTTCGTACAGTACTTTTCGCTTATAGTCCATTCCGCTTAAAGGCCAAAAACGGATATAAGCCAAAACTGTCATATTCACATGCAGATTTTTTCGAATTTCATACAAATTATTTGTCTTAAGGTCCATTTCGCATGTAGTCCATTTTCGTTTAAAAGCCACATTTTCTTAGCATACGAATATAATTCTTTATGCAAAAATGTTCGCTTATAGTCCACTCTGTTTTTAATATTTTTTTAATCAACTTGTAACATGTTTTTATTTACATTTCTGGTAACTATTATAAATACCAAATTTCGCAATTTATATTTCATAACATGGTGTCTTCATCTGACCATTTTTGTTTTTATTGTATTATTTTTTGTTTTAACTATTTATTTAAATTAAATCAAAATTTGGTTATGTTTTAAATAAACTTTTGTTTTATTTAAAAAAGAGCAGTTTTATTGAAGAAAATAATTTAATAAAGTCCAAAACGTGGATTATACACTTATAAGCCATTAAATGGCTTATAAAAAAAATCGGTTATAGTCCAAATTCGCTTATAGTCCACAAAAGTTGTGCAACTATAGTAGTGGACTATAAGCGAAAAGTACTGTATTCTCTCTTACTCAATACATTTTGCTTTTACATGGTATGATTTTTCTCATTCTACATAATGTCGTAATACAATGTATTACCGTGTAAACAAGCCTTTATGGGAATGGAGGATTCAATATCTTCGTCGTCATCAAAAAAATCTTCATTTTCATCACTTTTCGTTTCTGTTATGTTTTCTAAATCATCACATTTCTCATATACTACATACATAACTGCAAGATGAATTCCATGAACTAAACATAACTGAAGCTCGGTTGGATTTTCTGCACCGAATTTAACATTTACTGCAGCTCCATCAGATGTACACGCGACAATATCTGAATCTAAAGAAATTCCAAATTCTAGCAGTTTGGTTCGTATAATTTCTTGAGTTTTTTTCGAATTGCATGAACCAATTATACGAATTAACCCCAAATTGTGAAATTATCCGTTGGATTCATGTATATTGACATTCAAATATCTTCTGCCTCTAGTGCTTGTCCATTCATCCATAGTCAAACTAAATCGTTCCCCCTTACATTTTTCGGCTTTAAGCTGCTTTTTTATGTTATCTCTTTTATGCTGAAAATCTTTAATAATTAGATTCATCACATTTGTTTCGCATTTTGGCAAAGACATTCCTTTAGCTGAAATTGATTCCCGTATAAATTTGGATTGTGGAATTCCTCTTATCGAAAAACCATCAACAGATGCAAGCTTTGATACAATTATATCTAAAGTGTCTCTTTTTATAAAGTCGTCCATGACATTTGTGTTGTGTTGTTCGGCATTTGGAACTGACTTTTCCTGAATTTTATTTACATTCACTTTGTGTACGGTTTTCAAATGATTGGTCATTGAACTTGTAGACCCTTTTGAATATGTCAAAGTTTTTTTGCAAATCTGACAAATTGTTTTATTAGACTCATTCTCAGAATTTTTAAAATGTTTCCACACTTCCGACATTTTTGAAACAATATATTGTTTATATTAATATGTATATATTTAATATGATTTCATAAGCTCACTCAAAAAATAAACAAACTTTTACAAATATGTTGTAAGTTAATTTTTTCTTGTGTTCCACTTGTTTTTTATTTGTTTTTTTTTCAAACTGTTACCAGTGTTACGAACACTTTAAAGAAAAAATCATAGAAATTCCCAAAATTCGGTGATTTTTCCGTTATTACGAATTTAAATTTTTTATGAAACACCATGTTATTTTGGCAAACCATTTTAACAAGGGTTTCTAATAAAACAAAATAGCTAAAAAACCGGAGAAAATTGAAAAGTAAAACCGACTTATTTTTAATTAAATTAATTTTTTCATATTTTTCAAATATAAAATTCATATACATACACACAAGAAAATAATCTAGGTAAGTTTACCAAGGCTCGCATAGGTATTTTATTTTCATATAAAAACAAAAAACTAAGTTAAATTGCCTAAGATAATTGGTAAATTATAAAAAAAGTTTTGCCTAAAATGTTTGATAATATTCCACATATTATACTTCATAAATTATCTGAATTTTGTAGGACATAAGGTGATATACCTACTAATGGCATGGCCGGAAATCGATATGAATATTCCAATAATATGATGGACTTTGAAACAAATAAAAATGCTAAGGAAATTAAAATATGGAACTTAGATAATCCCGATTAAGCTAATTGACCTGCCGATTTATATAAAATTGTTGATGAAGTGGAAGAGGGGCCATTTTCGATGAAAACTCCGTATGTTGCGTTGAGTGGTGGAAAACAAACTAAAAATAATGTAGCCGGTTCAACAATATCTCAAGTTTAAGTAAACGCAAAAGAAATGTTACCCAATTGTATCCATATTTTCTAATAGTTATTAAAAATAAGTATGTATAAACTTAGATTATTTAGTTAATTCTTGAAAATTAAAATGTTACGTAACGTGTAAAAGTTTATCATTAAATTTATATCTTTGTAAAAATTATATATTTATAAATAAAATGTTGTAAAGAAATGAAGAAGGTAGTTAATTTTATTTAAATTAACAAAAAAAAGTAGTAAATTTACCTAAAAGCTATGTTCTTGTACAAAATTGAACTTTGATAATTTTCCAAAAATAAAAATATAAAATAACTGCTATTATTGGTGAATTTTCAAAGTTTTTAAGTTATTTTAACAAAACTTATAGATAATTTTTCGAACATGGAAATTACCTAAGTTAACAGTCATATTACCTAAGAAACTTTGATACTGCCATGCCATTTTGTGTGTACTTACATGTTAAAAGTTTTTATTTAACTTTTGTATAAAAAAAAATAATATGTACATGAATTTACTAACACTTTTGACTTTTGCTTTCGTACTACATAGTTGCATTTTCGTAAGGGATTTTCTGTTTTCCGAAAGGCGGTAAAAAATCCCAAAATTTACGAACGTTCGGAAATAAATTTACGAAATTCGTACTACATAATACAATTTTTACGAATTCGTAATTTTTCCGATTCGAATCGAATTACATAATAACCACCCTGGACACGTTGTCCCGTTGTACGGATTCTGCATTAGAGCTTCTAAGCTCTTGGAGCATCTCCTGTGGACTTGGTGTCAATCCACGGAAAACTGAGTTGGTACTCTTTACCAGGAGGTACAATGTTGGCTTCCTAGGCTAAATTGCACGGAGCTGACGATCTCGAATAGTGCAAAATATTTTGGCGTGATTATCGATAACAGACTATCCTGGGAACTCAACGTTCGTTCGAGGGTTGATAGTGCCATTGTGGCTTATACACCAGCAAGAGATCTGTGGGCAGAAACTGGGGCCTTGGCCCCAAGGGCGTTTATGGATCTTTGAGGCGGTAGTAACACCGATCCACTTGTATGGGACCATAGAGTGGTGGCCCGCCACGAGAAGGGGGCGGTACTGTAGGATGCTTGAGAAAGTATATAGGGTGGCTGCGCTAATGATCACAGGATCACTCCGCTCGACATCGACGAAGGCGCTGTTTATTATGCTGAACTGGCTGCCGGTTGGCTTCCGCTACTAGACTGGGGGCGGTGGGCCTATGCTCTACGCGGAGCTATGGTCATGTCAGGGTCACGCTTCACGCATCATATGACCTGGCTGGGCTGGACTATTGTACTCCGAAACCCTTTTCCGGTGCTTTATTCACAGTTCATTATGGTAATGATGATGAGCTGCTCGATAACACGCGATCTCTGGAACCGGCCGTACGGGTCTATACCGATGGTTCCATGATGGGCGATAGAGTAGGTGGAGGTTTCTTCATCGAGGAATTGGACATTAGGGTCTCTTTTAGGCTGCCAGATGGCAGAAGTGTGCTACAGACGGAAATCTCTGCCATAAAGCGGGCGCAAAACTGGCTGAGGTACTATCGTATAACGAGAGATATATGTATATTTACGGACCGCAACGCTGCCATTGCAGCTCTAGTTGGTATCTTCACGACATCTATGTTAACAGTGGAATGCCGGATGTCTCTAAATGAGATCGCGGAACATTCCAGTGTAACTCTGACATGGGTACCAGGGCACAGTGGATGCCTGGGTAACCAAACTGCAGACGGTCTGGCCAAACAGGGCTGTCTCTTGGTCATGTTCGTCGATGGCCTGATTGGAATCTCAATGGCCCGCTTCAAGATTCTCATCAGACGAGAGTCGTACAGGAGGGCTCAGGGGAGACGGCAGTTGGAGCATACCTGCTTGATGGATAGGACTCTATAGCCTGGCTATAACGCGCGTGCTACTTGGTCTCGGTAGGGACCGGATGAGGACGGTGATATCGGTCATTACGGGTCACTGGGTGATAGGGACTCATGCTAGGAGGATGGGTCTTGATTACTATGACTACTGTAGAAGTTGTCATGATGAGGAGGAGACGGTGTTTCACTTTCTCTGCAAATGCCTAAGTATGGGGGACATAAGGTTTAGGCATTTTGGGAGACCGGAATTGCCATGTCTGGACGATATGTCTAATGTGAGACCGAAATCAATCTCTCTGTTCTGCTGGGAATCGGGGTGGTTCGAGGCTGCAGTGACCTCTGGGTATTAGTCTGATTGACACTGACTGACTCTTGTCACTGGCTAGGGATATCACAAAGGGACCGCTATAAGGACCCAAGTGTGCCGTCGCACAGTGGAAAATTTTAGTCCTTATCGGATCAAAAATCTGTAACTTTTTTGTTCTTAGAGATAGAGTTCTGAAATTTTGCACGAATAATCTTAAATGTATTTGCTATTATTCTGTAAAATATGAGCCAAATTAAACCAGAACTTATTTCACAATAAAGGTAAGAATTTTATTTTTTGTATATAGAGATGCCTTGAATATGTATTTGGTACAAAATAGTAACTTTAACTTGAAAAAATTTTTTTTATTATATTAACATTTGTAATGTTTTTAATTTATGTGATTTAACTTTAATCAACACCTAACTTAATATAATTTTATTGATTTGCACTTTTCCCATTTTTAACTGGGTTTTGATTTTATAAAATTAAATTTACATATTCTGTTAGGTATAGTGTAACTTTAAATATTTAAGTAATACTTTAACCGTGACATTTTTGTGGTTACTTAATCAGTTTAAGCGTATCTTCATCCAAATCTTTTGCAAGTTTGGCGGATGGTTCAGAGGTGTAAAGTTGAAAACATCTTCGTTAGTGGCTGATCGCGAACATCTTCGAGAGTGATGTAAACGATAATTTTGGTAGTCTTTATTGCGCGACTCTTGTGCGTCTTCGGACAGCTGACCAACAGGCAACACTGCAAAATGTTTTATAATGCTTTCCCATGTATCAATATTTTGTTGACAGATGATGGCATATGATACCAGTTGTATTTTTTTATATACAATCATGCTGTTTCCATTGCATATTCGCCAAACTTTCCAGGGTCTATTATTAAATCAGACGATAAAGCTTGAAGAATGATGTGAAACCTTTTTATTAATTCTTCGTCTACCACAGTTATATCAGCAGATCGTGAAAATTAAAAAAAAAATCTTCTATCGGTATAACCATCATTGCTGTTACCACTTCCTTGTCTTGGCTTATCAATAATTAATCCCAACTCTTTACGAAAACGTTTTTGTATATTAGCTTTTTTAGGCTTCTTTATTGCTTTATGATTTTCAGTTAACGCTGACAATTTTTGGAATTCACTATTATAACCAGGGTTTCGAACAACTGCTATAAGCAGTCGAAATTTGCTAAAAATTTCATTTATTTTCAGCAACATGCTGAAATAAAATGAACTGTATTTTATTTGCATCACACTCATACTTAAATCAGTTGAACTGTGTGCGCACAGTTACTGAAAAAACAGTAACAGAATTTACTTTTTTTTCAGCAGTCAAAAGAATCAGCAGCCGACTCACTCCATTTCATACACACACACTGCTGAACTTGCGACTGAAACACAGCAGTTGATGTGTTTACAGTTGACGTAAACATTTTTATTTAGTTTTCAAAACAGCGTAGCTAGAAACTGGCAGTTCGACTGTATAGTCGCGTAACACAAATTGGCTGGTGACTATATTGAGTTCTGTATAGTTAAAAACACATTTGTTTTGTTTTTGAAAAGAAAAGAGAAATACAATTACATACATTTGTATGCATTAATAGAATGAAGAAACTTATTTGTAATGTTTGTAATGTCAATTATAATACTTTTTATTAAAAAATATTTATTTTTGCTTTATTAAGGTACATATTTAATGAAAAATTAAAAAAAATGTTTTTAAGATAAAATGAAAATAAGATTTTATATAGAAAAAATAGTAAATATAATAATTTTTTTCTGTTAGTTTTAAATATTATAAGTTTCTACTAAAATTATTTATAGGTAGTAATCTAAGTTTTTTTTTTGTTTTGTTTATACATACATACATATGTAGGTATTTTAATTATTATACATTTATATTGATTTATGTCTGTAGAACATTGTCCTTAAATTAGTTAATTCAAAATATTATATAAAATTATTTAAGTATTATTTTCAAGATTTAAAAACTATTTACAAAATATTATTATAAAAATTATATTTAAATAGGATTATTTCTCATATAACTAATAAAAAAGAAAAGACTTAAAGTTATGTTTTGATGTACTAAATTCCATAACAAAAGTATGCGACAATTTATTAAATAGAGTTCAAGCTCTAATAAAAGGACTATTAAATAAAAAATTAAAACGATGCAGTTGAATAAAAAACATCTTATGGACACGAAGATTCCTGCAGGGAACGTTAAAATCAACAATTTATGTGTAAATAACCAATTTACTTAAAAATAAATGTGACAGTAGGTAAAATTTTTGGGTAAGAAGATGTGTTTTATTGATGTCTTAAAGAAACTTTACCATTTTATGGTAACTATTTAACGTAAATTTGTCCTGTCACAATGCCTTTATACATTTTTTGCAGGCAAACTCAGGTGCGCATTTGGTATTTTGTAAAAAGTTATGATATACCATTAGGTAGAATAAAAATGTATGCACAGATATTTGAATGAATTGTCCTGTTGCTTTTTCTTATTGTACATTTTTCTTAGTATTGTGGTTACATGATTATCATTGTGGCAGGCAATAACTGTAAAATATTTTGCACTGGCAATGCAAAATATATACATATATTCATATAGGTAGATAGTTTTTACTGAAAGCAGTTCATAATTGGTGATAGACGACGACGAAAATAAAACACAGTTTATTAAAAAATAGTGCGTGCACATTAGTGTGGCCGCAAGTTATATGGACAATTTTTTTTCGTTTTTTCACTTGGCAAGCCCCTTAGATTGATTCCAAATTAGAAAAAAATTATATATAAAAAAATTTAGATCGTTTGCATAGTTATTGGGCGTGCCTTGAGCCCACAAAATTAGCTAAAAATGCTATTTTTCTCACTATGTGTCGCTTTAGTTATTGATAACTTCAGTAATATTTATTTTAGAGAAAAACCTTATTCACAAATATTCTAGGGCTATATCTTATGAACAATGTTGTTCTGTATTAGTTTTCTTTAACATTAATATTTAATCCAGAAAAAGCCAAATTAAAAAATAACACGGAAATTTTCACATATCTACGCATTCTTTGCCTGGTGATTACACTACGTGACATATTTTCAACAAAGTCGTGACTAAATGAATCTTACAGCTAATCTTTAAGTAAAACTTTCTCCTGAATCCGAATATGAAGTCAGAATTGTCAAAAGTAGATCAGTTTTTGAGATATTCCAAAATAACCGTTATTTGTGTTTTTAAAAAAGATGATGTGACTAAAATGCAATTATCTTCACAAATTTTTAACGGACTATGTATTTCTTTCTTTTTATTGAGAGGTAATAAAATTACTAAAATAACAATGTATTGCTAGTGAAGATCAGTGGTGTTATACACTTTTATCTAAAAACATTGTATCACAAGTTATTCATTGAGGTGATTCATCGCTAGGGTACCATTTTCTCACACTCCCTTTACTATTTCGACTTTACTCCAAAACTTTTTGATTCCCATCTTTTACATATGTATTATATATTTCTTGCTCTAGAAAATAAGGTTTAACAGATCTCCTTTCTTCTAAAAGAGCTTATCACAAAATTTGGTTAAAATCAAAGCTGAAATGACGGCAAGCGATGACTCAAAGAAATTTAACAATTTTTATTGCTGCCGTATTAACAAATTTGTTAGTATGCTATCACAAATCGAAAAAAGCTACTAAACGTATAGTTTTCCAACATTATTGAAAAGTCCCTACATTTTAATGATTTAAAATAATCTGTCCTTTTTTCCCATTGGCTATTTTTTTTTGAAGAAAATCCCTACGAATGGGGATTTTTCCCTACATATAACATCACTGGTAAGATTTGTCAAGAAATGACAGAGTTACACGGGACAGGGGACAGAAAAATAACTTGAAAAGAGCAAAATTTAACAAAATCATAAAATTTATGATGAAGTTTGAAGTTTTGTCCATGGTTGTTTAAGAAATTTTATAACCTCTCAATAAAAAGAAAGAAATACATAGTCCGTTTAAAATTGTTGAAGATAATTGCACTTCAGTCACATCATCTTTTTTAAAAACACAAATAACGGTTATTTTGGAATATCTCAAAAACTGATCTACTTTTGACAATTCTGACTTCATATTCGGATTCAGGAGAAAGTTTTACTTAAAGATTAGCTGTAAGATTCATTTAGTCACGACTTTGTTGAAAATATGTCACGTAGTGTAATCACCAGGCAAAGAATGCGTAGATATGTGAAAATTTCCGTGTTATTTTTTAATTTGGCTTTTTCTGGATTAAATATTAATGTTAAAGAAAACTAATACAGAACAACATTGTTCATAAGATATAGCCCTAGAATATTTGTGAATAAGGTTTTTCTCTAAAATAAATATTACTGAAGTTATCAATAACTAAAGCGACACATAGTGAGAAAAATAGCATTTTTAGCTAATTTTGTGGGCTCAAGGCACGCCCAATAACTATGCAAACGATCTAAATTTTTTTATATATAATTTTTTTCTAATTTGGAATCAATCTAAGGGGCTTGCCAAGTGAAAAAACGAAAAAAAATTGTCCATATAACTTGCGGCCACACTAATGTGCACGCACTATTTTTTAATAAACTGTGTTTTATTTTCGTCGTCGTCTATCACCAATTATGAACTGCTTTCAGTAAAAACTATCTACCTATATGAATATATGTATATATTTTGCATTGCCAGTGCAAAATATTTTACAGTTATTGCCTGCCACAATGATAATCATGTAACCACAATACTAAGAAAAATGTACAATAAGAAAAAGCAACAGGACAATTCATTCAAATATCTGTGCATACATTTTTATTCTACCTAATGGTATATCATAACTTTTTACAAAATACCAAATGCGCACCTGAGTTTGCCTGCAAAAAATGTATAAAGGCATTGTGACAGGACAAATTTACGTTAAATAGTTACCATAAAATGGTAAAGTTTCTTTAAGACATCAATAAAACACATCTTCTTACCCAAAAATTTTACCTACTGTCACATTTATTTTTAAGTAAATTGGTTATTTACACATAAATTGTTGATTTTAACGTTCCCTGCAGGAATCTTCGTGTCCATAAGATGTTTTTTATTCAACTGCATCGTTTTAATTTTTTATTTAATAGTCCTTTTATTAGAGCTTGAACTCTATTTAATAAATTGTCGCATACTTTTGTTATGGAATTTAGTACATCAAAACATAACTTTAAGTCTTTTCTTTTTTATTAGTTATATGAGAAATAATCCTATTTAAATATAATTTTTATAATAATATTTTGTAAATAGTTTTTAAATCTTGAAAATAATACTTAAATAATTTTATATAATATTTTGAATTAACTAATTTAAGGACAATGTTCTACAGACATAAATCAATATAAATGTATAATAATTAAAATACCTACATATGTATGTATGTATAAACAAAACAAAAAAAAAACTTAGATTACTACCTATAAATAATTTTAGTAGAAACTTATAATATTTAAAACTAACAGAAAAAAATTATTATATTTACTATTTTTTCTATATAAAATCTTATTTTCATTTTATCTTAAAAACATTTTTTTTAATTTTTCATTAAATATGTACCTTAATAAAGCAAAAATAAATATTTTTTAATAAAAAGTATTATAATTGACATTACAAACATTACAAATAAGTTTCTTCATTCTATTAATGCATACAAATGTATGTAATTGTATTTCTCTTTTCTTTTCAAAAACAAAACAAATGTGTTTTTAACTATACAGAACTCAATATAGTCACCAGCCAATTTGTGTTACGCGACTATACAGTCGAACTGCCAGTTTCTAGCTACGCTGTTTTGAAAACTAAATAAAAATGTTTACGTCAACTGTAAACACATCAACTGCTGTGTTTCAGTCGCAAGTTCAGCAGTGTGTGTGTATGAAATGGAGTGAGTCGGCTGCTGATTCTTTTGACTGCTGAAAAAAAGTAAATTCTGTTACTGTTTTTTCAGTAACTGTGCGCATACAGTTCAACTGATTTAAGTATGAGTGTGGATGAAAATTGATGCGTCGAACTATTTTCAGTATAGTTGCCTGTCAAAAAAAAAAACTGGCGACTGAATTTTAAACACTGATTATAACCAATGTACAGAATCATTTCAATACATCTTATCCACGCGTTTATTTTTAATTTTTTTTTTAATCCAGCAAAAAAAAATGACATAACAATGCAAAGATACTTTAACAAAAATCATTTGTTCAATTATCTAAATAACTAAGTTTTTTAACATTATTGAAAGTAACTTCTGTTTAGGCAGGAATATGCAGCTAATATTTTTATAGTATTTTACTAATATATTAAGCTTTACAATTTTTTACATATGAGCGCAGAGCTAAGCAGAGCTCCTAATTAAAAGCCTTACCAAAGTTTTTACATGCAGCCAAAACATCATTACATCATTCAGAAGCTAAAATTTCAAACGTTTTCACTAAAACCTGATCCCCTATTTATAAAATCGGAATCTACATTAAATCACCTTTCCAATAAGGTATATAACTCCTTAATTGTAATGTGAATTATATTAAAAATATGCTCTGAAATACGTTATATTTTTATAGTTATAAATCGTTGTCGTAAAAAAATGTGAATACGGTCTTTATTTCCGAGTACATATTGCTATTGACCAAACATCAAATATTTTCCTCAAATTATTAAGTTCGACATCTTAGCTTTTCGATAAAAAAAAAATTTGGTGTAATTCGAACCTTTTTAAAAATGAATTATGGGCTGGTCTTACTCTACGATTTTCCACTGTGCGTCGCACAGTGCTTTGTCCCAATATAACGAAGGGACATAAATAGAAGGAGTTGTCAGAAATTTGAAATTTGGTACACTAGCATAAAATAGCTTAATTAAGAAAAATATGAATTTTTGGAGAAATTGGTCCAAGGACACGCCTACCTCCCATGTGTCCTGAAATGGAAAATGTAATTTTAGCTTCAATTTTAGCAACGTGTGTGTATATTTTGATTTAAATCTGAACAAGGACTCAAGGTCCTGCCATATATCCTTTTTCTTAAAAATGCTATAACACTTACAAAAACTGTTGGTATGAAAATGATATTTGGTATGATATATGATATTTGTTAGATATATATGTACCAAATTTTGGTAGAATCCGATTATTAATGTAAAAAATACAAAAACATCATTTAATGAAAAATGAGTTAAAAACGCAAAAAATGCTCTTGCAAAAATAACAACTAAAAAAGTATAATCGGTCAAGCCCGACCATATGATACCCTAAAGCATAGCATTTAAAAACAAAGTTCCTAGAGTGTAATCTATTTGGGACCCATGGGCCATCATGGACCCGCCAGAACAAAATTAATTTTCTTTTAAATTGAAAACCCTGTATGCAATATTTTCGAACACTCCACAATAGAATTGCTCTTACTACAAACAAAGGCTATTGCCAAAAAAAACTTCTGTCACGTATCCATCTTCAATTTAAATAAAAAATAACGGCACTAAGTCACATTTTGAAAACATTCTTTAAAAAATAACGGCACTAAGTCACATTTTGAAAACATTCTTTAAACGATGAAAAACCAACGTCATCTGTGAATTTAGCGTCATCTTGTAGCGACAAAAAGAAACAGACACAACTGTTATACTAATTTTTTAAATTTATTGTGTCAATTTATCTAATTCAATAGTATATGTATATATTTGGATTTATTTCTTATTATGTTCCTAGTTTTTTTTTTAAACTAATTTAATCTATGAAAACTTTAGCAAAAATCACGAAAATAGCATTTTTTTAAATAAATTTTTTTTCAAGTTGTGGTAAAAATTTTTTAATTGTTTTTCTTGTAGTTATTAGAAAACAGTCTAAATATTCGAAATCAGAAAAAAACCCATAGACGATATTTTTTTTTTTTAATAGTCCATCAAAGTTAAGAAATTTTTAGAGCTGAAGTAAATAATAAGTCCCAATTTCCACAATGCAAGTCTTATTGATCAGCTTGCTACTTTGTATGCGAGAGTGACTAGGGGAAAAGAAACGAGTACTCAGCTTGCTGTACTCGTCATATGCGTTTTGTTTTCTCATTCGTAATTTTCAGCAGGTCTATTTTGGCAATTATCTTTCAAATTTAATTTCGTTGTACAAAGTTAATTTCGTAGCGTGTGTGATTTTTTGTGTGTGAATTTTTTTAAATATTTGTTATTTAACAAAACAAAAGAAATTTATAATTAAAAGTACATTTTACGCAACTTTAATTTTAAGTTAAACAATTGTTAAAATATTCAACACAAATTTGAATTTAAATACATTTTAATAAGAAATATGTTTTAAACGAAATGTCAAAACGCACATATACCTACATACATTCATACAAATGGAATAACAGGTAAATAATAAGACTTGACTCGTGAAAACGCCGAAGCTGATTCAAAGAAGAAAATGTGATAAGTTTATCAATAAGACTTGCATTGTGGAAATTGGGACTAAGCATTTTTCAAACCACTAAAAAATATGTATAGGAATATAATTCACCTAAACTTTTTTATAGATGGTTAAGAATATAATTAGTTATTACAGAAAAAAATTTTAATCTCGTAATCCAGAAAATGAATTTCTTACAATATTTTCTTGAAACCATAAAAAACCAAGGGCATTTGTGATTTCAGCGCCCTCTTATGCCGTAAAATGCACACAAACACAAAAAAATTTTTATACATACATATTTTGATTTTTGTTGTTTTTTATTGAACGGTATAAGTTTGAATTAATATTTCATAGTATTTGTAGTTAATTGTTTTTTAAACTCCTGAAAACTATGAAAATTTGAGCAAAAATCATGAAAATAGCCATTTAAAAAAATTTTTTATTTTTGCAAGTTGTGGTAAAATTTGTTCAATTGTTTTTCTTGTAGTTATTAGAAAACAGTCTAAATATTCGAAATCAGAAAAAAACCCATAGACGATATTTTTCTTTTTTTTTTAATAGTCCATCAAAGTTAAGAAATTTTTAGAGCTTAAGTAAAATATAAGCATTTTTCAAATCAATAAAAAAAAACTTTTGAGCAAATAATTCAATAAAATTTTTTTACAGTTAGCTCTAAATATAGTTAACTACTACAGAAAAAAAATTTCAATCTCGTGCTTTAAAAAACAACAGTTTATCCAGCATTTACACATGCCACTGCCAGTTCGAAAAACTCAATACACTCACACTTTTTTACTAATACACTCACATTTTTCGCAATGGCAGCTCCAGTGGCAGCAAAAATTGCATGCGAGTGGAAATTTGGTACTTGCATGCCACTAAATGTCAAAACGATAAGCAATGTTACCCTGTTAAAAATTTAATGCAAATTTACTGGATTATTGTCAAATTGTAATTAAAGTTTTAACTTGATAAATGTATTATTATGATTAATTTTTGAAACGCGCATTAATAAAAGCAAGTTTGTTAATTATAGAGTATTAATATTGTTTAAATAATGCTTATGTAAATAAATGAAAAAATTTCCCCAAAAATGTGCCAACATGATTAACTCGGTAACTCTATTTTGTTTTCTGGTACTTTTTTTTAATTTGAGAAGTAAACAAATTTAACAGTAGTGGCATGCCACTACTTGCATGTGTAAAGGCAGGGTTAACCCCTGTGCGGTGCTATATCGGCAAAAGACCTGGTTGGGTTCCTCTGGGAAGCAGAGGGACTTTTGGCCAACTAAAGGGGAGTGGGTACAATAGACCTAACCTGGTCGCGGTACCTGTCGCTATTGAGGGAAACCCCCCCGCTTTATCGGAAAAAGAAAAAAAATTTAGTTAAACTTTGTGTTATTAAATTTATTACACAACTTATGTTTGTAAACCTCTTTTAAAGACGTTTTTTTTTTAATAAATATCTTTAAAAAGCATTTATCTTGAACTTTTCGAAAACACCGATACCCCGGTATTTGATTTTTAGAGATCCCGAATCCCGGCATTTGCGAAAATCAGTCTCGATTGCCATCGTTATATTGTGTGGAATTGATTTTAAATATCCATGCTTCTCCCACGGTCAATTATAGGTGTCGTGTTCATATATAGGCAAGCCATCAGTTCTCTTTATTTTTACTACAACTTAAGCCTATAGTACACGGAATGTAAAAAGCTACATGCGCATGTCGCACACTGGTTCAAGAGTGGCATTAATTAATTTTTTTCATATCTGCTGATCCACCTGTTTTTTTCCACAGTTTGTAATAAACACTCTAATTATCATGTATCCAAAATATTAGGCTTATAGCTTTATTACTTTTTGTCTAGAGACATTCAAAGTTGACCTAAGTGAATGCGTTTGAAATGGCCGTATAATATATGCTACTTTCTATCGCTACATGCTTTTAAAATACTCTTGTAATAACACTACAATATTTTTTTTTTACAATTGGATGTTATAAATTATATATAGATATGCAAATAAAAAAAAGTTTTGAAAATTAAAAAAAAAAATTCTTTTACTACTATAAATTGTCCAAAAATATTTATTTTCTCCAACTTCTATGGCTTGTATATATTGATCTCCGACGACCTCTAGCCCAAGACTTATATCAAATTAAAGCTTGAAGTCTCCGCTAACGATACTCAAACATTCAGCTGCCCATTTTTGCCCCTAAGCAATTCCGGTGTAAAAAACTAAAAAAAGTTAGGACGAATTTCATTCACAAGCATGGTATTGCGCATTTTATTTATATTTTAATCAAATAAAAAACACGAAAATTTAAAGCTGTGTAGCTGTTTTAATCGATCTAGCTTTGCTAATAAGAAAAATATTGGATTTTTTGTGGTCATTTTGTGTGAG
The DNA here is from genome assembly GCA_949318255.1 of Pollenia labialis. Lineage (NCBI taxonomy): Eukaryota > Metazoa > Arthropoda > Insecta > Diptera > Polleniidae > Pollenia > Pollenia labialis. Next base: position 49,862,964 of record OX439141.1, read on the forward strand.
AGGTAGGCGTGGTTGTTAGCAGATATTGCTAATGTTTTCACCATTGCTTAATATCATCATAAAATTGCAATGAGTAAAAAATTGTGACTCTACAATGATTTTTAACTTTTGTGTTATATAAGAAGTAGGCGTGGTTGTGCTCGGATTTTTTTCATATTTGCCGTATTCTTTTATCACAACCAAATATTAGTCCATGCCGAAATTCAAGGCTCTGAACAAAAAATTGTGACTCTACAATGATTTTTAACTTTTGTGTTACATGGGAAGTAGGCGTGGTGGTGCTCGGATTTTTTTCATATTTGCAGTATTTTTTTATCACAAGCAAATACCGAAATTAAAGGCTCTACCATGTTTCCTTATATTTAATGCCGCAAATCGTATGAAGCTGAACCACTGTGTGTCGTTCTGCCGTAATTTTGGCGCCATCACAAAACACGAACTTGGCTTTGGAGTGCCGTCAAAATTACGTCAGAACCACATGCGCCTGTGGCTTTTTACATTCCGTGTACTATAGGCTTTAGGCCATAACGAAAAATGCTGTTAACGAAACAGCTCTGCGATAGTTTAAGTAAAATATATTGTAAGCAACTAGAAGTAATTTTTAAAATTTGTGATTTTGTGTTACCTGGCGAAGCAGGACCCAACCCGGTGCCTAGACTAGTACACTACAAAATTAATCAAAAAGTTTTATTTTTTGTCATTAGTTTGTATACAAAATATTTATTAACTACATATTTAAACTTAGGCTAAATTTAATTTACATGGAGACAAAAGGTTTAGTATGCACTAAGAAAAAAAATTATTTGAAGATATAATACTATAGAAAATCATTTTATCTGATTATACAAAAATTTGTAAGTACTTAAAGTTTTGTTGGATATGACCGTGAAAAATCAAAAAAACAAATATTATATTTAAAATCGAACAAAATTTAACACGTTTTTATATAATTGTTTTTTAATAGATCTAATTCCATCAAACACTGAAATAAATGAACGCTTTTGAAAACGTTTTTAGGTAAAATTTGTTCAATTGTTTTTCTTGTAGTTATTAGAAAACAGTCTAAATATTCGAAATCAGAAAAAAACCCATAGACGATATTTTTCTTTTTTTTTTAATAGTCCATCAAAGTTAAGAAATTTTTAGAGCTTAAGTAAAATATAAGCATTTTTCAAATCAATAAAAAAAAACTTTTGAGCAAATAATTCAATAAAATTTTTTTACAGTTAGCTCTAAATATAGTTAACTACTACAGAAAAAAAAATTTCAATCTCGTGCTTTAAAAAACAACAGTTTATCCAGCATTTACACATGCCACTGCCAGTTCGAAAAACTCAATACACTCACACTTTTTTACTAATACACTCACATTTTTCGCAATGGCAGCTCCAGTGGCAGCAAAAATTGCATGCGAGTGGAAATTTGGTACTTGCATGCCACTAAATGTCAAAACGATAAGCAATGTTACCCTGTTAAAAATTGAATGCAAATTTACTGGATTATTGTCAAATTGTAATTAAAGTTTTAACTTGATAAATGTATTATTATGATTAATTTTTGAAACGCGCATTAATAAAAGCAAGTTTGTTAATTATAGAGTATTAATATTGTTTAAATAATGCTTATGTAAATAAATGAAAAAATTTCCCCAAAAATGTGCCAACATGATTAACTCGGTAACTCTATTTTGTTTTCTGGTACTTTTTTTTTAATTTGAGAAGTAAACAAATTTTACAGTAGTGGCATGCCACTACTTGCATGTGTAAAGGCAGGGTTAACCCCTGTGCGGTGCTATATCGGCAAAAGACCTGGTTGGGTTCCTCTGGGAAGCAGAGGGACTTTTGGCCAACTAAAGGGGAGTGGGTACAATAGACCTAACCTGGTCGCGGTACCTGTCGCTATTGAGGGAAACCCCCCCGCTTTATCGGAAAAAGAACAAAAATTTAGTTAAACTTTGTGTTATTAAATTTATTACACAACTTATGTTTGTAAACCTCTTTTAAAGACGTTTTTTTTAAATAAATATCTTTAAAAAGCATTTATCTTGAACTTTTCGAAAACACCGATACCCCGGTATTTGATTTTTAGAGATCCCGAATCCCGGCATTTGCGAAAATCAGTCTCGATTGCCATCGTTATATTGTGTGGAATTGATTTTAAATATCCATGCTTCTCCCACGGTCAATTATAGGTGTCGTGTTCATATATAGGCAAGCCATCAGTTCGCTTTATTTTTACTACAACTTAAGCCTATAGTACACGGAATGTAAAAAGCTACATGCGCATGTCGCACACTGGTTCAAGAGTGGCATTAATTAATTTTTTTCATATCTGCTGATCCACCTGTTTTTTCCACAGTTTGTAATAAACACTCTAATTATCATGTATCCAAAATATTAGGCTTATAGCTTTATTACTTTTTGTCCAGAGACATTCAAAGTTGACCTAAGTGAATGCGTTTGAAATGGCCGTATAATATATGCTACTTTCTATCGCTACATGCTTTTAAAATACTCTTGTAATAACACTACAATATTTTTTTTTTACAATTGGATGTTATAAATTATATATACATATGCAAATAAAAAAAAAGTTTTGAAAATTAAAAAAAAAAATTCTTTTACTACTATAAATTGTCCAAAAATATTTATTTTCTCCAACTTCTATGGCTTGTATATATTGATCTCCGACGACCTCTAGCCCAAGACTTATATCAAATTAAAGCTTGAAGTCTCCGCTAACGATACTCAAACATTCAGCTGCCCATTTTTGCCCCTAAGCAATTCCGGTGTAAAAAACTAAAAAAAGTTAGGACGAATTTCATTCACAAGCATGGTATTGCGCATTTTATTTATATTTTAATCAAATAAAAAACACGAAAATTTAAAGCTGTGTAGCTGTTTTAATCGATCTAGCTTTGCTAATAAGAAAAATATTGAATTTTTTGTGGTCATTTTGTGTGAGAGGTAGGCGTGGTTGTTAGCAGATATTGCTAATGTTTTCACCATTGCTTAATATCATCATAAAATTGCAATGAGTAAAAAATTGTGACTCTACAATGATTTTTAACTTTTGTGTTATATAAGAAGTAGGTGTGGTTGTGCTCGGATTTTTTTCATATTTGCCGTATTCTTTTATCACAACCAAATATTAGTCCATGCCGAAATTCAAGGCTCTGAACAAAAAATTGTGACTCTACAATGATTTTTAACTTTTGTGTTACATGGGAAGTAGGCGTGGTTGTGCTCGGATTTTTTTCATATTTGCAGTATTTTTTTATCACAAGCAAATATTAGTCCATACCAGCGCTGCCAGAAGTAAGATTTTACCTTATTTTTTAAGATTTTTTAACCGAAAAAAGATTTTAAGATTTTTTTTCAAAAAATAAGATTTTTTGTTTTGTCTAGACTCTAGACGAAGTTAGGTTCAATTAAAAAAAAAACCTTCTTTGTTCCTATTTAAAATTTTTTAAACAAAATAATACAATTTAGTATAAGAAATTAAATTGTTTGTTATGTTTTTTTATGTTTATTTAATGTATTAAATAAAATATGAATTGTTTTTATTATTTATAATAAAAAAAAACTACTTTTTCCAAAAATAAGATTTTTTCTTCAAAAATAAGATTTTTTTTGGTGAAATGAAGATTTTTTGCTGAAAATTTCTGACAGCCCTGGTCCATACCGAAATTAAAGGCTCTACCATGTTTCCTTATATTTAATGCCGCCAATCGTATGAAGCTGAACCACTGTGTGTCGTTCTGCCGTAATTTTGGCGCCATCACAAAACACGAACTTGGCTTTGGAGTGCCGTCAAAATTACGTCAGAACCACATGCGCCTGTGGCTTTTTACATTCCGTGTACTATACATATATAGGCTTTAGGCCATAACGAAAAATGCTGTTAACGAAACAGCTCTGCGATAGTTTAAGTAAAATATATTGTAAGCAACTAGAAGTAATTATTAAAATTTGTGATTTTGTGTTACCTGGCGAAGCAGGACCCAACCCGGTGCCTAGACTAGTACACTACAAAATTAATCAAAAAGTTTTATTTTTTGTCATTAGTTTGTATACAAAATATTTATTAACTACATATTTAAACTTAGGCTAAATTTAATTTACATGGAGACAAAAGGTTTAGTATGCACTAAGAAAAAAAATTATTTGAAGATATAATACTATAGAAAATCATTTTATCTGATTATACAAAAATTTGTAAGTACTTAAAGTTTTGTTGGATATGACCGTGAAAAATCAAAAAAACAAATATTATATTTAAAATCGAACAAAATTTAACACGTTTTTATATAATTGTTTTTTAATAGATCTAATTCCATCAAACACTGAAATAAATGAACGCTTTTGAAAACGTTTTTAGGTATTCAAAGCGGAAATTTAAGTAATTTGTTTTGTTTAAGTCTAACACTTTTCTGAACCTGTTAATTACAATAATAAATAAGTACATTATTAAGCTGGAATTCACAGAATGTGTAATGTAAGCATACACAATTTGAATATTTAAGCCTTCTTTTTGTCCAGCTTTAGCATTCATGTTGCCAAAAAAGTATATTTTAACGCATTTAAATTAAATTATTTCTATGATTTTCTTACAATGATTATATCATCATATTGTAGGAAAAGAAAATTAAACTAACAGAAATAATATAAAAAATATAATAAATATATGTCCTGTTCTTTCAGTTTTGTTTTTAGACTACCTAACTTAAATGTTTTGTAATTTATTGCAAATCTTCTTCAAAATGTTCTTCTTTTAATTTGCGTTTGTTGATGAATGGCATAATGCTCCAAAGACTTGCTCCAGCAAGTAGTATAAGACCGAGTGTATGAAAGAGAGGACTGTACGTTTGAACTGCTTCGAACCAGAGACCACATAAAGGTGGTCCAATTAGTTGTAAAATGCCGTTTACAAATAAACTTATTCCATACGATGATGTTAGGCGTTCTGTTCCCAGCATATCAGCCATTATAACTGCTGTTATACCCACGTAAACTCCAGAGGCCAATCCAAACACTGCACACCAAAAACCTACCATTTTGTAACTTGTCGAAAATGGTAAAAGTGCTAAGCTTATGCCTGAAATTGCTAAGCCTCCTATGAAATACCAGGTTTTCGGTATAAATCCCAAATCTGATAGCGCAGAACCGCCTATGCGTCCAATAAGATCTGTTGCCGAGACGATTGAAATTAAATAAGCAGCTAGAGATTTGTCAAAGCCCAACGCAATTCCGAAAGAAGGAAGAAGAATTATAAAATTCGTATAACCAATTGCATTTGTGGAATTCGAAATTAGTATAACCAAGTATGTAGGGTCTTTCAAGAGATCCAGGTCGAAGAACTTTGTGCGTTTACCGCTTTCATATTCTTTGTCAACATTAGCAGTACTATCCAGCATTCCATTGCTACTAACTCCAGCATTCGCATTTACCCCTGACCCGCTGGCTACGGATCTTAATGAGATATGTGAGGAGAATTCTTTTGGTTGAAAAGATAGGGTACTGCCATGATAGGGAGTGCTTATATACTGGAAACTACTTGTCGAGGGTGATCGTCGAGAAAGGCGATTTTTAGAGTTATTTCGCAAAGCATGAAGACGTTCAAGTTTGTGGCTAGAACGTCCACCCTCCGGTACGGCGTAGAGTGATGACTGAGAATTTAATTGGCCTGGTGTGAATGTTTGATTTCTTTGTGGAAGTCGCACAGGCGTACTAATTTTTCGTATACGAGACGATGATAAACTATTAAAGTCTTCTTGAGTTTTTCCAAAATTTTGTACAACTGTAGCCGAGGCACTTCTAACGAATTGGGGATCGTCCTCAACTAAATTATAATTATGTAAATCTGGTGATTGCATTGGTGGTGAATTGTATGGTATAATTTGCTTAGTAACTGTGTTATCGTTGTGCATAATGTGTCCTTCTCCAGCCGTCTCATCTACCGTCTCAAATTTAAGTACTATTCCTATATCCTCTTCTTCAATGTCATCCAACATTTTTTTATCTTTAGGAACACGAACCATATGTTGTTCGACTGGTTCATAAAATATGGCAGCCACGAAAACATTAAGAGTTACTCCACCCATTATAAGAACAGATCCTCTGAAATAAAAATACAATTTTTATTTATATGTACATGCATATGTTTTATAATAAATGCGAGTTATAAAAATTGATTACCTGTAGCCGTATGTCTCCAAAAGCCATCTCAAAACTGGTGGTAAAATAATTGAACCTAATGCGCTTCCTGATATGCACAGGCCGTTAGCAAGACCACGAAGTTTAACAAAGTAGGATGTGACAATATAAACTGTTGGAGGAAATGACAACCCAGCCCCAATTCCAACCAAAACTCCATAGCTAAATATTAAATAATGAGAAAATGTATTTCCACTTTTCAAATCATAATGTACTATTACCTTAAATATAAATATGCCACTGATGATGCCCAATATGATATAATCATTCCAGCTGCAGCAGACGCACCTCCCATTATTGTAACTGTTCTAAATGAATATTTTACCGAAAGAATACTAGAAACCGGACCTAAAACATAACAAAATGAGACACCAAAAAACTGTGAATAATTATAAAATATTTTATCACTTTCTTACCTAAAGAGCTATACAAAAAATAACATAATGCTGGAATCCATGCAGCTGCTGCTGGAGATGCCTCAAATGCTTCCAAAAACTCTACAAAAAGAACACCAAAGCTTTTTATAGTACCAGGAATTAAAATGTTGACCATCATCGAACCAGCCAATACGAGCCAACCCCAACCGCCATCAGGAGGCACCAAATCATATTCAATAGCATCATCTTTTGTCTTTGAATTTAATAGACTTGCTAAAAATAATAATATGGATTAGTAAAAAATTATTGAAAAACGATTGTAATAAAAAGTGTGATAACAGAGTGAGTATTTTTTTATTTTCATACCGTTCACCACAGGTAGTGAATAGGGTATATACATATAAGTTTGTCATTCCGTTTGTAATTTCTATAATATTGATGTTAGACCCTATAAAGTACATATATATATTCTGGGTCCTTATGAGGAGTGAAGTTGATTTAACGATATCCGTCTGTCCGTTGAAATGGATTTTCCGAAGACCCCATATATGTATGATGTGGGCCAGGTTATTATACATTTATGTCACATATGGTCCGGAATTGTTTGCTATTGAAATTCAGCAAGATCGGTCAACAAATGGCTGATATGAGTAAAAAACCACGACTGCTTCAAATTTTCCCCTTTAAAGGTTCAATTAGACGTGGCATTACTATACCAACACTGTATTACCAAAACGACATAAACATACCATACAAACCAATTCCATTTTGGTTTCTACGGTCATACAGTGGATATGGTAACACAGTGTTGGTAATGTGGTTTTTTTAATACCCTTCACCACAAGTGGTGGATTTTATTTGTAATGTCCCTGCCGTCAAATGAGTAGCTAGCTACAAAAAAAACCAACTTCAAGTTAGCTTGTATAGACTAACTTAAAGCCAACTACTTCGCAATGCAACATTTACATTAACCAAAGTGTATACTAGAGGTCTGCTTTGAATTACTCACTTGTTTGCTTTTACCCAAAGTGCACAACATTTATTCAATTATAAAACATTCAAAAAGATAAGAAGAGAGTAAGCAATATACAAAAATAAGAATGAATGAATTGAATAAAAAACTTGTTTGCTGTAAATGAATTTGAGAGTCATTCATAAATAACAAAACATTGGAACAGTGTTGCCAAGTAAATTTAAAATAAATTACCCCAAATCAAAAAAATACCCCCTAAATTTGTACTGCGAAAAAATAATAAAACCCCAAAATAAAACGAATAATTTTTTAAATATTTTTTAAACATACTACATACCATTTTAATAAATTTAATTTTTTACATATCGCACTCGTTCAACAATACTGTATTAACTCAAAATTTTTATTTTTTCACTTTTTGGAAAAAATGGATACGTAATATTCATATCTACCCACTGTAAAAAAATTGTGCAATTTTGTCCACTTTTTTGTAATGAAACGGCTGCTTTAAAAATTCTTTTTCATATGCCTGTAATGTTAAATTGAAAATTGTTTTGCTTCTACTGAAAATTTTTAAATTTTGAGTTAATACAGTATTGTTGAACGGGTGCGATATGTATGTATGTAACTTTATTTTAACATATATGTTCTTACATAAAAAAAAGCTTTTAGAAAAACAGAATATATTATTTAAACTCATTAAAAACGTCTAGTACAGGCAAATGTGCGAATACATGTTAACCATTTTGAACTTAAGGAAACTTTTTGCTAAGTGTAATGATACTGTCCTTTGCTCAAGCAAGGTGCGAATCTAATCGCACATTCCATACGGAATCAAATGTTTTTTATTTTGTTTTTCTAAATACATTTGAGAGACTTTTTGTTAATTTTTGAGAGTAGGTTAAGCAATGCTATGCATATTATGGTTAGGCCTTAACTCTTAAAATATTACATTCAACTGTTGAAGTTGCCAATTGGTTTCTTATTTTATAATACCTACTAAACATTGAGAATGCTCGCTCGACAGTTGCGTTCGAAAATGGTAGTGCCAGTAACGGAGATGCTATCATACTAATATTTGAACATTTACTTGTAATGAAACTTATATTAAATAATCTCCTTCAAATTAATTTGATTTTTCCATTTTTTTTTTGTAATTTTGCAAATATTTAATAATATCAACCCTAAAATATCCCCAAATGCTATTTATACACACCAAATTTCTCCCTAACTACTTTTTAGTCCCTAAAACTGACCCTAAACGCAAAGGAAAACCAAAAATTTGGGGTGAAAATCCCTAACTTGGCAACACTGCATTGGAATGACCCGTTAGAGAGAGCAAGTTTACAAAAAATATTCAAATAATTTTTGAATTATTGAATGCGCATACATTTATTTGAATACCTTGCCATAATATGTGTGTAAGCTTGTCCTGCAAATAATAGGACCAGTCAAAACACGCGTGTAAAGAGTAGCCCACAAGGGGCTAGGATTAGTCCAAAAGTAACCCAAACGTATGGAAAAAACATGGTCTATTTAACATTACGATGTCATAGGGCAGGACCATATAACCCATCTTTGGACTACAAAGGAGTAGTTTTAAAACTACTCCATTGTGCACACAAGAGGATTAGTTTTAACTTCGTTTAAAAACGAAAACATGTTGTTAAAAAACGAAGACATGTCGTCTCACTACAAACACTTTTTAACAATGACATGGTCCATGCTTGCATTACATCGGACCAGTCCATTTAGTAGTCCATTGCATGAAATTAGATCAGGTGGTCCAATAATATTTGCAGGGTGTGGCTTCTTTTATTTATAAGAGTTAAGCTTACAAATACATACATAATGTGTAGGTACACATATTTTACAATTAAATTATATTTGAATAATTTACTCATTTGACTTGAGATGACTGAATAGAATGAGTTTTTGTTGTTTTTTCATTTGTTTCGTTATCATTGGGTGATCGACACATTGTAATTAAAAAACAAATGAGTGTGTTGAAATTGCTTTTTATTTATTCTTGCAGACCTCTAGTGTATACAAACACTGTGGTAATGCTGGAATGCTATCGATATTTTCTACTATCGATATTTATCGAAAGTTCAAATTTCACTATCTATCTACTATTGACTGAATGTTTGTACTTGAGTAGGAAAAAAATTTATTTGTTTCTCCTTTTGTTTAATTTTCCACCGGCAGCTGAAAATCAAATTTCTTAAGGAACCGAAGTAGCAGGTACTTCATATATGGGCATTTCCAGCGAAAAGTCTACTTTTTGTAACGTAACGCCAGAAATAATTTAAATTTTTTCTCAAAAAATGTTACATGTATAGTTTACATTTTTATATTTTGGTGTAAAGCGCTACCAGCTCTACATTTAGTAACGAAAGGGATAACGATTGAACAACATGGTCCGAAAATACAACCTTATTTGTAATCTGGCGTTACATTAAAAAAAGTAGACATTTCTCTGAAAATGCCCATTTTTACCTTAAAAGGAGCAAAGATTTATAAATTTTATTGCTTGAAAAATAAATCTGTATTAGTCTAAAGTTTACTAAAAACGGTTTTATACAAAACATCTTGCTCAATTCGCAGTCTTATTCAGTTTGTAATGCAAGTCAAAATCCACTTCCGTTTTTTTAACGTCACGCCAGCGCAGATTTTTGCTTACATCTGCAAATCGTTAGCGTCGATTGCTGTAATTTTTTTTCTGAATATAGTGCTACTTCATTACTTTGTATATATAAAACCTTTTTTACAAATTTGACTTCTTCATTTAATTTTTTTAACATTTTGTGGTACAAATATCACGACACGTCAAAATGGAAATGCCCATATGTAGGTATTTTATTGTAGCTTACTATAATGTTCTAAATTGGTTTTGATTCTCCACCCAAAAGGTAATCGGTCTAGAGGACTTTCCCTATAATGGTCGTTATTTCGCGTTCTTATTTTTTCTTCAAAAACTGTATGTTAACTATTTTAAGACAAGTTCCTTTTTTTGCAGATGTTTTAAAAAAATAACTTGTATATATTCAATATATTTATGTAAATTGAATGTGCTTTATTTACATAACAGTGAATTTTTTTAATTTATTAAATTTTTTACTCTTTTAATGATTTTGCTCACCAAATTTATTTTTTATGTGCCTTAGATTTTTTTAAATAATAAATTATTTTATTTCACGAAAAAATCATAATTTTTAGAAATTTTTGAATGCAGTTTTGTTTTCTTTTAATATATAAATTTTTAAAAACTGTTTTATAGTCAGTTTGTAGCAAGTTACAAATAGTGAGTTCTAAGCCAACGTGTAAACCACTGACTTTTCGTTGACTGAAATTTAACTAAATTATAGTTAATTTAAAAAAACCAACTTAAAGCTAACTTATAGTAGTAAGTTTATAGCTAGCTACATAAGGTTAACTTTAAGTTAACGGCTAGGTAACTCACTTTAAAGTTAATTGAAAGTAATGCAGAGTCGGACAATTGACTACTTCCTAGGACATCGCAATGTTAAAATAGTTAGTTATAAAATTAATGCCCTTCTCTGGGTCAGGCTCGGGCGTTGAGGAAAGTGAGACGGTGGGGGAGATGATTACCTTGGATAAGGTAACATGGGCGGTAAATACCTTTGGGTTCTACAAATCGGCGGGACCAGATGGTATCTTTCCGGCGATGTTACAGAATATCGGGAAATCATCACTCCTGTTGTTGGTGGAACTGTTTAGGGTTTGTGTGCTGAACGGGTACATTCCTAGAGGGTGGAGTGAGGTTAGGGTTGTCTTTATACCCAAGGCGGGTAGAACCGGTCACTCTAAACCCAAGGATTTTAGACCAATCAGCTTGTCGTCTTTTCAAATGAAGACGTTTGAGGACGAAGATTGACGCCGGCATCGTCAGCGGTGCTCAACACGCCTATCTTAAGGGTAGGTCTGTTGAGAGTGCGCTGCATGATGTGGTTGGTTATGTGGAGCGGGGCTTGCGAAACAAGGAAAACAAATTGGCGGCATTCCTGGATATAGAAGGCGCCTTTAACAATTTGAGGATAGAGGCTATCAGGCAGGCAGGTCGAATGGATAACTATGATGCTTAGCAGCAGAGTTATTCACTCTGACTGGGGAAACGAACGCTTAAGGAAATCGGTGACTAGGGGGACCCCACAGGGGGGAGTTATCTCTCCCTTATTGTGGCTCTTGGCCGTCAATGTCGCCCTGAGACGTTTTGACAGAATGGGTCAGAAGATCGTGGCCTACGCGGATGATGTAGTTATATTGGTGTCGGGCAAGTTTCTGCCGACAATAAACGACATCATGCTTGTAGATCTTCGATAGGCAGGAGCTGGGGACTCCGGCCGTCAGTAGTGGGATGGCTGTACACTTCGGTGGTTAGACCCATTCTTACGTATGGATGCTGTGTTTGGTGGGAGTCATTGGGATTTGCTAGTCGTATGAACCTTCTTTCTAAGGCTCAGAGATGTGCTTCAATTGGCATGACAGGAGCCATGAGAAGTACTCCTCAGGCTGTCCTGGACGTCATTCTACATTTTCTGCCTATTGAGCAGTATGTGATGGGAATGGCCGCCAGGAGCATTCTTAGACTGAGGGTGTTAGGATTGATAGGGAATTTCTCGCAGGGTCACTCACGGATCCTCAGTGTGATTGAGGATTGTGGCTATTGCCTGGGACCACCCGGCTCCACTGATTATGTGAGCACCAGGGTGGACTTTGGGCGGTCGCCGGAGGTAATAGTGCCTTCTAGGGAGAGCTGGTCAGGTAGGAGCAGATTATTTAGTGGATTTGCTATTTTCACTGATGGCTCGAAGATGAGGGGCACGGGTGCGGGAGTCTACATTGAGGATCTGGACATCAGAAGGTCATATAGGCTTCCTGACGACTGTAGTGTCTTTCAGGCGGATGTTCTGGGGGTCTTGAGGGCCGTGGAACTGATGAGGGACAACATTGATAGGGGCTCTGAGGTCACTATATATGTGGACAGCCAGGCGGCTCTTATGGCCGTAAGGGGCTGTTATGTGAACTCAAAGCTAGTTGATGATTGTAGGAGGGCTTTGGAAGAAGTCTTAGGGGAGTATACGCTAAGGTTGTACTGGGTGCCGGGTCACTGCGACATAGGTGGCAATGAAGTTGCTGACGAGTTAGCAAGACAGAGATGGAGGACCCTAACTGTATGGAGGCGGTTAGACCTCCAATAGGCTTCTATTTTGGAAGGATCAGGGAGTGGATTCTGGGCGCGACCAATCGGGCCTGGGGGAACCGGACGGACTGCCGGGTATCACGGACGCTGTGGCCGATGCTTAGGAAGTCCGATTCGGGGTTGCTGCTGGGCAGGAGTAGGGTCTGCGTTAGGACCATGATAGGAATGATCACGGGCCACTGTATGATAGGCAGGATGGCGGTGAGGATGGGATCCAAATTATCGGATATGTGCAGGTTGTGTGAGGACCCTGAGGAGTTAGAGACAGTTGAGCACTTTCTGTGCCACTGTCCCAGGTTGCAGGGCAGCAGGCTGAAGTGGCTGGGCAGTAGATTCCTGAACGAATTAGGGGATGTCTCGGGTTGTGGACTTGAGAATCTGACAGGATTCGTAATGGGGATGGCCTGGCTGCGCGAGAGGAGGCTGGGTGCTGGCCACACGTAGGTCGAATTTGGTTGGTCAGGATTTCTTTCGGGGCTGTTCCGAAACCTCTTTTCTATCCATCTTTCTTTTCTGACTTGTGCTTTCGCTGTTTATTTCACCTACTTTCCTTCTCTACATATCTTTCTCTAATTAAGGCGTCACAATGGACCATTCTGGTCCCTGGGTGAAGGTGTGAAGGAGACTTCACACCAGCGTTTCTACCTACCTACCTACCTAATGCAAGTGTCAACCACCACTACTTGAGAAATAGTTAGCTTTCAGTTAATTTAAAGTTAACTGAATTTCCGACAGGGGTGTTTAATTTTACGCATCCACATACACATTAATGCATGTACATGATATGCCGCTCAAATAAAGAAACAAACTCATAGACTCAATATATTTTAATTTAACGCTTCTTTAGTAAAATCATTCGTAGCCGAGTTGTTAAGTTCTCTCCTGAGACTGATGATATTGCCAGTTCGAATCCAAAAAATAATTTTTTTTCATTTTTTTTATTAAATTTTTTTATGTTCTAAAAAACGATTTTATATATAAAACGAATTTCAAACATCAACTTTGGCAAAAGAGAAAACGGGCTTAGGTACATATATAAATTTTTTGTTTTTTTTTATATTTTTCGGCATGGCGAAATGAAAAGTTGGCGTGGCTCAATTAATATTTATTTATATCTAAAGAACGTTATTTATGTATATAACTTTTTGTTATTATCTCATCATGATGAAGGGTATATAAGATTCGGCATAGCCGAATATAGCACTCTTACTTGTTTTTATTTTTATTATCAAGCCTATTAAGTAGCTTCATTCTTATTTAAGTAATATTTTGCGAATGGTGTTTAAGAAGACATTTTTACCAGTCCAAGCTTTTAACGGATCGTGGTTGATTTCTCTTAATATCGAACGCGTATTACTGATTCGGCTCAGATTATTAGATATTCGCATACATCTTAGCGAATGTGAGTGCAATTTCAAATGCAAAAAATAAGCGAATAGTTCATAAATGCGAACAAAAACATTCAACGTCCCTCCATATATACGTACATGGTTTTGGCACTTGTTGAAGATTGCCAGGCTGTAAGGAGTCATAGTATTTTCTGTTAAAAAATATTACATTTGTACTTAGGGTGTGTATGAAACGTTAGCAAAGTTCTATGGTGAATTAAAATTGCGTAGAAATACGCTAATGTCAAAATTTACACTTGCCTTCAGGGCTAGTGAAATTTTATTCATCACAGCAGTGTCAAAATTTTAATTTCAGAAATACTTTGATACATTTTGCTTTTGCATTAAAAGATTTTTCTCATTCCACAGCATTTCTTGCAATGCCGTAATACATTCTATTACCGTGTAAACTAGCCTTTAAGGCTGTTTTACACTATCACACAAATCTTATGTATTTTGACGAAAATGCATGTCCGATATAATAAGTGTTTTAACATTTTCAAAAAACAATAACAACTTATCATGACATTGTTGTATTTTTTTTTTTAAATACGTAAGACTTGTGTGATAGTGTAACTAGCTTTAACGTTTTTCCCAAATTTGAACAGAGTACTAGGCTTTACACAAGTATGATGGTTTGATGGCATATCATTCTCACATATCTAGCATCTAATATGCGCTTCATATGGTTAAGTTGATAGTTTCCATGCAGGGAATGCCAATAGTAAAACTGGAGTGAATATATAGTGACACTGTCATGAGTAGACATAGAGATATATTGTTCTACGCTGACTACAGGGAACCCTGTCACCATGTGATCTCAAAAAAACTACCTTGTCAGTAGTGCTACAGTCTACTGGTGGATTTGCAATGACAAGCTAATGCTTAATGTCAATAGAAGATTACATTGGCTGGGGTATACTTTGTCAGTAGTACTACGATTTGGCAAAAGAACAACCTCCGGCCCAAATTTCCAATTTATAGTTTCAGGCGTTTGACACAAGTTTAAATAATAATAAAACAAGGAAATATATTTTGTATATTAATGAAACGGGCTTTTTCGAAAAGAAAATTTTTATGCAATTATGGTTTAAATAGGATTTCTACCATGTGGCCGCTACGGCTGGCGCGGAGAAGGTGCAATCTGGAACACCAATTTTTCGCATTCTGATCATCATCGTTTTTGAAGACATATGGGCCAATGACTCTTCCAGCCCAAAAATTGCACTAAATAGTAATTTTCTGTGGATGTCATGGTGTTTCGACCAAAGCTTGTGAATTCTCCTCACTCCAAAAACGACAATTCTGCTTATTTACGTACCTATTCAACCAGAAATGGGCTTTATCGGAAAATAAAATTTTGATTGGAAATTTAAAATCAATATCAATTTGCACTTCGCCCATTCGCCAAATTATTTTGATAAAAAATTTCAACAGTTTGCGCGTGTTGCTCTGGTGTAAGTCGATTTATAATGAAATTTCAAATCAAACTTAACAATAACCAATTATCAGCTGTTAAATGGGTGCTCAAGTAAAGCAGTGACGCCAACTCAAAGTTATGACACTCTAAAAAACACCATTTACAAAAGCGGATACAATTTATTGGCGTAGGAAAAATAGTTAGATTTGTAGTTAGTTTTTAGTAATTTTAGTAAAGAATATAAATGTTTTGCTGGTTTTGATTTTAACAATGCTAACAAATTAAAATTTAATTTAAAATTCCCGAAAAAAAATTTCCCGGAATTCCCGGGAATTCTTTCCCGCGTAAAAACTCTACTACGAATGCCATACTGTAAAATGCATTGCTAGATTTGGCAGTGCCTAAAAAAGTATGCAAAATAGGAATAAGACTTACAAAAGCTTTATAAAATTGAAATTTTGACTTAGAAAAGCACATTTGAGAACTTTATAATTAGAAAGAAAAATTCCCGAATTCTTATTGTAATAATAAGAAGTTTTGCGCAGAATTAAAAAAAAAATAATATTACATGAAGCATTCAATATCGATTTAAGCTATAAATACAGGAAACGGTTTATTTCAAAAATAATATTAAGGGATGTCCCTATATTATTTATTTTCTCAAAGAGTGTTGGCATACAACGCACTCTTTAAAGAAACTGGACTACGATATTTTCACTTACTAGTTTTATCACATGATTCATTTGCGCAATTTAATTTATGTTTTCTATTAACGGAACTTTGTTGCTTGTCAATAACTTTGTCCTTATCCATAATCTGAAAAGAAACAGACAACAATTTTTAAAAAGGTTTTAAGTCAAAGAATATTCTCGATACCAATATAATTAATATACGGATACCGAAATAACAAATAGTTTTATACCGATCAGCGAATGACAAAAGTATCATTTTAAGTACTTTAAAATTATTAACTCGCAAACCTTAATGAATGCGTATTGTTAAAGAGTACTTAACACTATCGCACAAGTCTTACGTATTCCATAATACTTTGTAAGATAGTAATCTAATGAGTTTTGTTGAAAAAATCTAATTTAGCATTAAAGCTTGTACTCACACTATCAGACATTACGTTCGTTTACTTTTCTAGAAAAATCCAGTAGGTGACAGGGCTGTTAGATGTGGCGATTTTTCGCCAAACGTGGCGATTTATAAACCTAATTGGCGACGCAATTTTGTGTTTGGCGACATGGCGATTTTTTGGTGAAATTAAAAAAAAAATTGGCGATTATTTTGGCGATTTCTAAAACGCGTTTTATCTTTTTTCATATTTATATGAACAAATTTATGGGTGCTGGCTAAGATTTTTCTTGGAATTTTTAACAAATTTTACAATCGCAATACGAATGCGCTTGTTTTAGGTGATATTTTGATAATATTGCCAGATACATTAGATTGAAAACAATAAAAAATTGTTTCCAAAGAAATCTTAGATTTTCGCACATTTTCATTATCAGAAGTTATCAATAATCGTATCTTTACCAAAAAACTTATTTTGCAAAATAAATTTTAAAAACTGAATCGTTTTCGATTTCATATGAAATGGGATTTTTAAAATAAATAAATAAATCTACGCTGGGTAGCATTAATAAAGGTCGAATTAATAAAGAAGGAAAATCAGAAATTTAAAAAAAAAAGTTGCATAGATATAAAGTTCTTTATAATACATAGTATCAAGCGTATTTTTCAATGTAGAGTGCAAAGCGCAGTTTTTTTTATACATTTTGACATTTTTTACGAAATAAAATCAAAATTTTATTTTAAGCCTTACTTAGAATATTAAAAAAAAAATAAATTTCACTTGAAATTTTTGAAACCCCTGATTTTATATAGAATCGAAAACGAATCTGATTTAGAAGGTAATTTTTAAAAATTATTCTTTAGAAGACTGAGTTGACTTTAAGTATTCCAGTTCAATTCCAAAAATTGGAATACATCTTTAAAGACATTTATCCTTTGTTTCAAATAAATACAAAATTTTTCCATATGCTGACTTATATTCACATAGAAAATCACTCCCAAAAAAAAAGGATTTTTTTGCATCAAACTCAACTCATTTTGCATACTTGATTTTTAAGATAATCAGCATTCTTATGACAATTCCACTGTTTAAAAGCCAGATCTGTTAAGATGTTCCGAAACTCGTGCCTTTTGCTTGCGATCTGCCAGTTTTTTTTTACAAAAATTCAAGTTTTTTTCAGAATAGTATTGAAATTTTACGTCGCCAAACTGCTTGCGATTTCACAAATGTTAAGCGTTTTGCAATTGTCTATTATAATATAAACACTCTACTAGAATATGGCTAAATATGGAAAATTAAAATAAAGGTAAAATACACTTGTATACACTTTTTGATAAAAAAAACTTTTATTTGGCGATTTTTGGTGAATAATTTTTACCAAAAATTTAAGAAAAGAAATTTCTGGCGATTTTCAATATGCTATTTGGCTATGAAGGTGAAAAAAACTAAACACCAACTATAAAGGTTTATATATGAAGTTGACTATATATTTATCAATGTAAGAACTTGAACTGTACCATTTTTTAATTTGTTATAAAACTTTTAATAACTTGAAAATTCGCGCTCCGAAAGCACCTGTAGACACTGCAACTGTTGGGGAGAATCTGAGCTTATGAACAATAAAAGTAAAAAAGCATACATTTATTATTCTAATTGGTAGAAAATATGGTACTTTAGAAAACCGATGGTCATACATTGCGAAAATACATCTACCTTATACGTAGCGAATGAATATAAGTAACGGTACTTGTAAGTACCGTTCGGCGACAAAGGAATAAACGATACGCACTCTCTTGCTTTTTTGATTGCAGTAAAACTACTGCAAGTAGAAATTCATAATGCCCATTTTATACTTATCAGACGTATATTTACCGAATACAAAATTTTTCGGCATGAAACATTTTCTAATATTTTCCAAAGTAAAAATTCTTCGAAATTGCCGATGCAATATTAAAATATCGATTTGAGTTTTTATAGAATAAATTTCTTGCTATGTATAGTTATAACCTTTTAAAAGGTACTGCATTAAAAAAAAGAGTTTAGAGCAGTGATGCTCATTCAAGAAAACAATTGTTTCAGTGTAGTAAAAATTACAGTTTTTGAAAAAAAATTACTTATTTGAAAAGCACTCAGTCCATCGCCTGTCATTTGGAAACAGCACATAAGAGCAGTATTTATAAGCAATTTATTTAAATTTTAAATGTGTTTAAGGAAAAATTTGAACGGAAATGTTTGTCTTAAAATACATTTTTTTTCTTTCCATGTGTCAAATACATGTGGAAATACATATGTAATTTTTCGATTAGAACACGCTCTATTTTCCTGTGGCAAACATAAACAAAACAGCTGGTTTGTTTGAAACGAAATTGTTTGAAAATGCTGGACGCTACAATTATTTTATTAGCAGTTGTTACATCCATTTTACTTTTAAGAACTTTATAATTTCAGCAGCTTTATAATTAATACAATTTATACACGTTAAAAAGTTAGCTTTTGTTTACATTTATAGGTTATGTCTAGGGTGATCGATTATTCGACATTTTTCAATAACCGGTTTTCGAATATTCCGAATAGTTGCTATTTTAAAAAAACCGGTTTTCGGTTAAGCATTTTAAAAATAACCGGTTAACCGGTTTTAATTCGAATACATAACAATACCAAAATCAAATTAGTTTTTGTAATAAAAAGTTAATTATAATAAAAACAAAACAATTCACGAAGGTAAGGAACCCATAAGGAGCATAGAGCCTCAATACATTGATTTGACTTAAGGTATGTTCAGACCACAAATATTTAACGATAAAATAAAAAAAACCCGTGACCAGTAAATTGATTAAACTTAAGCATTATTTTAAACAATTTCTAGTTATTTAGCAAATTATAATTTATGTATATCTAAGATGATAATTGTATTTATGTATAATGTAGTTAAGAAACCGTTAAATAATGTTTGCTCTTGCCAAACGTTTTGCAAGAGCAAACAATTCTTTAAGAAAACTGGTGGTTACGTTAGGAGTTAAACATTTAATAGGTGTGAACATAGCTTTAGCATTTTTGAAAAACTTTGGTTTTAAAAATATAGGAATTTAATAAATTTATTATTTGAGAAATTCTCCCAAATTTATTGTAAGTGAGTTTTAATTTGTTGCTGGTTAAGCATGTCTATATGAAGCAGTAAACTTCGGCCATATTTTTGAAAAGTGGCAAACAAAACCTCTTATCCAGGATTATATATTTAAATTTTTTTTGTTTCAGCATTATAGAAACAATAGTAATTCGAACATGCTTTTTATGTGAAATATCTGTCAATTCGTCGATCACACAATTTAAACCCTTCCAGGACATTTTTGATTCCTTCAATTTTATTTTAAGTTCTTGGTGTTTTAATAAATTAAACTGATGAATTTTCCCATATCGTTGATTCCGCCAATATGTTATTATTTTAAGCATATGCTAGAACTTCTTAAGAGTTTTTCATTCATTGTTGGCAACATATTTTCGTAAAGTAATATTTGCAGTCTCTTAAAAACTACATGGAACAGGGTCAAGTTTTACTTGGCGTATAATTATGTCAAGCTTGTAGTCTAATTTAAAGTGATTAATAAGTCGTGACGTTAAAGAACCTTTGCAACTTATCATTTTAGGGCCATTTAAGCTCAATTTTCATTTAACTTAGTTCGAAATATCACCAGAGATGGCATTTTTATAAAAATATATATAGTTAATCAAATCAATTATTTAATATATATATGGCCTTATTCATAAAAAATATTTCAGGTTAATAACAGGTTTATTAAACGAATTTCCTATGGAAATCTGTTTAATAAACCAATTATAAATCAGTAATATTTTTTATGAATTTTGGGGATAGTATTAATAATACTGCCAAATTGCTAATTACTTTTACAGCTGAACTTTTTTTGTAGTACTTTAAATTGTTTTTGGTTTTTGTTACAAGAACACACGCTTATATAAGCTCATAATGTTTTTTTGACTTTTGTTTCATTTTGTTTTGACATTTTTTATAAAAAGTTTAAGTTTGCCAAATATTCAATTAGAAAACTACTTAAATTACGGGTACATTTATAACAAAAGTAAGGAAAACGTATATAAATTACACATTAATAAAGTAACAGGTTTATTTTACGAAAATAACCGGTTTATTCGATATTCGAAAAATGGACATTTTAAAATATTCGACTTGGGCAAAACTAAAATAACCGGTTAAAACCGGTCGAATACTATTCGATCGATCACCCTAGTTATGTCATAAGGAAAAACATAAGCAGGTGTGATAGCAAAAATCATGAATCGTATGTAAAATGGAAATTTTGACACACATACGGAATTACATATGGGTAAGAAAAGTGACACTACATATGTAAAATACATCCCGTCTGATAGCACCTTAAGTAAGGATTTTCTTAAATCAAGTACAGAATCCTTGATTAAAATACGGTTTTCAAGTGCCAAACATTTAACTTTAGTCACATTTAATCCCTGATCCGTACTTAAAATAATCCGAAAACTTTAGTTAAATTTATAACATTGCGACTATGTTATATGTTTAAAAAGTTGACTTTTAAACAAACAAAAAGTTTTTGACTTTTAAACAAACAAAATTAAAAATATACAAGAATAATTTTATTTTTCTTATTTTATACTTTTCAGTGTTATGAAAACATTTGCAGAAACATAAATGTTCTTAATTTGTTTGTTATAACATCTATCTCACGGTTGATAAAGTTGGTACAACTGTACTTTTTTGTTACAATTCAAAACAAAAAAATACGCTAGTGCCCCCGTGACTCATTTGGTACTTTTGGATATAAAATGGCAGCTCGTATTTACCATGGTGGAATAAGTAGATGGCATCGTTACGGCAACAAATACAACATTACAACAAAATTGGAAATTACATCACCGTTTACGTCAAAAAATACATTTAACAAAAATCAAAGCGTGCCGCTGAACGTGATGAAATCAATAAATTTTTGGCCAATTTTTATATTATTATAGTCAATAACTTATTTATTTAAATTAAAAATTATCAAAAACAGAAACTCGGAATTATTTCCTTCCGAAGGTTACTTTATATTATATTCAACATTTTTTTATTTTATTTCTGAAAAATTGAAGGAATAGGACTATTACAAAAAAGCTTTATAAAATACATAGCTGAAATTTAGCTCATAGAATAAATTCGAAAAATAAAAAAATGTTGAATATAATTATCAAAAACTTTATTAAAATACAATAATCTCAGCACAAAACGTGGACTTTTTGTAAACATAAACAAAACTTTGACATAAACCTAGACAAACAATGCAGGAGCAAAAAATCGTCATCTGGCGTAGTGCTGTCACCTGTTTATTTCACCATGGTATTTCCTATGCAATGAATATAACACTGTGTTTACATTTGACAGACCTGGCAAGAAAGTAAGAATATACATATAAGTTGTCAAAAATACTACTAAATGTCTTCGTGACGTAGGCGTCTAGACAGCAGTTAAGACAGTTTACTTTTAAAAATATGTCAAACGTGAATGTTGCAGTGCAAGTCCAGCTAAAGGTGTTTTACAGTAACTAAACAAATTTAAAAAAAGCTTAAAATAACTAAATTGTGTTAACAAACATAACACTTAACTAAAATATAAGAAGAGAGCAAAATATGTTAAATTTTTTTTACAATTTGATTTGTTTTCCTTTTGCTAACAAAACTTCAAATTACTGTTAGCAAATGTCAAATCACTGTCCAATTTTACTGTCTGCAAAATTTGCTAGACAGTAGACAAGACAGTTGGATAAGTTTGCATGTTTTAGTGAAAAAGTTTGCATGTATTGCAACTGTCCTGCCAGTACTGGCAAGTGTAAACCCCGTGTAAGTGTCGGTTTACACAAGTCAAGTTTGACTCGTCAAGCAGAGCATCCTTTTTTGGTTATTTCTAACCAAAATTGGTTATATTTTTTTTTCTATGTGAAGATGTGAATATTTTTTTCATTTTGGTAACTTTTTTTAAAATAATAATACCTACGAATATGTTGTTTTTGATACAATTATTTACGAGCCCGAATAATTTGTACTGTGTAGTACGATTTTTTCATTATTTGTTACTAATGAACGGAGGTTTTTTATAATTTATCGAAAACAAAAAAACAGCAACCAAATAATTTTTTTAAGATTTTTCTAAGAAAATATTGCCATTTGTGATTTTTATATTAAAAACGCCAGGTTTTAAAATCTAATATAAATGAAGTTTTAATGAATGGAGTTTTGCAATTATTTTTTTTAATGAGCGTAGTTTTTCTTGATTTTAAGAGTAGTAAAGATAGGTAGTACTAAAAGTAGGAAGTGCATAAAATCATGCGCAATCCATTTCAGAAAATTACTGAAAAATTACACAAAATTCCTCTAAAAACTTGAAAATAAGTTTAATGTTCTGAATTTATGTTATTTTCAGAAGTATATTTATACAGGTATACATATTTGAAAACACACATAGGAATTTGAAAGATTTTTCAAAAATATTATTGCCAATATAATTTTAAAATTTATAGAATTTTCTTTAAGAAATTGCTGTAAGTTGTCGGTATGTATATTTATTTAATGTTTTTTAAAATAATTGTTTGGTAAAAAAAAACTTTTGACTGTCAGTGACATACTTTTTCTCCAATCCATGTACGTTACGAAAGGCGAATTTGTTTATATTCGCCACAATATTTTTCAATGATTCACAAAATATATCAATTAGAACAATTTTAAAACAGTTATTTATAATAAGAATTATAAATTTTAAATAAAATTTACAAACAAGAGAAAAAGTTTTTATAATATTTAAAATAAATGTAAATTAGAAAATATTTACATAAAAATAATCGCAATATTAACAAACGTAAATTTCCATCGGCAAAAGGATAAAGAAATCGTCACATTTGAGAGTCATGCCAATAACAGCTAAAAAGCGGAAAACAATTTGGCATTTTAAAAAACTATTCCATTTATTAACTTTCAATATACGGAATTTTGTATAGAAATTTTACGGGTTTAACTCTTTTAAAATAAAAACATTTTCACTACAAAAAAAAGGTCTCAAATAAATAAAAACTTTTATGTGCTGTTTTCACAACACAAGTGACTGAACATGTAGTAAAATTTATATGAAAAGCACTTAGTTTTTTGAGTGTAACTTAACAAATTACCATCATTTTTTGAGCGTGTTTTATTAAAAAAGCGCGTATTTGAAAAAAAGGTAACTATTATTGATCCGTGTTATAACTAAATTGCGTAAATGAAGAATTTAATCCGGCATGTTCTACAAATCGAAATGAAGTGGAATTGAAATCGAACGAAATTTTAATTTCAATTATTTACAAAATTACTGTAGTTTTTTCTGTTTTTAAGAGCTTTTCTTACAAATTTATTTGGTTCTCAATATATGAAGTAAAGAAAAAGGTATATTTTTATGAACTTTCTTTACAGTCTCGTTTTCAAAATTTGTTCGGTTTTAAATCCACTTCATTTCGATTTACAGAACATACCCGAATATTAGAAAATTAGAAAACAAAACAAGAAATGTAATTATTTTACATATTAATAAAATAACGAGAAACTTAATTAACGTGCTGTTTTCACAATACAAGTGACTGAACGTATAGTAAAATTTATATGAAAAGCACTCAGTTTTTTGATCAATAATAGTAACCTTTTTTTCAAATACGCGCTTTTTTAATAAAACACACTCAAAAATGATGACAATTTGTTAAGTTACCAGTAAATGTTTACTGTTTACTGGAAAAATTACAGTATTTACCTAGGGTTTACACTTGCAAGTGCAAGTTCGAAAAACTCAATACACTCACACTTTTTCACTAACACCAGCACATTTTTCGTACTTGCAGCCCAACTTGCAAGAGAATTTGCTTGCAAGTAAATATTTGACACTTGCAGCAAGAAAAATGACAAATGAAAAAACAGTGTTACCGTGGATGAATTTTGTATCAATTTACTAGTACTTAGTAATATAAAAGTAATGTTTATAGCGGATTTTAATTGTATTTATAAAAAATAACAAATAAAAAAAGCACAACTATACAACATCGCATCTTAATGGCAATATTAATCATAAATTTTAAGCATTTTGAAAAAAAAAATTGTTAATCAAAATATTTTCGCAGTAATATTATGGCATCGCCACTACGGCAATACTTGAGTCACATATTTTATAAAATAAACATAATTGTTTCATCAAGATGGACCGAAAATTAAATAAAGAAGAAATTATAAAATATATTTTGTTATAGCATGGTAAAGTTTTTAACATGGTTATGTTTTTAAACCGAAAAACAAACCATTTTAATAAGATGTTTTCGCTTCGAGAACATTTGAAAAAATGAACTTACAACTGACTGTGTAAACACTCAAGCTACTTGCAAGACTTTCGGCTTTTTCTTCGACATTTTCGTTGATAATACGTATGCACTACTTGCAAGTAATTACTTGCATGTGTAAAGGCAGGGTTAGCAAACTTTTACAAGTTACTTAAATAATGCAGTACTCAGCTAATTTCCCTTTTCTGAAACATATGCAAACAATTATATTTTTCCTGAAAAAGTCTAAAAATTAACATAATGCTTACAATATAACTTTTATTTAATTGAAATTGTCTTAAAAAGTGTATACATACTGATTTTTTAGTAATCAGTAAAAATTTACTGAATATTGCCATTATTTCAGTAACCAGTAAATTTTACTGGTTTTTAAGTCGATTTGTCATGGTGTAGTTTATTTTCGACTATTTTACAATTTACATAATCTCTATATATATAAAAATTACGTGTATGTTCGTGATCGCTAAACTCAAAAACTACTGTACTGATTTTGACGAAACTTTATGTACATGCTCTATGGGGCATGAGGAGTGTTTCTGTGTAGTTTGAAGTTCGTCCGACAGATGGCGCAATATTTAGTTTTTTTGTGTTCTTGCACCGTAACTCAAGAACTACTGCACCGATTTTGACCAAACTTTATGTACATGCTCTATGGGGCGTGAGGAGTGTTTCTGTGTAGTTTGAAGTTCGTCCGACAGATGGCGCAATATTTAGTTTTTTTTGGGTTTTTGCACCGTAACTCAAGAACTACTGCACCGATTTTGACCAAACTTTATGTACATGCTCTATGGGGCGTGAGGAGTGTTTCTGTGTAGTTTGAATTCGTCCAACAGATGGCGTAATATTTAGTTTTTTTGTGTTTTGCCCGATAGAGATTAGCGCGATATGCCTATGCTGTATTTCGCTGAAGGCGTTGGGTCCTTAATCGGCGTGTAGTGGCGTTAATTAGCCCGATACCAACTCAAACCTAACATCTTTTACTGAAAAAAATAATTTGTCCGGCAGATGGCGCAATATTTAATTCTTTTGTGTTTTGCCCCATAGAGATTAGCGCGATAAGCCTATGCTGTGTTTCGCTGAAGGCGTTGGGTCCTTAATCACCAGTTACACCACTTATAACTCAAGAACGGTAGAAGAGATTTGGCTGAAAATTGGTAGGGAGGTAGCTTAGAGCCAGGAGACGGACATAGGATACTTTTTCCCCGCCCACTTTTACGCCCACTTTTTTCGATTTACCTAAAATCAGAAAACGGCTCCATCGAGTTGACTAATTTTTTTTCAAATCTTCGTATTAATCAACTTTAAGTTTTCATCGAAAGAAAAATTTACCACGCCTACTTTTACGCCCACTTTTCCTATTAAGCGCATAACTGGAGAACGACTTGACCGATTTGGACGATTTTTTCTTCAAAATGATCGCCATGGTTTAACTTAGGTTTTTACGGAAAGAAAATTTTGCCCCGCCCGCTTTTTCCGATTTACCTAAAATCAGAAAACGGCTCTTTCACCAAATAAAAAAAAAACAAAAAACATTGTTTATGCGCTGGCCTTAAGATGAAGTAATAAATAAATATAATTTCAGATTTGGCTGAAAATTGGTAGGGAGGTAGCTTAGAGCCAGGAGACGGACATAGGATACTTTTGCCCCGCCCACTTTTACGCCCACTTTTTTCGATTTACCTAAAATAAGAAAACGGCTCCATCGAGTTGACTAATTTTTCTTTCAAATCTTCGTATTAATCAACTTTAAGTTTTCATCGAAAGAAAAATTTACCACGCCTACTTTTACGCCCACTTTTTCTATTAAGCGCATAACTGGAGAACGACTTGACCGATTTGGACGATTTTCAAAAATGATCGCCATGGTTTAACTTAGGTTTTTACGGAAAGAAAATTTTGCCCCGCCCGCTTTTTCCGATTTACCTAAAATCAGAAAACGGCTTTTTCACCAAATAAAAAAAAAACAAAAAACATTGTCTATGCGCTGGCCTTAAGATGAAGTAATAAATAAATATAATTTCCAATTTGCCTTAAATACATGCGTTTCTTTTTTGATTGAGCCCATATCTACACCATATGTAAGTTATTTTGTAAAAAAAACTTAATGATAGGTATTCCATGGATTTTTATTTCAAAGGCCGTAAATTTCGTTAAATGTTTAATTTAAATCGTGTGGTAATACAACACTACTGTTTGCTTAGGGTCAGCAACGTGAACCGGGTCAGCTAGTTTTCTTATATTTTTGATTTTAAATATTCAACTACATATGTATGATTCAATTATTTTTTTTATTCTTTTTTAATTCAATTATTTTATAAAAATAAAAAATATCCTTTAATTTTTTAAAAGTAAAATATATATCGTTCTATGTTCTTGATTTAACACGGTTTTAGGGTCCCAAAATGAAATTTGGTATGTATCTCATGTTTTGTTAAATTTCTGGTCCCATAAACGGAATTTTTACCAGTCCTGAACCTTGTTTTACGCGAATTTCATTTACACGTGCTTTCTTCGGTAAATCGAGGGTTATGTATTATTTTACTGTAAAATGTAAATATCCTTTGTATTACAATGCAATTTAAAATAAATTTTAATGATTTTCTCAATTAATAAAAGGCATTTCAAATTTGGTTATTTGGTTTTTTTTATTTGGTAATTTTTAAAAAAATTTTGGTTGTAAAAATTGTATTGGTTGTGGCAGGTCAAGTCTTCAGAGAGGGAAAAGAAATGGCATTCTCTTTTCCCTTCTCTCCTAAAAGCTCAAGACTTAACGAGTCAAACTTGACGTGTTAACCGGCACTGAACGGAGTTCAGGGTTTGTTGCAAATGGTCTTGAAAACAAAATGCAAAATTTCCTAGCTTTTTTTGAAATCTAACGGAAACTCTGTTTTTTTGTTGTTGTATTTAAAAAAACAGCTATGATATTTTACATTTGCTGTTTTGCAAGACCATTTGCACCAAACACTGAACCCCGCTATTGTGAATAGATTATTACACTTGTTCATTGGAGGATTGCATATGCCACATTCTAAATTAAGTATCAGAGGCAGCATACACATAAGCTTGCATTTTCTGATGATATTGACAAGTTTTTAAAAGATGTAGAAAATAACTCTGCAAAACTTCTAGTAGAACAGACGTTTTGGAACGTACTCATAATATTTGTCAATAATACCCCCTCATAATTTTACTCCGAATGATTTTGAAGCAGATTTTACAAGCGCTAAATTAAATTTTATTATATTCGGACTTTTTATTCTCTTATAAAATGTATTTTCTCTTTCTGCAGCACATATTGAAAATTGTAAACACAATAAATTTGAAAATGCAATCCAAAGATGATGGTATGCAAATATTTTAAGAACGCTTAAATTTGTATTTGCGTTTAAAATTTGAGATTGCATTTTGAGAAATATTCGTCCCCTTTCACAACAATTTCGCCAATTTTCCACAAAAATTTCGATAAAATCTAAAAAGTGTACGAAATCACTGGCGGCAATCAAAAATAAGAATAAATTAATTTTTCGACCCTAAAAACCGCATCATACATGTTTGGCAAGAGCAAATACAATTTGTTTGCCTCTATTCTTGAATATTTCGAAAAATCCGGGAAAATTTTTGACTTATGGTTTCTTTTGCAAAGTATGTTGGAATGACTTATAGACCAAGAATTGCGATGTGCTTTAATTATTTTTGCTATCTATACCTACTTTACATGTAAAAAAGAATTTTAAGTTCCTTATGATTTTATTATATTAAATTTTTGTTTATAAAAATAAAATATAAGATGATCTGGCCAAAGCAATCAGTGAAATGCGCATAGAAAATAGCTTATCCTCTTACGGTTAATTTCAGAGTTTTTATCAAGAATAATAATTTGGAATTAAACACAACAAACAAAATATTAATGTAAAATTGCAAAATCAGCAAATGCCATTTATTTCCTCAAAATAAATATTTTCAGGGATAAATTTTCATTAACTGGTTTGGAATAACTGATTTGGTATAATCAATGTTTATGTAAAAGCATTGTTTAACGCACATAACCCCACCCTGGCCCATCAATGGTGTCTTAGTTCGGAGCAAGTTGCCTTTTCATTTTTTGATTATACTTTGAAAAAAATTATAGGCCGAAAAAGAAAACGATGAAGTTAATTCTTATAACAGTGATTTAAAAGCTAAACTTATTTTCCAAGAAGTTGGTAATTTGCTGAAACAACAAATTGATATTTTGTTTCTTCTCGGACTCCAAATTTTTTTAAAGATTTGAAATGGATAGGTAAATACCGTGTATTTCGATTCGAAAGAAATTATTTACGGATTCGAACAATTTGTACTGGGGATTACGATTTTCGTAAGATTTGTTTCGAATAAACGGACTTTTTTATACTTTATTTGAACAGTATTCAACAATAGAATTAATTAGAACAAATAAGACTCGAGTTATATTCCTAGAAATTTTTTTTTTATATTTTAAGTACAAAAAACTAGGATTTTTTTTTTTGAAAACCGCTGTTTTTAAATATAACCTCAATGCGGCACGTATTAATATTAGCTGCGTTCGAGAACACAAAAGTTTTTAACTAGGCCCATCTATCAGGTCTGCTTACTTGTACAAAACAAAAAGCGATTATTTTATGCTGTCAAAAACTTACTACCTCATATACAAAGCAAAAGGAAAAAACGTGTATGTGTGGCATCCCTGCAAATATTATTGGACCACCTGCTCCAATTTCATGAAATGGACTACTCCTTGGACTGGTCCGATGTAATGCAAGCATGGACCATGTCATTGTTAAAAAGGGTTTGTAGTGAGACGAGATGTCTTTGTTTTTTAACGACATGTTTTCGTTTTTAAACGAAGTTAAAACTAATCCTCTTGTGTACACAATGGAGTAGTTTTAAAATTACTTCTTTGTAGTCCAAAGATGGGTTATATGGTCGTGCCCTAGGACATCGTAATGTTAAATAGACCATGTTTTATCCATGCGTTTGGGTTACTTTTGGACTTGTCCTAGTCCCTTGTGGGCTACTCTTTACACGCGTGTTTAGACTGGTCCTATTATTTGTAGGGATACCATAAACGTAAACAAACATATACATGCACATGTAAGCAAAATGTAAACAACTTTTGAAAGCTCAAAAGAACAAAAACAGTGATCATCAGGCTTCTTGCATAGACCTGTTCGTTCACAATCAAAAAACAATTTCTTTTTTCTATCTTTTTTCTTCCCAAAGTATTTTATATATTTTCCTTTCATTTTTAGAACAAAAAAGTAACTAACATTTTTTTAAAAATGTAACTAAAGTTAAGTCAACTCGAACTTCAGCAACAATTTGTATGAAATTGTTTCTGACGTTTAAAATAATTTTATTTAGTTTTGAATGAACATTTTAACATAATGTTTTAAAAAATAATAATAAATGCATAATATTGTTGTGGCTAAAATTTGCATACGATTTCTTAATGCAAAATGTGTGTGGTTTCTCTATTATGAACACCAAGTGAAAATGTAACTGTGATTGTGAACGAAGCTTTAGCTGTAAGGATTTATCCATATACCTAATTATATTAAATAAATAAATAAATATTCTTTTGTTATTCAATAATAAAACTAGTTAAAAAAATTTTTTTTTTTGTTTTAGTACAATTAGTGCAAAAAAAGTACAATTTTTTACTGAATTAAGTACAATTTCGAAAATGTCATTTATCATCCCTGAATCAGATTGAGCTGAAACTTTGCCAATAGCATTTCTAGCAAATTCGCACATATTAGGAGCGTGAGACGATCGAAAATTAATTTTTGTAACACCCTACTTACAGTCTGTCAAGAATGACTTTTCACATTAAAAAATTTTTTTTGGAAATTTTATAACTTTTTAATGAAAAAATCTTGTCTAGTTTTATTAAATTTTTTTTAACTGATCCTTTTTTGTTTTTCATTTATTATGCTAGAAACAAAATAAAAAGACCAAATTCAGTGAAAAAGACACAAAAGCCTACATGTACTGCAGTTTGTTAGTGTCAAATAACTATTTTCACAACACTACGTTTAATCCCTTTTTTTGGAAATTGTTGACTGTTAGCGGTAATATGCCGTTATTTATGAAGTACGCTGGGTTTCCTTGTAATTTTTGAAATCGTTTGGCATAGAATTTTTTGGTGCATACGTAATTTACATAGTAAGTTAAAGGGTTAAAAGATGCCAGCAAAGCGATTACCGTACGAAATAATTCAACTAATTTATAACAACCGCCAATTGGGGGCAAGTACACAGGAGATATTAAGGTTTTTGGTATCAAGAGGAACCATTTATAATGTGCGTTACAGTGCTGAAAAAGCGGAGGCTAGAATTAAAGCGTGGAGGACGCCCTCATACTAAAATATATAAGCGCACAGACCGCTTAATTCTAAGAAAAGTTGACCAGAACTCAAAGATTTTTCCAAGGAGACTTGCGAAGCAGATTGAAGAAGAGTGTAATGCTGTTGTTTCTCCCAGAAACTTTTTGACAGGTCTTATTAAAAAACAAATACTCTTCAAGACCAGCCCGTAAAAAAACACTATTTTCTGCAGTAAATATAGAAAAACGTTTTTCCTTTGCCATAGGAAACATTTCGCAACTTGTTGATTATTGGGACGATGTGATATTCTGCGAAGAGACCAAAATAATGTTGTACTACATGGATGGACACACTAGAGTGTGAGGAAACCCCTGACTTCGTTAAGAATTCGCAACATTATTCCAACTATAAAATTTGGAAAAATGTAGACGATGATTTGGAGCTGCATTTCGAGCAGAGGTAGAAGATTTAGCTTTTATAGAGACAGCAATGGATGCTACACAATATTTTAGCATTCTGCAGAATAATTTGATAAACAGTGCAAACAAATTTGGATTCATACGAGATAACAAGCCGCACTTATCAAGATAACGACCCCAAATATAAGTCCCATGTAGTAAGAATGTGTCTACTATATAATTGCAGTGAAGTTATAGAAGCAAACACTTGCCCAAAGGACTTAAATCCGATTGCAAATTTGTGCGTTTATTTGAAAAAAAAGGTAGATAAACGATAACCGACTATCAAGACAGCTCTAAAAGCCGCAATATTGGAAGTGGCAAAATAAATCAGCCAACTATGAATTAAGGAAGTTAATTCACTCGATGAAAAAGAGAGTTCAATGCGTGGCAGATGGTAAGAGTGGTCACGCCAAGCATTAAAATACAAAATCCATTTTTTTTTTTTTGTAAAAATGTTAATGATTAATATAAATCGCAGTGTTTGTGAAAAGTTTCTTGACACCAAAAAAAATAGAGTAGTAACTTTTTAGTTAAATATTTTGCTTTTTTTATCAAATTGGTTTTTTTTTTTTTGTTTTATTATCAGGGGTGTGCTGGGAATCGCAAAGGCAAAACGCAAGAATTTGGAAGCTGTTTTTAATAAACTTTAAACCTAATTCATATAATTTTTGGTTGAAAATCCTGTTTTATAGGGAAATATTTGTTTAATATTTGTC
Organism: Pollenia labialis; assembly: GCA_949318255.1. Lineage (NCBI taxonomy): Eukaryota > Metazoa > Arthropoda > Insecta > Diptera > Polleniidae > Pollenia > Pollenia labialis. The sequence continues at coordinate 49,895,549 of OX439141.1, forward strand.
ATAAAATTATTTTATTACAGAAATCTTATTAAAAAACGACGTTTAAAATTCTTGCGTTTTACGTTTGCGATTTCCAGCACATCCCTGTATATCATTGTAAACCATAAATTAAACAATGAATAAAAATTTTTTTTTTAATAAAAAGTACTTTTCTTTTTATAAAAAAAAATAAAGTTTTTTTAATGTGTAGTCATTCTTGACAGACTGTATGTGCGTATGTACAGGTACACCCTTGTTAATAAGTTCCACTACGGAAATTTCTTGCCGGACAAAGTTTGTAGCCGAGAGAGGATGAAAGTAATGTACGTCACGCAAATAGCGCCACCTCCTTATCGGCAAACTTCGTCTGTCCGGCAAGAAATTTCCGTAGTGTAAATTTCGACTAAGTGGTGACGTACATATTTTTTTTATTGACAAACAAAGCAATGAAAATAAAGAGGTTTAGAGCAGTTTTAATTACTCAATCAGTCCAACGAGTAGTGAGACCTTCAATACTAATGGAATTTCTGAACCATTTGTTTATGATGGCAAAAAAACAATTGTCTATTGATTTGTGTGCTCTCTTCTTGCTCCTTACAAATTGCCCATCATCTATGTATTTGCACCAGAAGTTGTTAAGTAAAAGTTCAATGAATACTTTCATATTTGTTTGCTTTAAATATAATGTCGCACAATGTTCTAGCGGATGACGAATATGAGATATGTACATATGTAGATATATACATACATATATGTATAAACACTAGTACATACATTCGTATTATTGTATGTACACTCAATTATAAGTTATTATATATTGGACATCAATATGAAGTGTAGAATTAAATTAATATAAACGAGTTTATTATTCTTATCAGTCCAATGTTTAATGCTGTACATCCAAGGACTGATGAATTAATACAAAAAAACATACAAAATAAAAACAGACACATTCACAAAAAGTAGCTGTAAATCTTTTAACAAATGACAAACATTATGTTATATTCTTTTTATGAGTGTATTTTTTTATAGATTATTTACCTTAAATATAATTTTAATAATAATTCTGATTTAAGCACCGATTTCAATTGTTACATGACAGTTTGGCCGAAAAAATTCCATACGATGATTGCGGTGTTTTGTACGTACTTATATGAATTTATTAAACTATGTAATTAAATTAATAAAAAAAAAATAACAATAAATAAAACAACAACCGATCCGTTTCCTTCTATAACAGTAATTGTCACTCTCTGTTGTCATTACGCACTTTATCACAAAAAGATCTTATTTTCATTGTTTGTGTAAATGAAAATTTTGGATTTTTTTATTTAGCAACTTTTTATTGTTGTTTTCCACATTTTTGCTGTAGTAAAACTATCAGCTGTTTCATATATGGTGGAATTAACAAGGTGGCAGCACTAGGTGTTGTTGAGAAACCAAGGCGAATTCATAAAGGTGACATTTCGAGTCATCTGTTTAATGTTTATTTGTGTATTTACTTGTGTGTATACTAGAGGTCTGCTTTGAATAACTCACTTCCCTACAAGAAATGCATAACCAAAACTAAAAAAATTACTATTATGCGCCCCATACACTTTTCAATTCAATTGTCAACTGAATTGATACTTGGCCACACACTTCTTCAACTGAATTGAAAGATTTTAATTCAACTGTAAAATTTAGATTTTTTTTTACAATTTTTCAAAAATTTATTTTCTCTCCAAGTATCCATGTTTGCCACCAATGTCATTTTTTTATTTAAAATTTTATTGAAATTAAAGACAATTTTAAAAATATTTCACTTTTTCTTTGCAAAAAAAATTACAAACATAAATTTTGACAGCTGATCAAGAGACTTAAGCACACACAGTACAATCGAATTGAACGACTTGGAGTCAACTTGAAAAAATCAAAATCTTTTGATTTTTCTTCAACCAACTCGACAACCGTCAAACTAATCAACTGACAAGGCCATACACGCTTTGATTTGGACAACAACAAGGCCTATTGAAAAGGTCTGCGCAAGAAGCCTGATGATCATTGATTATGTTCATTTTAGTTGTCAAAAGTAGTTTACATTTTGCTTACATGTGCATGTATACGTTTGTTTACGTTTATGGTATGCCACACATACACGTTTTTTCCTTTTGCTTTGTATATGTGGGAGTAAATTTTTGGCAACTAAAAACAATCGTTTTTTGTTTTTGTATAAGTAAGCAGACCTGATAGATGGGCCTTGGACAACAACCGACCAAGGCGAATTTATTACAGGTGGTCTTAAAAGCCCTGCTGATAACTTTTTTTTTAGCTAAAATCACTGTTAGATGTCAAAATTTTGTTTATTCTCTTTTATTATCTTTGTTTCTGTTTTATTTCTGTTTTTGACATTGTACAATGATTTTACAAAAACAAATTGCTTGTGGTTTTTGTACGAGTTGTACTTGTTGTAGTACCGAGATTACCTGGGATGAATTCGCCTTGCAACCGACTCAGTTGACAATTGAATTGAATCGTGTATGGTCTGCTTTACTATAACACTATATTGGTCAACACTACCGGTCATATAACTAGTAAAATGACCGGTAGTCTTCTTGTAGGGTTGTTTGACTTTACCCTAGGTCTACACTAACCTCGGGTCTCCACGTAGCAATATTTATTGCGGCAAACTTGATTGCTCCATAAAATTTGCGAAGTATAGACCGCATATTGCCATGAGTGGCAATCCATTGCGCAATGATTGCTCTTCTTATTGCTTGAGCAAATATTGCTTAGCAATCTGCTGTAAAATCAGCTGTTATTTATCTGACATTTAATTTCTCTGTACGTTTTTTTATGGCAAAGCAATTTCACGTGTTCTCCAGCAATAAGTCAGCAATTATTGCGCCATGATTCTGCCGACGTTATTGCTTGTGCTTAGCAAAAAAATTGCTACGTGGAGACCTAGCGTAAAAATAATTATCTCAGCAAGTTGGCAATAACGTCGGCAGAATAGCAGAGCAATATTTCATCTTGGTCAGCTTATGTTAAAGGCATGGGAAAACGTATTTATGTTAGCTCATAGTTTGAAAAAAAATCAAGAAAGAAGGTGCAGTGTAAAAAATGGCGGTATCTTACAAGAATTATTATTATTAATATAAATTCTTTCTTATTCGACTTTATTATTTAAATTTATATTAATTTGTTTAAGCTTGAGGTCATTTTTAATTCAAAAGTATTAATTTTATTAATTTTTTTATTTTTGTTAATGTAAAATTATTATTTTTATATAAAAAAGAACTCGAACTGCTGGCCACACGTAGGTCGAATTTGGTTGGTCAGGATTTCTTTCGGGGCTGGTCCGAAACCTCTTTTCTATCGATCTTTCTTTTCTGACTTGTGCTTTCGCTGTTTATTTCACCTACTTTCCTTCTCTTCATATCTTTCTCTAACTAAGGCGTCACAATGGACCATACTGGTCTCTGGGTGAAGGTGAGGGAGACTTCACACCAGCCTTTCTACCTACCTACCTAAACAAATTAATATAAATTTTAACAATAAATATCGAATAAGGAAAAAATTATAATTTTTACAATTTTATTTTAGTGTTTATTTAATTTTTTAATTTAATTATTTTACTACAATTATAATTTGCTGCAATTTCAAAAACTTAATTTCTTTCTCACACAATTTTCTTCTATTTTTTTTTCTTTTTTGCTTCTTTTTTTCAACTGACAACCAAATTGACGTTTTTTTGTAAGCAATAATTGTCAACGAAAATGGACTAACAATTATTGCAACATAAATTGTTAGCAATAAATATGTACAAAAAATTACTGTCTACATTAAAGATAACATAATTTTGACAATTACTGCAATATATGTCGCAATAATTATCTCTGGTAAATTTACAATGGAGATGGAAAATGAAGGGAGAATAGCGTAGATACAATAATATTTGCAGAAGATACAATAATATTGACTGGTTTACAAAAGAGACATCATCAGGCAGGATAATAAATTATTACACTACTCAACCAATGAATCAAATAATAAATACAGCAAAAAGTTTTATAAAGAGAGTTCTAAATATAAGCGAAATATTGAAATTATCCGTAAAATTTTAAAATATAACTGTTTTCCCAATAACTTAACCAAATGTCTGATTAAAAGTACGATAACACAATTAAAACAAAATAAGACCCCTTTCACACTCGGCAAATTACTTGCGCAAGTCTCTTGCGCAACTCTTGGTTTGTAGATGTCAGCGGTAAGGTCGGGGTAAGGAAAAAAAATTTTGTACAGACATTGTTGTTGTCGGCAAGTAACTTGGAGAGAAGGGAAAAGAGAAGGCCATTTCTTTTCCCCTCTCTCCTAAAAACTCAAGACTTGACGAGTCAAACTTGACGTGTGTGAACCGGCACTTACTTGCCGAGTGTGAAAGGGGTCTAACGGAAGAACCACCAAAAGTTTTTTACAGTTACAACAAGAACAGTCAAATTTGTTTGTGTAAAAACTCCAACCAATTTGGCCGGATATTTTTATTTTGGTCGGATGGTAAGCTAAGCACCAGTGTGACCAGATTTTTAAAAGGCATAAAGCTAATAGGGTTCTTACCATGATAAAAATACACAAGGTAGTTCCACTTCTCTCTCAGAAATTATTTTTTGAATTTTATTGGAATTATTTGAAGTTTTTATTTGTATCAAGCTTCAAATAATTCCGATAAACTTCAAAAAATAATTTCTGAGAGAGAAGTGGAACTACCTTGTGTATTTGTATCATGGTTCTTACACTTGCTCACATCTTACATCTTATCGCAAAGATGATAACATTTTCCCAAAAAAGAATTCTACAGGGCTAAATACCAACATCTTTCTTCATCTTTAAAAGATGTTCCTATCTCATGTTGTTTCATTCAGCATCTTAAGATTATTTTAGTGTCATCACTAGAAAAAAACAAATAATTGTTTACCATCACTAGAAAAAAATACAAAAGAGCAGGGTGTCCAAGGTCTATCCAATAGGTCTGCTTAAGAAGCCAGATGTTTATTTGGTTTTTTCCTCAACGATATCAAAAGTTGTTTACATTTTCCTTATACGTGTATATTTTTGTTTACTTTTTTGGTTTTTTGCCACACATACACACAAAAAAATAATCTAGGGTATTTTACAAATGCATACATAGGTAATTTATTTTTATATAAAAACAAAAAACTAAGTTTAGTTGCCTAAGATAATCGGTAATTTATAAAAAAAGTTTTGCCTAAAATGTATGTTATTATTACTAATTGGGTTAGGTATCTTCTTCGAATTTTTTAATATAGTATGTACGTATGTAGGTTTATTTGATTTTTTCTTTCAATTGGAAATTTTTTTGTTAAAAAAGTTCAAATTTAAATTTCAATTTAAAATTTTTGAATTTAAAATAAATTAAAAACTATTCGATAAAGAATAAAAATACATCGTATTTATGTGAGTAAATTATAAACATAAAATAAGGATCTCCACTGAACTTTTTACATATAATATGTATATAAAAAATAAAAACAATAATTATTTATTACTTTTATTGAAGACGATTAATTTGGACGACGCGAACATTTCCAGGCTGGATCATTATGGATTTTAAAGGTAAAATTATTTATAATCCTAACGTGAAATTGGATTGTATTGATATAACAATTGTCGCATCTTAAACTTATAAGAAGCATTTCATTATTTATCACACGAATTCCATTGAAAAGAACCAGGTAAAAAAAAGATTTGGAAGCATTAACAGAAGGAAAGCCAAATGATGAGTTCCACAGAAACACCACTGGATGCGCTTGTTACAACAAAAACAAACAAAAAATCACAAAATTCAAGTGTAAGTGAAAGCAAACTAAATACCTATGCACTATTTTGACAATTTAATAAATCAAATTTATCGTTAAATTCCAATAGGTTTAAAAAATATACATATATCGCTCATCCAAAATATGATATTTTGAAGTTAATGATGCAGAATTGTTCGCTATGAGTTTATTTGTGTGTAAATTGTATCTTTATATCTTTTTTACTTTCCCCGTTTGATGAAAATAAATAAAATATTACAACGAAATGAAATTAATTTTATTTAAAGTATGTAACCAAAAAAAGTATGTATATAGTAAATTTACCTAAAATCTATGGTACAAAATTAAACTTAGATAATTTTCCAATAATAAAAATATAAAATAACTTTGCTATAATTGGTAAATTTTCAAAGTTTTTAAGTAATTTTAACAAAATAATTAGATACTTTTTCGAACATAGAAATTACCTAAGTTAATAGTTTTATTAGCTAAGAAACTTAGATACTGCCATGCTACCCTTGCGCTTAGTTAATTTTATACCATATATTTAGGTAATTTTACCTATGATTTTTTTTGTGTGTACATGCACAGAAAACACATTTTTCCTTTTGTTTTGCCTATGGAGTAGTAAGATTTTGACAACGGCGAGGAATTTTTATGTCATATTTTAACACTTTAATTTTAACGGTGCAAAATAATATTAATTAATTTATTTAGACGAAAATATGGACATTGTCAACGATAAATAATAAATTAAAGAAATAAAAATTATAATCTTCTAAAAGATGCAGATTTTTAACTTACATATTCATATAAAATGCCAATTTTTGATAAAATAAAAAAACATTACTGACAAAAAACGTTAAAGGTAAGAAAACAACCTTGCATCATTCCGAATTTCTTTCGATGATTCTAAACTAATAATCCTAACATTTTTTAAATTTATTATATTTTTTGTGTACATAATTGTATAATGTTACACTTGATTAAATGACAAAGTAGATATGTAATTACCATCGGCGGTGAAGAATTTAGGTTTAACGACGGCTTAAAGTAAATTTAAAGCCGCCTACAATATTTTTATGTTTTATATGTATTTAATAACATACATATTAATAAATTAATCTTTATTTGGCCCTTATATGTCGGTCATGCTATTTTTAATGCACTCCTATAATATAGGTATCAAATGAAAAGGCTTGCTAGGAATAACTCGAAAACTTAAACGAAAGAAATTAAGGACCAGTCCCACGATGTCGACAAGAACATTTCTTTCGTATATTTGTTTTGAAAACAAAAACTAATTTTCAGTTTTTTATTATTGTTTTCAATATATCAACATCGTTACTTAAAAATTTTGCTAGCAACTAATAGAGGCATTACCTTATTTATAATTCATTGTTAAAATTTGGAATTTAAAAAAAAAAAATTTTAAAAAATAAATTACAAGTAAAAAACATTTTTAAAAAACAAGCTTTTATTTTAATACCTAAAAGGAAACTTTTACTTAAGTCCATAACAACATTATTTTCATAGATGTCAGTTTTATGCCAAAATTATTTACTGCAATAAATATTTCTGGGTAATCGCGCGGGCAAGATGTTTACACAAAAAACTTATTTGTCACATTTTTATGGCTGCTCTTGTATTTTTAATAAACATTTTTTTCGTTAAAAAATTGCTGTTGTTTTTTATATTGACACATTTTATGTAAAATTTTTTTATTTTCCTTTTTTTGTGCGCACTTGGACAGGACATTGGGGCCAACCTCTTTCAGATGCAATATCGTTCATGAAAAAACCCAAATGCAACAAATTCGCAGAAAATTAAGGAATTTTAGGTTTACTCATTATTTATTTTTAGTTAAAATTATTTACCATGTACATTAGGGTAGTTTTAGTAAATATGGGAAATTTTTTTTTTTCGAAATTTGAAAGTGCTCACGTCTAGAAATGTTCCATACAATTGTAAAAGTTTGAGCTCATTCGGACTTTGTTTTCCCGTGCCTAAATAGCCCTAAAGTTTTAGAAAATGACTGGTTTTCACGAAATAGAGCCATGTTTCTGCTTTAGCTGATGCTATATGTATATGTATATGATGTATGCATATGATATATGTATTAATTTAACATTTTTAAGTAAATATGATTTTTTATTATACTATGAATTCTGTATTGTATTTTTACACTAAATTGTATAATTCTAGATGTGAGCACCTTTAGAATTTGAAAATTGATTTTGAAAAACCCTAATGTACATATGTACACAGGAAGAAACACACTCGGGATAAATCAAGTTTTTTGGGATTACTTTAAGTACGTGTCGTACTCAAAAATTCAAGTACGAATAACACTTAAACTTATTTTAGGTACGAATTCGGATTAAAAGAATTTTATAATTTTTGAATTAAGCGCATTTTGAGATTGATTCAATCTTAGTTTTACTTAAATCAATCTCATTTTCGGATTATTTCAAGCAGTGATGTTAACCGTACGGTAATTACCCTTTTTTAGGGTAATTTTGGGCCGTAAAAGGTAGCAAGGTAATTATATTTAAAAAACGGTAATTTAAGGTAATTTGGATTTTTTGGTATAAATATACCTACTTACATATGTAGTGCTTAAATTTTTACTTTTGAGAGGTGATTTTCAATTTAAAAATTCATAGATAAATATTACAACAAAAAAATTAACAACATTATGTTCCTATGAATGTTTTCGTAACACCGATAAGTGCAAAATAAGTCTTGCAAATTATTAATTTTATATTTAACTTTTTATTTGTTTAGAAATCAACAATTTTGAAACATATGAAATTCAAAATTATTTTACTACCTTATTCATAAAAATACAATAATTTTCGTAAAAAATGTATTTTTATTTATTTGTTTATTACATTCAGATTTGTCTTAAAACACATTTAAATTTTAAATTAATGGTTTAAAAATAATGCTTTTTATGTGCTGTTAACAAATAAAACAATCAATCGCCTGTCATTTGGAAACAGCACATTAATGTTTTGATTAAAAATCTCTGCGTACGGTAATTTCTTCTCCAAAACGGTAATTTTTAGAGGGCCGTAATGTAATGAACAAATAAAAGTTAGCATCACTGATTTCAAGTACGAAAACGGGATTGAATATGGATAATTTAAGTATTTTGGCATTAAAAATCCGTACTTGAATCAATCTTTCTGTACTTGATTCGAGAAAATCCGTACTCACCGTACTATTAATACCGCTTCGGATTGATTTGAGTACGGATGGATTGATTTTTCTTTTGAGTGCAGGTACATAAGAATGGTAACGGGATAAAAAAATAAACATTTTGAGGTGCAAAAAAAAAACAATACAAAAAATGTTACTTCTTTGCTACTCCCTTCTCATAGAAGCGAGTGTGGAAGGTGTATCTTTTTTTTAAACCAAAGAGCATGAGGCATTCTTTAGCAGTTGGATAAGAACAGTAATTGAATCAAAAACATTTTTAAGCACGCCTTAAAAAAGGCCTGAAGTAAGGTTTTTCTTTCAAAAAGAGTAAAGTTTTTTAAGACTTTACGTTAAGAAATAAATGACAAACAGGTAAAAAAAATAGCCAAATTTAGCGAGAAAACACCACTTCTAAGAGCACTGGCTGCTATTATTTTTTTTTTAACTTAAAATTATTTTAGCTGAATAAACAAAGTAACACTCTTCAAATTAATTTGTTATAACCTTCACCACAGGTGGAAAAGGGTATATATAAGTTTGTCATTCCGTTTGTAATTTCTACAATATTGATCTTAGACCCCATAAAGTACAGTAGAATCCCGATAATTCGTAATCGCAAGGGACCGGCTATTTCATCCGAATTATAGGGGTTTTAGATTTAGCGCGGTTTCGATAAAATATATATTCATATGTAATTAATTTTAAAAATTATTCATGTAACAAACTAATCTTAAGAAAATAAACACACACACTAGCAAAAATAGGTTTAAACAAAAAATAATTCTTTCCATGTTTCTGTTCCCAACAAACACGTAGTCAAACCTTTGATATGAAATGACTTTATCATTTGACATCAAACGCAATTCTCAAACGTTTATCAATTGTTTGATTTAACATTTAAATTCAAATTGATAATGATTTGAAAATAAACATTTGATATCAAATGTTTTATCAATTTGATGTCAAATGTTTGTCAAATGTTAAAATCAAATCAAAAATAAACTTGGTAATACTAAAGCGAAAAAGAAATGTAAGCATTAAAAATGGCGATTAAAGTTACATTTTTTTACTTTCTGGTTACATGTGTTTTACTATTAAAAATAAATTTTAATATAAAGTGAACAGTTTATTTCTTGTGAAAAATAAAAATTATTTGTGAGAAATTACAATGATTAAATATACGAAAAAAAAAATAATAAAACGGGAAAGTGAAGAAAGTTTGTTGAACGAACGCGGTGCTACAATCCTCAAAATAAAAGGAAGCCAAGTATTTTGTCTTTCCAAGAATTAGAGGACGGAAAGAACACTATTTCATCTTTTAGCTATGGTACCGAATGTTTATCTCAAAGTTTATTTAAATAAACAATAAATTTAAATTAAAACAATTAAATAGTTTTATTTATATTCCACATTGTATTATAATCCACATTTGAAAAACATTTGAAAATTACGTTTGAAAGCAAGTTGAAAATAAAGGCATTTTTCAATTTGAAAATAATTTCCCCTTTTTGTTGAGAACGCTATGATTTTCAAATGATTTTCAAATCATTATCAAACGTTTATCGTTTGAGAAAACGTTTGATTTCAAATCATTTTCAATTTGAAATCAAACCTCAGTGTTTGTTGGGTTGTTGTAGTTAGCAAACAATTACGATTTATAAGAGGCAAAAAAGATTTTATTTGAAAAAAAATTACGAATTAGCGAGGGGACCAAAAAAATGCATGGAAATTTTACGAATTAACGAGATTTTTTCAAGGGACCGACAGTTTATTACGAATTATCGGGAATTACGATTTATCGGGATTTGACTGTATATATATTCTGAGTCCTTATGAGGAGATACGATATGTTTTTTCCAGAGACTCCAGCCATGATATCAACGAGGTTGTTTTACATTTATGTCACATATAGTCCACCATTTCTTGATATTGATCGGTTCACAAATGGCTAAGATATGATCAAAAACCCACGACTACCTCTAATTTTTCCCCAAAATTCCTTGTTGTTTTTGTTTTTTTATTATTTATTTTATTGTATATATCGAGAACGGCAAGAGCCAAAGTTTCCAAATTATTAACAAACATTTAGGTTATCTATACACATCATCCCACAAAATGTTGGCGCGATTAAAGAAGTGGGAGTGGTACCTTCCGTACAGAAAACATGTAAAATTGTATAAATACTTGAATTTTTGGGCTGTTATATGACCTATGGATACGTCTTATATACCAAAAGATTGGAAATCTTAAGTGGAACATATTTTTTCGGGAACAATAGGCTCTCCTGAGTCCAAGTTTTATAATACCAGGCGATGGAAAATTTCTTCCTTCCTTAAATCAGTGAATCTGTACCCGAGCTACGACCAATATACTGAAATCCTATTTTTTACCCGTCATCACTTATTGAGCTTCTTACCATGACTCTGCATTCCGAAAGTGTTGAAGACACTGTTACCCGTACACCTACTAAAAGTTTTGAGAAGTCTACAAGAACTGATCTTTTGATCGTTTGTGAAACTGGAAAATTTCGAGAAGGATTGTGCTTTATCCATTCTACGCTGAGGTTCAGCTAAATAAGAAGTCTAAAGATACTTTAGATTTTCTTATTTTTCTGACGGAATGAAATGTTACACCCAAAATTTAAGGACATGGCGCAGAAAGGAGTTCTGTCGCATCTGAGAGACGATTTTGCACTGCGGGTCTGCTTCAAACGGATTTGCAAAATACAAAAACAAAAATCTAATTAATATTAATTTTAAATAATTTTTTGTTTAAAAAGTAATTTAACTTTTGGTAATTTTTTGTCTATTTAATAATTATTTTCTTTTTTATATAAAAAATTTTCTAACATTGCAAATTTGAATATTAAACCAAAAATTATGAAAAAAATATGTTGATGATTTATTGTGCATTATTGAAGAATCGGAAAGAGAAAATATTTTGGCACCTTCGAACTCATTTCATCCGGACATTAGATTTACTATTGAAAAAGAGTGTAACTTAAAACTTCCATATTTAGATACTTTGTTAATAAGAAAAAGGGATAAATTATTAATGGATTGGTACCAAAAACCACCTTCTTCTGGTAGAAATATTAATTGTTTATTCAAGCATCCAAAGAGAGTTATATGCCCCTATTGCGGTTCTCCACTTTTGTAACAGTTTGGTTGTCTTTGGTAAATTCGCATTGCCATTCTCAACTCGACTGGCAGTTGGCTTTTCAGTTGTGTATCTGGATTTTTCGTGGTATTGCCGTTTTCAACTTTGTAAAAGTTTGGTCCTGTGATGCCATCTTTTTGAGAGCAAAAAGCACTTTAAAATTTAAAAAAGCACTAAAAAGCACTATTTCGAACAAAAAACAAGCGTAAAAAAGCATTAAGCCATTTTTACAATTTAATTAAACACAAAACAAGTTGCATTTGGCTGTGCCGAATATTACATACCTCCAAAATTTAAAAAAAGGCGACAGCGTTGATGAGTGACCATTTTTATTATTATCCTCAATAAAAATAATATCATCCAAATCATTTCGATCATCATCAGCTGAGTTTAATTTTCCACAAAACAGTTTGAAAGTAATACAGTGCGAGCTTGATTTTCGTAACTCGAAAAAATCTGTTGCAATTTCCGAAAATTTGCAATGACCGACCATTCTTTATAAAACTTAATCACAGCCCATATTTTAATAAAAAACCCTCTATTTTACCGTTTAAATAAATCTAATTACGCGGTTATTTGGAGACGAGTGTCGTGCGTTTGAAAACTAAAGATCATGAAAAATGGCAGGTTATACAACGCTAATTATATAAGCAGTTTCTGACAGCTGTTTTTAATTTATTTAACACTTAGCTTTTACCAAGTAACGACTTTTTTTGTTTTTAAAGTTTGCGTTCTTTTGTACAGTTTTCAACTGCATGTTTTTTAACTTTTCGATACGTTTTTCTACATGAATCAAACTCTTTGTTTATTTTCATTTACAATCGCTAATATTTTCTAAGCAATTTTCTATTTTTGAAACAGTAAATACATCGTTTTTATTACGGTTGTCAACGCTAAAAAGTCCAACGTTTTATAAAATTTCGTAATTGCTAGGAAGCCTAGCACTAACCTCGTTAATAAAGTTTTTGGTAAAACGAATGCTAGTTTCTTTTATCACATTTTAAATCTTAAAATCTTTACAGGTCTTCTCAAAATTTTAACCGAAATAGCAAATCTAAATCATCCTCTCTATAATCAAAGTTTTAAAAAGCACTAAAGGCACTAACGAAAAATTGAAAAAGCACCAAGTTAGTGCTTTTTCTTAGTTTGGCACTATGGATATAATTTTGGCGTTTTGGAGCATCAAAAAGCACCATGAATAGTGCCAAAAGCACTAAGTTGGCATCGCTGGTTTGGTCGACAAAAACGTTATAAATGCACAACTGCTAAAAAGTAGTTGAGTTGTTTTCAGTTTTAGTTGACTTTAATTTTTAAAAGAAAAAAAAAATAACAATAGAAAAACCGTAAGTAGAAAGATTTGTTATACTGTGTATTAGAATTTCACTGCATTTAATACATTCCTAGATCTTTGAAAATTACAACTAAAGCACAATTTGTGAAGGCTTCCGAGCAAAAAAAATGGATGTCATACTTTAAAAACGGCATCTTAATTACATCCAAAGTAGCAAATACTACTTTTTAGCTTTAAAGAAGTAGTTTCGAAGTACAAATATGAAAAGAGATTTTGAATTGCACCTTTTTCTTAAATAATTGTATAGAATGAAGTTGCCCCGGAAATTTTTAGAGGATTGCATTTCTAAAAAATGTTTGTATGATCAGAAAATTAATTTAATTTTTATTTGCGCTTCTAGTGTTTGTTTTTATATTTATTGTTTATTTATTCCAATACATATTTACAATTGTTATTCTAACGAAAAACCCCAGCTATTGCATGTGACATTGTAGATTAGTAGCTAAATATTAAAATCGTTACCACTGCACTTTTGATAGCTCCCGTCATTGAAAAATGGAAGAGCAACGCATAACTTTAATACAGGAGAATAGCCACTACGCGAACAGGTGTTTTTAAATTATCTTTAATTTCATCCAGCAAATAACAAAACGCTTTCTAGCTTAGTCGGAAATTACTTTTAAATCTACAAATTTAAAATTATTATTTAGTTACTTGGCATTAGGAAGTTCAAGAGGGTTTTCATTTTCATCATCATAAAATAAATCGACACTAATATCCATTATAAATTAATTATTTTTTTACAACGCAACAACTAAAAATACTTTTAGCTTAAAAAATTATTGAATTTTATAAAGTTTTCACTTGCCAAACGTTATATTTAAAGTTGGCAAATCGATATTTTAAGTTGGCAACTTTATAGCAAACTCAACTAAAAACAGTTGAGTATCACAATAGCTAAAATGAGTTTGGTTGTGTATAAGTTGGGTTGACTATCAAACGACCAAACTGAGTTGAGTGGAGAACCGCAATAGGGGCAATAATTAATACTGGGCGATTCCGCTATAGATGATTTCTGGCATTATTTTTTCAATGCCGCTATTAGTTGTTTAATTTGTTATGAGTGCAAAGAAGAAAGTCTAAATATAATAAACAATTTATTTTTATTTGATTTTATACAATATCTTATTTTTTGGCGACTTTGAAAATTTTAACATCCGAAGAATTGGTGTAAACTGTAAAACTAGCAACACTGGCGCAAAATGTGAAGTGACAATATTCATTTATCTTCGTGTTCCAAAAAATGTAAGTATATGCTGTTGCTTATTAAGAATTATTGACTACTAGAATACACTGTTAACTTGTTGCACCCGCGATGAAAAATATATAAAAAGTTACCTTTTAAACAGAAATAAAGAGCTAACGTTCTGAAACTTTAAAAAAGTAAGAAGAAATCAAACGCAAACTTAAATTATTTTTTTTTAAGAGTGTAGTAATTGTAAGGTTAACTTAAATCTTTTCACGTAACCTTTTTGTGTGATTAATTATACATTTCGTTGTTTTCATATACCTTGACCAATAATATATGCTGAAGACGATTGATGATATACATATATTTAATATGTGTGTCTATATTTTATTATATATTTATACTGTAGCATGTAACGGTCTACATTTTTCTTACATTTTACGAACAATAAGTAGCTGTAGCATGCCTCAAACATCCGGCTCCTATCTCGCCGGCTAATGGGTGGATTCGTGGCTACTATGTCCCGATAATAAATTAAATAAAAAAACCACAGAGAGAAAGAGAAATAAATTTTAATTTGCATGGGTTCACACTATGAAAGTTTTCTTTCAGAAAGTCTGAGTTTACTGGTGAGAGGGGAAGATAACATGCTGTTCCTTTTTCCCCTCTCACCCATAATCTCAGACTTTATGAAATAAAACTTTCATAGTGTGATCCCAGACATAGTAAACAAGTAAACAAGTTTTTTGTCTCTTTTGTATCACATACCAACGGTTGTTCTGTTGTTTGTTTTATTGTACAATTGTTGTAATCACGCGACTACCTGCTATAAATATACCTTGCTCCCAACCATGATCATGAAAACCTCGTAAAATTCTAATATTTCATGATCCCAAACAAATGAAATTATCTCTACCAGTAGCTTTGTGGAAATCAAAAACAGTTTAATTTAAAAATTCATGTTTATAATTATTTATTAAGAGAAAAAAAAACATTACTACTAACTTAAGTTAGTTATTAATACCTATTTTAGAATCTAAGTTAAGTCAACGATTTTATCCAAAAATTTAAGGTGTATAGAAATTGATTTTAAATATTCAAAAACTACAAAAAAAATTAATCAAAATTATTTTAAGCAAAAATCACAAAAAAAAAACCGAAAAAAAAACAAAAATGTTATTTAGGTATCCAACTCGGCTACCAACAAATAATGAAATAAATATAAAATAATTAAAAGAAATGAAAAAAAATAGTTAAATAAAATTAGGTCATCTGCAGGATTCGATCCCGGATCCCCAAAATTTTTAGATTTTTTTTTTTTTTTATTTAAAAAAAAACATTTTAAAACACAAAATCAGTCGGGGAAAAAATTTACTTAAAAACCATTTAGAAACCCGATTTTTATTTTAAGCTTAATTATAGTTAGTAAAGTAATTACTTTACCAAAATAAAATAAATTTCTTAAAGTTTTAATAAACAAGTAAGAGTGCTATATTCGGCTGTGTCGAATCTTATAAACCCTTCACCATTGTGCGAGCAGAATACAGAGCAACTAGACAAAAACTTAATAATTTTTACATATACATACATATTCACAATTCTAAAAACTTCATTATAAATAAAATTTAAAAATCTAAAACTGGTAAATATTTTTTTACAATCGTTTTTAGAACATAAAAATTTAAAAAAAATTCTCTTTGAAATACCAAGATTTGAACCAGAGGACTCAGGTTTCTAAACTCAACCCCCTAGACGACTGAACCATAAACGAACGTTGTTTGAATATCATTAAAATGAAATATGGCCCGATTAAGTTTTCACAACTCAACTCAGTTGTGTCAACTCAACTCAGCAAAGTTGTAAACCATAACACAAAAGTGGCCTATATTCACCAAAATGGTTTGTACCATGTATGTGTGTTTGTTTGTTTCTTTTAGTATAGACAGTGTTGTCTTACCGTAGATTTAGCTTTTTTGGCGGGTGTTTAAGTTGCAAAAATAATAAGAAATTCCCCGTTTCTATTTGTTAAAATTGATAACGAAAATCATATTGGGCATTATGCTAATATATGTGAAGAAATGGAAAGGGGGGGGGGACAAGAGACCGGATTTGAACTTCGCTTTTCATTAGGACCCAGAATTTATATACTTTATAGGGTGTAGGATCAATATTGTGGAACATACAAACGGAATGACAAAGTTATATATACCCTCTTACCTTCGGCGAAGGGCATAAAAAATCGCTTAACAGCACTAGCTCAATTGAGGTAAGAATGATTTATTGTGGTGGATAAATTTCCATGCAAGTTAACGGCGAATTCATTTTTTTGCTTTTGTAAATATTTATTTTAAGAATTAAAAGAAGAAGAACTGCAGTTAAATAATTAGATAAATAAATGCATTTTCTAATTCTTAACATTTTCGCGACGTTTTTGCACTTAAATTTATTATTTATTTATTTTCGATACGAAAATTCCATTTTTTTGTACTTTAAATAGAAACCAAGTTTGTATGTGTATTTAACATTTTTCTTTTACAGAGCAATGTTACCGCAATTGATGTTATTAACCGAACGAAACAAAGTAAATTTTATTTGACTTTAGTCTTTACTTGATAACTTTTAACGATAGGGCTATGTATATAAAATTGGATGTGTGTGTGTAACGTATGGACTCCAAAACGGCTAGGGCGATTTTGAGGAAATTTTCAGGGAATCTTCAGAATATTCAGGCGGGTGACACTGTGAAGTCTGGTCAAAATCCATAACTTGAGAACGGCTTGACCGATTTGAACGGTTTTTTTTTTAAATGATCGCAATGGTCTAACTTAGGTTTTGCGTAAAGAAAATGTTGCCCCACCCACTTTTTCGATTTACCTAAAATCAGAAAACGACTCCATCGAGTTGACAAATTTTTCTTTCAAATGTTCGTATTAATCAACTTTAAGTTTTCATCAAAAGAAAAATTTACCACGCCTACTTTTTCTATTAAGCGCATAATTGGAGAACGGCTTGACCGATTTGGACGATTTTTTCTTTAAAATGATCGCCATGGTCTTACTTAGGTTTTGCGGAAAGAAAATGTTGCCCTGCCCACTTTTACGCCCACTTTTTTCGATTTACCTAAAAACAAAAAACTGCTCCATCGATTTGACTAATTTTTCTTTTAACTGTTCGTATTAATCCATTTTACGTTTTCATCGAAAGAAAAAAAAACATTGTCTATGCGCTGGCCTTAAGATGAAGTAATAAATAAATATAATTTCCAATTTGCCTTAAACACATGCGTTTCTTTTTTTATTTTGTAAAAAAACTTTATGATAGGTATTTCATGGATTTTTATTTAAAGGCCGTAAATTTCGTTTAAAGATCAATTTAAATCGTCTGGTAATACAACACTAATGTTTGCTTATGCCCAGCAACGCGGACCGGATCAGCTAGTACATACATACAAATTTGGATTAGGAAATAGAAAAAAAAATAAAATGACTAGCATACATGTTAGTGCTCCATCGTTGAAAGATCTTTCAGCCGGAAATTTGCTTGTTGTTGTGAGGAAACGTAACATATGGATTTTAGCAATATTTTGTGGGGATATGTTCAATTTAAAGTTAAATTGTATTTTTCCCCCTATTTTAAAATTTATACTCAAATGAAATTAAATTAAGCAACAAAAAAAACTTTATTCATCTTGATAACAAAAAAAATTACTTTTATTTTTAAGATTTTTTTTTGTACATCAATGTAATGTTAACAGATGAACACCGTATAGCCGTAAATCTCACTAAATTGTTATTAACAAATTATTTACTCATAAAAAATTATTTTTTTCAATTGGATTAATTTATTATCATTTACACTTTTTCTTTTGACACTTCTTTTAGATTATTTTCATAGTATTTCAGTTTTTATTTTTGTGATGTTTGCTTTTACAAAATATACGTGCTTATGTATATATGTATGTAGTTCTGACTACCGCAATTTAGATTTGTTTAATAAGTAATAAAAAAGTTTTTAAAGATATTAAATTAAAGAAAGATATTAATTGTTTTTAAAGCAAGGCAAAACAAATTATATTCCCGCATACATTTAAGGATTAAGTTTGAGATAAAAAATTGGAATCGAACACTATGCCCAGCGAAGTTCTAGCTAAGTTTTATTTTTATTTTCTTTGTTCAAAATAATAAATACATGCTAAATTTTCAGATTTACACAAGATTTACATATTTTTCTGACATTTGTGCAATATTTCACTGTGATATTAGGATTAAGGTTATATTTCATTAAATATTTAAATGATTTTAATTCGTAAGTAGACAAATTTTTAATTTTTTTGTGTTCCCTGATATTCTTTTTTTTGCATGGCAGAATTTTTACTTTTGTGTACTTGTATGTATATTCTTTTATGTGATTTTAATTTTAAGGCTTAAGTTTAAAAATAAATTCACACTTATTGAGTTAAAAAAAAAATACTTTCACTTTTTATTTTACCGCACTTGTTGTCATATTCCTTTTTTATTGGCTCATTCAGGACCATCCAAAGAAAATCTATTTAGCTAGGCTTAACCCCAAAGGCTCTTCCCAAAAACTCTGTATCCTTAGGCAAAATCCTGTCTCTAAGCAGCAAACAGTCGCAACTATAGCAATTTAAAAATTTATTAAACTTTTTCTTTGCCAATATCTAACAAACAAATATATTTTATGAAAAAAATTAAAATGAGATTCTTACCAATTAGGCCTTGTACGCAACCGAAATAGCTCCCCTTATTAAAATTGTCCAAGAAAAAATGGACAGGTTTTGCTACAGTTAGGCCTTTTATACCCCCACGAAATGCTTACAGGTTAGAAAAGTGGTGTTATAATACATACATACATATATTCAGCATAAAACATAAACCACTAACTTCATACCAAATACCCAGAACTGCATTACCATTGACAAAAATGCATGAAAAAAACGCAGAGTGGTATTAATGCACTTAAATGTAAATTCGCATAACAAAAAAAATCCCTTTTCTGATTCAACTGCTACAGATTCAAACAAAAATTTTAAAATACGAAAATATTAAGAAATATCTCTCTTGCTACAAGCGCCAATGTACGAGTACACGCATACACCTCAACAACATATAACACGTTTACGTTTTTGTAGTAACTACCAACATTTCAAGTCGACCGCAACGTTTACGTATCCGCAACATTTATGTACGTAAGAGTAAAGAGGCCTTAAATTTTGACGAACAGTATATGTAAAAGACTATCAAGAAAATCTTGATCGTGTGGCTGCACTGTTAGAGACATCGACTGGTTTTCAGCAGGGTTTAAAAATACTAATATATTAGTCATAAATATGCATATCTTTAAACACAAGCTAACAGACAACCTAAAAATATAAAATATTTAACTACCGTAATATATTTAAATGCATCGCTGTATTAATATAATTTATAGTATTACTCAAAAATATTTAACCCGTAGCAACTATTTAATATTGCAATGCGCAAATATTAAATATTTCGCTATACAAATATATTTTCTATGGAAATATTAAAATATTTTTAGTCACCGTAAATATTAAATATTGTGTGTCTTCAATATTAATATATTACTGCCACACATCACAAACTGCCCAAGTGTATGCAAAATGTACGAATATAAATAACATAACAAAACAAAATATGCCGTCTTGTTGATCATCGACTGCCAAAATATGCGACACAAAATATGCGACTATTACACACGACATATTTAAATATTTCAGTGTGAATAGTAAACATATTATTAGTCAAAAAATAAACTAATAATAGTCACAATATGAAGAACAAAATATTTTTGTGTGTACATACAAAAAAGGTTTAAAAAAGGAATGATTTAAAATAAGAAATTCTTTGTATGATGTGTTGGTAGATTAAAATATAATTGTTTAATGGTTTTTTTATTTATTGAAAAAAGGTAAATTATGATTGAAAGGTGAGTTTTATAATTTAAATGCAAAAATAAAAAAAGGATTGAAAAATCAACTAATGTTTTAAGAAAACATATGCATACATAGTTAGTATTTACACAAATATTTATAAACAGCCATTAAAAGAATATAGGAAGTGATATGTCAAAGACAAAATTAAATTAATTGTTTGGACTAGTTGTTCAAAAAAAAACTAAAGGTACAAAAGTGCGTTTTTGTTTTGAGAAATTTATTTACAACAGTCAAATTAACTTTTATAAGGAGAAACATTTTTATGCGTGGGTGTGTAGATCATAGTTTTATGACCTTTGCATTTTGTTTTTAGCTTGGCTCATTTAATTGTTGATGATAATGGATGAATTCAAAATAGAACAACCAATCGCGATATTGTAATAGAAGCTCAAAAAATAGGATGTAGTGGAAATGTAGGTAGGAAGCTGCTTATATGATCTGTTAGAGAAAATAACATTTGAAGTAGTGATCACTGATCAGTTATAAAGGCTATGCATATACATATGTATGTAGATATGTATGTCTATATGTACATATAAGTAATTGTTAGCGACAAAGAAAACTTCGAAAATTGATATTGTGTATTGCGTTATACAAGTTGATTTAAAAAAAAACATTTTTATGACTTTTCTTGTTTTTAATAAGTATGTAATTTGGAAAGGAAATGTTTTTCAGAGTATTGCTGTTTTTTTTTTATTTGTACCTATCATAAATATTTTTTTAGGTAAAACATTTTTGTTTGCTATATGCGCTTGCGTAGACATTAAAGAAACCCAAATTTTCATGCAAGTAGCAATCCTTTTTTATGTAAATTTATTGCTTATTTTATGCACTTCTGACCTTTTCATTTGTTGTTGCTTATACATACAAAAAACATATGCAACAACACCGTGTGATTTCATAGACACAAACGTATGCAAATTTATGATCTTTGCTTCTTTTTTTTTAACTGAAAATAAAGGATTATTTATTTTTTTCACTTGTTTGTTTACAACAGGAATAGGTATATAGAAGTATGAATAATTATGACGCCAACATTTACGCAGAAAGAGAATTGTACACACCATCTGTATGCATGAAGATCCTTTTTAATAGGAATTGTTTAATTGTGCTTTATAAAATTAATAATATAATAGGAGAATATAGAACAGCGCACATAAATGCAATCAAATTATTAAATAAAACTGAACCTGAGCATATCTGTTATAGTACCACCCAATATTCTCATATCACCGGTAAATATTATTTAAACTTTTTATTGAATCGCATTTTTGTTCTCATAACAAAAATGCAATTCAACATCTTTATTTTTTTTTCTTTCATACATTTTACATCCGCTCCAGGCACTTTTCCAAATAAATTTCAAAAACACTGTTTTGTTTGCACGCTTATGCTTAGTAAACAAAACACACAACACACTTTTATATTAATGTTTTGCTTAATTAACATTTGTTTTTCCAATTAAATCAATTTTTTGTTACTTATTAATGTTTTGCTTAATTAACATTTGTATTTCCAATTAAACCAATTTTTTGTTACTTATTAATGTTTTGCTTAGTTAACAAAACTAAATATATAAAAACAGAAGAAAATTAATAAAACAATTTAGTATTGATCAACAATATTCAACAGTGTTTTATTTTTTTTAAAAATATTCGAAGAACGAATATTAACTGGCGCAGTCGGTAGGATTCGCGTTATCCTTGTGGAAAAAAAAAATATAAAATTCTTTAATTTTTCGCGAGTGATTGGATATTTTAATATCCGTAACGCGTTTCGGAAAAAAGCTCCTTTTGGTGAACATTTTTTTTAAGACCACTTAATAGGTCGAAAAAAAAATAAAAATCCTTTTGGTGAACATTTTTTAAGACCACTTAATAGGTCGAGAAAAAAAATAAAAATCCTTTTGGTGAACATTTTTTAAGACCACTTAATAGGTCGAAAAAAAAAAATAAAAATCCTTTTGGTGAACATTTTTAAGACCACTTAATAGGTCGAAAAAAAAAAAAACTATTAAGTTAAAATAAAACACAAATTTACAAAAAAAAGTGAATCATAAATAAGGCTGACAAAATTTTTTTTGGAAAAACGGCCCAACTGTAAGCCAAGAAGTAAACATACGGGGACACCTGAACACCAACCAGCACCACCATCAACATTCAAGGTCGGAAATTTTTTTTAATTTTAAGATACATTTTTTATTTATTATTTCAAGAAACCCTTTGATAAAAAAAACTTTTTTATAAAATTTTTTTTTGAAACCCTTTATATTTGAGAAACAAAATCCTTTTCTAAACTATTTAAAAACTGTGAAATTCTCTGGTTATATATATTTTTCATATGAGTGATACTGACAGTGATTTTTCGACACAAAAATACTCGGTGAATTTCTAGTACTATTAGAAGAAGACGATTCAGAAGAAAGTGAAGAAGACGAACTAGAATAGGACAACTTTGAAAAAAAAATATATAGAAAAACAATATTAAAATGGCAGAGCCAGCACAAGCACTATCAGTAAGAATAGATCCCATTAAATACCTTAATGGCCTCCCTGAATTTACAGGAGACTACCGGGACGTACAAACCTTTATAAACCTTATAGATAGGGTACACCCAATATTACAAGTTTATGACGAACCATCCCAACGTCTCTTCTCAGATATAATTAAAAGTAGGTTGAAAGGGAAAGCTAGGGAAATTATGGAAATTAACTGTCATGCCACATCCTGGGCAGACATTAAAAATATTTTAATAAACAATTTTGGTGAACGCAGTAGCATAGAAGAGCTATTTGATAGACTTAAAGGAGTCACATACAAAACAAATTCGGTAGAATTTTACAACGAAGTCAAACAAAGACTTAGAAGTCTTAATAATAAAACCCTCACAACAGTAGGACCTGGCGATGCCACAAACATTATAATAAAAAATAATATGGCTTCCGCCCTAACCATTTTTAAAGAAAAGATACCTGAACCAATGAGAACAATATTGGTTTGTCGCAATCCACCAAGCCTTGAAGAGGCCATGGATATCCTTTTCCAATCCGGTTATGCATATACAAATTATAGCAAACCTTTCGAAAATGCTAACAAAAGTAACCACAAACATTTCGGACAAACCCAGAAACCGAGACAACGAAATCATTCCCCAAATAATAACTTTAACAATTATGGACTACAACAACAAAACTATTTCCCAAATTACAATAACCCTTATACACCACTACAATATCACCCACAAAACCCTAATAACCATCTCAATCGGAGATTACCACAACAACACAGCACAGGACGATTTAACCATCTAAACCAATATCCTAGAAATAACTTCCAAAATAGTGGAAATTACCAAAATTCCCAACCGCGATTTAACAATCCCCCCTTTAGACAAAATAATAACAACCCTCAATACAATGCCCCCAGAACCAATGGATATTAATATGGTTGAAAATCAATTTAACCAGACCATTGACTCTTTCGAAAATTGCCAATGTAATCAATCTCAGTATCCTCAAAATTGTCAAAGTAGTTCCAATTCGCGTCCCGAACGAACAGATCCCCAAACACCATTCGGTTCGCAAAATCCCCAAAATTTTCAAACACAAGCCTCACAGGCGAACTTCCCTATATAATAGTAAAAAACGGACTCAAATTTATAGTTGACACTGGAGCCACGCACTCCATAGTAAATCCTGGCTTATGCAACCCCAAATGGAAAATACCATCAAAACCTTTAAATCTTAAAACACTTCAAAACAATATAGAAACTTCAATAGTGTATAGAGTACCTACATTTTCCGAATTAGGTGACCCAAATAATAAAATAGATTTAATTGAATGCAAATTTCATGACTTCTATGATGGGATAATCGGAAACAATATACTTAAAAACTTAGAAGCCAAAATAGACTATGCAAACAATATTTTAATAATCAACAATAGAAGTGTACCACTACTTTACTCAAAAACTCAAACTGTAAAAGAAGAAAACGGACTTATACACCTAAAAGAACAAAAGACCTCAAATGGAAATATCATCCTACAGGAAGGCATATATGATACCCAGAACTTTAAGATTGAAATACAAACCATGTTAGAAAGCCCAAATGTAGTACACATAAAAAAATGATGATATGACTGTTGTGGACGAAGAAAACTTTTGCATAATAGACTCGGACCCAAAAGACATAACGAGCATAGCCAACCAAATTAGGACAACCCATATGAACAAAGAGGAAAAAGCTAAAACTCTGAAATTAATAAGAGAGTTTGAACACATCTTCTATCAGCCAAATTCGGACCTCAGTTTTACCAATGTTATTAAACATAAAATCAATACACAAAACAATATCCCTATATATACGAAATCGTACCGTTACCCCTATATTCACAAGAACGAAGTTCAAGCTCAAATACAGGACATGTTAAATACTGGAATAATTCGACATAGTAACTCACCGTACTCAGCCCCAATCTGGATTGTTCCGAAAAAGGACGATGCCAGTGGTAAGAAAAAATGGCGACTTGTGGTCGATTACAGAAAGCTAAATGAGGTGACCATTGACGATAGATACCCAATCCCCAACATTGACGAAACACTAGATAAATTAGGGAGAAGTATGTACTTCACCACCCTTGACCTGGCAAAAGGATTTTATCAAATCGAAGTTGATCCTGACGATGTACACAAGACCGGATTCAGCGTAGAAGGAGGTCACTACGAGTTCCTTCGAATGCCCTTTGGCCTGAAAACAGCACCTGCGACATTCCAAAGGCTCATGAATAATGTCTTGAAGGACTATATCAATAAAATATGTTTAGTTTATCTAGATGACATAATCATATTTTCGACGTCCTTAGATGAACACATTAATTCTATTAGGCTAATTTTCACTAAACTGGAGGAAGCTAACCTTAAAGTTCAATTGGACAAATCCGAATTTATGAAAAAAGAGACGGAATTCCTAGGACATATCGTAACCCAACATGGTATTAAAGCTAACCCAAAGAAAATTCAATGTGTCGTAGACTTCCCTTTACCAAAGACACCAAAAGAAATCAAACAATTTCTAGGCCTTACAGGATACTACAGGAAGTTTATAAAGGATTATTCACAAATCGCGAAACCGATGACCAAATTCTTACAAAAGGACTCTAAAATTGATATAGAAAACCCAGCCTATAGAGAAAGTTTTGAAACTTTAAAAACTTTATTAGTTAATGACCCAATACTAGCATTCCCCGATTTTTCACAGACCTTCACATTAAACACCGACGCAAGTAATTTCGCGCTTGGCGCCGTTCTGTCACAGAACAATAGACCCATCTGCTATGCTAGTCGAACTCTTAACAAACATGAAATAAATTACAGTGTTATAGAAAAAGAGCTTTTAGCAGTTGTCTGGGCTACAAAGTACTTCCGACCGTATTTATTTGGAAGGAAATTTATCATTGAGACCGATCACAAGCCTCTCGAGTGGCTCTTTTCAGTAAAGGAACCAAATTCAAAACTTGTGAGATGGCGATTAAAACTAAGCGAATTTGATTATGAAATCAAATACAAAAAAGGATCATGCAATGGTAATGCCGACGCATTATCTAGAATAATTTTAAATTCTCCAACAGAGATCAATCTTTTGGAAAACCTGAACACTGACTTAAGGACATCCCATCTACCCATTAGTCACTATAAGAACCTAATAATAATAAAAAAAATATCATCCGGTGCAACTAGAATAAGAACAGAAAAAATATTTAAAAATACAAAAAAAACTTTTCATTTTAAAGAACTAGATCGAGCCACCACCATAACCCTTATAAAAAACCATTTTCACCCTACCCAAATAAACGCTATTTTAATTGACGAAACATTTTATACCATATTTAAACAAACGTACAACGAAGTTTTCCCTAATTACTCAGTCATTAAATGCTCACAAGAGTTGGAAAACGTTGTCGACGAAATAAGACTACAAGAATTTATAAAGGACGAACACTTAAACAAAAACCACAGAGGAATACAAAATGTATATCAAGAACTGAAAATAAAAATTTACAATCCAAACCTTAAGTTACGAATCACACAATTCGTCAACAATTGTGAAGTTTGTACTATAGAAAAATATGACAGGAACCCCCCAAAAATCCCTTTCAAACTAACTGAGACCCCAAGCAGACCCAGGGAAATTATACACATAGACGTATTTTATTCATTACAAAAAACTCTTTTCATGACATTCATAGACAAATTTACGAAATTCGCAGCCGCTTACAAAATAAACGGCAGAACATGGACCGAATTCAAAACCAAACTACTACTGTACAAAAACACTTACGGTGATATAGGACAGATTACAGTTGACAACGAACTAGGATTCAAGGCGATTCCCTTGCAGGAATTTCTGAAAACTGAAAATATTAGAATCCATTATACCTCGAACAGCAACCATACGTCCAACGCCGACATCGAACGACTCCATAACACAATTAATGAACACTTAAGACTTCTACGACACGACGATGTCAATAAAAACGAGACAGTAGAGGAAAAAATTATTAGAATAATCGGTTTTTATAACAGGACAATTCATAGTACTACAAAACAGAGACCAATAGACTTTATAAACGGAAAAATTCACGAAGACCAATACGTAGGTATAAAGGACTTGATCGTTACGAAAAAAGAAAATAGTATTAACAAACTTAATAAGGATAGAAAGGACACAGAAATAGACGAAGGAATTAACTACATAAAAGAAATTAGAGGCGGAAAAAACCATAGGAAATATCGGAAAATTGATACTAAAAAGATTGACAAAGATCATGTAGAACATAGGGCACTGGACTTAAATATTATAAGGCTCACATAAGACAAAGCAAGCAATACCAAGATAGAGACAACCCCACAATAAAAATCTAATTATACTTGCAGATGACAATGATGACAAACTGGACTTTGATACTAGCACTTTTCATGGCAACTAACGCACAATTATTGGACATCCAAGATCTTACCAATAATAAATCAAATGCAAATGATATCGAGCCTTTGGTGCAATATCGTAGTAACTCAAAATTTGAATTTTTTGAGCTGGGTATGCAGACATGATCTTTGGGGAAATATCTATCTAAAGAAAAAAAGATTATGATTCCATCTCTAACTGTTCAGATTTTACAGCTAAAAATGTCTTTATTGCCTCTAGCTATTTCCAACCATATTGATATTAATATAAAAAAAATATTTAATATTATTAATAATTGTTCACCTTTTTTTAATTACAAAACATTCCTCTTTATTTTAAAACTTGTAAAAACATAACTTTAGTAAACAAAAATGCTATCAAAAATATGGATGAAAACTTTAAATGCATTTTTCTCAGGTCACGATTTTTTGAATTACTACGGTATTGCACCAAAGGCTCGATATAATTTCTTGTTTCAAAAAATCTAAATTTCTTTTGTATGCTGATGATCTGAAAATTTTCCTGAGGGTTGATTCGGCGGCTGATGTATTTACAGAGTGATTTAAATAAGCAAGTTGGATGGTGTAAACTTAATAAGCTTAAATTAAACTTTGAAAAATGCTTTCATGTTTCGTTTTATAGAAAATTTAGTCCTATTAAGAGTGATTTTAAACTTAATGGTGTTAAACTAAAAAATGTCGTCTCCAAACATGATTTGGGTGTTGTCTTTAATTCATCCATGTCTTTCGTTCCTCATATTGAGTATATTAATCCTAAAGTTTATAAAACTTTAGTTTTTTTAAAAAGGAATTGTTCTGAATTCCATGACCCATACACATTTAAACATATTTATATGTACATCGTTTGTTAGATCAAAGTTAGAATATGCTTCAGTTATCTGGAGTCCATATATTTCCATTCACATTTCCCGTGTTGAGAGAGTACAACGTGTGTTTATTAAATATTACAGTCTATCCTATTCATTTATGATATAATTAATTCAAGGGTTGATTGTCCTGAATTGTTATCTTTAATACCATTCAATATACCAGCTAGAAACTTGAGGAAAATTGATACATTTAAAGTTCCAGTTCATCGTACTAATTATGCTCTTAATGGCACTTTAACGAGAGCATTTTTTTAATATTAATAATTTATGCCTTCAAAAAAAATCTTATTCGCATATAGAATTTTGCACATCAAAAGATGACTTTAAGTTAATTCTTTTTAGTATTTTATAAATTTAATATATACATACATATGTATGTATATATGTATACCAATTATTAACTATTTTTTACTATGTAATATATTTTTCTATGTAAGCTAGTTGCATGGTCTGTAAGGAATTTTGTTTTCCATAGACTGAAATAAATAAATAAATAAAATGCGAGTGATATTGTAACTAAGGATCATATAGATTATATGATAGTTTACTTCAGAGACCTTAATAATGAAGGAATTGATGCTAGTGTTCCGAGAAAAATAGCCTCTATACAAAGAAAATCAATACATCTTTATGTGAAAAATTTAATTCAACTAAGTAGTACCCGCCGGAACTGGCAGCGTTTTAGAGAACTGGAAGATTTTTATAATTTGAAACTGCTTAACGAAATTATTAGAGAAGAGCTAAATATATTTAGAAACAAAGAGTGGGAACGCCTTCTTTCTACCCTTGATATTGGCTCTCAGCCATTTTGGAACCTCACAAAAATTTTAAGAAGAAAAAGTAGAAACATTCCGATTCTGAAACAGGATAATTCTTCCTACACAACAGATCAGGAAAAATGTGATGTACTTGCCCAAACGTTTGCTTCAAACCATGAAGTCTCAGTTAATATTAGCGATCCTGAAACGATATCCCTGGTTAATAATACTCTACAATCCTTGCAGTCATCAACAATAAGCTTGTCAAATCATACCTTCACAAAAACTTCATACATTTCTTGTATTATAAGGAAGTTAAAACCAAAAAAATCACCAGGTATTGACGGTATCAATAATGAGTGGGTAGAACACATTTATCCCGGATTTTTAACTTTTGTAATCTTTTCGGCAGCTTCTTTTGTTTTTTTATAACCTCTTTGACCTACACATGTTTCCTCTTCAATATCTGAATCTGAATCAATATATGGAACGAGCGCTTTCTAAATAGAATTGTTTAAGAAAACATTAAAATGCATTTAAACATACATATATAAAATGTATACACTCTTACCTCTGCCATATTGTTCACGTGTCCAAAATGCAAAATTTAAGTAATTTTTAACGATATTTTGAATATAAAACAAGTTTATTAAATTATTTTTTATTATTGATTAAAAGAATTTAAGCTTAACCCAACAAACACGGAGGTTTGATTTCAAATTGAAAGTGATTTGAAATCAAACGTTTTCTCAAACGTCAAACGTTTGATAATGATTTGAAAATCATTTGTTAATCATAGCGTTCTCAACAAAAAGGGGAAATTATTTTCAAATTGAAAAATGCCTTTATTTTCAACTTGCTTTCAAACGTAATTCTCAAATGTTTTTCAAATGTGGATTATAATAGAATGTGGAATATAAATAAAACTATTTAATTTTTTTAATTTAAATTTATTATTTATTTAAATAAACTTTGAGATAAACATTCGGTTCCATAGCAAAAAGATGAAATAGTGTTCTTTCCGTCTTCTAATTCTTGGAAAGACAAAATACTTGGCTCCCTTTTATTTTGAGGATTGTAGCACCGCGATCGTTCAACAATCTTTCTTCACTTTCCTGTTTTATTATTTTTCTTTTTTTTCGTATTTTTAAACATTGTAATTTCTCACAAATAATTTTTATTTTTCACTAGAAATAAACTGTTCACTTTATATTAAAATTTATTTTTAATAGTAAAACACATGTAACCACAAGGAAAAATAATTTAACTTTAATCGCCATTTTAAATGCTTACATTTATTTTTCGCTTTAGTACTGCCAAGTTTATTTTTGATTTGATTTTAACTTTGACAAACATTTGACATCAAATTGAAAAAACATTTGATATCAAATGTTTATTTTCAAATCATTATCAATTTGAATTTAAATGTTAAATCAAACAATTGAAAAACGTTTGAGAATTGCGTTTGATGTCAAATAATAAAGTCATTTCATATCAAAGGTTTGACTTCGTGTTTGTTGGGAAGTAACAAAGTGCTGTCACCAAAAATGTAATCAAATAACAAACGCACACTTGAGCTAAAATTGTTTTTGATGTAAAATTCAAAGGGTACTTTGTATAGAGACAAGGCGAATTTGAATTCGCCTTGGTATAGAGATAACAGATTTAGAGATGGTGCAAATAATCCTAAGCTATCGATTTTTGTAAAAAAACAAAATCATGAAAAATTGTCACTTGAGCTTTTTTGGCGGTTATGACTCGATATAGATAACATGAAACAAATAATGTAAATAATATCATACAAATAAAATGAATGAATGATTGAAATATTTATTAATACCCATTTATATGTTTTATTTATTTTATTGTGCCACAAATATATAGCTTTATATCTACAGTACTGTTTTATACTGTCATACTGTTGTACTGTCTTTTCTAAAAAAGAATTAATATCAACAACACTTTGTGAATTGTATGTAGGTAAAAATAGGTTTCTTATAAAACAAACGTTTCGCTTAATAACTAGAGACAGGATATGCTCAGGTTCAGTTTTATTTAATAATTTGATTGCATTTATGTGCGCTGTTCTATATTCTCCTATTATATTATTAATTTTATAAAGCACAATTAAACAATTCCTATTAAAAAGGATCTTCATCATATGTATTTCGAGAGAACTTTAAATTACAGAGATACGCAAAACTAAGCGCACAAAATTGATTTAAATTTAATAGAAAGAAATTGTTTTGGCTGTAAAACATTTATAATAATACAATCCAAACTAAATTTTCTATTTATTAAATTGACTTTTAAAATTTTAATATTTAAAATTTTTAAAAAACAGTAAGAATTGGAAATTTTTCAATATTACTTTTAGAAAAATTCAGTGTGAACTGCGAGCATGTTTGGAAATTAAAAGTAAGAAATTTATCTAAAAAAACTTCACTAAAATCTTCTACATTTATGCTTTATGACAGTTTCGTAAAAGCATAAAAATATTTTTTTTAATATATTACTTATCTTACACACTGTATTTGAAACATGATCAACACAGCTTCCGTACATGTGCAACTCAATTAATGAGAGTTAAAAACAAAGGGGTGGGGCTTCTAAACAATTGTTTGCTTGAATGAGCATCACTGCTGTAATGCAAACTTTTATGCTTTTACGAAACTGTCATAAAAGCATAAATGTAGAAGATTTTAGTGAAGTTTTTTTTAGATAAATTTCTTACTTTTAATTTCCAAACATGCTCGCAGTTCAAACTGAATTTTTTTAAAAGTAATATTGAAAAATTTACAATTCTTACTGTTTTTTAAAAATTTTAAATATTAAAATTTTAAAAGTCAATTTAATAAATAGAAAATTTAGTTTGGATTGTATTATTATAAATGTTTTACAGCCAAAACAATTTCTATTAAATTTAAATAAATTTTGTGCGCTTAGTTTTGCGTATCTCTGTAATTTAAAGTTCTCTCATAGTTCCCATATGCAAAACATTTTTGAGCACCCCTGCATTAAAGCCATATGTATGTACTTACATGCATTTATTGCTACATATGTATGTTTTTCAGGCAATCAACAATAAAATTAAATTTTTTTTTTATTTTTTAAAGTATAATTATTTTTTAACATGTTTTGGTTTTAATAGACCTTTGGATCGTAAATAACGCACTATAAATGGTGTTGCCCCTAAAGTTATACTTATTCGAACTGGTGCAAAAACTTTATGTACAGCATATGCTATCACAAAATTACTAGCACCTAATGCAATGCTATTCTTCAATGCTGTTGGTGCGAAATCCAAATGTTCGAGTGCTGCAATTAAATCTATTCCACTGAAAAGAAACAAATAGATTATTTTAATGTTTTTATTAAAAGTAATAACAATCAAAGTGTTTGACATATTTTTTACTTAAATTTAATATTACGACGATAAAAAATGAAAGAAAAAATAGGCAGGAGCCTCATTAACACAATTACCTAACTAACAACTTCCTAAACGCAATAGCTTTCATATATAATCCTACCTGCAGCTTCACATTACACCAATTTATAAAGTATGTACTTTCTTGTAATTACCAAAAGCAATCAGTATATGGGCTGACTTCATAAACGCAGTATTGCAATGCAACACTAAATGGAATAGCTTCAAAAACTCCACAACTTTTCTGTAGATAATGATTTGAGTTCATAACAGCATGGTAACTCTATTCACTGCATAACGGTTGCGAAATTTGTGCATTGTTTTATTTGTAAAGCTGAAGGTCCACACCATGCGTTTATGCGTCTGTCCTTTTTATGCATCTGACAAAAAAGTAGAATCAGTGTAATTGTATATGACAAGTTACACAGAAAATCGCATAGAATGCATAGTTGTATCAACGCATGAAAGTTGGTTTACTTTCTACTTTTGTATCCGTCGCATGTGTGGTGAAAAAAATTAAAAAAAGTCAGCTGTTATTGATGGCCATGGATGACAAATCATATTTTATAAATATGTTTGGGTGGTGGATTACTTTTTACTATTTTTTTGCATTTAAAAAGGTTTTTAATAAGAGAAAAAGCTTTCGTTTTAAAAATTATATAAACTTTAAAGAAT
Organism: Pollenia labialis; assembly: GCA_949318255.1. NCBI lineage: Eukaryota > Metazoa > Arthropoda > Insecta > Diptera > Polleniidae > Pollenia > Pollenia labialis. The sequence continues at coordinate 49,928,935 of OX439141.1, forward strand.
AAAATACATTAAAATTAATTTTAAGCACAATTTTACCACGAACAAAATTTGAAATTCTAGTTATCGATTACATCATGGCCAATTTTCAGGATTGATATTGTGGCCTCAATATCACAACAATACAACAACAACAGGCCAAGCATTAACAGTCAGCTGTTTTTTCAGACCACCTTGTAGATAATTACACTTTTTTATATTTTTTTTTTACATTAAAATTAATTTTAAGCACAATTTTACCACGAACAAAATTTGAAATTCTAGTTATCGATTACATCATGGCCAATTTTCAGGATTGATATTGTGGCCTCAATATCACAACAATACAACAACAACAGGCAAAGCATTAACAGTCAGCTGTTTTTTCAGACCACCTTGTAGATAATTACACTTTTTTATATATTTTTTTTGCATTTAGTAGTGCTACCATACTTTTATCTTAATTAAATAAGACTTTTCAAATAAAACTCAAAAAACCAATCTGTTTTAAATACGATTTAAGTTTGTTATGAAAATTAACTTAATATAGATTTAAATACTATCCTGAAAATTGGGCATGAGTGTCACCTTTGTTGTGTTTATTATATTTATTTTTTTTTTGAACAAATGCCATGAACTGGAAAATTATTAATACCGTGGAAAATCACGAATATTTTTATAATAAAAGCTTACTCCTCTATGAATTCTTTTAAATAAATTCTATTAAAATATCAATTACACTATCCATTTTTGGCAAAATTGCTTTTCATTGATAAACATATTAGCACAACAGCTGATAAAAAAAAACAAATTTGGCGCATAAAACGCATGGCATGTAACTTGAATTTAGAAACGCATAAAATGTAGAGTTGTGTCGTTCATGAACGAACTCGTTCAATTGAACGGATCAGTCAGATGAACGATGAACGGCCGTTCAGTTTCATCAGTCAATTTCGTTCAATGGTTCACTTGGGTCTTTTTAGTCAGTCGGTCACTTGTTTACCGAACAACTGGTTGAAAAGAAACAACAATACTATTGTGGTCTATTTGTGATGCCAGTAAAATATACTTATTTCATTTACTCATTGCTTTACACATTTTCATAATATGGTCAGGGTTGTCAAGTTTCTTTGCGACCTAATATTCAATTTGGCGACATGGCGATTTTTTGGCACTTATAAAATAAATGTTGATTTTGTTGGTGATTTAATAACGCTATGTTCACACTTGGTTTTTTAGACGCGTTTAAGCAAAATGTTATTACATATGAGATAAATAAGATAACAGATGATTAGAAAAAAACCCAACAAACAAATTTATATTTCCTTAAAGTATTAAAAATTAATAAAAATACTTTTATCAAGTTATCTGAAGATTGTTTTAAACATATTAATAATGAAATTGTGAAAATTTATGAATTATTTAAGGAAAAACAATAAGCAGAAATCGTGGTCGGTTATACACGCTCATGTTGGCTGATTCTACATTGTACTCAGTTTGAAGTGATTAACAAATCACTTCAATGTATGGGTAATCATCTCGATTTTTATGTGATTAGAGCTTAATCATGTTCGGGTGCCTTTAACGCTTTTAAGAACCCTAGTGTGAACGTAGTATAAGCCATGAATTTGTTTTGAGACTCGTAGACAATTTTACCCTTTATTTGGAAAGACTATTTCAATGATGGTATTCCATATATGTAAGTTTAATCAGTTTTTGAAAAAAGTTTATTGCTATAAGGATACGTCCGGTTAAGTCTGTGTTGAAAGAGTTATTTTTAATAAATAACTCCACTAAAACTTGCCTTCAAAGTAGAGTGCAATACAAACTTCCATTATTACAACTTCACTTTTACCTACCAGATAGGATTAACCTTAATTTACTTGAGCGATCACTTTAAGTTAAAGTAAAGTTTTAATAATGGAACACTTTTTATAAGGCCGTTTAAAGTCTACTTTAAGCCATCGGTTAGTTGTGAAAACGGGCCTAAGATTTATAAATTATGTGAATGTAAATAGCACTTTTGTACCTTCACACGATATGTTGAATAAACTGAATCGTATACATTGTTAAAAAAAACAGTAAGAATTGCCTTGCCGGTGATGTGTATAGCATTTTAGATATATATCCAATATTTCTTTAATACTAACCACCAAAAAAACGTTTTGCTGCTTTAATTAGACTATTGTAAACTATTGTACCTTTTTTGTATTCACCAACCATTTTACTTTAATTAAATAAAATATATATAACTGCGACTAACCTTTAAATAAATAACCAAATTCAATATTCGATAGCTTTATTTATTAAAGCGTTGATGTGAAATTTTTAAACTTAAATCTCGCGACAAGCTTTCAAGCTTATAAGTTCTAAAAACAGACAGTAAAAGTTTTTAAGTAATTTTGTTTTAAGAAGGTTTTTTACTTCTAATTTTTATAAAATAAAAACAAAAAATAAAATACATGTTATCATATCCAAGGCCAATTGAAAAGGTCTGCGCAAGAAGCCTGATGATCATTGTTTATGTTCTTTTTAGTTGTCAAAAGTTGTTTACATTTTGCTTACATGTGCATGTATACGTTTGTTTACGTTTATGGTATGCCACACATACACGTTTTTTCCTTTTGCTTTGTATATGTGGTAGTAAATTTTTGACAACTAAAAAGAATCGTTTTTTGTTTTTGTACAAGTAAGCAGAGCTGATAGATGGGCCTTGATCATATCTTTTGAAAAAATAACACATATGAATAATAATAATTACATCTGCTATTTGTTCATTGTTTTTTAGGATTGCTGTTATTTTTATTAATTAAAGTCTTTTGTTCTTTAAATACCACATCCATTTTAAATTTTAAGTTATTTTCTTACATTATTTTTGTTTATATTTTGAAAAATTGCGCTCAACATTTGCTGTAGATAGGTATATATGGAAAAACTTCGGACTTATGACAACGTCTTACTTTGAATAAGACCTCGCAAAAAATGTTGTTAAAAATAAGAATACCAAACAAGTATTAAAATAGCCGCGTTTAGCGAGAAATCACTACATATGGCAGCCCAGATTATACTATGAAAATTCTAAAACAATATGGCAAGTTGCCACTGGTAATGTGTTAAAAGAAACAAGTATAGTATATTCGTATAACATAAACACTATAATAGTTTTGTTTCTTTTCAATCAGTTGTTTGGTAAACGAAAAACACAACTGCGAATTTGGGTACACTCAAAAAGTTTTACAGTAACTGAGTGTAATTTACTAAAATTATTTTCTGTAAAGTTAAAAATTAATGAAAATTTTGTTATTTTATAATTAAAAAAAATTCTTTTACTGTTTCAACATGTTGTTCCAAAAATGTTCAGTTGTTTTTTATGCATAAAATAAAACTGAAATACTTAACTGCAAAGTTACCTTAAATTATTTTATTATTTACATACATACCTAAGTACATGCAATGCGAATTTAACTACAGGTGGTGTCGGAACTACAACAATCCAACAGCAACAGAAACAACATAGTGTTTTTTGCATTGCATTGTTAGTGTTTACGGCTCGAAATGTCAACCATTCTTAGCAAAACACTAACAAATCAAAACAAATAAGCTCGAACTGTCAAAATCAAATGCCGTTTCGACACCATCTGTAGTTAATTCGCCTTGCCTACATGAATGTGCACATAAATAAAAAACAAAAATATTTCGCTGATTTGGTGCACTCACAATATGCTGTAAGTAAAATTAACTGAAATGGTTATATAAAATAAATAAAAATTCAGTTAAAAATGGTCTTCATACTTATTTTTCAATTATTTTTAACAAAAAGCTCATTTTATTTTTACTTTCAAAAATTCAACCCCATGTTCCGTAAAAACAAATGAATTTTCAGTTATTTTATATAAATTAACTATTAAAAAATTAACTACATATTTCGTAAAAAGCAAAGGAATATTCAATTATTTTATATAAATTACCATAAAAAATTAACTATGCATTCCGTAAAAATATTTTATATTTTATATAATTTAGGTGTAGGTAGTTTTATAGAATGTCTTCGTTTTAAAATTAACATTAAAAAATAGCCGTACAATTCCTTTGTTTTAAATGAAATTATCCGTTTAATAATGAAATTTTCAGGGATGCCAATCCCGAAATCCCGAATACCGAAATCCCGGGATTATTCTAAAAATTTAAGTCTCGAAACCCGGGATTTTTTTATGTAAAAATCCCGAGATTTTCCATAGTAAATATGTGGTATTTTTTTTTATTAAATTCAACTATAAAAGTAACTTCAAAAATTTAATATTAAATCATACTGGCAATTAATCTAATTTTTACTGGTTACAAAAAGAAGTCGCAAGTGAATAAATGTTACATGCAATGCATTTTGTACCACAGAAAATAAAATCAGAAGACAAAGTTCGGTGTGGACTTTTTTCTAATTGAATGATAATAGAACTGCGCACGCACAATGCAAGTTATGAAAAAGGTTTTAAAAACTTTAGGGGATTCTACCAAAGGCCTTTTGACGCATATTTGTTTAAGTTTTTTTTATTAAATTTATACTTGCATATATATTTGAGATAAAATAAAGTAATTATTGTTATATAGCATATATGTAGCTATTTATATACGATACCACCCAGAATGTTTATTTCGAACACTGTGTTCGTCTGTAGCATATATTTGCAATAAAATAAGGTATCGATTACACTGCTATACAGTCATTTTGCGGCAGGCATACTTGAAGTCGATTTTGTATAAGACGAGTGTGCTGATAACGGGAAAAATACCAGAATTGTCAAATTGACTCCAGTTTTTGAGATAATCGCTTCTAACATTTTCCATAAAATGCTTCAATAAATGGGCCAAAAGATTTATTTAAAATTTATTTTTATTGTTTATCTTTACAAAAATACACAAAAATAATAGTTTGAGGTACCTTTAACTAGAATAAATAAATGAAGATCATAAAAAACTTTTTCTTTTTGAAATAAGAAATAAACGTAAGTGAAAACAAATCAACGACAATGTTTATAGGGTATTTCAATCATTTTTTAGTTCCGTTTATCTCAATAACCAGAGTGAATCAAAAATAAATAAGCATGCAGCGTGAAGGTCTAATATGAGTATTAACAAAAACCATTAACAAAATCCCTGCCGCAGATTTTTTTTTTTGTATAGCAGTGTTATCAGACGTCATTAATTTGTTTAAGAAGCTTTTAAAATATGAGTTTTAATACATAATTCGTCCATATTACTTTAAAAGAATACATTAAACTGTTTAATTTTGTAATGAGTTTAATTTTCTTCATGAATTAATTTGTTTTAATACTTATACATAAACATTTAATTATAATAATGTATATGAATTTTAAAAAGTGGCTTTTATACATGAAATCCCGAAAAATCCCGATCCGTCCCGGGATCCCGTTTTTTTGAACAAAAAATCCCGAATCCCGGGTTTCAAAAATCCTAGTCCCATTTGGCATTCCTAGTATTCAAACTTAAAATTCTTTTGAATTTACCTACATAATATTTTGAGTGTAACATCACAAAAGTATGCTATACTTGTTTTTTTTAACACATTGCCGTATTCAATCAATTGTGAATGAATGAACGAAAACCACAAAAGACCGACTGACACAAAATATCAAGTGACCCAAAAGATCAACTGACCCAAAAGACCAAGTGAGCTGAAATGAACGATTGAACGAAATGAACGAACTCGTTCGTTGTTTTGAATTGAACGATAATGACCGGTCACCTAAATGAACGATTAAGCACAAGACTAATAAAATGTATAAAAAGTATCATACGCATCTACGCATGAACGCATGGTGTGGACCTTCACCTTAAGTGAATCTTCCTCTTTCTTCTTTGAACATGAATTGGCGTTCAAATGATTCATGTCATGTTGACGACATGTTTTGTGTACTTTGAATAGTCGTGCGTATGCATGTGTGCCTTTTTGATATTGAAAACAAAATTGAACAACGTTCGAAAACGCAAAGCGTACTGACAGTACATGCATCTGCGTACTCGTTTCTTTTCCCCTCGTCCCTCTTATAAAGTAGTAATCATGACATTAAAACATGAGCCGTATTTTTGTGATGCTTTGCAATACTGCGTTTATGAAAGCAACAATGAACATAGCTCAGTTAGAACGCAAAACACAAAGCCAAAAACTACAAAGAAAAAGCGATTCAAGTTTATAAAAGTTTAAATACCTAGTCTACCACTTATTTTTTGAAAAGAAAACACCATTAGTGATTTCCATAAGCTGCATCTAAAATTTTATATTTTTAATAGTTTTTATATGTACCCAAACAAATTATTTAATATTATTTTTGCAAAACGATGTATCTGGCTTTTATTTGCCAAAATTTTTTTTTTTTTTTTTTTTGAAAAATAACTACGAATTTAAAAGTAAACAATTTTTATCCATAGTTTATTTATTGAATCTTCATATTTTAAATATGAACTAACAATAATTAATCAAATCTTATCCTAATACTTTATTTATGTCCTGCCAGTGCCAGACAAAAATGTTCTTTATCACGGGTTCTGTTCACATATATACATAGGAGCTTAACGCTCTTCTAGTTGGATAAGTGCTGCAGTGTCTCTTCTCCTTAAGCGAGTGTGGCCGCCATGATTTAAAATATTTCGAGCTAGTGGATTTGGGTGTTGTTCAAGCCTTTTTAAATACATATTTAACTGCATATTTTGTAATCATAGTTTTCACTAATGGCACATTTAGATCCTTGTGAATGTTTGAGTTTTTAACGTACCAGGGAGCGGCTGTGATTATTCGAAGAAGTTTATTTTGACGCCTTTAAATTTTTTCGATATTAGAGGCCGAGGCAGTGCCCCATAGTTGAATACCGTAGCACCATATTGGCTTTAAAATAGCGTTGTAAAGTAGTAGTTTGCAATCGAGACTAAGAACAGAATTTCTTCCAATAAGCCAGTTAATTTGAATTGCTTTTAGTTTCATTTGGGTTAATTTTGCTTATATATGGCATTTCCACGTTAATCGCCGATCCAGATGTATACCGAGATATTTTACATGCGAATGTTGAGGAATTATTTGATTATTGATTGTAATAGGTGGGCAAGATTCCCGGCGCAAGGTGAATGTTATATGTACGCATTTTTGCTCATTTACCATTATCCTCCATTGTCTTAGCCATATTTCTAGGTGAAATATATGATCCTGTAAGTAACGAGATGCTTCATAACTGTTTTTGTGGACGCTTAGAAAAGCTGTATCGTCTGCAAATGTTAAAGTTTGGGTGTAGTTGTTTGTTGGCATGTCCGAAGTATAAATTAAGTATAAAAGAGGGCCTAGGATGCTGCCTTGTGGAACTCCAGCGCCATTTGGCTGAGGTGAACTAAAGAAATTTCCTTCTTTTATAATAAATTGACGACCGACTAAGTATCTTTTTAGCAGCTTGTGTGTGTTTGCTGGAAAATTTTGCTTCAATTTATGTAGTAACCCTTCATGCCAGACTTTATCAAAAGCTTGCGAAACATCGATGAAGAGTGCTGAGCAATATTTTGTTTCTTCAAATGCTTTTCTTATGACATTTACTATTCGATGAGTTTGTTCAATTGTGCTGTGTTTTCTTTTAAATTCAAACTGATGGTTTGGAATACATCTATTGTCATTTAAAATTGGTGTTAATTTTGAAACTAATAATTTCTCAAACAGCTTTGACATATTTGATAATAAGCTAATAGGCCTATATGACTCATATATAGTATGATATTTACCTGGCTTTGGTATCATGGTAACTAAGGAAACCTTCCAATCTTGAGGGTAGTACTCAAGCCGTAAAATAGCATTAAAAATAAAAAGAATTATATTCTTTGCTATCCGAGGTAGCTCTAAAAGCATTTTATTACTGATCTTATCGGCCAGGTGCCTTCTTAGTGTTGAAGTCACAAATTCAAATCTTATGGGAATAGCTGCTCTAGCAGCAACAGATGGTAACTCGACCGCAATATCGTTAGATATATTTGGTGTAAATACGTTTTTCAAGTGACTCACAAACAGATTTCCTTTTTCAATATCGTTTCCTGCCCAACTACCATTCAAGTTTCTTAATGGCACGCCATAACGAGTAGTCAGATTGTGGAGTTGCATCAAGTTCCTTCAGATATTTTTGCAGAGAAGCCGTTTTCTGAGTCTGCAGTAACTTTCTTAGCCTTTTTGTACAATCTTTTAATAAACTCTTTAGTTGAGGGGATCCGTGCAATTGCCATTCTCTTCGAGCTCTTCTTTTTTCAGACAGGAGACGCTCAACATCTATGGAATAAATTATAATATTTTTAGTTTTTTTTTGGGGTCATACTGGAATGTTGCACAGCTAGCTTCAGAAAACTGTCAAAATTAAGAATAGCGCGATCTACGTATTCCGGTGAACTAAGCGGAATATTTTCTGTGCAATGGGTGCTGAGATATTTTTTATATTTTAGCCAATTGATTTGCGTAGCTGTCATTCGCTAAGTTACCAGTCGGAGATACAATTCTATTGGGGTTGATTAAAGTAACAATTGTTGGTGTGTGGTCGGAAGATAATTCTAAGGAAGCTTCAACATGAATCGTTTTTATGGGGATGTTTTTAACCACGCCGAAATCGATGACATCTGGAATTTTTTGATGATCAGTAGGCCAATAAGTTGGTTGTCCGCTCGCTACCACATTTAAATACATTTTAGAAATTGTGTTAAATAAAACACGACCTTTATATTATTTATATTATTAGTTATAAGTCGTGATCCCCAGAAGGAATGTTTAGCGTTATAATCGCCAGCGGCTAGAAAACACGGTCCTAATACAAATGTTCGTTGCCTGGAGATAATCTTCACGATGATCACACATTAGGGAGTGCTGGACTCGGGTTTTTATCAAAAAGGCAGAACCTCCACAAGCTCTATCTCGAGGGTCCTTGGTATCATATAGTGTATAACCATTGATTTTAAACGAATTTCTTGAGGTCAAATGCGTTTCAGAAAACATCATGACATCAATTTGTTTATTTTTAAGAAAGAATTTTAATTCATTTTTATGTTGGAGGATGCCGTTTTCGTTCCAAAAACAAATCTTTAAACAGTTCATGGCTTCTTTATTACAGCTTGCAATAACATCGATTGCATTCTAAGAATTTCCTGCATCATAATACCCATTGTGTTCGTAAAATTATTTACTGTTTGCACTAATGTTTCCATGGTTTTTTCTAGACGACTTAAATTAGAAGTTTCATCAGCACCTTGCATTGGCACAGGGTTTAATTTTAGGGCGTTAGCGTAAGAGGTTCTGTTATTACTTGGCTGCGGAGCCTGAGTGTCATTAGTAGTTACTTGATTTGTTACCTGCATTTGAGTGGGATTAGTTTTCGGTCCAACCGACTGCTTGACGATAGTATATGTGTACAGGGCATCCTCTATAATTGGCAGTGTGATTGCCGCCACAGTTGCTACATTTTTTTACATTGGGGTCATTTTTAGACTTATCGTAACGTTTTTTATCGCACTACTGAATTCCTTGTATCTTCATGTTACATATACTTCGTATATACGCAGCATTTATACGCAAATAAGTATATTTAAGGTTGAGAAAATTGCAGCATAAACAGTGAATTAAATTTTTATTTGCGAATAAATAACTCACAAAAACAATTCCTGATTATCGACACTATTTTCAAAAAACCGTTTTACGTTTTTATTTCGATGTGGCACATCCATATGACACAACAACAGTAAAATTAACTCAAAATTGTGGAATTAAAATTCACAAACACACAAAATTTTTTGATTATTCATTAAAAAATAAAATGTTTATACATACATATACGTACAGTGCTACCAAATGAATAAATTTTCCATCCGGCATCAAATAAAAAAGAAATTTTCTGTAAGAAAATTTACATATAAACAGTTACGCTTCGTACAGACGATGGGCAGATCTAACAATATTGTCAGTAAAATGTGCTAAAATTATGTTACAACCGTGTGAACTGGCAATTATTGTCGGACGCCGTTGTCAGAAAAAGCATTGTCGATCTATTGTAAGACAACAATATTGTCAGACATCTGACAATCGTGTGAACACCCATCGTTGAAATTGTTAGATCAATCTCAGACGTTGTTAGCTTATTTTTTATTGTCAGATGCGCGAAGTTTGTGTATCTGCCAATATGTAACAATGGCATAATTTCTCAAGCTACGAGTGCTTAATACTATTTACAAAGTATGTATATAAAACAAATGTAATAAATAATAGTTCATGCAGCTAAAAAATATTATTAAAAAATTTGCGTTTTTATTTATTGTAAAAATAATGTATGCAAGCAAGTATATTCATATTTCAGGGACTGGAAATAAAGACTTTTTTTGAAATTTTAACTAAAAGAAAAGTGCTACGTGTGTAAGAAATACACAAAGGTTATCCTTGTAACATGGACTACCTACAACTCCGAATATAATGACGAAAGGTTTTTAAAATCAGGTATGTTATTTTATTCACAGGGAATTCATGATACGAAATTAAAATCCATGTGAATTAAGAATTTCATACGGAAATTTCCACATGTGGAATTCATGATAAGGGTGATTGTGTGGTTGTTTTGTTTATTTCGGGTTACTTTGTAAGAAACTAAAATTGATGACTATCCAATAATCAATTAACAAAAATGTACTTTATAAAAATGTTTTTAAAAATAAGATTTTAATTAAGTTTGATTTTTTAAATAAAGAAGACGTGCCTCTTAAGCCACGCATAAAAAGTATTTTTTAATCAATTTATTATTTACTGGCGCCCAACGTGGGGCACGCCTTACTTATAGTAGCTCTGTTTCTTTACTATACTTTGGGATCCCTCGGGATCCCAATTTGCACGAAAAGCGTTCCCGTACTTTTAATTTGTGTAAATGAGAGCGGATTTGAGAGAATAAAATTCTTCTTCTTCTTGCACGAAACAGTCCAGACTTTTTCTTCGTGCAAATTGTGTAAATTGTCAAACAGCTGTAAAACATAAACAAACCCAAAAAAAAAGGAAAAAAGTTCATGATCCAAATTCTGGAAAGTGTTCTGGAATAAAACAATGTACTTAAATAAAAAGTTTTGTACTGAAGTATTAGGGAAGTTAGTTATTGTAAAAGTGTTTGTTTTGTTTTATTTTTAGTAAAAGTTGTTTAATTCTAGAGCCAATATAAAATTTTTCAAAAGTGGCGCAATTTTTGTTGGCGTTGTAATGACTGTCAAAACCACAGAATTTTTATTTCGTGCTTAAAATTTGGTTTTTTCTGTTCCCGTACTTTCGTGTAATGTTGTCTTTTTATGAGAGAAATTTATGCTTGCTGAGAGCAAGCACGAACTTTACCCAAAAAGTAAAGAAACAGAGCTAGTATCTTTTGTTATGTATGTATATAGTATATACTATATACATACACACATACATATTTCATAAAATATTAACAGATCATTTCTCAGGGTCGCCTTAATTTTAAATTGATATTAAAATGTAGAGGATGAGGTTTAAATTTACAATAATACGTACCTAGACACTAAAAGATAAAAAGCTCCTAATGATACAAGTGATATTGCAATGTGGAATATTACTATTGTAGAACCATAATCTTTAAAGGCTTTCTTTAATTGATCTTTTTTGCTTACATTTTGGGGCACATCTTCTTGCTTATCAGCCTTATTACAATAGCTGCGCTTAATTTGTGAATTCCATGCAATTGTTGTATCTATTTATGTAAAAATAATAATTTTATATTGTTAGTTATTTGCAGATAATGAATATTAGTTTTGATAAATTTTTATACAATATAATGAATTAAGCAAAGGAAACGTTATGACAATGTCAAAATTCATTTAAGGTAGAAGTACATTACGCGCGTTAATTCGTCGTACCTACGTTTAAAAACTTTAGCTCATGAAAAGTTACAAGTTACACCGGGTGACCTTATCTTACTACGTAAGCAACAGCTGATTACTAACATTGTGGCAAAATGATATACCGTTCATATGGTTCTGGGGAATATTTACTAAATTTTATAAGTTTCGCTTAAAATTATAAAATTAAAATTTTGTTAAATTATTACATTTCAAAACAAATAATTTGAAATTAAAAAGAAAATGAAATATTTGTTTAAATTGTTTACTAAAGTGTTGTTTTATTTTTGACACAACGTTAAAATACTTTACAGTGTTGTAAACGTTTTCAAAATAAGACCGCCATGTGTGAATTCGCCTTGCTTCAGATACAAGAGGAGCTGAAAAAATTACTGAACTGGATGTTATTAAATGGTGCGGTTATAATGAAATTTCTCCAAAATTTTAAAAATCTGTTCAAATACTATTTCTCCATATCTGGCAAGAGTTTTTAATAATCAGCCTTATTCCGGTTGTCGTTGTCGTAATCGATCAAGTCGTTTTTTGTAAGAGATTAAAGAACACTGGTTGTGTGTTACTTTAATCTCTGACAAAAAACGGCTTGATTGATTACAACGACAACTGGAATAAGGATGAATATCATTGAATGATCAATTTTATCAAATGAACTAAAAGTATCTAAAATCGCCCCGATACCAAAAATGTAATCCTAAATATATCAGTGGAAAAGTTTCGACCAATGATAAGATTTTTGAAAAATTACTTCATGAACAGTAGAACAGTTCAGTTTGTGCTTTGTTGTGATACGGACGTGTATTATTAAGCCCGCATACAATTTAAATTAATTCATATGATTTTTTATTTAAAATAAACATTCGGCGAATAAGCGCAAAATTAATGATTTTTAAATAAATTATTTAGCATAAAAGAGATCAATTATTAAAAACGAAAAATTAAATAGAGAAAAATAAAAAATATAAGTGAATGAATGTACATACCTACATACTTCTATACATAATCTTGCAAAAACATTTTAATTTTGTAAAGTACAAAAAAAAAATAACAAAAATATTAAAAGCACAGAATTACGGTGAAAAACAAAAACAATATTTTGTATGAGCAAAAACAATGAGACAACAATAAAACTCAACGAAAGAAATTGCTATGTAACAGTTCATGCAAATGAAAATAATGCTGAAATAAATAAAACAAAACAATATTAACTCTCAACGGCTAAAGGCCCAACCAGAACATGCATGTATTATCTTAAGCAACTGTCAAAAATTAACGAAAAGTCTGTCAAATGCATAAGCAAATAAAAAAAGACTTTTACGTGGCCATAATGTACTTAATATCTATTTAACCATTGTTGCATATTTGTGCAATATTTTGTTTTTTTGCGAGTACTTCAAACTAAAAAGTACTAAAAAGTCCAACCGTGTATTTGTTTATTTTATGCTATTTAATTTGTAAAGAATTTAAAAATAGATAATTTTTGAGTGTCTTAAAAAAATGGAAAATAAATTAAAATATGTAAAAGTCCATTTTAATTTTTTTTTTTTTTTATTGTTATACATACACAGCTGTTTACGTACGGAATGTGCGTTCAGTTTGGCAGTTTGCTTAAGCAAATGATATTTGACGAAACTTGACGAAAAGCATCATTAAGTACATTGTAGCTTGCCAAAAATATTTTATATGTATTCGCACAGCTACTTAAGTTGACTTAAGCGACATCATTCATGTTCTGGTTAGGCCTTAAGCCAATTATTCGTACACGTTCCCTCTCACCCTCGGTATTTACACAAAAGGTGGATAGTGACTCATTAAAAAAACTAAAGCTAGATCTGGTGACAAGTGTTGACAGGCCAGCAAGTATTGACACGACGTCAAAAACAAATTTAGTGGGAAATGATACCATGAATTTAAACACAAATGCAATGGAAAACCCCCCTGTAAAAAGTTGTCAAAAGCCTCAAGTCCAAGTTGGTATGGACAGGTACATAACAGTGCTTAAACGGGGTCGCATCCCTACCTCTGCAGCAGTTGCTTCGGCCTCAAAAGTACCAACTTTTGATAAAATAAACTCTCAAAATCGTTTTGCAATTCTGGAGGATGAATCCTCTGAAGCACCAAACGTCATAAAATCGTTTAAGCCACCCCCGCTATATCTTAGGGAGCAAAACTCAAGTGAGTTAATAAAGAGCGTGATCTCGGTAATAGGTGAAAATTCGTTTTATGTAGCGGCAATCAAGCGTGGTAATATAAACGAGACAAAAATACAGGTTAATCATGAGAATGATTTTCGTAAACTAACAAACAAATTCGAAGCCCTAAAAGCTTTTATACATATCAACTGAAGAGCAGCAAAGGTCTTCAGGTAGTGATCAAGGGCATAGACTCGTGCGTGGACCCTGAAGAAATTAAAACCTTTTTGGAAGAGAAAGGCTTTAAAATAAAAAACGTTACAAATATTAAAAATAGGGAAAAAAAATCCCCAACCATTATTTCGAGTGGAGTTAGAACCTGGTGGCGTTAAGCTTAAAAAAAATGAAACGCATCCTATTTATAATTTAAAATATATTCTTTACAGAAGAATAACTATAGAGGAGCCGCACAAAAGACCACTACGCGCGATGAAACTGGTAGTTACATAGTTAGGCTACCCTTCAAGAAAGAATTTCCGGAAACAGTCTTTCTAGGATCATCAAGATTCATAGCCTTAGCCCAGTTCTCTACTATGGAAAAAACACTGGCCAAAGATCTCGGCCTGGTTCATATTATTTACCACACCACGCGTTTATTCGCCCAGAACACAAAACGACGAAACTCAGAGTCGTTTTCAATGCATCTAGAAAATCTAAATCCCAATTCTCTCTAAATGACATTCTGCACACAGGGCCCACCCTACAAAACGATTTGATATCCATGTCGCTGACATTTTGACCGGAGGTTATACCGTATAAGAAAATCTAGAAGCTGAAAATCAGCTGATTGAAACCCTAAAATCAGCAGAATTCACTCTTAAAAAGATAACCGCAAATAATCAAAAACTTTTATCCCATCTGCCCAAAGAGGATCTGTACGATTCAGATTTTCTTCGTTTTCATGACACCAGCTCCACTAAAACCCAAGAGATTAGATGGAATGCCCTAACAGACTCATTTTCATATACTTTTTCACCCTTTGAACATTCCACAAAAAATACTAAGCGACAGATTCTATCATCAGTAGCAAAACTCTTTGATTCCACGAGATGGATAACGCCCATAGTAATAAGAGCAAACATGCTCATACAACAGCTATGGCTGGAAGGCCTAGATTGGGATAATGAAGTGTCTTACGATCCACTACACAGTCTTGCTCAGCATCTGTCGCTAGTAGAACAAAGTTTTATCTCAAGATGGTTACAGTAGCTAACCACTGATGCGGACAGTAAACACAATACTTTCTCAAATTTAATAGTGGCAAAAAGAAAAGTTGCCCCAATACAGACAATTTCACTTCCACCATTAGAGCTCACTGGCGCGGTCTTGCTTGCAAACCTGGTTAAGAACGTATTTACATCACTGAAACTGGAACCAGGGAAAGTATATTTATGGACAGATTCATCCATAACGCTAGAATGGCTGTCAAAGCCTCCATCTGCATGGGAAACCTACGTCGCGAATAGAATCTCCCTGATTCATGCGACGTGGCGACACGTCTAAACCCATGATAATCCAGCGGATATAGGAACGAGAGGATGTAAACCTCAAGATTAAGTACCCAATTCCCTTTGGTGGCATGGACCATCATGGTTATCAAGACCCGCGTCTGAATGGCATAAAAGAAACCCATTGAAAGTCACAACCAAATGTGTAGAATGGTGCAAACGGAATTTTACATTTTCAGGCTCAAGATTCGAGTAAAGGGCATAATACGGCAATGAAAAACCTGTATAATTAACAAACAAACCGGAATTGACTTCGCCGGCCCATTTGAAATCAAAACCTCAACTCTACGGAAGTCCCTCTCAGTGAAAGGATACACTAGTATATTCGTTTGCTTCAGCACAAAGACAATTCACTTAGAGGCATGCTCTGACCTTTCCTCAGCGGCCTTTCAAGCGGCATTTTCCCTTCGTTGGGAGTCGGGGGCTTCCCCAAAGGGTTATAACAGATAACGGAAGAAATTTCCTGGGGGCGAGTCGAAAACTTGAGGAAGAATTATCAAGCTTTTTAGCAAACACGGCGCAAGACATAGCTCAGAAATATATTACTCATGGGTTTGAGTGGAAGTTTATACCCTCACACGCACCTCACATGGGAGGCCGCAGTGAAAAGTTTTAAATTTCACCTTAAACGTATTGTAGGCGCGCAAAAGTTCACCTTCGAGGAAGTTTCCACCATTTTAGGTAGAAAAGAAGAAGTCCTTAATTCTCGGAATATTTCGGCTCTATCCGAGGATCCGTCTGATCTAACTGCCTTAACTCCCGGACACTTTTTAAGGGAAGAACCCCTAATGGCCTTTCCGGAGCAAAATTGCGAAACCATGTCTCTTATCAACCGGTTGGAAATATGTAAAGCTCTCCACCATCAGCTGGCCATGCGATGATTCTTCCATCTTAAATCTCTTCACAAGAGATACAAGTGGAAAAACTCTGTCCCTAATCTTCAGGTTGCAGACCTAGTAGTGGTCATGGACGATTTACAGCCTCCCTTTCTAAAACTTATTCTCATTATTCACTATTGTCATACACCTTATAACTAACCACTTTACCCATTTAACTCATTTTCTTCTAGCCAAATCACTAACACTTATAATTTCGACTTTCATATTATTTCCTTCCTGCAGGTCCAACCGACGATCCACTACCCCTCGGTGAAGCCATAATCGAAACAACACCATCCACAACCGTTTACGACGTCAACAACCTGACATTTTCAAGTGCATGATTTGCAAGAAGTACTACCCTTTTAAGGTTTTCCTTCGTTTTCTACGGATGGATGTTAAAGCGAGAGAAGATGTGGTGGAACGACATCAGTATTGTCGCAACTGTCTGGTCAAAAGCCACATTTTACGGTATTGCACCTCTATGGACACGTGCAAAAGGTGTGATCAATTACATCACACACTTTTGCACCCAATTCGACGTCGCTCTATACGATCCAGAAGTATTCAGGCCACCAGGAGGTCGCATCATACTCAACACGCTGAAAATAGACCTACAGATAGGCACCAAACCACTGCGGCATCGCAGCCCACAAATCAACAACGTAGTCAACCAGCCACACCACAACGTAATCTACCAGCAGCGGTAAACACCCCGAATACTTAAATCTTGGCTGAAGCCATAAGATCGATAGGTCAAGTGCTCTGTTCAACTGATGTCACCCCATCTGCTTCATAAGTTAGAGGCGGCGGCATGTACAAATTGTATTTGTACATTTAAACTAAAATTTTGAATCTTTTATTATTTATCTAAAATTGTACTAACGAATTATGAATTTATACCTGAAGTAAGTTAATTTACTATGTATCCGTTAAAATTTAAATATTTTTATGAATTTTAATCACCACCAATAATATCATAAATTTTATGCAAGTTGGCCGCACTGCAAGGTTTACACTCGTCGCAAATTTTCAATTGTTTATCGTAGCGAACTTTCGTTAACTTCAAGCTGGTGTAACTTACATTTAGTTTTGTAACCAGTGTTTTTTATCTTATCTTCTCTCAACAGCAGATGCGAGTAACACATCAACTACCCGGCAGTGCGAGCAACTAACCTTGATTTTTTTTTGTTTTCTGAAGTTGGTATACTGTCTACCCAATACGTACATATGTATGTATTAATTTAAGTGAACTCTGAATTTTAATAAAAATTGGAAAAAATTAATAAAATTCTGTTTTCACTTTCTTCCCGTAACCCACTCTATTATAATTACTTCTTTGAAGCAATTATAATAATAATCATCATCTTGATAGCCCCACCGTTTACATCTCAACGGACATCCCCTTTCTTCTATCTACCCGAAGATTATTTTCCATTTCCTCACACCAATACATGGGTAATTCCACGTCAAATCGACCAAGAGTGGGACACGACCTCTTTCGATTTTAATGAAATTTGGTGATAAGGTGCCTTTAATTTTATTAGGAACATATATGGACAAAAAAAATTTTTCAAAAGTTATGTCATATTCAAAATGTCATAATTTCGCCGAATTAGCCAAATGTTTTGAGCTTATTTCTTCAATATCTCGAAAACTACTTTACATACGAAGATGATTTTTATGTAATTTTAAAGAGAATACTTGGGGCTATAAACAATATATTGCAAAAAAAAATTTTTTTTTTGAAAAACGTAATATCTGAAAAATATTAAATTTTAACAACGGACTAAGTCAAAACCTTATTTTTTTATTTGGATGATTTGAATCCAGTGGTGCTTACCGTTTTTTTTAGATTAGCTCTTGTTTTCAACATATACCGTTATTTCGAAAATGGAGGAGCCTCCCCAACATATATTCGAGTAACTAAAAAACGGTTAAGCTTATTGAAATTACTTAAAAAAAACGAAATTCCGCAATAAATAATAAAGTGGGGTTGGTCATACATTTGACCCCTCTAGGAGCATCCTAAGCGCTGCAGGGGCCAAATTTTATTAAGCCGCCATATTTGTATGGTACACCGCGTAGGATGCTCCTGGATGGGTCATATGTATATGTAGTTAATTTGCCAAAAATGAAGATTATAATTATTAGCAGTTTTCACCCTTGATAGAAAAGTCCCTTGTAGTCCTTGTGAATCTTATTAATTTGGTTAAAGTACTAAGATTTACAACACTGCAACAACAAAGTGTATTAGACTAAAATTTACTACGCTGTGGTTAAAAAAATCCAACAAAAAGCTGTAGTAAACACGTTTTTTAAATAACACAAAATAAAACAGTTGAAGAAACTTTATATGCCTCTTTCCCACACTCAGCAACTTCATTAATTTACAATTCTTACGAAAAAAACACGCATGTTTTCTAGTATAAAATCGTATTAAGAAAAGCAGAGTTGTACACTTCATATAAAGGGTGAAAACCGCTATAGTTATTATTGACTACATTTTACCTCGTATTTTTACAATGTAGCTAGATTTTAATAAAAACACAATCCCTGGTATGTACATATGTATACGGCCCTGTTCTGTAAACCGAATCCGAGAAAATTTCTCGTTTTAAAACGAATTCACATTTTTTGGTGTTCTGTAAACCGAATTCACATAATTTTTCTCGTTTTGAAACCGAGTAAACAAACCTAGTCGAAAGGAAATCGAATGTGTAATTATTTTAATAAATGACTACAAAAATAACAAAAAAAACAAGTGCAATATAAAATATGATGTCTTTTTTATTTATTCTATTAAAATTACATGCATTTTAATATATTTTAATTTGAAAGAAATATATATATAAAAGCACCCTAAAAGTTCCTTGCATCGAACATTCGCCAAATAAAGGAGTCATGTGTAGATCCTGGCCTAAGTGCATCAACTGCGCGAATCCTCATTTTAAAATCGCAAATCTTCAAAGAGAGTATATACGAGCATATATGTATGCATTAGAAACAATTAAATCTGTCAATACATAAGTATACTTACAATCATTACGTTTATGCTAAAATAGCCTTTTCGGTTATTAAACAACGATTCGTCAATTGTTGGTTTAATAAGCCTCACATGAGTAAAAAAAAAGCACTTTAGATTCTTTTATTTCCTCTCTTGTGAGATTTAAAGAAATCCATGATGGACATAAAATGTTTTCTAAAGCATTTATTGTTTCCCATAATACCTTTGAAATTGTACTACTCCCAACACTAACGTGAGTCTCACTTGCAAGTGCGCCTTGAAATGATCCCACTGCTAAAAAGCGATGTGTGGCTGCCAGCTTAACTTTTTCCGGAATAGATCCTTTTTGTATTAAAATAGCAATACTGTCCAAAATCATTGAAAAAGCTTCCTTATTGACGCGGTAAAGTTCAATAAACCTGTAATCAAGTTTTTTTTTATTTACTCATCTCAACAAGTTTTGCTTTTGCCTACCTATCATCCGTTACACTCATTGGATTGGAATCATCCCTTAATTGTCTTCATTTTTATATCTTCAACAGCTGACTTTGAAGATTAACTAAAAATTCAAACCTAATTTCGAATCATATCAATACGAGTAATTTGCAGAACACCAAAAAGCGATTTATTCGGTTTTAGAAATTTCTCGTTTTTAAAAACGATTCGGTTTACAGAACAGGGCCGATATTTACCTTGTTTTTTAATAGTTGCATCTTTGTCATAAGTTGACCAATTTAAACGTGCATTTTTTCTCAATGTTGTGTAATGAGAACTATGTAAGTTTTGAGACATAAATTTACAATCTTGAGACCATTGCCCACCTGGCATATTCAAATGCGTAAACTTATGCATGCCGCCAAAAGGAGTCGGAACATTACTTTGCATTGCCGAATTAAGACTTATGGCTCCCAAACAGTCATACGATTGTACATGAGGATCTGGTTTGCCTGAATCTGCACTGCTAAACGAGTTATCTGTCGTGATATCGATTTTTGGAGATGATATTCCCTGGTAATTTTGAGATAGTATAACTGTAGCTGAAATTTCACGAGTGCGATGAGGAGAAAATCTTGTTGTTTCGGCAACATCTATATTGTTCGGTATAGGCAGGATATCAGAAGCTTCTAGATTTGAACATACTTTTGTAGTGTATAACTTTCGTGCTTTAAAAATATGTACAAATGGAAAATATGTATTTAGAATCAAGTAAATATTTACATATTATTTATTTCTTAATTATTTTTTATTGATCTACTTAATTTTTATTTCTATACAATCTTTTAAATTATCGTTCGAAAGAGCATATTCAAAATGTTGCAGCTCTTGTGTAACATCCAACAACAAAATATACTGAGTTTCTGTCAGTTTATAAAAGACAATTTGCACCAAACACTGCTCTTTTAATACAAATGTACTACAAAGCAATTTGCTCACTTGAACTTGTCTGGTTGTTACAATTAACTTTATATTTTTTATCAGTTTTTGTTTTCTTTTTTTCGTATTCTTGAAATTGCTGGCAACTATATATCTGTCAGCACCACCAACTAGTGAAAAAAATCATTGCATAAAAATTAATGTTTTGTCATCAAAACATAAAACTGTTGAGTTTTGAATATTATTCAATATATAGCACATGTCGCTTCTTAATTGGACCGTAGTCATTGTAGTCAAAACTTGGCAAAATGCGATTAAAATCTGCGGCATTTTGACAAAATATCTTAAAACGAGATAATATGGCAAAAAAGTGAAAAAAAATTCGGTGAAAAATTAAGACTCAACCCTGCCGTATCAACAGCTATCTGCTATCCTTCTATTTTTAGCAACAGGGAAAAAGTTTGAATACCTTAAGTTAAGTAATGCGATTTCTGCACGGTATTTTGGTAACAACGTTTTGGAGACTTCTATAAGTGCTGTACGGCTTAGGAAGTCTTTAATGATAAAATGTTTTTAGTGAAGTTAATATTCTTAATTTTACGAGCGTATGAAGTTCTTTATAATTATCCGGACCCCATGACTCGCAGCCAAAAATACTGCCTGTACAATGTGCAACCCACATCTCGGAAATGACCAACGGACTATATGATATCCCGTACAGACTTTAATAAGAAATTCAAGGTCATATTTCCGTCAAGGCGGGAATGGAGTAGGGGAATCCTAGCCGATGAATACCGTACGAAGATTTACACAGATGGGTCAAAGCAGACCTGTGGTTCTGGGGTTTTCGCGGAGGAATCGCACGTGGATCTCTTTTTCCGTCTGCCAGATGGGGCCAGCGTATTTCAGGCTGAAATACTCGACATAAGAGAGGCATGTAGAACACTGTAAAGTAGGAGCATCAGCGGCAAAATTGGCATTTTCGTCGAGATGTCACTAAAGTCACATAAAACAACGTCCATTTTTGTCAACCGGTGTAAAAAGGAACTATCCAGACTGGGTAGCCTATCTGATATAGCCTTAATTTGGATCCCTGTGCATTTTTTTTATTTTATTGAATTACTCCATACAGAAGACTTAAGAGTCTTATTTTGCAGTATGAAACTGAGAATGTGTAAAATTATAAATCATTAATTTCCCTGAAGGAAACCTGGGTGCATGTGTCTCCAAGTCGCCAGTTTTGTCGACTATTTTGGTGCCATTGTCGGCTAAGTGTCTACACTTTTTACTTTGCCTTTGTTATGAATAAAATTTTGTATGACTACAAAGCTTTGATTTTTCTTTATTTTTTATTATAGTTTAATTTTGTTTTGTTAAAATACACGTTTCTGACGAAATATGTATTAAAGTTTCTATAAAAAATAGTGAAAAAGTGAATTAAAAGGTAAATAAAGTTGTATTTATGCAATTAGAAAAGATAGACCATGAGCAAAAGAAAAAGACTAGTGATAAAGCAAAAAATCTTGTATAAAAATAAAAATAGCGAAAGTTCTAACTTTAGAGATTTTGTGGAGCCTGTTAACGATTTTCAAAGAGCCTGTTGAAGATTTTGAACAGTATTTTGAAGATTTGTCTACTTTAAAATTAAATTTACGCGAAAAAATAAAAAAATGGTATACTGAAACAGCACCTTCCAGAAAATGTTTGGAGAAGCTGCTGACTATATTACAGGAGGAAGGCCTGGATGTTCCGCTTTCAGCTGCAGCATTCTTGGGCAAAATGCATAAAGTTTCAACTATAAAAGTTCTCCCCGGAAGTTATTGCCATATTGGAATTAAAAATCAGCTAAGAAAAGTTGAAGAAGTTTTGAAAAACTATGACGAAATTGAACTGGATATAAACATTGACGGAATCCCTTTATTTAAAAATTCGGATACAACGTTTACTTGAAAATTTCTGCAATAAGAGCTAAAACCTTTGGAAAAAGTTTTTCGTTAAATTTTGGCTGTTGGTTTTACTTCGGGCCCCTGAAAAAATTTTGTGAGAAACTCCAAACATACGTATCTTAAAAGTATGTACATATAAATTTATCAATTAACAAGTTAATTGATATTTTGGCGGAACACAAATTTTTATTGGATCGCATAGTTACCCAAAATGCAGTTGCCTCAAATATAATGGGCATATTTCCAATTAACACCGAAGAAAAATTGAAAGAATTTGACGCTATTTTGGCAACGCAAGCAGATCCATATGTAAGTATTTTACTGTACTGTTAAACGAAATCAATAAACTATTATAATTTCTGGTTTACATTTTATAGATACGGCAAATGAAAGTACTTCTCGGTGGTAATGCTGAACGAAACTTAAATCAGATATTTGGTAACGATATTACTATGAATTTTAATGTTGACGGATCTTTCCGCAAAAAGCGATTTCGGGACTACGGCAGTGTGTTTACGGCTTTGATAGGTAAACATTTTTTAAAAGAGGTTTTAATTTTACATAAATATTTCAACATATTTTTCTTTTCAATACCCAGATGCTAAATCCACTTTCACCGATTTTTCCGCTAAGACATAGAGAGCAGCTTTTCAACGATAGAAAATTTTTTTAAACAAACCAGCCGCAGCAAGGCCAAAAATAAGGAACTACATGAAAATGAAGGCGACTCTTTTTACAAAGAAGAATAGTTTTTTTTATCAATTCAAAATTCTGAAAGGTTTAGCTAGCCTTGGAGAAAATTAGCTTTTTTAATTTAAATAATTTTATATGAAAAAATATGTACAAAATAATGTTTGACACGTTTAACTTATTAATAAGTTATGTTTATTAGTTAAAAAAACCCCTAGACTTGTGACACAAGCTTTAAACCAAACCCACACAAAATACTGTAACGCTAAACTTGTACCTTTTTTACTTTTAAGAAACTTATGTACATAATTTTTTTTTTAATAAAATATCTAATATTATTAAAATAACGGTACTTATTTGAACTTCTCCTCATAATAGTTATATGTATACCATTTAAAATACTATTAGAAATGGTGTAGCGTTGAAATCTAGCAAACAGTTCCAAAAGTGTAGACTACAATAATTAAAACGAACTAGTGAATATATGGTTCTTAAGTCTCTATGTGGTTCCATAACAACCACCTAGTCAATAGTACTAATGGCACTAGTGGATTCTCAATGACAAGCACATGTAAATGTCTACAATAGAAAGCATTGGCTGGGATATAAGTTGTCAGTAGTACTGGTGACAAAGTCAATAGTGAATCAGTACAATTTTACTATCGACATTTCCTGCAGGGTTATTAACTATTTAAATACTACATAATTACAATTTTGTATATAAAGCAAAACCAATTAAAATCAAACAGAATTTAAATAATTTAAGCATATGTATGTACTTAAGTCTCAAATAATTATGTTTCAAATTGTTATGGTGAAAACAGTTTAAAAATATTTTCCTTAAATTTTCGTGCGTTACTTAAAAGCTGAAAGCTATGGGGTATAGAATTCCAGAGAGATACTGAGAATATGTTAAAATGCCACTTCGAAATTAAACTTTTGTATTCAAACAGGTAATGAACAGGCGGATGGGCTATTCAAGACTGGAGCCGCTCTTGATATTTCACAGGGTGTGCCAGTCGCAACATCCCTGGGAACTATCAGAAGCGAAATCTTCAGATACTATCTGGATATGGCTGACGATAAATGAAAGAAACTGGATTGCTGCAGGGCTACCTAAGTAACGTGGCCCACATATGATATAGGTCTCTATGAGCGACTCTCCACTTCAGTCGGAGAGACATGTCGAGACCGATATACTACGTACTTACCGGTCAGTAGTTCATCTCTTATGTGATTGCCCAGCGAAGTAACTTGCTGAAATATCTCAACGCAACGGGCTGGCTCTAGCCACCTCAGTATTGCCCCTGGGTCAAGCTTGATCGGGGGTCCCAATTCTTGACGAGTTGTGTCAAAACTGAGTCACTGTCGACTTTACTTGCAGCACGCCTGGTCCTGTGCGTGCTACCACGTTAATCAACCAACAACCAACCAACCAACAATGTGCATTGTACATATGTATATGCGTGCAGGTTTGCTTACAATTAATAATAGGATTTATTGGCTATATGTAGTGGCCATTTAAAATTACAAATCGATTTTTTTAATTTAATTTTAATTTCTCATGGCGGTGAAATCCACTTAATTAGGGGATATAATAAACAGCAAAATTATTTATAAAAAAATGCGCTTATACAGCTTCGCCAGAAGTCCATTACTTAAAAATACTAAAGGGGTAGCTCTGAAGAGTTTTCTGCACCATCCTCACTTTTTTTTGCTATGATAAACGTTTGACTTTTCGCCTGTAATTATTTCTTAATGTTAATTGTTTTCTTGTCTTCTTGTGTGTCCTTTGGGTCCCATTCTTTATATTTTTCTAATATTCCTTTGGCAATGTATCTCATAAGGTTTCGTAAAATTCAATAAATTTAAAAAAAACTATTTTCTTTACACGTTTTTTCCAAAACTATTTTAAATTTGTTTTAATTTATGTAAATCGAAAAGAAAAATACGTACATCAAAAAATGAATTATTAAGGTTAAGCTACTGTCAAAAATCAGCGAAGTGTCTCAAATGCATTTAAAAGAACAAAAACCATATAAAAAACATTTGGTTCCGTACGGAATATGCGATCAGTTTCGTACTTTACTTAAGTAAATTATAGTTAAATAAAATTTAACAAAAAGTTTCTTTAAGTTCAATATGGTTTGGCGCATAAGATTTACGTGTATTCGCATATTTACTTAAGCATCGTTATGCACATTCTGGTTGGGCCTTTAATTTATTTTATTGTGCATTTGAACAACAGTCAGCAGTATGACTATATTTCAAAATTAAACCTATTTTGATTTTTCATACTGCATTGTCTGTGTGACGCAAATAATAAACAAAAATTTCAAATTTACCCAACAAACACGGAGGTTTGATTTCAAATTGAAAATGATTTGAAATCAAACGTTTTCTTAAACGACAAACGTTTGATAATGATTTGAAAATCATTTAAAAATCATAGCGTTCTCAACTAAAAGGGGAAATTATTTTCAAATTGAAAAATGCCTTTATTTTCAACTTGCTTTCAAACGTAATTCTCAAATGTTTTTCAAATGTGGATTATAATACAATGTGGAATATAAATAAAACTGTTTAATTTTTTTTAATTAAAAATTATTATTTATTTAAATAAACTTTGAGATAAACATTCGGTACCGTAGCTTAAAGATCAAATAGTGTTCTTTCCGTCCTCTAATTCTTGGAAAGACAAAATACTTGGCTCCCTTTTATTTTGAGGATTGTAGCACCGCGATCGTTCAACAACCTTTCTTCACTTTCCCGTTTTATTATTTTTCTTTTTTTCGTATTTTTAATCATTGTAATTTCTCACAAATAATTTTTATTTTTCACAAGAAATAAACTGTTCAGTGAAAAATTAAATTTTAACAAAACAATAAAATGAAATGGTTGTAATAAAAGTATTTTTTATATGCAAAAACAATAACAATAATAATATTATAAAAAAAAATATTTTAAAATATGACAAAACCAGTATACAAAGGCAAAACGATTAAATTCGGTATAGTGATTATTGTCAACTGTACGACATTATTAAAAAAACAAGTAAGAGTGCTAAATTAATAACAAATTAATAAAAATTCCATTTAATAAAAAATATATTTAAACTACTACTTTTTGCTTCTAAAAAGTTTGTATCACTTTTTAATGCAACATCTTTTTAGTAATATTTTGTTTTCATACGATAAAAAAAAATTTTAAATCACAAAACAGAATATGTACATCGTAACACAAGTCTATTTACTCGAATAAAAGAGCTATTTTGTTATTTATAACTGCACACAAAAAAAATCATAGGTAAAACTACCTAAATATATGGTATAAAATTAACTAAGTGCAAGGGTAGCATGGCAGTATCTAAGTTTCTTAGCTAATAAAACTATTAACTTAGGTAATTTCTATGTTCGAAAAAGTATCTAATTATTTTGTTAAAATTACTTAAAAACTTTGAAAATTTACCAATGATAGCAAAGTTATTTTATGTTGTTATTTTTGGAAAATTATCTAAGTTTAATTTTGTACTATAGATTTTAGGTAAATTTATTATATATACTTTTTTTGGTTACATACTTTAAATAAAATTAATTTAATTTCATTGTAATATTTTATTTATTTTCATCAAACGGGGAAAGTATAAAACATATAAAGATAAAATTTACACACAAAATTAACTCATACGAACAATTCTGCACCATTAACTCCAAAATATCATATTTTGGATGAGCGATATATATTTTTTAAACCAATTGGATTTTAAAAATAAATTTGATTTATTAAATTGTCAAAATAGTGCATATTTAGTTTGCTTTCACTTAAACTTGAATTTTGTGATTTTTTGTTGTAACAAGCGCATCCAGTGGTGTTTCTGTGGAAGTCATAATTTTCATTAGGCCTTCCTTCTGTTAATGCTTCTAAACCTTTTTTTTTACCTGGTTCTTTTCAATGGAATTCGTGTGATAAATAACGAAATGCTTCTTGGTAGTTTAAGATGCCACAATTGTTATATCAATATAATCCAATTTGGAAATGTTCGCTTCGTCCATATTAATCGTCATCAATAAAAGTAATAAATAATTATTGTTTTTATTTTGTATATACATTAGAGCGACTCAAGTTGTATGGAAGCAAAATTCGTGCTCGATGTACCCTCCTAAAAATGAACCTTGGACTTTTTTAAAATACCATTTTAAATATTTCGGCTCCAGCTTTGACCACTCGTGAGCTGGACCATTTTGAAAAAGGGTCTATTTTTGCATGTTTTGTTAATTTGAGAATCAGTTTCCTTACCAACATATACAAATTGGGTATCATAAGAAAGGTTATTTTAAGGCGCGTCCAACTGTATATACAATTTGTCCATTTTTAGGAGGGTACATCGAGCACTTTTTTTGGTGATTCGCTCTAATATACATACATCTTTTTTGCAAAAAGTTCAGTGGGGATCTTATGTTTATAATATACTCACATAAATACGTTGTATCTTTATACTCTATCGAATAGTTTTTAATTTATTTTAAATTCAAAAATTTTAAATTGAAATTTAAATTTGAACTTTTTTTACAAAAAAATTTCCAATTGAAAGAAAAAATCAAATAAACCTACACACATACATACATATTTATATTAAAAAATTCGAAGAAGATACCTAATCCAATTAGTAATAATAACAAAAATTTTAGGCAAAACTTTTTTTATATACCTATTACCAATTATCTTAGGCAACTAAACATAGTTTTTTGTTTTTATATAAAAATAAATTACCTATGTACGCATTTGTAAAATACCCTGGATTATTTTTTTGTGTGTGTATCATATCTTTCTCTCACAACACACACTGGTTCAAAATATTAAGCTTATAGCTTTATTACTTTTTTGTCCAGAGACATTCAAATTTGACATAAGTGAATGCGTTTGAAATAGCCGTATAATATATGCTACTTTCTATCGCTTCATGCTTTTAAAATACTCTTGTAATAACACTACAATATTTTTTTTTTACAATTGGATGTTATAAATTATAAATACATATGCAAATAAAAAAAAGTTTTGAAAATTAAAAAAAAAAAATTCTTTTACTACTATAAATTGTCCAAAAATATTTATTTTCTTCAACTTCTATGGCTTGTATATATTGATCTCCGACGACCTCTAGCCCAAGACTTATATCAAATTAAAGCTTGAAGTCTCCGCTAACGATACTCAAACATTCAGCTGCCCATTTTTGCCCCTAAGCAATTCCGGTGTAAAAAACTAAAAAAAGTTAGAACAAATTTCATTCACAAGCATGGTATTGCGCATAGGAATGGGCAAAAATATCAATATTTAAAAAAAAATCGATAAATATCGCCGATATTTAAAAAAACCTATATTTCGATACATCAATATTGAATAACGACTATCGAATTCGATCGAAGTCTTAATAAAAAACTCAAAACTTTAGCCGTTTTTAATCAATAAAAATGCAGGGCTTTGCATATGGTCAGTGATGCCAACTTTTTGAGAGCAAAAAGCACTTTAAAATATAAAAAAAGCACTATTTCGATCAAAAAAAGCGTAAAAAAGCACTAAGCTATTTTTAAAAATTTAATTAAACAGAAAAAAAAGGTGGATATGGCGTTTATTGGTACCATTTTTTTAAGATTAAATAATATATATATTTACATTTGTATAAAAACATTTTTAATTGTATTATTATTATCTTCAATAAAAATAATATTATCCAAATCATGATGATCCATCAGCTATGTTTGAATTGGCCATAATACCGTTTTAAAGTAATACAGTGCGAGCTCGATTTTTGGCACTCGAAAAATCTTGCCTGTTGCAATTACCGAAAATTTGCAATGCCTGACCATTGTTTATAAAACTTAATGACAGCCTATATTTTAATAAAAAAAACTATATTTTATCGTTTAAATCAATCTAAATTACAATCGTGCAAAGTTGAATAAAACAATTGGCGTATGATATTATCCAATTATTTTAACCTATGTACGCTTCTGAATGAAAATAAGGTGTAAAATAGAAAAAACATGTATGTTTGCATTCTTATACTTATGGCGTTTTCTTTTCTAAAAAAAAGTGTTGCATAAGTGTTACATGTGACTTGGCAACATTTTTAAATTCTTGCCTAATTTTTAAGAAGTGTTTCATTTTTAACGTTTACAAAAGAACACAAATTTCGGCATAAGACAATAAAGTACAATAAGCGCAAGGTAAATTCAATTGCTGGTGGTGGCAAGACTACAACAATTCAAAGCCAACAGAAACAACAGATGTTTTTTGTATTGCATTGTTAGTGTTTACGGCTCGAAACTTGCCACCACCTTGTACTGAATTCGCCTTGATCAAGTGCTGCATTCATGCCCCTTTAATTAAAATGAGTGTTGAACATGTAGCATTTTTTTTAATTTTAAAGGGAACATCATCAGAAAAGAACGCTTTACACTTTTAAAATAACACATATTTTTCAGAAAAGAACATAAAAAATGTAAAAGGCAGAATAAATGCAAAATTTTACTCAGAAAAGAAAACGCCATTAGTCAAACCTTTTTGCAATAGCACTAGAGGTAGAAGTGCACAACACGCGGCTATTTGAAGACGAGTAGAGTGGAGACGTTTGAAAACTAAAGCGCATGAAAAATGGCAGGTTACACAACGCTCGTTAAAAAAGCATTTTCTGTCAGCTGTTTTTAATTTAAATTTTCAAAAGATTTTGTTATTCGTGCTTAATTCCCAGTTTTAATTATTGATAAAAACACTTGAAATTTATTGTTGATGGGATAAGCTATTCCTATGCGCATTTTACTGGTTGCTTAGGCCAGATCATCAGGAAACTTCATCCATAAAGATTTTAGAAAAACTAAAGATATTAAACCAAATAAAAAATATTTATCGCAAACAAATACATCGTTTTTATAACGATTACTAAATATGTTGTCATCGCTAAAAAGTGAAACGTTTTGTAAAATTTCCAAAGTGCTAGGAAGCCTAGCTCTAACCTCGTAAATAAAGTTTTTGGCAAAACGAATGCAACATTCTTTTATGACTTTTTTTATCATTTGAAATCTTAAAATCTTTACAGGCTTTCTCAAAATTGTAATC
Organism: Pollenia labialis; assembly: GCA_949318255.1. Taxonomy (NCBI): domain Eukaryota; kingdom Metazoa; phylum Arthropoda; class Insecta; order Diptera; family Polleniidae; genus Pollenia; species Pollenia labialis. Next base: position 49,959,538 of record OX439141.1, read on the forward strand.
CAAATAGCAAAGCTCATCTAAATCATCCTCTATACCTATAATCGTAGTTTTAAAAAATGGTAGAAAAAAGATTAAAATTGTTAAAAAAACCTAAATGCATTAACGAAAAATTGAAAAAGCACCAAGTTAGTGTTTTTTCTAGGTTTGGCACAATAAATAGTGCCAAAAGCACTATGTTGGCATCGCTGCCAAAATGATATGTAGATTAATTAAAAAGGCACTTTAAAGAACTGTGAGAAATTGTTAAAAGCACTATAAATACCCGCTTTTCAAAAACGGGTTTATACAAAATTTCGGGTATTGCATATGCAAAAAAGCACCAAAAAAATACCCCAAAGGCACCAAAATGGCAACGCTGCATATGGTATTTTTGTATTATTCTCTATTGTTTTTGTTTTAATATTTGTTTTGATTGAATTTTTCGTTCTTATTGAATTTTTTTAAATAAAAGAAACAATTAAAAGTAACAATGGAATTACATATAATATGTTTGCACATAAATATGTATAAAATAAAATAAAATTGCACATGCTATAACAGTTTTTTTTATTTTGTTTTTATTTTGCATTCTTGCAATGTAGCTTTGTTATTAAAAAACACACAAAAGACAATGTGTGCGTTTGAGTACTTTTACAGTAAAAGCTTTGCGAAATATAGTAAAACCTTTTGAGTTCTCGAACGCATCTAATATCAAAACCTAATAAAAGAACTTCTTTCCATTATTTTTGATCCTGTTTTTGTTGTTGTTGAAAGTTCAATATTTTTTTTCAGCTGTGATTATTAGTGGCATTGTTTTTGTGATTATATGTAGCTTATTAGTTTTTTAACTTCTAACTGTGATTATTAGTTAAGATAAGGATAGATAAGGAAAATAATGGATTTTATGTGGTCATTTTGTGTGAGAGGTAGGCGTGGTTGTTAGCAGATTTTGCTAATGTTTTCACCAGCTTAATATTATCATAAAATTGCAATGAACAAAAAATTGTGACTCTACAATGATTTGTAACTTTTGTGTTATATGGGAAGTGGGCGTGGTTGTGCACGGATTTTTTTCATATTCGCAGTATTTTTTTATCACAACTAAATTTTAGTCCATGCCGAAATTCAAGGCTCTGAACAAAAAATTGTGACTCTACAATGATTTTTAACTTTTGTGTTATATGGGAAGTAGGCGTGGTTGTGCTCGGATTTTTTTCATATTTGCAGTATTTTTTTATCACAACCAAATATTGGTCTATACCGAAATTCAAGGCTCTACCATGTTTCCTTATATTTAATGCCGCCAATCGTATGAAGCTGAACCACTGTGCAACACTCACAAAAACAATTGAACGCTTTGCACACATGGGTTATTTCTTACACACAATTCATTGTGTGTGATTCTAAAAAAAAACACAACACACTACTTGCTAGTTTGATATGTGAATTCATGTGTCGTTTAAACGCACACATGCATACCTCTACTGTTCACTTTATATTAAAATTTATTTTTAATAGTAAAACACATGTAACCAAATGATAAAGTCATTTCATATCAAAGGTTTGACTTCGTGTTTGTTGGGTACGAACACATGCTGATCGCATGAGTATGTGCCCTGCAGATAATATTGGACGTCCATTGTGGTTTAAATGAACTACCCTGCAAATCTAAGGACCAGTCCAAACACGCGTGTAAAGAGTAGCCCACAAAAATAAATTTCAGTGTATTTATCAAATATGAAAAACTGGGAAATTAGCACGTCATACGGAAATCGTATTAATAATAAATTTTGTATTCCCGAAAATAACTTTGATAATATACAGACTTGCATGTGCCCGTGCAAAAAAACTGAGTTGGCAAATTGGTTTTTTTTTTGTTGTTTTCTTACGGACAGTAGAATGAAGCAGTTTGTTTTTTAATTTTGTTTTTTTCTTTTTACCCACTTACAACTACAATTCGAGTCGGAAAGAACCCAACCAATTGTAGGGGAATGTAAGAAAAGATAATCTCACTGTTTATTGTTGGTGTTTTGTTTTGGCTTTGATATTGTTACAAGTAAGACTTTTAGAGTTTATAATTCTTATTCGCTTTAGGGTTTTATTTGTATAATATTTTTGGCCTTTCTAAAATCTTTGGAAAAGGTTTCCTGATGAGTTGGCCTAAGCAACCAGAGAAATGCGCATAGAAGCTGGCTTTCCCTCAACAATAAATTTCAGTGTATTTATCAAATATGAAAAACTGGGAATTTAGCACGTCATACGGAAATCATATTACAGTACTTTTCGCCTATAGTCACGTCGCTTATAGTCCATTTAGCGATAAAGTCCAAAATATACGTTTTTACAGCGCTCTATAAGTCAAATTCATACAAAATATTAACGATATAGTCCATTAGCGATATAATCACATTTGACATATATCCCACCTAAGTCTGGTAATTTAAAGCTTACTTACATGCAAATTATTTAGGATATTGTCACATTAATTGAGATAAAATTAGCTGTTTAAGCCACAAACAAATAAAATGAACTAAAAACCAAATGGTAAAATACAACCGTGTTGTTTATTTTGACATTTTTGTTTTTTAATCAATAGTGCTATTGAAAAACCTGTCAAACTAAAAAATAAAACAGAAAAATGAGTAAACGAGTGAATTTATCTGTAAAAGAATAATTTTTATTATATTATATATTTAACTTATTAAAGTTTCTTTTACTTTATGTTATTAAAGTTTTTATAATTAAACCTTTTAACGTACAAAGTATTTATGCATTGGTTTATAACGTATACAATTCGTATACATATCATACATTGTACATATATAAATGAAAAAAATCTGTTATCTTTTTTATAATCCCAAAAATTGCTTACATCACATTAGGCTTATTATCACATTAGCGATATAGTCACAACATTGCGTGCAACTAAGGGATGTGACTATAAGCGAAAAGTACTGTAATAATAAATTTTGTATTCCCGAAAATAACTTTGATAAGTTACAGCAAAGTGTTTGCATATTTAAAATTTAAGATATGTTAAAATAATAAATTTAATAACATACATATGTATGTACATAGGTTTACAAAATACATACCATCATAGCATTAAGGCGGTAATGCCCCTTTCTGCTAAAATATACAGAATGTTCGGTCGGCGGCTTCATTATTTTTATAAGTATTCCGTCGACACATCCAATTACGCCGGGAATGCCGAAGTTTCTATAGAAATGTGTTTTTGATGCACTTTCTATTTGGCTATCTAAAGAAATCCATGCTGGACATAAACTTTCCTTCATTGCGTGCATGACATTCCACAAGATCTTACAAAAAGTGGACCGCCCCATACTAATATTGACATCATTGGCTATAACCGCTTGATAAGATCCGACAGCTAGGAATCTGAGCACAGCCGCTAGCTGAATGTTTGCAGGAGTGCTGCTCTGTGGTAATTTTGGTTCTAGATCATCCAATACCATTTGGAATGCTCTTTGTTAAGCCGGTAAAACGAGATGAAGTTAAAAAGCAATTAGACTAGAACTTTTAGATCAATTTAATTGCGGCTACTTACAAGGTTTCACTTGTATCCATAGGATTTGATAAGTCCCGTAAATTACGTTTTTTAACACGCTCATTTTTTAAATGCTGTTTTCTTAAATTAATTACTGCCAATAAAGTAGCTCCCGGCATTGTTGTTTTCTATTTTTCACTTTTTTTTCAATAATAATGTAACAATGTAAACAAACGAAGCACAAAACTAAAAATTCAGCTGTTTTCTCGTGTTTTCCAGAAATTAAAACCACGCCGAAAACCGTAAAATCACGTGATTTGAAAAACAGCATAAAATCGTCTGCGTGATTTCAAAACGTTGCGTGATTTGAAACCACGAGATTTTCAGAACAGACCTGATTTTCAAAATAAAAAAGGCACTTCATTGGTATTAGGGGAAAAAAAAATTCAATTTTCAATAAACTTATGATCTATAGTTTCAAACTTAAAAATTATCACAAAATATATCAACATACATATAATAAATAAAAATACCACAGTTAAGAAAAACATCACATTCCTGCTCTAATTGTAAAATTTGCTTTTTTAACTCTAATTTTTCTACTTCTAATTTTTGTTTTTGAAGCTTCTTTTTTAACTCGAACGTTTTTCGATAATACCTTAATAAATCCTTCCGTATTCTGTCAAGTACATTAGCTGTTTCCTTTTGAAACATTACTTGATTTTGAACTTGCGTTTTAAGTAGATTATCCCGCTCATTTAAAATTAATAGCCGCGGCCGTTTATTAGCACGAAGATTTTCATCCAAATTGTTATTTTGGATTTGCGTAGCCTCCGATGTTTTCTCCGTTAAATCATTATTATTTACCACCGTAATATGGCTAGTTTTAGGCTTCTTCCATATAAAGGAGATTCACGACTTGCTCTTCCATGGCAGAAAGCGGACAAAACTGTGAGGGACCGCCACCCGTGCTGAAATGCTTAATTTATTTTTACGCATCTTGTTCTTTGTGTGGTTTTTTAAATCTGCCCAAACCTATATACCAATATGTTATTAGTGTTAAGGTACGTTCAGACTGATGAAATATTTGATAACAAACATCAAATATTTTTGAGTGTCAAATAAAATAACAACTGATTTTGAGCAAATAAAAGTATTTGCCGGCAAACAAATATTTGTCCAATGTGAACATTGTGTGAACACAAAAAATCAAATATTTTAGTAATTTTTGAGCAAACATTTATTTGATATTGCAAAAAAATTGTAAGAGCAAACAACGACAAATAATTTTAGCTATGTACCCGATAGAAGCAATTTTTCCTGTAAGTTTTCGGATTTTTTACAGTTTTAAAGATTTTTAATAATTATTAGACTTTGCTATCATGCCGCTATTAGCCAATTTTTGCTAATTTAGCAATTTTAACCGAATTTTTGCCATTTCTTATACTTTTAGGGACTTTTAAACAATTTTATGGCTTGTTTGAAATATCAAAATTGTTCGCGAATTTTCGCTATTTTTGCAACATTTTTTTATTTGGTTTTTCCCCGACATTTTGTTTTTTAACCGATTTAGCGATTTAAAATAAATTTTAGGGTTTGCTATTAGCAAAATTTTGCGAACTTCCGCTAATTTAGCAATTTTTACCAAATTTTTGCCATTTCTTATACTTTTAGGGACTTTATATAAATTTTATGTCTTATTTGAAATATCAAAATTTTTTGCGAATATTCGCTGTTTTTGCAACATTTTTTTTTGTTCTTTTCCCGACATTTTGTTTTTAACCGAATTATATATTTTAGGGGTTGTTTCCAATTTTTCGCAAATTTTAGCCATGTTTCCGTTAACCATTGTCTTCCAGTTTTGTTTTTCTTTTACATACTCCTGTTCTAACAATATAATATATGCTACTCCACAGAATAAAACAAATAATTTGGCTTCTGTGCGAATTTTTACTATTTGTAAAATATATTTTAATTTTTGAACACTTTCATTAAATAATTATTTGATGCAAATATTTGTTTTAGTCTGAACGCATGGCAAAATTAATTAATTTATTTTATTTGACACTATTTGCCAACTGTTTCAACAAACAAAAATTGTCAAATACATATTTGAGCTTAGTCTGAACATCAAACAAAATATTTTTTTGTTTCACACAGTTTGAAGCAAATATCAGAACAAATATTTTTGTCAAATATTTCATTAATCTGAACGTACCTTTACATTTTAAATAAATAAAAGCTTAAAGCATTACTTTTTCCAACCGGTTATATCTCTTACGGGGGGCCCATTAGCGTTTAGATCGTCTGACAATTTCGTCCACAAATTAGTTGCAGTTTGTTTGGCATTTGCAGTCTGCAACTGTCCCTTGGCCAAATCGCTATGTTGCTCCATGAAATCTACTAAAGTTTCGAACTGCCGTTGTTTTGTTTGTAATTTTTTTGATTTTTCCCTTAAAATTACAAATTAGATATAAATAAAATAATTTTGTTTATGTACTTACATATTTTTCTTCCGTTGCGTTTGATCTTTGGCTATCGCAATAAATTTGTATTTGTTCAATGATTTTGACATATAGCTTTCGCATTACAGAGTGCGGTGTTACCAGACTTGCGAAAAGAAAACAAAAAGATGCGAAAGGTAAATTCGCAAACGCATTAAAGAGTACCAATCACTCGATTTGCTACCATTTTTCTTTCGCATCGCAATAGAGAGTAGCCCTCCATAGGATGGGTCGGTCGAATTAAAATTCAATGAAATTCGTACGAAGTGCCGCAATGTAGTTGAGCGAACCAATGGTGTCCTCAAAAATAGATTTAGATGCAATATTGGCGCTAGAGAGCTACACTACGCTCCAAAAAAGGCAACGCAAAAAATAAATGTTTGTTGTGCGTTGCATAACATCTGCAACCAGTGCGCTTTGCTACCCCATCGAAATACAATTAGTAAAATTTTTTTTAAACAGATCTCGTGTATTGATAACAAAGCATCTTGTACCAAATTTAATTGCTTTTAAAGAACCCGCTCTACTGATATGTATACAGAAATCGCATGTGTTCGTATGGGAGGTGACATGACTACTTTTCCTATTGAACCTTCTTTTGGAAGATGTTGTGTATTTTTATCTTAGCTATTTGTAAAAAATTGAACACTTTCACTTTTACTCCAACTATGAAGAAATCTTTATTGTCATTGTATGAGAAGTACCACCCGCACTTAAAATTTATAAAATATTAATTGCCTATGTTAAGAGCCGGGTTAGAAGACTATAGGGAACAATATTTCGTATGCTTCTTTTTATATGTATATTATTGATTGCTCCTCCTGCACCTAACCCCTTAATTTTTATTTTGAAAGGTGTAGTTTACCATTCGAGTGGATCCTTGAAGACATTTGTCTTCAGATATTCGGAATTTAATAATTTCGTTCTATGGGATGTACCGCTCTTCCTTCCTCTACCCCACCGATTGTTATTTAAAAATTTATAGTTCACTATAATAGTGGCTTTAACTACGTTTGAAGACTCTAGCTAAGATAGTTCTTCAGTTACGCGATATTTAATATATACATCCTATGGGGGTATTGCTCCAGCTGCGCCTTTCCCCTTAATTTTTATTTTCAAATGTGTAGTTTACTATAAGAGTGATTCCTACCATTCTCACTAAAGATTTCTTAAGATATGCGATATTAAACATTGGCGTCCTATGGGGTACCACTTACCCCGCTGCTATTTTATTTAAATTTTGGGGCTCAGAAGATCCTACTACCAAAAGTTCAACAAAATGCGTGCAACGGTTCTTAAAATATGCGATATTTAATATTGGCATAATATTGGGGGTACCAATTCCCTGCCCCTATCGAAAAAATAAGTAGCCTATTTTATTTTTAGGGCTCACGTGATGTTACTGTAAAAATTTCAAGAAAATCGGTTCAGGTGTTTATGAGTCTATAAGCCAACAAACAAACATACAAACATTTTTAATTTTTATATACATACCTACATATATAGATGCAAATGAAATGGAAAGTTTTGTTATTTTTACTATTCAAAAGAGTGATGTGGTTTCGTTAGCCTCACAGCAGTATTTGTCTGCCGCCCAAAACATAAGAACTAATATTGGAAAAAATTTATAATTTTATTTTACGTAAAGAAATACACGCCACATACATACATATGTATGTATGTATGTATTTTTTTTCAATAATTAAATTTTTTATTAAAAACAAAACCAAAAATATTCTATAAAAAACTAATATAAAAATGTTTTAAAAATTAAAAAATACTAAAAATAATAGTTCATATTCTCAGGTACAACATTTCAGTTTCGGTTTGTACATTTTATAAACAAAAAACCAAAAAAAAAACAATAAAAAACAATATAAAATTTATAATTAAAACTTCAAAAACTAAACTAATTCGTATTCACAGCTACAGTTCAATTTATCACATTTTTTTCTGATACCTAATTATTATCAAGGCCCATTGAAAAGGTTCTTTTTAGTTGTCAAAAGTTGTTTACATGTGCATGTATACGTTTATGGTATGCGACACATACACGTTTTTTCCTTTGGCTTTGTATATGTGGTAGTAAATTTTTGACAACTAAAAAGAATCGTTTTTTGTTTTTGTACAAGTAAGCAGATTATTATATTGATTATTATATTTTAAATTTTCTAGCTCTAATAGTCTTTCGTTTTTTTTCAATTTTGTTCTCAACTTCCCCAAGCCTTAAATTTTCCATCACCATATTATGCTGTTTTTGCTCTTTTACCTCCTCTTTCTTCAAATCATAAAGCCGGTCTATGGAGCGATAAATTTTTTTGTTGTTTGATGCTGCTCTTTCATAGCTTCCAACATATTCCTCTGAATACTTATTTCCTCTGCAAGGATTTCGGCAGAGGAAACCTGTGCCGGCAGTTGGGGTTGATCCTTTTTTTATTTTTTTCGCCGGTGGCTGGTATTGGCAATCTTGAAAGCTTCCGTTAAAATTAATATTAAATTAATTATATCGCCAGCCACTAAAATCTCCGACAATTCAACTTCAATATTTGCTTCTGCTTGTTGGCATTAGAAGTAGAACTGTCTTATCCAAACGTGTTAGCTATACCTTCAACGGACTCCTTCATCCCAATAAAATCGTAAATTGCCTTTTCAATCACAGAAAACTTCTGCTTCATATTCCACCAGTTCCTTTACTAAATTTAAGATTTTGGGCAGCCTTTTGTCGAACATTTTTTTTTTTTGATCGGACCATACCTGAAAATGTTTTGCACTTTTATGATTTATGTATACCATCAACGACAAATCTCATTCAACATACCTTCTTCCATTTAAATTTTTGATGGTGGCCCTGCTGAGTTCAATTCCACCTCCAAATTGCGCCAAAATCGGTTTAACTCCTCCTTAGATCCTTTGTACATACCACGAGCAATACTTGGGTGGGTTTGCATTTCATTCAAAAGAATCTCTAGCTGTTTCTTATTTGTTGTTTTGGACCTGAAAATAAGAAACGTATTGATCATATTTATTTTTTATACAAATAATTTAAATACTTACATCTTTTAGCACAAACTCCCTTGTTTTTTTTCTCGGAATTATTTTTAAAATTTCTCATCACATTCTCTCTTTAATTGACATTCGTAATACCTACTTTTTCCCGGGGAAGAGTTTCCCATTTTCGAAGTTTATTTAGAATAAGGGAAAAGAGAAAAAAATTCCCGGGAAATTTTATTTAGAAAAGGAGAACAGGGAAAAGGGAAAAAATTCCCGGGAATTGTTATTAATAATTGGGCTGATTATATCATACATATCGCTCATTTACTTCAACAACGTCATAACTCAAGAAATTTTATTTTGAGTTAGTGTTGCAGAATTGTTCGCTATGTTTTTCTTTATACTGTTTATAAAATTCATCTTTATATTATTTATACTTTCCCTGTTTAAGCAAATGAAAAACTTTGAACGCGTTTATTTCGAAATGGATTTTTTTGAGTTTTGACGATGTTTTTTATTTGAAGCTGCGTCGGCAAACTAGATTTGTTCCGTGGCTCTATTAAAATAATCCAGACATCAAATACAACTAAGTATGTATGAATGTAGTTTAGAAAAAGTTAACGAAGTTGATTGCAGGATTTTTTTAAATACGCAGTAATGACAAAATTTAGTATGCCCCTAATACATATAAAAAGTAACAATAAACAAGTAGGCTGCATATAATTTAAGATACTTATGAACATACACATACATATATATGTAGGTGTTTGCCTACATATTATAAAAACATTCAACAGAGACCTTCGCCGTGGTGTTTAGCCGGCGGCTGAAGCAAAAATACTCGGCGGCGGCTCGAAGCTGGCTGCTATCCGATAGAATTTATAAAAATAATACAGAAGAATCCCGATAATTCGATAACGCAAGGGACCGGCCATTTTTTACGAATTATAGGGGTTTTCGATTTAGCGGGGGTTCAATTTAACGGGATTAAAATAAAATAAATACGAATTAACGGGGATTTTCAATACTAAAACGCTAAATAAAAACTTAGAAAACAATTGTTAAAAATAATATACATACATACATATGTACATATATAAAAATTATTTTTTTTAATTAGTATTGTGGTAATTTTGTTGAGCTATTTATGGGTTTTAATCAAAATTTTTAATATTTTTAATCAGGCTTAAGTTCATCAAATAATAAATAGTTCAACAAAATTACCACAATACTAATTATTGTTAAGGCTTAGGCACGAGCTCTATGTGTACATTTGTCCTTCAAGTTGTGCTGAAAAAGGTCAACAAGAAAAAGAAAGACAAACATGAAAAAACAAAAATGTACTTTCGACTTCAATAAGAATTATTGACTAAAAGTACAAAAAAACAGAGGTAAAGGAAAAACATGTAAAATCAATTAAAAATGGATAATCATTAAAAAAAAAAGCAAATTTCGATCTACCGAAAGGTTAAAATACAATTTGGTTTAAGGATTGATGTTTAACTATTGACGTCAGCAGTCGTCGATGGCTGCGAGTGTAAGACGGCAAATCCCTCTGAGGAGATCGAGTGGTAGCGATCGAAACATGTCAGGGTAACCAGCCGCCTGGGTTTGAATCTCAGGTCAGTCAAGAATGCATGATTATCGATAACAATTTTAATTAATTTTAAATGATTTTGTTATTCGTGCTTAATTTCCCAATTTTTATTATTTGATAAAAAAAAACACTCGAAATTTATTGTTGATGGGATAAGCTATTCCTATGCGCATTTCACTGGTTGCTTAGGCCAGATCATCAGGAAACTTCATCCATAAAGATTTTAGAAAAACTAAACATATTAAACCAAATAAAACTGTTAAGCGTATAAGAATTACAGAAACAGTTCTATTTGTAACAATATCAAAGTTTAAACAAAATCATCAACAGTAAACAGTGAGTTCATCTCTCCTTACATTCCCCACTACAATTGATTGGAATTCTTCCAACATTAATTGTAGTAGTAAGTAGGTTAAGAAAAAACAAAATAAAAACAAAAACAACTCGCTTTACTGTTTAAGGATGTCATGGTATACATTTTTTTCCATTGTAGTTTCAATAAACTGTAAATTTCCTACACCTGCTGACGACATACAAGCCCACACCATGACACTACCACCATCGTGTTTGCTTGTCGGGTTTAAGATTTTATTTTTGAGTCTGTATTTGGCTTACGCCAGACGTAAGTTTAACCACCAGAGCCAAAAATATTAAATTTTGACTGATCTGCAAAAACAACATGTTCCCAAAAGCTTGAGTCTTTGGTAATGTATTCCTTTGCGAATTTTAGGCGCAGTTTAATTTTTCTTACTTATAAAAGGCTTTTTCCGGTCAAATCTGGGAGGGTGCTTTTATACCATGGGAGATAAGGCCATGATGGCTTTATCTCTTTTTTACATTGATTAATAGTTTTCTTATTTTTTAATTAAGAGGTAATGATTTGCCCTTTTACTAAAGATAAGTATTGAAATCTGGCTTCGCATACAAAAGTTGTTCTGCGTGGCGGCCTGCGGCCGTGCTTACAGGTTTTCTCCTCCAGTAGGACGCGGCAGGTGGCTTCGCTGAATAAAGTTTTCCTGCGTGCGTCACAAGAACAAAAAATGTATTTTCCCGGAAACAGTAAATTTTAGTATTGAAATTTGGCTTCGCAAACTAAAGTTTTTCTGCGTGGATTCAATGATTGGGCAATAAGGCCATTATGGCTTTATCTTCCATTCAATTGAGCAATAAAGACATCATGGCCTTATCCCCCGTCAAATCTACCAGTAAAATCATGCTTTCGGAGAACACGACGGATAGTTTCTGCACGAAGCCGTGCAATAAAGCCATATGGCCTTATTTCCTATTTTCGTGTTCGTACCGCGATATTATACTTTGTACTGTTAAATAACTAAGACAAACCATTTCAGCAATTTTTCGACGTGAATGACCATTTTTAAAATGGCTAATAACAAGTTCCCTCTGTTCTATGGTAGTGCGTCTCCCATTGTCAAAAAATCTGCTTCTGGTTTAACTAACTGCCGAAATTAGACTAAAATATATTTTTAAATATTTAAAACATAACTTAAAATAAAAAATCTTGAAAGTTTACCGTTACTTGAGGAGTGATTAAAATTTAACAGGTTTTAGAAGTACATTGCTGGTTAAAATAATCTGTGACTAATTATGTACCTATGCTGTTGGTTTTAAGTTTGTTACTTTTAAGAAAAGTACCTAAATTAAAATCTGAATAAAACATGTTTTCTTTATTTTGTAACAAATTCTATAAACCCTCATTTAAATTTTAACAATGAAATGTTTCGCTTCGAAATTATATGCGATTTTTCTTCATAAAAGAGGCTGGTTGAAATAAGCTGTGAGCCACTGTAAGAATTTAATAATAAAGTAAATAAATTAATTTTGAATTTAAATTTCGATTTTTATGAAAAGTTTGTTAAAAAAAATTTAAATTGGAATTAACAAATAATTCGATTACTAGTCAAACTAAAAAAATTAAGGTAATTTTACCAAACGGTAGGTGTAGGTGATTTATTTTTACATAAACAAAAAACTAAGTTTAATTCCAAACGACAATTGGTAATTTATGCAATTATCCAAAAAATCCAAATAATTTCCTGCAGTCCTTTTGAGTAAACAAATTTGAGTTTGACTTTTTAATTCTCTTTTCTTGTTAAGCAAGTTTTCGCAAATTAAGAAATGTGAATGGAACTCGCTGGAATCAAAATTAGTAAATTTGTTATTTTCACACATATTTATTAAAACAACTTCAACGTAGCTAATTTTGAATTGCAACCAAAGATATCATTTTAAAAAGAATCAAGATTAAAGGCTGTGTAACAAAACTATTGATTATGGCAAATTTTTAAGAGTTTAAAACTGTTCGGCACCAATGTTAACTTATTTCCGTATACAAATGTCGTTATTTTAAAGATTTTTATGAAATGTTGGTGCTTTAAAAACACTACAAGAAATTTCTTCCAACATTTTTTAATACCAACGTTTCTGGTAGGGCAATAACTGCAGTATTTGGAGGCAAACAAAATATAATGTGGTAAGTATTTAAAAAAAAGAAAACAAATTATTTACAAAGTAATCCACGGCTAAGCTAAGTTGGAGCCGATTATTAGCTGAAAATTTTTCAGCGGCGGCGGCTATCAATATTTAATCGACGGCTGGCTTAGCCGCTTCGGCGCAGGACTCTGGGCATTCAATATGTAAAAATTGCGTTTAAAAATTTAATTTGTTTTGATTAAAATGACCTTAGACATACATATGTAGGCATGTGTTTAATATGCACTCATATATCTAAAATATTTTATTTACTCACCCCAAATACAATCACCTTTATAATTTTTAAATGTATTTTTCGAAATTAATGAATTTCTAATAGGACGAAACATCTTTATTTCCAAAAGTTTTTATATATCAGACCAGCACACCACAACAACTAAATAATGTAATTTGTACACAGCGTTGCCAGAAACTTTGAAAAGAAAATCATTAGCATTGTCAACTCGATGCGTTTCGCACCTTTTTTAGTGCTTTTTTTTCCTTTGTTGGTGCGCGGTGCGGTGGGTTTTTTTTAACTTCGGTGCGTTTTTGGTGGCACCGAAGCAAATTCAGCACAACTTTTTGGTTCAGTGTGAGAAAACAATTACCAATGAAGCAAAGGAAAAGATATCAAAAACTTTTAAATTAAAAAAAAAAAATAAAAAATTTAAAGCTGTTACGTAGGCTGCTCGCAATTTTTAAGCAATTAACTTTCAAGATGACATCAAGACATTTATAAAGAAAAACGACAAATTAGCTCACTAACCTTTATATTAGCTGGAAAGAAAATGTTAAAGGCAAATTCGTTTCAATTTTTAAAAGTATGACCATATTGGTATGAGCTTCATCGCCAAACCGGATGTCATAAATCGACAAACGTCAGTTTTGTTCAGTTTTCGTACCATTTTTTTTTAATAAATAGTTTTTCCGAGCTCGAGGCCAATTATTTGTAAATAATATATACAAAATTTATTAAAATATTTGTTCCAATATTTCGATATTCATCGGATATCATTATCAAGGCTGTAACAATATAAGAAAAACAACAATGTACGAAAAATATTAACAAAGACTGTACTTAAATAAAAATATGATGTCAATTTTGACAAGTCGGTTATTTTAAAGAGCAGCATGTCTATACTCCTTGTGTTAATGTACCTTGGTTACAAGTATTTGAATTAAATTTTGCAAACAAGAAAAGTTGTTATAACTTTTGAGTCAAAATTCGCCAAAAACTGGGGAAAAATACAAAAAAATTGCCGAAAGTAAATTTTGTTAAGTTTCTGTTTGTTTTTTTTTTGTAATAACATAAAATGGAGATCATATATTCAGTTAAGATCGTACACTTCAGCCTCATCGATTTCATTACTGTTGTTTTGACCTGCATACATACTATTAGAATTAAATAGGGACTGAATATAAATGCAATTACATAAAATAATAACAAACAAGAGACAGTCATAGAGGAAATCCCAGGAGAATGTGTTCATCACATCCAAAATTGTCCAAGAATGCCGGATGTTTCTAGAGGAGACACAAGGATATACATGTAAACTGTATGGCGGACTCGTATGCAGGTACCACTTTGACTCAAAACGATCCAACATGCGATATAGGTGGTTCGATCCTAAGGAGTAAGCAACTTATTGCACAAAGGTTTCATATTGCTGTCGGTCAGAGATGGCTTGTTGAAACCACCTGTGGGGAAACCAGGAAAATCTGGCCCATCATAGATGGAAAAAGGACTAGGCGGGCATAACAGCTGTCCCATACAAAGATATATTCATATGTATATATATGAACAAAAACAAAATCCTGAATTTAAAATTTACAAAATAAGCAAATAAGAAACAAAAACAAAATTCTAAATGGAAAATTCACAAAAAAAATATAAAACCACAAATTAACCCTTCGTCTTACTCATGATTCTGGCCAGACCGTTTTTAATGTATTTTAAATAAAAAACGTATGTAACACGGGGGGTTAAAAATAATTTAATTTGTTTTTATTTTATTCTCTTTTGTGCTTTTCGTTTTTTTTAACATTTTGTAGACAGAGATGTTACAAAAACACAGCTGTTTACTATCGTTAAAAATAAATTACAGAATCACAAAAATGTGTGAATTGTGAATCAAATCTATAATTTGTATAATTGGAATATTAATGTAGAGTTAAAAAAATTGCTAGAATGCTAGTGGTAAGGTACTGATGGCGGTTTCAAAGGACGTGGTGGTAGATTCCCTGGAAACAACAGAGGTCATGTACAAAACGGTAGTTTTCAAAGGAGTGGTCGTCTAACAGGTAGCGGCCATCTGGGTGGTGGATTTGACCAGGATCATCGTTTACGATTTACCGGTGGTAATAAAGGAACAAATAATGTTATTAAAAATCCTGATAACTTTGAAAGTATGCACTTGATTTTGTGGTCACAATTAATTGGTCAAACGTACGTTTACCCCCATTTTCAGACCCATGCAAGAAGTGGAACGTCATAAAGCAGCCGCAGAAATAACGATACGTGTATATACTTTTCTGAAGTCTTATTTCCTAAGTATTTGATTATAATTTTTTCAATAAAAAATTTAATAAAAAAATGTTGTGTGTTTAATAAAGGTTAGTACTAACCAATTTTTACGTTATAAATAACTAGTAAGTGCTTACCAATATTTACGTTATGACTAACTAGTTAGCATTAACCACTATTTTGGTTATCATTGACTAATAAAAAGCAGGAGAGTAAGCAGTACAGATATATGTTCCGTAGTCGAGTGGAATTCATTAGTTAGAAAGAGAGGCAAATCACATGTACACAAGAGTTTCGGTTAGTTTTTTCATTTTGCTCTTAATAAACTAATAGAAACTTTAACCAATAAATTGGCCCACACTACCGGTCATATAACTAGTAAAATGACCGGTAGTCTTCTTGTTGGGTAGATATGGACAAATCGAAAAAATATATCGATATATATCGAATCGATATTTTTTATTTCAAAAATATCGATAAATCGAACGTATTTTGCTGAAACTATTACCAAATTAAAAAATTTAAATAGTACTTTGTACATACATATTTATGAACAAACATATTATATGAAGAAGAACCAATGTACTTTTTATTTCAAAAAATTTATAAAAACAAAAAATTTAATAAAAACAAAATATTCCATTATAACAAAAACAAAAGGGAAGAAAACAAAAAAACCATATGAAATCCAAAAAAAAAAAGGAAATTACGAAAAATTTAAATGGACGTACATAAATAAGTCATGGAAGTACCAATTTATCTTAAAATTTGAATTGCATCTAGAGTTTTTTTCCGGAGTTTTTCGATTCCCGGGAAAACGGGAAATTTGTTTAAATTTCCCGGGATGCCGCTCCATATAAATAATACAAAGTAAATTTGTTTTTAATTAATGAAAAAAACTTTTTTAAAAAAGCGTAAGGGAACTTGTGTACAAATTAAGTAAAAGAAATGCCTAAATACTACAAAAATTAATTAAAGGTTGAAAGAGGAACTTGAATTATTATTACCTTACGCTTTTATATGTAAATTTCGTATTATTACGTATTAAACATAACAATTATATTCATAAAACAATAATTAAAACAAACAAAAATTGTGGTACTCAAGTTATGACATCAAAAAGTAAATTCATAAAATGGATAAAATATAAATAAATACATATGTATATTAAAATTTTTTAACAACTTAGGAAATAACATTAAGACACACTCAATGCGTTTAGAAAGTCGGCAAAGAGTATATTTCTTATTTCATTTACTTATTACCATGTTTCCGAAAAATTTCGTTCACTTTTTTACCGAGATTGGACAAATAGTTTAAAGTGCAAAAGTTTAAAGTTGTTGCATATTTCTAATTCACAATCCGAAGTAATTTTTCTTTTTTATAAACAACGTCTATATCAGTCAAATGTAAGTCAAGGTTGATGCAAAAAATAGCATCAAACGGACTGCTTCTTACAAGATCCACCTGTAATCTTTAGGACAATGTGTTTTTTAAATTGTATATTGTAGTATCGTACACGAGTTTCCATAGTTTTTTTTTTTATTTCGGTTTCCCAGCACTCTGGTTATATAAGCCGTCACAAAATGAAACAAATTTATGTTTATCACCTTATAAACATATCGCCATATCTCAAAAAATTTTAATTAATTTTAAGTTAATTAAGCAAAGTGTTCCTTCATACTTTCTGGTTCCAAAAAATAGGTATTTTATCTCAAACTGAACCGAAGTTATAGCAAAATATACCTTTAAATCGGTACATTTTGAAAACTTTAATCGCATTTTGCCAAGCTCGATTTTTTTTTGTAGATATGACTTTGCTGCAATAAAGGAGCGATATTTTCGGATATCTCCTATTTTTAAGACTTGTCCATGGACAATTAAAATTTACTGCCTGCAGCTTATTTTGAATTTATGTTCTTTATTAACTCTTCACTTCACTCAATTTATTAATTATCAACTGTTGCACGGAACATTCTGCTTTTGGTAGATTTATTGCGTTAGTAGACATTGATTTACGAACGTACTCACGTCATGATATTGATATAATCGACAACCCATCAACAGATGCTAATTTTTAGAGAATAGAAAACTAAATTTCAAAGAATAAATAGCTTTTTTCTGAAACTATGAGGAACTTTTATTTCCCGTGATCTCGCAACAAAATTCCCGGGAAAAAACCATAATTGCATCCCAAAAGTACCAACTTTAACTAGAAATGTTTTTGATTGTTTAAGATTGAATAAAACTTAAGTACATCACTTTCTTCATCATAAATAGAATTTCTTGCTAAAAATGTATATTTTTGAACCAATCAATCCAATAAATTGTCTCTAATTTGTAAAATTTAAATATTTGACGATTTTGTTAAATATTCGTGACGATTTCGACGAATTTTGTTAAAAATTTTGACGATTTTTGAAGAAAAAAGCCTAACAGCCCTGGTTTCAAAATACATATGTAGTTCTAATTGATATATTTTGTGTGTGCCCTTGGGCGCATAAACCTTCTTAATCTAACCTAACCTATATTTTGTGGATCATTATGGCGAATATAAACAAATTCGCCTTTCGTAACATACATTCAATGGGGAAAAAGTATATGACTGACAGTCAAAAGTTTTTTTTTACCAAATAATTATCTTATAAAACATTAATTAAATATACATACCGACAAGTTATAAACTGTGACATTTCAAATTTCTTAAACTTACAGCCATTTCTTAAAGAAAATTCCATAATTTTTAAAATTATATTGATAAATCAATGTATTTTTGAAAAATCTTTAAAATTCTTTTGTGTATTTTCAAATATGTATTTAAATATACTTCTGGAAATAACCTAAATTTATTTTCAAGTTTTAAACAACACAAAAACGACTTTTGTGTAATTTTTCAGTAATTTTCTGAACTCGATTCCGCATGATTTAATGGGCTCCTTACTTTAAGTACTACCTATCTTTACTACTCTTAAAACAAGAAAAACTACGCACATTTAAAAATAATAATTGTAAATCTCCATTGATTAAAACGTCATTTGCAAATGACAATATTTTCGTATCAAAAATCTTAAACAAATTTTTTGGTTGCTGTTTTGAAAGGGATTTTTTGTTTTCGACAAACTATAAAAAACTTCGGTTAATTGGTAACAAATAATGGAAAAATCGTAATACACAGTACAAATTATTCGTGCTCGTAAATAATTGTATGTATCAAGAACAACATATTCGTACGCATTTTTATTTAAGAAAAAAGTAACCAAAATGGAAAAAATATTCGCATCTAAAATTCAAATTTAACCAATTTTGGTTAGAAATAACCAAAAACCGCAGCTCTGATTATTATCTAAACTTATTCAGCTAATAATATTTTGCATTAACAATATTGCTGAATTTTCATTGAGTTATTATATATCAATAAACAAAAGTTTAATGTATTCTAAATCGAAAATTCTAGTAAATTACAGTAGGCTTGAAGTACAATTATGCATAACAATTTTAACATTATATTTTTACTAGAAAATTCTGTACAGTGATTGTTACACTAGAAATATTCATAACTAATGCAATAACAATTTAAACTAATAAATTGCAGACATAAAACTAATTCTTAACTAAAGTTACTTTCGTTATATAAGGGGATTCCCTCAACTATAAAAATCAAATTTAATGTATGTATGTGTTGTCGACAAGCCTGGAAAACATATGTATGCAGTGAAAAAAAATTGTTCACGTTATAGAGCTTTCTGAGTTTGTTCACGTTCGGAGTAGTCAACGTAAAAAAAATCTTGTTCAAGTTAGGCGGTGTTCACGTTAGACGGTGTTGAAGTTACCGCGAGTGCACTGTATATATAGAAAGCTAATTGCAGACTTGACTCCAAAAACAAAATATAAAATTCATTTTAGGGGTATTAAGCAGTGCTAGAAAAATATATTGAATTTAAAAAATTCATAGAGCGTTTAAATATAAACAATATTTATGGTTAGCCAGTATATAGATTTTATAAATATCATAGGACATTAGCCAAAGATTCGCTTAAAAAGGATTTCTTCCAAGGGGAATTCATTTTCCAGGTGGCGTTGAAAGCACTGCTGTGCTACTTGTTTTCTTACTTATAGAGAGAAACGTCAAAAGTTAAGGATAGTTTAAACTATTACACAAGTCTTACATATTCTATAATACGAGATAGAAATCTCATGAGTTTTGTTACGACTGTCAAAAAATCGAATGTAACATAACAGTTTGCAGTCACACTATCATATATGAACATGCTTTTGTTAAAATGCAAGCCTGATCAAATGAAAAGTATTATTGTTTTAAAAATTTATAAAAAAAAAACGATGAATTATTTGGGATGCCAAATTTTCTTTCGTAATACTTGTCATTTTCATTACAAATTACATTCACACTATTACACTTTTATATATGAATTGAGTTTTTAACTTGTATAATTGTACAAAGTATAATAGTATTAACTTGCCTTTACTCGTGTTTTTGACATACCGACTAACGAAGGCAACAAATAAATTACAATGTTGTTTTTTTTTGTGTTGTACTTGGCGTAGTATCGCCACAAAACATAGAGAGATGAAATAAGTGACGAACGAAAAAAGCCTAAATCATTTGCGAGGGCGGCAAATTAAAGATAAAGAAAACGTTTTTTGTTAGTGAAGTGGCAATATGTAAAACAAGGCCGCTACTATCAACACAAATTGCGTGATTAAAACAAAAGTGCAAAAAGGGCAGCTTTCGAAAAAACACAATATTTTCTGTACCGTGAAAAATAAATACTTTTATGATGAAAGTTGTTGCAAATGTAAACAAGTTTTTTTTCATTTTCAACATCTTCCACGCATTGTATGCCTTTGCTTTTGTTCAACTCGTGTTGTTGTTTAGATAAGTATTCTGTACCTTAATCAATTGTAAGATTTAAAATAAAGTTATGGTATTCGCTTTCTTAATTTATCTGGCAACTTTGTTTTTTTAATTTCCTCTTTCTTTTTTGGTTCTTTTTAATTTTTTTTTTTAATCCATTTATTTGGTTCTAAGTAATCTCACAATAAAATAATTTGAAATTAAATTATTTCGTTGTTCTATTATTATAAGCACGTTTGCCGTCATCTACATATATTATTTACAGCGTTTTGTATATAAAGCCGCTTATACACAACAGGTTATGGGCCCAGATGCCCACGTGCTGCTTACAGTGAATTGAAAAGACACAATCGAAGTCATTAGTTTAAACTCTGAGATTCCGGCTGAGCTTGAAAGTGTGAAGAAAGCAAGTATGAGTGAATCAAGAGTTTATCACATTCAACGATTCAATCGATTCAACGGGCAGAACTACCAGCTATGGCGACGACAAATGGAAATATATATGGCAGAAAATAAATTAAAGCCATATATTCTAGGTACTATGGAAAGATCACAGCAAAATGCTACGCAGTGGGAAGAAAAAGATGCAGAAGCGCATGCATTTATTATGACAGGAATAGAGTTGGAACAACTTAAGTACCTTATCGAATGCTCCACGGCAGCGCAAATGTGGTCAAAACTAAAAGCCGTCCACGCTGAAAAAAGTGAACAGTCTGCACAAGTTCTTCTTGAGAAATTTATGAGCATTAAAATGGCAGATGATGAATTAGTTGTGGATTTTGTTGCAAATGTTACGTCAATAGCACAAAGACTTAAAGATATGAACTTAGAACAAAAACAACCTATGGTTGTTGCAAAAATATTGTGCAGCCTGCCAGTGAGATTTGATCATGTACGCACCGCATGGTATGCAGTGCCACGAGAACAACAAAACATAGAAAGATTGACTGAACACCTTGTTAATGAAGAAAGCCTTATGAATTTACGTACAAATGACAACAGCAACAGTGGCCTCTTAAGTGCAGTATATACAGTGAGTAAGCCCAAAAATAACTATAAACCAAATCAAAAACGAAATGGCAAATGTAATTATTGTAAAAGCCGGGTCATTGGGCAAGAGAATGCAGAAAACGGCAGAGCGATCAACGGAACAAAGAAGTAAAAAAAATTAATCATATTCACTGTAATTACAAAATGAAACCGATCAAACTGCATATTTGTTCAACGTAGACAAATCAACAAACCATAATAAAATCGAAAATTATTTTTATGCAGACTCAGGTGCCACCGACCATATGTCACATCAGAAGGAACTTTTTACAAACTTCAATGCTGAATCATCAGAAAACTCATATGTGAGAGCGGGCGACGGACGGCGTTTAAAAATTAAAGGTAAAGGTGACATCAAAATACAAGGCAAGTCAAATGAAATTTTTATTATTAAAAACGTTTACTAGTGCCAGAACTCGATAAAAATTTTATATCAATTTCAAGAGTAACTGAGAGAGGCACTAAAGTGATTTTTGAGCCAGGAGGCGAGCACGTTTATTTTTTAAAAGGTAACAATGTTGTGGCTGAGGGCACAAACGAAAACAGATTGTATCGCATGAATGTAAAACCAATTTTTACGTCATCAATTAATGTGTTGACCAAAGATAGCATTATGCTATGGCACGAGCGGCTGGGCCATGTAAATTTCAAAACGCTGCGAGAAATGAACGAAAATAAAACTGTGAACGACTTGAACATTTCATTTGTACCAAAAGAGCAACCATTTTGTGAAGGATGTGCCTATGGTAAGCAGCATAGGAACCCTTTTCCTAAATCTAGTGCTAAACGAGCAAGTCAGCCAGGTGACATTTTTCACATGGATCTTTGTGGAAAAATGAGCCAATCATCAATTGAAGGGACCAATTACTTCTTACTTTTGAAAGACGACTATTCGCGGTATTGTTTTGTGTATTTTCTTAAAAACAAAACAGATGTTTTAAGCAAGCTGATGCAATTTTTGGCAGATGTTCAGGCGGACGGGCATAAAATAAAACGCATAAGATCAGATGGCGGTCTTGAATTTTGCAACGAGCAGGTAGTTTGTTTTTAAAAAATAACATTAAGCATGAGGTTACAACACCAAGAGCTCCTGAGCAGAATGGGTTTATAGAGCGGCAGAACAGAACTGATGTTGAAAGTGCTAAAGCAATGCTCCATAGCAGACAGTTGCCACTATACTTATGGGCTGCCTCAGACGTCATTGATAAGTGCACTCCCTACGAAAAATGGTTCAGTAGGAAACCATCTCTTGCAAATATACGTACATTCCCAAGGAGCAGCGTACAAAATGGGACAGAAACTCAATCAAAGGGATATTGGTCGGCTACAACGAGGAAAGAAAAGCTTACAGAGTTTTTGATCCGAGTAATAAACGAGTGATTATCCGACGTGACGTTATGTTCAACGAATCACGTATTCCAGGTAATGAATATTACGAAATTAAACAAAGCAGTGTTCAAGAAAAAGAAGAAAACGTGAATCAGTCACAAACGTTCAACAAAATTCAAAAGCAGCAACGAAGTCCTTACGCATTAAGAAGCGTTTTAAGAAAACAAAACGTTGCTGAAGGCGCAGAAAATGAATCGGGTGAACTATGTGAAGCATGTGTAGAGCCATCAACTTTAGATGAGGCAATGTCCAGTGCAGACTGTGACAAATGGACTTCAAAAGAACAACACATGGATTTTGGTCCCACGAACTATTATTACTAATCGCTGGATTTTTAAGAAGAAATTCAAGTCTAATGGTGAAATTGAAAAGTTCAAAGCTCGTTTGGTTGTTAGAGGATGCTCTCAAACACAAGGTGTTGAGTACGACGAAATCTATGCACCTGTGATAAAGTACGAATCTGTTAGGGTAGTATTGGCTATAGCAGCAGCCCGTGCTATGGAAATCATACAATTCGATGTTAAAACGGCATTTTTACATGGAAATTTAGAAGAGACGATCTACATGGAGCAGCCAAAAGGATTTAGTCAAGATGATCGAGTATGCTTACTAAAAAAAAGCTTATACGGGCTAAAGCAAGCCTCAAGGCAATGGAACAAGCGCATTGTAAAATTTCTTGTCGATTTTGGGTTTAAACAGTCATGGGCTGATTTAGGCGTTTTCACCTATGAAAATTGTGATGTCATGTATTTGCTACTGTATGTTGATGATGGACTTATATGCGGGAACAGTTCCAATATACTCAACAAACTGCTACATAACTTACATATAGAATTCCAAATAACGCATAGCAACGCAGAATTTTTCGTAGGTCTTCAGATACAAATTAACAAAGAAAAGAATTCGTTAAAAATATTCCAACGCGCTTACACTGAGAAGGTTTTAGAGCGCTTTAATCACCTTGACTGTTTCCCTGCGCCTACACCTGCAGAAGTTGGTAGACATTTTTCAAAGAATGAGTCAGATGATAGCAACAATCAAAATTTTCCATACCGTGAAGCTATTGGGTCTCTAATGTATTTAATGGTGTGCACTAGACCTGACATCGCATACATCATTGGAGTATTAAGCAGATACTTGGAGAAACCAGCACAGTCTCATTGGCAGGGCGTTAAAAGAGTTTTAAAATATCTGAAAGGTACCATGGATCATGGTATTCATTTTAATATGAATTCTAAGTCGTTTCAGCTAAAAATGTATTGTGATGCGGATTGGGGTGGTGATCCAGACACCAGACGTAGCATAACAGGCTATGCTGCATTTTTAAATGGCGGCCCAATTGCTTGGAAGTCTAGAAAACAAACTACTACGGCAACTTCAACAACTGAGGCTGAGTTTGTTGCTCTTTGTGCTGCTACTAAATCCGCTAAGTGGCTCAGACAGCTGCTAATCGAATGTGGACATGAACAGAATTTGCCAACTCTAATGTTCACCGATAACCAACGAGCGATTACTTTGGTCAAAAACCCTGAATTATCTAAGCGAACGAAACACATCGATATTCAGTATTTCTATACATGCGACATGCAGAGCCAAGGTGAAATAGATGTCCAGTATTTAGAGACGAACGAGCAATTGGCTGACATCTTTACTAAGCCTTTAAGCAAGGACAAACATATACATTTCAAGATTTTGTTTATGAGTAAATGCTATTTAAATTCAGAAAGCTAGAGGAGAGTGTTATGGTATTCACTTTCTTAATTTATCTTGCAACTTTGTTTTTTTTAATTTCCTTTTTCTTTTTTGGTGCTTTTTAATTTTTTTACTCCATTTATTTGTTTCTAAGTAATCTCACAATAAAATAATTTGAAATTAAATTATTTCGTTGTTCTATTATTATAAGCACGTTTGCCGACATCTACATATATTATTTACGGCGTTTTGTATATAAAGCCGCTTATACACAACAGTTTCCATTAAACATGTTTGTAACAAGAGCTTCATATTCTTGTAAAGACTTGAAAACGTTAGACTTTTTCTTGATTAGGTACATATATCATCACAAAATATGAAGGTTACGAAATATTTATATTCGTTCCAAGCAATTGGATCAAAAGATCCACAAACATCAGAATGTATTCGTTCCAAAGCCCTTTTAGATTTAACACGATTATCATCCAAAGGTTCTCTACACTGCTTACCTTCAACACACACGTCACAAACATCAAGCGAATTTGATTTCGGACAAAGTCCACTAATAAGATTTTCCAAGACAACGTTATTAAACAATGCAGATGAACTGTTAACATTAACGGTTAGTTCATTTTGTTCATTTGGCTCTTCAAATAAGCGCTTCATCATGCAAAATCTTTACTACTATATTGGCATTAGTAAGTTTTTTAACTGATAGCAAATTATCACGTAATCAGGAACATCAAGTATTTCTTTAATCTAATATACTCTTACTTTTTTACTAACACACTCACACTTTTTAAATTGACCACGAGATTGCTTTCAATTTTACCTTTCCTTTTGTTTGGCAATTTTACTTTTAATTTATCAGCTAATTACATGTTTGTCCAAGGCAATGTGGTCTTATTTTGAAAACATTTACAACACTGTAAAGTATTTTAACGTTGTGTCAAAAATAATACAACACTGCAGTAAACAATTTTAACAAATATTTCATTATCTTTTTAATTTTAAATTGTTTGTTTCGAAATGATATAATTTAAAAAAATTTTTAATTTAATAATTTTAAGCGAAACTTTTAAAATTTAGTAAATATTCCCCAGAACCACATGAACGGTATATCATTTTGACACAAGGTTAGTAATCAGCTGTTGCTAACGTAGCAAGATGAGGTCACCTGGTTGTTTGTCTTTATAAATTGTTTTCTTGATGGCAACTTGAAATTAAATTGCCTACAAATTGAGTGCAGCCTACGTCACAGTTTGTCTGGGTTCACACTTTGAAAGTTTTCTTTCAGAAAGTCTGAGTTTATGGGTGAGAGAGGAGAAAAGAAAAGCATGTTCTCTTCCCCTCTCACCAATAAAGTCAGACTTTCTAAAGGAAAACTTTCATAGTGTGATCCCAGACTTTTCAATTTATGTAAATTTGACAAACAGTATTGTAAAAGACTATCAAGAACAACTTGACCGTGTGGCCGCAGGGTAAAATAAAAAAAAATAACAAAAAACAGACGGTTACAGTTTTAGAAAAACTGTTTGGGTTAATTTGCAGTCGTTGTAGCTTTTATTTTGTGTTACACATTTTTATTTTTTTCAGTTTCGTGCTATAAACACATTCGAGACAGCATAATTTTCGCTTAAAATTATGAAATTAAAAATTTTTTAAATTATTGCATTTCAAAACCAACAATTTAATATTGGTCGGCTACAACGAGGAAAGTAAAGCTTACAGAGTTTTTGATCCGAGTAATAAACGAGTGATTATCCGACGTGACGTTATGTTCAACGAATCACGTATTCCAGGTAATGAATATTACGAAATTAAACAAAGCAGTGTTCAAGAAAAAGAAGAAAACGTGAATCAGTCACAAACGTTCAACAAAATTCAAAAGCAGCAACGAAGTCCTTACGCATTAAGAAGCGTTTTAAGAAAACAAAACGTTGCTGAAGGCGCAGAAAATGAATCGGGTGAACTATGTGTAGCATGTGTAGAGCCATCAACATTAGATGAGGCAATGCCCAGTGCAGACTGTGACAAATGGACTTCAAAAGAACAACACATGGATTTTGGTCCCACGAACTATTATTACTAATCGCTGGATTTTTAAGAAGAAATTCAAGTCTAATGGTGAAATTGAAAAGTTCAAAGCTCGTTTGGTTGTTAGAGGATGCTCTCAAACACAAGGTGTTGAGTACGACGAAATCTATGCACCTGTGATAAAGTACGAATCTGTTAGGGTAGTATTGGCTATAGCAGCAGCCCGTGCTATGGAAATCATACAATTCGATGTTAAAACGGCATTTTTAAATGGAAATTTAGAAGAGACGATCTACATGGAGCAGCCAAAAGGATTTAGTCAAGATGATCGAGTATGCTTACTAAAAAAAGCATATACGGGCTAAAGCAAGCCTCAAGGCAATGGAACAAGCGCATTGTAAAATTTCTTGTCGATTTTGGGTTTAAACAGTCATGGGCTGATTTAGGTGTTTTCACCTATGAAAATTGTGATGTCATGTATTTGCTACTGTATGTTGATGATGGACTTATATGCGGGAACAGTTCCAATATACTCAACAAACTGCTACATAACTTACATATAGAATTCCAAATAACGCATAGCAACGCAGAATTTTTCGTTGGTCTTCAGATACAAATTAACAAAGAAAAGAATTCGTTAAAAATATTCCAACGCGCTTACACTGAGAAGGTTTTAGAGCGCTTTAATCACCTTGACTGTTTCCCTGCGCCTACACCTGCAGAAGTTGGTAGACATTTTTCAAAGAATGAGTCAGATGATAGCAACAATCAAAATTTTCCATACCGTGAAGCTATTGGGTCTCTAATGTATTTAATGGTGTGCACTAGACCTGACATCGCATACATCATTGGAGTATTAAGCAGATACTTGGAGAAACCAGCACAGTCTCATTGGCAGGGCGTTAAAAGAGTTTTAAAATATCTGAAAGGTACCATGGATCATGGTATTCATTTTAATATGAATTCTAAGTCGTTTCAGCTAAAAATGTATTGTGATGCGGATTGGGGTGGTGATCCAGACACCAGACGTAGCATAACAGGCTATGCTGCATTTTTAAATGGCGGCCCAATTGCTTGGAAGTCTAGAAAACAAACTACTACGGCAACTTCAACAACTGAGGCTGAGTTTGTTGCTCTTTGTGCTGCTACTAAATCCGCTAAGTGGCTCAGACAGCTGCTAATCGAATGTGGACATGAACAGAATTTGCCAACTCTAATGTTCACCGATAACCAACGAGCGATTACTTTGGTCAAAAACCCTGAATTATCTAAGCGAACGAAACACATCGATATTCAGTATTTCTATACATGCGACATGCAGAGCCAAGGTGAAATAGATGTCCAGTATTTAGAGACGAACGAGCAATTGGCTGACATCTTTACTAAGCCTTTAAGCAAGGACAAACATATACATTTCAAGATTTTGTTTATGAGTAAATGCTATTTAAATTCAGAAAGCTAGAGAAGAGTGTTATGGTATTCACTTTCTTAATTTATCTTGCAACTTTGTTTTTTTTAATTTCCTTTTTCTTTTTTGGTGCTTTTTAATTTTTTTACTCCATTTATTTGTTTCTAAGTAATCTCACAATAAAATAATTTGAAATTAAATTATTTCGTTGTTCTATTATTATAAGCACGTTTGCCGACATCTACATATATTATTTACGGCGTTTTGTATATAAAGCCGCTTATACACAACAGTTTCCATTAAACATGTTTGTAACAAGAGCTTCATATTCTTGTAAAGACTTGAAAACGTTAGACTTTTTCTTGATTAGGTACATATATCATCACAAAATATGAAGGTTACGAAATATTTATATTCGTTCCAAGCAATTGGATCAAAAGATCCACAAACATCAGAATGTATTCGTTCCAAAGCCCTTTTAGATTTAACACGATTATCATCCAAAGGTTCTCTACACTGCTTACCTTCAACACACACGTCACAAACATCAAGCGAATTTGATTTCGGACAAAGTCCACTAATAAGATTTTCCAAGACAACGTTATTAAACAATGCAGATGAACTGTTAACATTAACGGTTAGTTCATTTTGTTCATTTGGCTCTTCAAATAAGCGCTTCATCATGCAAAATCTTTACTACTATATTGGCATTAGTAAGTTTTTTAACTGATAGCAAATTATCACGTAATCAGGAACATCAAGTATTTCTTTAATCTAATATACTCTTACTTTTTTACTAACACACTCACACTTTTTAAATTGACCACGAGATTTCTTTCAATTTTACCTTTCCTTTTGTTTGGCAATTTTACTTTTAATTTATCAGCTAATTACATGTTTGTCCAAGGCAATGTGGTCTTATTTTGAAAACATTTACAACACTGTAAAGTATTTTAACGTTGTGTCAAAAATAATACAACACTGCAGTAAACAATTTTAACAAATATTTCATTATCTTTTTAATTTTAAATTGTTTGTTTCGAAATGATATAATTTAAAAAAATTTTTAATTTAATAATTTTAAGCGAAACTTTTAAAATTTAGTAAATATTCCCCAGAACCACATGAACGGTATATCATTTTGACACAAGGTTAGTAATCAGCTGTTGCTAACGTAGCAAGATGAGGTCACCTGGTTGTTTGTCTTTATAAATTGTTTTCTTGATGGCAACTTGAAATTAAATTGCCTACAAATTGAGTGCAGCCTACGTCACAGTTTGTCTGGGTTCACACTATGAAAGTTTTCTTTCAGAAAGTCTGAGTTTATGGGTGAGAGAGGAGAAAAGAAAAGCATGTTCTCTTCCCCTCTCACCAATAAACTCAGACTTTCTAAAGGAAAACTTTCATAGTGTGATCCCAGACTTTTCAATTTATGTAAATTTGACAAACAGTATTGTAAAAGACTATCAAGAACAACTTGACCGTGTGGCCGCAGGGTAAAATAAAAAAAAATAACAAAAAACAGACGGTTACAGTTTTAGAAAAACTGTTTGGGTTAATTTGCAGTCGTTGTAGCTTTTATTTTGTGTTACACATTTTTATTTTTTTCAGTTTCGTGCTATAAACACATTCGAGACAGCATAATTTTCGCTTAAAATTATGAAATTAAAAATTTTTTAAATTATTGCATTTCAAAACCAACAATTTAATATTAAAAAGAAAATGAAATATTTGTTTAAATTGCTTACTACTGTGTTGTATTGTTTTTGACACAACGTTAAAATACTTTAAGGTCTCGTTACTCTTACGTAAATGTTGCGGATACGTAAACGTTGCGGTCGACTTGAAATGTTGTTAGTTACTACAAAAACGTAAACGTGTCATATGGTGTTGAGGTGTATGTGTGTACTCGTACATATGTATGTATGTAAATTATTATTTGTTTTGATTTTGCTCACAGCCTTGTTGCAAGACATGTTGCTAACATTCTTGTTTAAAATCGCCAATACATACCGATACCGGCGCTTTTGTACAAAAAAATAAAATGCCTTATACATATCTGTGGCATTTTGACAAAACATCTTAAGTCGTGATAAGATAGCAAAAAGCTTTAAAAAAAACTCGCTGAAAAAATCATTTTTATCAAATAATAAAAAAAACCAAACTTAAAGAAAAATTTCGTTAAGAATACAAAATTTTAAAAATGTTTTTTGAATGAAAATTCGTATGATTAGCAACATTTTTTTCGACTTTTTGAATTTGACTTAAGATGTTTTGTCAAAGTGCCATAGATATATGTATGTTTACATATCCAGCACAAAATTTGCTTTAAAAAATTTGATTTTTTATCTAGCTTTTATTGCGCCTGAGAATCTAGTTTTGGAGTTATGGACCTTAACATATTTTTAGCCCTTATTAATATCTCTTCAAATGATACTTGATACAACCAATATGTGTCTAAGCAAAAATTGAAAAACAAAATTTTTTATAATATTTTATTGTAAACTTAATTTAATTTTCTAAAGATGCTAACCAAAGGTTAGCGCAATAATGAGAAAAATAAATAAATATAATATATGTATGTTTTTAAAAAAGACCCCAAGCTTAAATAGTTCAAAATAATTATAAAAAAAGAAAGGTCAAGTAACAACAAATAATATATATATTTAATATAATAAGATCAAGGCGAATATTCGGAACTATGCGCTGATTTTTTCCTATATGCATTGTCAAAAATGTATGCAAATAATTATTTAACAACAATATTCAAATCAGCTGTTTTATGTTTTGGCTCATGTGTTTACAGCTTTTAATTAAATTTTTATTGATTAATTTTATAAATTATGATTTTTGCGTTAAAATATTGTTAAAACTTGTGTTGTAAATGTAAATGAAAATTATAGAAAAGAAAATAAGAAGTAGAAATACAGTAAACATACAAATGTACATATGAAATAAATGCCAACGTTGTATAACTTGCATTTGTTGTTTATATTTGTGTAATTTTATTGTTTTGTAAATATATAGCGAATTTAGTTAAAATACAAAAACATTTGTTGTTTCAAACTTATAAATAAATAAAATGACCATAGAAAAAGTGAGAAAAAGGCTTTTGCAAATTTGCAGCAGCCCGCTGCCGGAAACATGCAAAACTACCATTTTAACATTTATCAAATGTATTTACTTCTATCTACGGAAATAATCTAACTGTTGGATAAAATAAAATAAAAAATTAAACTTTTAACAACAATATTTATTTCCAACAAATAAACAAGAGCTGTAAGCTGCTTCTTTTATTTTTAATAAAAACCCGATAACTTTGGTTTCTGTGACACATAAAGCCAACATTAATTTCAGTTTGAACAACAAACCCATAGCATTGAATTTCATTACATCAAATTTAAATTAATGTTTTGATGAGAATCTCATTAATAACAAAAATACAATTCTTAACAGCTGATACGTAAAAACGGAGAGAAATTTTAATTTTATCAGGTTCATCCGCAACGCAACGTTACGTTTACGTAAGAGTACCTATTTGCACAGTAGCTTGGTAAGGAAAACGGAACAGCTGATTAGCAACGTATACGTTTACGTAAGAGTAACGAGGCCTTTAGTGTTGTAAACGTTTTCAAAATAAGACCACCTTGTATGAATTCGCCTTGGTTTCGGTTTTGTAATAATTTAATTGAGGTATATGGATTGAAATAAAATTCAGAATTATTGAAATTATTTATTCTACTTGCGATTTGAAAAATTTTAAATCTGGTAGGCACAATTTATTACAAGTTTTGATTTTTAATTTTTTTTGGAATAAAACAAGGTATATTTACACAAGGTAAACTCGTTGGCCCATATGTTTGTCAGCTGTGTACCTAAGTTGGAACACCAATGTCAAATTCCGTGTATATGAGCCAAAATTTGTACATGTGTGCGTTAAATTTATATGAAGACAATTTTTACAATTCCGTTCCACTCGGTTATTTTTATAGAGCAGCATGTCTACACTCCCAAATGAGTCTACCTTGTGTAAATATACCTTGGAATAAAAGGGGGGATTGAAGTTTGAAAAATTGAGAGTTGAACACTGAAAGAGAAAAAAAGAACATGAAATTCAACTAACAATTCTATAAAATGTTAACTAGTGCCCTTGCAAATTGGCTTGTTTTTTTTTTTGTTTAATATTTAATTGGTTTTTTTATTAATATTGTTTAATTAATATTTAAAAAAAAAAGAAAAAATAGTTTTTTCCGTAATAATTTTTCCTTTAATTTCGTTTAATTATATTGAGGAAAATTTATAATACTATGTATAACATAGTGATATCAAACAAAAAGAAAATGCTGATATGTACATATCATCGTTGGAATAAATATATGTAGGTTTTTTTTTGATTTTTCCTCTTTCGTTTTTTTTTTAATTTATAAAATATGATTTTTGAAGATTTAATGAATTAAAAATAAATTATTTTATTAATTGTCGGGAAAGAATATGTTAATTACTTTTTGAAATAAAGATTATATTTGCCTTAATTTGAAAATTAATATGAATTGCTAATTTTGTCTTCATTTGAGTTGTGAAAAATTAATGGATTAAATGGACTAAATTTAAAGTATGTATTATGTAAATTAATGTTCTTTCGGTATTATATTTTAACTTGCCTAAATATAATCACGGTGGAAGTTTTACCAAAGAGGTGGGATATGGCAGGGCCAGTTACAACTTGACCTGGACAAATATTGAAATCTGCAAATAAAATTGTAATCCATTGTTTAGAACCCACTAAAGAAAAATTGGTGAACAATGGCGTTACAAAACAACATGAAAATTTCGTGAGTTGATTTCACTGGTTTTTGTAATTGTATAAAAATATTAGCAACTTCAATATATGCTGTTATAATACACCTCTGTAGAGCGATTCACTAACTTTTATAACGGTAATCGAATCGTTAAAATAAATATAACGAAAATTTATCGAATATGCCATTCAGTAATAGGTCTGTCTGGGTACTTTTCCAGTAGCAAATACTCAGTAAATTTTTTTAGGAAAGTAAGACCAATTTTACTCTCTCGGCTGAAAATATATCAAAAAGTACGCAGACAGTATCCAGTGAAATCTTGCAAGAAAACAGCGGATCGGTGTGTGAACAATTAAATTACAAACGTGAGCCAAGATAGCGTCGACGAAATAGCGTCGAATTTGGGTATTTACAAGCCGGGAAAACGAAATACCCAAATCATGGTGATTTACAGAATAAGAACAAAAAGTTAGCGTCGAATTTAGGAATTTAAAAAGGGGAAGTAAAAATAACTAATATTTTTAATAAAAATCCAAAAAATAGATAACACAAATTAAAAAATACACTTTTGGGAACACAATAAGCATATATTCTGAAAATACACTCACTTTTTTACTAACACACCCACACTTTTTAAATTGACCACCAGATTGCTCCCAATTATACCTTTTCATTTGACAATTTATAATACAAACGAAAAATTTTCTCTTTAAACTTGAACATAAAATTCCCAAACAAATGGAAAGGTAAAATTGGGAGCAAACTGGTGGTCAAATTAAAATGTGTGAGTATGTTAGTAAAAAAGTGAGTGTATTGCAAATTGAAAGTTTAGCCTTCGTGTGGCCTCCAAGTTACTCAATACATTTACTTTTACATGATAATATTTTTCTCATTCTACATCATTTTTTACCCGGGGTCTCTACCTAAGATAAAATGACTAACTTTAACACTAACTGCAAAGTAGTGTTAAGTGGAGTCTGCTCAAGTTAAAGTTTTAACTTGATTGCTATAACATTTCTTTTGAAAGTTCTTTTATGACATAAATTGACGTTTAAGTTTGACAGTACGCTTTTTTTTAGTTGTTTTTCGACATTGTATTCCCGTGTAACCTAGCCTTAACCCCGGGTCTCCCCGAAGCAATATTTATTGCGGCAAACGTCAAATTTGATTGCTCCCAAGGTATATTTATAGCAGGTAGTCTCGGAAAGCCAGCTGTTTATTTTTTATTTGCTTGTTTTGCGATACGAACTGTCAAATGTTGTATAGTAAACAAGTAAACAAGTTTTTTGTCTTTATCTTTTGTCTTTTTTGTCTCTTATCAGCCCCTTTGCTTTTTGACAGTTTGTATCGCATAACAACAATAAAAAGCCCTGTTGTTTGTTTTATTGTACAATTGTTGTAATCTCGCTGCTACCTGCTATAAATATACCTTGATTGCTCCATTAAATTTGCGACGTATAGACCGCATAATGCCATG
Organism: Pollenia labialis; assembly: GCA_949318255.1. Classification (NCBI taxonomy): domain Eukaryota; kingdom Metazoa; phylum Arthropoda; class Insecta; order Diptera; family Polleniidae; genus Pollenia; species Pollenia labialis. Next base: position 49,993,856 of record OX439141.1, read on the forward strand.
AGTGGCAATCCATTGCGCAATGATTGCTCTTCTGATTGCTTAGCAATTTGCTGTCAAATCAGTTTTTATTTATCCGACATTTCATTTCGTGTACGGTTGTTTAATTATTTGTGTGTATATTTCAGAGTACCGAAACGTTCGGTAATTTTTCAGTCATGAGCGAGAGTGAACAATTTTAAATTGTACTGCTTTTTCAAATTCATGAGGGTGAGGAAAAAAATATTTTGAATTTCCTCATTCATGAAAAATGAGCAAACAAAAAAATTCATATGTGAATTTGTCAGATATGAAAAATTTAAAAATTCACATTCAAATTCCTCATAATGAAAAAAACGCGATTTGCCAGACCATTAACAGCGGGAAAATGAAGAAGTAAAGAGGCCTTATTGGCGATATAAAGTTTTCCAGTCGCATTCCAACTGTATTTCTAATTTACACAGTATGGCATTGGATACCAAAGCCTTGGCTTATTGCATTTACTTTAAAGGCCTTCTAAAAATAATTAAGAATAAAGCTTTATCCCAGTGTAATTGTTGTTGCTAATAATGTGAAGTGAGTAATTAAATAATTAAACTTGCTACAAATTCCAAAATAGCTACTAATAAAACGATTTCGACAGGCCTTATCTTAGAATAGAAAATCTTAATTTCTAAAATATTTAATAAAAACTATTCTAAAAGAACTTTTAAAATAATGCAGAGTGGAATAAGTAAAAGTTTATTAAAAATACAGCTGTAAGCCTTCTTTAAGGCCTGCAAAGTGAAAGCGCTGGCAATTTTTCAAGCTGGGCAACGTGAAAGCATGTGTGTGTGTTTTGTTTTGTAAAATTATTTGTTGGCTGCAGCACCATGGTGAACCAAAATGTATGTGCTGCTTTTTCGCAGGCATAAATTATTGGAAAAAATTAAAAGAACTGCACATATCTTCATCTTAAATGCAGAATAACATAACATTTCATAAGTTTACATGCAATGCAAAAAACTTTGTAAAATGTTAATTATTTGAGATTTAAAATCAATTTTAAATATTTCATATAAAAATGCGATAACCCATATATTTTTGAAGAAAAAATATAATTTTTATTATTTTTTAAAATGTGTTATTATATATTAATTTGTATTTTTTAGAAACAAAAAGACATTTCGTAAAAGAAAGTATATTAGTATTAAGTGAAACAAACATATAATATATTAAATTATTAAATATTTGTGTTTAATTACCGGAAAAATAGAATATATATATATATATATATATGTATATATATAAATATGTGATAATCACACGATTAATATGTAACATCATAAGGATTGCGTTGACATGGTAAAATAAGTTTGCTTTTCTGATGCAGCGCAGGCAGTAATGCATTTAACAATGTGGAGAACTTATATTGTTATAGATATTATGACATATGTACCTATTATGTATAATTTTTTTTTATTGATTTTAATTACTAATAAGTAGTGGTTTAAACTAAAATATGTACTTCATTAAATTTAGCTATGAATTGATTTTAAAAATACATCTTTTTCATTCTAATCTAAACGTATTTTGATCTCCATAAAATGAATTATATTAGTGAATTTTTTTTTTACAATGAACAAATTTTGCAAATAAATATTTGACTCATATTCATTCATACCTATTTTTCTCCAGTTCACGAATTATTTTAAAATAGCTCTGCATCATATACTTTCAAAGCTAATGCAACAAGTTAATTTTAATTAGGTAATTTCTGAAAAATATAAAGAAGAAGGAAAGAGTAGTTGTTGATAGCAGCTCCGGTATTAAGTAATGTAAATATTGGACAAAGTAGTACTTCTCCAAAGAAAGATATTATTAGAATTTAATAAAGCTGAAGAATTAGCAAAATATAGCTAAACAGTCTATATTCCACAACTTAATAAAAAATGAGATTATTTCATTATTTATTTATTGAATCTTCATATATTTAATATGAACTAACAATAATTAATCAAGTCTTATCCTAATACATTATATATGTATGTCCAGCCAGTGTCAGACAAAATTTCGTCATAACGGTTTATGTTCACATATGTGGGTGTTTTTCGCTCTTCTGATTCGGTGCGTGCTACAGTGTCTCTTCTTCTTAAGCGATTGTGGCCGTCATGATTTAAAACATTCCCAGCTAGTGGATTTGGGTGTTGTTCAAGCCTTTTCAAATATTTTACCGCATATTTTGTAATCATAGTTTTTACTAATGGCACATTGAGTCCTTATGAATGTTTGAATTTTTAACGTACCAGGGAGCGGCTGTGATTATTCGAAGAAGATTATTTTGACGCCTTTGAATTTTTTCGATATTAGAGGCGGAGGCAGTGCCCCATAGTTGAATACCGTAGCACCAATACTGCTATACCGTGAGATAAATTTGGGGTAAAAACGTTTTTCAAATGATAACAAACAGATTTCCCTTTTCATTATCATTTCTTGCCAAACTCCATTCAAGTTGCTTAATGGTGGCTTAGAGACAACTGGCCTTTTGAGATTTCTAGCTGCACGCCAGAATGAGTAGTCTGATTGTGGAGTTGCATCAAGTTCCTTAAGATATTTTTTCCTGAGAAGCGGTTTTCTGAGTCTGCAATAGCTTTCTTAGCCTTTTTGTACACTCTTTTAGTAATTTCTTAAGTGGAGGGGATCTGTGCAATTGCCACTCTCTTTGAGCTCTCCTTGTTTCAGACAAAAGGCGCTCGACATCTGTGGAAAATATTTTAATATTTTTTGTTTTTTTGGGGGCAGTACTAGAATGTTAAACAGCTAGTTTCAGAAATTAACAAAAGAGCGATCTACATTCTCCGGTGTACTAAGCGGAATATTTTCTGTGCAATGGGTACTAAGATATTTTTTATATTTTAACCAATTAATTTGTGTATCTGACGTCGCAAAATAACCAGTCGGAGATACAATCCTATTGGGGTTCATTATAGTAACAACTGTAGGTGTGTGGTCGGAGGATAATTCTAAGGAAGCTTCAACATGGATCGTTTCCATTGGGATGTTGTTAACGAAATCGATGAAATCGAGAATTTTTTGCTGATCAGTAGGCCAATATGCTGGTTGTCCGCTTGCTACCACATTCAAATCCATTTTAGAAATTGTATTAAATAAAACACGACCCTTTGGTGTTATAAGTCGTGACCCCCAGAAGGTATGTTTAGCGTTATAATCGCCAGCGGCTAGGAAACAGGGTCCTAATGATTTAAAATATTTATATTGGCTTTCTGATATTGAAAATCTAGGTAGGGAGTATAACGATGAAATTACTAGGTTTCTATTTAATTCCTTAACGCAAATGTTCGTTGCTTGGAGATAATCTTCACGACAATCACACATTAGGTAGTGTTTGACTCGGGTTTTTATTAAAATGGCAGAACCTCCACAAGCTCTATCTCTAGGGTCCTTGGTATCATATAGTGTATAACCATTGATTTTAAACGTGTTTCGTGAGGTCAAATGAGTTTCAGAAACCATCATGACATCAATTTGTTTATTTTTAAGAAAGAATTTTAATTCATTTTTATGTTGGAGGATGCCGTTTTCGTTCCAAAAACAAATCTTTAAATAGTTCATGGCTTCTTTATTACAGCTTGCAATAACATCGATTGCATTCTAAGAATTTCCTGCATCATATTACCCATTGTGTTCGTAAAATTATTTACTGTTTGCACTAATGTTTCCATGGTTTTTTCTAAACGACTAAAATTTGAAACTGGAGTTTCATCATTACAAGCACCTTGCATTGGCACATGGTTTGATTTTAAGACGTTAGCATAAGAGGTTCTGTTATTACTAGCCTGCGTAGTCCGAATGTCATTAGTGTTTACTTGATTTGTTACCTGCGTTTAAGGGGGGTTTGTTTTCGGCCCAGACCACTGCTTGACGATAGTGTATACAAGGCATCCTCTATAATTGGCAGTGTGATTACCGCCACAGTTGCTGCATTTTTTTTTATTTTGGGATCGGTTTTAGACTTATCGCAAAGAACTGTACAATGTAATTCACCACATACTACACAAACAGGGGGTAAGTTGCAGTATGCCTTAGTATGACCAAATTCTTGGCAGTTTAAACACTGAACGGGTCCATTTCTTTTGTGCGGCTCCTCTATTGTGATTTTGCTGTACAGGATATATTTCAAGCTGTATATAGGATGGGTTTCATTTTTTTTTTAGCTTAACATCGCTGGGCTCGAACTCCACTCGAAATAGTGGTTGGGGAATTTTTTCCCTATTTTTAATATTAACTACATGTTTTATTTTGAAGCCTTTCTCTGCAAGGAATGTTTTTATTTCTTCAGGGTCCACACATGAGTCAATTCCCTTTATCACTACTTGAAGACCTTTGCTGCTCTTCAGTTGGAATATATAAAAACTTTTTTTTAGTGCTTCAAATTGGTTAGTAATTTTGCGAAAATCGTTTTCATGATTTACTTGAATTTTTGTCTCGTTTATACTACCACGCTTGATTGCCGCTACGTAAAACGAATTTTCACCTATCACCGAGACCAAACTCTTTATAAGCTCATTTGAATTTTGCTCCCTAAGATATATCGGGGGAGGCTTGAACGATTTTATCACGTTTGGTGCTTCTGAGGATTCATCCTCCAGAATTGCAAAACGATTTTGTGAATTTGTTTTATCAAAACATGGTACTTTTGTGGCCGAAGCAACAGCTGAGGAGGTAGGGCTGCGACCCCGCTTAAGCACTGCTATATACCTGTCCATACCAACTTGTACTTGAGGCTTTTGAAACCTTTTTACTAGTGGGTTTTCCAATGAATGTGTGTTTGAGTTCATTGTATCATTTAAGATTGTTTTTGCCGTCGCGGCAACACTTGCAGGTGCGGCAATACTTGCAGGCACGGTAACACTTGCACCTTGTACCCAGAGACAGTTTAATATTTTTTAAAGTCTCACTATCCACCGTTTTTGTAAACACCGAGGGTGAGAGGGAACGTGTGCGAAAAACTGGCTTAGCCGTTAAGTAGTTATTATTGTATTTTGTTTTATTTATTTCAGCATTGCATTCATATACAGAACTGTGAAAAGTGACGTGTGAAAAAGGCCCAAATCAGTTGCGAGGGCAGCTTTCGAAGAAAGAGAAAGAAAATGTTTTTTGGTAGTAAAGTGGCAATGTGTACAAACAGGCCGCTACTATCAACACGAATTGCGTAATCAAAACAAAAAATGCAAAAAGGGCAGCTTTCGCAGAAAAAGACAGAAAAAAACACAATATTTTCTGTCTCGTGACACCTCTGTATGCTCTGTAGCCCGTTTCTGTATTTTTCGCATCGTAAAATTTTCCGCATGAAACCAGTGAATCGGGACAGAAACAGTGCAAAATGAAACAAAAAATGGTTTTTCTCACACAAGTGTTTCTGTATCTTTCCGTTGCGAGAATTATCTGTCATTTTAATAATTTTCCAGCAATTATTGGAAGGATGTGAGAAAAAGTGTTTCTGTAACAATATTTTGCGAAAAGTTTCTTACAAGAACTGTCAAATTAAGTCGCATTTGAAATTGGTGCGAGAAAAACAAAATATAGATATTTTAAATTTAAAATATGTTTATATACTATTTTTGTAATATAAATAAAAAATAAAAAACATTTTAATTATGAATGCGTAATTTAAATGATGAAAATAAATAAAACACCATTGTTATATTTTGTTAATTAAATTTTTTTAAGCCTTTCCTTGTTTTGGTTTTATTCAGGGCTGCCAGATAAATTTGTGTGAAAATCGTCAATTTTTTGAGAAAATAAAAAGATCGTCTTTTTGTTTTAAAAAATCGGACAATCTAAAATTAATTATAAACAGATTTTGTTCGATTTTTTATTACAACAAAATCAAACAAGGACGTAGTCAAAGTTCATGGGTATTTTATACATATGTACATATAAATTGTCTTTTTTTCGAACTTAATTTTTTTAATTTATATATATTTTATTAAGCTTGAGGTCTATTTTTTATAAAATTATTTATTTTCTTTGATCCGATAACAATTTAAATTGTTTTTTTTCCCTGAAGAAGTCTCACAAAGGCGTGACAAAATATCATATTAAAAATAAATTTTAACAAAAAATAAAATAAATATTTTTATAAAAACAAAAAGAAGTTAAGCTTAATAAAATAAACATACAAACTTATTTAAAATAGATATATACAAATACCAAGAAATTAAAAATTTTTAAATTAATTCCGCTTAGATAACAGTAAAATAAATATTTAGGGTTTTAATTTTTGCGAAAAACCAAGGATTCATAGTGACGACGTTGTTTTAAATTTGTATAGTATGTTTCCAAATAGGATATAATTGAAATTTAAAAATATCGGTTCACATATGGCTGAGATATGAGTGCAAAACACGCCTCCAATTTTTACCCATAAATCTATAATTTACCTATTCTTATAACTATTAACTTTACTTTTTCTTTTTCACCTGAAATATACGTAGTAGAATACCTGGTAGTTGAAATCGAAATTGCCGAAATATGGGTTTGGCATAAAAGTGTCCATATACATAAGCTAAGAATATCAAATATGTATATAAATTTGTTGTTGCTTTTAACAGAAATTCATATTGTCTTTTTAAATTTTCAATGCTACAAAATATGAAGTGTTTGAAATTTAAAAATTCGATATGAATTTTTATAGAAAGCTACAATAAAGTTATAAAATATTGTTGATTTTGTTTTTGCTTTCGTCAATTTTTAGAAAAAATCAGCAAATCGGCACGTTTTCGGAGCAAAAATCGTTGAAATGAAGATAAATCGTCAAATCTGGCAGCCCTGTTTTTATTATATTTATTTCTTTTGTTGACGTTTCGCTTTCATTTGACATTTAATTCTGGAAATATTCCAGTTAGAACTGCATCTGTTTTGTCTGTTTTCGCATTTAAATACAGAAACACTTTTTTCTCGCAAATCGAGAAACGATGGAATTTTTTGTTTCACACTTCATGTGAAAAATTTTACGATGCGAGAAATACAGAAACGAGCTACTGTTTTGTCTGTTTTCGCATTTAAATACAGAAACACTTTTTTCTCGCAAATCGAGAAACGATGGAATTTTTTGTTTCACACTTCATGTGAAAAATTTTACGATGCGAGAAATACAGAAACGAGCTACTGTGCTTGATAATCGACGACTGAATTGTGTACTCTCGTGGACTAAATGAAAGAGCGTAAGAATGCGTGTGAAGAATGTGTGTGAATTAATTTCCACAATTGTGTATGACGCTGACACCCCTGTCATAAAAACAAGTTGTTTTTGTTTTTCACTTTTTTTGCTGTGCTTTTAATATTTTTATTGTTTATTATATTTACAACACCAAAAAATAAGAGTTTTGAACTATAATGTTTTTTGTTCAGATTATGTATTCATACATACATATGTATGTATGTACACATGTACATTCATACATATATTTTTTTACAATTCTTTATTTAATTTTTTGTTTTGCTAATTGTTGTTAAATTCCTTCCCTCAGTGAAAATAATTTAATGAAAATTAAATTTGATGAACTCAAGCCTAATTAAAGAATATCAAAAATTAAAAATTAACAGTTCAACTAAAAATCAAAATTGTTCTTAGAAAATGCTATGTCACAAGCTCTAATGTTTACATTTGTACTTTAATTTGTACAAATAAAAATGTCGACGAAAGTGGACAAAACATAATAAACAAATGTATTCAGGGTTTCAAGACAAAGTCTTGACAGAAAGAATACGAAAAAACAGAGGAAAAAGGAGGCAACATGTAATTTGAAATTTAAATGATGATAACAGCAAATTTCGAACCACCAGTACTACTGGTTAAAGATTGATGTTTGACTGTTGGCTAACGAGCACCGCAGTGGTGCAGTGGGTAGAACACAAAGATCTTCTGACGATAGAAAGTGGTGTTTCTTGAAACATGTAAAGATCAACCCGGGTTCAAATCCCAGCTCAGCCAAGAAAAATTATCAATAAATTTTAATAAAAAATTCCAAGTTGTAAAATGCCTTCCCTCAGTTAAAATAATTTAACATTTGTTATAAATACAGCCACAAAACTACGTTAAAGAAATTCTCTCACTTTTGCTCACTGTTTGCCTAATAAATTTGAAAGTTATCGATACTGAAAACAAATTATACCATCTCTAATAACTTATCATCAAAAGTTTTTGTTTACCAATAGGCAAAAGTACATGGTGCTGCATTTTATAGTTTCAAAGCTAGTAGAATTTAACAATTAATATTTAATTTATTATTAAAAGCGAGTAAAACACAACTTTCTTATTTAAAAACTTGTTGAAAAAAGAAAGAATATTGTATTGAAAACATTCTCGCATACGATTAAAAGTGAGTCATTAAAATATTTTTTTTAAGTTTAACTATTTTCCTTATTGTAAGGTAAATATTTTGAAGTTGTAACACAATAAACACCTATGCGCAATAAAAAGGTGCGACTAAAAACGATGGCGTAATACTATTTTAGGAGCAGCTCATTTATTAAATATTAACATGCATGAACGAATATGAATTGGATTGATACATATATGAATGTATTCTCCTATTTAGCTAACAAAATTTTGCAACATTACTTCTGCTTTTAAAAATATGTATTTATGTACATGCAAATGTATGCACATACATGTGTATATTGAAATTAAAATTGTTCCAAAGTAATTAAAACTGCGTTGCGATCATACCTACTCAATATGTTGATAATTAATAATTCGCCACAATGATATACTTACATATATTATTTTAAGGAGAAATCTTTTATAAACGGAAATTAAAGAATAAAATTTAACATGTCCATAGCAGAGGTGTGGTTAGACTATAGTTTATCATTTTTTTGAGTTTGAAATGGTTAAAATACCGTCACAAATGTTAATAATTAAGTTTTATATAGCCTAATATAAAAGAAGTGATTAAATGCACTGTGTTGCTCTTAAGTGATAAGGAGAGGAAGAAATAACATGCTACCTAAGTATTAAGGTTAGAGTTTTTTTTTTAAGTTTCTGTAAGAATCTGGTGAAGGTGGGAATACCAGTTGTGTGTTTGTTTGCTATATTAGCCGGGTATTCAAATATGTGCAATGCGTGTAAAAGCATTTCGGATAGGAAACATTTCCCTGAGGTGATGATAATTCTAACAACGCGAAGTAAGTAAATATGTGACTAATCCTAATCATTGGCCATAACTGTTTAATGTTCGACGCAGATTATTCCAAAATATATGAGAACACTTGCTTAGAAAATTTGTAGTTATTTCTGAAAGTCAAGTGATACTCTTATTATGAAAACTTACTGCCTCCTTTTTGATAACGAACGCAAAACAGGCAGTTAACTTTGCTTACGCTGCGTCTCCCCGTAGAATATTTTTTTTGCTAAGCACAAGCAAAAACGTCGGCAGAACAATGTCGCAATAATTGCTGTTTATCAGGTATGTGATGGAAATCGATTTTAAAAACGCAACGATTTTCAGTATCTTTAAAAATGGATTTTAAATACATATTAATTTTATTTTCAGCCTTTATTCTATTAAATTTTATATTATATACGTTAACTGAAGTGTTTGTTAAACGAATATTTTAGACTTTAAATCAGAAATGGATTTTAAAATCCCACGAAATTTATCACACCTTTTAAAAACGTTCGTTTTTAAATCGATCGATTTTCATCACATACCTGCTGAAGAACATGTGAAATTGCTTTGTCATAAACAAACGTAAAGAGAAATGAAATGATAAATAAATGACAACTGATTTGACAGCAGATTGCTAAATATATAACTGCTCAATCAATCAGAAGAGCAATCATTGCGCAATGGATTGCCACTCATGGCAATATGCGAAAATTTAATGGAGCAATCAAATTTGACGTTTGCGCAAAATAATTTGATACGTAAAGACCCGGGGCTAAGCAACTTTGCGAATCCGCACAATAACCGTTTTGATTTTTTTGTATTAAAAATAACACTTATTTTTTGATTTTTCGAGCAAAAATAAAAGTTATTCTACAAAGAAATGTACGTATTATAATATATGAGTTGGTTCACATACAAAAAAGTAGTGACAAAAATATAAATTTTCTTTAAAATCCCTATTTTAGGCAACTATAGACCTTACCGAATCCAAGTTTTTTAACAAACGTAAATGGTAAATTTCTTCTTAAAGATGTTGGTATATCAATCTGTCAAATCGGTTGAAAAATGGTCGAGTTCTGACCAAAATACTGAACTTCAATCAAAATTAAACTTGCTTAATTAAATTAATAGCACGCAAACATCTGCAATTAATTAAATAAAATTAAGCGATAACTACTATATTTTGATATTTTAATTAGGCTAAAGTTCATCAAATTTAATTTTTATTAAATTATTTTTATGAAATGAATTTTACAACATGAAATTAATTAAAATTTATTGATGATTTTTCATTCTTGACTGCCGCGGAAATCGAACCCAAGCCTTCACGGACAGGTTACCTTACATTTCAATTGCAACCACTCAATATCCTCAGAGGGTTTTGTCGTTTAACACACAGCAATTTTTATCAAATAATTAAATAAACCAAGATTAAAAAAGAATTTCATTCATTAAACAAAATTTTAAAAACGTATACAAAAGGGTTTTTTAATGAAAATTTGTATGATTAACAATATTTTTTTAAATTTGACTTAAGATGTGTCAAAATGCCACAGATATATACATACATATATATTTAGATATACATATGTATACATATGTATATAAACTTCTGTTCTTTCCCAAACTTGGTGAAGGGTATATGAGAATCGGCATAGCCGAATATAGCACTCTTACTTGTTTTGATTTGATTTTGTTTTTAAATGCATTTGAGAAACTTTTTGTTAATTTTTAACAGAAGCTTAAGCAAGATTATGCATTTTATAGTTGGGCCTTTAGACTTCAGCTATCGAAGAGTGGTTCAAATGAAAAATTGTTAAAAACAAGTTAAAGTGCTATATTCGACTATGCCGAATCTTTGATACCCTTTACTGGCAGTTCGAATATTTCAGGAGTGGGCTCTATATGATATCTACATATTATTAATTAATCTTTATTAAAATGGACGTCAGCATTAAAATTGGTTGCAATTTAGAATTATATCGAGCCCTAACCGCGAAAATATCGTAAACGACATCATATTCTCATATTCAATTTTCGTTTTTTTTTTTAATAAATGACTTTATTGGCAACACTTGCATCATGTCATGGTTACATAACATGGGGTCTTCACCTGAGATAATATCTGATATAATATGTGAGAGAACGTCGGCAGAATGAGAAAAATTTTTTTCATATTAATCTTAATCTTAAACAAGGGGAACACGTATGTTAAAAGATTTCATAATCGAATGATTCTCGTTCAGTAAACTTGTGTCGTTTCTATTATTTTTTTAGTTGCAAATGTTGTTTTTTTAAACACATCACAAGATTTTTACTATTTGCACTAAAAAACTAAACATTTTAATGAATGCGTCTTCTTATTATTTTATATGTATGTATGTGTATTTTTGACAGCTCATCTTATAAGATAGTTGTTATAAGATTTCTTATAACAACTGTTGCATAATATTTATTATAATATTAATATTAACACTATTTGAGAGTCTACACGTAAGATAATACTCTCTGCAATTGAATTTGACGTTTGCTGATATAAAAATCTTATATCTAATCCAGAGTTCGAAAAAAACTGTAAAGTACACAATTAAGTGTAGCATACCGTATTTTGCCATGAACAGCACACATACACATTCGTTACAAGAATACAAAATAAAAAAAAAACATTTTTCTGTTTGTGACTGTGTGCAGAAACAATATACGGTACACAGCGAGAATGAGCGGACGCACACAAACACTACGTAACGTACATAACTTCTTTTAGCGTACATGTACAGTATTTTTAACGTACTTATCTGTTCTTTTTAGTTAACAAGTATTGTACTTTTAAAGTGCGTGTGCCGTATTTTTTAAAGCAAAGAAAATTTTATAAAATCAAAAAAGAGCCAGCCAGCCAGCCAAAAAAGTATGATTTTAAGGTGAACTATATAACAGGAGTGCAGAAATATAAGAAACATGCAAAAGTGTAGTAGCTCGCCAAGTCTGAGTTTAGACGGTTCATTCTTTACTGAAAAGATTCTTCCTTTTTCTTCTTTGAACATGAATTGGCGTTCAAATGATTCATGTCATGTTGACGACATGTTTTTTATGTTGTATAGTCGTGCGTATGCATGTGTGCTTTTTGATATTGAAAACAAAAACAAAATTAAACAACGAATGTAAAAGCAAAGCGTACTGACAGTACAGACATGTGTGTACTCGTTTCTTTTCCCCTCTCCCCTCTCGCCAATAAAGTAGCAATCTTTTCAGTAAAGAATGAACCGTATAAACACAGACCAAACAGCGAAGACTGCACATGTGCGTGGCTGTTTTTTACTTTGTACAAATACAGTGTGTAAGATAAATGGCAATAGAAGAAAGAAACATATTTTATGATAAACAATGTCTTTTCTAATGTCTACAGTCTTTTATATTATTAAACATTAAAATGGCATAGGGAAAATGTTATTTAGGGTAGGATTTTGTTGAACCGATAAATAGCTTTGCATTATTACAACTTCAATTTTTTATTGCTGTTATTTTCAATAATAATAATATTTAATAGATGAAACCATAATAAATGAAGGTTTCATAATTCAAAGCTATTTATCTGTCCGACAAAATCTGACTTTTAACTATTGGCAAGTTGTAATAATGGCCCTTAGAGGCATTATGATTATTTTTATAGCTAAATGACTGAGTACACTGATAATAAAAAAAAAGTTTTTTATTAGATTTAAAAAGATTTTTTGGCATGGTTAACAGGCGAAGAAAATTATAAAAATAAATCTGGTTTAATTTAAAAAAAGAAAAACAAATTTTACAACCAAATTTCTTGTGATTATATATTAATAAAAATTTAGGTGGGTTTTGCCTATCACTGTACATTCTCTTGCAAAACATTTTTGTGCATCAATGCATCAGAGAAAAAAATGATGTAAGTAATGATCAGCGTTATCCACTTGGTGCGTTTCGCACCATTTTGGGTGCTTTTTGAAATTTTTTGTGCGAAAAATACATGGCAACAAAGTGAAGACAAAAATTTATCGTTAAGCAGTCATAATTTATTAGTGAACTACAATTGTCTTTAAGAGATGTAATGAAATTTAATAGATGTCTATCGGTAACCAATATCGGTAGCTAACAACACAAAAAAGTTCTTGTTAAAAATAACGATATTATGTGTAAACAAAAAAAAGTCATCGGGAAACACTTGATGAACACCTGAAAAACTTGGAAGAAGTGTTGAAACGTATATCCACGGCAGGATGAAGAAAAGTTCCTGGGACATCGCCTACACTCCAAAGGCATTTCAACAGATACACATAAAATAATAGCTGAAATGGATTGGCCCCGTCTGAAAAATCTACATGAATTGCGAAGTTTTCTAGGCTTATGTGCATACAAGTGATGTTACGAATATTTGTATTCGAAATGCCGAATATTCGCCTGCTTTACGTTGTTTGTATTTTCCAAATTCAAGGGAATATTTCGCGAATATTTTGTTAATGCATTCCAAAGAAGAAAAAATACAAAAGTGTAAAAAATACATAAAATTGTTTAATTAAAAGTATTAATTTTTATTAGAAAAGATTTTTGACAAAAAAATCTTCGTTTAGAAAAGTAAAAACAAACAAACAAACATTAGAAGTTTGTGCCGGTACAAAACTATTTTATGAAAATTACTCAAGTTTTAACTTTAACTTTTCCAGATTTATTATCATTTGAAGCAATGTGCGAATTATCGTAAGAAAATTATCGACAACTGGATTTAAAATGTAGTCATCGGAATAGGATAATAAAGTTAAATATATTTAGTAGTGTGACAGTTTTTTTACAATTAATTTTTTGCAACGCAAATAGAAGATTTTTTTCAATTAAATTTTAAATATCGAGTGGCGTTTTAGTTCAGATCGGATATTCGTATTTGCTGAATGTTGGCGCAGATATTTGTATTCGCGAATATTAAAAATTGATATTTGTGGCATCACTAGTACAAATCAATACAAATTTGTTAGGTTTTTTTATTTTTGCTAAGTTTTATATTTTTTTCCTAAAACCCTGAACTGTAAAAGACTGCTTTATTATAATATTTTTAATACAAAAAAATTTTACTTTTTATTTAAAATTAATTCAATAAACATTTTAAATTAAAAAGAAAGAATAAACTTGGTGCGTTTCTATTTTTAAATTGCGCGTTTTCTTCACCTTTTTGGTGCGTTCTAAAATTTCAAAGTTGACAACGCTGGTAATGATCAGTTGTAGAGAGTGTGCGTATACATAAATATGTATAATTGTTTGTGCACATTTTTAAGTGGTAAACAGGGTTGCCGAACTTGGCATTTTCGTTTGGTTTTGGTCGGTTTGAGAAAATTTACTTTTTCATTTTATAAATTGACTTGTTAAATGTTGTAGGTCAAAGTGTGTTGAAGCAACTGACTATATCGCTAGGCAATAGAAAATATAATATCTATTAAAAAAAACAGAAGATATTCTTAATTGTTGGTGAAACTTCGGTTGTGCCAATGAAGAAATGAAAATAAAAAAATTTCAACAACAAAAAATATTCCTTTAAAAAAAATTATTGAATTGGCAACAGACGGCGCTAACGCCATGGCGGGTAAAGTAAGTGGACTAAAAAACTTACGTAGCAATGAATTTGTTTTATTTTAGTGCGCTCTCTCAACCTTTGTTCATGTTACGCATGTAAAATGCTGGGGAAAAATATAGAGGTTCTTTGTTGTAATATTAACAGTTTTTTTTCCCATAGCCCTTAAAGAACTACTGAACGAAAAGAATTTCAGGAATACTGTTGGGTACCACCTCATAAGATATTAGGTGTTTCTTATACAAAACGCCTATCTTTATAGGTTGTTATTGCAAGAATTACTGAACAGTGGGATGCTTTGGTACTGTATTTTGTATCATGTTTTTACGAAGTCAATGGTATAAGAGCTGTAGAACTCTCAGAAAATATGTCTTAAAAAGTCAAATGCCATTTTTTATTTGTGTCATATACAAGTATATTGCGATTCTGACTTGAAATCGAATAATAGCAACTCTCTAAATCGCAATCGCAAGAAGTTATCCCACTTCAAAAACTATGAAAGATCGGAAGCAAAACGCATAAGTTTTCGAACACCATGAAATAAATCTAGCGTCTTGCGACTTCAAATCGTGCGATTGTAAGAAAATGGCCGATATACTAATCATAATTAATAATCTTAATAAAGATTATCAACCAGATGGATATCGTTTGTCAAATTTATAATCATGTTTAATGTCCAATTTTTTTACACATTTTAATTTTAAATTTATAAAAAAAGTGTTTGATACATAGCGACACTAACATAAGGCGATTTCGATAAAAAATAATCATATTGATGTCTTAAACATTTTTATTGACACAGAAGTTAAAAAAGAAATACATATACACTTAAATTTAAAATTGGAGTGTAATGGAAATCGAAAACGTAAAACGCAACAGTCGTTTTTTACTAAGATTTCTGTAATAAAAGAATTGTATGACAAATTTTATGCAAATATTTGTCTATTAAACAGAATTTTATAACAAACATTGTTATTTATCGTGGTTGGCGTATTTAAAATATGCCTACGACTGTTTGGTAATAGATTAAAGAAAATAAGTTCACCTTCTCTTTAATCTATTACGAAACAGTCGCAGGCGTATTTTAAATACGCCAACCACGATAAAGGTGATTATAAAAATTGCATTTAAAGTGTATTAAAAAGAACTCCCAAATTCTTGCGTTTTGCGTTTTCGAATACCAGCACACCCCTGCTAGATTTGACTCTTAAGTATGAAGAAATTAAAATGTTACAAATAATTACTCTTTTTAAGTTATTGTCTAATCAAGATTTGCCTATTTATATATTCACATATCTAAAATTTTCCAATATTGTGGATTGTTTCCTTAACAGAAATTAACCTTTTAGGAGACTTAGGCAATGATATATTTTCGAATTATGTGAATTCCATTAAAAACGGATTCAAATAAAAATATTTTACGATCATGCCAACTTTGCCTTTAATTCACTTTAGTCCCACATAATTCCGCATGTGCCGAATGCAAGTTTTCAACACTTTTTTTAATAAAAACAATGTTGTGAAATAAAGTCGATATAAGAACAGTTAACGCATAATGCTCTGGTAAAATAATGATGCACGCTACATGTGGTCAGCAAAAAGGGATCTTTCTAAAAAGAAAAAATTGTACATATACATATGTAAATCTAAATTGTAATTAATTTTTTATTGGTATTATTGCATATGTTCAATGAACAGTTCTAGTTTATAAGCGTTATTAAATTAATTTTAATTAAGGAGGCTTCTCACAGAATAGAGAAGAAAATAAAACGTATGTATGCAGACCGCAAGAATAAAAACACTTGATTATTATATGACTTCACGTTGACGACTAGGAACTTCTTTATTAATAAAACTTATTTTAGCTTCATTTACCAATGTCTTATGTATAAAACATAACGGTATCAAAAGCTCGCTTACAACAATGTTAATATACCTTATAAAATACTCAATGTTAAACTACTTACACTCATATGCATTTTATTAATGCTGTTATTAAATCATCGTTGTTATGTACATACAAATACATTTGAGTGATCTACAACACCCCTTCTCGATGGTGTAATGACAGCTTGTCTATGAGATATACAAATTTCTGCTTGGGTAAGGGCTTCGTAAAAATATCAGCTTCTTGCTCGTTCGTACTCACATGCTCGATTTTTACTACACCCTCTTCAACTTTTTGTCTAATAAAATGATGTTTAACATCAATGTGTTTAACCCGCTTATTTTCAATATTGTAAGCTAGTTTGATTGTACTTTGATTATCTTCAAAAATTTTTATGGATTTCACATCAATGAAAAGATCACCCAGTAAACCACGCAACCAAACACCTTCTTGTACTGCCAAAGACAACGCCACATACTCCGCTTCTGTTGTTGAACATGCGACAACTTGTTGCTTCTTTGACGTCCAAGTAACAATATTACTTTAAACAAATATCCGCTTGTGGATTTTCTGTTAAGCCCATCAGCAGCAAAATCAGCATCAACGAATTCAACTAATGGATGTTCGCCAGATCTTTTCATATACAGTAATTCCATATTCATACTTGATTTTAAATACCTTACCAGCCGTTTAACTCCCTGCCATGTCACAGTAGTTGGAGATTCTTGGTATCTACTTAATTCTGATATAGCGTAGCATACATCTGGTCTGCTGCATAGCATTATGTACATAATCCTTCCAATGACTTCTCTGTATGGTACATTTACTTTTTCACTTTCTTTAGTATTTTCAAGTGGAATCGATTTGTCCATTGGAGTCGACACGCCATTACAATCTTCCATATTAGTAAACCGTAGTATCTCTCTGATGCCATTCTTTTGTGACATTGCTAAAACATTTGACTCTTTATTATAAATAAACTCTTTTCCAAGAAATTCTTCAAAAGATTCAGATACCACCATTTCAAACATTTCTGAAAGTTTTCTCTTAACTTTGTCGAATTGCGCCTCGTTTTCACCAACAAGCAGCAAATCGTCAACATATAAAACTATATACATTATACAGTCGTCATTTTTTCTGGTGTATACACAATCAGGTATGTTCTAGGTTTAGACTCGAATTGAAAACGAAAAATTTTTTGAATCAGCATAATTCATAAATTGGTGTTCTCAAATCAGCATGTTTTTGTGTATTCGAAGTTTTTGTTCGAAAAAACTTTTGTTGAACTAATGATCGCTAATTTGCTAACCGAAGTATGATAGCAATGTCTAATATTTTTTAAAAATCGTGAAAGCTGTAAAGAATCACAAAAAAAATCGCTAACATGGCTAAAATTCTCGAAAAATTGCAAACTTTTAAACAAACACTAAAATTTATTTGAAATCTCTAAATGGGTTAAAAAAAACATAATGTCGGAAAATAACAAAAAAAAAAATTGCAAAAATAGCGAAAATTCGCGAAAAATTTTAATATATCAAACCAGCCATAATATTGATTTAAAGTCCCTAAGACTATAAGGAATGGCAAAAAATCGGTAAAAATTGCTAAATTCAAGGAAATTCGCAAAAATATGCAAACAGCGGCATGATAGCAAAGTCAACTATTTATTATAAATCGTTAAAGCTGTAAATAATCAGAAAACTTACACGACCAAATCGCTTATATCGCGAACATGGCTAAAATTCGCGAAAAATTGCAAAGTTTAAACAAACCCAAAAACTAAGAGATCCCTAAAGCGATTAAAGAAACAAATTGTCTGAAAATAACATAAAAATCGTTCAAAAAAATTTGGTATAATTACATCAATATCAATGAAAATGTCGACTTTAAATTTAGGGTTAGTAAGGGCCCTTTGCGTTTTAGATAACGATATATTTTTGATTAAATTGGATTAAGAAGATTTTAAGCTAAAAGCAATATTAATTTTTTTGTTAAAAATGTTATCACATATTACAATAAAAGTCGATTCGGTTTACTTTCACCAACCCATATCTACTCTAATTGAAAACGAATAAAAACATGTGGATGTGAAATGCAGAACACCAATAATGCTAAAGTAATCCACTTTCGAGTGGATTCGGATTCTAGAACACGCCCGAATAATCGTGTTCTGATCTTGTAAAACCCATCTTCTTGGTTGCATCATGAAATTTTTTGTACCAACACAACGGTGATTGCTTCAGGCCATATAGGGCTTTGTTCAGCTTGCACACCATACCACTTTTGACTTTCAGACCTTCAGGAACCGTCATATACACTGTTTCATTAAGATCGCCATTAAGAAACGCAGTTTTAACATCCATTTGGGAAATTTTATAACCTTTATAAATTGCAACTGCCAGGACAGTACGTATAGTTGCCATTCGTGCAACTGGTGCATATGTTTGTTGATAATCGATACCGTACTCTTGTTGACACCCTCGAGCAACTAACCGCGCCTTATATCTCTTGGGTTGACAATTTTTATCGGTTTTCAATTTAAAAACCCATCTACACGAGATAACTTTCATGCTTGGCACATTTTGCACCAACTCGAAAGCGTTATTCTTTTTGAGGGACAAAAGTTCCTCTGCTCTCTGTCAGGCCTCAACATAATTTCATTAAAACAAGCAGGTTCAGCTGAAAAAGTTACTTTGGACAAATTTCGGGCTCTGCGCTCACGACAGCTTTGCCTTTGACCTGCCAAATTTGCATTCTTCTCTTAACTCGTCTCTCTGATTTGCTGCACAATTTCCTACGCCAGCTTCAATACTGACATCGTTACCAACGCCACATTCATCAGTTATTGTTGTATCACCATCATCGTCTTCAAATCCTTCAAGAGGTTCCATCTCTAAGATTGAATCGATTTCTATATCCCCTTCTGGATCTGAGATTTCATTATTTTTTACCACTAGTACATCATCGTCACAATCATTTTTGTTTATCTCATCCTTTTTACTATCATCGACCTCAGAGTTTGTTTCTAACTGTAGTTTTGCTGGAAAATTTGACTCATCAAATTTAACGTTTCTGGCAACAATAATTTTTATCTCCTTTGGATTCCACAACCTATATCCATTAACAGCATAACCCACAAAAACCATTTCATTACACTTTTCATCAACAAATAAGCAATACTGCGTCCAAATTTCGCTTCTGCATGAGATTGAAAATCTTTAAAACAGTTAAAAACATCAGATTTACGTTTTATCAAGTATATCTGGGCAAAATGACTGAAATGATCTATAAAGCTGACAAAATACCGATACCCATCAAAGGTGTCGGGTGTTATGGGGCCACATGCATCTGTATGAATTCTTTTCAAGATTCTTGAAGTTGGCTGTCGATGATTTTTATAAGGCAGCTCTGATTGTTTTCCCTTTATACAGTCACCACACGCAACACTCTCCTCCCTCACTTCGAAACCTGTCACCATTTTGTTGTTTTTTAGTTTCTTAAGATACGTCTCATTAATGTGACCAAAACGGCGGTGCCATAAATCAGTTACTTCACACACATTTGCTTGAACATTTTCTTGCGTCAGTTTTATAACGTACAGTGAACTCACCATGTTTGCAATTGCCACACATCGGGTATTTTGTTTAATTATCGCTTGTTGGTTATGGATGAAAAACACTTGAAGACCTTTTCTTGCAGGGCTTTAATTGAAAGCAGATTTACCCTTAGTTCCTTTGCATATAGCACTTCATTTACTTCAATTTTTATTGTTTTACCATAAACTTTAGTAAAACCAACGAAAATACCTTTATGGGTAGCCATAATTGATCCACCTTCCTCTGCAGTGCTAATAGCTAGCGGTTTTGCGAGTATTTCAATACTATTTAGTGATTCTAAACTGTTGGTCGCATGCCTTGTGCTGCCTGAATCTAACACCCATGCATCATTTTCACCTCCGTTGTCACCCATCATAAAAACCACAGCTGAACTTTCGTTGTTTCTGTTGTTGCCACCACCACGTTTTTTAAATTTTTTCTTGTTTTGTGGACAGGCAAAGCTCTTATGCCCTTTCTTTTTACATTTAAAACACTCACCGTTGAAACCAGTGTAGAAAGCAGCACCATGACTTCCTGCACTCTCACCAACCAATTCCTTACTAACTTTTTGCCGCATTTCTTCATTCAAAAGTCTTGATTTTGCATACTCTAAAGTAAGTGTTTCATCAGGCAGATTTTCAAGCGCGGTTATTAGCGGTTGAAAATCATCGGGAAACGACTTAAACAGATGGTAAATAATTTCGTTGTTTTCTAACTTCCCGCCGGCTGCCACTAATTCTCGTACGCACTCATCAAACTTTGTGAAGTGCCTCTTCATATCACTGCCCGTTTCATACCGTAATCTATCAAGCTTTGTCCTCAACATATTTTGCTTCGCCATGTTTGTCCCAGAAAAGGTTCCTACCAGAGCACACCACATTTGCTTAGCTGTCGTCTTGCCTTTAATATACTCTAAATGGTTGTCATCCACCAAACAAATAATTAAATTCTTCGCTTTAGAATTTTTCTCACTCCACATTTTAACTTCGGTTGCATTCACTGCGGTTTCTACTGGTTCTTCAACTGACAAAACATCTACAACACCCTGAGCCTCAAGAAAGTTTTCCACTCTGTACTTCCATGAATCGAAGTTTTGACCATCAAATGGTTTTATTTTTGCAAAAACTAATTCCATGGTAGACATATTCACATACACGTGGTATCTGGGCCCATAACCTGTTAATTTTAATTAAGGATGCTTCTCACAGAATAGAGAAGAAAATAAAACGTATGTACATATGTAGACCGCAAGAATAAAAACACTTGATTATTATATGACTTCACGTTGACGACTAGGAACTTCTTTATTAATAAAACTTATTTTAGCTTCATTTACCAATGTCTTATGTATAAAACATAACGGTATCAAAAGCTCGCTTACAACAATGTTAATATACCTTATAAAATACTCAATGTTAAACTACTAACACTCATATGCATTTTATTAATGCTGTTATTAAATCATCGTTGTTATGTACATACAAATACATTTGAGTGATCTACAACAGTTTTGTTATAAATTGCATATTGCAAAAAAAAAATATCCAATAAAAGTTATGCTTTACTTCAAAAATATACAAAAAAATTGGTCGGTTTCAAAGGTTTTTAGTATAGGTTTTGGTTGGATAAAAACTTATTAAACGGCAACCCTGGTGGTTAATTGAACGTCGACAATTGTTGTTGTGCTATGCATTATTCAAGTTTTTTTGAAGAAAAAAAATATTTTAACACTCATAAAATTATTACAGTAATTGATTGTGGATAATAAAAAAAATAAATTTTTCGTACTATTAAAATTGAATACAAATGTAGTTAGTTTTTAAATAACTTCGTTTTATACATTTATGCTTGTTATTCAAAAAACAAATTAGCAAAAAAAAAAAATAAAGTTTATCCGTACATATTATGTTATGTGGTTTGATTTTTTGTCGTTTAAAATATATTTTTAAAAAGCAACAACTTTTACATTTTACGGAATATGCTGTTTTATGAATAAAAATTTAAAAATTAATGTAAAATTTATTAATTTTAATATAAAAATTTATTTTAAATTAAAAAATTTTTAAGTTCTTTAAAATGAATTTTCTTTTTTAATATACATACATAGCTTCAAAATATTTTGATTGTATGAATATTATTCTTTGGGATGAGTGCTCTTGTTTCTTTTTTATAAAATTTTTTTTTGCAGTAAAAGAGTTTGTTTTTTTTTAAATATTTTAGGTAAATCCTTTTTTCTATCTAGTTGTTTTTGTATGCACCTGCATGGACATTGGTTTATTAAGCAATAGTTATGGCCCACACATTAACGCTGTAAAATAATTGTATACAACATTTGAGGTAATTGATATGCATATACGCATACCTGTGTACATATGCAAATATATGAAGATCCTTTTTATGGGCATTTTTTACTTGTGCCTTGTATATTTGAAGAAAGAAAAAAATAATTTGTATGACTGCTCTTGTTTTTTATGATAAAATTTTTTTTCAGGTAAAGAATTGTTCATAGATTTAAAGTAATTTTTTTCTTGACTATTTTTATGAGCAATATTTATGGCACCAAACTCTTTCATATGAAATATCATTCATAAAAAACACAAAAGCAACAAATTCGCAGAAAATTTAGAAATTGTTATTGCGCTTATTTGAAAAAAAAATTTTATGACTTCTCTTGTTATTTATAATTTAAAATTTTTTCAGTTACAGAATTGTTGTTATTTTTTATATTCATACATACCTATTAGGTAAATCTTTTTTATTTAATATTTTTGTATGCACTTGCCTGGATAATGGTATATTTAACAATAATTATGGCACTAACCTTTTTCAGAAGCAATATCATGCAAATAATTCGCGGAAAATTTGGGAATTTTCAGTTGACTTCAATCACTATGCATTTTAAGTGATCATTTAACATTTGGTTGAAAATAAAGTAAGATGTCGCGCCCTAAAAATTATTTTTTGCACGATTATTTTAGTTTAATCGATGAAAGTGACGTATTTTGTGATAATGGAAGTTGTGAAAAAAAAAATTAAATAATCATACCGGAAATCTAAAAAGACATTTAAAACGGTTCCACCCTACTTTATATTCAGATTATGTTGCAATAAAGTGTGCAAATAAAAATAAAGTTAATGATTTAAAAACCAAAACAGTTCCAACCTATTTCAATCAAACTAACATTGAATTGGCGATTGTAGAATTATTTACAAGGAATGGACGCCCACTGCGTATGGCGGAAGATCGTGCTTTCAAAATATTAGTTCAACCTGCTTTTGATGCTTTGGGAATAAATGTTAATGAGCATAACGTAGCTGAAAGAATAATAGCATTTTCTAAAAAAGTAAAACTAGATATAATGGATGATTTAAAAGACAAAATGGTTTCTTTAAAGATTGATGCAGCAACAAGACAAGACTTAAGTGTTCTCGGTATTAATGTGCAATATACATATAAAAAATGCGTCTATACAAATTAAAACACTGGCAATAAAAGAACTCAAATTAAGTCACACTAGTGAATATCTTACAACCATCATATTAGAAGTTCTAAAAGAATACGAGATTAATATTCATCAAATTTTCACAATTACTACAGACAATGGCGCGAATATGGTAAAAGCAGTGAAAGACATGAACACAAATCTGCAAGATTCCCTACAAAGAGAACGCTTTTCTACGGAAGAATACATCGATATTAATTCCATAGAGAACAAAATGGATTTGATTGTATCAAATTTTTCAGTGTACAATATAACTGGCATTCGTTGTGGCGCTCATACTCTACAACTTTGTGTACACGACGTTATAAAAGTACCGGAAATTAAAAATAAATTGGACACTATTAGATCAATAGTTAAAAAATTAAGAACGCAAAGTTATTTAAATATATTAAAACCAGCAACTACAAAAAACCAATAATAGATTGCGCTACAAGATGGAATTCCACGTTTGATATGCTCAGAAGATTATTAGACATCAAGGATATAATTGAGCCATTGAGTAATGAAAACCAAAGTTTGTACTTAAGCGCCAATGATTGGATCTTTGTTAAAGAGTTTATAGATATTTTCGAACCGGTTTACAATGCTACAATCAAATTGCAATCGGAGCAATTATGTTATAGTGAACTATATATCATTATAATGGATTTATTATTTCAAGTAGATAATTTAGCGCCGAGTGATATGTCAAAATTATTAAAAAATTCATTAAATCATCGGAAATCTAAATTATTTGATATAGAATTGTTCAATGCAGCAGTACTTTTGGATCCCAGAATTAAAATTTGTATGGACTCACAACAGAAAGAAAGAGCAAAGAAATATATAATTGATTTATATAAGCGAATAAATTCAATAACTGGTAAATATCCAACTGATATTTTCACGAATTTAAAATAAAAAGGGAATAATTTTGTTTTTAATAAATGATGTATTTATTTTAGAAAATAAATTTGAAGAAAGCAGCGTTTTGACAAATATTAGTGCAGAGGGGCCATCCACCAGTAAAAAAGCAAAGTCATTTTCTGATTATCTGCAAAATTTGGATCCTAGTACATCTAAAGCAGACTCAAAACTTTCTGATATAGAAAATAACTTTATGTTGTATGAGCGAGAAACGAGATTGCCTTTAAATTCTAACATCTTAGAATATTGGTCCAAAAGTAATAATTCTTTGTCGAAGATAGCTGAAATAATTTTGGCAGTACCATCCACACAAGTCAGCGTTGAACGAATTTTTTCATCCTTAAAATACATACTATCAGACCAGCGCAATAGGCTATCAGCTTTAAACGTGGAACATATATTAATGGTTAAATCAAACGGAGTTTTTACTTATGAAAATTAACAAAATTTAATCAAATAACAATGAAATAGATCTGTGATAAGCTATTCATTATTTGCTTGTATTTATTGCCTTGAGAAAACATAATACATTTTTTATTACAAAGAATACATTTTTATAATACCCAGTGAAAACTTCGCTTACTTTTTCAAAATGAATAGCTTCTTTAACTCATTATTTAGTAGCTTTCTTCTATAACTACATCTAAAACAACTTCTATAACTACTTTTTTCTGGATGTATTAATGTAAAAAAATAATTACTTACTTTTGAATGCGTTATTTTTGGGACATCCCATATAAAATTCATTGGTTCTTTCAGTAGAATTGTAAGTAGTGCTCTTATGTTTTGCTGATTACGTAACACATTATTTTGTACGCGAAGTTTTTACTGAGTAGGTACTTAAAACGTTAATATTGTTTTATTTTGGTTTGGCATTTCTAAATTTGTAAGTTTAAAGATATACTTTTATAGTTATTATTAAAGATATGGGAATATGTAATTTTTATTATTTCAAAGTTTTATAAAAGACTACAATATATTTTTTCAGTATTTGATTACAATAATTTAAAAAGATACTAGACAATAAATTGAACAAGTAAATGAAGTAAATTAACAACAAGTAACATAAATTGAATAAATAACACCCCCTCTCAATTCGATAACTATTCGAATTGCTATGAAATTTTCGGTTTGCAAAGGCTTAGTAAATATGTCTGCTATTTGTTTGTTTGTTGAAATTTGTTTAACAATAATTTTTCCGATACTAATATGATCACGAAGAAAGTGATGCTTTATGTCAATATGTTTCGCGCGTTTGCTTTCTGAATTTTTAGACATCGCGATACATCCAGCATTGTCTTCATATATGGTAAAACAATTTTTTGACTTAAAAACTTTTATGTCTTCAAGTAACCCAGATAACCATAAACCTTCAGAAACTGCACTTGCCAAAGCTACATATTCTGCTTCACTTGACGATAAGGCCACTGTCGTTTGTTTTTTGCTACACCATGACACTGGACAATCGTAAACATAAAACACAAAACCGCTCGTAGATTTTCTGTCAACTGTGCTGGATGCCCAATCAGCATCTGAATATCCTACCAAAATATCCGCACTATTGTTAGCTTTATAAGTTAACTTTAAAGATTTTGTTCCTTTCAAATAACGCAAAATTCTTTTTAGAACATTCCAGCACTCTTCAGTTGGATTTTGCTGATAACGACCAAGGTAACCAACGGCAAAAGCCAAATCAGGCCGATAACACACCATTAGATACATTATGCTTCCAAGCAGCTCTTTATAGGGATTCGTCGTAATATTTTCTTGGCTTGATAATTTTAAATTTATTCCTTTTTCGATTGGCGTAAGACAAGCATTACAATCGTTCATTCCATATTTTAATAATACTTTATTTATATTTACTTCTTGATCCATTGTTATTCCATTTGAGTTTTGAATATGTTGCACTTTTATTCCAAGATAGTGTTTTAACTCGCCGCAGTCGGACATTTCAAATTTGGATTCAAGTTGTAATTTTATTTCACTAATCTCAAAAATGGTATTTGCAATAATTAAAAGATCGTCCACATAAATTATTAAAATTATCACATTTTTACAAGAATCCTTAATATATAAACAATAATCATGACGCGACCTTGTGAAACCCATTTCAATTAAATAATTATTGAGTTTTTCATTCCAGCAACGTGGACTTTGCTTGAGGCCATATAGACTTTTTTTCAATTTTAATACGTGCCCATTGTTGACTTTCATACCATCAGGAATATCTATATAAATATTTTCTTTTAGATCTCCATATAAAAAGGCGGTCTTAATATCCATTTGGTGAAAAAGGTAACTATTATTAACTCCAAAGGCCAAAACTAGTCTAATTGTAGTTAACTTAGCAACGGGTGAATCAATTTCATCATAATCAATACCTGGTTGTTGTTGATAACCCTTTGCTACCAGCCTAGCTTTAAAACGCGCTGGATCAATATCAGAAAAATTATTGGAATTTGTGCCGATAGACACTGAAATGTTGAAAGATAATAATCTGCTAACTTTTGAGGGTTTTTACGATCGCAACTTGATCTTCTTAACTTTATTGAAGATGTAGTAACAGTATCATCTGATACATTTTCGTTGTGCTCTAAAAACTCGCCAATGTTTCTATCATTATCTGGCAAACTCAATATGTTTTCACTTCTATTTTGTGTATCTACGTTATTAGATCCATAAGAGCATACTTCAACAATAGCTTCATTAGGTAATTCATTTGAGGTTTCATTTGGCAATTCAGCAAAAATGTCGCAAACAGGTTCATTAGATAATACATTTAAAGTTTCATTGGGCAATTTAACAACCACACATTTATCCCTCTTTTGAGCGGCGTTATCATGTGATTTAACAACCACACATTCATCCTTCTTAAATGGGTAAATACTTTCGTTAAATTTAACATCTCTTGAACGAATAATGTTCTTGTTTTTTTTATCCCAAAGTTTATAGCCATTTGGACAATAACCAATCATCACATACTTTTTACTTTTAGCATCTAATTTAGCCCTCTTTTGATTTGGTATCCATGCGTAAAAAAATTTTTAGTTTAGATAGATCCGGCTTTATTTTGTGCCATAGTTCTGCAGGAGTTTTAGAGACTGATAGAGATTTAGTTGGGCTTCTATTTATTATATACACAGCAGTATAAATTGCTTCAGTCCACAAAAATTTGGGAACATTGGAATCTATTAACATTGCACGAACTTTTTCATTGAGGGTGCGGTTGAACCTTTCGGAAACGCCGTTTTGTTGGGGAGAATACGCCATTGTTTCATGAATCTGAATACCTTTATTTTTACAAAAAGTAATCATTTCTGCTGATTTGTATTCTGTACCCTGATCCACAGTTAACTTTGAAATTTGATTTCCAATTTCAGCAGTTGCTAGAGCTTCAAACTCTTTAAAACACTGAAACACATCGCTTTTCCTTTTTATTGGATTAACCAATGCAAAATGTGTGTAATCATCTATGAATGAAACATAGTATCGGCAGCCATTCCATGAAATTGGACTAATTGGGCCACATACGTCAGAATGTATATGCTCTAGTGCTCTTGTAGCCCTAATACGAGTTACAGAAAAGGGTTCACGACACTGCTTACCAGTAACACACACATCACAAAAACGCTCCTTTTCTATTTTTTTTAAACCAACAACCATATCAAACTGTTTTAGTTCTTTCATACTCTGATGTCCCATGTGACCTAGTCGTTTATGCCAAAGATTATATTCGTCACTTATTGCGGTATATGCATTTAATTTTTTGATCTTTAATTTTATTTCAAATAAATTTCCACGATTTACTGCAGTTGCTATAATTGTATCATTTATTTAAATCACAGTTTTAGATTTTTGAAACGTTACTATTAAACCTGTATCCACCATTTTCTTAACAGAAAGTAAATTTTCACGGAAATCTGAACTGTATAACACATTTAACAAATTAATTGGATAGCCAGTATCACTTGTTCCTTGAATTTCACCAATTTTTGAAACCGCGATACCTTCATCAGCTTTTGCAACAACTATGTAACGAGGCTCACTTAAAATCTTTATTGAACTAAAAACATTAATGTCATAAACAAAATGATCAGTTGCACCAGAATCTAAGGCGAAAATTATTTCTTCTTCCTCGACAATTTTGTTTTGAGTTTTTTTACTGTTTTGAACCATAAAACTTATAACTTCTGCAACTTTGGACTCTTTAACTCGGCAGTCTTTCATCATGTGCCCAAATTTATCGCACTTGTGACACTTGCCGTTGAACCTCTTTTTAGTTTTAAAGTAGAATGCGGATGAGTTTTCAGTTTCCTCAGTTATGCGGGATTTTTTTTAGACTCTTCAGATAATAGCCTAGATTTCACAATGCTCAAAGTCATTTCATTTACAGGTAAATTCTCTAAAGCTGTTACAATTGCATCATATGATTCAGGTAATGTTAAAAACAGTTGGGAAATCACATCAGCACTTTCAAGTTTTGCACCAGCTGTTTTTAGTTGTCGTACAAGTGAGTCGAATTTTATTAAATGGGAATTTAACTCATCCCCCTCTTTTAAACGTAAACTTGCTAATTCCTTCCGAATTATAGTTTGATTCATACACGACTTCTTTGCAAATAATGATACTAATGAGTCCCACATGTCCTTAGCAGTAGTTTCATCACGAATGCATTCTAAGCAATCATCATGCATAAATGAAGTTATAATATTTTGGGCTTTTAAATCTTTCCTGTTCCAATCTGCATTGGAATTGTTAGTACCATTTCCAGCTTCGGTTATTGGTGCTGACCTTTTAACAGCGTCCAAGAAATCGGCTGACGCCAAATGTCGTTCAACTCGGAACTTCCAGTTTTCAAAATTTTGTCCACTAAATTGTGGTATTCCTGTTTTATCTTCTGGGCCCATAACCTTTTACATTTTTGTAGTTATTATTAAAGATATGGGAATATGTAATTTTTATTATTTCAAAGTTTTATAAAAAACTACAATATATTTTTTCAGTATTTGATTACAATAATTTAAAAAGATACTAGACAATAAATTGAACAAGTAAATCAAGTTAATTAATAACAAGTAACATAAATTGAATAAATAACATATACGCTGAATAGTTATGCGTGAAATAACTATATTTTTATCAAATTAAAAACGAATGAAATAATCCATAATAATCTTATGCAGGCCTTATTAAAGGCCTAATTTGACATTTTTTTATTCAATTACCATTCTGATCAAGGGGAATTGACTAGAAGGTGGGTCAAGTCAACATATCGACCCCTTTGCGCGAAATTATCGTATATGCCAATTTTTTGGAAATTAATTTGTTGATGCAATCTTGTTCTACATTCAAAGAGACGTCACCTGGCAAAATATTGTAGGCGAATTCCACTTCGTCTTATCTTATCTTATCTAAGCTCAAGTATATTTTCATTTTTTATTGCAAGTGAAAGCAGAGAAAAGTAGAAAAAATGGTTGTCCTGTAAAATTTGGTATTTGTTACATACGATAATTTCGCGCAAAGGGGTCGATATGGTTATTTTTTTCTGTGGTGTAGTTGTCAAAGTTTGTATACAAACTACAGTTTGTACTAGCAATATTTTTGACAATCGGACCACAGACAATATTCCAAATTACCTTCTATGAGAAGGGAGAAGAGAAGTACAAAGATATTTAGTTTTTAGCGCGTTATAAAATTAAAATTTATAACGGTTAAATGAAAAAGAATACGTCATTTTAGTTGAGTTTAATACGTTAAAAAGAAGCTGTTTAAGTACTGCTAAAAAGTGTTAAAAAAAGTTTAAAAATTAAAAAATAAATGCACAATCAATACTTAATTGTTTTCTGATTTTTAGCTTAAAAAACATTTTTCCCTTAAAAAAATCTATTAATTATGTATAAAATATAATAAATACCCATTAAAAGTGCAAAATTAAATTTCTATAATAAAGGGGTTTGGCCCCTTTTTCGTAAATTTGGCTCTTTATTTTTAAATTTTGGCACAAAGTAAAAATTTTTATATCTCATGAATGGTTTTTAGAGCCAATAACTTGATGCCCTTTTAACATACATTTTTAAAAGACTCTTTAAGATTACCTTTATTCTAAGGCCCTTTGAAAACCATTCTCATCTCATTAAAGCGTTCTAAAAGACATTAATTAAAATTAATTTCAGAATCTCGGGGGTATCGCAAACTAGTATCAATATACTTAAACAGTGTTTTAATAGAGTTGCACGATATATCTTTGGAATAACATATACATATGTAGATCACACACTCATATGACTTCGTATACTATAAAACTACTGAATTTTCAAATTTCATTAATATGAGAATATTATTACAATTTTATAAGATTTTTAAATTAGGGAAGCCTTCGTATCTTAAGGAAAAATTTGGTTTCGGGCACTCCACTAGAACTAGTTTAATGATCATACCTAGACATTCCACTCAAGCGCACATTCTCTAATTCTATATCAATGTTTAAGAAAATGTTATTAGACAATCTGTAGCAAGTAAGAAGTTGACTGTATAAAGTTGCCACAAGTCCTTTTATCGTTTCAACATTTGTGCAATAGGGGCGATATTAAAAATAGTTATACATTAGTTAAGAAATAAGAAGAACAATGTAATATTTGCCATACGATTAAGCTGGATTAATTTGGCCGACAGGGCTTACAATCCATACCAAATGAATAAATAAATAAATAAATAATAGAATTAAGCCAGAGTGGAAGGCCTACCCCGCAATGACAACATGTGTAAAAAAGCTATGAAAATGCAATGGAGCGAGCAGGCCTTGTACATCCAAAATAAAGTACTGAGGCCTTCTAGAAGGCATCTGTATGCCCTCTTTTTCCCGCTAGGTATACATACATATTTACATATACGCATACTCTTAACACTACAACTGATCATTACTTACAATTTTCTTTTCTTTACTGCATAAAGTATTAGTACACTTTTGCATGTTTCTTATATTCCTGCACTCCTGTTATACAACTCGCCAGCAAATCAACTTTGGTTTTTTTTAATCTTTTCCTTTGGATCATCTCCCTTTAACAAAAGGAGTACATAAAAAGTTACTGCTTACTATCAGGGTTGCCGTTGACAATTTCGAAAAA
Source organism: Pollenia labialis (assembly GCA_949318255.1). Taxonomy (NCBI): domain Eukaryota; kingdom Metazoa; phylum Arthropoda; class Insecta; order Diptera; family Polleniidae; genus Pollenia; species Pollenia labialis. Next base: position 50,025,615 of record OX439141.1, read on the forward strand.
GTGTCATAAAAAGGGTATTTAAGAAAATAAAGGGTCAAAAAGGGATATTTTAAAGTAAAATAGGGTCAAGTTTATTATTATTGTATTAAATAAACACATTAGACTTAAAGGAGTTTGATCGTGACTGTCATGTTATACAGACGTGTAATGCAGATCAATAAAATTGTTTCGTGCTATCGAAGTGTGCTTATTACCAATAAATGCAAAAGTTTATTGCATTTCATTTTATACATAAATAATCTTCATTAAAAATCAGATAAATAATAAAGAGACAGAGACTCTAAATAAATTTACAAAAAGTATGAGCGAGCAATTTGCTCCAAGCTCAAAAATAAATAATGACAAAAATGATTTAAATAGTTCAAATGTGTTATCAATACATAATAATAATAAAAAAGACCTTAAAAGAAAAAGCAATATGAATACAATAACAATGCCTAAGCAGTTAAAAAACAATTATTATGCTATTCTTGATAATGATAAAGAATGCAATCAAGAATATTTAAATAAATTTGAGAAACACGAACTTTTAGTGCAGGTGCATTTAAAAAGAATGCAAATAGAGACAGTTTAATAAATGAGAGCATAAAAAACAATAATGAGAACAAAAAAAAAAAATTCCACCAATAAATATAATTGACGTAGAACCCAATGAACTCATTGATTTCATAAAAAAGGGACTTACAATAAACGAATTCAAAATAAAAGAATTAATTAACAGAAAAATATCTTTGTTTATGGCAACAATAAATGATTACATTCGAGTGAAAACTTATTTACAAAAAACAAAAACAAAATTTTACACATTCACTCCGAAAAGTATGAAAACAAAAACTTTCTTATTAAAAGGTCTCAGTGCTAATACTGAGCCTAATGATATTTACGATGAACTATGCCAATTTCAAAACGAAAATTTAAAATTTGTAAAAGTAGCCAAATTTACTACTAAAAAATCAACAAATGATGGCTATGACCTACATATGTTTATCGTTCAATTAAGTGGCGAAAGTAAAGTCAATGAACTGAAAGCAATAAACGGTCTGCTATATCGTTGCATACGTTGGGAACCTCTAAGAAAACCCGAAATTCCACAATGCAGAAACTGCCAAAGTTTTTTCCACAGTGCGTCAAATTGCTTCTTAACAACAAGATGGTGAAAAGCAAAGATAGTCATGAAGTTGGCAAATGCTCATTAAAAGAGAATGATAAAAATTATAAAGAAAAGCTGTTTTGCGTTTTATGCAACAAGTACGGACACCCAGCATCCTATAGAGGATGCGAAAAACATAAGGAACTTCAACAGAAGCTTCGTGCTAAAAAACAAAGTTTAGCTCAAAATAGAATCACGCCAAATTCAATAAATTATAATCCTAACATAAGCTTTGCTAACGTCATTAAAAATAACAATCCGATTAATGATCCAATAACACTTGCTTTAACAGAGTTTAAAAACTCGATGCAGAATTTAACTAACCAAATAACTAATTTACAGAAACAATTACAAATACAAGCATCTAGAAAAGATAGCATTTTTTCAATGTTAGAAGCTTAGGTTACTACAATGGCTGAAACAATGGTAACAAATTTAAATATTATTGAAATTAATGTTAATTCTCTTATAAAATTAAGTAGAAGATATGACCTGAATATTTGTTTAAATGTTCATAACCCGGACATAGTTCTTCTTAATGAGGCAAAATTAAATTACACACACAAAATTAAATTCAAAGATTATCCATTTATACGTAAAGATAGAAAAGATGCAAAAAGAGGTGGAGGAACTGCAATTTTAATAAAAAATTAAATTAAACACAAACAATACACCAACAACACTATTAATTCTTTAAAGTGCTTAGAAACTTGTATTTTGAAAATCCCATTACTTGCAAATAAAACTTTATTTGTTGTTTCTGCTACTACCCTTCGGGTAACAATTATGCTCACTTAAAGGATGACCTACTGTACCTTTTCGAATCTTTACATTTGGAAAATCCGAATAATTTTTACATACTCGCAGGTGATCTTAACTGCAAACACCTTGATTGGGGAAATCATTTAAATAATCAAAAAGGTAATTTACTAAGAGAATGGTTATCAACCAACGAAATTAAATTTAGATGTAATCTATATGCTTCTGTTTCACCATCATATCCACGATGTGGCTCATATTTAGATCTTTGTATTGCCGACTCGCGCTTAAATATTCACAGAGAAAATAATTCAATCAACTGCCTTAAAAACCTTGATTACGATAGTGATCATCAGGCAATGCAAATTATCATTCTTAATGATGAGGATGATCACCCACTTAAGGCTCAACCATAATGGGCTTAAGTTGGCTTAAACAAATGTGCGAATACATGTTAATTATATGAGGCAAACCATATTGAACTTAAGGAAACTTTTGCTAAGTTGAATGAAACTGTCATTGGCTTAAGCAAGGTGCCACATTCCGTACGGAATCAAATGTTTGTTTATTTTGTTTTTGTTTTTATAAATACATTTGAGAGACTTTTTGTTAATTTCTGACATTAGATTAAGCAAGGCTATGCATATTGTGGTTAGGCCTTTACATTTCTTAAAGAATTACCCATACCAAAGTACATATACAAAAAAACTAACTGGAACAAATTCAAAAAAGCATTAACAATGAGTTAAATACTAACGGAAAAATTCCTAATGATAGAAACCTCACAAATTCAGAGATAGACTTTCATTTACTTCGATTAAATGAATGTATTAACCATTCGATAGAGAAAACTGTGCAAAAAGTGCAGAGCATGATCCAATTCAAAAATTCGTTAATCCTATTATTAAAAAATTACAGTCCGAAAAATGTAAAATTTTAAACGTCATTAAGAAACACAACAGATTAGAACTTTTCCTAACTATGGAACTTAATATTCTTAAAACAAAGCTAAAATTAACTAAAAAGCTTATTAGAGATAACTTTACTATATCTGTGAATAACTTTTATCAAAAGAAACTCACAAATATAAAAGAATTTAGAACAACACAACCTTTAGATATTGATATTATAAAAATACCTCAAAATGAGGAAATGCTAATTATAAATGCAGGAATTGAGCCTGATAAATTGGAAAGAGAGGAAAATAGTAATAAATTCATAATAAGAGACCAAAATCAGATTCTGAATACAATTGGTGCTTTCCTTGAATCAATTCATTCTTACAAAGAGATTGATCATGATAATAGTTTGCATATTGACGTTGATTATAATTTCTCCAGATTTTTGGAAACAAAAAATGAGTATGAAAATAACCATTCAACCTTTTCAATATTTAACGCAAGTAGAAAAGCCAATGAGATTAACGATTCTCTAGCTGAGGATTATTTTGTAACAAAAGAATCTCTTAGACACATATTTAAACATCTAAGGAGTAAACTCTCTTCCGGCATAGATAATAATCCCAATATTATATTGAAACAAATGCCTGATGATATTATATCAGAATACTGTACTCTTTTCAATAATATGCTAAACAACTCTTACTTCCCTAGAGCGTGGAAAACTGCAAAAGTTGTTATTCTACCTAAAAAAGATAAAGATATTACTAATATTAAAAATTTTCGTGCAATTAGTTTATTGCCTAACATAAGTAAGGTTTTCGAAATTTGTATTAACAAAAATATTACAAAATTATGCGAACAAAATAAACTGATAAATGAAAGACAATTTAGTTTTAAATATAATCATTCAACTATTCATGCAATGCACTTCCTAATTTCAAATATTAATTGGAATAACAATAAATCCCTATGTACGGGAGCTTGCTTGATTGACTTTGAAAAAGCCTTTGATAGCATATGGATTCCAGGGTTAGTATACAAACTACTGAAATATAAATTTCCTGTTCATTTAATCTTTCTTATACACAATATGTTAAACAATAAATCTTTTCATATTTGTAATAAAAATGAAATTAGTACAAATAAGTATATTATTGTCAATGGTCTTCAACAAGGGACGGTTAATTCCCCGATTCTTTTCAATATATTTATATATGAACTTGTAGAAAAAATTGATAATATCATTGGTTTTGCTGATGATATAATTGTCTTTCATGCTGACAATAAGATTGAAAGAATTAATGATAATTTGCAAATATATTTCAATGTAGTGGAGAAATATGCTAATGACTGGAATATGAAAATCAACGAAAATAAATGTGAGACAATACTCTTTCGTCCTCCAGTATCAAAATGTAATTATAATATCCGAAATAAATGGAAACACTTTAGCATAAAATCGGGTTCAAATATAAGTATTCCAAATAAAAAAGTAGTTAAGTATTTAGGTATTTACCTTGACAACTTTTTATATTTTAATACTCATATAAATACACAGCTAATTAAGGCGAAAAATGCTTTTTTTATGTACAAAAAACTATTTTACTCAAGATATATTAATCCAAGGGTGAAACTTATTATATATAAATCTTTAATTCGGCCAATATTAACATATGGTAGCCAAATATGGTTTAACATTTCACCATCATATATGGAAAAATTCCGAATTTTTGAGAGAAAATGTTTGAGAGCATGCACTGCACTCTATAAATCACCTGAAAGTGGATACACAAAATATTTTTGCAACAAAAGGTTATACAATGAAGCTAAAATAAGCAGGATCGACAACTTCATTATTCATCTTATAAGGAATCATATTATTAAAAGCACTCAGTGCAGGGAAAACAACTTGATTCTAGCTCCATACTATGTTAATGAAGACTATATATGCCAAACACTTCAAAGTGGATATGTACCACCTGAGGCTTTTCTATACCTCGACAACAAAGGATTTATCCAAAACGAAAACGGCATTCCTATATTCTACCATATATATAGAAGAGCCACTAACAAAACAATACAGTCTAAAGATCTTTCGAACGACAACAGTAGATTTGATAAAAGCATATATGCAGGAGATGAGAATATAGTTCCAAATATAAAAAAAAAAAATACTGGTGGCTTAACTAAGACCATTTTGCATCTTTTTTATCTTTTGACTTTTATAACACTTTTAATCTTATTAATATATAAAAGTAAGGCTTTTTGTCAAAAACATATTTTTCTTTACATTAATTATACATTAATATTAATCATATATAAAAAATAATATCCAATTGGAAAATATGATATAAATTTATATATACATTGTACTCGAGTGCCCGAATATGGGACTATGTATAATAATAAGCATCATTATGACTATTTGTTTATAAGCATAAATAATTGGTTTAAATAAACTTAAAAAAAAAACATTAGACTTAAATAAAAGTTATTATGCATCTTTCAATTATAAATCAATCTTAAAACTAAGAAAAAATTCACTGGTACATTCCTTTAATAATACGCAAGAATTTGGAAGTTGTTTTTAATGCACTTTAAATTTAATTTTTATAATTTTTGTTATAAAATTCTGTTTAATAGAGAAATAATTGTATATTTGTCATAAAATTATTGTACTACAGAAATCTTATTAATAAACGACGTTTAAAATTCTTGCGTTTTACGTTTTAGATTTTCAGAACACCCCTGAATGTTTATAATTTTTTAGAAATACTTATTCTTTATTTTGTAATTTGTTCATCACTTGGAGTCCATTCTTCCAGCTCCGATTCGAGAAAATTGAGAGAGGAAAGCATGGACTCACAAGTTTCTATATTTTAAGTTTGTTTGTAAATAGTGTACGTGGACAGTATGACGCTGGGCGTTATGACATGATATCAATTTGTATATGTATTTTCACAAAACTCGTGACAACTTTCGTAAGGAATGTGGAAAGTTGTACTTAATTTCAAAAAGGTTCAAAAAGTGTCATAAATTTTGTTAAAATGATACAAAGGGATAAATTAAAAAAAGGTTCACAAAAAGTGTCATTGGCATAAAAAAAGGGTCAAAAGTGATACTTTAGTGTCACAACGGCAACGCTGCTTACTATACACTAAAAAATATGGTACACGCACGTTAAAAGTACAGTACGTGTGCACTAAAAAGGTACAGATAAGTACGCTAAAAATGCTGTACATGTACGTTAAAATAAGTAATGTACGTTATCTTGGTGTTTGTGTGCGTCAGCTCACACTCGCTGTGTACCGTATATGTTTGTGTAGACATTAACAAACACAAAAATAAAATTAAGAGTTTGTGTGTTAGAAAAATACGTTACGATACTGTTCAGTTTTTTTTCGAACCCTGATCTAATCTCACGTGGAGACCCTGTGTAAGGTACCGTTATGATTTAATAGCAAAAATAATTTTATTGTAAGCGACTATTTTCATACAAAATTTTTATGAAATAAAATAAAAAAACTGTCTCCTGTAAAATTTTATTTTTGGCGCTTACGTTATTTTCGCGTTTAGGGCTCGATATTATATGGAGCCATTCCCGCAAAAAAAGCTTAAGCGACAAAATTTTACAGGAGAAGGTTTTTTTTTTATTTTATTTCATAAATATTTTGTTTGTCGCTTACGATGAAATTGTTTTTGCTATAAAATCGTTACGGTACCTTATGTGACCACGATACTTGAGGAGATGATGCAAATATTGCCAACAAAGCCATTTATTAAAAAAATTAAAATTGAAAATGATGTCGCTTAAGCTTTTATTGCGGTAAGGACTCGATATTATTGACAGACAATCAGAAAGTTTTATGCTTTTCTTTTTTAAGAAATTTGAACTACCTTAACAGATTTAGCCGAACTTAAATGATTTTCAGGAGGGGAATTTATAATAGACCCATGGTTATACATACTTCATTGGTTCCTGACTTCGTCAACAATTTTGAAGGAATATAATTTGATAATCTATTTTACCACGTCTTTTTTCACAAACCTATAACATCAAACAAAACTAATCAACTTTATTTAAGAATTTCATGAAACGAAATTTTTGTATGGGGCAAGTATGTCTCGAGAAAATGTTAAGGACAAAAAACAAATTAAGGTCATCGCTCAAACATTTTATCCCACTATGGGCGACTCCTGGGCATTTATGGGACTTTTTCTTCAATATATTTCTAGTCTGCATTGAACATTTTGTATGGGAGCCCCCTTAAGGAATGGAGATAGCGGGTAGGTATGTAAGAAATAAATGATTGAGATAAAAAATAAAGTGCGGTTGGGCATACATTTGACCCATCTAGAGGCATCCTCGGCGTTGCAGGGGCCAAATTTAAGAATTTGATTGAACCGCCATATTTGTATGGATGAAATTCTTTAATTTGTCCCTTTTGTGCCTAGGATCTCCCTAGATGGGGGGGGGGGGGGGGGGGGTTATTTAGAAGCCTAACTGAATTTTCTAATTTTTTATGAATTTTTAAAAAACAAAAATTTGGAAATTCGAAACGACTGCGCATATTAGGAAAAAGTTTTACTTATCTTAAAGGAAATTTTATTGCGGAATTTCGGGTTTTTTTAGTAATTTCAATAAACTAAACCGTTTTTGAGTTACGCGAATATATGGTGTGCAACCTCCTCCATTTTCGAAATAACGGTCACCCCTATCGTGCATAATTTTTCTCTCGTAATTTTTCCCCTTTTCACATATTTGCGATCATGAAAAACTCTAATGAAAAAAAGGTCACTCAAAAGAGAATAATAACGTGAAAAAATGTTAACGTGAAAAAATTCCTTTTATCGTGAAAAGTTTTTCCCCCCGTTATTTGTTCACATTTCCCTTAGATTTGCTCACTTTATTTTTGCTAGGGAACAGAACATGTATGTAAGTAGTTTCTCCTATAAATCGAATATTCAGGTTTATTTCCGTTAAAAAGGCACCAACCGATATATTGGTCAACAAAATGCAAAACAAGAGGTTGATTGCCGGCGGATTTGTAAAGCTTTCGAAAGACGTGGTGGCAGAATTTTGGGAAATATTTTACTACATAAAATTTTTAAAATGCAAAAAACTAACGTTGAAATCAACCTGTCCCGTCCCTCCAATACTAATCATTTAGCTTTATTATTTTCACTTTTCTTTAAAATATATACATACGTAAATATTTTTGAACATAAATTTCATTGATTTTTAATATTTCCTAATCTTTCTTCTTTTTTGTTACATTCACTGGAACTAATAGCGTAAAAAATTTTTCACATGAGATTCATGATTGCTTTTTTCCCTTCGAGGGGAATGAAAATTTCATGGGAACAAAAATTCCACTTGTTATTCACGATAGGGGTGGGTATATCTCAAAAATGAGAGCTAACCTAAAAAACGTTTAGCACCATTGGATTCAGCGTACCCGAATTATGTAAAACGTCATGTGCCCGGCTTTTCAACTAGCACAGTGTTGTTAACATCCGTATTCATAACAAAAAGTTAGCCACAGTTTGTACACTACGTACAACCAGCTGCTAACTAGAATGCCGATTAAGCTTAGCAGCTTTTTGTTCTACCCATAGAAGAAAAATTATGTGTGTCTATTCTATTGAACAGGAGTGTATATAAGGCAATCCAAGTCAAATTGGACGGTTTGGAGAACTTTTTTTTTATTTCCTTTATTTTTTACTGTGGTGATGTTCCTTCTCAACAGCACACTTCAGCAAATTTTCAGATTTTTTTTTGGCTAATGGTTACAGAGATATCGAATATTAAAAAAATCGCGTTACAACAAAACTATGTTCAAATAAGTACTCCAAATAGAATATTTTTTTTATAAAGCGTTTTTCAACAGGGACGCTACAAAAGTAGACCGATAGGGACAGCAAACGATACCATATTTTTGCCGCTCTTTTGACGTTTCTCTTCAGTAAGGTTTGCCATTTCATGATGAAAGATAAACGAGCCAACAACGAGTCGAAATTATTAAAATTTACTACCGAAATTCGGAGTCAGTGGCCTCAACGATAAGAGTGCTACGTTCAATTTATGGTCGTCATAATCGTCCTACCAGATCAACAATTGAGCGTCTAGTGAAAAAATTTGAATCCACAGGCACAGTACAAAATGTTCCCGTGCCAGTGAGACAAAGAAGTGCCTGTAGTGTCGAGAATATTGCTGCCGCTGAGGCTTCAGTTGAAGAAAACCCAAATGTGTCTCTCACACGTCGTTCTCAAGCGTTGGGCATCTCTGTGACGTCGTTGTGGCGAATTTTGCGAAAAGATCTTGGCCTACATCCTTACAAGATCAAATTGACGCAAGAACTGAAGCCGCTTGACCACCAGAAGCGTCGTATGTTCGTGAATTGGGCTGAGCAGCAACTTGAAAATGATTCGGATTCTCATCGAAAAATCATCTTCAGCGGTGAGGCTCATTTTTGGCTGAATGTATTTGTCAATAAGCAAAATATGCGTTATTTGTCAGACTGCAATCCACACGTACTCCATGAGTCATTATTGCATCCCGAAAAAATTACGGTTTGGTGCGGTCTATGATCTTTGCCAACAAGCCAGCGACGATTGATGAACTACGTACGAATATTGAACGTGAAATTGCAGCAGTATCGGCCGATTTATGCTTGAAAACCGTCGAAAATTGGGTTCAGCGTAGTGTTTTTCATACGGGAATTCCCGAGACAAAAATCCCGGGATCCCGCACATTTTTCGGGAAATAAATCCCGGGAAATTTGTGCGGGAATTCCCGGGATTTTTTTAATATTAATTATAGCAACTTTTAGCCGTTAGACAAAAAGGTCTTAGGTCAAAAAACTTATTTTGAGTTTTTGATTAGCTTTTATTAAATTATTTTAAATCTCTTTTGTTTGGCTTAAATCACTATAGTCTATCACAACTCCAATCATTATCATCGACTCTTAGAAAAAAGTGAATGAAATACACCAAATAAATATTTTTCAAAAGAAAACTGAAAGTGTCTTTTGATTATATAATGTCCCTTCGACTATAATGGAAAACATCCGTAGAAAGGAAACGTGTTATCTCATTGAAATCTTCTTGATAAAAATTTTAAATAGGTTTTCAAACGATTCTGTAAATGCTTATTGTGAACTTAAATCCTATTTTAAAAGAAAAATTTAACTTTTTTGGAAAGTTTATCCGAATTTGATATAATCATGAGTTCTCTGCGGTTATAGTTTATTAAGTTTTTTTTCCTAAACGTTAAAAAAAAAAATGAATTTTGCGCCATCTAGCGGCAATAATTTGTGCTAATAATATTCAACAATTAGAAAGGTAATTTGAATACCTTTCCAACAAAAAAAAAACTTGAAAATCGGATGAAAAATAACCGAATGAGAAAGAAAAGATCTAAAAGATAATGAAAGAGTATCAAATTTATATTAAAATATGTATGTAACTTTTATTTAATTGATCATTAAAGTATACATTTATAGTTTTGCGAAAAAATTTGTAGTTATTTTACTAGAATTGTATTTAACAGAAATCTTTATTATTTATACTTTTAAATACATCAAGATATTTTATTATTTAAATTTTTAGAGATCTACATAAGAGTGCAAATTCTTTAACTTTTCTTTGAATTGGGGCTCTAAATCCAAATTTGTTGTTTGCCAAACTTTTTCACCGTGATATTTATAATTTAAACCTCTCAACATGTTTATTTGCTTTTTAAGAATTTTTATCCGATTACTTTGTACATCGACAAAAGATAGTTCATTTAATAAATTAAATAATTCCATAGGCTCATTCACATCAAGCAAATTTAGAAATAGGACTTTACTCTCCGTAAGTCGTTTTTTTACTTGTTGTTTGCACTCCATCTTTTCCTATCTCTTTATTCGTTCCTCAGCATTCCATTTTTTATTTTCCTGAAAAACCTTTTTTATTATTTTCACACCATTTTCCATATCTTGCTTCGTTGGATAGAACTGCAAAATATCGAAAAGGAAGTGAATGCATTTGTTTTGCCGGGCCTTTACTTGCTGACATCTGGTGTATATTTCTTTATGAGGTGCCATATGCTCGTTCCTCTTCGCCATCGCAAGCACTCTCTCCACATTGATATTACTGTGGAATGAGTATACATCATCTACAGGTCTATCGATATATCTTTTTAACATTGAATCTTTCGCAGCCGCTAAAACCGTTTGGAAAATGTTAACATCTTTTTTCAAATTTGCAGTAAGCAAATTAAGCTTGTCTGTGTTAAAAGCAAATTGAAATTTTTATTTGGGGATTTTTGGGGATTTCCTATTAAAATGTTTCTTACTATTTTAAAAAAAATTTAAAATTATTCTTGTGTATTGTTGACCTGTTATTTATGTTGTTTTATTATTTTGGCTTGAGGTCTTATAGGTATAAATAATAAATTAAAATTCAAAAAAACATAATTTTAATATTATTTATTTATTTTTATATTTTTCCAATATTTCGGTCAAAATCTCTGACCATCATCAGGGGGATATTTAAATAAATAAACAAAAAGTCCAAAAAGCCGGACAAATTCAACACTTCACTAACAAAGTTTACTTTGATTTGTAAACTTTGTTAGTGAAGTGTTGAATTTGTCCGGCTTTTTGGACTTTTTGTTTATTTATTTAAATATCCCCCTGATGATGGTCAGAGATTTTGACCGAAATATTGGAAAAATATAAAAATAAATAAATAATATTAAAATTATGTTTTTTTGAATTTTAATTTATTATTTATCCCTTTCCGACCCAAGCAATTTCAAAGTTGGCGGATTTGATTTGTAAACTTTGTTAGTGAAGTGTTGAATTTGTCCGGCTTTTTGGACTTTTTGTTTATTTATTTAAATATCCCCCTGATGATGGTCAGAGATTTTGACCGAAATATTGGAAAAATATAAAAATAAATAAATAATATTAAAATTATGTTTTTTTGAATTTTAATTTATTATTTATACCTATAAGACCTCAAGCCAAAATAATAAAACAACAAAATTTAAAATTTTTAATTAACAAGATTAACAATTTGTTCAGAAAAAAAAACAAAAGATAATAATTACTTTTTAAGGTTTTGATTTTTAGTTTGGGGACAAGGCAAAAAGTACCTGGCAGCCCTGAGAAAAACAATAGCATAAGAAACTTGTAACGGACTATTTACAATGAAATAATTTGAGGAAGACAAGGTTTTTGTTTATCAATTAATAAAATTTGTCGAAAATAGGCTGTACTGTTTGTAATACGGCACAAATTCGGCTGAATATTATGCCTTGGGAGACAACATAGTTGTTGATGACTAAAATATCTAAAATTCTGCGGTGGTGCTTGAAGATAACACTCCTACTTCAAAAGTTATAAGTGAATGAAGGCCAAAAAACCCCATTTTTTCATTTTTTTTCGCCTTTTTTTTACATTTTCCTATTTTTCTTGTAAACGAAAAATGCGATCGCCACGCACCGTATTTTCTTACTTCCAAGATTTGTTGTTGCCACTTTGTTTTTTTCAGTGTATTATTCCAACAAAAACCAAACATAGAAGATTACTACCCAAACTAACTATTCAACACATAAAAATATTGATTTTGTAGCTATTAAAATAAATAATGCGTTAAATTCATAAAAAGTAAAAAAAGGGGCCACCCTAAATATCTGTTTTAGGACAAGTGTGGGACACCCTAATAAGCAAGTAGGGTACTCGACTCCACCCCCGAAGTATTAAAAATCATTCGGCATTCATAGCTTAAAAATTAAAAAGTATATTTTTTTGGCATATTGCTAGGTATATTTATATAGGTAGACTCGTTAGCCCATATGCTTGACACCTGTTTACCCCAGTTAGAACCCAAACGGCAAATTTCCTGTATATGAGCCAAAATTTTTTCATGTGTGCGTTAATTTATTATTATATTATGAAGAAAATCACCGCTATCGTGAATAAATTTTCTCTCGTATTTTTTCCCCTTTTTACATATTTGCGATCATGAAAGACTCCCATGAAAATTAGGTAATTCAAAGAAGAATAATAACGTAAAAAAATGTTCACGTGAAAAAACTCCCCTTATCGTGAAAAATTTGTTCCCTCGTAATTTGTTCACGTTTCCCTTAGATTTTCTCACTTTATTTTTGCTAGGGTACGGTACATGTATGTAAGTAGTAAACATCTGCATAAATGCATTCGTCCAATGAATACACAACCGCATTCATGAATGATTCTTGCTACTTGTGCGCAAAAAAGACCATTGAATAAATGTTGTGTTGTACATTGTTGAAGTTGTATTCTACTTCGTTGTGCTTCGTCTGGCGTAGATTTTATTAATTCGTCCCATACACCGATCAAACTTGAACTCACAACATTCAATAATAGAGACAACAAAAAGACAAGTCCTAGTAGCAATGAGTCCAATGAGTGATTAGTATGCATTGTATTGTGCATTCTCTCTCTTCACGCCAACAACGTTGTAACCGCGTGCTTTCGGCGAATAAATTGTATGTATTTTTATTTTGTTGGTTTATTACATTGTTTCAGTATGGAGGTAAGATGTAATTACAATTACACAGAAAAATAACAAGATTTAGTATGATGTAATTAATACATTTTTTTTAAAATATTCTAAAATTTTCTGAAATAAATTGTCATATTCAGGTATGTGATGAAAAACGATCGTTTTCAAAATTATCGTTTTTAGAAAGTGTGATGAATTTCGACCGATTTTAAAATCCATTTCTGGAGTAAAGTCTTAACGTTTTGTTCCAAATACAGTGCAATTAACATAAGTAATAAGAAATTTAAAAGAATATATACAGGAAAACAGAAAAATTACATTTTTAACGATACCAAAAACAATATTATCGTTATCAAATCGTATTGTTTTCAAAATCGTTTTTCATCACATACCTGATTAACTTTGTTTTAGTTAAAAAAATAAAAAAATTTTCTTTACAAAATCAGGGCTGCCAAGTACTTTTTTCCTTGTCCCCAAAAAATTACAAAAAAATCCCCAAATTAAAAAACAAAACCTTAAAAAGTTAATATTTTTTTCAAAAAATTGAAAAAATTATTTTGTTTTTGTTTTAATTTCGTAAAAAATGAATGCTGGGATTCTTATTAAAATAAAGTATAGCTTAGGGGTAAGTGAAGCTGTAACTTCTTACCGAAATTTTAACACGGTTTAATTTATGCTAAGTCCGTTTATGTTAAAGATATGTATTTGTGATGAGATTTTTATTATATTTAAAAAAAAAAATTAATTAGATCAGCATTTTTAATTCATTTCTTTCTGTAAAAATTGCCATACATATTTTTAAAATTAATAAGCAACAAAACATTTTGTTAAAATGACAAATTTTGTATTGAATTTTATTATTTGATTGCTAACTAATTTTTATTAAATGTTACAAACTCATTGTTAAAAATATTTGTCGAAAGTTAACAATTTTAATTAACAAAAGAATTTTTTATATTTACAAATTCGGTTGTTGGTGCCTTTTCAATTAAAAAAATAATTGTATTGACGAATATGGTATTCAATATGACAATTGATTTGTCGTAATTTTTTTCTGTAAAATTTTAAATAATACAATGTAGGATATTAACATATCCACTACTCTATAAGTTAAGCTGCAAAATATTGGCAACTCCTGCAAGTAGCGCCTCATCAGAAAGAACATTCTCAAAAAAACGTTGCCTTATTGGGTCCAACCCTGTTTCGGTAGGAAAGATGATGTTTTTACATTCTAACATGTAGATTGTTTAGATTTTCAAAAACTTAATTTGAATTACATATTTATGAATTTAATATTTATTTGTGTTTTATACTTTTTTGTTTTTATTACTAAGAAATAATTAAAAAAAATTTTTTTGAATAAGAATAAAAATTGTGTTTTTCCATTATGATCTTTCTTCAGTTAACTCGGGTAACGCGAATAATATTGTATAATTCGAATGCATCTTACAAACTCATTGTATATAACAAAGTCGTACACGTACTTTTCTCTTTTGTACCAACATACAACATATATTCATACCGAAGCAACCATATTCAATGCTTACCGAGTTGTGACGAGTGTGAATCGTGGGTTGTGTGATCGCTACAAGTTGATCGAGTTCGATGCTTTCATACTTTAAACAACTCAAGTATCTTTTGTACTCATTCATTGCTTCTCATTGCAAATGAATTAAATGAATATGTGCCGTTAGTTTTTGTGGGTGTCTCATAGCTGATTTTTTTTGCATTCATGCAGATGTTTAGTAAGTAGTTCCTCCTATAAATCGAATGTTAGGGGCTAGATCCGTTAATAAAGCACAAACCGATATATTGTTCAACAAAATGCAAAACAACTGCGTATTTGTAAAATTTCGAAAGATGTATTGGCAGAATTTTGGAAAATATTTTACTACATAAAATTTAAAAGGTGCAAAAAACTTACGTTGTAATCAAACTATCCCTCTAATACTAAACATTTTGCTTTAATATTTTAATTTTTCTTTAAAATATATGTATATTTACGTGTATATTTTTTAACAAAAATGTCATTTGTTTTAATCTTTCTTCTTTTTTTTACATTCACTAGAACTGATAGCGTGATCAATTTTTCACATGAGATTCACGATTGCTTTTTTCCCTTCGAGGGAAATGAAAATTTCATGGGAACAAAAATTCCACTTGTTATTTACGATAGGGGTGAATTTTGACAACTCGGGTCTTGTTATAGAGCAGCATGTAGGGATGGGCAAATTGAAAAAATATATCGATATATATCGAATCGATATTTTTTAAGAGTATCGATATATATTATTTCAAAAATATCGATATATCGAATGTATTTTGCTGAAACTATTACCAAATAAAAAATTGTATATACCTTTGTACATATGTACATATTTATGAAAGTTGCATCGCAGCATTTACAGTCCCACATCAATGAACTAGAAGCCTGGCTAGAAAAATGGAAAATAAAGGTTAACCCGGCTAAATGTGCCCACTTAACTTTCACGCTCAGAAGACAAACGTGCCCTGCTGTAAAAATAAATAACATCACTGTTCCGGTAGAAAGCCATGTTAAATACTTGGGAATTCATATAGATAGACGCCTGACCTGGTCTCGTCATATTGAAGCGAAAATAACGGCTATGAAACTTAAAGCAGCTCAACTACATTGGCTAATCGGTCGAAACTCAAACTTGTCCTTAGACAACAAAGTTCTCTTATACAAGTCTATCATAAAGCCAATATGGACATATGGCATCCAATTATGGGGTACTGCATGCGCATCAAACATCCAGAAGCTACAAAGAAGACAGTCTAGGATATTACGGCAAATTGTCTGCGCCCCATGGTATATACGTAATGACATGATCCACAGAGATCTTAACATCGCTACCATCCAGGAAGAAATTAAAAAGTATTCAGACAAATACATTGATAAACTAATGGTCCATCCCAACTACCTCGCTCGGGATCTAATAAAGTTCGAAGGTCACCGGAGGCTGAAAAGATCCGACACTTTGAGCCTTGCAGGCTTTTTTGGCACTTGAATGCTATTAATTAGCGGTTACATTGGTAACGGCTAACAAATACAAATAAGAATTAGGATTAAGCTTTGAATACATATTGTAATTTTCGACAAGAAAGATTCAATAAAACAAAAAAAACAAAAAAAAAAAAAAAAAAAAAAATATTTATGAACAAACATATATGGATAATTCCATGTCAAATCGTCCAAGAGTGGGATACGACCTCTTTCGATTTTAATGAAATTTGGTGAGAAGGTGCCTTTAATTTTATTAGGAACATATATGGACAAAAAAATTAAAAACAATTTTTTCAAAAGTTATGTCATATTCAAAATGTCATAATTTCGCCGAATTAGCCAAATGTGTTGAGCTTATTTCTTCAATATCTCGTAAACTACTTTACATACGAAGATGATTTTTATGTCATTTTTAAGAGAATACTTGGGGCTACAAACAATATATTTAAAAAAAAAATTTTTTTTTGAAAAATGTAATATAAATTTTAAAAAGGCTATTGAAATTTCTAAAAAAAACCGAAACTCCGCAATAATTAATAAAGTGGGGTTGGTCATACATTTGACCTATCTAGAAGCATGCAATTCGTTTAAAAAACATATGATGTCAATTCTTAAAAAAAATATTGTTTGAAAAACGGCTAAAATTTTCGGGTTTTAATTAAGACTGACTTTAAAAAATATTGTATTCGATAGTCGTATTTCAATATCGATATAATGGTATTTTAAATATCGGCGATATATATCAATTTTTTTAATATCGATATTTTGATATATCGATATTTTTGCCCATTCCTAACAGCATGTCTACACTCCCACCCAGCGATGCCAGAAGTGCAGATTTATCTGCATTTTGAAGATTTTATCCCCAAAATTGTCAAAATGCAGATTTGCAGATTTTTTGTTTAACATTGCAGATTTTTTAGCTCGGTACTCGGAACTATTTCCACTTGTTGCATTGATAAATAAATACAGTATATCAACCATTCATGGAAGAACCGTGTGGAAATACATTCATTAATAGACATTTTATGCACAAAGATTACTTAAAAATTCGCAGTGTTTTGACACATTAATATCGCCGGACATATGTCATCTGATTTTACATATGTACAAATATCTTTAAAAGTTGCAATATTTGATATATTCTAAATTTTCAATAAGACCCTTGATAATTTAAATAACATGTCAAACAATTAACGTTTAATTTGTTTTTTAAAATTACAGCCTGAGTAATTAAATAGATAGATATTTTTAATGTAAAAATATCCAAAAGTTATTAGTCATGTTCTTAAAATCGAACAAATTTTTAAAACTTTTCTGTGTTGAAAGTTTAAAAAAATATTACCATTTTTATACCTCATACTTCGAGGACCACTCATATTGACCAGAACGATTTTTAAATCTACCATCGATTTTAACTTTGGGAACATATTTTGAAATTAATTGTAATATCTTTTTCTAAAAAAACTACATAAAAAATGTAATAAATTTGTTTTGAAGGTTTATTGAAGATTTTTAAAACTGGCGCAGATTTTGCAGATTTTTTGACGAAAAATTATGGGTTTTTGCTGATTTTTCCTCTAAAAGTTCTGGCAACACTGCTCCCACCTTGTATTATCCTTACAAGAAGACTACCGGTCATTTTACTAGTTATATGACCGGTAGTGTTGACCAATATAGTGTTATATGTAGTAATAGTGATTTTTTTTGTTTTGGTTATGCATTTCTTGTAGGGATGCTATGTTCATACGACGATATAAACCAGGGGTTTCCATTTCTTTGCACAACCCCAGCGGGAAAAAGAAGGAGTACGAAGGCCTTCTAGAAGGCCTCTGTACCCCTTCTTTTGGATGTACAAGGCCTTCTTGCTCCATTCCATACTCATATCTTTTTTACACGCGTTGCCATTGCGGAGAAGGCCTTCCGTTTTCCTTTCTTTCGCCAGAGCTTCTTAAAGGCATTCAAATATATGGCTCTTAGAAGGCTTTCCAGCGAAGGACTGTTAAAAGGCTTTAGAATAAAGGTTATCTTAAAGGGTTTTTAAGAAAGGTATGTTAAAAGGCCTTTTAATTAATGGCTCTTAAAAGGCCTTTCGGACCATCCTTGTAAAATGTGCATCGGTTCTAATGGAAATTGGCTGACCATTTTCATTCGCATCGCATCGAAAAAAACATCGATGTTTTTGTACAGTGTCCATCCCTACACAGAACCTTCTTCTTCAATGAACAAAACACAACTAAATAGATTTACATTGTTGTTTTCACTTGGTATTTTAATATGTATGTAACTTTATTTTTATAACGGGATCTGAATTCTTTCGCTTTTGCTTTGGCGAAAAAACAGAACAAAAAATTTTACTCTTTCTCTTTTTAACATCAACTAAAAAGATTTACGTTATTGTTTTCATTTGGAAGTTATTTTATTATGTATGTTACTTTGTTTTTGTAAAGGAATCTGAACTCTTTTGCTTTTGCGTGTGCAAAAAAAACAAAACAAAAAATGTTACTCCTTCTTTTATCGCTTCTCATAGAGCGAGTGTGGAAGGTGTATCTTATATTTTATACCAAAGAGCCGAGGCCTTCTATGAGGCATTCTTTAGCAGTTACATAAGAATAGTAATTAAATCAAAAAATTTTTTAATCAGGCCTTCAAAAAGGCCTGAAGTAAGAAGGTCTTCTAAGTTTTACCGCTGGGACTGTGCATACCACTACAAACACATATTTTTATGCTCTTCTAGGGATGGGAAAGTTGAAAAAATATATCGATATTTTTTTAGAGTATCAATATTTATTATTTCATAAATATCGATATATCGAACGTATTTTGCTGAAACTATTACCAAATTAAAAAATTCAGTATACCTTTGTACAAACATATGTATGAACAAATTAATTATATGTAATTACATTGTTACTTTTTATTGTTTCATTTTATTTAAAAAAATTAATAAAAACAAAAAAATTTAATCAAAACAAAAAATTCAATTATAACAAAAACAAAAGGGAAGAATACAAAAAAAACATAAGAAAAAAAAAATAAATTACGAAAAATTTAAATGGAAGTAAATAAGTCATGGAAGTACCAACTTTCCTTAAAATTTGAATTTCACCCCAAAAGTACCAACTGGTTTAAGTCAAACCAGTAATCATCAGATATGGACATCAGGAGCACTCTCTGTTTTATGTGCACTCCAGACAATCTGCTTCGGTATTTTGCTTGTAAAAATATTTTGGTTTCTGTACCAATCGCGTCGTTGGGTTTTTTCTTTCTTTGAAAACACTTTTCTTAAGTAAGTAGAAATATTTAAAAAACAAGTAAAAAAGTCTTGTTTTGCTACAATTTATGTGTAAATAACCTCTACACATAAAAGCAAATGTGACAGTAGGTAAAATGTTTGGGTAAGAAGATATGTTTTATTGATGTATTAATGAAACTTTATTGTTTCGCACTATTTTTATTGCTTACTTTTTTATGCTACAATTATTTGACCGAGCCCAAAAAGTTAAGGCTCAGTAAATCTTTACTTTCTGTTCTGTTACGAACCAGCTGATTTGTTTTTGTTATTAAAAAAACCTGTGAAATTGATTAGTTGTTCTGTTCTGTTGCGGTTCAAGGCCTCGTTACTCATACGTAAACGTATACGTTTCTAATCAGCTGTTCCGTTTTCCTTACCAAGCTACTGTACAAATAGGTACTCTTACGTAAACGTAACGTTGCGTGGCGGATGAACCTGATAAAATTAAAATTTCTCTATCCGTTTTTTCGTATCAGCTGTTAAGAATTGTATTTTTGTTTTGAAGCAGTGTTGTCAACAAAACTTATTAACCAGCTTTTAAATTTTATTAATGAGATTCTCATCAAAACATTAATTTAAATGATGTAATGAAATCCAATGTTATGGGTTTTTGTTCGAACTAAAATTAATGATGGCTTTGTGTGTCACAGAAACCAAAGTTATCGGGTTTTTATTGAAAATAAAAGAAGCAGCTTACAGCTCTTGTTTATTTGTTGGAAATAAATATTTTTATTTTATTTTATCCAACAGTTAGATTATTTCCATAGATGGAAGTAAATAAAATTGATGAATGTTAAAATAGTATTTTTGCATTTTTTTCATATGTATTTACATTTGTATGTTTACTGTATTTCCACTTCTAATTTTCTTTTCTAAAATTTTCTTTTCTATAATTTTCCTTTACATTTACAACATATTAACAATATTTTAACGAAAAAATCATAATTTATAAAATTATTAAGTAAAAATTTAATTTAAATCTGTAAACACATGAGTAGGGTTTTTCCCGAGATTTTCTGTCCCGGGAATTCCCGGGAATTTCAATTATTTTATTTCCCGTTTTCCCGGGATTTTTGTTGCGGGATCCCGGGAAATAAAAGTTCCTCATAGTTTCAGAAAAAAACTATTTATACTTTGAAATTTAGTTTTCTATTCTCTAAAAATTAGCATCTGTTGATGGGCTGTCGATTAGATCAATAACGCAATAAATCTACCAAAAGCAGAATGTGCCGCGCAACAGTTGATAATTAATAAATTTAGTGAAGTGAAGAGAAGAGATAATAAAGAACATAAATTCAAAATAAGATGCAGGCAGTAAATTTAAATTGTCCATGGACAAATCTTAAAAATAGATGATATCCAAAAATATCGCTCCTTTATTGCGGCAAAGTCATATCTACAAAAAAAAAATCAAGATTGACAAAATGAGATTAAAGTTTTCAAAATGTACCGATTAAAAGATATATTTTGCTATAACTTCGGTTCAGTTTGAGATAAAATACCGAGTTATTGTTACGAGAAAGTATGAAGGAAAACTTTGCTTAATTAAATTAAAATTACAAATTTTTTTTGAGGTATTACGATATGTTTATAAGGCGATAAACATAAATTTGTTTCAGTTTGTTGTTGTTTATAAAAAAGAAAAATTACTTCGGGCTGTGAATTAGAAATATGCAACAACTTTAAACTTTTGCAATTTAAACTATTTGTCCAATCTCGGTAAAAAGTGAACGAAATGTTTCGGAAACATGGTAATAAGTAAATTAAATAAGAAATATACTCTTTGCCGACTTTCTAAACGCATTGAGTGTGTCATAATTGGGGTATTCACAAGGTGTACTATCAGGTCATATCGTCATAATGTCCTAAATAATATTTTACAATTGTTTAAAAAACATATTGTTGTGTTTGAAACAAAATAAAAATTTTAATGCTGTGTTCATTGATTCGTCATAGCTCTACAGTAGAAATATAAACTATAAGCGGTTGCCCACAGCAGTCATATATATTTCTTGTAATTATTTTAAGACATATGACTTTACAACTTTATGACTACCTTGTGAATCCCCCAAATGTTATTGCCTAAGCTGTTAAAAAATGTTAATATATTTATTTAAAATATTTTATCTATTTTGTGAATTTACTTTTTGATCTCATAACTTGAGTACCACAATTTTTGTTTGTTTTTATTATTGTTTTATGAATTAAATTGTTATGTTAATGTTTATGTTATCTTTTTATCTTGTATCTATGCTCTAGACACGAAAAATTTACATATAAAATCGGAAGGTAATAATAATTCAAGTTCCCCTTTGAACCTTTAATTAATTTTTGGAGTATTTAGGCATTTCTTTTACTTACTTTGTAAACAAGTTCCCTTACGCTTTTTTAAAAAAAGTTTTTTTCATTAATTTAAAACAAATTTACTTTATATTATTTAGATGGACCGCGATCCCGGGAAATTTAAAAAAATTTTTCCGGGAATCGAAAAACTCCGGGAAAAAAACTCTACACATGAGCCAAAACATAAAACAGCTGATTCGATAATTGATTTTATTATAAAATAATTATTTGCATACATTTTGGACAACGCAAATGAAAAAAATCAGCGCATAATTCCGAATATGCGCCTTAACCTTATTATATTAAATAAATATATTATTTAGTTTTATTTGACCTTTCTTTTTTTATAATTATTTTGAATTATTTAAGCTTGAGGTCTTTTTTAAAAAAAAAATATTATATTTATTATTTTTTTCTCATTATTGCGCTAACCTTTGGTTAGCATCTTTAGGAAATTAAATTAAGTTTACAATTAAAAAAAAATTTTTTTTTTAAATTTTGCTTAACACATATTGGTTATATCAAGTTTCATTTAAAGAGATATTAAAACGGCTTAAAATATTTTAAGGTCCATAACTCCAAAATTAGATTCTCAGGCGCAATAAAAACTAGATAAAAAATTAAATTTTTCAAAGCAATTTTAGTGCTGTATGTGTAAATATATATCTGTGGTATTTTGACAAAACATCTTAAGTCAAATTAAAAAAGTTGAAAAAATGTTGTTAATCATATGAATTTTCATTCAAAAAACATTTTTGTTTGCAAAAAACATTAAGTTTGGTTTTTTTATTATTTGATAAAAATGATTTTTTCAGCAAGTTTTTTCAAAAGCTTTTTGCTATCTTATTACGACTTAAGATGTTTTGTCAAAATGCCACAGATATGTATAAAGTGTTTTATTTTTTTGTACAAAAGCGCCGATATCGGTATGTATTGGCGATTTTAAAAAAGAATGTTAGCAACATGTCTTGGAACAAGTCTGTGAGCAAAATCAAAACAAATAATAATTTACATACATACATATGTACGAGTACACGCATACACTTCAACAACATATGACACGTTTACGATTTTGTAGTAACTACCAACATTTCAAGTCGACCGCAACGTTTACGTATCCGCAACATTTACGTAAGAGTAACAAGGCCTTCAGTTTGATAAAATCAAAAACTTGTAAAGTAATTGTAAGTGACCGCAAAATAAATAATAAAAAATACATTAATTAAATTTTATTTCTTCAAATTTATGTGCATAAAAGTTATTGAAAAAAACAATGGATGGTGCAAAACTAATAAAATTTGTCATAAATGGCTAATAAGTTGCTACAGAAAAAGTAACTTTTACAATTTTGAAACAGAACGGCACGGAACAGAACAGAAAGTAAAGACTAATTCTGCCTTTAACCTTACTAATTTATGGTAACTATTTAACGTAACTTTGACCTGTTATAATGACTTTATACATTTTTGCAGGCAAACTCATGTGCGCATTTGGTATTTTCTAAAAAGTTATGATATACCATTAGCTAGAATAAAAATGTATGCACAGATGTTTCAAGTATGAGCAACCCAACACCGTGAATACCATTTCTATATTACTTGCCACTATGAATACCCTAACTGTTTACTAAAATAACTTTTTCACGTTATAATTTTCATGTAATTTATTTTATTTTTGAATAAATACACCAGGGAAATCCATTTCCATGCACAATTGTGTATACCACTACTAATACTTGTATACTTTTTGTTTCAGGTTAACAGAAAAAACTTCATGATGGCACTTAAAAAATATTGTGCGGTCAAAAACGCTTTTGGTAACATCCAATGCCTTAAATGCTATAGGCCGTTACACACTATCCCACAAAGTCTTACGTATTTTTCAAAAATGCTTCCCTGATCTTATTATTCTTTGAACATTTTAAAAAAACAATAACAACTTATCATGACAGGGTTGCATTTTCGTAAATTACTAAAGACTTTGTGGGATAGTGTAAAACGGCTTTAAGCAACATTTAAGGAAGAAACGGAATTTGTTATTAAACGGCATTGCTATCGTTTTCATAATAATATAAATAATTTAAATGATAGGGAAAGAGAAGACCTGGGGTCTAATCACCGCATTCGATGCTATCGTATCGAATAAACTATCGATTTTTTTTGCATACGATAGACACTGACGTATCGAATGAAAACTCGAGAAATGTAATGTCGAGTTACTCGATATCGAATGCTATTATTTCAAATTCAATGAATTTCATTCGATATCGAGATTCATGATACCAAAATAAATAATTTCGATCAATTTTGCTCGATATCGTATGCGGTGATTAGACCCCTGTTTTATAAAAATAAAACAATTTTTTTTCAAGTTTAGTAATATTGGAAATTGTTAAGATAGGAAGACCATTGTGGGATGGTGTTTTTATCAAGCAATTGCTGAAGAAAATTTGGGAAAGGCTTAATTATAATACTAAATTTATAGAGTCTCTTCCCCTATCCAGTCAAACGGTAGGCCGTCGTACTGTTCAATTAGGAACTTGTGTAGAATCTGAAATTAGGGAAAAAGTAGTTAATAGCGATTTTTTTTCAATTTGTTTAGACGAAAGCACTGACATAAATGATCTGTGTGAACTTGTAATTTGTATTCGATGCGTAGACAGCGAATACACTATTTTTGAGTCAATGTTTACTTTAGAATCATTTTATGGAAATGTAATTGGCACGTTGTTGTATGATGTTGTCAGAGAAAAGCTTCTTTCCATTGTAGATAAGTTAATAACTAACATATTTATTTTTTTATTTTTTTTATTAAAGTTAAATTTCCTATATCGCAATTAATTTGCTGACACATTTAAAGTAAATTTCATTAAAGTTCAATCTCCTCTGTCGCAATTCAATTGCTGACACATTTAAAGTAAATTTCATTAAAGTTCAATCTCCTCTGTCGCAATTCAATTGCTGACATATTTAAAGTAAATTTCATAGTTTTTATTTTCTTTTATTTAAAATGCTGACGACATATCTGCATTGAATATGATGATTAGCTGCTCAATAAATAAAAGTAGTTAGTAAGTAAAAAGTTGTACTTAGTAATAATTAATAATTTTAATAAGAAAGTCCGATCAAGAAGACATAGTCTTCCGGCACAAAATAATTTAAGTTAAACAAAAAATAATTTAAGTTAAATAAAAAACCAGAGGACATAGTCCTCTCTTGAAAAAAAAACAAAAAATAAACAAGTGTTTTTATAATTGGCGCCCGAGCAGCCTGGTATAATAAAAAGATATACCACGGAACCTGAGCCTGTACGTGTCCGTCCGCAGGCACCCGTTCGTTTATAGAATTGTATCGAATCCTTAGTAACGAAAAGTAAAACGGAAAAAATTCGTGCAATCGGAACGGTTCTAGTTAAGTGATAAAAAGCACTACAAAACAAAAACAATAATAATAAAAACTACCACAGTGAAAAATTAAGACAAAAAACTTAATAAAAACTTGTTAAGTGATTTAGTTGAGTTTAGCACTACTAAAAAAAAAAATAATAATAAAAAGTATCACAGTGAAAAATTAAGAAAAAAACTTAAAATTAATAAAAACTTGTTAAGTGATTTAGTTAAGTTAAACTGGTAAAGAGTGCTACAAAACAAAAACAATAATAATAAGAACTACCACAATGAAAAATTAAGAAAACAACTTAAAAACTTATAATAAACGAATTAACAATTTACAAAAACTTTATAAACATTACCAAAATAAAGGAAAATACATAAACTTCAACAACATAAAAATCAACACAAAACTCAACATAGAAGTCTAACCATCCTTCAGAAGATTAATCAGCTCTAACCCGTTGAAAATCACCTTTACTTTAAAACACAACATTAATAATTTCATCAGTAAAGCAACAGCTAAAACATGAAGGCAGTTCTAATAATTTTGTAAGTTAAGATTATGTTTGAATTTTAAATAAAATATATTTTAAGCAAAAAGATTCTTACTTTAGTAAAAACTAGGAACGTAAAAATAAAAATCTTTTTTAATAAATACAAATAAAATTTTTATATTTTTTAAACCAATTCTAAATACTATCATGGCGAATCCTAACAACCTTATTAGACCACCTGTCCTTAACACTCCTAACCCCAACCCAATCCCAAACCCATCAGTTGAGCCACACAATTCTCGAATGAATACTGAATTAGAGAATAGGATATCTTAAATTTGCGAACAACAGTGTAGGAATATTGTGCAGTCTATCATAAACCCCAACGCGGACATAAATTACGGAAATGACCAAACCATAGAGGAAAGATACAGGGAGAATTTACACGACTTAGATAAAATACCGGACATTGTAAGAAGTTTGAGAGAATTTTCCGGAAACCCCTCCGAATTTAACTCCTGGAAAAAAGTGTTGATAGGGTACTACAAATCTACGATTCAATGAAAGGAACTCCAAAATACTACGGAATCCTAAGCGTAATTAGGAATAAGGTAATAGGGAATGCAGACATTGCATTAGAGTCATATAACACGCCACTAGACTGGAGTAGTATAGTAAGATGTTTGACCCTACATTACGCTGATAAACGTGACTTAGGCACGTTAGAATATCAAATGACCTCACTTATCCAAGGGAAAAACACTACCCAAATCTTTTACCAACAAGTCTATTCCCACCTTTCCTTAATTTTGAATAAAATTGGCTGCATGGAAATGGGGCAAGAGTCTTTGCGACTTTTGACTCAGACATATCGAGACAAAGCTCTCGATACTTTTATAAGAGGCTTAAATGGAGATCTACCGAGACTCCTAGGCATTCGTGAACCTTCAGATCTTCCACAGGCACTACACCTTTGCCTGAAGTTGGAAAATCAACATTATAGATCGGAATACGCAAATTTTTTTTTTTTTTTTTTTTTTTTTTTTTCATTGTTTATTTATTGAATCTTCATATATTAAATATGAACTAACAATAATTAATCAAATCTTATTCTAATTCTTTATTAATGTCCTGCCAGTGCCAGACAAAAATTTTTTTCTTCACGGGTTCTGTTCACATATATAGGTGCTTATCGTTCTTCTAGTTGGGTAAGTGCTGCAGTGTCTCTTCTTCTTAAGCGAGTGTGGCCGGCATGATTTAGAATATTTCGAGCTAGTGGATTTGGGTGTTGTTCAAGCCTTTTTAAATATTTTACTGCATATTTTGTAATCATAGTTTTTACTAATGGCACATTGAGATCCTTATGAATGTTTGAATTTTTAACGTACCAGGGAGCGGCTGTGATTATTCGAAGAAGTTTATTTTGACGCCTTTGAATTTTTTCGATATTAGAGGCCGAGGCAGTGCCCCATAGTTGAATACCGTAGCACCAGATAGGCTTTAAGATAGAGTTGTAAAGTAGAAGCTTGCAATCGAGACTAAGGACAGAGTTTCTTCCGATAAGCCAATGAATTTGGATGGCTTTAAGTTTCATTTGAGTTAATTTTGCCTCTATATGGCATTTCCACGTTAATCGCCGATCCAGATGTAAACCGAGATATTTTACATGCGAATGTTGAGGAATTATTTGATTATTGATTGTAATAGGGGGGCAAGATTCCCGGCGCAAGGTGAATGTTATATGTACGCATTTTTGTTCATTTACCATTATCCTCCATTGTCTTAGCCATATTTCTAGTTGAAATATATGATCCTGTAAATAACGAGATGCTTCATAACTGTTTTCGTGTACGCTTAGAAAAGCTGTATCGTCTGCAAATGTTGAAGGTTGTGTGTAGTTGTTTGTTGGCATGTCCGAAGTATAAATTAAGTATAAAAGAGGGCCAAGGATGCTGCCTTGTGGAACTCCAGCGCCAATTGGCTGAGGTGAACTTAAGAAATCTCCTTCTTTAATAATAAATTGACGGCCGACTAAGTAGCTTTCTAACAGTTTGTGAGTGTTTGCTGGTAAATTTTGCTTCAACTTATGTAGTAAGCCTTCATGCCAGACTTTATCAAACGCTTGCGAAACATCGATGAAGAGTGCTGAGCAATATTTTTTTTCTTCAAATGCTTTTCTTATGACATTTACTATTCGATGAGTTTGTTCAATTGTGCTGTGTTTTCTTCTAAATCCAAACTGATGGTTTGGAATACATCTATTGTCATTTAAAATTGGTGTTAATTTTGAAACTAATAATTTCTCAAACAGCTTTGACATAATTGATAATAAGCTAATAGGCCTATATGACTCAACTTTTGTATGATCTTTCCCTGGCTTTGGTATCATGGTAACTAAGGAAACCTTCCATTCTTGCGGGTAGTATTCAAGCCGTAAAATAGCATTAAAAATAAAAACAATAATTTTCTTTGCTATGCGAGGTAGCTCTAAAAGCATTTTATTACTGATCTTATCAATACCAGGTGCCTTCTTAGTGTTTAAGTCACAAATAGCCTTTTCGATATCTC
Source organism: Pollenia labialis (assembly GCA_949318255.1). Classification (NCBI taxonomy): domain Eukaryota; kingdom Metazoa; phylum Arthropoda; class Insecta; order Diptera; family Polleniidae; genus Pollenia; species Pollenia labialis. The sequence continues at coordinate 50,054,084 of OX439141.1, forward strand.
TTATTTCAAATCTTATGGGAATAGCAGCTCTAGCAGCAACAGGTGGTAACTCGACCACAGTATCGTTAGATAAATTTGGTGTAAATACGTTTTTCAAGTGACTCACAAACAGATTTCCTTTTTCATTATCGTTTCTTGCCCAACTACCATTCAAGTTTCTTAGTGGTGGCTTTGATATAACTGGTCTTTTTAGATTTCTAGCCGCACGCCATAATGAGTAGTCAGATTGTGGAGTTGCATCAAGTTCCTTAAGATATTTTTCTAGAGAAGCCGTTTTCTGGGTCTGCAGTAAGTTTCTAAGCCTTTTTGTGCACTCTTTTAATAAATTCTTAAGTTGCGGGGATCTGTAAAGTTGCCACTCTCTTCGAACTCTCCTTTTTTCAGTCAAGAGCCGCTCGACATCTGTGGAATATATTTTAATATTTTTTGTTTTTTTGGGGGCAGTACTAGAATGTTGAACAGCTAGTTTCAGATAACTGTCAAAATTAACAATAGAGCGATCTACATTTTCCGGTGTTCTAAGCGGAATATACGCAAATAAACACCAAAACTATAAACATCGGCAGCAGCCATCACCTTCCCCAATGCGTAATTTAAACACACAAAATTATAATAGACCATTTTACCCAGAATTAACATTCCAAAACCCTACCAGGTATAATACCCCTATGAACAGTATGCAACAAAATACAGCTCGACAAATGTGAATTTTTAAAAACAGAAATTGAATTTCTAGGATTTATTGTAGGAACCGAAGGAATAAAAGCTAACAAACAAAAAGTAGAAGCAATAGCCCAAATACAACCCCCAAAAACTCTAAAAGATTTAAGAAGCTTTCTAGGCATGTCAGGTTATTATAGGCGCTTCATCCAAGATTACGCGAAACTTGCTAAGCCCCTGACATCCCTTTTAAGAGGGGAGGAAGGACGCATTTCAAAAAATGCCTCCAAAAATGCAAAAATATCTTTAGACCAGAATGCTCTGGATGCATTTCAAAAATTAAAAAACTCATTAATCTCTAGTGATATAGTTCTCTCTCACCCTGACTTTGAAAAATGTTTCGAGTTAACTACAGATGCTTCCGACTACGCAATCGGTGCAGTCTTATCGCAAAACAAAAAACCTATAACCTTTCTTTCCCGAACACTAAGTAAAACCGAAGAAAATTACGCCACAAACGAGAAAGAAATGTTGGCTATAATTTGGTCGTTAAATTCTCTGAGAAACTATCTGTACGGATCCCGAAGGGTAATCATATTCACAGACCACCAACCTTTGACATATGCTCTTAGTAGTAAAAATACTAACAGCAAAATGAAGAGATGGAAAGCCATCTTAGAGGAATATGATTATGAACTCAGATATCAACCCGGTAAAACAAACGTAGTGGCAGATGCACTATCTAGGCCACCACAAATACATTCAACGACAGCAACCCAACATAGCGATGAAAGTTCATCAGACAATAAAATACCAGCAGTGGAATGCCCTATAAACGTCTTCAAAAACCAAATCCATATTTTAATAGACAACCATGATAACTACAAATTCGAAATTCCCTTTCCAACTTATCATAGGCATATAATAAAAAAACCGTACTACACCAAAAAAATATTAATTTCGATTTTAAAAAAATATCTTAATCCTAGCGTAATTAATGGACTATTTACTACTGAACCAATTATGGGAGTAATTCAAGAATTTTATTCTGAACATTTCATAAACTATAAAATAAGATTCACACAGTCACAGGTCAAAGAATTAACTAACGATGTAGAACAAGAGGAGGTCTTAATCAAAGAACACAGAAGAGCCCACAGAAATGCTAAAGAAAATAGAGAGCAAATAAAGAAAGACTTCTATTTCCCAAAAATGACAGAAAAATCCAATAGAATTGTTAAAAATTGTCAAGTCTGCAGAGAACAAAAATATGATCGTCGTCCTAATAAACCACAATTCCAGCCCACACCAATTCCACAAAATCCTGGAGAAATCATCCATATTGACATTTACTCTACCGAAGGGAATCTTGTACTACCAGCAATAGATAAATTTTCAAAATACGCTTTGGTCAAAATCTTAAAATCGAGGGCAATAGAAGATATTAAAGAACCGTTAAAAGAAATAGTTTTAGCCTTTGGTATCCCTAAGTCCATAGTCATAGACAATGAAAAATCCTTAAATTCCGTATCAATAAATTTTCTTCTTAAGGATCAATTCGGCATCGAAATCTACACTACTCCACCCTACTCTAGTTCTGTTAATGGTCAAATAGAAAGATTTCATTCCACTCTTTCAGAGATTATGAGATGCTTAAAACAAGACAAACTCCACACTACTTTTCATGACTTACTTACTAGAGCAATATACGAGTATAACAGGTCAGTTCATTCCACCACCGGTAGAAAACCGATAGATATATTTTTTAACAGAAACTCAAGTAATGATCCAAACAAAGCAATTTTGGACAAACAAGAAATCATCAGTCGCTTAACAGAAAAACAGAAACAAGACCTAGACTACCATAATCAAAATAGGCATGAAATAAAAACTTATTCACCAGGAGAAGAAATCTTTGTTAGAGTTAATAAGAGACTAGGTTCAAAACTGACTCCAAGGTACAAAAAAGAAATAATCAAGGAAGATAGAAACTCCACCGTTTTAACAATGACAGGCAGAATTGTTTATAAAAGTAATATTAAGAGAGAATAAATTACCTTTACAGATTTTATTTAACATTTGCAAAAACTGAAGTCCAAATTTTGGATTACACTTCTTCGTACGTGGTAACAATCAATGGAGGTACAGCAAAAATTCAGCAAGGAACTTTTACTATTTTACATAAAATAAATCTGGCACAATATGCAATATCCATATCCAATACCCACACATTTATCCAACAAAACATCCCAAATCACCATAACCTGTATCCCGTCCTTATCCATGAACTAAGCCTAACTGAAAATATTTTAGAAAATATAACACCCACTATAAAAAATAAAAGAGCAATAAATGCCATAGGTACTATTTGGAAATATGTCGCAGGATCCCCGGATCACGACGATTTCGAAATAATAGCTAGTAATATAAATGATCTTAATAAAAATAATGATAAACAAGTGTACGTTAACGAAGCTTTTAATAAAAGATTAAAAAACCTAACAGACGTAGTAAATAAAATTTCAAATGTAATAAGGAAAGATGTATTATTAGAAAACGAAATAGTTATAAATTTACAGAATAGAGTAAGACTAGTTAAAGAGGAGCTAATAAATATTCAGAATGGAATCGAATGGGCAAAGCTTGGAATTGTTAACCCATTATTATTAGATAAAAAAGAAATTGAAATTGCTACAAGTAAAATTAGAAAAGAAAATATTGTATTTGTAAGCCCTGAAGAGGCACTCCAATTTGCCAAAGTATCTGTCTTATACAGTACTAATAAACAAATATTTTATTTGGTCAAGATTCCCTTAACAAAAAAAGAAACTTACGAAAACGTAATTTTAAGACCGGTAAAAAAAGGAAACTCTGTAATTAATTTAGAATTTAAGCAGATTTTAAAAAACGAAAAACTATATATGGTGTAAGAACTGATTGTGAAAAATATAATGATATAAGAATTTGTAAAGAAAACCAAATAAAGAATATTTCTAATACCAAATGTATTCCTAATCTTATAAGTAGTCAAAATTCTACATGCGTAACGAGCAACAATCATCATATCCCATTAATCGAAGAGATTGAGTCCGGCGTTATCTTAGTAAATAATTGTAACACATCAATTTATATTGATGAAACGCGTAGAAACATATCTGGAACGCTTCTTATCAAATTTCATAACAGCACTATTAAAATTAACAATAGGACTTTTAGCAATATAGAAGCCTCACCCTTACAAATTATCCCCGCATTAATGCAGCCCGCTCCTTTTGAAAGCGACCATATTAATTTATTGTCCCTCGAAGCTCTTAACGAATTACAGATTAATAATACGGAAGTAATTTCAACTATTCAAAGACACTTGAACATTGGAGGATGGTCAATTTCTGGTGTCCTCATTCTAATTGTCATTTCCATGGCATGCTTAAAAATTTTTTTTAAAAACAAGAAAATAATCGTTTGGGAATCTCAAATTCCACAAACTAATAACGAACCTCAGGCGACAATAAGTGTGCAACAAAGTATTGAATCCCCTAAACCAATAGCATTAGAAGCCCCCACTAAACCACCAAGACTAAACAATATTCCGTATTTCTAAATGATTGAGGACAATCAATTTAAGAAGGGAGGAGTTAATAACTAACATATTTATTTTTTTATTTTTTTTATTAAAGTTAAATTTCCTATATCGCAATTAATTTGCTGACACATTTAAAGTAAATTTCATTAAAGTTCAATCTCCTCTGTCGCAATTCAATTGCTGACACATTTAAAGTAAATTTCATTAAAGTTCAATCTCCTCTGTCGCAATTCAATTGCTGACATATTTAAAGTAAATTTCATAGTTTTTATTTTCTTTTATTTAAAATGCTGACGACATATCTGCATTGAATATGATGATTAGCTGCTCAATAAATAAAAGTAGTTAGTAAGTAAAAAGTTGTACTTAGTAATAATTAATAATTTTAATAAGAAAGTCCGATCAAGAAGACATAGTCTTCCGGCACAAAATAATTTAAGTTAAACAAAAAATAATTTAAGTTAAATAAAAAACCAGAGGACATAGTCCTCTCTTGAAAAAAAAACAAAAAATAAACAAGTGTTTTTATAATTGATATAAACAAATTTGCTGGAGTCTGCACAGATGGAGCCAATGTAATGTTGGGCAAATATAATGGACTTATAGGCCAATTAAAAAAACATGAATTTGCAGTTCATAATTTTCACTGCATAATTTATCAGACCGCTCTTGCATCGAAATTCATAAATGATACCCCAGCTATGAAGACAGCAGAGAATATAATAAATAAAATTCGAGGCGGACATCAAGCGCTTACCCACCGAAAATTTGTAACCTTTTTAAAAAACAAAAATGCTGTGAATTGTGACCTGAAAATGTTTACAGAAGTTCGGTGGCTAAGTCGCGGTGATTGCCTGAATAGACTTTATGATTTAAGAGAAGAAGTTCTTCAGTTTCTAGAAACTGACAAAAAGTCTTAGTCCAGTGTTTAAAAGACAATAATTTTATTTTAGACTTAGCTTTTTTGGCAGATACGACAAGTATGTTAAATGAACTTAATTTGGAATTGCAAGGAAAGGAACGCAATATATGCGACTTGTCAAAAATCATTCATTAAATCAAAACTTTTTTTAATTTTTTCTCAAATTAAAAGTGGTGATTTTTCCAACTTTCCAAAAACTTCACTTGTTTACAGAAATCTCGAAATCGACAAAAGATATGAATATGCCGATATATTTGAAACACTTTTCAATAATTTTCAAGACAGGTTTCAAGATTTTGTAATTTTACAACCGCTATTAGATCTTTTCGAAAACCCTTTTCGTTGCGATGTAACCAACTACGAATTTGATATTCAATCAGAACTAATCATACTACGAAGCGAAGTAAATGCCCCAGACGAAAATAATATTGTAGAGTTCTGGAAAGATTTGGATGGCGAGTTCTATCCTGAACTAAAAAAAAATTCATTGAGGTGTCTCTCTTTATTCGGCACTACTTACCTATGCGAACAAATATTTTCGGATTTAAAATTTATTTGTTCCAAGCAACGTAATAAATTAAGTTCATCCCATTTGAAAAGCATTCTACTATTACGAAACTGCCATAAAAGTATAAATTTAGAAGATTTTATTTTATAACTTGTATAACACAAGGGGAAAAAATTAAAAATTTTTTGTGTTGCTAGAAAATTTGTAGCAGTTCTTTACCAATTCAATGTCGCTGATTTTAAAATTAAATACGATCTTGTAGGTTATTTTCTAAAACATATTTACAAATTATAAATTAATTTAAGATTTTAATACTTATTGTAATTTTCTTAATATAGAAAGATCCAATAAATAAATTGAAAGTTAAAAAAAAAAAAAAAAATTTTAAATTTGACTAAAGGCCTAACCATAATATGCATAGCCTTGCTTTACCTACTGTCAAAAATTAACAAAAAGTCTCTCAAATGTTTTTAAAAAAACAAAATAAAAAACTTTTGATTCCGTACGGAATGTGCGAATAGATTCGCACCTTCCTTAAGCAATTGACAGTTTCATTAAAAAGTTTCCTTAAGTTCAATATGGTTTGCCTCATATAATTAACATGTATTCGGACATTTGCTTAAGCCAACTTAAGCACATTATGGTCTCCACGGAGCAATTTTGAACAATGGTTGAACAATGACAGAACAATGGAGCAATAATTGCTAATTATATTGCTGGAGAACACTTGAAATTGCTTGCCATAAATTTGCAATTTTCACCGCGAGTAGTTGTATAAAGTTTTGTGGCTGTATTTATAACAAATGTTTTAACTTGTGTTTTGAAATGGTTGTTAAATTTTCTTTTTTAAATTAATAAAATTGTAATTGCCGTAGCTGTGATTTTTATTACTTTTTTGTTTATTTTCGTTTAAAAAAAAACTAAAACTTGTATTGTTCTATTGAAAAAATAAAAAAAAAAAAAAACAAATTCGCCGTTTGCTTTTTTTGATATTGACGTTAATTTAAAAATATAATAACTATAAAAATATATATATAAAAATATAAAGTATACAGATATCAAATTGTTATAAAATGTCCGCTTGGCGTTTTTTTCTTTATTGCTTTTTTAATAAATAAACACACAAATAAATAATCAACCGTACACAGAAATGAAATGTCATAAATGACAACTGATTTGATAGCATATTGCTAAGCAATCCGAAGAGCAATCATTGCGCAATGGATTGCCGCTCATGGCAATATGCGGTCTATACGTCGCAAATTTAATGGAGCAATGAAATTTGACGTTTGCCGCAATAAATATTGCTACGTGGAGACCCGGGGTTACGCTAGGTCTCCACGTAGCAATTTTTTTTGCTAAGCACAAGCAATAAAGTCGGCAGAACCATGGCGCAATAATTGCTGACTATATTGCTGGAGAACACGTGAAATTACTTTGCCATAAAAAAACGTACAGAGAAATTAAATGTCAGATAAATAACAGCTGATTTTACAGCAGATTGCTAAGCAATAATTGCTCAAGCAATAAGAAGAGCAATCATTGCGCAATGGATTGCCACTCATGGCAATATGCGGTCTATACGTCGCAAATTTTATGGAGCAATCAAATTTGACGTTTGCCGCAATAAATATTGCTACGTGGAGACCCGGGGTTAGGATGTTATGATCAGTGTTGCTAATTTATCATTTTTATACCCACACCACAATAGTGGAGAGGGTATAATGCATTTGTGCTGATGTGTGCAACACCTTAAATATTGGTTCTTAAGTATACCGATCGACTCAGAATCACTTTCTGAGTCGAACCAAAGATGTCCGTCCGGCTGGCTTGCTGTCCATGTTACCTTGTGCGCAAAGTACAGGTCGCAATTTTGGATGTAATTTTATAAAATTTGGCTTAAAGGTTCTTATTGGCACAAGGGGAGGTAGGAGGCAAATTCTGCCACTCACAAACTTTCAAGCCGATTTTAATGAAATTTAAAACATAGGTTGGTCCATATTTATATGGACACATAATCACGGTTTTCCATGGGTTCCGAATAGGGTGCGCTCTCGTTAATGTGTTCTAAAATACTGTGGTGTAGAGTATCATATAGTCGGGCTTGACCGACTGTACTTTCTTTCTTGTTTTATGCTAGATCTAGCATTTTTTTAAAGTCATTTAGCATGAAAAAATTGATTTAGCATATTTTCTAGCATTATTTGAAAATTTCTAACATTTTTTAGTTCTTGTGTTATTTTTAATAACACCGAAAAATTCTAACATTGCATTCGATCTTAAATGTGTGAATATATGTACATATATAAACTGAAATAAAAATCAAAAAAGGACAAAATTTTCAAAAATGGCTGAAAGAAACCGGTGAAAAAGCCTTTTAATAGAATTTAGACACCTCGTCACGAAAGCTGAAGGACAAAATGGAGCATATTATAAAAAATGTGTTTGACCCTTACTTTAATCAAGATTTTTCTTTATTTTAATATAATTTTTTTTTTTTGAACAAAATCTAGCATTTTTACCTCAATCAGTTTCGGTAACACTGGTTATGATAAAACGACTCAGATATACATATGTATGTACATATTTATCTATTCCGAAGAATGAAATTTAGTAAATTCGCCTTGGATAAAATATTTACATTTCATTGTCGATTTTTGGAATAAAATCCTCTTGAAAATGAATGTATGTAGGTTGTTATTCTGAACGCTCTTTAAAATTTTGTTTCTTAAAATAAAAAAGATTTTTCCAAAAGGAATTTAGTACTTAGTGGAAGCTAAAAGTGGTTGCAATTTTGTATCCTTTACGGTTTGCACAAAAGATCCGATAGGTCTAAGTTCTTATTGTATTGTATAATACTAAAGCTCCCTTATCTTCAACACTAAGAACGTTCATAAATGCTGCTTTCTATTCTCTAATCACTTTTTTCGATACTGAGTAGGTATCGATATTTTACGAGCGATACCACACCAACTTAAAGTATATCGTCACGTAATACGCAAAAGGCCCTATCTAACATTTTGAACATTTTACAGGAGCAGCAAAAACCATTTAACATGATAAATTGATAAATAGCATTAAATTGTTTATAATTAATTTTTCTTGTAAAAAATCTACCAGTTGTTGCGATAACTGACAATGTTGAGTATTATGCAAACTGGTAATTAGGCCTTTTAGCGTTTACCATATAATCTTTTGTAGATAGGGTACTTTGTTTTTTGCCAATAAACTCGCCAATGTTAGTCGAAAGATTCCAAAAATTTTTGTGGACATTTATGTTGATGCAATACATCAGATTTAATGAAAAAGTCGATTTAAATTTTTTTGTTAGTTAGGGCGTGATATATACATACGTATGTATGCCCATATATTTATTAAAAACTAATAAATAGCAATGAGAAAATTTACAGTCCAATTAAAAAAAAATTTAAATAAAATGTTGTTAACCTATTTTTCAGCTAATGGAAGACTATAAATTTCTTTTTAAAATTGTACTTGTTGGAAATGCTGGAGTAGGCAAGACATGTCTAGTTCGACGGTTCACTCAAGGCCTTTTCCCTCCAGGCCAAGGGGCAACGATTGGAGTTGACTTTATGATTAAGACAGTGGAAGTAGATGGAGATAAAATTAAGGTATTGTAACTAAATATAGCACAAGAGTGTATCTAATTTTTGTATTTTTTATTTAAGTTACAAATTTGGGATACCGCTGGTCAGGAACGATTTCGGTCAATTACTCAAAGTTATTACAGATCTGCGCACGCATTGATTCTTGTTTATGATATAAGCTGTCAGCCTACATTTGATTGCCTTCCAGATTGGCTACGTGAAATTCAGGAGTATGCTAATTCCAAAGTATTAAAGATTCTAGTTGGAAATAAAACTGATAGAGATGATCGCGAAATTCCTACACAAATTGGGGAAGAATTTGCCAAACAACATGATATGTATTTTTTAGAAACGTCTGCAAAAGAAGCAGAAAATGTAGAAAGATTATTTTATGAAATTGCCGCTGAATTAATTGATCAAGCCCGAAGTAAAGACGGAAGTTCAATTACTAATAAAAATACTGGCGATTCAATAGGTTTGTCTTCTCTTGGTGTAAAGGCGTCGCAGAGCAGCTGTTGTAGTGGTTTTACTAACCACTCAAATACTAATCACCAATCAAACAATGCGACTTAATTTATGAAAATTTAATACTTCTTAACTTTGTTCACAAATCGTACTGTCAAAACGGGGATATCGCAATATCATAGAATAACTGAATGATGCTAGTTTAATTTTTTGTTTTCCATTTTATTTTTGTTAAAAACTTTTTAATTTAACATTAGAATATATTTTCAAATGTTTTTTATTTTTTTTTGTTTATCTTCTAAGCAAACTATTTATAAATGTTAGTTTAAAATATTTAATATTTCTGACTTTTTAATAAATGAGTACACTTGATTTATGTGTATAGTAAGTTATAGTTCTCTAAAACTCTTAGCTCTTAAAACCAGGCGTTGCCCGGGATCAAACCATAATGTACTGTAATATATCTGTGGAATTTTGACAAAGCATCTTAAGTCAAATTTAAAAGGTTGAAAAAATGTTGTTAATCATACGAATTTTCATTCAAAAAACATTTTTTTACGTTTTTTTAAATTTAACATTAGCTCTGTTTCTTTACTCTACTTTGGGATCCCTCGGGATCCCAATTTGCACGAAAAGCGTTCCCGTACTTTAAATTTGTGTAAATGAGAGCGGATTTGAGAGAATAAAATTCTTCTTCTTCTTGCACGAAACAGCCCAGACTTTTTCTTCGTGCAAATTGTGTAAATTGTCAAACAGCTGTAAAACATAAACAAAACAAAAAAAAAGGAAAAAGTTCATGATCCAAATTCTGGAAAAAGTGTTGTGGAATAAAATAATGTACTTAAATAAAAAGTTTTGTACTGAAATATTAGGGAAACATAATGTTAGTTATTGTAAAAGTATTTGTTTTGTTTTATTTTTAGTAAAAGTAGTTTAATTCTAGAGCCAATATACAATTTTTCAAAAGTGGCGCAATTTTTTTTGGTGTTGTAAAGACTGTCAAAACACTGAATTTTTATTTTGTGCTTAAAATTTTGTTTTTTCTGTTCCCTTACTTTTGTGTAATGTTGTCTTTTTATGAGAGAAATTTATGCTTGCTCTCATTTGCACGAACTTTACCCAAAAAGTAAAGAAACAGAGCTATTATAAGTAGGGGGTTTCCCGGGGTTTCCCGGGAATTTCAATTATTTTATTTCCCGTTTTCCCGGAATTTTTGTTGCGGGTAACCGGGAAATAAAAGTTCCTCATAGTTTCAGAAAAAAGTGTCGGAAGTACTTTGTTCAATTCTACTTTATTTTCAATGTTAATACTTTATCGAATTAGTTTGAGAAATTTGTTTTATAATTTGTATTTGAAAAAATATTTTTTCTCAGTTTGTGATAAGTTTTCAACCCTTAAGTTTTATAACGTTTTATAATAAAAGATAAAACCAAATATTATCGTGGGTTATTTATTAACATTGGTTATGGGCCCAGAATAACGATAAAAAATTCTGTGCATTAATTTGTTTATATAAAACGTTTATCGGTCACCGCAAGCGAAAAATAGAAATGGCAAACTCAAACTATCAAATTGAAAAATTAAATCCGGAGAATTATGCATCATGGTGCATATAAATGCAAAGCTTATTAATTACTCAAGATCTTTGGGATGTACTAGAAACAATTTTGAGCGAAACAGCAAGTCAGCAAGAAAAGGCTTCGTGGAAAATAAGGGATAGAAAGGCCCTAGCAACAATTACATTAGCGGTGAGAAGTTCTGAGCTACTACATATAAAGGATTGTAAGTCTGCAAAGGATGCCTGGTGTAAGTTGGAAAATATTTATAGGGCAAAAGACCCTACAAGGAAAGTAAATTTATTTAAACAGTTTGTAAGATTTAAATTTACATCTGATGAAAAATATGGTTCCCAAATTAATAAATTTTGTTCCATAGCTGAAGATTTAAAAAATGTTGAAATCAATTTTCCAGATGAACTATTATCAATATTTCTATTGTGCAGTTTACCACCAGAATTAGAAAATTTTGTAGTTGCGATTGAAAGCAGAGATTCCTTGCCCAGTCTGGAACAACTAAAAAATAAAATTTTAGAAGAAGAGCAACGCAGAAATGAGAACTTATGTATTGGTAAGGACCAAGTGTGTGCAATCAGAAACAAGAATAAAAATTTCAACAAAAGTGCATCAAATAATTTAAATAAAAACAAGAATTTAAAATGTTTTGAATGTGGTAAAAAGGGACACATCAAATCACAGTGTTATTTAAAGAATAAAGCTAATAATGTTAATTGTGCTATGCTTGTTATTAACTCATGTATGAATGATCAAGACCAGAATGAATGGATTTTGGATAGTGGTGCATCCTCACATGTTTGTGGAAATAAAAATGCGTTCACAGGTATGAAAGAAAGCGATAGCAATGTTATACTTGCTTCTGGTGATACATTTAAAGTCAATGGAATAGGGGAAGTAAAGGTAAAATTTTGGAATAAATATTATATTTTAAAAGATGTTTTGTATATACCAGATATGAAGTCAAATTTTCTTTCAATAAGCAAGATGTCTGAAAAAGGATTTTCAATTACCTTTTCTAAAAATAAGGTAGAAATTTTCAAGAACGACGAATTTCAATTTAAAACATTGGCATCAAATTGTATTTACAAAATAAGATCAAGTCATATGGATCATTTAATGTTAAATGAAGAGAATACAAAGAAATATTTGTGGCACAAGCGTTTCGGTCATCTAAATATTACAGATCTTAAGAAATTGGAAAGAAATGAAATGGTTCGTGGTTTAAAAGGTAATATACCAAATAATTTTGATTGTATTACATGTGCAATGTGCAAAATTAGTGCAAAACCGTTTAAACAAATTGGCACAACGGTATCAAAATATTTACTTGAATTGGTACATAGCGATATTTGTGGACCAATGAGAATCAGATCTGTAGGCGGAGCGGCTTATTTTATTGCGTTTATAGATGATTACTCACGTTACATAACAGTTTATATTATAAAGAATAAATCTGATGCCTTTGATGTTTTCAAGGACTTTGTTGCAATGGCAGAAAAACAAACTGGTTGCAAATTAAAACGTTTAAGAAGCGATAATGGTCGTGAGTACGTTAATAGAAATTTTAATGATTTTTTTAAGAAAAGTGGTAAAGTACATGAAACTACAGTGAGTTATACACCACAACAGAACGGAGTTTCTGAAAGAGTGAATAGAACTTTGATGGAAATGACTCGGTGTATGCTTCAAGATTCTAAATTACCAAAATATTTATGGGCAGAAGCTATAAATACAAGTGTCTATATTAAAAATCGATCACCAACAAAGGTATTAGAAAATATTACACCCTTTGAAAGATGGACGGGAAGAAAACCTTGCGTTTCATATTTTAAAATATTTGGAAGCAAAGCTGTTGTATTGAGGAAGAAACCAGGTCGATCCAAACTAGATCCAAAAGGTAACATATTTTCATTTGTCGGTTACGAACCTAATACAAAAGGTTACCGTTTATATAATACCAAAACTAAAATGCTAGTGGTTGAAAGAAATGTAAAATTTTTTGAAAATCAATTTATAAATGATAGCGTTTGCGAAAACAATAGTAATGAAAATAATGATGATTTTATTGATTGTTCAACTTTAAGTAATAATCAAAATATAGTTCAAGATTGAAGTCAAAATAATGAAAACCTTATCTCTGGAGAGGAAGTAGAATCAATTCAAAATACGTGTATTGAAGAAAATCAATTGGATGATTCGTTTGTTGTAAGTGACGAAGATGGATCGGAATTTCTTGGTTTTGATGATTCTGATGAAAACTGTACTTATGTTAGAGTTCCAAATGCAAATGGAAAACGTAAAAGAGGTTGGCCAATTACACTAAAAACTGGAACACCAGGTAGATCTCGTAAGATATATGTATAGAACTGAAAATGAAGAGTTAAATGCAATTGAAGATTTTAGTTTTGATCCAATAAGCGTAAAAGAAGCGATTAATAGTAAAGAGTCCAAAAAATGGGAAGAGGCTATGAATAAAGAGTATGAATCTTTAATAAGGAATGGAACCTGGGAGCTTGTGGAAAAACCGAAAGATAACAACGTGATTGGTAGTAAATGGATTTTTACAAAGAAACGTTGAGAAGTACAAGGCACGATTAGTTGCTCAAGGATGTTTTCAACAATATAATCAAGATTATAGTGAAACATATGCACCAGTAATACGACATCCTACCATTCGTCTAATATTATCTTTAGCGGTAAAATACAATTTACTTGTAAAACATGTTGACTTTGTAGCTGCTTATTTAAATGGAGACTTAACAGAAAATAAGAAAATATGGTATGTAAATTTAAGAAATCTTTGTATGGTCTGAAACAAGCTGGTAGACAATGGAATCACAAAATTAATCAAATTTTGTTGAAAATGGGATTTACTCAATGTAAAACAGATAGTTGTATATTTATATCACGTAATAAAACTGAAATTAACATTATAGCACTTTATGTTGATGATTTATTGTTAGCTTGTTCTTGCAGCAAAATTATGGAAAATATACTAGAAAATTTAAAGATGCATGTTGAAATTGTAGATCGTGGTCCTGCAAATTATTATCTCGGTATGGAAATAGAAAGAAATAATTCCAGTGGAGACATCCAAATTACTCAGAAACATTTTGTGAAGGAACTACTTGAACAATGGAATATGCAAGACTGTAAACCAGCCAAAACACCTTTTGCTGCTGGTACGATTTTATCTAAATGTGAAAAAGAAAATTGTGATGAGATGACAGATGTAAAGAAGTATCAATCTCTAATTGGAAGTTTAATGTATTTAGCTACAATATCTAGGCCTGATATCGCTCATACGATTTCAAACTTAGCTCAGTTTAACTCTCATCCGCATAATGAACATTTCGTCGCAGCAAAACATGTACTTCGTTATTTAAACTTTAAAGATTTTTCGCTGAGTTATACTAAAAACGGAAATGGATTAATGTGCTATTCTGATGCTGATTGGGGATCAAATATAATTGATCGTAAATCTTATAGTGGTTTTGTTCTATTTTTCGCAGGTGGTCCGATATCTTGGGAATCCAAAAAACAGAACATAGTGGCGTTAAGTTCGATGGAAGCTGAATATATTGCTATGTGTCAAGCTACCAAAGAAATAAGTTTTTATAGAAGCTTGTTTGATGAGTTGGGGTTTCAAGATTTGATAGCGCAACCGACGACTTTATATTGCGATAATCAAGGAGCTCAATATCTGACGAAAAGCCAAATGACGATGAAGAGAAGCGAGCACATTGATATAAGATATCACTACATTAAAGAGAAGTACAATGCTAACGAGATATGTCTGAAGTATATACCAACAGAAAATAATGTGGCTGATATATTAACTAAATCTTTACCAAATCAAAATCATTTTAAATGTTGTAAATTTTTAAATTTAAACTGATGTTAATTTTGATTTGTTATCTCGTTATTGATTTTGTAATTTATTAATGATAGAGGAATTTACATTGAGGTGGCGTTTGTTGGAAGTACTTTGTTCAATTCTACTTTAGTTTCAATGTAAATACTTTATCGAATTAGTTTGAGAAATTTGTTTTATAATTTGTATTTGAAAAAATATTTTTTCTCAGTTTGTGATAAGTTTTCAACCCTTAAGTTTTATAACGTTTTATAATAAAAGATAAAACCAAATATTATCGTGGGTTATTTATTAACAAAAAGCCATTTAAACTTTGAAATTTAGTTTTATATTCTTTAAAAATTAGCATCTGTTGATGGGTTGTCGATTAGATCAATAACAAGAAGTGAGTACGTTCGTAAATCAATGTCTACTGACGCAATAAATCTACCAAAAGCAGAATGTGCCGTGCAACAGTTGATAATTATTATATTTAGTGAAGTGGAGAGTTAATAAAGAACATAAATTCAAAATAAGATGCAGGCAGTAAATTTTAATTGTCTATGGACAAGTCTTAAAAATAGGAGATATCCAAAAATATCGCTCCTTTATTGCAGCATATCTACAAAAAAAAATCGAGCTTGGCAAAATGCGATTACACGGGTGTGTTCTAGAATCCGAATCCACTCGAAAGTGGATTACTTTAGCATTATTGGTGTTCTGCATTTCACATCCACATGTTTTTATTCGTTTTCAATTAGAGTAGATATGGGTTGGTGAAAGTAAACCGAATCGACTTTTATTGTAATATGTGATAACATTTTTAACAAAAAAATTAATATTGCTTTTAGCTTAAAATCTTCTTAATCCAATTTAATCAAAAATATATCGTTATCTAAAACGCAAAAGGCCCTTACTAACCCTAATTTTAAAGTCGACTTTTTCATTGATTTTGATGTAATTATACCAAATTTTTTTTAACGATTTTTATGTTATTTTCAGACAATTTGTTTCTTTAATCGATTTAGCGAAACTAAAATAAAAAACTAAGAGTTTTGGGTTTGTTTCAAATTTTGCAATTTTTCGCGAATTTCAGCCATGTTCGCGATATAAGCGATTTGGTCGTGTAAGTTTTCTGATTCTTTACAGCTTTAACGATTTATAATAAATAGTTGACTTTGCTATCATGCCACTGTTAGCAAATTTTTGCGAATTTCCTTGAATTTAGCAATTTTTACCGATTTTTTGCCATTCCTTATAGTTTTAGGGACTTTAAATCAATTTTATGGCTGGTTTGAAATATTAAAAAATTTCGCGAATTTTCGCTATTTTTGCAATTTTTTTTTGTTATTTTCCGACATTTTGTTTTTTTAACCAATTTAGAGATTTCAAATAAATTTTAGTGTTTGTTTAAAAGATTGCAATTTTTCGAGAATTTTAGCCATGTTAGCGATTTTTTTTGTGATTCTTTACAGCTTTCACGATTTTTAGAAAATATTAGACATTGCTATCATGCTTCGGTTAGCAAATTAGCGATCTTTAGTTCAACAAAAGTTTTTTCGAACAAAAACTTCGAATACACAAAAACATGCGGATTTGAGAACACCAATTTATGACTTATGCGGATTCAAAAAATTTTTCGTTTTCAATTCGAGTCTAAACCTAGAACATACCTGACAGTTTTCAAAATGTACCGATTTAAAAATATATTTTGCTATAACTTCGGATCAGTTTGAGATAAAATACCGATTTTTGTAACGAGAAAGTGTGAAGGAACACTTTGCTTAATTAACTTAAAATTAAAAAAAAAAATTTGAGATATGACGATATGTTTATAAGGTGATAAACATAAATTGGATTCATTTTGTGACGGCTTATAAAACCGGGTAGTGCTGGGAAACAGAAATAAAAAAAAAAACTATGGAAACTGTTGTAAACCGAATAACCATTTATGGTAGTTTCAGCGTCACTATTAAAGTGACAGTTGTTTTTAGTAGTATGTATTAGTTTTTTAAATGAAATGAATTTCTAGTTCTTTTGTTAGTCTAAATTTACACGTTTCATCTTTTGATGCTCAACTTCTTTTCAATTCTCTTTTAAAGATGCCAATATATTCACACGCAGCAATCGGTTTCAACTTTTTTCGGTACAAAACAACAACAATTTTATTAATAGCGGATCAAAGAGAAAAAGAAAAGAAAAAAAATTACATGCAGCCATCGTTGTACATATACCTACTAGAGGTCTGCTTTGAATAACTCACTTGTTTGCCTTTACTCAAAGTGCACAACATTTATTCAATTATAAAACATTCAAAAAGATAAGAAGAGAGTAAACCATATACAAAAATAAGAATGAATGAATTGAATAAAAAACTTGTTTACTGTAAATGAATATGAGAGTAATTCAAAAATAACAAAACATTGGAATGACCCGTTAGAGAGAGCAAGTTTCCAAAAAATATTCAAATAATTTTTGAATTATTGAATGTGCATGCATTTATTTGAATACCTTGCCATAATATGTGTGTAAGCTTGTGGCTTCTTTTATTTATAAGAGTTAAGCTTACACATACATACATAATGTGTAGGTACACATATTTTACATTCAAATTATATTTGAATAATTTACTCATTTGACTTGAATTGACTGAATAGAATGAGTTTTTGTTGTTTTGTCTCTGGTTATTTTTTCATTTGTTTCGTTATCATTGGGTGATCGACACATTGTAATTAAAAAACAAATGAGTGTATTGAAATTGCTTTTTATTTATTCTTGCAGACCTCTAATACCTACGAATAAAAACACAAAGCGTACTGACCGAGTACAGGCATCTCCGTACTAACCCCCTTTCTTCTTTCTTCTCTCACCTAAAAACATAAGAGTTGAGCATCAAAAGATGAAACGTGTGAAAGCAGACTTACACTCAACTCGAACACGCGTTTTACTCTCACAACAGGTTATGGGCCTTTGTTCACAGTCACTGTTGCCAATTTGACTGTTTTACCGCGATTCTAGCGGTTTTTGCGTGTCCATCGGGGTAAAATGTTCGTTTTGGCGGTTAGCGGGAAATCTAGCGGTTTTTCTAATATCATTAGAAAATCAATTTTTGTTCTAGGCATTTGCAAATTACTATTTTTATCTTAAAATAAGAGATTTAAAATATTTGTTTTCAACTAAAGTAATTAAGTGATAACAAAAAATAGTTTTTTGAGGAAATTAAATTTGTTTCCGCAACAAAAAATTTTACAAAGTTTTAAACAGATTTTATAAACTTTCTTGTTAGGAAGTTAAATTGAAATGTATTAACATAACCACCTTATTTCGAGCAAAATATTATACTGTTTGTGATGCTTTAAAAAACAACAAGAAAGCGCCATTTTAAGCCTTTGCCTGGTGTTTTTCCTTAATGTTTTTTAAGGATTTTAAATAAACTTAAATAACAGTTTTTGGGGTTGTTTTAAAACTTTCTATAAAAATCAAAATCGCACTCGAAAATAAAGACAAGACCGGTTGCTTTCGTTAACAATTTACAATAAAAACTTTATTTAAAAAATGGTTCTTAATACTTGACAATATAACAGTTGGGAAATAATTTCCCAAGCTGTTTGACGTTAAAATTTAATAATTGAATAAGCAGTAATTTAAAGTAATTAATTCATTAAAAAAAATCCAAATGCAAGTAAAATTAAAAAAAAAATAATAAAAATATTAAAAAAATAAAAAATAAAATTAAAAAATGGTGATCTGGCGAAACACCGGCCCCATTGAAGGACCTGCGGTCTTCAATCAAATGGAAGCAGCGCCAATTTGTGAATCGCCCTCTTCAGCACCCCGTTTTTAGTTTTCACTAGCGCTACTCTCACTCTGCCGTCTGCGCCTGGGGTTACCTCCTGAACTCGGCCGGTCAGCCACTGCATGGGTGGCATGTTGTCCTCGTGAACGACGACGAGCTTGCCGACGGCGAGATCTGGCTCTTCTTCTGCCCACTTGGTTTTGGCTTGTAGGCTGCGGACGTAGTCTTTCTCCCAAGACTGCCAAAACGTCTGCTTGAGAGCGCAGGTAAGCCGCCATCTCTTGCAGAACCTCAGCCTGTCCACTTCTTCTCGAGGCAATTCGAGCGGCAGCGCTTGTAGGCTCTCGCCGATTAACAGATGCCCCGGAGTTAACGCTTCGCCGTCGTTCGGGTCGTTGCTGACTGGAGCGATTGGCCTGGAGTTCAATACTGCCTCTACTTGAACTAGGACCGTCTGCATCTCTTCTTGACTCAGTACCACCGTGCCCACGGTTTTGACGAGCAGTCCTTTGGCAGATTTGACGGCTGCTTCCCACAGGCCGCCGAAATGTGGAGCCCGCGGCGGAATGAATAAGAAGTTGACCCCTCTGTTGGCAGCATACGTCTGTAGCTCGCCGGCATTGGTGACCATCGCCTCTCGGAGCTGCTGCAGCTCTCTGCTGGCACCGACAAAATTGGTTGCGTTGTCGCAATAAACGCGCTCTGGGAGCCCACGTCTGCCGATGAACCTTTGAAGACAGAGAATAAAAGAATTGGAAGAGAGATCAGAAACCAGTTCAATATGTACAGCCTTTGACGTAAAACACACAAATATAGCAATATACATTTTAACGGGTGGACGGCCACGAATTTTAAGCGTTATATTAACTGGGCCGCAAAAATCTACACCAGACACTTTGAATGGACGTAGAGCTCTCACCCTATCGGCGGGCAAATTTCCCATTATCTGACTCATTAACTTTGGTTTATACAAAAAGCAATGAAGGCACTTGCGGACTACTTTTGAACATTCTTCGCGGGCATTTATTAGCCAAATTCTGTCTCGCAAAATGGCTACTAGTGCTTTAGCACCAGCATGACAGTTCTCTAAATGTAAGTGTCGCAAATAAAGTGCCATAAAATGAGATTTCCTTTTCATTAAAAGGGGAAATTTTGCATCATATGCAATTGGTGCATTAAGCAACCTCCCGCCGACCCTAAGTAGTGAAAATGAACGATGTTCGTCTTTAAATTGATGGACAAATGGATTCAACTTTTGTAAATTAGAAGGCAAAACTTGTGATTTACTTAACTTTCTCAGCTCTTCGGTATAGTCCAATTTTTGGTAAAATTGAATAAGCTGAAGGAAAGTCCAATTAATTTCTTTCGCTGTAGGTATACCCAAATTGCGGCATTTATCTCCACGAGCAATATCGAGAAAACGAAACACATAAGTGAATACTCGCATCATTTTAGTATATGATGAATATTTCTCAATCACTTTTACTACATAGTTGTTTTCATTTTCCTCTACAGCAAAAAACACGTTAGTTTTCCTTTTCTCAAGAGACTCTTCTTCGATTGACAATTTAAAATGTTTGTTAACGGGCCACTTGTCACTTTCATTAAGCAAAAATCTTGGGCCGTCGAACCAAATAGAATCAACTAACTCATCAACATTACAACCTCTAGAAACTATATCAGCAGGATTTTCCTTAGTTGGAACATGACGCCAAGTGATATCCGTAGATAAGTCCTGAATTTCTGAAACTCGATTTGACACAAATGTCGCTAGAGTCGATGGATGAGTTTGAATCCAGTGCAACGTTATTTCCGAATCCGTCCAAAATGTTATGCTTTCTATCTCAAACGAAATCATAGGTTTTATTTTCGACCATAACTTGGCCAGTAAATGCGCTGCACATAATTCAAGTCGGGGAAGTGACTTTGTCTTCAGAGGAGCAACTTTTGATTTAGCCGTTAGCAATCGACATGAAATTTTAGCAGAAGCTCTACTCTGGATGTAAATGCAACAGCCATACGCGCGCATAGAAGCATCAGAAAACCCATGAATTTGACATTTAGTTCTAGTATTGGTTAAAACATATCTCGGGATCTCTAAAGTATCAATTTTCAATAAATTGGACTTGAAATTCAACCAAGACGTATCAAGACGTGTAGGGATTGATTCATCCCAATCTAGCTTTATTAGCCATAGTTCTTGCAGAAGAATCTTCGCCTTTATAACCAATGGGCACAAAAGTCCGAGCGGATCAAATAGCCTTGCCGAAACGGATAATATATTCCGTTTTGTTGCCCTTAAATTCAGAAATGAATCATCCAAGTGGTATTTAAATACATCACTCTTCGGACTCCAATAAGTGCCTAATGTCTTCGTGAGATCCGGATCTATTTGAACAGACTTTTCTATCATTCTGTGATCGGTTTGACCAAAATTATTTGAAAACCATTTAGTTAAATTAAAACCTGCCGATTGTAGAATTTCAGTGACTTGAGATCTAATTACATCAAGCTCTTCTACTGAATCGGCGCCAGTTAACAAATCATCGACGTAGAAGTCTGTTTTTATTACTTTAGACCCGATAGGTAAAGTTTTTTCAAACAATTCACTCAAATAAGAAAGGCATCGTATTGCCAGAAACGGAGCAGATGAGGTGCCATAAGTCACTGTGTTTAATTTATAAATGTCAATATTTTCCGTTTGACTTTCCCGCCATAATATTAATTGAAAATTTCTGTCGGCCTCATCAATTATTACTTGACGGTACATTTTTTCAATGTCAGCCGTGATGGCGTATTTATGCATTCGAAAACGAATTAGCGTAGAATATAATTCCTCTTGAATTGTAGGACCGATCATTAGTAGATCATTAAGTGAAATTTGTGTTGACGTTTTACAAGAAGCGTCAAAAACTACCCTTAATTTAGTAGTAGAACTCTGGGGACGTAATACACATTGATGCGGGATAAAATAATGTGGTGTATTGGGAATTTTGTTGTCTGTAATAGACATATGTCCCAAGTTAATGTATTCCTTCATAAAGGAGTTATACATCTCTTTCATCTGTGGTTCTTTCGACAGTCGACGTTCTAATGAAAGAAATCGTCTTTTTGCTGTTTCAAATGAAAGACCCAAAGTATTAGGATTCGCTTTGAAAGGTAGCGCCACTTTAAATCTTCCCGAGGGTAGTCGTTGAATAGAATTTAAAAAACTTTCCTCGCATTTTTGATGCTCTAACGAAAGAATATTTACCTCTTTAGGCATTTCTTCTAACTCCCAGAATCTACGGACAACTAAGTCAAGTGAATCTTCCTCGTTTTCGTTCAGTGTACTTAAATGGCATACATTCTTATCAGTAATTGTTGGCTCCCTATATTTTCCCGAAACAATCCATCCCAGAAGTGTTTTCTGGAGTGTTGGACTGTTAGGATTTTGTTTGATTTGACCAACGCATAATAATTCAAAGAAGATCTCAGCGCCGATCAACATATCTATTTTCTGAGGTTTATTAAAATATGGATCAGCTAATTCTATATTAGAAGGCAAGTTCCAACCATGTGTCGAAATTTTATGATCTGGTTGATAATTTGAGATCGATCGAAGAATCCAAAATTCTGAAGAAAATTCATGTGAATTCATTCGAGATCTTATTGTTGCCTGTAGCTTAAATTTGGCGGAAGAATTAGTTCTACCTATACCAAGTAAACTGAGATTTCTTTCTTCTTTTCGGAGTTGTAGTCGCTGAGATAGTTCCTCAGTTACAAAGTTAATTTGTGAACCGGAGTCCAATAACGCTCTAGCCAAAACATATTGACCAGATCTATTTCTAATATTAACCAATGCGGTCGCCAATATAACATTGTCCTGGCTTGAAGACGAATGGTTAACAGAAGCCCTCGAAGTAGAAGCTCTATTAGGATCAGAACTACTTTCATTTACCGGTTGTGCATTATTTGCAGCATATATGTGTAGTAAAGTGTGATGTGAGCGACTACAAACTCGACATTTTGACGATTTACATTTCGTCACAGAATGACCTTTCTTTAAACAATTAATGCAGGCAGGAACGCCCTTAACAAAGTCAAATCTTTGTTGTACAGGCACTGCTGAGAACGAAGGACAATTAGATAAATAATGTTGAGCCGATGCACAAAATAAACATTTAATTGCCTCTTGTTGAGTATTAGGTTGGCTTACAAATGAAGACTTTGATTTCTTTTTAGAAAACGTTTCATTTTTCTTTGGAAAATTGGCAGTAGGCTTTAGCCTTGAACTTGAAGCTTCTTCAGCTGAAATGTGTTGATACCTTTTGTTCAATGCTGCCTCGCAATCACTCCATAGGGGCAACTTATCGTAATCAAGTTGCTCTTCCCATTTGGATCTAGTGCTCAGATCTACTTTTGTCATTACTAAGTGAATTATTATCGCGTTAGTAATTGCTTTGTCGTCGCCAATTGACAAAAGTGACCCATATATGGCCGAAACCGTATCGATCATGCACCTCAAGGCTGTTGCCGATGGTTTAGACATTTCCGGCAACTCAAATAATTTAGTGATATTTTCGAAAAATATCAGACAGGGATTGTCATAAACTCTTTTTAAACTTTGCAAAGCCTTGGAATAATTTTGCTCACTTATTTGATAGGCTTTAACCGTGCCTAGAGCTTCATCTGACAAGCATGATATCAAATGGTTGAATTTTTTAATTTCAGTCAGAGTTGTATCACTATCAACCAAGCTCTCGAATAAACTTATAAAGTTTTTATATTCGGAATATTTTCCGCTGAATTTCGGCAACTTCATATTTGGAAGTCGGTTATGATGAGGCTGGAAACCTAAAGTGGTTTCTGCAAAACTGTTTTGCCTTGGAGTTAAATACCCCAGAAGCATACTTTTAGTGGAAACGCATAAGTTTTCCAAATCAGACCTTTCACTATTCGATGGATCTAAAATGTCTATCTCTGCCTGAATATCCATTGCGTCCTCAATATATGAATTTAAAATTTCCAACCTACACTGCAACTCATTCTGATTAAACGAAATTGTCTTCTCTTTAATGGAACGACGTATTCTCGCCACGTTGCCTAAAATTGTGTTTTTCTGTTGGTATAAACTCTCAAGACTAGGAGCGGAACCTTTTTGCTTCTTGCCGCCTGCCATAATGTAGTCGAGATTATTTGATCAACAACAGAATAAATAGGAAACAAAGTTTAATTTCAATACTTTTTATCTTAAAAATATCTGGAAGGATCTCAAGGAACTTTAAGCGTTGTCGTATTGACACGAAAAAAAATTAATAAAAACGTTCCGAGATCAACTTACTGTCTCAATGCTATTGCAGAAACAACCTTTTATATTGTACAGAAATTTTTAGGTTTCAACTATTTTTTATTTATTAATTTTTTGCAATTAAACTGCAAAAATTGTAGGGAAACTTTTTAATTAATTTCAAAAAATAATTGTTCGCTGGGTTGTGAAGAGTAATTTCAATAATTTTTCTCGATTCACAATGATTTTCAAAATTATCGGTAAAATAAAAATATTTTATTGACGCGTTAAAATTTTCGCAAAAATGTTTGCTGGGATGCACCGCAAGCAAAAGGAAAAAAATTGAAAACAAATGACAAAAATATTTATGTATATGTATGTTGTTTATAAAACAAGCAAATATAATTTCAATATGTAATTAGTTTTTGTCTCTTTATGTTTCACTAGCTTACCACAGCCTCTTGAATATTAAATTCACTCGCGATCACTTTGATAAATGTCCGTCCGATAATAATTATTTTTCCTCGATTTATTTTCACAATATTTAACGTATATTATTTTTTATACACAGTTTTTCTTTCTATTAAAAAATTCTCAACTATTTACCGTTTATTTTATGTAATATAATTTATTTATTTATTAATTTCAAATTGTTTTTATTTATTTTGTGCACAAAATATTTTCTTCTTCTTGTTATTTGTTTATGTTTGTTTTTGTTTTTACTCGCTGTTTACTTCTGATCAATGATGTTGCCAATCAGATCAATACACACAGTGTTGGTAAACTTTTCTATTTATTAGTAACGAGTTTAAAGAAAATAAAACAAAGCAAACGTCAAATAATAAAACAAGCGAATTAAAGAAATATGTAACGCAAAAAAAAGGTAAATATTTATTGGAAATATGTAAATAGTTACAATTTAATAAATTTTTTGATTTTGTAATAAGAGAAAAACTCCGGAATATGAAAATAAAGAGAACGAACGGTAAGTGATGGCAAAATTGCAGCGAGGAGGCGTATTTTCCCGTTTGTGGTGGTTTTTTCAACACTTGCACTAGATAATTATGTTTTATTAATTTTCTGTTAATGATAATTAACTTGCGAACAATAAAAAGCACTTTTATTTGTATATGTTTGTGTGTTTCACTACTTAGGCGATTGTTAGTAATACAAATCTCATTAAAAGAACGAATAATTTTGGTGTGGAAAATAAACTTTGGCAAATTAATATTAGTAGTTTAATTTTTAAATTGAATTGCTACAAAGTCTCACACAATTATTTGTTCTTTAATACCTGGTTAGAAGTTTGTTGACGTTCGGCACTTTCCTTTTGGCATAAAATGCAGTTGCAATTAGGCATCTGGATGACTTCCTTCTGCTGTGGTTAGGATGTTGGTTTTTAAATTTGTTGGATTGTTGATTGTTTTGCGGTTATTTTTGTTTTATTAGTCTTTTCGGGTTGTTGCACTAACGACGCACGAAATTAAAACTTAGTTTACACAAAACGAAACCGAAAGTACGGTAATGGTAACCGTGGATTTTTTTTTTATTTTATTTAATTTTTAAAACAGTCCCTGCTCGGGCGCCAAAATGTTTTTCCTTAATGTTTTTTAAGGATTTTAAATAAACTTAAATAACAGTTTTTGGGGTTGTTTTAAAACTTTCTATAAAAATCAAAATCGCACTCGAAAATAAAGACAAGACCGGTTGCTTTCGTTAACAATTTACAATAAAAACTTTATTTAAAAAATGGTTCTTAATACTTGACAATATAACAGTTGGGAAATAATTTCCCAAGCTGTTTGACGTTAAAATTTAATAATTGAATAAGCAGTAATTTAAAGTAATTAATTCATTAAAAAAAATCCAAATGCAAGTAAAATTAAAAAAAAAATAATAAAAATATTAAAAAAATAAAAAATAAAATTAAAAAATGGTGATCTGGCGAAACACCTGGGTTCATATAAGTATGTTGTTTGGTATAAGCAAGCTTGTAACTAGCTATGCGAAAATTCTTCTTTATTTTTATTTAGTTAACGGATACAAACCTTATTTCTAGTTTTTCTAAAAAATTAAAAATAATTTGTATAAATCTAAGCGAAGTCTTCGGAGCGAAACAAAAATTGTCTATTCGTTTGTAAGGATTGTAAACATATTTCAAGCATGAATGTTTGAAATAATGGTCAGCAAAAACTTTTAAAAATTATAAGCGTTAATAAGCAGTAGTGGCCATGATATCCATGTATACATACATATGTTTATTCAACTTTTTTGAATTAATGTCCCTTAGAAAGTAAATGTAAGTATATATCAAATATAAAATAGTGTAAAATTTCAAATCGATTGTCTTGTATTTACTTCCTTCTTTCTTTAAGCAATTTTTTTAATCTTGGTCTACGGTCTAAATGTTTAGCATCATTACCAAAAGTATATTAATGCACTTAACTCTAATGTCAGGATAGATTTCAAGCAATACAAATCCCAGAATATTATATGAATATCCACATTTTGTACGTTCGCGGGACTAAAAGAGTCAGTGAAGCCCAATATCTACCCTACAAGAAAACTAAAAAAATTGCTAACACACTTGCAACAATTTTACATTAGTTGTTCCACTCTAACATACTGTGTGTGGCATTTACCAGCAATTTAAACTCTATTTTTTTTTTTTTTTTTTTATAATTTCCTAGCTTATCCCGCGAAGATTTATGCTTGTCTGCAGGAAAGAAACCAGAGTCTGCGATTAGCTCCTTTTTGAATAACACAATTTAAGGGTTGTGAACAACCTTTTCACCTGAGAGATTAAGACCGCCGTTAATTAGAATGGTACAACTAACGTTTTCAAATAATGCCAATATTTTAATATATTTTTGTCATACGCGTGTAAAAATTTGTGAATTTCTTAAATATAATATTTGCGATTGGTATTAAAGAAAAAAAGTGAGATAAAAAATTACTATAAAAAAAGTGACACCGCCAAAAAGATTTAATCAGTGGTAGAGGGCGTACTGATGGCGGCTTCAAAGGACGTGGTTCTTGATTATCAGGAAACAACAGAGGGATGTGCGAAAAGGTCGTTTTGAAAGGAGTGCTCGTTCAACAGGTAGCGGTCATTCGGGTGATGGCTTTGGCCAGGATAATCGTTTAAGATTTGGTGCAGATAATTAAGGACGATAAGAATTATTGAAAATCCTGATGGCTTTTCAAGTATGTATTTAATTTTTTGCACACAAATTGGTAACAAAATAAAATGTCTTTAAGATCTACGATTAATTGACTGAGCACACGTATGTTTACCTATATTTCCAGACCCATGCAAGAAGTGGAACGTTAAAGAGCAGCCTCAGAAATAATGGTACGTGGTATTTACTTTACTGAAATCTAATTTCCTGACTGTAATTAATGAACTGAACTGAAAAAAAGTATTTTTTTTATAAAGGTTAGTACTAACCAATTTTTACGTTATAAATAACTAGTTAGTGCTAACCAATATTTACGTTATGACTAACTAGTTAGCATTAACCACTATTTTGGTTATCATTGACTAATAAAAAGCAGGAGAGTAAGCAGTACAGATATATGTTCAGAAGTCGAGTGGAATTCATTAGTTAGAAAGAGAAGCAAAGTCACATGTACACAAGAGTTTCGGTTAGTTTTTTCATTTTGCTCTTAATAAACTAATAGACACTTTATCCAATATATTGGTCAACACTACCGGTCATATAACTAGTAAAATGACCGGTAGTCTTCTTGTAGGGTAGATCTGTGTAAACATTTCACATTTTATAAGGTTGTGAAGCGATTGTGAA
The DNA here is from genome assembly GCA_949318255.1 of Pollenia labialis. Taxonomy (NCBI): domain Eukaryota; kingdom Metazoa; phylum Arthropoda; class Insecta; order Diptera; family Polleniidae; genus Pollenia; species Pollenia labialis. The sequence goes on from OX439141.1 coordinate 50,082,131, forward strand.
AAATGTCAACGAGTTTGACATTTCCATTTGAGAAATTGCGTGGTCGCAAGAACTTTGATATTTGGAAGCGTCATGCCAAATCGTACCTTATATTAAACAAGTAAGAGTGCTATATTCGGCTATGCCGAATCTTAAATGCCCTTCACCATGGTGAGATAAGAACAAGAAGTTTTTAAAAAGAATACCTATGACAAAATCAAAAAATGTATGTATATAACTAAGTCCGTTTCCTCTTTTGACAAAGTTGATGTTTGAAATTCGTTATATAAGTTTTAATTATATTTAATCTTAAAATCGTGTATAAAAAAATTTAATAAAAATAAAAAAAAAATTTATTTGGAGACTTGAACTCGCAATCTTACGAGCCTTAAGCGAGAACTTAGACAACTCAGCTACGAACGGTTTTATTGAAGAAGCGTTAAATTAAAATATATTGAGAGAATTTTATGAACATACATACATGTGTATGCGTAAAAAACACATTAAAATCCACCACTTGTGGTGAAGATTATAAAAAAAAACAACAAAAAAACCGCAACCAAGAGAAATGCAAGAAGAGATCAACGTAGCAACAGCTTATTAGACGAAACACAATAACAACAATTACTACAGCTATGCCTAAAGGCATTGCAATAAGAGATAAAAATAAAATGCAACAACAACAATTACGAAAGCAATGCCTTTATACATAAATAACTTTTGCTCATTCATACATACTCATGTGCATACATATGTATGGCTTTGCAATAGCTAGGTTAACCTACTAGTTAGGATGGATTTATTTAAATTACATACAACTTTTTATGTACATATGTATGTAGGTACGTATATGCTTGCCGAAATAAAATAAAACACTGTGTCATTGCCAATAAAATGAAAATATCGAAAAGCTTTATAGGTAATTTTAAAATCGTTTTTAGGACATAAACAAATTAAATAAAAAAAAACAAATAGGTATAGAATATGATTTTTGTTTTACATGTAAGTTAAGCGAACGATTAATATTTACATTGTCAAAAAAATCAAAAATTGCTGAATTATTTTAAAAGCGTTTATAGAATATAAAAAAAGTTAAAAAAATTTTTTTTTTAAAAGGTGGATGCCGAGATTTGAACCCCGGCAACTACTAACAACGCTGCTTTGACCAACCGCCCAGACAACTCAGCCATTAACGCTTATGCACAAAGAATTAAAGTAGAATATATTCCGTCACTTTGTTTGTTTAATATGTAGGTATGTACGTATTTTTCAATTTAAGCGAGCAGTCATGTACAAACATGTGTGTGTTTGATATGCCTAACATTCAACACGTTCGAATAAAAGCACAAACAAAAAAAAAACAACAACTACAAGGGAGTTTTTGGAAATATTAGAGGTAGTCGTGGTTTTTTGCTCATAACTCAGCCATTTTTTAACCGATTTGACAGATTTATATACCGACGTGTTTAAGAAGGAATTTACCATTTACTTGTGTTATAAAGCTTGGACTCGGGGAGATATGTTCTGCTAAAATTTTTCGATATTTTGGTGTATAAGTCATATCCATAGGACATATGGCAGCCCTAAAATTTAGGTTTTTATACAATTTTTAATTTTTTTTGTACAGGAGGTACCACGCCCACTTCTCCAATCCAGCCCACATTTTGTAGGATGGTGTGTATTGGCTACCTAAATGTGTGTACCTAACTTGGAAACTTTGGCTTTTGTCGTTCCCCAGATATACAGCAAAGTAATAAAATTACAACAACCACAAGGGATTTTTGGAAAATATTAGAGGTAGTCGTGGTTTTTTGCTCATATCTCAGCCATTTGCGGATCGATCTTGCTGAATTTCAATAGCAACCGATGGTAGACTATATGTGACATAAATGTAAAACAACCTAGCCGCTATCATGTCTGGAGTCTCCGGAAAACACATATCAAACGTAAGACGGACAGACGGACGGATATCGTTAAATCAACTTCTCTCCCCATAAGGACCCAGAATATATATATACTTTATAGGGTCTAAGATCAATATTGTAGAAATTACAAACGGAATGACAAACTTATATATACCCTTTTCCACCTGAGGTGAAGGGTATACAAATTCGTGGAAAAAATTGTGGAATCCGGTTTAAATGTAAATTCCAATGAGGCCGATAAAAACATGAATGAACGTGCTTTGGCAGAATTGACGTTAATGATAGACCCAAACAATTTCGCACACATAGCGACTGCAATCACAGCGAAGGAAGCTTGGGTGGCTCTTATGAGTGCGTTTGAAGATACGGGTCTCACCAGGAAAGAAGAACTATTAAAACAACTGGTTCAACTGAAATTGGCTGATTTTAACTCTATGGAAGAGTATTTAAACAAAATGGTAATGACATCCTTGAAGGTGAAAAACACCGGACTGAATATTGATGACGAGCTAGTAGCATCCCTCATGTTGGCAGGTCTGCCGGAAGATTTTCGTTCTCTAGTTTTGGCCGTGGAAAATTCTAAGACGAAATTAAGTGTAGACATGGTGAAGGATTTACTATTGCAGGATGTTAAATTCGACAACGCTGTAAAGACAGAAGAAAAAGCATTTGTTTCCAACAAAAAACAACACAAGCCAAAAAAGTTCAAGTGTCATGGTTGTAGAAAAGAAGGCCACTTTATAAAAAATTGTCCAAATGCTTTAGGCAGCAGCCAAAAAATTCAAGCGAAAGAATTCTGTTGGCGTCGCCTTTTCGTCATGTGAAGTAGGCGTAGATGATTGGTACATAGACTCAGCCGCAACAACTCATATGTCAAAAACAAAGAATATACTTGACAACATTAAAGCGAGTGATGGTAAAGAAGTTGTTGTAGCGAACAACAACAACAAATTAACAGTTGAAGGTGTTGGTGATGCAAGTGTATGCTTGTCTACTGATAAAGGGCAAACAAGAGCAGTTATAAAAAAACGTTGAGTACGTTCCGCAGCTGTGTGCAAATTTGTTGTCGGTAAGGCAATTAACAACAAACGGTAAACGAGTGATTTTTGAGCAGAATAATTGTAAAATTTTTGATGCTGATAATGTGCTCATTGCAACGGCAAGCTTGTTTAACAACTTGTACAGGCTCGATTGTGTTTCTCAGAAAAATAAACAAAAGGCTTTAGTTGTTAAAAATTATGCTTGGCTATGGCATAGACGATTTGGTCATATTTGCAACGACAATTTAAGAAAAATAAAAAATGAACTTGAATTTCAGATGAATTTAGCTCAATGTGAAATTTGTGTTCAGGGAAAACAAGTGAGAAACTCATTTAAGGAAAACGGTCATCGTGCAAAAGTACCTTTGGAACTTGTACATTCCGATGTTATGGGACCATTTAAAACTAAATCATTTTCTGGTGCGAGATTTATTGTAATTTTTGTGGACGATTACTCTCGTAAGGTATTTTTATCGCCGATCAAAATGAAATCGGACGTTTTCACAGAATTTAAGAAATTCAAGGCTATGGGGGAAAATCAGTCCTCGAACAAAATTAAAGTTTTTCGATTCGACTACGGCACCGAATATACAAATAACTCGTTTCAAAAGTTTTTGAATAGTTGCGGAATAATTCATCAAAAGACAGCACCATACACTCCAGAACAAATTGGTGTTTCCGAACGCCTTAATCGTACAATCATCGACCGAGTAAGATGTATGCTGATTGACTCTGGTCTTGATGAAAAATTTTGGGCTGAGGCAGCTATGACCGCATCTTATCTATTAAATAGAGCACCATGCAGAAATAATTCAGTTTGTCCAGAGGAGCTCTGGTCTGGTAGAAAATCAAGTCTGAACCACATACGTGTTTTTGGATGTAAGGCTTTTATACACATACCTAAGGTAAAGCGTTACAAATTAGAACCCAAATCCAAACCATGCATTTTTGTTGGCTATAGTATGGAGGGCAAGGCATATATACTTTATGATCCAGTCACGGGAAAGATGAATATAAGTCGCGATGTTGTCTTCATGGAAGATCAGGTACGTAGCAATGGAGTAGACCATACTAATAATGTCCAAATCTCATTGTTGAAGTTAATGGAGATGATGTCAATTCCGTGGGGGAATTGTATGGTGAATTGCCATCTTGCGTAGTACAAGAATTGCCATCCTCTATTAAAGAAGAACAAATACGTGAGGAAATGAAAATGGTTAATGAATCAACGGACAGTCTAAAGGTAGAATATGATGGGAACTCTGAAGCTAGTCTTAATTTTGAGGATGCATTTGAAGAACAGTATGTAGAAAACCTATCTGTAGAAAATCCTAAAGTCCGCCGTTCCGAACGTATAGCGGTAAAATCTGCAAAAGAATACAACTTTTGTGCAACTAGTTTTGTAACAAATGATCCTGTGACAGTCAAAGAGGCTCTGGATTCTGAAGAGGCTAAACAATGGCAGCCAGCAATGGATCACGAGATGAACTCGTTGGCGTTAAATGACACATGGACATTGGTTAATCCTATTCCTGGAAATAGGCCAATAAAATGTAAATGGATTTTCAAAACAAAATTTGATGCCAGCGGAAATAAAGTTTGTCATAAAGCAAGACTTGTAGTACAGGGCTGCAGTCAACAAAAGGGCATTAATTATGATGAGACTTTTGCTCCTGTTGTACGATACTCATCCATTAGATTTCTTCTTGCGTTATCTGTAAAATTTAATTTGCACGTCCATCAACTTGACGCAGTTACAGCATTTTTAAATGGAGATCTACAGGAAAAAATCTGTACGGAACAACCTAATGGTTACAAGTGTCTGGAACACAACATTAAACAATGTACTACTTAAATTTGCACTAAAAAGAAGCAATACTGATAATGGTGTCATTCTATATGTTGTCATTTATGTGGATGACTTATTAATATTCTCCAATGATATTAATATGACGAATAAACTAAAGTCCGAGATGTCTAAACACTTTCGCATGAAAGACTTGGGTGAGGCACATTCAGTATTGGGAATGAGAATTCAACAATCTAATTGTACGATTAAAGTTGATCAAATAAAATACATTGAAGAGGTGCTTAAAAGATTTTCAATGTATGATTGCAATCCAGTATGTTCACCAGTGGATGTAAATCAAAAACTATCTCAGGATATGTGTCCGAAATCAGATAAAGAAAGGGAAGAGATGGAAAATGTTCCTTATATGGAGGCTGTTGGTTGCCTACTATACGCAGCGCAGAACACAAGACCTGATATATGCTATATCGTGAATATGCTTAGTCGTTTTAATAACAATCCAGGGAAGGCGCATTGGTCTGCAGTTAAAAGAGTCATGAGATACCTTAAGGGCACTATTAATAAAGCACTTGCCTACGACGGTAAATCTGAAGGTGGGGTGGGGTTCTAGAAGACAAAGAACGGTAGCACTTTCCTCGACAGAAGCGGAATTAATGTCGATAGTATCAGCAATTCAGGAATCTATTTGGCTTCGTAAACTGGAACGTGAATTAGTTAAAAATTCTCCTGATTCGATGTATTTATATTGCGACAACAAAAGTGCTATACAAATTGCACAGAAAAACTCATATTCCTCTAGAACTAAACATATTGACATTCGGGCAAAATTTATACGGGAAAAATTGGAGAGATTAAACTTGAATTTTTGTAATCCAAGAAAATATTAGCTGACATCTTTACAAAGGGCGTTCCAGCTGATGTATATACAAATTTTATAGTCCAATTTGGTCTTGTATAATATTTTGCTAATATTTATGATTTTATGTTTTGTATAATTTATTTATTTTGATTGAATTGATTTATTTTTATATTGTTGAACAAAATGTTTCAAGGACAAAATACAAGTGTACCTGGCCAGATGCATGCGCTACGTATGTGATGTGTAGATGAAAAAATCCACATAAATTGTTTTTGTTATTTTTTTTAATGTTTTTTTTTTCATAAAACGATAGCTAAGAATATTTGTTGAGGGTACCTGGAGGGTCAAACGCGTTAGGCCAGATCATCAGGAAACTTCATCCATAAAGATTTTAGAAAAACTAAATATATTAAACCAAATAAAACTGTTAAGCGTATAAGAATTACCGCAACAGTTCTATTTGTAACAATATCAACGTTTAAACAAAATTATCAACAATAAACAGTGAGTTTATCTCTCCCCACTACAATATGACTTGAGTTTTAAGTAAACTAATAAATCCATCCTTCCTTATTAGTTATGAATTCACAAATATATTCGTAATTAAAAAATACAAATGCTAAAATACAAATTCTGATGTTATTTAAATTTAATATTTCTTAAACTTTTATAATTACATAATCATCGGTATCAACAAGCTCTTCAAACATTCCTTAATTACTCAGTGTTTTGAATAGATTTAGGAAGCATCTAGCCAGGCCACCATCTTGCAACTACTGGCTGCGGTGGAAGGGAAATCAAGGGATACATTTTATTTAAACTTGCAATAACATCGAATTCTAATTTCCTGTGCAACGCGCTATAACCCATCTGTTAAGCAAGTAACTTGTAACAGTTTTGGATAAAATATTTTAAACCCATTCGAAGCCTTAACCAATTAAGCTGATTCAGCCCAATTACTCCCAAAATATTTACGATAACGATTTGTTGGGGATGGGAATATAGGTTTGCTCCAATATAACATATTCCCATAACATTCTGCAATGTAAAAATAATAACCAAGGAAACCAGAAATATGCTTTAGAAACGCTTTTTATGCGCATTAAATACGTAGTAAAAACTGGAAAATATGCCCTGAAAATTGTTAAAAAAATATGCCCTTCAACAACAATTTAATAACAAAAAAAAAAAACCTAAAAATATTATCGCTTAAGCCCATATTAGGTTTACATTCATAAAAGCTGTCTGCAGGTCGACATCGTTAGAAAACTTTAAAATGTGATTTTGAGTAGATCGGTATACTAAAAGATTGGTCTAGATTTCCATGTATTATACAATACAAATCGCATAACATTTATCTTTAATGACAACCTGCTTTATCTTTAAATTTACGGGGAAAAGTTAAATGTAGATGGCGAAATTAAAGCAACAAGCAGTGTATACATCGCCATGTTCTGACAATCGCACGATTCGAAATTGCAAAAGGCCTGATTTATTTTATGGTGTACTGAAACTCATACATACATACAATGGTTTAAAAAAAAAATATTCTAGTTCCCTTGAGCATACATTTGCGATTGCTATTTACAGATCACCTAATATGGGTAATTCTGAAGTGTTGAACGTGACAGTCGTACGCATCTTAAATGCAATAACATTTTACACAACAAATATTTTTAAGTCCTTTTAACCCTTAAATTATAGCACTAAGAAAGCATTGTTATCTATGCTAAAGTTTATGGAGAGCGCGATTCTAGGTCAAAGATAATGGCAAAAGAAGTAGCGGTTCGAACATGAAAAAAATAGAAGTAGTTTTTGTGGTCATGTATAAAAAGGCGTAATTTAGCGAAACCTGTCACAATTTTTTAGTCAAACTACTTTCAGAATTTTACGTAGCAATGTAACATTAAAATGTTTTTGGTTTGATTCTAAAATCTTCTGAAAATTTTTTTTTCTAAGCCAAAATCTGGGTCGATACGTGACATTTCGAACGTGAAATAATTTTTTCCATAATAATTTAACGGAATAATGATTAAAACAAAATGAAAATTTACCGTTAATCCGAACAAAATATTTCTCTTCGAACTCTTTCTTAGATTACAGACCATGTAAGAAAATTTTTTTGGAATAATTTTTATCAAATATCAACTGTTTTAAGGAAGACAATATTAATGAAAACTTGCAATAAAACATTCTCACAAATAAGAAATTACGTTTGCACAAGTTTGCAGTTTGATTGTTCATCTAAGTGAACAAATTTATGGGTAAATTTATAAAATTAGTAAAATCTAAATATTTCTCTATAACAATATCGTAAAATAAACAGCTTTTAATAACGTTTAAATTTTCGGTCATGGTGGACCTTTTGACGGAAATGCCCATATGCGATTTCCAGTCAGACTCGCCAATGTTAAGCGTTTTGCGATTGTCAGAACATGACCGAAAGATACATATTTAAAACAGAAAATTTTTTATCAAATTTTTCTTGGGATTCAAAAATTAATTAACAAGGTTTCTTTCAAATGTGCTAAATTCACATTTCATACTATTGAGAAACTGAAATTTATTCCCATGCGCATTTCACTGGTTGCTTGGGCCAGATTGTCAGGAAACTTCATCCAAAGATTTTAGAAAAGCTAAAGATATTAAGCAAATAAAACTGTTAAGCGAATAAGAATTATAAACCTCAGTTTTACTTGTTACAATATCAAAGCTTTAACAACAACAACGACAATAAACAGTGAGTATATCTTTTCTTGCATTCCCCAATACAGTTTTTTGGAATTCTCCTAACAATAATTGTAGAAAGACATAACAAGGCAAACTATGCGCTATAAACTTACAAAACGATCGTTTAACTTAATGGAAGGAAGGAACTTGCAAATTATTATTTTTGGGTTTCCTGCTATTTACATACGAAATTTTGTTATTTAACATTTTATCTTTTATGTTTATTTTATCAGTGTTATTTTGATAATATTAAATGTTTTTATTTTCAATTATAGCAAAACAGTTCTTTTTTATAACTTTTTTTGAAAAAAATACATCTCTTAATTTTTTATATTAAAGGTATTCATTTCAAAGTTTTTTGGTTGGAAAAATTAAAAATTACGCTCTTATTGACGTGAACGGGGTTTATTTTATTATTTTTTTTTTGTAAAAAGTACAAACTGTCAAAAAAAATATAATTACATCCTGATTAGCTAAGTCGTATATTGTGAACTGATGACATTTCGTCAGCTCATTATTGGTTTGGCGTATGTGCCAAAAAGTCGGAGTAGAGAAAAAGGACATAGAAGGTTTACATGAAGATGTCTCAAAATGTATACGGTAGAATATTCTTAAATTGTGTCCGCTATTTTTTTCTTGATGTCATTTTATTTTGGTCCAATCATTAGCACAAAGCATACAGAGATGAAAAAAGTGACGTATGAAATAAGCCCAAATCATTTGCGAGGGCAGCTTTCGAAGAAAGAGAAAGAAAATGTTTTTTGGTAGTGAAGTGCCAATGTGTAAAAACACGAATTGCGTAATCAAAACAAAAAATGCAAAAAGGGCAGCTTTCTAAGAAAAATACAAAAAAAAACACAATATTTTCTGTCTCGTGTATGCTCTGTGTCATTAAGTACAATGCCCATCTATCAGGTCTGCTTACTTGTACAAAAACAAAAAACGACATGTATTTTGTTTGTGTAAAATGTATTTTAAGCTGTCAAAAACTTGCTACCACATATACAAAGCAAAAGGAAAAAACAGTGTATGTGTGGCATACCATCAATGGAGCTTAAATTTGTGTCGGAAAAACAATAAACATAAACAAACATATACCTACATGCACATGTAAGCAAAACGTAAACAACTTTTGACAGCTCAAAAGAACCAAAACAATGATCATCAGGCTTCTTGCGCAGACCTTTTCAATGGGCCTGATGTCTATGCAGAAATACAACAATTTAAAAAAACAACACGCACTTCGTTTGTTGTCATTTTATTTTGCTTTTGCTAATGGTCTGTAGTTTTTTAGTTAGAAAAAGATATTACAATTAAATGATATTTGAATCAATTCAAACGAATTAGGCAGAAATTAATTTTAATTCGTTTCCAATTCAAATGAATTTTTTGAATGAGTTGCAATTCAAATGAATTGCAATTCGTTTCCAATTCAAAAGAATTTGTTAAAGTCAATTTCAATTAATTTTATTCATTTGAATTGGATTGATTTTGAATTCATTCAAATGAATAAGAATAATAAACTGCAATTCAAATGAATGAAATCAAAAATGAGTTGCAATCAATCAAATTCAAGAGCAGATCTAAAGGGAATTATTACAATTTACTATTTTAATTGCAGTTGGAAGTTTTCAATAAAAAAAGTAAACAAATTTTTCCAATTGTAGTTGAAGTAGTAGGAATTTCGAGTAAACGAACACAGCTTCGATTGAAAACATTTTAAAGAAGAAATTTTCCACAATATGTATACATACAAATATGAGATTATTTAAACGAACAATTATTGTTTAAATTTTAATAATATTTTTACACTATTTAATAAAAAAATATTTAAGTATGAACAAAATACACACAATTTTTCTATTTTGATAGGATTTTCGCCTAATAATTGAATTCCTATTCCGCCGCTACCTGACAATTCTAATACAAAATCAATTCAAATGAGTTGGAAATGAATTGCAAGTTCTTTTTTCTAAATCATTTGAATTAATTCAAAATTAATTAAATTTAAATGAATTGCAATTCACTTTTACAAATTCAATTGAATTAGAAACAAATTTCAATTAACTCTACAAATTCATTTGAAATGGAACAAGAGTATGTGTCTTTAAGGTATGTTGATTAAAATAATGGTGAAGATGTATAGGTGGTTAAGAGTAAGCGTATGACAAAGGGAATAGATTAAATTAGCGATATAAACTTAAGAGGTTTATTTAAGCGACTGGTTATGTGACCAGGAATAGAGATGCGGACTGTATTATATATGTATATGTAGGTATGTAGGTGTATACTTGCGGGTAAATGAACCAATGAGGATGATGACACACAAACTGGGTAGAACCTCCAAGTTGGACCACTGGGTAGAAGGTCAGATCGGGCAGAATTCCAATGCTTTCATAAATAAATACACTTAGCCAAGATTTTTGGCCTTTGGGCTTCTTATTACAAAATGAACTCTTAAATAAATAAATAAATAAATTGCAATTCATTTGAATTGACACACATTTTATTCAATTCATTGTTTTTTGTGTGAAAAGAATTAATTCAAAATTCGCTAATTCCGTGCATGAAAGATTCGCGAATTAATTAAAAAATAAATGATTCATTTACAGCTCTGTTACATACATACATATATTTTTTTTCTTTTTCTTGTATTTTCTTTTTTATAATTTTATTAAATAATTTAAATTTAAATTTTTCCAATTAGTCCATTCCCATGACAAATTAATATTATAAAAACTAATTTATGCTAAAAAAATCGTATGCCGAGTTAAAAAAACATGTCTGTAATCACCGAGCACGACCGACTTAATACATAATATATACATATGTACATACATACTTGTTTGTGCTGGTGTTGCTATGTTGACAATCTTTGATCGGTGCAATTGATGCTCCGAGTCGTTCCGGTACGTAGACCCAATTATCGCGGGACACGTCTAAACTCATACTGCTCCAGAATAAATAGCACCATCCCTGACCTCTGCCCTGCATGTGGATTAGACCCACACAACGTACGACACCTATTCAACTGCAGTGCAAAACCCAACCCAGCTAGAAACATTGACCTTATTGGCTGAGTTGGATACCTGTTTTTCAGGTCGAGCTGTTACAACAAAAACAGCAACCGAATGAATTACGTTTCGTTTTTTTCAACGTATGTGTGGGGTAAAAAAAATAAACAAGGGTAGAAATTTTCCTCGTAATTGACAGCACTATTGTTTAGCCAAATTTCTAAATATAAAGAAGTATGTGTGTATATGGCCTTCTTTCCGATCCTTTAAATTGGAGAAACCAGTTGGCCAACGTCTTGTTAATTTTTGTACTTCTAAAATTTAAACATTGGCGTAGAAAGAATAACAAATTCGATATTAAAATAATACAGGGTTTTTTATTAAATTAAATTTTAGCACATGTGCATATTCCTCTATGAGAAAATGAACATCTTTAAAACATACAAAAATATATAGGTATACTTTTTAGATAGATAATAATATACATTGTAAATTTTTTATGTTACCACAACTATAATTAATAATATAAATAAGTAATAAAATGAAAGTTTACAGTGGGGAATATGTTATATATTTTTTTTTGGTGTATATTAAAAAAATAAAGTATAATTTTTATAATTGACAACTTCTTATAAAAAAAACTACGTATTAGCCTATTTTTTATTAAATACTTATACACTTAAATGCGTGTAAATATGATATAAAAATTTTCGGTTAAATATTATAATATATACATTACATTATTATTATTATTTGATCTTCGGCTTTATAAATTGTATCGATGCACGTGTTATTTGTTTATAAAGTTAATAAACATTTGTTATACAAATTGGCACTGCATTTTGCAATTGAAATATTTAAAAATTAAGGGACTACAAATTATAATACATTATTGAATTTCATGAACGCATTAATGAAAAACAAATAATGAATATTAACTTTTGATACCGAAATGTTTTTATTAACAAGTTAGAAAAAACCATACGTAAATTGTATTATTTTTGGTGAAATATAAATTAATTTAAATTAAATTAAATTACTGCAACATTAATGCATTTAAATTTCGTTGTAAAATTGTATCTTTTACGGAATTAAACACTACATTTATGTTGCGCGTATCTATGGCAGTTGTAAAATGATGATATGTGCGACTCTGTTGTCTTTTGCGAACGCTCATAAACATTTGGAGTATAAAATTTTGCACATCCAGAAGAGAGTGTGGATTTCCATTGAATTGTGGATAAAACCAACGGATATCGGTCTCTGGATTTTTAACTTTTTGCTCTAACAAATCCATCTTATTTAAAAACAGAATTATTGAAATACCTTTGAATGTATTATTATTTATAATAGTATCGAAGATATTTCTTGATTCTTCTAACCGATTTGTCATTCTGAAAAAGGTGTGCGTATAAAAAATATATTATTTTATATTTAATTTATTTTGATTTACCTGTCTTCAGCTAGAACTTGATCAAACTCAGATGTAGAAACCAAAAATATAATCGATGTAACTGATGTGTCAAAACATCGAGTCCATTTTTGCCTTTGAGTACGCTGTCCACCGACATCAACAAAAACGAATGGAATATTCTAAAAAAATATACATATAATTAAAGTTTATTTGGTTAAGGTTTAAAAACAAAACAAAGTGAAGGCAACTTAATTTTTCTTCATTAACATTTACTTATCTATTAGGCAATTTATGAAAAATTTATAGCACACATGAAAATTGTTCGGGAAAGTCATGTCCGACTGACGCTTTTATTTAAAAGTTCATTCCATTTAAGAATTATATTTTCCTGTGTAGCATTGAATGGTGATCATTGATGTATTCATAAAAAATATTTCAGATTTATAAAAGGTTTATGAAACGAATTTTTTATGAGATGCAGGCGGCAACAAATAATTTTTAGAAATTTGAGAATCTATCTATGTATATACATATGTATACATATGTATATAAAAATGAAAAATGTTTGTATGTTTGTTTGTTTGTTTGTTGGCTTATAGACTCCTAAACTACTGAACCGATTTTCCTGACTTTACATTTTACGATTTTACAGTAGCATCACGTGAGCACTAAAAATAAAATAGGCTACTTATTTTTTCGATAGGGGCAGGGGAATTGGTACCCCCCATTGGATGCCAATATTAAATATCGCATATCTTAAGAGCCGCTGTACGCATTTTGTTGAACTTTTGGTAGTATCTTTTTTGAGCCCCAAAATTGAAATAAAATAGCAGCGGGGGAAGTGGTTCCCCCCATAGGACGCCAATGCTTAATATCGCATATCTTAAGAACTGTTATTGTGCGAATGTTCAAACTTTGTGGATGTCACTCTTATGTTATACTACACTTTTGAAAATAAAAATAAAGCGGGTAGGCGCAGGGGGAAAAACCTCCCATAGGATGCATATATTAAATATCGCTCAACTGAAGAACTATTAAAGGGGGAGTCTTCAAACGTGGTTTAAGCTGCTACTATGGCAAACTGTAAGTTTCAGTATAAAAATGGGCGAGGTAGACAGGGGAGGAGCAGTACCCCTCATAGATAGAAATATAAATAAGAGCCATTGCACGCATTTTGTTGAACTTTTGGTAGTAGGATCTTTGAGCCCCAAAAATGAAATGAGTGCCCCGGTAGGCTAGCTGGTAGTGAGCTAGTCTATCAGCGCCGGGGTTGCGGGTTCGATTCCCGCCAGAGACTCTGGATTCTTTCCTGCAGACAAGCGTAGAGCTTCGCGGGACTAGCTTAGGGAATTAAAAAAAAAAAAAAAAAAAAAAAAAAAATAAAATAGCAGCGGGGGAAGTGGTTCCCCCCATAGGACGCCAATGCTTAATATCGCATATCTTAAAAACTGTTATAGTGAGAAAGTTCAAACTTTGTAGAAGTCACTCTTATGGTATACTTCACTTTGAAAAAAAAAATAAAGCGGATAGGCGCAGGGGGGAACTACCTTCCATTGGATGCATATATTAAATATCTCTCAACCGATAAAGTGGTTAAAGCAGTGTAGCGAAGCGCACCGGGTTAAGCTAGTTTACTATAAAGTTGCTCATACTTCCATGTTTTTAGCCAAGTAAACATCGTTTAAAGTAATTTAAGAAATTGGTATCATTTAGCAACAGTTAATTCGATTTTATCAATTAGGTAAATATTTTTACCATAACACAGTAATGGAAAATTGAAAAATTTAGATGGTACTGCGTTAAAAAAAGTCAAATAAGAACCAGTCTCATATATGTATGTACATTTACAGCCGTATTCATAATGAAAATTTGGCATGAAGTTAGCAAAAAGTTTTTTCATAATACACCAACCAAACTCTGGCTAACAATTTGCTAACCTCTTGCTAACGAGCTGCCAAACGCTTGCCAACTTGGGAAACACAGCCATTTAATGTCAAACAATTTTGTTGGTTTTTTTAATTTACTGATTTTTTTAATTTACTTTCTTTTACTTAATTTATTTTAATTATTAAAAACTTTTTAAAAATAAGAACAATTTTGATTTTTTAGTTGAACTGTTAATTTTTAATTCTTGATATTCTTTAATTAGGCTCGAGTTCATCAAATTTAATTTTCATTAAATTATTTTCACTGAGGGAAGGAATTTTACAACTTGGAATTTTTATTAAAATTTATTGATAATTTTTCTTGGCTGAGCTGGGATTTGAACCCAGGTTGATCTTTACATGTTTCAAGAAACACCACTTTCTATCGTCAGAAGATCTTCGTGTTCTACCCACTGCACCACTGCGGTGACCGTTAGCCAACAGTCAAACATCAATCTTTAACCAGTTGTACTGGTGGCTCGAAATTTGCTGTTATTATCACTTAAATTTCAAATTACATGTTGCCTCCTTTTTCCTCTGTTTTTCGTATTCTTTCTGTCAAGACTTTGTCTTGAAAACCTGAATACATTCGTTTATTATGTTTTTTTTTTGTCCACTTTCGTCGACATTTTTATTTGTACAAATTAAAGTACAAATGTAAACATTAGAGCTTGTGCCACCAGTACAACTGGTTAAAGATTGATGTTTGACTGTTGGCTAACGGGCACCGCAGTGGTGCAGTGGGTAGAACACGAAGATCTTCTGACGATAGAAAGTGGTGTTTCTTGAAACATGTAAAGATCAACCCAGGTTCAAATCCCAGCTCAGCCAAGAAAAATTATCAATAAATTTTAATAAAAATTCCAAGTTGTAAAATTCCTTCCCTCAGTGAAAATAATTTAATGAAAATAAAATTTGATGAACTCGAGCCTAATTAAAGAATATCAAGAATTACTTTTTAAAAATTTTATATGTGAAGGGAAAAACAAAAAAATTACAAATTCAGCGATGATTAATGCAAAACGTGTTGCATTTTTGAGTAAAGCATCCCATACACGATTCAATTCAATTGTCAACTGAGTCGGTTGTTGTCCAAATCAAGGCGTGTATGGCGTTGTCAATTGATTAGTTTGACGGTTGTTGAGTTGGTTGAAGAAAAATAAATATTTTGATTTTTTTCAAGTTGACTACTACATAAGTCTTTCAATTCGATTGTACTGTGTGTGCTCGAGTCTCTTGATCAGCTGTCAAAATTAATGTTTGTAGTTTTCTTTTGCAAAAAAAGTTAAGTACAGGGTCCGCCAAATAACTTTTTTTTTTGAAAATGCTATAAAAAAAAACTAATGAATATTTTCTCAAATTTCTTTTTTTATTTGAAAGTACAATCCTTCCGGTTAATAATGGAAAATAATTTCATTCAAGTGCCTGGCTCGGCTGGCCATGCAGTAGTCTACACGATCGGTCCAATTTTTAAGCACATTATCGATTGTGTGCAGCTGTATTTCACTGTAAGGACAATATTCGTGAAGCCATTACGAATATTGTCCTTTAAAGCTTCAATTGTTTCTGGCTTGTCGGCGTAACACTTATCTTTGACGGCACCCCACAAATAATAGTCCAACGGTGTCAAATCGCAGCTCCGAGGTGGCCAAATGACATCAGCTCTGCGGCTGATAATGCGATCTTTAAAAACAGGGCGCAAAACATCGAGTGCATCTTCGGCTGTGTGGCACGTAGCGCCTTCCTGTTAAAACCAAATGTTGCCAATATCCTCCTCTTAAATTTTTGTGCACAAAAATTCGTTTAACATGGCCCGATAACGATCGCCATTGACTGTAACGGCCACTCCTTGTCCATTTTCGAAGAAAAATGGCAAAATTATGCCTCTGGACCAGAGATCAGCAATGAGTAATGAAAAAGTGAGTAGAGCTAAATCATGACTCATAATTTCTTGTACTTGTACGCACTCATACTTATTGCAATCTTATTCAAGCTCATATTCACTTAGAAGTTTAATTTGATTCATTGTACTCATACTTATTAACATTTGTAGTGGTTGATTTAGAATCAACTTAAGTCCCCAGCGGGAAAAAGAAAGGGTACGGATGCCTTCTAGAAGAGGTTGTGGTTGATTTAGAATCAACTTAGGTCCCCAGCGGGAAAAAGAAAGGGTACGGATGCCTTCTAGAAGGCCTTCTTTTGGATATACAAGGCCTGCTCGCTCTATTCCATACTCATATCTTTTTTACACACGTTGTCATTGCGGAGAAGGCCATCCGCTCTCGCTTCTTTAGCAGCTACATAAGAATGGCAACGGGATCAAAAAAATAATTGATTTGATTTTGCTTGTGCAAAAAAAAAACAATACAAAAAATGTTACTCCTTCTCTACTCCCTTCTCATAGAAGCGAGTGTGGAAGGTGTATCCTATCTTTTACACCAAAGAGCCGAGGCCTTCTATGAGGCATTCTTTAGCAGTTAAATAAGAATAGGAATTTAATCAAAACCATTTTTAAGCAGGCCTTTTAAAAGGCCTAAAGTAAGAAGGTCTTCTGAGTTTTACCGCTGGGTCAATGTGTATTTTATACACATACACATATACATATACACTGTATAGACGAAGCGAAATGCGCACTTATACTTACAATTGCATGAGTCAGTATGAGTAGCGAAAAAACGATTCATTGCTGATCTTTGCTCTGGACCAAAATCCGCACCAAACAGTGACTCGTTTTGGGTGAAACGGCTTTTCAATGTATGCGTGTGGGTTTTCTGAGCCCCAAATTCGACAATTTTGCTTGTTTACATATCCGCCAAGATCAAAATAAGCTTCATCTGAAAAGATGATTTTTTTGACAAAATCGGCATCTTGTGTAAGTCGATCGCAGGCCCACTTAGCGAAGCGAAAACGCATATTTCCCAGCGTTGTTCAAGCGTATACACAACCATATTCTTTCAGCGGAAGGATAAAACTAATTATATGTCAAATCAGACATGAGCTAAGTGTTACCATTCACGAAATAAGCACTAGTTGAAAACAAAACGTTAGATGGCGGACCCGTTATTTAAAATTTGTCTTTTATTTCATTAATACATATTTAAAATGAATATAAAATCTTTCAATTCAGTTGATGAAGTGTGTGGCAAAGCATCGATTCAGTTGAAATACTCAGTTGACAATTGAATTGAAACGTGTGTGGGGCGCATAATGGAGAAAAGTTCGTTATGAATTAATTCTGTACCAACAAGCTGCTAAGCTTAATCGGCATTCTACTTTTTTGTTATGAATACGGCTGTTAGCATTTAGGTTAGATTAGGAATCAGTGGTTGGAGTCGGAGTTGGTATTTTTTGTTGACGACACCACAGCCCTGGTTTTCAATGTTAAAAAACTATCAACGCTAAATTTCTAAACAAAGAAGCATAACAAGAAAAGAGTACTAAACGGCCGTGGGGATATCGTGGTATTTTTGATAGGAAAAAGTACTGAAAATAGTACCATAGTACTGAATTTTCCATCACTGCCATAACAATAATTTATTTAGGGCCTTATTGTGTAAAACGCAACGCAACGGAATTTTTTGTTGCTTTCTATAGAAATTCAAATTGTTTTTTAAAATTTTCAACGCCGCAAAATATGAAGTGTTTGAAATTTAAAAATTCAATATGAATTTCTATAGAAAGCAACAACAATGTTCGTCCGGCTGGTTGCCAGGATGACTAGCTGACTGTCCATGTAAACCTTGTGTAGAGTACAGGGGTCTAATCACCGCATACGATATCGAGCAAAATTCATCGAAATTATTTATTTTGGTATCTTGAAACTCGATATCGAATGAAATGTATTGAATTTGAAATAATAGCATTCGACATCGAGTAACTCGACATTACATTTATCGAGTTTTCCATCGATACGCCAGTGTCTATCGTATGCAAAAAAATTCAATAGTTTATTCGGTACGATAGTATCGAATGCGGTGAATAGACCCCAGGTCGCAAAATATTTTTTTATATGATAAAATTTGGAACATAGGTTCTAATTGGCACAAGAACCAATACTATTGATCAGTTCACAATTTCACATAGCCCACATACAAGCTTCTTTCCGGAATAGGGGTTGTATTTAGATAAAATTTGATCGAAACTTATTTTATTTTAATTTCACCACTACTTTCGAGAATAGCTTTTAATGTCATAACTTCCTTATAAATTTTGGTACATATTAACATAAAAATTTACGATAATAACTTTTAACAACTATGTCATGATAAAATTTGGACCTGATGGTCCAAAATTAACTATAGGTCCCATATAAGCTTACCATCCTGAAATCTCATATAGATCAAGATATCTAAATAATATTCGGCACAAACAACTTTTACATGAATTGAATCTTAGCCACATAACATAATTTTGTTAAGGCGGGTCCATGATTGCCCATGGGTCCCAAATATGGTACACTAGCAAAAATTGTTTTATATCCTGTGGTGTACTTGGTTTAATCTTTTTTATTGCAGATTTGGACTCAAAAGGTTGCGTAAATGTTGTCATGATTATGATTTATCTTCCAAATATTTAAAATTAATGGGCACAAATGATTCCTATGAGTAGAACATCCACATCGAATTTAATTTACGTTTATTTTTATGTAAAAGATTTTTAATGAATAATAGCGGTTTTCACCATTTGTATTAAGTGTACAACTCTGCTTTTCTTAATACGATTTTATACTACAATGAAGATTCTGAGTGAGGGAAAGAGACAAATATAGTTTCTTCAACTGTTTTATTCTGGGTTACTTAAAAAACGTGTTTATTACATCTTTTTGTTGGATTTTTCAACGACAGCGTAGTAAATTTAAGTCTAATACATTTTGTTGTTGCAGTAAAAAGATTCACAAGGGACTTTACTATCAAGGGTGAAAACCGCTATTATTTGTTCAGTTATTGAATCTTAACATGTGGTCTTCACCTGCCAATTTTTTGTCTTAATAAACGTCAAACTTCATATAAAAAAAACGCTGACAAAAATGTTAGAGTTTTTTTTATATTGACTTTGACGTTTGTTATGTCAAAAAATTGTCAGGTGAAGACCACATGTAATGTGTTTTTATTTAAAAAAGTTTTTAGTCATTTTTTTCGTAAATTTGGCCATTATCGTGCACTAAGTTTTGGCAACACTGTTATCAATACACAACATCCTACAAAATGTGAGCTGGATTAGCTGTGGGCGTGGCACAAAGTTGATTTATTTATATCTAAAGAACGGTATTTGTATAAATTTCTGTTATTAATGCACCATGGTAAAGGGTATACATATAAGATTCAGCATAGCTGAATATAGCTCTTTTACATGTTTTTTTTATACATAATTTATTTCAAAGATTCCATTTTTGTAAAGTGGTAACTATCATGGTTTTCTAAAGAGCTGAAACTTTCGTCAAATGAATAAATGTGTCTAGGAACAACTTCTACGAAGGACGAAATACGGGAATCCACATTGAAAGCTGAACGTTTTGGTGTGCTTGCGCACCTTTAGAGCAATATTCTCTGAACGATTATCTGCTTACAAAAATTAGATTTTTTCCTCCCCTTACACTTGTTGCACTGTTGGTCCGGGTTTTATCTTTTCCAGCTTGTCATTAAACATTTTGGGTTGTTCAATATTAATCATCTCTTTGATGGTTGCCTTCAGTAGATGAATTTGTGTATAAAGTGTTTTTTACTCTTGACTATGTCTATTACTTGTGCGGAGAAAACTCTTTTCAGATCTCTTTGCCATCTTTGTTTTATTTTAAAGAATATTTTAATGATCTCAAAAACTGGGATTTAGTTGTTTCTTAATATAATTTTTTTTTTCGAGTGGTCGTCATTAATTGAGATAAGGTTAGAACTAAAATCTGGAAATCAATTTCCTGACTTTCATAACATCTATTAAGTAAAGATATTAATTAATGTGAAAAATTTGACCTCAAGATCAATGGTTATATACTATATGATACCAAGGACCCTCGAGATAGAGCTTGCGGAGGTTCTGCCATTTTGATAAAAACCCGAGTCAAACATTACATAATGTGTGATCATCGTGAAGATTATCTCCAAGCAACGAACATTTGCGTTAGATTTTCAATATCAGAAAGCCAATATTATAAATATTTTAAATCATTAGGACCTTGTTTCCTGGCCGCTGGCGATTATAACGCTAAACACACCTTCTGGGGATCACGACTTATAACACCAAAAGGTCGTGTTTTATTTAACACAATTTCTAAAATAGATTTAAATGTAGTAGCGAGCGGACAACCAACTTATTGGCCTACTGATCATCAAAAAATTCCAGATGTCATCGACTTTGGCGTGGTTAAAAACATCCCCATAGAAACGATTCATGTTGAAGCTTCCTTAGAATTATCTTCCGACCAAACACCTACAATTGTAAATATAATGAACCCCAATAGAATTGTATTTTTTTTTATGACTTAGCGATGACAGCTACGCAAATTAGTTGGTTTAAATATAAAAAATATCTCAGTACCCACTGCACAGAAAATATTCCGCTCAGTACACCGGAGTATGTAGATCGCTCTATTGACAATTTTGACAGTTTTCTGAAACTAGCTGTTCAACATTCCAATATTGCCCCCAAAAAAACAAAAAATATTAAAATATATTCCACAGATGTCGAGCGTCTATTGTCTGAAAAAAGGAGGGATCGAAGAGAGTGGAATTGCACAGATCCCCTCAACTTAAGAACTTATTAAAAGAGTGCACAAAAAGGCTAAGAAAGTTACTGCAGACTCAGAAAACGGCTTCTCTGGCAAAATATTTTAAGGAACTTGATGCAACTCCGCAATCAGACTACTCATTATGGCGTGCAGCTAGAAATCTCAAAAGGCCAGTTGTCTTTTAACCAACATTAAGAAACTTGAATGGAAGTTGGGCAAGAAATTATGTTGAAAAAGAAAATTTGTTTGTTAATCATTTAAAGAACGAATTTACCCCAAATATATCTCACGATATTGCGGTCGAGTTACCACCTGTTGCTGCTAGAGCAGCTGTTCCCCTAAGATTTGAGATAAGAGAAATCGTAAAGGTTATTTGTGATTTAAACCCCAAGAAGGCTCCTGGTTTTGATGAGATCAGCAACAAAATGCTTTTGTAGCTACCCAGCACAGCAAAGAAAATTATTCTTTTAATTTTCAATGCTATCTTACGTCTTCAATACTATCCTCAAACGTGGAAGGTTTCCTTAGTCACCATGATACCTTAACCAGGAAAGGATCACACAAAAGTTGAGTCATATAGGACTTTAAGCTTACTTTCTAATATATCAAAGCTGTTTGAGAGGCTGTTAGTGTCAAAATTAACTCCAATTTTAAATGAAAATAGATGTATTCCTAAACACAAATTCGGCATAAGAAGAGAACATAGCACAATTGAACAAACTCATCGTACAGTAAACGCAATAAGAAAAACTTTTGAAGAAAGAAAATATTGTTCCGCTCTCTTCATCGATATTTCTCAAGCTTTTGATAAAGTCTGGCATGAAGGCTTGTTACATAAATTGAGGCTAAACTTACCACTAAACACACACAAGCTGTTACAAAGCTACTTAGTCGGTCGAAATTTTATTATTAAAGAATGTGATTACTTAAGCACTCCTCAGCTTATTGAAGCTGGATTTCCTCAGGGAAGCATCCTGGGCCCACTTTTATATTTAATATATATAACCTCGGATATGTTAACAAACAACTACACCCAAACTTCAACATTTGCTAATAATTCAGCTTTTCAAAGCGTGCACGAAAACAGACAAGAAGCATCTCGATATCTACAGAATCATATATTTCAACTCGAACTATGTTTAAAGCAATGGAGGATAAAGGTCAATGAGCAAAAATGCGTACATATAACATTCACCATGCCCCCCTATTAAAATCAATAATCAAATAAAACCTCAAAATTCGCATGTAAAATACCTCGGTATTCATCTAACCGCCGTTTAACATGGCAAATCCATATAGAGGCAAAATTAACTCAAATGAAACTAAAAGCCATCCAAATTCATTGGCTTATTGGAAGAAACTCTGTCCTTAGTCTCGACTGCAAACTTCTACTTAACAACTCTATCTTAAAGCCAATCTGGTGCTATGGTTTTCAGTTATGGGGCACTGCCTCGGCCTCTAATATCAAACAAATTCAAAGGCGCCAAAATAAACTTCTTCGAATAATCACAGCTGCCCCTTGCTATGTTAAAAACTCAAATATTCACAAGGATCTCAATGTTCCATTAGTTAAAACTGTGATAACGAAATACGCAGTAAAATACTTAAAAAGCTCGAATTGCAACCGAATCCACTAGCTCGAAATATTTTAAATGATAGCGGCCACACTCGCTTAAGAAGAAGAGACACTGCATCACTTATCCAATCGGATGAGCGATTAACACCTACATACATATATACATATGTGAACAGAACTCGTGATGAAAAAATTGTTGTCTGGCACTGGCGGGACATAAAATAAAGTATTAGGTTAAGATTTGATTAATTATTGTTAGTTCATATTTAATATATGAAGATTCAATAAATAAATAATGAAAAAAAAAATGTAGCATGTCATGAGCCTTTGCAATTGTTCGTTGGCGTAATGCAACCAAGTTTACATGTTAATCATAAGTAGGCCAACCAAAAAAAACATTTGCTTTTTTTTGGTTTACAAGATAGAATGTATCAGATTGGGTGTGTGTGAAACGATAGGAAAGTTCTATAGTGAATTAAAATTATCAAGAATTTCTACGCTAATGTCAAAATTTATACTATAAATCGTTATTATTTTTTTTTATGTGGCAACTTTTTTTATGAATACTAAAAAAATTAATCCTTTTTGTGCTGTTACCACTCTGGTTGTTAAAAAAAAAACGTTCTAAGTTATGGTAATATTTTGTGTTTCCCTTGAAAAATATCATCCCAACCCGTGTTTAAAAAACTGAAGTTAAAATAGTAAAATTCATAAGATTGTGATGTAACTTCGACTTTTTCATTTTTCCTTTTAATAATAATTTAAAACATATGTACTAGATCCATATTTATATACATTAGGGTGACAATGAAAAATCAACTTTGGATTTTTGATGATAAATGTGAAGATTCTTTTGCCACTTGGTCTAAAACTTACTTGCTGAAAATTTGAGCCAAATCGGATAACTCTATCCCGTGCACCTTTGAGGTCAAAGTTCAAATGATAAAAAAAAAAATTTCCATACAAGCAAACAATTTTTTTTCGATTTTTTTTTTTTTTATTTTTTAATATTAGTTAGCTTTATTAGCTTATTAACAACAAAAAATTTCATTTCGATCGGACAAGATTTTCAGTTTCAAAAGTGACTCTGAAAAAAAATTTTCAGGCTTGTTAGGGGCTTACTCTAAAAAATTTTTAATTTTTTTTTTTTTTAGTTTTGACAAGCATACATTAAAGATATTTTGTCGCTCTTGTTGCGTTTTGCTTTTGTCTGCTTTTGTTGCGTTTTGCGTTGTCATCCCGCATTGGTTAGTGGTTCGGCGTCGTATAACTGTACCGAGTTACAGTTTTTGCGGTTTCTACATTAACTATACGCAATCGTTTTTAACCTCAATATGTTAATGTGTTGTCTGGTGGAGAACCAAAGAAAAAACTCAATGTGACTTGTGGAGAACCATATATAACTCAGACGTTTTACTGGTGGAGTACCAAGGAAATAACTCAGAAGATTACTGGTGGAGACCAAAATACTCTGGAGCGGATTCTGAAAGCTCTCGCCTTCCTAAACAAAGGTTTAGGTCGAACGAGGTTTTGCAGTTAAAGCTCCAAAAAAATTGTGTGATACCCTGGCATTATAACCTAAAAAGTTCGCCAAAAAAAATTTTAGTTTTAAGTAAAATCAAAAAATAGGACCACGAGGGGAGATATAAGGCAATTTCTACCTATCAGAAACTATTAAATTGATTTTAATGAACTTTGGAAGTTCAAGTAGAAGGGATATTTTCATGACTTCTTTAGCACTTAACTACTTGAATGAATTTAAAATGCCTTCCAATATTTGAATAAATTTTAAATAAGTGAACCCATGAAAAATTACATGCAATGCACCCATTCAACTCTTATTTAGGAATTACAATTTTTAACTATAATTTGGTATTCTTTTAGGATTGAAAGGGGATGAATATTATATATATAATACTGACTTTAATGGTAGAGTTAAATTTTTTTTTAAAATATATAAATATATTTGCAAAATGCATGTACATACATATTTCTTAATGAAAGTAATGAAATTATTATTAAAATGTTAATAGTATAACAATTAAATTATATTAAGTACTTTCTGAAAACTAATTTGCAATTCTACATATACCTACATGTACATACATTGTTATATGTATATATGTATATTGTTTACTTTGTAGAACATCCTGACTACTCACTTTTCGTTTTCTGCGGATAGTCAGATGTACCTAAAGAAATATCACTAGCTTTAAAACTCAAACAAATTTCGGACGCGCTTAAATAAATTTATTATACATTCCCATAATGCATATAAAAATTAATATTAATCACCCATGAAAATACGTATTAAAATCATTAAAGATTCATTGCTTTTCATTCACACTCATTTCAGTTAATATTCCGGATCAATGAAAACTCCGATCTAATCACTGAACTTTCATTGGTTCTAAGCAAGATTTTAAATGTCGAGCCGTTTACCTAAATGTGATCCCATGCTCGCCAATGACACGATAATGTTAAAATCATGGATGTTTCACCAAAAAAGAACCAGTGCATTATCCGCGGAACCCATGCAGTTACTACTTCTTTTGCATGTCTTTTTTTGCTGGGTATAGCCGTACACTATAGAAAAATTGTCTTAAAAACTGTGGTGTCGGGTATCATAGGGTCGGTCTTGACCGACTATACTTTCTTACTTTAAAATATGTTAATCTGTCTTAGCGGTACTTTAACGTCTTTTTTGTATTGTTGTATATATTTTTTATGTGTTTATTTGCTTGTTTAAGTTCTTTTCTCTCGAAAATTCCATAGCTGTATTCTAACGATCAAATTCCTCAGTCATATAGTCATTTCATACAATAATGCTCTTTCTGTAACATATTTTTACTATCATAGTTTGTTACGTCTACTTTCTTTGTAAATATCGTTTTTGTATAAAGTAACATCTGTTAGTTCCCATTTTCTCTGTTTAACGTTTTTTTTTTTGTACATATTGGAATGAAAGTGATTTGCGGAACCAAATGTTGTTCATTTCTGCAAATTTTTTGGAAACAAAAAATCTTTCATTGGTTTCCCAAATGAATATAGATATGGGCACCGTAAGAAAAATGTCCGGAGTTCCAGGGGATATAGGAGACAAAGTTAATAAAAAATTTAAATCAGTTTTATTAAAAAATGAATGAGGATATTTTGGGAGGCAAGAGGGATTGTGATTCCAATCGTATAAAATATACTTCAGAGCAAATACTCAATTTTATATATGCTCCCTTAACATCTGTAGACGTAGAAAGAACTTTTTCTATGTACAAGAACGTGCTGTCTCCAAATAGACAGAGTTTTCTTTTCAATAATTTATCGCATCAATTTATAATTTACTGTATCAACGTATGAAACGAATAAAGTGGAAAATAAACAATAAATTTAAATTGATTTTTTTAACTTTTAACAGGTTGTTTTCATGTTTTTAAATGCTTTTTTTAAGACCTTAAATCTGGTTTTAGTGCTTTTTGGTTGCCCCTTATCATAAGTATGCATACGCTTTTGTAAGAGGGATATGGCATTGTTGGCGAGGAAATTAAACGTGGAACACTGTATGTATTTTGATTAATTAACTTTATTTATTTTATATTTAATATTTTTTGTTCCATTTTATTACTTTGTTCTAACAATTTTTGAATTTTTGTAACAACTCAAGCAAGTCGACATTTCGTTTGTAAAAAAGTTATTTTTTTCTCAAACAGTATTTTTTTAGTACAACATACTATGTTTATGAATAAAACCATAGTTGCATTACTAAATACTACATTGAGTAAATTTCGTCAAAATCTAGCCAGGAAGTAGATCGTATGTTGTATGGGAAATCTAGTGAGAAATAATTAGATATTGCTTGCATTATATCAAAATACTCAAGCGCTATGAAATGTGTTTGTATGTGTGACACCGCCAACGCTTGATGGAAAATTAAAAAATTTTGATTTTATCAGGCTTATATTGCGTTGTCTTATCAAGCACGTAAGCTTGAGGTTGATAAGAGTTTTTTTCTCTTGTCCAATATTGATCCATACTTTAAAATACACTTTCATCACAAAAAAAAATTAAAAAGAATTTCTGCTATGGATGTTAGCAGCCCAAAAGCAAGAACAAAACTCATGCTTAACGGGCATCCAGCAAGTGTACATCAACTTATCAGACAGACGTACACCAATTTACATCAAGCATTTTGATGGTACCCTTACCCAGTAAAAATTTCGCTTACTTTTTAAAAATTAATAGCTTCTTTCACTCGTTATTTAGTAACTTTCTTCGCTACTACTACTTCTTATAATGTTTATGTAAGTCATTATCATTCATCATGACTAAAATAATAACTTACAACGTAGTTTTTTTACCACCAGTGGAGTTCCCGGATAGGGAAATTTGGCGTGGATCCAATGGACTGTTTGAGGGGTGGACAGTATTTACGGATGGATCCAAGATGGAAACAGGCACTGCTGCCGGTGTATACATCGCGGACACCAAAGTGAAAAGGTCATTCAGATTCCCTGATGAGATCCTAGCGAACTGGTGGGCGACGGAAGTGATACTGGATCACATCGTTGGTGGATCTGTGGTGACAATTTACGTCGATAGTCAGGCGGCGCTTAGGGCATTGGCAAATTATACGGTGCGATCGTGCCTGGTCGCTCTGTGTTCTTAGGGAACTTCTGGAGTCATTCAATGTAAGGCTATGTTGGGTACCGGGACACTGCATGGCTGATGGAAATGAGGTGGCGGACGAACTCGCGAGAGGGGGCTCGAATCTGGACTTAGTGGTAAGGGACAGGGGGTAAAGCCCCACCTATGTTACTACTATGGGGTGATACCGGAGAAATTCCGTGAGGATGTTAACCGACCCTGGGGGAACAGAACGGATTGCAGGATGTCGGATATGGCCCAGATTGGACGCGGGGGCAACCAGGGCTCTACTGGGATTGGACAGGGATGGTCTTAGAACACTTATAGGGTTCTTGACTGGGGATTGTCCTGTTAGGGCTTTAACGGGCGAATGAGACAACACCATACCAGACTTCTGCAGGTTGTGCGATGATTCTGAAGAGCTGGAGACAATCGAGCATGTATTGTGCCATTGTCCTAGGATCCAGGGTCTCAGACAGAAGTGGCTAGGAGATAGATTAAACGACGAACTGGGTTGCATCGCTGGATGTAATCCGGCTGATCTGCTGGGGTTTGTCAGGGAAATAGTACGGTTGTTTCTGTTGAGGGGACCGTAGAGAAAGTAATAGTTGTACGTGGTACCTACTAACTTCCTTAATTCTATCCACCTCATACTTCTGTTCTTTACTTTTCTCTTCATTGAAGGGATTCACCATGGCCCGCATTGGTATCCGAGTGGAAGTGTGCCCTTGGCACATAGCCCTTCTTAACCTAACCTAACAAAGTAATTTACAAAAGTGATTCAAAAAAATAGTTTTTTTTTTATAAAATGGTAAGTATTTTGCTTCTTATAAGCATATTTAGTTTATGAAGGTATAAATAAAATAAATTTAATTTTTAAGTACCATTTAGTTAAATGTGAATATGTACGTTTATTTAAGAACATCCCTTGTAAAATTCATTGTTCTTTCAGTAGAATTCAAAGGCGAAGTTTTTACTGGGTTAAGTACACGATTACGGTATAATGTAAACGGTTTATAAACCAATTTGAAGCCATAGCTTAGAAAAGTAAACTCAGTTGAGTTGTAATTAAGACAACTGGTTGTGATCAGTTGTAATTTTTGTTATGGTTGTGTTCACCACAATATAGCAAAGTTGTAAACCATAATACAAAAATTAAGAAATTACAACTCAACTGAGTTAAGTTGTGAACCGTAATAGGGATGTTAAATTATTTAAGAAATGGCTATAGTTTTCCCCGTTTTTTAGAGTTTTTCTTAAATGATTGGTACTCAAAGTGTGATGCACATAAATAGAAATATTTTTATGAACTTTCTTTACAGGGTCATATTCAAAATTTGTTCGATTTGAAATTTACTTCATTTCGATTTATAGAACACGCCCGAATGTAAACAAACCGAACCTATTAAAACTAATGTCAAGTGTAAATACCCCATAAATCCTATCATGCTACAATGAGTGAATGTCGCTAGTTTATTTTGGGCTATCAGTTTACGGGGAAAAGAAGAAGAGAAGAAGTTTCTAGAACACGAGGCTGGCGAATCGACGCGCACTTTGAATATATCGTTTTTTTTGTTTCTTGTAAAATAATTTAAAGTTTTTCTTTTCTTTTAATAAATGTTTAAATAAATTAAAACATACTCGATTGTTCATTCCTTATTAGACGAAGAATATCCCGCAACCATCCTTTGACATTTTCAGAAGTGGGATTGAGCCGATGAAAATATAACTTTCTTGATAACATGGAGAATCTTCATTCACTTACTGTAAAGCAACTGCAGGCGAAGTGCCGGGAAATGGGTATTCCATCGTCCGGCAAGAAACATCTATTGGTAGAGCGTATCGAAACGCACAACGAAGAACGAAATGATGCAAAGGCAACAACGCCTGATTTGTCTCAACGAGTTTTGCAATTGGAGAGTATGTTGGCAAATGTGAGATCAGCGGCCGAACGTTACCGTCCGATTTTGATCCGTCTGCTGCGTCATCACCATTGCAAACATTTCTGACATCTCAGGAACCGACATCGAACTTGGTGGAACAGAATTATTTAAATAGTGCTCCGACAACATCACATGATAATGGTTTTCCTTCCACACAAACGTCTGTACAGCAATAAAACGTAGTTTCTACGTCCGACGCACGTCACCCCGTTTATGTTGAACAGCAGAATATACAACCGACAGCATCATGCTATGTAACAAACACTCATCGTCCACGTGTTACACCGAATTCCGTTCCGTCTTATTACAACGTTCCAACCGTCACTTTACCATCGACCAACTACGTTCACCTGCCACTTACGTTCACAACATGCAGCCACCCTGTTACGTTCAACAAATGCCACCACCTACGACTTATTATCAACAAATGCCACCACCTACGACTTATTATCAACAAATGGCACCACCAACCTACATACAACGTCCGCTAGTACAACGTCCAATGTTTTCCACGGCACAACAAAGTTTTCAACCTAACCTTGATACTGGCAACCCCTACGTTCAAGTAAGGGAAATTATTCCTTTGTTGCCAGACTTCAACCATTCGTCAGATGAATCATTGAATTCGGAGCAATTTGTAAAGCGTGTAGATGTATTGAGAACGAACTATGGTTGGAACGAATTATCTGTCATTTTTGCAGTACAACAGAAAATGAAAGGCCCTGCAAAATATTAGGTCGATTCATTGCAAGAGGTATTCAAATCTTGGCAACAGTTTACAAATAAATTTCTTTCAGATTTTCCGTTCGTGGGAAATGCTGCCGATATACACATCAAAATGTCTTCGACTATACGCCGCACACACGAGACTCCACAGGACTACTATTACAAGATGTATGCGATTGGTAAAAAGGGTAATATAGCTGAATCGGCAATCGCTCGCCATATTGTTAATGGCATAAACGATGAAGATTTGAAGAGGAAAATCTCCAATGAGTATTTAGTGTGTAACCAGCTTCTTATCGACATCAACAATTATTGTAGTTACAATGAAATAAAGACACCTACCATAGTGCACAACAGACCGAAGAAGAATACATCTGACATCATTTCGTCAAACACCGGAACAACAAAAAAGCAGAGTAGCACACCGTCAGATAAAATTAGATGCTACAATTGCTCCAATTTTGGACATTATTCATCCAAGTGTCCTGAACCGCAGAAAAAGGAGCGATGTGAAATTTGCAAACGTACAAATCATAAGACAGGTGATTGCAAATCAAAACAAAATGAAACTACGAATGTAAACAAAATAGAAGATGATACTCCAAAGCCGATTGAAAAACTTTCCAAAGCCATTGAAATAAACAGTGTTGCTACTGAAGCGTTTATTGATTGATATTGCGATGATCACAATATTCAACATGTTAAAACGGCTGTACGCACACCCAGGGCCAATGGCCAAGTTGAACGTGTCAACCAGATAATTTTGTCGTACCTGCGTACTACTACCGATGAACCAAAGGACTGGGACAAATCGTTGCATATTCTACAATGGTCAATCAACTCTCAGAAGAATTCGACTTCTGGTTTTAGTCCTAACGAACTAATATTCGACTACAAGCCTATCGACTTGGTGCAAAATCGTATACTAGCTGCTATACAAGATGACGTACTTCCGGAAAACCCTACATCAATCGACGAGTAACGGAAACTAGCTATTCAGAACATCGAAAGTGAACGGGAACGTTGGAAGAAGCGATTTGACAACAGACATAAGCGTCCTGCGTTGTACAAAGAGGGCGATTTGGTACTACTTGAAAATGAACCTCAAGCCACTGGTGAATCGCGAAAGCTGGAACCGAAATTCCGAGGTCCGTACATCGTTACACGCATCCTCGGGAACGACAGATATCTAATTGAGGACTTACCTGGTCTTCAGATAACCTCCAGAAAATTCTGTTCAGTTTTTAGTACGGATAAGATGAGACGATGGTGTGAGGTGTCTCCTGATCTTGATATAAATGATGATGGCGAAGTCGAGGACAACTTAGAACCAGGATTGGCCGAACTGTCAAGTGTAAATACCCCATAAATCCTATCATGCTACAATGAGTGAATGTCGCTAGTTTATTTTGGGCTATCAGTTTACGGGGAAAAGAAGAAGAGAAGAAGTTTCTAGAACACGAGGCTGGCGAATCGACGCGCACTTTGAATATATCGTTTTTTTGTTTCTTGTAAAATAATTTAAAGTTTTTCTTTTCTTTTAATAAATGTTTAAATAAATTAAAACATACTCGATTGTTCATTCCTTATTAGACGAAGAATATCCCGCAACCATCCTTTGACACTAAATTTTCGAATATTTTCAAAAATGTACTAAGAAATGCACGTTGAAAAATTTAAAAACAAACAACAAAATTATAAATTGTAGCTTCATAAAAACTAAATGCCTGTTTATTGATATCGATTAAATATTTCGTTCGTTTCAATTGTATTTTAAACAAAACTAATATTTTCAATTTTTTAAATGAACGAAAAAAAAATTCTACAATATCGACAAACAGACAATAAATACTTAAGGTACGGTCACATATGGCAAACATTTGTCAAATTTTGTTTGCCGGCATTTTTTTAAAATTTGTTAAAAAAAATAAAAATTTTATTTGCTGTAGCGCGATTCACTAACTTTTATAACGATAATCGTATCGATAAAATAAATATAACGAAATTTTATCGAATATGGTATTCAGTAACATTTTTAACGATATTCGCTGTCGTTAAAAGTCAGCTGTTACTTTTAGCAATTTTTTGTCGATATTTTAGCGACAATAATGTAAGTTGTGTTTATTTAATCGATAAAATGTATTTTATGTTTAAAATAACTTACATACATGCAAAGATATATTCATATGTATATGTTTGAACAAAAACAAAATCTTAAATTTAAAATCTACAAAATAAGGAAATTAGGAACAAAAACAAAATTCTAAATGTAAAATTCATAAAAAAAAATATAAAACCACAAATTAACCCTTCGTATTACTCATGAGTCTGGCCAGACCTTTTTCAATGTATTTTGAATGAAAAACATGTGTAACACGGGGGGTTAAGAACAATTTCATTTGTTTTTATTTTATTCTCTTTTGTGCTTTTCGTTTTTTTTAACATTTTGTAGACAGAGATGTTACAAAAAAACAGCTGTTAACAATCGTTAAAAATAAGTTACAGAATCACACTATCGTTACTGCAAGCGAATATTTATGTCGACAAATTTAACGATTGTCGGATCGTTAAAAGTTAGTGAATCGCACCACTGGTCACACTACGCACATTTATTTGCCCATTTTTGTTTGTTCAAACAGATATTAAATACCTTCAAATAAAAAATGGGAAAACATGTTTGCCCTGTGTTCACATATAAAAATATTTGCCTAAAAATAAATATTTGAACAAATTGTCAAAAATAAAAATTAAATAAATAAAATTACTTTTCATTAAAACTAAAAATTACCATTTTGATGCAAAATATTGAAACTTTTATGGTTTTATGGTACAGGAGATCGAGAACAGCAGTTTTAATGTAAAAGAGGATTAAGATAACAAATAAAGGGATAAGGCAGTTTGGCAAAGTAATTTCCAGTCTTATACAACTAAATTAACATAAATTATGAAACCAAAGTATTTTTTGTTACGGTTTTAGACGCAAGCAATAAAGTGTTTTAGAGAGTGGATCTATTGTAAATTTTAGACCGATCTTCACGAAATTCAGTTATATGATTTCTAGGCATATAAATTGAGTTTGTGCAAAATTTAACGATAAAAGCTGCATTCCGCCACCAATTTACGTTAGTTTTTGTAAATAAATATTGATTTTTGCAAGAGGTTGTTTCCCATTTCGTTCCATAACTGTTTTCCTACTGAACCAAAAGGGCTGAATTTCAAATCAAACTGCTTGGACGAACTTGCGACCAACATTTTTATTTTTCGTCAGCATCCTTTTCTAAATTGATATAACAATGTCCATCCATCCGGCTAGCTGTCGATGTTAACCTTATTCGCAAAGTACATGTCGCAATTTTTGAGATAATCGGGTATGTTCAAGAATCCGAATTCACTTGAAAGTGAACTACTTCAACATTTTTTGTGTTCCACAATTCACCTCCACATGCTTTTATTCGTTTTCAATTAGAGTGGTAAGGGGTTAGTGAAAGTAAAACGAATCGACTTTAATTCTTATATGTGAAAACATTTTTAGCAAAAAAACACAATTTTGGTTTTTAGTTTGAAATGTTCTTTATATAATGAAAGCAATACGTATTTTCACAAAAATATAGCGAATTTTTTCAAATTTCCACTGATTTAGCAATATTTACAGAATTTTTACCATTCCTTTTAGTTTTAGGGACTTTTAATCAATTTTATGGCTTGTTTGAAATATTAAAGATTTTCGCGAATTTTCGCTATTTTGTAAATTTTTTTTTGTTTTTTAACCGATTTGGCAAATTCAAATAAATATTTGGGTTTGCAGCTTTAACGATTTGTAATAAATGCATATTAAACTTTGCTATCATGCCGCTATTAGCAAATTTTTGCGAGTTTCCGCTAATTTAGCCACTTTTATCGAATTTTTGCCATTCCTTATGGTGTTTTCTTTTCTACAAAAAAATATGCCTTTTTTTTAAATAAAAGCAATTTGGTGTCTGTTTCTTAAAAATTTGGCTCCCGAAAAGCATGAGATTTTTTAGAATAAAACAAGCCACCCTTTTCGGGAGCAAAATTTTTAAGAAAAATACACCGAATTAAATTTTTTTTTTTAAAAAGGCACATTTTTTTGTAGAAAAGAAAACACCATAATAGTTTTAGGGACTTTTAATCAATTTTATGGCTTGTTTGAAATATGAAAAACTATCGCTATTTTTGCAATTTTCGCGTATCTTTGATGCTCATAAAAACTTATTTCTGGAGAAAAGTTTTGTGCCCACAGACAATCTGTTATCACCTTACCAGATGTTATTGTAATCCATCCATATTTTACCATAGCTCTTATACAAATACCCCTTCAGTAAATAGCTTTTAATGTCATAATAATCTTATAAATGTTGGTTTTGGCAAAAATTTCTATAATAGCTTGTAAATGTTGTCTTGGTAGGCCGAGAATTGGTTCTAGGTCATTTGCTACAATCACTTCAAGACGAAAAAAATCGCATAAAGATGTCGATGTCGTTAAATTATTCGGCACTAATAAGTTTTATATAAATCTTAAATTCATTATATATAATTTTATTTTGGCGGGTCCATGATTGTCCACTGACCCCAAACTGGTACACTCTCGAAAATGTATCTATTTATATAGATACGCCATTCTTGCAATGCATAATTCGTAACATAGGCTCTTATATTATAAACATATTAAATAAATTACCTATTTACTTAAGAAAAATGTATTTTGTAACATCTTGAAACCTACTTACCGCGCAACTCTTTGCTAAAAAGAGAACACAGGAAAAATAGTTTTACATACATAAGTTTTTTCGTAATTAAAAAATTATTTAGTTTTGTCAATTTTTTCAATTTTATTTAATAATTTTTTATTTTAAAGATTTTTTATTTGCCGCTGTTTGGTCTTACAAAATTTTTGTAAGAACAAATCTTTATTTGCCTAAAATCGAGGAAAATATTTGACGTTAAATGGTCACATTAGGAGCATTTTTGTTTGCTAGCAAATAATTTTGTTTGCCCAAAATCAGCTGTTTTTCTGTTTGTCCCTCAAAAATATTTTGTGGTCAGATTAGGGCAAACAAATATTTGATATTTTTTGACAAATGTTTGCCGTATGTGACCGTACCTTTACGATAAAGAGGAGAAAATATTTAAATTAAAAAAAAAACAGACCACTAAAGAAAACAATGAGTGATTAAAAAGTGAGGTTATGCTGAGTGCTAGAACATTGCAGTATCGTAGATAACGAATGAATTAATTGTAAAATATTACTTACTTGAATTTTAACGGAAAATTCATAAACACCCTTCGTAGCTTTCCGACAGTGCAAAATATCCTTATGAGTTGGAGTGTAATCATTTTTTGACAAGCGATCTATTTCATCCAAAAAGTAGTTAACTGAATCACTCTAAAAATGGAAATCATTGAATATTTTACTATAAAGTAGCTGTTTATTAAACTTACAATTTGAAACTCTCTTCGTCGTTCGTAAGCTCGTCTAATACCTCGATCTTGCCAAAGTCGCCTTATAATTGCAGCATATTGAACAAACTTGTCTGCGTCTAACGAACTACATTCCATTAATTTTGTATCATTTGCATCTGTATCTCGATCGTTATTGCCCCATGGAATTTCAAGCTTTTCTCTGGCATCTATTAAAACTTGCATACCTGCGAAAAAATACATATGTATATAAGATAAAATCACGATTATATCTTATATATAAATACGGAAATTTTTAAGTATATTATCGTCAACCGATTTCAATAAAAAATATATCGTTTTAAAGTTATTTGTGTGTAGATATTTTTTTTTTTGTTTGCAATATTATTTATTGAATCTTCATGTATTAAATATGAACTAACAACAATTAATCAAATCTTAACCTAATACTTCATTTTATGTCCCGCCAGTGCCAGACAACAATTTTCTTCATCACGAGTTCTGTTCACATATGTATATATGTATGTAGGTGTTAATCGCTCATCCGATTGGATAAGTGATGCAGTGTCTCTTCTTCTTAAGCGAGTGTGGCCGCTATCATTTAAAATATTTCGAGCTAGTGGATTCGGTTGCAATTCGAGCTTTTTAAGTATTTTACTGCATATTTCGTTATCACAGTTTTTACTAAAGAAACATTAAGATCCTGGTGAATATTTGAATTTTTAATTTACCAAGGGGCAGCTGTGATTATTCGAAGAAGTTTATTTTGGCGCCTTTGAATTTGTTTGATATTAGAGGCCGAGGCAGTGCCCCATAACTGAAAACCATATCACCAGATTGGCTTTAAGATAGAGTTGTTAAGTAGAAGTTTGCAGTCGAGACTAAGGACAGAGTTTCTTCCAATAAGCCAATGAATTTGTATGGCTTTTAGTTTCATTTGAGTTAATTTTGCCTCTATATGGCTTTTCCACGTCAAACGGCGATCTAAATGTATACCGAGATATTTTACATGCGAATTTTGAGGTATTATTTGATTATTGATTTTAATAGGGGGGCATGATTCCCCCCTATGAAATGTGAATGTGAATGTTATATGTACGCATTTTTGTTCATTGACTTTTATCCTCCATTGTTTTAACCATATTTCTAGTTGAAATATATGATCCTGTAAGAAACGTGATGCTTCATGACGGTTTTTGTGCACGCTTAGAAAAGCTGTGTCGTCCGCAAATGTCGAAGTTTGTGTGTAATAAGTGTGTAATAAGTAGCTTTATAACATCCTTTGTGTGTTTGCTGGAAAATTTTGCTTCAATTTATGTAATAAGCCTTCATGCCAGACTTTATCAAAAGCTTGGAAAACATCGATTAAGAGAGCGGAACAATTTTTTTTTCAAAGGCTTTTCTTATGGCGTTTACTATACGATGGGTTTGTTCAATTGTGCTGTGATCTCTTCTAAAGCCGAATTGGTGGTTAGGAATACATCTTTTTTCACTTAAAATTAGAGTTAATTTGGACACTAACAGCCTCTCAAACAGATTTTATATATTAGAATGTAAGCTTATAGGCCTATATGAATCAACTTTTGTGTGATCCTTTCCTGGTTTAGGTATCATGGTGACTAAGGAAACCTTCCACGTTTGAGGATAGTATTGAAGACGTAAGATAGCATTGAAAATTAAAAGAATAATTTTCTTTGCTGTGCTGGGTAGCTCCAAAAGCATTTTGTTGCTGATCTTATCAAAACCAGGGGCTTTTTTGGGGTTTAATTCACAAACAGCCTTTTCGGTTTCTCTTATCTCAAATCTTAGGGGAACAGCTGCTCTAGCAGCAACAGATGGTAACTCGACCGCAATATCGTGAGATATATTTGGGGTAAATTCGTTTTTTAAATGATTAACAAACAGATTTCCCTTTTCAATATCATTTCTTGCCCAACTTCCATTCAGTGAGACACTCCATGTAATATCTGTAATAGATAGGGATGGTCATATTTTCTATCGGTCGTCAATAATGTGTGCGTATGCAGGTGATATAGCGATTATATCACAAAGTTTAAGTGATCTAGGGGTAAACGTTAGCATACTGGAGGTGAAAATATTGAAATTAGGTTTATTGATAAGTGAAAAAGA
This sequence comes from Pollenia labialis, assembly GCA_949318255.1. Classification (NCBI taxonomy): domain Eukaryota; kingdom Metazoa; phylum Arthropoda; class Insecta; order Diptera; family Polleniidae; genus Pollenia; species Pollenia labialis. Next base: position 50,120,000 of record OX439141.1, read on the forward strand.
CGAAGAACATTCATATGACTCGAAACCGTCACACAAACTCGCAACAACACATATAACTCTAGCAGTATACTTTAGAAAATGTACACAATTTTAAATACCTGGGTGCTCTTATCACCAGCAACAACGATCTGAACGTCTCAATAAATAAACGTATTCAAGCCGCACAGAAAGCCTTCAATGGGCATCTTAATTTTTTAAATTTAAACTCCAAAATCGATCTTTGAAAATAAAAATATATAAATCCGTAGTACTACCAGTTCTAACAAACAGCTGTGAAACATGGTCCATGACACTCGCAGATGAGGCGAGGCTAAGAATCTATGAGAGAAAAATTATAAGAAAGATTTATGGACCCAAAATGAATAGAGACGACAGTTAAATAAGGAGAGGCAACACGGAGATCTACAATAAAATAGAAGGCAAAGACGTTGTGAAGTTTAAAAAAGCCCAAAGATTAAGCTGGGCAGACCATGTATCCAGAATGCCGTAACACAGATCACAACAAAGGATACTGAACGCGAGGACGTATATAACAGGAGCGAGAGAAGAACTCATGTCCCGATTGCTGAACGGTGTGCCGTTTAAAAAAATTTTATCAGACCAAAATTGTTTGCAAAACCTACTAAATTCCTTTGAAACCGACCAAATTTTTAAAATATTTACTGCCTGGCCCACGATGTCGACAAGAACATTTCTTTCGTATATTTATATTGAAAACAAAAACAAATTTTAGTTTTTTATTATTGTTTTTAATATAAATATGCGAAAGAAATGTTCTTGTCGACATTGTAAGCCTGGTAGTTAAAAAAAAATATATCGTCATATAAAATGCAAAATTTTTCAGGAGCGAAAATAACTTATTAAAACGCAAACTATTGTGATTACAAGGACCGTTTTTTAAGGATAGTATCATTAATTCATAATTCATTAACGATATTAACCAGAAAAAACGTTTCTATAACCACAATAGTTGCCTCTTTATTAAGTTTTTTATATCTCCGGAAATTTTTTTGAAATTATGATATGTATGTATGTATTGGATACATGGATAGATAGATTATAGTATGGACAAACAAAAAAAAAATACAAAAATAAAAGGTATAAAAAAATTTATTTAATAACGGTTATAAATTAATTATATTCATTGAACATATGAGTAGGAGAGATGCAGAACTCGTGACTCATGACAAACTTAAAAATACGAGATAACAAATGATTCTAAAGGCTGATTTCCAAAACATCCTAAAACTTTGCAGACAAAGTAAAGAATGTATCACAGAGTTTAATGTTTTTTGTTGCACTTTGGGACATTGAACGGTTGCATTGAAAAATCCTTAAAAAAGCGAGTTGCTCTGCAGCGGACGATTTGGAACTAACTAGGGAAATCGTTTATTACACTTTTTTCAAAACCCGATTTTCGAAGATTCTGAATAGTTGCTATTTTTTAAAACCCGGTTTTCGAAGATTCCGAATAGCTGCTATTTTTAAAAACCCGGTTTTCGGTTAAGCATTTTAAGAATAACCGGTTAACCGGTTTTTATTCGATTACATAAAAATACAAAAATCAAAACAGTTCACGAAGGTAAGGAACCAACAAAATACATAGATATGACAAAAGGTATGTTCAGACCTAAAAAATATTATTGTTTCATTATTTATTTATTGAATCTTCATATACTTATTGTTGGGGGTAACCCTAACATACAACATTAAATGATTCAACGTGTCATCACCATGAAATCACGATGCTGCATACTACAATAGCCAGAAGTGCATACTTAAAACATTAATAAAAGTTTAACCAATTCGTCTTTTATTCGATATAAAAGCACAACAAAAGTGGCGACGGGGACGGTGAAATAGAAATTGAAAAATTTGTATTGCAAATAATCGAAACAATGTACGACGACAAAGTTTTACAACTGTTGGGAGATCAGCAGAACACAATGCACCAACAAGCACTCTTGATACAACAAATGGCGCAGTTTCTACAAGCTCAAGGAATAGTTTCAACAAGCACTTCACAAACGACGAGCACATCAAAAGCTGCACTAATGGAATCATTGGCTCACACAATGACAAACTTTGCGTATGAACCAGAAAGTGGTCTAATTTTTCAAGCTTGGTACAACAGGTGTGTACATGTTTTCGAGAAGGAGGCGAACGCTCTCGAAGATCATGACAAAGTTGCCCTACTTCGGCGGAAAATGCCTAACCAAGTTCACGAAAGATTTTCAAACTACGTACTGCAAACAAAACCAGTTGACATGACTCTTAAAGACACTGTTGACAAATTGAACAAACTTTTTGGTAAAGCAGAAACACAGGTTTCTCAACGCTACAAATGTCAGCAACTTGCAAAATCAGATGGTGAAGATTTTAAAAAGTACGCCAGTCGTGTGATTCTACAATGTGAACTTTTTAGAATGACGGATCTAAGAATTGACCAATTTAAATGTCTAATCTTTGTATTAGGACTTAGATCAGCAAGAGATACGGACATTCGAGTCCGATTGCTGAAAATTTTGGATGAATTTTCTGTCACCACAAACTTAGATAAGTTGGTTCACGAAACACAGCGTATGCTTGATCTAAAGTCAGACAACTCAATGATTGAACTCCAATCACAATCAGTACGGTCTGTAAACAAAATGGAAATCAACAACCAGATTCGCAAACTTCCAAAGATACCATGCTGGCTATGCGGGGATTTACATTTTGCAAAATTCTGCACGTATTTAAAACACAAATGAAGCAAATGTCTTTAATTGGACACAAGGACAACTATTGCTCCAGCGCCAAACCCGTAAAAATAACAAAACCACAACACGGTGAAAACAAAAATAAATTCGGAAAAAATCCAAATTTTCGAACAAATGTCGTTTTTGCAACAAAGAAGCTTCAATTTCAAGATCTTCGCAAGTACACATCCGTTGTAATCAATAAATGCTCTATTAAACTCCAGATAGACACGGCATCAATTATTTCTTTTCAAACATGGAAAACCATTGGAAACCCAACGGCATAAAAAAACAAAGACAGCGCAAGCGACGCCAATACAAACAATGTATAATGTTACAAAGGCACTTAACTGTTATATCACAGATATAAATCAGCTAAACATCATGGGTATAGACTGGATACAATCGTTTGATCTCTGGGACAAACCTATGTATATCTATATGGTGTCGTCAAGTCACATTGGATGATGAAATTACTTCATTCAAGAAAACTTAAAAAACTGTTTTTGATAACAGTCAACTAGGACTTTGTACAAAAACCAAAGTACATATACAACTACTTCCAAATGCAAAGGAAATCTTTGTACCTAAACGCCCTGTTCCTTATGCTGCAAGACTAGAAATCGAAGAAGAACTACAAAGATTACAAAGCGAAGGAGTGATATCACCGGTAGATACATCAAAGTACGCCGCACCAATAGTGGTCAGTAAAAGAAATGGAAAAATTCGTTTTTGCGCAGACTATTCTACTGGACTTAACTCTATAGTAGAATCAAATCAATATCCATTACCAACACCAGAAAAAATTCTTTCTGACTCTCACAACTGTATCATCTTTAGTCATCTGAACATCTCAGAAGCTTACCTTCAAATTGAAGAAGATAACAACAGCAAGGAACTACTTACAATAAACACTCATAGAGGTTTATTCCGACTTAAACGGCTGACCCCTGGAATAAAATCGGCTCCAGGAGCTTTTCAGAGGATTATGGATCAACTATGTGCGGGCATAGACGGTGCCAAAGCATATATAGACGACATTATGCTCGCAAGTAAGTCAGTTTCGGAACACAAAACTATTCTTAATCTGCTTTTACAGAAAATACAATCCTTTGGACTCCGACTCAAATTTGCAATTTTTTAAGAAGAAAATCAAATATCTTGGTCAGATTATTGACAATAATGGCATAAGGCCCGATCCGACGAAAATTTGTGAAAATTCCACAAAACATTTCAGAAGAACGTTCTCGTTTGGGTTCTATCAATCATTATAGCAAATTCGTAAATAATATGCGAAATATTCGAAATCCTCTTGATGATCTTTTAAAGAAAGAAAACCAATTCAACTGGACTTCAGTATGCAAATTCTGACATCAGACATGTTACTTACACACTACAACCCGGATTTACCAATACATGTTGCCGCGGATACATCTTCCCACGGAATAGGTGTAGTAATTTATCACACATTTCCTGATAGCAATATGAAGGCAATTCATCACATATCAAGATCTCTCACACCCGCTGAGCGCAACTATAGCCAAATTTGCCGTACAACGATTCCACAAGATGCTGTTTGGACGCAAATTTACATTGCACACCGACCACAAACCATTACTCACAATTTTCGGATTAAAAAAGGGAATTCCGGTTTGCACAGCCAATCGCTTACAACGTTGGGCTTTAATATTATCAGCATACGATTTCGAAATCAAGTATACTAACACTAAAGATTTTGGACACGCTGATGTATTATCTTTACTCCTAAGCGTTCATGAGAAGCCGTCTGACGAATTCATCGTTTCTTCTATATTATTCGAGAAAGATATTCGCAAAGAATTGGAGGAAGCAGTATCAACACTACCAGTTTCTTTTAACATGATAATCAAAGCAACCAAAAATGATGATACTCTACAAAAAGTCATTCAGCTAATGAGCAACGGTTGGCCTAAAAGTAATAAAAATCTTGATCCTTTAAACTTTCAATGTTTCAATCGAAAGGAATCTTTATCAACGACTGGCGATTGTGTGATGTTAAATAATCGTGTTATTATTTCAAACCCATATCGGCAAAAGATTCTAAAACAACTTCACAGAGGACACTTATCATCGGAAAGGTGTAAATCAATTGCACGAAGTTACGTTTACTGGCCTTCTATCTGTTGAAAAATACAATTAAATAAGTACTTGTTTACTTTATACTTTGTTAATTATTAATATAGTTATCATTGATATTTTTTTATTTTTTTGTATTAAATATTTGTTTTTCTTGTCATTAGCTTTTAAAACCTTTTGTTAATATTAAACAATAAATTTGTCTTTCTCCATATTTTACCCTAACAAATTTGTATATTTTATCTGGTTATGGGCCCAGACATGGCTGAGGGAATGATTTCCGTTAATTTGTTTGAGGGTCGGAATTTCGATAATTGGAGGTTTAGACTGGAAGCAGTTGTTGACGAGCATAGCTTACTTAAGTTGGTTAAACAAGATATTGAAGTATAGCCAATGCTACTAAGGTGGAGGAACTGAGGAAGCATGATAAGAAGGCAAAATCTATAATCATAAGAAGGATTGCAGATTCCCATTTGGAAAATGTTAAGGACAGCAAGAGTTCTTATGAAGTCTTGCTGGCACTTACAAATGTGTTTGCAAAGAAAAGCATTGCAAACCAATTATTCCTAAGAAAGAAGTTATTAACAATGAAATGTGAAGGAGAAAACATAAATAATTACTTCCTTAAATTTGATGGGGTGGTAAGACAACTTATATCATCTGGAGCAAAATTGGTAAAGATTGACATTATTTGTCATTTGCTTATTACACTGCCAGAAGCCTATAACAATGTTGTTACTGCAATTGAAACCTTATCGCCAGATCACTTGGAATTAGATTTTGTCAAAAATCGATTGCTAGAAGAAGAACGTAAACGTGAAATTTTTAAAAATACTTGTCCAGTTGAAAATGTGGCAATGAAAGCAAATGTAACAAAGGAAGCTAAGTTCAAATTTAAATGCCATTACTGTGGGAAAATTGGACACAAAAAGAAGAACTGTTTTAAATGGAAAAGAGATCAACAAGACAATAAGAATCAAAAAAGTAATAAGAACTCCAATTTATCCAATACTGAAGTAAGTTTTATGGTAAATGAAACTTTTTGTGGTGTTGAAACCTTTAGCTGTATGATATGGATAGTAGATTCCGGTGCCAGTGATCACATGTCGAATAATGAACAGTGCTTCGATGAACTACATGAATTGAAAAATCCGGTAATTATAGGTGTTGCCAAAGATGGTATTTCTGTTCAAGCTAACAAAATTGGAACAGTGAGAGGCTTTATAGTTGTGAAAGGAAATACGTTAAGAATTGAAATTAAAAATGTGTTATTTTGCAAAGATTTAAAATGCAATTTATTCTCCGTAAAACGGATCGAAGAAGCAGGAATGAAGGTAGTGTTTCAGAATAAAAGTGTAAATGTATATAGTGGTGATTTACTTGTGCTTGAAGCTGAACGAAAAAGCAAACTTTACGAATTTAATGTGAAGTATAATCAAAGTGCATCTGCAAATATTTCTGATAGACAAGAAATTATTGACTTGTAGCATCGTCGCTTAGGCCATATAAATTTTTCAGATTTGAAAAAGCTAAATGGAATTGTTGATGGTATGGATAATCTAGTTGGTGAAAAGTTTTTCTGCGAGCCATGCGTATTCGGAAAGCAATCCCGGAAACCTTTTAAAACAAATACAAAACAGACATCTTGAAGAATATTGCAACTAGTCCATAGTGATGTATGTGGTCCTATGAATTCTTCTTCTTGGAATGGTAAACGATATATGGTCACATTTATAGATGATTACTCTCACTTCACATCAGTTTATGTGATGCAAAGAAATCAGAGACTTTGGATTATTTTAAAATATTCAAGTCAGTGGCCGAAAATTTTCATAATAATAAAATTGCTTCATTCAGGTGTGACAATGGTGGTGAGTACACATCAACTGTTTTTAAAACTTTCTGTAAGAATTCAGGAATTTCAATTCAATATACAAATGCTTATACTCCTGAGCAAAATGGCAAATCTGAAAGAATGAATCGTACGTTGATTGAAAAAGCAAGATCGTTAATGTCTAACAGTGGTTTGGACAGTACATTGTGGTCGGAAGCTATTTATTGTGCCAACTACTTGACGAATAGAAGTCCAACTAGTGCTATTCCCAAGCCATAAAACTCCAGCAGAAATTTGGTTTGGAGTGAAGCCAAATTTGTCAAACCTAAGAATTTTTGGTTGTGAAGCGTATTCCCATATTCCTAAGGTAAAACGTAAGAAATTGGATATGAAATCTGAAAAGTTAATAATGGTTGGATATTGTGGCAGTGGATATAGATTATGGAGTCTAACTCATCTAAAAATCATTTTGTCAAAAGATGACGTTTTTAACGAAAATTTATCCACAAATTCTGAGAAAAAAAGCAATAAAATTTCAAAAATTGTAGAATTTGTAAACCCGTCAAATGAAGTAAAAGAAACTGTGAGTACAATACAAAATGAACATTCTGAAAATAGTGATTCGGATGAAGAATTTGAGGAAGCAGTAAGCCAAAGTGAAAATGAAGTAGGGAGTGCAGAGGATGCAATTGATGAAATTATTATCAATGATTCGGAAGATGTTCAACAAGATTCGCAATTGCATAGAAGTACAAGAATAAGAAAGCCTACAACATGTTATAATTATTTTGGTTTAGCATTAAATGCTGAACAATTATCAGGATATTAAAAGCTGTCATAATTCAAGTGAGTGGTTTGATGCTATAAAAAATTAATTGCATTCTTTACACAAAAATAATACATGGGATATGGTCAAACGCCCTAAAGGAAAAAGTATTATAGACTGTAAATGGGTTTTCAAGAGGAAATTGGATGGTGATGGTAATCTCGGCGAATACAAAGCACGAGTTGTAGCAAAAGGCTTTACACAGTGTAAAGGTTTTGATTTTCAAGAAACGTACTCTCCTGTTGCTCGAATTAGTACTTTTCGAATTTTACTTGCTGTTGCCAATAAAATGAAATATATTCGGCCTTATTGTGGTTGTCGTTGTCGTATTCGACTGTGTAATAGATTAAAGTAATACACAACATGTCTTCTTTAATCTACTACAAAAAACGACACGTTTGTTTACGAAAACGACAACCACAATAAGGCTGATTATTCGACAAATGGACGTGAAAACAGCTTTTCTTAATGGGTATTTGCGGTAAGAAATATACATGAAACCTCCGGAAGGATTAAAATGTGATTCAAATTTGGTATGTAAATTAAATCGTTCTTTATATGGTCTAAAACAGGCTCTTCGAATGTGGAACGAGAGATTTAACAATTATATTTTGATATTAAAATTTGAACGATCCAAAAATGACTATTGCTTGTATAAGCGGAAAATTAATAATAATATAACATATTTGTTGCTTTATTTAGATGACCTTTTACTTGTTGGAAATAATATTAAAGAAATTGAAATAGTAAAATCGTTACTAAGCAAAGAATTTGAGATGAAAGATTTAGGAAATATTGATATATACTTGGGAGTCAAGGTTATCCGACATTTTGAAAATTCCGTTATTAAAATTAATCAAAAATCGTTTATACTTAATCTACTTAAACGTTTTGGAATGAAAACTGTAAAGACTCTAAAGATATACCTACAAAAGAACCATATAAAGAATAAGTTGGATGTTTAATGTATTTAATGCTCACCTCAAGACCTGACCTTAGTGTTAGTGTAAATTTTCTAAGTCGTTTTCAAAATTGTGCAACTGATTGTCATTGGAATCATCTAAAAAGAATTCTTAGATATTTAAAGAAAACAGTTGATATGGAACTTTCATATGAAGCAAAAACAGATGAAGTTTTGGTTGGCTATTCTAATGCAGATTGGGGAAATGACGCAGATGATAGAAAATCTGTTAGTGGTTACCTTATTAAAGTTTTTGGCTGTTCTGTTTCATGGCTTACAAAAAAGCAACACACTATTTCCTTATCATCTACTGAAGCGGAATACGTAGCACTTTGCGTTACAACATGGGAAATTATTAAAAGATTTTAATATTATAATAGGGTCTCCAATTTGTATTTGTATTGCAGATTTTTTTACAAAGTCATTATCTAAAACAAGCTTTGAACATTTTAGAAATAATATTGGATTTATTTAATTGGGCAGTGGTGTTGAAAAATACAATTAAATAAGTACTTGTTTACTTTACACTTTGAAAATTATTAATATAGTTATCATTGATATTTTTTTATTTTTTTGTATTAAATATTTGTTTTTCTTGTCATTAGCTTTTAAAACCTTTTGTTGATATTAAACAATAAATTTGTCTTTCTCCATATTTTACCCTAACAAATTTGTATATTTTATCTCTATCGTCCAAACTGTCAACAAGCAGCAAAAAATCCTGTGAAGACAAATCTTTGTTCATGGCCAATAACAACAAGACCTATGGAAAGAATCCATATTGAATAAATATTCACCCCTATCGTGCATAATTGTTCCCTTGTAATTATTCCCCTTTTCACATATTTGCGATCATGAAAAACTCCCATGAAAAAAGGTAATTCAAATGAGAACAATAACGTGAAAAAATGTTCAAGGGTAAAAAATCCCCTTATCGTGAAAAGTTTTTTCCCTCGTAATTTGTTCACATTTCCCTTAGATTTGCTCACTTTATTTTTGCTAGGGAACAGAACACGTATATCAGTAATTCCTCCTATAAATCGAATATTAAGGGCTAATTTCGTTAAATTTCGTTAAACAAAATTCAAAACAACAGATCAATTGCTTGCGGATTTGTGAAGCTTTCGAAAGACGTGGTGGCAGAATTTTGGAAAATATTTTACTACATAAAATTAAAAAAGTGCAAAAAACTAACGTTATAATCAAACTATCCCTCCAATACCAAATATTTTGCTTTATTATTTAAACTTTTCTTTAAAATATAGTATATATACATATATACATATATACATATATATATACATATATACATATACATATATATATATTTTTCAACCAAAATTTCATTGATTTTTAATTTTTTTTAAGCATTCTTCTTTTTTACATTCACTGGAACTGATAGCGTGAACAATTTTTCACATGAGATTCGCGATTGCTTTTTTCCCTTCGAGGGGAATGAAAATTTTATCTGGCAACATAAATAAATTTTAAATTGTTTAAATTACTCAGAAAATTATGGAAAAGTAAAAGGTTTAATTGAATTGAATTTCTTTGTTATCCATGAAATAAAATATACCTACATATATTCAAAGAAGACAATAAATTATTGCAACGTGTTTTATATGATTGTACTGCGTTTTTGTACCAACTACAGTTATCTCTTTTGCACTAAATATTTGACCATGTGCAACATAATTATCTAAAACCGTTAGTTTTTTTTTTTGCCATAATACATAAAAACTTTTTATTTTAATTGGGTTTTAAACAAATAATTATACCGACCTGGCCCTTAAGAAACCAACAATTGAGTAAAATGCCTTATTTGTGTGGGAGCTGTAATCTGAACGTTTCTGGAAAACGAAGCTTGTTATGTACTACTTGTCAAATTTGGTTTCACGCTGATTGTGAAGGAGTCTCTAAAGAAGTATTTCAAGTTCTTGACAAAAATCGCAATTTAAAATTTACTTGTCAAATCTGCGTGTCAAACCCTATGGATTCTACAGAGACTGAAACATCTTTTAAAAAAGAAATTCGTAAGGAATTTGCTAATTTCAACAAGTCTTTAAGTAGTCTGGCTGCAGACATAAAAAAGGAACAGGCTGACCAAAGCAACAAATTCGAATCTATTATAAATGATATACGTACTGAACTTTCTTCGAGTCTTAAAACCTTCAAGGATGAAGTCTTAATATGCAAAGATTTGGTTATTCAAAACGAACGCAAAATGAATAAGAAGTTTAGTGAACTGGAGTTGGCGAATAATGCACTTCAGCATCAATTAAATCGCAATGATATAATAATATCTGGTTTACCTGATGGACTCAAAGATCTAGCTAAGCCTGTTCTAACGTTGTGCGATCACTTTAAACTTAACATTAGCATCAATGATATATTACGAGTCATGTATATTCCAAGAAAAACAGCAGTGCTAGTGAAATTTACTGATGTTTCCCTACGAGACCAGTTGATGAAAGCATACTTCAAAAACAAAAATCTTATTCTCGCTGATATATGTATATGAACCTGATAAAAATGTAGAAACTACAAAAGAGGACTTAATCGAGGGAGATATCATTAACGAGAGGGGAAAAGAAAGTGTTGAGGCTAAAAAAATTAAAAACCGTGTATATTTGAATAATAATCTTACTCCTATGGCTGCCAAACTTCAAAAAATGTGTCGATCGTTGGTTAAAGATGGGCAAATTTCCTATTTCAAATTAATGAATAAATCAACACCTAAATGTATTATCAAACCACTTACTGGAGGTGCTGAAAAAACTTTGGATCTTGAACAATGTCTTGAACTTTTTGGAAAATCTGTGTGAGATGAGTATTATAAGTTAAATAGCACTTTTACTATTAATCACCCTTATCGTGGTTGGCGTGTTTATGATACGCCTGCGACTGTTTCGTAATGGATTGAAGAGGTGAACATATTTCCTTTAATCTATTGCCAAGCAGTCGTGGGCGTGTTTTAGATGCGCCAACTACGATAAGGGTGAATATTTGTTATGTTGCTTTTCTAGAATTTCTATATATACAGGGGTGTTCTGGAGTTCGTAAGCGCAGAGTGCATGAATTTGGAAGTTGTTTTAAATACACTTTTAATCTAAGTTTTATAATTTTTGTTATAAAATGATGTTGAATAATGAAATAATTGAGTAACATTTGTCATAAAATACTTTTATTACAGAAATATTATTAAAAATCTTAAATCAATGTTTAGAATTCTTACGTTTTGCGTTATCGATTTCCAGAACACCCCTGATAATCTTCATATGAGAAAATAGTTTCATCTCCATGTTTTATTTTTTGGAAATCTGTATCAGTTTTGCTTTTGTTTTTTATTACAAAATAGAAGCCTTTAATAGTGAAATCAACATTTTAATGAAGATTAATAAATTGATCTAAACTTTAAAATTGTGTATCCAATTATCAGTATTATATCATATGAAAAAAAGTATATATCAAATAAATAAAATATTTACAATTGTTTCTTCTAATTTATTAGTTAAGTATGGCTCTTTATGTATTAAATGTATGGTTCTCCAAAACAACATATAGTTATTTTAACTTTGATGTACCATAGTGATAATTTAGGTCCCATAGCTAGAGACAATTCGATACTTAAGTCTGCATTTGGCAATAATCATGACAAAATAAATCTTGGACACATAAATGTTCAAAGTATTAATCCGTCAAGCAGATCCACTAAGCTAGAGGAGCTTAAGCATCTTATACATGGCTCGGGAATTGATGTAGTTGGTATTTCCGAAACGTGGTTAGTGCGAGAAACGCTTTCCCAGGCGTTATATATTTCTGGTTATGACATTATTAGGAATGATCGCCATATACGTAGAGCAGATGTTAATGTTGTTCATAATCGGCGTACGCGCAGGGTTGGTGCTAATGTGAATAGTGTCTTTGGACAGGGTAATATAGTAAGTAATGGCGTAGATGATGATGGGGATGGTGGTCTATTACTAAGAGGGGGTGGTGTATGCCTTTATATATCCAAATTACTTAAATACAAAATTGTGTTTAGAAGCACCGATTATGGTGTTTGTGAATCATTATTCGTGGAAATAGTAGGTATTGATGGTGTTCCCACATTAATTGGTGTTGTTTACTTGCCAAACGGCTGTATCGAATCTTTTGAAACATTGCATGGTGATTTATTTGAAGAATATTCTAATATAATCGTTATGGGTGATTTTAATCGTAATCTTTTTAATGAGCTAATATCTACGGAATTTCGTTCGATGTGTCTTAGAATTGGATTGCATACGGTTCATAATTCAATGCCTACGTGCTTAGATTTAGCTCGCGGTAGAACTTCACTAATTGATTTTTTTCTAGTGAGCAATATCTCTTTGATAGAGAATACTGGCCAATTTCAATGTCCTTTTACAAACTCGTACCATAGCTTTATATATCTCTCGTATAAAAGTATTGTTAGTTTTAATGGTAATCTGGTAGAATTTAAAGATTATAATAGAATTGATTATAATGAACTTGGTATGTGTGTTCGCCAATATGATGCAACTATGATTTTTAACACTAGTGATGTAAATGTACAATTAAATGGTTTAGAGCGATTAATAAGTGAACTTCATAACAAAGTTCCATTATCTAGAGTCTATTATAGAAATAATAACATTGATTTTATGAAGTCTAATAATGTTGTTCTTGCGAGATCGCTTAGAGACTTGGCGTTTGAGGCTTATTGCCGTGAAGGTACTGATTCAAACTGGAGAACTTATTGTAAATATAGGAATAGGGCTAAGGCTACTATTAGAAAGGGGCGGAAAAAATTAGGTTTACGTTTATTTAATACAGCGGATAGTAAGGAGATTTGGAGAAAACTTAAAAATCTTGGTTGTGTGGGAGCAGATGAAAATCCCTTAAATGGAGTTGATGTTGATTACTTGAACAATAGCTTTCTCTCCAACTTTAGCCCAAGTCGAATACATGATTTCGATTATAATGAAGTGGTCGATGAAACCTAACCTACCCTATGCTCAAGAAACAAAACGACGTAGAAAACCCAAAAAGGTGTGTGGCAAATGTAAGAAGCCAATGTGTCTTGAACATTCGATCACCAATATCGAGTACACGATATGTAACAATAATGCATTATTTTCATTTTTCAAATAAAATAATGTAATTTAAACACACTATAAAATGGTTTGTTGCCTTTTATTTTGATATTAGCTGGTGTGGTACAAACGTATCCCGGGTGTGTGTTTACGTAGGTGTCGACTTTGGAAGCGCGTAGCTTCTGAACCACTGATCCGAATTGCATTAAATAACCTTTAAACAATTAGAAATTACTTATGTTTCCTAGATCCGAAATCTTTATTCCTTAAGTTAAGCCGTTCCTGAGTTACAGCACTGCAAAGTTGCAAGTGGATACATTTGTACCCGGGTGTGTGTTCTAGGGTTAAAGATCAAATTGTATGGCATAATAATGAATTCAATTTATTGCATCCAAATCAATTTGCATTTCGTAATAATTATAACTCCACCTCATTGCTACTTTCTCTAACCGATTCTGTTAGAAGGCACTTAAATGAACGCAGGCGCTGCGTTATGGTTTCATTGGATCTTAGTAAAGCTTTTGACCGTATTGATCACTGCAGATTGCTATCTAAATTAAAGGAAACATTCAATTTTTCTTGGACAGCTTGCAAATTAATTTTTTCCTATCTTCATGGACGTTTTCAATACATTTCGTTAAATGATACCGTTTCATATATAGGTGCTGTGACCTCTGGGGTACCCCAAGGTTCTGTATTAGGGCCCTTGTTTTTCATAATGTATTTTAATGAATGCATTGAAATTATGTGTAACAACTTTTGTCAGTCATATGTTTTTGCTGATGATGTGCAACTGTTATTTAATGATACAAATCCAGGACAAGATTTTGAGTCAGCGGTTAATAGTCATTTACTGAGAATTTCAAACTGGATGTCAGCTAATAATCTTTCAATAAATCCTACTAAAACCAAAGCTATTCAGTTTGCTATCAGTAATCATGCCTGTCAACAGCCATCAATTCATATAAATGGTGAGGTTATTCAATTTGTAGAAAATTTAAAATGCCTTGAAGTTTATCTTGATCGATATCTTTCGTTTGAACGACACGTTAACCATCTTTCTAGCAAGACGTTTTTAATTCTAAGAAGGTTGTACTCCCTTAGTTCATATATACCAAAGTACGTAAAACGTCGTGTGGCTTATGCTCTCCTCATGTCTAGTCTAAATTATTGTATTGAGGTTTTTTCTGGATCATCGATCGCTGTCCTAAACAAATTTTAACGGATCTTCAACAGAATATTGCGATTTGTATATAGTCTTAGAATTCGTGATCACGTTACTAGTTGCGCCTTAGAATTTTTAGGATGTACGTTCAAGAATTATGTACTACTGCGTACATTGCTTTTCTTTTTTAAAACCCTTAAATGTGGTGTTCCCTTTGATTTATGTAGTAACTTTAATTGTTTGCGTTCGTCTAGAAATCCTCCTATCTTAATTCCTCTCATCCATTATGACGTTTTCTCACGTTCATTTTTAGTTAGAGTTGCGAGAACTTGGAATACTTTACCTCTTGAACTAAAATCTTTTTCACATTCTTTTAGCACATTTAAGAGAATTCTGTTAAATCACATAAATCTCTAGCTGGGACAAATTTTTTAATAGTCTATATGTTGCAATAATTGTGTTGTTTGGGTTGAGAACCATACTTTTAATTTAAATATGAACAGGAGCTTTAGTTATAAGATAATATAAATTGACATAGTGATTTATTAATGTATTTACTTTGTAATACTTTTGTTTTTGGCCGAGAAGGCTTTTTATTACCTGTTGAAATAAATAAATAAAATAAATAAATAAATAAAATAAATTTCATGGGAACAAAAATTCCACTTATTATTCACGATAGGGGTGATTATTTGGTTATCATTGACTCTTTTTTTAAATACCCTGCCATTTACGAAACGGCAACAATGACAACATTCGCAGCAACAAAGATTATGAGCGAATATTGCTCACAATTTGCAAATCCAGAACAAATCGCTTCAGATAACGGTACACAATTTTGCTCAGTACAATTTGAAAATTGATGCAAAGAGAGAGCTATGTACACACTAGGGATGGGCACTGTAATAAAACATCGATGTTTTTTCGATGCGATGCATCGCAAACATACATGTATGTTGCATCGATATTTCATGAAATACATCGATGTTGTTATACATCGATTTTTTTTTAATTATTTATTATTATTATTATATTTTTAAAAAATCTTTAGTTTATTTTACATCTCCCAATACTTTTTTTCAATACAGTAAACAATAAATAAACAGCAAAATATTTTCCTTTGTTGAACTTGTGCATAATTTGTTAGCTTTTATTTTAATTACGCGTGGTTATCAAGCTGTTTGTTGGGAGTGAAGATGCCAAACCCAAACTTATTCGCCGCATATAATAGTGTTGACAGTTGTTCGCATAATATTTACCACGTTTACATATACAAACTGGAGTCATGCCAACACATATAGATATGTATACACATCTATATACCAATCTACACGTTCTGTATACAATTTGTCATTTCGATGCATCGAAAGAAAACATCGATGTTTTCCGATTGTTTAGGAGCAAAAAAACATCGGATTATATCGATGTTTCGGCGCAATACATCGAGTGTTTTAAAAACATCGATGTTTTTTGTCCATCACTAGAACAGTACGCTTCCATCCAAGCTCAAACGGACAAGCAGAAATATTCGTTGACACACTAAAGCGTGCCCTTAAAAAAGCTGAAGGGGAAGACACACCTACCTCAGCACTCCAAACGTTCTTAGGAGTATATCTATCAACTCCCAATCCAAACTCACCAAATGGAGACACCCCAGCAGAATCGTTTATAGGCCGTAAAATGAGAACAGTTTTCGACAACATCAAAAACCCACCAATTACCGTTCGCAGAACAAATCAACAAATGGAGGAACAATATAATAACAAACATGGTACTCGTAAGAAAACATTTCACCATGGCGACCACGTATACGCACTGAACTTCAAAGGAAACACACAATACTGGGTGCCTGGAGAAATTATCGAAAAAATTGGTAACGTAATTTACAACACCTTGATCGAACTTTGTGGCAGAAAAAAGCTCGTAAGAGCACATGCAGACCTCGACGCAGGTATAGCGAAGACAACATAACTTCATCAGACACACAGCAACTGCCTTTGGAAATATTGCTCGAAAAGTTGGAAATAGTTTCACCTACTCAAGAAGATAGCTTCATTACACCAAAAGACAGGCCGTGGAACCAATTTCCAGATCACCGCAATGATCTTGAGGAGGGAGATGTTGGGGGTAACCCTAACATACAACATTAAATGGATCAACGTGGCATCACCATGAGATCACGATGCTGCATACTACAATAGTTTAAGTTTTTTATATACAATTCTTTGTAACCGTTTTTCACAGTTAGTTGTTTGCAAGCCAGAAGTGCATACCTGAAACATTAATTAAAGTTTATTTTATTGAAAGTTAACCAATTCGTCTTTTATTCAATATAAAAGCACAACACTTATTAAATATGAACTAACAATAATTAATCAAATCTTATCCTAATACTTTATTTTATGTCCTGCCAGTGCCAGACAAAAATTTTCTTCATAGGGGTTCTGTTCACATATATAGGTGTTTATCGCAGTGTCTCTTCTCCTTAAGCGAGTGTGGCCACTATCATTTAAAATATTTCGAGCTAGTGGGTTCGGATGCAATTCGAGCCTTTTAAGTATTTTAATGCATATTTCGTAATCATAGTTTTAACTAATGGTACATTGAAATCGTTGTGAATATCTGAGTTTTTAACATAACAAGGGGCAGCTGTGAATTTTCGAAGAAGTTTATTTTGGCGCCTTTGAATTTTTTCGATATAAGAGGCCGAGGCAATGCCCCATAACTGAAAACCATAGCACTAGATTGGCTTTAAGATGGAGTTGTAAAGTAGAAGTTTGCAGTCGAGACAAAGGACAGAGTTTCTTCCAATAAGCCAATGAAATTGAATAGCTTTTAGTTTCATTTGTGTTAATTTTGCCTCTATATAGCTTTCCCACGTTAAACGGAGATCTAAATGTATACCGAGATATTTTAAATGAGAATTTTGAGGTATTATTTGAGCATGAATTTGATAGGCGGCATGATTCCCGACGCAAGGTGAATGTTATTTGTACTAATTTTTGCAAATTGCCCTTTATCCTCCATTGTTTTAACCATATTTCTAGTTGAAATATATGATCCTGTGATCCTTTTGTGCACGCTTAGAAAATCTGTGTCGTCTGCAAATGTCGAAGTTTGTGTGTAGTTGTTTGTTGGCATGTCCGAAGTATAAATTAAATACAATAGGGGGCCCAGAATGCTGCCCTGTAGGACTCCAGCACCAATTGGCTGAGGTGAACTAAGGAAATTTCCTTCTTTAATAAAAAATTGGCGACCGACTAAGTAGCTTTCTAGCAGCTTCTGTGTGTTTGCTGGTAAATTTTGCTTCAATTTAAGTAAAAAGCCTTCATGCCAGACATTATCAAAAGCTTAAAAAACATCGATGCAGAGAGCGGAACAATATTTTCTTTCTTTAAATGCTTTTCTTATGGCGTTTACTATTCGATGGGTTTGTTCAATTGTGCTGTATTCTCTTCTTATGCCTTATTGGTGGTAAGGCATACATCTATTTTCATTTAAAATTGGAGTTAATTTTGACACTAACAGCTTCTCACTCAGCTTTGATATATGTATAAGATAGAAAGCTTATAGGCCTATATGACTCAACTTTTGTGTAATCCTTTCCTGGCATAGTCATCATGGTAACTAGGGGAACCTTTCACTTTTGAGGATAGTATTCAAGGCGTAAAATAGACATTAAAAATAAAAAGAATAATTTTCTTTGCTATGCATTTTAAAAAAGCATTTTGTTGCTGATCTTATCAAAACCAGGGGCATTCTTTAAATCACAAATAGCCGTTTCGATCTCTCTTATCACAAATCTTAGGGGAACAGCTGCTCTAGCAGCAACAGCTGGTAGCTCGACCGTAATATCGTAAGATATATTTGGGGTAAATACGTTATTTAAATGATTTACAAACAGATTTCCTTTTTCAATATCATTTCTTGCCCAACTTCCCTTCAAGTTTCTTAATGGTGGCTTAGAGACAACTGGCCTTTTGAGATTTCTAGCTGCACGCCATAATAAGTAGTCTGATTGCGGAGTTGCATCAAGTTCCTCAAGATATTTTTCCAAATAAGCCCAAGTCTGAGTCTGTAGTAACTTTCTAAGACTTTTTGTCCACTCTTTTAGTAAGTTCTTAAGTTGAGGAGATCTGTGCAATTGCCACTCCCTTCGAGCTCTCAATTTCTCAGACAAGAGACGCTCGACATCTGTGGAATATGTTCTTATATTTTTTGTTTTTTTGGGGGTAATACTGGAATGTTGAACAGCTAGAAAACTGTCAAAATTAACAACAGAGCGAACTACATTATCCGGTGTACTAAGCGGATTATTTTCTGTGCAATGGGTACTGAGATATTTTTTATATGTTAACCAATTAACTTGTGTAGCTAACGTCGCTAAGAAACAGTCGGAGATACAATTTTATTGGGGTTCATTATAGCAACAATTATAGGTGTGTGGTAGGAAGATAATTCTAAGGAAGCTTCAACATGAATCGTTTATATGGGGATGCTTTTAACCACGCCGAAATCGATGGCATCTCACCAGTAGGACAATATGTTAGTGGTCCGCACTGTCCAAATAATAAAAACAAAATTTGCGGAATTCTAATAGGTGCGTTGTACTAGAGATGCCAACTATTCAATGGCAAAACGTGCCGACCGAGTGGTCAAAAAGAGCTACAAAGTCCTAAATTTAAAAATCAAAGATTGTTCTGTTTTAAATCCATTTATTATTAATTTTGTACCTCAAACTCATTTATATTAAAAAAAACTTGTTATATTTACATATTAATGTTGAATAAAATTCCAATATGTTACATTTCAATAAATAAAATTACAAATATGAACAGTAATTTTTAAAAAATTTTAAATATTTCTTTTGGCCATATTTTATTTATTTAAACAAACATGCTTGCTTCGCAAAGGTTATTTATTGCTAAAAATGGTGTATATATACATAGCAAGATTTGCGGTGCAATTCACGTTCCTGTCGGAACATCTCGCGAAAATTATATATCTAGTTAAGATACTACCACATCGTAGGGATGGACACTGTAAAAAAACATCGATGTTTTTTTCGATGCGATGCATCGCAAACATACATCGATGTCGCATCGATATTTCATAAAATACATCGATGTTTTTTATACATCGATTGTTTTTAATTATTTATTATTATTATTATGTTTTCGAAAAAGGAAAATATTTTCCTTTGTTGAACTTGTTTATTATTTGTTAGCTTTTATTTTAATTACGCGTGGTTATTAAGCTGTTTGCTGGGAGTAAAGATGCCAGACCCGAACTTATTCGCCGCATATAATAGTGTTGACAGTTGTTCGCATAATATTTTCCACATTTAGATATACAAACTTGAGTCATGCCAACACATATAGATATGTATACACGTCCATATATCAATCTACACGTTCTGTATACAATTTGTCATTTCGATGCATCGAAAGAAAACATCGATGTTTTCCGATTGTTTAGGAGCAAAAAAAACATCGGATTATATCGATGTTTCGACACAATACATCGAGTGTTTTAAAAACATCGATGCTTTTTGTCCATCCCTACCACATCGTTAAATGGCGCCTAATGGTGTACTAATTGAAAATGTTAAGCTTTTATTATTGAATTGTAATATTTGCAGGCTTTTTACGGATCTTTTGTTGGTTTCTCCTTTTTTTTAACAGGATTTGATTCCGAAGCATTTCTATACTATGTTTTATTCATATTTACATAAAAATTTGAGGTCGAATTTTGACTATTGACGAACACTAGTTAAATGAACAACACAAAATTTTACCAATCATTAATACGTTCTGTATTAACATATGGCTGCCAAATATGGTTCAATATATCGCCGTCGTATATGGAGAAACTAAGAGTATTCGAGAGAAAATGCTTACGAGCGTGTACTCTCCAATTCAGATCTGCTTATAGGAACTATTTAAAATACCTTTCGAATAAAAAGCTTAATAATGTAGCAAAGATAGGCAGGCTCGATAACTTCATTATACACCTAATAAGGAATCACATTGTAAAATACACTGAATGTTTCGAAAATAATTTGATTATTGCTCCATACTATGCTTCCAACGAATTTATTCATAAAACACTCCAAAATGGATTCTTTACATTCAATTAGTGATATGTAAGCAAATATATGTATAAGAAAAACATAAGCAGTGGTTTCTAGCGCCATGTAGCACCATCCTATATCATAACTTTTAGCGTCAACTCTGACATCAGCCTTATGAAATCAGAAAAAACTCCGGTGATTATTAAAAATATTTAACTGAGACTCTCCATCGATTTCGATTTCACTCGATTTCCAGGAATAATAATTTGGTTGAAAAAGTTTTTTATAACTGGCTGGCACTTTTCATAAAAAGTGGCAGCTGTAAGCCTAATTTAAATACCCGCATTTAGTTACGGGTTTTTGATGTTTATAATTGTTTATTGTATTTAAAAAATGTATGCCAGTTTTCATAATTTAGCGATGGTTAAAGGAAGGAAGGTTAAAGAAATCGGCACTATAAAAAATATTAAAATATACCTACCATCTTTATTTTAAGTAAATTTGTATACGGCCGATAAAATAATAATTTTAGCTATCGGTAAGTTGTCCGATTTCACCTTAGAACTGAATTGTCATTTTATTAGCGGTTTTCACCCTTGATAGTTTTCTTAAAACTTTTTTCGTTTAATCGTATCGTTTATTAACGGCCCTATCTGTCGCTTTTAAAAAGTAATAAATATATGTGTTTAAATATACAAAATTTAAACAATAAAAAATCAATAGAACAAAACTACATAAAAAAAGACAATAGTCACAAAATATATGTAAACAATAAACAATATTCTGTATGCAGAAATAAAGAAAAATAATAAAAAAAAAAAAAAAAAAAAAAAAAAAAAAAAAAACCTAAAAATAAAAGAGCATAAATAACAACAACAACAGAAAACCAAGAAAAATTCATAAACTTTATTCTCTTATTCTCTTTATTTTCAAAAAAAAAGTTTTATAATAAATAATATAATTATTTTTAAAATCAACCAAAACAAAACAAAAAAAAAAAAAAAAAAAAAAAAAAAAAAATCTCTGGAATTAAGAGTAAAAACTAAAAAGTCTAATTAACAGTTTATAAAAAAAAATACGCGTGAAACCCTCTTGGTATAAGAGTAAACAAATAAGTAAAATAAATAAAAAATCAAACTCGAAAATTATAAACAAATCCAATAAACACACAAACCATAACAACAAAACATTAAATTAAAAAACAATGGCAAAAATATTCAAATATTCACATATCAACTCATACCTCATAACTTAAGCTATGGAAACTAGAAGTGAATCGTCTGCTAAGAGAGCAAGAGAATCGCAACAGGATTCAAAACAAGACTCTTCTGTTGAACAAATTGCAAATTACCCAAAAATACCACGACTATCAAATAATGATAAAGCTTTCTTTAGGGATTTAATTAGAGAGAGTGAACATATTACTTCTGAGGTTATAAAAAAATCTATAAAAGACAGTGAAGAAAAACATTTTGACTTTATAAGAAATTTAATAAAAGAAAGCGAAGAAAGAATTCTCTCTGTTATTGAGACCAAAATTGATCATGTTAAAGTTGAAATAAATACAATAAACGAAAGAGTTAATAAATTAGAAATGAAGAGTACGGAAGTTTTTCTTATGAAAGAAGAATTAATTGAAATAAAGAGAAAACTATTAAAGCAAGAAAATTCGGTAGTGGCAAGTAGTATACGAATTGCTGGTATACCCTACGTTGAAAATGAAAATTTACTTACTATTTTTGATAACATTTGTAATAATCTAAAAATACCTACACCTAAAATTGAAAACATTTATAGAATAAAAAAAATTTACAGAGACAATAAACCATACACACCCAAAGATGAAGTGATAGTGGCCAAATTATTTTTTCCGTTCGATAAAAATTTTCTTTTGAAGACTATATCTAATTTCTGCCGTGAAAATAAAACCCCTTTACTTCTAAGTCAAGCAGGATTTGACAGTAGTGAACCATTTTATTTAAACGAAAATCTAACACCTCACAATCATAAAATATTTAGAGAGGCACTAAAGATGAGAAATGACAATAAAATAAAATCAACATATACGATGCGTGGTCTTGTCTATGTGAAAAAACTTGGGACAGATGATCCGATTCTGATTGAGTTTTCTGAAGATCTAAGGCAATTTTTTCGAGAATAATATTAGAAAACAAGTAACTTATTCGTCTTACAGTGCTGCCATACTTTTATATTTACACTTTTACTTTTTTTTTTTTTTTTTTTTAAGATTATCGTTTTATATTTATGTATTAATTGTTTTAAGTTTTTAAAAAATTTTCTTTCAATCAATTCAAGTTTTTTTGAATTTTATTGCGTTGCATTATGCTATCATTATGATAAATCTATCACATGATCAAGTTGGTTCTAGAGATGGAAATTATAACATGATTCGTATACTGGCTAACCAGAAGCATGGTTTTAGAATTTGTCATATCAATGCGCAAAGTTTATGTCCTAAGCTTGATGAATTTCGATATTTATTTGAAAATTCTGGAGTTGACGCAATATGTATATCCGAAACGTGGTTTTCTGATAGAATAGCGGACAATATGTACTATCTGAATGGGTACCGAATTTTTAGATCTGACAGGAATAGTCATGCAGGAGGTGTGGCAATTTACATTAGGGACACTATACCATGTAAACTTGTTTGTTCGTACAATGTGTCCGGTGATGTGGAATTTTTGTTTATTGATGTTAGCTATGGTGGTGAGAAGATGCTTCTTGGGTGTGTCCTAATAACACTGTTTGGGACAATATTTTCTTTTTACACACGGTTAATGAACAACTTACTTTTCTTAACACTCACATCCTTCGGATTTACAATAACCATGTCCCACTTAAGAATAAAACTATCGGAAATAGAACAAGACCTTGGTTCAATAGTGAAACTAAATTGTTAATTGCACATCGTGATAACATGTACAATATGTGGAAACGATATACAATTCCAGAGTACAAACAGGCATATCGTAATGCTAGAAAGGTTGTTGTTTCCAAGATAAGGCATGACAAATCAACTTATTATTGTAACAAATTTAATACGGCAGTCGACGGTAAAAAAACCTGGAAGCAAATTCGTGATATTGGCATTGGTAAGTCAACTGTCAGGACATTGGATGATGACGTCAACTTGTTGAACGAAACCTTTGTTAAAATCCCTCTGCCAAATGTTCAAACTGACTTCTATGATAAACTCACTTTCCCCGACACTAATATAAGTAAATTTAATTTCCGCTGCCTAGACCTGTTTGAAGTAGTTGAAGGTTTCTATTCAGTTAAATCTAACGCTGTTGGCTTGGATGATATTAACCCCAGATTTGTGCGAATAATCTTGCCTTGGATAGTCCGTTTTGTCACCCACTTATTTAATACAATTATTACCACCAGCACTTTTCCAATGGATTGGAAACATGCCAAAATAGTTCCCGTGCCTAAGGCTGACAATGAGTACCGACCAATTGCAATCCTTCCCTTTTTATCTAAAGTATTTGAACGACTGTTACATAAGCAGATTTCTAAGTATGTTTACGAGAACAATTTATTAACTGATCGTCAGTCCGGTTTTAGGCCACAGCGTAGCTGTATTACTGTCTTATCGGATGTGATTGAGGAAATCCGGGGAAACTTGGATGAAAGTAAAATATCGTTTCTGGTTCTACTGGACCATTCAAAGGCATTTGATACAGTGCATCATTCAATTTTATGTCTAAAATTATCAAAAATGTTTAATTTCTCCATACTTGCTGTGAGGCTGATGTTGTCGTACCTTACAAACAGATCTCAATCCGTCACCAACGGTGAATATATTTCAAATCCGTTACGGGTCACAAGAGGTGTTCCACAGGGTTCCATACTCGGACCCCTACTTTATTCGCTATATTCAAATGATCTTCCCCAACAAATCCGTTTTTGCAATGTACAGATGTATGCTGACGACGTTCAGCTGTATCTAAGTAGTACCAGGGAGCTATTTTTGTCTAAGGTGCGTGAGTTGAATTATGATCTGAATAATATTTTCGTCTGGGCTTCGGCAAATGGCTTAAGACTTAATCCGGGGAAATCTAAATGCTTAGTCATGGGCAAGAACATATTGGGGATAGAGGATGAGGTGAATATTTTCTTGGGAGGGTCAAAAATTGACATTGTAAGTAAGGCTAGGAATTTAGGTGTTATATTTAATAAGCGTTTAACTTGGTCAGATCATATAACACAAGCCTGTGGTAGAACCTACGGCATGCTACGAGGCTTATGGGTAACTCAATACTTTACTCCGCCGAAAGTTAGATTATTATATACTTGCGAAAACGTATTTATTACCAACGCTTTTATATTCATCCGAAATATTTGCTGGTTGTAACTCAGGGGATATGAGGAAACTTAAAACAACTTTTAACAACATCGTAAGATACGTTTTCGGACTGAGAAAATTTGATCATGTGTCACAATTCTCGATTCGTATATTCAATATTACATTTGATAACTTCCTAATTTTCAAAAACTTAATATTTCTTTATAAAATTATAATGACAAAGGAACCAAAGTATCTCTTTGATCGCTTGCGATTTGCAAGATCACCAAGAGGTAAATTGTTGATTCAATTTAGATATCGTAGCCACGCTTCTGAATGTCAGTTCTTTATTCTTAGCATCCGTCTCTGGAATGAACTCCCTGATAATTTGCAGACCACTAGCAACGCAATGAGGTTCAGAAAATTACTTAAAGAACATCTTTCTTAAATTTTTTTTTTTTTTTTAAAAAACGTTATTTTTTACTTTTGTTTTTTTTTTTATTTATTTATTGATTAATTTATTTATTTAGTTAATTTTTATTTATTTTTCATTATTTTATTTGATAATTATTTAAATTTAATTAAATCAATGTATGGTTAACTTTTCAGATTCTAATACTGTAATTTATAAGATATTATGTCTTGTTGTGTTAGAAAATCATATTTAATAAATACAAATACAAATAGCAAAGTCCCTTGTATACCTTGTGAATCTAATTAATTTAGTTAAAGTACTAAGTTTCAAACACTGCAACAACAAAATGTATTATACTAAAATTTACTACGCCAACTAAATCCAACAAAAAGCTGTAGTAAACACGTTTGTTAAATAACCCAGAATAGCAGGTTGAAGAAACTATATCTGTCTCTTTCCCTCATTCAGAAACTTTATTAATTTACAATACTTAGTCCCAATTTCCACAATGCAAGTCTTATTGATAAACTTATCACATTTTCTTCTTTGAATCAGCTTCGGCGTTTTCACGAGTCAAGTCTTATTATTTATCTGTTATACCATTTGTATGAATGTACATATATGTGCGTTTTGACATTTCTTTTTAAAATGTATTTAAATTCAAATTCGTGTTGAATATTTTAACAATTGTTTAATTTAAAATTAAAGTTGTGCAAAATGTACTTTTAATTATAAATTTCTTTTGTTTTGTTTAATAACAAATGTTTAAAAAAAATCACACACGCTACGAAATTAACTTTGTACAACGAAACTAAATATGAAAGATAATTGTCAAAATAGACCTGCTGAAAATTACGAATGAGAAAACAAAACGCATATGACGAGTACAGCAAGCTGAGTACTCGTTTCTTTTCCCCTCGTCACTCTCGCCTACAAAGTAGCAAGTTGATCAATAAGACTTGCATTGTGGAAATTGGGACTTACAAGCTGTGTAGTAGTACTCTTTAAAGGCATTTCAGTTTTATTGTTTTTTGTTTAATAATATTAAGCCATAACGGCAGAAAAAGCTTAAGCGACAACATTTTTAATTTTCGATTTTTTTTTAATAAATTAATTAATTGGCGAAACTTGCATTATCTCCAAAGATTTTATGGTCATGGAGCTTCCATTACGATTTAATAGCAAAACAATTTTAGCTCAATCGCCATTTCTAATGTGTTTGCTTTTTTTATAATAAAAAACCTTCTGTAACATTTTGTTTTTGTCGCTTAAGCTTTTTCTGCGGTTATGGCTATTTGTATTGAGTATTAACTCAAATAGAGATGTATGTTTTTCCAATTGGATAAAATTATTTAAATTATTCGAGTAAAACGAAGAATAACTAATGAACCAATAAACATAGAGACAAAGTTTATACCACATTCGAAACTTATCAAAAAATGCGAAAATAAATTTGGTACTTTTTCGAAATTCGAACATGTAAGGCAGAGTTCAGAGAAAGTCATATGTGATCGCTCATATTCAACCATTCTTGAATTTTTTACATAAATGAAAAATGTAAAATAAGTAACTTTTTTCAGTCATGAATGAATTGTTAATATTTCGCCAAATTCATTCATGTTTTTGAGGAAAAATCCAATTTTGCCTTTCTTCAGTCATGTAAAATGAGGAAAAAAAATGTTTTAAAAACGATCCTCACTAGCAATGTTGTTGTTGCTCGACAGTTTGCATGACTACAGCTCGAAATGCCTGTGTGTGTATTTGTTTGTGGAAAATATTTTTGGCAAAGGCAACCAGCCAAAGTGTCTGTTGCATTTTTTGTGGGAAAAAATTATTGGAAAAAAATTAAAAGAACTGCACATATCGTCATCTTAAATGCAGAATAACATAACATTTCATAAGTTTACATGCAAAGCAAACAACTTTGTAAAATGTTAATTATTTGAGATTTAAAATCAATTTTAAATATTTCAGATAAAAATGCGATAACCCATATATGTTTGAAGAAAAATATAATTTTTATTATTTTTTAAAATGTGTTATTATATATTAATTTGTATTTTTTAGAAACAAAAAGATATATCGTAAAAGAAAGTATATTAGTATTAAGTGAAACAAACATATAATATATTAAATTATTAAATATTTGTGTTTAACTACCGGAAAAATAGAATATATATATATATATATGTATATATATAAATATGTGATAATCACACGATTAATATGTAACATTATAAGGATTGCGTTGACTTGGTAAAATAAGTTTGCTTTTATGATGCAGCGCAGGCAGTAATGCATTTAACAATGTGGAGGACTTATATTGTTATAGATATTATGACATACCTAAAAGGAAATACATACATACATACATACATATATAAACTCAGAAATCTAAGGACCTACAGATGTTGTCATTTATTCTTGGAAATTCTTAGCGTTTGGGAGTGCAATGGGGTAGGCTACAAAATTTCAAAATTACTAACGGTTCGGTTCTTTTAATTTTACAGCACTTTTTTATTTTTTCTTATGCTATACTGAAAATTATTATTATTAATTTTTATTTGATCACAAATTTCACTAACACCGTAGTAACAGTTATAAAACAGATCACCCAATTTTGATGTTGTAAAAAAAATGTGTTCTTATAAAAAGAATTAAAAACTCTGCAAATTTTTTTCTTGAGTGTGATTATACATTATGTTGTTAAGAAAAATGATATACATATGTATTTGATAACACTTAATTTTTCATTTTGTAAATAACTTGGTTATTTTTTAAGATAGAAGTTGGAATGCGGCTGGAAAACTTTATATCGCCAATAAGGCATTCTATAAGGCATCTTTACTTCTTCATTTTCCCGCTGTTAATGGACGGGCAAATCGCGTTTTTTTTCTTTATGAGGAATTTGAATGTGAATTTTTTTAAATTTTTCATATCTGACAAATTCACATATGAATTTTTTTGTTTGCTCATTTTTCATGAATGAGGAAATTCAAAATATTTTTTTTCCTCACCCTCATGAATGAGAAAAAGCAGTACAATTTAAAATTTTTCACGCTCGCTCATGACTGAAAAATGAGCGAACGTTTCGGTACTCTGATATAAGGTGTGAAAATCGTAACTATTTTTGGTACTTTTTTTTACAAAACATTTTTTTCTATTCATTGACATATTCTTACTAAATTATGGGCTTCCACTATAAAAATGAAATTTTTGATACTTTAATGGGTGGAAAAAATAGTACCAAAAAGGGGAAAAAAAATTTTATTTATTATTTTATCTTTTTGGTTCTACAATTTGTATTTTTTTTTTATTATCGTTAATGTTGTACCTTAAAACATAAGATTCAACATTCAATGTCCTGAGGGAATAAGAATCTATGATGGAACTTTTTGGTACTTTTTTGTTTTTTTGCTGGTACTTTATGAATTTCCGTTAGTATTGGACCTACAAACATAAACTTAAACATGCTAGGTCTTGAGTGAATGACAATCTGTTAGAGGGATCTTTTTGGTACTTTTTCGTTTTTTAACTGGTACTTTTTTAAATTTTCGCTAATATTGGTCTTATTAACATAAAATCAAACCTGCAAGGTCCTGAGTGAATGAGAATCTCTAAAAGCGGTTATTGGTACTTTTTAGTTCTTAAACTTGTACTTTTTGAATATCCGTTACTATTGGACTTAGAAACATACAATTCAAGATGCAATGCCTTGAGTGGATGATAATCTATAAGAGGGAAGTTTTTGGTACTTTTTTGTTCTTTAACTGTTACTATTTAAATTGCCTTTAGTATTGGACCTAGAAACATAAAATTAACCATGCAAGGTCCTGAGTAAATGAGAATCTGTAAAAGGGCTTTTTGGTACTTTTTTGTTCTTTAACTGGTACTTTTTGAATTTCCGTTAATATTGAACGTAGCATCATAAAATTCAACATGCAATTTGCTGGGTGGATGAGAACCTATAAGAGAGAACTTTTTGGTACTTTTTTTATTTATTAACTGGAACTTTTTGAATTTCCATTTATATTGGACCTTGAAAGATAAAATGAAACATTCAAGGTCCTGAGCGAATGAGAATCTGTTAGAGGGTTTTTTTTGGTATTATTTTGTTCTTTAACTGGTACTTTTTCAATTTCCGTATTTATTGGATCTATAAACATAAAATTAAACATTCAAGTTCCTAATTTAATGAGAATCTGTAAGGTGGATTTTTGGTACTTTTTCGTTCTCTAAATTGTACTTTTTTTAAATAACCTGGTAATTTTTTTTAATTTAATATTTATATTTGTGCATTAAATAAAAAAGCAAATAGGTGTCTGGTACTTTTACGAAATTCGGTCGTTTTAGGTTGTAAACGGGTAAAACCTGTATTTTGGAACTTTTTGTCCACCATCTAGCTTTTATGCCCGTTATTTCAACAAAAAGATACCTGGTCGTGCTCGTACCTATTAGTTATCTTTACCTATCCGGTAAAACCAGTTTGGTAATTTCAACGTTAAATTTGCCTATGTGTTTTTTCCTTTAAATTTTCTTTAAAAATATGGCAACATTTGTATTTTTATTAATTTTTTTAATTAACTGTCAAAAATCGATGGTGTAAAATACATTACAATTTATTCGTTAGATAAGACATACGTGTTAACATTATGCAAAATTCGTTACGCCATAGATATCTTTACGCAGATAGATATCTATTTGTAGAAATTACGGGCATTAAACCAATACGCATAGAAAAAAAATTATATAACATATGGGCATTTCCATGAGAATGTCAACCACGACTTAAAAAATTAAAACGCTTGAAACTTTTGTTCAAATATGGTAAAGAGAAATAAAATACCCAAATTTTACTATGCAGACGTACTTATAGCTTATTACAACTTTTAAAAAGCAAAAAATAAAAGTTTAAACTGACTTTCTCTTTGATTCATTTTTAGTAACTGCAATTAACAATTTTCAATTTTCTTCCGATTAAATACAGAAACTGGCAACCCTGAAATTATGCTTTAAAATTAGTGTTACAACAACAATGAACAAGATCCATGAGGAAAGACCAAGTATATAGTTCGATTAGCGGTATATTTTTTGGTTTGTTTTGGATGCTATTCTAACGTCATGTACGTGGTGCAAAAGCAACATTTGTCTTTGTCATTTCTATTTGGCCAGTCTTAGGTGTTTCAAAATAAAAGTTCAAAGCAAGATATTTGCTGCAAAAAAATATTGATCGGAATTTTTTTTTAAATTGGTATAATCAAAATTTTATAAGCTTTTAAAGCTCGTCACGTACGATATTGTAAGTACTAAAATGCAACTAAATGCATCATCTTATTATGTTAGTATTAAGTTTAAATGTGGTCAAACCTTATTTTATTACAATCAAAAAATTTTTTTGGAATCGGTCCATATTTGATAGCTCCCATACAAGTTCTACTCCCGAAAATAGCTTTAATGTCATAACTTCCTTAGAAATGTTGGCATTTACATACAAATTGGCGACAGTGACTTTTGCGATAGGTACTATATCATGATAAAATGTTGTGCGGGTAGGTCCAAAAATTAACCATAGGTCCCATATAACCCCCCTTTCTTAAATCGGCTAGGTGCACACAAATCTCATATAGATGGAGATACATAAATAATATAATAAAATTACTCTTATATAATTTTTAACCTCATAGCATAATTCTATTCTGGCGATCTTGATTTGCCATGGGTCCCAAATAGGGTACACTCTCAAAAAAAATTGTTTTAAATATTATAGTGTAGGGTGACATATGGACGGGCTTGACCGACTTTTCTAACTTCTTTGTTTTAAGTTTTTATATGCATACATATATTTCCAAAAAATATTTTTCATGCCTTGTAAATACTATAAAAGAAAAATCTGTAAAAAAAAATCACGTACGGTATGTCACGTACGATATAACAGTTTGTTCATTATTAAACCATCCAAAAAAAAAAAAATTTTCCAATTACGGATTATAAAGGTAAAATATCTGGTTTAATGTTAAAAATTAAAAAAAGAAGAAAAACCTCTCACAATTCGCAGATTTTCGTATTTTTTTACATTCACCCCAAAATCACTTCCGTTTTATGTCACGTACGATATGCACTTACTTTGCTCGATATTTTGGACAACAAGGTTCCGAATTAAATAATTTTTTTTTCATATATAGTACCCTCTAAATGAAACATAATGATAAAAAAAATGTCCAGTTAATACTATTTTGGCAAATTTTCTATCTCTCTGAAGGTGTACAAATGTCACGTACGATGACATGGAAATGCCCATATGTAACTTATCTATAAAATACAAATGCATATTTGGTACTTTTTCGAAATTCGAACGTATTAGGAATGCAAATTGTACATAGTTTGTTACTTTTTTCAAAAGATTTTTACTCCATCTATTTATCTTTCACCGCAGAGCATAAACGTATGAAGCTAAAAGGTTGACATTTGGACCGAAGGCTGTCCTCTCGCCAAATTTATCCTGTTAACCTCATACCTCCTTAACTAAAAGAGATACAAAAAATTGAATAATTATTATTGTTCATTAAAAAACTAAACGAACAGGTGTCTGGTACTCTTTTGAGGTACGGCCTTTTTGGAGTATAAAAGGACAATAAAAATTTTATCACATTCGTAGCTTATCTAAAAAATACAAAACAGATTTGGACCTTTTTTGAAATTCAAACGTTAAAGGTGTGAAAATCGTTCCTAATTTTGTTACTTTTTCTCAACATTTTTCTCCATATATCTATATTAATTAAAATTGTAAAGTTACTGTGATACATAAATGGGGTGAAAAAAGTTTCAAAGAGGATAACACGGGAAATTAACTTTCTTTCATTTTCTTTTGTGTTCTTCGAGTGGTACTTTTTGAATTTTCTATAATATTGAACTTTGAAACACAAAATTTAAAGTGCAAAGTCCTGTGTGAATATCAACCTATGAGATGAACAATTTTGGAATTTTTTGTTAAAATCTGGGAACTTAAACTTTGGCATATAAATATGTTCATGAAAGAAATGGCCCGATTACAAAGTAGCGGGTAAAATGCTAGAATTTAAACAAGTTAAAATCTAGAAAAATAAACTTTGGAATAAAAATATGTCCACAAAGGAAAAGGAGACCCTAACGAAGTAGCGGGTTAAATGCTAGTTGAAGATATTTTTTAAGTTTTAAATTTTTGTTCGAAAGATATATATTGAATGTATTTAAAATAATGTAGAATCATCTTACGCATGTCTTATTACATAAAATGTAAAAACATAAACAAAAAAGTATGTTGGAACAAAATGTCACATGCAACATGTAGCGTGCGACAGTGCTTAAAATTCAATTAAAAATAAAAAATTTTAAAACTAAAAAAATACTTGAATTTTTGTTTAAAGCAAAATAAAATAGTAAGTAAAATACGATTACAATATGATTTAATATAGGCTCTCATACGATTAGTGGTGTAAGTAAAGACTCGAAAACGATTGAAAATCGTTTAGAAAACGACAACAAATAATTGACTCTCAAATGATTGCAAGAATATTTTTAAAATATGTATGTCGTAATATTTTAGAAGAAATCGGAGTCACGAAAGATTCTTTCAGAAGACTCAAAAGCGAGAGCATAAATAATTATTTTATATTAAGATTAATTAAAAAACATACCACGTATAACGTTTTGGTAAATTACATGCTGGTATTCCTTTATAAGTTCCGGTTCAAAATTAACGCCATGTATAATTCGCATTTGTTTTAAAAATGTAGATTTTCCTGATTCCCCAGCTCCCAAAAGCAAAAGTTTTACCTATAATATACAGTAAATAATTAAGAATGAAAAAGTTATTTATAAAGTAAATTCTACATGCCTGTCGACGAAAAGTTTGTTTCTCTTTCTCCAAAAATTTATCAATTTCTTTTGATTTATAGCGTTGCTCCAATTCTTCAGGAGTATTTCTCAAACGAATTAAATAGTTAATTAAGTTGCCACAACATCTTAAGCAAGCAAATCTTGATGATTGCAGCCTACTCGAGGGGCTGCGACTAACAACTTCATTAGTGGCAGCTAAACAGCTGCGACGTTCTTCCATTAATTGTGTTGTTGTACCAGATTCACTACAAGCTGCCCCCAAAACTTCACCATGGACAATGCTACTACTGGCACTTGTCATCCTCTGTAGTCTAGAAACAAAAATACCACAGCAACAGCATCAGCAACCCTTTTAACTTTAAAAATACTCTTCCAGGAATAAATATTAAGCAATATTTTAGTGTCAAGTGTTATTTATTAGCATGTTTTGCAGGTGCCCCTCCTCTTTTCAATAATTCATAAATATTTGCGTATTTTTACTTTGAAGCAATTTTCCAGAACGATTTGTACCTTTTAAAAATAAAAAATATATAATTAAGACTTATCTTGAAGCAAATTCTTTAAATATGGACGATTGAACATAAAACAATAAAGTTGATTACTATAAAAATTCGCAAATCAAAACAATCACTCCGATATACATATGTACGTTCAAGTTTCACTTTTATTTTCACCACTATAACTCCAGGGCCGGTGCATCTTAAAAATCCACCGCCGTTGATTTTTAAGAAGAGACCATTGTTGCCAAAGCTGTTTAATTAGAATATGCCAAAACCTTGAAAATCTGGTAAATCGTAAAATGAAGAAAATATGCTAAAAATTTGTAAAGCGCCTCAGCCATTTACAATATTATTGTATGTATATGATATTCGGCATTTTTTTCTATATTGCCCTATAATATTCAATAAGTGGCACAATGGTTTCAATTAAAATTTGGCGCAAAAAAAAAAAACATAACCTTTAAAGCAAAACAACATCGTACATTGCTGCCAACACATTACGCAGTATATTGCACTTATGGAAGTGCATAACACGCGTTAATTTTTTTATTTCATTTAATCTGCTCTATTTATATATATTGTTACGTTTCTCCTTAATAAACGCGTTGAGTTCTTTTAATTGCAAATCCGAATTAAAACACACACTTATTCAACTTAGAAAACTTTATTAAAATTAATTATTTTGTTCACAATTGTTAGTTACGAACAGAACCGTTTCTCAAAACAAACTCAACTCATTATTTATGAGTCACCCCCTTTTATATTTCATAACTATTTCTAGACTTTTCCTGAAACTCCCTGTAATAACAATTTATTATGTTCTAAAACCATTTCAAGAAATTTCTGGAAAATTCCTGTTATAATTTAAGTACACTTTTAGGCGGTAATACAGTTGTGTTGAAAATAATACATGATAATTTTAAGTTACTTCTATGACATAAAACTATAACTTACAACATAACATAACTATAACCATAAATAATTCTTAGATAATTTAACTTTCGTAACAGTACCCTCCACTTAAGCCTGTTCGTCTCAAATAGGCTCAGATTCTCCTTTTCCATATCGGGCTAGTCGTTTTAGATGTGCCACTTTCATTTTTGATCTTAGGCTTAGGATAGTTTTAAGTTGTACTGCTGGAGCGGTGTTCTACTTCCTCCAATTAGACCGCAGTCTGCAACACACTGTGGGCATTTTACTATGCAATTAATCACGCCTTGCTTGCAACCGACCCAATAGTAGCTTCCTTTTAACTTATTTGTGGTTTTCGTTACGTTTAGATGCCCACCGTCGTGGAATTTCTTCACAACTTCGCATACTTTAGAAGACGGTTCTACAATAAGGTTTTTAATCGTTTTGCCATCAGTACTTTCCCATGTACGGTATAGGCAACCATCCGCAGGCTATTCCACTGCGCCCAAAACGCTTTCATCAGTGGACCCTCCAATCTAATTTCTTCATGAGTCGGTCTTTCACCGTATTTCTAAGCCTTTATAATTTGCGCTAATACGGGGTCACATTTCTGCGCCGTTGATCAGTCTTTGCTGGTTTCCACATGAAATAGGCGAATATTATTGATGCGTTTCTTGTTTTCAGTCTCCATACAGTGCTTGATTTTATGTTTACTGGGCTGTCTTGAAGATGTGCTCGCTTTCCCACTTTTTTCGTCGTCTCTTTGAGATGACAATTTCCTATGATCACCAGTGACTAGCTGTCTTACAAGAGCTTCACTTCCATTCCTAACGTTAAGGGGTATTTCTAGACTATACCAATTCATAATATGTCGTCCCATATCTAAACTAATGCCTTGACGAATCATAAAATCTGCTCCAATTATGACCTCGTCCATAATTTCAGCCACAATAAATTCATCAAAAACGATCATATTGACCAGTCTTATTTCCACTATTGCTTTGCCATAGACAATGACAGGCTCTCCATAGCAGTTAGCAGGTTTACACTGCTTTGTGGCTTGACAGCTCCCTTTATCAAATCGAATGTCCTGCACCAGTGTTAATAGTCAAAATGCGGACTTCACCATTTATGTAACCACAAGTCGTAATATTTCTGTTTCTTGCTTTCACTACTAAATTGATCGTGGGACCTTCAGCTTCCTCCGCACTGCTAGCTCTTCTCAGCTTTAGCGGTGGCTCCTGCGATGATTTTTGACTTGCTCTTCGTTTGTCCCTTTGCGGCAAAGAAGATCTTGATCGTTGTCTGGGTTCTTTGCAGTTGCTCTGAATATGGGCAAGCTTACCACAATTATAGCATTTCACTTTGTGTTTACCTTGCTTCTCGCCCAAAGCCTGCAAAACTGCCTCCTTTATGTCCTTAACAATATCTCTTTCTTCTTCAGCAGCAAAATCAAGTCTTCGCACCATATACGCATGTGGCCTTGAAATTATCCTTGCGGTTTCTTGTGCTAGGGCAAATGATACCGTTTGTGCAAATGATGGCTTCTGTGATGCACATACCGCAAGTTTAACATCAGCATTACGTATACCGTTTACAAATGTTTCGGTCTTAAAGTGATCTAGCAACGGATGACTTTCACCGGGATAAGTAAGCTGCACAACACGCCCAATCTCTAGTGCAAAATCCTGTAGCGTCTCATTTGCCTTTTAAACTCTGCCCCGTAATTCCATTCTGTATATGTATTTCTTTTCTGTGTTTACCACCATACTTACGTTGCAGGGCTACCATAATGTCATCATAATTGTTTCTGCAACTTACTGGTACACTTCCTAGAATTTCAGCCGCAGTTCCTTTTAAAGACAGAATCATCTCTATGGCTTTTTTTATTGTTCCATGTATTTTTGTTGGCAACTGTGTCAAACTGGAACTTAAAAACATTAAATGGTGAACTGCCGTCAAAACTTGGAGCTCTTATTCTATTTGAGACTTCTGGAAAAAAAACGATTTTAAAATTACCTATAAAGCTTTTCGATATTTTCATTTTATTGGCAATGACACAGTGATTTATTTTATTTCGGCAAGCATTCACCTACATACATACATACATAAAATGTAATTTTATTAAATCCGTACGTATTGCAAATACATATGTATGTGCATGTGTATGTATGTATGTATGTACCCAGTAAAATTTTTTTAGCTTTCTGGAAGCACGAAAGCTACATGAGCGCTGATGTATGCGCTGACTATTACACACTACTAAGAAGCACCGGAGAAGCGAATATCATTTAAGTGAATTTTTAATTTAAGTAAATAAAAATGATTGAATAAGGTTGTAAGTGAATAATTAAAATTATTATTTTTAAGAAAAAATCACGAACAATATTCTAAGGGGTTCTGTTATTCCCTTACATGGAAGCAGGTTGTATTGCAATGATTTTAAAATGTGTTTACGATAATTCCCGAAATAATACCGAACATAGAAATTAAATTTTTTTTATAACACAATCAGTCATACAATTTTTTTTTAGCAGAGAGGAAAAAGTAGTGCTTCCAAGTGGGAATTCGCCATATAAAAATCATGCATCTTGTAAGCAGGTTTGTAAGGGGGTTTTGTCCTTCTCTCCCTTACAAAGCTGCTTACCAGTAAGATCCATTTTTTACTGGGTATGGGAAAAAGATATTTATGTATGAAGGCATTGCTTTTTTATCTCTTATTGCAATGCCCTACAGATGATATTGGAATACTTGGTCAATTGTGGCTTAAATTGACTACTTACAACATGGTCTAATGTACTGTAGAATGGATCATGTCAATGCGAATTCCTTTTTCAGGTGGCGTTGAAAGCACAGCTGTCCTATTTTTTTTTCCTAATTAGAGAGAGGAATGCCAAAAGTTACTTGTGTTTTTGACATATCGGCCAACGAAAGCAACAAAAAATACATTGTTGTGTTTTGGTGTTGTTATTTGTTGTAGTATCGACACCACCGTTTACATGAATTCGCCTTGGACCATGTTATAACGCTAGGTCTCCACGTAGCAATTTGTTTTGCTAAGCACAAGCAATAACGTCGGCAGAACCATGGCGCAATAATTGCTGACTATATTGCTGGAGAACACGTGAAATTGCTTTGCCATAAAAAACGTACAGAGAAATTAAATGTCAGATAAATAACAGCTGATTTTACAGCAGATTGCTAAGCAATAATTGCTCAAGCAATAAGAAGAGCAATCATTGCGCAATGGATTGCCACTCATGGCAATATGCGGTCTATACGTCGCAAATTTTATGGAGCAATCAAATTTGACGTTTGCCGCAATAAATATTGCTACGTGGAGACCCGGGGTAAGAAATTGGCATGCAGTGCTGCCATCAACTGCATGGTGTACACTTTTCTATAGTTTACAGTATTACACATTGGTAGCACTGATGGTGTCCATTATTAATTGTTTATTTAAAATTGAAAGAGAAAAGTTTGTGAAATTTGTGAAAAACTTCATTTTAGTTATTAGGTTTTTTTTTCTAAGACGACAAATTAATTAATTTAACTTAGGTTTTTTTATAAGGATAATTTAAAAAAAATGGAACACTAATTTTTTTATTAAATAAACATTTTCTTCAAAATAACACTACATGCTAACTTAAATCTTTCACCGTATACATACATATACTTATAAATATATTATATGGGTGAGAAAAGAATGCTTTTATTATTATTTTATTTTTTAACAAATAGAAACTGGGAATTATTTCCTTCCGAAGGTTACTTTATATTATATTTAACATTTTTTATTTTTCGAATTTATTCTATGAGCTAAATTTCAGTTAAGAAAATACAATATAATAGTCTGGTAGTGTATAAAGTCATTTCTGAAAAATTGAAGAAATATGACTATTACAAAAAAGCTTTATAAAAATACATAACTGAAATTTAGCTCATAGAATAAATTCGAAAAATAAAAAATGTTGAATTTAATATAAAGTAACCTTCGGAAGGAAATAATTCCCAGTTTCTATTTGTTAAAATTGTTGAGTTAAATACATTCAATTTATAAAGTATCACTATCCAGTGTGACACAAAGAATGCTGACGAAGGCCGTAGCGGGCCAGAAAATGCATTACATTCTGCTGGTGTCTAATAATTGTAAATTTTTCTTTACATACAATATACCTCATTGCTTTCCAAAGGAAAGCTAAGGTAAAATGTAACAAGAAAATACAATATAATAGTCTGGTAGTGTATAAAGTCATTTCTGAAAAATTGAAGAAATATGACTATTACAAAAAAGCTTTATAAAAATACATAACTGAAATTTAGCTCATAGAATAAATTCGAAAAATAAAAAATGTTGAATATTTTATTTTTTATAAACAAAAATAAAAAAACTTAATCGTAAAGTTCTTTTTAGTCTTTCATTCGGTAGTGGCATGAAATAGTTTTCAAACTACCCCTTTAGTGCACTCCATGGAGTAGTGACATGGAGTACATTTGAAACTACCCCTTCGGTGTACTCCATACTGTAATGACATGGAGTACTTTTAAAACTTACCCACTTTAGTACTCCATGGAGAAGTTTAGGGACTACTTCGCTGGGTTATATGGTCCCCTCCTATGACATCGTTATGTTAAATGGACCACATTTTACCCATATATTTGGAGTAGTCCTACTCCTTTATGGACTACTCTTTACATGCATATATGGACTAGTCTCGCTATCTGCAGGGTGCCTTTAGGCATTGCTTTAGTAATTGCTGTTGTTGTGTTAGTTTAAGAAGCTTTGGCTACGTTGATCTCTTATTGCATTTTTGTTTGTTGTGGTTGTTTTTTATTCCCTTCACCACAAGTGGTGGATATTATTTTAATGTGTTTAATTTTACGCATACGCATACACATACACATTTATCTATAACCATGATATTCTGCTCAAATAAAAAAAAACTCGTAGACTCAATATATTTTAATTTAACGCTACTACAGTAAAAGCATTCGTAGCCGAGCTGTTGGTGGCCAGTTCGATGCTAAAAAATAAATTTTTTTTTATTTTTTATGTTCTAAAAAACGATTTTAAGATTAAAAAATTATAAAACGAATTTCAAACATCAACTTTGGCAAAAGATTAAACGGACTTAGGTATATACATTTATTTGATTTTGTCATATTTCTAGACATCACAAAATGTAAAGTTGGCATGGCTCAATTAATATTTATTTATATCTAAAGAACATTATATACATATATACATACATATGTATATAAATTTTTGCTCTTATCTCACTATGGTTAAGGGTATATGAGATTTGCCATAGCCGAATATAGCACTGTAACTTGTTTTTTAATTTTATTTGAGTCAAATGGTTTGCTTTAGGATAAATAAATAAGAAGCTCCACGGAAAATTGGAGTGTGATAAGAAGTGGATAAATTGTAGGTCAAATTCCTAAAAACCACATAAGTAATCGACTATATAGGTACAACGATAAATAAACGCTTTTCTGAGCGGATTTAACCAAACCAAAAATATTGGTGTTAATAAACCACAATTTGTTTTGTTAAAAACAACAGCTGACTGAAACACCTGGCTCTTATGCGCCCCATACACTTTTCAATTCAATTGTCAACTGAGTCTTTCAACTGAATTGATACTTGGCCACACACTTCTTCAACTGAATTGAAAGATTTTAATTCAACTGTCAAATTTAGATTTTTTTACAATTTTACAAAAATTTAAATTTCAAAAGATTTTGTTATTCGTGCTAAATTCCCAGTTTTTATTATTGATAAAAACACTTGAAATTTATTGTTGATGGGATAAGCTATTCCTATGCGCATTTCACTGGTTGCTTAGGCCAGATGATCAGGAAACTTCATCCATAAAGATTTTAGAAAAACTAAAGATATTAAACCAAATAAAAATGTTAAACGTATAAGACTTATAGCAACAGTTTTACTTGTAATAAAATCAAAGTTTAAACAAAACAACATCAACAATAAACAGTGCGTTCATCTCGTCTTACATTCCCCGCTACAATTAGTTGAAATTCTCTCAACATTAATTGTAGTTGTAAGTAGGTTAAGAAAAACAAAATAAAAAACAACAACAACTTACAAAAGATGTTGTCAATTAAGTGTTTTTTAGGCCGTGCACCTGCCTGTTTATTATCAAAAAGTAATTTCAATTTTTGGGAATACAAAATTTAAATTTCAAAAGATTTTGTTATTCGTGCTAAATTCCCAGTTTTTATTATTGATAAAAACACTTGAAATTTATTGTTGATGGGATAAGCTATTCCTATGCGCATTTCACTGGTTGCTTAGGCCAGATCATCAGGAAACTTCATCCATAAAGATTTTAGAAAAACTAAAGATATTAATCCAAATAAAAATGTTAAACGTATAAGACTTATAGCAACAGTTTTACTTGTAATAAAATCAAAGTTTAAACAAAACAACATCAACAATAAAAGGTGCACGGCCTAAAAAACACTTAATTGACAACATCTTTTGTAAGTTGTTGTTGTTTTTTATTTTGTTTTTCTTAACCTACTTACAACTACAATTAATGTTGAGAGAATTTCAACTAATTGTAGCGGGGAATGTAAGACGAGATGAACGCACTGTTTATTGTTGATGTTGTTTTGTTTAAACTTTGATTTTATTACAAGTAAAACTGTTGCTATAAGTCTTATACGTTTAACATTTTTATTTGGTTTAATATCTTTAGTTTTTCTAAAATCTTTATGGATGAAGTTTCCTGATGATCTGGCCTAAGCAACCAGTGAAATGCGCATAGGAATAGCTTATCCCATCAACAATAAATTTCAAGTGTTTTTATCAATAATAAAAACTGGGAATTTAGCACGAATAACAAAATCTTTTGAAATTTAAATTTTGTATTCCCAAAAATTGAAATTACTTTTTGATAATAAACAGGCAGGTGCACGGCCTAAAAAACACTTAATTGACAACATCTTTTGTAAGTTGTTGTTGTTTTTTATTTTGTTTTTCTTAACCTACTTACAACTACAATTAATGTTGAGAGAATTTCAACTAATTGTAGCGGGGAATGTAAGACGAGATGAACGCACTGTTTATTGTTGATGTTGTTTTGTTTAAACTTTGATTTTATTACAAGTAAAACTGTTGCTATAAGTCTTATACGTTTAACATTTTTATTTGGTTTAATATCTTTAGTTTTTCTAAAATCTTTATGGATGAAGTTTCCTGATGATCTGGCCTAAGCAACCAGTGAAATGCGCATAGGAATAGCTTATCCCATCAACAATAAATTTCAAGTGTTTTTATCAATAATAAAAACTGGGAATTTAGCACGAATAACAAAATCTTTTGAAATTTAAATTTTGTATTCCCAAAAATTGAAATTACTTTTTGATAATAAACAGGCAGGTGCACGGCCTAAAAAACACTTAATTGACAACATCTTTTGTAAGTTGTTGTTGTTTTTTTTTTTTTATTTTGTTTTTCTTAACCTACTTACAACTACAATTAATGTTGAGAGAATTTCAACTAATTGTAGCGGGGAATGTAAGACGAGATGAACGCACTGTTTATTGTTGATGTTGTTTTGTTTAAACTTTGATTTTATTACAAGTAAAACTGTTGCTATAAGTCTTATACGTTTAACATTTTTATTTGGTTTAATATCTTTAGTTTTTCTAAAATCTTTATGGATGAAGTTTCCTGATGATCTGGCCTAAGCAACCAGTGAAATGCGCATAGGAATAGCTTATCCCATCAACAATAAATTTCAAGTGTTTTTATCAATAATAAAAACTGGGAATTTAGCACGAATAACAAAATCTTTTGAAATTTAAATTTTGTATTCCCAAAAATTGAAATTACTTTTTGATAATTTTACAAAAATTTATTTTTTCTCCAAGTATCCATGTTTGCCACCAATGTCATTTTTTTATTTAAAATTTTATTGAAATTAAAGACAATTTTAAAAATATTTCACTTTTTCTTTGCAAAAAAAAATTATAAACATAAATTTTGACAGCTGATCAAGAGACTTAAGCACACACAGTACAATCGAATTGAAAGACTTGGAGTCAACTTGAAAAAATCAAAATCTTTTGATTTTTCTTCAACCAACTCGACAACCGTCAAACTAATCAACTGACAAGGCCATACACGCTTTGATTTGGACAACACGCGGAAGACTTAAAGTAGCCAGTTTTAAAAATGAGTACGGGAGAAGTACCCTTAATGTAATGCTGCCAACAGTTCTCAAAAAAATACCAACAGATATTATTAATATGAAAAATGAGTTAAAAAAAAATAAATTGATAAAAAATAAAAAAAAAAAAAAAAAAAAAAAAAAAAAAAAACAACCGACTCAGTTGACAATTGAATTGAATCGTGTATGGTCTGCTTTAACACCAGCAGATGTCGTTAAAAGTGTTAGTAAATAGCAAAATGGTAAATTTTGTGGGTAAAATTTTTAAACGAAACAATTGCGGCTTTAAAAGCTTAGTGAATCGCACTAATGCATTGTATGAATTGGTACTTATACTCTTTGTACACTTGCATACATATCGCCAATATTTATGTGTGCCAAAATTTTAAGAGATAACACCAAAATGTATTTAAATTAATTTTGTTTTATATTATAAAAAAAATTAAGCAAAATAAGGCTTGCAAAAAAAAATAAACTTGAGAAATGTTAACGCTGCTTTAAAGCAACGCTCCAAATTATGCGACTACTCCATACCAGCGTTGCCGTTGTGACACTTAATTACCACTTTTGACCCTTT
Source organism: Pollenia labialis (assembly GCA_949318255.1). Classification (NCBI taxonomy): domain Eukaryota; kingdom Metazoa; phylum Arthropoda; class Insecta; order Diptera; family Polleniidae; genus Pollenia; species Pollenia labialis. The sequence goes on from OX439141.1 coordinate 50,163,606, forward strand.
TTCATAACAATAACACTTTTTGTGACCCTTTTTTGATTTATACCTATGTACCATTTTTACAAAATTTATGACACTTTTTAAACCTTTTGGAAATAACTACTTGTGGACATACATACATATAAAAATTGGTAGTATGTCATAACGTTCAGTGGACACAAAATAATATAAATAGAAACTTGTGAGTCAATGCTTTACTCTCTCAATTTGCTCGATTCGGACCTGGAAGAATGGACTCCAAGAGAAAAATTAATTACAAAAAAGGCTTTTGTAAACGTGACTTATTTTTTGATAATATGACTAATATTGGAATGTGTATTGTTTCTTAGTTTTAACATTGATTTATAATTCCTATTTTTTTCTCTTGTTTATGTTATGTTTACCTTTATATTAAATGAAAGCTGAGCAATATTTAAATTGAAACTATTTTGTAACTTATTGCATAATATAGGACAAAATGGAAATAATATGGCGAATATCATACACAATAATATTGCTAGTGTATGGGTCGCTAAACATCTAAGTGCTGGTTCACACTCTTCAAGTTTTAGCCGTCAAGTCTTGAGTTTGTTGGGGAGAACGAAATGTCAAGACTAGACGAGTCAACCTTGACGTGTTTAATCCGTCACTAAACCCCCTTTTAGACAGGCAACGTTTACTTTGCAAAATTATGAGTTTATAGAAGGGAGGAGAAAAGAGAATAGCGGGGGCGTACATATTTTGCTGTACTCGCAAATTCGTTTTGTTTTTCGTTCGTAGTTTATACCTGAAGCAAGGGACATTAACACAAGGTGGACTCATTTGGGAGTGTAGACATGCTGCTCTATAAAAAGAACCGAGTTGTCAAAATTGGCTTCATTAAAACAATAATAACCCTGCAAATTTTATTGGACCACCTGATCCAATTTCATGAAATGGACTACTCAATGGACTGGTCCGATGTAATGCAAGCATGGACCATGTCATTGTTAAAAAGCGTTTGTAGTGAGACGACATGTCTTCGTTTTTTAACGACATGTTTTCGTTTTTAAACGAAGTTAAAACTAATCCTCTTGTGTACACAATGTAGTAGTTTTAAAACTACTCCTTTGTTGCCCAAATATGGGTTATATGGTCCTGCCCTAGGACATCGTAATGTTAAATAGACCATGTTTTTCCATACGTTTGGGTTACTTTTGGACTAGTCCTAGTCCCTTGTGGACTACTCTTTACACGCGTGTTTGGACTGGTCCTATAATTTGCAGGGAATTTAACGCACACATGTACAAATTTTAGCTCATATAAATGAAATTTAACGTTTGGGTTCTAACTGACTGACAAACATATGGGCTAACGATTCTACCTTGTGTAAATCACTGATGGGATTTGTGGTACAATTGTACCAAATTTGGTACAATCAAAACTTTATTGGTACACTGGTACCATTCATCCTTTTTTGGTACAACTTGATAAATTCTTTGAGGTGGATTAATTCACTTTTCTTTTCAATAATAAAATATTTAATAACATATCTCTAGCATTGATAAAAAGTATCATGTTTATTAATTTGTGTTCATGATGTAATACTAACATATTATGTACATACGTACATAAGTATTTGTTCTCGTATCCCTGTAGGAAGCCTGGGATCAAGTGCCTCCCAATCGCCACTTTTGTCGATTGTTTTGGTGGCACTTTTAACACTTTTGTTCGCCGTTGACAAAAAAAGGGAAATAGAGAAATTTTAGCTTCTTCTTTATTTTGTATTCCCATACCACAATAGTGGTGATGGTATTACAGTAGAATCTCACAAATTCGAACCGTCCAGAAATTAGATCCAGCCGTTTCAATGTATTGGATGCTTTTACAAGGTACATTTTTTATGATTTTGAACTTAATAGGCGAAAACCCAAATTAAACCCAAAAATTAGAAAAGGGTTTTTTTTATTTTTTTTGGTATTTTCACTACAAAATATTTTTTTCGCTGATTAAAGTAAAAAAAACGGGTCATCCGAGTTATTGGTGGTGTGTATAATTTGGTCATATGCGTATGAAATTTTATATGCTTGTACAAATTTGGGTCAGTTGATAACTGAAGGTCAAAGTGAAGCGTTTATACGTGTGAAAGATAAAAAAAATAGAAACTGGGAATTATTTCCTTCTGGAGGTTACTTTATATTATATTCAACATTTTTTATTTTTCGAATTTATTCTATGAGCTAAATTTTAGTTATGTATTTTATAAAGCTTTTTTGTAATAGTCATATTCCTTCAATTTTTCAGAAATGACTTTATACACTATCAGACAATATAATAGTCTGATAGTGTATAAAGTCATTTCTGAAAAATTGAAGGAATATGACTATTACAAAAAAGCTTTATAAAATACATAACTAAAATTTAGCTCATAGAATAAATTCGAAAAATAAAAAATGTTGAAGATAAAAAAAATATATATAATGTTCAATTAATTAAATTTTATTAAAAAAAACTCTGTTTTGAGTTAAAGTAAAGCTTACACAACTATATTATGTACATTGGTTTCAATTCATAAGGACGAAGCTTAGGGAAAATGGTGAAAATCGGTTCATAATTGCATATACAAACTTCTTTCCGGAATAGTGTTTGTGCCCATAAACAGTCTTATTATGTTGGAATGAAGATTAAATTTGGGAAACAGTCAGTTTATTGCAATTCAAATGTTATTAAGATCAGTCCATAATTGACGATAGCTACCACATAAATAATTATCCCGGAAATAGCTTTTTTTAAAATTCCTTAAAAATGTTTGAATTGACATAAAAGTTGGCTACAATAACTTTTACGATAGCTACTATATCATGAAAAATGTAGCGCTGGTATTTCCAAAAGTATCCTTAGGTCCCATATAAGCGCCCTTCCAAAAATCACTGAAGGGCAGACAAATCTTATACAGATGAAGATAACTTATAATATTCGGCACAAAGAAATTTCATAGCATGGGTCCTAAATACGGTACACTCTCGGAAATTTGTCTATCTATACCGCGGTGTAGGCTTTCAAATGGTCGGGCTTGACCAAATGTACTTTTTGACTTGTATTTTTATTGAATTTGAAAGTGTTAAGACTTCGGTACTCTTACGTAAATGTTGCGGATACGTAAACGTTTCAGTCGACTTGAAATGTTGGTAGTTGCTAAAAATACGTAAACGTGTCATATGGTGTTAAAGTGTACTCGTACATATGTATGTACATATGTAAATTGTTATTTGTTTTGATTTTGCTCAAGGTATTGTTCCAAAACATGTTGCTAACATTCTTGTTTAAAAACGCCAATACACAACGATATCGGCGCTTTTGTACAAAAAAATAAAATACTTTGTACATATCTGTGGCATTTTGACAAAACATCTTAAGTCGAGATAAGATAGCAACAAAGCTTTAAAAAAAACTCACTTAAAAAAAAAATTTTTATCAAATAATAAAAACCAAAACTAAAGAAAAATTTCGTTTATAATACAAAATTTTAACAAGTAAGAAAGTATAGTCGGTCAAGCCCGACCATATGATACCCTTCATCACAGTATTTAAAAACACTTCATGAAAATCGGTTTGAAAGTTTGTGAGAGGCGGAAATTGCCCCCTACCTCCCCTTGTGGTCCTATTTGTGAAAAACTGTATAGCTAATGTGTCCATATAGATATGGATCTATCCTATCTCCCCTCGTGATCCTATTTTTTTAAAAATGCATACATTTCGTGTCCATATAGATTTGGTTCTATCTATGTTTTAAATTTCATTAAAATCGGTTTGATAGTTTCTGAGAGGATGAAATTTCCCCCTATCTTCCCTCGTGGTCCTACGATTCGGCCCATTTTCAATAGGCTTGGTTCTTGTGCCAATAAGAACCTATGACCCAAATTTTATCAAATTATCTCCAAAATTGCAACCTGTACTTTGCGCACAAGGTTACATGGACAGCCAGCCGGACGGACATCGTTAGCTCGACTCAGAAAGTGATTCTGAGTAGATCGGTATACTTCAAGATGGGTCTAGGACCACTATTTTAAGGCGTTACACACATCAGCACAAATGCATAATACCCTCTCCACTATTGTGGTGTGGGTATAATAAACCGCTGGTTAATAATTTTTGTTGACAACACTGCTTCAGTAAGCTTGGTAAGGAAAACGGAACAGCTGATCCGCAACGTATACGTTTACGTAAGAGTAACGAGGCCTTAAGTAATTACTTTGTAGGATTTTTTATTTTATAGCGAAATTATCAAGGTATATTTATAGCAGGTAGTCTCGGAAAGCCAGCTGTTTATTTTTTATTTGCTTGTTTTGCGATACGAACTGTCAAATGTTGTATAGTAAACAAGTAAACAAGTTTTTTGTCTTTTTTGTCTCTTATCAGCCCCTTTGCTTTTTGACAGTTTGTATCGCATAACAACAATAAAAAACCCTGTTGTTTGTTTTATTGTACAATTGTTGTAATCTCGCGGCTACCTGCTATAAATATACCTTGGAAATTATGGTACAATTTATGTTAATTTGGTACAATATTGCCATTCAGACGATACAATCTAAAAATTGCCAGATCCCAACAGTGGTGTAAATATACCTTGTACCTGAAGTTGGCTGCAACTTTATATTAATAAACAGTGTTGCCAGAAAGTTTGATATAAAAATAATCATTTGGCGAAAAAATCATATCTTAAAGAGAAAAATCTCCAATTTTTTTTAATCAAATTGTTTATAACAAGGGCACAAAAAAAAATATTAATTTAATATAAAATAAGCAGCACTATGCCGAATCTTATATACCCTTCACCATGGTGAGATAAGAACAAAAAGTTATATAAATAATGTTCTTTAGATATAAATAAATACCCTACAAGAAATGAATGAGCGAGTAGTCACATTTTTCATTTTGGTGTTAAGTAAATGATAGAAAGAAATGATCGAATGTGACCGTAAACTTGATTTCGGTCATTTCTTTCTATCATTTTCTTAACACCAAAATTAAAAATGTGACTACTCGCTCATTCATTTCTTGTAGGGTATTAATTGAGCCACGCCAACTTTTCATTTTTCATGCCGAAGAATATGACAACATCAAAAAATGTATATCATAAATGTGTATGCGTATGCGTAGTCGTAAAATTACACACATTAAAATAAAATCCACCACTTGTGGTGAAGGGCATGAATCAAATAAACAAGATTGCCCATTGCGCAGTTCCGTTATTTTTGTGTGTGACGACACAATAGACTTTGTGTATGTGCATTTGTGTGTGTCTTACATTTTTTACAACAAACACTAATATTTAGTCTATGATGACGTAGATGCGCAGTAGAATTTTTTTTTGTACGGCTGAGTGCGCAATCTTGTTTTTTTGATTCATGGGTGAAGGGAATAAAAAAAAACAAAAAAATCACAACAAAGAAAAATGCATGAAGAGATCAACGTAGCAACAGCTTCTAAAACGAAACCCAACAACAACAATTACTTGAGCAATGCCTAATGCTGGGTACAGATAGTGCAATCTACATGCAATCTGTTTTAATGCAACCTCAATATATCAAAGCCTTTTGATGTTGATGCAATCTGGAATGAATGAAAAATGTACGAAAATGAATTTAGTTTGCTGGATTGCATAAATGCATTGCATTGTGTGTACCCAGCATAAAGGCATTGCAATCTATCTATCTATATATATAAAGCAGAATGTGTGTATGTAACGTATGGACTCCAAAACGGCTGGGACGATTTTAATGAAATTTTCAGGGAATCTTCAGAATGTTCAAGCGGGTGACACTGTGAAGTCTGATTTTTGATTATCGGTCTGCGGGCGGTTGGGCGTGGCAAAATCCAATTTTCATATTGCACCACCAATGACATACATATGTATACATTTAATTATTATTTTTGCTTTTTTTATTTTATTTTTTTTAAATCCGTTGTCATGTTTTTCAAAACGAGATATCAAATTCTTAAGCGGCCCATACACCTGCAGTATTATTGTATATGATATCCGCCATATTATTTCCATATTGTCCTATATTATGCAATAAGTCGCACAAAAATATCATTTATTCAATAAAAAGGTAAACATAACCTATAGAAATAACATAAACAGCATTGTACAATGTTGCCAACACATTTCACTTTATTTTCGTTGTGCAATAAAAATCAAAAGTATTTTGATTGTTGCCAATATATTGTGCCATGGTCGTATATCACATACACATTGGCGATATAATTGTACCATACGTAAAACTGAACAATTTTATTGTAAGTGTATGAGCCGCTTTAAATCGGTTATGTAGTTCCGAAGATATTTACAAAAAACCTACATATGTAAATAATGATCCAATATCAAAATTTTAAAACTTTCGAGATGTTGCATTCAAAAATCCGAGTTTTGGGTTTATTTACAAAATATTTAATCAAATACAAATTGATCGACACAGTAATGGATGAAGAACAAGCCACCAATTATCCCACTGAATTTTTGAATTCATTAGAACCACCCGGAATGCCACCGCATGTACTAACATTAAAGGTTGGATCACCAGTAATTCTTATTCGCAACTTAAACGCACCAAGGCTATGCAACGGAATCAGATTGACCATCAAAAACTGTTCACTAAATTTAATCGAGGCAACAATCATCGGTGACAGATTCAAAGGCGAAGATGTACTTATTCTACGAATTCCGATGATTTCCAACGATTTACCATTTTAATTTAAGCGGCTCCAATTCCCTTTGCGTCTAGCCTTTGCTGTTGCCATCAACAAAGCACAAGGCCAATCTTTGACTATTGCTGGCTTAATTTTGGAAAATTCAAGTTATTCAAGTTATATGTTGGCACGCCAAAAAATGTATACGTTTTGACACCAAATAAAAAAACAAAAAACATTGTCTATCCGCTGGCCTTAAGATGAAGTAATAAATAAATATAATTTCCAATTTGCCTTAAATACATGCGTTTCTTTTTCGATTGAGCCCTTATCTACACATTTTTTAAGTTATTCTGTAAAAAAAACTTTATGAATAGGTATTCCATGGATTTTTATTTTAAAGGCCGTAAATTTCGTTAAATGATCAATTTAAATCGTGTGGTAATACAACAGTCATGTTTGCTTAGGGCCAGCAATGTGGACCGGGTCCGTTAGTAACAGATAAAAATAGACACACGCTTCATTTCCAAAACGAAACACTACTACAACAATTACTAAAGCAATGCCTACATACCTTAATGTGTATGGGTTTGTATGTAGTATGCGTTAAATTAAACACATTAAAATAAAACAACAACCAAAAGGGATTTTTTTGGAAAAATTAGAGGCAGTCGTGGTTTTTTGGTCATATCTCAGCCATTTGTGGACCGATCTTGCTGAATTTTAATAGCAAGAAATGGTGGACTATATGTGACATATATGTAAAACAACCTAGCCGCTATCATGTCTGAGGTCTCCGGTCCTAAGGCGGGTCAGCCGGACGGACAGACAAACATCGTTAAATCCACTTCTCTCCTCATAAGAACCCACAATATATATACTTTATAACGTCTAAGATTAATATTGTAAAAATTACAAACCGAATGACAAGCTTATGCATACCCTTTTCTACCTTAGGTGAAGGGTATAAAAATACATCTTTCCAGCAAAAAAACTTTTAAGTTGTTCAAGAAGAGGGAATATTTTCATGATTTCTTTAGTTGTTTTTTACTGAAATGAATTAAAAATACTTTTTGTAATTCTCTTAGATAATCTTCTACTCTTATGTATAAATTGCAATATTTATACATTAATATGGAAGGTGAAATTTTCCAACTAAAGGCTCAGTTAGGCGAACGTTGCTGTACCGTATCTGTACTGTATCAATCAGCTGTTCGCTTTTTGTTATATGAAACGCAATACAAAAGCTTACCGAAATGTAATGTACCATAGTTGCAACGTACCATTCTGTATGAAATAGAATTTCATACCGTTGTTACGTGACATTTGCAAAACAGTGATGGGCGGCTTGTATGTTTCTTGAAATGCGGGAATTTTTGCTCTTTTTTTTGTCCTTTTTTCTGTAAAGCTATGGAATTGTGACACAACAACTTACAGTACAACATTTTTTTATAAACCCAATAAGCACAAATTTTTTGTGAATTCCAATGTTGGAATTCCAGTATGAATCCAAGTTTGAATTACATTTGAAATCCATCCTTTTTCCAGTCTGTTTGAAGTTTGTTAAATCAAATCGAGTCAGCTATGTCAATCAGAAAATATTAATTGTGAACAATTTTACAACAAATTTTACAAAATAAAGAATTGAAAATAAAACAACATAAAGGAAATTTGGAATAAATAAATTTAAAGGTATGTATTCAAAGCCAAAAGCAGATGCTCGTAAAATTTTTGAATTGCTTACCCAGAATCAGCATATTCTGGGAAATGAACAACCAATGGGAATGGCTTCCAACGATGTCCAAGATGTACACGTCGCTTTGAACGATGAACCGTCTGTCAGTGAAGACACAATCATGAACAAAGATGGTATACCTTATACTAAAATTAATTCTGTGGGAGACGGGGGACTTAAAAATACAGCTGGCTGTATGGGCGATCCAACATAACATTGCGAATGCTGCAATAAACAGTTTACTACAAATCTTTAACCAGCATCATAAGAATTTGCCAAAGGATGCCCGAACTTTAAAGAGCACGCCGAAATGTCCAGATATTGAAGCTATGGGTTCGGGTGAGTTAACGTACTATGGCCTTAAGGACTCCATGACAGATTTTTTGCTAAAAAACGGAATGGGGAATAAAACCTTACAGCTGAACTTTAATATAGACGGTTTGCCCTTAGCAAAAAGTTCAAATCGCCAAATATGGCCAATTTTATGTTACGTAAATGGTTACACTGATATATATGTATACAGTGGCTGCGTTTTGTGGAGTGAAAAAACCATCGACTTCTGACATGCTTTTAAAAAGATTTGTCGCAGTGTTGAATGAATTGCTATGCCAAGGACTTGACTTTCAAGGGACGCATTTCACAATATCGTCTAGATCATTCATCTGTGATGCTCCAGCCCGAGCATTCGTGAAAGGGATCAAAGGACATACAGGGTATAGCAGTTGCCCTAAATGCGTCCAAAGAGGCAGTATTTATTTGTATTTATTTATTAAATTACGAATTTCCAATACAACAAGACATAATATCTTATAATTTATAGTATCAGAATCAGAAAAGTTATATCAATAAAACTTAATAAGTTGAAATCACGTAAAAAAGTATATAAATTTAAAGAATAACTAATATATATTTAAAAAAAAAAAAAAAACAGAAAAATAATTTAAAATAAAATATATATAAAAAATATCAAGTTACGACTGACATTAGAGCAGATTACGTTCGGTAAAATTGATTAAGTAAAAATTTAAATTTATTTGCGTTGCTAATAGATTGCAAGTTTGAAGGAAGTTGGTTACAGAGACGGATAGTTAGTATGAAAAATTGTCTCTCGGACGACGTATGTCTTATTTGCATGATGCCATTTCCTCTTGAAGACCTCATAAATCTTAATCGGTCATGCAGATATTTTGGTTGTTCAAATGTTGCAATTTTATGCAGAAAGACTAGGCTTTTAATAAGCTTTAAGTAGTTATTAAATGTAATATTAAAGACGCGACTGGAGTACTGCGAAACATGATCATATCTCTTCAAACGGAATATGTAACGTACAATGTTGTTAAAAGTTGTGTTGAGTTTAGCAGTGTCTTTTGAGTTACAGCCCGTAAAGATTTCTGATGAATACAGCAGAGTTGGAAGTAAATAGGTTTTAGCTAAGAGCAGTCTTATTTTTGGTGGTGTGCAATATTGTGTAGTCCATAAACACCTTAGCATACTATACACTCTTCCACATGTTTGGTTGATGTGATCTGACCAAGTTAGTGAACTGTTGAAGACCACTCCAAGATTTCTTGCAGAATTAATAATATCAATTTTGCTGCCACCCAGAAAAACATCAATTCTAGACTCAATTTTGACCGAATTTTTACAAATAATTATACATTTTGACTTCTTAGGGTTAATTCGTAAGCCATTTGCAGTCGCCCACAGGAAAATTTTGTTTAGATCGGTGTTAAGATCTGTAACTCTAGTGATGATGGAAGCTTTAGAGCTATCCAAGTAGACCTGTATATCATCAGCATACATCTGGATCCTGGAATAATTTAGCTGTTTCGGTATATCATTAGCATATATCGAATACAGCAATGGTCCTAGTATGGAACCCTGCGGAACACCCCTTGTCACACGAAGAGGGGAAGAAAGAAGTCCTTTATTTGAGACGTATTGCCATCTGTCAGTTAAGTATGTGGAAATCAATCTAACAGCGGTAGTTGAGAAGTTGAACATTTTACACAGTTTAAAGCACAGTATTGAGTGGTGAACCGTATCAAAGGCCTTTGAATGGTCAAGCAAAACTAAAAACGATATTCTCCCATCTTCCAAGTTACCTCTGATATCTTCGATTACATCGGTTAGGGCGGTTAAACAGCTATGCTGAGATCTAAAACCCGATTGACGGTCAGTTAATAAACTGTACTGATTTATATATTCAACCATTTGTTTATATATAAGTCGCTCAAAAACTTTGGACAGGTATGGTAAAATTGATATTGGGCGGTATTCAGTGTTTGTTTTTGGTACTGGAATGATTTTGGCATATTTCCATTCCGTCGGAAAATTACTGGTGGTTATGATTGTATTATACAAATATTTAATAGGGTGTATTATACGTGGTAATATCAACTTTATGAATCTTGGATTAATGTCATCCAGACCGACGACGTTTGATTTGACTTTAAAGAAACCTTCTGCAACATCATTTAGATTGAGGCAATTCATGCAATGGAAAAATGATTTTCAAATACAAAATTGAAGCGAAGCGAACAGACCTTGAATTTCGATCAAGAGCCGATTCAAGTCATCACAACTATATGGCACAACTAGAAATAGAAAAACTTAGGATTGACATGGTAAACTCCTTCCCTAATGACTACATGCATGTTGTGTGCCTAGGAGTCGGTAAAACGCTAATGATGACATGGATTAAAAAGAGAAGTTCAAGCTTCTGTTTGAGTACACAATAAGTAAAATGTCTTGAATCTAAATTTCTATTTTTAAAAACGCAAATTCCAAGGGAATTCGCGCGAAAGCCGCGTGCTTTTGGTGAGCTTGAAAGATACAAAGCAACGGAATATCGACAGTTTCTACTATACAGCGGTATTTACGTATTAAAAGACATTTTATCACCTGACAGATATACTCATTTTTTACTGCTGAGTATTTCTATTAGAATCCTGTTGCATAGTGATAATGGCTTTAATAATAAGGACTGTGCTCACAATATGTTAAATGAATTCGTTAAATTAATACCACTCTACTATGATGAGTCCTTTCTGACATTTAATTTTCACTGCTTAACGCATTTGGCTGAGGATGCTGAAACGTTTAATGATTTGGAATCAGTTAGCGCATTCAAATTTGAGAATAATTTGCAACCAATTAAAAAAAAATTGAAAAAAGCGCCATCAAATTGGAAGCCAGCTGTATAAGCGCATAGTTGAAGAAAGTTTACTTGTAAAACAAGCACCCCAGGAAAAAAAATCAGAAACTTATGGAAATGTAAAAAACATACGCTTTAAAAATATGTTTCTTTCGAGTAAAAGGCCGGATAATTTTTATATGATTGAACAAAATATTGTTATGGTTTGTGCCATTAACAACACTCCCAAATCATGTGCAATTAGGTCATATGAAGTTTTGAATTTGCACAATTTCTTTGAAATCCCTATTAAGTCAAACCATCTTAATATATATGCTAGCTCTGAATTAACTTTGAGCAATGTAATAGTCGAGCACTGCTTAAAGAACATACAACGAAAAATTGTAATCATAACAATTTGTGCTTTGTTGTGATACAGACGTGTATTATTAAACCCGCATACTATTTGAACTAATTAAATTTGATTTTTTTTTTATTTAAAATAAACATTCCGCGAATGAACGCAAAATAAATGATTTTTAAATAAATTATTTAGCATAAAAGTGATCAATTATTAAAAACGAAAAATTAATAAAGATAAATAAAAAATATAAGTGAATATATGTACATGCATACTTGTATACATAATCTTGCAAAAACATTTTAGTTTTGTAAAGAACAAAAAAAAAATAACAAATATATTAAAAGCACAAAATTACGGTGAAAAACAAAAACAATATTTTGTATGAACAAAAACAATGAGACAACAATAAAACTCAACGAGAGAAATTGCTATGTAACAGTTCATGCAAATGAAAATAATGAAATAAATAAAACAAAACAAAACAATATTAACTACCTAACGGCTATGCCGTACACGTTCCCACTCACCCTCGGTATTTACACAAACGGTCAGTGTTACCACCAACAAAATTCAAAATTACACTTGAGATGAAGCAAAATTACCCGATTTATATAAAATTACACCTGATATAATATTGAAGTTTTTTTTAATCCTAAGACATTTACAAGAACCAAAAAACACAACAAACTCATTGAAAGAAAATCAATACATATTAGTCAAACTTTTGAGATTCTTATTGTAATTTAAAATAAATTAACTGATCTACCTAAATAAGAGCGGCAAGCGTCTATTTTATGTCAAAACTTTTAATTTGTAGAACACGAATTTAACACCACCCGGCTGGGAAATCTTATTTGATAAATCGCTTGGTCGTATTATTTTATTGAAAATGTATTGGCAATAGAATTTTCATGCTTAAAAAAACGCTTGCCGCTCTTGTTTAGGTAGCTCAGTAACAATTATAACATTAAGAACTTAAAAGCAATTAATAAAACTTAAAATAAAACTCCTAAAATAATGAGCTTAACTTCCACATTTGGTTGCATATATCTGGGAAAGGTTCAAAACGCGCATTGCAATTCCTTTATAGTGAGTGCTTTTTAAGCCCGATAGAACTAACGAAAGGTTGTCTGTCAAGCGAACTGTCATACTGCCCTCACTTTTTGCTCAGGCACATCATCATGAATAGATTCATGCTTGAACAACGCCACCAAATTATCCAAATTTAAGCTATGTTCACATTATGTGTATTTGTCATATGGAATGTCACTTTTCTACCCACACGTGTTTTCATGTGTATGTCAAAATTTGAGTTTTACATAAGGTTTGTAATTTACATGTTCACATAATGGTATGTAACGTACATTTGACATAACCTATCAAAAATAAAAAAAACATTTTTAATAATTAATTTGTGTATTTTTTATCTGTTTTATTATTTATTTACTATTTTAATATATATGTATTACAATTTCAATTAATTTTTGCCGCCACAAACAATTTTGTTAATAATAAACAGCTGATGTCAGATGCTTTGTCACTTGAAAATAGAACACGTTCTAAATCAAAATTGTCATGTGTACTGTACACAGAGAAATAACACATGATAGTGTTTGAAGGGGTTCAGACGATATGTACATATTTAACATGTGAAAAAGTGACAATCCACATGACAAATACACATAATGTGAACACAGCTTTACTTTAAAAATCAGCCATCGATTTTCGCAACTTTGATAGGCAACTTCATGATCCAAAGACGAAAAGTTAGAATCATGTCAATAAGACATGAGTCGTATGAAATCAGACTAAGGGCGTTAAATATTCTTCAAACTAAAGCATTAAAAAGTTGCCAGAAAAAATAAAACTAATTATAAAGTTGAAATATTGGAAACATATCTTTCCCCAGGCTAGATTTTAGTTTGAATATCTTTTTTTCAATAAACTTGAGGTTCTTAATCACTATGATAGTCATCTTAATCCAAATCTAAGAGTACTTTTTGCGACATTCATTACAGAACTTTGGAAAATATATATTAAATGATTGAATACTTTTCTTAAAAAGAAACCAAAACTTTGGTGCAGAAGACTGTGCATTTTTTTTTATCAACAATATTTAAAAAGAAATAAATGTCATCACTGAAATCGAATCTGGATTTTATTTGGGTATCTTAAGTTATTTTTTTTTTAATTACACCTGAATTACACCTAAGAGAAATTACCCGCGCTCTACCCACGACAGTAAAAATTATACCAAATTCGGGTAATTACCCACAAAGTGGCAACACTGCAAACGGTGGATAGTGACTCATTAAAAAAACTAAAACTAGACCTGGTGACAAGTGTTGCCAGGCCAGAAAGTATTGCCGCGACGTCAAAAACAAATTTAGTGGGAAATGATACCATGAACTTAAACACACATGCAATGGAAAACCCCCCTGTAAAAAGTTGTCAAAAGCCTCAAGTCCAAGTTGGTTTGGACAGGTATATAACAGTCCTTAAACGGGATCGCAGCCCTACACCTTCAGCTGTTGCTTCGGCCTCAAAAGTGCCATTTTTTGATAAAATAAATTCCCAAAATCGCTTTGCAATTCTGGAGGATGAATCCTCTGAAGCACCAAACGTAATAAAATCGTCCAAGCCTCCCCCGATATATCTTAGGGAGCATAACTCAAATGATCTAATAAAGAGTTTAGTTTCGTTGATTGGTGAATATTCTTTTTATGTAGCCGCAATAAAGCGAGGTAGTATTAATGAAACGAAAATTCAAGTAAATCATGAAAATGATTTTCGCAAAATAGTTAACAAATTTGAGGCACTTAAAAAAAGTTTTTATACATACCAACTCAAGAGCAGTAAAGGTCTGCAGGTGGTGATTAAGGGAATTGATTCATGCGTAGACCCAGAGGAAATTAAAACATTCTTGGAAGAAAAAGGTTTCAAGATAAAACATGTGGTAAATATTAGAAATAGGGGAAAAAATCCTCAAACACTTTTTCGTGTAGAAACAGAGCCCGGCGACATTAAGTTAAAAAAAAAACGAAACGCATCCCATTTATAGTTTATATTATATTCTATACAGAAAAATCACAATTGAGGAGCCGCACAAAAAAAATGGACCTGTTCAGTGCTTAAACTGCCAAGAATTTGGCCATACCAAGGCATACTGCTTCTTACCCCCTGTTTATCTTGCGATAAGTCTAAAACCGACCCCAACGTAAAAAAATGTAGCAACTGTGGCGGCAATCACACTGCCAATTATAGAGGATGCCCTGTATATAATATCGTTAAGCAAACGGTTGGACCGAAAACAAATACCCCTCAAATGCAGGTTGCAAACCAAGTAAACACAAATGCAATTCAAGCCCCCCAGCCTGGTAATAACAGGACCTCTTACGCTAACGTCCTAAAATCAAACCATGTGCCAATGCAAGGGGCCTCGCCAAGTAATGACAAAACTCCAGTTTCTAATTTAAGTCGTTTAGAAAAAACCATGGAAACATTAGTGCAAACAGTAAATAATTTTACGAACACAATGGGTAATATGATGCAGGAAATTCTAAGAATGCAATCAATGTTATTGCAAGCTGTTCTTAACAAGCCATGAACTGTTTAAAAATTTGTTTTTGGAACGCAAACGGCATCCGCCAACATAAAAATGAATTAGAATATGTTCTTAAAAGTAAACAAATTGATGTCATGATGGTTTTTGAAACACATTTGACCTCAAGAAATACGTTTAAAATTAATGGTTATATACTATATGATACCAAGGACCCTCGAGATAGAGCTTGTGGTGGTTCTGCCATTTTAATAAAAACCAGAGTCAAACACTACCTCATAGGTGATCATCGTGAAGATTATCTTCAAGCAACAAACATTTGCGTTGAAGAATTAAATAGAAACGTAGTAATCTCATCCAATATTATAATTATTTTAAATCATTAGGACCTTGTTTCCTGGCCGCTGGCGATTATAACGTTAAACATACCTTCTGGGGGTCCCGAGTTATAACACCAAAGGGTCGTGTTCTATTTAATACTATTTCTAAAATGGATTTGAATGTGATAGCGAGCGGACAACCAACATATTGGCCTACTGATCAGCAAAATATATCAGATGTCATCGATTTTGGCGTGGTTAAAAACATCCCCATAGAAACGATTTATGTTGAAGCTTCCTTAGAATTATCTTCCGACCACACACCAACAATTGTTACCTTAATTAACCCCAATAGAATTGTATCTCCAACTGGTTACTTAGCGACGCCAGCTACACAAATCAATTGGCTAAAATATAAAAAATATCTCAGCACCCATTGCACAGAAAATATTCCGCTTAGTTCACCGGAATACGTAGATCGCGCTATTCTTAATTTTGACAGTTTTCTGAAGCTAGCTGTGCAACATTCCAGTATTACCCCAAAAAAAACTAAAAATATTAAAATTTATTCCACAGATGTTGAGCGTCTACTGTATGAAAAACGAAGAGCTCGAAGAGAGTGGCAATTGCACTGATCCCCTCAACTAAAGAGTTTATTAAAAGATTGTACAAAAAGGCTAAGGAAGTTACTACAGACTCAAAAAACGGCTTCTCTGCAAAAATATCTTAAGGAACTTGATGCAACTCCGCAATCAGACAACTCATTATGGCGTGCAGCTAAAAATCTAAAAAGGCCAGTCGCCTCTAAGCCACCATTAAGAAACTTGAACGGAAGTTGGGCAAGAAATGATAACGAAAAGGGAAATCTGTTTGTTAATCACTTAAAAAACGTATTTACCCCAAATATATCTCACGATACTGTGGTCGAGTTACCACCTGTTCCTGCTAGAGCGGCTGTTCCCCTAAGATTTGAGATAAGAGAAATCGAAAAGGCTGTTTGTGAATTAAACCCCAAAAAAGCCCCTGGTTTTGATAAGATCAGCAACAAAATGCTTTTGGAGCTACCCAGCACAGCAAAGAAAATTATTCTTTTAATTTTCAATGCTATCTTACGTCTTCAATACTATCCTCAAAAATGGAAGGTTTCCTTAGTCACCATGATACCTAAACCAGGAAACGATCACACAAAAGTTGAGTCATATAGTCCTATAAGCTTACTTTCTAATATATCAAAGCTGTTTGAGAGGCTGTTAGTGTCCAAATTAACTCCAATTTTAAGTGAAAATAGATGTATTTCTAACCGCCAATTTGGCTTTAGAAGAGAACACAGCACAATTGAACAAACCCATCGTATAGTAAACGCCATAAGAAAAGCCTTTGAAGAAAGAAAATATTGTTCCGCTCTCTTCATCGATGTTTCTCAAGCTTTTGATAAAGTCTGGCATGAAGGCTTATTACATAAATTGAAGCAAAATTTTCCAGCAAACACACACAAGCTGCTAGAAAGCTACTTAGTCGGTCGTCAATTTATTATTAAAGAAGGAAAATTCTTTAGTTCACCTCAGCCAATTGGCGCTGCAGTCCCACAGGGCAGCATTCTGGGGCCTCTATTAAATTTAATTTATACTTCGGACATGCCAAAGAGCAACTACAGGCAAACTTCAACATTTGCAGAAGATACAGCTTTTCTAAGCGTCCACGAAAACAGTTATGAAGCATCTCGTTACTTACAGGATCATATATTTCAACTAGAAATATGGTTAAAACAATGGAGGATAAAAGTCAATGAACAAAAATGCGTACATATAACATTCACCTTGCGGCGGGAATCATGCCCCCCTATATAATCAAATAATACCTCAAAATTCGCATGTAAAATATCTCGGTATACATTTAGATCGCCGTTTGACGTGGAAAAGCCATATAGAGGCAAAATTAACTCAAATGAAACTAAAAGCCATCCAAATTCATTGGCTTATTGGAAGAAACTCTGTCCTTAGTCTCGACTGCAAACTCCTACTTTACAACTCTATCTTAAAGCCTATCTGGTGTTACGGTATTCAGTTATGGGGCACTGCCTCGGCTTCTAATATCGAAAAAATTCAAAGGCGCCAAAATAAACTTCTTCGAATAATCACAGCTGCCCCTTGGTATGTTAAAAATTCAAATATTCACACAACACAAAATCTGACAAGCGGTCGGTAAATGATTTTTTTCTAAACCATTTTAGAAACTTATGTATTTTCATCACACCAGAGGTGTATTTTAACAGAGTATATTGAAGGTGGTAACATTTATATACAATTACAAAAACAACTAAAATCAAATCAAGAAATTTTCATGTTGTTTTTGTAAAAATTGTAAAACTGCAACCATCTGATTTTTTGTTATTATTTTTGATTTTACTTGTACCATCCGTGTAAACATGAAAAATACATACAACAGATTTTTCTTTTTTTCTTTTAAACACGGAGAGAATTTCATAATATTTTGATTCTACAAAGTCGTAATACATTGTATTACCGTGTAAACTGGCCTTTAGGAAAAATGGAAAAATTAATAGATTTGATCCTAATTACATTTTGGCTTTTGAAAAATTAAAAGAAATCGTCAACAATGCACCAATCCTAAGATATCCAATCTTTTCCAAAAGATTCAAGATAACCACTGATGCAAGCAATTTCGCAATTGGCGCCGTTCTTTCACAAGAAGGCCACCCAATTGCATATGCCTCTCGAACTCTGAATGTAAACGAAACAAACTACTCAACAATTGAAAAGGAATTGTTGGCGATAGTTTGGGGTGTTAAATACTTCCGACCATATATCTATGGAAGAGAGTTTGATCTTGAGTGCGATCATGAACCGTTGAAGTGGTTACAAGTAAAATATACGGGTAAGGACATCAACCCACGTCTTCAGAGATGGTTGGTTCAATTGGGAGAATATAATATGAAAATCAATTATATAAAAGGTGAACTAAACAAAGTTGCCGATTTTTTGAGTCGTATTAATTCTGACACTAATGAAATTAATCACTTAACAGAAAATGATTCCGATGATACAAATGATAATAGCGATCAAGATTCATTATTGGTACACACTGATCATTCTCTGGACGAAAACTCAATCAAAAGTCTACGAGTGTTTAATAAGAAAATTTCAAGAATTCAATCAGAAATCTTTTATAAAACTGAAGATGTTACAAACATCAAGATCAGAATGTATAACAAATTTGAAAGTATTGTAAGTACTGACTTAGTTAACGAAACATCGAACTTCGGTGAAATGCTTTTGAGGTTACAAAAAAGAGCCAACCATAATGGAATTTATATTATAGAATGGGCAAAGAATGATCAATTTTTTTCTATATGCTCTGTTCAGGACTTTAAAAACCATTGTAATTAAGTACTTACCACGTTGAAAATATTGTTGGTTGATCAGTCAGAAGACGGTGAGACTCTACACTCTCACGACATCGCGAATAAAAATATTTCAAATATTTTAAGAAGGAAGGTTCCTAAAGGAAAAATAGGAATATTTTCCAAATTGAATGATCAGGAATATTATAAGGTTCAACTTAAGTTGATAGAAGAATTTCCTGACAAAAAGAACTTTAAATTTGTTAAGTGTTCTAAATTTGCGAAAGATATTGTTGAGGAAAACGACCTAAATAAACAAATAGCATTGTTTCACAAATTTGAAACGGGCCATGCTGGCATAAACCTAATTTGAAAGAATTTGTACAAAAAGTAGTAAATAATTGTGAAACTTGTTCCGGGGCTAAATACGATAGAAACCCAATAAAAACAAAGTTCAAAATAACTGAAACCCCTTCCACCACGAATGAAATAATTCACGTCGATACTTACGTAAACAGTAAGCATTCATTTATTATTTTTATCGACAAATTTTCAAAACATGCAATTTCATTCCATTTGCACGATAGAAACAGTCAAACCCTAGTCGGTAAAATTCGAGCATTTTTAGCCATAAAAGGTAAGATTACTAAATTTGTTTTAGATAGTGAATTTAACAATGCGAATGTAAGGAACTACCTTGATCAAGAGGGAATCAATATCATTTTACAAAACCAAACAGCCATACTGGTAGTTCGGATATTGAAAGATTTAATAATACAGTAACAGAAAAAATCAGAGTTTTCAATTTGGAAGAAAAACTTCCAATAAATTCCCAAATTCTTAAAGCAATAAAATTCTACAAAAGTAATTATCACAGCACAATAAAATGCAGTCCTTTAAATGTTCAAAATAAATTGATTGATCATAGCATTATAAAAGAAAGACTAAAAAATACTAAATTCAAAATAGTTCAAAAAAGAAATAAATATCGTGAAAACTATACAGAAAATAGGAAGGTAGGCTTAATAAAAAATTATAAAAGCTTAAGACATAAACAAGAGCCAAAGTTTATTAAGAAACCTTTAGAAAATGTTCATGTATCAAACATTAAAAGACCATTCAAATTTTCAGACAATATCACTGATGCTGATCCTATTGATGAACATTCAGCTGAAACAAGCCACTCTACGGATTAATCCAATAACAGGAGATGGTGGATTTATCAAGATTAGAATAGTTGGAGTGGAAATTGTGAACAAAACAACTACTCTTGTACATGTCATAAACATAGCCGAAATAGAAGATATATTGAATCAAATTAAGGGAAATATAAAACATTTAATTTTACATGAAGAGATAATTATGCAAAATGAAATTAAATTAATAGAATCTAAGATCAAGACTTTAAAACCAATTCAAAATAGGAAACGAAGAGGTTTGATAAATATAGGAGGAAAGGTCTACAAATGGCTTTTCGGGACAATGGATGATGATGACACCCAAGAAATTCTGGAGCACCTTTCCGTTACTGAACAAAATTCACATAATTCAATTGAGACTTTAAATAAACAAATAAACACTGCATCTTCTAAAAACATCGGTGAAAAACGATAGAAAGGAAATAAGCATATTTTTGAAGAAGATAAAGAATACCAATAATGAAATAGTGAAGGAGATAATATACTTAGACCAACTTACAAAACTTAAAACTTTAGAACATAAAATAGATCAGATTCAGGATAATATAGTTTCAGCGAAAAGCAATATTATACATCCAAGTATGTTTACTACACAAGAAATAGAGAAGTTTGAAATTGATTTTTATAAGCTTAAAATGTTGAAAGTAAAATTATATATACACATCAACCGGAGCATCTTTATGAACGTCTAAGTTTTTCAACGCTTCCCAGAGGTAAACGAATTATCGCATTTGCTTATCAAACTCTGATCTCCAAGTATCAATTCTTTATTCATGCCATCAGTCTCTGGAACGGAATTCCCTATAGTTTACAGACCATTAGTAACGCACGACAATTCAGGAAATATATTTTTTGTCATTTTTCACGTTGAATTTATATTTTTGCATGCTTTATATTCTTTATATTGATTTTTGCTAAGATTGTCATATAAAACTAAATTAAAATTAATCCTATTTTCATTTTTTAATTACTTAATAATATATAATACAGTTTTGTTATGTGATTCATTGTATTTATGTAAGCTCAGTTCCATACTGCAATATAAGACTTAAGTCTTGTGTATGGGACATCGAAAAGAAAAATAAATAAATAAAATAAAATAAATAACAGTAGGCATAATGACTTATAGTGACAATTCTTTGATTATTGCAGTACTAATTCCGGACAATTACATTCAAACGGATTTAAAAATGATTACACCTATTCCAAAGAATAACAAAATTGAAATAGACGCAAATGACGAATATATAGTCGAAATTAATAACAAAGCTTTCACATACCAAGATAATGTACCTTTAAGAAAATTGAAAATAACTAATCATTGAACTTATTATAATACGTGTAAATTTAATTTTAATAACCTTACATCTATATTAAGTCTTGACGAGGAAACAATTATTGTAAAGAATGTATTTTTCGAAAAGGTTAATCAAGATTGTGATGATAGAATATTTAAATTGGAAGGAAACTTTTTTATAAATTTTAATAATTGTAGTATAACAATTCCCAACCAAACATTTTCCAACAAAAAATTTATAATAAAAGAAAAATATTTTTATCCAAACTTTAATAAGTTTGAGAATTTAAGTATATCAAATGTTAACCCAAAATTTACTAATATCATAACAGAGCATTTTGAGAACATTAAGCAAATTAAGGAGCTTAAATTTCATAAAACAGTTTCTTATGGTATAAGTACAACGTTAGTAATTATAATCGTTGTGATGTTTGTAGTTTTGTATTGCCTTATTAAAAGAAATAATGTTAATGTAACCATTAAAGAAAATGTTGCAACTAGGAGAGCCGAATTATCAGGCGAAGTAGAAGAAATACTAAAAAAATACAATGGATAATGAAATCCGGGAGGATTTCATACAAGGGGTGAAGGAGTTACATCCAGATCACCCCAATTAATAATACCTTCTGGTAAAGTGTAGGAAAACTATGAGTTTAAGATTTCATTTTATTTTTTTCCCACACTTTGCCAGACAGGTAAATAAGCTAAATTATTTTATAAAAACAGCAACGTAAGCATAAAATCCTTACGTTGCTTGAATAAGTTAATTTTTAGATTTAAATAAGTTAGTCTTAAGATTCAATTGAAATAAAAGGAACGTTCTGAAGAACGTCGTTAAACAACTCTACCTTTATTGTTTGTTTTATTTATTTTTTTTAAAACTATTTCATTAGAAATAGATAACTTACGCGATAGCCGGCTGTACGTTCGGCTCCGCCAACCTCCGATTATAATCGTTCAGAAACGATTCCCCAATTATTCCAAAGTAGAAGCCTATTAGCCTATTAGAGATCCTCCATTTCCGAGCCTAGTCGCTCCAACTCATCAGCTATCTCGTTGCCAGTGATGATGCAGTGACCCGTTACGTAGCACATCCTCACTACATAATTTCCTAAGATTTTTCCTAGAGCCCTCCTCCAGTCATCCACGCTAAGAGTCGCCTGGCTGTCCACATATAGTGACCTCCGAGACCCTGGCAATGTTGCTTCCTACCAATTCCACGGCCCTAAGTTTCCCCACCTTCTGATGTCCAGATCCTCACCCGTGCCGCACCCGTGCCCTTCATCATCGAGCCATCAGTAAAAATAGCAAATCCCCTACACCTGACCAGCTTTCCCTAGACGGCAATATTATCGGCAAACGCCCAAAATCAACCCTAGTGCCCAGATAATCCGTGGAGCCGGGCGAACCTAGGTAATAACCACCTTGCTAATTTCTCCCAAGATCCTCCGTGAAAATTCCTATATATCCTAACTACCTCAGTCTAAGAATGCTCCTGGCTGCATTTCCCTACACATACTGCTCTATAGGTAGAATATGTTAACACCTCTGAGGCTTACACAGAAGGTCCCTTCTTCCGTCTCAGGATCCACAGATCCCGGGAAGTGAGTCTCCATAAGCAAATTTAGAGACTCGAAGCTAGATTCCTTCCTCGAGTCGCCCGGTCTCTTAATAAATCTCGATACCGGAAGTTTCTTGGATAAAATTATTCCGAACCTGAACATCTCATTTACTGATTCCGCTGGCTCGCTATATGTTATACACGAGTCACTTTTCGCCCTTCTAATGTCCTTAAGTTACTCCAGTCCTCCGTACGCGCATGCTTCGCTCTATTGAATAACCTTCTGCCAAAGGTCCTTTGAGTCTTCAACTCGCCTATCCACTATCCACAAAAAGTTTAGCGGACAAGATTGCTCATAGCAACTGGTCAAAACCTCCGAAAAGGTACCCAGTTAATAGTAACTCTAAGGTTAATAGTAACTCTAAGGTTACTATTAACGACGACTATGGTCACAGAAGGAAACTTCTAAAGCCACCCGCCAGTCATCCACTTAGTCTCTATAGTTCGTCAATGTTATATCTATTACTGCCTCCCTATCTCTAGTTCTTAACGTTGGCGCATTCCCCCTATTACAAATATAAACATTGCTAGCAATAATAAAATCAAACATAGACTCACTTCATCTGTTGAAGTCGGCACTTCCACATTACGTATGGGATGCATTGGCGTCACAACTTAGTACCAGCCTCGAGCCCTTTCTGCTTCAGTGCTCCACCAACTCCCGCACTTTCTCACCAGGTGGATCGGTAGCCACGTATGGCAAGTATAAAGATGCTAGTGCCAGGACCGTTCTGTCCTTGGCCACTCCTGTCACAACCTTGAGGTCTCCATTACTGAAAGAATGAGAAATGTGCTCAATTCTCGCCAATATACAAGTTCACACCTTATCATCGGTGAGGGGTACGAACAAAGTATACCCCGTTACCTTTAATCCAACTAGCCGATTTTTGTTAATCCAGGGCTCTTGGATTAAAGCCACGTCCACATTGTTATCGATGAGGTGGGTTGCTAATTCGGCTGAGGCTGCTTCACAGTGGTGCAAGTTTTTCTGTACCACTTTTAGCTTCCTAGGGTCTATCATCTTTAGGAAACCAACCCGAATACCGCAACGCCTCCCATCGATTTTAGCTTTTCGAGAGACTTCTGGTCCACTGCGTACCTGAAGTCTCTCCCTTGGACCTCCTTACAACCCAGTAAAGCTATCATCTTCTACTGGCCTGTTCTGGTTGGGTAGTAACACCAGTATGACCCCCAATGGTTTTATAGGTGGAGGTATCCATGAGGTGACTACCGGTCTTAGTGCCAACTCAGACGCGAGTATAACGGTCTTTAAAAACTCAAAGGTATGGGGCCCAGGGTAAATCATGGACCGATCTTCCCGAAATCTCACAGTGTTATTTATAGTTCTATAAAAATGTGACGTACCAAATTTTCTAATGATGGCATTATTTATTACGGTTTTAGGCCTTCTAAACAGTTTTTTGGGAGTAGGGTTTATATGGGGCCTAGGGTAAATTATGGACAGATCTTTACGAAATTTTACAGCGTCATTTCCAGTCTAATAAAACGAATTTTCGCAAAATATTATATGATTTTGTGCATTGTTCCACCATTTATGTTAGTTTTTGTAACAAAATTATCAATTTTTTAAGATGATTGTTGCACATTTTGATTCATAGCTCTGATCCTACTAAACCTATTTTGCTGAATTTCAATCACAAACTGTTTAGGATAACTACAAGCAATTTCACACCAAGTTTGTTTATTTCTTTGAGTTTTTCGAAAGTGAGCGTTTTTTCAATAGACGGACATACAGACGGATATGACTAAATCGACTTGGAATTACTCAAGCAGCCAGAATATATATACTTTATGGGGTCCAGGCGCGGATCCAGCTCGAGCCTTAGGGGGGGAGAAAATTTTTTTTGATACAAAAAAGTAAAAAATTTGTTTTTAAAAGTTTATTAAAATTAATATGTGTATATTATATTAAAAAAACTCAACAATAAGGTTAAATGAAATATAAGATCAGTTCAATATAAATTAATTTTTTTAAATAAGCAATTTATGATTTCCTCGTGAGGCAAATTTAGATAGTACAGTCTTTCTTCTGTCATTGTTGATCTGAGCCATGTTTTTATTAGACGACGTGTAGGAAATGACCTCTCTCTCGTAGCATTACTGACGAGTAGGGCAAGTTTTTTATGGCATATGCCATTTTTGCCATTTCTTCAATTATTTTTTTAAAAAGCAATTTTTAGTCCAGCTTGCCAAAGAATACCTTTTTGCAACATAGAAAAAAATGTTTAAATAAGCTTAGCGAATATGAGGCAGAATCTATTCGAAATGCTAAA
The DNA here is from genome assembly GCA_949318255.1 of Pollenia labialis. Classification (NCBI taxonomy): domain Eukaryota; kingdom Metazoa; phylum Arthropoda; class Insecta; order Diptera; family Polleniidae; genus Pollenia; species Pollenia labialis. Next base: position 50,189,140 of record OX439141.1, read on the forward strand.
TGAATAATGCAAAAATCGGACGTAAAAAGTACTTTTAATGCATCTGCTCAAGCCTCTTGAAGTTACAAACAAAAGGGATTTCTATGAATGAAAGCTTTGGCTTAACTGACAGTGCTAAGGAAAATAATACAAGATGTCAGCAAAAAAGATTTTGTTAAAAAGTTTAAAAAAGTTTTAGATCGTAATACGTGTGGTAAATTATTCAATACTCATGAAAAATCCATATGGCTTGGCATTGATATTTTAAAAAAGTGTTTTAATCGATTTTCTCACAATTTTGTTTTAATGAAAGTGAGACGGATGAATTTATTGACAACCTTTCTCCATCTGAACTTCAAGTGTACAAATATGCTCCAGTTACATCTTGCGATGTTGAAAGAGTATTTTTTATTTATAGAACTGTTTCATGTGATAACAGGAGATTATCAGGGGTGTTCTAGAAATCGAAGACTCAAAACGCAAGAATTTTAAACGTCGCGACTCGTGACGCGTCGTTCTTTTATTAGGTTTCCCGTTTAAAAAAATTTTATGACATATATTATAAAAATATTTCTTTATTAAACAGAATTTAATTCTTCGTTTTGCACCCAGAATTTTTTTTTTTTTTTGACAATTTGAAGAAACATACTATTGTACTTACAAAAAAAACTTAACAAAAAAAAGATTCTTAAATAACATGTTTATTTTTGCAATTTTTCGTGCCATTTTGCCAGCAATTTTTTACCATTTTTCGTGCCATTTTAAACTTGCCCTGCTGACGAGCATTGAAACGAAAATTTGAAATATTTTTCTTAGATTTCGGTAGATATCTTCATCACAGTTTATTAAAACATCTACAACGTTATCTGATAGATTTTCAGATATTTTCCATGTTTGTTGCAAATGCAACAGTTCAGGCTCAAGTTTAGATGTTTGTAGGTGTTTATCTATCTCTTTTATCAAACATAATCAGCTCATCAGCAAGTTGTGATTTTAAAAGTTTTGTATCTGTATTTGACTTGATTACACTTTGAGGTAGAAGTTTAGGTATGTTCAATACATTTAGGATATCTATTGGGAAGCGTGTTTTGAGATCTTCTAAAATAAATTCAATAAGAGGAATGTAACCTACAACTCGGTAGTAATCTTCAACATTTTGAATGTGATTGGAACCTCGATTTCAACGCAGATAACTTTAACTTTTTTAAAAATCGCTTTAAATAGTTCTTCGGCTTAAATAAATAATTCTAATTTCACTAAATATTAAAATGAAAAAAATTTTTTATCAATCTGGTACGTTTTCGGCAAGTCATGGATGGTTTTAAAAAATTAAGCAAAGACATTCCCTACATAATCTCAAATTAAAAGGTGAACAAGCTTCTGCTGATATAGATGCAGCTAAAGAATATCCTGAAAAATTTGCTGAAATTATTGCTTCCAATTCATACACTCCTGATCAAGTCTTCAATGCAGACGAATCGAGACTATTTTGGAAAAAAATGACAGCGGACTTTTCTTTCAAAAGTTAATAAAAGTGCAAGTGGATACAAAGTTGCAAAATATCGCATAATAAATCTTTTTTGTTCCAATGCTTCCGGCAATTACATTATGAAGCCATTGGTTATTAACAAATCACAAACGCCACGTGCATTTAAAGGATTAAATAAAGACAACTTCCCGTTTATTGGATGGCCAATAAGAAAGCATGGGTTTCGGCCGCTGTGTATTTGTTCCAGATGCAAAACGATATTTAAACAAGAAGGGATTGCCATTTAAAGGGCTTCTAGCAATTGACAACGCTCCTGGAAATCCAAAAGACTTGCAACACTAGAATGTGCAAGTTATAATTCTAACAAGCAATACGACTTCTTTGTTGCAGCCCTTAGACCAGGGAATCATTTCGAATTTTAAAGCACTGTATATTAAGCAGTCGTTCAGGTATATTTTAGATCAAATCGAAAATGATGAATCCTTATTTGTAATAAATGCATGGAAAAAATTTACAATATTAGATTGTGCAAAGCATGTTGCATTGGCTTACACTGTACTCAAGCAGACAACGCTCAAAGGTTGTTGGAAACATTTGTGGCCAGATGCAGGAGAAAATGTTATCCTATCTTGTCAATCCTTGGAGCATGAATATTCTGAGATAGTTCAGTTGGCACATACAGTGCGAGGAGAAAGTTTTGATGGCTTTTGTGCAGGCGACATTGAAGAATTGATGATAAAAATTTAGAAAATATGGTGATCGAAACAAACGACAGCGATTCCGATGAAGAGTTACGGTAGCAATGACAACAAAAAATGTAAGTGAAAGGCTTGAATTAGGCCGAAAATTGGGAAATAATTTTTTAAAAAATGACCCAAACATTGAAAGAGCCCTCGCATTCCAGCGATATATTTCACAGGGCTTAGCCCAATATCGGTAGGTTCATGAGGACTTAAACAATAAATGAACACAAGTTTTAATAACAAATTATATTTACAAATCTCCACGAACTGATGTTAACTCCAATTGATCAACTATTGAACCAGAAACACATGAAATATTATCTAGTGACGAAAGTGATATGTCGCCTACCAAAATGATTCGATTAGTGGTGGAAGACAGTGATGAAGAATTAGTTGGAAGTGATCACTGATACATATACTATAAATAAAAAAAATATATTTCTAATTGTCTCTTTTAATGAACTGACATGTAATATTTTTTAAGAGTTCCATTTATTCTGTTTTATTAAATGCTTTAAATACAATGTATTGATTTTTGTAATTTTTTTATGCATACATAATTTAATTTACTTTTAAATAAATGAATTTTCTTAACAAAATTTTAAATTATATCGTATATGGGTCTTTTTTCGATTTACACGATTTCTCATATAAATATTTTCCTTTTCGATTTACACGATTTTTTCAGGAACGCATCTATCGTGTAAACCGAGGGATAGGTGTAATACTTATTGTTGTTCTTTAGAAAAATAAGCGGACAGGTGTCTGGTACTTATTTTGAAATTCGGCTCTTTAAGAGAGAAAACGGGTTAAACCTGAGTTTTGGTACTTTTTTGTCACCCCATCTTTCTTTTGAACCAATAAAACTAGAAATAAAGTTTATACCACATTCGAAACTTATCAAAACAAGTAAAAGTGCTATATTCGGCTATGTCGAATTTTATTCACCCTTCACCATGGTGCAATAAGAACAAAAAGCTATGTTTACGCCCACATTATGTCGGATGTTGTGTTTTAATAACCAAGATGCTTGTACCTAATTTGGAAACTTTGGCTCTTGCCGTTCTCAAGATATACAGAAATAAAATAAATACAACAACAATAATTTTTTGAGAATTTTGCTTATAAATTACCCATTGTCTAACCAATTTGATAGTTTTATATACCGACGTGTTAAGGAAGAATTTTACCATTAACTTATGTTATATTTAAGTTAATTATAAAAAAGAGTAATTTTTGGGGATTCAGTATTTCGGTTATAACTCAGCCATTTTTTAACCGATTTGGCAGATTTATATACCGACGTGTTGTAGAAGAAATTTGCCATTTACTTTAGTAATAAAGCTTGAACTCGGAGAGAAATATGGGTCCCGTAAAAGGGTATTTAAAAAACAATTTAATTTTGGTCATAACTATTTTGTATCTGAACCGATTTTCCCCAGATTTTTATAAAATATGTTCTACTTAATATTTCCGATATTTTGATATGTAAGTCATATCCATTGGACATATGGCAGCCCTAAAATTAAGGTTTTTATACAATTTTTAATTTTTTTGTACGGGAGGTACCACGCTCACTTCTCCAACCCCGCCCACATTTTGTAGGATGGTGTGTATTGGCAACCTTAATGTGTGTACCTAATTTGGAAATTGTGGCTCTTGCCGTTCTCAAGATATACAGAAAAAAAAAATACAACAACAAGGGATTTTTGGAAAAATTTAGAGGTAGTCTTGGTTTTTTGCTCATATCTCCGTCATTTTTGGACCGAGAAACTGAGTATATGTGTCATAAATATACATCAACCTAGTCCACATCATATGTGGGGTTTTCGGAAACCCCATTTCAACATACACACGGACAGACGGACAACCGGATTTGAACTTCGCTTTTCATAAGGACCCAGAATATACATACTTTATTGGGTGTAGGATCAATATTGTGAAACATACAAACGGAATGACAAAGTTATATATACCCTCTTACCTTCGGTGAAGGGTATAAAATACGAATATAAATTTGGTACTTTTTATACACTTCACCGATGGTAAAAGGATATATATCACTTTGTCATTCCGTTTGTAAATTCTACAATATTGATCTTAGACCCTATAAAGCAGCTGTGCCCAAGCCCTATGCGCTTGGTGCTCATTTGTTTTTGTAAAAACACTTAGATATAGGCTGTATACGCACATAGAGCATTCAGCACTAGCAATACGAAATACACAAACAATTTTGTCTTATTAGTTTTGTTGTCGTTCTTCACTGAATATACGCAAGTGCAAAGCAAGAACACTTTCGTATGCTTTGCTAGTTAACATTGACGGCAGCGGTCATCATTGTAGATTTTGTTTTTGTTTAACGTATGATATCGTTTAACAAAGTGTGTACTGAAAAACACTTGGAAAAAATTGGTGTTAGTTTTAAATTTCAAACTTATCTTATTCAGAAAAAAATTATTGTATGGTCACTTACAATATACTCTTACATAATTTAAAACGTTTTTATAATTTTTTTTTGTATTTTTTACAAAATCGATTTGCAAAATAAATGGGAAAATTATTTTTTTAACTTGAAATTTTAAGGCTAAAAAAGCACAATGTTTAATATGCTTTCAAAAAATTCAAACTAACACTAAGTATAAAATTGGAAGACATTTCATGCAGATTACGTTGCCAATAAAATAGCAGGTGGATCAAGAGAATAATTAGTTGCGGACTTTAAAAAGTCTTTTTTTGTTCAGGGTGCGCTCCGAATCTTGAGTACAATGAAAGTTATTGATGATTTTTGAAAACATTTGAACCCAAAAAAATACCCTTTTCCAACAAACACGTAGTCAAACCTTTGATATGAAATGACTTTATCATTTGACATCAAACGCAATTCTCAAACGATTTTCAATTGTTTGATTTAACATTTAAATTCAAATTGATAATGATTTGAAAATAAACATTTGATATCAAATGTTTTATCAATTTAATGTCAAATTATTTATTTTTATTGGCAAGACAGTAAGAATATACATATAAGTTGTCAAAAACACTACTAACTGTCTTCGTGACGTAGTCGTCCAGACAATAGTTAACCCATTAATGGCCACTGTACCTGCACAGGTACAGAAAAACACTCATATTTGAATTGCTATAAATCCAATAAGAAATGACTTTTTTCAGTGCTTGTTTTGATTTTGTGTTATGTGTACTCTACTTTATAAAAGCAAATTGAAAAAGCAGCGGCAGCAAATAACGGTACTTCGAATTTTGCGTTGCTTTACTTAGCCTTCAACAGATTTTTTCATTTTGGGTAGGTTAGTGAATGTTTGACTCTGTCAAAAGTGTATAAAATAACAATTAAAAACGTTGGCACTTGATTTTCAAATAAAAAGACTTGTTTTTTTATAAACAAGTAAGAGTGCTATATTCGGCTATGCCGAATCTTATATACCCTTCACCATGAAAAGAACAGAAGTTTATATATATATATTTAAATATATGTACATATATATACATGTATATTTATAAAATATATATCGTTTAGTTTTATTTAATTATTTGCACATGACTGCGTGCTATTAAATATATTAAAAGTTTAATTAATATATAGCACGTTTAGTTTTGATCGAATTTCAGTATTTGGTCATACCGACATCTTAAAGTATAAAATTACCATTAACTTTGGTGATAAAACTTGTGGTCGGGAAGTTCTATGGTTCCCGAAAATAGGTATTAAAAAAAAACTAGATTGTTGACATTACTTTTATTTTACCGATATTCCGAGTTTTTCTAAAGATTTCCGATATTGTGTTCTTCTAAAGATTTCCGATATTTTTATATCTAAAACGTATGAATAGGTCATAATACAGCTCTAAAATTTAAGTTAATGTTTTTCAATCCTTTTTTGGAGTATTTTGCACATAACTTAACCATTTTTAACCGATTTGGCAGATTTATATACCAACGTGCTTAAAAATAATATTTCCATTAAATTGGCTTATAGGCATATATGTATATATACCTACATATATGTACATATATTTAAGCAAACTTTATTATAAAAAAAAACAAACTTAATTATAACAAGTAAGAGTGCTATATTCGGCTGTGCCGAATCTTATATACCCTTCACCATTGTGCGAGCAGAATACATAGCAATTAGACAAAAACTAAATAAAACTGGTAAATTTTTTTTTTTTTTAAATAAGAGACAACCGGTTTTGAACTTCGCTTTTGATAAGGGCCCAGAATATACATACTTTATAGGGTGTAGGATCAATATTGTAGAAATTACAGTTATATATACCTTTTTTACCTTCCGTGAAGGGTATAACAAGAGTAATTTTCGGGAATTCAGGGGTCTAATCACCGCATTCGATACTATTGTATCGAATAAACTACTGAATTTTTTTGCATACGATAGACACTGGCGTATCGAATGAATACTCGATAAATGTAATGTCGAGTTACTCGATGTCGAATGCTTTTATTTCAAATTCAATACATTTCATTCGATATCGAGTTTCAAGATACCAAAATAAATAATTTCGATGAATTTTGCTCGATATCGTATGCGGTGATTAGACCCCAGTATTTCGGTTATAACTCATACAAATTTCCGACATTTTGGTATATAAGTCATATACATAGGACATATGGCAGCCCTAAAATTTAGGTTTTTATACAATTTTTAATTTTTTTTGTATGGGAGGTACCACGCCCACTTCTCCAATCCCGCCCACATTTTGTAGGATGGTGTGTATTGAGAACCTAAATATGTGTACCTAATTTGGAAACTTTGGCTTTTGCCGTTCCCCAGATATACAGCAAAAAGTAATAAAATTACAACAACTACAAGGGATTTTTGGAAAATATTAGAGGTAGTCGTGGTTTTTTGCTCATATCTCAGCCATTTGTGGATCGATCTTGCTGAATTTCAATAGCAACCGATGGTAGGCTATATGTGACATAAATGTAAAACAACCTAGCCGCTATCATGTCTGGAGTCTCCGGAAAACACATATCACACGTAAGACGGACAGACGGACAGACAGACAGACGGATGGATATCGTTAAATCAACTTCTCTCCCCATAAGGACCCAGAATATATATACTTTATTGGGTCTAGGATCAATATTGTAGAAATTACAAACGGAATGACAAACTTATATATACCCTTTTCCACCTGAGGTGAAGGGTATAAAAAGTGATTTTGCAAGCGAAAGGTAAGTTTGAAAATCAGTGTACTCGCTTGGGTACAGTGGCTGATAACATATACATTTTGGTAGATTTTTTTTTGGAATTGGCATGGCGTTTGAAAGCATCAACCCATCAATCTTTTATGGAAGAAGAATTAATAACTTAGACAGTGCCTTGGATTTTGTGGAAGTGGCTTCAAACCATAATTTTGTTGATGTTGCGTATATTCCACCAGACGCTGATATCAATACAGATGAGGAGGACGGTGATGCTGAGGATATTTTCGCTAAAATCATGCCGCAAGATATTTCGGGTGAAATAGAGGCTTTTTTGCAGCAGCGAAAGCGAAGACGATATACCCCGTCAAGAGCTGCGTCGGAGAACCCAGCACTCAACACAAGGTCAAAACTCTCCCAAATGGTCAAAAAGAGAATGTTCCATGGCAATGTCAAACACAAACTTTTATTACACAACAAGAACGAAATGATATCGAATTTAGAAGGAAAGTCGGAGCTTACGAAATTACACGCAATCATCTATATCTAAACGATCGGTTATTCCTAGTGTCAACATCAACATCAATTTCGGAGCAGCGAAAGCGAAGACGATATTCCCCGTCAAGAGCTGCGTCGGAGAACCCAGCACTCAACACCAGGTCAAAACTCTCCCAAATGGTCAAAAAGAGAATGTTTCATGGCAATGTCAAACACAAATTTTTTTTACACAACAAGAACGAAATGATATCGAATTTAGAAGGAAAGTCGGAGCTTACGAAATTACACGCAATCATCTATATCTAAACGATCGGTTATTCCTAGTGTAGCACTTACTGCTGGAACCCACTTCCCGAAAAGAATTGGAAAACCGTTACGCTGTCGTCAATTCCATAACCGAATAAGATGGTCTTGTGAACTTTGTGACGTAGCTCTGTGTATAGAAAAGGAGTGCTTAAAAAATTGTCATACCAAATAATAGCATAAATTAATACATGCATTGAGCCATTGTACCTGCTTGGGTACAGCCTTAAAACCCGTCAGAATAAACATAATGCGTGATTTTTAATTTTAAAGACTGTTGGCTTTTAATGGGTTAAGACAGTTCACTTTTAAAAATATGTCAAACGTGAATGTTGCAGTGCAAGTCCAGCTAAAGGTGTTTTACATTAACTAAACAAATTTAAAAATAGCTTAAAATAACTAAATTGTGTTAACAAATATAAAGAAATCAAAGCAAAATATGTTAAATTTTTTTTACATTTTGATTTGTTTCCCTTTTGCTAACAAAACTTCAAATTACTGTTAGCAAATGTCAAATCACTGTCCAATTTTACTGTCTGCAAAATTTGCTAGACAGTAGACAAGACAGTTGGATAAGTTTGCATGTATTAGTGAAAAAGTTTGCATGTATTGCAACTGTCTTGCCAGTACTGGCAAATGTAAGCCCCGTTTAAGCATTAAAAATGGCGATTAAAGTTACATTTTTTTACATTGTGGTTACATGTGTTTTACTATTAAAAATAAATTATTTGTGAGAAATTACAATGATTAAAAATACGAAAAAAAAGAAAAATAATAAAACGGGAAAGTGGAGAAAGTTTGTTGAACGATCGCGGTGCTACAATCCTCAAAATAAAAGGGAGCTAAGAATTTTGTCTTTCCAAGAATTAGAGGACGGAAAGAACACTATTTCATCTTTTAGCTATAGTACCGAATGTTTATCTCAAAGTTTATTAAAATAAATAATAATTTTAAATTAAAATTAAATTCCACATTGTATTATAATAAACATTTGAAAGCAAGTTGAAAATAAAGGCATTTTTCAAATTGAAAATAACGCTATGACCGCTATGATTCTCAAATGATTTTCAAATCATTATCAAACGTTTGTCGTTTGAGAAAACGTTTGATTTCAAATCATTTTCAATTTGAAATCAAACCTCCGTGTTTGTTGGGTTATTAAACAAGGAAATTTTAAGTTTGTATTCCATGTTTGGTTGTACATAAATATATGTAAGTTAATAAAAAACAAGCATAGAAGTAAAATGAGAAACGAAAATTTGAAGCCCTTATTAATTATCTACAACTGACATTGACATAAATTTGGATAATATATTGGACGGATCATGGAAGACTTAAGGGACATTTCGATTGGAAAGTACGGGCTTAAAATAAAATTAACAAGCACTAAGCTTTTTTTTTCAAAATTTTTAAAAAAAATGCAGATCAAATTTTTTTTGCCGTGTACGTACGTATATGAAAAAAAATATATGAAATATTTTTGTTCTTTTTTATACCCTTCACCGAAGGTAAAAGGGTATATATAAGTTTGTCATTCCGTGTGTAATTTCTTCAATATTGATCCTACACCCTATAAAGTATACATATATATTCTGGGTCCTTATGAAAAGCGAAGTTGATTTAACGATGTCCGTCTGTCGTCTGTCTGTTGATGGGGGCCAGGTTATTATACATTTATGTTACATATGGTCCGGAATTGTTTGCTATTGAAATTCAAAAAGATCGGTCCACAAATGGCTGAGATATGAGTAAAAAACCACGACTACCTCTAATTTTTCCCAAAAATCCCTTGTGGTTGTTGTATTTGTATTACTTTTCGCTGTATATCTGGGGAACGGCAAGTGCCAAAGTTTCCAAATTAGGTACATACATTAAGGTTGTCAATACACACCATCCTACAAAATGTGGGCGGGATTGGAGAAGTGGGCGTGGTACCTCCCGTACAAAAAAATTAAAAAAATGTATAAAAACCTACATTTTAGGGCAGCCATATGTCCTATGGATATGACTTATATACAGAGACCTGCGCCATAAAGTTTTGTCGGCGGCGGCGGCTTGCAAAAATATTGCCGGCGGCGCACACTGGTTCATATTTTGAGAAGGCGGCCAAAATTATTTTTTTTTTATAAATACTAGTGAACCTCGGGAGCCAAAAAATTTCAACCCTATTTCAACTATTTCATTGAGAACAGGGTGGTCCGAAATGGACTTTCTCAATATTTGGTTATAGTTTTGAATTTCTGAGTGAATTTTTGAAGTTTAAATGCTCATAACTTTTTAGTTTTTTAAGTTTTGTGTATTAGTTTATTTTATTAGCTATACGTGGCTTAAAGCATTAAACTCTGCGACCTCTAGAACTATTTATTTTTTTTTTATTATTTTAATGTCAAAATTTCCCGGAAATTTCCTACTTTATAGAGCATAAGTCCTGCCCGTCAAAACGCGTCAAAAAAAATCTATACTCCCTTGTAGTCCAGAATCTAACCTACATTTCTATACCCCATTGTACACACATCTGGATACGACCTTGCGAACTACAGCAATTTCTGTGACCCAAGGTAAGATATTCGGTTCAAAAAATAAACTTACTGAAATTAAAGAAGATGAGTCTTAAAGAATTTTCGACAAATAAAGCAGTTCAGGCCACATAAATTATCTAGCACGCCAGGTTATAAATTAATTTGGAGAAGGTAAAGGTATTGCCATTGTTATGAACTTATTGTGGGTGAACGGATGCTGCAAAACGAATTGGCGACATAAATAGACTAACACGTTAGATTTCTGAGTAAGTTAAAAGGTTAAACATTAGTAAATAGCCGCAACATAAACTACATCGTTTAATTACCTGTAAATTGGAACTTAATTTAAAAAAATGGAAGAGCAGGTAAATGGTAAAAAAACAGCAAGCAGTTATATTTTACGTGAAAATTACCTACATGTTACCTGTTAATTTATTGCCGGTATGTTATCCTTTTAAAAAGTGTGAAAACAGGGGGTTTTTATGTTTCAAAGAAATGCTAATAAATAAATTTGTATTCAAAAAGGGGTTTTATGTTTCAAAGAAGTGGTAACAAAAGATCATTTAAAAAACTTCTATCAAGAGTATAAAAATGCGAATGCATGCATTTTTTTAATTAATTTTACCTTCATTATTGTTTAAACAATGGCTAAGTTCAGTTATAAAGTTCTAGCAGATATATATTTTCAACAGAAAGATGAAAAAGATTTTGTGTTACACATAATGAATAATCCATTCTTTAAATTATGCAACGAACAAGAAATAAAAATACATCAGATAAAAATTAAAAATTGTTCATTTACATTAAGAAAACGGTACCTTAAATGTTCTAGAAACAAGAAAAAGTTTTACTTACGCAACGAAAAATGGCTAACAAATGATCTGATTTTTAAGAAGATGTCCCCTCGCCTGGGTAACTATCTTGTCGAGATGCGAGGGCTTAAGTGCACTCTACGGTTCCGATCTCATGGGTTGATGTATGTGATGAATACGTCCTCGCGGGAGGTCGAGAACACTGAAGGGGTGTGCAACTAAAGGTTACTCATCTTGTCAGGATAATAAGGCGGTAGTGGAATGCACACTTCCGGTCCATTATCAGTACATATAGCACGGCGTGTCAGCCCACGGGTTCGACCCTTGCGAGGTGGGAGCTTTACCAGTGGCTGGGGCGCGAAATATGCACTTTTAAGGACAACGTGGTTGGTAGCAGTGCCGAGGTCCTGGGTGGCTAGTTAGTGCGAAAATAAACTAGTCGTTAACAGCTCCCCTCAGCGCAAGGGCAAAGCGCTGTTGTATGTTAGTTGCCTAGTCCACGCATGCCGTCACTGCGTGGTACGGTCCGTCTGAACGAGCATACTCGTGGGAACAAAAATGAAACCCTTTTTAACTAAACAAACAACGACAACAACAACAACAAACAAGGACACGACGGACGAGATTGATCAGGGTCAATCGGACGTCGCGGTCTGTGAGTCGGAGAGTACCCTCTCTACTGTTCATGAGAGCATAATTGAACAGGAGAGACAGGTACTGACCGACCTATATGTGGACAGTATTCTGGGACTATCGAGTGACTCCTGTGGTGAAACCGGGGCTACTCAGGGGTTGGAGGGGCTGACTCTGCTCTCTGACACGGAGCTCGATATTGACATATCAGCTCACAGTCAGACTACAAAGCCTTCCACTCTCATCTGTGAGGCCAGGGGACAGCAGAGGGGACACTCGGGAGAAGATTGTCCACAACTTGTTCGGCAGGACGCCGTGGAGGATGTGCCTAGCGCCCCTCCACGCAGTGTTGCCAAAACTTTGTGACCAAAAATGGCTAAATTTACGTGAAAAAATGGATTAAAATGGGCTAAAAAATGGCTAAAAGCTTTTTTTAATAAAAATATATTAAAATTTAATAACAAACAGAAATAATTCATATAAATTTGTTTGCGATGAAATTGTAAGTTAAGTTTGTTAAATAAGAATAAACGTTAATTAATATTTTGATAGATATTTAAAAAATTAAATCATCAATAAATTCGATGTCGTTATTGATCATCTCATAGGAATCACTCGTGTCTATTAGTTCTAAAAAAATTGAGGTAAATCATAATCACGACAATATTTACCCAACGTTTTGAATCCAGATCTACAATAAAAAACAAGTAAGAAAGTAAAGTCGGTCAAACCTGACCACATTAGCACCAAATTTTATCAAATAATCAAAAACCAAAACTGCAACCTGGGGCCTAATTCTGGCAGTCGTGATCGAGTACTTCCTCGATTCGAAAGCCCCTGTACTTTGCGCACAAGGTTTACGTGTACAGCCAGTCAGACAGCTGGACAAACATAGTTAATTCGACTCAGAAAGTGATTCTTAGTCAATCGGTATACTTAAAGTTGGGTCTAAAACCAATATTTGAAGGTGTTACAAACATCAGCACTAACGTATAGTACCCTCTCCACTATTGTGGTGGGGGTATAAATATTTTATTGTAATATTTAATTGATTAAATCGAATTAATGGTTGCTAAATGTAACCTATTTCTCAAATTACTTTAAATTTTAAACGATGTTTACTTGTCTAAATGCACTCTCTACTTTAGCATTAGTCCATGGAAGTAAGATCAACTTTAGTCAATTCTGAAATTTCTAAAAAAAGAAACACCGATGTTTGTGTTGTACCATTTTATAAATTGGAATACTGTTCCTTTATTTTGAAAGATGTTTCATCAACATCGTTGATAGCGATTTTCAACATTTTTAAAAGTTCTGATTTAATTTAAAGGCGTTTTAATTGTTAAAAATGTTTAATTTAGTAGAGGAAAAGGTGCGGGAAGGAACAAGCCTTCTGAACTAGTCGTGCCGAAGTCATCAAGCTCAGTGAAGAGGGTTGGTACATCTCCGGCTGAAGTTCCTAATGGCTCTAATAAGGAGACCATTAAGAGGATCAGATCTGGAGATGATCAGCCTTCTTCATCAAACAAAAGACTGAAGAAGTCGACGAGCCTGGAGGGTCATTTGCAAGTGGCTGTCATCGATCGGAATGATCCGGATGGGAGGATCAGTGCCGAGCTATGGCAGCTAGTGGAGGCTAGGCTTATCGACGAGCTGGCAGCATTCAAGGGTAAAGAGGAGGACGTATCCTTCAATGGTGCGGACTGGGTTAAGGGAGTGAAAGTTGTCAATTGTGGTAACAAGAATTCTTAAGGACTACAATTGACAAATGCAGCGACATTAACCCGGGGGCAAGGTTTGAAGTAATACAAGCCTCCGATTTGCCAATTAGGTCCATAGTGACAGTATGGATTCCACCACCCGTACGCCCGGTGGAAACTATACTGGCAATATTGGGCAACCAGAACAACAGGCTTCTTACCGACCAATGGAGGCTAGTGACCTCACTGGTGTGTAAGGAGAACACCGGCAGGGACTTCCGTTTCGCGGTGGATCGGAAGTCCATGGAATTCTTGGAGGAGGTGGGGGGCGATAGTTAAGTTTGGTTTAGGTAACGTCAAGTTCCGGTATCCGAATCATGACAGGACCAAAGAGGTTGTTAGTGGTGCAAATAAACCTGCACCACTGTGAAGCAGCCTCAGCCGAACTAGCAACCTTCCTCACCAGCACCCGGACGGACGTAGCCCTAATCCAAGAACCTTGGATTAATAAAAATAAGGTTTGCGGTTTAGGGCTTGCGGGATACACTCTGTTTGTCCCGTCCACGGAGGACAAGGTAAGAACGTGTATATTAGCGAGGAATGAATTGAATTTTCTCATATCTCATTCTTCCAGGTGCGGTGATTTAACCGTAGTAAATGGAGAAGCCAAAGGTAAGCGTACTCTTACACTGGCTACGGTGTATATGCCGTACGAGGCGTTGGACCCACCTGGAACGGAGGTGCGGGAACTGACGGCATATGCAAGGAGGAAGGGTGCAATCATTGTATTGGGCTGCGATGTCAATGCTCATCATAGCCAATGGGGGAGTGCAGACATAAACAAAAGAGGTGAGTTAATGTTTGATTGACTACTAACAATCTTATTATCTGTAATATGGGTAACACGCCGACGTTCAGAAATAAAGATAGGCAGGCAGTGATAGATCTGACATTGGTGAACCGTGACGAACAACTTGTTGTTGATTGGAGGGTGGCAATGGACTGTACATTTTCAGACCATAGCCGTATTACCTTCACATTGAATTTTGACCCACCTGGGGTTGCTCCATTTAGGAACCCTAGGGGGACAAAATGGGACTCCTTTAAGGAAAGAGCCCGAATTGGATTGGCGCAAAGGGCCTTGGGCGACTTGCTGCCGACTGATCTGGAGGGTGTTGTGAACAAGTTCACTCATCTTCTAAGGTAAAGCTATGAGCAGTCCTGCCCGGTTACATTCCCGGGTAGGCGTAAACAGCCCAAATGGTGGACCAGGGAACTTCACGTTCAAAGGTCTACGGTTAGGAGACTGTTTAATAGGGCCAAGCTTACCAGAGCACCACAATCACACAGTGCAGTTCAACAGGTATAAGGCGGATCTGAAAAGAGCAAAGCGACTATCATGGAGGCAATTTTGTGCATCCATTGATAATGTCAACGAGTTGTCAAGATTCCGACGGATTTTATCCAAGGACCCTAAAAACCTTGGTTACATCCAAAGGAATGACGGCTCATGGACTGAGTCTAGCTCTGAGACCCTAACCTTACTTATGGAGATGAACTTTCCCGGGTGCAGGGAAACCGGAGGTATGGAAGACGGTCAATGGGACGTGACGTCCATGACATCGGATTTTACTTCCGCCTGCGTCGAGGAAATGGTCACAAGAGAGAAGCTGGCATGGGCGGTCAATACTTTCGACCCATATAAATCACTGGGTCCGGACGGCATTTTTCCGGCCATGCTCTGCAACATTCCGGACGATGCATCACTTCTGCTGATGGATGTATTCAAGAAGTGCCTCAGTAGGAGGTATCTGCCTAGGGGGTGGAGAGAGGTCAGGGTGATTTTTATACCCAAGGCTGGTAAAGCGGGCCACTCGAAACCGGGGGATTTTAGACCTATTAGTCTGTCTTCATTTTTGTTGAAGACTCTTGAGAGGCTAATAGATTTCTATCTCAGGAGCAATATTGAGACCCGCCTTATTAGCAACGCTCAACATGCTTACCTGAAGGGTAAATCGGTTGAGAGCGCGTTACATGAGGTGGTGGGTTGTATTGAGCACGGTCTGAGGCATAAGGAATATACTCTCGCCGCGTTTCTGGACATAGAAGGAGCCTTTAATAACATTAGGATTGAGGCGATTAGAGATTCGTTGTTAGAGTTGGGAGTGAAGGACTTTCTGGTGGAGTGGATAGTCTGCATGCTTGGCAGTAGGATTATAAACTCGGGCCTGGGGGATCATGTGATAAGGAGGAGGGTTACCAGGGGGACACCACCTCTACTGTGGTTGCTTGCGGTCAACGGGATTCTTAGGTCATTTGATTCCATGGGTAGGAAAGTTGTTGCCTATGCGACATAGTTCTGCTGGTCAGGGGAAAATTTTTGTCCACGATCGGGGAAATTATGCAGGTGATGCTAGGCAAACCTTCAGCTTGGCCAAAGGATAGGGGACTGGGTGTTAACCCTGTGAAGACTGAGCTGGTGCTATTTACCTGAAGGTATAGGATAGAGGAATTTAGGAGGCCAGTGCTAGATGGCGTCGAGTTACCTCTATCGGACGGAGCAAAGTATTTGGGTAACTTTCTGGACTGCAAACTGTCTTGGAAGAGAAATACTCAGGAAAGGATGAGAAGGGGACTCAATGCATACTACACATGCAGGAACTCCATTGGTAAGAACTGGGGTCTAAGGCCGGATATGGTAAACTGGATTTACACATCGGTTGTTAGGCCTATACTTACCTATGGATGCACTGTTTGGTGGGGTGCGTTGGGAGTGGATAGCTATAGGAAGATGCTCAGCAAGGTTCAAAGAAGTGCATCTCTTGGCATCACAGGCGCAAGGAGAAGCACTCCGCAGGCAGCGCTGGACATCCTACTATATCTGTCCCCTATTGAGCATTACGTAAGGAGTGTGGCCGCTAGGAACTTAATTAGACTTTACGAGTCTTCCTTAGTTAGACCTAGGCGGGATGATCACACGAGAATCTTGTACGAGATGGGTCTGCTTGATCAGGGTATTACTCTCGGGAGAATTTCGGATCATATGACTATGACCCTGGACTTCGGCGCAACACCACCAGTAGAGTTCCCGGAAAGGGAAGTTTGGAGTGGATCCAATGGACTGTTTACGGGGTGGGCAGTATTTACGGATGGATCCAAGATGGAAACCGGCACTGGTGCCGGGGTATATATAGCGGACACCGAGGTGAAGAGGTCATTCAGACTCCCCGATTAGTGCAGTGTCTTGCAGGCTGAGATCCTAGCGATCTGGAGGGCGACGGAGGTGATACTGGAACACATCGTGGGTGGATCTGTGGTGATAATTCGTGCCTGGTCGCTCGGTGTAGGAATGCTCTTGGTGGACTCATGGAGGCAATTAATGTGAGGCTGTGTTGGGTACCTGGACACTGCATGGTTGAGGGAAATGAGGTGGCGGACGAACTCGCGAGAGAGGGTTCGAGTCTGGACTTAGTGGTAAGGGACAGGGGGGTAAAGCCTCCCCTATGTTACTACTATGGTGTGATATGGGAGAAATTTCGTGATGGAGTTAACCGATCCTGGGGGGACAGAGTGGATTGCAGGGTGTCTAGGGCATTATGGCCCGGATTGGACGCGGGGGCAACCAGGGTTCTACTGGGATTGGATAGGAGTAGTCTTAGAACGCTTATAGGGTTCTTGACGGGTCATTGTCCGGTCAGGGCTTTTGTGGGCAGATGGGACAACGCCATACCGGACTTCTGCAGATTGTGCGAGGATTCGGAGGAGCTGGAGACGATCGAGCATGTACTTTGCCATTGTCCCAGGATGCAGGGTCTCAGACAAAAGTGGCTAGGAAATAGGTTTCACGGCGAACTGGGGTGCATCGCTGGATGTAGTCCAGCTGATCTACTGGGGTTTGTCAGGGAAATAGTGCGGTTGTTTCTGTTGAGGGGACAGTAGAGAGGGAATTTGTTCTTCACAGTACCTACTAACTTTCCTATATTCTATACTCTATCCACCTCATACTTCTTTTCTTAACCTTTCTCTTTTTCTATCTTCTTTATGTTGAAGGGATTCACAATGGACCGTACTGGTCTCCGAGTGGAAGTGTGCCCTTGGGCACATAACCCTTCTGAACCTAACCTAACCTAAGAAGATGTCAATAACCGCTAAGGAAAGTGGGTCGGCCCGCAAAACAAATTGACAATTGCAGTGAAAGATCACGAAGACGCAAGCTTGCAAATATCAATGAAGAAATTTCTCATAGTATGATAAGGGATTCATTTCAGCATCAAATTCAACCAACGCAAAATAAGAAAACAAAAATTGCAATAATTGAAAAAATAGTGGAAGCGAGCCCTAAACGCACAAAAATGTAAATCAACCTCAATCGAATTAGAGGAAGAAGCTAAACAACTTCTGGAAAATGAAACCCAAGGCTATTTAGAAGAAATTTTTACTTATATTGTTTAATTTAAAATTGTTTATAGATTATAATTTGTTTTTGATTTAAGTATATATTTGTATTAATATATAAAAATAAAATACACATACATCTCAAACCAAAAATAAAAGTTGAATTACCTAAAATGTTATCGATAGCCAAGAATGCTATTTGGGCATTTTTCAAAATATTCCTTTTCAGTTTTATCCTTATAACAACTCGTCTCGTCCCAAAAAAGCCAACCTTTGGCCCTTGTGAATATTGGGACTAAACAATTTACAGTGGCCAAATAGTGGCATTTTCTGACAGGATCTAAGTTCGATGTCGTTATTGATCATCTCATAGGAATCACTCGTGTCTATTAGTTCTAAAAAAATTGAGGTAAATCATAATCACGACAATATTTACCCAACGTTTTGAATCCAGATCTACAATAAAAAACAAGTAAGAAAGTAAAGTCGGTCAAACCTGACCACATTAGCACCAACGTACCAAATTTTATCAAATAATCAAAAACCAAAACTGCAACCTGGGGCCTAATTCTGGCAGTCGTGATCGAGTACTTCCTCGATTCGAAAGCCCCTGTACTTTGCGCACAAGGTTTACGTGTACAGCCAGTCAGACAGCTGGACAAACATAGTTAATTCGACTCAGAAAGTGATTCTTAGTCAATCGGTATACTTAAAGTTGGGTCTAAAACCAATATTTGAAGGTGTTACAAACATCAGCACTAACGTATAGTACCCTCTACACTATTGTGGTGGGGGTATAAATATTTTATTGTAATATTTAATTGATAAAATCGAATTAATGGTTGCTAAATGTAACCTATTTCTCAAATTACTTTAAATTTTAAACGATGTTTACTTGTCTAAATACACTCTCTACTTTAGCATTAGTCCATGGAAGTAAGATCAACTTTAGTCAATTCTGAAATTTCTAAAAAAAGAAACACCGATGTTTGTGTTGTACCATTTTATAAATTGGAATACTGTTCCTTTATTTTGAAAGATGTTTCATCAACATCGTTGATAGCGATTTTCAACATTTTTAAAAGTTCTGATTTAATTTAAAGGCGTTTTAATTGTTAAAAATGTTTAATTTAGTAGAGGAAAAGGTGCGGGAAGGAACAAGCCTTCTGAACTAGTCGTGCCGAAGTCATCAAGCTCAGTGAAGAGGGTTGGTACATCTCCGGCTGAAGTTCCTAATGGCTCTAATAAGGAGACCATTAAGAGGATCAGATCTGGAGATGATCAGCCTTCTTCATCAAACAAAAGACTGAAGAAGTCGACGAGCCTGGAGGGTCATTTGCAAGTGGCTGTCATCGATCGGAATGATCCGGATGGGAGGATCAGTGCCGAGCTATGGCAGCTAGTGGAGGCTAGGCTTATCGACGAGCTGGCAGCATTCAAGGGTAAAGAGGAGGACGTATCCTTCAATGGTGCGGACTGGGTTAAGGGAGTGAAAGTTGTCAATTGTGGTAACAAGAATTCTTAAGGACTACAATTGACAAATGCAGCGACATTAACCCGGGGGCAAGGTTTGAAGTAATACAAGCCTCCGATTTGCCAATTAGGTCCATAGTGACAGTATGGATTCCACCACCCGTACGCCCGGTGGAAACTATACTGGCAATATTGGGCAACCAGAACAACAGGCTTCTTACCGACCAATGGAGGCTAGTGACCTCACTGGTGTGTAAGGAGAACACCGGCAGGGACTTCCGTTTCGCGGTGGATCGGAAGTCCATGGAATTCTTGGAGGAGGTGGGGGGCGATAGTTAAGTTTGGTTTAGGTAACGTCAAGTTCCGGTATCCGAATCATGACAGGACCAAAGAGGTTGTTAGTGGTGCAAATAAACCTGCACCACTGTGAAGCAGCCTCAGCCGAACTAGCAACCTTCCTCACCAGCACCCGGACGGACGTAGCCCTAATCCAAGAACCTTGGATTAATAAAAATAAGGTTTGCGGTTTAGGGCTTGCGGGATACACTCTGTTTGTCCCGTCCACGGAGGACAAGGTAAGAACGTGTATATTAGCGAGGAATGAATTGAATTTTCTCATATCTCATTCTTCCAGGTGCGGTGATTTAACCGTAGTAAATGGAGAAGCCAAAGGTAAGCGTACTCTTACACTGGCTACGGTGTATATGCCGTACGAGGCGTTGGACCCACCTGGAACGGAGGTGCGGGAACTGACGGCATATGCAAGGAGGAAGGGTGCAATCATTGTATTGGGCTGCGATGTCAATGCTCATCATAGCCAATGGGGGAGTGCAGACATAAACAAAAGAGGTGAGTTAATGTTTGATTGACTACTAACAATCTTATTATCTGTAATATGGGTAACACGCCGACGTTCAGAAATAAAGATAGGCAGGCAGTGATAGATCTGACATTGGTGAACCGTGACGAACAACTTGTTGTTGATTGGAGGGTGGCAATGGACTGTACATTTTCAGACCATAGCCGTATTACCTTCACATTGAATTTTGACCCACCTGGGGTTGCTCCATTTAGGAACCCTAGGGGGACAAAATGGGACTCCTTTAAGGAAAGAGCCCGAATTGGATTGGCGCAAAGGGCCTTGGGCGACTTGCTGCCGACTGATCTGGAGGGTGTTGTGAACAAGTTCACTCATCTTCTAAGGTAAAGCTATGAGCAGTCCTGCCCGGTTACATTCCCGGGTAGGCGTAAACAGCCCAAATGGTGGACCAGGGAACTTCACGTTCAAAGGTCTACGGTTAGGAGACTGTTTAATAGGGCCAAGCTTACCAGAGCACCAGAGGATTGGAACAATCACAGGGTGCAGTTCAACAGGTATAAGGCGGATCTGAAAAGAGCAAAGCGACTATCATGGAGGCAATTTTGTGCATCCATTGATAATGTCAACGAGTTGTCAAGATTCCGACGGATTTTATCCAAGGACCCTAAAAACCTTGGTTACATCCAAAGGAATGACGGCTCATGGACTGAGTCTAGCTCTGAGACCCTAACCTTACTTATGGAGATGAACTTTCCCGGGTGCAGGGAAACCGGAGGTATGGAAGACGGTCAATGGGACGTGACGTCCATGACATCGGATTTTACTTCCGCCTGCGTCGAGGAAATGGTCACAAGAGAGAAGCTGGCATGGGCGGTCAATACTTTCGACCCATATAAATCACTGGGTCCGGACGGCATTTTTCCGGCCATGCTCTGCAACATTCCGGACGATGCATCACTTCTGCTGATGGATGTATTCAAGAAGTGCCTCAGTAGGAGGTATCTGCCTAGGGGGTGGAGAGAGGTCAGGGTGATTTTTATACCCAAGGCTGGTAAAGCGGGCCACTCGAAACCGGGGGATTTTAGACCTATTAGTCTGTCTTCATTTTTGTTGAAGACTCTTGAGAGGCTAATAGATTTCTATCTCAGGAGCAATATTGAGACCCGCCTTATTAGCAACGCTCAACATGCTTACCTGAAGGGTAAATCGGTTGAGAGCGCGTTACATGAGGTGGTGGGTTGTATTGAGCACGGTCTGAGGCATAAGGAATATACTCTCGCCGCGTTTCTGGACATAGAAGGAGCCTTTAATAACATTAGGATTGAGGCGATTAGAGATTCGTTGTTAGAGTTGGGAGTGAAGGACTTTCTGGTGGAGTGGATAGTCTGCATGCTTGGCAGTAGGATTATAAACTCGGGCCTGGGGGATCATGTGATAAGGAGGAGGGTTACCAGGGGGACACCACCTCTACTGTGGTTGCTTGCGGTCAACGGGATTCTTAGGTCATTTGATTCCATGGGTAGGAAAGTTGTTGCCTATGCGACATAGTTCTGCTGGTCAGGGGAAAATTTTTGTCCACGATCGGGGAAATTATGCAGGTGATGCTAGGCAAACCTTCAGCTTGGCCAAAGGATAGGGGACTGGGTGTTAACCCTGTGAAGACTGAGCTGGTGCTATTTACCTGAAGGTATAGGATAGAGGAATTTAGGAGGCCAGTGCTAGATGGCGTCGAGTTACCTCTATCGGACGGAGCAAAGTATTTGGGTAACTTTCTGGACTGCAAACTGTCTTGGAAGAGAAATACTCAGGAAAGGATGAGAAGGGGACTCAATGCATACTACACATGCAGGAACTCCATTGGTAAGAACTGGGGTCTAAGGCCGGATATGGTAAACTGGATTTACACATCGGTTGTTAGGCCTATACTTACCTATGGATGCACTGTTTGGTGGGGTGCGTTGGGAGTGGATAGCTATAGGAAGATGCTCAGCAAGGTTCAAAGAAGTGCATCTCTTGGCATCACAGGCGCAAGGAGAAGCACTCCGCAGGCAGCGCTGGACATCCTACTATATCTGTCCCCTATTGAGCATTACGTAAGGAGTGTGGCCGCTAGGAACTTAATTAGACTTTACGAGTCTTCCTTAGTTAGACCTAGGCGGGATGATCACACGAGAATCTTGTACGAGATGGGTCTGCTTGATCAGGGTATTACTCTCGGGAGAATTTCGGATCATATGACTATGACCCTGGACTTCGGCGCAACACCACCAGTAGAGTTCCCGGAAAGGGAAGTTTGGAGTGGATCCAATGGACTGTTTACGGGGTGGGCAGTATTTACGGATGGATCCAAGATGGAAACCGGCACTGGTGCCGGGGTATATATAGCGGACACCGAGGTGAAGAGGTCATTCAGACTCCCCGATTAGTGCAGTGTCTTGCAGGCTGAGATCCTAGCGATCTGGAGGGCGACGGAGGTGATACTGGAACACATCGTGGGTGGATCTGTGGTGATAATTCGTGCCTGGTCGCTCGGTGTAGGAATGCTCTTGGCGGACTCATGGAGGCAATTAATGTGAGGCTGTGTTGGGTACCTGGACACTGCATGGTTGAGGGAAATGAGGTGGCGGACGAACTCGCGAGAGAGGGTTCGAGTCTGGACTTAGTGGTAAGGGACAGGGGGGTAAAGCCTCCCCTATGTTACTACTATGGTGTGATATGGGAGAAATTTCGTGATGACGTTAACCGATCCTGGGGGGACAGAGTGGATTGCAGGGTGTCTAGGGCATTATGGCCCGGATTGGACGCGGGGGCAACCAGGGTTCTACTGGGATTGGATAGGAGTAGTCTTAGAACGCTTATAGGGTTCTTGACGGGTCATTGTCCGGTCAGGGCTTTTGTGGGCAGATGGGACAACGCCATACCGGACTTCTGCAGATTGTGCGAGGATTCGGAGGAGCTGGAGACGATCGAGCATGTACTTTGCCATTGTCCCAGGATGCAGGGTCTCAGACAAAAGTGGCTAGGAAATAGGTTTCACGGCGAACTGGGGTGCATCGCTGGATGTAGTCCAGCTGATCTACTGGGGTTTGTCAGGGAAATAGTGCGGTTGTTTCTGTTGAGGGGACAGTAGAGAGGGAATTTGTTCTTCACAGTACCTACTAACTTTCCTATATTCTATACTCTATCCACCTCATACTTCTTTTCTTAACCTTTCTCTTTTTCTATCTTCTTTATGTTGAAGGGATTCACAATGGACCGTACTGGTCTCCGAGTGGAAGTGTGCCCTTGGGCACATAACCCTTCTGAACCTAACCTAACCTAAGAAGATGTCAATAACCGCTAAGGAAAGTGGGTCGGCCCGCAAAACAAATTGACAATTGCAGTGAAAGATCACGAAGACGCAAGCTTGCAAATATCAATGAAGAAATTTCTCATAGTATGATAAGGGATTCATTTCAGCATCAAATTCAACCAACGCAAAATAAGAAAACAAAAATTGCAATAATTGAAAAAATAGTGGAAGCGAGCCCTAAACGCACAAAAATGTAAATCAACCTCAATCGAATTAGAGGAAGAAGCTAAACAACTTCTGGAAAATGAAACCCAAGGCTATTTAGAAGAAATTTTTACTAATATTGTTTAATTTAAAATTGTTTATAGATTATAATTTGTTTTTGATTTAAGTATATATTTGTATTAATATATAAAAATAAAATACACATACATCTCAAACCAAAAATAAAAGTTGAATTACCTAAAATGTTATCGATAGCCAAGAATGCTATTTGGGCATTTTTCAAAATATTCCTTTTCAGTTTTATCCTTATAACAACTCGTCTCGTCCCAAAAAAGCCAACCTTTGGCCCTTGTGAATATTGGGACTAAACAATTTACAGTGGCCAAATAGTGGCATTTTCTGACAGGATCTAAGTTCGACAATACAAAAATAAGTATCAGTTGTAAAATACAAGAGAAATAATGATAAATTATAAAAAAATCATATTTGAAATATTCAACTTTTACACCGAAACTCAGCAAAAAATGAAAATGCATTTTGAACTCCCCATAACTTTTGCTCCTATCAGTCGAATTTTACGTTTTATAGCGCAAATTAAAGCCTAACATCGCACCTATCGAGCAAAAATCGCATAAAAAAATACCGATCCAGTCAAAAGTTATCGAATTTTGACCGCCTTCTCGTAAAATTTCCCACTGTGCGGCGGCTCAAAGCCGGCTTAAGCCGACTTAAACTAAAAAAATTTTTTTAACCAAATTTTATATTTTAGTTTAAATAATCAAATAAACTTGCATATATACTTATTTTAATGCTTGTGACTATAATCTATTCCTAAATGGGATTTTAAATTTTTACCGCAAAACCTTTAAAAATATATAAAGACTATACTTTAATTTTTATTAATTAAAAATAAAAAGAATGGGAAAAAATTTTGTCAATAAAGCCTATAGTGGTATAAATGAACATTAATATTTTTAAGTAAATATTCTGGAACTAATTTACCAAGTCCCAAACCATCGCACACGTGTTCGAATGAACTTTCTTATCGAATAAAATTTCGTGACGTATTAAAAGTGGGATTGCCTCATTCGAAAGCTTTCGAATCGAAATTTGTTTAAAATATGTAATAGATTTTTATGCTTGTATAGTAATGACATAAGGACATATAAATCAACAGTGGTAATTGTGCCCTATAAAATAGGTGACTTCGGTTTAGTGGTTTTCAGCGCATGCCTAAATGAGCAACAAAGGAACGCAAAAATTTTAAAAATTCGAAAACTATAGAAATTCGGAAAAATTTTACGAATTCAGAAAATTGGCAAAAATAGCGAATGTTTTGAATATATCAAACAAGCCACTTAATTGATTAAAAGACCCTAAAACTACAAAAATTTTAATTAGGGGAAATTCGCAAAACATTGCAAACAGCGGCATAATAGCAAAGTCTGCTATTTATTAAAAACCGTGAAAGCTATAAAGAATCAAATAACTTACAATACAAAAATCGGTTCCATCGAAAACTAAAATTTGCGAAAAATTGCAAAACTGAATGTTATTATTTGGCTGTAGGAAATATCGCCCAAAGAAAAATGGCCCAAAAAAAAAAATGAAAAATCGCCCAAACGAAGAATCGCCCAACCAAACATGAAAAATGACCCAAAAAGGTAAATACGAAATTTTGCCCAAAAAAAACGAAAAAGGGCCCAAAAAGAAAATGAAAAATGACCCAAAAAGCAGAAACGAATTTTTTTCCAAAAAAAAAAAAAAAAAAATTTAAAATTACTCAATTTGCAAAAAAGTGTTTATTATTCATATAAATTTAGTTATATACAAATATAAGTTTTATGTAAAAATTTGCATTGTGCCTTCAACAGCTGTTCGGCAGTATGGACGCTATGACACTTTGCAAAGTGTCATAATGTCCACAACTTAACTTATAAGAATACCGGCTTCGCCAACTAAAGCTTCTCTGCACAGCCGGCCTTCGGCCGGGCGCAAGGATTTTCTCCTCTATGGTATAACAAATACCGGCTTCGCTAACTAAAGCTTCTCTGCACAGCCGGGCGCAAGGTTTTTCTCCTCTATGGTATAACATACACCGGCTTCGCTTAGTAAAGCTTCTAAAATCTGCCTTGTTTCCGAACGAAGGCCGACTAGGCAGAGAAGCTTAAGCTAGCGAAGCCGGTTTTTTTTATACCATAGAGTAGAAAATCCTTGCGCCCGGCCGAAGGCCGGCTGTGCAGAGAAGCTTTAGTTGGCGAAGCCGGTATCCTTATAAGTTAAGTTGTGGACATTATGACACTTTGCAATATGTCCCGTTATTTTTATAATGATAATGAATGATTTGGACAAATAGTATGTAACATTTTGGAAGAATTTTAAAAATGAAAAATGGCCCAACAAAAATGGGCTATTTTTCCTATAACAATTTTTGGGCGATTTTTCATAATGAAAAATCACCCAATTTCAAAAACGAAAAATCACCCAACAATAACGAAAAATAGCCCAAAAATTTTGGGCCATTTTTCATATGAAATCAGGCCCAATTTTACATGCAATTTTTTTGGGCGATTTTTCATTTTTGTTTTTGGGCCATTTTTCTTTGGGCGATATTTCCTACAGCCTTATTATTTATCTTCTTATTGCTGAAAAATTTTTAATACATACATTTTTTAACTAAAGTCAGAAAAAATAAAAATTCGCAAAATTTCATAATTCAAAAATATTTTAACTTGTGAAAAAGTTAGGTGGAGACTGCATGTTACCACTAGCATTCCAGCAAATTTTTTTAGCTCTTCTTTAATATTACAAATTATATAAGAAGTGTAACAACTTATATAAAATTCTTGCAAATATGTTGGTAAAAAAATTGTGGTTATGCATTTATTATAGGGAATATTCTATTAAATTAAACTGTAACCGGCGGCTGATTTTAAGCCGACTTTAGCCGATAAATTTTCGGCGGCGACGGCTATAAAAAAATATTCGGCGGCGCGGCTCAGCCGGCTTTAGCCGTCAAGGCGCAGGTCTCTGCTTATATACCAAAATATCGGACATTTTCGGAAAAATCGGTTCAGATACGAAAAAGTTATGGCCATAATAAATTCTTTTTTTTAAATACCCATTTTCGGAAACCAAAGATCTTTCCGAGTCCAAGTTTTATAACTCAAGTAAATGGTATATTTCTTCTTAAACACGTCGGTGTATAAATCTTTCAAATCGGTTAAAAAATAGCTGAGTTATAACCAAAATACTGAAATAGCAAAATAACTCTTTTTATACCCTTCACCGAAGGTAAAAGGGTATATATAAGTTTGTCATTCCGTTTGTAATTTCTTAAATATTGATCCTACACCCTATAAAGTATATATATTCTGGGTTCTTAACGAAAAGCGAAGTTCAAATCCGATTGCCTCTTATCCCCCCCCTCCCCTTTGCATTTCTTTACATATATTTCCCAATATGCCCAATATGATTTTCGTTATCACCCTTCTTTATTATTTCATCTATTTAACTTAACAATTTTAACAAATAGAAACGGGGAATTTTTGATTATTTTTGCTACTTTAAAACTCGCTAAAAAGGTAAATCTACGGTAAGACAACACTGCCTATACTAAAAGAAACAAACAAACACACATACATGGTACAAACCATTTTGGTAAATATAGGCCACTATTACAGTTCACAACTCAAATAAGTTGAATTGTAATTTTTGTGTTATGGTTTACAACTTTGCTGAGTTGAGTTTGTGGTTCAGTCGTCTAGGGGGTTGAGTGTAGAAACTGTGAGTCCTCTGGTTCAAATCTTGGTTTTTCAAAGAGAATTTTTTTTAATTTGTATGTTCTACAAACGATTGTAAAAAATATTTACCAGTTTTAGATTTGTGACGAGCAAAAGTGGGAGCCCTCGTTTTTGAGTCACATGCCCTAGACTACTCCTCCGCACCAGACCAACCTGGCCCAAGATGTATTACACCGTATTGCATAGCTTATATTATCCTTTAGTTTAATTGAATTCATATTATGTTTAACTTAATTTTAATAATTTGTATTATCTTCATCCTTTAATTATTATTTGTATTAAATCAGAATTAATTTATGAACTAATTTTGAAATTAACGGACAGATGGCTTCCGCCATCTAGTGGCGAGTAGAGAAGAATAGGACATGCAACCATGATAAATAATTACTTTAGTATGTGTGTGTAAATGTACACCGGCAAACAGTATAAAATCGGAGTACGCACCATCAATCAAGGTCAGTCAGTCGGCAGCTGGCAAACGGGTAAGGTCTTATTTATCTGTGAGAGGTTATACCTCTACAGCTAACTAATATCTAACGATCGTAGAAGAGAGGTTATAACTCTTTCGTGTGATCCAACTCGTTGCCGGCAGGGGTGCCAGAAGATTTTGATTAGAAATCGGCATATTTTCAAAACAAAATCGGCACTTTCATTAAAAAAAAATCGGCAAATTTAAAATACCTCTTTTAAATACAATAAAACATATTTTAATAAAAAAACTGAAAAATTCAGCAATAAATAATGTTTGGAACAGAATAATCAGTAACAAAAGAAATGTTTTATAAATAATTTGTTGTTAATTAAAAACTAATATATATATATATATATATATATATATATATATATATATATCTTGTACTTTAGGGTAATTTTTTTATTATAGACAAATATTTGAGTTGAATATTTGAGCTTCGTTTAAAAATCTATGGTTTGAATCTGCCATATTTTAAAAGAAAACTGAAGGTTAAAACACGTTGGTTGAAATAGGTAAATTTAACTGTTAGGTACGAACACGACCAGCTTAATTTTTGTAGAAATTACGGGCATAAATCATACTTGCTAATTCCGGCAGTGGTGATCGAACTTTTTCGTTTCGAAAGCTTTTTTATTTTGAATTCTTTCAGTCGATTCTGAATGAATGAGCATTTATTTGAGTTTGACTGAATGAATTAGAACTAAAATTGCTATCAAAACGAAAAAGTATTCGAACACGACTTTCAGAATTAGTTTCAAAACAATTCGAATTATTTAACTCGAAAAATAAAATTTCCTTGCAAATTTTAATTTTTCAGGGAGCACCGAAATTTTGTTCTATTAAGGTTGACTTGACTTCAAATTCTTTCATAATTTTCGAAAGATTGGAAGGAAAATAATTTTTTGGAAATGCGCCACTAAAATTTTAAATCTAAATTTTTGCCAAAAAGCTTGCAAATTTACTTCATTCCCTTATATTAGATCGGATATAGCTGCATCATCCTCAATATCGTATAATCTTTAAGAAAAATTTTTTTAAAACTATTTTTATTGATAGTGAATATAAATTTAGCTTACCCTTACTGTTTTGTAAGCGTCTATTCCTTTTCAAATTAAAATATAAAGTTTTTTTTATTTTACTTATAGAAAAAGATATTTTAACCGATGGCACTTTTTCTTCTATTTGGATTTAGTTCTTTCATACTTCATAGTTGAACATTTTTCAAATAAAATTTTAAAAATATACCAACAACAAACAAAGAGTTACAATGTGTTAGTCGTTTATTGAAAAATCGGCATGTTTTGAGCAAAAATCGGCAAATCGGCACTTTGGTAATTTAGAGGCAAAAAATCGGCAAAATGCCGATAAATCGGCAAATTTGGCAGGCCTGGTTGCCGGTTAAGATTGCAAAGCAAGAGAACAGCGGTGTAGACTAAATTCTCTCGACGTGCCGTAACACCCATTCCCGGAGTCTCTATAGTCCCACGCCTAGTGAGACCGTTGTGTGTCGCATCGCCACCCTCGTGTGTCAGTAAGTGCCGGTTCACACACGTCAAGTTTGTCTCGTCAAGTCTTGAGTTTTTAGGAGAGAGGGGAAAATAAA
Organism: Pollenia labialis; assembly: GCA_949318255.1. NCBI lineage: Eukaryota > Metazoa > Arthropoda > Insecta > Diptera > Polleniidae > Pollenia > Pollenia labialis. The sequence goes on from OX439141.1 coordinate 50,219,089, forward strand.
TAGCATTCTCTCTTCCCTTCTCTTCTAAAAGCTCAAGACTTGACGAGTCAAACTTGACGTGTGTGAACCGGCACTAAAGTGCCGATTGCAGTGATGCCAACTTTTTGAGAGCAAAAAGCACTTTAAAATTTAAAAAAAGCACTATTTCGTTAAAAAAAAAGCGTAAAAAAGCACTAAGCTATTTTTAAAAATTTAATTAAACATAAAACAAGTTGCATATGGCGTTTATTGGGACCATTTTTTTAAGATTAAATAATATATATATATTTACATTTGTATAAAAACATTTTTAATTATTATTATTATCTTCAATAAAAATAATATTATCAAAATCATGATGATCCATCAGCTATGTTTGAATTGGCCATAATACCGTTTTAAAGTAATACAGTGCGAGCTCGATTTTTGTAACTCGAAAAATCTTGCCTGTTGCAATCACCGAAAATTTGCAAAGACTGACCATTGTTTATAAAACTTTTCAAAAACGGGTATTAAACAAAATTTCGGGTATTGCATAAGCAAAAAAGCACCAAAAAATACCCGAAAGGCACCAAAATGGCAACGCTTGCCGATTGTGTGTTGTCGGTTTCGTCCCGAGAGTGTCATGTCCGTCGTTTGTGTACTGCGTAACAATTAGTTTGTCGATAATTGTAGAATTTAAATAAGAGCGAGAAAAAATATACTGTGCTTACGTTTTATAACGTTTATGAAAAAAGAGCGGGTGTGGTGTTTCATTTCTCTGATCAATAAATACATTATTTGTAAGGAACCCTGGGAGCCGCGAGCTCTACCCCAGCATAAGGTGGAAAACACGTCGTTACAGATTTTTAAATTTAATTTATAATTGATGGTTTCGTATTCCCTTTATGAAGCAAGACTGCCTTCAAACTATCCTTGCCTCCATCCATAAAAAGACGCCATTCCTCTGGGTAATAATTTTGTTGGAGAGCATTGAAAAGACCACATATGCATCGGAAAAAAAACGCAACAGTTCAAGTCGCTCGTCATTTTAATTTAAATTTTTTGAATTAACGCCGAATATAGTGTGTGAGCAATGAAGATGAAAATATTGTCGTTCCACAAAATCCTTAATAAAAACTTTATTTTTTATTAGATTTTTTTCAAATTACACTTAAAATGTTGGTAATTAAATAAACTATTAGGTAAAAAAATAAAACATTCCAGATCTTTACTATAACGTAGAAAAAAAACGAAATAAAAATGAAAAATTTTCAAAAAAACGTAAAAAATAGGCAAATTTTGAATTTTGAGGTACCATAACTCAGCCAGTTCTTATCATATAGAAATTTCCGACATATCGACAAAAAAGGTATTCAATTACCTTTGCAGCGATGTACCATTTATCTCGATCGGACTTCTCGGCTGGGCTCCACAAGGGTTTGAGTGGGACCATACACCGAAAAACACAAAAGTACCGTTATCTAAAAAACGGTACTTAGAAAAAAAAATTACAGCGTTTTTCGTGTTCAGGAGGTCCCAAATAACTTATCTAGGCATGTGGCGTTCTTGGTATTTTTTGGCTGTAAACCAGTGTAATGAAGGTTTTAGAATTGTAAATATGTATATATGTAAAAATTATTTAGTTTTTGTCTAGTTGCTCTGTATTCTGCTCGCACAATGGTGAAGGTTATATAAGATTCGGCACTGCCGAATAAAGCACTCTTACTTGTTCTTTGTACGTGTTGGTTTTTACAACAAAAAATATTCACCCCTATCGTGAATAATTTTTCCCCTTTTCACATATTTGCGATCATGAAAAACTGCCATGAAAAAAAGGTCATTCAAAAGAGAATAATAACGTGAAAAAATGTTCACGTGAAAAAATTCCCCTTATCGTGAAAAGTTTTTCCCCCGTAATTTGTTCACATTTCCCTTAGATTTGCTCACTTTATTTTTGCTAGGGAACAGAACATGTATGTAAGTAGTTTCTCCTATAAATCGAATATTCAGGTTTATTTCCGTTAATAAGGCACCAACCGATATATTGGTCAACAAAATGCAAAACAAGAGGTTGATTGCCGGCGGATTTGTAAAGCTTTCGAAAGACGTGGTGGCAGAATTTTGGGAAATATTTTACTACATAAAATTTTTAAAATGCAAAAAACTAACGTTGCAATCAACCTGTCCCGTCCCTCCAATACTAATCATTTAGCTTTATTATTTTCACTTTTCTTTAAAATATATACGTAAATATTTTTGAACATTAATTTCATTGATTTTTAATATGATATGATGGGTGCTTGGTTGGTATATATTTCTGTCAGGTATTTTTATTATAATTTTGCTATTGAAATTCAGATTGGTCCAAAAAAGGCTGAGATATGAGCAAAACCAGCGACTACCTCTACTATATCCCAAAAATCCCTCGTTGTTTTATTTTCATTACTTGTTTCTGTATATCTGGAGAACGGCCAAATGTGGGCGGGATTGGAGAAGTGAGTGTGATACCTTCCGTACAAAAAATATCAAAAATTGTATCAAAACCTGAATTTTGGACTGTCATACGACCTATGGCTATCCCTTATATCCCAAAAGATCGGAAATCTTTTGTAGAAAATATTTTCTCAAAATTTCGGAAAAATCGGTTCAGATACGTAAAAGATATGACCAAAACTAAATACCCATTTTCGGGAAACATAGATCTTCCCGAGTCCAAGTTTAATAACCCAACTAACTGGAAAATTTCGTCTTAAACACGTATATATATAAATCTGTTAAATCGGTTAAAAAATGGCTGAGTTATAATCAAAATACTAAAATCCAAAAAATTATTTGTAATTAAGTTTGTTAAAATATATAAGTTAATTTATTTTAAGTTATTTTCATAAGTTCGCTATTGGAGGGTCCCGTATGAATCGCAATTGTATCAAAATAAAACAACACATGATTCTTTTAAAGTTAAATACAATCTATCTTTTTATTTTTCGTATTCTTCTTTTTATAGTTGATATCAAAAACAAATATAACAACAAAAATACTTATTTTAATATTTTGGTCAGCAAAACATACAGGTAATAATACTTATTAATATATATTTGATTGTTCAATAATTTCTTAAGAATTGTTTGTACGGAAGTTTACGTGTATAATATTTTTGCCTCACACGGAAACTTGGTAGACATAGTTTTTGGATTGGTGTTAACTAATGTTTTGTTTCTCACGGAAACTTAATAAACATAACGTCAGCAAAAGAGAATTTCGTAAACAATAGAATCAAGCTAAAATGAATTTACTTAGTGTTAACTCCTCCCTTCTTAAATTTCAGCGTCCTCGCTGGAGGGAGCACAACTCATTAAGATGTTGCTAGGATCGTCTTGAGCTTTCGTTAACTTTATCTCAAAGGCTTGCCTCTTTCTAATGACAACCCGTGTTATTACTGCTACCATTATTAACAGAACTACCGTTGGGAATGCAAGGCTAGTTGCTAGAGTGACTTTATATCGCGAAGCCAATTCTTTTAATTCATCCACATTATTTATGTGGAGATCTTTTAGCATTTCGAGTGACAATATTTCCTCGTAAATTGCAGTAAAGTTTGACGTTTGCATTACCGCTGGTGAAGGACGCATCACTGTTAATTCATGATTCGAGTATATTTGTTCTTTAATCGTTATCGTATTATTGCGAAATTTTACCAAAAAAGTTCCAACTAGATGAATCTCTTCGTCTTCCACTTTAATGGTACCGTTATATCCATTCAACAATAGCAATCCTGGAGATAATTCTTCTATTGTAGGTATGTGCTGAATGTTGGTGGTTAAAAAGTCGGAAGGCATACCGGTAAGCAAATTAGGCAATCATTTGGATAACGTTATGATTCTGAAATTCTCTTTTTTAGAAATAGAAATATTATTTAAAGTTTAACATTTCGTTCTTAATTCTAGGAAAGTATTTCCACATGTAACAAAATTTTCACTTTCCAATTTAATTGCTACCTTTCCTCTTTTTACAGGTTTTATTAACAAGTTTTTACAGATTTCTTTTCCTGTTTGAGGTAATTTTACAATATAGAGGAGTGTTGTTTTATTCATTCCTTCTATAAGATTCAGATAAGGCATATTTTGATCTTCAAAGAATTTTTTTTGTTATATTTAATTCGGAACCGGAAAATATAAATGAGTTTATGGTTCATGTTTTTGCCCATTGTAATGAATAACCGATATTTATCAACTCTTGCTTAATTAGTCGTAATTTTCTCTCAACGTCTTTTATTATCTTTATCTTTAGAGAATCGCTTGACCTGATGTTATTTAATATCTTGTTAATCATATTTGTTATCTCCTGGACTCTAAGTTCTATAGCTCTATTGATTACTATCTGTTTGTGGTTATTTTCCAGTAGAATGTTAACTTTGTCCGATATTATCTGAAAGTCGTCGTGATCCGGGGATCCGGCAATCCATTTCCATGTGGTTCCCAACATGTTTATGGATCTAGTGCCTCGTCCCTGTCCCAAGTCTCTGAGGATCTCAGAGATAAATTCCACCTCATGGATCAGAAAAAGGTAGTTATTGTCCTTGTTTGTTATGGCTCGTTTTATTGTGTTTTCTATTTCTCTGATCATCGTCACGTATTGTCCTAGTTCTATTACATGAATAAGCTTAAAAGTCCCTGTCTCTAATTTTGCTATTCCGGTATCAAGTGTCACCGTCTGCGTGTTGGTGTAATCCAGTATCTACGTCTCAGTCTTGCTAAAGACAAAAATGGTCCTGAAATGAAAATGTCACCCTTTTATTAAACTTTTGTGGACTAAACGATTTGATGTTGTTAAAACAGTTCCTCCTCTGTCCTCCTGAACTATTTCTCGTTTGTATCTGGGTATCAGTTTGTTGCCTAATCTCTTGTTTCCCTTAACAAAAATCTCATCCCTAGCTTTGTATGTCTTAATGTCAGTTCGTTTCTTATTGTGGTAATCCAAGTTCCTTTTCTGTTTATCCATTATCTTTTGAACATTTTTGAGTCTGTTCTGTTCCAACATCTTAGGGTCTGTGGCCACTAGTCTATTAAAAAACACTTCAATGGGCTTTCTACCAGTTGTAGAATGCACGGAGTGATTGTACCTCAGCAGTAAGCCATTCAATAGATCTTCAAACGAGGAATGCATTTTTTCAGCGTTCATACATCTCATTATTTCAGTGAGGGTAGAATGGAATCTCTCAACCTGTCCATTTAGGGAACTATAAATCAGCTGGAGCGTTGCATAAACCTATTTAATAAGTCTTGATATTTTGGTAAATATGTCACTTTTTCGAAATTGTCAATCACCAATAATGGATAACCCAGAGTTGTATTCATGATTTTCGACATGTTTTGGAGCAAAACTAGTTTTTGTTTGAGATTTTTAAACATGAAAAAAGTATGGGAAAACAAGTAGTAAAACACTTGTTTTGCTGCAAAACTAGTTTTGTGGCCCAAAACATCTAAGTGGAAACGCACTATAACACGGTTGTTAATGTAAATGTTATAACAACGCTTCTATAACACCATGTTATAACAGCAAATCATGTCAGTTGTAGACGGGAAGTAAACAAGATGAACAAGTATGTTATAAGATCTCATAATTGAATGATTATCGTAACTTGTGTCGTTTTTATTATTTTTTTTTTTTTGTTTTTTCTTTTTTTTCAGTTAACAATGTTGTTTTTTTAAACACTAATCACAAGATTTTCACTTTTTGCACTAAAAAACTAAACATTTTAATGAATGCGTCTTATTATTGTTTCATATGTGTCTAAACAACTTTAGACACTATTATTTTTATACTTATGAATGAATTATTATTGTACTTACAAATGAATTATTATGAACTATTATTTTTGTAATGAAATGTATTATTGTACAAATCGTATAATTGCATTTATCATTATGTTAGGAATGGTATTTGAATATACTCTCATTATTTAACTTGAATTGTTATTGTATTAAGTTAACTTATTTGAGATATATGAATTTGTAAATCTTTAATTAATAATGAGAAAAAATTAATTTAAAATACCTTAACATAAAATAAAAATATTTAATCTAAATTGTTATAAGTAATAAAAATTTATAATATAGATAACTTGAATTTAATATTTGAATTTAATCGAATTGTAACGATAAAAAGTATAAGTTGTAATTCCTAAAATAATTTTAGAGTTATAGTTTAAAAGCCATTGGTATAAAATCTGTCTTATACTTATGTAAATGAATTTATGATTTCTAAGTACTTACTGAATTATTTCAAACCACTTTGGCTATCTGCGAACCGAAGATAGGTTAGTTGCTAAAAATAAATTTATGTATCGGTCAATTGGCCCTTAGCAACAGCGCTAATAAGTTGAATTTTATAACATCCTAAAATTAATTGTTAACTTAACCTAAATTTAAAATAAAGAAATCCTTAAACTTAAATTGTCTACTTAAACCCATGTGTTTTAAATTCTAAATAATTATCTGCCTAACTCCCTACAAGGAATAGAAACCCTCACATACTTACCAGCACAGAATATACTTACCAGTGTGAACAAAGTGCCTACTCGCTAAGATTGCAAACCAAAGGTAACAATCTATGTAATACTATGTTTCCACTATGAGCAAAACAACTTGTGTTGAGCAAAACGTGTCAAAGTGTTTCCATTACGTAAATCTGGTTTTGGTTTTCGAATTTTCGAAATAAATTTGACATTTATGTTGCAAACAAACATGAACGCCAAAAAAATATGTGTTGAAAAAATTATTTTCTGTAACATGAAATTTCCTTGTTGGTTTTTAATACGCATTTATACATATAAGTACGTATATAAAAATCACATAATTTGCTACCTTTTTATTATATTATTTAATCGCTGAAAACAAATAAATCAGCTGGAGCGTTAAATAAGTCTTGATATTTTGGTTAATATGTCACTTTTTCGAAATTGTCAATCACCAATAATAGATAACTCAGAGTTGTATTCATGATTTTCGACATGTTTAGGAGCAAAACTAGTTTTGTGGCCCAAAACATGTAAGTGGAAACGTGCTTTGTTGTGATACAGACGTGTATTTTTAACCCCGCATACAATTTGAATTAATAACTAATTACATTTGATTTTGTAATAAAAATATTTAGCGAATGAACGAAAAAATAGAAATAATTTTTAAATAAATTATTTAACTTAAAAGTGAACAATTAGCAAAACAAAAAATTAAATAAAGAATTGTAAAAAAATATATGTATGAATGTACATGTGTACATACATATGTATGTATGTATGAATACATAATCTGAACAAAAAACATTCTGGTTTACAACTAATTTTTTGGTGTTGTAAATATAATAAATAATAAAAATATTAAAAGCACAGCAAAAAAAGTGAAAAACAAAAACAACTTGTTTTTATGAGTAAAAACAATGAAACAACAATAAAACTAAATGAAAGAAATGCATACGTAACAGTAAATGCTAAAGAATGCAATGCTGAAATAAATAAAACAAAAGAAAACAATAATAACTACCTAACGGCTAAGCCAATTTTTCGCACACGTTCCCTCTCACCCTCGGTGTTTACAAACATGCACTCAATGGAAAACCCACTAGTAAAAAGTTTTCAAAAGCCTCAAGTACAAGTTGGTATGGACAGATAAATAGCAGTGCTTAAGCGGGGTCGCAGCCCTACCTCCTCAGCTGTTGCTTCGGCCACAAAAGTACCATGTTTTGATAAAACAAATTCAGAAAATCGTTTTGCAATTCTGGAGGATGAATCCTCAGAAGCACCAAACGTGATAAAATCTTTCAAGCCTCCCCCGATATATCTTAGGGAGCAAAATTCAAATGAGCTTATAAAGAGTTTGGTCTCGGTGATAGGTGAAAATTCGTTTTACGTAGCGGCAATCAAGCGTGGTAGTATAAACGAGACAAAAATTCAAGTAAATCATGAAAACGATTTTCGCAAAATTACTAACCAATTTGAAGCACTAAAAAAAAGTTTTTATACATTCCAACTGAAGAGCAGCAAAGGTCTTCAAGTAGTGATAAAGGGAATTGACTCATGTGTGGACCCTGAAGAAATAAAAACATTCCTTGAAGAGAAAGGCTTCAAAATAAAACTTGTAGTTAATATTAAAAATAGGGGAAAAATTCCCCAACCACTATTTCGAGTGGAATTTGAGCCCGGCGATGTAAAGCTAAAAAAAAACGAAACCCATCCTATATACAGCTTGAAATATATCCTGTACAGGAAAATCACGATAGAGGAGCCGCACAAAAGAAATTGACCCGTTCAGTATTTAAACTGCCAAGAATTTGGTCATACTAAGGCATACTGCTACTTACCCCCGGTTTGTGTAGTATGTGGTGAATTACATGGTACCTTTCTTTGCGATAAGTCTAAAGGCTCAGCTAGTCTTAATTTCTCTTTCTGTTGCTGTCACTTACAATTACTTAACAAGTTTTTTATATTACAGATTGGACCGTAACAGAACAGAAAAACTAATCAATTTCACAGGTTTTTTAATAACAAAAGCAAATCAGCTGATTCGTAACAGAACAGAAAGTAAAGACTAATTCTGCCTTAAAACCCATCCCAACGTAAAAAAAATGCAGCAACTGTGGCGGTTATCACACTGCCAATTATAGAGGATGTCCTGTATACACTTTCGTCAAGCAGTGGTCTGGGCCGAAAACTAACCCCCCAAACGCAGGTAACAAATCAAGTAAACACTAATGACATTCGGGCTACGCAGGCTAGTAATAACAGAACCTCTTATGCTAACGTTTTAAAATCAAACCATGTGCCAATGCAAGGTGCTTGTAATGATGAAACTCCGGTTTCAAATTTGAGTCGTTTAGAAAAAAGCATGGAAACATTAGTGCAAACAGTAAATAATTTTAAGAACACAATGGGTAATATGATGCAGAAAATTCTTAGAATGCAATCGATGTTATTGCAAGCTGTTCTTAACAAGCCATGAACTGTTTAAAGATTTGTTTTTGGAACGCAAACGGCATCCGCCAACATAAAAATGAATTAGAATACTTTCTTAAAAATTAACAAATTGATGTCATGATGGTTTCTGAAACTCATTTGACCTCACGAAACATATTTAAAATCAATGGTTTTACATAATATTATACCAAGGACCCTCGAGATAGAGCTTGTGGAGGTTCTGCCATTTAATTAAAAACCCGAGTCAAACATTACCTAATGTGTGATCATCGTGAAGATTATCTCAAAGCACCGAACATTTGCGTTGAGGAATTAAATAGTAATTTCATCGTTATACTCCCCACCTAGATTTTCAATATCAGAAAGCCAATATTATAAATATTTTAAATCATTAGGACCCTGTTTCCTAGCCGCTGGCGATTATAACGCTAAACATACCTTCTGGGGGTCACGACTTATAACACCAAAGGGTCGTGTTTTATTTAATACAATTTCTAAAATAGATTTGAGTGTGGTAGCAAGCGGACAACCAACATATTGGCCTACTGATGAACAAAAAATTCCCGATGTCATCGATTTCGGCGTCGTTAACAACATCCCAATGGAAACGATCCATGTTGAAGCTTCCTTAGAATTATCCTCCGACCACACACCTATAGTTGTTACTATAATGAACCCCAATAGAATTGTATCTCCAACTGGTTATTTTGCGACGTCAGATACACAAATTAATTGGTTAAAATATAAAAAATATCTTAGTACCCATTGCACAGAAAATATTCCGCTTAGTACACCGGAGAATGTAGATCGCTCTATAGTTAATTTTATCAGTTTTCTGAACCTAGCTGTTCAACATTCTAGTACTGCCCCCAAAAAAACAAAAAATATTAAAATATTTTCCACAGATGTCGAGCGCCTTTTGTCTGAAAAAAGGAGAGCTCGAAGAGAGTGGCAATTGCACAGATCCCCTCAACTTAATAAATTACTAAAAGAGTGTACAAAAAGGCTAAGAAAGCTATTGTAGACTCAGAAAACAGCTTCTCTTGAAAAATATCTTAAGGAACTTGATGCAACTCCACAATCAGAGTACTCATTATGGCGTGCAGCTAAAAATCTCAAAAGGCCAGTTGTCTCTAAGCCACCATTAAGAAACTTGAATGGATGTTGGGCAAGAAATGATAATGAAAAGGGAAATCTGTTTGTTAATCATTTGAAAAACGTTTTTACCCCAAATTTATCTCACGATATAGCATTAGAGTTACCACCTGTTGCTGCTAGGGCAGCTGTTCCTCTAAGATTTGAGTTAAGAGAGATCGAAAAGGCTATTTGTGATTTAAACCCCAAGAAAGCCCCTGGTTTTGATAAGATCAGCAACAAAATGCATTTTGAGCTACCTCACATAGCAAAGAAAATTCTTCTTTATATTTTTAATGCTATTTTACGCCTTGAATACTACCCTCAAGAAAGAAAGGTCTCCTTAGTTACGATGATACCAAAGCCAGGAAAAGATCACACAAAAGTTGAGTCATATTGGCCTATTAGCTTATTATCTAATATATCAAAGCTATTTGAGAAGCTCTTAGCGTCAAAATTAACCCCAATTTTAAATAACAATGGGTGTATACCTAACCATCAATTCGGCTTTAGAAGAGAACACAGCACAATTGAACAAACCCATCGAATAGTTAATGCCATAAGAAAAGCCTTTGAAGAAAAAAAATATTGTTTCGCTCTCTTCATCGATGTTTCTCAAGCTTTTGATAAAGTCTGGCATGAAGGCTTTTTATATAAAGTGAAGCAAAATTTACCAGCAAACACACAAAAGTTGCTAGAAAGCTACTTAGTCGGTCGTCAATTTATTATAAAAGAAGGAAAGCTCTTAAGCTCACCTCAGCCGCTGGAGTCCCACAAGGCAGCATCCTGGGGCCTCTATTATACTTAATTTATACTTCGGATCAGCGATGCCAGAAGTGCAGATTTATCTGCAATTTGCAGATTTTATTCCCAAAATTGTCAAAATGCAGATATGAAGATTTTTGGCTTAAAATTGCAGATTTTTTAGATCGGTGGAAACTTCTTTAGATTGTCGCTTATGTTTGTACTATTTTCACTTCTTGCATTGATAAACGAAATATATCAACCATTCATGGAATAACCGTTTGGAAAAAGTTAGTAGGAATTTTATTCACAAAAAATTACTTAAAAATTCGCATTGTCTTGACATATTAATATCGCCGGACTAATGTTGTCTGATTTTACACGAAATAATATGCATATGTACGTATATAAGTATGCATATGTACTTATGTACAAATATCTTGAATAGTTGCCATATTTGATCTCTTGTAAATTTTTAATAATAGTTTAAGATAAGTTAGATAGTTAAGATAATTTAAAAAACATGTCAAGCAATTAACATTTAATTTGTTGTTTAAGTTACCAAAGGTGTGATTAATCCCTTATTATCAGCCATGTTCTGAAAATCGCATTCGAGTGAAATTAAAAAAGAAAAATTTTTCTGTGTTGAAAGTTCAAAAAAATATTTCCTTTTTTTGTACCTCATAATTCGAGGAGTACTTATAGATTAGGTTAGGTTAGGTTCCATGGGCAGCCATCAAAAGACAGCTCACTTGGGTCCTTTATTGGTACCTTTGTGATACCCGCGCCAATGCCCATCCCTCAGAGCAGTTACTCAGATGGCGTCACTGCAAAGTCCAACCACCTCGTCTTCCTAGAGAAGAGAAGGAGCGATTTCAGTTCCATCCCAGATAGATCCTCCAAACAGGCAAATACCGGTTCCCCCAGGCATTCCACCCTAATACTCCGCAGTCCAGGGTAATGACAGAGAAAATGGAGCACAGTCTCCTCTTCCTCCTCGTTCTGACAACTTCTACAGTAGTCGTTAAATCCCAGACCCATTCTTCCAGCATGAGTCCCCACCGGCCAGTGTCCAGTTAAAACCGATATCACAGTCCTAATCTGGTCCCTGCTGAACCCAAGTAGAGAGCTAGTTCTCCGTCCATCATATCCAGGCCAAAGGGCCCTGGATATCGAGCAGGTGGATTCACAGGTCCACCGCGTCTGCGCAACTCTATAGGACTCGCGCCCTATAAGTGATTTACAGTGAGCCATTGGAAGGCCAATGAATTGGTCAATGAATGCATCATCCATGCGACCACCCTGTTTGGCCAGCTCATCTGCTACCTGATTGCCCGGGCACCCAGTGTGCCCCGGTGTCCATATTAGCGTTACCCTTGAATGTTTCGCAATCTCATCCAAAGACATCCGACATTCTACAGTTAACCTTGATGTCGTGTAGACACCCGCTAGGGAAGCAAGGGCAGCCTTGCTGTCAGTAAATATGCGTATATCTCCCGATATGCGATGATACCTCAGCCAGTTTGCCGCCCGCCTTATAGCCGAGATTTCCGCCTGCAGGACACTACATCCATCCGGCAGACGAAAGGAAACCTTCACATCCAGTTCCTCTATGAAGAAACCTTCGCCGACCCTCTCACCTTTCCTCGAACCATCAGTATAGACCCCTAGGGTCGGTTCCCGGAAAGTATCCAACAGCACACTGCTGTGCGCCATTTGCGCCACGAACCCCGCACCAAAGAATGGCACCGGGGTGCAGTAATCCACTCCATCAGGGACAATCGTACGTTTGATTATCCCGGCGTGTCCAAAGTCACGTGTCGACCAGCTGTTCACCGCGTGCAGCCGCGTCGCCGAACAAAGAGCCAACTGTCTGGCCATTATATCCACCGGGAGCCAGTTCAGTATCGTGAACAGCGCCCTCGTTGGAGTAGATCGCATTGATCCCGTAATCATCAACGCGACAAGTCTGTATACTTTCTCAAGCATCGCACGGTGTACGCCCTTATCCAATGCAGTACACCATACAACGACCCCATAGTACAGGGTCGGCTTTACCACAGCCTCAAAGATCCAATTGACACACCTCGGGCTCATACCCCAGTTCCTGCCGATTACACCCCTACACGCATATATGGCAACTTTTGCCTTTTCCACTCTCATCCGGACATTTAGTCCCCATGACAGCCTGCTATCCAGAACCTCGGTCTTATACTTCCTCGTGAAGAGTACCAGTTCCGTCTTAGACGGATTTACACCCAGACCGCATGATGCACTCCAGGTACTGAGTACCTTCAAAGCAGCCTCCATACACTGGGACATTACGCCCAAATGCCTCCCTGAGATGGCCACTGCAACATCATCAGCATACGCCACCGTTTTGATCCTCATGTCGTCCATCCTTGTTAACATGGTGTTCATAGTGAGGTTCCACAATAGTGGGGATAGAACTCCCCCTTGGGGAGTACCCCTGTTCACCAACCTCTGAACACTGGTTTCACCTATCGTAGAGCAAATGACCCTATTCCGTAGTAGATTGTCCACAAATCTACATATACCAGCGTCGATCCCCAGACTCCCCATGGACATCACGATAGAGTCCGGGTTGACATTGTTGAAGGCCCCCTCTATGTCGAGAAAGGCCACAAGTGTGTACTCCCTAAAATCGAGCGATCTCTCAATGGTTCCGACCAGAGAGTGAAGAGCCGTCTCAACAGACCTGTCCCTTGTGTAGGCATGTTGAGAGGCAGAGAGTAAGCCCCTTGGGATGGTCATCCTCAAGTGTACATCGATAACCCTCTCAAGAGTCTTAAGAAGAAAGGATGCAAGACTAATCGGTCTGTAATCCTTCGGCTCGGTGTGAGAAGCTTTACCCCCTTTGGGTATAAAGACCACCCTGCACAGGGTCCATTTCACGGGAAGATACGAAAATCTAGCGCATCCCCTGTATATGGCCAACAACCAGGGTATTATCAGGGTCGAATTCCTCTGCAGGTCCGCAGGAATTATACCGTCCATACCCGGAGATTTATATGGGCTAAAGCTATCGATAGCCCACTTAATCCTATCGTAGTCCAATGGTATGGACATAGGAATAGGAGTCGCCTCCCGCGACCGATCCCGCAAACCCCATTGGGAGTTTCCAGGAAAGTGAGTATCAATCAACACTTCCAGTGTTTCTTGACTATTCGTGGTCCAACTACCATCCGATTTCCGGACATACGTCGGGACAACTGGGCTCGAGGCCATTACCTTACGTAAACGGTTCGTCTCAGAGGATCCTTCCACGCCGCTACAGAAGTTCCTCCAAGCAATCCTTTTCGCCGATCTAACCAGATTTCTAAACCTATTCAATGATGACTTATAGTCCGCCCAATTTCCATGGCGCTTTGCCACATTGAACAACCTACGACAGTCAATTCTTGCCTGCGCAATGTCAGGATCCCACCATGGTGGTCGGTTCCTACCCCTACGCACCCTTGGCCTACACGCCAAGGAAGTCGCCAACTGCAGTGAGTTCGAAGTAGATCCACTGCCGCATCGATCCCCCCGATATCATCAACCCCAGGAGGGTCAGATAGAGACCGGACCAGAGAGGAGTATTGAACTCCCCAGTTCGTACGTCTCCTGTTTAATATAGCCATCGATCCTGAAGACCTAAGCCCTAGCCTAAATTCCACATATCTGTGATCAGAGAGCGAACAGTCATGCGACACCATCCAGCCCTCGACCATATCGGTGTGGTCTATACTAACTAGCGTGACATCAAGAACCTCACACCTATTAGCAACAACAAACGTAGGCTCACAGCCCCTATTTACTACTCCTAAATTATGATTAATAATAAAGGAGAATAGTGACTCACCTCTTACATTTGTATCCGTACTGCCCCATATAGTGTGGTGCGCATTAGCATCGGCACAGATTATCACCGGTGTTCCAGTGCTCGCGGCCTTTAAAACTGCGCCACGGATGAGCCCGTTGGGCGGGTCCTGCCCGTGGTCATGCGCCATATACGCCGAGACCATCCAGACTATACCGTCCGGTGTATCAAGAGCAACAGTTGTGTTATCTTCGTCACTGTAATCAGAAAGAATGAAGATATTCAACGAGTTTTTAGCTAAGACACAAGATCTTATGTTACCTGTACCTTTCGCAAACAATAGCTTGTAGCCTTTGAGGTTAAGTCCGCAAACCCGATTCTTGTGGATCCAGGGTTCTTGGACCATCACGAGCTCCTCCCTTCTTTCTACCACACGGAGAAGCAGTGCAGCAGATGCTGCTTTAGAGTGGTGGAGGTTTATCTGCAGCACCTTCACCATGATCCATTTTAGCGACCACTGTGATGTTGACGTCTTCCTGGTCAGACTCCAGCAGCACGTCCTTATCAACCATATCACCCAAGTGATCAAAGAAGTCACCCACCAATCCTGAGATAGACTGGGTAACCTCTTTGTCGCTTGAGCCCACGGTATCGTCGCAAGCCATGCTTTTCACAGGTTGCTTGGCCTCCTCACTTACCGATGGAGCCGGATTGCCCTTGTTGTCACTTCGGTAGACACGGAGCAAGATCGTACTAAAACCATAGTAGAGCTTGCCCTGCCTCTCCCTTAGTGGCTCCAAGGATTGCTGGTTGATAACCACAATCGCCGTCCTCGAGGACCCTTCAGCAGCTGAAACCTTCACTACTTTCCAGTCCTGTGTGGGTAGTTTAGGGTTGCAGCACTGAATGATCTTCAAGATCTCCTCAGGCTCAGATGGTTCGGCGGGGATGGTGGCGATTGATCTCGGCCTCCGTGGTATCTCTCCTACTAACACCACGTCAAGCCTGGCACCTTCCCAAACCTCTCCTAGTAGTTGGATGGCTTGCTTAAGAAGCAGCGCTGAGCGCTCATCTGCGCAAGCCATCAGCTTCACGTGACCCAACCGGCGTCACGTGACCAACCGGCGTCATCGCATTGAGGGGGTGGTCCTGGATTCTCCCTGAGGATCGTCCAGAACACACCCATGAGTTTCTGTTTTACCAGATCCCACTTGGTATGAGAAATGGCACCATTGTCGACACTCCTGTCGATGATGGCTCGAACAAGGTGACCTTTGGCCACCTCGCTGAAGGATTTGTTCATCGGTTTCGATGAAATTTTGGGACGTTTCGTCCCTGGTTGCTGTTTCGTGGCTGCAGCTTCCTCCTCCGAACGTTGCAGTTTAGGCATTGTCACCTTTTCAGGGACTGGAGGGGTAGCACTTGGCAGCCCAGCTATGTAGGCTCTTGCCCATGCCAATGAAGCTTTCTGCTCATTGGTGAGGTCTTCGGCTTTCTTGGAGCCGTAGATATCAATAAGACGCAAGGCAGCACGCCTTGTGTTAGATGCCCTCTTTGTAGGGTTTTTGTGCCAAGGGGACTTTCTACGGTCGCCGAGTTTGGCGGGGGGTGGTGCAACCTTGGGATTGGATTTTATCATCGCCATCCCTCCTTGCACAATGGACACATGAGAAGCTGCATTGTTGGACGACTTTGTCGCATTCAACTTGGCAGCACCCGAAGCAGGGGATTTATCCGTTCCAATGACGGAAAGGGCTTGTGCGGCTTTGGAGGTACTTGGAGCGAAGTTCAGGGGTACCTCGCCGTCGTTTTTAGAGCAGCCGCCTTCTGGTCGAGCTGCCTTACCAATTCCGATCAACCTGGGCCGATCTTCCTTGATTGCCTGGGCTGTTACAGCCGTTGGCTTGTTCGTCTTACTGTCCATCGTTGTCCTTGTTCTCGCCTGTTCGTCATCTGTTTTCGTTACTTGTTTCTGTTGTGTTTGTTTTTGTTGTGTGAAAGGTTTCATATTTGGTCCCACGAGTGTAGGGAAATAGAGGGGTCCGCCACGTCATAGCCCCCGATAACGTGGTAGGGGCGTGGTCTATTTGCTGAGGTGCCCAGGTATCAGCAAAGCTCCGTGATAATACAGTCGGTAACCCCTGACTGCAAACTAACCGATAGGCACGGGTCGCATGACACCTCGGTTTAGGGGATGGATAACCTTTCGTCGCCAAGGCCTTTAAAGTTCATTGCCTTCACCTCGGGAGTCGTCAGTTGCTGGCAAACACCCGGGCCAAGACACGTACCACAGCCAAGACTTAAGCCACCACATCGCTTCAAGATTGTTATCCATAATAGTGGTGGCTTATAGATATTTACCATCGATTTCAAATTCCAAAACATCACCGTATATTTTGAAATTAATTGTTATATCGTTTTCTAAATAAACTACATAAGAAATGTAATAAATGAGTTTTCATGATTTATTGAAGATTTTTAAAATCTTGACGCAGATTTTGCAGATTTTTTGATGAAAAATTATGGCTTTTTGCTGATTTTAGCTCTAAAAGTTGTGGCAACACTGCTTCGGATATGCCAACGAGCAACTACACACAAACTTCAACATTTGCCGACGATACAGCTTTTCTAAAGGTGCTATCAGACGGTATGTATTTTACATATGTACTGTCACTTTTCTTACCCATATGTAATTGCGTATGTATGTCAAAATTCCCATTTTACACACGATTCATAATTTTTGCTATCACACCTGCTTATGTTTTTCCGTATGACATAACCTATAAATGTAAACAAAAGCTGACTTTTTAAAGTGTATTAATTGTTTTAATTATAAAGCTGCTGAAATTATAAAGTTTTTAAAAGTAAAATGGATGTAATAACTGCTAATAAAATAATTGTAGCGTCCAGCATTATTGCAGTAATATCTGAAATAAAAATAAAAAAAAAAAGAAACAAAAACCATCTGTTTTGTTTATGTTTGCCACAGGAAAATAGAGCGTGTTCTAATCGAAGAAATTACATATGTATTTCCACATGTATTTTACACATGCAAAGTTTCATATGTATCACACGATGTGTACAACTTTTACAGATGGAAAATTTGACAGTACATATGTAAAATACATACCGTCTGATAGCACCTTAAGCGTCCACATAAACAGTTATGAAGCATCTCGTTATTTACAGGATCATATAACTCAACTAGAAATATGGCTAAGACAATGGAGGATAATGGTAAATGAGCAAAAATGCGTACATATAACATTCACCGTGCGCCGGGAATCTATTAAAATCAATAATCAAATAATTCCTCAACATTCGCATGTAAAATATCTCGGTATACATTTGGATCGGCGATTAACGTGGAAATGCCATATAGAGGCAAAATTAACTCAAATGAAACTTAAAGCCATTCAATTCATTGGCTTATTGGAAGAAACTCTGTCCTTAGTCTCGATTGCAAGCTTTTACTTTACAACTCTATCTTAAAGCCTATCTGGTGCTACAATATTCAATTATGGGGCACTGCCTCGGCCTCTAATATCGAAAAAATTCAAAGGCGTCAAAATAAACTTCTTCGAATAATCACAGCCGCTCCCTGGCCATTAGTAAAAACTATGATTACAAAATATGCGGTAAAATATTTGAAAAGGCTTGAACAACACCCAAATCCACTAGCTCGGAATATTTTAAATCATGGCGGCCACACTCGCTTAAGAAGAAGAGATACTGCAACACTCACCGAATCAGAAGAGCGAATGACGAATAACGAAATTTTGTCTGACACTGACTGGACATATATAATGTATTAGGACAAGGCGAATTAACTAAAGGTGGTGTCGAAACGCCTTCTGATTTTGACGGTTCGAGGCTATTTGTTTTGATTTGTTAGTGTTAAGAATGGTTGACATTTCTAGACGTAAACACTAACAATGCAATGCAAAACCCCCTATGTTGTTTCTGTTGTTTTTGGATTGTTGTAGTTCCGACACCACCTGTAGTTGAATTCGCCTTGGTATTAGGATAAGATTTGATTAATTATTGTTAGTTCATATTAAATATATGAAGATTCAATAAATAAATAATGAACAAAAAAAATTTAGGTTAAGTTAACAATTAATTTTAGGTAATTTTAGGATGTTATCAAATTCAACTTATTAGCGCTTTTGCTAAGGGCCAATTGACCGATACATAAATTTATTTTTAGCTACTTACCTATCTTCGGTTCGCAGATAGTCGAAGTGGTTTGGAATAATTCAGTAAGTACTTAGAAATCATAAATTCATTTACATAAGTATAAGACAGATTTTATACCAATGGCTTTTAAACTAAAACTCTAATATTAATTTAGGAATTACAACTCATACTTTTTATCGTTACAATTCGATTAAATTCAAATATTTAATTCAAGTTATCTACATTTTTAATTCTTTTTACTTATTACAATTTAGATTAAATATTTTTATTATATGGTAAGGTATTTTAAATTAATTTTTTCTCATTATTAATTAAAGATTTACAAATTCATATATCTCAAATAAGTTAACTTAATACAATAACAATTCAAGTTAAATAATGAGAGTATATTCAAATACCATTCCTAACATAATGATAAATGCAATTTTACGGTTTCTACAATAATACATTTCATTATAACAGCAAATCATGTCAGTTTTAGACCTGTAGCTCGTTTCTGTATTTCTCGCATCGTAAAATTTCTTATATGAAGTGTGAAACAAAAAATTCCATCGTTTCTCGATTTGTGAGAAAAAAGTGTTTCTGTATTTGGATGCGTAAACAGGCACAACAAATTCTGTTTATACTGGAATATTTCCAGTAATTAATGCCCAATTTTCAGGATAGTATTTAAATCTATATTAAGTTAATTTTCATAACAAACTGAAATCGTATTTAAAACAGATTGGTTTTTTGAGTTTTATTTGAAAAGCCTTATTTAATTAAGATAAAAGTATGGTAGCACTACTAAATACAAAAAAAAATATAAAAAAGTGTAATTATCTACAAGCTGGTCTGAAAAAACAGCTGACTGTTAATGCTTTGCCTGTTGTTGTTGTATTGTTGTGATATTGAGGCCACCTTGCTAAAATATTACAATGGAAACTTAAGTTGAAATTAAATGTACCACATCGGTGACTTAAGTTTCACTTAAGTTTTTAGTGAAGAAGAGAATTTTGTATTTAAAACTATTGTAAAAATAAATGTGTTTTAATATTAATCCTGAAAATTGGCCATAAGTGTCAAATAAAATCGAAACGTCAACAAAAGAAATAAATATAATAAAAACAGGGCTGCCAGATTTGACGAGTTATCGTCATCTTGATGATTTTTTGTTCCGATATTAACAAAGTGATGATTTTTCTAAAAAAGTGACGAAAGCAAAAACAAAATCAAAAATATTTTATAATTTTGTTGTTACTTTCTATAGAAATTCATCTTGAATTTTTAAATTTCAAACACTTCTATTTTGTGGCGTTGAAAATTGAAAAAAAAATAATATGAATGTCTGTAGAAAGCAACAACAAATTTATAAAATATATTTGATTTTATTTTTGCTTTTAATGAAATTGTTGGCGTTGCGTTTTACACTATAAGCCCCTTAGTCTTCGAAATAAGATAATTGTAAATATTTGTATATGTTTGTTTATTAGAAAAATAGATATCTTTAGAAACAAGGCTGCTTAAATTTTTATATTTATCCCTATTGTGAAAATTGTCCCCGAAATTGTTTGTTTCTTCCCTAAAAAATGTATCGGCAAAAGCAAAATTTCGAGGGAAAGTAATGACCGACTTGGCTTATTTTGAACATTTAATACTTCTTATATACATATACAAAATATGACTGATATTTGATATTCTTATCTTATATGTACACTTTTGTGCCAAAACCATTATTCCGGCAAGAAAGAAATTTGTTTGTCTCCCAGTAAAAACTTTTTCAAAATGGATAACTTCTTTCACTCGTTATTAAGTAGCTTTCTTCCATAAGAACTTCGATAACTACTTTTTTCTGGATGCATTAAGATAAAAAAATGACTTACTTTTGAATTTGTTCTTTTTGGCACAACCCTTGTAAAATTCATTAGTTTTTCAGTAGAATTGTATGTAGTGCTTTTATGTGTTTCTGATTACTTAACATATTATTTGTAGGCGAAGATTTTACTGGGTCTTTAACCCGTTTATTTATGAACCGATTTTTTTAATTTTAACTACAAGGTATTCTACTAAGTCTATTTCAGGTAAAAAAAGAAAAAGATTATAGGAATAGGTAAATTAAAGATTTATATCTCAATTATTAAATAATAATTATTAAATACCCATGAACTTAAACTATGTTTTTGTTTGATTATTTTTTAATAAAAGTCGAAACAAATTTGTTTAAAATGGATTTTAAATTGCACGATTTTTAAAACAAAAAAGACGATCTTTTTTATT
Source organism: Pollenia labialis (assembly GCA_949318255.1). Taxonomy (NCBI): domain Eukaryota; kingdom Metazoa; phylum Arthropoda; class Insecta; order Diptera; family Polleniidae; genus Pollenia; species Pollenia labialis. The sequence goes on from OX439141.1 coordinate 50,240,175, forward strand.
TTTTTCTCAGGAAATTGACGATTTTGACACAAATTTATCTGGCAGCACTGATTAAACCAAAACAAGAAAAGGCTAACAAAAATTTAAACTAACAATATATAACAATTGTTTTTTGTTTATTTTCATCATATAAATTATGCATTTATCATTTATATTCCTTCTATTTTTTTATTTATTTAAAAAAAATAATATATAAACATATTTTAAATTCAAAATATCTACATTTTGTTTTTTTCACCACCAATTTCAAATGTGACTTATGTTGACAGTTCTTGAAAGAAACTTTTCGCAAAATATTGTTATAGAAACACTTTTTCTCGCATCCTTCCAATAATTGCTGGAAAATTATTAAAATGACAGATAATTCTCGCAACGGAAAGATACAGAAACACTTGTGCGAGAAAAAACATTTTTTGTTTCATTTTGCACTGTTTCTGTCCCGATTCACTGGTTTCATGCGGAACATTTTACGATGCGAAAAATACAGAAACGGGCTACTGGAGTTAAGCATTTCATGTCAGTTGTAGACTGAATGTTATGTCAGGTGGAGACCCCATGTTACCCTAGGTCTACACTAAAGATAATTATCTCAGCAAGTTGGCAATAACGTCGGCAGAATAACAGAGCAATATTTCTTATTGCTCAGCTTATGTTACTGCCCGTCTATACCAGAGATAATTATTGCGACATATATTGCAGTAATTGTCAAAATTATGTTATCTTTAATGTAGACAGCAATTTTTTGTACATATTTATTGCTAACAATTTATGTTGCAATAATTGTTAGTCCATTTTCGTTGACAATTATTGCTTACAAAAAACGTAAATTTGGTTGTCAGTTGAAAGAAAAAAGAAAAAAAATAGAAGCAAATTGTTTGAGAAAGAAATTAAGTTTTTGAAATTGCAGCAAATTATAATTGTAGTAAAATAATTATATTAAAAAATTAAATAAACACTAAAATAATATTGCAAAAATTATAATTTTGTCCTTATTCGATCTTTATTGTTAAAATTAATATTAATTTGTTTAAGTTCGAGTTCTTTTTTATAAAAAAAATAATAATTTTACATTAACAAAAATAAAAAAATTAATATTTTTGTATTAAAAATGACCTCAAGCTTAAACAAATTAATATAAATTTAAATAATAAAGTCCAATAAGAAAGAATTTATAATAATAATAATAATTCTTGTAAGATACCGCCATTATTTACACTGCACCTTCTTTCTTGATTTTTTTCAAACTATGAGTTAACATAAATGCGTTTTCCCATGCCTTTAACATAAGCTGAGCAATAAGAAATATTGCTCTGTTATTCTGCCGACGTTATTGCCAACTTGCTGAGATAATTATCTTTAGTGTAGACCTAGGGTTAAAGGCATGGGAAAACGTATTTATGTTAGCTCAAAGTTTGAAAAAAATCAAGAAAGAAGGTGGAGCGTAAAAAATGGCGGTATCTTACAAGAATTGTTATTATTAATATAAATTCTTTCTTATTCTACTTTATTATTTAAATTTATATTAATTTGTTTAAGCTTGAGGTCATTTTTAATACAAAAATATTAATTTTATTAATTTTATTATTTTATAAAGAACTCGAACTTAAACAAATTTTTATTAATTTTAACAACAAAGATCGAATAAGGAAAAAATTATAATTTTTGCAATTTTATTTTAGTGTTTATTTAATTTTTAATTTAATTATTTTACTACAATTATAATTTTCTGCAATTTCAAAAACTTAATTTCTTCTCACACAATTTGCTTCTATTTTTTTTTCTTTTTTGCTTTTTTTCAACTGACAACCAAATTAACGTTTTTGTAAGCAATAATTGTCAACGAAAATGGACTAACAATTATTGCAACATAAATTGTTAGCAATAAATATGTACAAAAAGTTGCTGTCTACATTAAAGATAACATAATTTTGACAATTACTGCAATATATGTCGCAATAATTATCTCTGGTATAGACGGGCAGTTAATATCTTGTGTTGGCAATAGAATTTGACAGTTGCCACAGCAATAATAGCCAAAAATATTGCGCGTGTGGTCGGGTAGTAATTATTCGTGGTTTTTTCTTGACACATTTGTATTTTGCATTAAATTTTCTAAAAAAAAAAATTGGTAACGCTGCTAGGGTTATAAATTGTCTATCTCCAAAATTTAAGAAAATCACGTCGTAGAATAATCATAACTGAGTTTTCACGTAAATATAAAAGTAAATATCTTTTGTAGAATATCTTTGCTCGGTTTATTAGAGCTTAATTTTTTAGTTATAGGAAAAACATAAAATGGCTGAGGACTTTGATGTAGAAGCCATGCTGGAAGCACCGTATATTAAAAGTGTAAGTATTAGACAACGAAGTCATTCCTGTGTGTACATACACATGTAGTTTTTAAAATAAATGAGTACGTACATGCATACATATGTATGCTTATTACATTTTAGAACTACATATTTACTATTATAAAAATATAGAAGAATCGAAGTTGTAAAAAACCCAAAAGAAAAATATGTAACAGCATTTGCTTCAGGTATGATCACACTTAACAAATATTTGATTCAAAAGCCAGAAAAATGCGTGACCACTTAATTGTTCAACAACTGACTATTTTTTTAACGATGTTTATTGTTTTTATCAAACTAGGTACATATGTATGTTTGTACATTATCTAAAAATAATTGTACTAAAATTAGGTTAAAAAAGTAGCGGAATTCAAGGTTTGCTATTGTAGTCCTTGTAGCAAACCGTGTATTCTGCTAGTGTTAATTGTGGCTGGATAGAGTAAAGGCTCAGTTAGCCGGGAGTAACAGTAACCTTACCGTTAAAAAGTAAGACCAATCTATTTCTTACAGATTGCGACGTATCATTTTAAGACCTACTGTAATCGTTCTAATTGCTTTACATAAAACAAAATGAATCAGCTGATTTGCAATGTAACTGTTACTCCCGGCTAACTGAGCCTTAAATGTTCTGTAAAATCAAACTGCAGAAAAAATGTGGCTACGTGTGGGGCGTCAATTATTTGATAAGAGTGACGACAGTTTTAGTATTAAAAGATAAAAAATCTGTTAGTTATTATACCTACCTACATATGCATGTATATGGGACTGATTGTACGAATTAAAATTCAAATACATACAGTGGCCGACAAAAGTCTACATACGTTCCTAATTTCTGCCACCTAGCGATTCCAACAGCAATATGTAATAATGCAGTTTTGTTTGAAATCTTATTTTATTATTAAAAAAAAAAATTTATTTTAAAATATAAATAAAAAATTATTTACGAAAAACCCAAAAAAAGGATTGACAAAATTCTACATACGGCCAACACGTCATGATTTATGTTTTGCTTGCTGCTGGATAACGGCTAAGTACCGTTATTTTTTTAATTTACTTTTCTGCAATGTTTTACATTTCGAAACAATTGCATTTAGTTGTATTCTGGACAGTTTCCAGCATAATTCAACTGTTACAACGGCCTCGCGAAATGAAATTTCAACTGATGTGATAAACTTTGTGGTAAAATATAGAAACGAAAAAAAAATCGTTCGAGGAAATATCAAAACTGTTGAATTTAAGTAAAGCAATAGTTCAAACTGTTCTAAATAATTATAAAAACACTGGTTATATTGAAAATAAACCGCGTAGTGGTCGCCCTAAAATGCTTAGTCGCAGAGTTGTCAGCTTTATAATGAAAGAAGTAGAAAAAAATCCAAAGGTGAATGCCACAACACTGGCCCAAGAGCTAACAATAAGATAAAATACGGTTGTGCATCCACGAACAATTCAAAGAACCCTAATTAATAATGGTTTCTACAGCAGAACTCCGGGCAAAAAAAACAATTATAAGCAAAAAAACCGAAAACTTCGCTTGGAATTCGCCAAAATGCACATTGACAAAGGATTTGACTTTTGGAAACGAGTTCTGTTTACAGATGAGTCAAAATACAATATTTTTGGAAGTGATGGGAGAGCTAAAGTTTGGATACAACCTAATACAGCGATGAATCCGAAGCACTTAGAACCTATTGTTAAGCATGGTGGTGGCAACGTGATGGTTTGGGGTGCTGTCGCTGCATCTGGTGTAGGAAATCTGGTATTTGTCAAAGGTAATATGGTTCGTTATCAATATAAGTCTATTTTAGAATAAAATTTGGGAGCATCGGTCAATAAATCATATCTTGGTCGGAGTTGGATTTTCCAACAAGATAACGATCCGAAACACACCGCTCAAGTTGTAAAAGAATGGTTTCTTTACTATTCTCCCCGACAATTGCACACACCATCTAAATGTCATTGAAAACGTTTGGGAGATTTTGGAACGTTGAATCAGAAAGCATCATGTTACTAGCGCTCCAATGTTGAAAGAGATGCTCCAAGAAGAATTGCTAAGAATTACGCCGATTGATGCCGTTATAGATGACAATGGTGGTCCAACCAAACACATAATTTAATAATAAAAATATTATTTAATGTTTCAATGAAGTTTTTATGTTAGCTTATAAGCCGTACGTAGACTTTTGTCAATGCTATTTTTTCGTTTTTTGTAAATATTTTTTTAAGTGTACATATATGGAAGAAAGTTATTTTTTTCGTTTTCTATTAACAAACCCAGATTTCAAACAAACCTGCACCATTACTTTTCTTCATAATGCTTTTGGTATAGTCAGGTGGAAGAAATGAGGATCGTATGTAGACTTTTGTCGGCCACTGTACGTGCCAGCTCGCTAATCCGAAGGTGTGTAATCCGAATTATCCAGTAATCCGAATTGAATTTATGACGTACTACATACTCTATAGTTCGCATTGATTGCAAGTTCGCTAAACCGAAATTTTATTTATTTTTGTGTGCAAACTTTGAAAATTTGCAACTTATTTTACCGCAAATTCTTAGCTGGATTATTAAATCTGACAATACTTCGTGGGAGCATGTGCACTGCAAGAGAAGCAACCTTACATCACAAATTATGTATGTTAAAAAAAAACATAACATTTAAAAAAAGCTTTACTGCCGAATTTATTAAAAACTAAATTGGTCTTGAAATATATTTTCAGAAAAATTTGTATAGAAATTTTGTTTGAAAATACGTTTGATACGAATTTATACAATGTTGTCTTATTTTGAAAACTTTTACAACGCTGTAACATATTTTAACGTTGTGTCAAATATTGAAACAAATATTTCATTTTGTTTTTAATTTTAAATTGTGTGTTTTGAAATATAATATATAAGATAATGTCGCCTGGTGTAAATTCGCCTTGGTTTAATATCTAAATTATTTTTTTAGAATACGAAACTTAATTTTTTCATTCTTGATTAGTAAAAATAAAATAAAATTGTTTTGAAATCCTGGCCTGTGTTTTATTTTCGGATACAGTGAATTATCATACATAATAACAGCACATCCAGTAATCCGAATATCTCGTTAATCCGAATCAGGGTCTGCAATCATTAATTCGAACTAGGGAGCTGGCACTGTATATACTTTTTGGGCAATAATTGCGATTTCTGCTATAGAAATTTTTAGATATTTTATTGAATATTTTGTTTTACTAATTGAAAATAACTCTTTAAATATTCGAGTTTTGGCTTAAATAGTTTAGCGATGCAGCTCAAAAAAAAAAACAGCTTGAGTGATTGCGAACAAATCTAGTTTGCCGACTTAGCTCTAAATACCTATAATCAGATAACATATGAAAGTCCGGCGATAATTTCAAGACAATGCGAATGTTTCAGTAATCGTTTGTGAATAAAATTCCTACTAATGAATCTATTTACAAACGGTTCTTCCATGAATGGTTGATATTAAGGAATGGTAAATGAATTTCAAAATCGATTTCAAAATTGTTAAAGATAAATTTGCAAACTTATTCCTTATACCACAAAGGGGGATACACCAGCATTTTTTTGGCAAACTACTGGAGAAATTGAACTAAGATTTTTACAGTGGGTAGATATGACTACTGTTTATAATTTTCCTGCAAAAATTGAAAATGTGTAAATTTTCAGATGGCCATTAGAGTAACAAGTGCGATACGTATGTACATTTCTCATTAAAATTGTGTTCTTGTGTATCATCTTGCTTCACATACGGGTCTGTTCTGAAAATCACGCGATTTCAAATCACGTGTGATTTTGTGGTGTTCTGAAGATCATACCGTTTAGTGTTTCTCGGTGTGCTTTCGGCAATTGAAGATCACACCAAAACACACAAAACGGGACCTTAAAATATCACACGGTTGATTTTAGTAGACACGTGATTTTTTTTTTTAGTTACTATAAGTTGATTGTAGGCAACAAACGTTTGCATGTCATTGATGTCTTTTTGTTTTGCACTCTGCTTATAACTAGATTTTAAATATCGCTCACACACTGGTCTGTTTGAATATTAGCGTATTTGCACAGGAATGCCATGGTAAATTACATCTGTTGTGTTTCTATAATATGTATGTTGATTTTCACTAAGGTGACTTCCAGTGTTTGGTTCGGTACGATATGTTTGGACTGTTTTGTTCACTGTCCAGTGATGACTTTAATTTCTGAAGAACATGAGCTCCTATATTAAAGTTGAAAGTATGCCAAGGGTACTAATAGGTAAATACGTAAAACTACAATTTTAAACTTAGAAAACTGAATAAACATACTATGGTATACCTACATATTGTGCATGTCCAGAATTTATTGTTTTAATTAAGATTAAAATTAAAAATTGGCAAAATTTTGATAAAAATAAAAAAATCGATTTTAAAAGCCCAAAAATCGATTTCATTATAAAATCGCAAGCGTAAATTCGATTGCAAGAAATCGATTTTTTTTACCCCAAAATCGATTTTTGATTGGAATCGAAATCGATTTACCTTTCCCTAGTTGAAATATTTCGTTTATCAATGTAAAAAGTGGAAAACGTACAAAAATAAGTAAGTGACAATGCATTTTGATAACTGTGGGGATAACATTTGCAAAATGCTGATATATCTGCACTTCTAGCATCGCTACTTATAGGGCCAATATTGGTATTATTTTAATGCTCTTGAATAGATCTTTCAAAATATACAAAATTTATAACAAAATATTACGGATGTGCACTAGGTTAATACTTGTGTAGGTTATTTCAGTAAAAGTGAAAAAAAATATTAAATAACAAACAGCAGCTTATTTCTACTCTATATCATAACAAACGCCAGTTTCGCTAACTAAAACTGTTCTCCATAATAATTATTATGCTTACTAAAAACTTGTATTTTAGCAAACTCATCCACGCTTCTTAATGAGTTAAGAATTTTTAAATAAATTATGTAAATTAAGAAAGATATATTCAAGAGTTTTAAAATAATACCAATATTGGCTCTATACCATTGATTTCCAAACTGTGGGTCGCGACCCGCAGGGGGTCACGTAATATCCTAAAGGGGGTTGTGAAGTTTTAAAAGTTTTGTCTGAGAGTATGAAACAAAGAAAATTAAGGCGACATCTTGACACTATGCATTTTAAATATATTGATAAATCCATAGATTTTTTCAAAGAAGACTGGAAGAGAATAATAAAAGAAAACAAACATTTAAAAAACAGTTTCTGTTTCATCAAAAGCACTGTTTGCATCATACCTAGTTTCCTATAGAATTGCAATATGCAAAAAACCCCATTCAATAGGTGAAACGCTGGTGCTACCATCAGCTATTGATATGGTTAAAATTGTTTTATCTTATAAGGGGGCCGCCAATTTTTTATTTTCTTCTTATTTGAGTCGCAGTATCAGTAAGTTTGGAAACCGCTGCTCTATACGTTCAGAAATGTAGTAAAAAACCGCATATATGTATATGTATGTATGTATGTTTTACGGGCGATTCGACGATACTTTGCAGTTTTTTAACAAACAATTTAATTTTTAATGCTTATACTTTGCATTACAGCTGAGAGCAACTACACATTTAAAAGCGGAGCATAAAATCAAACAGAGTTACAAATAGTTGATTTTAATTCTTTGGCTGGAGTTCCACACCATGTGTATGTTACTTTTTTGACCCTTGAACACGCAGGCTAAAGTAAAAAAAGAACTCCTACTTCATGCTTTTGATATGTATGGTCATTCTACGCGTTTGCTGTGTAACTTCTCAATACAATGTTGCCCTAATACTTTTTGGACAGTTGCGTAAACGCATTGAACGTTTGGTATGGAGCTGCATCTTTAGCCGTCTTGCTCTGCACCATAGTAGTAAAATCTTCTCGTATTGACCTTATCCTAAGTATTTGTACGTTTTAAGATTTTTCTAGTTATTTTTATTAATGTTTGTGAGAATAAAAATAAGTATTTTTTTACAAATTTTGTGTAACTTCGAAGATACCACAAAATTCATAGCAAAGCCAATGCTACAATGTCTGACGCTATTCCGCAAATTAAAAATGTTCCAACATTATTTGAAAATACAATAAATGTGTAAGTTGAGATGCAGAAGAGTTCAGAGTCCCAAAAATTTACAACTTGCTTAGTTGCCAATTTTAATGAATGAAAGATTTGAGATACAATAATTAGTTTTTCCCTTGTCTGATATTATCCTACAACTAACAAACTCAATCTTGACTACATCTACTTTTCCATTAGCGTGGAAAATTGTACGTATTGTTCCTATTCCGAAGACAAGAGTTGTTAACTGCCAGGATGATCTTAGACCTATCTCTATACTTCCTGTGTTATCTAAGGTTGTTGAGCATATATTGAAATACCAAATGTAAAACTATGTTTCTTATAAAATTTCTGAATCACAGTATGCTTTTCGTAATGGGCTAAGTACAACTTCCCTCTTGTTGAACCCTACTGACTCGATAAGAGGTAATATTAATGAGGATACATTGAGTGTTTTAATATCCATGGATCTCTCAAATGCGTTTATTTTTATTGATTTTTCTAGGTTGATTTCTAAACTCTCAGATGAGTTCTAATTCTCAAGTACTGCTTGTAGGCTTTTAATGTCCTGTTTATCTGGTAGATCCCTGTTTGTTGTCATGAATGGTGTTGCATCGGATGTACTTCCACTCTCATGTGAATTTTTTTTTTTTCTCTTCAACTTTCTAAATTTGGCTCAAGAAATAATGAAACGACACAGATATGTTAATATGTATGTAGGTATATAGAATTAAATTTTTTTTCTTAGGTATTAAGACTGTGTAATATATTTTTTAATGGCCCATATGGGCTTTGTATTACCTAACTGATGACTAAATAAATAAATAAATAATTGAAAATTTCAAAGACAATTTATTGAAGAAATAAAATACGTTTTATGTACTTAACATGACTTCGCATTTTAATTTTGCTCAATATTTATAACAATTTCATATTAATTGAGCAATAACTAAATTGCAATTTTATATGGATAATTGAGCTCAATAATTTCATTTATTGCGTAAAACTCAATTAAGGTGCATATATGAACACGGTATAAGAGAAGTACTTGTCGTGGTCCCAAACTATTTAACTCCACTAAAAACTCTTCCCAAAAGTCCTTACATGAACTTTCCATCACATTAAACTTTGGACAAGCCGTTCAAATTTTTAAAATTGTAAAATAGTTATTACAAAAATGTATATGATTTCTCCATTTAGTTTTAGATTTTCATAAAATAAACTTTAAGTGTCAATAACACAAAAACATACTTTAAAGCAGTTGTGTTTTTTTTAACATTTTAGTCGACCAAACTAAAGAAAACAGTAGCCCGTTTCTGTATTTTTCGCATCGTAAAATTTTCCGCATGAAACCAGTGAATCGGGACAGAAACAGTGCAAAATGAAACAAAAAATGGTTTTTCTCACACAAGTGTTTCTGTATCTCTCCGTTGCGAGAATTATCTGTCATTTTAATAATTTTCCAGCAATTATTGGAAGGATGTGAGAAAAAGTGTTTCTGTAACAATATTTTGCGAAAAGTTTCTTACAAGAACTGTCAAAATAAGTCGCATTTGAAATTGGTGCGAGAAAAACAAAATATAGATATTTTCAATTTAAAATATGTTTATATACTATTTTTGTAATATAAATAAAAAATAAAAAACATTTTAATTATAAATGCGTAATTTAAATGATGAAAATAAATAAAAGACCATTGTTATATTTTGTTAATTAAATTTTTTTAAGCCTTTCCTTGTTTTGGTTTTATTCAGGGCTGCCACATAAATTTGCGTGAAAATCGTCAATTTTTTGAGAAAAATAAAAAGATCGTCTATTAGTTTTAAAAAATCGGACAATTTAAAATTAATTATAAACAAATTTATACATACATACATTTTATACATACATATGTACATATAAATTGTCTTTTGTTTGAACTTAATTTTTTGTTTCACACTTCATGTGAAAAATTTTACGATGCGAGAAATACAGAAACGAGCTACAGATACACAACTGAATAGCCAACTGCCTGTTGAGTTGAGAATGACAATGTGAATTTACCAAAGACAACCAAAAGTGGAGGACCGTAATAGGGGCATTCATTAAAATCGATTTGAAAGTTTGTGAGAGGCACAAATTGGCCCTTACCTCCCCTTGTGGTCCTTTTTTTTTTTTTGAAAAACTGCATAGCTTATGTGTCCATATAAATATGTTTCTATTTATGATTTAAATATCATTAAAATCGGTTTGATAGTTTCTGATAGGTATTTTCAATAGGCTTGGTCCTTGTGCCAATAAGAACCTATGCCCCAAATTTTATCAAGTTATCTCCAAAACTGCGACCTGTACTTTGCGCTCAAGGTTATATGGACAGCCAGCCGGACGGGCATCGTTAGTTCGACTCAGAAAGTGATTTTGAGTCTATCGGTATACTTTAAGGTGGGTCCAGGACCCATATTTTAAGGTATTACACACATCAGCACAAATGCATAATACCATCTCCACAATTGTGGTGTGAGTATAATAAATTATAAACAGTTTAAGGCGATTTATCATTTTAAATAGTTATTGCTTTTGATAATTTTTAAAAATTTTATAAGACGAAAAATGTTGGTAATTTTTTGTTTTTCATCTGGTACTTTTTGAATTTTTGCTATGTCCTCTTTTCGCCGGCAAAGTTTACTTTTCAAAGTCTTGAGTTTATAGAAGAGAGGGGAGAAGAAAATAGCGGGGAAGTGCTGTACTCGCAAATTCGTTTTGTTTTTCGTTCGTATTTTATACCTGTAGTTGGCCGCAACTTTATATTAAAATATAGCGTTGCCAGAAAGTTTGGTAAAAAAAATCATTATTTGGCTAAAATGTGATTTTCTTGAAGAGAAAAATCTGCAAAAAAATTTTTTTAAATCAAATTGTTTATAACAAGAGCAAAAAAGTAAAAACTATTAATTTTATGTAAAAAGTACTTCTTTTCAGCAAAAAAAAATTTGAAGTTGTTCAAGAATAGGGAATATTTTCATGATTTCTTTAGTACTTACTTACTTAAACGAATTTAAAATACATGCCTTGTAATAAATTTTTCATGTTAAATTACATGCAACATTCCCATTAAACTCTTATGTATGAATTGCAATATTTCACTTTAATTTAATTCTTTTAGGATTTAAATAGTTGAGTTAGATTTATTTAATTTATACATTTAATTTAAATACTTAATAGTTTTTTTAAAAAAGAAGACGAGAAAAGGTTTGACAACTTAGTGGATTTAAAAAAACACATTTGCTGTTTGTAAATTTACAAGGAAATTTAAATAAAACCTGTGTAACTAATCAACTTTTGATTTGTTCATTATTTATAATTTTGTATCAATATCCCATTTAAAAAATATTTTCATTCACCCCTATCGTGAATAACAAGTGGAATTTTTGTTCCCATGAAATTTCATGAATCTCATGTGAAAAATTGTTCACGCTATCAGTTCCAGTGAATGTAACAAAAAAGAAGAAAGATTAGGAAATATTAAAAATCAATGAAATTAATGTTCAAAAATATTTACGTATATATTTTAAAGAAAAGTGAAAATAATAAAGCTAAATGATTAGTATTGGAGGGATAGGTTGATTGCAACGTTAGTTTTTTGCACTTTTTAAATTTTATGTAGTAAAATATTTCCCAAAATTCTGCCACCACGTCTTTCGAAAGCTTTCCAAATCCGCGGGCAATCAACCTCATGTTTTGCATTTTGTTGACCAATATGTTGGTTGGAGTCTTATTAACGGAAATAAACCTTAATATTCGATTTATAGGAGAAACTACTTGCATACATGTCCTGTTCCCTAGCAAAAAAAAAGTGAGAAAATCTAAGGGAAATGTGAACAAATTACGAGGGAAAAAACTTTTCACGATAAGGGGAATTTTTTCACGTGAACATTTTTTCACGTTATTATTCTCTTTTGAATGACCTTTTTTCATGGGAGTTTTTCATGATCGCAAAAATGTGAAAAGGGGAAAAATTACGTTGAGAAAATTTTGTATGAAAATTTTGTATGAAAATTTTCTCAACGCATGGTGAAGTGGACAACAAAATTACCCCCTTAATGTTTGAAGCTATTTCTTAAAAAAAAAACCATTAGGACTAATATTTTGATTTTTGGAAAGTTTAAAACTTTAATAAAAAATTAAAAATGTGCAAAATGCTTTATTTTTTTAGTATTTTCATGTTTCTTTTTAATTAATTTATAATACAATTGATAATGAATATTAAATTTAATACTGAGCACTAATAAAAATACGTATTAGAATCTCTGAACTTTATTGGTTTTAATTCGCACTCATTCAAATGAATATTTCATATTAATGAAAATCCTAATTCATCCCTGAACTTTTAATGACGAGCCGTTTCACTAATGCAAACCCATTCTCGCCAATGACAAGCTAATGTTAAAATATTGTATGTTTCGATAAAAAAAACCAGTGCATTATCCTTTGAACCAATGCATTTATTATTTTTTTTGCAGGCCTATTATGTATTATTATGTATAATAATGAGCTGTCGAACTGCCATATTTTTACAAAATTAATTAGGTTTAAGTGTTCGGTTATATTTTTCGTAAAAATTTTTCTAAAAATACATTATAAATCCATTTAATTTCTAATAAATAAAAACGTAAAAAAGTCCATCTAAATAAAGAAGTTGCATTGAAAGTAATTAAATTCAAAAATTAGTGATGTATAATCCAAATCTTGATATTTTAATTAGGCTAAAGTTCATCAAATTTAATTTTCATTAAATTATTTTTATGAAGAAATGAATTTTACAACATGAAATTAATTAAAATTTATTGATAATTATTCATTCTTGTCTGACGCTGGGCTGAAAAATTATCAATAAATTTCAATTAATTTCATGTTGTAAAATTCCTTTCTTCATAAAAATAATTTAATGAAAATTAAATTTGATGAACTTTATTTAGCCTTATTAAAATATCAAAATTTGGATTAAAAACCATAAAGAGTTCAACAAAATAACCACAATACTGATTAGTGATTTATAAATTTTGGGCAAGAAAATTATAGTTAAGGAGCTAAGAAGCTCATACGTCATATGATATGATATGACGGATAATTTGTTTTTAGTCCCTCAAATAAAGATACAGCTTTCTTTTTTTATTACTATTTGACACAATTCAAATGATAAGAAGATGCTTTATTTTTTCATTAAAGGACTTCTCATTTTTGTTACCTGTTTATGTTGTAACGATGTTGCAGTTAGATTTTTATTGTAGAAAGGGCTAATTGAAAATGTACAGTTTTTGTTCTAAACGTATTTGCTTTCTTTTTTGACTCATTGTTGCCAACAGGGATGATAAAGTTAGTACAATTGTACTTTTTTCAGTACAATTTGCATTGCAAAAGTACTGAAGTACTCCAATGACATATTTAGTACAATTTAAAAATTTACAAATATCAGAAGAATTGCCAAAGACATATTGTCTACACAACATTCGTCGGGGAATATGGAAATGATTTTTTTCGTAGAAAAATATGATAAAAACAAATCGAAGAAATCGCCTTTTTGTGAATATTGATTCGAATTTAATTCAGACAAAATATAGGCGACACGAAATAACACCTGATGAAATAACGGTCAATAAGAAAAATGAAATAAACCCCAGTGAAAGAAACCCCAATAAAATGAAGTAACAGCCAAGTAAAAAATAATGAAGAAATGCGAAAATTTCACGAAATAATCCCCAATTTAAAAATAAAATTTTTTTTGTTAATTGGGACTTATTTCAAAATGAAACAAAACCCAAGAAAATAATAAAATAAGATCCAATGAAATAACACCCAAAAAAATGATATAAGACCAAAATTTTGTATGTTTTCTGAAATTCAATAATTTTCTTGTAATTCAATTATTATTGTTTAATGAAAATGAAATAAAGCCCAAAAAAAATTAAATGATGCCCAAAAAAAATTTTAAGTGAAATAAAATCCAATTAAATATTTTTTTTGGGCTTTATTTCATAATCACCCCTATCGTGAATAAACCCTTTTCACATATTTGCGATCATGAAAAACTCCCATGAAAAAATGTGATTCAAAAGAGAATAATAACGTTAAAAAATGTTCACGTGAAAAAATTCCCCTTATCGTGAAAAGTTTTTTCCCTCGTAATTTGTTCACATTTCCCTTAGATTTTCTCACTTTATTTTTACTAGGGAACAGAACATGTATGTGACTATTTCCTTCTATAAATCAAATATTAAGGGCTAGATCTGTTAATAAGGCACCAACCGATAAATTGGTCAACAAAATGCAAAACAAGAGGTTGATTGCCGGCGGATTTGTAAAGCTTTCGAAAGACGTGGTGGCAGAATTTTGGAAAATATTTGACTACATAAAATTTAAAAAGTGCAAAAAACTAACGTTGCAATCAACCTATCCCTCCAATACTAATCATTTAGCTTTATTATTTTCACTTTTCTTTAAAATATATACGTAAATATTTTTGAACATAAATTTCATTGATTTTTAATATTTCCTAATCTTTCTTCTTTTTTGTTACATTCACTGGAACTGATAGCGTGAAAAATTTTTCACATGAGATTCATGATTGCTTTTTTCCCTTCGAGGGGAACGAAAATTTCATGGGAACAAAAATTCCACTTGTTATTCACGATAGGGGTGAATGAAATTACCCCAAATTCAAGGCCCATCTATCAGGTCTGCTTACTTGTTAGGGTGATCGATCGAATAGTATTCGACCGGTTATTTTAGTTTTGCCCTAGTCGAATATTTCAAAATGTCCATTTTTCGAATATCGAATAAACCGGTTATTTTAGTAAAATAACCCGGTTATTTAAGTAATGTGTAATTTATATACGTTTTCCTTACTTTTGTTATGAATGAACCCGTAATTTAAGTATTTTTCTAATTGAATATTTGGCAAACTTAAACTTTTTATAAAAAAATGTCAAAACAAAATGAAACAAAAGTCAAAAAACATTATGAGCAATGTAAATACAAATCGCTTATATAAGTGTGTGTTCTTGTAACAAAAACCAAAAACAATTTAAAGTACTACAAAAAAAGTTCAGCTTAAACTGACTTAAAAGAAAATTGTGCTTAAACGGCCCTAAAATGATAAGTTGCAAAGGTTCTTTAACGTCACGACTTATTAATTACTTTAAATTAGTCTACAAGCTTGACATAAATATACGCCAAGTAAAACTTGACTCTGTTCCAAGCAGTTTTGAAGAGACTGCAAATAATACTTTACAAAAAATACTTTAATTAAAATAATGACTGAAAAACTCTTAAGTAGTTCTAGCGTATCTTCATGCTTAAAACAAAAACATACCGGCGGAATCAACGTTATGGGAAAATTCATCAGTTTTATTTATTAAAACACCAAGAACTTAAACCAAATTGAAGGAATCAAAAATGTCCTGGAAGGGTTTAAATTGTGTGTTCGACGAATTGAAAGATATTTCATACAAAAAGCAAGTTTTCTTGTCTTTAATGCTGAAACAAAAAAAATTGAAATATATAATCCTGTATAAGAGGTTTTGTTTGCCATTTTTTAAAAATATGGCTGAAGTTTACTGCTTCATATAGACATGCTTAACCAGCAACAAATTAAAACTCATTGACTGGTCAGGTTTTTTTTGATTTTATCTTCAAATATTTGTGGTCTGAACATACCTTAAGTCATATCTATGGAGTTTTTTGGTTCCATACCTTCGTGAATTGTTTTGTTTTTATTCTTATTTACTTTTTATTACAAAAACTAATTTGATTTTTGTATTTTTATGTTTTCGAATTAAAACCGGTTAACCGGTTATATTTAAAATGTCTAACCGAAAACCGGTTTTTTAAAAAAATAGCAACTATTCGGAATATTCGAAAACCGGTTATTGAAAAAAGTCGAATAATCGATCACCCTATTACTTGTACATAAACAAAAAAACGATTCTTTTTAGTTTTCAAAAATTTACTACCACATATACAAAGCAAAAGGAAAAAACGTGTATGTGAGGCATACCATAAACGTAAACAAACGTATACATGCACATGTAAGCAAAATGTAAACAACTTTTGACAACTAAAAAGAACATAAACAATGATCATCAGGCTTCTTGCACAGACCTTTTCAATGGGCCTTGCCCAAATTTAAATATTAAATAAAATCCAAAAAAAAACGAAATTAGGCCCAATTTCCAAATTTTGCAATTTTATTGGGGTTTATTTAATTTTTCTAATTGGGCGTTATTTTGTGTCGCCAAAAATATATACTACAGTCTAACCATCTTGTTGCTATAAATAAACGAAAACTTTTAAGATTGATTTTTTAAAGTATTGTGATTCGATCAAGTTGTACAACCATTTGTTACGTTAGAGGTGTGGTTGGTCATCGGTTGAGTCAAAATTCAGTTTGTTTTGAGCTTTCAACTTGGAAAGTCTGATGACGATTTTTTCCTTCGTTTTTAAATTTCAATTTTAAGGTGTTGAAAGCAGCAGCGTGCGAAGCAAACAATGTTTTAAAAAACATATACAAAGTTCCAATGCACAATTTTAGTAAATAATACAAAAACTACCGGAACTATTATTTAATTTCTTTTCTTGCTCCTCTTCTTACTCCACTTCATTTATCGCCACTAGTGCTAAAAAATCGGTACTCATGTTGACTTTATAAAAATTATTTCTTAATAAAGCTAAATGAAAAGCTGGTTAAAAAATTGTACATGTACTGCAAACGATCCAGTTACAACGTGTAGAGGTCGCATAAGGGCCCTTAGACAATATATTTTAGGGTTATTACTGGGTGAAACGTATTTATACCCTATTCCACTTTGGCGCCATATGCTCCAGTAGGAGTTAGAGGAATATAAAAAAATAACCTGCCCCACTATCAACTTTAAAAAAAGCCAGATACAAAAGTATCTTCTTAATTACCAAAGATTTATTTCAAATACGTATGTAAAAAAGTATAGTACAAGTGAATTTTAATGTACATACATATGTTCGTACATTTTCTGTTATTTTAATAATAAAACTAGTAAAAAATATTTTTAGTACAATTAGGGTCAAAAAAGTACAATTTTTTACGTAATTAAGTACAATTTAGAAAATATCATATATTATCCCTGGTTGCCAAATATTTAGATTAACTTTACTTCACCAAATGTAATTTGATACTACTAATACTACTTCACATACATATTACAAAATCAGAAAATGGGGATTTCCCGTTTAAGTCTAGTACAAACAATTTTATATTAACGACGCAAATCGAAGCACTAACGACGCAACTCTGAAGCCATTCGACGCAAACTGATACAAAAACGACGCATCTTCGAATCACAGAAATTTTAAAAAGACGCATCTTTGAAACGACGCAAACCGGGGTATTGGTGTATTATATATTTTGATTCGATGTAATATAGAAGATATTTTGATAAAATTATATTTAAGAAAATGCATTGAAAAACAAGACGGGTCAAGCCCGACTTTATGATACCCTACACCACAGTATTTTAAAACACATTTACGAGAGTGCACCCTATTCGGGACCCATGGAGAATCATGCTTATGTGTCCATATACATAAATATGGATCTATCTTTGATTTAAATTTCATTAAAATCGGTTTGATAGTTTTTGAGAGGAATAAATTTCCCCCTAAATCCCCTTATGATCCTATTTTTTAAAAACTGCATATCATGTAGCCATATAAATAGGGATCTATCTATGTTTAAAATTCATTAAAATCGGTTTGATAGTTTCTGAGATGCAGAAATTGCCCCCTAGCCCTCCTTGTGGTCATATTTTTGAAAAACTGCATTGCTCATGTAGCCATATAAATATGGATTTATCTATGTTTTAAATTTCATTAAAATCGGTTTGATAGGTTGTGAAAGGCGGAAATTACACCTATCTCCCCTTGTGGTCCTACGATTCGGCACATTTTCAATAGGCTTGCTCCTTGTGCCAATAAGAACCTATAAGTCAAATTTTATCAAGTTATCTCCAAAATTGCGACCTTTACTTTGCGCACAAGGTTACATGGACAGCCAACCGGACGGGCATCGTTAGATCGACTCAGAAATTGATTCTGAGTGTCATATATCCGATATATCTTCAATAAAGTATAAGATTATGATTTCTTTGTCGAGAGCTATTGACGAAACTTATTTCCATTAAGCAGCAAAGATTTTCTGGTTGGTAAATGTATGCAGAAGCCTCGCCATATACTGATATTCCTCCTCATTCTGTGCCGTAAACCCAAAATGTCGTACCAAACTATCCTGTAAAACAGTCTTAGCCTCGTCTTCATTTAATCCCAATTCAACTAACTTAAGTGTTAGCTCCTCAGAAGTGAGTCGTAAAATATCAGCTAGTTCTATGTTAAGCCTTGTCAAATATTACAAAACAGAATGTTATAAAATAAATTCAGTAGAATCGCGAAAAAGTTAACCAAAATGCCTCAAGGGTTGTTAACTTTTTCGAAATATTAACTTTTCTAAGCGGGTTTAAATTTAAAAAATACACAATATAAAACATGGATCTTACGGAAATAACGCTCTTAACTTATTCCAATGCTTTAGTTTTCTTTATAACAAAAATTAAACTTATATTTTGCATATGCATTCGCCACAGCCTCGAAAATTAAAAAAATGATTAGTTTTCCTTGAATATCTTAATTAATTTTATTTAAAAGCTCTACTTTCTTATCATTTGCAATTTATTTTTATTAAAAACTTTCAGAAAAGTTAGATAAAAGTTAACTTTTTAGAACGACGCAGGGACGCTAAAATTCGGTTAACTTAACCGCGAGATTAACTTTTCCGCGATTCTACTGTATTATAATATAAACTAATAATAAATTCAAGGATAATTATAATTTTATATTTATAGCTTATTGTTACACCGAAATAAGATTAAGAGCGGGTTTTTTACATAGAGTTTAAACCAGGATCAATAGAAAGATTTGTTAATCTTATAATACAATTAATCCAGCCTTAAACCTCTTTGGCGTTTTTGAGTGAAAGATTAAAGTTTTTAGCATTGCCATATGAATTGACAATACTTTTATGTATAAGTATGGCAGTTTAAAACAAATGCCAAAAATTGTCATCAAATTACTGTTCTTAACGTGAAAAAGAAGAAGAAAAGGCGAGAATATTATTTACAAATAAATGAAATCGGAAAAGAAGCACAACAATCAAGCATTATTGTATCTTACGAGGTGGAATATTAAATAAAACTTTACTAAAAAAAATTGTTTGTCATTAAATAAATAAAAAAAGAGTTGGCCTATTGTTATTGCCCTTGGTCTACTAATATTTGTGTTGTTTAAATTTTCAAATATTTTTAAGTCTTTTTTATTAATTAAAGTTATATCTTATGTATTTTCTTAAGTAATATTTCCTTTTATAAGCTGTTCGTACTTTTGAAAGTTCTGCCGCAAGTTTAGTTCTAATTTAATCGCTGGCTAAATAAATGTTTCGTAAAGACAATTTTAAATTTTGTTCTAAATATTCGAAACTATGTTTTATTGTTTTATTATTTGACAGATTTATTCATAACCGTCATTGGTCATTGGATTTACTATTCCCCTTCACTACTTTACGTTAAACAAAAGATTTCTGATAACTTCATAAACAAAACCTCAATTTCAACCAATTTCATAAACTTTCAACTAAAATTTCCTTTTTCTTGTATGTATTTATACTCAACTACTTTGTTAGTTTACAAGGTCTCGTTTAAATGTGCTGAAATCCCATTTCATTTTATTGATAAACTGAAATTTATTGTTGATGGGATAAGCTATTCCTATGCGCATTTCACTGGTTGCTTAGGCCAGATCATCAGGACACTTCATCCAAAAATTTTAGAAAAACTCAAGATATACAAATAAAACTGAATAAGAATTATAAATAACAGTTTTACTTGTAACAACATCAAAGCTTAAACAGCAACAATAAATAGTGAGTTTATCTTTTCTTACAGTCCCGATTACAATTGGTTGATTTTTTGTCAACTCTAAATGTGGTTGTTATTGGGTGAAGCAAAAAGTTTAGTTTAACCAATACGAAACTCGTAAAGTTTCTATATCACCATTTCAGCTCACACGACTTCTAACTTTATTTGCGGCTGCTCTTCTTCTTCTTTAGCTGTCTAGCATCAAGTTTTCTCTTCCTCAGTTGCCTTAATCAAACTCTTCTCTTAATCGCAACAACAATACTTCACTAAGTGACCATTTATATTATATGAATTTTGTCTTTGCGATTTTTGTCGTTTCTTCTTTGAAGTCCGTCTTATATTTACATTGTTCGATTTTTGTCGTTGCAACTTTTTCTGTGCCACCGAATTTAAATACATTTTTCGTCAAAAGAGAGAACGAATGAGCGAACAAAACGAATCGAAGAGTACACTCGCTTGTGTACCCCTTTTAATTCCTCTGTCCCCTCTGAATCAACTGTTGTTCACTTGTGGTGTTGTTTTGCTTGTCCATCACTTCCAGGGTTATCAGATTTTTTGAGCTCCATCGTCAAACCGGATGTCAGAAACCGCCAAACGTCAATTTTGTTCAGTTTTTT
The DNA here is from genome assembly GCA_949318255.1 of Pollenia labialis. Taxonomy (NCBI): domain Eukaryota; kingdom Metazoa; phylum Arthropoda; class Insecta; order Diptera; family Polleniidae; genus Pollenia; species Pollenia labialis. Next base: position 50,261,174 of record OX439141.1, read on the forward strand.
CTGTTTTTTATGATGACAAAATTCTTACAAAAGTGAACGGCGTTTTGCCACGGGCACTTCAAGGTTTTTCTGTTCATACAATTTGTGTCTCTTTTTCGTGTGACTTTCTTTTACGTCCCCAAAATGTGGGATTTTTTTTTACATCTAAGACCCCATAAAGTATATATATTCTGGATCCTTGAGTAATTTTAAGTCTATTTAGCCATGTCCGTCTGTTGAAAACAGGCTCAGTTTCGAAAAACTTTATGTCAAATTGCTTTAAGCTATTCTAAGCAGCTTGGGATTGAAATCCAGCAAAATCGGAAAAGTAGGATGAGTCCAAATATGGAATAAATGGTATTTTAATGCGCGGATTGATCTAAGATTCGGCACAGATTCGTTCTGCATGACTAGAAATCATATGTTAAATTTCGTGAAGATCGCTCCATAACTTACCATAGGCCCAATATAAAGCATACTCTTGGAAAACAGTTTAGTTTGCCTAGTTGCCGCTAACTAATAATGTTTTTGTAGCAGAATTTGGTCTTTCGAAACTACAAAGTCTTTTAATTATTCCGGCAATTAAATATTTTGGGAATAAGTTTGAACGTTAGATAGCTAATTCGATCGATGATAGAAAGCATATCAGCTTCTGCCAAAAGAGTATTTATGGGGCTGGTTGGAAAAGATCCTATGCTTCGACGTACTGCGGCATGGTAAGGTGCTTGTATTAATTTGAGATGCGAGTGTGCGCACCATCCATATATAGGAAGTGCGTAATCTATTTTTGAGAGCATAATTGACTGCGTTATGTTTATCATAGTAGAAATATGAATTTTAAAGTTTTTAGATGTTAAATATTTTATAAGATTTAATCTTGAGTTTAGGGTTTTACGCAGTTGTTGACAATTTTCCTTAAAAGTAAGCGTTTAATTTTTACGTTGCTGTACTCGAGATGTCAGAGAACGTGCAGTTGTGTTTTTTGCAGATGTGCAGAATATTGCATTTTTCTATAGAGAGTTTAGCTCCGGACTTTAAGCACCATTCAACTATTTTTTTTAACCTTTGTCCGGCGGAAGAGGTACAATTTTACCTTTTTCGTTTTTAAATTGCAATAACATTTTTTTTGTTAATACTAGATATCTAAAATTTTCTGGCATCTCTAAACTTTTATTACGGATTAAATATTTGAAATTTAAAAAAAAAGATTTTGATTATATCATACCGAAATAAGTCTTTTTTGACTTGATATCCCTAAAAGGCTGAAGGGGTACAATTGTACCTTCATATAAGTCGTAAGAAAAAAAACAAGAAAATAAAGCAAAAAATGTATACATATTTACGTAAAATAAGTTTTTTTTAAGCCACGGGCCTGTTCTATCATTTGTTTATATTAAATAAGAACAGAATAATTTAATTATATTAATAGGAAAGCCGTGTTAAGTATATAAGGGTACAATTGTACCCATACTGCCTTTTAACGTTGTAAAATTTTTCCCCTGGACAAAGGTTAAGGTGTCTTCGAAGATCTTCTTAACTTTGTTGTCGTTAAGTTTTGTAAAAAACTGCATCATCAGCATAAATTGTGTGTTCAATGTGTTTTTGAGCAGATAAAATTTTATTAAATTCGTTAAACGCTATAATAAATAATATCAAAGTTTTAGAAAGACTGCCATTGATTCTAACTTTAAATTTACGGTTGCAAAAAAAGTTTTTGATTGTTAAGAACATCTTTTTTCCTATTTTCCATTCATCTAGTTGCTTCAAAATAATGTGAACGCCAATTCTATCAAAAGCTTTTTCAAAGTCAGTGGATAAGATATTGACATGGTTTTTGCTCGACAGAGCTTTAGCTATGAAATGTTGAAGGTAAAGGAGGACATCATCTGTACCATTCTTCTTCATAAATGCAACTTGATTAGGTGTGTGTTAGAAAATTATTTGATTGAATGAACCACATTAATCTTCTATCGATAATTTTTTCGAAGATTTTGCTGACGCAAGAAAGCAGGTAAATCGGTCTGTATCCAGATACAATTAGGTGATCTTTGTTAGGCTTTTGGATTGGGATAACGATTGCAGTTTTCATTGCTTGCGGGAAAATATTGGACGTGAGTATATTGTTGTATACCGAAAGCATATGTCTTTTAGCAGACAGACATAGATTTTTTAGCATCGGATATGAATTACGGTCTTCACCAGGCATTTTACCAGTTGCTGAATGCATGGCGTCCTCTAATTCAGAGATTCTGATGGGATTTTCAATTTTATTTTGCATGTTTATTGTAGTTTTGGTGGCTGTAAAGATGGTATGTATAATTTGATTTGTGATCACGAAAAAAAGGAGAGAAATGCCTGTCATCTGATTGTTCAGACCAATGTGTTGAAAAAACATTTGAAATTTCCACTGAATCTGTGATGCGATTTGAGCCTGATTGTAAGATGTTAATATAATTCCAAATTCGTTGTGAGGAAGAGTTGTGGCTTATTATGTTTGCAGTGAACTTTTGTAAACATGCGGCTTTACTTTCTTTAGCAGCTCTCTAAATAAAGCGTTAAATTTTTTATATTGAACTAGATTATAATTGCTTCTAACCTGTTTAAAAAAGACTAGATAGAGTTTTCCAGGAGAACATAGGCATAGGAGAAATGGGTAGGAGAACCATTGTTTAAAACAATGAGGTCTTCATTAAGAATCAAATTTACGATTACTGTGCCACGATGATTCGAGTTCAATGAACCCCAAATTTGATTTCGGGAGTTGAAATCACCTGTGATTAAAAACGGGTAGGTTAGATTATTTATTATTGTTCTTAAGCTCCTTTCGGAAAAATTTTGTTGGGGTGGAATAAATGTGCACGATACACTAAGTTTTATATGTCACTATTGGTATTTATAAGACTATGTGGTATATTTTTTTTGACGAGGATACCAATTCCTTGCTTAGTTGATGTGTTTTCAGCTAAGTTATGGAAGTAGCCGTTGTATTGTTTCGGAAAGATTATATTATTCTGATTTACTGGTATGTGAGTTTCCTGTATGGAAATAATTTCCAGATTAAATTCGTTAATAATAAGTTGTAGTTCGTGGTAGTTATTTATAGAGCAATTCCATATGAAAACGATCAAAATTGGCAAATTTTTGGACGACCCCTCTCCGATTTTAAAATAAATAGTCTCAATCGATTGCCCAGCAAAAAATAATGTACCTACATATTTTTTTTTTTTTTTATAGTGACTGGTTTAGTGGTGGTGTACACCACTGTCATGTGACAAAATTGAAGAATTCTTCATAAGGGACCTCATTGAAAGTTGTTTTAAAAAAAAACTACTAAAGCGATCGCAACGAGTGATAGCTCGTTGGAAAGGAATGCAAATGAATTCTGCTTCTTCACCGTATTGTATATTTAATTCATTCATGTATCTTTTTCGAACGATGTCCACTCTTGTTAAACGGATTGCAGCAGAATTTATTCATTTTACTTCAAACTGTCTTTACAGCTTCACTCTTTACTTTACAAAAAAAAACACTTTAACACTTTCACGTTTAGTATTCAACTGAAATTTGACTCAGAGTGTGTGAAGTATTTATATTTATGTTTTGGTAAAAAATAGGTAAAAAAAAATAAGCGATATTTGCTTTTCTTTAATAAGAAAATTTGCGTGAACTACTGGTCATAAAATGTTTTTTAAAGAGGGACACAGGTCATAAAATGTTTTGCAAATTTTTTTAATTACCAGGTAATAAATATTTCGCCATATTTATGGAAAATCCGTGTTTTATGACTTGTTTCTGCACGTGTCATTTTAGGCAAAATATTTATTACCTGGTAATATAAAAAATTTACAAAACATTTTATGACCTGTAGCCTCAGTCGGGTTTGGTGTGCCATTACATTTTTAATAAATATTGTAATTAAGTATAAGCAGCAAAATAAGAAAGATTTTTTCTTCATAAATGTATTTTTAACTGTAAAATAATGTTTAAAATGTATTTTTAACAAGGTGGTCTCTTAAATGCTCTTCTCCTGTCCAAACAAGGAGTCGGGGCCCATTTTTTTATTGCTGATTCTTAAAGCAAAAATTATGAGGAATCCAAAAAAAAAAAAAATTAGCCGGAAAATTTAGGAGCTTCTGTGGAAAATCGGAAAATTTAATTTTCATGGGAAAATTTAAAGGTAAATTTCTAAGAAAAATTAGGAAAATTTTATTTTTCAATTAAAGCGTGATTCAATACCTTTCCAACGAGCTATCACTCGTTGCGATCGCTTTAGTAGTTTTTTTTTAAACAACTTTCAATGAGGTCCCTTATGAAGAATTCTTCAATTTTGTCACAAGACAGTGGTGTACACCACCACTAAACCAGTCACTATAAAAAAAAAAAAATGTAGGTACATTATTTTTTGCTGGGCAATCGATTGAGACTATTTATTTTAAAATCAGAGCTTTCATATGGAATTGCTCTATAAGTCCGTTCAAATTCCACTGTATTATTTCAACATCCATGTTTATTAAATAGTAAATAAATTATTCTTCATCTAAGAACATTATTTCTTCTTGTTCGTTGTAAGAAGAGCTGTGGTATGTTTGTCGCTTAGGTAAAGCATTTGTGTGTGTCACTTAACATTGATTCTTTATTTTTTGTTGATTTTGTTATTGTTGATGTTGTTTGATTTGTTGTTAGTAGTTTAGTCATTGATCGAGTTGTCATTGTGGGTAATGTTTTTGCATTTTTGCTTGTTGTAGGTTTAGTTGATTTTATATCTTGAGTGTATTTCTTTGCAGTGTCAGTGGTGATGTTTTTGTTGAAATTTGTGATTTCAGGTTTGTTGTTTTTTTCATCGAGAGTTATTTTTGTTTCAATCAATGCGAATTACCTACAGGTGGGTTCGAAACGGCGTCTGATTCTGACAGTTCGGGCTTATTTGTTTTGATTTATTAGTGTTTTGCTAAGAATTGTTGACATTTCGAGCAGTAAACAATGCAATGCAAAAACTACTATGTTGTTTCTGTAACTGTTGGATTGTTGTAGTTCCGACACCACCTGTAGTTGAATTCGCCTTGGTTTCAATAATTGATTTTTGATTTTGTACACTTAAAGCGTTTTGTTTTGTAAAATGTATGCTATGACTTGTAGAGTTATTTATGTTTTTGTTGGTAAGCGTATCGGAGAATGATTGAGCTAACGGTGGTATTGTTGTTTGTGCTTCATATTTGTTTTTCGCTGCTTTTAATGTACACTTCTCTTTTGTCTTGATTTTTAAAATTTCTTTGTGCTGCTGAAACACTTAACATTCCTTGGAGTTTGATGTATGGGGTTCGGAACAGTTTATACAAAAAGTTCTTGTACATTCGGTGGATATATGTGGAGGTAAGGCACATGTTTCACACAAAGGACTGTTTTTAAACCATTTTTTTAGTATGACCCAGGCTCTGGCATGATTTACAGCGCATGGGATTGGGGAAATAAGGCCTTACTTTTACTTTATGTCATGAGATATCAAGCTTTTCGGGAGTAGAGTAGCGATCGAATGTTAGCAGAAGTACACCACATGGAGCTAGCTTTTCTTCAGGGTTTTTTTTTTTGGTATTTGTAAACTTCAACACCTCCTTGTGGTTTTAGTTCACTAACAATTTCTTCTTCGGGGACGTTATATAAATAAGGTGCATATATATCTATCTATCTATATATATAAAATAGGAGGGCGGAGGGGCGTGGCAAAATCCAATTTTCATATTGCACCACCAATGACATCTACATATATAATTTGGAAGATTTTTTCTTTAAAATTATCGCCATGGTCCAACCGCCTACTTTTACGCCCACTTTTTTCGATTTACCTAAAATCAAAAAACTGCTCCATCGATTTAATCCATTTTACGTTTTCATCGAAAGAAAAAATTACTACGCCTACTTTAACGCCCACTTTTTCTATTAAGCGCATAATTTGAGAACGGCTTGACCGATTTCTGTAAAATTTTCTTTGTCAGTTGTTCGTATTTTCGAGGAGAAGATTTTTACGGGAGAATATTTTGGAAAATCCCTTCGGAAAAGTCGGAAAAAGCGAAAACCGAGTTTTTGTATGAAATTATTCCTTAATGGCTTTCCAAATCAAACAATAGAAAGTTCTTAGTGTAAATCATGGAAAATTGCAAAAAAAGCGAAATGCTGAATATTGGAAAATCTCTCCGCAAAAGTCGGAAAATTGGAAAAATCGATAATTGATTTTTTTGTACGAAATTGTGTGTTAAATTATTCCTTAGTGGCTTTTCAAATGAAAAAATAGAAAACTCTCACCAAAAATCCGATAGATGGCGTTATACGTTGACTTAGACTTTGCGCAATCTGACAGGTGTCATTTTGGCATCTAAAATTGGGGCTAGGCGAAGTTCGCCGGGTCCGCTAGTTACCTATAGAACAGTTTAATTTAGAGTGATATTGACAATTTTTTTTTTTTATTTTTTTTTTTATTTATTTTATTTATTTATTTGGTGTTCCAGTAGGGCGGATCCGACATCTCCACTAACTATCAACCGTGATTTATTTTAACCACACTACCGGAACGAAAATTTTTACAGTACCACTGTAAGAGATGGTATAAGTTTCAAATGCGAACAATTAGTTAAGAAAGAAAAAACACTGAATGAGGCTTATGAAAGTCAACCATACGACGCAAAGGCTAGTCGATGACTGAAAAGTGAAAAATATTTTTAACTTTTGATTGTAAAATTTAAAAAATACAGTCGCATTTTGTTTTAGTTTATTTTTTAAACCCATAATAAATTTAAAATATTTTTTTATGAAAGCTGCGTTTTTCTTCAGCACAAAAGTTGACAACATTATAATCTACAAAATCTTTTAAATTAAACAATCTTAGTAAAAATTTCTTCTAAATAGCTTTGAGTTTCATTTTCCAGAAGTTGTTTAGCTTCTTCCTCTAATTCGATTAAGGCTGATTTAAATTTTTGTCGAATACTGGACATACTGTGAGCGTCAAAATAAAGTTTATAGCTTGTTTTCCAATATAAAAAGTGTTATTTTAGTTATAAGATGTTAAATTTCTGCTTTGCCAAATTTGATCAGACTTCAAGCTTGCTGTGAAAAATACGTTGCTCCAAAAATTTTCGTATAAGCAAGTTGGACAAAAAACCCGTTTTCAAAGGTGGAAATAAGAAATTCAACGGGTAAAATACAGTATCTATAGTGAAGCGTGATAGGGTTGGCTTTTGTAATACGTCCTAAAACAGATGGATCGGCCCAATATTCGCTTGATATCGACTCAACTAAACATCTGGGAACATTTGGACATACAAATTTAAAAAAACATAAGCAGCAAGCACTCTCTGAAAAAAATTCTGCAGGAAGAGTAGCAAAAGTTGTCTACTGCGCTAACTTTAAAATGGGTGGAATCGATGCCAAAAAGAAATCAAACAAAGTATTAGCCACATCACTTTTCTAAGTATTTAAAAACTGTACACTTTTTTTGACGCATTAAAAACGCAGTAAATTTGTTTTTTTTTTTTGTTGAAACGTTTTTGTTATTTTTTGTAATAACAATGTCCAAAGTTTTGTAAATGATAATAAACTTCTAAAAATTTGAATTCTTTTTTTTTTTTACTAAAATAACACTTTTTATATTGGAAAACCAGTTGTGCACTTAATTTTGACGCTGGCAGTATATCCCAGCAAAAAAAGCGTTGAAAAAGATGTTATTAAATCACCACAATTCGCAAACCCGAAGTACTTCAAATTCGGATGAAGAAGCTATGAATTTAACATTAGCATGTCATTGGAAATATGTTGTTCATTTTCTACTACCTTTAACTGCATATATTCCACGTTTCTAGTACTTTTAGATTTCTGATATTTGAATGTCAATTATAAGTAGGGGGAAAAATGTATACTAAAATAACTTTTAAGATGCTAAACAAAAGTAGTTCTGCAATAGTAATGAAATTGTCAATTTAAGAAGTGATATTAATGCCGTTTTTTTAAAATGCATCTATATCGCTTTTAAACATTTAAAACCTCTTTAATTATTTAAAAGCATCATCCTTAACTAAAAATTAAAGAAGATATGGGCATTTCTCCAATGCCGAATGCGACATTCGTACGCCTTAAAAGTGAAAAAAACACACCAAAACATTATTTTTTTGACAAAAGGCGAAACTTATAGCTCTTGATTATCACTATAATTTGTGCTTAGGTTGACTTTGAGCAATTGTTCGTTTTCAAGATAATAAAAAAAAACCAAAGCAGTTGCATGCGACAAAAACGGAAGTCGCCTTTAAGGCAAACAGTTCAAACACTGATTTCAGCGAAACCTGATGAAATATTTAAATGCGACTAATTTTAAAATGTTATGCATTGGTGTATCTAAATAATGCTTTTTATTTGATTCAAAAATATTGTGTACTTTATTTTTTATTTAATTTTAATTACTGTCGCACGCTACATGTTGCATGCGACATTTTGTGCCATCATACTTTTTTGTATATCTTTTTACTTTTTATGTAATAAGACATGCGTAAGATGATTCTACATTATTTTAAATACATTCAATATATTTTTTTCCGAACAAAAATTATAAACTTAAAAAAAAATCTTCAATAAAGAAAAATACAAATATAGAACAAAAACCAACTTATCTGAAAATAGTATTGCTAGTCTCAAATAAAGTTTTTTTTATCAAAGTTATTTTCGGGAATACAAAATTTATTATTAATACGATTTCCGTATGACGTGCTAAATTCCCAGTTTTTCATATTTGATAAATACACTGAAGTTTTTTTAATTGAATAAGCTGTCCTTGCTGCTTGTAGTTGTTGGCCATCGCAAATAAAGATATTTTGGAAAAAAAATTTTTTGGAATTTATGCATTTTACATTTACGATGTCGCACGCTACAAATTTAAAATAAGTACCATGAGAAAAGCACTGATTATTTTCCAGCAAAATTTTTTTAATTAAATTTGCAACAAAAATATCTGTTTGTTACTAATATTTGATGAGCATTGTACAAATACCCTCTACGCACTGATAACAAATGTTCTTTTTCAATGTCGCAATATACGGTAAAGCAAAGAAAAAAATTGCCGTAACTGGCAATCGCATGGTTCCGTTTACATTTTTCTTATATTGTTTGAATATAAACCGAGATTTAAAAAGCAATTGTCAATGCATAATGTTTCTCATAAAGATCATTTAGCAAAACAAAACGTGCAATAGAAATGTTTAAAACAGAACTTTTGCACTTGTTCGACTTTGCATTTGAATATTTCAAAGTGTGTTATGAATAAATGTAAAATTTGTTTACATTTTTGAAAGTTGATAGATTCCCTATAAAAATATTTTAAAACAACATACTTTTATAGACTTTGAATTTTTTGGCTGCGGTTGACATTTCTGTGGAAATGCCCATATGGCTTCGGTAATTTTTTTAATCATAATTAATTTAATTTTTTTTGTATTTTTTAATCTAATTTTTATTAAATATAAAATTTATTTGCATGGCAAAAAAAAAATTAAAGTATTACAGGTACAATTCATGTTTAGTATTTTTATAAAAAAATAGTTTCAAAATAAAAAAAAGTTGTATTATTTCTTAAATTTTGTTAAGTCATTACGACTACCTTTTATTTGTTTTTTCAACATTTCATTATTTTCTGGAAAAGATAAAAACACTTATAAAATTAAAAAAAAAAATATTAAGTTGAGATGCTTACCTGTTAACAGATCTAGTTTTTTGTTTATTACATATATAATTTGTACTTCATGGGTTTGAGATAATGTTGTTTTTTTGTTGAGTTTATTCATTTTGAGAACTTAAAGAAATTTTTTTATTAATTTAGTATTGGGATTATTACAACGCCGTCCTTATAAGGAAGTAGTAGTAGGAAGTAGCAAAAATCCCTTAAACTTAAATTTATTTAAAAAAACAATTTAATTTTGTTAACGAATTGAAATTTTTACACCTGTGCGTGCTTTTTAATTTTGAGTGTTAGTGATATGCATTTATTTGAAAAGCGGTTATTAATTTATTTTATATTCGCTAATGAATAACAAATCGAGTAGCAGAATTAATCGCACCTTAAATATTTTTTTAAAGGCAATAAAATCAATAAATAACATTATTTTTTTAACAAATAAAACAATTAATAAAACAAAATAACAATTTTGTTACATAAAACAAACTTCAATTTTGATTTCAATAATGGTTAACATATATTATAGTATGAGTACCACCCGTATAATAAAACTAATGTAACACACAACACTATTACAGCTGTTTAAAACACACAAGTTTGTTTTGTTTATGAAAATATTACTTTGCAAAATAAAAATAGGAATACATGAACAATAAATATAAAAGCAAGCTCTAGAAACGCAAATAAAAAATTCAATTAATTTCCTGAACAAACAAATATTTTTTAGAAATTCAATTCCAAGGTACATTAAATATACCTTGTTCAAACCTTTTTAAAAATTTCCGGCCCAACTACATTCTATACAATTATTTAAGAACAAAGGTGCTATTCCAAATCTTATTTCATATATGTACTTCAAAACTACTTCTTTAAAGATGAAAAGTAGCATTAGCTACTTTGGATGTAATTAAGATGCCGTTTATGAAGTATCACTTCCATTTGTTTTTGCTGGGATGTATCTGAACTGCACAACAAAATAGTAAATCGTCTTCTTGTATTATGCTCGTGAAAGAATCTGTAGTCTTTGTTTCTTTTTTATTGCGCTTCTTAAAATAATATATAATTGGTAGCATATTGTGTTGAACTACACTCACAATATTATTACAGTAACGGACTGTAGTTTATTTAAGAAATATTCCGTTCAGTCATTTTTAAATAAATAAACATTTAAAATTCCAAGCAAATTATTTTTAACTGATTCTAATAGTTATTCAAAAAACTAAGTGCATATTAATACGGATTTTCAGTTGCAGTTAATATTGTCCGTTGATTGAGTTAAATTCTTCTTTATGTTAAAGTAAATAAAAATGTAATTTAAAGCAACGAAAAGTTCATTTAATTTTTACTGTCAAAAATTCAACCGCGTATTCCGTAAAAACAAATCAATATTCAGTTATCTTTTATAAATTAATTGTCAAAAAAATTAACTACATATTCCGTAAAAACAAATAAATATGCAGTTATTTTATAAAATTTTACTGTCAAAAATTCAGCACCATATTCAGTAAAAACAATTAAATATTCAGTTATTTTATATAATTTTACTACCAAAAATTAATTTTTACTTATCTATAAAAAATGAATTGCTTGTTTTGTTTTGGCGAAGCCATATCGGTCATGCTGCTGGTGTCTTATAATTGAGAGTTCTTCTGTAAACAACGTGGTCAGTACAACAAAAGTAAAATAAACGTGTGTAACTGGGTAAGTAAATAAAAATATTCACCGTCTCTCGCTTATAAGAAAAACAAGCGGACAAGTGTCTGTCTGGTATTTTTTAGAAATTCGGCTCTTTTGTGGAGTAAACGAAAGTTTAATAAAATAACTGAATATTTAATTGTTTTTACTGAATATAGGGTCAATTTGACAGTAAAATTTTAATAAATAACTGAATATTTAATCGTTTTTACTGAATATGGTGTTGAATTTTTGACAGTAAAATTTTACAAAATAACTGAATATTTATTTGATTTTACGGAATATGGTGTTGAATTTTTGACAGTAAAAATTAAATGAACTTTTTGTTAAAAATAAATGAAAAATAGGTAGACCGGTTTTTAATTGAACTTTCATTTATTTTATATTACAATTTCTGTTAATTTTACGTACAGAATATTGTGAGTGTATTTGTTCCCCATGGTACAAGATTTTATGAACTGTGGTAGGTATATCGTCGTTCGCAAGTTATTGTGTTCTATATGACAAAAATGTTTTTTGGTAAATCGCTGTTAAACTTTAGTTGTTAGTTACAAAAAACTGAACCGAAAAAGTTGTCGCAACCTTCTTACAAAAAAAAAAACATCTAGAGTTTATGGTTTTTTTTTTTTGATAAAAAAATTTCAGTCGTTGGAAAAGCTTCTAAGTTTAAAAAAAGCTTTGTTCTATATGCACTTATTTACGAAACTCTTATTATTTTATAGCACATAGAACAAAATGTAAAAAATTATTGTGAGAAATGAAAAGCAATGTGTTTTCACAAACCAAAAACTTTATTTCATATGGTATTGACTTCATTTTAAACTAAATCTTATAGTTATGTTTTTATAAATCCACTTAGGCCATACTTGGTAATTTCTTAAAACAAGGTAAGTTTCGTCTATTAAATAAGAAAAAAAATAATCAAATTCATTTGACTTTGATTTTTAATTTAAGCTTGTTAAAAAAAAACAAACACACACTGCCGTATTCAAAAAATATTTGAAATTTAATAAAGGTTTACAACACGAATTTTTAATGAAAATTTCCCTAAATAAACGTTTGTAAAATTTAATAATCGTATGTGAATACGGGTGAAAAAGTTGTAAATATTTTTTAAGTTGTATACAAATTATTGTAGTATGCCACATCATCTAGCGATCAAAAGTTATACAAACTTCTCGCATCATTAATTTTTTTCGATTATACCTATTTTAATAGCTGAATTCTGAAGATGTTCATCAAATAAATTTGTTTGGATTTAAAAAAGCAAATGATAACAAAGAAAATATCAAGAAATCAGTAATTGCTAAAGGCTAGTTTACAATATCTCACAAGCCTTAAGTATTCCATAATACTTTGAGAGATTGAAATCTAATGAGTTTTGTTGCGACTGTCTAATTTAACATATGTAACAGTTTTGTGTTCACACCATCACACAAAGTATAAACACTAACACATGAAATAAAGTGCAACCCTGATCCAATAAAAAGTATTAGCTCTGTTTCTTTACTTTTTGGGTAAAGTTCGTGCAAATGAGAGCAAGCATAAATTTCTCTCATAAAAATACAACAACACAAAAGTACGGGAACAGAAAAAACAAAATTTTAAGCACAAAATAAAAATTCTGTGTTTTGACAGCCTTTACAACACCAAACAAATTTGCGCCACTTTTGAAAAATTGTATATTGGCTCTAGAATTAAACTACTTTTACTAAAAATAAAACAAAAAAAACACTTTCACAATAACTAACATTATTTTCCCCTAATACTTCAGTACAAAACTTTTTATTTATGTACATTGTTTTATTCCACAACACTTTTTCCAGAATTTGGATCATGAATTTTTTTCCTTTTGGTTTGGTTTATGTTTTACAGCTGTTTGACAATTTACACAATTTGCACGAAAAAAAGTCTGGGCTGTTTCGTGCAAGAAGAAGAAGAATGTTATTCTCTCAAATCCGCTCTCATTTACACAAATTAAAAGTACGGGAACGCTTTTCGTGCAAATTGGGATCCCGAGGGATCCCAAAGTATTGTAAAGAAACAGAGATATTATGTTTTGAAATTTTTCAAAAAACAATGAAGTGGTCAAACTTTTTTTCATAATACTTGTCATTTTCATCACACATGCAATCACTTCAGACTTTTACAGATTACTTAAGTTTTTCACATGTATCAATACAAAGTACATATAATAGTGTTAACTAGCCTTTAGCGAAGGTTAATTTACAACTATCGTATTTTGCAACACAACAAGTAACAATAACATTTCATTGATATCATCGATTACCTTATTAAAAATTAAGGGCTTTTGCATACTGTTTCTTTGTTTTCTTTTTTTTTTTTGTTTGTTTTTTTTTTCTTTTGCCAAATGCAATGTGAAGTCTCAAAAAGGAAATAAACCAAAAAGAGACAATGCTAAGAGGTCCAAAGTATAACAAATTTTATTTACACTTTCATATAGAACAAAATAAAATTTTTTTTTTTTATTTAGTATTTTGGCTCCGTTTTTGTTCTATATGCACGTTTTTTTGCACATAAAACACAATAGGTTACGAAGCTTGTCACTGAAGTGTTGTATAGCACTAAGTCAATGTGTCATATTTTGAAAACTATAAATGATACCAGCAAACTGATGACACAGATCGGCAGATCTCTAAAAGTTTACCTTAAAATCAATCTTACCTAAATTTTTTATATTTTGCGGTGTAGAACACAATAACTTGCGAACGACGATATGTCTCCAATAGTATTTTTTGTTATAAAGAATTGACCTTTAATTTGTATACTAGCCAAATTTATTTACATTTATCTTTCGGCTACATGCTTTAACTTGTAATATGATCTGGAATCTTCTTATTTATTTATAATGTACTCCTGTGATAAATGCTGCAGTTTCTGGATAGGAAAATAATCTCATTGCAGTGTTTCCATCATTTGAATTTTATTCTCCTTGTTTTGGCTGGTCAATTATAAGCCATAGCTGAAGGTATTTTTCTTGAATTTGTTTTTTGTTTGCTCCCTTTATTCAAATTGTCTTTGTTTTTTCTCACTGTTTCGCCTAACGGGCCAAATTCCAAATTATAACCCAATTTAAGAATATGCTTCATAAAACGAATTCTGGCATAAAGAGGGGGCATTCCAAATTCGTATGATTCATTGAAACTATCGTCTTGTGATGGAGGTTGGCTTAATTGACTTGAAGTCTTTTGGCATCGGTTAATGCTTGTGCAACTTTTTCATCGATCATTGTTAGGAACATTGAAAATTAATTAATTAATAATGGTTGAAGTTCTTTAATTTGATCTTTTATTTTTCAAACTTCTTCCTTTTTGCAAACAAAATTTATTGGTCTGCAATACTTTTTTGACGTGGGAACTTAATTTTTCCATACATCCATTTCTGTAGCTCTGCTGATTGACTGATCTGGGTTAGGTTAGGTAAGAAAGGCTGGTGCGAAGTAAACTTCACTCTTTCACCTAGAGACCTATATGGTCCATTGTGACGCCTTAGATTGTGAAATAATTCTAGTTTGAAAGAATAGGAAAAGTAAAGAGTAAAAGCGCAGGAAACAAAAGAAAAAGTAGTGGAATATAAAAAATCGGACAGTACAAGCAAAAACCCAAACAGAAAACTGCCCTACATGTTCCCATTCTCCTGCCGCGTAGCCAAGGCATTCTTATTACGAATCCTGTTAGATTCTTGATCCCGCAGCTGGGCGCAAGAATCTGCTACCCAGCCACCTCAGCCTGCTGCTCTGTAGCCTGAAACAGTGGTACAGAAAGTGCTAAACTGCCTCCAACTCCTCTGGGTCCTCACACAACCAACATATATCCGAAAGTCAAATCCAATTCTCACCGCCATCCTGCCTATCATACAGTGGCCCATGATAATACCTATCATGGTCCTGACGCAGGCTATATTCTTGCCCAGGAGCGCATCCGAATTTGATCTACTAAGAACCGGCCACAGCGTACGCGTACGCCCTTCTAATGCCCCCCAAATGGTCAGAGAAGGAAACCCCTAAAGCCACCCGCCAATCATCCACTTAGTCTCTATAGTTCGTCAATGTTATATCTTTTACTGCCTCCCTATCTCTAGTTCTGAACGTTGGCGTATTCGCCCTATAACAGATATAAACATAATAAAATGAAACAAAGACTCACTTCCTCTGTTGAAGTCGGCACTTCCCCATTGGGTATGGTATGCATTGGCTTCACAACTAAGACCAGCCTCGAGCCCTTTCTGCTTCAGTGCTCCACCAACTCTAGCACTTTCACACCAGGTGGATCATTAGCCTCATATGGTATGGATACCGATGCTAGTGCCAGGACCGGTTTGTTCTTAGCTTCACCTGTCACAAACGTGAGGTCTCCATTACTGAAAGAATGAGAAAACTAATTTGAGCTCATTTATTGCCATTATTCTAGTTCGTACCTTCTCATCTGGGTGGGGCACAACAATGTATACCTTGTGGCCTTTAACTGTTGTTGATCCAGGGCTCTTGGATTAAGGCCACGTCCACGTTGTTATCGATGAGGTGGGTTACTAATTCGGCCTCTTAGGGTCTCATTTTTAGGAAACCTATATCTGATAGACCCGAACCCAAATATAGCAACCTCACTCATCGATTTCATCTTCCTGAGAGACTCCTGGTCTACTGCGAATAGGAAGTCTCTCTCTTGGTTCTCTTTATAACCCCGTAAAGCTATCAGCTTCCACTAGCTCGTATCGAGTCCCCCGTTCTGATTGGATAGTACCTCCAGTATGACCTCCACCGGTTTAAGGGGTGGAGGTATCTATACCGCGACTACCGGCCTCAGTGGCAACTTAGACGCAAATATAACGTCCAATATGGTTTCAGGACAAGCGCTGCCACACCTGCCAATGGAGGCCTGTAAAAACTCGAAGGTTTTTTGATTGCCGCAACTGACAGTTTTGACACAATTTGCAAGGTCAGCCCCTTTGAACGCTACTTCATCCGGCCTACCTCTCACACTGAAGATTTCGTCGAGAAGTCCATCAGGGTCAGTGCGATCGATGACTGCTGATTTCTGGTCATCACCAGACCTCACTCTCTTAACTCCCCCTTTGCTGAGGTCCTTAAATGAGATATGTGATTTCCTTTTGGGAGTTACGGTTAGAGATTATTATCACCTTGACAGTCCTCATCGCGCGGCTCGTAGCGGGTAATTAGTTCCTCGGCCTAGCTCCCCTAATCGTGACCATACTGTCACCATTAAGATAGATGGTGGTGAACTCTTACCCCCTTCTGTATACCATCTTCCTTGTTTGAGGATAAGACAGCAGAGTCTGGCTAGGATCCTTTTTCCTTACTGACGTTTGATTCGTCAGCTGTGTATCCCGAAGGGTAGGGAAGCCCTAGGATGGCGCCAATAGCACCGTGGATTCTTTGGAATCTAGCAACGTTCTGCCAGTGCCTCCTCAGCAGATGCCTATCACGCCCATCGTATAGTGAAGAGTCTTTCCTAGCTATATTTTTTAGAAAGGCTAAGGAGACTCTCACCACTCTTGGCTTTTTCGAAATTCGATCGGCTCTTCGATATGAATGACCTGTTCTGTCGCATCCTGCCGAACAATGGGTTTCGATGTGCTCGCCAGTTTACCCTGTCTCGACAGTGGCCGCAGAAATTGAAATCATAGTTATTTCGTGCTCATCATCAGAGCCCAATGTCAGATAACCGAGTCTTTCCGAGGCCCAAGTACGTGACAGTGAGTCTATTGCGGAGTCCATCCGTTTGGTCTCTGTCAGTTATGCCATTAACTTATTTTCCTGCAGCAGAATATCCCTGTGAAGAAGATCCGATCCTGTTAAGTTGTCAGTGATATTCCCTGCGCCAAATCCTGTCACTACATTCTTTACACATGCAAGTAATGGCATGCCACTACTGTATACATATTATCAAAAAAAAATTTGTTCGAAATAGTCGAATCTCATGCCATTGGCTTTTGTGTTTACACATGCCACTGCGAGTTCATTTTCAAAATTATAATTTCAAAAAAGATAATTTATTTTTATCTCAAATGAAAAAAAATTACCAAAAAAACAAATAGAGTTACCGAGTTAATCATTTAGACACATTTTTGGGGAAAAGGTTTACAATTATTTATATAAGCATTATTTTAACGATATTAATGCTCTATAATTAACAAACTTGCTTCTACTATTGCGCGTTTCAAAAAATTCATCATAATAATACATTTAACGAGTTAAAACATAATTTACAATTTTACAACAATCCAGTAAATTTGCATTAAATTTTTAACAGGGTAACATTGCTTACCGTCTTGACATTTAGTAGCATGCAAATGCCAAATTTCAACTAGCATGCAATTTTTGCTGCCACTGGAGCTGCCATTGCGAAAAATGTGAGTGTATTAGTAAAAAAGTGTGAGTGGATTGAGTTTTTCGAAATGGCAGTGGCATGTGTAAATGCTAGGTTTGCCATTAGCGACAAGTTTCTTTAACCGCTAACTAGTCATGCAAGTTATCGGCAGGCACTGCTGGTGGCTCTTAGCCAATAAAAATTTTTCGAAAACGTAATGGAACGAAAGATTCCATGAAGAAGTTAGCATGAAATGAATTTTCTGCATAACATTGCTTGTATTGTTTCTGACCCGTGCTTCCATCACATCCCCATTTAGAAATTTAAGTGATGCTGCAATTTTTAACTTTTTTAAAACAGTCAGTATCAAGTGTATTTAATAATCGTCTTGCAGTGTATTCGAGAAGATCCTGCAATTTTACATGACCTTTATACTTGAAGACATTGGTTAAAAAAGTTGGTTCATTTGAGATGATACCCCCATATAAGTTTTTTGCACTTGATACCCTTGATATTAAACTGTCCATATGAAATGCAAGGGGTCTCTAAATATGTATATTCCAGCCGCTGGGTCATATGTAATCCGTATAAACAATGTTTCAAGAAGATAAAAAGTGCCAATTGTTTTCGCTTTTACATCATAAAAAGTACCCTATATTTTAATCTGTGCCATATGGTATCTTTACACCAAATTTTTCGACAAGAGCTAAATACCGAATGTAAAAGAGTACCAAGGTAACCATTTTTGGCTTTAATTTAGTGTAGGCTATAATTTGTTTGTATGCCAAATTTATCGAAAACAGAAAAGTACAAATTTTATCCCGTTTTTACCCCTTAAAAAGTACCAATTTTATGCCTTGAAAAGTACTCTATATTTTCTGACCATATGCAATCTTCGTACTAAATTTATCAAAAAGCGAAAGAGTACCTATTTTTCTCAGATTTGCCTCTTAAAAAGTACCATATATTTGAATCTGGGCCATATGCTATCCGTCTACCAAATTGCATCGAAGTCCATTAATTGGCGTTCGCGTGATACATACAAACTTTCACATTTATAATATTAGTATCTAGAATAAACTGGTATTTTTATAATCGTTTGTCACAAAAATTTTTTTGGTTTCGAATAAAATTAGTAACTGTTTATAAATTCTTAAACAAATTTCAGCATTATTTTAAGCATTTTTAAAATTATTTTTATCATATTTTGGCCTTGTCTAATCGCAGATTTGGCTGTAAAAAATTTAAAGATCTGGTCACACTTAAGCTGATGTTTTTGATTTATTGCATAAAATAAAAAAAAATTTCTGTTTTTTTTTTAATTTTTTTTTTTTACCAAATTTTGCTTTTTATTCGTAAGCTGTATTAATTTTTTTATGTATTTATAAAATTTCACAAAGTTCACCACTGTTTTTGATATAGTACCTTAACAACAATGTGTTTTGATGCATTCTGTTGTTGTGGTCTTGTAAACTGTGGTGTTTATACTATATCCACAAGATCTGCTAGGTCTGTTGACTTTTCTACTGGGCATTGTAACATAAAATGACACCAAAATTAATTGTAATAAAATCAAATGGAAATATTTAAAATTGAATTGAAACTAACAAAAAAAAAACAATGTGTTAATATTCTCCTGCGATAAATTTCCACGTATCCGAGTTCAAAATTTGCAATAAAGAAAAACAGTTTTAAATTACTTAATACAAATTTTAAAAATATAGTGCATTTTAAAATTCCGAGCCCAATTTTATCTTTACATCAGCTTGATTTTTGTTAAGAAACTTTAAATACGTTATAAATTATAGAATAATTTTCAAGGGTGAAATGTCTTTGCAGAAAATCTTTAATCCCAATTTGTTGCTAGAGATTGATTCTTTTTGGTCATTCTAAAATATGTAAAGCTGGAGACCTTTTGGTAAGTTTTGAATGTGCCAGAAAAACGCCTAAAACTATATATAAATGCTTTGTACTAAAGCATTTCTATATAAGCAAATATATTGATTTTTTCTTATCTGATATTTGATTCGTTACAAATTAAAAAAAAACATTTAAATACATTCAAACTGAACCTGAACTAAATTTCAGATAAATGCACAAATATGCGTCTGGGCAGCACAAATGTCTAATACAGGATATAAAAAGGCAAAAAAAAACATTATACCAATATCTACTACTACTTCTACCCTACCAAAACGAAATTATCAATCGCCTACCTCTCCATCAACTGTCTACAATTAAAATGACAAAGAATAAGGCAAAAACTAATAAATAAATATAACAATATTATAGATAATTAATACATAATTTTGCCACAACTCGAACGAGGGAAGGCGAAGATTTTAATTACATATTTACATATATTAAAATATTTAACTGAGTGTGTTACGAAAAAGCGCGATTAAAAGTAAAGTAGTGCGTAATGCAACAGATCAAACTAAAAATAAAACAGATCACCAAAAATGATGATGGTGTTGTGATGTCTGACTTGATTAACATTGGGCTATCACGCACTACCATTGTTGTACTTAAGACTTGATGATTGATTAATAAAATGCATACTTTCAAAGAAATAACTAATTACTTTGATTTACTTTCTCTTGTTTAATCAACTTTTTTACTTCCACAACCATCAACAACAATACATATCCAATACGATAAATCAATTCAAATTTCAAATCAAACATATACAATGTGTGACGTCGTGATGACTGACGACGTTATTATTTGTACGTGAATTCCTTGTTGTTGTATCTTCTTACGACCTCCTAATAGAATTCTAACATTGGCAATAGCGGCACAAGTAGCGGTGGGCATGCCCAAGTTGACGAGGCAACTCAAAAATATAGCAAATCGGAAGGTCGGAGCTTTGCATCGGAAGCAAATGGACGGCGATGTAGATCTAGGTAATTTTTTTTAATTATTACTGTTTATACAAACTAATTTTATTCAGGAGTAGATCAGGATCTAGAGGGGAGAATGAAAGAAAATATGCTAAGTCTTCTAATTCCGAGCGAGACAGGGTCAGGACAAAAGAGAGCCATCGATCAAAAGATTATGATCGTGAGCGTGACCGAGAAAAAGAAAGAGAACGCAAGAGGTCTTCACGTGATAGAGACCGTGATCAAGAACAACGCTCTAAAGATCGACGTATAAGGAGTCGTTCACGAGAAAATCGTCGCAGCAGATCAAAAGATCGCAAGCGAAGCAGTTCAAGATCAGTGCGCAAGAGCAGCCGTTCACGTGATTGCAGACGGAGTCGTTCCAAAGATCGTCGATCTAGAGATCGTCTTAGTCCTATTAAAGAAAGTGGTAGCAGTCGATCATACAGACAATCGCGTTCTCGCGAGAGAAGGTGAGTAAAAAATAGTATTAATTTTTATAGGATTTGAAAGTATTAAAATTTTCTATACGTTTTGTGTTAAGTAACTTTTACATCTTACTTTTTTGAAAGAATAGAATTTTTTTTATCTCAAGAATATTTCATGCATGGAAAAAAAATCCATCAGACATTTTAAGAAAAAAACAAAAAAGTAGCTAATTTTTGTACTACTATTAGCAAAAGCTTTGTATATAACACGAAAAAAGGTATTATGTTATTTATAACAAATCAGAAGAAGATATTTTGTAGCAAATTTATTTTGTAAAAAGTAAAGTTTTTAGTACTTTACGATATAATTTTGTTAGTAATTTTTCTTTCACAATCAATAACGCCGGCAGAATTGCTTCGTCAAATTGTCAATGTTTTTGAGGTGGTGAAGACTTCAGCCGTATTAATAATTAAAATTTGGCATGAAGTTAGCACAAAGTTTATTCATAATACACAACCAAAATCTGGCTATCGATTTACTAAACGCTTGTTAACGAGCTGCCAATCATTTTCTAACGTGTTAAAAACAGCCTTTTTATGTCAAATCATTTTGTTATTTTTTTTTTAATTTACTGTCTGTTTTTGAGTTTGCTTTCTTTTTTTAATTAATTTTATTTTAAAACTTCTTAAAAAATGGAAAACAAAAAAAATTTAAATGACAAAACCAGTGATGATAAATGCAAAACTTGTTGCATTTTTGAGCAATATACATATTCCAATTATATAATAACAAATCTGAAAATAGTCCCAAAGAAATGAATGGCACCATCGGTAAATACTCTGCATATAACAAAAACAGTTCTTATTAATAAATAAAAAATGACTTTTACATTTTTTATAAAATAAAGTTCGATATAAAAAAGGCATATATGTAAATTAATTTAACAAATTTTCTACCCTTTCGTTCTTAATACATCAGTTTAGTGATTAATTCTTCTTTCACTGATCATGCGTTCTTTCTAGTACTATAGATAGTCTTAAAATATCAAAAATATCGATAGGAAAAAAATCAATATGGATATTATTATTTAAAATACATCTATGAAAACATGTAACAGCAGCTATAATCACAGTTTGCCGCCGCAAGATTACTTGCTGGATGTAATAGCTGCGTTCGATAACACAAAAGTTTTTACTATTTTTTTACTGAACTTTACTGCATTTTACGAAATTGCGTTCGAGTACACAAAATACAGTAAATGAGAACACAAATTGAGAGCGTAAAGTGACAGTTCTTGTCTGAGTATTTACAAATTTTTACTGCAGAAATTTTTGCAGTAAAATTTAGTAAATCAAACCAACATATGTTCCAAAAGGTAAACAAACAAATGTAACAAATAAAATGCATATAAATTGTGAAAAAATTGTTAAATAAAAGAAAAGTTGAAATAAAAATTAAACCAAAACAAAAAGTGAATAACTATTAATAAATTAATCTTGTTTGTGAAGCATTTATTTGGCTAAATACAAACTTTTGAAATTTTTTTTGTTAAGTTAATTTTTTAGAGTTGTAAAAGTGTGAAGTACTTGGGGACTTAAGTAATCAATAGCAAAAAAATTATTGATGTTCTTTTAAATAATTTAACCCGCTACAAATTAGTAAAACCAAATAAAATTAAAAACAAACAAATGTGAAAGATTAAATAAAATATTTTGTTTGTATTTTCCAAAAATTTTCGTGTTATAAAAAGTTTTTAATCGAGTACCGATAAGAAAACGAGTTAAGTAGTCAAAAGTGTAAACATTTTTCAACACTTCAATTACACAGTACAACAGCCAATCTGGGGGGTGAGAAATACCAAGTCAGGGTGATGGTACTAGGTCAGTATAGTAAAACCCTCAAAGGGTTTGGCGTTCGTATGTGTCAGTTTTTTTTTATGACATTTTAAATTTTTTCCTAATCTTGATGTTTTTTTGTTAAACATAACTCGAGAACCACTTGTCCGATTTTGCTAAAACAAACTGAAAAAAATTTAGAAGTATAATTTCTTTAATCCGTTCATATAACGTTTTTCTTTACAATCAACAGTTTTGCCGGTAAAAATAAATTTGTGGATAAAAAAAAATATTTTTTTGCCTAAAATTTAAATTATTTTTTTTCCATAGTGTACTTTTAGGCAAAAAAAATATTTTTTTTTCTCCACAAATTTATTTTTACCGGCAAAACTGTTGATTATAAAGAAAAACGTTATATAAACGGATTAAAGAAATTGTAATTCTAAATTTTTTTCAGTTTGTTTTAGCAAAATCGGACAAGTGGTTCTCGAGTTATGTTAAACAAAAAACATCAAGATAAGGAAAAAAATTAAAATGTCAAAAAAAAACTGACACATACGAACGCCAAACCCTTTGAGGGTTTTACTATACTGACCTAGTACCATCACCCTGACTTGGAATTTCTCACCCCCCAGACAATAATCCCAAAAATGTTCCATAGTGGTTTTTGCCATCAGCTGTTGCCTTTATTTTACGAATTTTTACAAATTTTGCGTTCGCGTACTTTTTTGCACAACAGCTTTTTGTGAGAGCAAATTTTTCAGTTTACTCATTTACTGCATTTTACTGCAAAATTACTCAAACGCACCTAATGTATACAAACAAGAATAATAGCAGGTGGTATTGATAGCTCAGCTGTTCTTCTAATTACTCTTAATTAGATGCCCTTTTGTTGATTTTGAACAAAACAAAAATTATTTAGGAAATTATTGTTATTTCTTTTTATTATGATAATATTGGTATGGATCAATTATGTATGTGACAAAATATCGGCCAAATGGGCGCCGCTAATCGGCGGCACACCTCCATCCGATGGTCAAAATTTTCGATGACGCTTAGGCATAACTGAGGTTCTATGCCGCTATTGCGCAGAATTATCTCATCCTTTAGCTCCTGAATTGTTGTTAGCTTATCGACATACACCTTTTCTTTCGAATCACCCCAAAGAATGAAGTCCAACGGTGGCAAATCACATGATCATGTCTATCAAGTGGCACCGTCCTATTGAAACCAGATATCGTCCACATCCATATATTCCAATTCGGGCCATAAAAAATTCGTTATCATCTCACTAGGGAATACCATTCACAGAAACTGCCTGACCTGCCTCATTTTGGAAAAAATACGGCCCGATGATGCTCCAGCCCATAAACCGCACCAAACCGTCATTCTTTGTGGGTGCATTGGTTTTTCGACAATCACTCTTGGATTATCATTCGCCCAAATGCGGCGAATTGCCGTATTGAGGTGAAAATGTGCCTCATCACTGAAGATGATTTTCTTCGAAACGCATTTTGATTTGAACGCACATTTTCGTAATAAGCCGAATTACTTTACGCGTTGCTCGATTGTGTATCTTTCCATGGTTAAAATTGTAAATTTACATAGGGACTGAAATGTCAAATGCTTTTACAATGTTGTAAACAAATGCAAAGGCAATTGCGACCATAAGGCAACACAACAAACGACCATTAGAGGAAAAGATCTCTAGACCGATTACCTCTTGGGTCGTGAATCAAAACCAATTAAGAAAATATCTGAAGTTGCAAAAAATATCTATAGTCCCTGCTACTTCGGTGCTATTCAGCTGTCGTTGAATTATTAAAAACAGGAGAAACTGCCTTTAACCAAAAAACATGCTTGTGTTTTTACAAAAAATTCAAGGATTCTATATTTTTGTTTAACCTTTTAGTTTAGTTCTATTTATTGACTTTTTTTATTTGTTTTTTTTTATGTTATGGTTTATAGTAGAGGTCTGCTTTGAATAACTCACTTGTTTGCCTTTACCCAAAGTGCACAACATTTATTCAATTATAAAACATTCAAAAAGATAAGAAGAGAGTTATGCCATGTTCGCACGGTGCTTTGGATTACTTCGCTCTCTGTTTTAATTACTTATTTGAATTACCATGTTCGCACGGCATTTTCCTAATCGGTTTTGACAGTTTATATGCTTCTTCTTTTTTTTGTTAATTGTGTTTATTGCTAAATTTAATTGTTTGTTTGCGGTTACTTGTATTACGAATGGAAAGAAAAAGTAATTAAAACATATTATTTAAAAGAAATACATACAAATAAAATATTTATTTTCTTTTTTGGATTCCATTAAATTTTATATTATAAAATTACTTCCTTTACATTTGTTAACTTTCTTTATGTTATATTTTGTTTGTGTTTTAGTGCTTTGACAGCTATTGATGGAAAAAAACCGATAAAAGTTAGAGATCACATTGATTTTAAAGTAATCCACAGGGTAATAAAAATTGAATTACGTACAAATGAGATAATCCGCTCTCAAAATTTTGTATGACGAATTATGTAATTTGGATCATAATTAGGCTGTGGATTACGAATGAGAGATTGAATTACGAAAAAACGCTGTCGTGCGAACTTGGTATAAACCATATACAAAAATAAGAATGAATGAATTGAATAAAAAACTTGTTTACTGTAAATGAATATGAGAGTCATTCATAAATAACAAAACATTGACCCGTTAGAGAGAGCAAGTTTACAAAAAATATTCAAATAATTTTTGAATTATTGAATGTGCATACATTTATTTGAATACCTTGCCATAATATGTGTGTAAGCTTGTGGCTTCGTTTATTTATAAGAGTTAAGCTTACACATACATACATACATAATGTGTAGGTACACATATTTTACATTCAAATTATATTTGAATAATTTACTCATTTGACTTAAGTTGACTGAATAGAATGAGTTTTTGTTGTTTTGTCTCTGAATATTTTTTCATTTGTTTCGTTATCATTGGGTGATCGACACATTGTAATTAAAAAACAAATGAGTGTGTTGAAATTGCTTTTTATTTATTCTTGCAGACCTCTAGTTTATATTTTTTTTTTTTAATAAATCTGAACGTATTTTATCAAAGTTATTTTCGGGAATACAAAATTTATCATTAATACGATTTTGGTATGACGTGCTTAATTCCTAATTTTTGATATTTGATAAATACTCTGAAATTTATTGTTGAGGGAAAGCTAGCTTCTATGCGCATTTCAATGGTTGCTTAGGCACATGCAAGTATATTATCAAAGTTATTTTCGGGAATACAAAATTTATCATTAATACGATTTCCGTATGACGTGCTAAATTCCAAATTTTCCCTTTCCCTCAACAATAAATTTCAGTGTATTTATCAAATATGAAAATTTGGGAATTTAGCACGTCATACGGAAATCATCTTAACGTAGATTTCGTCGGTTTATTTAGTTATTGAAATAAATTTTAGTTGTTACTAGCTGTCGCGGCAAACGTTTTTGCCATATAGGTTAGGTTAGGTTAGGTTAAGAAGGGTTGTGTGCCCAAGGCCACACTTGCATTCGGAGACCAGTACGGTCCATTGTGAATCCCTTCAACATATAGAAAAAATAAAAAAGTTGAAAAATAGAAAAGTAAAGAAAAGAAGTATGAGGTGGATAAAATCCAGAAAATAAGAAAGTTAGTAGGTACTACGAAGAACAATTTCCCTCTCTACAGTCCGCTCAACAGAAGCAGCCGCACTATTTCCCTGACAAACCCCAGTAGATCAGCTGGATCCAGCGATGCACCCCAGCTCGTCGTGAAACCTATCCCCTAGCCACTTCTGTCTGAGAATCTGCATCCTAGGACAATGGCACGGTACATGTTCGATCGTCTCCAGCTCCTCTGAATCCTCGCACAATCTGCAGAAGTCCTGTGTGGTGTTGTCCCATCAGCCCGTAAAAGCTCCAACGGGATAATGACCCGTCAAGAACCCTATAAGCGTTCTAAGACCACCCCTGTCCAATCCCAGCAGAACCCTGGTTGCCCGCGTGTCCAATCTGGGCCATAGTGCCCTAGACACCCTGCAATCCGCTCTGTCCCCGCAGGATCGGTTAACGTCATCACGGAATTTCTCCCGTATCACACATTGTAGTAACAAAGAGGAGGCTTTACCCCCCTGTCCCTTGCCACTAAGTCCAGATTCGAACCCTCTCGCGATTTCGTCCGCCACCTCATTTCCCTCAACCATGCCGTGTCCAAGTACCCAACACAGCCTTACATTGAATGCCCCCATGAGTTTCCTAAGAGCATTCCTACACCGAGCGACCAGGCACGATCGCACCGTATAATTCGTCAATGCCCTAAGTGCCGCCTGACTATCGACGTAAATTGTTACCACAGAACCGCCCACGATGTGGTCCAGTATCACCTCCGTCGCCCTCCAGATCTCTAGGATCTCAGCCTGGAAGATATGCACTCATCAGGGAGTCTGAATGGCCTTTTTACCTCGGTGTCCGCGATATATTCACCTTCACCAGTGTCGGTTTCCATCTTGGATCCATCCGCCAGATTTCCCTATCCGGGAACTCCACTGGTGGTGTTACACCGAAGTCCAGGGTCATAGTTCTATGATCAGAAATTCCCTCGAGAATAATACCCTGATCAAGCAGACCCACCTCGTACACAATTCTCGTGTGATCTAACTAAGGAAGACTCATAGAGTCTAAGTAAGTTCCTAGCAGCCACGCTCCTCACATAATGCTCAATAGGGGACAGATATAGTAGGATGTCCAGCGCTGCCTTTGGAGTGCTTCTCCTTGCGCCTGTTATGCGAAGAGAAGCACTCCTTTGAACCTTGCTGAGCATCTTCCTATATTGCTATCCACTCTCAACGCACCCCACCAAACAGTGCATCCATAGGTTAGTAGAGGCCTAACCACCGATGTGTAAATCCAGTTTACCATATCCGGCCTCATACCCCAGTTCTTACGATGGAGCTTCCTACATGTGTTTGAGTCCCCTTCTCATTCTCTCCTGAGTATTTTTCTTCCTAGACAGTTTGCAGTCCAGAAAGTTACCCAGATACTTTGCGCCGTCCGATAGAGGTAACTCGACGCCATCCAACACTGGCCCCCTAAATCCCTGTATCCTGTACCTTCTGGTAAATAGTGCCAGTTCAGTCTTCACAGGGTTAACAAACAGCCCCCTGTCCCTTGCCCATGCCGAGAGTTCGCCCAGCACTACCTGCATAATTTCCCCGATCGTGGACAGAAATTTTCCCCTGACCATCTGAAAAGCATTGCTTTTGGTGTCGGTAATGATTTCTCTCGATTTATATCGAGTTTCCTCAGTGATCGCACTATACGTGTTGTTATAGATGGGATTGCATCAAACGAGTTTCAGCTGAATTCAGGGGTACCGCAAGGTTCTGTCCTTTCTCCTACGCTATTTCTTATATTTCTTAATGACCTTCTTAGTCATACTTCAAATCCTATCTACTCTTTTGCAGAAGACAGCAACATTTGTCACTCATATTCCTTCGATCATAGGCCAAGCCTTGTTGAGATTGGGGGCAAAAGGCAAAATATGAATGACACTCTTAATCAGGACCTAGCTACAATCTCTGAGTGGGGTTAAGCGAATAGGGACGAATTTAATGCACGCAAGACCCAATGTTGTATGTTGACCCACAGACGGGCCGTGGGACCAACTATGTCATCTGTATTAATGGGTGGCATTGATATTGAGGAATCGGATACTCTTGATGTTCTGGGCATTAGAATACAGTGCGATGTCCGCTGGAACAAACACGATTTTAAAGTGTCGAAAGAAGCATTCAAGTGTTTAGGTTTTTTAAAACGGTGCAAGACTTCACTTCATCCGATCTCCTTACTATCTATACCACCTATATCCGACCGAAGATGGAATACAACTCCCACATATGGGCAGGGGCTTCAAAGTCTATTTTGAACCTTCTGGACCGTGTACAAAGGAGGGCGGTGAAGCTCATCAATGACAGTAGGGTATCCAACTCTATTGACTCATTGGAGCATCGTCGGAATGTGGGTTGTGTGACACTTTTCTATCGATATTACCATGGGAGGTGTTCCACTGAGATAAGTGAACTTATTCCACCCGCCCGAGTATTTCTTCGTAATACTCGCTCATCCAGTGGACACATCCGTTTGTAGCCGATTGTCCTGTGTTTCGCACAACGCATTATAGAGAAAATTCGTTTTTCAGTCGAACTATCCGTATGTGGAATAAACTTCCCGCAGAGGTCTTCCCCGTAACTTATAATTTATTAAGATTCAAGTCAAATGTCCACAAACACTATTCTCTCTTTCCTCCTTCCCAAACCTTATTTTCCTGATCAACACAATGCACTGCATATATAGGGGCATCCCCTGAGTGTTGGTTTATCGCTAAAAAAAAAAAAAAAAAACTATGTCGTCCGCATAGGCAACAACCCTCCATTGATTCAAATGACCTGAGAATCCCGTTGTGGTTTCCTCCTGGTAACCCTCCTCCTTATCACATGATCCCCCAGGCTCGAGTGTATAATCCTACTGCTAAGCATGCAGACTACCAGAACTCTACCAGACCGTCCTTAACTCCCAACTCTTTCAACGAATCTCTAATCGCCGTAATGTTATTAAAGGCTCCTATATCCAGAAAGGCGGCAAGAGTATATTCCTTATGCCTCAGACCGTGCTCAATACAACCCACCACCTCATGTAGCGCACTCTCAACAGATTTACCCTTCAGGTAGGCATGTTGAGCGTTGCTAATAAGGCGGGTTTCAATATTACTACTGAGATAGAAATCTATTAGTCTCTCAAGAGTCTTCAACAAGAATGAAGTCAGACTAATAGGTCTAAAATCCCCCGGTTTCGAGTGGCTCGCTTTACCAGCCTTGGGTATAAAAATCACCCTAACCTCTCCACCCCCTTGGCAGATACCTCCTACTGAGGCATTTCCTGAATAAATTCACTAGCAGAAATTATGCTCCGTCCGGGATGTTGCAAGAGATGGCCGGAAAAATGCCATCCGGACCCGGCGACTTATATGGGTCAAAAGTATTGACCGCCCACGCCAGCTT
Organism: Pollenia labialis; assembly: GCA_949318255.1. NCBI lineage: Eukaryota > Metazoa > Arthropoda > Insecta > Diptera > Polleniidae > Pollenia > Pollenia labialis. The sequence continues at coordinate 50,291,140 of OX439141.1, forward strand.
CTCCCTTGTGACCATTTCCTCGACGCAGACGAAAGTATGATCCGATGTCATGGACATAACGTCCCACTGACCGTTTTCCATACCTCCGGTTTCCCTGCACCCGGGAAAGTGCGTCTCCATTAGTAAGGTTAGGGTCTCAGAGCTCGTCTCAGTCCATGAGCCGACATTCCTTTGGATGTAACCTAGGGTCTTAGGGTCCTTGATAAAATCCGTCCGAATCTTGACAGCTCGTTGACATTATCAATGGATACACAAAATTGCCTCCATGATAGTCGTTTCACCCATTTTAGATCCGCCTTATACTTGTTGAACTGTTCAATGTGATTGTTCCAATCCTCTGTTGCTCTCGTAAGCTTGGCCCTATTAAACAGTCTCCTAACCATAGACCTTTGAACGTGAAGTTCCCTGGTCCACCATTTGGGCTGTTTACGCCTACCCGGAAACGTGACCGCGCAGGACTGGTCATAACATTCCTTTAACAGATTTGTGAACCTGTTCACAACACCCTCCAAATTAGTCGGCAGCAAGTCGCCCAAGGCCTGTTGCGCCAACCCATTTTGGACCCTTTCCCTAAAGGAATCCCATTTTGTCCTCCTCGGGTTACTAAACGGAGCAACCCCAGGTAAGTCAAAATTCAGTGTGAAGGTAATACGACTATGGTCTGAAAACTACAGTCCGTTCCCACCCTCCAATCAACAACAAGTTGCTCCTTCACCAATATCAGATCTATCATTGCCTGCCTATCCTTATTACCGAACATCGGCGTGTTACCCATATTACAGATAATAAGATTGTTAGTAGTAATAAAATCAAACATTAACTCACCCCTTTTATTTATATCAGCGCTCCCCCATTGGCTATGATGAGCGTTAGCATCGCAGCCCAATACAAGGATTGCACCCTTCCTCCTTGCATATTCCGCCAGTTCCCGCACCTCCGTGCCGGGTGGATCTATCGCCTCTTACGGCATATACACCGAAGCCAGTGTAAGAGTGCGCCTACCTTTGGCTTCTCTATTTACGACGGCCAAATCACCGCACCTTTATACACGATCTTACCTTGTCCTCTGTGGACGGGACAAATGAGTGTATCCCGCAACCCTTAAACCGCAAACCTTATTTTTATTAATCCAAGGTTCTTGGATCACGTCCGTCCGAGTGCTGGTGAGGAAGGTAACTTGTTCGGCTGAAGATGCTTCACAATGGTGCAGGTTTATTTGCACCACTAACAGCTTCCTTGGTCCTGTCATGTTTCGGGTACCGGAACCTGACGTTGTTCTCCTTACACACCAGTGAGGTCACTAGCCTCCATTGGTCGGTAAGAAGTCTACCGTTTTGGTTGCCCAATACTGCAAGTATAGTTTCCACCGGGCGTACGGGTGGTGGAATCCATACTGTCACTATGGTCCTAATTGGCAAATCGGAGGCTTGTATAACTTCAAACCTTGCCCCCGAGTTAATGTCGCTATATTTGTCAATTGTCGTTCTTAAGAATTCCAATGAATTCTTGTTACTACAGTTGACAACCTTCACTCCCTTAACCCAGTCCGCACTATTAAAGGATACGTCCTCTTCTTTGCCTCTGAAACCTGAAAATTCGTCGATAAGCCTGGCCTCTACCAACCATAGGTGGGGTAGTGCACTCATTTTGCAGTTTAAACTCGCACTTAGTGATAGTGCAAAAATATTACAATCATTTTCTTGATGTTGAGTGATGTATTGAAAATTTGAAGCCTCACTAAACATGAGTGATAGTGATGTTAATAAATTTTGCACTAAAAAAAAAATAGTTTGATTTAAAAAAAGCAATCATCAGTTTATTGCAACTTTTTTTTCTTCACCCATTTGAGTGCAACTAAAATTGTTGCACTAAATTTAAAATCAAAAACTTGTATTTGCATGATTAAAGCCAATTAATATACCGTTATTGACAAACTTTAATTTTGTTAAATGTTCTTTGCTTATGCATATCCTCCAAAAAAAAATCAAAAACCATACACATTGATTGCAAGTCCAAATTTTGCACTATTTGAATGGAGTGCAGATTTTTGCATTCAATCTGCGTTTAGTGATAGTGAAAAAATTTGCAATATCACTAAACAAATTTTAGTGGTAGTTAAAAAATTGCAATCACTAAAGCTGGTAAAAAGAGAGTGCAAACTAATTTCTTTGTAGTTTTATTTAGTGATAGTGCACTGCTGATTTAAATCAATATTTAGTGCACTACCCCCAACTATGCTACTAACTGGCATAGCTCGGCACTGATCCTCCCATCCGGATCATTTCGATCGATGACAGCCAATTGCAGATTACCATCCAGGCTTGTCGAATTCTTCAACCTTTTGTTCAAAGAAGAAGGCTTATCATCCCCAGATCTGACTCTCTTAACGGTCTCCTTATTAGAGTCCTTAGGAGCTTCAGCCGGAGATGTTCCAGCCCTCTTCAATGAGCTCGGTGACTTCGGCACGACTGCCCGCGCCTTTTCCCCTATTGGCCCCTTTACGAGAGCCACTAGTGGAATCGGACGGAGGATTGCCAGTCTTCTTCCCCGTGTCCGCTGCCTTATCCCCTTTGCTTGCCGTCTTGGCTATCGCCCCCTTTTCCTCCGCAGCTCGTTCCGAGGACATTGGTCGTCGGGGCAACATCTCCTATGCTCTTTTAAGCAGTGTCCGGGTCGGCGGCTTCATCCCCCTGCTTTCTCCAAGGATAGGGCCATCCAAGCACGGTGCTGACAGGGCCGAATTCCTTCGAATTTAGCGACGCTTTGTCGGAGCCTTCTCAGAAGGTGCCTATCCCTCGCGGAGAACGTTGAAGAATGTCTCTTCGCCATCTTATTTAGATATTCAAGAGAAATTCTTGTTCCATTCTGCGCCTTCTCCTCCTTCGTTCGGCTGGTATTTTTAATATCTCGTGAAGGGGCGCTTGGCCCAACCTCCACGGCGCCCTGCCGAACAAGTTGTGGGCAGCCTTCTCCAGAGTGTCCCCTCTGCTGTCCCCTTGCCTTACAGACGGAAGAGGCGGGCTATACAATCTGACTATGAGTAGATATACTCTCAACATCGTGCTCCGTGTCAGAGAGCAGAGTCAGCCTCTCCAACCCTTAAGTAGCCCCGGTTTCACCACAGGAGTCACCCGATAGTACCAGAAGACCATCCGCAAATAGGTCGGTAAGTACCTGTCCCTCCTGTTCAATTATACTCTCATGAACAGTCGAGAGGGCACAACTCGACTCACTGACCGTGACGTCCGACTGCCCCTGTTCAATCCCGTCCGTCGTGTCCTTGCTGGTTGTTTTAATGTTTGTTTTTGTGTTAGAAATAAAGGGTTTCATTTTTGTTCCCACGAGTATGCTCGTTCAGACGGACCGTACCACGCAGCGACGGCGTGAGTGACGCTGAGGGGAGCTGTTAGCGACTAGTTTCTTTTCGCACTAACTAGCCACACAGGACCTCGGCACTGCTAGCAACCACGTTGTCCTTAAAAGTGCATATTTCCCGCCCCAGCCACTGGTAAAGCCCCCACCTTGCAAAGGGCGAACCCGAACCCGGCTGGCACGCCGTGCTATATGTACTGATAATGGAACGGAAGTGTGCATTTCACTACCGCCTCATTATCTTGACAATATGAGTAACCTTTAGTCGCACACTCCTTCAGAACTCTTGACCTCCCGCGAAGACGTATTCATCACATACATCATCCCAAGAGATCAGAGCCGTAGAATGCACTTAAGCACTCGCATCTCGACAAGATTGTTACCCAGGCGAAGGAATAAAGCGCTTTATAACGGGTCCGCCATCTAACTTTTTTAATCCTTCTACTGAACGAATATGGTTGTGTATACGCTTGAACAACGCTGGGAAATATGCGTTTTCGCTTCGCTAAGTGGGCCATCGATCGACTTACAGAAGATGCCGATTTTGTCAAAAAAATCATCTTTTGAGATGAAGATCATTTTGATCTTGGCGGGTATGTAAACAAGCAAAATTGTCGCATTTGGGGCACAGAAAACCAGCACGCATACATTGAAAAGCCGATGCACCTAAAACGAGGATTTTGGTCCAGAGGCATAATTGGGCCATTTTTCTTCGAAAATGGACAAGGAGTGGCCGTTACAATCAATGGCGATCGTTATCGGGCCATGTTGAAAGAATTTTTGTTCACAAAAATTCAAGAGGAGGATATTGGCAACATTTGGTTTCAACAGGACGGCGCTACGTGCCACACAGCCAAAGCTACACTCGATGGTTTGCGCCCTGTTTTTGAAGATCGCATTATCAGCCGCAGCGCTGATGTCGTTTGTCAACCTCGGAGCTGCGATTTGACACCGTTGGACTATTATTTGTGAGGTGCCGTCAAAGATAAGTGTTTCGCCGACAAGCCAGAGACAATTGACGCTTTAAAGGACAATATTCGTGAAGCCATTGGTAAAATACAGCTGCACACAATCAATAATGTGCTTAAAAATTGGACCGATCGTGTAGGCTTCTGCATGGCCAGCCGAGGCAGCCATTTGAATGAAATTATTTTCCATTATTAACCGGAAGGATTGCACTTTCAAATAAAAAAAGAAATTTGAGAAAATACTCTGTAGTTTTTTTTACATAGCCTTTTCAAAAAAAAAAAGTTATTTGGCGGACCCATGAAAAAAACAATAGCTATTTATTTCTGTTCGTTACATATTCAAAAGTTAAACATAAAAAAGTGATGTATTTTTTAGACTGAAGTAGAAAATAAAACAGAAATAATGAATTTTTATTACAAGGAGCAATTGCGTGTACGATATTTTTTGTCAGCCCGTCTTTAGCCATCACAGATAAACTTGATTGCTTGCGTACGTGAAAACATGCTACGTGTAATTGTCCGTGTGAAAAATATAGTGTGCCTATATCAAAGCCGCAAACATACATCGTTTGGCCTTGCGACTTATTGATTGTCATTGCAAATGCTATTCTAATAGGAAATTTAACGCATTTAAATGCAATTAGAACGTCTGTATCAATCATCAGAGTTCGTGGCAACAAAGCATTTTCGTCTCGGAGTTCACCATTGAAAATGGTAGCTTCGATAACGCCAAAAAAGAATAACCGAAGAAAAATATTTGTCAAAAAAATACATTAACTTTTCAAAAGAATCGGTTAATTAATTAAGAAGGTATAAGAGCAGGTGCTTTTACCATTTTTGCTTTATTTTACGTCAATGTTAATATTTATATCCTTCAGTTTCTTGAAGACTTGAAATTATCATCGGATAATTTATTAAGAAGCCATGGGAGGTTTTGTCTTATTTTACTCCCTAATTGTTGGAATTTCCAAAAAATGTATGTATATCTTAAAGTTCCTTTAGATATTACAGTGTCTACATGCTAAGATTTATGAAAACTTGTTGATTAGTTAAAAAGATATAGGTAGGGGAGCGTTTACCCCTCTTGCCCTATTTCACGCCCCAAATAATAAAAACTATAGGCTATAGTTCCTTCCAGATGTTAGACTATTTGCCTGACAAATTTCAAGAAAATTGGCTGGTTAGCTTAGAAGATATTGGAAGGGGGAAGTTTTACCCTTTTGCCCTATTTTACTTCCCTAGCGATATGAAATATACATTTAGATCTATTCCGAATGTCATTGTACACATACGACATTAAGATATATGGTTCGTTATCTTTTCAAGCGACAATAAAAAAATTATAAGATGGAAAATGAAAGTCATTTTGTTGATGTTTGTGTGGGAAAAATATATAGTTTAAATCGGTCGACCTTCTTTTTATATATATAGATAAAAATGTAGTATTTAAAGAAAAGAAACCAATTTTTATAAGTGGCAAAAGATCAATTTTTCAAAAAATTTCATCTAAAATAATGTGCGTACAAACATACATACATATCGCCCTTTTTGTATCGTATGTACTCCAAAAAGGATATTATTGAAATTTAAAAATATCGGTTCACAAATGGCTGAGATATGAGTGAAAACCACGTTTGCCTTTAATTTTTACCATAAAATTATAATTTACCTATTCTTATAACTATTAACTTTACCTTTTCTTTTTCAACTGCAATAGGCTTAGTAGAATACCTGGTAGTTAAAATTGAAAAAATCTGTTCATAAATAAACAATCAACTTTTTTTCTTGCCGGAATAATGGTTTGGCACAAAAGTGTCCATATAGGCTAAGGAGATCAAATATCAAATAGAAAAATTTGTTGTTGCTTTCTACAGAAATTCATATTGTTTTTTTTTTAATTTTCAACGCCACAAAATATGAAGTGTTTTTAATTTTAAAATTAAATATGAATTTTTGTAGAAAGCTACAGCAAAGTTATAAAATATTGTTGATTTTGTTTTTGCTTTCGTCACTTTTTTAGAAAACATCAGCAAATCGGCACTTTGCTAATTTCGGAGCAAAAATCGTCAATATGAAGATAAATCGTCAAATCTGGCATCCCTGTTTTTATTACATTTATTTCTTTTGTTGACGTTTCGCTTTCATTTGACACTTAGGCCCTAATTTTGTAAAACACAACGCAACGACAAAGAATTACATTGAAAGCAAAAACAAATTCATAAATATTTTGTAATTTTGTTGTTGCCTCTAACAGAAATTCACATTGGTTTTTAAGATTTCATACGCCTCATTGTTTGTGGCGTTGAAAATTTTAAAACGGTAAATAAATTTCTGTACAAAGCAACAACAAAATTACAAAATATTTATGGATTTGTTTTTGCTTTCAATATAATACTTTGGCGTGCGTTGTGTTTTACAAAATTAGAGCCTTAATTACTGTAAATATTCTATACAGAAACACTTTTTTCTCACAAATCGAGAAACGATGGAATTTTTGGTTTCATACTTCATGTGGAAAAATTTACGATGCGAGAAATACAGAAACGAGCTACAGGGTAGTGTCTCATACGGGATATCCCAGGACATTTTTCGGGAAATTTCTGCGGGAATTACCGGGATTTTTTTAATTTAATTATGGCAACATTACTGCTGATATAATTGTAATAATGTATGTTGTGTCATGAAATAGATCTTACTGCCCGTCTATACCAGAGATAATTATTGCGACATATATTGCAGTAATTGTCAAAATTGTGTTATCTTTAATGTAGACAGCAATTTTTTGTACATATTTATTGCTAACAATTTATGTTGCAATAATTGTTAGTCCATTTTCGTTGACAATTATTGCTTTCAAAAAACGTCAATTTGGTTGTCAGTTGAAAGAAAGAAGCAAAAAAGGAAAAAAAAAATAGAAGCAAATTGTGTGAGAAAGAAATTAAGTTTTTGAAATTGCAGCAAATTATAATTGTAGTAAAATAATTAAATCGAAAAATTAAATAAACACTAAAATAAAATTGCAAAAATTATAATTTTTTCCTTATTCGATCTTTATTGTTAAAATTAATATTAATTTGTTTAAGTTCGAGTTCTTTTTTATAAAAAAAAATAATAATTTTACATTAACAAAAATAAAAAAATTAATAAAATTAATATTTTTGTATTAAAAATGACCTCAAGCTTAAACAAATTAATATAAATTTTAATAATAAATTTATATTAATAATAATAATTCTTGTAAGATACCGCCATTTTAAACACTGCACCTTCTTTCTTGATTTTTTTCAAACTATGAGTTAACATAAATACGTTTTCCCATGCCTTTAACATAAGCTGAGCAATAAGAAATATTGCTCTGTTATTCTGCCGACGTTATTGCCAACTTGCTGAGATAATTATCTTTAGTGTTGACCTAGGGTTAGCCTTTAGGCAAAAAGGTCAAAAAATGTTACAAAAAAAGCATTTTGAGTTTTTAATTATCTTTAATTCAATTTTGTTCTCACTTTTGTTTGGTTTAAATCACTTTAGTCTGGCACAACTGCTTTTAATCGTTATCATCTGCTCTAAGGAAAAATATCTATGAAATACACCAAATAAATATTATTCAATTTAACAAAACGAAAAACAAGTAAGAGTGCTATATTCGGCTGTGCCGAATCTTATATACCCTTCAACATTGTGCGAGCAGAATACAGAGACGAAAACTAAATAATTTTTACATATACATACATACATACATATTCACAATTCTAAAAACTTCATTATAAATTAAATTTAAAAATCTAAAACTGGTAAATATTTTTAAAAATCGTTTTTAGAACATAAAAATTAAAAAAAAGATTCGTTTTGAAAAACCAAGATTTGAACCAGACGACTCACAGTTTCTAAACTCAACCCCCTAGACTACTGAACTATAAACGAACGTTGTTTGAATATCATTAAAATGAAATATGGCCCGTTTTAGGTTTCATAACTGAACTCAGTTGTGTCAACTCAACTAAGAAAAGTTGTAAACCATAATACAAAAATTACAATTCAACTTATTTGAGTTGTGAACCGTAATAGTGGCCTATATTCACCAAAATGGTTTGTACCATGTATGTGTGTTTCTTTTAGTATAGGCAGTGTTGTCTTACCGTAGATTTACCTTTTTTGGCGAGTTTTCATTTACTTGGATTATAAAACTTGGACTCGGAAAGATCTTTGGTTCCCGAAAATGGGAATTTAAAAAAAAAACGCCAAAGAGATGTCAATTCATATCCGATAAGGTTAGGTTAGGTTCCATTGGCAGCCATCAAAAGACAGCTCACTTGTGTCCTTTATTGGTCCCTTTGTGATACCCGGCGCCAATGCCCATCCCTTAGAGTAGTTGCTCAGATGGCGTCACTGCAAAGTCCAACCACTTCGTCTTCCTAGTAAAGAGAAGGAGCGATTTTAGTTCTATCCTATTTAGTAACACCGGTTCCCCCAGGTTTTCTTCCCTAATGCCCCGCAATCCAGGGCAATGACAAAGAAAGTGAAGCGCAGTCTCCTCTTCCTCCTCGTTTGACAACTTCTACAGTAGTCGTTAAATTCCAGACCCATTCTTCCAGCATCAGTCCCCACCGGCAAGTGTCCAGTCACAACCGATATCTCCGTCCTAATCTGGTCCCTGCTGAACCCAAATAGAGAGCTAGTTCTCCGTCCATCATATCCAGGCCAAAGGATCCTGGATATTGAGCAGGTGAACTCACAGGTCCACCGCATCTGCGCAACTCTATAAGACTCGCGCCCTATAAGCGATTTGCAGTGAGCCATTGGAAGGCCAATGAATTGGTCAAAGAATGTATCATCCATGCGACCACCTTGATTGACCAGCTCATCTGCTACCTGATTGCCCGGGCACCCTGTGTGCCCTGGTATCCATATTAACGTTACCATTGAATGCTTCGAAATCTCATCCAAAGACATCCGACATTCTACAGTTAACCTAGATGTCGTGTAGACACCCGCTAGGGAAGCAAGGGCAGACTTGCTTCCAGTAAATATACGAATATCTCCTGATATGCGATGATACCTCAACCAGTTTGCCGCCTGCCTTATAGCCAAGATTTTCGCCTGCAGGACACTACATCCATCCGGCAGACGAAAGGAAACCTTCACATCCAGTTCCTCTATGAAGAAACCTCCGCCAACCTATCCGATAAGTAAGGCAATATTTATTGCCCTAAAATTTCAAAATTAGAAAAATTTACAGAGTTTTTATATTTTTGTTTATATACATATACATATGGGCATTTCTCTAATGTCGAATGCGACATTCGTAAGCCTTAAAAGTGAAAAAAAACATATACCAAAACATTAATTTTACTTTGACAAAAGGCGAAACTAATAGCTCTTGATTAGCTCTATAATTTGTGCTAAAGGTTGGTTTTGAGCAATTGTTCGTTTTCAAGAAAATTAAAAAAAACCAAGGCATTTGCATGCGACAAAAACAGAAGTCGCTTTTACGGCAAACAGTTCAAACACTGATTTCAGCGAAACCTGATGAAATATTTTAATGCGACTAATTTTAAAATGTTATGCATTGATGTATCTTAATAATGCTTTTTATTTGATTCAAAATATTGTGTAGCTTATTTTTAATTTAATTTTAATCACTGTCGCACGCTTCGTGTTGCATGCGACATTTTGTTCCATCATACTTTTATGTTAACGTTTTTACTTTTTATGTAACAGGATATCCGTAAGATGATTCTACTTTATTTTAAATACATTTAATATATTTATTTTCCGAACAAAAATTATAAACTTAAAAATATCTTCAATAAAGAAAAATACAAATATAGAACAAAAACGAACTTAACTGAAAATAGTATTGCTATTCTCAAATAAAGTTTTTTTAATGGAATAAGCTATCCTTGCTGCTTGTAGTTATTGGCCATCGCAAATAAAGATATTTTAGAAAATTTTTTTTTTTTAATTTATGCATTTTACACTTACGATGTCGCACGCTACAAATTTACAATAAGTACCAAGAGAAAAGCACTAATTATTTTCCAGCAAAATTTTTTTAATTAAATTTGCAGCAAAAATATCTGTGTGTTACTAATATTTGATGCGCATTGTACAAATACCCTCGACGCACTGATAACAAATGTTCTTTTTCAATGTTGCACGCTACATCGAAATATACGGTAAAGCAAAGAAAAAAATTACCGTAACTGGCAATCGCATCGTTCCGTTTACATTTTTCTTATATTGTTGGAATATAAACCGAGATTTAAAAAGCAATTGTCAATGCATAATGTTCCTCATTAAGATCATTTAGCAAGACAAAAAGTGCAATAGAAATGTTCAAAACAGAACTTTTGCACTTGTTCGACTTTGCATTTGAATATTTCAAAGTGTGTTATGATTTAATGTAAAATTTTTTTACATTATTAAAAGTTGATAGATTCCCTATAAAAATATGTTAAAACAACATACTTTTATAGACTTTGAATTGTTTGGCTGTGGTTGACATTTCTAGAGAAATGCCCATATGTATGTTTATTTCTTCATTTTCAATAACCTAGCCTTTTGGCCTTATCCGGTTACAAACTTCTACTCAAAAATAAAAACAATCTATATATACTTTCATCTTTAAAAAGCAAAAAATTTGATAATTTAAATCCCAAATAAAACAAAATCTTAACTAGGAACTCTAATTAGAAGTTATCAAGCCTATTATCCTGGATATTGTGTATAAGTTTTGTTCTATATGTGAGCTTAGAGCATCCAAAGGTAATTTATTGTACACACGAGCAATTCTTACTTGGTACGACTGTTTATTTCTAGTAGATTTGCTGAACCTAAAAAATTTAACTAAGAATATTGGTGACTGCATTTTAAAAACCTTGTGCAAAAGCAATAAACTTCATATGTTTACCAAATCACAAAATGTACATCCCAAAAATTTAATTACATACGAGGTTATATGTTTATGAGGTCCAACACAGTACAAAAATCTTACTATTTTATTAAATGCCATCGAACTTTTTTCATTATATAACCACATGTTCCAGAAAAAATTTCTAAACAATATAAAAACTAGGGCATAAGAAGTGTATGCACAATTTTCTCCCTAATATGTAAAGGAAGAAATAGATTTAAGTTACACAATTTTCGCAACAAAAAATTTACTTGGAAACTAAAGAATTCATATGACTTTCAAAACGTAACTTGTTATCAAGAATTACTCCTAGACATTTAATTTTTTCTACAAATTCAATTGTATCATTATTTAAGATACAGAAAAAATATTCTCAGAATTTTTTGCCCCAATAAACATAGCCTTTGTTTTATTAACATTAATACAAAGCTTATTCAAAGACAACCAACTACTCAATATTCTCATAGTATAATCAATCATGTTTTGTAACACATCAGATAATTGAACGTCACCTTTGATCTATATCTGCACATCATCTGCAAATGCAAATGGAATAACCATATTATTCTCAATACTACTAAACAAATCATCAATGAACATAATAAAAACAAAGGTCCAAGCACAGATCCTTGGGGCACCCCCCTATGCACTGGAAGCAATTGAGAAAAGGTACCATTACTGCAGACATACATATTGCTTCCCATCAGAAAGGTACGAATAAATCAGTTCACAAGCAATACTTAAAATACCAAAACGCATAAAATTTTTCAACTAAGTAAGCGTGATCTACCTTATCAAAAGCTTTTGTCAAATCCAAGGAGATTAATACAGAATTTCCATTATCTGCCATTTTTTGCCTAATGCTGTCTGTAAGACCGTAAAGCAATGTGGCCGTACTACGATTTCGCCTAAAACTATACTGGGATTCATGAAGCAATTTATTTCCATCGATATGTTCCATCAATTGTACCTTCATTATATTTTCAACCATTTTGGACAACACAGGAAGAATTGATATAGGTCTGAAGTTATCAGATATATCCAAATCGATATTTTTCCAACTTTCCATAATGATGGGAAAACCGATGTTGTCAAAATGTATTAACAATATGAAGGACATGATATCTAATCATAGGCATTAATATTTTTAAGAACTTCAGTTTAAAACCATCATACCCAAATGCCTTAGACTTAATCATGCTAAAAGCAACCATCAGTTCATAAATATCTACATTTCGAAAAGAAACCCCATCAACATTTTTTAAAACTGTGTCCTGAACACTACTCCTAGTTTGATTCAAAGAAAAAATATTGTTTAAGCTCTCTGGGTCAATATTCTCCATGGTCTGCTCACTACCTATTCCATTTTTCTTTAAAATTGACCACATCTCCTTACAAGATTTGTTGTTAAATAAATTACCATGTGAAATTCAATTCATTTTTCGAATAAAAGTTTTGGCTCGATTTCTACACCGACAATAATTCTTCCATTTTGTCGGACTTCTATCATGTAAACAAGTATTATAAGCAAGATCCCTAAGTGATAAATAATATTGAATTTCCGGAGCTTTAAACCAGCTGCCCTTAACATTATTGACTTTTCTGTTTTTTAAAGGTACAACAGAATGCAAAAATTGCAAATTGTTATTAAATATATCTAACTGTAGATGAGCAGTTCCGAAACAAAGACACACCACCTCCTCTACCACCAGGCCTATCATTTCTATGACATACATATACTGGAATTTTAATAACATTAGTAGATATAAATGGCTTTAACCATGTCCCACTTATTCCGATAACATCTAGCAAACAACACTCAAAAATGCACCTGATTTCTTCCAACTTCGAAGAACTCCTATTTAAATTATAGCTTTGGCAGTTAAAGTGACCTAGTGCTAGGTTATTTAGTTGATAGGTTTTAAATGTTATGTATGTTTTTGGTACTACTCAGACTTTATTGCTATGTAATATATGTTTGGCCTTTGGGCTTCTTATTACAAAATGAACTCTTAAATAAATAAATAAATAAATTATTAGTATTGTGGTTATTTTATTGAACTATTTATGGTTTTTAATCCAAATTTTTAATATTTTTAATTAGGCTTAAGTTCATTAAATTTAATTTTCTTCATAAAAATAATTTAATGAAAATTAAATTTAATGAACTTAAGCCTAATTAAAAATATTAAAAATTTGGATTAAATAAATAAATATTAAGATTTTGCTTTAAGTAACGTAATTTGGATTTAAGGAAACTATTATCGTTTATAACATTACCAATATTTGGACTTATTTTAATTTTAAGACAATTTTCATAAAATCTTAAGGTTCCCAAAATGAAAAATAATGACTTACACAATAAATTAATAGTGAAAAAAATGATTTTTTTAATTTGTTTAAAGACGCAAATTTATTTTTTTAAAACAAAAAATTCCAACCTGCTTTAAAAATTTAATGATTTTATAGGCAGAGCAGCTGCATAAAAGATTTTTCGGATTAGATTCTGTAAGAGATGATGGCAAAAGTTATTAATGAAGAAAACGGAATTACAAGTTTTGAAGGAAGTGTTAAGAAAACTGAAAGTGTCTAAAGACTGTAAAGGCAAACATTCGTAAAAAGGAAACATGTTTTCTCATTGAAACCTTCTTGATTAAAATTAGAAATAGGCTTTCAAACGATTCAGTAAATGCTTTTTCTGAACTGAAATCCTACTTTAAAAGAAATATTTTGTAATAATTTGTTTAAATAATTTAACTTTTTTGGTTTTACATATATGCGGTTGGCTCTGGCGATAAGTGCTTAAGTCTATTTGTTTAGTTTTATAGGAGAACAATTTAAAACTTTAAAGGTGGCCTAAACACTTCTAATGGCATAGGTCAGAAGTTTTTAACATTCCAAATGTTATTGCACATTGAAAAATAAACCAAAAAATAAAATAAAAAATATTACAAAATAAGGTGTACTTTTGAACATGAAGATCTTAAAGTGTCATTAGGCACTTTTTCCCTTTTGCTAAAGAAATAAAAAATTTGAATGCATTTATAAACTTAATTGATCTCAGGACATGTTATTTGTTCAAATAAATTTAATTAACTTATATTTTGCATCGATTTGTATTGAGCGGGAATTCCGGGATCCCGCGAAATTGAAAAATAAATCCCGCTTTCCCGAGAAATTAAAAAGTCCGGGAAAGAAAAACTCTAGTGCAGGGTTAAGTATGAATGTTTTTGAAAGTTTCGAAGCCGTTTTCTGCTACAACGTCAATTCAACAGAATATAAAACTTATGTTTCTAATTGTTTATGTATTTTTCAATTACAGCAAACGTCAAACTAGTGGGTCCCCACGACCTTTCAGACGTGGGCGGACTCCGCCAAATGGTTTGGGCCCTGACCGTTCACCTCAAACTGAACTTAGTCCAGAGGAACGAGATGCACGTACTGTGTTTTGTATGCAACTTTCACAGCGTGTTCGTGCTCGAGATCTTGAAGAATTCTTTTCAAGTGTTGGAAAAGTACGAGACGTTCGCTTAATAACATGTAATAAAACTAAACGTTTTAAGGGCATTGCGTATATCGAATTCAAAGATCCTGAATCCGTGGCTCTCGCCTTGGGATTATCTGGACAAAGGCTACTTGGCATACCAATTGTGGTTCAACATACTCAAGCGGAAAAGAATAGAATTGCAAACACAATGCCGATTTTTACACCGAAAAATCACACTGGTCCAATGCGACTTTATGTTGGATCTTTACATTTTAATATAACTGAAGATATGTTGAGGGGTATATTTGAACCATTTGGAAAAATTGACTCTATTCAATTAATAATGGATACTGAGACCGGTCGTTCGAAAGGCTATGGATTTATAACGGTAACTTGAAACTATTGCTTATTATTTTATATATTTTTTATGATAATTATAAATTATTCCTTGTTATAGTATCACAATGCTGAAGATGCTAAAAAAGCATTAGAACAGTTAAATGGATTTGA
Source organism: Pollenia labialis (assembly GCA_949318255.1). Lineage (NCBI taxonomy): Eukaryota > Metazoa > Arthropoda > Insecta > Diptera > Polleniidae > Pollenia > Pollenia labialis. The sequence goes on from OX439141.1 coordinate 50,306,390, forward strand.
ATTGGCTGGACGTGCAATGAAAGTTGGTAATGTTACGGAGAGATTAGACATGAACACAACATCACTTGATACTGATGAAATGGATCGGAGTGGTATTGATTTAGGGGCAACTGGACGCCTTCAATTGATGTTTAAATTAGCGGAAGGAGCGGGATTGGCCGTGCCTCAGGCAGCTGCTAATGCTTTACTTGCAACTGCTCCGCAGCCAGCGCCTGTACAAACCCAGACACAAAGTCCACCCATTGCTACACAATGTTTCATGTTATCCAACATGTTTGATCCACGTACAGAAACTAACCCTACTTGGGACACAGAGATACGTGATGATGTTATTGATGAATGCTCTAAACACGGTGGCTTATTACACATATTTGTAGACAAAATTTCGCCGTCTGGCAATGTTTATGTCAAATGTCCTAGCATTACAACTGCTGTTTTAGCTGTAAACGCTTTGCATGGAAGATGGTTTGCGGGGCGTGTAATTGCTGCTGCCTATGTACCATTGCTAAACTACCACTCTATGTTTCCAGATGCGATTACTGCTGTCAATGTTCTTAATTCTAATAGAAAATCAAATGAATAAATTAAATATACTCTATTGTAGAACACCATTATATTTTTAATACAAACATGTTCCCATTTCTGCTTCTTTTTTTTTATTAAATTAAGAATTATTAATATTCACCCCTATCGAAAATAAAATTTCCCTTGAAATTGTTTCCCTATTAAAAAAGTGTATTGGGAAATGCAAAATTTCGAGGGGAAAACTGTTAATTTTTTATTCACGATGGGGGTGATTATCATAAACTTCAAAGACATGACTTATGTTTTGTAATGTTATTTTCGATATATTCAAAAAATATATGTAAAACTTCTAATAATAACATAAATTGAGTTTTATATAAACCCATTTTGTACTTGTATTGAAATTTTATTTTTATAAAACTACCCAGGCAGAAAAAGACAATCACCACGACGCTGTGTCGACGTTGCAGGGGGTACTATCAACATCAATACAACGTACTGTTTACCAAATTTACAATGTTTTCACAATATTAAAATGATAACGCCAAATGTGCGTCTTCCGACTCTTCTTTTTAGTGTTGTCACAGTACTGTAAATATAAATTTGCAATGTTGGATTCACGAATTTACAACTTAGTCACAACCGTCTTCCGACTCTTATTTTCAATATTGTTACAAAGCCGTAAATTTAAATTTACAACATTAAAGCAGTAAACACAAAACTTTAATATAAATCTTGATCTGATGTTGATAAACTGAAAATAACGTTCCCATAAAATGTTGCAATTTGTATACCCATGCAATACCTCTTAAATAAGAAAACGTTTTAAAAATGAAGATTGATTTATACATTGAAAATTTTATTATAAAAATTCATTGTTTTATTAAAAAAAAAAGCATTTATAAAAGAAAACCAAAAGAAGGAAATGGAATTCAGGTTAATATAATACATATGTATATATTTCGCAAACTAATTCCTACTTTTTCTTCCAAAATTCCGGAATCAAGAGCTTGTTTTTCCTTTTTTAATATTTGTGGGTTTAAAATTACAACAACCCATCCTGATAATATATGTTTACTTCAAAATGGACATATACTAATTGTCACAGAAATTGTGGGCAAACAATTTTCCCAAAACAAACCTAATGAAATTTTTGTAAAAGGTAACATTTTTCTTGAAATCAATGAATTTTTCGAATATCCGCTTTTATCAAAAGAAATTGGATTGTATAACGTCAAAAAACTTGACAATAATATCGTCGAGGTTAATATTGAACAAAGTTGAACAAAATTGTATTCTTACTAAATTTAATGAAGAAATAATTGCTATTACTCTTTTACATTAATTATTAAATATAACGTAACTACATAAATTCGCTAAATAAACAAGCAAAAATTTTTATATTTTCTTACCGAAAATAGTTTTTGTGTTTTCATTTTAATACGACACTATTAAATTAAGACTGAAATTTTGTATATACAGCGTTGTAGCGGTATAGAAAGGGTATTCATTTCAAAGTTTTTTTGGTTGGAAAAATGGAAAAAAGAAAAATTACACTCTTATTGACGTGAACGGGTTTTTTTTTATTTTTTTTTGTAAAAAGTATAAACTGTCAAAAAAAATCTGCCAAATAATTCGTGGAAGTAATTGATATTTTCAATATGCCAAATAAGTGTAAAAAGTGAATTAATTAATTTATTTATTTGTCACATCATTAACTAATATTGATAATATTTACGAAAATAAGGGTATGTAAAGATACATTTTCATGAAAACAATACAAAATAAACTTTGAAATATTAATATGCAGAAATGTTTACTTCATTCATTTCATTTCTTTTTTTTTAATTCTTTTTTAATAACTTTTTATTGAACTCATTCTTAATATGTGTTTTTTTTTTTGAAAGTAAAATGAGAAAGAAGTTATGTTTAAAATGTTGTAACTATAAAAAATAATTTTTTAAATCGGAGTTGTACAATTCAAGAGTTTATAAAAAGAGATGTAATTTTTCGAACTTTGTATTAAAAATTAGCAATTTTTTATGAATGGCAACAACATTTCGTTTGACGTTTATAGTGGAAAATTACATCTTTTTATCCTGACTTTTTTGCACTTGGTTATAGTGTGACAAAAATGCAACTTTTGGTGGAATTTTTTTTCTTGTGGTTGTTGTAACAAAAATTACATTTTTCCACTTTTCCATTTTTCCAACATATAAAAAAACTGAAATGAATACCCTTAGAATTATTGTAAACACGGTATTAGGAAATAAAGGTTTAATTCTTGTATATACAGTGTTGTAGCGGTATAGTTTTATGGTAAATGCGACTTAAAAAAACTAAAGTCGTATATTTGTATTTAGTGTGTTGTACCGGTGTTGAATCTTTTTAAAAAAGGTATTAAAAAACTAAGGTTGTAATTTTGTATCTACAGTGTTGTGATGGTACCATATTTTTGATAGAGTCACAATTTTGTATTTACAGGGTTGTAGCGGTATATAATATTTAGAAGAGTCGTAATTTCTGCCTGGGTAGTGTTCGCCCAATGGATAAAATTCGACGATAAATGTTTATGTACATATGAAGAAAACATAGTAAGGGAATTCACGATGGGTAGTGCAAAGTGTGCAAGCGATGCAAATGCGTTCAACAATACACACATTTGCACAACACAACAACAAAATATACGTATTTGCAATTTGCTCTTCGTTTGCACTAAAAAAACCATGGGCAAAATTAGTAGTGCATATTTGCTCAGTTGCAAACAAATGTAAACAATTACATTTGACATATTAAGCGCCATATTGGGTTTAAGAAAACTTATAAATTCAAAATTTTCGTGGATTTAAACATAATAGAGGATTTAAATGTTTGCCTCGGCCTCAAATATCGAAAAAATTCAAAGGCGCCAAAATAAACTTCTTCGAATAATTACAGCTGCCCCTTGGTATGTTAAAAACTCAAATATCCACAAGGGTGCCACTGGTAAGGACTATTATTACGAAGTATGCGGTAAAATATTTAAAAAGGCTAGAGTTGCACCCAAATCCACCAGCTCGAAATATTTTAAATGATAGCGGCCACTCTCGCTTAAGGAGAAGAGACACTGCAGCACTTCCCCATTAAGATGATCGATAAACACCTATATATGTGAACAGAACCCGTGATGAAGTAAATTTTTGTCTGGCACTGGCAGGACATAAAATAAATCATTAGAATAAAATTTGATTAATTATTGTTAGTTCATATTTAATATACGTATGAAGATTCAATAAATAAATAATAATAAAAAAAAAAAAATATGAATATATGAGTATGTATGTATATTCAATCTATAACCCAAGTTAATGGTTAATTTCTTAATTACGTCGGTATATAAATCTGTCAAATCGGTTAAAAAATGGGCAAGTTATGAGCAAAATACTTCTAAAACGGGCTCAAAAACATCAATATTTTTATAAAAACTTAAATTTTAGGGCTTCCTTATGATACATATGGATATGTACACTCAAAAGAAACATCAATCCATCCGAAGCGGTATTAATAATACGGTGAGTACGGATTTTCTTGAATCAATTACAGAAAGATTGACTCAAGTACGGATTTCCAATCGCAAAATCAGAGTTACCATTGTGATACTAAAGTATCAATTTGACCCTTTTTCGACGGTCTTGATACCTTTTATGACCCTTTTTTATGGCGTTTTCTTTTCTAAAAAAAAGTTTTACATGTGACTTGGCAACATTTTTAAATGCTTCTAATTTGTAAGAAGTATTTCATATTTTAGGTTTACAAAAGAACACAAATTTCGGCATAAAACAATAAAGGACAATTAGCGCAAGGAAAATTCAATTACAGGTGGTGGCAAGACTACAACAATTCAAAGCCAACAGAAACAACAGTTCGTCATGTTATTATTGTTTTAGCCTATAAGCCATCAAGTCGGTTTTGAGAAAAACGATAAAATAGGTTTACAGCCAATTTTCTCAAAAACTACCCGATAGATTTTTTTTAAACGCTCCTAATTGATTTCTACGTACATATGTTTTTAACAAAACTTTACATTTACATGCAATAAATCCAAAGTTTTAATGGTTTTTCTAAAATAACATTTTGTCGTTTTGTGCTCCATATCAAATTTTATTTCGTATTATGATGTTTTCTTTGACGTGGAGCAAAGTAAGTCAATAGCAAAAACAATGAATTTGATAGTTAATAGAGATTTACAAGGAAAGGCTGGTATGTTTTAGAGTGGTGATAAGGTAGGTAGGTAGAAAGGCTGGTGTGAAGTTTCCTCCACACCTTCACCCAGAGACCAATATGGTCCATTGCGATGCCTTAATTGGGATAGATAAGGTGAAAAGGTAGATGAAAAAGAGAATGACAGCCCGAGAATAAGAAAATAGATATAGAAATGTAGCAAAGACCAAACCAAAATTCCCACTACACGCGGACAGCGCCCCGTCTCCTCTCGCGCAGCCAGGTCATCCCCATTACGAATCCTATAAGACCCTCGAGTCCACACCCCGAGACGTCCCCTAATTCGCCCAGGAATCTACTGCCCAGCCACCTCAGCCTGCTATTCTGGAGCCTGGGACAGTGGCACTGAATATGCTCAACCGTCTCCAGCTCCTCCGGGTCCTCACACAACCCGCACACATCCGATAAGTCGGATCCCATTCTCACCGCCATCCTGCCTATCATACAGTGGCCCGTGATAATCCCTATCAAGGTCCTGACACAGACCCTACTCTTGCCCAGCAGCGATTTCGAATCGGACCTCCTAAGTACCGGCCACAGTGTCCTTGATACACGGCAGTCCATTCGGCTCCCCCAGGCCCGGTTGGTCGCCTCCAGAATCCATTCCGTGATCCTTCCAAAAAGGAAGCCAATTGGAGGCCTAACTGCCTCCACCCGGTCAGGATCATCCATCTCCGAGCCTTGTCTCGCCAACTCATCAGCCACCTCATTGCCGATTATGTTGGAGTGACCAGGCACCCAGCATAGCCTCAACGCATATTCCCCAAAGGCTCCCCCTAGAGCCCTCCTACAATCATCAACCAGCCTGGATTTCACATAACAGCCCCTCACAGCCATAAGAGCTGCCTGGCTGTCCACATATATAGTGACCTCCGAGCCCCTATCAATGTTGTCCCTCATCAGTCCCACGGCCCTCAAGACCCCAAGAACCTCCGCCTGAAAAACACTGCAGTCGTCGGGAAGCCTATATGACATTCTGATGTTCAGATCCTCGATGTAGACCCCCGCACCCGTGCCCCTCATCCTCGAGCCATCAGTGAATATAGCAAATCCATCAAATAATCTGCTCCTACCCGACCAGCTCCCCCTAGTAGGCATTATTACCTCCGGCACCCGCCCAAAATCCACCCTGGTGCTCACGTAATCAGTAGAGCCGGGCAATCCCAGGCAGTAGCCCCCAGCCTCAATCTCACCAAGGATCCGTGCGTGACCCTGAGTGACATTTCCCATCAATCCTAACTCCCTCAGCCTAAGAAGGCTCCTGGCTGCCATTCCCATCACATACTGCTCAATAGGCAGAAGATGTAGAATGACATCCAGGGCCGCCTGAGGAGTACTTCTCATGGCACCTGTCATGCCAATTGAAGCACACCTCTGAGCCTTAGACAAAAGGTTCCTTCGACTAGCCAATCTCAATGACTCCCACCAAACACAGCATCCATACGTAAGAATGGGTCTAACCACCGAAGTGTACAGCCATCCCACTACTGACGGCCGGAGTCCCCAACTCTTACCTATTGATGATCTGCAAGCATAGTAGGCATTGAGACCCCTCTTTAGTCTCTCCTGAGCATTCCTTCCCCAAGACAGCTTGCTGTCCAGAAAAACTCCCAGATACTTAGCACTATCCGATAGTCCAAGCTCCACACCTCCCAGTACCGGTAGCCTAAAATTCTCCACCTTGTACCTCCTAGTAAAAAGAACAAGCTCCGTCTTCTCCGGATTAACTCCCAGTCCCTTATCGCTCGCCCATGCCGACAGTTCGCCCAGCGCCCCTTGCATGACTTCGCTTATTGTCGGCAGAAACTTGCCCGACACCAATAAAACTACATCATCCGCGTAGGCCACGACTTTCTGACCCATTCTGTCAAAAAGTCTCAGAACGACATTGACGGCCAAGAGCCACAATAAGGGAGAGAGAACTCCCCCCTGTGGGGTCCCCCTAGTCACCAGTCTCTTCACGCGTTCCCTTCCCCAGTCCGAGTGAATAACCCTACTACCAAGCATCCTAGTTATCCATTCGACCAGGAACAGCGGAACCCCCAGATCAACCAGTGCCTGCCTAATAGCCTCTATCCTCAAATTGTTAAAGGCGCCCTCTGTATCCAGGAATGCCGCCAAGGTGTATTCCTTGTTTCGCAATCCTCGCTCCACATAACCCACCACATCATGAAGCGCACTCTCAACTGATCTACCCTTAAGATAGGCGTGTTGAGCGCCGCTGATGATGCCGGCGTCAATCTTCGTCCTCAGATATAGATCAATCAGTCTTTCCAGCGTCTTCAGAAGAAAAGACGATAAGCTGATTGGTCTAAAGTCCTTGGGTTTAGAGTGACCGGATTTACCCGCCTTGGGTATAAAAACTACCCTGACCTCTCTCCACCCTCTAGGAATGTACTCATTCAGCACACATAACCTAAACAGTTCCACCAACAATATGAGCGATGATTTCCCGATATTCTGTAGCATCGCCGGAAAGATACCATCTGGTCCCGCCGATTTGTAGGACCCAAAGGTATTTACCGCCCATGTTACCCTATCCAAGGTTATCATATCTCCCACCGTTCCAATTTCCTCACTGCCTGAGCCCAACCCAGGGAAGGGGTCTCCACCAGCATCACGTTCCCCCAACCCAGGGTCCACACACCCCGGAAAGTGAGTCTCCATGAGCAGACAGAGAGATTCAGAGCCCGATTCTGCCCATGAGTCGTCCGGTCTCTGAATATATCCAGGGACTACTGGGTCCTTGGATAAAATTCTCCTGAACCTAGACATCTCATTGACAGACTCAACTGACTCGCTAAACTTGATCCACGGGTCCCTTTTCGCCCTTCTTATATCCCTCTTATACTTCCTGTAACTCAATCTAAAGTTACTCCAATCCTCCTCCCTACGCGTATACTTCGCTCTATTGAACAGCCCTCTGACAGTGGACCTTAGAGTCCTCAACTCAACTGTCCACCATCTTGGCTGTGTACGTCTGCCCGGAAAATTCAGCGGACAGGATCGCTCATAGCTACTGGTTAGCACCCCCGTGAACATGCCCACCAGCCGCTCCACACCGGTCGGAGTCGACCCCCAATTCGGAGTAACTCTGAGGTTACTCTGCACCAGACCCGAAAAAGAATCCCAATCCGTCCTCCTCGGATTCCTATACGGACACCTTTTCGACCTCTCAAACACTAGCCCAAAGGACAGACGACTATGGTCAGAAAAGGAGAAATCCAAAGCCACCTTCCAGTCCTCTACTAATTCCCTACAGTTCGTCAATGTTATATCTATCACTGCCTCCCTATCCCTAGTTCTGAACGTCGGCGTATTTCCCCTGTTACAGATCAAAAGATTGCTGGCAATAATAAAATCAAACATAGACTCACCTCTTTTGTTGATGTCGGCACTACCCCATAGGGTGTGGTGTGCATTGGCGTCACATCCCAGTACCAGTCTCAAGCCATTTCTGCCTGAGTACTCCACCAACTCTCGTACTTTCTCACCAGGTGGATCGACAGCTTCATATGGCAAGTATGCCGATGCCAATGCCAGGACTGATCTGTCCCTGGCCTCCCCTGTCACAACCGTGAGGTCTCCGTTACTGAAAGAATAAGAAAACATAAATTTGTGCTCAGTTCTTGCCAATATACATGTTCGTACCTTCTCCTCCGAGCGGGATACGAACAAGGTATACCCCGTGACCTTTAATCCAACTACCCGGTTTTTATTAATCCAGGGCTCTTGGATCAAGGCCACGTCCACGTTGTTGTCAATGAGGTGGGTTGCCAATTCGGTTGAGGCCGCTTCACAGTGGTGCAAGTTTATCTGCACCACTTTCAGCCTCTTAGGGTCTATCATCTTTAGGAAACCTAAATCTAACAGACCCTAACCCGAATACAGCAACCCCTCCCATTGACTTCAGCTTGCCTAGAGACTCTCGGTCTACTGCGAACCGGAAGTCTCTACCTTGGTTCTCCTTACAACCCAGTGAAGCTATCATCTTCCACTGACCTGTAAGGAGTCCGTTGTTCTGGTTGGCCAGTAACCCCAGTATGACCTCCACAGGTTTTATAGGTGGAGGTATCCATACCGTGACCACTGGCCTTAATGGCAACTCAGACGCGAGTATGACGTCCAATCTGGCTTCAGGCCAAGCGATGCCACACCTGCCGATTGCAGCCTTTAAAAACTCAAAGGTTTTTTGGTTGCCGCAACTAACAGTTTTGACACCTCTTACCCAGTCAGCCCCTTTGAACGATACTTCGTCCGGCCTTCCCTTAACGCTAAAGATTTCGTCTAGTAGTTTGTCTTCTAGCATCTGCCATTTCTCGACACTGATCCTACCATCGGGATCCATACGATCAATGACAGCCGCTAGAATACCGTCCTTACCCGACGAATCCATTAGCTTCTTTGATGTGGAGGGTTGGTCCTCTCTGGAGCCAGTCCTCCTAATGATCTCCTTTCGGGGATCCTTCCTCTTAGCCGCTGGGGATTTCTGGTCATCACCAGACCTAACTCTCTTAAATACTCCCTTATTGGGGGCCTTAGCAGAGCTTTGTCGGTAATCACCGGATTTCCCTGCAGATGTTGACTGGTTTGTCTCAGTAACCCCTTTTGTGACTCCCTTTTGGGGGGGTCTGTCGGAGATTATCAAGACTTTACCAGTCCTCATCGCGCGACTAGTCGTGGGTAAATCGTCAACAGGCTTAGTTCCCTTAACTGTGACCTTACTATCAGGGTTAAGAGGACCAGGTGTTGAATCATTACCCTCCTTTTGTTTTTTTGTTACATTTTCCGAGGATACATCAGCAGGGGTCGCTGAAGGTTCGTTGTCTTTGCTGACAACATTTGAGCCCTCAGCAGCCCTTGTTGTGTATCCCGCTGGATAGGGAATGCCCAGGATATCACCGACAGACCCGTGGATTCGTTCGAATCTAGCTACGTTCTTCCGGTGCTTCCTCAACAAGTGCCTATCCCGCCCATCGTGTAGTGAGGAGCTCTTCTTAGCTATCTTATCTAGAAAGGCTAAGGAGGCTCTTACACCACTCTTGGCTTTTTCATAACTCGTTCGGCTTTCTGATGTGACCTGTACTGTCGCATCCTGCCGAACAATAGGTTTGGAGACACCCGCTGTACCGTTCCCTATCTCGAGTGAGGCCTCCAGAGCCGATGACCCAGCCCTATGGTCCCGATCATGAGCCGAAATCATTGTTATTTCGTGCTCATCATCAGATCCCAGAGCAAGTTCATCGAGTCTTTCAGAGACCCCTGTTCGAGGCGGGGGGTCCATCCCTTCCGTCTCCGTCAGTTCTGTCAGTAACTGACCTTCCTGCAGCAGAATATCCCTGTGAATACTCAGCCAGTCGGCGTCTGGATCTGACACCGAAACTGCCGAGTTGCCAGAGACATCCCCTGCATCGACTCCTAGAGTCACGTCCTTTTCGTTTTTTCTTAGTTTTTCCAGTTTTTGGTCCCACGAGTAAGCCGTATAAAAAAGGACCGTCTCGCGCAGTGACGGCTTGCACGGACTAGGCTAGAGTTACAACTGACCCTTGCCATCGGCGTCAGAGGGAAGCTGTTCGCGACCAGTTTCTTTAACCACTAACTAATCAGTGGTGATAATTGTGATACTCATTCCTATAAGCCCCGAACCACAGATACAACATAATATGGAAAGAAAATATATGTTAGCTAGCGCAAATCAATATTCAACAATAAGTTTTGTTGTGGGCTCCATATTCATCTCAAGTTACACATTGTATCCAATAAATTTTAACTATTGTGACGTTTTGTTTTGACCTACGTTGTTCATTATTCGAATGGCGCAAAGCAATAGTAAAGTATAACTCTGTAATGTTTGTAAGCAAAATTTGCTCCATATGCAAAAAATTGTAATATGTAGCAATATAACATTCAATAAACCTAAAAAATGTGGATGTAGACCAAAGTCGATACTAATTATCTCAGATTCTATACGATATATCAAAAAATGGATTTTGGAATATAAAAGGGAACATTGAAGCCATAAATAATCCGTTCCTAACTCATTTTTTTCAAAAATGCCGTGTAGGCTAAAACAATAATCACCTGACGAGTTGTGTTTACGGCTCGAAACTTGCCATCACCTTGTCCTGAATTCGCCTTGATCTAGTACTACACTCATGGCCCTTTAATTAACCCATATCTTCCCAAGGTATTAAAATCGCAAAAATCCAAAAATTTTTTTAGCAATTTTTTTATTTATGGTTGTGTTTTGAGACCGCACCTTATATGGGGCGTTGGGATAATATGCCTACGGGTTTTGTATGAAGAAATAACAAAACGGTGTTTCGTTTATAGCTTATTTTATTAATAAAGATAATAGAATTAAAAAGTGACAAAAGTATTAAAACGCAAAAAAGGTTAATATCTATTTAGAGGTGTGAAAAGCTTGAGAACAGTGTTGGTGCAAGCCGACTCCACACTTGCTGCATCTAAACTTTGTATTTTTATGGCACTGACGACATCTAATTTGAGTTTCATTTCTTACAATATAATGCCGTTTTTCATCTAGTCTTATGGAATCGGGTAGTTTTCTTTTTATAGTCATTGGCAATTTAGTTTCATTTCGCTTCGGAATGGAAGATGATGCTATGCCAAGCATTAGATATGTTTGAACTATATATGTATCTTGTAAAAGATACAAAATCATGAGCGTCGTTAGCTTGTCCTGCTGGTGAAAGGCGGTATAACTGATATGCGTTATTAACACAAACATTTATTGGGAACATCATAATTTGCCAATACCATCTCTTCAGCCTGATAGCAATTCTATATTTACCAACATTTCGATCGAGTCTATCTACGCCACCCATGAACTTGTTATACAATTGATAACACTGCGGTTGATCGACATCCACCCGTTTATTATTACACCACCTTTTTACTTTTGCAAATGGCTGAACACCGCTTTCAGTTGAGGCTATAGTTACAATGTTGTTATCATTGTAGCGGAATAAAGTTGTGTTGGAATTTACGTCGGTGACTTGATGGTAAGAGCCCTTTGCAGTTTTTTTCATCTCCTTTACGTCCTTTACTGGTGCTCCTTCAAGTCTATTAGCTCGAAGGGTTCCGGTGGCGTCATGTCCCATTTTCTTTACTTCGTCAAGCAGACGTAAAAAAGTAATCCATAAAAAAACTGTAATGTTCTCCATGAGGTAGCTTGGAAATCAAATTAGTTACTACCGAGCCACCTACACCTAAGTTTGGGTTTGTGTTACCTGTTTTAGCTCCCTTATATGGTTCTCCATAAATCAGATAACCCAACCGAGTACAGAGGGACCAAATTTTATAACCGAACCGGATTGGTTTTCCATGGATATGTTGTTTAGTCCCATGCCTCCCGAAATATGGTGCCATCGACTCGTCTATGGACAAATACTTATCCCCGGGAAAATACTTTAGCCACCTTTCGTTCATCTTGTCCAATAGAGGTCTTACTTTGGAAAATTTGTCTTCAGACGACAGATGGTTATTGTCAGATGCATGAAAATACCGAAGAATCTCTGAACCGATTACGAGACATGCATGATGCTACTCCTGGATGATGAGTATCAATACTTTGGTCCTAATACAATCTATAGCGCGAAGCGCTGTTGTAACCAGACAAAAGTAAAATGCCTACAAAGTTCTTCACTTGTTAATTGGAAGTTAACTTGTCCTTTTGCTATGGCATTATTTTCTGTGCTAGAGCGCAACAATTCATAAACTTCATTGTCGAAAAACATCTCAAAAAATTCCAGAGGATAATCCTTATCTAATACAAAATTTGGAACACTTGACTCTTTTTCAGGTTCTGAAGATATGTCGTTTTGTCTCCACTTTCTATTGACGACAATCTTACCGGGGGGTTCCTCTGTTGAACAGGACGACTGCTGATTCCCTTGTTTATCCGTTATGAACGGAATCCCATCTATTGTTTCCAAAGCTCCTTCAGTTAATGGTACCTGGCATCGCACTTCAGCTTCAGCTAACAACTGCCCACGAGCAAGGTTGCTGATGTCCCCGGACTCTTCACCTCCGCTGTCTTCATCACTTATGTCGTTATTATCCGGTGATGTGATAAATATATCCGCCGATATATTGGGGCTATCATCTTCCAGAGCCGATATAATTTGGTGTACGTTCAATCAACAAAAAATATCATTAAAACTCATTAAAATCTAATACAAAATTATTTGTATGTAACACCTTGAATGCAATCTACACGGTGCCTCGTATTCCCAACGCACCTTAAATGGGGCGTTATGTTAAAACTACATTTTTCACATATAAACAATAAAACTTAATATTTTTTAAAATGCAAAACTACAGTTTAGATACTTGGCTAAATGAAAATAATAAAAATCTAATTTTAAATAAAACTTAATTTTTGTAATTACTTACCCTTTTCTGGAACTCATTTTGGTGAAATTTCACTAAACTGCACAAAATTAAAAAAAATAACCACAGCGCGTAAAACAAAACTAGACGTTGTAAGTAATGTAAAAATATGTCTTCTTAACAGTGGGTAGTTAAAATTAACGAATTAAATTAAAAAAGGGGCACTTTTTAACTAAAAGCAACTGCACCTTAAATGGGGCGCTGGGATAATATGGGTTAAAATGAGTGTTGAATATGTAGCATTTTTTTTTAATTTTAAAGGGAACATCATCAGAAAAAAAAGCTTTACACTTTTAAAATAACATGTTTTTCAGAAAAGAACATAAAAAATGTAAAAGGCAGAATAAATGCAGAATTTTACTCAAAAAACAAAAAGCCATTAAATTATCCTTTTTTATTATTTTCAACTATTTTGTGCCACTTTTTGAACCTTTTTGAAAGTAGCACTCACATATTGACCCATAAATATAGGCATAAACAAAGCATACTTTAAGAGTTCTAAAGTAAACTTTTTTCAAAAATGTGCTTTTGATCTACTATAGACAAGCAAAAGCATACATACTTCATTTTAACTGCCTGTTTTTAGAAAACGTAAACAAGTGAGTGAGTGAGAAATTATATTGAAAACAACAATAAAAAACGAAAATTTGTTTTTGTTTTCAATATAATTTCTCACTCACTCACTTGTTTACGTTTTCTAAAAACAGGCTGTAAAACTAGCTGAAGTTGTTTGTTAACTCATTTAACAACAACATCAGCTGTTTTTCGCCAAATAAAAAAAGTACTTGCAAAAAGTTAAAAATTAGTACATTAGGGCGGGTCGATTTTTTTTTTTAAATCGTATAGCAAAAACGTAATCTACCTACATAAAAAACATAAGAAAATTCTCCGAAGAAACCATGGGTCTAAAACAAAATCCTAGTCCGCGCCTCTCGACTTGAACATTTTTTTACTTGGTTGAAAATTGTTTCAATGTAAAAAAAATTTTGATTGTAAAAAAATATAAAGTGCAAAAGAATAACCTTACTAAACCATTTTATTAAAAAAAATCCGATTTCTTTTTGGAAAAAGCTATTTTTTCAAAAAAAATTATTTTTCCAAGGCGAGAGGCGCGGATTATGATTTTGTTTTAGACCCATGGTTTCTTCGGAGAATTTTCTTAGAATTTTATGTAGATTACGTTGTTGCTATACGATTTAAAAAAAAATCGACCCGCCTTAATGTACATAATTCAAATCGAGTTAAAATTAACTGAAAATACCTTTGAATGTATTTTTTGTAGTTACTATATTTAAGTTTAAAATAACGGAAAATTTTATTTATTTTTAAAGCGTTTCTCCGTTTTAAAATTAACATTAAAAAAATAGCTGCAAAATTTCTTTATTTTAAATGAAATGACCCGTTTTTTAATCAAATTTTCAATTATTCAACTTAATATTCTTTTGAATTTACCTACATAGTATTTTGAGTGTAACATCACACAAGTATGCTATACTTGTTTCTTTTATCACATTACCGTATTCAATCAGTTGTGAATGAATGTTTTGCCGTACAAAAACAATTTGGCCTATTGTTTTTGTCTTCTTGTACATAAAACGAACGATTGAACGGAATGAACGAACTGAACGAACGGGTTCACTCTGAATGATTGAACGAATATGACCGGTCACTGAAATGAACGATTTGGCACAAGTCTAATGTACATACATACAAGGTAAATTCGTTGCTACAACAAGACAAAAACAACAGGCCAAATTGTTTTTGTATTTTGAACCGAGAGATCAAAAAAAAAAGCAAAACTGCCTTCAAAATTAAAACACAAATTGAAAAAACAACAACTAACCATAAGTACTATGTCAAAAAACATAAATAACTTTTGACGTTTGGGTTCTAACTGGGGTAAACAGCTGACAAGCATATGGGCCAACGAGTCTACCTTGTGTAAAGATACCTTGCATACATATACATACTTAAAAAGAGAAACAAACACGTAGACTCAATATATTTTAATTTAACACTTCGATGGAACAAGCGCTTATGGCTGAGTTGATTAAGCGACTTCCCAAAATCGTCGGCAGGTTTAAAAATGCTATCGCCATATTAGCAAAAGCAGCCAAATTTTGCCTTTTTCCTAACTAAAAAAAATCGAAAATAAAAAGCCAGCAAGTTTCACTGCTAAAAAAGCCAACACTTTTCACAAGCAGCAGCAAAATAAACACACTGTTTTTCAAAAAGAACTTTTTAATGACCACTGGCTTTTTCCAACTTTTGCTTTTTTTTCAAAAAAATTTCTTATTTCATGGAACTCAAAAAGCAACAGCAATCACTTTTATATTGTAGGAAAAAGAATGATACAAACAGCTTCTGCCAGAAAGCCGCCAAATCAAAAACCAATGTATGCTAAAAGCTGAATAAAAGGAGATAATAGCAGCACAAAAGCTTGCTGAAAGGCACACACAAGGCGAATTCAACTACAGGTGGTGTTGGAACTACAACAATCCCAAAACAACAGAAACGAATATGGTTTTTTGCATTGCATTGTTAGTGCTTGTAGCTCGAAACGTCAACCATTCTTAGCAATACACTAACAAACCAAAACATATAAGCTCGAACTGTCAAAATCAGATACTGTTTGACGCCAGCTGTAGTTAATTCGCCTTGGGCACACAATTGCGAAGAAATACCCGACGACGACAAGTGATATTTTTCATGCAAAACAAACACAACAAGAATTTGGTTTTGTTTCTTTTGTTTCGTATCATGTGGTCTTCACCAAGGTATATTTACACCTTGGTCTTCACCTGCCAATTGTTTGTCTTAATAAACGTCAAACTTCATATAAAAAACGCTGACAAAAGTTTAGATTTTTTTTATATGGACTTTGACGTTTGGTATGGCAAAAAATTGTCAGGTGAAAACCCTATGTGTACAATCAAGGTCTATCCAATAGGTCTGCTTAAGAAGCCAGATGTTTATTTGGTTTTTTCCTCAACGATATCAAAAGTTGTTTACATTTTCCTTATACGTGTATATTTCTGTATACTTTTTTGGTTTTTTGCCACACATACATGCACACAAAACACATTTTTCCTTTTGTTTTGCCTATGTAGTAGTAAGATTTTGACAACACATACAAAATGAATGTTGTTTTTTGTATTGTTGTAGAAGTAAGCAGACCTATTGGATAGGCCTTGTGTACAATAAAATAAAACAAATTGATCGCTGTAAACAAAACAACTTTTTTTTAACAACTTTTTTTTTTGTTTATGTAAATCAACCGCAATTAATAATATTGCTGAGGACGTTTATAGATAAGCAAAACATTAATAACTGTGTTGCCATAGCTGTTTTATGAGTTTATGCAAGAACTTGAAGACAAATTTGCTAAATGTTAAAATTAAGAAAATCGGGTGTGTTCTAGAATCGAATCCCCTCGAAAGTGGATTACTTTAGCATTATTGGTGTTCTGCATTTCACATCCACATGTTTTTATTCGTTTTCAATTAGAGTAGATATGGGTTGGTGAAAGTAAACCGAATCGACTTTTATTGTAATATGTGATAACATTTTTAACAAATGAATTAATATTGCTTTTAGCTTAAAATCTTCTTAATCCAATTTAATCAAAAATATATCGTTATCTAAAACGCAAAAGGTCCTTACTAACCCTAAATTTAAAGTCGACTTTTTCATTGATTTTGATTTAATTATACCAAATTTTTTTTTAACGATTTTTATGTTATTTTCAGACAATTTGTTTCTTTAATCGATTTAGCGATCTCTTAGTTTTTGGGTTTGTTTAAAATTTTGCAATTATTTGCGAATTTTAGCCATGTACGCGATATAAGCGATTTGGTCGTGTAAGTTTTCTGATTCTTTGGCTTTGCCGCTGTTAGCAAATTTTTGCGAATTTCCTTGAATTTAGCAATTTTTACCGAATTTTTGCTATTCCTTATAGTTTTAGGGACTTTAAATCAATTTTAAGGCTGGTTTGAAATATTAAAAATTTTCGCGAATTTTCGCGGTTTTTGCAATTTTTTTTGTTATTTTCCGACATTTTGTTTTTTTAACCCATTTAGAGATTTCAAATAAATTTTAGTGTTTCTTTAAAAGATTGCAATTTTTGAGAATTTTAGACATGTTAGCGATTTTGTTTTTGTGATTCTTTACATCTTTCACGATTTTTAGAAAATATTAGACATTGCTATCATGCTTCAAATTAGCAAATTAGCGATCTTTAGTTCAACAAAAGTTTTTTCGAACAAAAACTTCGAATACACAAAAACTTGCGGATTTGAGAACACCAATTTATGACTTATGCGGATTCAAAAAATTTTTCGTTTTCAATTCGAGTCTAAACCTAGAACATACCTGAATATTCTAAAAATCATAACAATAAAATGCTAAAACAAATAATGTTTAATTCTTAAAATTTGCTAAAAAAAATGTGCTAAATTTGTACAAAATAATATATGCTAAAAATCTTCTAAGTTTTGTGACATTTTGACAAAACATATTAATTTTTATTAAATTTTAAAATAAACCAAAATTTAAGCAAAATTCCCCTTTAATACAAAATTTTAAAAACGTAAACAAAAATGTTTTTTGAATGAAAATTCGTATGATTAACAACATTTTTTTCAACTTCTAAAATTTGACTTAAGATATTTTATTAAAATGCCACAGATATACCTATATTTGAAAAAAAATTTATTAAAATCAAAATATAAGATTAATTATGCGATAAACAAAGATGTTTGTAGTTATAATTGGAATATAAAATTTTTAAAAAAAAATATAGATAGTAACTCTGTTTTAAACATAAAACATTACTTTTTGCTGTTAGTCAAATCCATTAGTTGCAGCCAAATCGTGGACTATCCACTATGAGGCTTATAACCAAATACGAATATAATCAATTTATGTGAATAAAGAAAATAAAAAATTTATTTTTATTACACTACCAGCAGGCATATTTGTTTTCAACACATTAACATATTATTTTAAAAAATAGTTAAATTGTGTAGTACTAAAATATTTTTAACTTAACCTAACTTCCATTAAATGTTTTAACCAAAGTATAATAAGTAACTCAACTCTTTGACGAAACCTCTCAGCAAGTACCTAGTCGTGCATAACTTAAACATGTTTGTGAAAAATATACATGTATTGATTCTTTTTTAGTTTTCACCAGACATACAGAGTTTCATAAAAATGTCTAAAATTTGATTTGTTTTCGTTTTCATGTAAATGTTCACTTCTTCGAAGCGTATTTTAGAATAGCCATGAATAACATAGTTCATTCAGTTTAAAATCCACCATAGGAAAAAATTTATGAAAATTAATAAAAAATATTTTTTTTGATTTGTGAAAATTAAGAAATTTTTCCTAGTAAAATTATAGCAAAATAGTTTCAACAACTGAAATGGTGATAACGGTAAGTGTTTTCATTCAACATTTTCAATTTAAATTTTGTGACATTTGTGTTAATTTTTGCTTTTTATGCTTTGGTTTTAACCATATTCAGTTTATAAAAACAATTTTGTAATAATTTTTTCCAGTGTATGGTAATTAGTGTTTTTCATACGGGATTTCCCGGGATCCAGCAGATTTTTCGGGGGAAAAAATCCCGGGAAATTTGTGCGGGAACTACCGGGATTTTTTTTATTTTATTTTGGCAACTTTACTGCTGACATAATTGTAAAGTTGTGTCATCAAATAGATCTAAGTCGTTAGGAAAAAGGTCTTAAGTAAAAAAAAAAACTAATTTTGAGTTTTTGTTAGGGTTTAATTAAATTTCTGTTTCTCTTTTGTTTGATTTAAATCACTTTAGTCTAGCACAACTGCTTTTAATCGTTATCATCTTCTGTTAATAAATAGTTTTCAATTTAACATAAAAAAAACTACAGATATGAGATATTTTTGTTTAACGCCAAAGAGATGTCAATTCATATCCGATAAGTAAGGCAATGTTTAATGCTCCTAAATTTCTAAAGAAGAAAAGTAAAAATGTACAGAATATTAAATTTGCTCAAAGACCCAGATTTATTTTATAAAAACGAAAAAATGTTGTACCCACTTGCTTCAAAAAATTTAATGATTTTGTATGCAGAACAGCTGCATTAAAGATTTTTCGGATTAGATGACAAAAGTTATTAATTAAGAAAACGCTTATTCGATTCGAAGAAAATAATTCATTTTTAAAAAAGAACTACAGGTTTTGAAGGAAGTGCTATGAAAACTGAAAGTGTCTAGAGTTTATATGTACAATGTTCCTTTGAAATATCCGTAGAAAGAAATCGTGTTTTCTCCTTGAAATCTTCTTGATAAAAATTAGAGATAGTCGCTTAAACGATTCTGTAAATGCTTATTCTGAACGGAATTCCTATTTTTAAAGAAATATTTTGTAATAATTTGAATAAATCATTTAACTTTTTTGGTTTAATATAATTGCTGTTGACTTTGAATTAATTATGTGGCAATAAGAGTTTAAGTCTATTTGTTTTGTTTATTAAGAGAACATTTTACCACTTCAAATGTGGCTTTTGGAAATTTTCTCCGAATTTAATATAATCATCGGTTCTCTGCTGTTATAGTTTTTATTCCTAAACACTCCTAATGTCATAGCTCTGAAGTTTTTATTATTCCAAATGTAATTGCACATTGAAAAAAGATAACCAAAAAGTAATTTTGCTATAACTTCCTCAAAAATCTACAAATGAATTGAAATTTTGTCCATGTGTTCTTTTGAACATGAAGATCTTAAAGTGCCAGGAAATGTTATTTGTTCAAATAAATTAAATTAATTAATATTTTGCATCTATTTGTATTGAGGGGGAATTCCCGGGATCTCGGGAAATAAAAAAGTCCGGGAAAAGAATAACTCTAATGGTAATTTGTTTCTATTTCATTTCATCGCATGATTTGCCTGGTAGCAAAGTTTACCTATTGCAAAAAAACTTACTATACCAGAGTTCCCACCTTTATTTTAAGCCTTATCCCCAATGTGCGATTTTCATCCCCAAAATAGCTATTTTCCAAATAATCCCCACATTTTCTTAAAAATAAAATACATTATATTATGTCAATGGAAAAATATGCATGTATCGATTTATTTAAATAAATCCATTTGTGTAATATTATTAAAACTAATGGTATTTATTCTTTGAGTTCTACATATCTATGTACACATGTATAGTATGTAACAAGGGTAACGCAAAATAGTATAATTATGCGCCACTTTTTATCATTTCAAAAACAAGGGAATTAAAATCGTCTGATTCATCAGCCAAGGTAATTTGGTTTTACATGTTGTTTGCTTAAAAAGTGCATTTGAGATGATTGAATAAATTTGTCACAGCAAGCTGCATTATTTTAAAGTGCGTATTTATTCTTATTAATTTTAATAGCTTATATTTAATTTTGTTGCAAATATTGATTTTGGTTGTATTTATTACAGAAAAAGACTAATTTAACAGAAATAACTCTAGTCGGTACAAAAAGCATATTTAAAACTATTTCAACAAGTTCTTGAAAACCGCGAAAAAGACTAAAATTTGTACCCACAACTTGACCAAATCAGTCTTGCCATTGCAAAAATTGAATTTATAATAATATATTATCCCCAAAAATCCCCAGCGAAAAAAGTGCTTTTCCCAAAAAAATCGCCTGGGGATTTTCACGAAGTTTTTATTCCCAATTACAAAATAAAATCCCCAATTTGCAAAAATTTCGTCTATACCAGAGATAATTATTGCGACATATATTGCAGTAATTGTCAAAATTATGTTATCTTTAATGTAGACAGCAATTTTTTGTACATATTTATTGCTAACAATTTATGTTGCAATAATTGTTAGTCCATTTTCGTTGACAATTATTGCTTACAAAAAACGTCAATTTGGTTGTCAGTTGAAAAAAGAAGCAAAATAGAAAAAAAAATAGAAGCAAATTGTGTGGGAAGGAAATTAAGTTTTTGAAATTGTAGCAAATTATAATTTTAGTAAAATAATTAAATTAAAAAATTAAATAAACACTAAAATTATAATTTTTTCCTTATTCGATCTTTATTGTTAAAATTAATATTAATTTGTTTAAGTTCGAGTTCTTTTTTATATAAAAATAATAATTTTACATTAACAAAAATAAAAAAATTAATAAAATTAATATTTTTGTATTAAAAATGACCTCAAGCTTAAACAAATTAATATAAATTTAAATAATGAAGTCGAATAATAAAGAATTTATATGAATAATAATAATTCTTGTAAGATACCGCCATTTTTTACACTGCACCTTCTTTCTTGATTTTTTTCAAACTATGAGTTAACATAAATACGTTTTCCCATGCCTTTAACATAAGCTGAGCAATAAGAAATATTGCTCTGTTATTCTGCCGACGTTATTGCCAACTTGCTGAGATAATTATCTTTAGTGTAGACCTAGGGTATATCATAACGCATAGGTGTGCAAAATTTTGAACATGTAATATTACAATAATATTATTTAATGTATATAATGTTCATATGTATTAAAAAAATTGTTATTAATTTATACTTATTAGTACTACTGATAGGATATTTGGTTTCAGATTTTTACAATTCCAAAGTGACATAACATAAGCTGTGTTTGGAAAAACAAAGTTTTCTCAACCGATATATATTTCTGGTTTCATTTTAATCAAAATATGAAATTTTCATTTCAATATTTTATTTTTTTATTATTTATTAATAGATTTTTGTATGTACATATTTAATTTAATTCATTTACAATATGTTTAATATCTAAATCTATATATGGCATAACATTTTGTTGTAAGCCAGATTGGCACAATTCTAGGAAAGTAAATTTTATTTACAAAATATCGATTTTTTATAATTTTTAATAAAAATAAAAAAGATAAATTATAAGTTAATATTTTCATGGAAAATTAAAAAACAAATTCATTTAAGATAAATCTTCTGTATTTTAAACAAACTTCAATATATTTATACAGGGAGAAAAAGTTTAAGCCATTTAGTATACATATAACTTCATTCAAATCTAGCATGGTTTTACCAAAATATCGTATTCTAAATTCTTTGTACAATGGGCAAACACCAATAAAGTGATAAGTATTTTCCGAAGCATCTAAATTGCACATTGTACAAATACCAACAGTGTGATTTTTGAAAGACCTTGCATTCAAATCTAACAAGCCACCTCTAGCCCTTATTATTAAACTGACTGTACGAGGAGAAAAATTTGAAGTATATAATGATGAGACATTGTAATCCAGGAAAGAATATAGATCATGAAACTGTGAACTTTTTGCATTTTCTATGTAATCATTACGTTCCTTGAGTTTGAGTTGGTCCAATATAGGCTTCCACTGTTTGCTAAGAGGAGATATTGAGTTATCAGGGGTAAACTGTATATGTTGACAAAGATTTTCCCACTCTTTAGCCCAACAAATATTTTGTTCTATAATTTTTAATGCCAAAATACGAGGTAATCTGTGAGGATTCATACTTAATACTTTATTAATATAGTCTAGGTGAAGACTTAAGGTAGATACGTATAGAGACTCTAGGTTTGTTTCTATATACAAAATGTAATTTGGTGTAGCGGAAGGTAGATATAACATTTTTTTAATAAAAAACCTAAATAGTTTTTCAACCTCATCATATTTCACATATCCCCACACTTGCGCTGCATATAACATAATAGATCTGGATGCAGCTTGAAATATTTTAAGCTTATTATTCTGTGATATTTGCGGATTGTTTATGTATTTGGACCAAGAAGAGTTTATCGCCAGTTTCGAGGCTGCTAATTTATTGTTCAAGTGTTTTCTAAAGGAGAGATTATAAGTAATGTGTACACCAAGATATTTATAATTGTTTACAATTTCAATATTATCACCACCAAAAACCCAATTTAAATTTGAAGAAATTCTAGTACCGGAACGAAATACCACTATTTTAGATTTATCTAGATTAGCTTTCAAGGACCACGTTGAACAATAATTGTATAAACAATCAATAATTTTTTGCAATTCTGTTGGAGTATCCGATAATATAACAAGGTCGTCGGCATAGAGCAGTATTTTAACATTAACGCCCGCAACATTTACACCCCCTGTTAACTCATCTGCCAAATCATTAACATATAATGAGAATAATAGAGGGCTTAATATACAACCCTGCTTTACACCTATTTCAACTGCAAATGGATCAGAATAAGAGTTTCCATCCCAGATACAACTTTCCGTATTTTCATACAAGTGCTGTAAGATTCTTATTATTTTCGACGATATACCAAGGCATGAGAGCTTGTAAAATAAACTATTACGAGGAATCGTATCAAATATGTGTTATTATTGTTTGCTTTGTTTAAATACACAATATTGACGAGGTTAAAAATGTTGTCAACGGTTGAATAATTCTTTCTAAATCCGGCTTGGAATTCATTCAGAATCATGTACCGATCTATCCATTCCGTTAAACGATTCAGAATAATGGTATTAAATATTTTGCATAAGGTATTAATCAGCGATAACCCTCGATAGTTATATGGGAGATTTGGATCACCTTTTTTGAAAAGAGGTATCAGTATAGATTTTCGGAAGCTGGATGGAATTTTTCACGCAGAAAAATTTTGTTAAAGACAGATAACATTTCATTAATAAAAGAATTAGGAGCATTTTTATAAAATTCATAACAGATACCATCTTGACCAGGAGATTTGTTATCCTTAAGTGATTTTAAAACAAAGACAAGTTCACACATTTCCATGGGGGAGTCTAGGATCGGATCAATAAAATATGGCATTGACCAGCTGATAGTCTGGGAATCAACATCTGCCTGCAGTAACGAACAAAAGTGAGAACGGAAGTCGTCGGAATTTAGTGAACCTTTAACAGAATATGAACGCGTTTTCATAGAGTTGGATAGCTTCCACCAATCACTGCTACATTTCACCTTGTTTAATTGGTCAATATTTTTATTATACAAATCTATTTTCTGTT
Source organism: Pollenia labialis (assembly GCA_949318255.1). Lineage (NCBI taxonomy): Eukaryota > Metazoa > Arthropoda > Insecta > Diptera > Polleniidae > Pollenia > Pollenia labialis. The sequence continues at coordinate 50,330,598 of OX439141.1, forward strand.
CATTACATATCTTAAGATAGCAAGCTCTAGATGCAAAATATCGAGATTTGTTTACCGAATTGTGCTTTTTCCTATAACGCCTAAACTTCTTTAGCATAAGTTTCCTAGCACGAGCACATTTCCAATTAAACCATTTCTGCTTGGGTTCAAAAAAACGTTTCTTTACCTTAGTAACATTAGCCAACTTTATTTTGTTACATAGATGTACAACCAATTCATCAACCGTTTCATTAGACTGTAGATCAACATTGCTAGCAAGTAATGTAAGATTATCCTTGTATTCATCAGACAATTTACTGTTCCAACGCAGTCTTTGTATTATATTATTCTCATTAGTATTAACAACACGGCACGATGATTTAATTTTTAAGCATAGTGGCATGTGGTCAGAAAACGGCTTGGATGCGATAAAGAAATCATCAACATATTGTAGAAAGTTAAGTGAACAAATACAAAAATCAATAACAGAACTTCCCATAACCCCACAAAAGCTGAATTCCCCTAGAGCATCGTTACCCGTTCTACCATTAAGTACAATCCCACCGACATTTTCAATTAGATTCATAAATTTTTTGCCTTGTGCATTAAGTTCTTTGTCTTTTGAAGATCTAGCTTTATTAATATGTGGTAAATCTTTCAAAAAGTTACCATCTAAAACTTGTTCATTTGCAATTCTCGCATTTAGATCACCAATAATACAAAAATTTGAAGGATCAAGTTCCTGTACAAATTCTTCAAATTTTTCGAATTCATTATTCCATTTAGTGCAGTTTAAATAACTTGGGATAAAATAAAACACATTACCTTCAAATTTAGCGCTTAATACCGTATTATTTGAGATATTTAAAAATTTAAAAGCATAGGTATTTTTAAGATTTTTTTTTGAAACCATATAAACAGCCACCACTAGCACGACCAGCTCTATGCGTTTTCGTAGCTGCAATCCAATATAAACAATAATTATTAATACGATTTTTGTATGACGTGCTAAATTCCCAGTTTTTCATATTTGATAAATACACTGAAATTTATTGTTGAGGGTAAGCTAGCTTCTATGCGCATTTCACTGGTTGCTTAGGCCAGCTCATCAGGAAACCTTTTCCAAAGATTTTAGAAAGGCCAAAAATATTATACAAATAAAACCCTAAAGCGAATAAGAATTATAAACACTAAAAGTCTTACTTGTAACAATATCAAAGCCAAAACAAAACACCAACAATAAACAGTGAGTTTATCTTTTCTTACATTCCCCTACAATTGGTTGGGTTCTTTCCAACTCGAATTGTAGTTGTAAGTGGGTAAAAAGAAAAAACAAAATTAAAAAAACAAACTGCTTCATTCTACTGTCTTCGTAAGAAAACAACAAAAAAAAAACCAATTTGCCAATTCAGTTCTTTTGCACGGGCACATGCAAGTATGATATTATCAAAGTTATTTTCGGGAATACAAAATTTATTATTAATACGATTTTTGTATGACGTGCTAAATTCCCAGTTTTTCATATTTGATAAATACACTGAAATTTATTGTTGAGGGAAAGCCAGCTTCTATGCGCATTTCACTGGTTGCTTAGGCCAGCTCATCAGGAAACCATTTCCAAAGATTTTAGAAAGGCCAAAAATATTATACAAATAAAACCCTAAAGCGAATAAGAATTATAAACACTAAAAGTCTTACTTGTAACAATATCAAAGCCAAAACAAAACACCAACAATAAACATTGAGTTTATCTTTTCTTACATTATTAAAATATGACGAAAACAAGTGCTGTCTATCAGCTGTAACATGGGTTTCAAATAAAAAAAATACATCAAAATTATTGATATATGTAATAAATTTACTAAATTTTAATGAATTTTCAAGATTTGCTACATTATATGAAACTAAATGGCATAAATAAAATTGCTATTGGGAATTTGAAATATCTACATTTTTAACATTACAATCTACTGTATTAATACTATCCTTAATGCAAACATCAACAACGCAATTACATTCTGATAAAAGATTTTTTAAGAAATCAGCATCATTAACAGAATCAGCACAAACTTTGCCATTGGACCACGTATATTTGTTGTTATTTATAAATATACAAAACTCACCAAGCCTGACTTTAACAGAATCATTAGCTTTTGAAATATTTTTGCTTAATTGTCTCAGATTATATCGCACATTTTGTTCATCTTCAGTGTAATCTTTTTGAATGAACACATCTTGACCTTTTAATAAACCCTTAGCAGCAACGACGTTGTAAGCCTGCGAACTCGATCCTAAGCTGAACAAAAACGATTTTCCAGAAGAAATCATGCGGGTTGACACCACATCAGCGTTGACTTTTAATACATCACTGCATAGTTTTGTAAATTTGTCTCTAGCAGTTTGTACATTTTTACAATTCAAACCGGCAACAACAACATTAGAAGAACGCGACCTACGGTCAATGTACTCAAGACGTGATGTGAGCTTTTTAATATCATTATTATGTTCTCTTCTTTTAATTTTTGTATCTCTGTTTGGATCACTGCTAGGTCTGTTTTTCTAGCAACATCTTTCAGTTTACCATCCAATAGATCGCTAAACCTACTCCACGAGAAAACGTCTTGGGATTGACTGTTTTCAGCCATATTCTGACAAGACGAATGTTTTTTACTATTCTTTTCAATGTAATCAGGCGATGTAGCTTCAAGTGTACGTTTATTATTCATCGGTTTTTTAAATTACACAATTAGGCATTATCCCCACTTATACGATAAAAAAGAAATCTGGCAACACTTGGTGTTTATTAGAATCGGCTGATTCATTTCAATATTGTAAATAGTTTCAATTTTGTTACGTTTTTTCCCTATCCTGTAAACTTTTAAAAACTGTTATTTTGTCTTTAAGGTGACGATATGTATATATCTGTGGCCTTATGACAAAACATCTTAAGTCAAAGTTAAGAAGTTGAACAAAATGCTGGTAATTATGAGAATTTTCCTTCAATGAGTGCCCCGGTAGGCTAGCTAGTAGTGAGCTCGTCTATCAACCCCGGGGTCACGGGCTCGATTCCCGCCAGAGACTCTGGTTTCTTTCCTGCAGACAAGCGTAAAGCTTCGCGGTGATTAGCGTAGGGAAATAAAAAAAAAATGAAAAAAAAAAAAAAAAAAAACATTTTTGTTTACGATTTTAAAATTTTGTATTAGAGGGGAATTTTTCTTTAATTTTATTTTATTTTTATTGTGTTTGTTTGTTTGTTACAGTACATGCATATGTGTACTCGTTTCTTTTCCCCTCGTCCCTCTCGCCAATAAAGTAGCAATTGTCCCAATTTCCACAATGCAAGTCTTATTGATAAACTTATCACATTTTCTTCTTTGAATCAGCTTCGGCGTTTTCACGAGTCAAGTCTTATTATTTATCTGTTATTCTATTTGTATGAATGTATACATATGTGCGTTTAGACATTTCGTTTAAAACATATTTCTTATTAAAATGTATTTAAATTCAAATTCGTGTTGAATATTTTAACAATTGTTTAATTTAAATTAAAGTTGTGTAAAATGTATGAATAATTAAAAAAATTCATACACAAAAATCACACGCGCTACGAAATTAACTTTGTACAACGAAATTAAATATGAAAGATAATTGTCAAAATAGACCTGCTGAAAATTACAAATGAGAAAATAAAACGCATATGACGAGTACAGCAAGCTGAGTACTCGTTTCTTTTCCCCTCGTCACTCTCGCCTACAAAGTAGCAAGCTGATCAATAAGACTTGCATTGTGGAAATTGGGACATTATGTCATTAAAACATGAGCCGTATGAACACAGACTGATGGACCGAAAATGGTGAAATATTTATAAAAATTTAATATTTTAGCAATTTTAATGCACTAAACATATTTTTTCAGGGTTATTTTGTTTAAAGCTAACCTTCCTCCCGTTTATAGCTAAGATAATGGCGAAGACAAGAAAACAAAATTCTAATTGGTTTCCGAGGTGAAGGGTGTATAAGAAAACGCTTGGTACATTTTTAATTAATAATAAAATATAATAAAACATTTTTAGAGCCAAAATTCATTATTAAATAAAAAGTAAAACTACAACGTGTTTCATAAGGTCGTTATCAAAATCGAACTTTTGAACAGAACATTACATAACGCTGGTAAAGTGCAACTCTGTGTGTTTCTTTCTACACTGTTGCCAATGTAGCTATTTTTTCGTCAAATCCAGCGATTTTTAATACAATTTTACAGGAAAAAATAATTTTATTTCAAAAAGGATGGTTTCTAGCGATTTATAGCTAAATTAACTTATTATTTAAAAATATTATCTATTTTTTATTGTGTTTGTTTTATAATTTTTCAATAATTTTATATAAAAAATGGTGGTTTTTTTTAGCGATTTATAGGTAAATTCACTTATTATTTAAAAAATGAAGCTATTTGTATTGGGTTTGTTTTTCAATATTCCAATAATTTTATTTAAAAAAGGTTGGTTTTTAGCGATTTATAGCTAAATTCATTTACTCTGTTAAAAATTGAGTTTATTTTTTTGTGTTTGTTTTGTAATATTCCAATAATTTTATTTAAAAAAGCGTGGTTTTTAGCGATTTATAGCTAAATTCATTTACTCTGTTAAAAATTGAGTTTATTTTTTTGTGTTTGTTTTTTAATATTCCAATAATTTTATTTCAAAAAGGGCAGTTTTTAAGCGATTACTAGCTAAATTCATTCATTATTTAAAATATTTAGCTATTTTTAATTGCCTTTGTTTTATAATATTTCAATTACTTTATATAAAAATTTTTTTTCTTTAATATAGAATACTCCCTAAATTTTTAATTTGTCGAAAGCGACAGCTGGTGGCCTTAATAGCCCTGGTTGAGGGCTTTCGAAATCAGTTATCAGATTTTATAAACACACATATTTACAGATTTAATTCATGTAACAACTTTTTGGAAATTTTTTGAATTTTTTTTCTTTAATATAGAATACCCCTTAAACTTTTAATTTGTCGAAAGTGACAGCTGGTGGCCTTAATAGCCCTGGTTGAGGCCTTTCGAAATCAGTTATCAGATTTTATAAACAAACAAATTTACAGATTTTATTCATGTAACAACTTTTTGGAAATTTTTTGAATTTGTTTTCTTTAATATAGAATACCCCCTAAACTATTAATTAATTGAAAGTGACAGCTGGTGGCCTTAATAGCCCTGTACCCATGTTCTGTAACTTTAGTGAGAACTTCTCGCATCGAAAAGATGTGACACAAAATATTCCATCGTTTCTCGAAAAGTAAGAAAAAACTGTGTCTGTAAAGGCCTCGTTACTCTTACGTAAACGTATACGTTGGTAATCAGCTGTTCCGTTTTCCTTACCAAGCTACTGTGCAAATAGGTACTCTTACGTAAACGTAACGTTGCGTTGCGGATGAACCTGATAAAATTAAAATGTCTCTTTGTTTTTACGTATCAGCTGTTAAGAATTGTATTTTTGTTTTGAAGCAGTGTTGTCAACAACTTATTAACCAGCGGTTTACTTTTAAATTTTATTAGTGAGATTCTCATCAAAACGTTAATTTAAATTTGATGTTATGAAATCCAATGTTATTGGTTTTTTGTTCGAACTGAAATTAATGTTGGCTTTATGTGTCACAGAAACCAAAGTTATCGGGTTTTTATTGAAAATAAAAGAAGCAGCTTACAGCTCTTGTTTATTTGTTGGAAATAAATATTGTTGTTAAAAGTTTAATGTTTTATTTTATTTTATCCAACAGTTAGATTATTTCTATAGATGGAAGTAAATTAAATTAAAATAAATGTTAAAATGGTATTTTTGCATGTTTCCGGCAGCGGGCTGCTGCAAATTTACAAAAGCCTTTTTCTCACTTTTTCTATGGTCAATTTATTTATTTATAAGTTTGAAACAAGAAATATTTTCGTATTTTAACTAAATTCGCTTTATATATTTACAAAACAATAAAAGTACACAAATATAAACAACAAATGCAAGTTATACAACGATGGTATTTATTTCATATTGCACATTAGTATGTTTACTGTATTTCCACTTCTTATTTTCTTTTCTATAGTTTTCATTTATATTTACAACAAAAAATTTAGCAATATTTTAACGCAAAATCAAAATCTATAAAATTATTAAATAAAAATTTATTTTGAAGCTGTAAACATGAGCCAAAACATAAAACAGCTGATTCGATTATTGATTTCATTATAAAATAATTATTTGCATACATTTTGGACAATGCAAATAGAAAAAAATCAGCGCATAGTTCCGAATATTCGCCTTAACCTTATTATATTAAATATATATATTATTTATTTTTATTTGACCTTTCTTTTTTCATAATTGTTTTGAAATATTTAAGCTTGAGGTCTTTTTTAAAAAAATATAGTATATTTCAAAAGCTTTTGTTATTCGTGCTAAATTCCCAGTTTTTATTATTTATAAAAACACTTGAAATTTATTGTTGATGGGATAAGCTATTCCTATGCGCATTTCACTGGTTGCTTAGGCCAGATCATCAGGAAACTTCATCCATAAAGATTTTAGAAAAACTAAAGATATTAAACCAAATAAAAATGTTAAACGTATAAGACTTATAGCAACAGTTCTACTTGTAATAATATCAAAGTTTAAACAAAACAACATCAACAATAAACAGTGCGTTCATCTCATAAATAAAAAATTAAATTTTTCAAAGCAATTTTAGTGCTGGATATGTAAATATACAGTGCCAGCTCGCTTATCCGAAGGTGTGTAATCCGAATTATCCAGTAATCCAAATTGAATTTATGACGTATTACATACTCTATAGTTCGCATTTTTATTTTTCTGCTTTTTTATTATTTTAAGAACCGAATTTCTGCGCAAACTTTGAAAATTTGCAACTAATTTTACCGCAATAATGACGTGTGAATTTCTAAAGAGGAAATTCTTAGCTGGATTATTAAATCTGGCAATACTTCGTGGGAGCATGTGCACTGCAAGAGAACCAACCCTACATCACAAATTCTGTATTTAAAAAAAAAAAACAAAACATTTAAAAAAAGCTTAACTGCCGTATTCATTAAAAACTAAATTGGTCTTGAAACCTATTTTCAGAAAAATTTGTATAGACATTTTGTTTGAAAATACGTTTGATACAGGGCGAATTCATACAATGTGGTCTTATTTGAAAACGTTTACAACACTGTAAAATATTTTACCGTTGTGTCAAATATTCAAACAAATATTTTATTTTGTTTTTAATTCTAAATTGTGTGTTTTGAAATATAATAACATTTTAAATTTCATAATTTAAATCGATAATTATAGGATTTAGTTAAGATGCCCCAGAACCACCAGAAAGGTATACCATTTTGTCACAAGATAAGTTATCAGCTGTTGCTTACGTAGCAAGATTAGGTCACCTGGTGTAAATTCGCTTTGGTTTGATATCTAAATTATGTTTTCATAATACAAAACTTAATTTTTTCATTCTTGATTAATAAAAATAAAATAAATTAGTTTTAAAATCCTAGTCTGCGTTTTATTTTCGGAATAATAATACATAATAACAGCACATCCAGCAATCTGAATATCTCGTTAATCCGAATCAGGGTCTGCAATCATTAATTCGAATTAGCGAGCTGGCACTATATATCTGTGGCATTTTGACAAAACATCTTAAGTCAAATTCAAAAAGTTGATAAAAATGTTGTTAATCATACGAATTTGCATTCAAAAAACATTTTTGTTTACATTTTTAAAATTTTGTATTATAAACGAAATTTTTCTTTAAGTTTGATTTTTTAAATGTTTTTTTATTTGATAAAAATGATTTTTTCAGCGAGTTTTTTTAAAGCATTTTGCTATCTTATCACGACTTAAGATGTTTTGTCAAAATGCCCCAGATATGTATGTATAAAGTATTTTATTTTTTGTACAAAAGCGCCGATATCGGTATGTATTGGCGATTTTAAAAAAGAATGTTAGCACCATGTCTTGGAACAAGTCTGTGAGCAAAATCAAAACAAATAATAATTTACATACATACATATGTACGAGTACACGCATACACCTCAACAACATATGACACGTTTACGATTTTGTAGTAACTACCAACATTTCAAGTCGACCGCAACGTTTACGTATCCGCAACATTTACGTAAGAGTAACGAGGCCTTAACTCATGTCGAAAACTATCAAAAGAGACTACGTCGTAACGGTATAAATGTCATAACATTGCACCCGAAGCCGCTGTGACATTGCAGACGTTGAGCACGTCAGTAACTCATATCGTTGACGGCGACAAAAATTTCCTCAAATTGAAAATTTTTTAACGACGGCGGCGAAAATACTACCGTCGGCTATACCAAATAATGTTAAGTGCGACTTTAATAACAAATTTGCAAACGAGCTTTGAAAAAATTCGTATATTTTGTAAAAATGTTAAAAGCAAAATAATTTAACAATGGAAAAATGTGTCAAAACAAAAAGTTATTATTATTATTCTGTGCATTTTAATTTTTAATTGTTTTTTAGTGTTAACATTTTTTCTCGTCCCATTTTTATTCGTGAGTCTTTTGACAGTTCAAAGCGGGAATTTTTCTCACAAAAATGTTACAGACACACTTTTTCTGTAAATTGGCGAGTAATTTCCTTACGTGACAGCTAGTACTCGCCACAAAAGTTACAGACACAGTTTAGTAAGAAAAACAGCTGTTTGTTTCAATTTATGGCATTTTTGTTTCATTTCACACAGTACCTAATTTTTCATATGCGTTTTGACAACATTTCACGTGAAATGTTTAACAGAGTACCAGGCTTAAACGAAGTTAAAACTAATCCTCTTGTGTATACAATGAAGTAGATTTAAGACTACTCCTTTGTAATCCAAAGCTGGGTTATATGGCCCTGCCCTAGGACATCGTAATGTTAAATAGACCATGTTTTTCCATACGTTTGGGTTACTTTTGGGCTGGTCCTAATTCCTTGTGGGCTACATTTGACACGCGTGTTTGGACTAGTACTAAAATTTGCAGGGTGATAATACGTAAACTCCACTTGCAAGAAAGTTCTTTCGTGTGTAAACCACGGGTTATGTCTACCTGTTTGCATGTGCCGTTTTATAATTGTTTTACACACGGGACGTTGGAAAACAAAACAAACATTTTACATTCTCTTTCGTTTTATTTGAATCACAGAATACAACCAAGAAGTTTTAACGTTGGCAGTTGTTCAAAACGAAGACAGGCGAAGCAAACAATCCTGCGAATGTTTTTATACTTTTCGCAAAATCAGCATTTTCATTTGAAAAGCACTAATGGCACTTATATTTATTTAAATACAAAGCAAATGGTAAGTTAAGAGTAAATACTGAATTTAAACTGGGTGATTCATTACAAATCAAAAGTAATAAGGGAAGTAAACCAATTTTAAACAAGTAAAATTATTTGGAGGCAAAATTTAAAAAAACCAGGACTTTTGCGTACTGATTCGGGTGTTATGCATAAACCAGTACATTGAATAAAAACCAGTACGTGTACTGGTAAAATCAGTACGAATGGCAACCCTATATGCGAGTATTGCTCCAGCTGCGCATTTCCCCCTTAATTTTTATTTTCAAATGTGTAGTGACTCCTACCAAGTTTGAACATTCTCACTAAAACAGTTCTTAAGATATGCGATATTTAACATAAGCGTCCTATGGGGGCACCACTTCCCTGCTGCTATCTTATTTCAATTTCAACGCTCAGAAGATGCTTCTGAAAAAAAAATTCAAGAAAATGGGTGTAGCGGCTCTTAACATATGCAATACTTAATATTGGCATATTATGGTGGGTTCCTCATCCACAGCCCTCATCGAAAAAAATGCTCCTCCTCTGTCTACCCCACCCATTTTTATATTGAAATTTATAGTTTACCATAATAGTAGCTTTAACCACGTTTGAAGACTCTCCCTTTAATAGTTCTTAAGTTGAGCGATATTTATTATATGCATCCTATGGGAGGTTCCCCCCTGCGCCTACCCGCTAAATTTTTATTTTCAAAAGTGTAGTATACCATAAGAATGACTTCTACAAAGTTTGAACATTCTCGCTGTAACAGTTCTTAAGATATGCGATATTAAACATTGGCATCCTATGGGGGTACCACTTACCCCGCTGCTATTTGATTTCAATTTTGGGGCTCAGAAGATCCTACTACCAAACATTCAACAAAATGCGTGCAGCGGCTCTTAAGATATTCGATATTTAATATTGGCATCCTATGGGGGGTACCAATTCCCCTGTCCCCATCGAAAAAAATATGTAGCCTTTTTTATTTTGAGGGCTCACGTGATGTTACTGTAAAAATTTCAGGGAAATCGGTTTAGTAGTTTAGGAGTCTATAAGCCAACATACAAACAAACAAACATACAAACATTTTTCATTTTTATATACATACTAGCTTAACCCGGTGCGCTTCGCTACACTGCTTTAATCACTTTATCGGTTGAGAGATATTTAATATATGCATCCTATGGAAGGTAGTTCCCTCCTGCGCCTACCCGCTTTATGTTTATTTTCAAAGTGAAGTATACCATAAGAGTGGCTTCTACAAAGTTTGAACTTTCTCACTATAACAGTTTTTAAGATATCCGATATTAAACATTGGCGTCCTATGGGGGTAACACTTCCCTCGCTGCTATTTTATTTCAATTTTGCGGCTCAGAAGACCCTACTACCAAAGGTTCAACAAATTGCTTTGTGATGGCGACGTTTGGGTTTATATCTTATTCTTATTTCACTGTTTTATTTTGAATTAACTAACATTTTACTTTGGCTTTAAAATTTTCAATATAAATTTTTAATTTAATTACCTTTGATCAAGGTATATTTACACAAGGTAGACTCGTTGGCCCGTATGTGTGTCAGCTGTTTACCTAAGTTGGAACACCAATGTCAAATTCCGTGTATATGAGCAAAAATTTGTACATGTGTGCGTTACATTTATATGAAGACAATTTTGACAATTCCGTTCCACTCGGTTATTTTTATAGAGCAGCATGTCTACACTCCCAAATGAGTCTACCTTGTGTAAATATACCTTGCCTTTGATTTTTATGTTGGAATATTTTCAAAATTTTTCTTCATTTTAAATTATAATTATTGGAGTGATACACATAGTTCGGGAAAATTTTTGAATTTTTCTTGTAAAAAAAAAAGAAGAAGAAGGAAGAAATTAAGAAATCTAATTATTTGTGGAAAACCCAATTTTTAGAGAAAGGATTAAGAAAATTTTTATTTTTGCAAGATACCTACTTTGGGTAAGGAATTTTTTTTATGGAATTTAAGTATTTGAACAGGGAAATTTCAATTATCATGTGTATTTTTTTTAGGGTTTGGTTACTTAAAGAAAATTTGTCGCTTTTGGTTAAGGGCGATTCGAGATAATTTTCTCAAATAAATTTTTAACAAACCGGAAATTATTTCGGAAATAACAAGGATCAGAATCATTGGCGAGAATACAGAAGATAATCTTTTTCATTTGGTGGTCAAAGTGGTGTTGGTGTGGGTAGTGAATTGATTTGCATTGGCAATCGTTTAGTTTCATCTGGACCCTACGTTTAACTTACCCAACGTAATTCTTTTCGTTATCCTGGTATAAAAATAATTCAACATTATCTTACATTTTAACTTGATTTTACTTGAACTATTACTTATTTAATTTCTGTTTAACGTAATTAACATAAATATTTAAAAACAATTAACGCGTTTTATGGCTTCTTGTTTATATTGTGTAAAAATATCGTTTTAATTGGTTACCTTATTTATTGTAATTTTTTTTTTTAAATTAATTTTTAAAACATTTATTAAACCCTTAACAGTCAGACAACATACAAAGTAAACGTAAAATTAGAATCATACACTGCTAAACTTATACACATACAAACAACCACACCATGCACAATTAATTAAAAATACTCTTTACATATAAACCATATATGTGTTGAGTGATTTTTGTTAATAACGACAAGAAGAATTCCTTCTGTATTAACAAATATTCTTGCAAATATTCATATTTAACCCTCCAATGCAATAAAGATTTTTTTTGAATATATATGTATATAAAATCGACGAAATTGTCATCCGGCGCCTGCTGACAACGTTGGACCAAGTAAAAGTTTATTTATTAATATTTTCGCCATGTATAAAAATCATCTCTACACATAATTTTTATTTCAATCATGAATATTTGAACTTAATTTTGTATAGGTATATTTGAAATTATAGAAATAACACATACGCAACGTAATGTTGCCAATTAATTTTTTTTAACTTTTATTTGTTTCGTTTAATACTAAAAATATTCATATGACAAATTAATTGACACCCTACACCGTACACCCCTATACAACATACCTTATTACTGTTTAATCATGTTTTAATATTTGTGTAATCTAATTTCTGATAATTTTTTTTTTGCCAATCATATAATTAAGGTATTTAATAATTTTCTTCCCCCCTATATTTATTAATCATTAATGGTGACTTAGTTTTTTTTTTGTATAAAAAAAAAGATACTTTACAATTTTTTTTATTTTTCTTCTTTTACGTTAACATTAAGTTTTTTTATTATTAATAAAATTGGTCTACTAATTTTGATTTTGATAATGAAATTTTGAATTAAAGTATTTTTTTTTATTTTTTATATATTTTTATTATTATTATTAAGGTGAAGTAGGGTATGGAGGTATGTAAGTTAATTTAGTTTCGTTTGCTTTTATTTTTTTTATTTTGGGCTGACAACGAATAGTTAGCATACTGTCAGCATGGTGGGCGGGCTAGGTCATAGGGTAGTGTACACCACCTCAAGCTACCCTACAATCAGCAACCACTTCTTTCTTCTCTCTTCTCCTTCTAGCTCTGTAGATCATTTATTTAATTCATGCTACCTAAAGTAAAGTTTCCGGTTTCGATTCAAAAGATAATTTCTATTAATATTTCATGGGAACATTATACAACCCTCCCCATCCGACGAGCACGGCCGAATCTAATAGGTAGCCTCGTTCCCAAACTTAGTTAACCCAAACACAGAATCGTTACAGCTTGCAGCGGCTCTTATTAATATTTCTATCTATGAGGGGTACTGCTCCTCCTCTGGCTACCTCGCCCATTTCTATATTGAAATTTAAAGTTTGTCATAATAGTAGCTTTAACCACGTTTGATGACTCTCCCTTTAATAGCTCTTCAGTTGAGCGATACTAAATATATGGATCCTATGGGAGGTATTTCCTCTCATACGGCTACCCGCTTTATTTCTATTTTCAAAAGTGTAGTATACCATAAGAGTGACTTCTGCAAATTTAGAATATTATCACTATAACAGTTCTTAAGATATGCGATATTAAACATTGGCGTCCTATGGGGGGCAACACTTCCCCCGCTGCTATTTTATTTCAATTTTTTGGCTCAGAGGATCCTACTACCAAAACTTCAACAAAATGCGTGAAGAGGCTCTTAAGATATGCGATATTTAATATTGGCATCCAAGGAGGGGTACCATTCCCCTGCCCCTATCGAAAAAATAAGTAGCCTGTTTTGATTTTAGGGCTCACGTGATGCTTCTGTAAAAATTTCAGGAAAATCGGCTCAGTAGTTTAGGAGTCTATAAGCCAACATACTAACAAACAAACAAACATACAAACATTTTTCATTTTTATATATATACTAGCTTAACCCGGTGCGCTTTGCTACCCCATCGAAATACAATTAGTAACATTTTTTTAAAAAATATCTCGTGTATTGATAACACCCGCTCTAGTGATATGTATACAGAAATCGCATGTGTTCGTATGGGAGGTGTGTGGTGTATTAGGTGAAGGATGTTGGATGGTGGAATACGTCCTAATAGAAGTTATATCTCGGGGAAGAAAATTACTGGTAGGAAGTTTATACAGACCTAATAACAACATACCAATTGAACCGTTTTTTTCAATTTTGGAGAATTCCACAGATTTATATAATGATGTTGTCCTTGTTGGTGATTTTAACTGGAACCTTTTAACTGATTCAAGCATTATTGACATCTTGGCACCATTGGGACTGTTTCCAACTAACATAACTACACCTACTCACTTTACCTCGTCCAACAGCACCTTAATTGATCTTCTTTTTGTTAGTAATGTAAGTAATGTTATATTATACGATCAACTGTCTGCCCCGTGTTTTTCTAAACACGATTTATTATTTATGACCTATAATTTTCAATTGCAAATCCCACCCTATTAAATAACTTTTCGTGGCTTTGAAAATGTTAAATACGCCACATTGGAATCAGAACTACTTAGAATTGATTGGAATGCAATCTATTATATGGTTTCAACAGAGGATAAACTAGCCTTTCAAATCAAAATTTTACACTGAAAAGTTCTCCTTGGCCCTGGGATCAAAAAAAACATGAAAGGCTATAGGGGAAATCGGTATTGGTAAATCTGGAAATAATGACCCCGTTATTTTTTAACCAGACGTTATTAATGAAAAATTTTTGAATATTCCTATGGTAGAAGCAGATATTGATTTTTACAACTACAACCATGACAACCGTCAACCCCATAATAACTTCTCTTTTGATTGCATAGACCAGTTTGACGTTTTAAGAAGCTGTATGTCAATTAAATCAAATGCAGTTGGTGTGGACGAAATTCACCCAAGATTTTTTAAATTAATTCTCCCGAGGATATTGTCATTTGTTACACATGTATTTAACACCATTATTACCACCAGTCATTTTCCCTCAAATTGGAAAAAGTCCAAAATAATACCAATACCCAAAACTAAATCAGAATATAGGCCAATTGCCATTTTACCCTTTATGTCGAAAATATTTGAGAGGTTAATTCACAATCAGATATCGCTTTACGTTAATGATCATAATCTGCTTAATGATAAACAATCTGGGTTTCGGAAAAACCACAGTTGTATAACTGCACTTGTAGATGTTGCGGAAGATATAAGAAATAGTATAGATGAACGAAAAACAAATATCTTAGTACTTTTGGATCATTCAAAAGCCTTCGATACAGTCGATCATAACGTCCTATGTTACAAACTACAACACATGTTTATGTTTTCAACAGGTATCAGTATGTTCAAAGTGGTAATAATAAATCAAAATTTCTACCTGTGACGAGGGGTGTATCGCAGGGGTCAATTATTGGGCCCCTTCTATTTTCGCTTTACGCTGATGACCTTCCGAGTCAACTTACACACTGCAAAGTCAGAATGTATGCTGACGATGTTCAGATTTACATCAGCTGTGATACATCTGAAATTGAACAATGTGTCTTAACTCTGAATACTGAGTTAAAACATATATATGAATGGGCTACTGCTAATGGTCTTAGTATCAACCCAAAAAAATCTAAGTATCTTGTTATCCAAAAACGATCTACTATAACCGATCATATACCTGATATTTTTCTTGGTGATGAACATATTGAAAGGGTAAATACAGCAAAAAATTAAGGTATTATTTTTAATAAGAACCTGACATGGTGCAACCATATTAATTATGTATGTGGCCGTACATATTCCATGCTTAGAACTCTCTGGCAAACGCAGTATTGTACACCTGTCAAAATAAGAATACTTCTTGCCAAAACCTATTTATTGCCAATTCTGATGTATGGATGCGAATTATTTGCCAAATGTGATGCGGCAAGTACAAGAAAATTAAACTCAGTCTTTAAGAGCATTGTACGATACGTATATGGCGTGAAAAGGTTTAATTCTGTTTCTTCTTTTACGGTAAAATTATATGGTATTCAGTTTGATGACCTTCTCAAAACAAGAGTACTGATATTTATGCACAAAATCGTGTTTACTCAACAACCACAACATCTGTATAACCGCTTAACCATATCTAGGTCTAATAGAGGTAAAAGAATTTTTTTGTTTAGACACCAAAGTTTAACTTCCGATTGGCAATTTTTCCTTAATGCAATCCGTCTTTGGAATCTACTCCCGCATAATATAAAAATAACTAGTAACGCACTGAGCTTTAAAAAAAGCATTTTAAATTTTTTTGCACGTTAATTTTTTTATGAATTTTAAATATTATTATTTTGTTAATTTTCAATTTAATTTATTAATTTAATAATTTTTTTTTTCTCTCTTTTAAATTTTTTCTTTTGTTTTAAACTTTATCATTTACAAATTATAATTATAAATGTTTCTGCTAAAACAATGTTCTATACTGCAATTAGAGGCTTTAAGTCTTGTGTATAGAATTGGAAATAAATAAATAAATAAAATGTTGTATGTTCGTACTTTTCCTATTGAACCTACTTTTGGAGGATGTTGTGTATTTTTATCTAAGCTATTTGTAAACAATTGGAACACCTTCACTGTAACAGTACTCCAACTATGAAGAAATCTTTATTGTCATTGTATGAGAGGTACCACCCGCACTTAAAAATTATAAAATATTAATTGCCTATGTTAAGAGCCGGGTTAGAAGTCTATAGGGAACAAAATTTCATACGCTTTTTTACTTATATTTTATTGATTGCTCCTCCTACACCTAACCCCTTAATTTTTATTTTGAAAGGTGTAGTTTACCATAAGAGTGGATCTTATAAAGCTTGAAGACATTTGCCTTCAGATACTCGGAATTTAATAATTTCGTTTTATGGGAGGTATCGCTCTTCCTTCCTCTACCCCACCGATTGTTATTTAAAAATTTATAGTTCACTATAATAGTGACTTTAACTACGTATCGTATATCGTATATCGTTTGAGGAAAAAACCAAATAAACATCTGGCTTCTTAAGCAGACCTATTGGATAGACCTTGATACTGCCAAAGGAAAATGTTGCTGTTTTAATGGACTGGCAATGGGTTTTCTGACAACGTTGTTAAGTCCTCGTCCATATTATGAAATATTTGATGCGAAACATTTCAGTTTGATGGTGAAAGGGGAAAAGGAATAAAAAAGTGTACTTTGTTTCGTGTACAAGCAGTTTTTTGAGTTTGTTATGAGGAGGAAGAAAAAGAAAGTGAGAAGGCATACAGAATACTTTAGTCAAGGCGAATTAACTACAGGTGGTGCCGAAACGGCATCTGATTTTGACAGTTCGAGCTTATTTGTTTTGATTTGTTAGTGTTTTGCTAAGAATGGTTGACATTTCGAGCCGTAAACACTAACAATGCAATGCAAAAAACACTATGTTGTTTCTGTTGCTGTTGGATTGTTGTAGTTCAAACACCACCTGTAGTTGAATTCGCCTTGACTTAAGTACTGCAAAAAAATGTTTCATTCTATGGACACGAATGCAGATTTAAAAGAGAATTGAAGAAAGTTTTTGCAGCAAATGTTTTACAATATGGACAAAGACTAAGCAAAAATTGACCGTTCATGCGGTTGTACAACATTTTAAATTTTACTGACAATTGTTATTATTGTATTGTTAGATCTGACAACCGTTTGCACGAAGCTTAATGCCCGTTTTCACAACGATGGCTAAAAGTATACTTTAACCGGCCTTATAAAAGTGTTCCATTATTAAAACTAAACTTTAACCTGAATTGAGCGATAAAGTAAATTAAGCTTCAATCTACCTGGTAGGTAAAAGTAAAGTTGTAATAATGGAACACTTTTTATTCGGCCGATAAAATCCTATCTTTAGCTATCCGCAAGTTGTGAAAACGGGGGTTAGGTCCGTAATAGAGTGTTCCATTATTATAACTTTACTTTAACCAACCAGAAAGAATAAAACTTGCTTAAACTTATGGCTTACCTTAGGTTATATTAAAATTTTAATAATGGAACACTTTTTATAAGGCCGGTTAAAGTCTACCTTTAGCTATCGGCACTGTTGCCAATTTGACGGGTTTACCGCGATTTTATCTAGCGGGTTTTAATATCATTAGAAAATACAATTTTTGTTCTAGGCATTTGAAAATTACAATTTTTATCTCAAAATAAGAGATTTGTTTTCAATTAAAGCAATTGAGTGATGAAGTGAAAATTTAATTTTTTTCCGCAATAAAAAATTTTACAACGTCTTAAGCAGATTTTATAAATTTCCTTATTTGGAAGTTAAATTGAAATGTGTTAACATAACCGCCTTATTTCGAGCAAAATATTTGTCCTGCCCAAAAAAAAAAGACGTGATAGAATAAAACTGAGAACGGACTTGAATTTATTTAAAACATTTTTTACGGCAGACCAGAGTTATCAACTTTTATCGATCAAAATATAATCTATAGTCAAAGCTAAAGTAAAAAGGGTGTTGTCTTCAGCAAATCAATGTTTATATTAAAGCACTTAAGCAACCAAAAATTAAAAGTATTTTTTATTATCCCTCGGATAAAACTTCCATACGGTTGTCAAACCTTATTCCAATCAACGTACTGTAATTCGAGAATTCAAGAAATACTGTTTGTGATGCTTTGAAAAAAAACAAGAAAGCGCCATTTTACGCCTTTGCCTGGGCTTATATAAGTATGTTGTTTAGTATAAGCAAGCTTTTTTTTAGATATGGGCATTTCCAGCGAAAAGTCTACTTTTTGTAACGTAACGCCAGAAATAATTTAAATTTTTTCTCAAAAAATTTTACATGTATAGTTTACATTTTTATATTTTGGTGTAAAGCGCTACCAGCTCTACATTTAGTAACGAAAGGGATAACGATTGAACAACATGGTCCGAAAATACAACCTTATTTGTAATCTGGCGTTACATTAAAAAAAGTAGACATTTCTCTGAAAATGCCCATTTTTACCTTAAAAGGAGCAAAGATTTATAAATTTTATTGCTTGAAAAATAAATCTGTATTAGTCTAAAGTTTACTAAAAACGGTTTTATACAAAACATCTTGCTCAATTCGCAGTCTTATTCAGTTTGTAATGCAAGTCAAAATCCACTTCCGTTTTTTTAACGTCACGCCAGCGCAGATTTTTGCTTACATCTGCAAATCGTTAGCGTCGATTGCTGTAATTTTTTTTCTGAATATAGTGGTACTTCATTACTTTGTATATATAAAACCTTTTTTACAAATTTGACTTCTTCATTTAATTTTTTAACATTTTGTGGTACAAATATCACGACACGTCAAAATGGAAATGCCCATATGCCAAAATTCTTTTATATTTTTAATTTAAGTTCACGGATACACACCTTATTTCTAGTTTTCCTAAAAAAGTGAAAAATAATTTGTATTAATCTAAGCGAAGTCTTCGGATCGAAACAAAAATTATCTATTCGTTTGTTAGGATTGTAAACAGTTTTCAAGCATGAATGTTTAAAATAATGGCCAGCAAAAACTTTTAAAAACGTTATAAAGCAGTAGTGGACTTGTTATCCATATATACATATGTTTATTCAACCTTTTTTAATAAATGTCCCTCAGAAAGTAAATGTAAGTATATGTATATCAAATATAAAATAGTATAAAATTTCAAATCGATTGTCTTGCAATTTCGTCCTTCTTTTCTTTTTTTTAATCTTAGTCTACGGCTTAAAATTTTTAGCATCATTACCAAAACTAGATTAAGTGCACTTAACTCTAATGTCTGGATAGATTTCAAGCAATAAAAATCCATGAATTTTATATGAATATTCACATTTTGTACGTTCGCGAACGCAAGAATTTTAAACGTCGTTTTTAATAAGATTTCTGTAATAAAAGAATTTTATGAAAAATATTAAATAAATATTTCCCTATTAAACAGGATTTTAAACAAAAAATTATAAGAATTAAGTTTAAATTTTATTAAAAACAACTTCCAAATTCTTGCGTTTTGCGGTTGCGATTTCCAGCACACCCCTCTACATCTTCAGTGCCTTGATTTCTTAATTGCTATTAGATTTTAAAGGGTTTAATAAAATATATGAAATATTACTTTAATAATTATTATTGTAGTATTAATTAATTAATTTTGTAGTATTTTTTTACACGTATAAAACATTGATGCACGTGAATACTTGACGGTTTAGGTTGGGTTGTCGCACCTGGTGCTATAATAAGCCTCTTCACAGCCCTTAATTTCACATTGGTAGCTGTCCTGGCTAGCTAACAAATTAGTTTCCTATCTGCTAACTAGATGGCTCTTTTTCGGCACTGGACAGTTCCCGAAATTTAAGAAAATGTTAAAAAATACACTACGTATTTTCACGAAATATAAACGTTTGTTAAATTTAATAATATGCAGTTATTGAAAATTGCTTAAAAGAATTGGTACTTAATACCTGCAGTGCAATAAATATATACATATGTATAGGTATAATATGTATGTTTAATGATTTTCATTAAAAATTTTCTTTTTTATTATAATTTTTATTTTCTTATTACAATTTTTCTTTTCTTTTTTATAAAAACTACTTTTTTTCTTTCCAACAAAAAATTATTCTTTTTTCGCAATTTTCACTATAAAATTTACACTATTACAAATATTCGAATACAATTTCAAATACTTATTTTCCTTTTCTTACCTTCACTTTTTTTCGTCCATCTAGATATCCCTATTTCATTAATGACTGATCACGCAATGAACCATGTGAGTTGAACACAAAGATATTCAATTGTCATTGCGATCGGTAGTCATAATGCTTCGGGAGTTTGCATTAATTCCAGTCCCTATAAACAATAATACAACTCCTTTAGTGTAAAATGCGCGATAAACTACTGTGAATGAACCTTTAACCAAATCCTACTTCTTTTGCGCGCCATCTATGTTTGATATTATAGTTCATTTAGGCGAATTCAATATCTACATACGACAGCTGCCAAGGGTGGTCAAAAAATTCAAAACAAAATAAAGAAATTTAAAATAAACACGATTATTCATGGTGCAATAAGCAGGTGGTATCCAAGGCGAATTCATACAAGGTGGTCTTATTTTGATAACGTTTAGTAAAGCCCTTATGACACTACATTTTTTATTCAATAATTTATATAGAATTGATAGTCAATGATCGGTTCAGAGTTCTATGTATGTATTACATACATTATTATCGCTAAAAAAAACATTAGTTATAGAAAAAATTTTATTCGAATACATATATATTTTATATTAAAACTTTGACATAAAATAATAAAAAAAACTACAAAAATAATACATGTGTATGTTCTTTTAATTAAATTCAAATCAGTCTCAACATTAGGTGCTATTCCGTACTCAACGTTGGGAGCCCGCGAGATCCCAATCCCACCGAAAACTGTTCCCGTACTCAAAGTTTGGTAAGGTGAAGTTTTAAGAGAAAAATATTCTTCTTTTTGCACGATGTAGCCCCGTACTTTTTTTGGGCAAATTTATAAAATTGTTAAACAATCAGCTGTGTTAAAAATTAATTAAAACCTGCAAGCAAGTAACCCAAAATAATTAATATAAGAAATATTTATAAAATAAACAATACAAAATGTTTAAATCGTAAGACTTGTGAGATAGTGTAAACTAGCCTTTAACAATTGCCACATCTTCCTTGCGTTCCTCCGAAATCTATGCAAGTATACAAAGGATATAAGCTTCAATATATAAAAAACTTGGTAGATAAATATGTTTTGCTGCAAAATATGTCGTTTCGAGCTAAATAAATCATTATATGTTCTACATTGAACATAAAAAAAATTGTGCTTTTATAAACTTCTAGTCTTGTTAATACGGTAATACAACATTGTAGAATCAAAATAATGTGAAATTCTCTACGTGTTAAAAAATAAATAAAAGTCCGTTGCAAGTTTTTTTCATGTTTACATGGATGGTATAAGTAACTTGGTGGCCACGCGATCAAGTTTTGCCTTTCAATTCCATTTAATTTGCAATACACTCTTAGTGCCGGTTCACACACGTCAAGTTTGACCCGTCAAGTCTTGAGTTTTTAGGAGAGAGGGGAAAAGATATGGCATTCTCTTTTCCCTTCTCTCCTAAAAGCTCAAGACTTGACGGCTAAAACTTGAAGAGTGTGAACCAGCACTTACTTTTTTAGTAACACACTCACACTTATTAAATTGACCAAGAGATTGCTTTTAATTTCACCTTTCCTTTTGTTTGGAAATTTTGCTTTTAATTTATCAGCTGATTACATGTTTGTCAAAGGCAAGGTGGTCATATTTTGAAAACGTTTACAACACTGTATTTTAACGCTGTGTCAAAAATAATACAACACTGTAGTAAACAATTTAAACAAATATTTAATTTTCTTTTTAATTTTAAATTGTTTGTTTCGAAATGTTATAATTTAAAAAACTTTTTAATTTCATAATTTTAAGCGAAACTTTTAAAATTTAGTAAATATTTCCCAGAACCACATGAATGGTATATCATTTTGACACAAGGTTAGTAATCAGCTGTTGCTTACGTAGCAAGATAAGGTCACCTGGCGTAAATTCGCCTTGGTGGTATCGTAACGGTAACAAATACAACATTACAACAAAAATGGAAATTATATCACCGTTTACGTCAAAAAATACTTTCAACAGAAATCAAAGCGTGCTGCTGAACGTGGCGAAATAAATAAATTTTTATTTAATTATGGTCACTATCTTATTTATTTTAATTTAAAATTATCAAAAACTTTATTAAAATACAATAATCAACACACAAAACGTGGACTTTTTGTAAACATAAACAAAACTTTGAGATAAACCTAGACCAACAATGCAAGAGAAAAAAAATCTTTTTGCCTTAGTGCAGTCTCCTGTTTATTTCACCATGCGATTATTGATCATTTTACTTCTATTTTTTTATTTTTGTTAATGTAAAATTATTAGTTTTTTATAAAAAAGAATTCGACCTTAAACAAATTAATATTAATTTTAACAATAAAGATCGAATAAGGAACAAATTAAAATTTTTGCAATTTTATTTTAGTATTTAATTTTTTAATTTAATTATTTTACTACAATTATAATTTGCTGCAATTTCAAAAACTTAATTTCTTTCTCACACAATTTGCTTCTATTTTTTTTTTCTTTTTTGCTTCTTTCTTTCAACTGACAACCAAATTGACGTTTTTTGTAAGCAATAATTGTCAACGAAAATGGACTAACAATTATTGCAACATAAATTGTTAGCAATAATTATGTACAAAAAATTGCTGTCTACATTAAAGATAACATAATTTTGACAATTACTGCAATATATGTCGCAATAATTATCTCTGGTATAGACGGGCAATAAGCAATTTACTTTCAAGATGTCATCAAGAAAACAATTTATAAAGACAAACATGTAATCAGCTGTTAAATTGAAAGTAAAATTGCCAAACAAATGTAAAGGTGAAATTGAAAGCAATCAAGTGGTTAATTTAAAAAGTGTGAGTGTGTTAGTGCCGGTTCACACCCGTCAAGTTTGACTCGTCAAGTCTTGAGCTTTTAGGAGAGAAGGGAAAAGAGAACGCCATTTCTTTTCCCCTCTTTTCTAAAAACTCAAAACTTGACGAGTCAAACTTGACGTGTGTGAACCGGCACTTAGTCTGGGCAACCTTGGTTGTATTAGTGAGAAAATTGCCCAACAAAAACAAAGTGAATCATTTCAAATATAATTTATTTAAGAAATATTTTACGTTTTGCCACTTGAACAGATACGTATTTTTATATATAAATAGCATAAATACGTTATATTAAGAATTAAATACGTTGTAATAGTAAGAAATAGAAACCGAGGTCATCTGAAAAACCAAATATCAGTTTTATGCTTTCTTATGATTCATCTCTTTGAAAAGGTTCTTAATTTTACCACTTAAGCCTATAGTACACGGAATGTAAAAACCCACATGCGCATGCGGTTCTGACGTAATTTTGACATCACTACAAAGCCACAAAAGCAAGTTCGTGGTGTGTGATTACGACAAAATTACGTCAGAGCCACATGCGCATGTGATTTTTAACATTCCGTGCACTATAGGCTTTACATATGTACCTACACCATAATGCTATGTTCATACGACGATAGAAACCACTGGTTTCGCTCTTTGAAACTATATTGCCAAACATGCTCTTCATACGATTTATTCCTGTTTCATTTTGACATTTTTTTTGTGTTGTTAGTGTGATTTTTTTTAAATAGATAAAAAAGTAACTAAAACTTAAGAATATATTATTTAATACTTTTATTAATATTAAGGTATTATAATTATCACTTTATTTTATTAAAATCAATTTTAATTTTGTTTTTTCTTTGTTTTGATATTTTTTGAGAGCTAGTTCAGATAAACTATCGATAACTGTTATCAAAATTGGAGATGATAGTACATACATTTTTCCTGTTTCGCAGCCTGTTTCAAAATGAAACGACCTGTTTCGCTCTCAAAATTTTGTATGGGAAAACAAGTCGTTTCAATCATGTGTTGGGGCGCGAAACAGGAATAAGAGAGCGAAACGCGAACATTGCTGTCCGTGTGAACATGGTATAAAGCTATCTATACCCTGCAAATAATAAGACCAGTCCAAACACGCGTGTAAAGAGTAGCCCACAAGGGACTAGGACTAGTCAAAATAAAAACCCAAACGTATGGAAAAAACATGGTCTATTTAACATTACGATGTCCTAGGGCAGGACCATATAACCCATCTTCGGACTACAAAGGAGTAGTTTTAAAACTACTCCATTGTGTACACATGAGCATTAGTTTTAACTTCGTTTAAAAACGAAAACATGTCGTTAAAAAACGAAGACATGTCGTCTCACTACAAACACTTTTTAACAATGACATGGTCCATGCTTGCAGGGTATTTATGCTTTTATGTTTCTAATTAACAAAATATTTTTAAGAGTGTCACGAGCTTAACTTATTTCACTGCTTTGTACAAATAAATTTCAAGTCGGAAAAAATTTGCTCACAGAGGTAAGTAGAGGGAAAGAATGACAAATATTTTAAGGCATTTTTTGTAATTTGGGATGTTACGCGCCGTCAAATAACTTTAAAAAACCGCAAAAGAATGGGCATAAACGGTGGCCAGCTAGATCAGAGAGGAGGTGTGGTTCCCGACCCCGGGATTTGACGCGTAAACACATATACATACTTCACACCCTGGAAGTATGTAGAAAATTCAATAATAAAAAAAAACTAAAATGCATAAGTGCCACGGTTGAAAATTACCCGAAACTAAAATAGCATCCGTACGGAAAAGCTGGGAAATCTTAAAATGATAATTCATTACAACGAGTGATGATATGGCTACACTATTCCCTACACCGCCCTATGACAGACTGGTACCCTACAATTTATTTTACCTGTCTCATGTACAAAACATTCGTTACATTACGTATTACTTACCATGGCTCGGTTCTTCCTAGCATCCATAAAAGAAAAGATTAGCAACTCATTTCAACTTTCCAATCAATTAAAAAAAAAACTTTTATTGTTATTATAAATTTTTGGTTTTTCTTTTAATACTAATAGTTTGTATTACAAATATGGTAATAATTGTTTTTGTTTAGTTTTAGCTTAAACAGCATTTAAAAAAGAAGGTTTTTTCCTAATACAAGGTTTCTTTGTATATACAATTTCCCGCTTTTTAATTTTATTTACAACCAGAAAAGGAAGCCAACAATAAGGATTATTCAATATTTATTCGTACTTGATTTTACAGCAAATTTGCTTGTTAAGAAAATTCATTATAGTTTCCTTTTCTGTTGGGGTTTTTTTCCTTTCTAATTAATTAATTAATTTTTTTTTATAAGGTAAAAAAAAAGATTTTTACTTGCTAAAACCTAATATATTTTTTTTTCTTACAAGTTTTACATATACATTTTATTAATAATTACCACTAGAAACTATTACTTCTAATATTACTTCTTTCTCTAATCCACGGATGTTTTAGTATTTGCTGTTTGTTGCTATTGTTGTATAATTGTTTGCTAGGATTGGTATTTTTCTCTCTCTTACATAAAGTAGGCTGTCATTCTAGTTTATTTGGTAATTTTTCACTTTTATTTTAATGAAAAACTTATTTTCTATAATTTTATTTTAAGTGAGAACAATCACTTTTAAGAACAATCTCTGGTTTTGCTTAAAACCTCCGCAATTTTTCTGTATGTACTCAGGCAAAGTTAGATTTAAAATTTTAACTTTATTTTAAACAAAATGCAAGTTTACAGGTTTTTATATACACGAATTGTTTTGTGTTTAATACACATCCATTAAACTAATTTTTCTTCAACTTCTGTATTTTTCTTTAAAATAGGCACACAATTTTTTCCAAATTATTTACTCAGGTAAAGTTTTACAATTATTAACGGATTTGTGTGGGGTTACAAATTTTTCGTTTCTTATTCTTTCACTTGAGTTTTTTTTTGTGTTGTTTTTTTTTTGGGAGTTTTAATTTAATAGTAGGTAATATTTAATTCTTAAATATAGTTCTATTTTGTACAGTAAAAAAACAAATGAATATTATTTTTTTCTTACAGTTTTGATTGCTTCTATTAATTTAAACAAATCTGATAATTTTAAGTTTTTTTTCTTTTGTAAGGTTTTCTATAAGTTTTATTTAGTTATTTTTTTATATTTAACTTTTCAGAAAACAATTATTTCCTTATTTGTAAGCACCTCTTTTTTTTAAGCACAAAACACCATTCAGTTTCATTTTTTTGACGTTTTTAATCCCGATCACTCTTAGTTCAACGATTCGACTCGCTTCACCCATTGCCCAAAATCAACTGGCCACCCCGACTGCCAAAACCTTTGCCATGCGTAATTACCCTTCTTATACGCATTGTATTTGCAAAAATTCATTATCCTCTTTTTCTTCTTATTCGCTATTGCATCATCCATAATTATTGTCATGAGAGAGAAAAGAGAGCATATGCATTACACAGTACAACATTTTTCAGTTAATTGATTGCCAACTCAATTCTGTGAACTGTATGTAAAATTAGACCCAAAAAGAAGAATATCTGCATCATTCGTTTTGTCTTCTTACCTGCGATTTGAAGTTAGTATCGATTTGAAGTTAGGACTATCGTATAGGGGAATTTATCACGTTTTAGGCCCTGTTGTTTGACATAGCTCGACAACCACTAGCCCAATTTAGTTGAAATAAATTTAAAAAAATTAAGAATTACAATTCCCTTAATCTGTTCATATATTGTTTTCCTATACAAGTAACACTTTCGAAGTTAAAAATGAATGTATGAAGGGAAAAAATTATTTTTTGCCTAAAAATTTAAATTTTTTTTTTTTAAAATACATAAAAAATCCAAAATGGAAAAAAGTTTCAAGTCTAGTTATTTTTTCGCAAAGTCACATAACCTATGAGCAAAATAAGACAAAGATCATAAAAATCGATGCACGCGTTTCGCTTTTATTCGCAATTGAGTAAAGGTATGAATTTCAAAAATCAGTTATAGCCACCACCCTTAAAATAAAAATATAAATTAAAAAATTATCATGCAAAAAAAAACTTTATTTATAAAAACTTAATGAAAATAAAATAATATGCAATTAATACGCAATTATAATATGCATAAAAACAAAATTTAGAACATTTTTTCAATTATTGGCAATATCCATCCTTGTAGAAGTTGACGCTTGTGGTTCTGATGATCTTGTTTTCTTCGTAGGTTGTTCATATTCATGGTCTGAGTCTGTATCGTCATCCGAGATACACATACTATTCAAGGGCGTGTTTCTTTCACTGAAAATCAGCTTGGCGTTGTCGGTATGATGTTGCGCTGACATTTTGCTGTGTGAGTTTTCTTCTCTTCAAAAATGATGTCAGCCATTCGGAGTCGTGTTGTGATAGTCCCAGCTTGACCACAATGTAATCCATTTCGATTTGTGGTAGCGGTTGTGGTGCACTATTTTCAATATCGGGTATCCAATCAGCATCATCCAAATCGGTCGGATTGGTGAAAACGGTTTCGGCTAGCAGGGACACAGTATCCGCACTCGGAGGTTTAGGTGCATCGGTATCAGCAGGGCGTTGCACTGGAAGTGTGGCAATAAATGCAGCAGTGTATACTTTTGTTTTCAATTGTTGTCTGTTTAATCCAGGACGAAAATTTATGCATGCATAGCACCTGGATTTATCATGTCCAGTTGTGTCTTCCACCCAAATTACTGGCTTCATAAAAGATAACTTTCTACTTTTTCCGTGAATCCATTTTAGAAGGGTACTATAACAACTGTTGCACACTGTGTTCGGCGTAAAATTTGCATCACTTAAATCTGCTTCATCGAAATAATTACAATACGCGGTTTTGAATTGCTCAGTAAACAAATTTTTTCGATCTTTTTTCTGTATTTTTCGGACGATATGACCACAAACGTAACAATATTCATCCAAATATGGGCACTTGTTGTTTTCCATATTGATATATTTTATGTTTTGTTGTTATTCACTTTTAAAAAACTGGAGAAAAATCACTTTTACTGTTCGCGTTCGTCGGCACTGGCTGAATGCCAAAAATCGATCAATGCACACCTATAAATACTACGTATTTTTGAATATTTTACTGCCAGGTACTTATAAATGGGCGCATATTTTAAGGGCGGCTGGCTATATACCTGATTCAGCACTTGTACGTTTCAAACTGTGCAAAACTTTCCAAATAATGACCACCCTTAAATGTGGGTGCAATTTCTGTAAAAAAAATCATATAGGTAGCCACCGGAAAAACCCAAATAATAAAAAGGTCCACTTTCCGTTTAATTGTCCACGTACATTTATTACCGCAATCATAAAAATCAAATAACCTTTTGTTTATTCCTTTTTTTTTAATTCTCAGAATCATGAAAAAGGTGTCAATGTTTTCTCCAAATAATGTTGTGCATATCTCGAGCAAATTTTTGAAATTCATACATTTACTCAATTGCGAATAAAAGCGAAACGCGTGCATCCATTTTTATGATCTTTGTCTCATTTTGCTCATAGGTTATGTGACTTTGCGAAAAATTAACTAGACTTGAAACTTTTTTCCATTTTGGATTTTTTATGTATTTTTAAAAAAAAAAATTTAAATTTTTAGGCAAAAAATAATTTTTTCCCTTCATACATTCATTTTTAACTTCGAAAGTGTTACTTGTATATTAAAACAATATATGAACAGATTAAGGGAATTGTAATTCTTAATTTTTTTAAATTTATTTCAACTAAATTGGGCTAGTGGTTGTCGAGCTATGTCAAACAACAGGGCCTAAAACGTGATAAATTCCCCTATTCTATAGTACTAACTTCAAATCGATACTAACTTCAAATCGCAGGTAAGAAGACAAAACGAATGATGCAGAAATTCTTCTTTTTGGGTCTAATTTCACATACAGTTCACAGAATTGAGTTGGCAATCAATTAACTGAAAAATGTTGTACTGTGTAATTGAATAAATGTTGTGCACTTTGAATAAAGGCAAACAAGTGAGTTATTCAAAGCAGACCTCTAGTATGTATGTACATACGCAGGCGAATATGAGGGAAGAGCAGAACAACCGTAACTATAGTGACGGTCACCTTCAAAAATAAATTGGCATGCGCAGTTCATGTCAACACTAATAACAAAGAATATAAATCATATAGAATGCGCATCATGTAGAAGCAAAATTTCTTATGGCGGGGTTTATCATTACGCCTCGGTCTCATATAATTTCGCTCACAAATTTTGCAAAGGCAATTTGTTGTTGGTTTGTGTTCTCACTTAGTGAACTGAAGAGAGCAAAAATCAACGTGCATTAATATATTCACATGTTTGCTGTTCTTACCATCCAAAATGTGCAGTGTGTGTTTTTTGTTTTTTATTTTGCTAAAAACAGGTTTTTGATATTTTTTTGGTCTTTAGAAAAAGGAAGTTCCAAGAAAAGAAAAATACAAGTTTTATCAAACGAATCATTTAATTAATTAAAATATAATAACTTTGTTAATTTTGTTAGGGTGGTTAATATCCTCATTAAATTCTTTTTAAATATGTATGTATTTGTATCGCTTTGGTTGATTGAAAATTTAATTGGAAATAATTTTATTTTTGTAAATATCTTTTTTTACATTTGTGAATAGACATAAAGTTAGAAAAAAATTAAATTTATTCCGAATATATGAGAACTAAATTTATTTAATTTCCAAGCAACATGATTAAATAAAAACCAAACAAAATTCTTTAAGAAGGAATAATAATATGTTTTATTTTAATCTATTTTTAAATATCTTTAATAAGAATATTTATACTGCACAGCTATGAAATAAATAAATGTGTGACCATACATATATATATTCCTATATATCTTTAATTTTACAGAAAAACAGCATCTGAATTTCGGTGCGAACCGATATAGTTTTATCTGTACAACAATAAAACACATACTCTTACCCTACAATTACACAATCGGTCACATTTACTTTTACGAAGGTTATTTGTACAAAAATTGCAAGAAACAAAAATTCTTTTGTTAGGTTTTTGTTTTATTTTTACGTTAATGTGTTTTTTTTTGACTTGGCAATGCCCTGCAAATATTATTGGACCACCTGATCCAATTTTATAAAATGGTCTACTCCATGGACTGCTCCGATGTAATGCAAGCATGGACCATGTCATTGTTACAAAGTGTTTGTAGTGAGACGACTTCGTTTTTTAACGACATGTTTTCGTTTTTAAACGAAGTTAAAACCAGAGTATGAAAACAAACAAAACATTTCGCAAACGTTTGCAAAATGCACAAAACTATTCAAAATTGTTTAATTGTATTTTACATGTGCAAAACCAAAACAAAAACTTTTCAAGTGTCAAAGAGAGAAAACGAAACAATTGGCTTTCCACTCATGTGCATTTTTTAATTTACCGTTACAATCGTACATCTGAGTACAAAACAAATAGAGAAACGTTTTGTTTGCAGTAATTGATTTAGTTCTTGTTTGGTTTTTGTAGTGGTTTTGTAGTTGTTTGACTATAATAGTCAAAATAAGCATTAATAAAAACGGAAAAAACCTAAAAACCTCTCTATTTATTTCACTTAGAAACAATAGTGTAAATGAGTAAATTTTATAATGAGTAAATCAATTACCCAACTTTTGTCAAACGTTTTTTCTCTGAATGTTTCAATATTGTTCTTACTATTTTCTTTTCCAGCTGTGTACGTTTATATTAATGTATAATTTGCGCTCTCGAGCAAAAACAATACAAAACAAAATGGCACAATCATTCTCATTGTTTTGGTTTTGTTTTTGTTTTACTCACTGCAAAGAACAAAACAAAACGAAAGCAAACGTTTCGTTTTGTTTGTTTTCGTACTCTGGTTAAAACTAATCCTCTTGGGTACACAATGGAGTAGTTTTAAAACTACTCCTTTGTAGTCCAAAGATGGGTTATATGGTCCTGTCCTAGGACATCGTAATGTTAAATAGACCATGTTTTTTCCATACGTTTGGGTTA
The DNA here is from genome assembly GCA_949318255.1 of Pollenia labialis. Classification (NCBI taxonomy): domain Eukaryota; kingdom Metazoa; phylum Arthropoda; class Insecta; order Diptera; family Polleniidae; genus Pollenia; species Pollenia labialis. The sequence continues at coordinate 50,361,932 of OX439141.1, forward strand.
CTTTTGGACTAGTCCTAGTCCCTTGTGGGCTACTCTTTACACGCGTGTTTGGTCTGGTCCTATTATTTGCAGGGTGTACATACACACACCCTCGTGCACGCACATACATATACGCTGATAAATGAGAATTAAAAGTTCTCATAAACAACGAGAGAACGATGTATTGTTACGCTCTTTGTTTTTGCTTCTTTCTCTTTTGTCTTCCCGCCCGCATCATGCATTTTTTTTCAAAAATATTTAAGTTTTCCTTGAGATGCGCATTCTATATGATTTTTATTCTTTGCTAATAACCAGAGTACAGAGAAAACGAACTGACCATGAATGACAAAAAAAATCCATGCACATTTGTTACCATGTTTAAACAGGTTTTTACTCTAACGGCAGAATCAGACCACTTTACGCAAGAAAAAGAAAAATGTTTCTTTGATCTTTCTTCCTTTTTTCTTCTTTATTTTTTTTAAATTGTGTTATAGAATTTAGCAATAGGATGAAAGTTGTTACCAACTGTAAAAACTTACATACATAATTATCATAGTTTTACGCAATTAGGAGAATTTAAATATTCATGTACAAGAAAAAACGTTTTGCCTACATATATAATTGTATGGTAAAATTTATTAGGTGCAGGAGAAAATTCGTGGTTCAAAAATAAAATGGAAAAAGGTGATTTTAAATCCGTAACAGGGAGTATGATATTTTATCCAAGTTTTTTTCCAAAAATCTAATATATTATTAACCTCCTGAGCATTTATTTCACTTCGTAATATTATCAGTTCTGATTGTACAGGCGGGCCTCGATTATCCGTGATCCGGTTAACCGGTAACCCCGATTAACCGTGATGGCCAATGAGCAGTTTTTATTTTTTGTTTGCAATGTTTTCAGATTGTTTGCTGCGATTAACCGTGATAACCTCTATTATCCTTGATGGCAGTTGAAAAATATTTGACAAACAACATCACACGACTTTTTTTTTAAAATTGTATTCTTTTTTTTTTTTTGCTTAATGTCCTTTTTTGTCTCATGTTATAAGTAGAAAATTTAATTTCAAATGTACATAAACTTCTTAAATATTTTTTTTTGTTCACTTGTTAAATGATAAAAATATTAAAAAAACTGTATAATCAAAATTGTTATTCGATTAACCCTGAAAATCAAATATCCGTAATGCTTCTGGTCCCGACCATCACGGATATTCGAGGCTCGACTGTATATCAAACTCATACTTGGTTATATCGCAGTTTAAGGGTTTTCAAAAAGATCAGTAAACTGCCGTATATTTTCAAAATCTACAAATCTGTCTAGAAAGTTATAAAAAATTGTTTGAAGTACTGCTGTATTTTCAAATGTTGTACCATTGCCCTGCTCGACATAGTAGTTTCTCCTATAAATCGAATATTAAAGTTTATTTCCGTTAATAAGGCACCAACCGATATATTGGTCAACAAAATGCAAAACAAGAGGTTGATTGCCGGCGGATTTGTAAAGCTTTCGAAAGACGTGGTGGCAGAATTTTGGGAAATATTTTACTACATAAAATTTAAAAAGTGCAAAAAACTAACGTTGCAATCAACCTATCCCTCCAATACTAATCATTTAGCTTTATTATTTTCACTTTTCTTTAAAATATGTATATACGTAAATATTTTTGAACATAAATTTCATTGATTTTTAATATTTCCTCTTTTTTGTTACATTCACTGGAACTGATAGCGTGAAAAATTTTTCACATGAGATTCATGATTGCTTTTTTCCATTCGAGGGGAATGAAAATTTCATGGGAACAAAAATTCCACTTGTTATTCACGATAGGGGTGATTATCTTTTAAAGTCTGTATTGCCCAGTCTGCTATATTTTCGGTTTCTAAGAACTGCAGCACTTCTTTCCTCAAATGAAATAACCTATTTAGACAATCACCACGGCTAAGCTAGTGGACGTCAGTAAACATTTTTAGGTCATTGTATGCGCTGTTTTTGCTTTTTAAAAAAACTAACAAACTTTCTCTGAGTAAGTGCATGATGCCCTCCTCTTATTTTATTAATTATAGACTCTGCAGTCTTTATACTGGATTGGATACAAATTTTGATGCTTGTGCGGCCTGGTGAATAATGCAGTGAAAGCTTAAAACTGATATTTGTTTTTTTAGGTGACATTATTGACAACTTTTGCATAATCTCCTCAAATGTCATGGTCACATAAGGTACCGTTAGGATTTTATAGCAAGAACAATTTTATTGTAAGCGGCAAATTTCATACAAAATTTTATTGAAATAAAATTAAAAAACTTTCTCCTGTAAAATTTTATTTTTGGCGCTGACGTTATTTTGGGGGGGTGGGGTCTTTCATAGAGGTGCATTTCGGTGCGGAAAGCTTTCTGTCTGCTATTCACTTGGGAATTGCAAAAGACGATTACTCTACTGAATTTCCCAAGCAGCTCACTACGCCCGGTCTTAAACCACGTATCCCCTGGTAATGTCGCTCAGACACCCGTCTGACGGCAGCTAGAGTGAGAAGGCGCTCAGTTGAGTAACCTGAATGGCATGCTAATACCGATGCGTCTCAGGTAATTAGGTGACAACAAAATTAAGAATCACTGAAACTCAATTGATTTACTATGTCGTTTTAACGACTTGCCTGCCTAGAGGTTGTTGGCAGCACCAACACTAGGATCGGGTGCTGTGGTCTAATCAACCACTCATCTTAAATAACATAGATTAACGAAACTACACAAATAATAAACGAATCGGAATTAACGGCACAACTATCGAATAAGGACAAGAATCGGAACATGGAACGTCAGGACCCTAGCGGAATCATCCCGCCTTGCGCAAGTGTTTCGAGTAATGGATAACTATAACCTTAGTATCTTAGTAAGATGGAAGGGACATGGTGAGCTCCGTACGGCATCTGGCCACTACTTCATTTACAGCGGCAACAACAACAGTCATACTCACGGCGTCGGAATCTTGCTGACACACAACATGAAAAGAGCTTTGTTAGAATACAAACCCATCTCTGATTTTACGCTCCAACCGAAAACGATGATGATGAAACAAAAAATGAATTTTATGAACAACTGGATATGGAAATTGCACGATCAAGAAAAAGTGACATTAAGATAATTTTAGGCGATCTTAATGCTAAAGTTGGCTGTGATAACCAACTTGCGGTTTATTATGGGAAACCAAGGTCTGGGGGCATCCCGCAACAACAATGGCGAGCGTCTCGTAGATCTATGCGCTTCACACCAACTATTTATTGGAGGAACAAAATTTCCGCATCGTGACATCCATAAATATACGTGGCAATCACCGGATAGAGTGACACGCAACCAAATAGATCACTTCATAATTAGTAGTAAATTTCTTGGATGTCTTATGGACGTAAGGACTGCCAGAGGAGCTGACATTTACAGTGACCATAAACTCCTAATTGGCGAAGTAAAGTTGAGGCCAAAAGCATTCTACCACCACAAAGTATCCAGTTACAAATTCAACGTCCACCGTTTGCAGGCTCCCACAACAGCTGCATCATTCTCTAACCAGATATGTGCCAAACTTGATCGTAACCCTACATACAATTGGTCAGATATCGTAACGTCATGTCGTGAAACTGCGAAAAACGTCCTTGGCTGCAGTAAACATCATATAAAGCCATGGATAAGTGATACTACATGGAGCGCAATTTAGGAGAGAGGAAAGCTGTATATAAAACTTCAAACAGCTAATGGTTCAACAGAGATACACTCTGCTCAAACGAACTACAACAACTCTGAAAAAATGGTAAAGAAATTGGTTAGAAAGGATAAGCGGCAGTTTTATAATAACATCGCGAGTGAAGCAGAAAGTGCAGCGGTACGCGGAAACTCTAGGGCAGTTTATAGTGCAATCAGGCAACTTAGTGGCGAGAAAATGAGAACGGTATCCCAAATTAAGGACTCCAGCGGAAGACCACTCGCTACAACAGATGAACAACTACAGGTGGAAAGAGTTCTTTGAATTTCCCATAGCGCCACCCAACAACCTTGTACCAATTGATGCTCGACTACGTCAAAACCCTAGAAGGGATATACAAACAACAGCACCACGTCCTGAGGAGGTTGCAAGTGCCATTGCAAAACTGAAAAACAATAAAGCATCGGGACTAGACAACCTTCCAGCAGAGCTGTTTAAATATTCCCCTGCATTGTCTGATTATATCTGGCCCATAATCAATGAAGCTTGGTCTGCAGGCATTGTTCCACTGGACTGGAAAGAAGGTGTCATCGTCACTATCCCCAAGAAGGAGATACAAAAGATAATAGCATTCATTATCCTTGACCGTATTTCCCCTGCTGTGGAAGCTAGTCTACGTAAAGAGCAAGCTGGTTTTAGAAGAAACCGATCGTGTCTGGATCATATAAACTCATTACGTATTATCGTAGAGCAATCAATGGAGTGGAATAAGCCTCTGTTTCTAATTTTTGTTGATTTTGAAAGGGCATTCGACACAATAAATCGTGTTGCTATTTGGCAATGTCTCTATAACATTGGTATACCGGACAAAATTATTAAAATTATTCAGATGTTGTACAGTGATGCTCCATATAAAGCTCGCTTCAAGGGAGTTGACAGTGAATCTTTTTTTATTAATCGTGGAGCAAGACAAGGATGAATATTGTCTCCGTTACTGTTTCTCCTAGTTTTAGACTCAGTTATGCTGAAAACTAATGCCGAAGCAACAGACGGCATACAGTGGCATCTAAATCAGCGCCTTCATGACCTGGACTATGCTGATGATCTATGCTTGATGTCTCATTCATTAAGTGGCATACAGGACAAGATAAATAGATTATATGAAAACGGTCTTGAAGTTGAATTAAAAATCAATTTTCGTAAAACCAAAGTAATGAGGATATCATCCGATAACAACACCCCTATACTGGTAAACGGTAATATAATTGAAGACGTGTCTGAGTTTAGCTATCTAGGTAGCACAATAAGTACAGATGGTGGAGCGGATTCTGACGTATGAAGCAGAATAAATAAGGCTCGTCACGCCTACACTTCACTTGCACGAGTCTGGCAATCGTGTCAAATATCCAAGAAACATAAGATCAGGATTTTCAACACTAGCGTAAAATCCGCTCTGCTATATGGAAGAGAAACGTGGAAAGTCACCAACACGATTTCCAAGAAATTACAAGTGTTTTTAAATAAATGTTTAAGGCGCATTCTAAAAATATTCTGGCCGTTACGAATAAATAACCAAGACCAGCTACAAACTTGTGGTATGGAAGCAATTGCCATTGAAATTCGGCGTAGAAAATGGTTTCCTTTCAATGGAATCCACAGGGATATCGAAGCAGGGGGCGCCCACGAGTAACTTGGCGAAGATCTGTTGAAGAGGAATTTACAAGAAAGGGGCTTTCATGGGCACAATTGAGAAGCTTGGCGCAGGATAGAATAAGATTTAGAAATTTTGTTCAATCTATATAAGAAAAAAAAAAACTTAACTTTAACCCTTTATTAACTGTAATTAATATTAATGTACATATATTGTAAAATGCATTATTTGTTGTTGCTAGAAGCTCCACTTGGAGTAGCGTTCTTATAAATATTGTAAGACACGTTAACTAAAATAAAAAAAACGTTATTTTCGCGGTTAGGGGTCGATATGTATGTATTATTTTCATGTTTAACCCTGCGGCTTACGCATGTTTTGATTATCTATACACATTAAACGAAGGTTTGGCGAGACTCATGTGTACCACGAAGGGCTAAAAAGTAAATTTTAAATCTTGCTTTTCGTTTATTTTATATTTTTAGTTAAATATGAACAAAAGATTTTAAAAGTAAAAACCATATCGGACATGATGTTGGTGTTTTATCATTAGGTGTAAGGTGTAAAACGGGTAAGTAATTTAATCATAATAATTTTTTCTTTCTAATTTCTTTTTTGGTTTTTTTCAAGCACGAATTGGGGATACAATTAACTTTATAATACTTGAATCATGCTCATTTTGAGATTAATTCAATCTTAGTTTTATTTAAATCAATTTCGGATTATTTTAAGTACGAAATCGGGATTAAATATGGATAATTTAAGCATTTTGGGATTAAAAATCCGTACTTGAATCAATCTTTCTGTACTTGGTTTAAGAAAATCCGTACTTACCGTACTATTAATACCGCTTCGGATTGATTTGAGTACGGATGGATTGATTTTTCTTTTGAGTGCAGCTTTCAAAGAAAAAGACAGAAAGCTTTTTTGGTAGTTAAGTGGCAATGTGTAAAAACAGGCCGCAACAATTAACGCAAATGGCGTGATCAAAACAAAAATACCTTAGAAAGAGAAAAAAACGCAAAATCTTCCGTCTCGTGACAGTTCTGTTAGTCTGAATTTACACGTTTTATCTTTTGATGATCAACTTCTTTTTAATTCCCTTTTAAAGATGCCAATAAAATCACACGCAGCAATCGGTTTCAACTTTTTTCGGTTCAAAACAACAACAATTTTATTAACAGCGAATCAAAGAGAAAAACAAAAGAGGAAAAATGCATGCAGCCATCGTTGTGAATATACCAGCGAATAAAAACACAAAGCGTACTGCCCGCTTTTTTCCTTCCTCACCTAAAAACATAAGCGTTGAGCATCAAAAGATGAAACGTGTGAAAGCAGACTTAGTATTCTGTGATCTAAATCAGGGATTTTCATTTCTTTGCACAATTATACACATTAATACCAGCGCTACCGTTATGCGACTAAAGTCGCATTTTTGTCCCTTTTTTGACTACCTTGCCACTTTTTTTGCCCCTTTATTGGAAAACATAAAGAAACTTTTTAAAGTCAAGTACGCATGGCAAAAGGATCTTAAAAGAATTTTTCATAGGAACGGAAATAGAAGTTCCGACGAGTATCGTGTATTGAGCGGCCAAATTCAACTTCTTAAGACGTTAATTAAGGAACAGGTGGAAATACATCAGGCAAGGGCATTTAGGGAAATTTTTAGTATTATTGGCAATAAGAGAACGAAAGGTTTTGATAAACTCATTGTGGGTAACAACACATACGATGATGATGTTGATAAAGTGGAGCAGTTCAAACATCATTTTTCGGATATTTATAAATTTACTGCTCCAGACAGCGCTAATGTCGTGGAAGTTCCGAACACAGTAAACTCCTACATAAATTGTTGTTTTGAAACTGTTTGCCAATTAACTAACACTTATGGTGCTTTAAACTCGCCGGACAGTGACAATTTTATTAACTCTTCGGAAGTTATTGATATAATTAAGTCCCTAAGGGCCAAGAAATTGGCAGGTTTGGATGGTGTATCAAATTTTTTAATCAAAAAGTTTCCGAGTGCAGCAATAAAATTTTTAGTCATTATTTTTAATAATTGTCTAAATAATAGTTATTTCCCCAAGGCCTGGAAAATGGCCAGAATTTGCCCTTTGCTAAAAAAACCAATGACTTTCAAATCAATAACTCCCGTCCAATATCTACATATGTTGTCTAACATTGGAAAGTTATTTGATAGTGCCGATTTTAATGAGATATTTAGAGAAGCTTATCTTTTAGCTGTTCAATAAATTCTAATTTTATTCATACAAATTACCAACTTATATACTAATTTATTTTATGGTCAGCATTAATGTGGCACAGCAACAAATCAATAGTAGATTAGCTGTTCCCACGGGAATTTGCAATTTTGACAAATTTACTAGAATTGGTTGGCGCGTGAAAATAATTATTGCAAAAATATTCAACAAGAAAAAACTCAATGCACATTTATAGTGACCAAACACAAAAACAATTTTAAATTTAGTTCATTAACTTTAAAATAAAATTCATATAAAATACTTATCGTAAACAAAGAAAAAAAAATGAATTGAATTTCAAGTTCAATGTCATGCTTAGAGTAAATAAAATTCTTACATTGCTACAGTGCCTTAACTAATTATCGATACACTACACCCTTACCCTTTTAGGTTTGGGTATTATTAAAAATGAAACAGAATTTAGAAAAAAAATGTTTAATTTAGGCTTATTTATCTATATGTTTTTGTTAATTCAAATATTTTTTAAGCAAATTCTTATGTACTAGTTTTGTTTTTGTCTTATTAATTTCTAAAAGTACATTTAAATCTTTTAAATCTAATACTTTGTATGGACCTTTGTATGGAGGCTCACATTTTTTTCTATTTAAAACTTTAACTAAAACTAAATCTCCTATTCTAAGATCTATTTTATTTTGCTCCTTTTCAGATTCTATACTTCTTTTTCTTTTTACTTCGAGAATTATTTCTCTTGCTCTTTGTAATGAGTTTTGAAGTCTAATCTTTAGTTCATTTAAGTAGTTGTCAATATTATAAATCTTTCTGGCATCACCTAAAATGTCGTTTGGCAGTCTAGGTAGTCTACCAAAAATTAGTTCGAATGGTGAATAGTCTGTATCGACATTTGGTGTCGTATTATAGGCAAAAGTGTAATATGATATCCACTCATGCCAATTATTGTCATTCACAAAATTTAGAAAATATTCATTTAGATTGCGGTGATTTCGTTCTATCGTGCCTAAAGTTTCATGATGGTAAGGTGTTGAGAAATTTTGTGTTATTTTTAATAATACACAAATCTCTCTCATCAATTCATTGGTAAGCTCAGTTCCTTTGTCTGTTTTGAGAATGTTAAATAAACCATATTTTAAGACTATATGTTCTATTAAAGATTTTGCGACTGTTTTGGCATCTTTTGATTCAATCGGACAAGCAACAACATATTTTGTCAGTTCCCATTGCATAGTAAGTATGTATCTAAATTGTCCAGATGGTCTTAATGGTCCAACTGTGTCCATTACAATAGTATCAAAACCGTGTGATGGTGTATCTGTTATAGTAAATGGTTCTTTTGTATTTTTTATTTGTTTATGCCTTTGACATGAATAACATGTTGTTATGTATTTCTTAACCATTTTGTTCATATTTTTCCATATATATCGTTGTTTTAATTTGGAAAGTGTTTTCCTAATTCCAAAGTGTCCTCCATGTGGTGAGTCATGAAATTCTTCTATCAATCTATATTGTGTAATATTATCTTTTATTTCTCTTGGCATTCTGTATATAATTATTTCTATGTAATTTTTCTTTATATTGTTATATCTTTCTTTCAATTCTTCCACCGTTATATATTTAAATATTTCATCGTTATCATACAGTACGTACTTTTTAAATTTCAATTTCTTTAATTTCAATAAAAGTTTCTCCAAAAATGTTCCTGAAAACATAGGATTTTCGCTTTTATTGCATCTTATGCGCGTTATTTTATCATTTTTTTCTTTGAATTCTTTTTCCAATTCTTATTATCATATATAATGCAGCTTATTATCATATATAAATTCAATCTTTTGGGTACCCTTAATATTATTTATTGACGTACATTCCCACATCTGGAGTTGATCAGTCTCCTTTTGAGATATGCAGTCTTTTATAATATTTTCTTCTTTATGAACGTTCTCCTTATCATTATTTGTATTTTTCTTTTCATTACTACTTTTATTTTTCATACTTCGTGTTATTGCCAAGGTTTTCTTTTCTTTTTCGTCAATATAGATTGGAATCATGTCTCTTAATATTTGTGAATTTATGTTTATGCGTGATAGAGCGTCTACGTTTGTATTATTCGCTCCTTTCTTATATTTTATATCAAGGTCATAATCTGATAGTTCTAGTCTTATTCTGGTTAATTTTGAAGACGGATTTTTATGGGTAAATAAAGCAGAGGTCTATGGTCTGTGACTACGGTAAATTTTCTACCATATAGATATGGTCTAAAAAATTGTATTCCCCAATGAATACCTAATAATTCCTTTTCAATTGCTGATTTGTTCTTTTCATGTTTGTTTAGCGTTCTGCTTGCATAAGATATGGGTAGGTCGTCACCAATTTCACCCTGTGATAGGACTGCTCCTAGCGCTACGTTTGAAGCGTCTGTGGTTAGAATGAATGGTTCGTCAAAGTTCGGATATTGTAGTATAGGCGGGTTTTTTAATTTGTCTCTTAAAGTCTCAAATGCTATTTGGCAATTTTCTGTCCAATTGAAAGTTACTTTTTTTTTAATAAATTATTCAGGCAAGTTGCCGTTTTGGCAAAATTTGGAATAAATCTTCTGTAATAATTGCAGAAGGCTATAAACCGTCTAACGTCGTCTGCGTTTTTTGGAACCGGATATTGTTCAATTATTTTGTATTTTGTCGGGTCGGTTTTTATACCATTCTTTGTAATCAAATGTCCCAAATATAAAACTTCTGGTTTTAGAAAACAACATTTTGCTGGATTCAGTTTCAAATTGTATTGTTTTAGTCTTCCTAACACTCTTATGAGGTTCTCATTATGGTGCTTCAAACTGCATCCGAAAATAATAATGTCATCAACGTATAAAAATGCTTCTGACTCTAAACCAGCTAATGCTATAGTCAGCATTCTTTGGAAACTGTTAGATGATATTTTTAAACCAAATGGTAGTCTTGTATACTGAAAATGACCGTTTGGTGTTGAAAATGCTGTTAGAGGTCGTGACTTTGGTTCGAGTTCTATTTGGTGAAACGAGCTTGTCATGTCTAAAGTTGAAAAATATTTAGTTCTACCTAATCTGTCCAAAACATCTTCAATTCTGGTTAAAGGAAATTTGTCATTTACTATCTTATCATTTAAACGTCTGAAATCTACAACCAACGCCATTTTTCCGTTTCGTTTTGTCCTTTTTTTGGTTCTTATAATAATGGAGAATTGTATGGACTAATGGACGGTTCTACTACGTCTTTTTTCAACAACTCTTGCACTTGTTTATTTATTTCGTCTAATTGTGTTTGTGGCAGTCTGTAATTTTTTATGTAAGTGGGTGTGTTATCATTTAATGCAATACTTTGTTTATAAAAATTGTTAACCGTTAATGGTTCGTCTTCAAGATGAAATACTTCTTGATATTGTCGTAGAATATCACAAATTATTTTCTTATTTTCTTCTTCAATGTTCTTGAAATCTAGTTTTTCTAGTAATTTCTGAAATCTTTGCTCTGAGTGTCTATTATTATTGCGCATGTTAGTTTTATAAATTGTGTAATTTTTTAATGGTATTGTTGTGACTCCCAACTTCTCTAGGCGTACTGGTTCCTCTAATGTATTCAAAATTTTAACATACCTTTGACCATCCTTGGGTATTATAGTGTTTGCTAAAAATATTCCGTTTATTATTTCTTTATTACATATGACACTATCTTCTTTTATGTCAATGTTTATAGGTACTATCTTCTCTGTTCTCGGGGGTATAGTTATATTATGTATTCTTTTTGTGTTTATCTCTATTGGGATTGTTATTTGCTCTCCCTCTATACAAATATTGAAAGTAAGTGTCTCATAGTTAATCTGACAATTGTATTTACAGAAAAAATCTATTCCTAAAATTCCATCATTAACTATTGGAAATTCTTCTTCTACTAATTGAAATCAGTGTGTTAATATTTGCTCTCCTAGTATTATTTGTAAATCAGTGGTTCCTAACGTTTCTTTAAAATCATTTGTAATGCCATTTAATCGGCAAATGTTGTCAGTATTCTTGTAATAGTTGTATATTACATTTTCTTTGCAGAGTGATACCTCTGAGCCTGTGTCTATTAAGAATGTTAATTGATAGTTGATGTTTTTTATTGATAGGAAAAGAAAATTTGATGTTTCAATATTTAGTGTATATACTCTTAATTTTCCCTGTCCGGAGATTCGTAATGAGTCTCCAGGGTTTGTACGTTTCCCTGTTGTTGTATAGCATTGTATAACATTGGAGTTGCCTCTTCCTCTTGTGTTATTATTGCATCTGTTCTCTCTGTCGTTGTTATAGCTATTGTAGTTATTGTTGTTGTTGTTATACTGTCTGTTATTGTTGTAGTTTCTGTTATTGCTGTTATGATTTCTGTTGCTACTGTTACAGTTTCTGTTGCTATAGTTATAACTTCTGTTATTGTTGTTATAGTTTCTGTTATTCCTGTTATTGTTAAAGTTTCTATCTATCTGTGGATTGGGATAATTTGTATTTCTGCTATTTCTAAAACCTGAATTGTTTCTATTTGTGTTATTGTAATAGTTTTTTCTATTTTTTTTTTATCTGTAATATTGTAAATGTGTCTGATAGTTGTAGTGATCTTTCCTGTGTACTTGCAATATCAAAAGCTTGTGCCAAGGTTTTGGGCTGTGCGGCTATCACAGCTGTTCTTATATCTTTATATAAACCTTCTTGGAAAATTTCTAAAGCTAGTTTTTCATTCATAGTCTTAATCGTAGATCGAGCCACTTGATTTGAACTGTCCTCCAGCTCTGAAATTTGTACCAATGTCAAGTCCGCTATTAAAGTGCTAATCCGTTCTTTGTAATTAAGTACATTTCCTTTTTGTTTTGTATTCCTTAATTCATAATGTATGCTGCTTGAATTCCTTGTCGATTTGAATTGCTTTGCCAAAACTGTCTTCAGTTCCTCGAAAGTTTGAGGCGTATTTTGTATAATCAAAATGTCCCTGACTTTGTCTACTAATTTTATTGCCAATACATATTTTATCAGGTTCTTTTTTTCTTGTTCATTTAGCTCAGAATGAACCATTTCTATCATTGAAAGGAAAATCTCAACATGTTTAGGCTTTCCGTCAAAGACTGGTATTGTTTCCGACGCCTTTTTACTGTCAAAGTTCGACATGATTTTAAGATTTTCGACTTTTTCCTCTATTCTCAAATTTTTATGTTCTGTCAATAGCTGAATTGCTGTTTCTCTCACGTCTTTAAATTGAATAATCTTTTCGTCCCTTAAAGGATTTGCTAAATGTCCTACAAGTTTTTCGAATTTTTCACTTAACAGTTCCATTAACTTCAGTTTTTCTTGTATAGTTTCTTTTGTATATGGTTTTGTTATTGATTTCCTAGCGTTAACAATTAATCTTTCTAAGTCTTCGAATATCTGCTCCATTGATCACATTTATTTCTGTAGCATGAAAAAAAATTTTCTTTTTCATATTTTCTTTATTTAAATTCATGCATTTTGTACAGAGTTTCTTACAACCTGTTTTTTTTATATAGTGTTGCAGAAACTTGAATATGACCACTATTACGAAAATGAATAAAAGAATAATTATTATCTCCTGGTTTATTGTTATTTTATTTGTATTTGTAGCGTTGGCAATCGCATAACCCTCTACTTTCGCATCTGCGATACCCATTTTAATTTGTTTTAAAGTATATTCTAATCTATCTTCCTCTGTTATCTGAAAAATGTGTAATTCTGGATTCATTACCTATATCAATACATTCTTGGGTTTTATCTTATTTCTAATTATTTTAAGAAAAAAATCTTTAAAGTACAATTTAATGTTACATAATATTAATTTATACAAAAATGTGTAAAAACTTAGAAATTTTATTATTATTATTATTGGTGGTTGTTTTTTAGTTTCTCCAGCCGGCTTTTCTGAGTTCTATTAGTTGCTGTACTAATCGTTGCTTGTTTCTTCCCTCACTAATGCCTATTATTCGCTGCAGGTCGTTGCAGGCTTTTTGAAATTTTAGCTTCTTTCCTCCTTTCTTCTTTTTGCTAGATATTTGGTTTCTGAAGTTTTGCAATTGTTGTTTGTAGTCTTGACTGATACTGTTGTATGGTAATTGGTTTAGGGCCAGCAGACTTTGGTGTAGGTGTGTAGGTTGGTGGTTCTTTAATTGGTGTTCCTTCTGGGACGTACTCTTCGTGCAGAAATTTTTGCCACTTCTCAAAAATTTCGTTCACTTCTGTTTGAGTCATATTTTAAAAATCCAAAAACCAAAAAAAAAAAAAATCTATTGGTATAAAAATTAAACTCAATAAATTGGTATCCTTAAAAAAATGGTTTCTGTTTACAGGTTACAGATTGGCAGGATCGCCATGTCGTGATTTTGTTTTTTGTATGAAGAATTATGTAATAAAATAATAATTTTCAGTATTTACTAAGCTCTGCCGTTTTCCTTCAGCACCCAACAGTGCCGATTTTAATGAGATATTTAGAGAAGCTTATCTTTTAGCTGTTCAATAAATTCTAATTTTATTCATACAAATTACCAACTTATATACTAATTTATTTTATGGTCAGCATTAATGTGGCACAGCAACAAATCAATAGTAGATTAGCTGTTCCCACGGGAATTTGCAATTTTGACAAATTTACTAGAATTGGTTGGCGCGTGAAAATAATTATTGCAAAAATATTCAACAAGAAAAAACTCAATGCACATTTATGCTGACCAAACACAAAAACAATTTTAAATTTAGTTCATTAACTTTAAAATAAAATTCATATAAAATACTAATCGTAAACAAAGAAAAAAAATGAATTGAATTTCAAGTTCAATGTCATGCTTAGAGTAAATAAAATTCTTTCATTGCTACAGTGCCTTAACTAATTATAGATACACTACAAAATCTTTGGTACCGGATTTTCTACCCCCATATTAGTTTGGTTTCAAACGTGGACACTCGTCGGTGGATGCTTTGTTATATTTGCATAACGAGGTTATTTGTAATTTAAGGGATAGGCAATGTACTGTCGCTGTTTCGTTGGACATTGAAAAGGCGTTCGATCGGGCGTATCATTTGGGTATTATCTTTAAACTGATTAGGGTAGGTTGTGATTCCGTCTTTGTAAAGTTGTTTGAAAGCTATTTTTATGATCGAAAATTTTTGGTGGAAATTAATGATGTAAAATCGGATGTGGGCGGTATTTATTGCGGTGTTCCGCAGGGGGCAATTCTGGCGCCTTTGCTATATAACATACTTGTATATGACTTCCCCCATATTGGTGTTGGTTCTAAGAGTATTTTATTTGCGGATGACTCGTTAATTTATGCACATGACAAGAATCCTGAAATCGCGCTAGGTAAGGTTCAAGGTCACCTCTTGGTAATTGATAGCTTTTACAGAAAGTGGGGTATTAAGATAAACACACAAAAATCAGAGGCCATTTGTTTTCGTAACTCAGCGGGAAAAGGTCCCCGAAATGAAGTAAGGCTGAGTAAAACATTGAATCTTTCTCTGCATGGTTCTGTTATTCCCTTTAGAGATCAAATAAAGTACCTTGGGTAACGTTCAATAAACTGTTTAAGTTCAACCAACATGGAAGGAATGCCAAGGATAAAGGATTGCGCATTAAGGGCATGTTCGTGAAATTATTTATCAATAGACACCTGAGTCAGAAGGCCAAGCTTTAAATTTACAAAGTATGCATTCGATCTGCAATATTATATGGATTTCCGGTTTGGTTTTCGATTTCTCCAATGATAGAGTTGGAGATTTTAGAACGAAGTTGTCTGAGACTTTGTATTAACGCGAACTATGAAAATTTTGTCAAACCATTTTCGAATTCCGTTATTTATAGAAGAGCGGATGTACTTCCGCTCTCTTCATATGCTCTGGTCCTTCTTAGTAATTTTATTAGTCGACTTGAAAATCACGATAACAATTTAATAACAACGGCTCTTTGCTCACAATCTGGGTTTAATTGGTCTAACAGTCTTTACATGTCTCCAATTGGAATTTTACATGAGGATATTAACTCCTTCACTAACTCTAATGAATACCGTCTACCAGAGTTCTACTCTCATGCAATTACAGGCTCCAACAGGGGATAACCGTTAACGTCTATTTTCCTTGTATATATTGTATTAGTTTAAGTCTTAGTTTTAAGTTTGTCATAAGATCTCACACCTGACTATCAACAGTCTATGTAAACTACTATTATATTCTTGAGCAATATAATTTTAATGTTTATTTTTCGATGTAAAACTTCGTATCCGTCCATTTTAACTTAGCATGTAGCGTTATTTTAAAATCATAATGTACTAAATGTCTATTAAAACAATACTGTATAGTTTTAAGTTTTGCATTCTAAATTATCTTTATACAGCTGCTTTTGTGATCTAAACTTTTAAGTCTCAATAAAAATTGAAAAATTGAAATTGAATTGCCCCTTTATTTTAAATACCCTTTTGTATCACATTGTATAATTTTGTGCCCCTTTCGCCCCTTTTTGAACAAAAAATTTTATATTGGCAATCAATGAACCTTCCAGCTTTTATATGTTTGTATGTTTTACTTTATCGCATAGTAGAGCATTCGCCGAACGGATTTTTTTTCTAAATTAGCTTTATAAAACAATAAAATAGGTTGAAAGTAGATACGAGGCAGTCCATGTTGAACTTATTAATAAATATAGATGCATATTTTCAAGAAAATATATACAAATAACAACTAAAGAAATAAAACGTCAAACCTTATTAATTAATTATTTTTTCTTTTTATAAGTAAGTTAAAAACGTAGAAAACAAGGTTGATTTAAAATTTTTCGGTGGTGATTTTGCTTCATACGTTTTTCATGTTAATTAAACAATAACTTGCGAACAACATTTTTTTCTTTTAAAATAACTATAATTCATGTTAATTTAACATTGCAGTAAAGTTAGAGCAAAATGTCATTTATATTGAAATAACAATCCGAATCACGTTGAATGGAAGTTATATCAAGTTGAAACAACGTGAATTTCATGTAGAATCAAAATGGTTTTAGTGCGATTAACAGTGTGAAGAAGCTTCAGAGTCAACATACATATGTATTTATTAAGAATAATTCAAAACACTTACCCCTGTACCACATGCTTCAATTATTTTGTATTCTCCTTTGTCAACAGAAACACCAGCAGAATCTCCCGATATGGTTTTCGTCATCATTCTTTTTATAACATATTTTAAACATGAAAATAAAAAAATGTACATACTTAAGTATGTATGCATGTTAAGATAAATAAATAAACTTTTGATTTTAATATAAAACAGGTTTTTATGGATTAGATATTGAACAATGTTATTTTAACAATGAATTATATTAAATAAAATTAAATTATTTTAATATTTCTCATTTTAAATTAATATGAAATAATGCTAAATTTAAATATGTAATTGGCATACTTTTGCAGAAATTTACTATGATTCTCAATCAACATTTTTCCATGTTAATTTTACATTGGTATTTTTTTCTGTGTGTAATGCAGTGTTACCACCAGCATAATTCAAAATTATACCTGAGATGAAGCAAAATTACCCGATTTAAATGAAATTACACCTGATATAAAATTAAAATATTATTTAATAAAAAAACATTTGCAAAGAAGCAAAAACACAATAAACTCGTTGAAAAAAGAAGTCAAGCTGTAAAAATTCTTATTGTAATTTAAAATAAATTAACAAATATAACATTAAAGAACTAAAATAATTAATAAAACTTAAAATAAAAATCCTAAAATAATGAGTTTAACTTCCACATTTGGTTGCATATAAATTAATAAAAATAAAGTTATATTTACTTTTTAAAAAAGGTTGCGTGTTGTTTTTCACAACACGGCTTACTTTATTCAGTCCCAATTTACACTAGGGACATTTCTTGCCGGACAGACGAAGTTTGATGGCGAGGGGTAGAAAAGGTAGAGTGTGTAGTACATGACTATCTGTACTGTACATTTTTCATTTCTCTTTCTTACTTTTCGTAGTTTACATACAAGTATTAATTTCTGTCTGACTTCTAATGTTTCAAATGTAAACGCTTAAGGTAAGATTAAAAGGGAATTCAAAAAATGTCCGGCAAGAAATGTCCCTAGTGTAAATTGGGACTTAAACTCAAATGAATCACTCGTGCCTATTAGTTTTAAAAAATTTGAAGGTAAATAGTAACACGACAACATTTACCCAACCTTTTGATTTCAGATCTACAATAAAAAAAAGTAAGAAAATATATTCGGTCAACCCCGACTATATGATACCCTACACCTCATTAGAACCTGTGTACCAAATTTGCGATATTTACTTTACGCACAAGGTTTACATGGACGTCCAGCCAGCCGGACAAACATCGTTAATTCGACTCAGAAAGTGGTTCTGAGTCAATCGGTTTACGAAAAGGTGGGCTTAGGACCAATATTTTAAGGTGTTACAAACATCAGAACAAACGCATAGTACCCTCTCCACTATTGTGGTGTTGGTATAAATATTTCATTGATAAAATCGAATTAACGGTTGCTTAATGTAACCTATTTCTGAAATTACTTTTAACGATGTTTAATTCAGCATTAGACCATGGAAGTGAGAGCAACTTTATAGTAAATTCTGAAATTTCTAAAAAAAATTTGTTGCCGCCTGCATCTCTTTATTGAAATACTTGCAACCAGAAAGAAACACCGATGTTTGTGTTGATCCGTTTTAAAAATTTAATATTGGTATACTGTTCCTTTATTTTGAAAGATGTTTCATCATCATCGTTTATAGCGATTTTCAACATTTGTAAAAGTTGTGATTTAAATTAAAGCCGTTTTAATTATTTAAAATGTTTATTTTGCTTTTATATATTTTTATAATAAAATAAAAATTATTCTTTTAAAAGAAAAACGGCAAGAAAAATTGTATGGCTTAACCAGTTGAAAAATGGCTAAAAAAAATGGCTAATGGCTAAATGCATTTTTTAATGAAAAATGGCTAAATCTAGCCACTAAATGGCTAAATTGGCAACACTGCTCCCAGATAACTGAGCCTTATACATAAGTGCTTACGTAGTCCACGCGCCTGTTGAATGGGAATATTGTGATTCCCTTGTTCTCGTAATAAGACACCTCTGGAATGCTAGTGCTGACGTTGCGCTCGTGTATTGCATTTGTAATGTGTTATGCATTAACTTATATCTAGGAAAGATTCAAAATGCATGTTTTAAATGAAGCAATTTATTTTTTCACAAACAAAGGCGATTTAGAGAAAATAAACTCTCAATCAGACTTCAAGGCCGTGCGATATGTCTCCTCCGTCTCCGTAGGGCTGTGAAGTCACTGGTTTATGCTGATAAACTAGCAACAATTGACGTCTTGGAGGTCAACATTGTTAATTTTATTCGTGACATGCAGCCAGCAATGCTCGAAAAAGAGGAATAAAATTGGACGTCTGCAATGCGTTTCGTTAAGGACAGGCGCAGTGCCTATTTGTTTTAATTAAGTTTCGAATGGTACCGCTGAGTAATAATCTGCGACTACAATTCATTTTTATATGTTGTCTACCATTTCAAGTTTCATGGTCTTAAAAAAATGTCCTTTATACCTTAGTAAGTAAACAAAATGCGTGCTTAATTCAGTTTTACAACTGTTAAGGGTGTTAAATATTCTTTAAACTGAAGCATTTCAACGTTCAATTAATTATATGTTGGAATATTGGAAACATTTCTTCCCACAGGCTCGTTTTTAGTTTGAATAGCTTCTTTCAATAAACATCAGGCTCTTAATTACTATGATAGACATATTTATCCAAATCTAAGAGTCTATCTTGCGACATTTATAACCAAACATTTGGAAATATATAAGTATTTTTAATGACTGAAGTCTTTTCTTAAAAAGAAACCGAGAGTTTGGTTCAGAAGATTGTGCAGTTTTTATCAACAATATTTAAAAAGAAATAAATGTTATCTTTGAAATCGAATCTTGATTTTTTTTTTTGGGTATCTGAATTAAGAATTTCAAATAACACCTGAATTACACCTAAGAGAAATTACCCACGCTCTACCCACGACAGTAAAAATTATACCAAATTCGGGTAATTACCCACAAAGTGGCAACACTGGTGTAATGTAAAACTATTACTTTTAAGATTGTCCTTTTAACAAGAATTCAGTAAGAGTTTTTGTATAATAGATGAAATCAAAACAAGAAAAATCGCTCTATTCGGCAGTATCGAATCTCATATACTCTTCACGGTTGTATGAATAAAAATCGAATCGCTACTAACTTCTCCTAATAAGAAATATCTGATCTAAGTTTGGCCCACCTATCTCCCATGATATAGACGCTATTGTGCTAAAGCCCGTATTTTGGGAAGAATAAGGTTTTTATAAGTCTATTACTAATGGCGATTTCTTTTACAAAATTATAAGCAGTTTGAATTATGACAAATAAAATAAAACATTTGTGGTAGAAACAAAGTAGTAACAACCAAAGTTGTTAAACAGGGCAGTATTAACACCTTAAGCTAAAGTATGTGTAAAATATGCAATATGTTTTGCATGTTTTACATCAACATATTCACAAAAGAACTTACAAATTTTTCCCAACGTTGTATTTTTTTTAAACAAACAAACAAACACAAAATGGAAAAGTTCGTACGGATTAACTTGCAAACAAGTCGTTTATTTTCATTGTGCATATATCCATTCGAATTTCTCTAAAGTGGATTTATGTACATACATATATACAATGAAGCTCTCCATATAATGAACAAAATTGAAAAATTAGTAAAATGTGATCTTATTTTATAAACAAATGTGCAAGAAAATGTAAGTTCATTACATCAAGGGATACATACAGATTTATTATAGGGAAGTTCGACTATTTCTGTACTTATTTTGATTCAAAAGGGGTTGTGCTGATGTGTCATATACATACAAATCGCGAACTTAAGCTTCGTACAGACGGTGGTCAGATCTTACAATGTTGTAATTTTTCTGAAAATGGTGCCGTTGTCAGATGCATTAATTTTACACATCTACCAAATGAAAAAGAGCTTACAATGTTCACACAGCTGCAAGACATTTTTAGGCAATTTTAATGACAACATTGTAAGTTCTGACCACCGTCTGTACGAAGCTTTAGGATAACAATGTTATATCTTACATGTAGTTTTGGTGCAGGTAGATCCTTGTTGTCCTAAGGTCGCGAAATATTGGTTCTAGAAACAGTTATAGTTATGTTGTAGAAGAACTTCTATCTTATTGCAATTCTGACCTAACTATATTAAAATCCGCAAATCTTGAAATGTTACATGTAAAAGGAGCTGGTATATATGTAGGATGAGCGTAATAAAGATAACAAAAGACAATGACTGACGAGTAATTTCATATTTAATAAGTATTTGAGTTCTTACAACACTAATCGTTGATCCTCTTTAACAATTTGTCTATTGCTCGCTGAGGCAATAACGAATGGTCAAAGAAGTCAGTGTCAGTTGAGTCGTGAAGTTGAAAGGTCGTTGTTTAAAGAGAACCGTGCGAAGACAATCGCTGGTGTAGTGCACATTAGTTATTAGTGAATCAACCTATATTTATAATTAAATTAATCTTAAGAACTAATTATCAGTTTGTTGCCTGAATTGTAAATGAACAAACTGAAATTAACTTTAAACGTTCATTCGAATTCCTTTTATTTAATTGGCTCGTAAAAAGGTAAGATCCCTACAAAATTGGGGGCTCGTCCGGGAATCTCTTCAACATTTTACAGCCAAAGTGAGTGACAAAAGAAAAAAGCAAAATAAAAAACACACCAACAAAAAAAAAAGTGTCGTTGCATATCAACTAAAACCAAGATGTTAGTTGTGTCGTAATATAATTTATCAATAATAAATTAATAAATTTTAAACTAATGTGCTGTTCTTCAAAAAGGAACCAAATGAAGAAAACATAAGTATGTATGTATATTCATACTAACAACAAGTGAAAAATTATAAGTACATTCATACTTATATTAAAGACCTGCACGAGTGTATCAGTAAGTATTGTTGAAACAGATACACCAGATATTTATCTGTTACTACTGATATAAATGAGAGAATGAGTGTAACTGATATTGTATGGTTTTGCTTTTGTCCACTCACCATAACTTAAAAACAAAAACTGTTGCTTATGGTTTTGTATT
The DNA here is from genome assembly GCA_949318255.1 of Pollenia labialis. NCBI lineage: Eukaryota > Metazoa > Arthropoda > Insecta > Diptera > Polleniidae > Pollenia > Pollenia labialis. The sequence continues at coordinate 50,383,679 of OX439141.1, forward strand.
GAGTATGACATAACATTTTTTTCTTGCTTACAAATATCTGTTGTCACCATAAGTATTTCTACAATATCTGTGGTGTTATGTTGTATTTTAAAATATTGTTGGCGAGTTTATGAAAATAAGAAAGTTTATAAAAACTTGTATACGATCTCAACCAGGGGTGCCAGATCGTTTTGGTAAGAAATCGGCATATTTTCAAAAACAAATCAGAAATTAAATTAAATAAAAAAATCGGCAAATTACTATTACGATTTTTAACACAATAAAACATTAACAAAAATAAAAAAGCAAAACAATTAACCATTACCTAATGCTTTAAAAAAATTAATAAAAATAAACTTTTAAGAAATAAATTTTAGTTAATTAAAAAATCGCAAGGACCGTAAATAAGAGTTATCCATAAAATGTTAGCTTAAAAACGGAGTCAACCAATAGGTTTGTTCTAAAGTTCTCTTTAAGAACCTATGGTGATCTAGAAAAAAAAATCTCAACTCCACAGTTAAAAATCATTTTTCAACGAAAAAATAAAAGTTTGGATAAACTCTTAAAAACAGAGTTTTTTCCGCAATCATAACATATTCGCCCTAAAATAGAACTCACACCATCAACAAATACAACTCTTTTAAGGATTTTAATTTTTACGTCTAAAATACTCATTATGTTTTCCTTCTTTTTTTATTTTTACGTTGAAATTGTAGTGATCTGACCAGCGACAAGCTTTGGTTGTTAATGTACAAAAAATTAGTTGAATAAAATGCTGGTTTAAATCAAACTCCTGAAATGAGTTTTATATTTTGACGGCTGAATAAATTCTCGTTTTAACAGTTTTATTCGATATTTTATTCCTCAACTGAGTTTTAATTTATGACGGCTTAATAAAACTCTCTTTTTAAGAGTTAAATTTTACCTTTTATTTTTACGTTGAAAAATGACTGTTTTATATGGACTTGTTGGTTTTTAAAATAAAAAAATAACTCAGGGACTGAAAATAATTACTGCATATATTATTTTTTGTAAAGGTTACGAGAAATATTCCTTTATTTTCAATTGGGAATATTTAACCATTATCGTTATATATATTTTATTTTGTTGGTGGTAACCAATGAAAGTAAAATTTATTTTTTTTTTGGTTAATGATAACCAAATTTGTTACAAATATCTATTGGAAAAAATATATTTTTTTCTGGTTATATTTTTTTATTTTTTGGGTACAAATATCCAATTTAAACAAATAAGAAAGTAAAGTTCTTCAATCCCGACCCTATGATACTCCACACCACATCATTTAGACAACTTTTCAAGAGTGTACCTTATTTGGGACCAATGGGCAATCATGGACCCAGGAAAAAAAATAATATTATAAAGTTAAGATTCAGGTCAATGTTATTACCATTTATCGTAGGCTTAATTCTTAGGGCAATAAGAACCTATGTACCGAATTTCAGCAATTTATCTTCAAAATTGCGACTTGAACTTTGCCTACAAGGCTTACACGGACAGCCAACCGGACGGGTGGATTTCTTTAGATCGATTCCCCTTGTGCCTTAAGCCCCTCATATGTAGTTGTATATTTCTCAAAATGTTTTTGCATGGTTAGACATACAATACAAATACTGCATATATGGAATACATATAACCATTTTTTCCTTAAGTAGATATAAGCGCTGAATTAATAACAGTTGTCTCTTTGTAATGTAACAAGTTGCCCAAAATTAATAACACTGTGCAAGAAATTTACACTTTTTTTGAGACAAGCTCGGCACCTGGCGTTTTAACCTAATTCGGATACGTTGAATCCAGCGGTGCTCGCCGCTTTTAAGATTGGCTCTGGTTTTCGAGATATACCGTTATTTCGAAAATGGAGGAGGTTGCATAACATATGTATGTTCGCGTAACTCAAACACGCTTTTGCGATAAAATTTCCTTTAAGAAAAGTAAAACTTTATTCTAATGTGAGCAGTCGTTTTTGAAACATAATTTTTTTTTATTGATAAAAAAAATTAATATCGAAATTTTTGTTTTTTAAAAATTCATAAAAAATTCAAAAATGCAGCAAGGGTTCTAATTTTTTGCAGACATATAAAAAACGAAGCTGCAAACAAAACAAAAAAAATTGCGGAGTTTCGGTTTTTTTAGTAATTTCAGTAAACTAAACCGTTTTTGAGTTACGCTAATAGGTGTATGTTGTGCAACCTCCTCCATTTTCGAAATAACGGTATATCTCGAAAACCAGAGCCAATCTTAAAAACGGCGAGCACCACTGGATTCAACGTATCCGAATTAGGTTAAAACGCCAGGTGCCCAGCTTGTCTGTTTTTCCAACTAGCGTAGTGTAATATATATAAAACAAACCAAAAATTACCGTGTTGTAAGTATTTCTCAAAAAATAGGCACTTTGATAATTTAGAGGAAAATATCGCCAAAAATCGTGAAATATGGCCTGATAACAACGATTCTCGCTTGTGTTGCAGTTGTTGCTCGGCAATTTGTACTGCCACAGCACAACACACAGTGTATGTTTGTGTGTAACATGTGTGGTTTTTTATTGGCTTTTTGTTATGTATACCCTCCGCCACAACTAGCTGGGTATACTTAGTTTGTCATTTCGTGTGAAACATTTTTATTATTCGAGACTTCCGCGAAAATAACGTAAGCACCAAAATAAATTTTATAGGTGAGAGTTTTTTTTATTCTAATTCATATAAATTTTGTATTAAATTTGTTGCTCACGATAAAATCAGGGACCAAACATAATGATTATTGTATTTTATTTGAGTTTACTGGAAAATTCCTTTTATTTTCATTTGGTTATTTTTAACCATTATCGTTACATATATTTTAAACTAGTTATCGTAACCAATTAAAGTAAAAAACATTTTTTTGTTTTGTTACACATAAATAACCATTACTTCAACCACAATTTGTTTTTGTTACAAACAACTATTAAACCAAATAATTAATTTTTTGGTTACAAATAACCATTTTAAAAAATAATTAATTTATTTGGTTTCAAATAACCATTAAAACAAGCGATTTTTTTTAACAACGACACAGGTTAAAAATTTTCTTCAGATATTTTTTTCTGTGCATATGTAACCTGCGGAAAATTTGTGTCAATTGGTCCAAGCGACTGGTCCTGGGATTTGTGAAAATAGAACAAGTACAAAAAGAAAGGACTCATGACCAGTGAAAGAAGATCCAATCCCTTAACTGGTTTATAAAGAACAAAAAGGTAGAAAAAGTAATGAATTTCAGAACAGTCTTCAGCGGTGATGTGACACATTTTTTGGTAATTTTTAAAATTTGGCTCTTAAATTTAATTCTTAGACTAGTGTTATTAAAATAATACTACATAGTATTTCCCCTCCAATGACAACCCCATGCAAAAGTGATAGGTCTTATTCATATAAAGTGTTAGAACTGGAACCGGTCCCTACCACCAAAGACCTATCAAGGGACTACTTCAGTGTCAGTTCGCTTCCTTCTAGGGTATTTATATGTATAATTATTTCCGTGCATTTATTATTTCGATGACTAAGAAGAAGGAGTGAACGTGTCAACTGTTGTGCGTGACTTGAGAGGCAATTCTAAACCGCTAGAATCACCGTCTTTACTTAAAAACAGTTTTTTTGCTTTTGCCGGAAAAATTATTGCCCAAGGGTCCCAAATAGTAACCGACTATACTTTCTTACTTATGTATAATTTATATTTGTAACCAAAAAATAAATTACTTGTTTTAATGGTTATTTGTAACCAAATTAATTTATTATTTGTTAAAATGGTTATTTGTAACCAAAAAATTAATTATTTGGTTTAATAGTTGTTTGTAACCAAACAAATTTTTTAGTTGAATTAATGGTTATTTATGAAGGTATAACCAAAAAAAAAATTTTTATTTTAATTGGTTACGATAACCAGAATAAAATATATATATTAAATGATAATTGTAATTTTTAACCTTTAGGTACCTATAATTCATCAATATTAATGGTTATATTTATATGATTTTTTGTCGTTTCCTTTATAGGGTCCCTGGATAAAATAGTTTTTGCCATAAAATCGTTAAAGTCATTTATTTAGAAAAAAACAAAAATCTAAAATGATGCCGCTTACGTTATTTTCGCGGTTAGGGCTCAAATTCAACTATTAGTCAAACAATTTTTTTCAAAATAAAAATATTTCAAAACGTTAATATGAATTGTTATTTTTTTTTAAATTTCGGTGCGTTTTTTAATTTTTCTAACCCAACAATTATACTTACTGTAACATTTGCCTTTATGTATGTAGGTTATTTCCACATAAAATGTAGCATACTTCTTTTTTAATATTTTCAAATGTTTAAATATTTAAGAAAATGCTTTAAACGAAAAAAATAGTTTTGGTTGGTAAAAACCCAAGTTTTTTTTACAAAAACAAATTACATGTGTTCAGTAATTTTTTTTTACAATAATTTTTGTCTACATGTCTTTTTAACAAAATAACCATAGGCATCAAAGAATTTAAGAAAAAAAATATTACCGCTACTAAAATCTTCAAAAATGTTTGCTTTAAAAAAGCAGCATACACATGTTTACAAGAACAAATCATGTACGCAGCAGACACAAAGGCTAATCGTGCTGCTCATCAAGAAAGATTGCAAGCGCTTCCACTTGTATTTTCGTCGTAGGTATAATACGTAACTTGTAGTGTTGTTGTTGCTTGGCAATTTGTACGACCATAGTACAAGCAGCCTGAGGATTTTGTTTTTGTAAAATTTTTTGTTAGGCATTTTTTTTCGCTCGTAATACATTCACGCTCTTTTTCGTTGAAAAATAATTGAAAATAACGGCATCGTACAATAAGTAAGTTATTGTATTCCATCAGTATCCACTAGTATCTGCTTTTGCAAAGCAGATATTAACAGATATGATACTCTCTTTCGCTTTTGTATCAACTTACATCCACTCTTTTACCAAAGACTATAGATTTATAAAGATGTTGCACTTAGTACATTTGAAATTTTAAAAAATGTTGTTCTTCTTATAGATGAGGGGGGGAAGTAACAAGAAAGCAAAAACTTCTTGCTCACATTCAGAGAACTAAAGAGAGCAAGAAACCACATGCATTAATACATACACATGTTTGCTGTTTTTGCCAGCCAAAGTGTGTGTGTGTGTGCTTTTTTTTGGTTGAAACCGGTTTTTGGTATTTTTTTTAATTGATTGCGTTTTATTTTCAAACAATTTATGTGCAAATAACCTGTTTTTGCCAGCCAAAGTGTGTGTGTGTGCTTTTTTTTTGGTTGAAACCGGTTTTTGGTATTTTTTTTAATTGATTGCGTTTTATTTTCAAACAATTTATGTGCAAATAATCTACGTAAGAGCATATGCGACCGATTGTGTAACTGTAGGGCAACAGTATTTGTTTTATTTTTGTAAAACTTAAACTACATCGATTTGCACCGAATTATAATTCCATTTTTTAGATTATTTAATTATGCACTTACCATGTGTGTATTTATTTATATATCAAACGAATTTACTATGAGTATTTATAAATTTTACTTATGAGCTCTTTACAAGTTAAATGTTTTAAGATTTTAACTTTTTCAATATTTGATAATTTGTAGTTGTAAGTTTCCCATGTGGAATGCTTCCGTAATAATATAAGAACTACTTAGTAGTTAATTGAGCATCTCCATCCTGTGTTTATAACATACATATGTATGTACGTCATTCTCCTCAAACCAAAAAGAATAAATTGAATTTTTGGTACAATTCACGCATTGCTCAACAATAAATTTTGTTATGCTTTTCATTTCTTTATTTTGTAAACATATTTTTTCAAAGACCTTTATATCAATTTTACAAACTTCAAAAAATAAGTCAGAGGGAGCACACAAACCTCCAAAGTCGGATTCTCTTTGACAATTTTTTGCATGAACAAACATTTCTGAAGGATAAGACAAAATTTGCGCGGGTTTTTTAAATCCATACGACATTTAACGCATGATATTCGTTGTGATATGTAACCAACAAAATATCGACTCGATGTTAATTCTATTGGCACATTGTTGGATGTAAAGCAATCGGCATCTTCATTAAAATATTCTTAATTTTCATTGTACATACATACATACATATGTATACATATATCTGAGATTTCTATTTCAGGGGTGTGCGTACTCTCTGATTGACGGAAAGGGACATTAAAATAGGTTTTAGGCTTTTGATTTCCTGAGATTAGAAATCACACTTAAAGACTTTTGTGTTATTCGATTCAGAATTTGCATAATGTGGATCAATCTATTCGAAAAGCACTTTAATACGACTAGAAGAGAAATGTATGATAATATATCTAATAAAATTCCATATTATTTCCAGTCTAATAATAACTTTTATAATCTGAAAGCTTTATGGGCGATTTTTCAGATTTAAAAACTTGAATCGTATACTTTTACGAGTATTACCAAAAAAAATTAATATGTGTTGCAAAATTATATCTGATAAATAGAGCGCATGTTTTGACAATCCGTGTACGAGGCTATGTCATCAAAATACATAATTATTTGTCTGAATTTGAATTATTTAAGTTGCTGTAAAATATAACACTTTTTAAATAAATAAATAAAAATAAAATTATAATATGCGAACAATTTTTATAATATGGGTTTGATTTTATTGGATTTCATTCTATATATTGTATGTAGCGAAATCCACATATTTTTTGTCATATCCCGCGAAGCTCTTCGCTTGTCTGCAGGAAAGAAACATTTCTAATTCTTATAATATTTGCTCATATAAGCTGGCTCATACAAGTTTAATGGTTACAATGTTTAGCTTTTTCAGTATGTTATCGATGATTTGTAGATATGTTTTTTAATATTTCTTATTTGTAACTGCCCGTCTACAACTGACATGACTTGAAGTTATAACTTGAAGTTATAAAAGCGTTGTTAAAACATTTGCATTAACAACCGTGTTATAACATGAGAAAACTTCTAACATGATGAGTCTATACTTAACACTAACATCATACTAGTGTTTAAGTTACATGGGGTCTTTGCCTGGCAATTTTTTGTCATAATAAACGTCAAACATCAAATAAAAAAAAAACGCTGACAAAAATTTTAAAATTTTTTTTATATAGACTTTGACGTTTGGTAAGACAAAAAATTGTCAGGTGAAGATCCCATGTTAAGCATTTTATGTCAGTTGTAGACTGCATGTAATGCTTCCGAAATAATATAAGGACTAGTAAATTTAACATCTCCATACTGTGTTTAGGACATATGTAGATACGTACGCAAACCAAAAAGAATAAATTAAAATTTTGATACAATTTACGCATTGCTCAACAATAAATTTTTTATTTTCATTTCTTTATCTTGTACAAAAAAATTTTTGCAGACCTTTAAAAGAATTTTACAAACTTCAAAAAGTAAGACGGAAGGAGCACACAAACTTCCAAAGCCTGAATCTGTTGCATAATTTGTGATAATAATTTGTTGTAATAATAAATAAAATTGGATTTTTCGGCGGAAACGATTCAATATTTTTTCAAATAATACAATTTTAATAAAAAAAAAATTTTAAACAAAAATAAATAAAATTGAAAGAACTTACGTTCATACACATCAAACTGGTGGCATATTTTTATAAAAATTAAAAGTATTTTGATTATCATCAAATTCACATTGAACCATGAGTTTTTTATTACTTACACAATTACAAAATTGTGAGTTTGTTGAGGCATGTTAATGTGTGGCCTTGTCGCTTTAGAAAACATAAAATATCTTTTATGAACAAAGCAGTTTATTCTTTCAGAAAAATTATTTTTTATATGCCTACAATTGTTTAAATTTAGACAATAACAGCATTTGAACTTCGGTGCGAATCGATATAATTTCATCTGTACAACAATAAAACACATATTATTGCCCTACAATTAAAATCTGTCACATTTGGTTTAACGTACCTATGTTATTTGCACATAAATGGGTTGCAAACAAAACATGTTTTATTATTTAAATGTGTTTTCAACGAGAAAACGAGATTTAGTTTGTTTGTATTTTTTTAAATGCAATGTATACACATACATACACACACACGCGTGTGCACATACATATACACTGATAAGTGAGAAAAGCTCTCTGAGAGTAATAATAAATACTGTAATTTACTCTCACAAGTGGATTTAGCGGCTAAATCCACCAGAAAAATTAATATAGACAGAAAAATGTATGAACTTTGTATGGTCGTGCAATATCTTTATAAATCTATAGTCTTTGCTTTTACAATTCATATCAATATCAACTTATATCAGAAACACAAGAGCACTCATCCATACATATCCACTTTAGAAAACACACAGAAACAGATGTATCTGTGCAGGTCTTTAACTTATATACCTACCTACATAAGCAACAACAGAAAACAAAACGTTTAAAACTTAAAAAAGAACTAGCGGTCCAAAAAAAAAATATTTTGGAAAAAATACAAAACCAACTTAAAGTGATTTGAATATGTGTACCAAAATTTAATGCAAAAAAAAAAGAGAAACAGTTACTTTGCAAAATACAATATGCGTTAACATTTTGTAATTTTTGGTAAAAAGTGAAAAAAAAACTCAACTGTAATGTAAAAAAAACTGTTGCTAAGGTATAAAAAAAAGTGATATTATAAACAAAAACGATCCATGCCGAGGACGCTTGTGTGAAGAATTTGCCGTGATTTGAAGAGTAAAATAAAGAGAGCGATCCATGCCGAGGACGCTAGTGTGAAGAAGAAATTGCACATAAGAGTATAAGGTGGCTGAGTGTATAGCAGAGTGAAGGCTGCCGACTAATAGCAGAGAGCTGGAGACGTCGACTGCAGTAAAACAACATTATTATCAACGTAGACAGAGAAGCTTCAACGCGCTGTAGAATAAGATAAGTGCTTGTACTTTGTTGATTTTATTGTATGTAATATTGAGTTTTTATAATGGGCAGAGAGCCTTTTGATTGTGAAGATATTTAGGTATAGAGGAGAATATTTAATTTTTAATATTTTAGCTTCACTTAAGACATTAGGTAGGGGCAAAAATATTATTTGATTGGCATTTTTTTTTATTAAAAATTTTAATATTTTCTTATTTGCCTTGCGATACCTGGGTGGTAGTAAATTTCTTAGGGAAAATCTTATTAGGATTTTTATATTTGTATTTTTGGAACTGTACATATTACATTATCCTATAGGTATTTATTTGAAATCTAAATTTTTGCGAATTTGTAAAACATTTGTGCACTGCCATGGAATTGCGTGAAATTTTGGCTTTGACGGTCGAAGACTTGAAGACATACGCAGAGGGCGCTGGACTGTCGTCGACTGGGTCTAAAACGGACTTACAGGAACGCCTCATTCGTTATTTTTGCAATCCTGGTGCTATGGACGCTGACGAAGGCTCTAATTTCGGTGATGCAACTTCAGATTTAGGTCGCGATATGACAGAACATTCTAGTTTTACTCTAAAAGATATTCAGGACTCGCTCACATGTTTTTCAGGGGAGGGTGCTCCTGATGTCGAATTCTCACGTTGTGAAGTGGAACGAATTACAACGTTATATATATGCCAAGCAATTGCTGACGGGCGCAGCCCGAATTTTTGTGAGGAGCCAAGCGGGCGTAAGAAATTGGGATAGTCTTAAAGACATTTTAAGAGCAGAGTTTGGTACTAAATTGTCATCAATTGCAGTTCATAAAATGCTGAGGGGTCGTCGAAAGAGGGCAGACGAGTCTTATAAACAATATTTGTACACTTTAATGGAAATTGGCAGTTCTATACATTTGGATGAAATTAGTATTGTCGAATATTTTATTGAGGGTATACCCGATTCCAAAATTAATAAGTCAGTTTTATACCAAGCGCGAAATATTTCAGAGCTGAAAGAGAAAATAATTGTGTACGAAAAGATTGGTGCACCTGCGATATCGTTAAATTTCAAAGGCAGCGAACAAAGAAGCGAGAAATTGGTTGCGAGTGTAAAGACCGAGGGTACAGTAAAATGTTTTAAGTGTGGAGAGATGGGCCATATTTCGAAAAATTGTCGTTCAATCGATATTAAATGTTTTAAGTGTAAGGAGTTTGGGCACAAATCATTTGAGTGTGGTAAACCGAAACCAGCCGAAAAACCTAAAGATGGAAAAATTAAAGAAGAGAAAGGGGTTGTTCATGCACTGACGGATGATATACCTGCAGTTTCGAGACGAATTTTTAAGGAAATTGAGGTTTTAGGAAAAACTGTGTCTGCTTTAGTCGATACTGGTAGCGATATTTGTTTACTACGTTATGATACGCTTTTTATGTTAGGAGATGCAACTTTGGGATCTGGAACAGAAATTCTATCAGGTATTGGTGGGAAAACTATAACGACAATGGGTTGTCTTAAATGCATAGTTAAAGTAGACAATGTTAAGCAAGATATTGTTTTTTACGTCGTAAAAGAGAGTGATTTATTGTATTCCGCCGTTATTGGGAACGACATATTTGACCAAGCTGATCTAATCATCGATGCAAAAGGTGCAAGCCTGTTAGTATGTTTGACGCAAGTTTCAGCGTCTGTAGTTCAATCGAAAACGCAGAAGATTCTTTTGAAGAGGCAAAAGTTACCTCCGACAAGCGTATGAATACATTGGATGTCACACAAATTGCAGCAGCGCAAAATGAGTTTTGTGAAATCATTAATTCCCTGTCTATAGATCAACCACTTTGCGATATTTTGGAACTGGATCATTTAGGTTAAGAGACGCGCGCCAAGGTCGAAGATGCTATCAGTTCATACAAGTCGTTCAAGCCCACAACGTTTGCTATAGAAATGAAAATTGTTTTGAAAGATGATATTCCAGTTGCAAGCCGCCCTAGAAGAACATCGTACGTTGACCAGCAGAGGATTGACAAACAAGTCAGAGACTGGCTAGATGAGGGCATAGTGAAGCCAAGCTTGTCTGAGTATTCCTCACCGGTGGTACTAGTTTCTAAAAAGGATGGTACATACAGACTATGTTGCGACTATAGGCGTCTCAATGAAAAAATTGTGCGCGATAACTTTCCGATGGCTGTGGTAGATGACGTCGTTCAGAGGTTACAGGAGGGTAAAGTGTATACTACAATTGATTTAAAAAATGGGGTTTTTTCATGTACCTATGGATGAATGAATGGGCATTATGAATTTTGTTTTATGCCATTTGGTATTTCTAATTCTCCAGCCGTATTTTGCGGTTATATTTCCGCAGTTTTACAAGAGCTGGTTAGAGATGGTACTGCAATTATATATATAAACGATATCGTAATTCCTTCAAAAGACGAAGAGGAGGGCCTCGTAAAGTTGAGAAAATTTTTAAAAGTCGCGTCGTCAAACGGTCTTGAGATAAAATGGAGCAAGTGCCAATTTTTGAAGAGAAGTATTACATTCCTAGGGTATAGGATAGAAAACTCGTCATTATATCCCACAGATGGAAAAATCTCAACGATTAGAAATTTCCCCATTCCTGCTAACGTGAAAGCATTGCAAAGATTTTTGGGACTTACGTCATTTTTTAGACGCTTTATACGGGAGTACGCATTGGTAAAAATGCTGAGTTTAAAATGGGCGATGAGGAACTGCATGCGGTTCAACAATTAAAACACGCACTTACGAGTGAGTCGGTTTTGAGACTTTATAACCCTAGAGCTGAAACGGAAATTCATGCAGATGCTAGTGCGCTGGGTTATGGTGCTGTACTTCTTCAGAGAGATTCAGAGGATATGCAGCTACATCCAGTTGAGTACACAAGCCGAAAGACGACACCAGCTGAGGAAAAATATCATTCGTATGAGTTGGAGGTATTAGCTATCGTCGAAGCACTAAAAAAATGGAGAATTTACGTCATGGGCCTAAAATTCAAAATTATAACGGATTGCAACGCGTTCGCGATGCCCATGCGCAAGGAAGACGTTCCGGTTCGAGTTTCGCGTTGGGCACTTTTCCTCCAAGATTTTGACTTCGTAATAGAACATCAGTCTGGTAAGAAAATGAGACATGTAGACGCCCTCAGCCGTGTATCGTGTCTGATGATACAAGAAACTCTACAACATCGCATAAAAGAAGCTCGGAAGAGTGACGATCGAATCAGTGCTATTAGCAAAGTTTGAGAGATAAGCGATTATGAAGATTATTTTATTAAATATGATATTGTTCACAAAGATGCAGCTAAAGAGCTTATCGCAATACCAGAGAGTATGGAGAAGGAAATAATCGAAATGGCACATCGTCAAGGACACTTTGCAACAAAAAAGACGAACGATTTGGTCGAAAAACAGTTTTTTATTCCAAAATTGGGTGATAAGGTATACGCTGTTGTGAGAAGTTGTGTGGAGTGTATTATCACTGACACAAAGGCAGGAAGAAAAGAAGGGTTGCTTACTCCGATAGAGAAATCAGATAGTCCACTTCTGACGTACCATTTGGATCACGTTGGCCCAATGGATAACACGAAAAAGCTATACAATCACATTTTGGTGATCGTCGACGCGTTTTCAAAGTTCATTTGGCTTTATCCCACAAAGAGTACAGGCCGCAAAGAGGTCTTAGATAAACTACAGAGGCAAGCAGCTGTTTTCGGGAATCCAGTACGTATTATCACCGACAGGGGTACAGCATTTACATCGAACGAGTTTGAAGAATATTGTAAGGGAGAAGGTATCCAACATCTGGTAATTGCTACTGGCGTGCCAAGAGGAAACGGACAGGTCGAAAGAGCACACCGTGTAATCGTGCCCATGTTAGCCAAAATGTGCGCCGAGAAGCCGAATAACTGGTATCGATACGTAGATCGAGTTCAACAAATCCTGAACAACACCCCGTCAAGAAGCACGCAGAATACCCCATTTAAAATTTTAACAGGCATCGATATGAGAACAAACGATGATTTTAAGATGCAAAGAATATTAGAGAACCAAGCAATTGAAGAGTTGCAAATTGAACGTGATCAAATTAGTGAGGGCGCCAAAGAAAACATTTTAAAAATTCAATTGGAAAATAAAAATACTTTTAACAAGAAAAGGATTACCGCCAAGCAATACAAATTGGGTGATCTAGTAGATATAAAACGTACTCAGTACGGTACGGGCTTAAAACTACGTCCAAAATTTTTGGGTCCGTACAAAGTAGTCGCAAAATTTAACCATGAGAGATATGAGGTGGAAAAAGTTGGCGAATATGAGGGTGCTAGAAGATGTCCGACCGTGGCCGAATTCATGAAGCCTTGGGATCCGACTTCGGGGTCGAAGTCAGCGTCAGGATAGCCGAATGTAGGATGAGCGTAATAAAGATAACAAAAGACAATGACTGACGAGTAATTTCATATTTAATAAGTATTTGAGTTCTTACAACACTAATCGTTGATCCTCTTTAACAATTTGTCTATTGCTCGCTGAGGCAATAACGAATGGTCAAAGAAGTCAGTGCCAGTTGAGTCGTGAAGTTGAAAGGTCGTTGTTTAAAGAGAACCGTGCGAAGACAATCGCTGGTGTAGTGCACATTAGTTATTAGTGAATCAACCTGTATTTATAATTAAATTAATCTTAAGAACTAATTATCAGTTTGTTGCCTGAATTGTAAATGAACAAACTGAAATTAACTTTAAACGTTCATTCGAATTCCTTTTATTTAATTGGCTCGTAATAAGGTAAGAACCCTACACATATATATATAAAATAAAACTAACGACAGCATCAGCATTCATCCGCTGTGCTTAATTGGGATGGTGTCGCGATAGCGAAAGTTTTATTTTATCTTCCGAGTTGTTTTAAATTATTAATGATTGGTTTGATAATTTTAATTTTAAAACGTCACATAAAGATTCGAGTCCTTTAAGTAAGGCATATGGACTTTCACTTTCACAACAAAACGATGTTTTAAATTCTATGAATGAAATCGTAGTAAAATTTTTCCCTGTTCGTAAAAATGCCAATCTTCTTTGATTTCAAAAAGGAATATTGCAAAATAATAATGGTCTACCTCAACTGTTTACACATGTCCAGGAACAGTATAATATGAGCTATATTTTGTCGTCAAAATAAAATCAAGACTGTCTGGAAAACTTTTTCCGTTCAATACGTTCAAAAGGTGGACTGCATGACCATCCTTCTCCTCTGGAATTTAAGTACAGATTACGATCTTATTTATTAGGTAATTAGGTAATGTTTATAGGCCAAAATGAACATATACTAGGCAGTCAAACCAATGTGTCACCTTCCAATAAGCAATTAATTGAATTTAATAATATTTTAAGCCAAAATATTAAAAAAGAAAAGAAAATTGGGGTAAACTATTTAATTTTTGATTTAGTTTAATTTTTAACTTCTCAGTAGCTCGCAGAACAACATGAAGCTGAATATCTTTGGGGAGAAATTAGGTTATTAAATAATGTGGAATACGATGGCCTTGAAAATTTTGCCGGTAACATAATTTCAAAAACGGGGTTGAAAGAATTTGGTTTTCGAACGCATGAAAATAAGGATCAAAATGTTACTTTGGTAAACGTTTTATCTGAAGGCGGACTTAACAAGCCAAGCAACGATTTTTTGACTAAACTTGAATATTTAAATTCAATATTTGTCTAAATTAATGGTAATTATTTATATACAGTGCCTAATTTTAAGAATTTTATTTAATTTTAGTATTAGATCAAAATGTTATGAAAAGGTTTTTTTTGGGTAGAATATTTGTCAGAATACGTTTTTTAAATCGCAACATAAAACAATCTAAAATTAATTGTTCAAGTAAGAAGATGAAAAAAATTGTAGTGTTTTGTCCGTCGTGCTGTTAACACGTTTTTTCTTTATTGTCCCCGTGTTCTCGTCCTTTAATGTTAAAATTAAATTACTGGTGTTTACGTCAATTAAATAGAAAAAAAAAAAAAAAATAAATAAACAAAATAAAATAAAAAAATTTAAATAAATACAAAAGAAATAGTTTAAACTTAAAACAATAAAATAGACCAACAATTTTACATATTAAACTAAAAACACAAAATCCAAAACAAACAAAAAATATACACAAAACATAACTGAAAATATTTAAAAAAAAAAGAACACAACACTTAAAATGAAAAAATACAATAACAACACTCACTTAATAACTGTGGCTTCAATTCGAAATAAAAAAAAAAAAAAAATAAATAAAACAAAAAACAAAAACAATAAAACACATTTCAACTCTTTTAAAAATCTAATTTACAATAACAACTAAACAAGTGCACAATCATCTACATAAATAACCTACAACACACATCAAATACACAACCACACAATATCAGGATACATTTACACCTCGATATACGCGATTAAAAATATATTTTTTTGGCAATGACCAAACGAGGGGCTTTTATGTCCCCGTTTACAGTGCCATTGCTGTTCACTTTTCCCATACCATTTTTCTACGAAGTTTAATTGGCATTATGCCAGATTGCTGTTGGTTACTTAATGACAAAGGCATAACACTGGCCATTGAGTAACTTTCTCAGCAGCAATTTGGTATTTTTGTCACGTTTACTATCGTAAGGAGTATTGCCTTGAATCTTCTTAATTTGTAATGACAGGTAGATTTCGCATAGACTTCTGCAATATACGCGGATTGAGAGCGAATTATTTCTCTTTATATGCTCACATTCGCTTCCATCGGCCGGATGTTTTCGCCTTATGTGAAACCCAGGTGTGTGGGGATGCTGATCCACAGGATTTTCCCATACCTGGGTATCAACTTCTATCCCTTTTTTCTCTTCATAGGGGCCTTGCTATGTACATTCGCAACGATGTTGTGTACCAGTACCAGCAACATCTTACATGTGGTGATGCGGAATTTAGTTCCCTCTGGGTTAAATTCCGGATCAGGACACACATGTTGCATTTCGGATTTCTGTATAGAAGTCCAAACATGGAAACGGCGGCTTCCCTTAATGGCTTTGACGCCCTTTCCGATACCATTTCTGGAATCCTGGAAAGTTGTCCGAACAGTGAAATTGTAGTTGCTGGCGATTTTAATGTCCACAACTGTTCCTGGCTTCGCCATTCGAGCCATACAACTCCCGAGGGCCAATACGTTGAGTTATTCGCCGCGCATAACCACTTAGCGCAATTAGTGAATGAGCCAACACACAATTCGTGTGTTGTAGGGCAATCTCGAAATACTCTTGACCTTTTTCTCACTTCTCACCCTGAAAAGTACGAAGTGAGAACACTCGATCCTCTCGGGAATTCGGATCACAATACCATTTCTGCTTACTTTTCATATTCGGCACTTCATAGCGTTTCGAAAACAGCCCCGAAACGCTCGATTTTTATTTATGAAAAGGCTCGTTGGGCCGAGCTTAACGAATTTTACCGGCATTTCAACTGGAAACTTTGTTTCCTTGACAATAATGTTGATGCCGCAGCAAAAATGGTCGTAAATGTAATTTTGCTTGGAATGAAACTTTTTATTCCCTCGAAGCAAATTTCGGTTAAACCAAAACTTAAGTGTTGGTTTAACCAGACGTGCAAAAATGCAGTCAGATCCAGAGAGGAGGCGTTTAGTAGTTGGCGTTTGAATAAAAACGCAACTACTGATCACCTACGAAAGAAGGCAAGATCTGAGTGTGCCAAAGTACTTAGACGGGAAAAATTTCTACACGAACAGCGTCTTCGTGCTAAGGTCCTTGCTGCTCCTCGGGGCAGTAAGACCTTTTGGTCCTTCGTTAAAAGAGTTAGGGACAGTGCTAGTTCTTCTATCCCAGCGCTTTTAAAGGACGACCAAATATTTACTGACCCGATTGATAAAGCTAACCTCTTGGCTGAACTGTTTGCAAGTAATTCGTTCTTACCGGAAAGCAATCAATCACTGCCCGTGGTCGGAAGAGTATCATGTACTATGCCCAAGATATTTTTCCGATCACTCGCAGTCAAAAGGGTTCTTTCGGATCTTAACGTAAACAAGTCACCGGGGCCGGATGGCATATCAGCACTGGTATTGAAACAGTGCTGTTCGACGTTAGCTCGTCCGTTGGCCAACCTTTTCAGCTCTTCGTACCGTGCGGGAATCTTTCCCTCTTGCTGGAAGGTGGCCAATGTTCAGCCAATCCCCAAGAAGGGTGAGGCTACTAACCCTGACAATTACCGCCCAATCGCAATTTGCTCTTCGCTCTCGAAGGTGATGGAGAGCATGGTTAATTACCATCTTGTGAAATATCTGGAGACGAATTCACTTCTCAGTGACAGACAGTATGGTTTTCGTGGTAGCCGATCTACAGGAGACCTGTTAGCGTTTCTTTCAGAACGTTGGAGTCGGTCCATTCACCGCTTTGGTGAATGCAAAGTGGTTGCTCTGGATATTTCCAAGGCGTTTGATCGAGTGTGGCATGGTGCGCTTGTGTCAAAGCTTATTGCTTTTGGTGTCGGTAATGATTTCTCTCGATTTATATCGAGTTTCCTCAGTGATCGCACTATACGTGTTGTTATAGATGGGATTGCATCAAACGAGTTTCATCTGAATTCAGGGGTACCGCAAGGTTCTGTCCTTTCTCCTACGCTATTTCTTATATTTCTTAATGACCTTCTTAGTCATACTTCAAATCCTATCTACTCTTTTGCAGATGACAGCAACATTTGTCATTCATATTCCTTCGATCATAGGCCAAGCCTTGTTGAGATTGGGGGCAAGAGGCAGAATATGAATGACACACTTACTCAGGACCTGGCTGCAATCTCTGAGTGGGGTCAAGCGAATAGGGTCGAATTTAATGCACGCAAGACCCAATGTTGTATGTTGACCCACAGACGGGCCGTGGTACCAACTATGTCATCTGTAGTAATGGGTGGCATTGATATTGAGGAATCGGATACTCTTGATGTTCTGGGCATGAGAATACAGTGCGATGTCCGCTGGAATAAACACGTTTTTAAAGTGTCGAAAGAAGCATTCAAGTGTTTAGGTTTTTTAAAACGGTGCAAGACTTACTTCACTTCATCCGATCTCCTTACTATCTATACCACCTATATCCGACCGAAGATGGAATACAACTCCCATATATGGGCAGGGGCTTCAAAGTCTATTTTGAACCTTCTGGACCGTGTACAAAGGAGGGCGGTGAAGCTCATCAATGACAGTAGGGTATCCAACTCTATTGACTCATTGGAGCATCGTCGGAATGTGGGTTGTGTGGCACTTTTCTATCGATATTACCATGGGAGGTGTTCCACTGAGATGAGTGAACTTATTCCACCCGCCCGAGTATTTCTTCGTAATACTCGCTCATCCAGTGGATCACATCCGTTTGTAGTCGATTGTCCTGTGTTTCGCACAACGCATTATAGAGAAAATTCGTTTTTCAGTCGAACTATCCGTATGTGGAATAAACTTCCCGCAGAGGTCTTCCCCGGTACTTACAATTTATTAAGATTCAAGTCAAATGTCCACAAACACTATTCCCTCTTTCCTCCTTCCCAAACCTTATTTTCCTGATCAACACAATGCACTGCATATATAGGGGGCATCCCCTGAGTGTTGGTTTATCGCTAAAAAAAAAAAAAAAAAAAAAAAAAAATTAAATGTTTTTAAAAAATTCAAAATTCTCTTAAATAAAGATAAATAGACCATACAAATAATGTGATTTTAATTTTCGCGAAAAACCTATGCATAGGTTTAATTAGTGAATTACATTATTATTAATTTTCAGCTCTAAAGCAAATTAAAATGCTTACAAATTTTTTGTATGTGGCAACGTTTTTTTAATGCTTACAAACAGTGTTACCGTTATGCGACTAAAGTCGCATTTTTGCCCCTTTTTGACTGCCGTGCCACTTTTTTGACCCCTTTGTTTTAAATTCCCTTTTGTATCATTTTGTAGTTTTTTGTGCCCCTTTTGCCCCTTTTTGAACCAAATTTTTTTTACACTGTCAATCAATGAAGGCGATGTGCCTGCCAGCTTTGATATACATATATAAATTACTTTGAAATTGTTTCCGTTTTTATTGATATAATTACTAACCCAGATGATTTTGTAAAAGACTTCAAACTTTTAGAAACCAGATCAAACAATAAAAGCTATGAAGCAATTTTTAAAATATCTAAGCCTGAAACATTTTGGTACGAAATTGGCAATTAAAAAAACTGTTTGGGTGACAATTTATATCCAAACTTGTATAAATTTGCTTCGTATGTTTTTACTTTACCACATAGTAGTGCATCCGCTGAGCGGATTTTTTCTAAGTTAGCATATTTAAAAAATAAAGTGAGAAATAGACTGAAAGTAGATACCTGTCAGTCTATGTTATCCGCTTTAAATTTGTATCAAAATGACTTGGAAGATTGGATTCAAAGTGATGAATTGATTAATAAATATAGATTTACGTTTTCAAAAAAATAGATATTTAATAGTTGAAGAAACAACATAACACAGCAATTTATAAAAAAATGGATCTGTACCTGATATTAACTATCTTCCTATCCATACTTTTATATGCTTTTTCCTCGAGGTTTTATCGTAACTTAATTTTTTTGTTAAAAAAGTAAAATAATCCAAGTGCCAAATATTTATGTACATATATACATATCTCTATCTATTTAAATGTAAAGTTTTTTTGTATCAAATCATATTACGAACTATTTTTTGTTTTTGTAAGTATTGTTATTACACCATTTTAAGCTCGTTTTATTTACAAGTAATTAGTAACTGTTTTTGTATAAATAATTGAAATAAAAATTTTATGCAACAGTTCATTATCGTTTACTTGCAAACAAGACATGTATTTTCACAATATATGTATGTATATATATGTGTGTATTTTTCCCAAACAATTTGTATTATATACCTATAATGTATTTTTTTATAAATATGAAGTTTATTTTTTGTTATGTTTAGTTTTCGGTGAAAATAATTTAATAAATACATACGTTTTTTTTTTAAATTTTCCTGTTTTTAAAGTTGCCCCTTTTTTCTCAGAATTCCCCTTTTTGTGACACTTTGTTTTTGAAAATCCCCTTTTTGTGCCCCTTTTTGAAAATTTAGAACGGTAACACTGAATACAAGCCCGTATTTTTACCAGTAATTAGTCGTGTTCATCCGAATGACGGTGTCAGGGTAAAGGTTCATTAGTTGTATAATTGTAATTTTCAGATCTATGATTGTACGGGATGGTATTGGTTGGACCACGGCAAATTTCGAAAATGTATCAACAAATGTGAGGAAATACTTTTTGTCCGTAGAAAAAATATTGACGTGAAGCACCTCCACTGTGTAAGATAGTATTGGGGTAGCTTCTATCTCCTGTTTGCGTGGATGTCTATCGTATTTGGCCTCGTTACAGGTCTTACAGTTTGTCACGATTTCGGTTTTTCTGTTGCTTTGATCGTGTAAGTAAACGACCTCTCGCTGTGCACCGTAGCAACATCAGAGGGAACACTTTCTTCCACAGCATGAATATTTTGACGGGACAAAGTGTCGGCAACATAATTTTCCTTGCCAGGTTTGCGAAAAATGTTAACATTGTGCTCATCCACAAAATCCTTCCAACGCTTAATGTTAGCATTCGGATTTCTATCCGAAACCACAAACGTGAGTGGCTGGTGATCCGTATAAATATTCAAATTTTTTACACCATAGAGGTAATTTCTAGCAACTCGAGTTCATTAGTTGCGTAATTCAATTCCCTGTCTTTCAATATCCTGGATATCATGGTAATCGTTCTACCTCCTTGTGATAGGACTGCCCCAACCCACGGGGAAGCATTCGTCGTTAGATCTAATGGCTTCTTAAAGTCCGGGTAGAGTAACATGACTTCCTCTGAGGATAATATTTCCCTCAACTTGTCAAAAGCCTGAACTTGACTTTCATGAAGGTTTACCTTAATCTTTTTTGACTGCTGGGCGCTTACCTTGCCGTTTTCACCCTTCAGGATATCGGTCAGCGGTTTTGCTTTTGAAGCAAAATCCCTAATGAAGCATCTGTAATAGCTTGCGAGTCCCAAAAAAGATCTTACATTGAACAATGTTTTAGGCTGTTTTTATTATAAGGGAACCTATAAGGTCTGATTTCCATTTTCCAGCAAATTACGAATCTCAGAGTTACCAAAGTCAGCCACGCTCATTGGGTAAGGGTAGAATTTTGAATAAACCGGGTCGTTAGTCTCGGTTCGGCTAGTGGCGACTATGTTAGTGTTGAAAGGTAGAGATTCATTAGGGTTTGCAAAAATACATCCATTGCTTCACTTTCCCACCAATTAGTTTCCCTTAAATATCGTCTAGTCTCTCTCCTATCAACCTCTATTCTGTTAAGTCCCTCTACTACTTGTTGTAAACTAGCTTGGTCTTTACTATCACTCATAAAACTTTACTACCACTACATCAAACGAAACAAAACAAAACAAAAAAAGGCAGACTGGTATAAAATGAAACTCAGGCACCTGATTTAATGCCCTTACAAGGATTTACATCAAGTTTGAACAAAAATATTTATTAATTTATTTTTTTCAAGCACTCTACTTACAGGTATTTATATTTCATGTTATTTCCGCTGCGACTGGAGTGTTGTTTCCTCGGTGTTGTCTCTCGGCGTTGTTTCTCGGTGTTATTTGTCCCTTTCAACGCTGACCAGGCTGTTTCGAAGCGCTGGTGACTTTAGATCCTCTTTTTAAACTTAATTTGTTCGTGCTGAACTGCACTTGTTTAATTGTCTAATTGTTTACGAACTTTTGTTGTTGAAAAAGCACTTAAGCAGAACCAGATATTAATCTAAGATTTTCACTGTTTTGTTGTTTTTTCTTCTTCTTGTGTTTGCTCAGGCTTTTTATTGCTCTGGATCCTTATAACTTTAACTTCAAGTTTTTTATTTTTTTGAATAGTTTATTTTGGATTAACACTGTTTTTATTTACGCCATTTTTACTTGTGGAAGACAAAAAAGATTTTGATTTTATGTTGAGAGCACTGTCCTGGCAAAACACTTTTGTTGCCTTATTTGTATTCACAATAATTCCTCTTTTTAAAAAAAAAGGGTCTTTGTATTATTTCTTTAATATTTACAAAAAATGTTTCCACTTGTTTCCTTTTGTTTTTTAAGAGTTTTTTTTCTTAATTTTTGAAAAAGTTTTCTTTAAAACATTTTATTATAAAAGCCGAGTTGGGCGCCAATTATATTTTTATAAGTGGGTTTTGTATAATTTTTCTTTATTAACGACAAATTCAGTTATGAATTTGTCTTTCTATTTTGAGTGCTGGTTACAGACAGGGCTGTCAGATATGGCGATTTTGAAACGTGTTTGGCGGTGGGATTTTCCATTTGGCGACTGGCGATTTTTGGTGTAAGTCTGGGTTCACACTATGAAAGTTTTCTTTCAGAAAGTTTGAGTTTATGGGTGAGAGAGGAGAAAAGAAAAGCATGTTCTCTTCCCCTCTCACCAATAAACTCAGACTTTCTGAAAGAAAACTTTCATAGTGTGATCCCAGACTAACTGGCGATTTACTTGGCTGTTTTTACCATTTATATATATTGTTGGGGTTTAAATGTTGATTAAAACACAAGGTTATTCTTTTAAACTCTAAAACTATTTATTAACAAAAATATTACTCAAATCAAAAGATGATGCAATCCTATGCCAATTTTAAAAAGGAAATCAAAAACCGACTCACATGTATTTTAGTAGTGCTGCCAGATACCTAGTAAAAACAGTGTTGTCAATACTCGGCACTACAACATCTCCCCTTCTTTAAGAGGTATCGTAAGCCTCCATCCATCCAGGAGGTTGTCGTAGCCGAGACGGTCTTGTGGTAGTTGGTGGTTGTGCCACTGGAGTACCAAATGTTAGAGGTAAATTTTGCTGGTTTTCTGGAATACTTGGTTCCAGATTTTTTCATGACGTTCTGGTGTTGATGGTTCGGGTATTGCTGGTTGCAGCTGTGATTCCTTTGGCTTGCATGTATTAATTCCAAATAATTCCAGCGTCAGCTGTACAGACTCTGAGGTGTTACGTTGATTATCCTCATATCTTCTTTTAAGTTGGTTGATATGGGATCGAATGAGCCATGTCCTATCGTTTCCAATTACCCAAACGCTGTAGTTGACTGTTCCAACTTTTTCCACTATAGAACCTGGAACCCAAATCATTTTGTTATGTTTGTGTACTTGCACATACACAAGATCTTGTGGTTTAAAATCCCTGTTCTTAGCACCATGTTTCTTGTTATACTGTTCTTCCATTTTATTATCACGTTGAGGAGTACCTTGGGAACACTGAGGTTTTATCAAGTCTAGGGTGGTTTTGATTTTCCGAATGAGAAATAATACAGCTGGAGACTTGGAATTATCTCTTGACGTAGAACGATAAGTTTGAAGGAATGTTCCAAGTATTTCACCACTAGTTTCCTCATCCTTAAGTTTTTGAAACGCTTGTTTCAATGTTCTGACAAACCTTTCCGCCTGGCCGTTTGATTGAGGATGATACGGTGCAGTTTTCAGATGATTGATTCCACGTGACTTGGTGAATTCGTCGAATTGGGCGCTGACAAATTGTGTGCCATTGTCAGACACGATTGTATCGCAATCTCCGTATCTTGCAAACATTTCAGTAAGTTTTTCGATGATTGTTGCTGACGTGATGTTAGATACTTGACATATCTCAGGCCATTTTGAATAAGCATCCACGATTACAAAATAGTACTGACCATTACATGGACCTGCTATATCAATGTGGATCCGTTCCATTGGTTTTGTCGCCAACGGCCATGATTGTAATGTGTGTTTTATAGGTGCTGTTGATGCAACTGCACATTTTTGAAAGTTTCTGACGAAAATAGCTGCATCTTCATCTATTCCTGGCCAATATACGTGACTTCGTGCCAGTGCCTTCATGCGTTCCTTCCCAGGATGTCCACGATGAAGCTGCTTAAGTATT
The DNA here is from genome assembly GCA_949318255.1 of Pollenia labialis. Classification (NCBI taxonomy): domain Eukaryota; kingdom Metazoa; phylum Arthropoda; class Insecta; order Diptera; family Polleniidae; genus Pollenia; species Pollenia labialis. The sequence goes on from OX439141.1 coordinate 50,407,596, forward strand.
CTGTTTCTAAGACATTCAGGAATGACGATTCTGTCTTTGAACATTATACAATCTTGGATAACACACAAACTTTCTCTTCTAGTATGATATTGAGCCAGTTCTGGTTGCAAATTTGATTTCCAACCGTGTTTAATTGAATTTACGACTGATTGTAGAGTAGAACATTTTTGAGCAGATTTCTTAACCATGTTGAATGTGACTGGAAGATTTTTGAAATGATCCATAAGTGAGGCTGAACAATTTTCTTCCAATGTTGTGCAAGCAATGACGATTTCCTCTTCCGGTTTTAATTTGTTGTCGATTAGTCTAGAAAGCATATCAACACAACCGAAATCTTTGGTGTTTATATACTGTATCTTAAAATTGTACATCATTAAAATCAATGCCCATCTTTGCAATCTATTTGCTGCATAGATTGGAATACCCTTCTTGCTTCCAAAAATCGCAAGCAGGGGCTTGTGGTCGGTGTATAATAGGAACTCTCTTCCATATATGTATCTGTGAAACTTCTTTATAGCATATACCAAACCCAAAGCTTCTTTCTCGATTTGCGAGTAATTTTTTTCTGCAGGGGTTAGAGTACGAGATGCGTGTTCGATAACTTTTTCCGATTTGTCCGGAAAAATATGACATGTGTACGCTCCAATACCCTTTTCAGAGGCATCTGCTGCTACTTTAATTTGCAGATCTGGATTGTAATGTGTTAGAAGAAGTTCTGAATTAAGAATGTCCTTAAATTTCTGAAAAGATTGTTGACATTCTTCTGACCATACGTATTTGACATTATCCTGAAGTAAACGATCAAGCGGACCTCTTAAATTACTCATACTACGAAAGTACTTTCCATAATAATTTATGGATCCGAGAAATGATCTAAGCTCGGACGTGTCTGAAGGTGGTGGTAATTCTAAAATTGCTTTAATTTTAGCTGGATCAGGACGTAAGCCTGATTCTGACACAATATTTCCAAGGTACTTGACCTCCCTGGCGAAAAATGTGCATTTTTCAATTTTAATATGAAAATTATACTCACGAAGCCTTTGTAGTACTTTATTTACGTTTTGTATATGCTTTTCTTGTGTTGCACCGCCTATGATAATGTCATCTATGTAGGCTGCTGCATCATCTATCCCCATTAGCATAGTATCCATCAAATGTTGAAAAGCGCCTGGGGCACTCTTTACACCTGGAGCTAGACGATTGAATGTGTAGAGCCCCTTATGAGTATTAATAGTGAGAAGTTTTGCTGAGTCTGGAGAAACTTCTGTTTGTAGATAGGCATCCGATAAGTCAATGTGAGTAAATAAACAACTGCTTGCTAATTTTGCGTACAAATCTTCAGGACGATGTAATGGATATAAGTGCGGTTCAAGACTATCGTTAAGACCTGACGAATAGTCCCCACTAATGCGCACTTTACCATTTGGCTTTTTGACTGCAACAATTGGTGCTGCCCAGTCTGAGTAATCAACTGGTGTGATGATGCCAGCTGATTCTAACCGTGTTAATTCGTCTTCGATGTGAGGAAGCATTGCGTATGCTACTGGTCTCTTTGCACGAAAAATTGGTCGAACATTTTGCTTAAGATGTAGTTGGACTTGTGTTCTAGTACATTTTGATGGCGTGTCTTGAAATATATCTGCATATTCGGTTTTGATATTTTGTAGAACTTTAACATCAATTTTATTTTCATGCAGCTGTAAACAGACACTGTTCAATGGTTTGTCCCATAGACCAAACATTTCAAACCAATCTGCACCAAAAATGGAAAGAGTATCAATTTCTACAACAGATAAATTACAATTTTTTACATCACCTTTTAGCCGAACTTGACATGGAAACTCGGCAATGAGTTTGATTTGATCCTTTGACGCACTAGTAAGATAACGATCTGAGAGTTGTGTACCTGGTTTGCCCATCTTGTACCATTGTTGTTTGCCAATAATCGACACGTCTGATGCGGTGTCGATTTGCATTTTTACGTTAAAATCAGAGTTGATTGATGAAGTTTTGATGTTGACTTTGACAAATTTTCTTCTTGCTGCATATGTCAGTTGGTTGGTTTGAACAACGTTCGACTGTGGTGATTTTGTTTGCTTCTGTTTATACATGTTCTTATTTTTGTATTTTTATGCATATCAGCACTGGTATTGAAACAGTGCTGTTCGACGTTAGCTCGTCCGTTGGCCAACCTTTTCAGCTCTTCGTACCGTGCGGGAATCTTTCCCTCTTGCTGGAAGGTGGCCAATGTTCAGCCAATCCCCAAGAAGGGTGAGGCTACTAACCCTGACAATTACCGCCCAATCGCAATTTGCTCTTCGCTCTCGAAGGTGATGGAGAGCATGGTTAATTACCATCTTGTGAAATATCTGGAGACGAATTCACTTCTCAGTGACAGACAGTATGGTTTTCGTGGTAGCCGATCTACAGGAGACCTGTTAGCGTTTCTTTCAGAACGTTGGAGTCGGTCCATTCACCGCTTTGGTGAATGCAAAGTGGTTGCTCTGGATATTTCCAAGGCGTTTGATCGAGTGTGGCATGGTGCGCTTGTGTCAAAGCTTATTGCTTTTGGTGTCGGTAATGATTTCTCTCGATTTATATCGAGTTTCCTCAGTGATCGCACTATACGTGTTGTTATAGATGGGATTGCATCAAACGAGTTTCATCTGAATTCAGGGGTACCGCAAGGTTCTGTCCTTTCTCCTACGCTATTTCTTATATTTCTTAATGACCTTCTTAGTCATACTTCAAATCCTATCTACTCTTTTGCAGATGACAGCAACATTTGTCATTCATATTCCTTCGATCATAGGCCAAGCCTTGTTGAGATTGGGGGCAAGAGGCAGAATATGAATGACACACTTACTCAGGACCTGGCTGCAATCTCTGAGTGGGGTCAAGCGAATAGGGTCGAATTTAATGCACGCAAGACCCAATGTTGTATGTTGACCCACAGACGGGCCGTGGGACCAACTATGTCATCTGTAGTAATGGGTGGCATTGATATTGAGGAATCGGATACTCTTGATGTTCTGGGCATGAGAATACAGTGCGATGTCCGCTGGAATAAACACGTTTTTAAAGTGTCGAAAGAAGCATTCAAGTGTTTAGGTTTTTTAAAACGGTGCAAGACTTACTTCACTTCATCCGATCTCCTTACTATCTATACCACCTATATCCGACCGAAGATGGAATACAACTCCCATATATGGGCAGGGGCTTCAAAGTCTATTTTGAACCTTCTGGACCGTGTACAAAGGAGGGCGGTGAAGCTCATCAATGACAGTAGGGTATCCAACTCTATTGACTCATTGGAGCATCGTCGGAATGTGGGTTGTGTGGCACTTTTCTATCGATATTACCATGGGAGGTGTTCCACTGAGATGAGTGAACTTATTCCACCCGCCCGAGTATTTCTTCGTAATACTCGCTCATCCAGTGGATCACATCCGTTTGTAGTCGATTGTCCTGTGTTTCGCACAACGCATTATAGAGAAAATTCGTTTTTCAGTCGAACTATCCGTATGTGGAATAAACTTCCCGCAGAGGTCTTCCCCGGTACTTACAATTTATTAAGATTCAAGTCAAATGTCCACAAACACTATTCCCTCTTTCCTCCTTCCCAAACCTTATTTTCCTGATCAACACAATGCACTGCATATATAGGGGGCATCCCCTGAGTGTTGGTTTATCGCTAAAAAAAAAAAAAAAAAAAAAAAAAAAATTAAATGTTTTTAAAAAATTCAAAATTCTCTTAAATAAAGATAAATAGACCATACAAATAATGTGATTTTAATTTTCGCGAAAAACCTATGCATAGGTTTAATTAGTGAATTACATTATTATTAATTTTCAGCTCTAAAGCAAATTAAAATGCTTACAAATTTTTTGTATGTGGCAACGTTTTTTTAATGCTTACAAACAGTGTTACCGTTATGCGACTAAAGTCGCATTTTTGCCCCTTTTTGACTGCCGTGCCACTTTTTTGACCCCTTTGTTTTAAATTCCCTTTTGTATCATTTTGTAGTTTTTTGTGCCCCTTTTGCCCCTTTTTGAACCAAATTTTTTTTACACTGTCAATCAATGAAGGCGATGTGCCTGCCAGCTTTGATATACATATATAAATTACTTTGAAATTGTTTCCGTTTTTATTGATATAATTACTAACCCAGATGATTTTGTAAAAGACTTCAAACTTTTAGAAACCAGATCAAACAATAAAAGCTATGAAGCAATTTTTAAAATATCTAAGCCTGAAACATTTTGGTACGAAATTGGCAATTAAAAAAACTGTTTGGGTGACAATTTATATCCAAACTTGTATAAATTTGCTTCGTATGTTTTTACTTTACCACATAGTAGTGCATCCGCTGAGCGGATTTTTTCTAAGTTAGCATATTTAAAAAATAAAGTGAGAAATAGACTGAAAGTAGATACCTGTCAGTCTATGTTATCCGCTTTAAATTTGTATCAAAATGACTTGGAAGATTGGATTCAAAGTGATGAATTGATTAATAAATATAGATTTACGTTTTCAAAAAAATAGATATTTAATAGTTGAAGAAACAACATAACACAGCAATTTATAAAAAAATGGATCTGTACCTGATATTAACTATCTTCCTATCCATACTTTTATATGCTTTTTCCTCGAGGTTTTATCGTAACTTAATTTTTTTGTTAAAAAAGTAAAATAATCCAAGTGCCAAATATTTACATATCTCTATCTATTTAAATGTAAAGTTTTTTTGTATCAAATCATATTACGAACTATTTTTTGTTTTTGTAAGTATTGTTATTACACCATTTTAAGCTCGTTTTATTTACAAGTAATTAGTAACTGTTTTTGTATAAATAATTGAAATAAAAATTTTATGCAACAGTTCATTATCGTTTACTTGCAAACAAGACATGTATTTTCACAATATATGTATGTATATATATGTGTGTATTTTTCCCAAACAATTTGTATTATATACCTATAATGTATTTTTTTATAAATATGAAGTTTATTTTTTGTTATGTTTAGTTTTCGGTGAAAATAATTTAATAAATACATACGTTTTTTTTTTAAATTTTCCTGTTTTTAAAGTTGCCCCTTTTTTCTCAGAATTCCCCTTTTTGTGACACTTTGTTTTTGAAAATCCCCTTTTTGTGCCCCTTTTTGAAAATTTAGAACGGTAACACTGAATACAAGCCCGTATTTTTACCAGTAATTAGTCGTGTTCATCCGAATGACGGTGTCAGGGTAAAGGTTCATTAGTTGTATAATTGTAATTTTCAGATCTATGATTGTACGGGATGGTATTGGTTGGACCACGGCAAATTTCGAAAATGTATCAACAAATGTGAGGAAATACTTTTTGTCCGTAGAAAAAATATTGACGTGAAGCACCTCCACTGTGTAAGATAGTATTGGGGTAGCTTCTATCTCCTGTTTGCGTGGATGTCTATCGTATTTGGCCTCGTTACAGGTCTTACAGTTTGTCACGATTTCGGTTTTTCTGTTGCTTTGATCGTGTAAGTAAACGACCTCTCGCTGTGCACCGTAGCAACATCAGAGGGAACACTTTCTTCCACAGCATGAATATTTTGACGGGACAAAGTGTCGGCAACATAATTTTCCTTGCCAGGTTTGCGAAAAATGTTAACATTGTGCTCATCCACAAAATCCTTCCAACGCTTAATGTTAGCATTCGGATTTCTATCCGAAACCACAAACGTGAGTGGCTGGTGATCCGTATAAATATTCAAATTTTTTACACCATAGAGGTAATTTCTAGCAACTCGAGTTCATTAGTTGCGTAATTCAATTCCCTGTCTTTCAATATCCTGGATATCATGGTAATCGTTCTACCTCCTTGTGATAGGACTGCCCCAACCCACGGGGAAGCATTCGTCGTTAGATCTAATGGCTTCTTAAAGTCCGGGTAGAGTAACATGACTTCCTCTGAGGATAATATTTCCCTCAACTTGTCAAAAGCCTGAACTTGACTTTCATGAAGGTTTACCTTAATCTTTTTTGACTGCTGGGCGCTTACCTTGCCGTTTTCACCCTTCAGGATATCGGTCAGCGGTTTTGCTTTTGAAGCAAAATCCCTAATGAAGCATCTGTAATAGCTTGCGAGTCCCAAAAAAGATCTTACATTGAACAATGTTTTAGGCTGTTTTTATTATAAGGGAACCTATAAGGTCTGATTTCCATTTTCCAGCAAATTACGAATCTCAGAGTTACCAAAGTCAGCCACGCTCATTGGGTAAGGGTAGAATTTTGAATAAACCGGGTCGTTAGTCTCGGTTCGGCTAGTGGCGACTATGTTAGTGTTGAAAGGTAGAGATTCATTAGGGTTTGCAAAAATACATCCATTGCTTCACTTTCCCACCAATTAGTTTCCCTTAAATATCGTCTAGTCTCTCTCCTATCAACCTCTATTCTGTTAAGTCCCTCTACTACTTGTTGTAAACTAGCTTGGTCTTTACTATCACTCATAAAACTTTACTACCACTACATCAAACGAAACAAAACAAAACAAAAAAAGGCAGACTGGTATAAAATGAAACTCAGGCACCTGATTTAATGCCCTTACAAGGATTTACATCAAGTTTGAACAAAAATATTTATTAATTTATTTTTTTCAAGCACTCTACTTACAGGTATTTATATTTCATGTTATTTCCGCTGCGACTGGAGTGTTGTTTCCTCGGTGTTGTCTCTCGGCGTTGTTTCTCGGTGTTATTTGTCCCTTTCAACGCTGACCAGGCTGTTTCGAAGCGCTGGTGACTTTAGATCCTCTTTTTAAACTTAATTTGTTCGTGCTGAACTGCACTTGTTTAATTGTCTAATTGTTTACGAACTTTTGTTGTTGAAAAAGCACTTAAGCAGAACCAGATATTAATCTAAGATTTTCACTGTTTTGTTGTTTTTTCTTCTTCTTGTGTTTGCTCAGGCTTTTTATTGCTCTGGATCCTTATAACTTTAACTTCAAGTTTTTTATTTTTTTGAATAGTTTATTTTGGATTAACACTGTTTTTATTTACGCCATTTTTACTTGTGGAAGACAAAAAAGATTTTGATTTTATGTTGAGAGCACTGTCCTGGCAAAACACTTTTGTTGCCTTATTTGTATTCACAATAATTCCTCTTTTTAAAAAAAAGGGTCTTTGTATTATTTCTTTAATATTTACAAAAAATGTTTCCACTTGTTTCCTTTTGTTTTTTAAGAGTTTTTTTTCTTAATTTTTGAAAAAGTTTTCTTTAAAACATTTTATTATAAAAGCCGAGTTGGGCGCCAATTATATTTTTATAAGTGGGTTTTGTATAATTTTTCTTTATTAACGACAAATTCAGTTATGAATTTGTCTTTCTATTTTGAGTGCTGGTTACAGACAGGGCTGTCAGATATGGCGATTTTGAAACGTGTTTGGCGGTGGGATTTTCCATTTGGCGACTGGCGATTTTTGGTGTAAGTCTGGGTTCACACTATGAAAGTTTTCTTTCAGAAAGTTTGAGTTTATGGGTGAGAGAGGAGAAAAGAAAAGCATGTTCTCTTCCCCTCTCACCAATAAACTCAGACTTTCTGAAAGAAAACTTTCATAGTGTGATCCCAGACTAACTGGCGATTTACTTGGCTGTTTTTACCATTTATATATATTGTTGGGGTTTAAATGTTGATTAAAACACAAGGTTATTCTTTTAAACTCTAAAACTATTTATTAACAAAAATATTACTCAAATCAAAAGATGATGCAATCCTATGCCAATTTTAAAAAGGAAATCAAAAACCGACTCACATGTATTTTAGTAGTGCTGCCAGATACCTAGTAAAAACAGTGTTGTCAATACTCGGCACTACAACATCTCCCCTTCTTTAAGAGGTATCGTAAGCCTCCATCCATCCAGGAGGTTGTCGTAGCCGAGACGGTCTTGTGGTAGTTGGTGGTTGTGCCACTGGAGTACCAAATGTTAGAGGTAAATTTTGCTGGTTTTCTGGAATACTTGGTTCCAGATTTTTTCATGACGTTCTGGTGTTGATGGTTCGGGTATTGCTGGTTGCAGCTGTGATTCCTTTGGCTTGCATGTATTAATTCCAAATAATTCCAGCGTCAGCTGTACAGACTCTGAGGTGTTACGTTGATTATCCTCATATCTTCTTTTAAGTTGGTTGATATGGGATCGAATGAGCCATGTCCTATCGTTTCCAATTACCCAAACGCTGTAGTTGACTGTTCCAACTTTTTCCACTATAGAACCTGGAACCCAAATCATTTTGTTATGTTTGTGTACTTGCACATACACAAGATCTTGTGGTTTAAAATCCCTGTTCTTAGCACCATGTTTCTTGTTATACTGTTCTTCCATTTTATTATCACGTTGAGGAGTACCTTGGGAACACTGAGGTTTTATCAAGTCTAGGGTGGTTTTGATTTTCCGAATGAGAAATAATACAGCTGGAGACTTGGAATTATCTCTTGACGTAGAACGATAAGTTTGAAGGAATGTTCCAAGTATTTCACCACTAGTTTCCTCATCCTTAAGTTTTTGAAACGCTTGTTTCAATGTTCTGACAAACCTTTCCGCCTGGCCGTTTGATTGAGGATGATACGGTGCAGTTTTCAGATGATTGATTCCACGTGACTTGGTGAATTCGTCGAATTGGGCGCTGACAAATTGTGTGCCATTGTCAGACACGATTGTATCGCAATCTCCGTATCTTGCAAACATTTCAGTAAGTTTTTCGATGATTGTTGCTGACGTGATGTTAGATACTTGACATATCTCAGGCCATTTTGAATAAGCATCCACGATTACAAAATAGTACTGACCATTACATGGACCTGCTATATCAATGTGGATCCGTTCCATTGGTTTTGTCGCCAACGGCCATGATTGTAATGTGTGTTTTATAGGTGCTGTTGATGCAACTGCACATTTTTGAAAGTTTCTGACGAAAATAGCTGCATCTTCATCTATTCCTGGCCAATATACGTGACTTCGTGCCAGTGCCTTCATGCGTTCCTTCCCAGGATGTCCACGATGAAGCTGCTTAAGTATTCTGTTTCTAAGACATTCAGGAATGACGATTCTGTCTTTGAACATTATACAATCTTGGATAACACACAAACTTTCTCTTCTAGTATGATATTGAGCCAGTTCTGGTTGCAAATTTGATTTCCAACCGTGTTTAATTGAATTTACGACTGATTGTAGAGTAGAACATTTTTGAGCAGATTTCTTAACCATGTTGAATGTGACTGGAAGATTTTTGAAATGATCCATAAGTGAGGCTGAACAATTTTCTTCCAATGTTGTGCAAGCAATGACGATTTCCTCTTCCGGTTTTAATTTGTTGTCGATTAGTCTAGAAAGCATATCAACACAACCGAAATCTTTGGTGTTTATATACTGTATCTTAAAATTGTACATCATTAAAATCAATGCCCATCTTTGCAATCTATTTGCTGCATAGATTGGAATACCCTTCTTGCTTCCAAAAATCGCAAGCAGGGGCTTGTGGTCGGTGTATAATAGGAACTCTCTTCCATATATGTATCTGTGAAACTTCTTTATAGCATATACCAAACCCAAAGCTTCTTTCTCGATTTGCGAGTAATTTTTTTCTGCAGGGGTTAGAGTACGAGATGCGTGTTCGATAACTTTTTCCGATTTGTCCGGAAAAATATGACATGTGTACGCTCCAATACCCTTTTCAGAGGCATCTGCTGCTACTTTAATTTGCAGATCTGGATTGTAATGTGTTAGAAGAAGTTCTGAATTAAGAATGTCCTTAAATTTCTGAAAAGATTGTTGACATTCTTCTGACCATACGTATTTGACATTATCCTGAAGTAAACGATCAAGCGGACCTCTTAAATTACTCATACTACGAAAGTACTTTCCATAATAATTTATGGATCCGAGAAATGATCTAAGCTCGGACGTGTCTGAAGGTGGTGGTAATTCTAAAATTGCTTTAATTTTAGCTGGATCAGGACGTAAGCCTGATTCTGACACAATATTTCCAAGGTACTTGACCTCCCTGGCGAAAAATGTGCATTTTTCAATTTTAATATGAAAATTATACTCACGAAGCCTTTGTAGTACTTTATTTACGTTTTGTATATGCTTTTCTTGTGTTGCACCGCCTATGATAATGTCATCTATGTAGGCTGCTGCATCATCTATCCCCATTAGCATAGTATCCATCAAATGTTGAAAAGCGCCTGGGGCACTCTTTACACCTGGAGCTAGACGATTGAATGTGTAGAGCCCCTTATGAGTATTAATAGTGAGAAGTTTTGCTGAGTCTGGAGAAACTTCTGTTTGTAGATAGGCATCCGATAAGTCAATGTGAGTAAATAAACAACTGCTTGCTAATTTTGCGTACAAATCTTCAGGACGATGTAATGGATATAAGTGCGGTTCAAGACTATCGTTAAGACCTGACGAATAGTCCCCACTAATGCGCACTTTACCATTTGGCTTTTTGACTGCAACAATTGGTGCTGCCCAGTCTGAGTAATCAACTGGTGTGATGATGCCAGCTGATTCTAACCGTGTTAATTCGTCTTCGATGTGAGGAAGCATTGCGTATGCTACTGGTCTCTTTGCACGAAAAATTGGTCGAACATTTTGCTTAAGATGTAGTTGGACTTGTGTTCTAGTACATTTTGATGGCGTGTCTTGAAATATATCTGCATATTCGGTTTTGATATTTTGTAGAACTTTAACATCAATTTTATTTTCATGCAGCTGTAAACAGACACTGTTCAATGGTTTGTCCCATAGACCAAACATTTCAAACCAATCTGCACCAAAAATGGAAAGAGTATCAATTTCTACAACAGATAAATTACAATTTTTTACATCACCTTTTAGCCGAACTTGACATGGAAACTCGGCAATGAGTTTGATTTGATCCTTTGACGCACTAGTAAGATAACGATCTGAGAGTTGTGTACCTGGTTTGCCCATCTTGTACCATTGTTGTTTGCCAATAATCGACACGTCTGATGCGGTGTCGATTTGCATTTTTACGTTAAAATCAGAGTTGATTGATGAAGTTTTGATGTTGACTTTGACAAATTTTCTTCTTGCTGCATATGTCAGTTGGTTGGTTTGAACAACGTTCGACTGTGGTGATTTTGTTTGCTTCTGTTTATACATGTTCTTATTTTTGTATTTTTATGTGGGCGTTTATTTTTGCAAAAACCTTCTTTGTGACCTAAGGTTTTGCATTGTGAACATTGATGTTTTGCATAATTGCAGTATTTGGATTAGTGCATGGCTCCACAATTCCAGCATGGTGTTTTAGGAATTGGCTTACCTTTCTCATTGTTGTTGTTGTACTGCTTGGAATTTGATTTTATAGCACTTACTGATGTTTGGGAGTTGTTTTCTATCATCGCTGTATCATGCTTCAAATTGATCAACCGTTGAGCATTTGTTACAAGATTGTTGATAGTTTGCCTTGAATCATCCTCTTGAGCTGATAAACATCTCATGCGAACCTCGGAATCTGTGTGAGCTTGTAGACTACAAACAAAAATTAAGCATTTGAATTCATCAGAACTCATCTCTGATAACTTAAAATTTTCACATGATTCGTTGACCCGGGTTGCATATGTAACCAAATCTTCTTGTGGCATTTTTACAGTTTGAAGGCATTTGTACCGTGTACTGAAGAGTGATTGTTGTAACCCAAACATGTCTTTAAGAATCATAATTGTTTCCTTAAATGAGACATCCCTTGGATTTTTAGGCAGAATGTATGCTGCATTTTTGCCATATGCGACTGTATTTAGCTTCCGCATTAGTAATCTTACACGAGCAGCATCTTCCAATTGTCGTCCTTCCACCAGAAAAATGTCTTCATAACGGGCATACCATGTGCTAAATGTTGTGGCATTTGTTTGATCAAAGCAAAATTCCGATATGCTGTTTGATAATTTTTCCACAACGTCATCTTGATGAACTGTTGCTCCTTGTGTTAAACTTGCAAGGAGTTTGCCATGTAACTCCAATAGATCTGTAATTTTTGCGTCTTGAGCCATATCCTCGTCGCCAATTTGTTGGGGTTTTAATGTTGATTAAAACACAAGGTTATTCTTTTAAACTCTAAAACTATTTATTAACAAAAATATTACTCAAATCAAAAGATGATGCAATCCTATGCCATTTTTAAAAAGGAAACCAAAAACCGACTCACATGTATTTTATTTTGTCATTTTTTCGTTATCATTACTAATCTAGGAACTTTTTTTCACATGATTTTTGTTTTGTTTTAATTTAAGGTGAATTTTATATTGAGTCACTATTAATTTTTCTAATACTATGTATGCAGGTCAAAATACTAGTAATGAAATCGACGAGGCTGATGTTACGATCTAATGGACTTGTGTACCTTATTTTTGTTTTTTTTTTAACTAAATATATGATCTCCATTTTATGTTATTTAAAAAAAATAACAGATACTAAACAAAACTTACTTTCGGCAACTTTTTTGTATTTTCTTCAGTTTTTGGCGATTTTTGATTGAAATATACTAGCTTTTTTGTATGCAAATTTTAATAAAAAAAAATTGATTTGAAAAACATGTTACAAAAACTAAACAAAATTGACGTTTGGCGATTTTTGGCTATTTCTGACATCCGGTTTGGCGATGGAGCTCAAAAAAATCTGACAACCCTGGTTACAGACTAACTAAGTCTGGGTTCACATTATGAAAGTTTGAGTTTACTGGTGAGAGGGGAAGAGAATATGCTTTTTTCTCTCCTCTCTCACCCATAAACTCAGACTTTCTGAAAGAAAACCTTCAAAGTGTGATCCCCGACTAAAATACAATAATATAAAAAGAATCAAACTAAAGTAAGCTTATTGTTCCCATACTATTTACTTTGTTGACAATGCAACTCGTGTGGCGAATCAGGTTACACCAAAGGTGCTGGGAAATATTTGATAAACAAATGAATTAATTGCCAGACATGCCGTCAGCAATTTATATGGAATGTATTAGGGAGTCGCTTAAAAATGGAAAAACATTAGGGTGACACTTCAAATGTGCCAACGTTAACTCATACGCAACACTAACATCATATTAGTGTTAAAGTAGAGCATTTACCCTAGGTCCACACTAAAGATAATTATCTCAGCAAGTTGGCAATAACGTCGGCAGAATAACAGAGCAATATTTCTTATTGCTCGGCTTATGTTGAAGGCATGGGAAAACGTATTTATATTAATTCATAATTTGATAAAAATCAAGGAAGAAGGTGCAGTGTAATACCGTGTTCAGATATGCACCTTAATTGAGTTTTAAGCAATAAATGACTTTATTGAGCTCAATTATCCATATAAAATTGCAATTTAGTTATTGCTCAATTAACCCTAGGTCTACACTAAAGATAATTATTTTAGCAAGTTGGCAATAACGTCGGCAGAATAACAGAGCAATATTTCTTATTGCTCAGCTTATGTTAAAGGCGTGGGAAAACGTATTTATGTTAACACATAGTTTGAAAAAAATCAAGAAAGAAGGTGCAGTGTAAAAAATGGCGGTATCTTACAAGAATTATTATTATTAATATAAATTCTTTCTTATTCGACTTTATTATTTAAATTTATATTAATTTGTTTAAGCTTGAGGTCATTTTTAATACAAAAATGTTAATTTTATTAATTTTTTTATTTTTGTTAATGTAAAATTATTATTTTTTTATAAAACAGAACTCGAACTTAAACAAATTAATATTAATTTTAACAATAAAGATCGAATAAGGAAAAAATTATAATTTTTGCAATTTTATTTTAGTGTTTGTTTAATTTTTTAATTTAATTATTTTACTACAATTATAATTTGCTGCAATTTCAAAAACATAATTTCTTTCTCACACTATTTGCTTCTATTTTTTTTTTCTTTTTTGCTTCTTTCTTTCAACTGACAACCAAATTGACGTTTTTTGTAAGCAATAATTGTCAACGAAAATGGCCTAACAATTATTGCAACATAAATTGTTAGCAATAAATATGTACAAAAAATTGCTGTCTACATTAACTCCCCGTCTACAAATGACATGGTTTGCTGTTATAACATGATGTTATAAAAGCGTTGTTAAAACATTTGCATTAACAACCGTGTTATAACATGAGACAACCTCTAACATGATGAGTCTATACCTAACACTAACATCATATTATTGTTAATGTTAAGCATTTCATGTCAGTTGTAGACTGCATGTTAAGATAACAAAATTTTGACAATTACTCAGTGTTGCCACCAACTAAATGGTAAATTACACATGGATCATGCCAAAATTACACATGAAAATACAAATAACACATGCTATCTTTTTACGCATCTCACAGAAACAAATTTCGATCAAAAGTGGAATTAAAACCGTATTTGGGTTCTTCAGATAACGTAAACCAATTTAAATTTTCTAAATGGAATTGATATTATAAGCATCATGTATACCAAAAAACTTATTATTGCCACCTTTTTATTTCGTACAACCCCCTTAAAATGTATAAAGCTAAAAGCGTTAATATTTATGTATAGAATTTTTGTTTGCAAGCAAATAAACATAAATATCGTCACTGTAAATGTAAAAGGTCGTAACAAAACTTTTGATTTTTTTTGCAGGAGAGGCAAACAACTTTACAAAATCAATAATAACAAGGTATAATTGGCGTTTGAATTTCTAAATTTGATCTCAAATTGTTTGTGAACATACAGTTTAATAAAACGAACAAAACTCAATCAAAAATTCTTATTTCGAATTTGCAAAAGGGCTTAGCATTTTAGGTGACGATATGTTACTTGCATTTCATTTGGATATCCTAAAGTATCCGTCGGATATTTTTATATTTTTACTTGTCCAACACAAATATATTTTTCAAATGTCTCTTTATTTGCTTTTTGTTTACAACAATCGTATCGTTGCCATATTTAATGCAAAAAAAAATATTTTCATTTTTTCATTTAAAAGATTAAAACAAAAATAACTATTTGCAAAGTAGGAAATAATCTGTCTCCAAAGGAATTTTTTATTTCACAAAACCTTTTTCCAATAATAGTCTGCGTTCAAATTACTTTAAGCTAAAATTTTTCAAAATGTAAGAGTGCACGTTGTCGCGAAAATATTCTAGAAACTCCTTATAGATATGTACTTCTATTACAACAAGATCTAATATTACAAAGTAAAACTTTTATATATGTTGGCAGGTTCAGACAGGCCTTCGGCTCTGCCAAATGTATTACGTGGCATGAGCATTTCATCAAAATGATAACTGGCTTTTCGTCTTTAAGCAACTAAACTTCTGAATTATACTGTCCAAGCATAATATTAGGTGTATCTGATGCAAATCCAACTAGATTTTCAAAAAAATCCCTTTTTCTTTAATTCTGCTTTTGAGAAGCTCAAACATTTCTTTTGCAGTCGATTATCCACTCACTTTTAAATAAAAAAAAAGAATAATGTACCCATAATGTTTCGTCGTAATAATATTGTGGCAAAAGCTATCTAAATGCCAAATTTGCTAAGAATAATAAACCTATTTACTTCTTGTGAAAAAATAATAACAAAAATCAGTGCTACAAAACGTTAAACTATTAAATTACACATGAATTACACATGCAGTCAATTACACATGGCCTACACATGAATAAAAATATTGCACATGATATGTGTAATTACACGTGAGGTGGCAACACTGCAGTTACTGCAATATATGTCGCAATAATTATCTCTGGTATAGACGGGCAGTAATACGAAATTGTTATAAATATTGAGTAAAATAAAAATGCGACCGTGCCACAAGTGTGTTTAGTGAGCACAACACAACTTACTAACAGCCGTACCTAAACAAGAGCGGAAGGCGGAACGTTTTCTTCCGCTAAGCTTTTACGCTGATATGCCATACCTAAACAAGAGAGTCAACGTTGTGCCACAAACAGTAGTGTTAACTTTCTTGTTTAATAAAACCCATACAATAGAAATAAAAAGAAGAGAAAAACCCGCTAGATTGACAAAAAATAGCTAAATTGTCATTATTTATTATTAATAGCGGCCAACTTCACTATTAAACGCGCTGTCAAAATCGGATTTTCCAATTGTAAAGCGTTGACGCCGCGCTATTTAGGGATGCTTCATACAAATTGTATGGGCATGAGAATTTTTGACAGCTAGAAAACGCTTTCCGCTCTTGTTTAGGTATGGCTGTAAATAAAGTGTTTTGACATTTGGCAACTGACTCTACAACAAAACAAAGGCCCATCAATTAGGTATGCGCTAGAGCCAGATGTTTATTCCTTAAATATGTCAAAAGTTGTTTACATTTTGCTTAAGGCGACCGTACACGACATGTATTTGTCATCTGACATGTCAAATTTCCCACTGCATAATACATACATGTCGTGTGTTACCTTTATAACTTTGCTTCTGTAAAAGTCAGACGCAAAGTCATCTGACAAAATTTCAATTAGAGCGTGCTCTATTTTCTTCTGACAAACCATCTGACATCAGAAATCTATGCCGCGAAGAAACCGGCTGCGTCGCCCACTATTGACGGAATCATTAGCCGGCTGAAGTTAATTTTTTACAATACCGAGATATGTTTGATCATCTTTCCATTGAATAGAATTTATGTGAATATATACATAAAAACCGATTTATTATAAAATCCTAAATTGGTATCTTTGAATTAAAAGAAAAAAATGTTAAGATGGCTAAACTATTTTACGGCGCAAGTAAAAAATTTCATGGCGGCAGCAAGCTGTTTTAAAACCGAGCACTACTTTGGTTTCTGCAATAACAATGCGAAAAAAACAGAGACAATGTCAGAAGCAAATTACATGTACGTTTGTGATCGAATATTATAAACCTTATGTAAAACAGCGATTTTGACAGACATGCACAATTACATGTGACTTGAAAATTTGACATGTCAGATGACAAAAACATGTCGTCTATATGCTCCTTTATACATGTACATTTTTGTTTACGTTGAATGTTGTATTTTGTAGTAATATAAATTGAGTTACCTAAATTGTGTATATGTGAACAGCAAGAAATTATGTCAATAAACTGAATATTGACTCAATAAAAAAGGTATATCTGAACACGGTATAAAAAGTGACGCCATCTTGCAAAAATTATTTTTATTAATATAAATTATTTCTTATTCGGCTTATTTCTTAAATTTATATTAATTTGTTAAAGCTTGAGATCTTTTTTATATAAAAATATTAATTTTTATTAAATATATTTTTTTTTATATGGATATATGTATATTTATATTTTTATATAAGAAATAACTCAATATTAAACAAATTAATATAATTTAAAATAATAAAGATCGAATAAGCAAAAAATTATATTAATAAAAAGAATTTTTACAATTTTATTTTAGTGAATATTTATTTCTTTTACTACAATAATAATTTGCTACAATTTTACAAAATTAATTTCTTTCCTTCACAATTTCCTTCTATTTTTTTTTCTTCTTATTTTTCAATTGACAGCCAAATTTGACGTTTTATGTTAGCAACAATTGCCAACAAAAATGGTCTAACAATTATTGCAACATAAAATGCTGGCAATAAATATGTACAAAAAAATGCTGTATATATTAAAGATAACATAATTTTGACATTTACTGCAATATATGTCGCAATAATTACTTCTGGTATAGACGGGCAGTTAATGTCAGTTGTGGACTGCATGTTACGCAATATGTGTGGGATCGCACCTGTGGGGGATTTTGTAACTTTTAACAATAACAACAGTTGTTATAATTGTCAACTTGTTTTGTTGTTTGCACTAAGTGCCGGTTCACACAAGTAAAGTTTGACTCGTCAAGTCTTGAGTTTTTAGGAGAGAGGGGAAAAGATATGCCATTCTCTTTTCCTTTCTCTCCTAAAAACTCAAGACTTGACGAGTCAAACTTGATGTGTGTGAACCGGCACTAACGATTATGTGATTCTGTAAATTGTTGTTAACAACATAGATACAAATTAGCGTAAAGTGGCATCACTGTCAAAAAATGGCAAATACCGAAAAACACAAAGATGAATAAAAAAAACAAATAAAATTATTAAAATAATATTTATTATTAAAGCACGTCATACGGAAATCGTATTAATAATAAATTTTGTATTCCCGAAAATAACTGAGAATTTTTTTTAGTTTTCTGTTTTTTATTAAAGATAAGCCAAACATTTTACTATTAAATTAAATGCAAATTATTTAATTGTCATTTTCAAGTTATATTATTTCTTTAAATTAATTTTTTTTTCGACATTTAACAATAAATAAGCAACACTAAAAAAGTTGTCGTTTACATAACACAAACAGCTGACTTAATGATAACAAGTGTTGTTTAAAATGTTACAGAATTGTAAAATCGTTAATTTGCTTGTTAAATTTTTTAACAATTACATCTATTGTTTAAATTAATTACAGAATCGAACTACTGATATGTGTAATTACACAAAGACTGGCAACACTTAATATAACGTCAAACACGGCGAAAACCACTGTAAACAGCAGGTTTAGTAAGGCCACCACCTTCTTTAATCATGCTGTTAACTAAACACAGCCACAGAAAATGAACACATTTGCTGAATTTTTAATGAACGAACTTTTTATTTTAGTACTTTTTTTTTCGTTTCTTCCTATGTGTAGATTTTCTTTAGCAGCAAAAATTTTCAATAATTGAAGTTATTAAAGTGAAATAGTGCTTTTAAATAAATATTTGGAAGTTTGTGTTAAAAGAAAAAAGTTCTACGATAAACAAACATTTCATTTAAATATATGAAATAAAAAAAAATAAAAATTCCTAAAAAATGTTAAATAATTCTTAAAGCCACCGCTATTATTTGCTTTTATAAATGCTGCGGTAAAATTAATTAAGATAAATATTTACAAATTTTGTTAACTTAAATCCTGTTAATGGTAAATACATATGAAAAAATAAAAAGATTAAAGTGATTTTGTAATCATTTCTTCTGTGATTTAGTGATAATATACCTCCCTCGAACCCCGTTGCTGTAGGTGATACAAATACACGCAACATTTTGTACCAGTGACAAAAACGTTAGCACCTTTTCTAAAAACGAGTATCCACATACACCATCTGAAATAAATATGTTGTCTTTTAATTTTCACATATCAGGAACATATACTTTTAAATAAAAGTCTGTTTTAATTTGCAAAATGGGGCATTAACATTGACCATGGTCATTATTATATAATAAACAACATCGTAATATACACAAGTATATTTATTTAAACGCCATCTGAAAATTTTTTTATGTTAAGGCATTAAGTGGGGAACAGAATAGTCGCAGTAGTACAACGTTACAAATAGCGCTGCATGCTGTCAAAAATTAAAAATGGCAGTTTCAAGGTACTGTCAACAGAATACGTAGTCGTTGCAGTTGAAGTTGAAACGCAAAATTCGCAGTTTTTTTACTTTGTCGCACTACAGTTTTAGCTACTACTACAACTACTTTATTCTGTTCCAGGCCTTAGAAGATACTTATATTTGCTAGTGATGGGAAACTATCGATAGTGACCTCAATCGATTTATATCGATAGTTGTTTTCCAAGTATCGGTAACATCGATATAACTATCGGTTTGACTGTTAAAGAATTAAAAAAAATAGGAACAGAATTAACAAAAATATGTAGGTATTACTTCTTTTTATTAATACTATTTTAAAAAAAAAATCAATTCTAATGAGTAAAAAATTGATTTTTTAGTAAAAAGAAAAATATATACACTTTATTTGGCTTGAAGCGTCTTCGCCTTTTAATTAAGCTTCTCTCAGCAACCACTCTTGTTAGATATTAAAATTTCCTTTATTTCTCAACCCAAATAAACGACACAAGCAGTTTGATAACAATTAGATGTTTGTTTGAATGTTAAAAATGTGTAATATTCACACCATGGTTTAAAAAACTGCCGTCGAAACCAAAAACTGTCGAATAAAAAACAAAAATTTGTGTTCAACTTTTTGCTTTTTGAGTTAGTTTGATAGCTTAATGAATCAGAAATAAAAGCAACAATAATTTTACGATTTCCGTATGACGTGCTTAATTCCCAATTTTTCATCTTTGATAAATACACTGAAATTTATTGTTGAGGGAAAGCTAGCTTTTATGCGCATTTCACTGGTTGCTTAGGCCAGATCATCAGAAAACCTTTTCCAAAGATATAATACAAATAAAACTTTAAAGCGAATAAGAATTTTAAACAATCACTGTCGTATTCATTAACAATTAAAATGAATATGAAATGCATTTTAAGAAAATTTTGCCTTAAAACACATTTCAAACTTATTTCATTTTTTATGAATACTGCAGTCAAAGTCTTACTTGTAACAATATCAAAGCTTAAATAAAACACCAACAATAAACAGTGAGTTTATCTTTCTTACATTCCCCTACCATAGGTTGGGTTCTTTCAGACTCGAATTGTAGTTGTAAGTGGGTAAAAAGAAAAAATAAAATTAAAAATCAAATTGCGTCATTCTATTGTCTTCGTAAGAAAACAACAACACAAAACAATTTGCCAATTCAGTTTGTTACACGGGCACATGCATGTATGGCTTAATTTCAGACTGAATCTTCTGTAATGGTATATCTATTTGACTTATCAATTTGCCATATTTGATAGATACACTGAAATTTATTGTTGAGGGAAAGATAGCTTCTATTACATATTGAAATAAATAATAAATTAAAAGTTTTTATTTATTTTAGAGCTTTTTCGTAATAAATATTTTTGTTTTATAAAAGTAAAACCCGTCGAATTTTCATACACAATTCAGTACATTGAAAGTTAATAAATTTAAATTTTTTTATTATGTCCTTTACAATAAACGAAGTCTTTTCTTCGACTTATAAATAGCAAAACAGAAAAAAATTAAATTGTTTTCCGCTTTTTAGCTGTAAAATTTGGCAATTTTAAAACCTTTTGCAATGAACATTTTAAATGTAAACTTTTTTAATTTTTATTATAGGTATACAGCTGCGGTCGAAAAAATAGGACCAGTATATAAAAGAAAATTCTTCGTTAAGCTACGGTCACACTTGTCAAATATTTGACGAAAAAAACGGGAGCAACAATCAAACTAAATAATCATTTCCTTTAATTTCAATATTTATTTTGATTATAGTACCACATCTTACAAAAAACTGTTTTTTTCTTTGCCTAGTAGTATAACTAGTTTTTTTTGTGATATTAAGACCATGTTAAATCTAACTAACTATTTACAAAAGTAGTGGTTACGCTTTTTTGGTAAAATATTTAATAAGTGTGACCGTAGCTTTAGATATTAGTGAATAGGTCAAACTGATTTCATTGAGTTCAATCATTTTATTCTAGCACCCAATCAAGTTTCTTAATTCAGTAAATGATTTGTGCTCAGAAATAATTTTTTTATATTAACACGTTTTTCAGGTGTACAATGCTTTCCACGTCCCACTTCAATGAAAATAAATAATGATATACAGTACCCTACAAGAAACGCATGAGCGAGTAGTCACATTTTTCATTTTGGTGTTAAGAAAATGATACGAAAAAATTACCGAATGTGACCGAAAACTTGATTTCGGTCATTTCTTTCTATCATTTTCTTAACACCAAAATGAAAAATGTGACTACTCGCTCATTCATTTCTTGTAGGGTAGTTTTCCGGTTTAACGAACCAGTACTTTGTCAGGCCTGTTCGTTAAACTGAAAAGTTCGTTATATGCCATACTTATGTGTAGTACCCATGTTATGAATAAATAAATAACTAGAACTGTATCATTTGTCGTTACTTTTGAAATATGTTTTGGAGATGTATGTATATACATAATATGTATATTAAAAAAACTAAAAAGTTACAATTCATTACACTGGTAGCATAAAACATAAAATAATTTTAATAAAATTCAAATTCATTGTCATTTTCCTTGAATATTTTACATAAAAAATTTGTCGAGTAATCTTTGTTTTTTTTTTTTTGGAACAAAAAATTTTGTTTTGTGGCATCTTCCTGAATTTCTCTTAAATCAAAAAAGTTGACAAATTAACTTTATTTTGTTGAGTCCCTTGAATACAAATTTCGAAGCTTTTGATAGCACCTTTATGTTTTATTTGTTGCTATAAATGTTTTTCATGATCGAAGGAATATTCGTAACTGATCATTGCAGCATAATCAAACAGAAATGCTACATAAACATAACCTAAAAAAGGGTACTTTTTGCTACTCACTTTGTTTTTAGTTAGAAATTACTTTATAGATTATGCTTTTTTAAATTAAAATTATGAATCAGATTTGTTCGCTAAATTGAGCACAAACAAATATTTTTTGTTCGCTCTATAAGGTACTTAATGGGGCAAACTTGTGTGTTCGTTAAATGCGATGTTCGCAGAATCGAACGTTAAACAGGAACACTACTGTATGCGATGCGTTATTTCGTTTAAAAAAATCTTACCTTCAAATTTGTATCCTTTTATTTCAACTATTAAATCACTATTAATTTTTTTTAAAGAATATTTGTCATTCGGTGCTATTTTATTGACTGCATTGATGAAGAGTTTTTTTTTTAATTTCAATCTTTGAAAAAGAAGCGTTAAAATTTTTTGGAAAAAATAAAGACGCTCAGATAGAATATATGTATGTACATAGTATAACAGTATTGCATAATTTATTTTAAATAATACGCACAAAATATTTTTTTTTTCACTAGTATGAACAACGAATTGGTGGTATTTTTTGGACTGGAGCAGTATAAATGCCCAGAGGCATTGTTGGGAAAAGTTGACAAGACTTCTACTTACATATAACTTAGTACAAACTTTAAAAATTTGTAAATATTTATGTTCAAAAATATTTTTATAATTAAGTATAATATAAGAAAAAAATAAAGAGAGCAAAGAAAGAGAAAAAACAAAAAAAAAGATAAATTTAAAAAAATATATGTACATATGTATACAAATGCATGCTACTAGAGTGTTTCGAAATTGTCTAATAGTTTTTGTTTGCAACGCGATTTAAACAAAGAAATAATTTTTATGGATTTTAATTCTATAGGCAAGGTATTAAATTTTACACTTCCAACAAAATCAATTCTTTGTTTAGTTGTTTCTAGCCTGCATCGAGGAGTTCTTAAATTTGATCGATTTCTGGTGTTAAAATGTTGTTGGATTTGAGAAAATGATATAGTATTATGACCAAAGTGGATAATACATTTAAATACAAACATTAATACTTGATACTTATGTATCCCATAAATCGGTAAAATTGTTTTGCTTATATCCTTATATAAAGAGATTGTTGAATATGTTATCGGTAGTTTATATACCGTTTCAACGCTTTGTTTTGCATACTCTTATTATGCGCGTATGCAATTGCAAGATAGTTTAGATGTGACTGAATTAATGAGTTGAATATCATAAGTTTTGTCCGAATGTCAAGTTAATTTTGTAATTTGTAGAAAACTCCAATGGCCGGTGCTATTTTCTTTTTGAAATCATTTATATTATATCCCATGACAAATTACTTTGAAGAGTAATCCCCAAATATTGTTCATGTTAAATGTTCATTTCCATAAGAAAAATGTCTGCCTTTTAATTTCAACATTGAAAACGCGTACATACCTAAACAAGAGCGTCAAATTTGGGCCATGGACATTTGTGTTAACTTTCTTTTTTTATAAAACCCACATAATAGAAATAAATAATGGATATAAAACCGCTAGTATGACAGAAAACAGCTAAATAACCATTTAGCTTTACTATTAAACGCGCTGTCAAAATCAGCGTTGACGCCGCGCTATTTAGAGATGCTTCCTTCAAATTGTAAAAGGATGTAATTTTTGACAACTAGAAAATGCGTACCGCAGTTACATAACGCTCCTTTATTGCAACATAGTCATATCTCAAATAATCAAAAATTTGGAGTTACTTAAGCAAAAGTGCTCTTCCTTACTTGCTCTATATGTAAAAAAAAAAACAATTTTTTAACTTAATCTTAACCAAAGTTATAGCAAAATATTTTTTTCTAAATGTGTATAAAAAGGTACTTTTTTAAAACTTAAATCGCATTTTTCCAAGTTTAACATTTTTTGAGATATGACTATGTTGCAATAAAGGAGCGATATGCAAAACAATGTCGAATAATCTGAATGAATTAACAAGTAAAATTGTGCGAACATATTAAAGTTTTCGTATGAAATAATGAATGTTACTCAATATTTTTTTTTTACAATTTTGAACGGAGTACGGACAATTACTCATGTCCGTAGAACCTAAAGAACTTAATGTTTAAACAAATTAATTTTTTTTATTAATAGCAAATGTATTTTGAGACGAAAAGTATTTGAAATACAAAATACTTCAGCGGTTGGTATATAAATACAAAATACAGTTTGGCAGTGTAGTCAAAATACAAATTCAAAGTACAAACGTATTTGTATTTCATATACTGCCCAACCCAATGAGTACATTTCTATGGCGAGCATGTTCTTTTTTTAATCACTTGTATAACACATTGTTCAACAATTTAAAGATAGTGGGTTAAATATTAAATATTGTTTAGAAAGAAGAAGAATAGCCTAAAATGTTTAGTACATATAAACAAAACGCTTTTATTAACTAGGAGTATATTTATCACTAATCCAAAAAAATGTTAAAGTTCATCTTAAGCCCAGCAAAATTTTGTGGTCTAAGAGCCAGTTTTTGACATAAAGATCAGCGATTAAATTAGAACTAATCTTTGAAATTCGTTTTTGGGTAGTCGATTATTTCATTTTGTTTCCAAGTTTAAACGCCCAAAGTTGGCGGTTTAAACTTGCGACAGAACTTTCAAAAGTACGAACAGCTTATGAAAGGAAATATTTTTTATATTTTTTTTATTTAAAGTTTTATTAAATATTCCACCCTCAAGCTTAAATAATTAAAAGTAATTATAAAATAAAGGTCAAATAAGAATAAATATCTATTTATAAATATATAATTTTATATAACACAATACAAAATTCTCGCCTTTTCTTCTTCTTTTTCACGTTAAGAACAGTAATTTGATGACAATTTTTGGTATTTGTTTTAAACTGCCATACTTATACATAAAAGTATTGTCAATTCATATGGCAATGCTAAAAGCTTTAATCTTTCACTCAAAAACGCCACAGAAGATTAAGGCTAGATTAATTTTATTATAAGATTAACAAATTTTACTATTGATCCTGGTTTAAACTCTAAGTAAAAAACCCGCTCTAAATGTGTTGGTTTGCTAATGTGAACTTTAACTTTTTTTGCATACGATGTATGTAAATCTTCGAGAAAACGTAATAGAAATGTTAGAAATGCTAATATGTATTGAAATAATAACTAAAACTAAAAAATATTAAATTTTAAATATTTGCAGGATTCAACGTTTTATATGTTATCATCGGCATT
Source organism: Pollenia labialis (assembly GCA_949318255.1). Classification (NCBI taxonomy): domain Eukaryota; kingdom Metazoa; phylum Arthropoda; class Insecta; order Diptera; family Polleniidae; genus Pollenia; species Pollenia labialis. Next base: position 50,433,046 of record OX439141.1, read on the forward strand.
GGGGGCATCTGCCCCATTAAGTCCTTCAGCCCAAGCCACTTTGAACAAACATTTGCCCAAGTTGTCGACGAAGCGCTTAATTCAGCATCCAGTTAACGTTAAACCAACTGTTCAAACAGCAGATGCCGCCTGCCTTACCGGTAAATATACGTAGATGAAAAAAATTTTCCTACAAATTAAATATTTTCTTTTATACCAAAGACTACAAATATATACATACATATGTATAAAGAAGTCCAATGCTTCACATTGTACGCCCAGTGCTAAATTTGTTGAATGGCCGTACGACTATTTCCACTTTGATTCTCAGAGAACTAATTAATCTGAGAGAACTTTTATTTCTCAGAGAACTTTTAATTTCCATCTATTAGCGCATATGTGCAGAATTGCCGTTGAAAATTTAAGAGAAAAGGGTCAAAAAGGGTAAAATAGGGTCAAATTTATTAGTATGCATTAACTAAATACATGAGACTAAAATAAAATTAATTTTTCATTTTCATTATATTTATTAGTATTCAAAATACTTTTAATATTTCAACTATTTTTAATATATTTTTACAAAAATTGTAATTAATTCTATACATTTTCATTTTATCTTATAAAATTTACACATTTTCTCTTAATATATTAATATTTTCTTCATGTTTTATATTATATGGTAGAGCATTGAATAGATTGAGTCCTTTGTAGAATAAAGATCGTTGCATATGTGTTGTCATAACGATTTGAATTTGAAAATCTCCTGCATTTCTTAGTCCATATGGTTGTACTTCGCTGACATATTTTGTTTGTTCGCATAGATATTCTGGCGCATCTCCTTGTCTCATCTTCTTAATAAAGTTCAATGTGTTGACTTTCAAACTTTGTTGTACTTTCATCCATTAAGATTTAAAAGCATATCGCTTTTTTTATAAAGATAAGGCGAGGAGGTTCCCCCCACAGTGACGAGTACCGCGACCAGGTTAGGTCTATTGTACCCACTTCCCTTAGTTGGCCAAAAAGACTCTCTGCTTCCCAAAGGAACCCAACCAGGGCCTTTGCCTCATTAGATTCCCGGGAGAGATGAATTCCCTAGCCTGACGCATTCCCGGAAGCGATACCCAGTATCCCCTATGTTTCCCCAGAGCCCAGTCCGCCATGAGGGACTGGACCCCTGTCCAACTTAACCCACAGAAGGGTTTGGGACCCATCATCAGGGCGTTAGAACCAGCCTTCGCCAGCTCATCAGCACTCACTAACATGAGTATATCTATTGCATTTTAATATTGATCTCATTGCCTTGTTTTGTAGTTCTTGCATTCTTTCTATTTTGTTTGGATTACAGCATGTGTATATAAATGTGGCTTAATTATAGTGTTATGTATATTTACCGCCGTTGTTTTTGATAACTTATTCCTTATTCTTTTAAGAAATCCTATTTTTTTGCCCAATTTTTTTACATGAATATTCTATATGTTCATTAAATTTAAATTCTACTTTTTCTATAATTTGATCATTTATTTTAAGTATTTGCTCAGAGTTCATATTTTTATTTCCATTGCTTTTGTTTTATTTTCATTTAGTTTTAGCTTGTTCATATTTAACCAAGTTTTTATGATATATATTTTCTTAAAAGTAAACAGATTGATGTCATGATGGTTTCTGAAACTCATTTGACCTCAAGAAGTTCGTTTAAAATTAATGGTTATATACTATACGATACCAAGGATCCTCGAGATAGAGCTTGCGAAGGTTCTGCCATTTTGATAAAAACCCGAGTCAAACACTACCTAATGTGTGATCATCGTGAAGATTATGTCCAAGCAACGAACATTTGCGTTGAAGAATTAAATAGAAACCTAGTAATTTCATCGTTATATTCCCCACCTAGATATTCAATATCAGAAAGCCAATATTAAGGGTATTCATTTCAGTTTTTTTATATGTTGGAAAAATGGAAAAGTGGAAAAATGTAATTTTTGTTACAACAACCACAAGAAACAAAATTCCACCAAAAGTAACATTTTTGTCAAACTATAACCAAGTGTAAAAAAGTCAGGATAAAAAGATGTAAATTTCCACTATAAACGTCAAACGAAATGATGTTGCCATTCATAAAAAATTGCTAATTTTTAATACAAAGTACGAAAAATTGCTAATTTTTAATACAAAGTACGAAAATTACATCTCTTTATATAAAAAATTTAAAAAATTATTTTTTATAGTTACAACATTTTAAACATAACTTCTTTCTCATTTAACTTTCAAAAAGAAAAAACACATATTAAGAATGAGTTCAATAAAAAAAAGTTATTAAAAAAGAATTAAAAAAAGAAATGAAATTAATGAAGTAAACATTTCTGCAATTTAATATTTGAAAGTTTATATTGTATTGTTTTCATGAAAATGTATCTTTACATACCTTTATTTTCGCAAATATTATCAATTTTTGTTAATGATGTGACAATTAAATAAATTAATTAATTCAATTTTTGCACTTATTTGGCATATTGAAAATATCAATTACCTCCACGAATTATTTGGCAGATTTTTTTGACAGTTTGTACCTTTTACAAAAAAAAACCCGTTCACGCCAACAAGAGTGTAATTTTTCTTTTTTCCATTTTTCCAACCAAAAAAACTTTGAAATGAATACCCTTATTATAAATATTTTAAGTCATTAGGACCCTGTTTTCTAGCCGCTGGCATTTATAACGCTAAACATACCTTCTGGGGGTCACGACTTATAACACCGTGTTTTATACAACACAATTTCTAAAATGGATTTAAATGTGTTAGCGAGCGGACAACCAACATATTGGCCTACTAATCCGTAAAAAATTTCAGATCTCATCGATTTCGGTGTGGTTAAAAACATCCCCACAGAAACTATTCATGTTGAAGCTTCCTTAGAATTATCCTCCGACCACACACCTACAGTTATTACTATAATGAACCCCAATAGAATTGTATCTCCGACTGGTTATTTTGCGACGTCAGCCACACAAATTAATTGGTTAAAATTTAAAAAATATCTCAGTACCCATTGCACAGAAAATATTCCGCTTAGTACACCGGAGAATGTAGATCGCTCTATAGTTAATTTTGACAGTTTTCTGAAACTAGCTGTTCAACATTCCAGTACTGCCCCCAAAAAAACAAAAAATATTAAAATATATTCCACAGATGTCGAGCGTCTCCTGTCTGAATAAAGAAGAGTTCGAAGAGAGTGCCAATTGCACAGATCCCCGAAACGTAAGAATTTATTAAAAGAGTGCACAAAAAGGCTTAGAAAGTTACTGCAGACTCAGAAAACGGCTTCTCTAGAAAAATTTCTTAAGGTACTTAATGCAACTCCACAATCTGACTACTCATTATGGCGTGCAGCTAGAAATCTAAAAAGGCCAGTTATATCAAAGCCACCATTAAGAAACTTGAATGGTAGTTGGGCAAGAAACGATATTGAAAAAGGAAATCTGTTTGTGAGTAACTTGAAAAACGTATTTACACCATATATATCTAATTATATTGCGGTCGAGTTACCACCTGTTGCTGCTAGAGCAGCTATTCCCATAAGATTTGAAATAAGAGATACCGAAATGGCTATTTGTGACTAAAACACGAAGAAGGCACCTGGTATTGATAAGATCAGTAATAAAATGCTTTTAGAGCTACCTCGCATAGCAAAGAAAATTATTCTTTTTATTTTTAATGCTATTTTACGGCTTGAGTACTACCCTCAAGAATGGAAGGTTTCCTTAGTTACCATGATACCAATGCCAGGTAAAGATCATACAAAAGTTGAGTCATATAGGCCTATTAGCTTATTATCAAATATGTCAAAGCTGTTTGAGAAATTATTAGTTTCAAAATTAACACCAAATTTAAATGACAATGGATGTATTCCAAACCATCAGTTTGGATTAAGACGAAAACACAGCACAATTGAACAAACTCATCGAATAGTAAATGTCATAAGAAAAGCATTTGAAGAAAAAAAATATTGCTCAGCACTCTTCATCGATGTTTCGCAAACTTTTGATAAAGTCTGGCATGAAGGCTTACTTCATAAACTGAAGCAAATTTTACCAGCAAACACACACAAGCTGTTAGAAAGCTACTTAGTCGGCCGTCAATTTATTATTAAAGAAAGAGATTTCTTAAGTTCACCTCAGCCAATTGGCGCTGGAGTTCCACAAGGCAGCTTCCTGGGCCCTCTTTTATACTTAATTTATACTTCGGACATGCCAACAAACAACTTCACCAAAACTTCAACATTTGCAGACGATACAGCTTTTCTAAGCGTCAACGAAAACAGTTGTGAAGCATCTCGTTATTTACAGGATCATATATTTCAACTAGAAATATGGCTAAGACAATGGAGTATAATGGTAAATGAGCAAAAATGAGTACATATAACATTCACCTTGCGCCGGGAATCTTGCCCCCCTATTACAACCAATAATCAAATAATTCCTCAACATTCGCATGTAAAATATCTCGGTATACATCTGGATCGGCGATTGACGTGGAAATGCCATATAGAGGCAAAATAAACTCAAATGAAACTTAAAGCCATTCAAATTCATTGGCTTATTAGAAGAAACTCTGTCCTTAGTCTCGATTGCAAGCTTCTACTTTACAACTCTATCTTAAAGCCTATCTGGTTCTACGGTATTCAACTATGGGGCACCGCCTCGGCCTCTAATATCGAACAAATTCAAAGGCGTCAAAATAAACTTCTTCGAATAATCACAGCCGCTCCCTGGTACGTTAAAAACTCAAACATTCATAAGGATCTCAATGTGCCATTAGTGAAAACTATGATTACAAAATATGCAGTTAAATATTTAAAAAGGCTTGAACAACACCCAAATCCACTAGCTCGAAATATTTTAACTCATGGCGGCCACACTCGCTTAAGAAGAAGAGACACTGCAGCACTTATCAAACTAGAAGAGCGATAAGCACCTATGTATGTTTATATGTGAACAGAACCCGTGATGAAGAACATTTTTGTCTGGCACTGGCAGGACATAAATAAAGTATTAGGATATGATTTGATTAATTATTGTTAGTTCATATTTAATATATGAAGGTTCAATAAATAAACTATGAAAAAAAAAAAATATTTTCTCTACAACTTTCATTATCATCTCCTTCCGTGTATATTAGTGTGTCATCTGCAGAAAGAATAATTTCACTTCTCTCTAATATATTTGGCATATCACTGATATATGTACATATATATAATAAATAATAGGGCACCTAAAATAGAACCTTGTGGTACTCCAAAATCATTTTCAATTTCATCGGATATAACGCCATTTACTTTTGTAATTTGTTTTCTATTTTTTAAATACGACTCATGTATAGTTTTTTCACCAATATTTTTCTGTCAATTGTTTTGACTGTTCGTTTAACATCGAGAAATAATGCCATAATTTTCTTTGTTTTTTCAATATTTTCTATTTGCTTATTACATAGTTTACAGTTGTTTCACTTGATATTTTGACAAAATTCTGTTTTTTATGTATTTATCGGTCGATATTCTTCACAATTATTTGTTTTTAATACTTTGTTTTCGTTTTTCATCATTAAAAATTGAGCTATTTTTAACGCAATTTTCCGGCATATTTTTAATTGATTTAGCAATTTCAAATCAGTTTAAGGGGTTGTTTCCAAGTTTAAAATTTTCGCCAGTTTTAGCCATGATCGCGATAGAAGAGATTTTTTTCTATAAGTTTTTTGATTTTTTACAGCTTTAACGATTTTTAATAAATATTAGACTATGCTATCATGTCGCTGCTAGCAATTTTTTCGAATTTCCTCTAATTTTGCAATTTTTACCGAATTTTTGCCATTCCATAAAGTTTTAGGGATTTTAAATAAATTTTATGGCTTTTTTGATATATTAAATTGTTCGAATTTTCGCTATTTTTGCAAACTTTTCGGAATTTTTGCAATTTTGGCTCTGGGGCGTCTTTTGTTAAATGTGTTTCAGAAAGTATAAAAAAGTCCGGATTTTCTGTCGCTGCAATAACTTCCACCTGATTATAGTTGTTTATCAACCCTTGGACATTTGTATATAAAGCACGTATATCCTTTGATTGTTAAACTGCAAGACCAATTCTTCTCATTTTAACATTTCATTTGTTCCGTTAAATCGGACAATCCATATCATTTGTGAATAGATTTTCATCCAAATCCATATAAAGTTTATTATTAATTTTTAAACAATTTATATTTATTTATATTTGCAATATGATATTAACCTCTACATTTAAGACACTGCGTTATTTCTGTTCCATCAAACACTACATCTTTCCAAAACAATATTTACCTTGACTCGTTATCGACAGCCATTTTTACATTATCAGTCCAAATATGAATAAAAATTCCCAGGGAGTTTTTTCCCGTCTCCCATTTTTTCTATGTAAATCCAATGTTAAAAATGGGAAAAGGGAAAAAACTCCCGGGGAATTTGTTTCTAGCATACTGCGAACGTTCCAAGGTCCAAATCGTGTCCTTTTTTTCATTACAATAGTCGTCGAGGGGGGTTTAAATTATCAATAATAGTGAATTACTAAGGAAAGTGGGAACACTTTACCTTACACTTGTCGGTTCTAGGGACCACAAGTCTTACTAAGGAACGCTTTAACCAGTTTGCCTTATACACTCCCATACTCCCCGCAAGAACAATATACACAGAAAAAATTATTGCTTAAATATTTTCAAACAAACTCTTGTTTATACATTTTTTTTAACTTCTACAAATTTTTTTACTGTTTCAATTAATATTTTTGTTTGATTCTTATTTTAGCTACAAAGATGTTGACAACTAAGTATTCCAAAATAGAACATTCGCGTTATTGGTTTAAAGTTTTAATAATTGTATATGAAATATTTAACGCTCTTTAATGTTCCCGTTTTTTTGCATTTTTTTATTTGATCGTAAGCAACACTTCTTTATGTGAAATATATGAACAACAAAAAACACATGCAGTGTATCGGCCATGTTCTGACGATCGCAAAACGATAGACTTATTTTATGGTGTTACTAAACTCGAGCGTTTAGTTTGCGATATGCCATGGCTTCTTACAAATATTCTAGTTTCCTTGATGATTATTTTGCAATTTTAAGTCTTCAAACTAACTGCTATTGCGATTTACGGAACACCTTTATGCGATTTTAAGTCAGAATCGCCAATGTTAAGCGTTTTGAGATTGTAAGAACATGCCCGTATGTTTGTACGCCTTAAACAAGTATAACAATAAGAAAGATGATAAAATAGCGTGACGAGGCTTGTAGTTAAAAAAAAACAAAAACAATAGTGGCCCGTTTCAATGTTTAAGCAACAGAAACATAATAAGAAACAAAATAAGATTTTGGTTGGTTTCAAAGTTGGTAAAAAATCCCGTATTATATTTTTAAAATTTTTTTTAGTTAAATACATTAAATTTTAAAAGTAGAATACATATAAATATGTAGTCCTTTAATTCCCTGTGGTACATAGGGCCGCACATTATAGAAAAGTAGAATGATGACGAAAAACATATCGGGTAGTTCTTCTGCCGTTTTTGGTTGAGATTTCTTCTTTTTAGCCAAGGAACTGTAGGGAATTGGTGGAGAATCTCTGACCATAGTCGCCTGTCCTTTAATCTAATGTTTGAGAGGTCGAAAAGGTGTCCCTATAGGAATCCGAGAAGGACGGATTGGGATTCTTTTTCGGGATTGGTACAAAGTAACCTTACAGTTACACGGGACTGGAGGTCGACACCGACCGGTGTGGAGCAACTGGTAAGCACCTTTACGGGGGTACTGACCAGTAGCTATGAGCAATCCTGTCCGTTGAACTTTCCGGGTGGGTGCACACAGCCAAGATGGGCAGACGAGTTGAGGGCTCAAAGGTCCACTTTTAGAAGGTTGCCCAGTATACCCGAAGTATACGTGTAGGGAGGGGGATTGGAGTAACTTTAGATTGAGTTACAGGAGGTATAAGAGAGATATTAGAAGGGCGAAAAGGGACTCGTGGATTAAGTTTAGCGAGTCAGTTGAGCCTGTGAATGAGATGTTTAGGTTCAGGAGAATTTAATCTAACGACCCGGTAGTCCCTGGATTTATTCAGAGACCGGACAACTCATGGACGGAATCCGGCTCTGAATCTGTTTGTCTGCTTATGGAGACTTAATTTTCTATGTGTGTGGATTCTTGGTCGGAGGAACAGGTTGTGTGGGGTCACCCCTTCTCTAGGTCGGGCTCAGGCGGTGAGGAAGAAGAGACGGTAGGGGATATGATAACCTTGGATAAGGTAACATGGGCGGTTGATACCTTTGGGTCTTACAAATCGGTGGGACCAGATGGCATCTTTTCGGCGATGCTACAGAATATCGGGAATTCATTTCTCCTGTTGTACATTCCTAGAGGGTGGAGGGAGGTAGTTAGGTAGAAAGGCCGGTGTGAAGTCTCCTTCACACCTTCACCCAGAGACCAGTATGGTTCAATGTGACGCCTTAATTAGAGATAGCTGTATGTAGGTAGAAAGTAGGTGAACTAAACAGCGAAAGCACAAGACAGATCCAAAAGATAGGTAGAAAAGAAAGGAAAGAAAAGAGGGTTACGGATCAACCCCGAGAGAAATCCTACTCAAGCCAAATTCGCCCTACGTGCGGTTAGCACCCAGTCTCCCAGGCCATCCCCATTACAAATCCTATCAGATTCACGATACCGCAACCCGAGACATCCCCTAATTCGCCCAGGAATCTACTGCCCAGCCACCTCAGCCTGCTACCCTGCAACCTGTGACAGTGGCACAGAAAGTGCTCAACCGTCTCCAACTCCTCAGGGTCCTCGCACAACCTTCATATATCCGACCAGTCGGATCCCATCCTCACCGCCATCCTGCCTATCATACAGTGGCCCGTGATCATTCCTATCATGGTCCTAACGCAGATCCTGCTCCTGCCCAGCAGCGACACCGAATCGGACTTTCTAAGCACCGGCCACAGTGTCAGCGATACCCGGCAGTCCGTTCGGCCCCCCAGGCCTGATTGGTCACGCCCAGTATCCACTCCTTAATTCTACCAAAATAGAAGCCGAATGGAGGGCTAACCGCCTCCACACAGTTAGGATCCTCCATCTCTGAGCCCTGTCTTGCCAACTCATCAGCAACCTCATTGCCGCCTATGTCGAAGTGACCCGGCACCCAGCACAACCTTAGCAAATACTCCCCTAAGAATCCCTCCAGAGCCCTCCTACAATCATCAACCAGCTTGGAGTTCACATAACAGCCCCTTACGGCCATAAGAGGCGCCTGGCTGTCCACATATATAGTGACCTCCGAGCCCCTATCAATGTTGTCCCTCATCAGTTCCACGGCCCTCCAGACCGCCCAGAACCTCCGCCTGAAAAACACTGCAGTCGTCAGGAAGCCTATATGACCTACTAATGTTCAAATCCTCAATGTATACCCCTGCACCCGTGCCCCTCATCTTCGAGCCATCAGTGATAATAGCAAATCCACCAAATAATCTGCTCCTGCCCGACCAGCTCTCCCTAGAAGGCATTATTACCTCCGGCAGCCCATCAAAATCCACTCTGGTGCTCACATAATCAGTGGAGCCCGGCGGTCCCAGGTAATAGCCACCAGCTTCAATTTCACCCAGGATCCGTGAGTGACCCTTTGTGTCATTCCTCGTCAGTCCTAACTCCCTCAGTCTAAGAATGCACCTGGCCGCCATTCCCATCACATACTGTCAATAGGCAGAAGATGTAGAATGTTATCCAGGGCAGCCTGAGGAGTACTTCTCATCTCACCTGTCATGCCAATTGAAGCACACCTCTGAGCCTTAGAAAGAAGGTTCCTACGACTAGCCAATCTCAATGACTCCAACCAAACACAGCATCCGAAGTGTACAGCCATCCCACCATTGACGGCCGGAGTCCCCAGCTCCTACCTATCGATGATCTGCAAGCATAGTAGGCATTTACGCCCCTCTTGAGTCTCTCCTGAGTATTCCTACCCCATGACAGCTGTCCAGAAAAACTCCCAGTATCTGGCACTATCAGATAGTCAAAGCTCCACTCCTCCCAGTACCGGTAGCCTAAACTCCTCCACCTTGTACCTCCTAGTGAAAAGAACCAACTCTGTCTTCTTCGGATTAACTCCCAGTCCCTTATCACTTGCCTATGCCGACAGTTCGCTCAGCGCCCCTTGCATGATGTCGCTAATTGTCGGCAGAAACTTGCCCGACACCAATATCACAATAAGGGAGAGAGAACTCGATCCTGCGGAGTCCCCCTAGTCACCAATATCCTTAAGCGTTCGTTTCCCCAGTCCGAGTGAATAACTCTGCTGCTAAGCATCATTCGACCAAGAACAACGGAACCCCCAGGTTAACCAGTGCCTGCCTTATAGCCTCTATCCTCAAATTGTTGAAAGCGCCCTCTATGTCCAGGAATGCCGCCAAGGTGGGTTACTAATTCGGTTGAGGCCGCTTCACAGTGGTGCAAGTTTATCTGCACCACTTTCAGCCTCTTAGGGTTTATCATTTTTAGGAAACCTAAATCTGATAGACCCCAACCCGAATATAGCAACCCCTCCCATTGACTTCAGTTTCCTCTGAGACTCCCGGTCTACTGCGAACCTGAAATCTCTTCCTTGGTTCTCCTTACAACCCAGTGAAGCTGTCATCTTCCACTGGCCTGTAATGAGCCCATTGTTCTGATTGGCCAGTAACCCCAGTATGACCTCCACCGGTTTTATAGGTGGAGGAATCCATACAGTGACTATCGGCCTTAATGGCAACTCAGACGCGAGTATGACGTCCAATCTGGCTTCAGGATAAGCGCTGCCACACCTGTCGATTGCAGCCTTTAACTTTCATTTTTAGATTGCCGGAACTGGAATACTCAGGAGAGACTCAAGAGGGGTGTAAATGCCTACTATGCTTGCAGATCATCGATAGGTAGGAGCTGGGGACTCCGGCCGTCAGTGGTGGGATGGCTGTACACTTCGGATGCTGTGTTTGGTGGGAGTCATTGAGATTGGCTAGTCGTAGGAACCTTCTTTCTAAAGCTCAGAGGTGTGCATCAATCGCCACGAGAAGTTATCCTCAAGTGGCTCTGGATGTCATTCTACATATTCTGCCTATTGAACAGTATGTGACGGGAATGGCAGCCAGGAGCATTCGAAGACTGAGGGAGTTAGGATTGATGGGAAATGTCACGCAGGATCACTCACGGATTCTGAGTGAGATTAAGGCTGGTTGCTATCGCCTGACATCACCCGGATCCACTGATTATGTGGGCACTAGGGTGGGTTTTGGACGGTTTCCGGAGGTAATAATGCCTTCTAGGGAGAGCTGGTTAGATAGGAGCAAATTATTTAGTGGATTTGCTATTTTCACTGATGGCTCGAAGATGAGGGGCACGGGTGTGGGAGTCTACATTGAGGATCTGTAGTGCGATTCACTATGCTTTTTAAACCACAATTGTTTCGTTTAAAAATGTTAACCACAAAATTAACCATTTTGCTATTCACTAACACTTTTAACGACATCTGCTGGTGTTAAATGCCAGCTGTTTCAGTCAGCTGTTGTTTTAAACAAAACAAATTGTGGATTATTAACACCAACATTTTTGGTGTGGTTAAATCCGCTTAGAAAAGTGTTTATTTTTTTTGTACCTGTATAGTCGATAAATGATATGGCTTTCAGGTATTTAGCCTACAATTTATCCACTTCTTATAACACACCAATTTTTCGTAGAGCTTCTTATTTATTAATCCTATTTATTTATAATATTGTTATCAAATAAAATTAAAAAAATTAATTTAATTAAAAATAATAAAATAAAATAATTAATATAATAATAAAAATTAGTAAATCTTTACGCACTTTGCACAATATCATTTAAAATCTCTAAATTAAAAGGTTTTTGTTTTGTTTTTTTTATTCTTCTTTGCTATTTTATCCTATTTTGATGTTTCTCTTGGCAGAGTTGCCACAATATATCAATTTGACTAGAGAGAAATATTAAACTGTTTACCGTGGTTATAAATAAGTTAGAGAATCACATAGTGGTTAGTGCAAACATCAAAATGTGTGGTTAAAGTTAACACTTTTTAAAGTGTTAAAAGTTAGTGAATTGCACTACTGGACATCAGAAGGTCATATAGGCTTCCTGGCGACTGCAGTGTTTTTCAGGAAGAGGTTCTGGGGGTCTTGAGGACCGTGAAACTGATGAAAGACCACATTAATAGGGGCTCGGAGGTCACTATATATTTGGACAGCCAGGCGGCTCTTCTGGCCGTAAGATGCTGTTATGTGAACTTCAAGCGGGTTGATGATTGCAGGAGGGCTCTGGAGGGATTCTTGGGGTAGTATATGCTTAGGTTATGCTGGGTGCCGAGTCAGTGCGACATAGGCGGCAATGAGGTTGCTGATGAGTTATGATAGGCTGGATGCCGGTGAGGATGGGATCCGACCTGTCGGAAATCTGCAGGTTGTGTGAGGACCCGGAGGAATTGGATACAGTTGAGCACATTCTGTGCCACTGTCCCAGGCAGCAGGGCAGCAGGCGAAAGTGGCTGGGCAGTAGATTCCAGGGCGAATTAGGGAGTGTCTCGGGTTGTGGACTCGAGAATCTGGTAGGATTCGTAATGAGGATGGCCTGGCTGCGAGACGAGATTGGGTGCTGGACGCACGTAGGGCGAATTTTGGTTGAGTAGAATTTCTCGGGATGTGTCCGAAACTTTCTTTTTTATCTATCCTTTAAATCTGTCTTATGCTTTCGCATTTTATTTCACTTACTTTACATATCTGTATGGCTTTCTCTAAATAAGGCGTCACAATGGACCATATTGGTTTCTGGATGTGGGTATTAAGGAGACTTCTCACCAGCCTTTCTACCTACCTACCTACATAGCCAAGGAAAGGATACAGCAACAGTGAGTGATGAAGAAAAAAATCATCACTAACAATAAAAAAAAACATCATCATTACTCCAACATAGAAATGTGTCTCAAATCCAGCGGCGCCGCTCTGCCTTCATCTTCTTTAAAAGTGCTGGCTTGGGTGCGCGTCATTGCTTCTGCAAAAAGAGTTAATTTTTTGTTTGATTCAGCAAAATTATTTGTTTGAAATTTATATGAATTTCAGTAAACTTTTTGTTTGAGTCAGTTAAACTATTTGATTGAAATGTTTTTTATATATCAAAAACAAATTTAACCAATTTCACAATTATTTGTTTGAAAAAATCAGGGTTTTTTTTTAATAAATGAAATTCAAAATAAATATTTTGAATATGCAAACCAGGACCGATTTCAGACAAAAAAATTTTTGCTCCTACAAATTTTTTTTTTGAATAGGAAAAATAATTTTTTCTGTGTATAATGTTCGGCTCTTTCTTGAAAATAGTTACGAACGGTATTAAGGTTGTGTTCGTCTACACAATCACTAAAAAAATATATTTTGTGAGCCGAACGCTAAATAATGTACTTTTTATTTTCGAACACTGATTTGTACCTTTATTTTATTTAAAGTAGTACATAATTTATTTTTTTGACACTAAACTAATTTTATATTTATATATATTTTAGATTTATGTAGCACCGAAAATTTACCCGAAGTCGAAATATTTTCATTGCTTGAGGAACAAATTCCAAAGTATAAGGTCCGTTCCGATTTTCTTACCGATTTTGCTGGGTACTCTAACCAGGATTGGTTTGTTCCTGCTCCAGCGTTAAAAATACCACCAGATGGCTTAGGTTTAACAAGAGAACAAACTCGAGAAACACTTAACTATTTCCGTAAGTATCTAACTAAACAGTAACGTAGTTCAGTGCTTGTAACAAATGGTCTTGCCAAACGCAAAACATAAATCTAACAACAAAATACACAGAAGGTGTGTTCATTTACTTTACTAGCAGAAATTTGCAACGAGTGAGTAAATTTAAAATTTACAAAATGTTTCTCCTAATTTCTCAAAAAAATAAAAAAGGAAATGAACACTTTACCAGAAAAAACTAGCAAGTAAGGAATATCGAAACTATTCAGCTGTAGGATACAAGATTATTTCTTAATAAATTATTTTCAACTATTTGTTCCTAAATTGTAAAAAAATACATTTTTTCTTATTATTGAAAAACTTTTAATTTAAAAATTATGAAAAATATTTTTGTTTTGTAAACTAAAACATGAAGCAGATGGTTGCCTAATTCTTGCTTGTAAAAATTTTGCTATCAGATTTGTTACAGTGCTGCCAGAATGCATTTTTAGAAAAATAGCACATTTGCACAAAAATAAAAGTGGTATTCTCACGTTCAATCATAATATGCTCTGCAAATTTGCACAATGACCATCGTGATTACCCTTATTATTTGTTATAAGCAAATCCGTATATATGGCAACACTAACGGCTAAATAATACTAAAGGCAGAATTAGTCTTTACTTTCTGTTTCTGTTCTGTTCCGTGCCGTTCTGTGTCAAAATTGTAATAGTTACTTTTTCTGTAATTTATTTTGCTGTCACTTACAATTACTTAACAAGTTTTTGATTTTAACAAACTGAACCGTAGCAGAACAGAAAAACTAATCAATTTCACAGGTTTTTAAATAACAAAAACAAATCAGCTGATTCGTAACAGAACAAAAAGTAAAGACTAACTGAGCCTTAACACACAAGTCTTACGTATATAATAATACTTTGAGAGATAGAAATCTAATGAGTTTTGTTGCGACTGTCAACAATTCTTATGTAACATTAAAATTTTTAGTCAAACTATCACACATGAACATGCTTTTGTTAAAATGCAAATAAAAAGTACACAATAATAGTTAAGAAAAATTTCAAAAACGATGAAGTTGTATGGAATGTCAAATTTTTTTTCGTAATACTTGTAATTTTCATGACACATTAGCTGCGTTTTATTTTACCCCAAAATTTGCAAAAATTTGTACAAATTTGTACTGGATTTTACTGAAATGCGGTCGCGTACTGAAATTTTAACTGAACAAATTTTTGCATGAAAAATCCAGTGGAAAACAAAAACATATGATTCAATATAGTAAACAAGCAAAAAAAAAAAATACAATTTGCAAACAAAAAGTCTACAATTTGTAAAAAAAAACCTTTAAAAAAACAAAAACTGAATTAAAAGTACAGCATAAACTAAAAACTATTTTTCTAATAGGTATTTTTGAAAAGTAAATTCAATTTAATATAAAAAACATTGCAATAATATTTTCGAGATGTTCGCCTAATAAATATACAAATAATTCTTACTGCATATTATTTAGGGTACCGAATATCAAAAATTAAGACAAAATTAAAAGTCATGTACAAACTAAACAAGGCTAAAATCGTACACAGAAGTTCATTAAATAAATACATTTGCTACGAATTTATAATTCTTAAAATGCAATGCATTAAGTACCAAAAACAATACATATGTATATACTGGGTAGTCTAAATAACACATATTTTACAACACTAACAGCCGTATTCATAATAAAAATTTGGCATGAAGTTAGCACAAAGTTTATTCATTAAACACTTACCAAACTTTTGTTAACGAGCTGCCAAACGTTTGCCAACTTTTGAAAAAACAGCCGTTTAACGTTAAAAAATTTTGGTTTTTTTTATTACCTGTTTTTTTTTTAATTCAGTCTTTTATTTATTTTAAAAACTTTTTAAAATTTTTATATGTGAAGGGAAAAAGAAAAATACAGTTACAGTGTACCAACTGTGGCTAACATTTTGTTATGAATACAGCTGTAAGCTTTTTAGCGGTCATATGTTTGAATTAACCTGCAAGTTTTTGCAAGTATTCCGTTCGTTTACTTTTTTGTGCAAAAGCTAATTTTGAGAGTAAAATTTTCATATTGCCCAAAATTTACTCATATACTAGATTTTACTGGAAAAGTAAACAAACATACCTATTGTGTTCACGGCGCCGTGTAATAAAGCCATATGGCCGTGAGTTTGTTATACCATAGAGGAGAAGATCCTTGCGCCCAGGCGAAGGCCGGCTATGCAGGGAAGCTTTTGTTAGCGAAGTCGGTCTTTGTTATACCATAGAGGGGAAATCCTTGCGCCCGGCCGAAGGCTGGCTATGCAGAGAAGCTTTAGTAAGCGAAGCCGGTGTTTTTTATACCATAGAGGAGAAAATCCTTGCGCCCGGCCGAAGGCTGGCTATGCAGAAAAGCTTTAGTTAGCGAAGCCGGTTTTTGTTATACCATAGAGTAGAAAATCCTTGCGCCAAAAAGTGTTTTCGTTATATATTTAACTAGCTGTCCCGGCAAACGGAAGAAAGAGGAATAAAACGCTGTGTACCATGATCGGCGATGAAAAAAACAATAGCTATTTGTTCTTTATTTCTGTTCGTTACATATTCAAAAGTTAAACATAAAAAAGTGATGTATTTTTTATCCTGAAGAATGAAAATCAAACAGATATAATCAATTTACCATTCAAAATCTTTATGTTGCATGTTGATGATGTATTCCATCAAGTGTATTTTGGTACGTGTTATACTTATGCGGATGATATGCAATTTGTGTTAGATGACAATGGCAATAGTTTAATGTTTTTACAGGTAAGGGCTAATGAAGTGTTGCGAAGAATAATTGAGTGGGCTGAACATAATTTCATACTTGCATTTTAACCCGGTGAAAACTAGGGCAATGATGTTTGCTCATGATCCGGTTGTTAATATAAATATTAGCGTTGGGGATGAGCAAATTGAATTTGTTTCGTATCATCGTTCTCTAGGTTTATATTTAGATAACAAATTGCAGTTTGATGTACACATTAATCACATTATCTCCAGGATCTCGTTTATTTTGAAAAGGTTTTACACTTTGGGTTGTTATTTGCCAATGATTATAAAAAGGCGTTTAGCCTTGGCAGTGTGTTTGCCCATTATTTTATACGGTCTTGAAGTTTATAGTGGAACACAATACATTATGCTTAGGTTAGAGCATTGCTTTAATCGTGTTGTACGGTATGTTTATGGTCTCGGGTATAGGACGCGGGTGGCATCGTATGGAATATCTTTTATTGGATGTGATTTCAGGAGTTTTGTAAATACAAGGCTACTTATTTTATTGTACAAAATTATTAACTCCCTGTTTTTAGAAAACGTAAACAAGTGAGTGAGTGAGAAATTGTATGGAAAACAAAAACAAATTTTCATTTATTATTGTTGTTTTCAATATAATTTCTCACTAACTCACTTGTTTACGTTTTCTAAAAACAGGGAGTAAGAGTGGAACTCCACCTTATCTAAGAGATATATTCTGCTTTGGAAGCTCGACAAGGACAAACATTATACATCCACCAAGGTATACAACATTGATTATGAAAAGATCGTTTTCTGTTCCTGGTATTACCTTATGGAATTCGGTTGTTCCGTACACTGAGAGAAAATTTTCACATTCTATTCATAAATTTAAGAAAATTTTACTTGAGAATATTTGAATACTTTATACCTGTTGATGTCAAATGTTCATGAATCTTATTGTATTATTGAAAATGGTTGCTGGATTTGTTGTCGTTCTTTATAATTGTGCATTTAAGAGGGGGGACTTAAAATTTTAAGTATTAAATATTAACTAACAATAATATAAAAAAATATTGCCATATTGTATTTGCTGGTTTAATTTGGCCCTAGGGGCTTATAAACTATTGAATTAATAAAAATAAATATTGCATAGCCGAAGTAAAATAACCGGAGAAAACATTTTTAAAAAAAAATACATAACCTTTTTAAAAGAATCAGTTAATTAATTTAAAAGGTATAGGAGGGGTGCTTTTACCATTTTTGCTTTATTTTACGCCGTAAATGTTGAAAGACTTGAAACTATCATCGGATAATTAATAAAGAAGACACGGGTAGAGGGAGCTTTTACCCTTTTTGCCCTATTTTACGCCCTTATTGTTGGAATTTCCAATATCTTAAAGATCCTTTTGATACTACAGTGTCTGCATTCTAAATTTTAAGAAAAACCTCCGTCGGCTCATGCACAACTACTTTGATACAGATCAAAGCATGATCAATTGCATAGCTTACGATTTGATTCATTTTCAATGGCACTTCTTGTCGGAAATTTTTCATACCAACATATAAACCTTTGCCGGCTCATGCGCAACAACTTTACTAAAGACCATAGCATGATCAAATGATATAATTTATTTTAAGTAATTTTCAATGGTGCCGCCTATCGGAAATTGGTCATACCAACCTAGAAACCTTTGTATGGTAATGCTCAACAGCTGTGCTAAAGATCATAGCATGATCAAATGCACAGTTTACGATTTAATTCATACTGAGTAATTTTCAATGGCGCCACCTATTTTAGATTTTTTTTGCTGTTCTTCTTACTTCCTCAGAGAACATTCCGAATTGGTACGAATCACGAAATCGGTCCAGCCGTTCTTTAGTTATAAACGTAGTAACTAACGCCACTTTCTTTTATATATATATAGATAGACATATACACCCAGAGAAAAAACAACAAAACAATTTTTAAATAAATTAGAATTATATTAAAAGAAAAAAATTTAAATGGGAAATAAGGTCATTAAAGAGTGAAATAATGCCATATGGCCTATGGCTTTATTGCACGGCGTCTGTATTTCTCATATTACTTAAGTATTTGACATGTATTAATAAAAATTATATTAGTGTAAACTGTTGCTTTACCGCATTAAAATATAAAAGACCAAGATACGTGTTTTTAACTTCACGAAAATTCTTCTGTTAATAAAAAGGAAATAGTTATAAAATGATAATGTAAGATGAACAAGGTGCTATAAAATAGGAATTTAATAATTATAACTCAAGATTAACAAGGTTTTCAAATAAAGATTTTACTATAACAGTACACATAGAAAAACAATATTAGCCCAATTATGAATAAATATTTCCCGGAAGTTTTCTCCCTACTCCCATTTTTTCTATGTAAATTTAATTGTAAAACTGGGAGAAGGGAAAAAACTGCCGGGGAATTTGTATTAATAATTGGGCTGTATATATATATAATGCGAATTTAAATTAAATGTTATTATTTCAATATAAACTAGCCTTAATTGGGGGATTCACAAGGTGTACTATCAAGTCATATCGTCATAATGTCCTAAATAATATTTAACAATTGTTTAAAAAAATATTGTTGTGTATCAAACAAAATAAATATTTTAATGCTGTGTTCATTAATTCATCATAACTATACAGTAGACATCTAAATTATAAGCGGTTGCCCACAGCAGTCATAAATATTTCTTGTAATTATTTTAAGACATATGACTTTACAACTTTATGACAACGTTGTGAATCCCCCAAATATGTATGTGTATATGTATTAGGTTATGTAAATATGTATACATAATTATATTTAAATAAACTACATACGGGCAAAATATTTTCCGTATACACAAAACCCCTTGCATCGTTGTATCGATTGTATGTTGTACTAGCGGACCCGGCGAACTTCGCCTCGCCCCAATTTTAAATGCCAAAATGTCACCTGTCAGATTGCGCAAAGTCTAAGTCAACGTATAACGCCATCTATCGGATTTTGTCTGAGAACTTTCTATTTTTTTTATTTGGAAAGCCATTAAGGAATAATTTAACAAAAAATTTCGTACAAAAAACTCAATTTTCGATTTTTCCAATTTTCCTACTTTTGCGGAGAGATTTTCCAATTTTCCGCATTTCGCATTTTCGGCAATTTTCCATGATTTACACTAAGAACTTTATATTGTTTGATTTGGAAAGCCATTAAGGAATAATTTCACACAAAATTTCATACAAAAACACGATTTTCGCTTTTTCCAATTTTTAGACTTTTCCGAAGAGATTTTCCAAAATTTTCTCCCATAAAAACCTTCTCGAAAATACGAACAACTGACAAAAAAATGTTACAGAAATCGGCCAAGCCGTTCTCATTTAATGAATTACTATACATTTCTAACACCATTTTTATAAAAATATTGGATTTTGCCACGCCCCTCCACCCGCAGACCGAAAATCATAAATCAGACTTCACAGTGTCACCCGCCTGAATATTCTGAAGATTCCTTGAAATTTCATCAAAATTGGCCCAGCCGTTTTGGAGTCCATACGTTACATACATACACACATCCTATTTTATATACATATATAGATATAGATTAAAATACATAGTTCCTTATTATCACCACAGGTGTTGAATAGGGTATATATAAGTTTGTCATTCCGTTTGTAATTTCTATAACATCGATGTTAGACCCTATAAAGTATGTATATTCTGGGTCGTTATGAAAAGCGAAGTTGATTTAACGATGTCCGTCTGTCTGTTGAAATGGGTTTTCCGAAGACCCCATATATGATGGGGCCAGGTTATTGTACATTTATGTCACATATGGTCCGGAATTGTTTGCTATTGAAATTCAAAAAGATCGGTCCACAAATGGCTGAGATATGAGTAAAAAACCACGACTGCCTCAATTTTTTTCCTTTAAAGATCCAATTAGAAGCGACATAACCTTACCAACGCTGCATTACCATAACCACTGTATTACCAAAATGACATAAAAATACCATACAATTTGGTTTCTACGGCCATCGTTACGATTGTGGCATTATGTTTTTGTCACGTCTAATTGGACCTTATGTCACCTCTAATTGCACCTAATTGAACATAATGCCACAGCCGTAACAATGACCGTAGAAACCAAAATGGAGTTAATATGTTAGTGTATGTTTTTTTTTGTCGTTTTGGTAGTACAGTGACTATGATAATGCAGTGTTGGTAGTGTGGTTTTTTGCTGTTTTGTATACCCTTTATATGAGTGGTGGAGCTTATTTTAATGTGTTTAATCAAGGCGAATACTACAACAAGTAACAACATCAAAAACACAACAATGTACTAAAAGAAACAAACAAACACACATACATGATACAAACCATTTTGGTGAATATAGGCCACTATTACGGTTCACAATTCAAATAAGTTGAATTGTAATTTTTTGTTATGGTTTACAACTTTGCTGAGTTGAGTTGACACAACTGAGTTTGCGGGAGACCATGCGTGGAAAATATCTCCTGCAGTATTGTAATTGTTTTCTCAGATGTTGGCGCATCTTTAAGTACACGAATTTCGGGCCATTTAGATTTTGCGTCTACCAGCACGAAAAAATTGTGATTTTGAAATGGTCCGGCGTAGTCAATGTGGACCCGTTGGAAATTAGTATCTGGCTCCTCCCAATGATGGGTGACTACCTTTGGTGGATTTTTCTTCACCTTTGCACAATTGGGACAGGATCTTACTAAACGCTCAATGTCGGAGTCTATGCCCCTCCAAAAACAATATTTCCTTGCTAGTTGCTTCATCTTCACAATACCACTATGTGTATGGTGTAATTCTTTCAAAATTTCTTCACGTAAGTTTGAAGGAATCACAACCCGGTCCCCTTTGAATATAACGCCGTCTTGCAGAGAGTATTCCGGTTCATAGTTTTCACCCTTTTGAAGTTCAAGTTTTAATCTTGAAAGCTCCGAATCCTTTTCTGTTTCTTTGGCAATGCCCATGGCAGTGATTGCAAATGTCGAAATTTCATTGATTTTTTGTTCTTGAATCATACGTATTTCGTTATCTAAAAAATGTTTGAAATTTGATGTTTCTTTAATTGGTGCTCTCGATAGGCAGTCGGCGTTAACGTTCTGTTCAGAACTACGGTGTTTAATTGTATAGTTGAACCCCTGAAGAAATGATGCATACCTAAGTAGCCTTGCGGAAGTCATCGCCGGCGTTTTTGCATTTTGATGAAAAATTCTTGTAAGTGGCCGATTATCCGTTATAAGAGTAAATTCTCTACCATGTAGATACATGAAAAATTTATCCACCGCAAATATAATTGCTAACGCTTCTTTATCGAGTTGACTGTAGTTTTGTTCTGCTTTCGTTAGGGAACGTGAAATGAATGCCACTGGCCGTTCGTCTCCGTTTATTTCATGAGACAACACCGCCGCTATGCCGGTTGGGCTTGCGTCACAAGCTAATGTAACAGGAAGACTTTCATCGTACGGTGCTAGAACTCGGTCCGCTAATATTTCATGTTTTAATTTTTTGAATGCATCTTCGCAATCTCCCGTCCATACAAATTTTTTGTTTTTTTCTAATAACTGGCGTAACGGAAACGTGAGCGTTGATACGTGGGGTATAAACTTAGAATAGTAAGTAACCATACCAAGAAATCTTCTAGTGTCATCTACGTTTTTCGGTGTCGGCAGCTTCATAATTGCTTCTACTTTTTCCCGGCATTTTGAAATTTTGTTATGGCTTACTACGTATCCGAGGTATTTGATTTGCTCTTTGAAATATTCGCACTTTTTTTTGTTAAGATGTAATTGATATTTATTTAACCTTTCCAGGCATTTGATTAACCTATCTTCGCATTGCTCTATAGTTTTTCCGTGAATTATGATGTCATCAAAGTAGGATATCGTACCTTCTAAGCCTTGTAAAATTTGGTCTAAAATTCGGTTAAATTCGCTCGGAGCGGTTTTTATCCCAAATGACAGACGGTTCATAAGGTACGTACCTCGAAGAGTTGAAATGGTTTGTACTTGCTTGCTCTCATCATCTACCAACACATGTAAATAGGCTTTGTACAAGTCTAACCTGCAAAAGTATTTTGAATTTTTCAAATTGTTAAAGATTTCATCAATCCTTTTTATAGGATAGTGCGCTGCCTCTAATTGCGGATTTACTGCTACTTTGTAGTCGACGCATAGTCTGACATTACCATCTGGCTTTGGTATCACCACCAATGGAGAACCCCAATTGCTGGTATTTACTTTAGTTATTATGCCGTCACGTTCTAGATTATCGAGCTCACGTTCAACTTTCTCACGCAAAGCGAACGGCACCTGTCTCTCTTTAATAAACACAGGTTTAGCACCTTTATGTAGTTTTAGACTACATTCGAAATCCGGAATGCACCCTACTTTCTCCTGAAAGATTTCTGCAAATTGCCGCTCAATTTGTGTTATTGCTTTTACTTGATGATTATCATCATCTCGTTCCCGTTCACTTTGATCAATGTCGGCAAGATTAATTTTTAAATGGCGAATCCAGACGCGACCTAATAAAGCTGTATGTTCTGACGACACAATATACATTTCTTCGTTTGATGACTTATCGCCATATTTAACGTTTACGTTAACAACACCTAGCGGTACAAAAACATCACCGGTGTACGCTCGAAAAGCAATGTTGGTTTTGGAGATTTCTGCTTTTAAGTTTAATTTCTTAAAATCGTTCTCTGGTAATAACGTAAAACCCGCACCTGAATCGACTTCGAACCTTTGTTCCTTGTTTTCAATGTTTACTTTTATAAAAAATTTTTGAGCATCTAAAGACGAAACCACGTGTTTACTGTAAATATCAATAATTTGGTTAACGCCAAAATATTCTTCACTGTTTTCTGTTTCGATTGAATTTGCTGTGTTGTTGTTGTAGTTATGGTTTTTCTTTGGTTTATTTTCTTTGAGTTTACTTTTTATACATACTTGCTTGACATGGCCTGTTTTGCCACACGATTTGCATTTCAAGTCTTTCTTGTTTACTGCACACTCTGTCGATAGATGATTATTACGACCACATCGAAGACACAACCCTTCAATACCCAATCACTGTAGCTCACTCTGGTTTTCGATTTTGACGTTTGCTGTTTAAAGGTGTTCCTGTTACGACTTCTTGCTGTACGGTTGTGCATGGATTGTACTTGATGAACATCACTGGTCGAACATGAGGAATTATTTCCAATCACTCTGTTGTCTACTTTTGCCGCTTCTAATACTGTAGCTTTTTCAACTATTTCTTTAAACGTTGCTTTTGGGTTTTGTAACAGTTGTTCACGAATGTACGAGTCACGCACCCCTCTGATGAATTGAGCTCTAAGAAATATGTCTGCCACGGACTTTTTGCATTCGCACAAAAACTCACATTCAATACCTCTAAATTGTAATACTGCAACGAAGTCTGCGATAGACTGATTCTCGTTCTGAACTTCGCAGAG
Organism: Pollenia labialis; assembly: GCA_949318255.1. Lineage (NCBI taxonomy): Eukaryota > Metazoa > Arthropoda > Insecta > Diptera > Polleniidae > Pollenia > Pollenia labialis. The sequence goes on from OX439141.1 coordinate 50,457,092, forward strand.
AAATCGATGTTGTTCCACCAAGACATTCTTTTTGGGACAGAAATGTGCATCCAACAACGCCACAATCTCTTGATACTTTAATTGACTAAAGTTTTTAGGAGCTGCTAATGTGGTTAACAGCGTATATGTTGTTGATCCCATATATTGTAGCAACAATTTTGCACACATATCTTTATCCTCAAAAATCTTCTTAATCTGAAAATGAATTTCCAGCCTGTCTTTATACGTTCTAAACTGTTCAGTTTTTGGATCAAATGCGTCGAAATTGGATATAATGTTCACACTGGTGTTGGCTGTTCCTTGACTCTGTTGGTTTTGTTGACGCTGCATTGCTGTAGTCATAGCCGTGATGGCATGTAGCAATTGTTGAACTTGAGCCTCCATTTTGTGAGGTTATGCACTTTTATTTTTTTGTTGTTGTATTATTGTTCTTAATTTATCGTCGTCGCCAATTCTGTTGTGTTTATTACCAATTAATACACGCTGCACTTTAGTTTTTAATATTAATTCAAAATATATTCTTTATTCAAATTCTAATTCTACTAATACAAAAAATGAAATGCAATCTCAAAAAAACACGTTGATCAGTAATGCGCTCGAAATATGGAATGCAATTATTCAAAAAAAAGGAAAACACAAAAAATGGTGTGTAAGTACCTAAGAATATAAAGACATGGCAAATGTTAAAAAAGGTTGCCATCTACTTATTAGTGACACTACAAGTTGTGAAACCTAAAACGGGCCATATTTCATTTTAATGATATTCAAACAACGTTCGTTTATGGTTCAGTCGTCTAGGGGGTTGAGTTTAGAAACTGTGAGTCCTCTGGTTCAAATCTTGGTTTTTCAAAGAGAATTTTTTTTTAATTTTTATGTTCTAAAAACGATTGTAAAATTTAATTTATAATGAAGTTTTTAGAATTGTGAATATGCATGTATATGTTAAAATTATTTAGTTTTTGTCCAGTTGCTCTGCATTCTGCTCGCACAATGGTGAAGGGTATATAAGATTCGGCACAGCCGAATATAGCACTCTTACTTGTTTTTTGATACAATCGATACAAGGGGTTTTGTGAATACGGTAATTGAAATTAAGCTTGTATTTTTTTTTAGTTTAAAGGAATGTGTTTTTGGAACGAATACCTTTTTTAATTGAAATCCAAACTAAGACTGAACTAAAAATTAAACAAAACTAACATTCATACTTATTCTATGCATACAGAGATAATATCACCTGTTGTTGTTCTTTCGATTTTTATGTTGTTGACTCAGCTTACTTGATAGGAACGGAAAACCAAACAGAGGTCTTTATTCATCCGAGAGTATCATTCATCCGAAAATTTGATACTTGGATATTGCTCTAACCCTGCCTTTACACATACAAGTAGTGGCATGCCACCCACTACTGTATACATATTATCAAAGAAAATTTGTTCGTAATAGTCGAATCTCATGCCATTGGCTTTTGTGTTTTTACATGCCACTGCGAGTTTATTTCCAAATGTCGTTGAAGCGTCAACTTGAGATAATTTGTTTACTACTCAAATTAAAAAAAAGTACCAAAAAACCAAATCGAGTTAACGAGCTAATCATTTAGGCACATTTTTGGGGAAATGGTTTACATTTATTTATATAAGCATTATTTAAACAATATAAATGCTCTATAATTATTTTATTTATGCGCGTTTCAAGAAATTCGTCATAATAATAATAACAAGTTAAAACATAATTTACAATTTTACAATAATCCAGTAAATTTGCATTGAATTTTTAACAGGGGAACATTGTTTATCGTTTTGACATTTAGTGGCATGAAAATGCCAAATTTCCACTCACTTTCAATTTTTGCTGCCACTGGAGCTGCCATTGCGAAAAATGTGAGTGTATTAGTAAAAAAGTGTGAGTGTATTGAGTTTTTCGAACTGGCAGTGGCATGCGTAAATGCTGGGTTAGGTTGGGCACTACCCTGCAAATATTATTGGACCACCTGATCCAATTTCATGAAATGGACTACTCCATGGACCATGTCATTGTTAAAATGTGTTTGAAGTGAGACGACATCCCTGCAAATAATAGGACCAGTCCAAACACGCGTGTAAAGAGTAGCCCACAAGGGACTTGGACTAGTCCAAAAGTAACCCAAACGTATGGAAAAAACATGGTCTATTTAACATTACGATGTCCTAGGGCAGGACCATATAACCCATCGTTGGACTACAAAGGAGTAGTTTTAAAACTACTCCATTGTGTACACAAGAGGATTAGTTTTAACTTCGTTTAAAAACGAAAACATGTCGTTAACAAACGAAGTCGACTTCATTTGATGAAATATGTTGACTGTTACTATATGTGCAGGAAGAAGCTAGGTTCTTGATAATATTCGTTATGCACGTATTGCTAATTAAATCTCTTAATTGATTGTTATTACAAAGTTTAATTGGGTTATATTTCATAAATTTCTTAAATTAGAGTGCTCCTTCCCTACTTTATTTTTTATTTAATTTATTAAATTTCAGTTTTTCATCCTCCACTTCTTAAGGGGACTCCCATACAAAATTTTCTGATTATAAAAAAGTTTAGCTCTATTAAGAGGTAATTTTATTGCGGAAATTCGGATTTTTTAATAAACTAAAGCGTTTTTGTTCCGCAAATATATTTTATGAAACCTCTTCAATTTTCGAAATAACGGTATATGTATCTCAAAAAGAAGAGCTAACCTAAAAACGGTTAGCACCACTCGATTTAGGTACTCGATATAGGTGAATCCACCGGGTGCCCCGCTTGACAGTTTTTTTTTAACTAGTACAGTGTAATTTAAATTATGTTTACTGAGATTCTTTGCATGAAATAAACATTGTTTTCTTTAGTAAGTGTTCATCGCAGACGGGATTAGTACAGACAATACATGACTTTCTGGTTTTGCGTTGTACTCGTTGTTTACAAAGTAAATTGCGGCATAAACAGTAAATTAAATTTTTATTTGCGAATATCTAACTCATGAAAACAATTCCTGATTAACGACACTTTTGCAAATAAGATTTTAAACTTTCCCACATTTTTAACCGTTTTATGTTTTAATTTCGTTGTGGCACAACCATATAAAAATTGTGATATTTCAAACTGATTTAAAAGGGCCCTAAATGATAAGTGCAAAGGCTCTTCAACGTCACGACTTATAAATCAAATAAATTAGACAACAAGCTTGACATAAAAAAACGCCAAGTAAAACTTGACTATGTTCAAAGAAGTTCTTATGAGACTGCAAATAATAATTTACTAAAATATGCTGCCAAAAATAAATCATTGGGTGAAATATTAGCCTGTTATGTTACGGAGGACGAATGCACTTAATTTCATGCTTAAAACTACAACATACCGGCGAAATCAACGATATGGGAAAATTCATCAGTTTTATTTTTTAAAACACCAACAGCCGTATTCATAACAAAAAGTTAGCCACAGTTTGTACACTACGTACAACGAGCTGCTAACTAGAATGCCCTTAAGCTTAGAAGCTTGTTGGCACGGAGTTAATTCATAACGAACATCTGCCAACTTTTTGAATTTTTATTATGCCACATTGTATTACTCAAAAATGCAACACGTTTTGCATTAAATCATCGCTGAATTTGTAATTTTTTTGTTTTTTTCTTCACATATAAAAATTTTAAAAAGTTTTTTAAATTAAAATAAATAAGTTAAAAAAAACAGTTAATTTAAAAAAAAAACAACATTGCTTGACATTAAAAGGCTATTGTTCACAAGTTGGCAATCGTTTAGCAAATCTTTAGCCAGAGTTTTGTTAGTGTATTATGAATAAACTTTTTGCTAATTTCATGCCAAATTTTCATTATGAATACGGCTGCAAGAACTTGAAACAAAATTGAAGGAATCAAACAATGTCATGGAAGGTTTTTAATTGTGATTGACGAATTGACAGATATTTAATACTAAAATCATAATCATGATCACTATTCGTTTCTATAATGCTAAAACAAAATTATTTAAAATAAATAATAATGCCTAAAGCTACGGTCACACTTATTAAATATTTTATTACCAAATAAGCGTAACCCCAACTATTGTTAATAGTAAGTTAGATTTACCATAGTCTTAATATCACAAAATAAACTTATTGTATTACTAAACATAGCGAAAAAATTGTCTTTTGTAAGATTGGTATTATAATCAAAAGTATTATTAGAATTAAAGGAAATGATTATTTAGTTTGCTTGTAGGTCCCGTTTTTTCGTCAAATATTTGACAAGTGTGACCGTAGCTTAAGAGGTTTGTAAATAAAGGGTCCGCCAAATAACTTTTTTTTAAATGCTATAAAAAAAACTACTGAATATTTTCTCAAATTTCTTTTTTTTTATTTGAAAGTACAATCCTTCCGGTTAATAATGGAAAATAATTTCATTCAAATGGCTGCCGCTGGCCATGCAGTAGCCTACACGATCGGTCCAATTTTTAAGCACATCGATTGTGTGCAGCTGTATTTCACCAATGGCTTCACGAATATTGTCCTTTAAAGCGTCAATTGTCTCTGGCTTGACGGCGTAACACTTATCTTTGATGGCACCCTACAAATAATAGTCCAACGGTGTCAAATCGCAGCTCCGAGGTGGCCAAACGACATCAGCTCTGCGGATGATAATGCGATCTTCAAAAACAGGGCGCAAAACATCGAGTGTAGCTTCGGCTGTGTGGCACGTAGCGCCATCCTGTTGAAACCAAATGTTGTCAATATCCTCCTCTTCAATTTTTGTGAACAAAAATTCGTTCTACATGGCCCGATAACGATCGCAATTGACTGTAACGGCCACTCCTTGTCCATTTTCGAAGACAAATGGCCCAATTATGCCTCTGGACCAAAATCCGCACCAAACAGTGACTCGTTTTGGGTGCAACGGCTTTTCAATGTATGCGTGCGGGTTTTCTGTGCCCCAAATGCGACAATTATGCTTGTTTACATATCCGCCAAGATCAAAATGAACTTCATCTGAAAAGATGATTTTTTTTGGCAAAATCGGCATCTTCTGTAAGTCGATCGCAGGCCCACTTAGCGAAGCGAAAACGCATTTTTCCCAGCGTTGTTCAAGCGTATACACAACCATATTCGTTCAGCGGAAGGAAAAACAAATTATCTGGCAGATCAGACATGAGCTAAGTGTTACCATTCACGAAATAAGCACTAGTTGAAAAAAAAACTTTAGATGGCGGACCCGTTATATGCCCAAAAACAAAATATGCCTTATTTCAAGGTATATTTACACAAGGTAAACTCGTTGGCCCATATGTGTGTCAGCTGTTTACCTAAGTTGGAACACCAATGTCAAATTCCGTGTATATGAGCCAAAATTTGTACATGTGTGCGTTAAATTTATATGAAGACAATTTTGACAATTCCGTTCCACTCGGTTATTTTTATAGAGCAGCATGTCTACACTCCCAAATGAGTCTACCTTGTGTAAATATACCTTGCCTTATTTGAAAACAAAATATGAAACAATTTAATATTTGCATTTAAATAAACTTTGTTCTGGGCTGACCAGATATGAATTTTGTTGGTTCCTTACTTTCGTGAATTGTTTTGTTTTTATTCAAATTAACTTATTATTACAAAAACTAATTTGATTTTTGTATTCTTATGTATTCGAATTTAATCCGGTTATTTTTAAAATGCTTAACCGAAAACCGGTTTTTTTTCGGAATATTCGTAACCAAAATGTTTCAGGCTTAGATATTTTAAAAATTGCTTCATAGCTTTTATCGTTTGATCTGGTTTCTAAAAGTTTGAACTCTTTTACAAAATCATCTGGGTTAGTAATTATATCAATAAAAACGGTAACAATTTCAAAGTAATTTATGTCTTCAGCTGACTTAATAAATACTGGATCTAAAACCTTTAATGAACTCAGCCTCTTATCGTTAACACACAGCTTTTGGTAAAAAAGTAAAATGTTGTTTTTAATTTCTACAATATCACTACTTAAGATGTTGTTAGTACATATTCCTAGCTCGGCTTCGTGGCCGATATATATATTAAGAGTTTCTTTTATATGCAGAACATCAACAAAATCAATTTGTTCTATATTTGTTTGCATAACATACTCTTTTTTTAAAAAATGTTTAAAAATTTCTAATACAACAAAACTTTCGTGGATGAAACTAAATATAAAATTTGTGATGATTCGTTTTGAAAATTAAGGTTTAATTTATTCATAATATTTAATACATATACTAGAAATTTGAGGTAAATTTTATTGTTAATTGATAGACCTTCCTGAATTATTTTAATTTTTTCCAAATTAGATGCTATTTTCTCTTCAAATTGAGCTCGGATTCATTGATTGACAGTATAAAAAAATTTGGTTCAAAAAGGGGCAAAAGGGGCACAAAAAACTACATAATGATACAAAAGGGGATTTAAAACAAAGGGGTCAAAAAAGTGGCACGGCAGCCAAAAAGGGACAAAAATGCGACTTTAGTCGCATAACGGTAACACTGATGAAAACAACCCCAAATATTGTAAGAATTTTAAATAGTGTTCAGCGACATCTGTATGAAATAAAGGTCAAATGTGGTGCATAACTTTACTATTAGCTATTTTAAATTGCTTGCTTATAATTTTTAATAACAATAGCTACTACGTTTTTAATCAGCCGTGTAATAAATTTGTTTCACTTCAACTGTCACAACAGTCTGCCATTTAATTTATGGTGTTGGTTTATGTGCATATATTTGGAATATTTTTCTAAAAAAATTTTAAACTATGTAAACATAAAAATGTTAATGCATAAGTTCAATTAACGTATCTCAACATAAATTTAATCTAAATAAGTAAAACTCGTGCTGAACACCAAGAAACGTTGAAATATTTATAGCCGAACAAGACTCGTCCGTCATCGTTAAAAAGTGGAAAACTCTCAAATATTTTGCTTGCCATCATCATTTTCTATTTTTAGGAAACATCCCAACTAAAAATAAAAGAAAATAGGTACTTTTTTAACAATATCAATTGAAAATATTCTGCAAGTTTAAAATTTATAATTGTACCTATATAAACAGAAACATTGAATTTAACTTATCATGTTGTGTTATGTAAAATCTTATTAAAAATACTTATTGCATGGTGGTTTTTTTGTGTTCAGATAAGAATATTTCTCCAATTCAAAAGGGAACCTAAATTGGGTTTGCATTCCTCCTACTCTTAATGAAATCCATTTCCAATTAAAATGTAAAACCTTAAAGTCGCTTAAATTAATTGTGTACATCTACATACATATGTACATTATGTTTTATTTCCTAATTAAATGTAAAGAAATTGTTTTGTTTAAAATATATTTTTTTTTAATAATTCTTACGGACATTTACAAGCTGCTTATGCATATCTTATCGATTGATGTACATACATATATGTAAGTATATGTATATACTTATATACCTATCTGTTTAACAAAACTTTACCTTGGAGTAAGTATTTTTAATATCTCATAAAATTGTACTTTTCTTGATAATTTTCTTCATTTTGTTTTTTATTGTTACTAAATAAAATTTAACTTTCATTGTTTTTTATTAGAAAAAACATTTGATCGCCTTATGCCCATTTTCACAACTAACCGATAGCTAAAGGTAGGATTTAATCGGCCGTATACAAAGTGTTCCATTATTACAACTTAAACCTACCACGTAGATGAACCTTATTTAACTTTATCGCTTACTTTAGGTTAAAGTAAAGTTTTAATAATGGAACACTTTTTATAAGGTCGGTTAAACTCTTCTTTAAGCTATCGGTAAGTTGTGAAAACGGGCCTTAGGGTCTGAACCTGCTAACTGACTTTTAGAATGTTTTACAGGGCAGCCAAAAAAAATTTTAATGTTTCCTATTTCTACCTCAAGAAGGAAACCATTATAGCACATTTTACAGGAGAGACAAAAATGTCTTATACCTATCATATTTTCAGGTTGAGTCAACAAGGCGTATCTTTCTCTACCACACGGCATCAAAATCTCAATTAACTTAAAAAGTAGATTTAACAGGTTCGCATACTAAGCCGACGATACATTTAGTTTATTTTCTAATATTGTATTGGGTCCTAAATTGCAGTAAATGTTTTTCTTACTCGACGCGTTTTCTCTTATTTTTTCGAACGATATCAAACTGTCATACCTATACTGTTAAAAATGGATTTATCAGGTTTACACTCTAAGCTGACGATTTGCTAATTAATAGCATCAGATGTTCTAAATATAATTTTAAATTAAATTGAGAACACAAATTATTTGCATATCGCCGGCTTAATATACAAACCTACTAAGATATGCCACGTTGACCAGCATTTAGTTTTTCTCAATTTGAGTCTTCAAGTGTGGCAAATCAACTATATTTTTTGTTTTCCTCTCACGCAGCAAATAATAAAAAGTTTTTTGTGTCTCCTGTAAAATTTTTTGAAAGGGTGCAAGCAGGTTTTCATATTATGCCGACAATATGCATTCAAAATCTATTTCAATTCTCTTATAAACTGGGTTGAAATGTGGTTATTATATTTAATTTCTGTTAATACCTACTTAAGTTTAAACTTTTATATTGGTTTACATACATACATATGTAGGAACCCTGCAGGAAATGTCTCTATTGAATCACTATTGACACAGTCACCAGTACTAGTGCCTTTTTATACCCCAGACAATGTTATTTACTATAGACACTTAACATGTGCGGGTCATTGAAAATCTACTACTGACGTTGGTACCATTAACTAGGTATGTAGTTCTTTTGGGAACATATGCCATTGGAACCAGAGAATCACTAGTACATTTTAGTAAATCTAGTCAACACTTTTGGTACGAATACGAATTCATAACAATCTTTTTTCATTATTTGTTTAACTACTTTTCAGTTGTTATTGATAAAATTTGTTTCGTATTAAAGCCAAATATAGTGGCAAATGCAGTTTAGTGTAGACACTACGTTGACAATATCGCCAAAATAGTCGACAAAACTGGTGACTTGGAGACACTTGCACCCAGGTTTCCTTCAGGGTATGTACATTAGGGCGGGTCGATTTGTATGGATGAAAAAAAAATTAAAAATCGTATAGCAAAAACGTAATCTACATAAAATTCTCCGAAGAAACCATGGGTCTAAAACAAAATCCTAGTCCGCGCCTCTCGACTTGAAATTTTTTTACTTGGTTGAAAATTTTTTCAAATATAAAGTGCAAAAGAATAACCTTACTGGAAAAAGCTATTTTTTCAAAAAAAATTTTTTTTTCCAAGGCGGGCAGTCAAATTTTCAAGTCGAGAGGCGCGGATTAGGATTTTGTTTTAGACCCATGGTTTCTTCGTAGAATTTAATGTAGATTACGTTTTTGCTATACGATTTAAAAAAAAAATCGACCCGCCCGAATGCACATACATACATACGTACGCATTTCTAAACTTTAGGTATGAAGAAGTAAAAATTATAAAAAAAAAATTAAATAAGAATATTTTCAATTGGATTTGTTAAAAATACATATCAAACAAGAAAACAATAATAATATGTATTTTGCAAAAAAAAAAAAATAAAATAAAAAAAAAAACATTTGGATCCCCCTTAGCGATATATGAGAAAATATAAAAAAAACAATTTTGTGACTCTACTGAAAATTTAAAAAAACCACGTTTGGGGAAACCGGTGGGTTATGTTGAATACATTGTAGGCATCAAATGTTTAAACAATGGCTAGAAGGAAAGAAGATCTTATGCCATTTGATTGTAATCCTTGTATTAACAAAATTAAATACGGCGATTCTGACGTCAGTTCAAAGCGTCGAAAACTGTACAAAAATAAGGAACAGAATGATGAAATGGAGAATGAAAAAAAATTTAATACATCATCTACCGACGATGAAACTTATTTAAATTTTGAAAAAATCCTAAACCAAAATTGTTGTCAAAGTTCGTTTGTTAATGCAGTTTCCAATACAAGTGGAATAGAAGAAATCCAAAAAATTGAACCAAGTGCCAAAGATAACCTAATAATTACCGATAAACCATCTATATCTAGTAAAGGTTTCGATAATACATTCAAACTACTTCAAAGTCAAGTACAAAGGAATACTCAAAAAATTGTTGATTTACTTACAACAATAAGTCCATCATCTTCAGCATCAAACTTTTTCGTGCCAAGAGAAGAACAGCCAGCATGTTTCGAGCTTGAAATAGAAGCATTGCAACGTATGCAAATATATGTAAATGATTTGAAAGAAATCAATGAAGGAGTAAAAAGAAAAAATGAAAAATTATCAGCACCATTATTGGAATTACTTTACCATTTTGTATCCAGAGGAATGTCGCAAGAATGTCTTGATGATACAGAGCCATTAATACAAAAAGAAACATTACGTCAAGATAATATATATAATTTTAATATTATGTATCACGTGGGAAAAAGTGCGAATGGTGCAAAATGTCTTAAGATTGTGCGAAATTTACTTAAGCAGGATGAAGGTATACATATTTAAAATCTTACTAATACCTATATATTTCATTAAGACATATATTGATGCTTTGATTTAAAAAAGGCGTGCATATCTAAAGCTTATTTAATATTTGACTTCCTATATGTAACCCCTAGTTTTATTAAAAATTTATTCGGTTTTGCAAAACGTGGCTAGAACAAACATAATTTAACAGTTTCTTAATAACATTATACAATTTTCTTCTTATAAGTAAAGTTTAGTTTATCAATAGAAATGGCTAAAAATAAAGCTTAAGTTTTATCAATTTACTGGTCACGCTTTTTTGGAATTTTTTGCCAAATATTTGTAAGGTCTGAATATGCCTTAACATCATAGTTGGGGGTAGTGCAATAAATATTGATTTAAATCAGCAGTGCACTATCACTAAATAAAACTGCAAAGAAATTAGTTTGCACTCTTTTTTACCAACTTTAGTGATGATTGCAATTTTTTAACTACCACTAAATTTTTTTTAGTGATATTGCAAAATTTTTCACTATCACTAAACGCAGATTGAATGCAAAAATCTGCACTCAATTCAAATAGTGCAAAATTTGGACTTGCAATCAAAAAAGCTGCATAAAAATATTGTTCCACTAAAATTTAAAAAATTTAAGTTTGTATGTGTATGTTTTTGATTTTTTTTTTTTTGGAGGATATGCATAAGCTAAGAACATTCAACAAAATTAAAGTTTGTCAATAACGGTATAATAATTGATTTTAATCATGCAAAAACAAGTTTTTGATTTTAAATTTAGTGCAACAATTTTAGTTGCACTCAAATGAGTGAAGAAAAAAAAGTTGCAATAAACTTATGATTGCTTTTTTTAAAGCAAACTATTTTTTTTAGTGCAAAATTTATTAACATCACTATCACTCATGTTTAGTGAGGCTTAACATTTTCAATTCATCACTCAACATCAAGAAAATGATTGCAATATTTTTGCACTATCACCAAGTGTGAGTTGAAACTGCAAAATGAGTGCACTACAAAATACCTTATCACAGAATACAAACCAAATCTCGTTGATTTTTTTAAAACTATAAGAAATGTATGACCTTTCTTTTATATCTAAAAGTTCTACAACTACTTATACATACATAAGCTTTTTCATATAAAGTGCACTCGCGATAACGTGAATTAATTAAAACTGCCGGTGTTCAGGTTTATGAAATGTGCACATTTTCGCATGTCCAAAACTAAAAACACATTGGTATAGATATTGTGGTTTTAACAATTAGTTTATATTGAGGAGTTGTTTTTATTAAATTACTAGCTGTCCCGGCAAAGTTGATTTGCCATATAACTTATTTCTTTCAGATGTTACAGTGTCTGTATGCCAAATTTTATGAAAACCGGTTGATTAGTTAAGAAGGTAATACAAATTTTAGGCTATAGTTCTTTCCAGATGTTAACTTTTTTTCCTGCAAAATATTAAGAAAATCGGTCGATTAGTTAAGCAGATATAGGGAGGGAGAGCTTTTACCCCTCTTGCTCTATTTCATGCCCTACTCCCTATTTTCTTTCAGATTTTACAGTGCGTTATTGCCAAATTTTAAGAAAACACGGTTAAACTGCCAAGAAGATATAGGGTGGGGGAGCTTATGCCCTATTTTGCGCCCTCTAGCGATATAAAATATACTTTACGGCCAATTCTCATACCTAACAAATACACACAAAATTTCATAAAAATCAGACAAGCCGTTTCGGAGGAGTTCAAAATGGAGGGCATTTTGTTGATATTTGTATGGGAATATATAGGAAAATCTAAATCCCATATCTGCGATTTCGTGCAAACTTAACTTAAACCATATACAGACTATCCCCAACTTACCCTGAAATTTTGGTTGAAATCGGTCGACTCGTTTCTGCAGTTAGTGGTGACATCAAAGTGTACACGTCTTTTTATATATGTATATAGATAAGCTTAATTAATTTAAATAGGATGATTAAATGGGGTTGGTTTGTTTCTGTGCAGCTGCCAAATAATGGGTCCGCCACCAACTGAAGAAATACAATTCCTTTTGGTTGTATTAAGTCAAATTTACATACAAAATGTACATTTGAGATATTTTGATTTTTCGACTTTTATTTTTGGCTTTTCTTCTTCATTTTTTCGCAACCATCGCCGTGATAAGACGAAAAAAACAAAAAATGAATCATTGAAATCGGTCAAGCAATTATCGAGTTTAAGCAGACTAATCCACAGCAATTAATTTTTTGCTGGGTTGACAATCTTTGGTCGGCGCATTTGATGCTCCGAGTCGTTCCGGTACGTAGACCCAATTGTCGCGGGAACGTTACAACAACAACAACAGCAATTAATGGTGCAATGTAAAATTTGCATACAAAACACTATTTTCGATTTTTTAACCTTTTTTGGGCTTTTCTGAACTTTCTTCCTCGTGATTGGAGGAACAAAACAAAAAAAATCATACAAATCGGTCAAGTAGTTCTCGAGTTTAAGCGAGACATACGGGCAATTTCTGACAATCGCAAAACGCTTAACATTGGCGATTCTGACTTAAAATCGCATAAAAGCTGTTCCGTAAATCGCAATAGCAAGAAGTTTAGAGACTTCAAATTGCAAAAGTATGCTCAAGGGAATTTATAAGCCATGGCATATCGCAAACTGAACACACGAGTTAAGGAACACAATAAAATAAGTCTGTCGTTTTGCGATTCGTGCGATTAACAGAACATGGTCATAAGACACAGCGTTTGATTTTTATATGTATATAGATTTCGTTTTTTTTTTAGTTTGTATACATATCCTTAGGCTAGTTTATTTTATTGAAGTTGTATTGACAATAGAATTTTCATATTTCAAAAACGATCGTATTTAGTTAGCTCAGTAATTGTTATGTGACTCTTTCGTCAGATAATCATTAGAAGATTCTTTTGGGAGTTGTATATTAAACATAATCGTCAAACAAACAACCCAGCTAGCTGGGAAGTCATTTTCGACACTTCTAATGGTTTTTGTAATCGTTTTTTTTTTTTTTTTTATTTTTTTTTTTTTTTTTTTTTTAAATTTCCTAAGCTATTCCCGCGAATGAGTCTTATTTCTGTTTATTTAGGAGTCTTTTCTACTTCATTTGAGTTTTTCGAGTAATTTATTAGTAGTCCATGCGAGTCAGTTTTTTAATCGCTTACGAGTTAGTGTTTAGTTATTTATCACTCGTATTCTTTTCATTTTAAAGTCATTTCTATATGATTTGTCGTTGTTTTTCGGGCCATATATCAGGGGTGTGCTGGAAATCGAAAAATTAAAACCCAAGAATTTTAAAAGTCGATTATTAATAAAATTTCTGTAATGAAAGAATTTAATGACAAAGATTATACAAATATTTCTCTATTAAGCTAAGTCTACACGATATGTTGAATCAGAAAATTTATGTTGAAAAATTTGCTTTCAGAGCCAACATATCGTGTAGATACCAAATTTGTTCAACAAACGTATGCTAACCATCATATGACAGGCATTTGTTAGCGATTGCAGCAAACGTTTGTTCACAATTAAAGCATATCGTCTAGACACCATATTTTTTTACTTTTCAACAAATTTTCTACGTATGTTGACAAATATGTTATTTGTTGAAAGTCGTATGCAAGCTTTTCAGCATACGGCAAATTTGGTAGCATATAAAATTGGTATTCTTTCAATAACTTGTTTTATTTTGTATTTGTTTCGGCAAACAATGAACAAAAATTGCATTTAGAAGTGCTTTGAAAATAAAAATATTTGCCAACGAACTTTGTTTTATAGATAAAGACCATAAAAGTTGATAAATTCTTAACCAATATTTCTTGAAGTATAAATTAGATCGAAGCAATATTGGTATAGCTAAAGGGAGTTTCCAAATACCTTCCACATGGTATATAAAACATGCCGAATTATTAATCCATTAAGGGCCATTATTACAACTTGCAAATAGTTAAAAGTCGGATTTTGTTGGACCGATAAATAGCTTTGCATTATTACAACTTCCATTTTTTATTGCTGTTGTTTTCAATAATAATAATATTTAATAGATGAAAACATAATAAATGAAGATTGTATAATGCAAAGCTATTTATCGGTCCGACAAAATCCGACTTTAACCTATTGACAAGTTGTAATAATGGCCCTTAGTGGTTTAATGTGTTTTACAAGTGAACGAATTACATATTTCTTGTGAAAAATAAAAATTATTTTTGTGTAATTACAATGATTATGAATACGAATTTAAAAAAATAAAACAGTAAATTGAAGAAATTATAAGTTTGTTGTGTGATCGTGGTGCAACAATCCTCAAAATAAAAAGGAGCCAATTATTTCATCTTTGAAAGAATTAGAGGACGGCAAGATCATTATTACATCTTTTAGCTGTGTTGCCGAATGTTTATCTCACAGTTTATTTAAATAAATAATGAATTTTAATGAAAAAAATAATATATTTTTATTCATGTTCCACATTGTGTTATAATCCACATTTGCAAAACATTTGAGAATTTCGTTTGAAAGCAAGTTGAAAATAAAGGCATTTTTCAATTTGATAATAATTTCCCCTTTTTGCTGAGAATGCTATGATTTTCAAAACATTATCAAACGTTTGATTTCAAATCATTTTCAATTTGTAATCAAACCTCCGTGTTTTTTGGGGATAGCCACAATGTGCATGTGTGAAAAATTAAGTTTACCAACACTATTCGATACTAAAAAAATCAACTCTGTATTTTTAATAGTGTATAATGAATACATTCATTCATATGTATTGTTGGTTTTTGTGTGTATTTGCAAGTGTGGAATTTAAAATTTTATGAAATATGTATTGTATGTACATCAGAGACCTGCGCCTTGACGGCTGAAGCCGGCTGAGCCGCGCCGCCGAATATTTTTAACAGCCGCCGCCGCCGAAAATTTATCGACAAAAGTCGGCTTAAAATCAGCCGCCGGTTACAGTCAAAATTTAATTTAATAGAATATTCCCAACAATAAATGCATAACCAAAATTTGTTTACTAACTTATTTGTAACAATTTTATATAAGTTGTTACACTTCTTATATAATTTGTATACTTTGTAATATTATGGTAGAGCTAAAAAAATTTGTTGGAATGCTAGTGGTAACATGCAATCTCCACCTAACTTTTTTCACAATTAAAAATATTTTTGAATTATGAATTATGATTTTTGTATTGTAAGGTTTTTTGATTCTTTGCAGCTTTAACGATTTTTAATAAATATCAGACTTTGCTATTATGCCGCTGTTTGCAATTTTTTGCGAATTTCCCCTAATTACAATTTTTTTATCGAATTTTTACCACTCCTTGTAGTTTAAGGGTCTTTTAATCAATTAAGTGGCTTGCTTGATATATTCAAAACATTCGCTATTTTTGCCAATTTCCTGAATTCTTAAAATTTTCCCGAATTTCTATAGTTTTTGAATTTTTAAATATTTGCGTTCCTTTGTTGCTCATTTTGGCATGCGCTGAAAACCGCTAAACCGAAGTCACCTATTTTATAGGACACTATTAACACTGTTGATTTATATGTCTTTATGTCATTACTATACAAGCATAAAGATCTGTTACATATTTTAAACAAATTTCGATTCGAAAGCTTTGGAATGACGCAATTCCGTTTTTAATACGTCACGAAGTTTTATTCGATACGAAAGTTCATTCGAACACGTGTGAGATGATTTGGGCCCTGGTAAAATTGTTCCAGAATATACCACTATTGGCTTTATTGACAAAATTTTTTTCCATTCTTTTTATTTTTAATAAAAACAGTTTTTTTTAATAAATAAAAATGTTAAAGTATAGTCTTTATATGTTTTTAAAGGTTTTGCGGTAAAAATTTAAAATCCCATTTAGGAATAGATTATAGTCACAAGCATTAAAATAAGTATATATGCAAGTTTATTTTATTATTCAAACCAAAATATAAAATTTGGTTAACAAAATATTTTTTAGTTTAAGTCGGCTTAAGCCGGCTTTGAGCCGCCGCCGGCAATATTTTTGCAAGCCGCCGCCGCCAACAAAACTTGATGGCGCAGGTCTCTGATGTACATATGTGCAAACAAAGATTCGTTCGTGTGTGTGTTTTAACACAGATAGTTAAATTATCTGTAAGATTGATTTACATAGTATATTTGTCCGTGTTTTATGATAAATAAACCTATTTTAATTTGACTTGCTTGTTAATAAAAATTTATATAAATGTAACAAAAGTTCAATAATTGAATAAAAATAATTATATAGCAAATCTACGACTTAAAAATAAACAAATATGTAAGCTATTTTGCAATCCGTCATCAAAATTTTAATATTCTATTAGTTGTAAAAAAACATCACGTCGCTTATTATATGATACTTCGGTTCGTGTGTGTTGTTGTTAAAAAGTTTTAATGTTTTATACCTAATAGAAAAGTATTAGCAGGTTTAAAGGTTATTTGTTCAATTTATACCGTACGTAAATATATGTATGTTAATACATACCTTTGTACATACTTATGTACAAGAAAAAAATCTACCTAGTTTAAAAAGAAAAATGGTCCAGAATATCCTCTTTTATATGTGAGTGTGACAGTCTAGACATTACTTTCAATAACATAAAAATAAAGTTTATTTGTTGTCTTTATGTGCCTGTTTTTCAAAATAAAATGATAATTGTTCGCTTAAAATTATATTTAAACAACAATAAAACGTGTAGTGTAGTTTGAACGTTTAGTAAAAAAATTCTTTACACATTCAATCACTTGTATTGTGGAAACCGCACATAAATTTCCAAACGAAATTTTTATTTTAGTTTGAAAACCGGTAGTGAGTGTCGTTTTCAGTGACCAAAATATTGTATTCTTTCGGCTTAAACATTATTTTATTAATTAAATTTATTTATATTTTTGCATTGTATGTACAAACATATATGCATACATTTATATGTAGCACATACAGTATGATGTAGAAAAGGGTGTTATTTTTTTACTTTAAAAATTGTGTGCGCAAACTCACCATTCATATATGTACATAATTTTTAAAACGGTGATTGATAGAAATACAATTGTTTAACAATAAATTGCTTAGAAAATAAATTGGTTTGTTAATTTAAGTCTGTGATGTTGATGTGCTATTCAATTTTTTAAACATGTTAACAAATGGATTACAATTAAATAAAAAATTGTTGGGAGATTTAAATTATTAACTATTATTTAAATGTTAAGAAGTAATTTAAAGAGCAATTTGAAATAGTTGCATAATACAATTTTCTTTTTTTTAACACCAAAGAGCCGAAAGCAAACTAATTTAATATAATTTTTGCAAACACATGTATGGACTTTGCAAGTTATGATGGATATGCCAATTGCTGCAGCACCACTTGTTAAATCTGCAACAACGCCATTAACTACATCAACAAATGTTGAAAGTACTTCAGTAGAAACCAGTTTAATTGTTGTGGAAGAAGACGAAAAGAACTTGGAAGATTGGGAATTATTTAATATCGAAACAAGTCAGTTGGAATATGATGAAGAAGAGTTATTTTACTCAAATCGTTCAACTACTCCCAATGAGCATTGTAATATAGATTCCAATCAAATCGGGATTTTAAGTACTAATACAAGAATAAACATTGATCGAGCGCAATTTCGTGACGAACAATTGCTTGTTGAAGGTAGCAAAATTAGAGTATTTCTTCATATAGTAATGGTATAAGTACAAACAAACTTATGTACTTACATAAATATATACGTATGTATGTACATGTTTTTAATTAATATGCAACTGTCCAAGGTTACAGAGGCTTAGTCTAGAACGGCTAAGAAGATTATTTCTCTATGAACTAGGAAAAATCTCTAGCTAAGCTAAGCTATATAGCTGGAAGATTTTTAAAAAGAAATTTTGGCAATACAAATACGCATATTGAATTTTTTTTTAAGTTAAACTTTACAAAATTCAAGTAATTTTTTTTATTCCAAATAACAGCGTTTGATATTATTAATATTTTAAATGACATTAATAAGATTTTTTAAGTAAATTTTCATATTACACGAATGTGTATTCTAAGTCAAATTACAATCCTCAAAAACGAATTATTCTCAACTTTTGCGGAGAAAGACAATTTCGCAAATCAGTTTGAACTAGACCTGCAGTGGAAAATAATTTAAATTGTAATTTAAGAAAAATTTATATAACATTTTTGCTTTAAAACACATTTCAAACTTATTTTATTTTTTATGAATACGGCAGTAGGTATTTCTGCGACCTTTTTTAAAAGTTCGGGTATGACATGTCATTGCGCCAGTAAACAAGCGAATCTGAGCCACTAGAAATATTAGGAGTCCTAAAATATATCTCAGTTCTTCTGAAATGAAAATAAGCTGCAAAATCATTAAACGTACAAATGTATACAAGATTAAGCAGTGCATGAACATTTAAAATTTTTTAAAATTTAAATTTCGTGCAATAGACCTACAGGAACTAAAACTTATGTTTAAAAGTATAAAAAAACAAGACTATACGAAAATATCAAGTAATATAATTCTAGACAATTGGGACTTAATTGGCAATACTATTTTAAGCATTATAAACAAATCACTAGCAACTGGCGTTTTTCTAAATAGTTGGAAAGAATCGATGATTTTACCAATTGAAAAAGTTAAAAATACAGTAAAATGTGAAGAATACCGACCAATTAATACGTTAAAAACTTTTGAAAAAGTAATCGAAAAAATAGTAAAAAGACAATTGGAAGAATACATGGAACAACATAACTTATTAACAAAATACCAATCAGGGTTCTGAAAACAATATTCTTGTGAAACAGCCGTCAACTATGTTATAAACAGATGGAAGTCTAAAAAGAAGAAAAATAAAATATTGGCAATTTTCCTTGATTTCAAAAGAGCATTTGAGGCAATAGATAGGGATATTCTCTTGCAAAAACTATCTAAATACGGAATTCAAGATGTAGAATTACAATGGTTTCGATCGTATTTAACAAATCATAAACAATATACAAAAGTTAATAATGTAATATCAAATTCAATAGAAAATGATTTTGGGGTGCCTCAGGGATCAATCTTAGGAGCTCTTCTTTTCATTATATATATAAATGGTATGGAAAATACATTAGAGAAATGCGAGATTGTACTTTATGCAGGCGACACATTGATTTTTACCGAAGCAGCAAATGAAGAATTATGTTATGAAAACTTAAACAAGGATATGGATAATATAAACAGGTGGCTGAAAATGAATAAATTAATATTAAACGAAGATAAAACCAAGTTAATGGAAATTAATAAAGGTATTCACCTCAGAATTTTTACTCTTGCGGAATTGTGGAATCGCAATACTTTTTATTTTTCACTACAACAAACACATGAAAATAATTTCCCACTACTTTTTATGTTTTGCAAGACCTTTTTGATGGAGCGTAATCGCAAGGGTAAAAGTTGCACAATTCAGCTTATAAACTTCAATATTGGTATCGTTGCCACATTTTTAACAAGTGTATAGTAATATGTAAACAGTACCTAAAATTTCAACCTTTAATGACAAAATTCCGTTGTCCAACACTGTTTTTGTCTTAAACACAATCAAAGTTCTACGAAATAAACGAAAATTTAAAAAATTTATTCAATTCCTCAACGTGCTGATAAAACTAAAGATAAATCATCATAAAGTGTGGTTAATTCCTCTTCTACGAATTCGTCATCCAAAATATCTTCAGTTGTGAAATTATTTTCTCAAAAGTTTAATTACAAATTTTAATTTGGTATTTTTAATAAAATATATATATATATATAAAAATGATAGATCTTTTCAATTTGAACAAAAGATTCATTAATTAAATGATTTACCAAAAATGTCTTAAAACTTTGCTGCGGCATCTTGAATTAATAAACAGCAATGATTTTTTGCAATCATTTGACAATTGTGTGCTTTTTTTTAGTTTTTGACAGTTCGTAATATTTCGAAATTGAAATTTCAAAATGTTTAAAGCTGGGTGTTCACGAGTTCGATAGTGCAAAACCGCAATTCCGCACTTCCGCAAGAGTAAAAATTCTGAGGTGAATACCTCTAATATGAACTCTAACAAAATATTCAAAATAAATAATGTGATAATAGAAAAAGTAAAAAGTATAAAATATCTGGGTTTCTTAATTGACAAAGATTTAAACTTTAAAGAACATATCGAATATGTATGTAGAAAAATTGGCAAAAAAATAGGCTTTTTTAAACGTTTGAGAAATAAGGTAACAATAATAACCGCAATAAACATATATAACACAATGATAAAACCACACTTTGAATATGGATCAACTATATTGTTCACATGCTGTTCAGACCAACAAATAACCAGGCTACAAAAACTACAAAATAAGGCTATGCGCACAATCTTAAAATGCAACCGTTACACTTCAATTAGAAATATGTTGGACACATTAAAATGGCTAAATATACAACAAAGGCTGCAGTTAAATACAATATTTTTTATCCAGAAAATGAAAATGGGAAATGCACCCGATTACTTGATCGAACAAATAAGGTATGTGGGGGAGGTTCAGCCGTATAATCTCAGGAATGCCTTGGATTTTAGACCACAGAGAGCAGCTACAAGTGCAATAAAAAAATGACTATTTAGCAAAGGATTCAACCTATACAACATGATGCCGAATGATGTGAAGAATGAATCCAATATAAATCTTTTTAGAAAAAAAACTGTGAATTTTATAAAAAATTTGTAATTGTTAATCAGATACGTAATATTTTTCTTATCTAATTAAAATGTCATTAAAAAGTATTATAAATACTACTAATAAAACTAATAATAATAAAAAACAGATTTCAACTACTTTCTGACGACGATGAAGATGAACAAGCAGTTGTTTTTAAAGAAAAAACCTCCTATAATTGTGGATTCTACCCACAGTTTTTCCACGGTGATTGGATTAATTGGCGATAAGTATTTATTTAAACGAATGACTATTGGAACGAAAATAATATCCACCTCTATATCGCTGCACCATGATGCTATAAGTGTTCTTAAGGACAGAAAATTTCGGTTTTATACTCATGAGGTAAAAGACGCTAAAATTTTTAAATTGGTTTTATTTGGGCTACCAAAAATTGACACTAAGAGTATCTGCGAAGAATTTGTCAGGTCGCATAATATAAAACCGGTAAGCATAAAGGAATTAGAGCCAAAGAGATCTAGTGTAGATGATGCACTTTACCTAATTGAATTCGATCACCAGCACGTGTCAAAGGGGGAAATTATGAAAATTCGGTATTTTTGCAATATTGCCGTATACTGGCGTAAACCACTTAAGGGTAACAGAGGTCCCACTCAATGCTCAAAATGTGCTATGTATGGACATGGTGCTAAAAATTGTAATCGTGTAACAGTATGTTCAGCCTGCGTGGGAAATCATGACTTTGAAACTTGTCCACTTAACAAATCGAATAACGATGGTAACGTAATTTATAAGTGCTTTAACTGCCTGAAGAAGAACTTAAAGCACGTAAATCACAGGGCTGATGATCCCAGATGTCCTAGTCGGCAAGAATATATAAATATCCGGCTTAGAGTAACTTCTAAATCGAGGCCAACAAGTTTTGCAAATAACACCTCTAATTTTAACGTTGATGATCATAGTTTCCCTCAATTGCCAAGACAAGATGTTCAAAACAGCACCTGCAACCTCCGCGGTAATGGTAACCTTTACTCTGAGGTAACGAAAAGTAAAAGTCTTAACAGAAATAATGACAATGACCTATCCAATGAAAGACTTTTGGAAATATTTTTTGAGGCTATTGATGCTTTACAAAAATGTCAAAATAAATACGAAAAGTTAAGAGTGTTAGGTATGATGCTTCAACATGCCATATAATCTAAATGTTGTACACAATGTTCATGTTATGCATTGGAATGCCCAAGGCATAACAACTAATTCTGCAGCAGCTCAGCTGGAATACGTTGAATTCGATATTCTATTTTTTAATTTATTTTTTTGAAACCACACCACAAATTTCAACTTGGTGGCTACAAAATTCATAGAGAGGATAGATCTACACACGGCGGAGGAGTTTTAATTGCAGTTAAATGTAATATTAAGCATATTATGTTACCTAAAATTACTACAAATACTGCGGAAAGCATTTCAATTCAAGTTGAGATTAATAGACGACCAGTTTTATTTACCTCGGTATATAATCCAGTTTACACTATAAACTTTAAGGACGATATAGATAAATAACCGCGTTTACCAACGATATTTTTATATTTGGTGACTTAAATGCCCAGCATGCACATTGGAATTGTGGCTCTACTAATAGTGCAGGTACAGAGCTCTACAACCACTGCCTACAATCCAATTACTACATTTATTACCCAAATGAGTATACACGCTTTGGTCCAAATATTACCCCAATTCAGCCGTCTACAGTGGACATTCTTTTAACGAACTCCTGTCTCCAATTCACTAACCTCAAAACACATCCAAATGTTTTACAATCGGATCACGTCCCTATATCGTGCGTTATATCCGGTCGTCTTGAGAGAATTACACATTCAATCCCGTTCAGGCGCGGATTCAGGGGGGGGGAATAAGGAAATTCCCCCCCCCCCCTAAATTATAAAAATATGTTTGGTTTATCTCGATAATACAAGAATTCCCAATAACAATATTTTTTTCTATGCACAAAATTTTAGGAAATCCCAGCAAGGTTTTTTTTTTTGTTTTTTTTATTGAATCTAACGAAATTTTCAATATGTATCCAAAACTTAATTCTAATAGTTATTTATTAGATATTTCCAATGAAACATCTAGTTTACGTATTCAAATACTTATTATTCTACGTTCAATCCCAGCAGGTTAAAAGAATAAACGTTTGACTTGAAAATGCGTGCGGTCGATTATTAATAAGCCTTAGTATATGCAATATTTATGTATATATATGTGTTATATGAATCAAAATTCTATTCGATAATTTTTGACGAAAACATAGATTTTTCGGGGAAAACCCAGATTTCCTATCTTAAAGATATTTCAACATACAACAAAAAATTATTAGGAAAGCATTTATTGGCTTTGTTGTAAACGCATTTGAAGAGGCTTCAAAGGATATTGGTAATGTGATGTGTCAACTGATGCGAAGGCACTATAATCAATAGTTCTAAAAGTTTTGACAAATTTTAGTCTTGACTTAAAAAATTGTGTAGGAAATGGACAGATGGGTGTCCTCTGACGTCAGCAGAAAATGGAGCTGTAATAAAATTCTGGCCAAATGAAAAACAAACGCCTTGCTATTCCCATAAATCAAACAATTCAATTTTAAAAAACAACAAAGTGTCATTAATACAATAAGTTGTATCATTTGTTAAAGAAACGACAAATTTTTTTAAATGTAATCATCCCAACCGAAACGCAGTTTTAGCAAAGTATTTGGGAGCCAAACTCTCTACATTATGCGAGACAAGATGGTTGGACCGTCACAATTAAATTTTCACTTTGCAACAAGTGTACATCATATAGTAGAAGCTTTGGAAAAAATATCTGAGTGGAAAGGTAGAGATACTTCATTAAAAGCTTTATATTAAGGAACTCGCTTAGTACTTTTGAATTCATTTGAGGAATAGTATCATTTTACAAAAGCGCGATATAGATCTTCAAAAAGGAAAGAGAAAAGAAATAAAGCCGAAGAACTATTTAAAGTGATTTTTGAAAAAGTTAAAGTTATCTGCGTTCAAATCGAGGTTCCAATCACATTCAAAATGTTGAAGATTACTATTGAGTTGTAGGTTACATTCCTCTTATTGAATTTATTTTAGAAGATCTCAAAACACGTTTCCCAATAGATATCCTAAATGTATTGAACATACCTAAACTTCTACCTCAAAGTGTAATCAAGTCAAATACAGATACAAAACTTTTAAAATCACAACTAGCTGATGAGCTGATTATGTTTGATACAAGGGATAGATAAAGCCGCAGAACTATTGAAAGTGATTTTTTAAAAAGTTAAAGTTATCTGCGTTCAAATCGAGGTTCCAATCACATTCAAAATGTTGAAGATTACTACCGAGTTGAAGCTGACATTCCTCTTATAGAATTTTTTTTAGAAGATCTCAAAACACGTTTCCCAATAGATATCCTAAATGTATTGAACATACCTAAACTTCTACCTCAAAGTGTAATCAAGTCAAATACAGATAGGTTAGGTTAGGTTCCACGGGCAGCCATCAAAGACAGCTCACTTGGGTCCTTTATTGGTCCCTTTGTGATACCCTGCGCCAATGCCCATCCCTTAGAGCAGTCACTCAGATGGCGTCACTGCAAAGTCCAACCACCTCGTCTTCCTAGTGAAGAGAAGGAGCGATTTCAGTTCCATCCCAGATAGATCCCCCAAACAGGCAAACACCGGTTCCCCCAGGCATTCCACCCTTATACCCCGCAGTCCAGGGCAATGACAGAGAAAGTGGAGCACAGTCTCCTCCTCCTCCTCGTTCTGACAACTTCTACAGTAGTCGTAAAATTCCAGACCCATTCTCCTAGCATGAGTCCCCACCGGCCAGTGTCCAGTTACAACCGATATCACAGTCCTAATCTGGTTTCTGCTAAGCCCAAGTAGAGAGCTAGTTCTCCGTCCATCATATCCAGGCCAAAGGATCCTGGATATCGAGCAGGTGGATTCACAGGTCCACCGCGTCTGCGCAACTCTATAGGACTCGCGCCCTATAAGTGATTTACATTGAGCCATTGGAAGGCCAATGAATGCATCATCCATGCGACCACCCTGTTTGGCCAGCTCGTCTGCTACCTGATTGCCCGGGCACCCAGTGTGCCCCGGTATCCATATTAGCGTTACCCTTGAATGTTTCGCAATCTCATCCAAAGACATCCGACATTCTACAGTTAACCTCGATGTCGTGTAGACACCCGCTAGGGAAGCAAGGGCAGCCTTGCTGTCAGTAAATATACGTATATCTCCCGATATGCGATGATACCTCAGCCAGTTTGCCGCCCGCCTTATAGCCGAGATTTCCGCCTGCAGGACACTACATCCATCCGGCAGGCGAAAGGAAACCTTCACATCCAGTTCCTCTATGAAGAAACCTCCGCCGACCCTCTCACCTTTCCTCGAACCATCAGTGTAGACCCCTAGGGTCGGTTCACGGAAAGTATCCAACAGCGCACCGCTGTGCGCCATTTGCACCACGAACCCCGCACCAAAGAATGGCACCGGGGTGCAGTAATCCACCACATCAGGGACAATCGTACGTTTGATTATCCCGGCGTGTCCAAAGTCACGTGTTGACCAGCTATTCACCGCGTGCAGCCGCGTCGCCGAACAAAGAGCCAACTGTCTGGCCATTATATCCACCGGGAGCCAGTTCAGTATCGTGAACAGCGCCCTTGTTGGAGTAGATCGCATTGATCCCGTAATCATCAACGCGACAAGTCTGTATACTTTCTCAAGCATCGCACGGTGTACGCCCCTATCCAGTGCAGTCCACCACACAACGACCCCATAGTACAGGGTCGGCTTTACCACAGCCTCAAAGATCCAATTGACACACCTCGGGCTCATACCCCAGTTCCTGCCGATTGCACCCCTACACGCATATATGGCAACTATTGCCTTTTCCACTCTCATCCGGACATTTAGTCCCCATGACAGCCTGCTATCCAGAACCACGCCCAGATATTTCGCACTTTGAGATATCCGAAGCTCAATTCCATTCAACCTCGGAAGCCTAAAGTCCTCGGTCTTATACCTCCTCGTGAAGAGTACCAGTTCCGTCTTAGACGGATTTACACCCAGACCGCATGATGCACTCCAGGTACTGAGTATCTTCAAAGCAGCCTCCATACACTGGGACATTACGCCCAAATGCCTTCCTGAGATGGCCACTGCAACATCATCAGCATACGCCACCGTTTTGATCCTCATGTCATCCATCCTTGTTAACATGGTGTTCATAGTCAGGTTCCACAATAGTGGGGATAGAACTCCCCCTTGGGGAGTACCCCTGTTCACCAGCCTTTGAACACTGGTTTCACCTATCGTAGAACAAATGACCCTATTCCGTAGTAGATTGTCCACAAATCTACATATGCCAGCGTCGATCCCCAGACTCCTCATGGACATCACGATGGAGTCCGGGTTGACATTGTTGAAGGCCCCCTCTATGTCGAGAAAGGCCACAAGCGTATACTCCCTAAATTCGAGCGATCTCTCAATGGTTCCGACCAGAGAGTGAAGAGCCGTCTCAACAGACCTGCCCCTTGTGTAGGCATGTTGAGAGGCAGAGAGTGAGTCCCTTGGGATGGTCATCCTCAAGTGTATATCGATAACCCTCTCAAGAGTCTTAAGAAGAAAGGATGAAAGACTAATCGGTCTGTAATCCTTCGGCTCGGTGTGAGAAGCCTTACCCCCTTTGGGTATAAAGACCACCCTGCACAGGGTCCATTTCACGGGTAGATACGAAAATCTAGCGCATCCCCTGTATATGGCCAACAACCAGGGTATTATCAGGGTCGAATTCCTCTGCAGGTCCGCAGGAATTATACCGTCCATACCCGGAGATTTGTATGGGCTAAAGCTATCGATAGCCCACTTAATCCTATCGTAGTCCAATGGTATGGACATAGGAATAGGAGTCGCCTCCCGCGACTGATCCCGCAATCCCCATTGGGAGTTTCCAGGAAAGTGAGTATCAATCAACACTTCCAGTGTTTCCTGACTATTCGTGGTCCAACTACCATCCGATTTCCGGACGTACGTCGGGACAACCGGGCTCGAGGCCATTACCTTACGTAAACGGTTCGTCAAATACAGATACAAAACTTTTAAAATCACAACTAGCTGATGAGCTGATTATGTTTGATAAATGAGAAAGATAAACACCTACTAACATCTAAACTTGAGTCTGAACTGTTGCATTTGCAACAAACATGGAAAATATCTAAAAATCTATCAGATAACATTGTAGATGCTTTAATAAACTGTGATGAAGATATCTACCGAAATCTAAGAAAA
This sequence comes from Pollenia labialis, assembly GCA_949318255.1. Lineage (NCBI taxonomy): Eukaryota > Metazoa > Arthropoda > Insecta > Diptera > Polleniidae > Pollenia > Pollenia labialis. The sequence goes on from OX439141.1 coordinate 50,484,634, forward strand.
ATATTTAAAATTTTCGTTTCAATGCTCGTCAGCAGGGCAAGTTTAAAATGGCACGAAAAATGGTTAAAAATGGCTGGCAAAATGGCACGAAAAAGTATAAAAAATGGCAAAAATAAACATGTTATTTAAGAATATTTTTCTTTATTAAGTTTTTTTTGTAAGTACAATAGTAAGTTTCTTCAAATTGTCAAAAAAAAAAAAAAAATCTGGGGGCAAAACGCAAGAATTTTTAATTTTTGTTATAAAATTCTGTTTAATAAAGAAATATTTTTATAATATTTGTCATAAAATTTTATTATCAGGGAAATCTTATTAAAAAATGATGTTTAAAATTCTTGCGTTTTGAGTCTTCGATTTCTAGAACACCCCTGATAATTTCCTGTTATCACATAAAACAGTTCTATAAATGAAAAACACTCTTTCAACATCGCAAGATGTAACTGGAGCATATTTGAACACTAAAAGTTCAGATGGAGAATGGTTGTCAGTAAATTCATCCGTCTCACTTTCATTTAAACAAAATTGTGAGAAAATCGATTAAAACACTTTTTTTAAAATTGAAATGCCAAGCCATATAGATTTATCAGGAGTTATACAATTAACCAACAACTTTTCAACAAAATCTTTTTTACTGACATCTTGTATTATTTTCCTTAGCACTGTCAATTAAGCCAAAGCTTTCACTCATAGAAATCCCTTTTGTTTGTAACTTCAAGAGGCTTGAGCAGATGCATTAAAAGTACTTTTTACGTCCGATTTTTGCATTATTCAGTTAGCATTTCGAATAGATTCTGCCTCATATTCGCTAAGCTTATTTAAAATTTTTTTTCTATGTTGCAAAAAGGTATTCTTTGGCAAGCTGGACCAAAAATTGCCTTTTAAAAAAATAATTGAAGAAATGGCAAAAATGCCATAAAAAACTTGCCCTACTCGTCAGTAATGCTTCGAGAGAGAGGTCATTTTCTACCCTTCGTCTAATAAAAACATGGCTCTGATCAACAATGACAGAAGAAAGACTGTACTATCTTAATTTGCCTCACAAGGAAATCATAATTTACTTATTTAAAAAAATTAATCTATATTGAACTGATCTTATATTTCATTTAACCTTATTCTTCAGTTTTTTTAATACAATATACACATATTAATTTTAATAAGCTTTCAAAAACAAATTTTTTACTTTTTTGTATCAAAAAAAATTTCCCCCCCCTAAGGCTCGAGCTGGATCCGCGCCTGATCCCGTTGTACCACCGAGCTGACTGGTTTGCAATTAAAAACTGGGTAGAGAATGAAATCAGGGACCTTCCTGTTTTTGATACTCATAATCCGGATTTCTGTTTTGATAAAATAATATCTACTGTAATAGAAGCTATTGGAAAAATACCTGTCGGCTGTAAAAAGTCATGGCAACGTGACATTTCTGACGTTAGTATAATGTTAATTGGTCAGAGAAATAAAAACAACCGGAAATATCAAAGTTGTACGGATTATAATTCTAAATGTCAAATTAAAAGTATTTTAAAGCTTCTAACTAGACGTATTTGAGAAATCACACACCACCACATTAAATAACTCATCCCCTATGGATACTGCTGTCTCTAATTTCATCCAAATTCTTAACGATAAAATAGTCGAAAGATCGAGCGTCGAACTTACCAACGCAGCTGAAGTGAAGTCGTTTGTATTTTTATTAAAAAACAACAAAGCCCCTGGATTAGACAACATAAATAGCATAAATACTTAAAAATATGCCTGATTACTTTTATGAAACCTTAAGTAAACTTTTCAATAGTTTTTTAACAGAGGGATATTTTCCAACGACTTTTAAGAAAGCAAAAGTAATTCCAATTGTTAAACCAGGTAAAGATCCTAAATTATCTTCCAGCTATAGACCGATTAGCATTTTAAGCCTATTGGATAAAGTGTTCGAGAAAATTATAGAAAAAAGAATTCTAGATTTTTCTAACCTCAATAATATTATCAACCAACAACAATTTGGTTTCCGGAAGGATCACTCTACCGTTCAGCAATTAAAACGAGTTGTTAATTTTCTTGACAAGAACAAAAGAAATCGTAAAAGTACAGGAGTTGTTTTTCTTGATATAGAAAAGGCATTTGATTCAATTTGGCATGATGGCCTGGTCTTTAAACTTAATACCTTTAACTATCCAACGTACCTGCAAAAGATAATAAAAAGCTTTTTACTTCGACGCTCATCCGTTGTTTCTGTTGACAGCAAGCTATCTACTGTTAGGCACATTCCCGCTGGCCTGCCTCAAGGATCGGTCTTATCTCCAACTCTGTATTCAATATTCACTTCTGATATTCCTGTTCGCAAAGAGCAAGAAGTAGCGTCTTATGCAGACGATAGTGCCTTTATATGCTGCGGTAAGGTATCTAACGCAATTATTAAGAAAATGGAGGATAGTTTAAAATTTACCCATAAATACTTTGACAAATGGAAAATTAAAGTTAACGTCAACAAAACCCAAGCTATTATATTCCCATATAATAGATCAAGGAAAAGGATTCCAACGATTCAGTTACTCTCTAAGGGATCGTTAATTCCACTGCAATATAGTATCAAATATTTAGGAATTATATTAGATACTAAATTATCATTCAAGGAACATTTAATTATGTTTGCGAAAAGGCGACTAAATGCGGCCGTGCTCTTTACCCCTTACTTAACAGAAGATCTCAGCTTAATTTAAAAAACAAAATTCTTCTTTACAAAATGTGCATTCGTCCAATCATGACCTATGGTTGCCAAGTCTGGTTTCATAAAGCTCCAAAAACTTACACAAGGAAACTACAGATAATTCAGAACAAAAATATGAAAATAATCCATAACCTACACCCCAGATATTCTACTAACTTATTTCATAGTAATTTTAACCACACAATGTTCAATTCATTCGCAAGAAAATTGACTCTGTCATTTACTGAGAAATGCAGAACGTCTAAGTATGCATTAATAAGAAATTTGCTGAATAATCACTAATAAACTCTTTTGTATAAAGAGTAATAAAATACTTTTAAGTAAAATCTCATAACATTGTAAATAAATATCAAATAAAGGCATTAAAAACCCCTATTATAAAAAAAAATAATTAAGCATTTTTATATGTTGAAAATATGTACTTAATTTATAAAAAAAACTTTATTAATCGGTTAACCGATCAAAAACTATATTAACCGATTAAACCAAAACCTCGGTTAATTAATCGAGCGATTAACCGATTAAAGCAAAATGTCGATTAAATGAATACCCTAGTACTAAGCATGACGTTGGCATATACATATAATATAAAGTATTGGGCCCAGTTTTGATCCTTGTGGGACTCCGTGAGTGAGTGAGTGTTTTAAAAAAGAATCTAAAACCGTTGAAAAAACACATGAAATTTTTGATTTTTTTTAAAACAATTTTCAACTAATTGTGTCTTCCCCAAAAATAAGTAAATATGAAAGCCAATATAATAAAGTTGGTGAAAATATGTATTTTTATTGGTGAATTTAAGGATGGCTAAAAGCGATTGAACAAGCTCCAAATTCTTATAAATTGGCTCATTCATATTCAACAACATTGTTCTGCTTGTAATCTTCACAGGAATCGCATAAAAAGCATTTAAAAAAACATTCCGAAACCAGTCGCTACAAACAAAATTAAATAATTTTTTTTGCTAAAAATTTTTATGTGGAGATTTTTGGGGATTTCTTATTAAACTTTTTCCTACTATTTTTAAAAAAAATTTTAAGTTTGGTCAGACATAAATCAATAAAAAAATATTAACTTTTTAGGTTATTTTTTTGTAATATGGGGATTTTTTTTTTAATTTTTTGGGGACAAGAAAAAAAGTACCTGGCAGCCCTAGGTGGCGCTACTGAGCAACCGCATAAAGAGTAAATAAAGCAATACGTATTATAACGTGGTTAAAAGACGCGGGTTTTATTTCGCTCCCCCTAAGACCCTGGCCGCCGCTGAGTCTACCCCAGCAGTTCAGACACCAATTTTTAATTACTTGCACCCAGGTTTCCTTTAGGGATACTAAAGAATATACAATTTCATACAAATACTAAGAAAGAAATAAGTACATAAAATTAATAATATACCAATTGTTTTTCTTTCAGTTCTGTGTGGTAATCGAGTTAGCCAAATGACCAGGGCTTACGATGATATAGAGGCCGTCACTCGCCTTCTTGAAGAGAAGGAGAAAGATTTAGAGCTGACGGTACAAATTGGGAAAGAACTTTTAACGCAAAATACTTTACTTGAGAATAGGTTAGCAGAATTAGAAAGTGATTTAAAATCAGCAAATGAAGATCGCGCTCAACTAGTGCATGAGTTGCATAAGAAGAACGAACTTATTTCAGTCCTTACAAATGACGGTGAAAATACCAGTGATAATGGTAACGTTCTATTTAAAAAAATTAACAGAAAAAAAGGAAACTAATACAATTTCTTATAGATACCCCAACATATTCTAAATCAATAACGTTTGATTTACTACAGAAGAAAATAACAACGTTACAAGATGAAAACAAATCTCTTAAATTGGAGGCATCCCAGTTAGCTTGTCAAACGGACGAGGTAGAGGAACATGAACGACAACTTATGGATGATATATCTTCGCAACTAAACGTCTCAAATAAGCAGTTTGAAGGACTTAGCTTAGAATTAGAGCGGCAGAGAGAAGAAAATCGTCTTCAACACGAGCAAATTGTTAGTTTGACCGCACGACTGTCAGAAGCTGAAATGAGACTACACCAATTGACGCACGACAATGATGAACACATTACTTTATTGAATATCACAAAAGAAAATCAAAATTCATTGGCATTGGAATTAGTAGAATTTAAGCAAAGATATCAAGAAGTACTGGCACTTTTACAAGAAACCCAGGAGCAACTAAGAAAACAACGTAAAAAGACACTTCCTCAAGCTCGTAGTTCTTTTATGTCTACTCTTGGGTGTTTGCAATCCGAATCACTGCAATCAGAATTAATGGAATCTTCACTGTACTCGGAGAATAGTATTGATTCCGGAATTTCTGGTGATAATCTGCGTAATAATGACAGAATTGGAAAGTTGATGTCACAACTTTCTGGAGGAGGAAACTGCGGTAATATCTCTATGAATTCTAGTGGTATTTGTGCACTCAGTGGAGGATCTGTACCACCTTACAAAAAAGTCTTTGATACAGTACGTTGTGCAACGAAAAGTGGAAACTTTGCAGACACTGAAATTACCTCGATGACACACTTAGGCGCAATGTCAATGAGCAGTACATCGGGACCACGCATGTCGACTATGCCTTTTGTGGGCGGAAGTAACCAAAATAATACTTCGTTTGGCCATGACAGTGGCATGCCTTTGGGCATGGGCGTAAAGACGTTATCATGCGAAAGCATAAACTCAGAGTCGGATGATGGTTATCCATCACAACCATCAGGAGTACCAGGAGCACCGGGTGCCAAAGAACTTGAGGCTGCGCTTAAAAGACTTACACCTGCAGAAGTGCTTGCCAGAAGAGCAATGTTATCTTATGCTCCAGCAGGATCTTATTCCTATGATGATCAACAACCAGTTGCTGCTCTACCTTTGGGAGTGCGAACACCTGATAGCATTATGTCAACCGGATCCTCTGGAGTTTCGTCGTCGACTAATATGTCATCGTCAATACACCAATGGCGTCTTCCTGAGAAATTACAAATTGTCAAACCGATTGAAGGTTCTCAGACATTACATCATTGGACACGACTAGCTACTCCCACTCTTAGTGGTCTATTAGAAGAGCGACCTGGTGTTACAATACGAGGTGGTCGCGGTCTAGACGATTTAGGAATGCAAGTTTACACTCTATCTGATGTTGAAGAAGATGTAAGCGACGAGTTGCCTGGCAAGCAATTTGAATTTTCTGGCTGTACTTATACCTATACCACCAGTACGGTTATGCATCCCGATGATGGTCTTATAACAGATTTGTCTTTTTTGTCTCAGTCCCAGGTGTCATCTCGAATGGCCTCAACGTCAACTTCTCGCCAACCAAGGTAAGTCAGTCTGACTAAACTTGATAACATTATACATAATATTTAATTACTTTCCAAAGTTGTCCTCCAACACCTCGAGCTGGACTTTCGCGCAAAAATTCATGTTCAACTTTTTCGGTTAATTTAGGCTTAGCTTCAATGTTGAATGAACGTGGAATTAAAGCTGTGACCCCAAGCGCATTAAATACACCAGCAGGGCCGAACTATTCCCCCACTGTCACACCATGTAACAGTCCAGGTTTGACTTTGCTTTTAAACTATATATAATTGAACAGATTATTTATTTTAATTTTATTTATCCAGAGGGGTCTCCAACGCGTTCCATGTCACCTGAACCTTTATTCGGTTTACTTTCTTCTGGAGCGGATTTGATCAGACGAAAACTTGTAGGTGGTGGAATAGAAAGACCAAACCGGAATCAACAGCATCAAAAACAACAGAAAATCATGTTAACACGCCTTGAACGACGTGCTCTAAGATCCTTACGTCTAGTAGAAAAAGTTGAAAGCATTGGTTTAGAAAACATTATTACGACACAGCCAAATGCGATGTCACAGCTAGCAAGCGGAATTGCTAACAGGAGCGCCAGCCCAATGGCTCAATTAACCAGCCTCAAACACATTCACACTAATTCTAATAACCTTGTACACGACTTACATTTTGATCGCCATCAGATAAAAGATGTACTACAAAAGGGACTTCATCCACAGGAGTTGCAAAATCCAACGTCATCTAAATCATCAGCCAAGGTAACAACTAACACTGTGGATCAATGTGAACTCATAGATAGGCATGAGGAAACTAAACAGCAGCAACATATGCACAAATTCGATGAAGACGCACAAAGCACTACTATGTCTAGTTTAGAAAATTCAAACGTTCGAATAAAACAAATGCAGCGACAGAAATCTCGAAGAAATTTAAAAAATGGTCAACGGCCTGATTTAGGTACAATAGGAGGTCGAGTGCGTACTGATTTAGGCCGTGTTTCTCCGAAACAAAAAGAGCAACCTGTAAACACTCACAATAAACTTTCTGCCGGAACATCTGCTAATAGTTCAAAGCCAATTACACCTAACGGTAAAAATCAAGATACCAAAGAAGCGCAACAAAGCATTACTCAGTCCTTCGTCGGGAGCGTTAGCTCCTTACTATTTGGTCGCAAAGGTGGTTGGTTGTAAACTAAACAGTTAAGACTTAATATTGTGTCCTTTTTGTGGTGATAGTTATAACGTTTTTCGCCTTAGATGCAAAACAGAAACACTTTAGATTGCCCAACTTCATAAATTAATAAATAAAAAACACTACGCAATATCCACATTCTAGCCAGTAACCATAGTGCACTTTACTTCGGTGCATTTATTTATATACGCATTTCCTTTGTATACAATTACATAAAATTACAAACTTACCTATAGAGTTCCCTTCACAGAAAAAAATGTATAAAATTGCTGTAAGAAGTTTGCAACTTAATGCCTTTAAAAGCTAAGATTTATTAGTCCAGTGGTTCTAAATTTCAAAATGCTGCCACAATATGGTCAACGAACGCAATTTAAAACAATCTATTTTTAAATTTCAATACTTTATATTCAATATACATTGAGAATTGTATATTATTTCCTATGATCAGCAGAGTCCATAGTGTGTTTTAAGCGGATATAACCAAAACAATTTTAAATTTTACACGAATTTGTAATTTTTGTTTGTTTTTAAATACAAAACAATGGTTATTGGCTCTGAGGTATTATACTATATAATATAAATTTATCTTTTAATTTTTAGTACCAACGGCATAAAGTGGCTTTAAAAAAGCCAGCAAAAACAAAATAATCCCATTTATTTATAAAAGATTGGTGCTGATGTTCTCTTTAATCAAGATTTTACCACCTGTAAAAGCCTTTTAACGAGAAACAACATATTAACTTACATACATATGTATATGTATACTTGTAACTATTATTTTCTATTTATTATTTTTTAGTTTTTAATTTTGACTCTTGTGCTATTTTTATTTTTAACGTTATTTCTAGTCTTCAGCTGTATTGTGGTAATAATTTGGCTTTGTTATTATATTTTTACTTTTACGCATTTTTGCGTGTGCAAATGGAAAGTAAAATTTCCTATTCTCAAAATTAACCTTAAATTAGTGATGGCCTTATTTATAAAAAGTATTTCAGGTTTATTAAACTAATTTTCTACAAAAAAAATTTGTTTTACAAACCTTTTATATAAACGAAATATTTTGTATGAATAAGGCCGTAAATAAATGGATGATATAACTCTTATATAAAAATATAACATTTGTTAAGTAATTTAAATTAAAAAAAGTGCACGAAGTTCGTTTTATTATTTCTAGTCATAATTGATTATCATAAGATCGGAAAATGACAAATTAGCCTATAAACTGTACATTATGTTTATGACTAGAAATGTTTAACAATGCTATTAAAAAGCATACATTTAAAAACACAATAAATCTTTTAAAAAAATATAAAAAAAAACAAATTATAAAACTGCAGAATAACATTTATTTTCGTATATAAAAAAAAATATAATATTGTAGTTAAAAATTATTCAATATATAAAAATTAGTTGAACTTATTACTCTTTAATTTTTTACATATTTTCATTTTGCTTTTAGAAATTATTAAAACCGTAAAATGTATAAACAGAGAAAATGTATCCCATTGAGTGCAAAGTGTGACTCATGAAGATGTTAAAAATTAAATATTAATTTTTATGCAATAAAAATATTGTTAAACATAATTTTTAAATCATATTGTTTTACTGGAAGGATTTTACCTTTACGTTTGGTAGCTAGTTATCTAACCACCTATTCTAGTTAATCGATTACACATCTGAAGTTGTATTGCCAGCAGCGAAATCAAAGGGCTTATTCTGTATTGCGATGCGCAAATGAAATACGATGCGAAAAAGTTGGTTTCTATAAGATATCGTATGCGCATTCGAACTATATCACTTTTGCAAACAGGGGTGTGCTGGAAATCGCAAAACGCAAGAATTTGGAAGTTGTTTTTAATAAACTTTAAACCTAATTTTTATAATTTTTTGTTTAAAATCCTGTTTAATAGGGAAATATGTGTTCAATATTTGCCATTAAATTCTTTTATTACAGAAATCTTACTTAAAAACAACTTTTAAAATTCTTGCGTTTTACGTTTGCGATTTCCAGCACACCCCTGAAAATTTTTTAAATTAAAGCAATTCTGGCAATAACAATTGAAGATGGCGCAAATTGACAGTAACGAACTGTCAAAATATGTAACAAAAATTTGAAAATGGTAAATGTAAATAAATAAAATAGTGATGGCCACAAAATTTGCAACCATTTTCTTTCGCATCGCAATAGAGTGTAGCCCCTAACTAGCGACATACATAAATTGATAGCCAACTAAAATTCAAAAGCTTAAAGTGATAATTTTGCCACTTGTTTTTACCTAAAAGAAGAGCTAGTTTAAAAGCAAAAAAAATTCAAAAATCAAACAAAGAAATTGTTCCCTGGCTTTTAATAACAAAAATACTGATTCAAGAAAACAAACAGAACGAAAAAGCTGCCGGAATAATTATCAATAAAAGCCGAAGTACGTGATAATAACCGCATATATAATCATCAGTAATGACACATATTATGTAAATCGATTCGAATCGAAAAATTTACGAATTCGTAAAAGTTGTATTATGTAGTACGAGTTTCGTAAACTTATTTCCGAACGTTCGTAAATTTTGGAATTTTTTCTACCCCCTTTCGAAAAACAAAAAAATCCCTTTCGAAAATGCAACTATGTAGTACGAAAGCAAAAGTCAAAAGTGTTAGTAACGTACGTATTTCTTTCGAATGCCATTTTGTTTGCGGAAATTCATGTAGATATTATTTTATACACAAAAGTTAAATAAAAACTTTTAAAATGTAAGTACATATGGGCTACTTCAAATTTTTTGAGCACCTGCTGAAACCGACATTCTATGGCTCTTATTACGTTAAGTTTTATGAATTGAATAAAACGTTGTACAGGGTTTGGATGACTATACTTGAAGTATATGACGTGCAAAGTTTTACGTTGAAAAGTCCTCACCTTAAGAATTGGTGGTCATCTACAATTCGAAAAATTAAAAAAACGACTTGAAACTTGCAAGAGTTTTTTCATTCATTCCGTTTTCTTTTTAATAGTTTTAAGCTTTCAGATCCAAACCCATACAAAATATAGTCACTAGATTTGGAGGATATATCCACTAAAAAAAATTTTTGATATCGCTGCTGGGTGAAAAGTGGCATGGTGTTTTAAAGTGAAACCAAAATTTTCCGAATTTTGAAATTTTTGAAGATTTTGCATAGAGTTTTTGCGCCGTTTAATAAAAATGAGTTTTAAGCGCAGAATTAAAAAAACTGCGTAATTTTATAAAGTTTGAGGTGTATCAAGTTGGTGTCAGCGCACCAATAACGTATCCCGGACATCACAAACTTAAAAGAAATTAGCGTAAATTTTTTAAAAATGTATCTTTTTTGCGTCTGACAATCTGAATTGTCTTTTTAGTTCGCTACTGTATTGCGTGATGTGAGTAACTTCGTAAAGGGCACCTCCGAGGCGAAAACGCACTTTAAAATTTTTAAACGCAAAAATTTTATGAACTTTTGAAAATTTTTGCAAAAAAATAATTTATTTTTAAGCTTTTTTTTATATCAAAACATGGCATGGGAACATGTTTAGGTATCTAAATAGATTCTTCGCGACGGACTAAACTGATAAAGTGCAAAAAAAAAATAATTTTTTTTAACCCTGCGTGCAGCGGCAGTTTTTTCCAAACACATTTCGCTTTGTGACAACTGAAGCGCTGTATCAATTCCGCTCAAACGTACATCGAATAGAACTTTACTGAGCTTGATACTAAAATTGAAAACGCACCAAAAAATTTTAAGGATTTAAAATTTTATGGAGGAAACAAAATGTTTCTAACCTCAAAAAGCATCCTTGTATGAAATATTTTATTTGGTTTCAGATTATACATTTTAAAAGTTTTTTTTCCCAAAATATTGCAAATTATGTCTTATACTAGCCGTAATTTTGTATGTTTAACAATTTTAAATAAATTTTTATATGCATACACGATCAAAAAAAATTTTTTTATATTTTTTTCCAGTGTATTTTAAAAAGTATTAAAGCTTTTACAAATATTTTAGTGCGCTAAGAAAGCCCTTAAGGGGTATTATCCACACGCGTTATCCTTTTTCAATTTTAACAAAAACTGTAATTTTTATATTTTTTTTAATTTTTAACTTTAAACCGCAGTTAAATTTGCGCCGTGTAATAAAAATTATTAACGCGAACGGATTTCACATGCTCAAATATCGGTTTATACACACGCAAATCAACATTGATGTCAGACAAAAAAAAAATTTTAAAAAAAATGTCTAGGTGTCGTAAATTTTTGAAGTTGCTCATATGTATATGAATTTTATATTTGAATAATAAAAAAAATTGCTTTAATTGCTTAAAGGGAATCGTCTAAAAAAGGTGTATATAGATTGAGAAATTCCCAATAAACGGTCTTGGCCAATCTGATGTTGATAACCACCTTGCGCAAGAAATTTCAAGGTGGCTGCCAATTTTAAAATAGGAGGAACGGCAGTTGATCTCTGTGGTGCTTTTAAATCATTGCTGATGGAGTTCAGAACGTACATAAATGCGTTTTTACTAAGCCGTAAATTTTTCACGAACCTGAAAGTAATTTTTCTTTGTTCAATAAAATCTTTTTACGCGCTTTTCGTATTTGCTTTAATTAAATTACTTACGAATTTTCATTGAGATGCATAATATTCGATGTATCTCTTATACACTTCCTTTGGACTCTTTCTTGAACAACATCTTCTTCATCACTTTCCCACAACAAAACACAATCCATTTTTAAGTTTTAATTAAAATATATTTTTTGTTTCTTGGATATTTTGAAAATTTTTGTAACCAATTTGACATTTAGAAAAAACTATGCAAAATGCTGCCAAGTTTTTACGTATCATCATTTCTTTTTCCCTTCAACTTTTATATACAACTGTGCATACGTTTCGAAAGTACTGAATAATAAGAATTTCTTTTCGATACGGAAATTTCTTTCGAAAGTATTTTCGTTTCGAATCGAATTACATAATAACCCCCCTGAGTTGGCAGTTTAGGGGGTTTTCCCCAAGATGAACTCCTTATGTTAAAAAAAATTCAACTAGAGGGTAGTTTGATTGAATAACCATTAATAAAAATATTTTCAAGTAAAATTCGAAACAGTTATGGGGATCGAACTCTAAAAGTTATCTTACCAACAATTATTTAAACCATTCCTAAATTATATTTTCCTGCAGAGTACTTTATGAAAAAACAAGTTAGAGTGCTATATTCGGCTGTGCCGAATCTTTGATACTTTCTATGTATATGATATCTCCATACCGACCATAAGAAAGTTTTATGCTATTTATAGTAATTTTTACTAGCTTGAGCCGAACTTAAATGATTTTCAGGAGGGAATTTAAATTGGAGCCATGGTTCTGCAGAGTGATATCTGGTATTAAAAAGCATTAATTTGAACGCAGCGTCGAAATAAGTTTTAGCGTTTACAGTGAATTTCAGAAGGCTGCTAAACATGGAATTAAAGATAAATAATGGACCGTATTTCACAAAATTGCATGAAATATTTTCTGGTCATATGAAACTAAGTTGGGAGAAATTTTACCATAATAAATATATCTGCTACGGTTTTAGGCGTATTTAATTAATTTACCAGAGTGGGCTTTTTATAGACCTATACTAGATTATGAACCGATCGTCACGAAATTTATTAGTGTGATTTCTAGTCCTATAAAACTGAAGTATTAAATTTTATTCTGAAAGCATTACTAGTTACGGTTTTAGGCGTTCTAACCCGTTACCCGGTAGTAGGGTTTATATGGGGCCTAAGGTAAATAAAGGACCGATCGTCACGAAATTTCACAGTGTCCTTTAAAACTGTGACGTACCAATTTCTATTATGATAACATTACTAATTATACTTTTAGGCGTACTAAACTGTTTTCCGGTAGTAGGGTTTATAAGGGGCCTAAGGTAAATTAAGGGCCGATCGGTGATGCCAAAAGAAATTTCAACAATTCCCTACGTGTCTATGAAAAAATTCCTTTTTTCCCTACAACTAAAAAAAAATATTCCCTACACTTTTCCCTACATTAACAATTTATTGTTTTCAGCAACAGGCAAACAAATACATAATTTTTTAAAATTTTGTACACATGTATTATAATAAAAGCATTTATTAACAACAAGAAAAAACCAGAAAAAATATGTAAATGTCATACACGCACGTATAAAAATTCAATTTTAAAAATAACACTGTGTGGCAAATTTAAAATTTTCTTTTTGGCAGAAACGTCTGTATATACCGTTTAATCTAGAGACAAAACATAGGCAAGCTTCGTATTTGCTTTTCTCTTATGTCCTTTTTAAAGAGCTTACTGTTTTTCAAGAATACTTAATTTAAATGATTTTATTTAATATAAGTGTCTTAAATTTTTAGCAAAGTTAATACCAAATAAAAGGGAAGGCTCTGTAAAATTTAAATAAATGTTTTTTTTAGTTCCTTTAAGCAAAAAAAAAAAAAAAATTAGTTTTAAAAATATATGCCTCCTTATCCTTAAAGGTGATTGTGATAAAAGTGAGTGTGATTATTTTTTTTACAAATTAATTTCTATGTAGAAATCTCGTTCATTAGATCTTCTATCTTGCTATAGTTCGCAAATGCGAACGCGAATATTCGAATATATTACGATGGGCGACGAATATTCAGGTACATGGTTTTGGCAATTGCTGAAAATTGCCAGGCTGTTAGGACTCATAGTATAGGGCTTCTGTTTAAAAATGCTATTTTATATAAAAAAAATTTAATATAAAAATGGACATTAGCTGAATATATTCGTATTTTTAGGCAACATATTGAAAATTAGATAATATTTTGAAAATTCCCTACATTTGCCTTAAAAGAAAAAATCTGTCCTTTTATCCCTACACTTAAAATTTTCCGATAAAATCCCTACAGAAAGGGAAAATTCCCTACTATTGGCATCACTGGGGCCGATCGTCACGATCGTTCACAGTGTTATTTTATTTATTTATCACAATGTAGTTAGCTTTCTAATACAACAAGATATAACAATATATGATATCTTATGAATTGAAGTATTAGAATCAGAAAGGTTATACTAGACAGATAGCATCTTAGCAATAGTAGGGTACATAATTTAACTAACTAAAAATAAAGATTAATAATATAATAAATACGTATACAATGGAAATTAAAACATTAAGAAAGATTAAAAAATATTAAATATTGATAATAATAATAATAACAGGCAATTCACATGGAGGCTTTTACGACGTCTCTTTTGGATTGTTGGCGAGCGGTGTAGAGAAGAAAGAGGGATAAGGTGAGGTCAACTCTACAAAACACTGCTTCTGTGGTCGGGTTGTCAAAAATATTGCTAGTAAAAAAAATAGGTTTGTTTACATAAAAAACTATTTTGTATACAAACTTTGACAAGTCGACCACAGAAAAAAAAACACCATATGTTGACTTGACCCGACTTTCTAGTCAATTCGCCTTGTTGTATTCTTTTTCTTACTTTGAAGTGTGTGGTTGAAAATACAGTGAGACCTCGATTATCGATAACAGACGGGACCGGCATTCTTGATTAATTTTTTTGGTGTGTTTCTTTTTTTATACAAATATGTACATACATAAATGCATTATAATGTAAACATGAAGAAAAAAGTAATTCTGGCAGAACATGCTTCCAGTACGTTGGAAAGTTCTCTTTTTTCGTTTAGTTTAATTTTTTTTGATTGTTCAAAAGTAAGAGAAAAAAAGATAATTTGTTTATTATTTCGGATAACACAGGTAATGGCCCGTGATAATTCCTATCATGGTCCTAACGCAGACCCTACTCCTGCCCAGCAGCGACTTCGAATCGGACTTCCTAAGCACTGGCCACGACGTCCGTGATACCCGGCATATACCTCGGACATGCCAACAAACAATTACACTCTAACCTCAACTTTTGCTGATGATACAGCTTTTTTAAGCGTACACGAGAACAGTCGTGAAGTATCTCGATACCTGCAGGATCATATATTTCAGCCAGAACTGTGGTTAAAACAATGGAGAATATAGGTCAATGAGCAAAAATGCGTACATATAACATTCACCTTGCGTCGGGAAACATGTCCCCCTTTTTAAATCAATAATCAACTAATGCTTCAACAATCGCATGTCAAATATCTCGTTTAACATGGAAATGCCATATAGAAGCAAAATTAACCCAAATGAAACTAAAAGCAATTCAAATTATCTGGCTTATTAGAAGAAATTCTGTTCTTACACTCAATTTTCACGTTGATTTTTTCCCCTTTTTTTTGAAACATGTCTTTTTTGTTTGAAAGCGAGCGGGGGAGAGAAGTAAGCAGGGTAGAACAAAAGACATGAATCGTATTTTCAGTGTTTTTTTGACATTCCTGTTTGCACTTAAATTTTGTTTTTTAATCAAGGCGAATTTATTACAGGTGGTCTTAAAAGCCCTGCTGATATTAGCTTAAATCACTGTTGGATGTCAAAATTTTGTTTTTTCTCTTTTATTATCTTTGTTTCTGTTTTGTTTTATTTCTGTTTTTGACATTGTACAATGATTTTACAAAAACAAATTGCTTGTGGTTTTTGTACGAGTTGTACTTGTTGTAGTACCGAGATTACTTGGGATGAATTCGCCTTGTTTTTAATTTATAATGTATTTATATTATTTCAAAATGACAATTACTTATTAAAATATAAAAAATAAACAAATTTAATTTAAAAAATTCAATACATACATACATACATATATACATATATATAAAGAAAATAAAAAAAATCAAACAAAGTGCCGGTTCACACACGTCAAGTTTGACTCATCAAGTCTTGAGCTTTTAGGAGAGAAGGGATGAGAGAATGCCATTTCTTTTCCCATCTCTCCTAAAAACTCAAGACTTGACGAGTCAAACTTGACGTGTGTGAACCGGCACAAAATATGAAACATTGTGAAAACATGTTTTTTGAAGTTTCTTTAAAAAAGAACTACAAAAAAGACATGTCTTTTAAATCATCGTGAAAATTAGGTGTTAGTCTCGATTGCAAACTACTCTTTACAACTCTATCTTAAAGCCAATATGGTGCTACGGTTTTCTGTAGTGCATGTATGTGTTATCGTCAACAGTTTAAGTGCATTCTTATATTACATTCTTTGTTTTTGATTGCCGCATTCTTTGTTTAAGATTGACGGCAATGTTTAATGAAGTATCAACTTCATTTGGATGACCCAATTACTCTGCATTCTTTTGGGGTTGAATGCAGTAATGCCGTTAGGATACGAAAGATACATTTTTCGTATCTTTTGATGACTTCATGTACCATGTATAATCCTGACATTTTTCGTATCTTTTGAATATGTACGTTAAATGTGCAGAAATAAAATATTAAATTTTAATTTAAAAAATGTTGTTAATGAGCCGATGTTTAAAAATTTTAAAAAAGTAGTTGGTTTAACACATGTACTTCCATTTTCGAATGCATGTGTGGAGTGAATATTTAGCCAACTAAAACTTATTAGGACTGATCATCGTAACTGACTCAATACTAATACAGTAGCAGCAGCTTCTTATATTTGTTTAAAAGTTATCCCTGTTTTATTAAGTCAATTATTATAATACACTTCAGAGAACTGCAACGAATACTAAAATTTGGAGTATATTCAATCATTTACTCTGAATTGTTATAATTCAAAACGTTTTGGTTCAACAGATTACAATTAAATCATGTTCGAATCACCGAGCCGAAACCCGAGTACAAGTAAGCTGTTGTTCATAAATCGCTTTTAAATAAACAAATACAAGCATAATTTTGCTATCGATTCATACATCTTACTGAATTTTTTGGTTCATGTTGACGTTTAAACAAGAACAAAACTGTAGAATACTTTTTTGATTTATACTGAATTTTTAGCTGAAGTGATTGAGTCGGCTCGATCATACTCCTTGCAGCTCTCTGATACACTTATGGGGCACTGCCTCGGCCTCAAATATCGAAAAATTTCAAAAACGCCAAAATAAACTTCTTCGAATAATTACAGCTACCCCTGGATATGTTAAAAACTCAAATATTCACAAGGATCTCAATGTGCCATTAGTTAAAACTATGATTACGAAATATGCAGTAAAATACTTAAAAAGACAAGAATTGCATCCGAAACCACTAGCCCGAAATATTTAAAATGATAGCGGCCACACTCGCCTTTATATGTATGTATGTATGTGAACAGAACCCGTGATGAAGAAAATTTGTGTCTGGCACTGGCAGGACATAAAATAAAGTATAAGGATAAGATTTCATTAATTATTGTTAGTTCATATTTAATATATGAAGATTCAATAAATAAATAATGAAAAAACCCGGCAGTCCGTTCGGTTCCCCAGGCCCGATCGGTCACGCCTAGAATCCATTCCCTGATCCTTCCAAAATAGCAGCCTATTGGGCCGGAGTCCCCAGCTCCTACCTATCGATGATTTGCATGCATAGTAGGCATTGAGACCCTCTTAAGTCTCTCCTGGGTATTCCTTCCTATAGCACTATAAGATAGTCCAAGCCTCCTAGTAAAGGTCGCCTTAAATTCTCCAACCTATACCTCCTAGTAAAAAGAACCAACTCCGTCTTCTACCGATTAATTACCAGTCCCTTATCACTCGCCCATGCCGACAGTTCACTCAGCATCCCTTGTATGACTTCGCTAATAGTCGGCAGAAACTTGCCCGACACCAAATCACTACATCATCCGCGTAGGCCACCACTTTCTGACCCATTCTGTCAAAAAGGTTCACAACGACATTGACGGCCAGAGCCATTATAATGGAGAGAGAACTCCCACTAGTCCCCAGATTCTTTAAAATTTCGTTTCCCCAGTCCGAGTGAATAACTCCGCTGCTAAGCTTCTTAGTTATCCATTCGACCAAGAACGACGGAACCCCTAGACCAACCAGTGCGTGCCTCATAGTCTCTATCCTCAAATTGTTAAAGGCGCCCTCTATATAAAGGAATTATTAACCACAATCCAAAGACAGTTACATATAATCATTTTTAAAGTTTGCTTACTATATTTTTAAAAATACATACCTAATATTTATGACTATTTTTTTAATTTTTGATAAAAATGAATTTATTTAATATAATTTTCTTTACAATATTCATTTAATATGAAATAAAGATGTTATGTTAATAAATATTAACGTTAAAAATGGATTTTTTTCAAAATGTATCTTTTTGGGAAAAAATGTATCTTTTTGGAAACTAAAATGTATCTTTCTCGAAATTTCGCTGGCAACACTGGTTGAATGACACATGCATGCACTGCAAATTCTATTAGTTTATAAGTTTAGAACATAAGAAAATATAACAGAGTCAATAAAGAGAAGTCAATTATTATATTTGTTTAAAAGTTACCCCTGTTTTATTAAGTCAATTATTATAATACACTTCAGAGAACTGCAACGAATACTAAAATTTGGAGTATATTCAATCATTTACTCTGAATTGTTATAATTCAAACCGTTTTTGTTCAACAACAAAAATGATTTCGGAGTAACGAGCTCATTTCAAACAATCAGTTTGAATTCTTGTACTCGTATCGAACATGAACGTTTGAAATTTTTGTTTTGTATCACTGCAAGGAAACGAAGCGGTGTTCGCATCATTATTGCAATATTCGTTTTCAAATGCGATATTATGTTCATTTAGCTGCAACATGTATGATGGAGTCGTTTCAATCATTAACGCGAAAATTTAAGTACAAACCATTCATGTATTCTACAGTTTCGTTCTCGTTTGAGCATTATAATTGAATGAATGTATGTAAGCCCATATTGTTTTTTCATATTTTGTGCATACTTTTTTAGGAAATAGTGAAAAAAATGTTAAAAAATCGGAACCCAAGCTAATTTTATTTGAAAATTAAATTTGCGAAAAAGTTGTCTGTATGTATTTACATACGTGTATTATTATTTTTTAGGCATATAATCAAATTCAAAGAAATTTTTGGAGATATTAAAAAAAGTTAATAATAAAAACCATTTTTTTAAACATATTTTTATATCAAAATGTAAAAAGGAACATGGGTTTTCAATACAAGTAATACTATACAACAAAATATAATTTATAACTATAAAAGGAACAGTACTACTAAGAACAACACGCAACGCTCAAAATAACATTAGCTTTATATTGCTTATATAAATAAATCACAATGTGTATTTAAACAAGTGGCTCGAGCTTATAACATGAATTTTACTTCTATCATACCAAAGAAATATATACATTCATGTTCGTTGCGAGTACAAGAATTCAAACTGACTGTTTGAAACGAGCTTTTTGCATTTAAGTAATTTCGTGTTGTTGAACAAAAACGATTGAATCATACAGTTCGAGTGGTGGTTGCAACTGATTACAATAAAATCATGTTCGAATCACCGAGCCGAAACCCGAGTACAAGTAAGCTGTTGTTCATAAACAGATGAATCGCTTTTAAATAAACAAATACAAGCATAATTTTGCTATCGATTCATACATCTTACTGAATTTTTTGGTTCGTGTTGACGTTTGAACAAGAACAAAACTGTAGAATACTTTTTTGATTTATACTGAATTTTTAGCTGAAGTGATTGAGTCGGCTCGATCATACTCCTTGCAGCTCTCTGATACACTTATGGGGCACTGCCTCGGCCTCAAATATCGAAAAATTTCAAAAACGCCAAAATAAACTTCTTCGAATAATTACAGCTACCCCTGGATATGTTAAAAACTCAAATATTCACAAGGATCTCAATGTGCCATTAGTTAAAACTATGATTACGAAATATGCAGTAAAATACTTAAAAAGACAAGAATTGCATCCGAAACCACTAGCCCGAAATATTTAAAATGATAGCGGCCACACTCGCCTTTATATGTATGTATGTATGTGAACAGAACCCGTGATGAAGAAAATTTGTGTCTGGCACTGGCAGGACATAAAATAAAGTATAAGGATAAGATTTCATTAATTATTGTTAGTTCATATTTAATATATGAAGATTCAATAAATAAATAATGAAAAAACCCGGCAGTCCGTTCGGTTCCCCAGGCCCGATCGGTCACGCCTAGAATCCATTCCCTGATCCTTCCAAAATAGCAGCCTATTGGGCCGGAGTCCCCAGCTCCTACCTATCGATGATTTGCATGCATAGTAGGCATTGAGACCCTCTTAAGTCTCTCCTGGGTATTCCTTCCTATAGCACTATAAGATAGTCCAAGCCTCCTAGTAAAGGTCGCCTTAAATTCTCCAACCTATACCTCCTAGTAAAAAGAACCAACTCCGTCTTCTACCGATTAATTACCAGTCCCTTATCACTCGCCCATGCCGACAGTTCACTCAGCATCCCTTGTATGACTTCGCTAATAGTCGGCAGAAACTTGCCCGACACCAAAATCACTACATCATCCGCGTAGGCCACCACTTTCTGACCCATTCTGTCAAAAAGGTTCACAACGACATTGACGGCCAGAGCCATTATAAGGGAGAGAGAACTCCCACTAGTCCCCAGTTTCTTAAAAATTTCGTTTCCCCAGTCCGAGTGAATAACTCCGCTGCTAAGCTTCATAGTTATCCATTCGACCAAGAACGACGGAACCCCTAGACCAACCAGTGCGTGCCTAATAGTCTCTATCCTCAAATTGTTAAAGGCGCCCTCTATATAAAGGAATTATTAACCACTGCCATGACAATAGTAATAAACAAAAAGATTATTATTATTCAATTTCCATATGAGTGTCAATTATATTTCTAAAGTGACTCCAAGCTCTAGTATTTACTCTATCTTCTAAATACAACCATTTCATCAGATACTATTGTCTGCTCAAATAAACACTCCTTATAGTCATTAAATGTTAAGGCCTAACCATAATGTGCTTGAGTTGACTTAAGCAAATGTGCGAATACATGTTAATTATATGAGGCAAATCATATTGCACTTAAGGAAACTTTTTGCTAAGTTTAATGAAACTGTAATTTGCTTAAGCAAGGTGCGAATCTAATCGCACATTCCGTACGGAATCAAATGTTTTTTAATTTTGTTTTTTAAATACATTTGAGAGACTTTTTGTTAATTTTTGACAGTAGGTTAAGCAAGGCTATGCATATTATGGTTAGGCCTTTAATCTTTTGATTACACATTTTTTGACGCCTTTAGGCTATTTAATGTCTTTTGAATTAATAGTTGACAACCCTACAAGTAATGTATGCCCGAAACTAATTGCCGGTTCACACACGTCAATTCTTGAGCTTTTAGGAGAGAAGGGACAAGAAATAGCATTCTCTTTTCCCTTCTCTCCTAAAAGCACAATACTTGACGACTCAAACTTGACGTGTGTGAACCGGCACATACTGGCACTAAAGGCCCAAATACATTGATCAAAATAATCATCAAGCATTGTGGTAGTACACGTGAAAATGTGTTTGTATGTATGACACCGACAACGCTTGACGAAAAATCAAAAAATTTAGATATGACGGCGAATATTACGTCAAGCACACGTACACGTTGAATTCGCCGGCTGGACAAGCATTTGACAAGTGTATTTGGCCCTTAACACAAGCAAAAATGTTTACTAACACACCGGCGATGCCACTGTTTCGGTTTTGCAATAAACTTTTAAAGATTGTTTTTAAATACTTATTGCACATTTTTGTAGTCATTTATGTTAATATTTGTTAAATTTTGATATTTTTTAGTTTGGCTTGGGTTCATCAAATTTAATTTTCATATAATTATTTTTACTGAAGGAAGGAATTTTTACAACTTGAAATCTTTATTAAAATTTATTGATAATTTTCTTGGCTGAGCTGGGGCTCGAACATGGGTTGAATTTACATGTTTCAAGAATTACCACATTCTTTCTTCAGAATTCTTTAAGTTCTAACCTCTGCAAAACTGCGGTGCCTCTCAGCCAACAGTCAAACATCAATCTTTAACCAGTGATACTGGTGGTTCAAAATTTTGCTGTAATTATCATGTTTAATTATTTTTCACATGTTGCTTCCCTTTTTTCTATTTTTTCGTACTCTTTCTGTCAAGACTTTGTCTTGAAAACCTGAATACATTTGTTTATTATGTTTTTGTCTACTTTCGTCGACATTTTATTTGTACAACTAGAAGTACAAATGTAAACATTAGAGCTTATGCCATGGCTATTTTAAGAACAATTGTGATTTTGAGTTGAACTGTTAATTTTAATTTTGATATTTTTTAATTGATATTTATTCTTATTTGACCTTTATTTTATAACTACTTTTAATTATTTAATTATTTTTTAGGTTAACAAATGTATTCAGGCCTAACTAAAAAATATCAAAATTAAAATTAACAGTTCAGCTAAAAATCACAATTGTTCTTATATGTTAAATTTTTATTTTATTAATTACAGAAACGATCAGTCATGAGCGAGCGTGAAAAATGTTACTCCTTTTTCACATTCAGGAGGGTGAGGAAGAAAATATTTTGAATTCCCTCATTCATGAAAAATGAGCAAACAAAATTCATATGTTCATTTGTCAGATATGAAAAATTTTAAAAAATTCACATTCAAATTCCTCATAAGGGGAAAAAAGCGATTTGTCCAACCGTTAACAGCGGGAAAATAAAGTAGTAAAGGAGCATATAGACGACATGTTTTTGCCATCTGACATGTCAAATTTTCAAGTCACATGTAATTGTGCATGTCTGTCAAAATCGCTATTTTACATAAGGTTTATAATATTCGGTCACAAACGTACATGTTATTTGCTTCTGCCATTGTCTCTTTTTTCGCATTGGTTTTGCAGAAACCAAAGTAGTGCTCGGTTTTAAAATAGCTTGCAGCCGCCATAAAATTTTTTATTTGCGACGTAAAATAGTTTAGCCATCTTAAATTTTTTTTCTTTTAATTCAAAGATACCAATTTAGGATTTTATAATTTTATATACATATATGTATATATTCACATTAATTCTATTCAATGGTAAGATGATCAAACATATCTCGGTATTATAAAAAATTAACTTCAGCCGGCTAATGATTCCGTCAATAGTGGTCGCCGCGGCGTAGCAAAATGTTATATAAACAGATGAAAATAATTGTAATTCTTGATTTTTCTAAATTTTTTTCAGCAAAATCCGACTTGTGGTTCTCGAGTTATGTTAAACAAAAGAAATCCCCAGTGTGCGGCGCTACGTGCCACACAGCCGAGGCTACACTCGATGTTTTGCGCCCTGTTTTTGAAGATCGCATTATCAGCCGCAGAGCTGATGTCGTTTGGCCACCCCGGAGCTGCGATTTGACACCGTTGGGGTGCCGTCAAAGATAAGTGTTACGGCGACAAGCCAGAGACAATTGAAGCTTTCAAGGATAATATTCGTGAAGTCATTGGTGAAATACAGCTGCACACAATCGATAATGTGCTTGGAATTGGACCGATCGTGTAGGCTACTGCATCGCCAGCCGAGCCAGACATTAGAATGAAATTATTTTCCATTATTAACCGGAAGGATTGTACTTTCAAATATAAAAAGAATTTTGAGAAAATATTCAGTAGTTTTATTTTAAAGCATTTTCAAAAAAAAAGTTATTTGGCAGACCCTTTATATAGATATAATTAAATAATGTGTCTGCACGTGTATAAAAAATTAGTTTTATAAAAAATAAATAAAGACATAAAATTATGTTTTTTTTGGTACAGAATATAAAACGAATTTATAACTGTTCTTTGAAAAGGATGCTAGGAAGAACCAAGCCATGGTAAGCGAAAATGTAATAATAAATTTTGATATAAATAAATAAATAAATAAATAAATAAAAAAAAAAAAAAAAACAAAAGTAAGACGTAGTGTAGAGATTGTTTTGTAGTGTAGCGATTGTAGGGTACCAGACTGTCATAGGGTGGTGAAGGAAATAGTGTACCCCTGTATGGCGCGACACTTAGCCATATCATTACTCATTGTGATGAATTCTCGTTTTTAGATTTCCCAGGTTTTGCGTACGTTGATCATTTTAGTTTCGGGTAAATTTCCACCGTGACACTTATGCATTTTAGTTTTTTTTGATTATTGAATTTTTTACATACCTCCGGGGTGTGAAGTATGTTTATATGCTTACGCGTCAAAAATCGGGTTGGGAACCACATTTTCTCTCACGAGCAAGCGGGTCAGCTTTAAAACCCTCCTTTTTCCAGTTTTGAATTGTTATTTGAGTTATTTGACGGCGCGCAACAGTCTCACATTTTAATTACTTTAAAAAAAAAAAATATTTTCCTTTACTTCTCTTTTAAACATTCAAGGCAATTTAATTTCACAAAAGCTCTTTTTTCACTGCCTTCGATCTTTCCAGGGATTTCACAAAAAAAATTTAAAAAAACTACTTTTAATCTTTTAAAAGTACTTTTAAACATTCAAGGCAATTTAATTTCACAAAAGCTCTTTTTTCACTGCCTTCGATCTTTCCAGGGATTTCACAAAAAAAAATTAAAAAAACTACTTTTAATCTTTTAAAAGTACAAGTGTTTTTGTGTCCTTTGATCTTTCAAAAAGACTTAAATTTCACAAAAGTTTTTTTCCGCGACCTTCGATCTTTCGAAGTATGTATGTATTTCACACACAAACAAAAAAATTCGAAAAAACTACTTTTAAAAGTATAAGTGTTTTTTGTGTCATTTGATCTTTCAAAGGGACTTACATTGCCGCTTTAATTCAATGAATTGAAACAAGTTATTTTCTCCTGAAAGGACAACACTCCACGGAACTCTACCGACTGCGCCAAATAAAGGTTCGATAAACTTTTGTGAATAATAAAAAAAACACTTGGGTTGTTTTGTGTTGAGTTCAATGCTGTTCAGTTTTTACTGATCTTTATTTTATAAATTCAATATTTTATATACCTAGAACTTTTTTTTTATTGAATCTTCATATATTTAATATGAACTAACAATAATTAATCAAATCTTATCCTAATAAATTATATATGTCCAGCCAGCCCCAGACAAAATTTCGTCATAACGGTTTATGTTCACATATGTGGGTGTATATCGCTCTTCTGATTCGGTGAGTGCTGCGGAGTCTCTTCTTCTTAAGCGAGTGTGGCTACCATGATTTAAAATATTCCGAGCTAGTGGATTTGGGTGTTGTTCAAGCCTTTTCAAATATTTTACCGCATATTTTGTAATCATAGTTTTTACTAATGGCACATTGAGATCCTTATGAATGTTTGAATTTTTAACGTACCAGGGAGCGGCTGTGATTATTCGAAGAAGTTTATTTTGACGCCTTTGAATTTTTTCGATATTAGAGGCCAAGGCAGTGCCCCATAGTTGAATACCGTAGCACCAGATAGGCTTTAAGATAGAGTTGTAAAGTAGAAGCATGCAATCGAGACTAAGAACCAGTGTTACCACCAACAAAATTCAAAATTACACTTGAAATGAAGCAAAATTACCCGATTTATATAAAATTACACCTGATATAAAATTGAAGTTTTATTTAATCCTAAGACATTTACAAGAACCAAAAAACACAACAAACTCATTGAAAGAAAATCAATACATATTAGTCAAACTTTTGAGATTCTTATTGTATTTAAAATAAATTAACAATTATAACATTAAAAACTTAAAAGCAATTAATAAAACTTAAAATAAAACTCCTAAAATAATGAGTTTAACTTCCACATTTGGTTGCATATATCTGGGGAAGGTTCAAAACGTGCATTGCAATTCCTTTACAGTGAGTGCTTTTTAAGCCCGATAGAGCTAACGAAAGGTTATCTGCATGTATGGGCAAATGCAAAATGAAAATGCAAAAAGAGCGAACGATGTGTATACATACACAAAAAACAAAGAGCAAAAGAGCATAAAACCAACAAATGCAAACGTAAACAAACCAATACAATGCCACACATGGAAAGCTTTCAATGTAGTTGTGCCCATACCTGGTTATCTGTCAAGCGAACTGTCATACTGCTCTCACTTTTTGCTCAGGCACATCATCATGAATAGATTCTTTAAAAATCAGCCATCGATTTTCGCAACTTTTATAGGCAACTTCATGATTCAAAAACGAAAAGTTAGAATCATGTCAATAAGACATGAGTCGTATGAACTCAGACTAAGGGCGTTAAATATTCTTCAAACTACAGCATTAAAAAGTTGCCAGATAAAAATAAAACTAATTATAAAGTTGAAATATTGGAAACATATCTTTCCCCAGGCTAGTTTTTAGTTTGAATAACTTTTTTTCAATAAACTTGAGGTTCTTAATCACTATGATAGTCATCTTAATCCAAATCTATGATTCCATTTTGCAACATTCATTACAGATCTTTGGAAAATATATATTAAATGATTGAATACTTTTCTTAAAAAGAAACCGAGACTTTGGTGCAGAAGACTGTGCATTTTTTTATCAACAATATTAAAAAAGAAATAAATGTCATCACTGAAATCGAATCTGGATTTTATTTGGGTATCTTAAGTTATTTTTTTTTTTAAATTACACCTAAGAGAAAATACCCGCGCTCTACCCACGACAGTAAAAATTATACCAAATTCGGGTAATTACCCACAAAGTGGCAACACTGCTAAGAACAGAGTTTCTTCCAATAAGCCAATGGCTTTAAGTTTCATTTGAGTTAATTTTGCATCTATATGGCATTTCCAAGTTAATCGCCGATCCAGATGTATACCGAGATATTTTACATGCGAATGTTGAGGAATTATTTGATTATTGATTGTAATAGGTGGGCAAGATTCCCGGCGCAAGGTAAATGTTATATGTACGCATTTTTCTCATTTACTATTATCCTCCATTGTCTTAGCCATATTTCTAGTTGAGTTATATGATCCTGTAAATAACGAGATGCTTCATAACTGTTTTCGTGGACGCTTAGAAAAGCTGTATCGTCTGCAAATGTTGAAGTTTGTGTGTAGTTGCTCGTTGGTATGTCCGAAGTATAAATTAAGTATAATAGAGGCCCCCGGATGCTGCCTTGTGGGACTCCAGCGCCAATTGGCTGAGGTGAGCTTAAGAACTTTCCTTCTTTTATAATAAATTGACGACCGACTAAGTAGCTTTCTAGCAACTTTTGTGTGTTTGCTGGTAAATTTTGCTTCAATTTATATAACAAGCCTTAATGCCAGACTTTATCCAAAGCTTGAGAAACATCGATGAAGAGAGCGGAACAATATTTTCTTTCTTTAAAGGCTTTTCTTATGGCGTTAACTATTCGATGGGTTTGTTCAATTGTGCTGTGTTCTCTTCTAAAGCCGAATATATGGTTAGGTACACACCCATTGTTATTTAAAATTGGGGTTAATTATGACGCTAAGAGCTTCTCAAACAGCTTTGATATATTAGGTAATAAGCTAATAGGCCTATATGACTCAACTTGTGTGTGATCTCTTCCTGGCTTTGGTATCATCGTAACTAAGGAGACCTTCCATTCTTGAAGGTAGTATTCAATGCGTAAACTAGCATTAAAAATATAAAGATTCCATTTGTTTGGGTTACTTTTGGACTAGTCCTAGTCCCTTGTGTTTGGACTAGTCCTATTGTTTGCAGGGTATATCAAAAACAAGAA
Source organism: Pollenia labialis (assembly GCA_949318255.1). Lineage (NCBI taxonomy): Eukaryota > Metazoa > Arthropoda > Insecta > Diptera > Polleniidae > Pollenia > Pollenia labialis. The sequence continues at coordinate 50,512,446 of OX439141.1, forward strand.
ACTGGTCGAGCCCAAAGGATTTTAGTTAACAAGTTTGGTCGAATAGAAAATGTTCAGTGGCAACGCTGATCTGCAATAAATAAAACAAAAAATGTTATGGAAAAATTACTAAAAGATTCATACTTAAAAATTTAATGATTTTTGAATTAAAAACAATTGTTTTTCTTTTTTACAAGTCCTTTAGAGGTTTAAAGAAAGTGGCGCACAAGTGCGTATCAATAATAACCGCATTTTTTAAACGTGCGCACTACGTGGTCGCATACAGAATTATTTTTTTTTTACTTATTATTTAAAAACAAGCTATCAGCACAACTAAAGATGCACATATAAAAACCAAATACGATTTATTTTTTGCAAATATTTTAACTTTTATGATAAATTTTCATTTAAAAATCGCACATTAATTATTTTTTTTTAACGCACAAACATTTTTTTTCAATAATGTAAACATGAACAAAAAAAAATGACATCTTTGGGTTCTCACCAAAGTTAAGCAAAAATTTACCAGATGCCCTAGTGATGCCACCTTGTAGTACTTTCACCATGTTGTAAGCCATAATACAAAAATTAAGAAATTAAGAGTTGAGTTGTGAACCGTAATAGGGGCCTAAGTGTCAAGTGATCGAATTTCGGCCACCGGGCGAACCTAGTACAGTAGTTTTCCTGTTTAACGAACCTTCGATTCTGCGAACATCGCATTTAACGAACACACAAGTTTGCTCCACTGAGTACCTTATATGTATAGCGCAGTGTTGCCATTCGAATACGAAAGATACATTGTTCGTATCTTTTGATGACTTCAGGTACCATGTATAATCCTGATGTGTTTCGTATCTTCTGCATCTGTATTCAAAATGTACAGAAATAAAATATTAGAGAATATTTAGCCAACTAAAACTTATTAAAACTGATCACCCTTACCGACTCAATACTAATACAATAGCAGCTTTAATAATGAAGAAAGAAAGTATAAAGGGTGTTTTAACATACGATCCATAAATCGATGATTACTAGTACAGTTGTTCTGAAGAAATATAAACATCGTTTTTATTTTCAGGAAATTTATATGAATTTTTTGATATAACGTCTTAACTCATACACATATTAGTTGTTACAAAGATGAATTTGTTTTGATAACATATGTATGTAACAATAATTAATTTTAAAGTTTGCTTACTTTATTTTTCAAAAATTACATACCTTATATTTATGACTTAGTGCCGGTTCACACACGTCAAGTTTGACTTGTCAAGTCTTGAGATTTTAGGAGAGAAGGGAAATGAAATGGCATTCTCTTTACCCTTCTTTCCTAAAAGCTCAAGACTGGACGAGTCAAACTTGACTTGTGTGAACCGGCACTTAAATAATTATAAATATGAAGTTATATGTATGACATATGTGCTAGATTACGAATCCACTCGAAAGTGGATTACTTCCAGTGATGCCAACTTTTTGAGAGAAAAAAGCACTTTAAAATTAAAAATAAGCACTAAAAAGCACTATTTCGAGCAATAAAACGCGTTAAAAAGCACTTACCCATTTTTACAATTTAATTTAACACAAAACAAGTTGCATTCGGCTATGCCGAATATTATATACCTTCAAAATTTTAAAAAAGGCGATGGCGTTTATGGGGACCATTTTTTTTTAGATTAAATAACAAATATGTTTACATTTGTATAAAAACATTTTTAATTGTATTATTATTATCTTCAATAAAAATAATATCATCCAAATCATGATGATCCATCAGGTATGTTTGAATTGGCCATAAAACCGTTTTAAAGTAATACAGAGCGAGCTCGATTTTTGTAAATCGAAAAATCTTGCCTGTTGCAATTACCGAAAATTTGCAATGACCGACCATTGTTTATAAAACCTAATGACATCCTATCTATATATATAAAAATGAAAAATGTTTGTATGTTTGTGTGTTTGTTTGTTTGTTTGTTTGTTTGTTTGTTTGTTTGTTTGTTGGCTTATAGACTCCGAAACTACTGAACCGATTTTCTTGAAATTTTTACAGTAACATCACGTGAGCCCTAAAAATAAAATAGGCTACTTATTTTTTCGATAGGGGCAGGGGAATTGGTACCCCCCATAGGATGCCAATATTTATTATCGCATATCTTAAGAGCCGCTGGCGGCATTTTGCTGAACTTTTTGTAGTAGGATCTTCTGAGCCCCGAAATTGAAATAAAATAGCAGCGGGGGTATTTGAATCCCCCATAGGACGCCAATGTTTAACATCGCATATCTTAAGAACTGTTATAGTGAGAATGTTCAAACTTTCTAGAAGTCACTCTTATGGTATACTACACTTATGAAAATAAAAATAAAGCGGGTAGGCGCAGGGGGGGGGAAATACCTCCCATAGGATGCATACATTAAATATCGCTCAACTGAAGAACTATTAAAGGGAGAGTCTTCAAACGTGGTTAAAGCCACTATTATAGTAAACTATAAATTTCTATATAAAAATGTGCGGGGTAGACAGGGGAGCAGCAGTACCCCTCATAGAAGACATATAAATAAGAGCAACTGCACGCATTTTGTTGAACTTTTGGTAGTAGGATCTTCTCAGCCCCAAAATTGGAATAAAATAGCAGCGGAGAAAGTGATGCCCATCATAGGACGCCAATGTTTAATATCGGATATCTTAAAAACTGTTATAGTGAGAAAGTTCAAACTTTGTAGAAGTAACTCTTATGGTATACTACACTTTAGAAAATAAAAATAAAGCGGATAGGCGCAGGGGGGAAATACCTCCCATAGGATGCATACATTAAATATCGCTCAACTGAAGAACTATTAAAGGGGGAGTCTTCAAACGTGGTTAAAGCTACTACTTCGGCAAACTATAAATTTCAGTATAAAAATGGGCGGGGTAAACAGGGGAGGAGCAGTACCCCTCATAGATAGAAATATAAATAAGAGCCACTGCACGCATTTTGTTGAACTTTTTGTAGTAGGATCTTCTGAGCCCCAAAATTGAAATAAAATAGCAGCGGGGGAAGTGGTTCCCCCCATAGGACGCCAATGCTTAATATCGCATATCTTATGAACTGTTATAGTGAGAATGTTCAAACTTTGTGGAAGTCACTCTTATGGTATACTACACGTTTGAAAATAAAAATAAAGCGGGTAGGAGAGGGGGGGGGGGAAACCTCCCATAGGATGCATATATTAAATATCGCTTAACTGAAGAACTATTAAAGGGGGAGTCTTCAAACGTGGTTACAGCTACTACTATGGCAAACTCTAAATTTCAGTATAAAAATGGGCGGGGTAAACAGGGGAGGAGCAGTACCCCTCATAGATAGAAATATAAATAAGAGCCACTGCACGCATTTTGTTGAACTTTTGGTAGTAGGATCTTCTGAGCCCCGAAATTAAAATAAAGTAGCAGCGGGGGAAGTGGTTTTCCCCATAGGACGCCAATGTTTACCATCGCATATCTTAAGAACTGTAATAGTGAGAATGTTCAAACTTTCTAGAAGTCACTCTTATGGTATAATTCACTTTTGAAAATAAAAATAAAGCGGGTAGGCGCAGGGGGGGAAATACCTCCCATAGGATGCATACATTAAATATCGCTCAACTGAAGAACTATTAAAGGGAGAGTCTTCAAACGTGGTTAAAGCCACTATTATAGTAAACTATAAATTTCTATATAAAAATGTGCGGGGTAGACAGGGGAGCAGCAGTACCCCTCATAGAAGACATATTAATAAGAGCAACTGCACGCATTTTGCTGAACTTTTGGTAGTATAATCTTCTCAGCCCCAAAATTGGAATAAAATAGCAGCGGAGAAAGTGATGCCCATCATAGGACGCCAATGTTTAATATCGGATATCTTAAAAACTGTTATAGTGAGAAAGTTCAAACTTTGTAGAAGTAACTCTTATGGTATACTACACTTTTGAAAATAAAAATAAAGCGGATAGGCGCAGGGGGGAAATACCTCCCATAGGATGCATACATTAAATATCGCTCAACTGAAGAACTATTAAAGGGGGAGTCTTCAAACGTGGTTAAAGCTACTACTTCGGCAAACTATAAATTTCAGTATAAAAATGGGCGGGGTAAACAGGGGAGGAGCAGTACCCCTCATAGATAGAAATATAAATAAGAGCCACTGCACGCATTTTGTTGAACTTTTGATAGTAGGATCTTCTGAGCCCCGAAATTGAAATAAAGTAGCAGCGGGGGAAGTGGTTTTCCCCATAGGACGCCAATGTTTACCATCGCAAATCTTAAGAACTGTAATAGTGAGAATGTTCAAACTTTCTAGAAGTCACTCTTATGGTATACTTCACTTTTGAAAACAAAAATAAAGCGGGTAGGCGCAGGGGAGGAAATACCTCCCATAGGATGCATACATTAAATATCGCTCAACTGAAGAACTATTAAAGGGAGAGTCTTCAAACGTGGTTAAAGCCACTATTATAGTAAACTATAAATTTCTATATAAAAATGTGCGGGGTAGACAGGGGAGCAGCAGTACCCCTCATAGATAGAAATATTAATAAGAGCCGCTGCAAGCAATTTGTTGAACTTTTGGTAGTAGGATTATCTGAGCCCCAAAATTGAAATAAAATAGCAGCGGGTGAAGTGTTACCCACCATAGGACGCCAATGTTTAATATCGGATATCTTAAAAACTGTTATAGTGAGAAAGTTCAAACTTTGTAAAAGTCACTCTTATGGTATACTTCACTTTGAAAATAAAAATATAGCGGGTAGGCGCAGGGGGGAACTACCTTCCATAGGATGCATATATTAAATATCTCTCAACCGATAAAGTGGTTAAAGCAGTGTAGCGAAGCGCACCGGGTTAAGCTAGTATTTTTATAAAAAACTTTATATTTTATCGTTTAAATAAATCTAAATTAAAATCGTGCAAAGTTTTATTAAACAATTGGCGTATGATATTATCCAATTATTTTTACCTATGTACGCTTCTGAATAAAAAACACACATAAGGTGTTAAATAGAAAAAACATTATTGTTTGCATTCTGATACTTAGTCAAACCTTTTTGCAATAGGACTAGAGGTAGAATTGCACAGCAAGCGGTTATTTGGTGCAGTGTTGTGCGTTTGAAAACTAATTTTTTAATTTATTTAACACTTTGCTTATATGCACTAAGTTACGACTCATTTTTGTTTTTGAAGTCTTTGCGTTCTTTTGTACGGTTTCCTACTGCATGTTTGTTAACTTTTCTACATGACTCAAAATCGTTGTTTATTTTTCTATTCACAATTCCTTATATTTTCCAAGTCATTTTCTATTTTTGACACAGTGTCTACATCTTTAAAAAAATGTTTATCGCAAACAACTACATCGTTTTTATTACGATTACTAAATATGTTGTCATCGCCCAGCTCTAACCTCGTAAATAAAGTTTTTGGCAAAACGAATGCAACTTTTATCACTTTTTTATCATTTGAAATCTTAAAATCTTTACAGGCTTTCTCAAAATTGCAATCCAAATAGCAAAGCTCATCTAAATCATCCTCTTTATATCGAAGTTTTAAAAAATGGTAGAAAAAAATAAAAATTGTAAAAAGCACTAAAGGCACTAACGAAGAATTGAAAAAGCACCAAGTTAGTGCTTTTTCAAGGTTTGGCGCTAAGGATAAAATTTTGGCGTTTTGAGACATCAAAAAGCACCATAAATAGTGCCAAAAGCACTAAGTTGGCATCGCTGATTACTTCAGCATTTTTGGTGAAATTGAAACGAATCGACTTTTTTCTAATATTTTTAACAAGAAAAAATTAATAGTTTTTATTTTAAAATTTTCTATTTCTAATTTAATCAAAATATGTATAAAGTAACATAAAACGCAAAAGGCCCTAACTAACCCAAAATTTAAAATCGACATTTTATATTGATTTTGATGTATTTATAACCCATTTTGTACTCTTTTTATGTTATTTTTCGACAATTTGTTTTAAAGTTTGTATAAAATTTTACAATTTTTCGTGAGTTTTAGTTATGTTCGCGATAAAAGCGATTTGTTTCTGTTAGTTTTCTGGTTCTTTACAGCTTTAAAGATTTATAATACAAAGTAGACTTTGCTGTCATGCCGCTGTTAGTAAATTTCAGCGAACTTCCGCTATTTGAGCAATGTATACCGAATTTTTGCCATTCCTTATTGTTTTAGGGACTTTTAATATATTTGATGGCTTGTTTGAAATATTAAAAATTTTCGCGAAATTTCGCTATTTTTGGATTTTTCTTAACCCATTTAGCGATTTCAAATAAATTTTAGTGTTTTTTTTAAGTTTTCAATTTTTCGCGCCATGTTTTCGAAAGAAGCGATTTTTTCCTTTTATTATTTACAACTTTCACGACTTTTAATAAATATTAGAATTTGCTATAATGCCGCGGTTTGCAAATTAGAGATCGTTAATTCAACTAAAGTTTTTAGTTTAAAGTTTAAATTTGTGAATTATGCGGATTTAAAAAATTTTTCTTTACCAATCCTAGTGGAAACCTAGAATATTGGGTATATTGTGTTAATTAAACAAATTTTGAAAACGAGCCTGTAAAGAAAGTTCATAAAAATATTGCTTTTTATATTCTTCATACTTAAAGTACCGATTATATTTATTTTTGTGAATAATTGAAATTAAAATTTCGTTCGGTTTCAATTCCACTTCATTTCGATTTGTAGAACATGCCCGTATACCAGAGAAAGCCAAAATGTTATATTTTTTATACTTATAACTAGGGACCGGATTTTTATGCAGTTAAGATCGAGTTTTATGCGCATAAAACATACACTTAAAATAGAAAAATATGCGATTTAAATTTAAAAAATATGCACTTTAAATTTTTCCTAACACATTTTTTAATCATAAACAAATCATTAAAATAACATAAAACCCCTAAAAATTTAGTCTCGTTAACGAAAATAAGGTACACCACAAAAACCGGAGGAAAAATATAGTAAAACACAAAATTTAAAGTAAAACAATAATGTTAATTAAGTCACTTGATAGATAGATATGCGAACCTTCATATACATACATTCATTATCCCATACGCTGTTTTCGTAAAAATTTAAATTAAATATGCCAGCAGTTTGTGTTATTGTTTTGTGTCCTTCTTATTTCTAAAAACTTTATCAAGTTTGATACGAATTTGTTTACTTTAGTTTCCCTTAACTGCATACATTCTATTTATGAAATTATCAATTAATTTAATTTACATTCTCAATGGATTTGATTTCTCTAATTTTACAATATTTGAAGACCTTAAAATTATCCGAAATTTTATATTTTGTAAATTTGTTATTTATTTTTTTTTTGTACTGCATTACCATCGTTCCATCACATCCTTGAATTGTTCAAAATTTTCAGCATAATACACAACTGATTTCAACCACATTGTTGTTATAGGATACTTCTCCTAATATGCGACAAAACGCGATGTGCTTTGCAAAATATTTTTTCCCCATTTTTTCCCAAAAATGCACCAAAAATATGCAATGTCAGAAATATATGCAAAAATATGCATTTAAAGCATAATATGCAAAAATATGCATTAAGAAATCGATGCCATTTTATTTAAAATTTCTTGATTCGAAAAGATATTAAGTTAATGTTGACCTCAGACTGACGACAACAAATATGCATTTGCATAAAAATCCGGTCCTTGCTTATAACCAACCTATTCATACGCCACCGAGCACGAGTACAGGCAGGTATGACTACCAATAAGTATGAGCATGAATAAGTTTGTATATCGACCGGTATGAGTATGAACAATCAGGCATGCTTATGGATAACCCTTTGAATGCGTATGAGTATAGGCATGTATCGATGAGTATCGACAAGTAACTTCAACAATTCGTATGCTTATTATAAAGCAAGCAGTGTTGCCACGACCTAAAAACTGTTTATATATAATATAATTATGAGCAGTTTACTGGAATTCGAAAATGTAAAACGCAAGAATTTTAAAAGTCGTTTTTAATAAGATTTCGGTAATAAAAGAATATTATACATACAAATATTTCTCTATTAAACAGAGTTTTAAAACAAAAATTATAAAAATAAGATTTAAAATGTATTAAAAACAGCTTCCAAATTCTTGCGTTTTACGTTTTCGATTTCCAGCACACCTCTGTATATTTTAAGTATTTTAAAACCAGTGAAACAAATGTTGCACTGATCAATTCAGAATTTTATTAATTTAAAGTTATGTTACAACATTAATATTTTCTATTCACCCCTATCGCAAACAACTACTCCCATGAAAATATTCCCATGTTTTTTTATTTTGTATTGTGAATCATTCCCATGACAAATTTTTTGGGAATGAATTCCCAAACTTGAAAAATTTTCTATCGCCAATGTTTACTCCCGCGAGTATTTATACTAAATAAATTCCCAACAACTGTTAATGTGAGCGACAAGGGAACATGTAGATTTTAATTTGTATTCTAAGGTTGGACTAAATTAAATTGTTTTTCATTTTATTGAAGGAGTGTTAATAAAGAAAATGAAGATAAACACTATTCATTATTTATTTTATTATATTTTTATTAGTATTTTACTTTGTATATTTTTTCTTTCACATTGCAAGCACTAACAAGTTATTCACAATAGAGACTTTTGTTTATAAAGCACTGACAAATAATTCAAAATAGACATTTTTATTCCCAAAATATATATATATAACAAATTCCCATAACATTCGCGATAGGGGTGATTATTATTTGCTTCTTTTGACAAAAATAAAAATAATCTCTCTTACCAAAGAGGTTTTTTGTAGAAAGAATTTAAAAAAGAAGGCTATCAACTGTTTTGGGCTCTATTCTGTTTCTTTTTTCAGTGATAATGTTGCCAGCGAAAGAGAAAACTCTCTCTGATGCTGCGCTGCTGGCAGGAATTGATAAATTTCTTGATGCTAGTTTAGATAACCGTGGATACCTTGTGGAGTTGTTTTTCCACCAAACCATGACGTCGAAGTCCTCTGTAAGGCTAACATTTTCGTTGGAATACTCATCAACTTCCGCCCTTAAATTTTGTGGGCCGTGCTCTGGCATTCTTACAAGATTTGAAAAAAAGAAACTAAATTTTCTTGCTGTAGGCTGCGTTTCAGACAAAGTCGAACTAACTTTTAATGTTTGCATTTGGTCAGATGTTGATGGTGCTTCTGGCGTTGGCTGAACCATTTCATCTTGGCTTTCAGCTGAAATTTGTTCAATGCAAAACTCCTTAATATTGTTTATATCACTAGACTGCATAGATTTTGCTGGAGGGAATAAAAACACTGCGGCTTTATGCCAAATACTTAAATTTGTGCTCCATTTCGTCAACGACAGTAATATATTTCTCTTGAGGGCTGTTGTACCGACTTCTTCATTACTTCGAACGGTACATATAATTTGTATTTTGTTGAAATAACCTCAAAATCACTGCATATTTCAACCAATTCTTGAAGGAGAGACATGCTGAAATTTAATAGACTGCGTCTGTCAGCATTTGCCGTTAGAATTTCGTTGACTTTTCCATAGTTATCCAAAATTGACTTTAGCATATAGTAGTTTGAGTTCCATCTTGTTGGACAACTGGTTTTCAACGCTGTATTCAGCATGTGCTGCTTATTAGACTTTTTAAAATATTTCACAATTTTCTTACAAGAATCTAAAACGACATTTAATTCAGCTGTTTTCTCAAATGCGTCATCCAGGACATTGGAGAACAAATGAGCCGAATAGTTTAAACGCGTAAATTCTTTTAGTGCATTTTTGATGTTTGATCCTCTATCCGTTATAAAAACCACGTTAGAAATATCTGTGACACCAAATTCTCCAAATAAGCTGTTTAGTTTTTCAAGAATATTTGTAGCTGTATTTGCCGTAAAATCCATTGACTTCATGCCGAAAGTAATGTTTACAAGTTCAAAATTAATTGGAAAATGTAACGTGGCGAACAAAAAATTTATTTTTATAAAATCATCTGTCCACAAGTCTATAGTAACCGATGCCTCGCCATTTTGTATGAGCTTTTGAATGTGAGGGCTTGCTCTCTTTTTTTCTTCTTCGGCCATTAATTTAGTCCTTCTAGATAACGTCTTTGCACTAGGTATAAAATTACCAATATCGACGATACTTCCATATTTTGCACCAATATCGATACACTTCTTAATCATTTTCTAAAACCCATGTCCCTCAACAATGCTAAATGGACGGCAGTCCTCAACTACAAAATTTAAAAATGCTTCCAGGCAAGCATTTTTATCTACCTCATTGACTAAAAACGGCGGCGTGTGAACGCATTTATGTTTTCTTAAGTTGGACATTTGTCCTTTTTTAAATTTGTAAATATTATGGCAAACTTCACAATAAAGTCGGCCCTCCAAAATAGAGCCATCTTGTCTTTGAATATGGAAAAATATTTTCCATACAACACTTTTTAAATCATGATTTTTTAAAAGAATATACATATGTGCCATTACTTATTTTTGCTTTTATATCCTGTATATCTTCCATTTTTCTTTAAAATTTTACAACAAATTAAAATCAAACAATTTAAGACGTCTTTAAAATTCAGCTGCCAACAGACAAACTTGTCAAATTTTTGAATGTATTTACCACTGATATCTTCGATTAATTTATTTTTTTGGTATTTAGAACGATTAATTTCAATAATTTTGTAATTTTTATTACATTTTCTTGAAAATTTTATTTTCTATTTAGATAAAACCCAGATCTTTTATTTCAGAGATTTTTGTAGAGTCAACTATACCTTTTCAATAAAATTTTGTTGAATTTTACTCAAACGATTAAAAAAAATGTATTTAATAGTGATTCAGCAATTATAAAAACCATTTCTGGCAACATTTATGAAAAGAAAAATTAAAAATAAAAAATGTTTGAAGTCAATAATATAACTATTGGTGTATGTGGAATCCAACAAAAAGCAAGTACCGCTATTTTCCATTGAAGCAAAAGAAACGTAGCTACAATTTTGATTTATTTCATGATTAATTCATTCGAGTTTATTCTTTCCTATTGTTCTTACAAAATAAGGCATCATCTGAAAGTGATCAAAGTTTTCAAGCCACAGAGTCCCATGATGAAACTGTTAAAGTTCGCTCAAAAAATGCAAGAGTAAAACAAACAATTATTACTCAAAAATTAGCTATTGCATTAGATTATTGCAAAATAAGTAACAGAAATGCTGTTCACATTATTTCTGCTGTATTGCAATCATTAGGAAAAGACATTGCTGACTACATTATTAATAGATCTTCAATTCATTTGGCAAGAGAAAAAATGCGTAAGAAAAGAGCGTTGGTACTACAAAAGAATTTTAAATTGAATAAACAAGACATTATAACATTACATTGGGATATTAAACTTTTACCAGCATTAACGGGCAATGCAAATGTTGATAGACTTCCTATAGTCATATCTAGTGGAGAGATGGAACAGTTGTTGGAAATACCTGCAATGAAATGTGGTTCAGGAACAGAACAAGCCAATGCTGTTTATAATTGTATTTCCAAATGGGGTCTACAAAGAGAAATTAAATGCATTGTGTTCGATACAACTGCGGTCAATACTGGGCGCTTGAAAGGTACATGCACGTTACTTGAAAAATCCTTAAATAGAGAACTTTTTTGGCTGCCTTGTAGACATCACATTTACGAAATTATATTGAAAAGTGTTTTTGAAACCAAATTTGACTGCAGTACAAGTCCCTTCGTAAAATTATTTGAAAATTTTAAAAAATCGTGGAACAATTTGAATATAAACAATTGGAAGGCTGGAATTCAAGATGAAGTAGCTATGTATCATTTGCAAGGGTCAAAAACCAGAATAATAAATTTTGTAAATAATGTTTTGAGTGAGAAGCAGCCTAGAGAAGATTATAAAGAGCTTTTGGAGCTTGTCCTGATGTTTCTTGGCGAAAAATTAAACAATTCCAAAGCAAGCGTAATGATAAGATCACCAGGAGCTTTTCATCATGCACGGTGGATGGCAAAAGCCATTTATAGCTTGAAAATATTTTTGTTGCGGAAGGAATTTGCTTTATCAACTGGCAGGATTGCGTAAAATTTGTATTTTTATAATCCAAATATACATAGAGGCTTGGTTTGGTTCCTTCAGCCATAAAAGCACCAAATACGGACTTTACATTTTTAAATAGACTTCATAATTTCGAAAAAATTGATACAGATATATCGCAAGTATCTATAAAAAAGTTTTTAAATCATCTATGGTACTTAGGCTCAGAATCTATAGCATTTGCTTTCTTTGACAATAATGTTTCTGCTGACACAAAAAAAAAATGAAAGCTGCTTTGCAAAATGAAAATGCAAAAATAATAAAACGCGTGATTTAAAAAAAAGAAAGAATTGCAGATGTAATTGATAATGGACTTGAACAATTTGTTTCTTCCACAACAGCAAGATTTTTCGAAAGATTTAACATTGATAAATCTTTTTTGGAATTAGACCCTTCAATATGGCCAACCCATGAATGCCATCAAAGTGCATTTGTATATCTAAACAAATTAAAAGTAGTAAATGATGTGGCAGAAAGAGGAGTTAAATTAATAGAAGATTACAATAAACTTCTGACTAAAAACGAAGAGCAAACACAATTTCTTTTGCAAGTTGTGACGGACTATCGCAAACGTTTCAAAAATTCAAATAAATCGACTATATCAAAAGTACTTTAATTTTAATAAACATTTTATAAAAAATTAATATAGAATTTTTTCTTCTTTCTTGTAAAACAATTTAAATAAAAAAAAAATATATGACCAAGATATCAATATAGTTCATACGTTAAGACTCGTATAAAACTTTGAAGGGCGGGCGCACACCCAAATCTCAACTTATCGCTATGAAATTTTTTTGTATTTTTTTTTCATAAAACTGAACCGATTTGGGGGGTGAGACTTGGTAAAATCAAACTTTTTAAAATTAATGTCACCCTAATGTGGATATGTGCGAGTATGAAAAACAATAAGTATGATAACATACATGAATGAAATCAAATGCACATGGATATACACAAGTATGAGAATAAACAGATACGAGTACGGACACGTATTGAAAATTGTCGATATGTGCTAGAGTACTTTAATTTTTTTCATACCCATTGACTTTCTCTGCCGTATACCTCATTTTCATTTACAACATACATATTTTCTTTACAATATTCATTAAATATGAAATTAAAATCCTATGTTAAACGTTAAAAATGCATTTAAAATATTTTTTTTTCAAAATGTATCTTTTTGGGATAAAGTGTATGTTTTTGGAAACTAAAATGTATCTTTCTCGAAATTTCACTTGCAACACTGGTATAGCGAACAAAAAATATTTTTTGCGCTGAATTTAGCAAACAAAAAGATTCATAATTTTAATTTAAAAAAGCATAATGCGAAGTAATTTCTGACTTAAAATAAAGTGAGTAGCAAAAGGTACCGCTATTTAAGGCTTTATTTATGTAGCATTTTTGTTTGTTTATGCTGCATTGATCAGTTACATATTCTTTCGTGGTGTAAACATAAAAATGAGTACAAGGGAAATTTTTTAAAAGAAAAACTACAAATTTTGGATGATTGAAGATGATATAGAAGAAATCGACATTTGCAGGAACAAATAAAATGTATGTGAAGTTAGCTCCGTCAGTTAGCTTCGTTTTCTTGACTATCAAGTTTCCTGTACACAAGCAACTTGTGTTAACATAGTTCGTACTCAAACACTGTTAAGACAACAGAATGGATGTTTTTTGGCAAAAATAAATAATTTGAGACAAAAATAAATTTAAAAATGGTAATTCAGAATAATTAATAAAATATTTATTTTTTATTTAAACAATTTGGCCTGGAAATGAATTACAATTAAAAAAAGCCCTACTTTCAGAACCCGAAAATGGGTCAAAATCGAAATGGTGCTCTAATATGGACTAATAGGGTTGATAGTTTAGGTATTCTAGATTTCGGGTTCTGAAAGTAGGGCTTTTTTTTATTAAATATCTCAAATTCTCTTTCAGCTATGCTCTGTTACAAAAAATCTATACAAATTCTGAATATAAACTATATAGTTCTGAAATCTAGAATACCTAAACTATCAACCCTATTAGTCCATATAAGAGCACCATTTCGATTTTGACCCATTTTAGGGTTCTGAAAGTAGGGCTTTTTATACCCTTCACCTCAGGTGGAAAAGGGTATATGTATATAAGTTTGTCATTCCGATTGTAATTTCTACAATATTGATCTTAGACCCTATAAAGTATATAAATTCTGGGTCCTTATGAGGAGAGAAGTTGATTTAACGATATCCGTCCGTCTGACGTTTGATATGTGTTTTCCGGAGACTCCAGATATGATAGCGGCTAGGTTGTTTTACATTTATGTTGCATATAGTCCACCATTTCTTGCTATTGAAATTCAGCAAGATCGGTCCACAAATGGCTGAGATATGACCAAAAAACCACGATTGCCTCTAATTTTTCCTAAAAATCCCTTGTGGTTGTTGTTTTTTGTTTGTGCTTTTATTCGAACGTGTTGAATGTTAGGCATATCAAACACACACATGTTTGTACCAGAGAATGACAAAAATATAATTTTAAGTACTCTTTCAATATTAGTGAGAAAGCAGGTATGGACATGCATGAGTAGAGATCAAAACCATACACATACATACATACCATTACCCATAACAAGTTGAACTTAAATATGTATAAATATACGCTGCCAATGTGTATATCCATATTCGTTCTTCTTTTTGAATGTACTTGCAGATATAAATAAAATTCCTGTTAGCTATCTGCAATACCCATATAAGTATGTGTATTACCGTAAGTATAACGTAAATAAAAAGAGTGAGAGAGAGAGCAGAGATGGCAAATGCAATTTTAATAATTTTGGATCTATGCAAAATTTTTTTGTGTTGTTATTCAGAAAAAAATCATGATAATTTTAAAGCTTTTTAAGATTTGACTAAGGCGGTAAGGTTATTTTATTAGGACAACGAGGGGCAGTTGGCGGCAATTTCTTCTTCTCCGAAAATATCTAACAGATCTTTACGAAATGTAAAACATATGTAGATAGATCCATATTAATATGAACAGACAAGCTATATATATTTTTTTTCAAAATAGGACCACGAGGGAAGCTCGAGGGTATTTTCCTTTACAACTTATTAAAAAGAAATGTTTGAATTTTAAATCTTTACAGAAAGGCGTCCAAGCAAGCGCTTAATGTATTACGTGGCGGTTACACTCTTTCTTATGAGCACAACATACAAATCAATACTTACATGCATACATAAAAAACAATATCTTCCATCTCGCGTCGTCTACCTATGCTATGTGTGTGTGTGACAGCGACAAGTGCAGAAGAGCAAAAAAATTGTTCAATTGGATAGTTTTGGATTGACATAAATTGCCCCCTATCTCCCCTTGTATCCTATTTTTTTTAAATACATAGCGTAAGTGTCTATATATGTATATATGAATCTATCTATGTTTAAAATTTCATTAAAATCTGTCAGATAGCTTCGGAGAGCAGAAATTCCCCTTTCCACCCCTCGTGGTCCTATTTTTTATAAAAATGTATAGCTTATGTGTAGTTTTACATAGGCACTGCTGATTTTACGGACAAATTTATTTTATGTATCATAAATAATATGTACATAGTCCCAAACCTGCGTAGTGATCAACGCACATTTTTGTTAACATTTTTTTTTTTTTTACACAGAAGTGCCAAAATGGCAGACATGGCCCAACTAGTAGGTCTGCGCGCAACTACAACAATCCAACAATAGAAAAAACAACACGCATTTTGTTTGTGTGAAAAATGATAAAGATGTCAAGAACAAAAGCAATTGTTTGTGTAAAAAATGGTAGAAACGTCAAGAGCAATTGCTACAAAAACAATTGCAAGTAAAAAACACAACTCTGCAAAAAATCAGCAGGCATTTCAAGCAGACCTACTAATTGGACCATGATGGCAGATAACCAAAACACATTCATGGGCATTGAATAACATCTTCATAATATTCATGTATTTTTGTCTACTGAATGTGGTTGCGTGAAGATATTGGCGTGCATAAGTATAAGTAATAACCATACTTTTTGCAACGCATAACCATAGCTGTTCTTATTATTTGTGTTATAAATATGTGTATACACAATAACGAAAAGCGTGGGTAAATATCTCTGTATATTTTTCTTATGGGTACTTGTTGTCATTCTCTGGTTTGTAAATGATTGGTCGCTTAAATTGAAAAATACGTACCTACATATTAAACAAACAAAGTGACGGAATATATTCCACTTTAATTCTTTATTTGCATAAGCGTTAATGGCTGAGTTGTCTGGGCGGTTGGTCAACGCAGCGTTGTTAGTAGTTACCGGGGTTCAAATCTCGGCATCCACCTTTTAAAAAAAAATTTTTTTTTAACTTTTTTTATATTCTATAAACAATTTTAAAATAATTCAGCAATTTTTGATTTTTTTGACAATGTAAATATTAATCGTTCGCTTAACTTACATGTAAAACAAAAATCATATTCTATACCTACCTATTTGTTTTTTATTTAATTTGTTTATGTCCTAAAAACGATTTTAAAATTACCTATAAAGCTTTTCGATATTTTCATTTTATTGGCAATGACACAGTGTTTTATTTTATTTCGGCAAGCATATACCTACATATGTACATAAAAAGTTGTATGTAATTTAATTTAATCCATACTAACTAGTAGGTTAACCTAGCTATTGCAAAGACATACATATGTATGCACATGAGCATGTATGTGGTTCATTTGGGTCCAAGGGTAGGTAGGTAAATGGAAACCACGTTCATTTGTTTTAAATTTCATTTATTTAATTCAATTGTTTCTTAATGCTAGGATAAATTTAATTCACTACAATTATATTTGTTTATTTAGTTAAACTTATGTTATTTAATTAATTAGTTTATTTAATTAATTTTCTTTAGTTTACGATAGGTTAAGTTAATTTTCAGTTTCTTTTATTTATTATTTTTGCACACACACACTGCGGTTTAGCGACCGATCACTGCTCTATCAACCTCACGTCACAACTCAAAACTCTAACACAGACTGACTGCTACTCTCATCACTAAGTTAATTCTAGCCTCCGTTTTGTCTTGTCTGAACTGAGTTTGTTGTATGTCATTCCAGTGTATGTCATATGTGTTGTCAATGTAGCGTTATTGTTAGAGTCACCATCCCACAACCGGCCGTCCTGACTAAACATTCGCCCTCGAATGTTCTTCCCACTGTTTCATCATATCCACTACCGTAGTAGTGTGCCTAGGTCCTTCACAGTTCCCAACTCGCTCTACTTCATACCGACCATGGTTTAGCTTCCGCGTGATTCGATACGGTCCAAGAAATTTTGGTCTCAGCTTCATACCGGTTCCGAACTGGGTGCGCTTGATTGCGACCAACTCGTTGACATTATACGTGGTCTCTGGGACTCTCTTGCGGTTGTATTCTTTGAGATTCTCCTGCTGTATCTTTAATATGTTCTCTTTAGCTTCTTGTCTTATACTCTCACGCTCAGAGTTCAAAGTTTCTATTGTTAGTTCGGTCAGCATTTTACGAATATCTGTATCTTCCTCATTTCTCATATCAAGGCCTGTCAATAATTTAAAAGGTGTGACTTTTGTGCTTCTAGGTGGAGTACTATTGCGAACTCGTTGGACTCGACCTACGTGCTTATACCAACTATCGGGTTTTCCTACACACAATTTAGTTAACATACTGATTATTGTGCTGTTCATTCTCTCAACTTGGCCATTTCCCCTGGGTACACCTGTTGCTATCAGAAGGTGTTGTATATCTCGTAATTTGCAGTACTCTTCAAATTGGCCCGATGTAAATGCGCTACCTCTATCGGTTATCATTCTGCTCGGGTTTCCAAAAATAATCCCCTGTTTCGTCAATCGATCTACAACTTCGTTTGCGCCAGTACTCTTAGTGGGGTATAACCAAACAAACTTGGAAAAGGCGTCAACGACAACTAATAAGTAATTGTATTGCTTGCGAGTGCATTCCATCGGTCCCACGTGATCTTGGTGATATGTCAATAGAGGAGTATCTGCCTTGTCGATTGGGCTGAGGAATCCTTCCTTGCGGCCTCTTTTCGCCTCCGAAACCAAACATTCTACACAGCTTCTAATTACATGCTCAACTTTATCGGAAAGTTTAGGAATATAGTATGACTTCTGTATAATTTCCTATGTTTTGCGGGTAGCAAAATGTCCTTGCCTATGCTCTATCTCTATTATTTCTCTTTCCATCGAGGTCGGTACTACTATTAGTTCGTTGTTCGGGTCTTTGTACAAAATATCGAATTTAATGAAGTAATCTTCGTATGAGTCCTTTTCTAGTATTTTCCGAACCGCCTTAATCCAATCATCTTGCACTTGAGCTTGTTTTAACCGGTGACATAAGGAATCCTCGATCATGAGACATGTTAAACGACTAAGTGAGTCTACGTGCTTCATCCTTTTCCCTGGTCTATGCTCTATTTGATAGTCGAAATCTTGTAAGAAAAGAGCCCATCTCGAAACTCTAGTTGGCACATCCTGTTTCCGCATTGTTAATGCAAATGCGTTACAATCAGTAACAATTTTCACCGGAATTCCCAATACGAATATCCTCCATTTTTTAAGTGCTTCTATTACGGCGAAAACTTCCAGCTCATATGAGTGGTATTGTTGTTCTGTTTGTGTTGTTTTCCTGCTCATATATTCAACTGGATGAAATTGCATATCCTCATCCTTTTGCAGTAACACCGCACCATAACCATATAAACTAGCATCTGTATGGATCTCGGTGTCTGACTTCGGGTCAAAAATTTTAAGTACTGGTGGATTTATCATCGAATTTGTTAATTGTTTGAATGCTAATACTTCTTCGTCTCCTATTTTGTATTTTACGTCCTTCCTCAGCAGATTTGATAGTGGTCTAGCTATAGATGCGTAACCTGGTATAAATCGTCGTAAAAATGAGGTAAGCCCCAGAAATCTTTGTAACGCTTTTTGCGTTCTTGGTAGTGGAAAATTTACAACTGCCTTTGTTTTCTCAAGTGATGGGGAGATTGTTGAGTTCTCAAAAACGTAGCCTAAAAAGTTTATTTTCCTCTGCAGGAATTGACATTTTGCCCATTTTATTCTAAGCCCGTTTGTTTCCGCGACTCTTAAAACCTTTTCCAACTTTTTTGCACCTTCGATTTCATCATGGGATGGTATGACAATGTCATCAATGTAGACCACTAACGTTCCATCATTAATCAACTCACGGAAAACTGAAATTATGTATCTGCAAAAAACGGCAGGTGAATTCGATATACCAAAAGGTACAAACTTGAACTCATATTGTCCAGAATTGGTTACAAAAGATGTATATTTTTGTGAGCCTGGTTCAATTGGCACGTGAAAAAATCCGTTTCGCAAATCTAATGTCGTGAAAACTTTTGCTCCTTTCAATCTATTGATGATGTCATCCATAACCGCCATCGGGAAGTTGTCTCGTATAATCTTCTCGTTTAGTTTTCGGTAGTCGCAGCATAGACGTTTGGTTCCATCTTTTTTCTGCACTAACACCACTGGTGCTGAATATTCAGAAAAACTGTGTTTAATAATTCCATCCTCCAACCATTCTTTCACCTGATTATCGATTACTCGTTGCTCCGGATATGGTACTCGACGAGGTCTATGTGTCACAGGAATGTCATCTTTAAGAACAATTCTCATCTTCACGGGGTAAGTATTTGGTTTCACCGGCCTATAGGTTTTAATTCTGTCGTAGATCTTCTCTTGTGTTTCCTTGTTGAGGTGTTCAAGCTTGAGTTCGTCCTCTTTAAAATATCCTCTTGCCGCTGCATGCATTATTTCCGCAAAATCATTATTAAGCTCAGAGATTGGATTGATGTCCAAAGTATTTTTGTCTTCGCTTGTTAATATATCAGCCGTATTGGTTTCTTTCGCCACATGGGATGCCAGATTTTTTGTTTTCTGACTAAATGTTGCCCCCTCGGCATCTATTATTAGATCCACTTGACCTAATATATCGTTTCCTACTACCGCCGAATACAATATGTCCCTTTCTCTAGCTACGTGCACGCTTATTAATACTTCCGCTGAGTTTAGTTTGATACGCGTTTTGAAGCTGCCTAACGTTGTTATAGTTTTACCCCCTATTCCCGTTAATAGCTTATAATTCGGTTCTAGCTCTACATCGCCCAACATCATTAATGTGTCGTATCGGACAACGCTTATGTCGCTTCCGGTATCTACTATTGCTGAGATTTTCTGTCCGTTGATTTCAATTTCCGTAAAAATTCTTCTAGAATTAGATACAACATCGTCAGCTAATGTATGTACATTATTATTTCCAGCTGCTTCGTTATTTAAACCTCTGTTGCTATTCAAACCCCTATTATTATTTCCGCTTCTATTGTTTATTCCAGCTCTGTTGTTATTCTCGTCCTCCCGTCTTTCATTGTTCCCACCACTCGTGCAGTTAAAAGATTTATGGCCAAACTGTTTGCACTTGAAACATTTTATCTCAGTCTTCTTACATTCAGTTGCTAAATGACCCTTGTCTCCACATTTAAAACAGCGTCTGTCATTTTTCGTGTTCACTACTTGCTTTGATTCAACAGCGAACCCCTTCGAGTTTGATGACTCTCCGGCTGTCCTTATCTTTTCGTACGTTTTCAGCTTCTCTTTAAGATCATCTATATTTCGAGCCTGGTATAGAATTGATTTGTTGATGGTTGAATCTTTGATTCCCTGTATAAAATAGTCGATAAGACTTTCGTCGTCGATCTTAATTGGTTTACCGATCTCTTGAAGGCTATATAAGTACTCGCGGAATGTCTCGTTGTATTTTTTCCGCCTGTTTGACAAAAGCTTATGGATCTCCAATGCTGACAACTTCACCCCAAATTCTTTTGTTAGTGAACTTTTCAATGTTGACCAATTTGTTATGTCAGACTGGCTTCTGACGTAAATTTTCGCAGTTCCCTTCAGCAGCTGTTTCGCATAAATAAATTTTCTCAAATCGTCCCAACCGACCGTGGTTGCCACATCTTCGAGTTCCTGTAGCCAATGGCTAAAATCAGGCAAACCATCCCCGGAAAAAGCTGAAATCGAATCCTGAATGTCCCGCAATGTAAAAGTGTAGCCGCGCCCTTCTACTACGCGTCCCATCACCGCCGAAGCTTCCCCATACTCAGAGTCCGTCTCCTCATCCTCCCGCTTAAGCCCTAAATGTTTGATTAACCGCTCCTGCAAATCAGCCTTATTACCGGCCCTAGATAGGTCCGCTTCCCCCAATTTTACTTTTAATTCTTCTACCGTTAACCCTAAAATATCGTCGATGCTCGTCATGCTGACAGTCGCTTAAAAATTCACCCAGTGTGTAGTGTACAAAGTTATTCAAGAATTAGAACTCCAATAAAACAATAAAAGGCAATAACCATTGAATTGAAACAATATGGGAAGAAAAATAAAATTATCCTGCTAAATCTACTTTATCAAAATCTTGATTTACTTTAGACAGACAAAAATTGTTAAATTCAAAGGACAAAAAGGAAAACAAACTTTTCTTCCGATTAATTGTCACCTTCAATGTCTCGTTATCCTTTTATACTTCTACAAATTATGATGAAAGTAATCTTCTTTACGTCTATATAATCATGAACATCTAAAATCTTCAATAGAGGGAATTATTTTTTCTTCTTCTAACGATCACCAACTTCTAAATATCATCTATGCGATCAACTCAAAAACATCTAAATTTTCCAAGAAAAAATATGTCCCTCTTCTTCATCTATCTAGCTTAATGGCACTCTTATTTTAGTTTACATTTGCATTATTTGTAATTTTGATTTGTATCAGTGTTCCCATATACATACATAATATAATTCAAAAAATTCTTCAAGCAACTTAAATAGTTTTATTTCACGATTTCAATTACTGTCCACTTTAAATTTTATGTATAAAATTGTTTGTTTTATTATAATTTTAATTTAAAGCAAAATTAAAAAAAAAAATTTTTAGAAGTAAATACCGCGATATTTTCCCAAACCTTGAAAAAGTTTGTGATTGCATATATGGTAACACTGTTTTTTTTATAGTCAATAGTATATAAATTGCAATATATAACAATAATAAATAAATTGTCTACTTATCTAAACATATTATTAGTGTACATATGTTTTAATGTCTTTCGTTAACTGGCTGTTACTGCAACTCTTCTGCTGGTGTTTTTTTTCTCTCCTATATCACTGCTGCTATCTTCGCTGTTGTTTATTTTCTACGCGCTGTCTCTGCTGCTTCGGAGCAGAGCGACTCTTTTCTTTTGCGTAAACGTAAAACGTATGTACACGCACCTTCTTTAAACAATGTTGTTGTTGGTTTTGTTTAGCAAAATTCTTGTAGTTTCTTTTCTTATTTTTGAGTATAGTAACGGTTTTTTTTTTTTTTTTGCTTTACCCTAGGTCTACACTAAAGATAATTATCTCAGCAAGTTGGCAATAACGTCGGCAGAATAACAGAGCAATATTTCTTATTGCTCAGCTTATGTTAAAGACATGGGAAAACGTATTTATGTTAACTCATAGTTTGAAAAAAATAAAGAAAGAAGGTGCAGTGTAAAAAATGGCGGTATCTTACAAGAATTATTATTATTAATATAAATTCATTCTTATTCGACTTTATTACTTAAATTTATATTAATTTGTTTAAGCTTGAGGTCATTTTTAATACAAAAACATTAATTTTATTAATTTTTTTTTATTTTTGTTAATGTAAAATTATTATTTTTTTATAAAAAAGAACGCGAACTTAAACAAATTAATATTAATTTTAACAATAAAGATCGATTAAGGAAAAAATTATAATTTTTGCAATTTTAGTTTCGTGTTTATATAATTTTTTAATTTAATTATTTTACTACAATTATAATTTGCTGCAATTTCAAAATTTTAATTTCTTTCCCCCACAATTAACTTCTATTTTTTTTCTTTTTTGCTACTTTCTTTCAACTGACAACCAAATTGACTTTTTTTGTAAGCAATAATTGTCAACGAAAATGGACTAACAATTATTGTAACATAAATTGTTAGCAATAAATATGTACAAAAAATTGCTGTCTATATTAAAGATAACATAATTTTGACAATTACTGCAATATATGTGGCAATAATTATCTCTGGTATAGACGGGCAGTTAGGAATTTCTAGATTTTTATTTTAATAATTATGTACCGTTAGTTCACTTTATAAAAAGTTTTATTTCAAAGTGTTAAATTTTTTTTTTATATGTACTATGTAGGTACAGTTTTTGGTTTATTACCCAATTTTAGATTAGTTTTTACACAATTTATTTTTTTTTCACACTTTATAAGCAATTTCCTTGTTTAAAAATTTTTTAAAAAAAACTTTTACGTATTTTTTTTAGCTTTTTGGGCAATTATCTTTTAAAATACTCTTACACTTTTCTTGCAACACTTTGTAACTTTTTTAAAAAATTTTTTTTTTGTTTTGTATTGCTTTTATTAATTTTATGTAGTTTTTGTTTTTAGCTTTGGTAGAATTTATTAAGTTGGTCAAAATTATCGAATTGTTTAATATTATTTAATCGGTTGAGCCCCCATTTGTGGTTCATTTGGGTCCAAGGGTAGGTAGGTAAATGGAAACCACGTTCATTTGTTTTAAATTTCATTTATTTAATTCAATTGTTTCTTAATGCTAGGATAAATTTAATTCACTACAATTATATTTGTTTATTTAGTTAAACTTATGTTATTTAATTAATTAGTTTATTTAATTAATTTTCTTTAGTTTACGATAGGTTAAGTTAATTTTCAGTTTCTTTTATTTATTATTTTTGCACACACACACTGCGGTTTAGCGACCGATCACTGCTCTATCAACCTCACGTCACAACTCAAAACTCTAACACAGACTGACTGCTACTCTCATCACTAAGTTAATTCTAGCCTCCGTTTTGTCTTGTCTGAACTGAGTTTGTTGTATGTCTGCTGTCATTCCAGTGTATGTCATATGTGTTGTCAATGTAGCGTTATTGTTAGAGTCACCATCCCACAACCGGCCGTCCTGACTAAACATTCGCCCTCGAATGTTCTTCCCACTGTTTCATCATATCCACTACCGTAGTAGTGTGCCTAGGTCCTTCACAGTTCCCAACTCGCTCTACTTCATACCGACCATGGTTTAGCTTCCGCGTGATTCGATACGGTCCAAGAAATTTTGGTCTCAGCTTCATACCGGTTCCGAACTGGGTGCGCTTGATTGCGACCAACTCGTTGACATTATACGTGGTCTCTGGGACTCTCTTGCGGTTGTATTCTTTGAGATTCTCCTGCTGTATCTTTAATATGTTCTCTTTAGCTTCTTGTCTTATACTCTCACGCTCAGAGTTCAAAGTTTCTATTGTTAGTTCGGTCAGCATTTTACGAATATCTGTATCTTCCTCATTTCTCATATCAAGGCCTGTCAATAATTTAAAAGGTGTGACTTTTGTGCTTCTAGGTGGAGTACTATTGAGAACTCGTTGGACTCGACCTACGTGCTTATACCAACTATCGGGTTTTCCTACACACAATTTAGTTAACATACTGATTATTGTGCTGTTCATTCTCTCAACTTGGCCATTTCCCCTGGGTACACCTGTTGCTATCAGAAGGTGTTGTATATCTCGTAATTTGCAGTACTCTTCAAATTGGCCCGATGTAAATGCGCTACCTCTATCGGTTATCATTCTGCTCGGGTTTCCAAAAATAATCGCCTGTTTCGTCAATCGATCTACAACTTCGTTTGCGCCAGTACTCTTAGTGGGGTATAACCAAACAAACTTGGAAAAGGCGTCAACGACAACTAATAAGTAATTGTATTGCTTGCGAGTGCATTCCATCGGTCCCACGTGATCTTGGTGATATGTCAATAGAGGAGTATCTGCCTTGTCGATTGGGCTGAGGAATCCTTCCTTGCGGCCTCTTTTCGCCTCCGAAACCAAACATTCTACACAGCTTCTAATTACATGCTCAACTTTATCGGAAAGTTTAGGAATATAGTATGACTTCTGTATAATTTCCTATGTTTTGCGGGTAGCAAAATGTCCTTGCCTATGCTCTATCTCTATTATTTCTCTTTCCATCGAGGTCGGTACTACTATTAGTTCGTTGTTCGGGTCTTTGTACAAAATATCGAATTTAATGAAGTAATCTTCGTATGAGTCCTTTTCTAGTATTTTCCGAACCGCCTTAATCCAATCATCTTGCACTTGAGCTTGTTTTAACCGGTGACATAAGGAATCCTCGATCATGAGACATGTTAAACGACTAAGTGAGTCTACGTGCTTCATCCTTTTCCCTGGTCTATGCTCTATTTGATAGTCGAAATCTTGTAAGAAAAGAGCCCGTCTCGAAACTCTAGTTGGCACATCCTGTTTCCGCATTGTTAATGCAAATGCGTTACAATCAGTAACAATTTTCACCGGAATTCCCAATACGAATATCCTCCATTTTTTAAGTGCTTCTATTACGGCTAAAACTTCCAGCTCATATGAGTGGTATTGTTGTTCTGTTTGTGTTGTTTTCCTGCTCATATATTCAACTGGATGAAATTGCATATCCTCATCCTTTTGCAGTAACACCGCACCATAACCATATAAACTAGCATCTGTATGGATCTCGGTGTCTGACTTCGGGTCAAAAATTTTAAGTACTGGTGGATTTATCATCGAATTTGTTAATTGTTTGAATGCTAATACTTCTTCGTCTCCTATTTTGTATTTTACGTCCTTCCTCAGCAGATTTGATAGTGGTCTAGCTATAGATGCGTAACCTGGTATAAATCGTCGTAAAAATGAGGTAAGCCCCAGAAATCTTTGTAACGCTTTTTGCGTTCTTGGTAGTGGAAAATTTACAACTGCCTTTGTTTTCTCAAGTGATGGGGAGATTGTTGAGTTCTCAAAAACGTAGCCTAAAAAGTTTATTTTCCTCTGCAGGAATTGACATTTTGCCCATTTTATTCTAAGCCCGTTTGTTTCCGCGACTCTTAAAACCTTTTCCAACTTTTTTGCACCTTCGATTTCATCATGGGATGGTATGACAATGTCATCAATGTAGACCACTAACGTTCCATCATTAATCAACTCACGGAAAACTGAAATTATGTATCTGCAAAAAACGGCAGGTGAATTCGATATACCAAAAGGTACAAACTTGAACTCATATTGTCCAGAATTGGTTACAAAAGATGTATATTTTTGTGAGCCTGGTTCAATTGGCACGTGAAAAAATCCGTTTCGCAAATCTAATGTCGTGAAAACTTTTGCTCCTTTCAATCTATTGATGATGTCATCCATAACCGCCATCGGGAAGTTGTCTCGTATAATCTTCTCGTTTAGTTTTCGGTAGTCGCAGCATAGACGTTTGGTTCCATCTTTTTTCTGCACTAACACCACTGGTGCTGAATATTCAGAAAAACTGTGTTTAATAATTCCATCCTCCAACCATTCTTTCACCTGATTATCGATTACTCGTTGCTCCGGATATGGTACTCGACGAGGTCTATGTGTCACAGGAATGTCATCTTTAAGAACAATTCTCATCTTCACGGGGTAAGTATTTGGTTTCACCGGCCTATAGGTTTTAATTCTGTCGTAGATCTTCTCTTGTGTTTCCTTGTTGAGGTGTTCAAGCTTGAGTTCGTCCTCTTTAAAATATCCTCTTGCCGCTGCATGCATTATTTCCGCAAAATCATTATTAAGCTCAGAGATTGGATTGATGTCCAAAGTATTTTTGTCTTCGCTTGTTAATATATCAGCCGTATTGGTTTCTTTCGCCACATGGGATGCCAGATTTTTTGTTTTCTGACTAAATGTTGCCCCCTCGGCATCTATTATTAGATCCACTTGACCTAATATATCGTTTCCTACTACCGCCGAATACAATATGTCCCTTTCTCTAGCTACGTGCACGCTTATTAATACTTCCGCTGAGTTTAGTTTGATACGCGTTTTGAAGCTGCCTAACGTTGTTATAGTTTTACCCCCTATTCCCGTTAATAGCTTATAATTCGGTTCTAGCTCTACATCGCCCAACATCATTAATGTGTCGTATCGGATAACGCTTATGTCGCTTCCGGTATCTACTATTGCTGAGATTTTCTGTCCGTTGATTTCAATTTCCGTAAAAATTCTTCTAGAATTAGATACAACATCGTCAGCTAATGTATGTACATTATTATTTCCAGCTGCTTCGTTATTTAAACCTCTGTTGCTATTCAAACCCCTATTATTATTTCCGCTTCTATTGTTTATTCCAGCTCTGTTGTTATTCTCGTCCTCCCGTCTTTCATTGTTCCCACCACTCGTGCAGTTAAAAGATTTATGGCCAAACTGTTTGCACTTGAAACATTTTATCTCAGTCTTCTTACATTCAGTTGCTAAATGACCCTTGTCTCCACATTTAAAACAGCGTCTGTCATTTTTCGTGTTCACTACTTGCTTTGATTCAACAGCGAACCCCTTCGAGTTTGATGACTCTCCGGCTGTCCTTATCTTTTCGTACGTTTTCAGCTTCTCTTTAAGATCATCTATATTTCGAGCCTGGTATAGAATTGATTTGTTGATGGTTGAATCTTTGATTCCCTGTATAAAATAGTCGATAAGACTTTCGTCGTCGATCTTAATTGGTTTACCGATCTCTTGAAGGCTATATAAGTACTCGCGAAATGTCTCGTTGTATTTTTTCCGCCTGTTTGACAAAAGCTTATGGATCTCCAATGCTGACAACTTAACCCCAAATTCTTTTGTTAGTGAACTTTTCAATGTTGACCAATTTGTTATGTCAGACTGGCTTCTGACGTAAATTTTCGCAGTTCCCAACCGACCGTGGTTGCCACATCTTCGAGTTCCTGTAGCCAATGGCTAAAATCAGGCAAACCATCCCCGGAAAAAGCTGAAATCGAATCCTGAATGTCCCGCAATGTAAAAGTGTAGCCGCGCCCTTCTACTACGCGTCCCATCACCGCCGAAGCTTCCCCATACTCAGAGTCCGTCTCCTCATCCTCCCGCTTAAGCCCTAAATGTTTGATTAACCGCTCCTGCAAATCAGCCTTATTACCGGCCCTAGATAGGTCCGCTTCCCCCAATTTTACTTTTAATTCTTCTACCGTTAACCCTAAAATATCGTCGATGCTCGTCATGCTGACAGTCGCTTAAAAATTCACCCAGTGTGTAGTGTACAAAGTTATTCAAGAATTAGAACTCCAATAAAACAATAAAAGGCAATAACCATTGAATTGAAACAATATGGGAAGAAAAATAAAATTATCCTGCTAAATCTACTTTATCAAAATCTTGATTTACTTTAGACAGACAAAAATTGTTAAATTCAAAGGACAAAAAGGAAAACAAACTTTTCTTCCGATTAATTGTCACCTTCAATGTCTCGTTATCCTTTTATACTTCTACAAATTATGATGAAAGTAATCTTCTTTACGTCTATATAATCATGAACATCTAAAATCTTCAATAGAGGGAATTATTTTTTCTTCTTCTAACGATCACCAACTTCTAAATATCATCTATGTGATCAACTCAAAAACATCTAAATTTTCCAAGAAAAAATATGTCCCTCTTCTTCATCTATCTAGCTTAATGGCACTCTTATTTTAGTTTACATTTGCATTATTTGTAATTTTGATTTGTATCAGTGTTCCCATATACATACATAATATAATTCAAAAAATTCTTCAAGCAACTTAAATAGTTTTATTTCACGATTTCAATTACTGTCCACTTTAAATTTTATGTATAAAATTGTTTGTTTTATTATAATTTTAATTTAAAGCAAAATTAAAAAAAAAAAATTTTAGAAGTAAATACCGCGATATTTTCCCAAACCTTGAAAAAGTTTGTGATTGCATATATGGTAACACTGTTTTTTTTATAGTCAATAGTATATAAATTGCAATATATAACAATAATAAATAAATTGTCTACTTATCTAAACATATTATTAGTGTACATATGTTTTAATGTCTTTCGTTAACTGGCTGTTACTGCAACTCTTCTGCTGGTGTTTTTTTTCTCTCCTATATCACTGCTGCTATCTTCGCTGTTGTTTATTTTCTACGCGCTGTCTCTGCTGCTTCGGAGCAGAGCGACTCTTTTCTTTTGCGTAAACGTAAAACGTATGTACACGCACCTTCTTTAAACAATGTTGTTGTTGGTTTTGTTTAGCAAAATTCTTGTAGTTTCTTTTCTTATTTTTGAGTATAGTAACGGTTTTTTTTTTTTGCTTTACCCTAGGTCTACACTAAAGATAATTATCTCAGCAAGTTGGCAATAACGTCGGCAGAATAACAGAGCAATATTTCTTATTGCTCAGCTTATGTTAAAGACATGGGAAAACGTATTTATGTTAACTCATAGTTTGAAAAAAATAAAGAAAGAAGGTGCAGTGTAAAAAATGGCGGTATCTTACAAGAATTATTATTATTAATATAAATTCATTCTTATTCGACTTTATTACTTAAATTTATATTAATTTGTTTAAGCTTGAGGTCATTTTTAATACAAAAACATTAATTTTATTAATTTTTTTTATTTTTGTTAATGTAAAATTATTATTTTTTTATAAAAAAGAACGCGAACTTAAACAAATTAATATTAATTTTAACAATAAAGATCGATTAAGGAAAAAATTATAATTTTTGCAATTTTAGTTTCGTGTTTATATAATTTTTTAATTTAATTATTTTACTACAATTATAATTTGCTGCAATTTCAAAATTTTAATTTCTTTCCCCCACAATTAACTTCTATTTTTTTTTTTTTTTGCTACTTTCTTTCAACTGAAAACCAAATTGACTTTTTTTGTAAGCAATAATTGTCAACGAAAATGGACTAACAATTATTGTAACATAAATTGTTAGCAATAAATATGTACAAAAAATTGCTGTCTATATTAAAGATAACATAATTTTGACAATTACTGCAATATATGTGGCAATAATTATCTCTGGTATAGACGGGCAGTTAGGAATTTCTAGATTTTTATTTTAATAATTATGTACCGTTAGTTCACTTTATAAAAAGTTTTATTTCAAAGTGTTAAATTTTTTTTTTATATGTACTATGTAGGTACAGTTTTTGGTTTATTACCCAATTTTAGATTAGTTTTTACACAATTTATTTTTTTTTCACACTTTATAAGCAATTTCCTTGTTTAAAAATTTTTTAAAAAAAACTTTTACGTATTTTTTTTAGCTTTTTGGGCAATTATCTTTTAAAATACTCTTACACTTTTCTTGCAACACTTTGTAACTTTTTTAAAAAATTTTTTTTTTGTTTTGTATTGCTTTTATTAATTTTATGTAGTTTTTGTTTTTAGCTTTGGTAGAATTTTTTAAGTTGGTCAAAATTATCGAATTGTTTAATATTATTTAATCGGTCGAGCCCCCATTTGTGGTTCATTTGGGTCCAAGGGTAGGTAGGTAAATGGAAACCACGTTCATTTGTTTTAAATTTCATTTATTTAATTCAATTGTTTCTTAATGCTAGGATAAATTTAATTCACTACAATTATATTTGTTTATTTAGTTTAACTTATGTTATTTAATTAATTTTCTTTAGTTTACGATAGGTTAAGTTAATTTTCAGTTTCTTTTATTTATTATTTTTGCACACACACACTGCGGTTTAGCGACCGATCACTGCTCTATCAACCTCACGTCACAACTCAAAACTCTAACACAGACTGACTGCTACTCTCATCACTAAGTTAATTCTAGCCTCCGTTTTGTCTTGTCTGAACTGAGTTTGTTGTATGTCTGCTGTCATTCCAGTGTATGTCATATGTGTTGTCAATGTAGCGTTATTGTTATACCATGTTCACACGGACAGCAATATTCGTGTTTCGCTCTCTTATTCCTGTTTCGCGCCCCAAACATGATTGAAACGACTTGTTTTCCCATACAAAATTTAGAGAGCGAAACAGGTCGTTTCATTTTGAAACAGGCTGCGAAACAGGAAAAATGTACTATCATCTCCAACTTTTATAACAGTTATCGTTAGTTTATCTGAACTAGCTCACAAAAAATATCAAAACAAAGAAAAAAACAAAATAAAAATTAATTTTTAATAAAATAAAGTGATAATTATAATACCTTAAGGCTTAAATCTAGTTTACCGACGCAGCTCCAAATAAAAAAAAAGTACCTAGGGGGATAGAAAATTGAAAAATAAGAAGAAAAAATTAAATAAAAATATTGGCGCAAACGCTTAGTTTTCGAGTTATGGACGTTTTTAGTTTTCATAGAAATATGTGATTTGGCTGAAGTGCAGGTTAAAGGGCTACGAAAAAAAATAAAAAAAATTTGCCACCCAATTCAGAATAAAAAAGAAAAAAACCAAAATTAAAATTTAAGGGCGCTGAGGCCCGTGGGCCCCCCTGGAATTAAAAAACTGCCCCACCTACTTAGTGATATGTGTGGGTACTCAAATTAAAGGTAATTTGCTCACGATTGCAAATATGTATTTTGTTTTTGTATTCGCATATTATTTTCCTCTTTAGGCTAATTTAAGCATTTTTTAGGTGCAGAAAAGTTTTAGTTAGCGAAGCCGGTGTTTGTTATACCATAGAGGAGAAAATCCTTGCGCCCGGCCGAAGGCCGGCTATGCAAAGAAGCTTTAGTTAGCGAAGCCGGTGTTTGTTATACCATAGAGGAGAAAACCCTTGCGCCCGGCCGAAGGCCGGCTATGCAGAAAAGCTTTAGTTAGCGAAGCCGGTGTTTGTTATACCATAGAGGAGAAAATCCTTGCGCCCGGCCGAAGGCCGGCTATGCAGAGAAGCTTTAGTTAGCGAAGCCGGTGTTTGTTATACCACAGAGAAGAAAATCTTTGCGTCCGGCCGAAGGGCGGCTAAACATGAAGTGTATGTTTGCGACATTGGTGTTTGTTATTTTATAAAATTTGTACCTATTACACTTTTATTTAAATATATGTATTATACACTAAGTACACAAAAACTGTAATGTGAGCTTAAGAGTTAACAATTTTTAAATAAATTCTATATATCCGGAAAGATCTAGTCAAAACCTTCAAAATGATACCAATATTGGCCATATACCTTTAGAAATGTAGTGGAAAAATTACACATTTCTATGAAGACTAAAAACGTCCATAACTCGAAAACTAAGCGTTTGCGCCAATTTTTTTATTTAATTTTTTCTTCTTATTTTTCAATTTTCTATCACCCTACGTACTTTTTTTTTTTATTTGGAGCTGCGTCGGTAAACTAGATTTGTTCCTACCTTAATATTAATAAAAGTATTAAATAATATATTCTTAAGTTTTATTTGCTTTTTATCTATTTAAAAAAATCACACTAACAACACAAAAACAAAATATCAAAATGAAACAGGAATAAATCGTATGAACAGCATGTTTGGCAATCAAGTTTCAGAGAGCGAAACCAGTGGTTTCTATCGTCGTATGAACATAGCATTAGACCAGGGGCAGTGTTACCGTTCAAAATTTTCAAAAAGGGGCACAAAAAGGGGATTTTCAAAAAAAAAGTGTCACAAAAAGGGGAATTCTGAGAAAAAAAGGGGCAACTTTAAAAACAGGAAAATTTAAAAAAAAGTATGTATTTATTAAATTATTTTCATCGAAAACTAAACATAACAAAAAATAAACTTCATATTCATAAAAAAATACATTATAGGTATATAATACAAATTGTTTGGGAAAAACACACATATATACATATATCGTGAAAATACATGTCTTGTTTGCAAGTAAACGATAATGAACTGTTGCATAAAATTTTTATTTCAATTATTTATACAAAAACAGTTACTAATTTCTTGTAAATAAAACGAGCTTAAAATAGTGTAATAACAAGACTTACAAAAACAAAAAATAGTTCATAATATGATTTGATACAAAAAAACGTTACATTTAAATAGATAGAGATATGTATATATGTAAGTATATGTATGTACATAAATATTTGGCACTTGGATTATTTTACTTTTTTACCAAAAAAATTAAGTTACGAAAAAACCTCGAGGAAAAAGCATATAAAAGTATTGATAGGAAGATAGTTAATATCAGGTACAGATCCATTTTTTTATAAATTGCAGTGTTATGTTGTTTCTTCAACTATTAAATATCTATTTTTTTGAAAACGTAAATCTATATTTATTAATCAATTTATCACTTGGAATCCAAACTTCCAAGTCATTTTGATACAAATTTAAAGCGGATAACATAGACTGACAGGTATCTACTTTCAGTATATTTGTCACTTTATTTTTTAAATATGCTAACTTAGAAAAAATCCGCTCAGCGGATGCACTACTATGTGGTAAAGTAAAAACATACGAAGCAAATTTATACAAGTTTGGATATAAATTGTCACCCAAACAGATTTTAAATTGCCAATTTTGTACAAAAATGTTTCAGGCTTAGATATTTTAAAAATTGCTTCATAGCTTTTATCGTTTGATCTGGTTTCTAAAAGTTTGAACTCTTTTACAAAATCATCTGGGTTAGTAATTATATCAATAAAAACGGTAACAATTTCAAAGTAATTTATGTCTTCAGCTGACTTAATAAATACTGGATCTAAAACCTTTAATGAACTCAGCCTCTTATCGCTAATATAATTTCTTGATAAAATTTCTTTGCACAGCTTTTGGTAATAAAGTAAAATGTGGTTTTTATTTCTACAATATCACTACTTAAGATGTTGTTAGTACATATTTCTAGCTCGGCTTCGTGGCCGATATATATATTAAGAGTTTCTTTTATATGCAGAACATCAACAAAATCAATTTGTTCTATATTTGTTTGCATAACATACTCTTTTTTTAAAAAAATTTTAAAAATTTCTAATACAATATCTTTCGTGGATGAAACTAGATATATAATTTGTGATGATTCGTTTTGAAAATTAAGGTTTAATTTATTCATAATATTTAATACATATACTAGAAATTTGAGGTAAATTTTATTGTTAATAGATAGCGCTTCCTGAATTATTTTAATATTTTCCAAATTAGATGCTATTTTCTCTTCAAATTGAGCTCGGATTCATTGATTGACAGTATAAAAAAAATTTGGTTCAAAAAGGGGCAAAAGGGGCACAAAAAACTACAAAATGATACAAAAGGGGATTTAAAACAAAGGGGTCAAAAAAGTGGCACGGCAGTCAAAAAGGGGCAAAAATGCGACTTTAGTCGCATAACGGTAACACTGACCAGGGGTTTCCATTTCTTTGCACAATTGTGCATACCACTACAAACACATATTTTTATGCTCTTCAATTCAGTCGTCGGTGTGACTTCGACAAGTGTACATGTTTAGCGGATGCTATATTATTTTGTTTCAGCTTACACTCAAAAATATTGTGCGGTCAAAAATGCTTTTGGTAACATCCAATGCCTTGCGTGCAATATTAAGAGTCTAAATTTTAAGACTTAAATGCAGAGTAATATAACATTTCTATTTAATTTTAACATAATTTAAATTGTTGAAAATATTTAACAGCAAAGCTAACGTAAATTTTATTAAGTAACTTTTTTTAACAATAACATTTACTGCAACGTTTAAGCTAACGATATGTGTTTTGTTTGTGAAAAAAAATTCTTTGAGACCTGTAAAAGGGTCCCTTTTGCTTTCTTTAAAAAGACGTACCTAAATGCAGAAATTATTAAGAAAAAAAATAGCCAAAGGAATTTGTTGGTATTTTGCTTGTAAAAATATTTTGGTTTCTGTACCAATCGCGTCGGTGGGTTTTTTCTTTCTTTGAAAACACTTTTCTTAAGTAAGTAGAAATATTTAAAAAAACAAGTAAGAAAGTCTTGTTTTGCTACAATTTATGTGTAAATAACCTCTACACATAAAAGCAAATGTGACAGTAGGTAAAATGTTTGGGTAAGAAGATGTGTTCTTTATTGATGTATTAAGGAAACTTTATTGTTTCGCACTATTTTTATTGCTTACTTTTTTATGCTACAATTATTTGACCGAGCCCAAAGAGTTAAGGAGAAACGTCCTTTGGGTTCTTGAGACCCAAAAAACAAATTTATATTCGCGGGTTTTCAGATAACAAATCTGGAGTAATTAAAACACGCGTCTTTTTTGATGGTAAAATTATTACTGACATTTTTATTAATTATATTTGTTTTTATATTCTTAGTTTATTACAATTATTGTGAGAAAAGAATAAAGTGCATACTTGCATTTTAATTTACTGCAGGGCAGGAAATTAAGCAACCGAAAAAAATTAAAAAGTTCAAATTAAAGTTAAATTTAATTTAGCGCACAAATAATTCTTGAGAAATTTAAGACAGAAATATTGGCACGTTGTTTTGCAATTTCCTGTCTTTAAGAAAATTAAGCAATGTGTGAAATTAATTTATGTCAACTGCCGGAATTAATCCAGACATAATTAGTTGGAATTTATAGTACTTATTCTTTTCTCATTGTTGGTAATAATAATTTCATTTATGTTTAAATGTAATTATTATTACCTGTGTTTGTGTGTATGTACATGTAAAATACATTGTTTTAAATGATATTAATTCTTGTGGACATAACATTAAGGCTCAGTAAGTCTTTACTTTCTGTTCTGTTACGAACCAGCTGATTTGTTTTTGTTATTAAAAAACCTGTGAAATTGATTAGTTTTTCTGTTCTGTTGCGGTTCAGTTTGATAAAATCAAAAACTTGTAAAGTAATTGTAAGTGACCAAAATAATAATAAAAAATACATTAATTAAATTTTATTTTTTCAAATTTATGTGCATAAAAGTTATTGAAATAAAACAAAACTAATAAATTTGTCATAAATGGCTAATAAGTTGCTACAGAAAAAGTAACTTTTACAATTTTGAAACAGAACAGCACGGAACAGAACAGAAACTATAATAATCGACTTATAGGCCAATTAAAAAAACACGAATTTGCAGTTCATAATTTTCACTGCATAATTCATCAGACCGCTCGTGCATCGAAATTCATAAATGATACCCCAGCTATGAAGACAGCAGAGGATATAATAAATAAAATTCGAGGCGGACATCATGCGCTTGCCCACCGAAAAGTTGTAACCTTTTTAAAAAACAAAAATGCTGTGAATTGTGACCTGAAAATGTTTACAGAAGTTCGGTGGCTAAGTCGCGGTGATTTCCTGAATAGACTTTATAATTTAAGAGAAGAAGTTCTTCAGTTTCTAGAAACTGAGAAAATAGAAAAAGTT
Organism: Pollenia labialis; assembly: GCA_949318255.1. Classification (NCBI taxonomy): domain Eukaryota; kingdom Metazoa; phylum Arthropoda; class Insecta; order Diptera; family Polleniidae; genus Pollenia; species Pollenia labialis. The sequence goes on from OX439141.1 coordinate 50,548,778, forward strand.
TTAGTCCAGTGTTTAAAAGACAATAATTTTATTTTAGACTTAGCTTTTTCGGCAGATACGACAAGTATGTTAAATGAACTTAATTTGGAATTGCAAGGAAAGGAACGCAATATATGCGACTTGTGAAAAATCATTCACAATTTTAAAACAAAACTTTTTCTAATTTTTCCCAAATTAAAAGTGGTGATTTTTCCAACTTTCCAAAAACTTCACTTGTTTACAGAAATCTCGAAATCGACAAAAGATATGAATATGCCGAAATATTTGAAACACTTTTCAAGACAGGTTTCAAGATTTTGTAATTTTACAACCGCTATTAGATCTTTTCGAAAACCCTTTTCGTTGCGATGTTAGCAACTACGAATTTGATATTCAATCAGAACTAATCATACTACGAAGCGAAGTAAATGCCCCAGACGAAAATAATATTGTAGAGTTCTAGAAAGATTTGGATGGCGAGTTCTATCCTGAACTAAAAAAAAATTCATTGAGGTGCCTCTCTTTATTCGGCACTACTTACCTATGCGAACAAATTTTTTCGGATTTAAAATTTATTTGTTCCAAGCAACGTAATAAATTAAGTTCATCCCATTTGAAAAGCATTCTACTATTACGAAACTGCCATAAAAGTATAAATTTAGAAGATTTTATTTTGTAACTTATAAAAAATTTGTAGCAACTCTTTACCAATTCAATGTCGCTGGTTTTAAAACTGCACTTTTTTCTATCAGCTGTGATTTGCGTGCAATATTTATTTTTTATGCATTTTTAAAACATAAAAATCTTTAATTTTTTACAATTGTATTTTTTTTTTTTGAATTGGTAAAGAATTGCTACAAATTTTTTATCAACACAAAAAATTTTTAATTTTGTACCTTTGTGTTATACAACTTTTAAAATATATTACTAACATTTTATTTCGGCTGTAAATAAATGCATTCTCTCAATTTGCTTACTCTCTGGTACTCACTAATACACAACCAAAAAAATTTTGGAAATCCCTGCATTAGACTCACATGTATGTATGTTCATTCTCTCAATATATTTTTATTTAACGCTTCTTCAATAAAACCGTTCGTAGCTGAGTTGTCTAAGTTCTCGCTTAAGGCGATTTTAAGATTAAATAAAAATTTATGTAACGAATTTCAAACATCAACTTTGGCAAAAGAGGAAACGGACTTAGATGTATACATAAATTTTTTGATTTTGTCATATTCTTTTTAAAAACTTCTTTTTCTTATCTCACCATGGTGAAGGGTATTTAAGATTCGACATAGCCGAATATAGCACTCTTACTTGTTTTTATTAGAAATCTCATAAATTCACTTTCAGCTATGCTCTATTACAAAAAATCTATACAAATTCTGAATATAAACTATATAGTTCTGAAATCTAGAATACCTAAACTATCAACCCTATTAGTCCATGCTAGAGCACCATTTCGATTTTGACCCATTTTCGGGTTCTGAAAGTAAGTCTTTTTTTTGAAATCTCATAAATTCACTTTCAGCTATGCTCTGTTAAAAAAAATCTATACAAATTCTGAATATAAACTATATAGTTCTGAAATCTAGAGTACCTAAACTATCAACCCTATTAGTCCATATAAGAGCACCATTTCGATTTTGACCTATTTTAGGGTTCTGAAAGTAGGGCTTTTTTTATTAGAAATCTCATAAATTCACTTTCAGCTATGCTCTGTTACAAAAAATCTATACAAATTCTGAATATAAACTATATAGTTCTGAAATCTAGAATACCTAAACTATCAACCCTATTAGTCCATATTAGAGCACCATTTCGATTTTGACCCATTTTCGGGTTCTGAAAGTAAGTCTTTTTTTTTTGAAATCTCATAAATTCACTTTCAGCTATGCTCTGTTAAAAAAATCTATTGAAATTCTGAATATAAACTATATAGTTCTGAAATCTAGAATTCCTAAACTATCAACCCTATTAGTCCATATAAGAGCACCATTTCGATTTTGACCTATTTTAGGGTTCTGAAAGTAGGGCTTTTTTTATTAGAAATCTCATAAATTCACTTTCAGCTATGCTCTGTTACAAAAAATCTATACAAATTCTGAATATAAACTATATAGTTCTGAAATCTAGAATACCTAAACTATCAACCGTATTAGTCCATATTAGAGCACCATTTCGATTTTGACCCATTTTCGGGTTCTGAAAGTAAGTTTTTTTTTTTGAAATCTCATAAATCCCCTTTAGCTATGCTCTGTTAAAAAAATCTTTTGAAATTCTGAATATAAACTATATAGTTCTGAAATCTAGAATACCTAAACTATCAACCCTATTAGTCCATATAAGAGCACCATTTCGATTTTGACCTATTTTAGGGTTCTGAAAGTAGGGCTTTTTTTAATTGTAATTCATTTCCGGGCCAAACTGTTTAAATAAAAAATAAATATTTTATTAATTATTCTGAATTACCATTTTTAGATTTATTTTTGTCTCAAATTATTTATTTTTGCCAAAAAAAACTACTGTAGCTTTAAAATACAAATAAGGGGGTTTTTTTTAGAAATTATGTGTATACTTTATTTTGCATATAATCTTGGATTAGGGATATGAAGTTGTACAAAATGATTAAAATATGTAAATGTTAAAATGTATTTTAATATATATATTATAATTATGAGTGGGATTATTCGCATGTTACGGAAAGGTCCTGTGTTATTTCTGCCACGGTGACATTATCCTTGATATCCTTAGCAGTAGCAAATTCCTGTTAAGACAAGAAAAACTTCTAAAAATTAAAAAATTCATATATGTTAATAGTAAAACTATAAGAAAAACGAAAGATAAAAACATATCAAAGCAAAATTAACTAAATAAACAAAACAAGTAAATGCAATAAAAAATATTAAAAAAATACGTCTACTACATATATTTTAATGAATAAATCGACGAAATCATAACAAAGAATTAAAGAATTAAATTCGGATGATACAGCTTCAGTTTCGTTTTGTACTGTTTCACTTGTTTCAGTCGTGGTAGTATTTTAGTCGTTTTGGCAGTAATATCAATAGATTTTTCTTCAGAGGTCTTGTTTTCATTCTTTTCAACATCATTTATTTCTTCTGGAGTGGCATTGCCATTTTCATGACTCATCGCAGTTTTTTCTTCGTTCTCTTTAGAAGATTTGTCCTTTTGAGTATCTTCAGGCTCCTTAATCAGAAATAAAAAAAGCGTAAAAATTTTAATTTTTATAAAAAAAAAAAGAATTTTATATTGCTCATTTGCTGTAACGTTGTCATAACTCAAAAATATATTTCGAAATAACGTGTTAAAAGTTTTGGGTTTGTTTCGACACATTCTCTTTAAATGGGGAGAGTATAAAAGATATTAAGATGCACTTTATACACAACTAGCTGATCCGGTCCGCGTTGCTGGCCCTAAGCAAACATTAGTGTTGTATAACCACACGAATTAAATTGAGCTTTTAACGAAATTTACGGCCTTTAAATAAAAATCCATGGAATACCTATCATAAAGTTTTTTTTACAGAATAACTTACAGAGCACCATTTCGATTTTGACCTATTTTAGGGTTCTGAAAGTAGGGCTTTTTTTATTAGAAATCTCATAAATTCACTTTCAGCTATGCTCTGTTACAAAAAATCCATACAAATTCTGAATATAAACTATATAGTTCTGAAATCTAGAATACCTAAACTATCAACCCTATTTTTTTTTTAGCGATAAACCAACACTCAGGGGATGCCCCCTATATATGCAGTGCATTGTGTTGATCAGGAAAATAAGGTTTGGGAAGGAGGAAAGAGGGAATAGTGTTTGTGGACATTTGACTTGAATCTTAATAAGTTGTAAGTACCGGGGAAGACCTCTGCGGGAAGTTTATTCCACATACGGATAGTTCGACTGAAAAACGAATTTTCTCTATAATGCGTTGTGCGAAACACAGGACAATCGACTACAAACGGATGTGATCCACTGGATGAGCGAGTATTACGAAGAAATACTCGGGCGGGTGGAATAAGTTCACTCATCTCAGTGGAACACCTCCCATGGTAATATCGATAGCAAAGTGTCACACAACCCACATTCCGACGATGCTCCAATGAGTCAATAGAGTTGGATACCCTACTGTCATTGATGAGCTTCACCGCCCTCCTTTGTACACGGTCCAGAAGGTTCAAAATAGACTTTGAAGCCCCTGCCCATATATGGGAGTTGTATTCCATCTTCGGTCGGATATAGGTGGTATAGATAGTAAGGAGATCGGATGAAGTGAAGTAAGTCTTGCACCGTTTTAAAAAACCTAAACACTTGAATGCTTCTTTCGACACTTTAAAAACGTGTTTATTCCAGCGGACATCGCACTGTATTCTCATGCCCAGAACATCAAGAGTATCCGATTCTTCAATATCAATGCCACCCATTACTACAGATGACATAGTTGGTCCCACGGCCCGTCTGTGGGTCAACATACAACATTGGGTCTTGCGTGCATTAAATTCGACCCTATTCGCTTGACCCCACTCAGAGATTGCAGCTAGGTCCTGATTAAGTGTGTCATTCATATTCTGCCTTTTGCCCCCAATCTCAACAAGGCTTGGCCTATGATCGAAGGAATATGAATGACAAATGTTGCTGTCATCTGCAAAAGAGTAGATAGGATTTGAAGTATAACTAAGAAGGTCATTAAGAAATATAAGAAATAGCGTAGGAGAAAGGACAGAACCTTGCGGTACCCCTGAATTCAGATGAAACTCGTTTGATGCAATCCCATCTATAACAACACGTATAGTGCGATCACTGAGGAAACTCGATATAAATCGAGAGAAATCATTACCGACACCAAAAGCAATAAGCTTTGACACAAGCGCACCATGCCACACTCGATCAAACGCCTTGGAAATATCCAGAGCAACCACTTTGCATTCACCAAAGCGGTGAATGGACCGACTCCAACGTTCTGAAAGAAACGCTAACAGGTCTCCTGTAGATCGGCTACCACGAAAACCATACTGTCTGTCACTGAGAAGTGAATTCGTCTCCAGATATTTCACAAGATGGTAATTAACCATGCTCTCCATCACCTTCGAGAGCGAAGAGCAAATTGCGATTGGGCGGTAATTGTCAGGGTTAGTAGCCTCACCCTTCTTGGGGATTGGCTGAACATTGGCCACCTTCCAGCAAGAGGGAAAGATTCCCGCACGGTACGAAGAGCTGAAAAGGTTGACCAACGGACGAGCTAACGTCGAACAGCACTGTTTCAATACCAGTGCTGATATGCCAACCGGCCCCGGTGACTTGTTTACGTTAAGATCCGAAAGAACCCTTTTGACTGCGCGTGATCGGAAAAATATCTTGGGCATAGTACATGATACTCTTCCGACCACGGGCAGTGATTGATTGCTTTCCGGCAAGAACGAATTACTTGCAAACAGTTCAGCCAAGAGGTTAGCTTTATCAATCGGGTCAGTAAATATTTGGTCGTCCTTTAAAAGCGCTGGGATAGAAGAACTAGCACTGTCCCTTACTCTTTTAACGAAGGACCAAAAGGTCTTACTGCACCGAGGAGCAGCAAGGACCTTAGCACGAAGACGCTGTTCGTGTAGAAATTTTTCCCGTCTAAGTACTTTGGCACACTCAGATCTTGCCTTCTTTCGTAGGTGATCAGTAGTTGCGTTTTTATTCAAACGCCAACTACTAAACGCCTCCTCTCTGGATCTGACTGCATTTTTGCACGTCTGGTTAAACCAACACTTAGTTTTGGTTTAACCGAAATTTGCTTCGAGGGAATAAAAAGTTTCATTCCAAGCAAAATTACATTTACGACCATTTTTGCTGCGGCATCAACATTATTGTCAAGGAAACAAAGTTTCCAGTTGAAATGCCGGTAAAATTCGTTAAGCTCGGCCCAACGAGCCTTTTCATAAATAAAATCGAGCGTTTCGGGGCTGTTTTCGAAACGCTATGAAGTGCCGAATATGAAAAGTAAGCAGAAATGGTATTGTGATCCGAATTCCCGAGAGGATCGAGTGTTCTCACTTCGTACTTTTCAGGGTGAGAAGTGAGAAAAAGGTCAAGAGTATTTCGAGATTGCCCTACAACACACGAATTGTGTGTTGGCTCATTCACTAATTGCGCTAAGTGGTTATGCGCGGCGAATAACTCAACGTATTGGCCCTCGGGAGTTGTATGGCTCGAATGGCGAAGCCAGGAACAGTTGTGGACATTAAAATCGCCAGCAACTACAATTTCACTGTTCGGACAACTTTCCAGGATTCTAGAAATGGTATCGGAAAGGGCGTCAAAGCCATTAAGGGAAGCCGCCGTTTCCATGTTTGGACTTCTATACAGAAATCCGAAATGCAACATGTGTGTCCTGATCCGGAATTTAACCCAGAGGGAACTAAATTCCGCATCACCACATGTAAGATGTTGCTGGTACTGGTACACAACATCGTTGCGAATGTACATAGCAAGGCCCCTATGAAGAGAAAAAAGGGATAGAAGTTGATACCCAGGTATGGGAAAATCCTGTGGATCAGCATCCCCACACACCTGGGTTTCACATAAGGCGAAAACATCCGGCCGATGGAAGCGAATGTGAGCATATAAAGAGAAATAATTCGCTCTCAATCCGCGTATATTGCAGAAGTCTAAAAAAATCTATTGAAATTCTGAATATAAACTATATAGTTCTGAAATCTAGAATACCTAAACTATCAACCCTATTAGTCCATATAAGAGCACCATTTCGATTTTGACCTATTTTAGGGTTCTGAAAGTAGGGCTTTTTTTATTAGAAATCTCATAAATTCACTTTCAGCTATGCTCTGTTACAAAAAATCTATACAAATTCTGAATATAAACTATATAGTTCTGAAATCTAGAATACCTAAACTATCAACCCTATTAGTCCATATTAGAGCACCATTTCGATTTTGACCCATTTTCGGGTTCTGAAAGTAAGTTTTTTTTTTTGAAATCTCATAAATTCACTTTCAGCTATGCTCTGTTACAAAAAATCTATACAAATTCTGAATTTAACTATATAGTTCTGAAATCTAGAATACCTAAGCTATCAACCCCATTAGTCCATATAAGAGCACCATTTCGATTTTGACCTATTTTAGGGTTCTGAAAGTAGGGCTTTTATTTATTAGAAATCTCATAAATTCACTTTCAGCTATGCTCTGTTACAAAAAATCTATACAAATTCTGAATATAAACTATATAGTTCTGAAATCTAGAGTACCTAAACTATCAACCCTATTAGTCCATATAAGAGCACCATTTCGATTTTGACCTATTTTAGGGTTCTGAAAGTAGGGCTTTTTTTATTAGAAATCTCATAAATTCACTTTCAGCTATGCTCTGTTACAAAAAATCTATACAAATTCTGAATATAAACTATATAGTTCTGAAATCTAGAATACCTAAACTATCAACCCTATTAGTCCATATAAGAGCACCATTTCGATTTTAACCCATTTTCGGGTTCTGAAAGTAGGGCTTTTTTTAATTGTAATTCATTTCCGGGCCAAATTGTTTAAATAAAAAATAAATATTTTATTAATTATTCTGAATTACCATTTTTAAATTTATTTTTGTCTCAAATTATTTATTTTTTCCAAAAAAAAAACTACTGTAGCTTTAAAATACAAATAAGGGTTTTTTTTTTTAGAAATTATGTGTATACTTTATTTTGCATATAATCTTGGATTAGGGATATGAAGTTGTACAAAATGATTAAAATATGTAAATGTTAAAATGTATTTTAATATATATATTATAATTATGAGTGGGATTATTCGCATGTTACGGAAAGGTCCTGTGTTATTTCTGCCACGGTGACATTATCCTTGAATTCCTGTTAAGACAAGAAAAACTTCTAAAAATTAAAAAATTCATATATGTTAATAGTAAAACTATAAGAAAAACGAAAGATAAAAACAGATCAAAGCAAAATTAACTAAATAAACAAAACAAGTAAATGCAATAAAAAATATTAAAAAAATACGTCTACTACATATATTTTAATGAATAAATCGACGAAATCATAACAAAGAATTAAAGAACATTTAAATAATGATTAGTAGAAAAAGGACAAATAAAATATGCATCTATGATGTATCAATGTCAATATTTTTTATTTATTTTTGAAGTGTGCACTATTAAATATATGTTTTTTAAGTCAGTAAACACTACTGCGGTATTAATTTAGTACTCTGTGTGCAATCTTCAAAATAAAAAAAAGGACACACAGAAGTCATCCGATATGTGTGTAAGTGGGTGTTGCATGTGAGACTAATGGCCAAACCTTTTAGCCTGATTTAATTGCTTGACAGCATAAATTTTGATTATTTTTTGAAGAGAAGTACTGCAAATAACATTTTAGGTTTAAAGTTAGTTTATTATATTTGTTTTCATGCAGATGAAGAAAGAAACAATGCCGTCATTGATAGTCATTTGATATTTATGATTTGTTATTGATTTTAGTGTGAGGAGGAATACCAACGAAGAAAGTTTTAATCGATTTTTTGCTTCGATTGAAACGAATAGAAGGTAGTTTAGTTTAACAACGAGTGAGATTATTCACCTTAGGTAGACCTAAATGTTCATCTAAATTATCGCTCTTGTAAATGGAAATCATCTCATCTTGGTCATGCTGTATTGTATCGGGTTCAGTTAAATCTAAGGAACTTTCGGTAGTTATATTGCTGTTTTGTTCAAGGACGAGTGGATGTTCTTTAGAACTATTTTCAACTTCACACTCAAATTCTTTGTCATCATATTTGTCTTTATTTAGTTGTGCATTATTATAACTGCTTTCATTAAAAATGTCGTTTAAAATTTCGTCGGTTTTGCGTTTTTCCTTTTCATTATGGATCGTTTCACTTCTATGTAAAGTTGTTTTATCAACAATTTGTTTTTCATTGCATTTCAGTTGTTCATTAACAATTTCAGCAGCTTTTTCTGTAATTTCGTCTATTACTTCAGCTGCAACAGCAATTGAAGTATCTTCTTCGATTTGTGATTGTTCTAAAAGACCTGTAGCAAGAGGCACCTCTTGATCTTTGCAAACCTCTGTATCATTTTTTTCTATAAATTCAGTTTCAATATTTTCAATCACTTCAACATGGGTTTGTAGAGATTGGCCTTGAGATGTTTTCTCGTAAAAATTTTTATTGGATATTGCAGTATTTTTTTCAAGTTCTGAAATTGGAAGCTCATTTAGTGGTTGAGAAATTGCATTTTTCTCATCCTTATCTTTACTTATTGGTTTAGAATTGTTTGTTTGAACGGAATCTTCAACAGATTCATCATTATTTGTAAATGCAAACACCGACACTTGCGATGGAGGTGGAGATATTGGAAGTGGGGGAGGAGATGGTTCAACTCCAAGTTTTTTCTCAGATGACTCCTTATCACCGATTTTGTTTGATGTTAAATCGGAGACTGACTCTCCTTCAACCCCTGCAATATCTTCTATCAAACTGATAGACTCACTTATAAAAGATTGTGCAACAATTTCATTGTTTATCTTAACATCGGTGGATTTTTGAATATCAGATTCATCGTTGTTAATTTGAACTACTTTATCGGAATTTTCGCTAGATTCATTCAAATCTTGGACATGGATTTGGACATTAAAAGGATTTATGAAGGTAGAGGAAATAGAATCTAGGGTAGCAGCAGAAACTGTGTTATCAGTTTTGGAGTTTACCTCAATTTGTGCCTTGGATTTTTCAACAACTTCCTGCTCGGATTCACCATGATCGCCGTTTTGATGAATTTCTTCAACCACTTCACCATTAGTCGATGCTGAGGACTCATTTGTCTTAGCACTAGCCAAAGTGCTTCTTTTTTCTGAAGGTGCTTCAACAAATGTATTTGTGACATCTGTTTTTTGTTGTTCATCCTCTGTCAAATTTTTATTATCTATTTCATTACCATTTTTTGATACGTCGTCAACGGTGGCATTTTCAGAAATTTTAGTTTCATTAACAACAGCTGTATTCTCAGTCTTTTCAGATAATTCGGATGATACAGCTTCAGTTTCGTTTTGTACTGTTTCACTTGTTTCAGTCGTGGTAGTATTATTAGTCGTTTTGGCAGTAATATCAATAGATTTTTCTTCAGAGGTCTTGTTTTCATTCTTTTCAACATCATTTATTTCTTCTGGAGTGGCATTGCCATTTTCATGACTCATCGCAGTTTTTTCTTCGTTCTCTTTAGAAGATTTGTCCTTTTGAGTATCTTCAGGCTCCTTAATCAGAAATAAAAAAGCGTAAAAATTTTAATTTTTATAAAAAAAAAAAGAATTTTATATTGCTCATTTGCTGTAACGTTGTCATAACTCAAAAATATATTTCGAAATAACGTGTTAAAAGTTTTGGGTTTGTTTTGACACATTCTCTTTAAATGGGGAGAGTAGAAAAGATATTAAGATGCACTTTATACACAACTAGCTGATCCGGTCCGCGTTGCTGGTCCTAAGCAAACATTAGTGTTGTATAACCACACGAATTAAATTGAGCTTTTAACGAAATTTACGGCCTTTAAATAAAAATCCATGGAATACCTATCATAAAGTTTTTTTTACAGAATAACTTACATATGGGCTCAATCAAAAAAGAAACGCATGTATTAAAGGCAAATTGGAAATAATATTTATTTATTATAGACAGTTTTTTGTTTTCTTTTATTTGGTGTAAAAACGTACAAATTTTTTGGCGTGCCAACTCGGGAGCAAGCCACATACAACTGGCCGTGTGAAAAACATGAATTTTCCGAAATTAAGCCAGCAAAAGTCAATGATTGGCCTTGTGCTTTGTTGATGGTAATAGAAAAGGCAAGACGCAAAGGAAATTGGAGCCGCTTGAATCGGAATGGTAAATCGTTGGAAATGATCGAAATTCGTGTAATAAGTACGTCTTCACCTTTGAATCTGTCACCAATGATTGCTGCCTCGATTAAATTTGGTGAACAATTTTTGATGTAAATAAACCGAAAACTCGGATTATTGAATGCAACATTTCAAAAGTTTTAAAGTTTTGATATTGGATCTTATTAGCATAGGTTTTTTGTAAATAACTTCGGAACTACATAGCCTATTTAAGAGTTTGATATCTCGTTTTGAAAAAATGGCAACGGTTTAAAAAAAAATAAAATAAAAGAAGCAAACAAAATAAATATATGTATATGTCATTGGTGGCGCCCCTCCGCCCGCAGACCGAAAATAAAAAATCAGACTTCACAGTGTCACCCGCCTGAATATTCTGAAGATTCCCTGAAAATTTCATCAAAATCGGCCCAGCGGTTTTGGAGTCCATACGTTACACTCATCCTATTTTATATATATATATAGATAGAAGATATAGATAATAGATAATACACAGGGGTGTGCTGGAAATCAAAAACGTAAAACGCAATAATTTTATAATTTTTGTTATATATTCTGTTTAATAGAGAAATATTTGTATATTTTTCTTAAAATTCTTTCTTACAGAAATCTTAACAAAAACGAAGTTTAAAATTCTTGCATTTTACGTTAAAAAAAAAAATCATAATGAGCAATTCTGCACCAGTAACTCGCAACATTTAATTTTTTGAGTTATCACGAGGATCCAGCAAATGAGCTATATGTGAAAATTTTTATATCATTACGGTTATAGTTTTTTCTTCAATATCTGCACCATTCGTAGCTGCACTACCTTCTTCTGCAGCATCGTCGTTTTTAGCAGGCTTCTGTTTATCCTTTTTTCCGAAAGAAATACTACGAAAAGACCATTTCTTTTTAACCTTTTCTTTTTTCGATTTCTTAATACTTTCATCGGCAAGAGGAGAAATTTCTTCAGCAGTTCCTGGACCTCCTTCATCTTTTGAAGCCTCAGCAGCATTTTGGGGTTCCGCCGCATCACCGCTCGCCTGTAAATCAACCTCTTTTTCAGTCGTCATATCTTTATCATTTTCCACTTCTTCAGTTTCTTTTTTCTAAAAAAAAAAAAAAAAAAAAAAAAAAAAAAAATTATATGAAATTCCAATATTATTTATTAAGCTTGAGGTTTTTCTTTTTTATATAAAAAATTAGATAACATTTATTTTATAAAAGTTCCAATATTTTCATACAGCAATGTGTATCATCGTCAGGGAAATAATTAAACAATAAAAATAAACTAAAGACTAGGATAGCAGGACATAAGTCAGATCAAAAATATAGACATATTTCATCACAAAAAACAGCTTTATCATCCCATTGTGCTAATCTAAACCATTATCCAGATTTTGAAAATTCAACTGTTTTAAACACAGAAAATAATTATAAACGTAGATTTATGTTAGAAATGTTACAAATCATAAATGTACCGATAATGTCGAGAATTAATTTTAAGTCTGACACTGAGAATGTAGCACAAAATTATAGACATTTAATTTATAAAAACAGAAACGGAAGGTAAAAAATTTTTGTATATTGTAATAGATCAAGTTTGTATTGAAAAATATTTTTTATTCAATTCCAAAAAATTTTTCATAAGTTTGTCAATTTTTGTTAAATTTGTTTTATTTTAAAAAAATTGTTAATTTTTTGTTAAAAAAGAACCCTGAAGAAGGCACTCAAAGAAGTGCCGAAATATTGGTTAAAAATAAACGTTAAAGTTTTTTATATAAAATAAAAAAAGACCTCAAGCTTGAAAATTTAGTTGTATTACAAATAAAAATAACGTTCACAAAATAATGAAAAAATAATAACAATTGTCACAATAGAAACAATTATTTACAATTAGAAAAATTTTTATACAAATAATCTATTACATTCTAAAAAATTTTTGAATTTCCTGTTTTGTTTTTATACACTAAGAGCCACTTTTTGGGTTTGAGATTAAAGTTAATTTGGTTCTATAATTAGATAATCTGAGAATTAAGTTAATCTAGCATAAATTGAATTTGATATTTTTGGGTTGTGGCTTAAACCATGTAGTTCTACCATACTGAGCACAAATAAATGGCAATATTTTTTTTGCAAATGTAAACTTTTTATCAAAGCAAGATGGATGTTTTCAAAGAAGAAGAAGAAAATATGCGAATTTAATATTGTTACAAGGTAGAAATTTTTACGTTTAAAGAAAAAATATATTAATGAAAAAATATAGAAAGGAAAAATTATATAAAAGTATACAATTTATTTATTTTTAAAATAATTTTTTGTTTATATTTTTGCATTAATTGTTTATTTTGACAGTTTAAGTTAAGGTTTAAACCACCACCAATGGCCGCTTAAACTAGCAAAAAAATTTAAAAAATACAACTCAAAAAGTAAATACGGAGATTAAAGTTAATTTAATCGCTAATATCTAACCCAAAAAGTAGCTCTAAATGTCTATAATTTTGTGCAACATTTTCCATGTCTGATTTAAAATTAATTCTTAACAATTCTGGCACTTTAATGATTTGCAACATTTCTAGTATTAAACGTCGTTTATAATTTTTTTCTGTGTTTAAAACTGATACATTCTCAAAGTCCGGCGAGTGATTTAAACTGGCACAGTGGGCTGTTAATTCTTTTTTTTTTGTGATGAAATATCCCTAAACTTTTGATTTGATTTGTGACCCATCATTTTGTATTGGTATTTACATTTAATTCGGCTCACAAAGGGCACCACTCAAGAAAAGCTTTTAATGGCATATTTTTCTGCGAAATGTTAGAATAAATAGTAAACTTGGAAATGATATATTATCAGGTATGTGATGAAAATCGATTGACTTCAAAACGAACGTTTATAAAGGCGTGATGAATTTCGAGGAATTTTAAAATCCATTTCTGAATTAAAGGATAAAGTTTTTGTTCAGAATACACTTCAGTTAACGTATAAAATATAACATTTGAAAGAAAAAATACTGAAAATAGAAGGAATATGTATTTAAAATCCATTTTAAAAGTTACTGAAAACGATATTTTCGGTTTCAAATCGTTTCGTTTTCAAAATCGATTTCCATCACATACCTGTATATAAATTATATTTCGTCTTAAAATATATTCAAGACGAAAAAATTTCTTGTAATGTTCTGTCCCTATTGCGGTTCTCCACTCAACTTAGTTTGGTCGTGTGCGAGAAAACCCAGCTTATGCACAACCACACTCATTTTAGGTATTGTGATACCCAACTGTTTTTAGTTGAGTTTGCTATAATATAATGTTGCCATCACGTTTGACAAGTGAAAATTTTATAAAATTAAATAATTTTTTTAAACTGTTTATTATTTACTAGGATCGCCCGATGGCCGAAATTCGACCACTTGACATTTACTTTTCCTGCAGACAAGCCATAGGGCTTAGCGGGATGTAGCATTAAGAATGAAGTGTACTTTATTAAATTAAATTAAATAAAAAAAAATAAATAAATAAATAATAAACTTTTGAGAGAACCTGTTCTTTATACAATAAAATCGTACACAAAATGCACTATTCACCCATCTTTGTACTGGTGACTGCAAGATAAATTAAAACGCTTTTCAAACACTTTTATTCAAATATTAAGAAAAAAAATATTTGTGCATATCCCCGTATTTAATTTATAAGATTTTCATAAAATGTTATGAAAGTAAAAAAAAAGAAACACAGATCTTCGTTAGAAGTCATTAAAAAAGGTTTCCATCTATTTTCTTAAACGATATTTTTGCGCAACTTTATATTTCAAAATATCTAACGGTAACCCTGCCCTAATACTTTTATATATGTATGTGTGTTTGCAAGTGCAAAATTAAAACAAAAACATTATAGGAGAACAACATCCTTGCAAACAATAGGACTAGTCTAAACACGCGTGTAAAGTGTAGCCCACAAGGGACTAGGACTAATCCAAAAGTAACCCAAACGTATGGAAAAAACATGGTCTATTCAACATTACGATGTCCTAGGGCAGGACCATATAACCTAGCTTTGGACTACTACAAAGGAGTAGTTTTAAAACAACTCCATTGTATCCACAAGAGGATTAGTTTTGAAGTCGTTTAAAACCGAAAACATGTCGTTAAAAAACGAAGACATGTCGTCTCACTACAAACACTTTTTAACAGTGACATGGTCCATGCTTGCATTACATCGGACCAGGCCATGGAGTAGTCCATTTCATGAAATTGAATCAGGTGGTCCAATAATACCCTGCAAATACTAGGACCAGTCCAAACACGCGTGTAAAGAGTAGCCCACAAGGGACTAGGACTAGTCCAAAAGTAACCCAAACGTATGAAAAAAAACATGGTCCATTTAACATTACGATGTCCTAGGGCAGGACCATATAACCCATCTTTGGACTACAAAGGAGTAGTTTTAAAACTACTCCATTGTGTACACAAGAGGATTAGTATTAACTTCGTTTAAAAACGAAAACATGTCGTTAAAAAACGAAGACATGTCGTCTTACTGCAAACACTTTTTAACAATGACATGGTCCATGCTTGCATTACATCGGACCAGTCCATGGAGTAGTCCATTTCATGAAATTGGATCAGGTGGTCCAATAATATTTGCAGGGATAGAGCATAACCGTCGTTTATACATGTGTGTTTGCAAGTATAAAGCAAGAAAACACATTTTGGGAGAATAACAAAACATTCAACTACTATTTATGCAAGTATGTGCGTGAGTTTGCAAACAAATTTAAAACTTGTGCATATCTACACAAAAATAATGGCATGACAGGTGCCATGAGAAGTACTCCTCAGACGGCCCTGGATGTCATTCTGCATCTTCTGCCTATTGAGCAGTATGTGATGGGAATGGCAGCCAGGAGCCTTCTTAGGCTGAGGGAGATAGGATTGATGGGGAATGTCACACAGGGTCACGCGCGGATCCTTGGTGAGATTGAGGCTGGGGGCTACTGCCTGGGATCGCCCGGCTCTACTGATTACGTGAGCACCAGGGTGGATTTTGGGCGGTTGCCGGAGGTAATAATGCCTACTAGGGAGAGCTGGTCGGGTAGGAGCAGATAATTTGATGGATTTGCTATATTCACTGATGGCTCGAGGATGAGGGGCACGGGTGCGGGAGTCTACATTGAGTATCTGAACATCAGAATGTCATATAGGCTTCCCGACGACTGCAGTGTTTTTCAGGCGGAGGTTCTAGGGGTCTTGAGGGCCGTGGGACTGATGAAGGACAGCATTGATAGGGGCTCGGAGGTCACTACATATGTGGATAGCCAGGCAGCTCTTATGGCTGTGAGGGGCTGTTATGTGAAATCCAGGCTGGTTGATGATTGTAGGAGGGCTCTAGGGGGAGTCTTAGGGGAATATGCGTTGAGGCTATGCTGGGTGCCGGGTCACTCCAACATAATCGGCAATGAGGTGGCTGATGAGTTGGCGAGACAGGGCTCGGAGATGGAGGATCCTGACCGTGTGGAGGCAGTTTGGCCTCCAATTGGCTTCCTCTTTGGAAGGATCACGGATGCGACCAACCGGGCCTGGGGGAGCCGAATGGACTGCCGGGTATCAAGGGCACTGTGGCGGGACTTAGGAGGTCCGATTCGAAATCGTTGCTGGGCAAGAGTAGGGTCTGTGTTAGGACCTAGATAGGGGTTATCACGGGCCACTGTATGATAGACAGGATGGCGGTGAGAATGGGATCCGACTTATCGGATGCGTTCGGGTTGTGTGAGGACCCGGAGGAGCTGGAGACGGTTGAGCATATTCTGTGCCACTGTCCCCGGCTCCAGAACAGAAGGCTGAGGTGGCTGGGCAGTAGATTCCTGGGCGAGTTAGGGGACGTCTCGGGGTGTGGACTCGAGGGTCTTATAGGATTCGTAATGGGGATGACCTGGCTGCGCGAGAGGAGACGGGGCGCTGTCCGTGCGTAGTGTGAATTTTGGTTTGGTCTTTGCTTTACATCTTTATCTATTTTCTGATCATCGGGCTGTCATTCTCTATTTCATCTACCTTTTCTTTTTCACCTTGTCTATCCTAATTAAGGCGTCGCAATGGACCATATTGGTCTCTGGGTGAAGGTGTGAAGGAAACTTCACACCAGCCTTTCAACCTACCTACCTACAAAAAAATACGTTTAAAACGATATATCGGTGGACGATAAGAAACTTAAAAATCAACTAAAAAAAATTGTTCCTGTATTTATATGTATGTGTATGTATAAGATAATGGAGATTAGTTCCGGTTTATTGTATGATGACGAAAAGTAAAACTCTTGTATAGATGTGCTATGTACAACAAGACAAATAAAAACTTGTAATAAGTAACGAAACTTTCTTGTGCCTGATGAGTTCTTCTTTTGGTTGGGGTAGCTGTTGGCAAATCTTCTGGTTGTATTAATAGCGGTTTTCACCCTTGATAGCAAAGTCCCTTGTAGACCTTGTGAATCTAATAAATTTAGGTAAATTACTAAGATTTACAACACTGCAACAACAAAATATATTACACTAAAATTTACTACGCTGTGGTTGAAAAATCCAACAAAACGCTGTAGTAAACACGTTTGTTAAATAACCCATAATAAAACAGTTGAAGAAACTACATCTGTCTATTTCCTTCACTCAGAAACTTAATTAATTTACAATACTTACCAAAAAGACACTCACGCTTTGTAGTATAAAATCGTATTAAGTAAAGCAGAGTGGGTTTCTTAATACAAAGGTGAAAACCGCTATTGTTTCAACTGATTAAGTAAAATTGTCACTTGATGGTGGAATATTTACAACACCAACTACTTGGCCGGTTGGTGCCACTTGCTCTTGCAATGACAAGAGCTGCGAAACAGTATCCTCAGGGCTATTTAATGGAACTTCTTGTGATAGGCCTCACCATGTCGCTTGAGTTTCTTTTATAGTTGGCAAGTTTTTTTTATACTTGCCTTGTAGTGTGTTCAAACCCGTGCCAAGAATTTTATAATTTTATTTATTTATTAGTACTTGTCGTGGTCCCAAACTATTTAACTCCACTATAAACTCTTCCCATAACTCCTTACATGAATTTTTCATCATATCAAACTTAGGTGTTTTCCGCGAACAATTTCTAAGGTTCTCTAAAGAAGCTGGACAGCCGCTTAAATTTTTAAAAATAGCGAAAAAGTTATTACGAAAATGTATATGTACATACAATTTCTCCATTTTGTTTTAGATTTTCACCGAATTTAAAATAAAAACTTTAAACTACTTTTTAACAGTTGTGGGCTTTTAACATTTTTGTCGACCAAACTTTTACAAAGTTGAAAACGGCAATACCACCACAACTGAATAGCCAACTACCTGTTGAGTTGAGAATGGCAATGTGAATTCACCAAACACATCCAAACTGTTACAAAAGTGGAAAACCGCAGTAGGGGCATTCATATACATATAAATAATATTGGGCATAAAGTACTTTTACATGCATCTTAATTTCATTACATAATTTCCTAATAGCCCATGTTCAATATATTTATTTGTTAAGCACTGTAATCAGGGTTGTCAGATGTGGCGATTTTCAAACTTGTTTGGCGACCTAATTTTCGATTTGGCGACATGGCGATTTATAAAAAAAATTGGCGATTTTGTTGGCTATTTCTGATGAGCCATGAATTTATTTTAAAATTTGTTAAATTGAATACCTACGAAGTAATAATATTATTTTTATGAATTAAATGTGAGGCATTCATATGTATGGTCAGAATTTGAAACTTAATTATGCTGAAATGGCTGATGAAGATAATGAAAATCTTCGAGAAAATTGTTTTCCATATTTAAAAATGCTCTTGAAAGAATCAATAGATAAAATTCCTTAAAACATGAATATATTTAAAGTTTATGAACATTTTTCCATTATAAAATGTGGCAATTTGTTATCTTCTATATATATAAAAATGAAAAATGTTTGTATGTTTGTTTGTTGGCTTATAGACTCCTAAACTACTGAAGCGATTTTCTTGAAATTTTTACAATAACATCACGTGTGCCCTAAAAATAAAATAGGCTTCTTATTTTTTCGATAGGGGCAGGGGAATTGGTACCCCCATAGGATGCCAATATTAAATATCGCATATCTTAAGAGCCGCTGCACTCATTTTGTTGAACTTTTAGTAGTAGGATCTTCTGAGCTCCAAAATTTAAATAAAATAGCAGCGGGGTAAGTGGTACCCCCCATAGGACGCCAATGTTTAGTATCGCATATCTTAAGAACTGTTATAGTGAGAATGTTCAAATTCTGTAGAAGTCACTCTTATGGTATAATAAACTTTTGAAAATAAAAATAAAGCGGACAGGCGCAGGGGGGAACTACCTTCCATAGGATGCATATATTAAATATCTCTCAACCGATAAAGTGGTTAAAGCAGTGTAGCGAAGCGCACCGGGTTAAGCTAGTCACATATAAAATTCGTTGTTGTTAAAGATATTTTAAAGATTTTTATGAATCCTAACGTACCTTTGGATGCTTATGAAACACAATGGAAAAAATTACAGTTTGTTAATTGGAAAGAGTATTTTATTGATGATATTCCATTTAATTTAAATCAGTTTTGGTCAAAATTCTAAAGCTACAAGTATACGTCACGTATGTACTACACATCTGCATGAAACTTAATAATGATGTTCATGAAACCTTCATTATAATTTTGTGTTCGCTTCATTCGTATTTAGTAACACTCAATTCACATGAGGGCTTTTACGACGTCGATTTTTCTTGATTCCCTTTTCAAGCAACTTCCAAAATCTCTTTGCGTTCATACGATGATTTTTGGTTGCATGTCTTTTTTTATTTACAGTATGGCCTTGATTATCCGTCATTCGATTAACCGGCAGCATCAATTAACTGGAAAATATAATATTTTTTGCATTGATTTAAATCCCCTCTGTTATCCGAAATTATAAATAAATTATATTTTTCCTTTAATTTAGAACAATTAAAACAAATTTAAATAAACGAAGAAAGAGAATTTTCTAACGTAGTGGAAGCATATTCTGCCAATTACTTTTCCCCTATGTTTACATAATAATACATTACATATTTATATAAAATATGAAACACACAAAAAAAAAATTAATAATCAAGAATGCTGCCGGTCCCGTCTGTTATAGATAATCGAGGACTCACTGTATTTTCAACCACACACTTCAAAGTTAGAAAAAGAATAAAGCGTAAAAAGAAAAAGTTAAAAGTGAAATATAAAAAACGACATGAAAAACACAAAACGAGTCGTTTTGTTTACCCCTCTTTCTTCTCTACACCGCTTGCCATCAAACTAAGAGACGTCGACAAAGCGACGTCGTAAAAGCCTCCATGTGAATTGCCTGTAAGATGAAACACTATGAAATGAAAGCAATGAACATTCGATATTTAAGAGACGAATAAGATGAAATTAGTTTATTTGCTTATACAAGAGAATATGAACATTAACAACCATGAAACAGAACAACCATTGAACAAATCTCGAATAAGTTCATGGAAAAACAGTATGATTTAAATGTCAGCGTTGCCAGTTGTAGAAAAAATAAAAACATAAGAAAGTTAAAAAAAAAATAGAAATAACCATTAGGGGTAAATCCAACAAGTTTAAGAGATACATTAATATTGAAATAAAAACTCAAATTTATTTTTGTTTTCAATGTAAATTTTCAATAAAATTAAATATGTATATTTAATTTTATTTTCAAAAACATTCACTAACATGAACAAATTTTCGGCAATATTTTTGTCTTATACAGAAAAAAGTAGATAGCTAATAAATTCAAAATGCTTAACAATCTACAGATATTATTTTAATGAGAACTAAAAAATGAGATAATTCAAGGTGATAAAATCTAGGCAAAAAAGTGTCATATACATCATCCAGCACGATCAACATCCATCGCTTTGATATTATAATGTAAAAACATAATTTGTTCGACTGACGCTGTATTCCACCCAATGACGCAACATTTTTCGCAAAGTAAATTTATTGCTGTCGAAAACACCCGTTCTGAAGAGGCACTGCTAGCTGGTGTGGCGAAAATTTTGCAGCTTACCTTGTATAAAAGAGGAAATTTTGGTTTATTTATTTCCCACCATTGTAACACATCAAAGCTATCATGAAATACTTCATGGACGTTTTCGTATCCATTTAATTCACTTTGAATTTTGTCACATGCATTTGATTGATCAGACGATTTAAAGAAACCGGCAGACTCCTAAGACACTTACAAAACTGTTCATGCAGCCCTTTAGTATGTACCCATTTTAAGGAACTTGCTTTGGCTGTTGTTTATATGCTGGTAATTACAACAAGTAATGAATATGTTGAAACAAAGAACTCCACTAAAACTCGCATTCGAAGTAGAATGCAATTAGAACTTCTTGAATCGTAATACCTTCATAATGTGTTCAAAAGGAAATACAAAAAAGTAAAATTCTAAAAATACGAATAATTGTTACGAACAGAAACAATTCATTCCTTGTCAATAAAATCACTTTCTCGCTTCCAATGAATGCCTTATTAATCTTTCGGAAATAATACATTATTTTTTTAGTTATTTATGTAATCAATTCCTTATTTTCCCGCTGGGTTAATACTAACAGAAATTTTTTTTTTTTACTTTAAGTAGACTTCTGTAAACTTTTATAGTAAACAGTGTACCATTTTTGTTTCTAAATAAAAATCGAACAAAATATATCTCATGGCGACTTTTCTTGAATTTTTGGAGTATTTTAGCAATACGGAAGAAATTTATTCTTTAGGCCTTAAAAATTATTTTAAATAATTTAAAAAATATGTATTTTATTGTCAAAAACTACAAATTAAGGCTTTGGCGATTTTTGACTTTGAATTTGGCGGAAATGGTCAAAATCTATCTGACAACCCTGACTGTAACGACGTGTTTTCCACCTTATGCTGGGGTAGAGCTCGCTGCTCCCAGGGTCCGTTACAAAAAAATTATTTAATGACCAGAGAAATGGCGGCCCTATGCTCCCCAGAGGAGTAAAAGGAACATATATATATATAGAGAGAGAAATGAAACACAGGACTCGCTCTTTTCTTAAAACGTTATTAAACATACGCTCAGTTTATTTGTACTGTTGCTTATTTAGATTCTCTACAATGATCGACAAATTAAATGTTACGCAGTACACAAACGACGGACACGACACTCTCGGGAAGAAAACGGCAAAACACACACTCGACACTTAATTGACCCACGAGAGTAGCGACGCGACACACAACGGTCGCACTAGGCGTGGGATTATAGAGACCCCGGATAGAACAGACTCATTAATATAGCCGGACTTATGTCATCTGATCTTACACGAAATAAAATGCTTATATACTAATTAAAAAATATCTTTAAAATTTGAAATAACATGTCAAGGAAATAACTTTTAATTTGTTGTAACAAAGATGGGAATAATCCTAACTTAGACAGAGTAATTAAATTTGGATAGATGTTTTTAACGTAAAAATATACAAATATTTGCCATGTTCTGAAAATCGCATTCGAGTAAAATAAAAATCGAACAAATTTTTAAAACATTTTTGTGCTGAAAGGTTTTATACCTCATACTACGAGGGCCACTTTTATTTTCCAGAACTACTTTTAAGACTACCATCGATTTCAAATTCCAGAATACAGCCGTAAAATGATTTGTTATATCCTTTTCAAAATAAACTACATAAAAATGAAATAAGTTTGTTTAAGAGATTTATTGAAGAAATATGGGTTTTGGCTGATTTTACCTCTAAAAGGTCTAACTACCAGGGTTGTCAGATTTTGACCTTTTTCGCCACTGTTTATTGTTGATGTGTTTTGTTTAAACTTTGATATTATTACAAGTAGAACTGTTGCTATAAGTCTTATACGTTTAACAGTTTTATTTGGTTATATATCTTTAGTTTTTCTAAAATCTTTATGGATGAAGTTTCCTGATGATCTGGCCTAAGCAACCAGTGAAATGCGCATAGGAATAGCTTATCCCATCAACAATAAATTTCAAGTGTTTTTATCAAGAATAAAAACTGGGAATTAAGCACTAATAACAAAAACTTTTGAAATCAAAGTATGAATATTTAATTGCTTTAGAATATCTTTTAAAAGCTGCTCCAACATTATTTTATTAACTATTCCATTAAGAATTCACTTATCTTCTCCAAAATTACACATCTCTAATTTAAGCATTAAATTACTTACAATGAAACTTATTTATTTAAATGGACTTTTTAAAATGTATTTTTAAAAAAAAAATGTTATGGAAAATATAACTAAAAACATTATTTACACCCATAGTACAATTAGTACCAGGTATGTTCATTAGGGATAGTTTTCATTATTTACCCATGTAATGTCAAAATAATTTATTTGATTTTTGACGCTTGTTTTAATTTTTTCCATATTTTCTTTTGTTTGACGTTATATGGGTAGTAAAATTGAGAACAAAATTTCTAATGACTATACCTTGTACTTATTCTACCATGATTTAAACCTACAATCTAATTTTTGATAAACATCGCAATTATATTTGTATGTATGTATTTCAATTTAAAGAGTATCCATAATAAGAAGTATGTTCTTATAAAAAATTAATAATTGTTACTCTTTTGTCCTTGTTATAAAAAATTTGAAGATGTTTCTCTGCAAAATAAGATTTTTTCGCCAAATGGAGATTTTCTTTCCAAATCTTCTGGCAACGATGGCTGTAGTGATTGAGTATGCACGACCATACTTGTTGCTGTTAAGTCGTAATTTTTTTTATTACTATTATTATTATCTCTTTATAGACATTAAAAATTGTGGCACGTGAATAAATATGAATGTTCATATATTAATATTAATTTTTGTTAAAATTTCTTAAAATTACCTCTGGATCACTTTTTTCTGATATAGTTGCATCTCCATTTATAACTTCTTTCTTATCTAAATCTTCGATTTTTTCCATTTTTTCGGTGATCTCATCTTCAGCACCTTTTTTGGTTTCGGTTGTGATGTCAACTGATCTTTTGCTTTGAGCTTTACCCATTTTATTTTCTAAAAAAAAAAGTTAATTTATAATATTAATTGTTAAATAATTGATATTGATATTTAAAAAAATAGTAATATGTATAACACAGTACAACAGTACAATTGTAATTCTTAAATTTTTTCAGCTTATTCGGACTAGTGGTTCTCGAGTTATGACAAACAAAAGAGCCTAAAACGTGACAAATTCCCCTATACGATACTTACTAACTTAAAATTAATTTTTAAATTATTTATTGAGGTACCTTGACCAAACTAATGATGCAGAAGTTCTTCTTTTTGGGTCTACTTTCATAAGCAATTATCAGAATTGAGTCCCGAATCTATCACCTGAAAAATGTTGTACTGTGTAATGAAAGGAAATTTTTTCAATTTGGCAAACTTTCTAATTAAAAAAATTCTTCATTTAGATAATAAAGAAAAAAAAAATCCTCTGAAAAATTGCAATAATAAATCTTAATCGGAATTAAACCTTCTGTCATGAATTTTTTTTCTCTAAGTAAATGGTTGTGTATTAATAAACAAATTAAAATTCAAGTTTTTCTTTACATGCTAGGAACACAATTGGGACGCATTGCGCAAGAACGTAAAATTTTATTAAACACGCTTAATTTACTCACAATTCCGTCGTTAACGTATTATGTTTTATGTAAAATATTACATTTGAAAACTCAAAATTTGTTAAAATTTCTATTTATTAAAATTTTTATATTATTCGAATGTGTATTCTAAGTAAAATTACAATTCTCAAAAGCATTTATACTTTAAGTCTTATTCCTTTAATATTTTCTATCCACTATTAGAATTTTCGTTTGTATATTTCTGTTACGAGGCATACTTTAGCTATCCTTTGGCTAGCAATGAAGTAAATTGTACAGAAAATTTATACAACTATTGGATACCAGCAGAATGTAATGCATTTTCTGGCCCGCTACGGCCTTCGTCAGCATTCTTTGTATCCTTTAACTGGATAGTGCCTATTGTAAATTTTATGTAGTTAACTTAATATTTTAACAAATAGAATCTGGGAATTAATTTCTCATGGTGAGTAACATTTATTATATACATTTTTATATTATTCGAATGTGTATTGTAAGTCAAATTACAATCCTCAAGAGCTTAGGATTTTTTGATTTCTATATATTTTTTTTTCAAATATTGAATTTTTTTATGAAAGGCAGACACTTTGCGACCGGTTGTACATGTTGTTTTACTAACCCTGCCTTTACACATGCAAGTAGTGGCATACCACTGTATACATATTATCAAAGAAAATTTGTTCGCAATTGTCGAATGGCATGGGCTTTTGTGTCAAAATGTCGTTAAGCGTCAACTTGAGATAATTTGTTTACTTCTCAAATTAAAAAAAAAGTACAAAAAAACCAAATAGTTATTTAGGCACATTTTTGGGGAAATGGTTTTCATTTATTTATATATGTAAGCATTATTTTAACAATATTAATTAGGGATGCCAAACGGGAAATCCCGAATCCCGAAATCCCGGGATTTTTCGGGATTGATAAATCCCGAATCCCGGGATTTATTTTTTTTAATCCCGGGATTTTTCGGGATTTTTAATATATCAACAATTATGTACAAAAATGTTCGTTTTTATTAAATTTTTATACTTTATAATTATTCAATGTCTTAATTTGATTCTGTGTACCAATTAACAATTTAATGAATATTTGTAACACATTGTTCAAAAATTATTTAGAGAAAACAAGCAAATTTGATACTTTGTTACGTGAATTCTATGTACGTATTTGTAAAAAGCCAACGGAAAAAACTTTTCTTTATTAATGTATAAAAAATACCAGTTGTTATAAATAAGACAAAATGAATTTTGAAGAGCATAAAACAAAATGTAATGACAAAAGTTCTGTGTGGTATTAATTTTTGATGCAGTTTAAAGGCGCCCCTCAAGCAAAATGCAAAATATGTAAAAGGGTTTTGAAAACTAATGGCGGTTCAACAAAAGGACTAATAACTCATTTAAAAGTAAGTTAATTAATTAAAACTTTCATATTTACTAAACCGTGTTGTTTAGGTTCATATGACAAAGTTGGAGAAAAATGATTGCAGTGAGCCTGAACGAAAAAATTTTAAAAATGACATATTAAAATTTTCTAAAGCAAGAGGAGTCTTTGTCTGCTACTATTGGGCGCTTGACTGCTGTTGATAATTTGCCATTTTCCTTATTGGTAACGTCTACAAAACTAAGAAAATCACTGAAAGCTCGTGGTTTTGAAGTTCCATAATCTAGAGAAACAATGAAGGCAAAATTTATGGAATATTTTCTTAAATGTAAAATGGACATAATAGAAGAAATCGTCGAATTAAAGTCAAAAGGAAAAAAAATTAGTATCGCGTTCGACGAATGGACGTCTACCTCAAATAAGCGTTTTATGAACATCATTATTCACACAAATCAAAAATTTTTTAATATTGGTTTGGTAAGGATGAAGAAGTCTGGCACTGCTGTAAACTGCATTCAATATTTAGAAGACAGACTGAAGGAATTTGGAGTTCTATTGCCTGAAGACGTGGTCAGTTTCACCACTGATGGAGCATCAACAATGCAAAAAATCGGAAAGTTAATAGTTCCAAAACAGCAATTGTGTTATGCACATGGTCTGCATCTTGCAGTTGTAAATGTATTGTATAAAAATACGCCAAGTGTTTGTACCGAAAAAGAATTGTCTTCATCAGAAGACGAAGATTTTTTATTTGAATCTTTAGAAATGGGACTAAGAGTCAAGCACAATAACATAACAGAAAGATTTTGTATAAAACCTGTGATTGAAAAAGCTAGAAAAAAAGTAAGAATGTTCAGAAAGTCACCAACAAAAAAGATATTTTGCAATCGTACGTAAACAAGAAAAAGGTAAGGAACTAAAATTGATCTTGGACTGCACAACAAGATGGAATACTCCGTTTAAAACGTGCCAACGCTTTTCCAATTTAGAAATTCCTGTTAAAAAGGCCTTAATTGATTTAAAGTTGCAAGCTTTTTCTGACGAAGAATTTTATTTAGCAAAACAAATAATAAATACCTTAAATCCTGTAAAAATCACACTTGAAGCTCTATGTCGCAACGACATGACTTTGTGTGAGGCTGATGCTGCATTGGCTTTCATGATAAAAGAGATTTTAACAACTAACTGTGAGTTAAGCAAGGATTTATACAATTCTCTTAGCAACCGAATTCAAGAAAGAAGAACTATGTACTCAACACTTTCAAATTTTTTAAAAAATCCAAATAAGATATCAGATTTTGACAGCAAATTGGACATGGTTTTATTAAAAAAGGAAATAAAGTTACTTATCTCACGTTTTACAAGGAGTGCTGTTTTAAACAACTCCATGATATCACACGAGATTGATGATAGCATATCAGACGAGGATTTAGAAGATCATGACGTTTCTATTGTTAAAAAATTAAACAAAAGTCCAGTTAAATCTTTAAAGTCAGAAGATAATGACATAGACACACAACTTACCAAAGAAATAAATTTATTTCAATCAGAAGCCATTAGAGGTAAATATTTGCAGGATGCATACAACTATTTAGAAACTATTTTAGCAACAAGTGTAAATTGTGAAAGATTTTTTTCTACCGCAGCAAATGTTGGAAACAAAATTCGTTCTAGATTATCTGATGAAAAATTCAACACTTTGATATTTTTAAGAAGCTACTTACATTCGACAAACTAATTACTTAAACTTAATTTACGTGATGAACTTTTTCATAAAAAAAAATTATATTTGGAGTTATATTTCTTTTATCGTAAATAATTATTATACCCTTCATTTTTGAGTTACATTCTTTTTTTTTTTGTTGGCAAACAACGATTATTTTAAGACATAAAAACAATATAATAATTTAAAATTTTTATATAAAACGAATGGTTTTGTTAAGTTTTCTATAAAAAAAATATATAATTAACTCTTGTTTATAAAAAAAGTTGTAACAGAATTGTTTTGTTAAGTTTTCTCTTTTAAAAATTCAAAAATAAATCAATGAAATTTAGTTACTTAAAAAAGTTGTTTATGAATTGTTCTGTTAATTTTTCCTTTTTTTAATTCAAAAATAAATAAAATTTAGTTACTTAAAAAAAAGTTGTTTATGAATTGTTTTATTAAGTTTTTTTTAAAAAATTCAAATATAAATAAATAAAGTGTTGTTTATTTAAAAAAAATTGTATATTAAAGAAACACATTGATCCCGAAAAATCCCGAAAATCCCGGGATCCCGAAAAATCCCGCAATCCCGAAAATCCCGGGATTTCGGGATTCGGGATTCAATAATCCCGAATCCCGGGATTTTTTAAAACCAATCCCGTTTAGCATCCCTAATATTAATGCTCCATAATTAACAAACTTGCTTTTATTAATGCGCGTTTCAAAAAATTCATCATAAAATGTAATAAATTTCAACAAGTTAAAACATAATTTACAGTTTTACAATAATCCAGTAAATTTGCATTAAATTTTTAACAGGGTGACATTGCTTATCGTTTTAACACTAAGTGGCATGCAAATGCCAATTTCCACTCGCATGCAATTTTTGCTGCCACTAAGAAAAATGTGAGTGTATTAGTAAAAAAGTGTAAGTGTATTGAGTTTTTCGAACTGGCTGTGGCATGTGTAAATGCTAGGTAAGTTGTGTGTTTTACGCGCAAGCTTTACCACAGCGTTATTGCACAACTTCATTTCATAAAAAATATTTTAAGTGAAGATGACATCGGGCATTGTTATTGCGTGTATTGTAGTGGAGAAGATTATTGTAACTTTACGTTTTTTTTGTTTTTTATAAATTTCGTTTTTACAGTTCCAGAGTTGTAGCAAACTTTTATAAAATTCAATAAAATCAAACATTTATACTGAATTTTTTCAGTTCAAACCGCAAAATTTAATTCAAGCACGACGTTTTTTATATTACCACGCCGAAAATAAAAATAAATTAAGTTGTACAACATACTCCTAAAATACAACCAATCAATTACAACTTGCCAAAAAATCAAATCTTTTTTTATCTTTCGTACAACTTTAGACAACGACCCCCCCCCCCCTAACCACACTTTACAATCTCATACACAACATTTTCATGTTGTACCAATGGTGGCTTGCTTTATATTAAAAATGTTCATTTCCTATGACAATACGGTCGCAACCGATGTATGTATAAAAAAGAATCAGATCTACGTTCATGCGGTGCAATTGTGTTCCTACGGTAGAAATAATTTATTTATAAATGGCATTTAAAATTTATACTTTTAATGTTTTATTTACTATAAGGCAGTGTCCCACCGAAGTCAATATTTTAGGCCGGTGCCGAAGTTTGGCAAAATTGGCCAAATTTACTTATCCAAATTCGCAACAAGGATAAATTTATTTATTAAACAGAAAACATCATCTAATATGTCTTCTGCAGACAAGCCAAAAGGCTTCGCGGGATTAGATATAAGAGTTCAATATACATATATAAATGAAATGTTAATAAATGAGAATGGAATAAGTTAATAAGTTTAAAAATTACTGGTTATTTGTTGGTAAGAAATGACAGGTTAGGTATGCGTGGTGGTGGTCTTGGGGTATATGTATGTATCTAATATGTTGCAATTTAAAATAATTTTTAAGATGTCGGAACTTGGTGTCTGTGAATCGCTTTTCTTACAGTTAGAGAGCTGTGGCGTTTCTGTCCTTTTAGGTGTTGTTTATTTGCCTAATGGGAATCTAATGTCTTTTGAAGAGAGACACTTTGATTTATTTATAAAATACTCTAATATGATTATTGTTGGAGATTTCAATAATAATTTGTTTGACACTGTTAAGGCTAATCTCGTTAGATCACTATGTGTAAGATGCAACTTATCTCTATTTCATAACTCCAGGCCTACTTATTTCGATGTGGCACACTCATCGACGTCCTTATTAAATTATTGGCTGGTTAGTGATTGCTCTATGGTAGAATTTTAGGACCAGGTTCAATGCCCCTCTATCTCTCATCCTGCATTAATTTTTGCCACGTTCCGTGTTATGGTCAGGCGTTCTGAGGAATATATAGAGTATAGGAATTTTAATGAAATTGACTGGAATGGTATTGCTTCTTTTTTGATGAATTTAGATTCAGTGCCGTTTTTTAACTCTCCTTCTATTGATTTCCAATCTTCTTATTTGTGCTCTCTTATGGAATCTATTTTTGATTTTGTTCCGGTTGTTAGAAGGAAAATTCAGATTGGTATTGATAATTGGATGAAGTCCAACAGTGTAGTGCTAGAAATTTCCTTACGAGACTTAGCTTACTCTGCCTTTCGGTCATCTGCTACTGATGTAAATTGGAAAACTTACTGTAGGTATAGAAATAAGGCTAAAAGAGTTATTCGTAGAGAGAGAAGAAAATATTTTGCAAAAAAGTTTTCTGGGCTTGATTCATCTGCTATGTGGAGGTTACTAAAGGGACGTGGAATAGCTAGTGATTTCGGAATACAGTGTGACTTTAATGTTGATCAACTTAATTACTACTTTTCTAACGATATGGATTCGCAGAGTGTTAATGAAGTTAATTACGGTGCTTTTGAACAGCTGGATGATTCTTTTTCTTTTAGAAATGTAACTGAAGAAGAACTTTGGCTGGCTATATGCAGGGTTAAGTCTAAGTCTATAGGGACTGATGGTATTCCAATTAACTTTATAAAAATTTGCTTTCCCATATATCTCTGGGTTTTTGATATTCCATGTAAATTCTATACTATCTACTTCTACATTTCCTACCTTATGGAAGGTGGCGCGGGTTGTTCCTATCCCTAAGTCTGGAACTGTTGGTGGTATGGAGGACTCAAGGCCTATATCTATCCTCCCTGCCCTATCTAAGGTGGTTAAACATATTCTGAAAGACCAGATTCTCTCTTTTGTTTAAGGGAAAGTCTCGCCATCGCAGTATGCCTTCCGTAGTGGATACAATACCACTTCTTTGCTGTTGAGTCTAACTGGTATTATTCGAGAAAATATAAACAGGAACAGATTGACGTCATTGGTTGCATTGGATTTAACTAAGGCCTTCAATTCGATTAATCATAATGTTATGTTGTCCAAATTGAAAGATCTTTTTGGATTTTCATTGTCTGCGTGTAAGATGATTTGCTCATATTTGTCTGAGTGGTGTCAATTTGTTGATGTGAATGGTAAATATTCGAGAGTACTTCCCCTTCACTCAGGAGTACCTCAAGGCTCTGTCTTAGGACCACTTCTTTTTATATTATACGTTAATGATCTTTCCGAATATATTGATGATAATATATGCTGTTCTTTTCTTTTTGCTGCTGATCGTGATAGTACTGATGTTCTTGAATCCAATATCAACTATAGCCTTGAACGATTTTCACGATGGGCGTCTAGTAACTTCTTAATTATCAATACTTCTAAGACTAAGGCGATCGATCCTCTTTGGGGTAACTCGTCATCATTTTGTTGACCTAATTATTTTTATTGGTGGAAATAGGCTAGCCTTTGTTGACCGGATGCGATGTTTAGGTATTTACATTGACGATCGTCTTATTTTTGATAAGCATAAGCGATATACGTATGGTGTTCGACGCCGAGCACATATTTCTGGATATGTCAAACATTTTCTTGGTTGTTCTTTTAAAAGATTTATATCCTATCGTAACTTGCTACTATTTTTTAGAGTTTTGAAAACTGGACAACCTTCTCAACTTTGTTCTTCACACATTCAACTAGGAACCCACAACTTATTATACCTCGAATTCGCTGTAGTTGTTTTGAACGGTCGTTTATAGTCAGAGTAGCTCGATGTTGGAATTATTTACCAGTGGACCTTCGTATATTCTCTCATTCAAATAACGCATTCCGATTAAAAATTATGGTACACTTTTCTGTTCAGGATTAAGAACTCTTTTGATTGTTTTTCCCTTTTTAGCCTAATCTTATATTTAATTAGTTTAGTATGGCTTTATTTCAGACAGAATGTTCTGTAATGGTATATGTATCTACTTGACTTATCTATTTTTTCATCTGGGCTACTACTTTGGGGCCTGTTAATTGATAAATTAGTATTTTTTACAAATTTCTTCAATCTTTGGCTGGGGAGCCATTTGTATTTTTATAATTAGGTGTATATACTTGAATAAATGAATTTTTGATTATTTATTGTATCCATAATAATACTCAGGATTTTGCTTTTGTAATATATTTTTATTGGCCTTGATAGGCTTTTGTATATTACTTATATTAAATAAATAAATAAATAAATTATGTATATAAATGCTCGTTTAGGGATGTAACGATACGCCTTTTTGCCGATACGATAATGATACTCAAAAAGAAATATCGGCGATACCGATACGAATATTACATTTAAATTCAAGGTAAAATTAACAACACTAAAGTAGAGTAACTTTTATAATAATTTTGAAAAATAATTTTATTGTACAAAATTACAGCATAAGAGATTATTAAAATTTTTATTAATAAGATTAAAACAACGAATTGAATTTAAATTCATGATAAAATTAACAAAAATTGTTTTCTTTTTAAAAGAAAAACAAAGGTGTAAGAGTTTGTTAATATTTAATATTAAGAAGATATTTGTTTAAAAACAAAGTATGTAATTTAAACTTTTACGGAGATAGACGGATTTTGTAACTCCGCTGGAAGCAGACATGCAGTGGAATGGTATCTCAGATGTGACTGAACTCATTTGAAAACTTAAGTATTTTTTGCCATATTCATTTTCACAGACGCATCAACACTTTCGGAATACAGAGTCATGTTAAGTAGCTCAGTCAGACGTTTTTTCGATTTTTGATAATTTCAAGGTTTGTACGGTAGGCCAAGAATTGTAGATAAACGACAAATTTCATTGTTCTCCAAACCCTCAAATCTTTCATTCATCGTAATACTACGAAAGTCGCCAATTTTTAGGATTCTGAACTATTCTGCATCTTAGTTTATTCACATATTGTATTTTTTTAAAATGTTCGAAGTCTGTAGTAAACTAGCGAAAAAGCATCAGACAATGTAGCAGTGGCATTGCTTATGGATTTTGAGATCACTTCGAAGTACCCCAAAATTTGTAGCAAAATGATTTTAATTTTCACAAAAACCATTAAAAATACGCATGAAACCTTTAAAACGTACAAATAAATGCAAGATTTAACAATGGGAGAACGTTACAAATTGCAAAATGTAGAATATTAATTGATTTGCTGGTAATTCACAAAAAAAATATTTAAAAAAATTATGTTATACAGGTCTGTTCTGTAAATCACGTGGTTTCAAACCACATGTGCTTTTAAAATCACACGTGTGACTTTGTAGTGTTCTGTAAATCACACCGTTTTTGTGTTTTTCGGTGTGATTTTCAATTGTCGAAAGCACAAGCAAACACAAAGGTTTTGTTTTTCAAAATTATAGCTCATTTCATAACGCTTTTTTTGTTATTTTCCGGCAATTTGTTTTTTTTTAACGATTTAGCAATCTCAAATTTTTTTTAGGGTGTGTTTAAAATTTTGTATTTTTTGCGAATTTTAGTCATGTTCGCGATAGAAGCGATTTGTTCCTGCAAGTTTTCTGATTCTTTACAGCTTTAACGATTTATAATAAAAAGTCGACTCTGCTATCATGCCGCTGAATTTTCGCCATTCCTTATAGTTTGGGAGTTTTAATAAATTTTATGGCTTGTTTGAACATAAAATTTTTTTCGCGAGTTTTCGTTATATTGAAAATATTTTTTTGTTATTTTCCGACATTTTGTTTTTTTAATCCATTTAGCGATTTGAAATAAATTTTATGGTTAGTTTACAAGCTTGCAATTTTTCGCGAATTTTAGCCATTATCGCGATAGTCGCTTCTATTCTATTTTTCAAAATATTATTTACGGCTTTTACGATTTCGGCTTTCATTCCGCTGCACAGAGGGGTGAAATCGCAAAAAATGGATATTAATTGAAAAATGAAAATTAGTTTTTTTGAAAAATATTTAGTAGCCGATTACAGTATATAAAATTCTACATCACTACTGAAAATTTCAATGTCATATGTTGTTTACTTGTCAAGATTGCATTAAAGTAAGGTAATTTTTGAGCTATTCGCGCACAATAGTGTTAATTGAAATTCGGTATATTTCGACGCTTAATATATAGTTTTTCGCAAGTCAAAAGTAATACTTTTACTATGGAAACTTCAACCTGAGGTATTTTAGCGTTATTCTAAAAATAATTGCGTTAACAAAAATTGTGTAGAAGTATTTTTAAAAATTTTTTTAAAATATGTCTCAATTTTGGCTATTTTCAAAATATTCGTGGATATTTAAATATGAATGGTGTTAGTTGGCGTTAGAATATTAATTTGTTAAGAAACAACAGTTCCTAGGCTTTCATATTCAGTAATAAGATGTTGCGCGTTTTTGCGCGAAATTTTTTTATTAAATTAATTGTGAAAATAGTCACTCAAGCAAAGAACACCAGTTCTTGTCTTTTGTTTGCTTTGTCTACATTTTCGTTGTTATAATTGTCATTGTCATTGTCATTGTTATTTATGTGGATCCACGAGTAAAGAATTTAACGACATTGGAAGAATGATCGCTAAAGAGGTTAAAAAATTGGAGTTCGGTCTTTCTATACTGCATGGTTGGATACGTTTTTATGAATGTCTTCTTCACGTGGCATATAAATTACCAATTAAAAAATGGCAGGCAAGAACCGATTTCGAAAAATTTGTTGTTGCTGAAAACAAGAGTCGTATTCAAACGGAATTTAGGAAAAAACTGGACTTATTATTTACCAACCTAAGCCCGGCTTCGGCAATTCAAATGATGGCAACACAGCACGAAGATTTTTTGAAAACGCTAAAATCACAGCAGATATTACGAAACTAGATCTGGAGCTGATTAAGGACATGCACACAATATTAATTGCCGTATCTTGTGGTCATGATATTAATGTAGAAAAATTTAGAGTATTTGCTCAGAATACAGCTCGACTTTTTGTTAAGAAGTATCAGTGGCTTAACATGCCTCCAACCTTGCATAAGTTTTTAATACATGGCCAGAAATCATTTCGCACGGGCTATTACCGATCGGTGAACTGTCTGAGGAAGCCCAGGAAGCCCGAAACAAAGATTTTAAAAACTACAGAGAACATTTTTCTCGCAAAAGTAGTCGGGAGGATTGCAATCGAGACATATTAAATAGGTTGCTACTAAGTTCAGATCCAATCCTATCTGGAAAAACAAAATTTCCAAAAAAATATTCCACCAACTTCCAAAATCAGTAGTAGATCTACTAGTTTCGCCTTCAGTTTTGACGAACGTGGCACCAGAAGGCACAAATCATGATACAGATGACGACGGGCATATTTTTTAAAATAGCAGGTTAGACACATATGTCTTATAATATGTATATACAAGCTATTTATATTTTTGAACAAAACGCTCACCAGACACATCCGTACACGATCGAACAATTTTAATATCTGCTTTGAGTCCCGAAGTTACATATATGATACAATAATCTTCCTTTCGTCTACGTAATTTTGTTAAAAATAAATTGATAACTATGTAAAAATTTCATTACTTTAAAAAAAAAAAAAATCCGACTGAGCCAGAGCTATTTTTTAAAAGGGGGCGTGACACCGCCTTATTCCACATTGGATGTAATTCATACTGTACGATTAACAGATATACCAAATCTCATATTTATACCTAGTTCATGAGATATATCCGTTCTAAGTTTCAGGTTATATGGGCTGTGCCACGCCCCTTTATCCAATCATAACCAAGTATATCCCAGGACTATAAGCAGGTCAACAGTAAAACATTAGGAAAGTTTCATGACAATCGGTCTATTACTATGGCCGCTAGAGCGATTTTTAATGGGGGGGAGTGGCACCGCCCACTTTTCCAAAAGATGTGTAGCCTATGTCACTAAGTGATAACGTAGCATTCTAATAGTGAAAGAATTTTTAAAATTGGATAAGTAGTTTAATTAATCTCCATTTTTTGTGATTTCACCCCTCTGTGCGCTGCTAGCAAAAAAGCGAACTTTAATTCAACTAAAAAAACAAACCTGAAATCACAACAGAAGTAAGTCACAAAAGCAAATATCATTTTGTAGTATCGTCGAATTTTCTTAATTTTAAATGATTTGTTGTAAATAAAAAAGCTTATTGCATAAAAAATAAACAAAAAACACATACAGACTAAAGCCTGGTACTCCGTTCAAATTTGTGAAAAATGTTGAGCAACATTAAGGGTCCTCATGATATCGTTTATAAGCCTCGTAATCTGTGCAAACTGTGCATTTTTACGCCCTCGTAAATGAACTGTCAAAAATTGTATGAGAATTCATTTACACAAACTTGGTAAATTTGCCCAACAATTTTGTCTCGTAAACTTGCGCTGTTCAATTGTACATTTATACAAACAGATTTTTTAATGATTTTAACGGTGTTTTCAATGAAAAATCCAAGTGTCTATAAATCACAAACAATAAATTCTAGCAATAATTTCAGTAAATTGGTCTTTTGGCTTTCTTTGAGCATTTTTAAAAGCAAATTCCTCATACATATTAATCACAAATTTAAACACAAATTTTTATATTTTTGAATTTTAATTTTTAATTTACATCATGAGGACCCTTATTAATTATTTCACACGAAAATTTTGACATGTATCAATGTTACCTTTCATGCGAGTTTGTACAATTTGACGTTTTTAGTCCTGCAAAGTATGCGACATTGTTTTGCGTATGTAAACAAACCGCACATGTATTTAACTAAAAATTATTTTTTTATTAAAAAATTTAATAAAAAAGAATATAAATATGGATAAAAAACTGTTACCGGTTGTGTTATTTTAATTTTTTATTTCTTATTTAATAATCAGTTGTTACTTTTTTGCTTTTGCTTAAAATTCCACGTGAAATAAGTGCAGCTTACATTATTTCGCAGTTGTAAAAAAATGTTGCCAGAAACATTTCCTAACTTTTTCACAAAATGAACAGAGTACAACTCTATCAACATTATTTCATAGATATTCCGCACAAGTTTTTTTCATATGCGTTTTGACAGCATTTCACGTGAAATGCTGAACACAGTACCAGGCTTAAGGGCCAAAATGTAATTTTCAGAACAGGCCTGATATATATGTACATATATATATATAAACGTTTGTGCCGTGTATGTTTTCCTAAAGGCGCAGTTAGCCGGGAGTAACAGTAACGTTGCTAACCAGCTGCTTCATTTCGTTGTATGTAAAGCAATTAGAACGATTATAGTTAGCAAGCCGTAAGATGGTTACGTTTCAATCTGTAAGAAAGAGATTGGATTTACTTTTTGAAGGTAAGGTTACTGTTACTCCCGGCTAATTGAGCCTTAAAACTCAAGAAACGCTGGACCAATTGACAGACACCAAACTTAGACAATAAATTATTTTAGTCAGAAGTCAGGTTTCTCTTTAGTATAGTCCTGCCTGATAGGTTGTATTTTACTTTTTTTTAATGATACGATTTGGCTAAAATTCACAAAATATATTTATTAAACAAATACAAGTTTCCTCATAAAATTTTGACCGGTTAGGTAGCACTGGGGTTAAGTTTTTAACAAAATACACCAGTATTTAAGTTTTTATTTTTTATTTAGAAAATTCCGAGACCCAAGATCTAGTTATATTATATTTGCAAAACTCTAGACGATCAAAATAAAAAAAAGTAAAAATAAAAAGTATTAATTTTCAAAGTCGGATATCTCCTAAACTTTAAGAGATACATTGAGAACTCTACAAGCGCATTTCACTAAAAAATAATTTTTAAATTTTAGTTGAACAAGTCACTTTTGAACTATCGTTCTAAACACAGACAGTAACTTATGTTTGCGTGATGCCAATGCCGGACGAAAATTCTGTTAATCGCCATGGTTCTCGTTCACAAAGTGCTGCAGTATCGCCAACGAATGTATTATGGAGAAAATACCTTTGGCAATTTTCAGTATAAATGGAAACATTAGCTCATTAATTTCATTTTTAAAACTTTTCAACCCTAGACCAAAAAGCGTTAATGTTAAAACGTTTGAAATTTTTAAATTGTACTAATCATGTCATTGAATGGTAATAGTAGAATTTTACTGGCTTCATCATCCCTGATCATAACCCTTAAGTCTCAATAAATTGTTCATGTAAATATTTTCTGCATTTAAAAGAGCACACACTTAAGGTAGGTAGGTAGGTAGGTAGACTAATAAAGTGGATTACAAATTACACTGTGCGACGAATGGTAGGGGTCAGTGATCGGGAAGGGTTAAAACTACCGGGGATAGTTATATCGGTGAAAAAGAAGTTATACGTGTCCCGGCGTTTCGCTGAGTCACGTCTAGGAATCGAGATATATCGATTAAAAAACATCAAAATTTCTTCTTAAATACGTCGGTATATAAATCTGTCAAATCGGTTAAAAAATGGCTGAGTGTAACCGATTTGACAGATTTATATACCGACGTATTTTAGAAGAAATTTACCATTTACTTGAGTTATAAAGCTTGGACTCGGGGAGATCTATCGTTCCCGAGTGAGATTTAAAAAAAAATTTTTATTTTGGTCATACCTTTTTTGTATCTGAACCGATTTTTCCAAGTTTTTTATAAAATATGTTCTACTAAAAATGGTATATAAGTCATATCCATAGGACGTATGGCAGCCCTAAGATTTAGGTTTTTATAAAAAATTTTATGTTTTTTAGCCCATTTTTCAAATCGATATATCTCGATTCCTAGACGTGACCCAGCGAAACGCCGGGACACGTATAACTTCTTTTTTACCGATATAACATTTCCCGTTGGTTTCATCCCATCCCGATTTTGACTGTCGCATAGTGTTATAAACAGATTTCAATTAAATGTTGTTTCTAAAAAGAGCCGACGACTTTGTTGTTTAATATTCAAATCCCGTTTCTGTAACCATGTTCTGTAACTTTAGTGAGAACTTCTCGAAAAGTGAGAAAAAAATATGTCTTTAACTCATGTCGAAAGCTACCAAAAGAGATTACGTCATTAAGTTATAAGTGTCTTAAAATTGCACTCGATGTCGATGTGACAATGCAGACGTTGAGGACGCTAGCCACACATATCGTTGACGGCGACCAAAATACAAAGTACAATCGTCGCACGCACAGTGGCGGAAAATCGTTTTTCATCGGACAAAAAATCTATAACTTTTGAACCGATAGAGATAATTTTGCAACTTTTTTTTTTGCTGGAGAGAAGATTTCTTGAAATATCCTACAGTTTTAATTTTATTAAAATAGGTTTAGATGGTGTTTTTTTATTCAACAGGGAGGGGGATGTTTTTTAATTGCGCTGTTTTGAGAACATTTTATTCTCTACATAACTGCTAAATTTCATTATGATTTCTTTATTCATGTCATTTTATAGAATGTCAAACATTAAAATTACTATTTTTCACTCATATTAAAAGCCCTTTCATACGTTTACTCTATAGAAATAATAATTTTTTGACATTCCATGAATCAGACATAGATAGAGATATCACAATGAAATCTTAAACCAGTGGAATTAAAATCGGAAAAACGTTTTAAAAAAAAATCATTGTTTTTTTTTTTACAAAAATTGAAAAACTGCCACTATTTACCACTCGATATTGATCACAATTTTCCAGAAAGTACACGGAATGTAAAAAGTGACATTCGCATGTGGTGCTCACGTAATTTTGTCGTCATCACACAACACGAACTTGCTATTGTGGATTTTTAGTGACGTCAAAATTACGTCAGAATCACATGCACATGTGGCTTTTTACATTCCGTGTACTATAGGCTTAAGACTTGTTTCTACATGCATACTCATAACCGTTTCTTTCGAAAAATATAAGCATTTTTATTTATTTCTTGTTTATCAGCGAAAGAACATCTTTTAGTGAAGTAGTAAAAATTAGTATTCATATGTATTACCTTTATACGCATATACATTCGCCTAGAATAAACCACTATACTTTTAGAAAAATGCTTAAGCATTTAAAAATACAACATACCTTTGCTTAAAGCCAGCTTTCCTACTAATATAAAAATGTTTAACCCACTATTGATAACAGGTTGATATTTAACATAATCCACCTGATTAAAAAACTAGAAAAATCGTTAAAAAAAATCAGCTCAAAAAATTCGATTTATTCGCATATCTCGAAAGGCAAAGGAGATAACTTAACATTTAAGCATATTTTTTGTAGGTCAGCTTTAGTATAATTTTCTTGAAATCCACAAATGCAAATATTCTTGGAGAATTTTTTAAAAACTTGAATATCCAAGGCTACAAGACGCAGATGACAACATGCCAGTCTCACGACCCTCTATGGACCCGTGATCTTTCAAATCAACTTAAAAGCTGCCTGGCTTTGACAATTCCAAAAATTACATCAGTTGCAGAATTATTTTTTAAAACAAAACGTTTGCAAACCATTGTGTTACATATATTTCAGTAAAATAAAAAGAGCAAAAAAATGTTGCGAGTAATTTCATTAAAATGAAAAGTGTTTAACAGACAGTTCCAAAGTGTTGGGGTTAAAAAGGACACTTTCAGCTTTCTAATAGTACCAAAATCTCTTTAACCCCTTTTGACCCTGACAAGTTCTATTCCTCTGAATTTCGGATTTAACTAAAATATAGAACCTGGGGAAACTTTTAATAATGCATTAGGTATAAATGATACATAAATGTAACGAACCATTTCTTAAAGACTAATATAACAAGAAACAAAATTCAACCCATTATTGATAACCAGGGAAACCAGAAATATGCTCTAAAACAGACGTTTTATGCGTATTAAATATACATTAAAAACTTGAAAATATGCCCTGAAAATTGTAAAAAAAATATGCCCAAAAAAATTCAAAAATTGCTAGTTTAAAAACCAAATATTCAGCAATTTAATAACAATTTAAAAACTTAAAAAATTATGCAAAAAAGCTCTTAACTAAATTATCAAAAAAAAAATGCTGCAAACTCTAAAATATGCACTAACAAATTGATGCCAAAATTCATAAAAAACTCTAAAACGGATTGGTTTCCCTGTTGATAAAAGTTTTCAAGAAATCATCATTAATTTTTATCAAATTTACAAAAATTAAATTTTTTCTAACAACATAAAATATTTGTTTCCAGCAGCATGCCACACCCACAATTACCAATATTTTGATGCAGTTTTTAGATACCCTAGCTCTAATATGTTTGCTATAAAATGACATTAAAATTTTTGAAATCGGCGATAACAAAAAATTGAACTTTCGGCCTATGAAATAAAATTTTTAGCCCCAGTGCGTCGGCTGTACCATATGTACCAAATATGTAATGTGAAGTGCGGCTTTAATGTTTGTTATACATCGGGCCTCGATTATCCGTGATGGTTAATGGTTAATCGAATAACAATTTTGATTATACAGTTTTTTTAATATTTTTATTATTTAACAAGTGAACATTGGTGAACGTACATGTTTACATAAAAAAAAAACATTTAAGAAGTTTATGTACATTCTGAAATTAAATTTTCTACAAAAAAACATGAGACAAAAAAGAACATTAAGCAAAAAAAAATAGTATAAAATTTTTTAAAAAAAGTCGTGTGATGTTGTTTGTCAAATATTTTTCAACTGCCATCACGGATAGAGGTAATCACGGTTAATCGAAGCAACCAATCTGAAAACATTGCAAACAAAAACTGATCATTGGCCATCACGGTTAATCGGGGTTACCGGTTAACCGGATCACAGATAATCGAGGCCCGCCTGTATATATATTTTTTTTAAATGTTAAAAGCAAAATAATTAAAACAAGGAAAAAACAGTCAAAAGAACATAACACTTACATACGTCTTCCATGTTATTATTCATTGCATTTTTAATATATTTTTTAGTGTTAAAGAACTTTCTCACAAATATATTTTACACACGCACTTTTTCTGTAAATTGGAGAGTAATTTCCTTACGTTCTCACATTCCAATCGAAAAGTTTCTCGATGCGGGAGTTACAGAACATGGGCACTGGGAATATAAAATATTTACATGTGTCAACAGACGATTATTGCACTTTTTCTTGTTTTTATTAAGCAAGAAAATATACTTAACTAGAAGCACTTATTCGATAACACATTTAAATTTTTTTATTTAAAGTGATTCATTGTAACTTGCAAGCCATGAGTATGATTCATCAAAAAGTCGTCATTCCTAAGGGCGTTAAAATATTATGGCGAAACAAAGATAAAAAAAACACTTTAAAATTTTTAGGTATGTACATACTATATCTGAGAGAAACGTCGACAAAAATGTCGAAACCGTATACAAATTTTGGCAGACATGTTGTGGAAAATTCTGGGTTTCAATTAAAAAAGTTTCGTTAGATACATCTACATGAATTCTGTCGAAAATCTATTAGACATATCGGTACATAATTTGCAAGAAATGTCTGATTCAGAAAACGTCAGAGTATTTCGTTTAGATTTCTGTCAAACATTGA
Source organism: Pollenia labialis (assembly GCA_949318255.1). Taxonomy (NCBI): domain Eukaryota; kingdom Metazoa; phylum Arthropoda; class Insecta; order Diptera; family Polleniidae; genus Pollenia; species Pollenia labialis. Next base: position 50,591,271 of record OX439141.1, read on the forward strand.
ATATATGTACATATGTATATATGTATGTATGTACTTTCAGGGCTCAAAACTACAAGTTACAAATCTTGTAGATTTGTACTTGTATAGCAACAAATAAAAAAAAAAGGTTGTCATCTATCTATATATCTATATATGTATGTATATAAAAATGAAAAATGTTTGTATGTTTGTGTGTTTGTGTGTTTGTTTGTTGGCTTATAGACTCCGAAACTACTGAACCGATTTTCTTGAAATTTTTACAGTAACATCACGTGAGCCCTAAAAATAAAATAGGCTACTTATTTTTTCGATAGGGGCAGGGGAATTGGTACCCCCCATAGGATGCCAATATTTATTATCGCATATCTTAAGAGCCGCTGGCGGCATTTTGCTGAACTTTTTGTAGTAGGATCTTCTGAGCCCCGAAATTGAAATAAAATAGCAGCGGGGGAAATGGTTCCCCCCATAGGACGCCAATGCTTAATATCGCATATCTTATGAACTGTTATAGTGAGAATGTTCAAACTTTGTGGAAGTCACTCTTATGGTATACTACACTTATGAAAATAAAAATAAAGCGGGTAGGCGCAGGGGGGGAAATACCTCCCATAGGATGCATATATTAAATATCGCTCAACTGAAGAACTATTAAAGGGAGAGTCTTCAAACGTGGTTAAAGCCACTATTATAGTAAACTATAAATTTTCAATATAAAAATGGGCGGGAGAGACAGGGGAGGAGCAGTACCCCTCATAGATAGAAATATTAATAAGAGCCACTGCACGCATTTTGTTGAAATTTTGGTAGTATGATCTTCTGAGTCCCAAAATTGAAATAAAGTAGCAGCGGAGGAAGTGGTTTTCCCCATAGGACGCCAATGTTTAATATCGCATATCTTAAGAACTGTTATAGTGAGAAAGTTCAATCTTTGTAGAAGTCACTCTTATGGTATACTTCACTTTGAAAATAAAAATAAAGCGGGTAGGCGCAGCGGGAACTACCTTCCATAGGATGCATATATTAAATATCTCTCAACCGATGAAGTGGTTAAAGCAGTGTAGCGAAGCGCACCGGGTTAAGCTAGTTACAGATAAATGTCAACCATTAACATGGCCATTAGGGATTTCTTTGTATTGATATTTAATAAATAAATACTGATAATACATAGAAATGTATCCCGATGACCATCCGTCCGTCTGGCTGGTTGTCTGTCCATGTTAACCTTGAGCGCAAAGTACTAGTTACAATTTTGTAGATAATTTGATCAAATATGGACGAAGTCTATGTAAATGGTGAAAATCGGTCTATAATTTCACATATTCCCTATAAAAACCTCTTTCCAAATTAGACTCTTTGTTTCTGTAAACCATTTAATTATGTTAATATTCAAATTAAATTCGTCCCAAAAATATTTTACTGAAAATTAAATTATATTCGAATCAGTTCACATTTGCCAAAGCTTCCATCCTTAAACAGCTACAGCTTATTTTCCCTTTGAGACAAACTCCTATATGGATTTTAATATCTAGATAATATTCGGCGCAAACATCTCTTAAATGAATTTCAACCTAATATGGGGATAAGCGATATTTTTAGGTTTTTTTTAATTTAATTTAATTTTGTTATTAAATTGTTAAATATTTTGCCTTCAAATAAGCAATTTTTGATTTTTTAGGGCCTAATTTTGAAAATTTTCAGGGCATATTTTCAAACTTTTACTGCATATTTAATGGGCATTAAACGCGTTTTAGAGCATATTTCTGGTTTCCCTGTTTATTACAATGCAAGTTCATTTATACATTCATATGTATGTATGTGTGTAGGTATATTATTTAGGACGTGTTCTGTTTCTTTAGTTTTTGTTTTATTTAATGCTACGTACGCTTCCGTTTATGTAAATTAACTTTAAGCTCTTTTTATACAAAATATTATTCATTATTTGACCAATTTACTATATTTCTATTGTCGGTAAATTTTTAGAACAACTTTTTTTTAGAACATTGACAACTTTTTGAACATAGTTAAAGAAAATTATTTTTTTTATAATTCATAAGCTATAGCGACATCATTTCCGGTACAGAAATGACTATTACGTACTTACACGTTTAAAAAAACTGTTAACAGCAATCAATCACATAAAAATATCACTTAATTTCGTTAAAAAATTATTATTAATTTTTTTCTTTCTGAGAAATGTTATATATAGTACAACCGTTACGTTTAAATGCACAAAAGTTACTGAGACACACTGAAACACCAATACGGGTAAATAATTTGAAAATCATTGTTTTACATCACTTCTGTCAGGCATGAATTTCCAATAATGGGTATGAAAATGCGGGTTTCTCATAATTGACCATTGATAATAAACAAAAATCACATTATTGGTTAGAAAATTACAAAAATTATTTTTCTCTTTATGATAAACACATATGTATCAATATTTAAAAAGAAACAGTGTGCCCTTATATATCTATGTATGTACATACTATACTTATGTATTTACATATTAAAAATATTTCGTATTATTGATGATAAATATGTTTTCGCACTTCAAAAATGTGTATGTATCAAAAAATAAACATACGCGTAAATGTTAACGTTATTAGGAGGGTAACTTTCCTGTGGAATATTGCATGTTCCTAGTGATAAGAACAAATTTGGCTTAATTTATTATACACTCCGGAAAATCCAAGCGATATTTTACGAAAGAATCTTTCGAAGCTGTTGTTTTTGTACTTTTTACCAGTGTGGTCACATCCAAAAATATTTTTCAGATAAATAATTTACTTGTTTGAATGTTATTTACATATATAACATGGGTATGTACATACATATGTATGTACACATGCATATCTAAATTGAACTCTGTGCTGTATTGTATTCGGTTGCTGCCTTTTTTACTGGCTAAGATTACTATTTTGTACTGTTTTTACTTACTCTTTTTTATGGTTGGGAATAAAATGCTAGGTTATTTAGTTGATAAGTTTTAAATGTTATGTATGTATTTTTGGTACTACTCAGACTTTATTGTTTGTAATATATTTTTGGCCTTTGGGCTTCTTATTACAAAATGAACTCTTAAATAAATAAATCGGATATAAAATAATGGTAAAAAAATACTAAAATGCCCAAAAATTATGTTAAAATTTTAAATTGTATTATTATTTTAGTTGATATATCATTATACATGATTTATTTTACATAATTCATCCCTATAAACTCACATCATATCAATAGAACAAACTGATAACAATAAAATATTTGTTAACGTAGATGGCAATACGTCTCTAATAAAGGCCTACTCTCTAATCCTCTTCGCGTAACTAGAGGTGTTCAGCTGGGACCATAACTGTACTCGATATACCCAAACAGTTAAAATATTCAAGAATCCAGATGTATGCTGATGATATACAGCTCTACTTTGATAGCTGCACAAAATACATCTTCACAAGAGTTAAAGATCTTAACACTGATCTAAATAATATTTTCCTCTGGGCGACTGCAAATGAAATTAATCCGGAGAATTCAAAATGTATTACAATTTGTAAAAATTCAGTCAAAATTGATATTGTTAAGTCGGCCAGAAATCTTGGTGTGGTTTTCAACAGTACACTCACTTAATCAGATCACATCAACCAATCATGTGGATGTTTATGGGCTACACAGTATTGCACACCACTAAACATAAGAGAACTCCTGGCTAAAACATATTTACTACCAGCTTTAATGTATTCATCAGAAATTTTCTGCGGCCGTAACTCAAAAGACACAACGTTCAACAACATTATACGATACATATTCTCCTTGAGGAGATTTGATCATGTTTCTCAATACTCCAGTCGGATATTTAAAGTCACCTTTATGGACTACTTAAATATAAAAAACCTTGTTTTTCCTACATAAAATTGCAACATCGGAACAACCGAAACATCTTCATGATCGCTTAATATTCATGAGGTCGACATCGGGACACGGCATCCGAGAGACACTTTTTCATTATAACTATCCGTCTCTGGAACCAACTTCCCTCAATCTTTCGAACTATTGGCAACGCAAAAAAATTCAAACATTTACTTCAACATTTGAAATGATTGAACGTGAATGACTCGCTCTCATTTTTTTTACACATTTGATAAGCATATCACACAGCATTCATTTGGCTACCAAATCATTTGTGCAGACCTCTAGTATGAACTCAGACTTACTAATTGTCAACATAAATTTATTGGAGCAATAAAGTGTCCGTTAACGATTTTGGGTTTCTCAATATACCGACAAAAAACATTGTTTTCAGTTGGCAGCACCTCTCAAAATACAGTGGTCGGCATATTTATTTTGACACCTGAGAAATTTTACCATTTTGAATTTTTTCAGATTTCCAAAAAATTAAAAATTCCAAATTTTTTTTTAAATGAAAGTAGGATTTATTTAATAATTAAAAAACATAAAATCATAACTTCTTAAATTTAATTTGCATTCTATGCAACTTATTTTAAAATTTAGGGGGTGGCATAAGTATTTTGACATATAGTTTTTTACTCTTTAAACGAAAATATGTTATTCCAACTTTTATAATACTTTTAGATATTTTTAATATTAATAAAACGTGTACCCTCCTTTAGCCGCAATGACTTTCCGGAGTCTTTTAGGAACTGAATCAATCAAGTTTTGAATGTATTTTGTTGGTATATCCTCCCACAAAGATTTAACCTCTGAAATTGTTCCTTCCCTGGTTCTTGTCAGATCTGCGGTTCTTTGGCGCTTTATATATGACCAAACATTCTCAATCACATTCAAATCCGGACTTTGGGGTGGCCAATCCAAAGTTTCAATGAAATTTTCTGTCAAAAATGTTTTAATCATTTTACTCTTGTGGCAAGGCGCATTGTCCTGTTGGAAAATAAATGACGGTCCAATCAACCTATCGCCAGAAGGAAATGCGTGTTCATTTAAAATTTTCAAATATTGGTTTTGGTTCATCGAACCGTCGATGGGAACCAAGTCTCCCAAGCCTTTATTTGCTATACATCCCCAGAACATGACTGTGCCACCCCCATGACTAACTTTTTCGACAACAGGTGCGATTTTTTTTCGAGTTTTTTGGTCTAGTCTAACAAAAACTTTTTTCTTTGATGAGTGATACTCGAAAGTACTTTCGTCGGTCCATAAGACGCTTTGCCAGAATGATGGGGGCTTGTCCACGTATCTGTTTGCGAATTCTAACCTTTTAATTTGGTTTCTTGGGGTTATACATGGAATTGATCTAGCTACATATGTATTAATGTTGGCTTCTTTTAGACGTCGTCGAACTGTTCTTTCGCTTAAATGAATATCAGAGTGCGAATTCCATTCTAACGCAGCTGCTTTGGGTGTCAAACCTGGATTAGATTTAAATTTTCTGATAATTTGTCGATCTTCCACTGCCGTTGTTTTACGTTTTCTTCCTGTTCGACTCAAATTAATGACAGATTCTGTTTCTTTACATTTATTTATTTGATAATAAACGGTTTTTCTAGGTATATTGTACTCCTTGGCAATATTTGTTACAGATATTCCAAGATTATACTTGGTTATAATTTCACTTCTGACGGTGTTGGTTAATTCCGATATTTTTCCCATATTTACATAATAGTAATATAATTTTTTTTATTAATCTTTCATCGAATGTTAATACTTAATACTCAACAACGACCGCTTTGTATTAAAGCTTAACACAAAAAACAAAATGAGATGAAATTAAGGAATGTCAAAATAATTATGCCGTTACAAATTCTTGTACCAAATTGCATTTCTCCCTTCAGAATGAGAATGGGTAAAGATTTTAACAAAATATTTTGCATACGTATACTTAAGAATTAGTGTAAAGAAAATATCATGATAACTGTGCCGTTATAGGAATTTCAATATTAAAAAACAATAAAACAATTCTTCACTATACTTTGTCAAAATAAATATGCCGACCACTGTACATATAAAAGCTGGGAGTCAGCTGATTGAATTTATCTGTACGGCAAATATATAAAAGGAAAAAAAATAATTAGCAGAATAGAAAACAACATTGAGAAAACCAAATTTCTTTAATGTGCAGTTTTTCGTTGGGGGAAAAAAATAATCGCGTAATGAGAAAACGGCCATTTTAATACATACAGGCCTGTTCTGAAAATCACATTTTTTGAAAATGATTTCAAATCACAAGAAAGGTGTTCTGGGCTTTTGTGACTTCTGTTGTGATTCCACGTTTGTTTTTTTAGTTGAATTAAAGTTCGCTTTTTTGCTAACAGCGGCATGAAAGCAAAGTCTAATATTTATTAAAAATCGTAAAAGCTGTAAAGAATCACAGGGGAAAATCGCTTCTAACCAAAAATCTATTTGAAATCTCTAAATGGATTAAAAAAACAAAATGTCGAAAAATAAAACAAACAAAATTTGCACAATAACAAGCCATAAAATTAATTAAAACTCCCTAAAACTGTAAGGAATGGCAAAAATTCGGTAAAAATTGCTAAATTAGCGGAAATTCGCAAAAATTTGCTAACAGCGGCATGAAAGCAGAGTCTACTTTTTAAAAAATCGTTAAAGCTGAAAAGAATCCGAAAACTTATCGGAACAAATCGCTTCTATCGCGAACATGGCTAAAATTCGCAAAAAAAAATACAAGATTCTAAACAACCCTAAAACTAATTTGACATTCCTAAATCGGTTAAAAAAACAAATTGTCGGAAAATAACATAAAAAGCGTTAGATATTAGCTATAATTTTGAAAAACAAACTCTGTGTTTACATGTGCTTTCGACAATTGAAAATCACACCGAAAAACACAAAAAGGTGTGATTTACAGAACACCACAAAATTACACGTGTGATTTTAAAAGCACATGTGATTTGAAATCACGTGATTTTCAGAACAGACCTGATAGTATAAAAATTGTTTATACATTAAAGTTGTGAAAATTAAAAATTTGTCAGTCCCGAAAAATCCCGGGATTTCCCGTTTGGAATCAATAGTAGTAACTCATAGTATTTTTTCGTATGTTTCCTTTTCATTTATATTTTTGTTTCTTTTTCATCTGTTTCTTTTTTCCCTTTATTTTAAATTATTCAATTTCCTATTATTATACTTTTTTTTATCTACATAATGTTTGAACCTATTAACCTTTTTTTGTACTTTACGAAGTAATTTTTTTTTTTTTGTTAAATGAAGCACCATTTTAAATGAACTCCTTATTTTGAAACACACTTTAGAAATACATATTTGGGGCAGCGATGCCAGAATTCCACATTTATCTGCATTTTTAAGATTTTTTTCCCCAAAATTTTAAAAATGCAGATTTGCAGATCTTTGGTTTAACATTGCAGATGTTTTTTTGCTCGGTGGAAGCATCTCTACATTGTCACGATTGTACTATTTCCACTTCTTGCATTGATAAATAAATATAACATACATATGTATATAACATTCATGGAAGAACCGTGTGGATATAGATACATTAGTAGAAATTTTATTCACAAAAGATTACTTAAAAATTAAAAATTCGCATTGTCTTGACACATAAATATCGCCGGACTTATGTCATCTGATTTTACACGAAATAATATGCATATATACGCACATACATACATATATATTCATATTCACTTATGTATAAATATCTTTAAAAGTTGCAATATTTGATCTCTAGTAAATATTCAATAAGAGACTTGATAATTTAAATAACATTTCAAGAATTTAACCTATAATTTGTTCTTTAAAAAAACAAAGATGTGACCAGGGCTGTCAGAATTGGGGATTTATCCCCAAAGTTGGGGTTTTCATGCAAGCAAAAAGGACAGTCATTTGGGGATTTTTTTTGGAGATTTTATACATTTTGAATATAATTTTCCCTTCTTTTATTATTTACGCTTATTTTCCTTTGTTTCGTACATAAAATATGAAAAAATTAGCAAAACTTGTACCTTACTCTTATCAACAACTAATACAGTGTAGAGCGTCTTAATTAAGATCACCATTTTTCTTTAGTGTGTACAAGGTGCTTAAAAGCTGAGTTCAGTTTGTGCTTTGTTGTGATACAGACGTGTATTATTAAACCCGCATACTATTTGAATTAATTAAATTTGATTTTTTTTTTATTTAAAATAAACATTCCGCGAATGAACGCAAAATACATAAATGATTTTTAAATAAATTATTTAGCATTAAAGTGATCAATTAATAAAAACGAAAAATTAATAAAGATAAATAAAAAATATAAGTGAATATATGTACATACATACTTATGTATGCAAAAACATTTTAATTTTGTAAAGAACAAAATAAAAAAAATAACAAAAATATTAAAAGCACAAAGTTACGGTGAAAAACAAAAACAATATTTTGTATGAACAAAAACAATGAGACAACAATAAAACTCAACGAGAGAAATTGCTATGTAACAGTTCATGCAAATGAAAATAATGAAATAAATAAAACAAAACAAAACAATATTAACTACCTAACGGCTAAGCCAATTATTCGTACACGTTCCCTCTCACCATCGGTATTTACACAAACGGTGGATAGTGACTCATTAAAAAAACTAAAACTAGACCTGGTGACAAGTGTTGCCAGGCCAGCAAGTATTACCGCAACGTCAAAAACAAATTTAGTGGGAAATGATACCATGAACTTAAACACAAATGCAATGGAAAACCCCCCTGTAAAAAGTTGTCAAAAGCCTCAAGTCCAAGTTGGTATGGACAGGTATATAACAGTCCTTAAACGGGGTCGCAGCCCTACATCTTCAGCTGTTGCTTCGGCCTCAAAAGTGCCATTTTTTGATAAAATAAATTCCCAAAATCGCTTTGCAATTCTGGAGGATGAATCCTCTGAAGCACCAAACGTAATAAAATCGTCCAAGCCTCCCCCGATATATCTTAGGGAGCATAACTCAAATGATCTAATAAAGAGTTTAATTTCGTTGATTGGTGAAAACTCTTTTTATGTAGCCGCAATAAAGCGAGGTAGTATTAATGAAACGAAAATTCAAGTAAATAATGAAAATGATTTTCGCAAAATAGTTAACAAATTTGAGGCACTTAAAAAAAGTTTTTATACATACCAACTCAAGAGCAGTAAAGGTCTGCAGGTGGTGATTAAAGGAATTGATTAATGCGTAGACCCAGAGGAAATTAAAACATTCTTGGAAGAAAAAGGTTTCAAGATAAAAGATGTGTTAAATATTAGAAATAGGGAAAAAAATCCTCAACCACTTTTTCGTGTAGAATTAGAGCCCAGCGACATTAAGTTAAAAAAAAACGAAACGCATCCCATTTATAGTTTAAAATATATTCTATACAGAAAAATCACAAAAAAATGGACCTGTTCAGTGCTAAAACTGCCAAGAATTTGGCCATACCAAGGCATACTGCTACTTACCCCCTGTTTGCGTAGTATGTGGAGAACTACACGGTACAGTTTCTTGCGATAAGTCTAAAACCGACCCCAACGTAAAAAAATGTAGCAACTGTGGCGGCAATCACACTGCCAATTATAGAGGATGCCCTGTATATAATATCGTTAAGCAAACGGTTGGGCCGAAAACAAATACCCCTCAAATGCAGGTTGCAAACCAAGTAGACACAAATGAAACTCAAGCCCCCCAGCCTGGTAATAACAGGACCTCTTACGCTAACGTCCTAAAATCAAACCATGTGCCAATGCAAGGGGCCTCGCCAAGTAATGACGAAACTCCAGTTTCTAATTTAAGTCGTTTAGAAAAAACCATGGAAACATTAGTGCAAACAGTAAATAATTTTACAAACACAATGGGTAATATGATGCAGGAGATTCTTAGAATGCAATCGATTTTATTGCAAGCTGTACTTAATAAACCATGAACTGTTTAAAAATTGGTTTTTGGAACGCAAACGGCATCCGCCAACATAAAAATGAATTAGAATATTTTCTTAAAAGTAAACAAATTGATGTCATGATGGTTTCTGAAACTCATTTGACCTCAAGAAATACGTTTAAAATTAATGGTTATATAATATATGATACCAAGGACCCTCGAGATAGAGCTTGTGGAGGTTCTGCCATTTTAATAAAAACCAGAGTCAAACACTACCTCATGGGTGAACATCGTGAAGATTATCTTCAAGCAACAAACAATTGCGTTGAAGAATTAAATAGAAACGTAGTAATCTCATCGTTATACTCCCCACCTAGATATTCAATATCAGAAGGCCAATATTTTAAATCATTAGGATCTTGTTTCCTGGCCGCTGGCGATTATAACGCTAAACATACCTTCTGGGGGTCCCGACTTATAACACCAAAGGGTCGTGTTCTATTTAATACTATTTTTAAAATGGATTTGAATGTGATAGCGAGTGGACAACCAACATATTGGCCTACTGATCAGCAAAAAATACCAGATGTCATCGATTTTGGCGTGGTTAAAAACATTCCATTAGAAACGATTTATGTTGAAGCTTCCTTAGAATTATCTTCCGACCACACACCAACAATTTTTACTTTAATGAACCCCAATAGAATTGTATCTCCAACTGGTTACTTAGCGACGCCTGCTACACAAATCAATTGGCTAAAATATAAAAAATATCTCAGCACCCATTGCACAGAAAATATTCTGCTTAGTACACCGGAATACGTAGATCGCGATATTCTTAATTTTGACAGTTTTCTGAAGCTAGCTGTGCAACATTCCAGTATTACCCCAAAAAAAACTAAAAATATTAAAATTTATTCCACAGATGTTGAGTGTCTCCTGTCTGAAAAAAGAAGAGTTCGAAGAGAGTGGCAATTGCACAGATCCCCTCAACTAAAGAGTTTATTAAAAGATTGTACAAAAAGGCTAAGAAAGTTACTACAGACTCAAAAAACATCTTCTCTGCAAAAATATCTTAAGGAACTTGATGCAACTCCGCAATCAGACTACTCATTATGGCGTGCAGCTAAAAATCTAAAAAGGCCAGTCGCCTCTAAGCCACAATTAAGAAACTTGAACGGAAGTTGGGCAAGAAATGATAGCGAAAAGGGAAATCTGTTTGTTAATCACTTAAAAAACGTATTTACCCCAAATATATCCCACGATACAGCGGTCGAGTTACCACCTGTTCCTGCTAGAGCAGCTGTTCCCCTAAGATTTGAGATAAGAGAAATCGAAAAGGCTGTTTGTGAATTAAAGCCCCTGGTTTTGATAAGATCAGCAACAAAATGCTTCTGGAGTTACCCAGCACAGCAAAGAAAATTATTCTTTTAATTTTCAATGCTATCTTACGACTTCAATACTATCCTCAAAAATGGAAGGTTTCCTTAGTCACCATGATACCTAAACCAGGAAAGGATCACACAAAAGTTGAGTCATATAGGCCTATAAGCTTACTTTCTAATATATCAAATCTGTTTGAGAGGCTGTTAGTATCAAAATTAACTCCAATTTTAAGTGAAAATAGATGTATACCTAACCACCAATTCGGCTTTAGAAGAGAACACAGCACAATTGAACAAACCCATCGTATAGTAAACGCCATAAGAAAAGCCTTTGAAGAAAGAAAATATTGTTCCGCTCTCTTCATCGATGTTTCTCAAGCTTTTGATAAAGTCTGGCATGAAGGCTTATTACATAAATTGAAGCAAAATTTTCCAGCAAACACACACAAGCTGCTAGAAAGCTACTTAGTCGGTCGTCAATTTATTATTAAAGAAGGAAAATTCTTTAGTTCACCTCAGCCAATTGGCGCTGGAGTCCCACAGGGCAGCATTCTGGGGCCTCTACTATACTTAATTTATACTTCGGACATGCCAACGAGCAACTACACACAAACTTCAACATTTGCAGACGATACAGCTTTTCTAAGCGTCCACGAAAACAGTTATGAAGCATCTCGTTATTTACAGGATCATATATTTCAACTAGAAATATGGCTAAAACAGTGGAGGATAATGGTAAATGAGCAAAAATGCGTACATATAACATTCACCTTGCGGCGGGAATCATGTCCCCCTATTAAAATCAATAATCAAATAATACCTCAAAATTCGCATGTAAAATATCTCGGTATACATTTAGATCGCCGTTTGACGTGGAAAAGCCATATAGAGGCAAAATTAACTCAAATGAAACTAAAAGCCATACAAATTCATTGGCTTATTGGAAGAAACTCTGTTCTTAGTCTCGACTGCAAACTCCTACTTTACAACTCTATCTTAAAGCCTATCTGGTGCTACGGTATTCAGTTATGGGGCACTGCCTCGGCTTCTAATATCGATAAAATTCAAAGGCGCCAAAATAAACTTCTTCGAATAATCACAGCTGCCCCTTGGTACGTTAAAAATTCAAATATTCACAAGGATCTCAATGTTCCATTGGTTAAAACTGTGATAACGAAATATGCAGTAAAATACTTAAAAAGGCTCGAATTGCATCCGAACCCACTAGCTCGAAATATTTTAAATGATAGCGGCCACACTCGCTTAAGAAGAAGAGACACTGCAGCACTTGTCCAATTAGATGAGCGATAAACACCTACATATATAAGTGAACAGAACCCGTGATGAAAAAATTTTTTGTCTGGCACTGGCAGGACATAAAATAAAGTATTAGGTTAAGATTTGATTAATTATTGTGAGTTCATATTTACTATATGAAGATTCAATAAATAAATAATGAAAAAAAAAAAAAAGCTGAGTGAGTGTTTTAAAAAGGAAGAATTAAAAATAAGAATCTTAAACCGTTGACAACATATACAATTTTTGATTTTTTAAAGACAATTTTCAAGCAAACATGTCTTTCCCAAAAATAAGTAAATCGTTACCTGAAACGCAAAAGGAACTTATTAACGAAAAATTAAAAATCAACGTTTTTATTGATTCTGATCTATTGCATCAACACAAATGTACACAAAAAATCTTTCGACTAAGATTTGCGATTTTATTATCAAAAAACAAAAGGCCATATCTACAAAAGATACTATGATAAACGCTAAAAGGCCTAACTGACAGTTTGCATAATATGCTACATTGGTAATTGTAAAAACAACTGGAGTGTTTTACAAGAAAAATAAAAGAAATTTAAGTATAAACAGTTAAGGTGATTTATTAATTTATCATTTTGGATAGTTTTTACTTCTGCTTCAATGTAAGGCTGTGTTGGGTACCTGGACACTGCATGGATGATGAAAATGAGGTGTTGGACGAACTCGAGAGAAGGGGCTCGAATCTGGACTTAGTGGTGAGGTACAGGGGGGTAATGTTACTACTATGGGGTGATACGGGAGAAATCCCGTGAGGACGTTAATCGATCCTGGGGGAACAGAACGGATTGCAGGGTGTCTAGGGCACTATGGCCCAGATTAGAAGCGGGAGCAACGAGGGTTCTATTGGGAATGGACAGGGTGGTCTTAGACCGCTTATAGGGCCTCAGACAGAAGTGGCTAGGAGATAGATTTCACGACGAACTGGGGTGCATCGCTGGATGTAGTCCGGCTGATCTACTGGGGTTTGTCAGGGAAATATTGCGGTTGTTTCTGTTGAGGGGACGGTAGAGGGTATAGTTCTACGTGGTACCTATTAACTTTCTAACTTTCTTATAACTTTCTTAATTCTATCCACCTCGTACTTCTTTTCTTAACTTTTCTCTTGCTATTATTGAAGGGATTCAAAATGGACAATGGACATTAGGTGACGAAATATAAAAGACAATATAATAAAGTTTGGGCAAAAGAATGCTGGGCTATTGGTTAGTACTTATTATGCTTCGAAGTATTAAATAATCGACGGATTTATGTATTTTTTTTATGGATGGCTAAAACCGACTGAACAAGCTTCAAATTCTTATAAATTGGCTCATATGTCTTCAAAAACAGTATATTGCTCTGCTTGTAATTCCTCACTGGAATTACATAAAAAGGATTTAAAAAAACATGCCGAAACCAGTCGCTACAAACAAAATAAATAATTTTTTTACTTAAAATTTTTATTTGGGGATTTTTGGGGATTTCCTATTAAAAAGTTTCTTACTATTTTTAACAAAATTTAAAATTTTTAATTAACAAGAATAAAAATTTGTCAGAAAAAAAACAAAATATAATATTAACTTTTTAAGGTTTTAACTGTTTTATTTTTTAAATCAAGCTCTAGGTACTTTTAATATTAAATTATTTATTTTCGATATTTAGCTAACCTTTGGTTCTTCAGGAAAATTAAATTTAATATAAAAAACAATAAAATTATGAAAAATTGTTCTAATAATTAGAATTGTGGTTTTCTTTTTTTGTCATAAATTAAATTCAAAAACCTACTTGCAAGGCCCATTGAAAAGGTCTGCGCAAGAAGCCTGATGATCATTGTGTATGTTCTTTTTAGTTGTCAAAAGTTGTTTACATGTGTATGTATACGTTTATGGTATGCCACACATACACGTTTTTTCCTTTTGCTTTGTATATGAGGTAGTAAATTTTTGACAACTAAAAAGAATCGTTTTTTGTTTTTGTACAAGTAAGCAGACCTGATAGATGGGCCTTGCCTATTTGTCATAAAACAATTCCAAAAACCATAATCACAAAAAAATAAATAAAGTATAACAATTAATAAAAATTAATTAATAAAATTAATAAAAAAGGTAATTCCGAATTGGACTCCATCTCTAAAGTGAATTTAATATAACCGCTAAACTCATTAAATTTTTCCAATAAGACATTCACACCGCATTCAGAAATAATGCAGAATATATATTTTCTACATATTTAATCAATATTTTCAGTTTAATATTTAATTTTTCAATAGATACATCAAGTAATTTCTCCATAACTATATCAGCTATAATTGGAGATGCAGGAGATCCCATTGTAAGTCCTTTTTGTTGTGTGTATATGTTTCCATTACATTGGAAATATCTATTATCCTCTACACAAAATTTGTTGTTCTATTCTTCTATATTTTGATCATAAAGCAAAACAATTGTTTTGTAATAAGCGAGTAATATACACACACTATGTAAATCTTATATCATCAACATCATATATATTAATAGGCAAGTGGATTTCTTTTGCTCCCTTTTAAGACTATACTATACATTCGATATTAACAAAATTATTAAAGTATTTTAGGAGTTAGTTATAGGCATTAGAAAGTGTTACTAATACATAGAAAATACTCACATACGTGTGAGCAAAAAAATGTAAACAAATAACAGAAACACAGTTATGCTTCTTTTTTGTGTTTACACATACATAGTAAAAAGAACAACAACATAGGATTTTTCTAATATGCCTTAAATTGGAGAACAGTAGAAAAAAAGAAAAAGAGACGGACAATTGTAAATGTTTTGTTTTCTTTTGGAAGAGTTGTTGTTTTAAAATGTTGCCGTTGATTTTGGCATATAAATAATTTTAAATGTTACCGTTGATTTCTCGAACTTAGTGCATATGAATAATTTCAATGTTATATTATTAGTATGGTTACAATGTTAATTTTAAAACAATTCGGTGGCGCTTTACTTTTTTTTTTTAAATATTTTTTGGTGTTACTTTAAATTAATAAGTGTTTGGTGTTAATTAGTTTAGACTTGATTTTAGTAACTAAATTTATTATTGTATGAATACCTATTTACAAATATTCGGTTGTACTGATGTGTGTATTAAATAAAACTATTGATCACGGGCAATCACGAATTTCTGCATTGAGGTTAAGATTCAAGTAAAAGTTATCTGTGCCGAATTTTATATTTTATATATATTAATATCTTCATCTATATAAGATTTTTTCGTCTCAAAGTGATTTTTGGGAGTGGTTAAAATGGACGTACCAATACGAAGTTCACATAGTAGCTGTTATAAAAGTTATCGATCGATGCCAAATTTTTATTTATACCAACATTTCTAACGAAGTTATATCATTTGTTGTACTTTTATGGGAGCTAGGGTCAAATATGGATCGGTTCCAATAACACTTGGTAAAATAGAGAGGATATTATGCTATTGTACTGAAGTATGTATCAGATAAAAATATTGGTTCAGTAACTTTAATCTTAGACAAAAAACGACACAGTCGTATACGACAACGACAACCACAATATGGCTAATTTTTTTTAATATTCTAAAATAAATTAAAAAAAATAATCCTGTCTTTTAAAAACGTTGTATTTTTTTTTGCTCTCCTGAAAAATTATTAGAGTAATTCACGTCATAATTTTAAGTCTTGCAAAAAGCACTAGTTGACGTAAGCATACATTTTAGCAACAGGTACATAAATGCAGACGCAAAATAACAGACGCCATCTTTTATTAGAGCTTATTTTCGATTATTATTACACATATTTTGAATTTTACAAACTGTACATTTTTGTATATTTCTTGAATTTTAATTTGTTTTATATTTTGCAGCATTAATTTTGATTAAATTGAAAAAAAAATCAGTCTTTTACTATCGTTTGATACGTATGGTCGTGATTTACTCTGTTTCTTTGTATTTTTGTAAAATAATTTACGGCTATTTTTTCTTATTACATATTATAATAACAAAAAATAACTTAATAAAAAAAAAACACAAACAAAATTAAACGCATACGTGCTTAAGATGTTTCTGCCTCTTTAAGGCAAAACATGATTAAAAAACCAAAAACAAACAGTTCTCAGTGAACGGAAAATCAAAATTATTTTGCTCCGCTCCAAACTATTGATGATCAATATGATGAACTTCTTGTCGATAAAACCGTTAAAATAAACATACCACCAATAACAATACTTAAGTCTAAAATAGAAGAAATACATGAAATATGTAGAATATTAAAAATAAAAGAATATTCCTTGCGTAAAATATCAATTGGCATAAAAATGTTTTGTGAAAACAAAGATGATTATAAATTAGTTTGCGATTCACTTACTAACAAATTCCATCATGAGCATTTTACATATGCAGCTAAAAACGAAAAGCCGTATAAGGCTGTACTATTGGGCCTAGATAAAAGTGGTTAAAAATCGACTCTTAAATCTAGGTCTTAAATGCACGGAGCTAGAGAAGGTTATAGCGAACAAATAATTTTTATCGTCTACTTTGAACAAAAATCTATTACGTTAAAAGAGTTTTTAAGACAAAACTTTTCAACCATCGAATATATAAAAGTAAGATGGGAATATCAGAAACCCAATAAAGCTAAACTGACTCAGTGCTACAACTGCCAAATGTTTGGCCATGGTTCTAGTAGATGTAAGGTCAAAACATTTTGTGCCCGTTGCGCCGGGGATTATGCCACTAATGATTGCGATGAGTCCTTTGAAAAATGTGCAAATTGCAGTGGTGCCCATAAGGCAATGTCCCCTAGTTGTCTTAGTAGAGAAACATACATTCAAACGAAACAACGTGCTCTTCCAAGGAACACTAGAGAAAGATACCGTTCATTTAACAAGGGCACAAACTACAATGGTAATTTTCCAAATTCGTTAAACCAAAGGCAAAGTCCAAATACAAGTAGTATAAATTATAATCCTAATGTAACAAATACAAACAACAATGCTGCTAATACCAACAACAATGCTAGTAACACCAACAACAATACTGTTAATGCCAACAACAATTCTGGTAATATCAAAAACAATTCTAATAACAACAATTTGTTTTCCTTTGAGGAACTGAAAAATTTGACTTTTGAACTGATCACAAGTTTAACAAATTGCAGGTCTCGTAAAGGCCAATTTCAGGTTATTAGTAACCTTGCCTGTAAGTTTTTGTATTCATGAATACCAACATAAATATAACATCATGGAACGCGCGTGGCATTCACAACAAAAAAGAAGAATTATTCGTTTTTGGTAAATCGAAATGTTGACATTTGTCTTATATGTGAAACTTGGCTCAACAATAAGTATTCAATTAAACATCAAAACTATTATTGCTACAGATATTATCGTCAACAAGGTAGGGGAGGTGGTGTAGCAATCCTAGTAAAAAAACATATTCAGCATCAGCTACTACCCATATTAAATACAACTTTAATCGAAAATATAGGAATCAAAATTTCAACTGGTAACAAATATATTCATATTTATTCCTGCTATTTTCCAGGAGGCACATCAGGTTCGGACCACACTAGAATCAATAAGTCAGACCTTCGTAAGCTAACCACCGCTCATAGTAAATACGTTTTAGGTGGCGACTTTAACTGCAGACACAGATATTGGGGTTGCCAAAGAAGTAATTGTTGGGGTAACGTTTTATATAATAAAATACAGCAAAGCAGTCATCTACTTTAGACTTTTACCTAACAAACCTTTCGCAAAATATGACCGCAGTCAGAGTTATAAATGATCTGAGTTCGGATCACCTCCCAGTCACTACCGTATAAAATATGGGGTATAAGGCAGTTGATAATTACTATTATGCTTTTAATAGAGCAAATTGGACCCGCTTTACAAAGTACATACATGAACAGAAATCTCCCATCGACTGATGCAAATGAAATAACGAACAGTACACAAGTAGACACTATGATAAATAAATTTGACGCTACCATTAAAATGGCCATCGATGATTGTGTACCAAAACGCAGAATATCACCTCCCAACAACATAAAAGTAATGATACAAATTAGGAATGTTTATCGACGAAACTGGAAGGGTTTTAGATGGAATAATATGCTATCCACACTCGACAAATCATCTTCCCCTTTTTGGAAAGTATCAAAAATTCTTAGGAAGAAATCAAAAATCATTCCAATTCTAAAGCACAATAACGTGGTATGTTACACCCAGCAAGAAAAGTGCGAAATCCTGGCTCAATGCTTTAAATCGAATCACTGTATTTCGACACACCTTAGCGATACAACCACTGTTGCTGAAGTAAATAATACTGTTAATGAAATTTCCTGGAGGGGATGGTATAAACAACAAATGCTTAAAAAATCTTCCAAATAAAGGAATAGTCTACCTTACAACAATATTCAACGCATGTTTAAAGCTGTGCTATTTCCCCATCTCATGGAAAAGTTTGAAGACTATACCAATACTAAAACCAAACAAGCCTGCAAATACTCCACTATCTTATAGGCCAATAAGTCTACTTTTTTTTACAAGTTAAATACTGGAACAAATAATAAAAGAAAAATTGAACTGTTTTATTGATGAAAATAATATCCTACCATCACAACAATTTGGTTTTAGGAAGGAACACAACACTACCCAACCGTTACTTAAAATTAGAAAAATTGTGAAAAATAATTTTCAAAATGGCAAATCAACGGGAATGGTTCTCTTAGACATAAAGGCTGCCTTTGATTCTGTTTGGCATAATAGACTTCTTTTTAAACTAAAAAAATTCAACTTTCCTATGGAAATTATAAAAATTATCCTTAGGCACAACTTATTCTCAACAAACCAACATAATAGCTGGTTGTCCTCAAAGGTCATTCCTTTCACCTACTCTGTACAATATCTTTACTGCAGATATTCCACCATTTTCAAATTGCGTTACATCAAGCTTTGCCGATGATACTTCAATACTTTGCTCAGATGTACTTGCATCAAATATAATGGCCAGCCTACAATCAGCACTAACCAATATAAACAACTTTTTTACCAAATGGAATATCTTGGTAAACCCCGAGAAAACACAAGCTATATATTTCACGAGAAAATGAAAGACGTGTTTCATCCCACAAACCCCCCTTCAATTTATGAATCACAATGTACCCTGGGAAAAAACGTAAAATATTTGGGTGTCATACTTGACACTAAACTCTGCTTCAACGACCATATATCTTGTCGACAAAATTAATAAAATTACAAGGATGATGTACCCAATAATAAACAGAAGGTCTGAACTAAATATAGAAAACAAAAAACTGATTATCAAATTAATATTCCACCTAATAATTTTTTACTGTGCTCCTGTATGGTCCACCTCTGCTAAATGTCATTTAAAAAAGCTGCAAGTGGCTCAAAATAAGCTGTTAAAATTTGAACGGATCTTCAACAGAATATTGCGATTTGTATATAGTCTTAGAATTCGTGATCACGTTACTAGTTGCGCATTAGAATTTTTAGGATGTACGTTCAAGAATTATGTACTACTGCGTACATTGCTTTTCTTTTTTAAAACCCTTAAATGTGGTGTTCCCTTTGATTTATGTAGTAACCTTAATTTTTTGCGTTCGTCTAGAAATCCTCATATCTTAATTCCTCTCATCCATTATGACGTTTTCTCACGTTCATTTTTAGTTAGAGTTAATATTTATTTGTTCAGTATACACTTAAACAATTTTGTGCCATGATTTAATTTAAACAAATAAATATTACCGTTATTGTACAAAGATATTTTATTAAAGTTGTTTAATTTTATTTAATTAACTTAAGAAAAAAAAACGAAACAAATAAATAAAAGTCCAATATTTTGATTTTAAAGCTTTACTTGAGGCCTATGCTAGGAAAATCTTTATAAGATGCTAAAAAACCTAAAAATTGGTAAAAAAAAAAATCGTTACTTTTGATCGACATCATTATGCTGGGTACACACAATGCAATGCATTTACGCAATCTAGCAAATTAAATTCATTTTCGTTCATTTTTCATTCATTCCAAATTGCATCAACATCAAAACGCTTTGATATTTTGAGGTTGCATTGAAGCAGATTGCATGCAGATTGCACTGTCTGTACCCAGCATTATGGTTTAAATTACGTGAAATTTTGAAAAGTCAAAACATTCCGTAAAAAAAAGTTAAGGCAAAATAAACTAATACAGGCGAATAAATTTTTTTAAATAGCGCAGACTTAGATATCCATGAAAAATGGATATATACCGATTTTTCAAAAACTGGAGCCAATCTGACACTTCCAAATGTACTTTCGCACTCAGGGGACTCCCCCCTAATAGTTCGAAAAGGATTCATCGAAGTTCATTTTTTTCGGGCCAAAAACTATCACAGTGTAATTGACACTTCATTGATATTACGTATTAAAATACATACATATAACATTATTCACCCCTATCGTGAATAATTTTTCCCTCGTAATTATTCCCCTTTTCACATATTTGCGATTATGAAAAATTCCCATGAAAAAAAAGGTATTTCAAATGAGAATAATAACGTGAAAAAATGTTCACGGGAAAAAATTCCCTTATCGTGAAAAGTTTTTTCCCTCGTAATTTGTTTACATTTCCCTTTTTCCCAATTTATTTTTGCTAGGGAACAGAACATGTATGTAAGTAGTTCCTCCTATAAATCGAATATTAAGGGCTAGATCCGTTAATATGGCACAACCCGATATATTGGTCAACACAATGTATAACAGGTCGATTGCCTGCGGATTTGTGAAGCTTTCGAAAGACGTGGCGGAAAATATTTTACTACATAAAATTTAAAAAAGTGCAAAAAACTAACGTTGTCATCAAACTATCCCTCCAATACTATATATTTTGCTTTATTATCTTAGCTTTTCTTAAAAAAAAAAATGTGTATATTTTGAACAAAAATTTCATTGACTTTTATTTTTTTTAATCTTTCTTCCTTTTAACATTCACTGGAACTGATAGCGTTAAAATTTTTTCACATGATATTCACGATTGCTTTTTCCCCTTCGAGGGGAATGAAAATTTTATGGAAACAAAAATTCCACTTGTTATTCACGATAGGGTTGATTGTTTAAAAAAATGAAAAAAGAAATAAACTAATATCTGGTTGGATAGCTCTTATTTTTAATTACCTCAGAAATACGATTTGGCATGTTAAAAATAATGTTTTGCAATTAATCAACACTGATTTTATCCCATTTTTCCTGCAGCCTATTTTTGAGTTCGTTTTTCGAAGAAACGGAATTGTCGCGGACTCGGCGATCTAAATTTTCTATGGGATTCATGCCTGGGGATTGAGCAGGCGTATTAATCACTTTTGGGCAATTATAAGGCAACCACTGTCAGGATGCAATTTAAAAGTTCTTGCAATTCCCATTTTTTCTGCAGATTGTTCCAAATTGTAGTGTATGTAACAAATATGCATTTGCATAAAAATCCGGGCCTTGCTTATTATATTTATATTTGCACTGTTCACCAAAACTTAAAAATAATAAGGTAATTCACGTCACAAGTTGCATCCTTGCGAAAAAGTAAAATTGCAAAAACATAAAAACCACATAGACAATTCTTGCAATTCCCATTTTTTCTGCAGATTGTTCCAAATTGTAGTGTATGTGCACTAGGGTGGGTCACTGATGTATGAGAAAAAATAAAAGTTCTCGAATCATATTCTAATAGCAATATTTTTTTGTATTACGTTAAAACAAATAAAAATTGCAAAAAAAAAGTTCAAAAAAGTGTCATCTTGAGCCCGCGCATGATCTCCTAAGAATTAAGAATATTTGAAAAGTAAATTTTTTAAATTTTAATATTTTATTTTCTATCAATTATTATTAATTAAAACTAAAAATATTTTGAAATAAACTTAAAAAAAATAAAAATTTGGTTCTTACACAACATAAAACAATAAAATCCTTTTTGGTCACAAAATCTTGTTTACTGTCAAATCAGGGCATCTCTCGTCTTGATTCAAGTTTCGTCTATATTAAACCATCGCTTGACTTTTTTAGCGCAGAGTCATGAATGCTTCTGACACTATTTTCACGAACCTAAAAGTCGTTAAAATACAGTAATATGCTTTTCTGCAATACAATGCTATTGTTGCTATATTAAAAATTTAACAAAATTGAAGGTCAAAGCGCGGGCTCTTACACTAAAAATAAATTAATAATATTTTACAGGGATCTAATTCAGACAAAAATACAACATATTTACGCTATTAGAAGTCGATTAGAGAAACAATATTTTTTTAACCCAGCCTAATGTGCACTTATGTACATCACTGTAATAATATATGTTTGTACACATATGAGCAACACTTTATGTTATATACTATTGCGCGGACCCAAGGCGAATTCAACTACAGGTGGTGTCGCAACTACAAAATTCCAAAAACAACAGAAACAACATGGGGGGTTTTGCATTGCATTGTTAGTGTTTACTGCTCGAAAAGTCAGCCATTCTTAGAGAAACACTAACAAATCAAAACAAATGTTTTGTTGTTTTGCTCACTGAACACACTTGTGACAGGGTCACATTTTAATTTTACTCAATATTTATAACAATTTCCTATAAATTGAGCAATAACTAAATTGCAATTTTATAAGCATAATTTTCTCAATAATTTCATTTATTGCGTAAAACTCTATTAAGGTGCATATCTGAACACGGTGTAAGACATACAAATCAAAATTGTTCAATTTAATTAAGTAAAAGAAATTCATGTTTAGTCAGCGGAAATTGTAAGTTCAATGATTCTTAAAAAAAAAATGTTTAAAATTTCAATGTCAATAAGGGAAATCACGATGGGTAGTGCAAAGTGTGCAAACGATGCAAATACGTTCAAAAATACACAAATTTCCACAACACAACAACAAAATGTACGTATTTGCTCTATTTACGTTGTTTGGACTATAAAAACCATGAGCAAACTAAGTAGTGCATATTTGCTCACTTGCAAACAAATGTAAACAATAACATTTGACATATTAAGCGCCATATTGCAAATTAAGGAAACTTGTAAAATAAAAATTTTTGTGGGTTTTAATATGAAAAAGAGAATTAAATTTAAATAATTCAAAAAGAATTGCATTGATTTTAAAAAGACATCTTTTTCATTCTAATCTAAACGTATTTTGATCTCCATAAAATGGATTATCTTAATGATTTTTTACAATGAACAAATTTTGCAAATAAATATTAGACTCATAATATTCATTCATACCTATTTGTCTTTAGTTCACGAATTTTTTCAAAATAACTCTGCATCATATACTTACAACGCTAATGCAAAAAGTTAATTTTAATTAGGTAATTTCTGAAAAATATAAAGAAGAAGGAAAGAGTAGTCCAACTAAGAGTAGTTGTTGATATCAGCTCCCGTATTAAGTAAACGTAAATGTTGGACAAAGTAGGACTTCTCCAAAGAAAGATATTATTATAATTTAATAAAGCTGAAGAATTAACAAAATATAGCTAAGCAGTCTATTTTCCACTACTTAATAAAAAATTAAAAAATATTTAAAATTGATAATTACCATTTAACAAAATTTTTTGCTTTGCATGTAAGTAAACTTATGAAATGTTATGTTATTCTGCATTTAAGATGGCGATATGTGCAGTTCTTTTAATTTTTTTCCAATAATTTTTTCCTACAAAAAATCCAACAGACACTTTGGCCGGTTGCCTTTGCCAAAAATATTTTACACAAACAAATACACACACAGGCATTTCGAGCTGTAGTCATGCAAACTGTCGAGGAACAACAGCATTACTAGTGAGGATCGTTTTTAAAACTTTTTTCCTCATTCTTCATGACTGAAGAAAGGCAAAATTGGATTTTCCCCCAAAAACATGAATGAATTTGGCGAAATATTAACAATTCATTCATTTATGAATGTGAAAAAAGTTACATATTTTACATTTTTCATTTATGAAAAAAATTCAAGAATGGTTGAATATGAACGATCACATATGACTTTCTCTGAACTCTGGTTTGTAGCCCCAAGTATTGTCTTTAAAATGACATAAAAATCATCTCCGTATGTAAAGTAGTTTTCGAGATATTAAAGAAATAAGGTCAACACATTTGGATAATTCGGCGAAATTATTACATTTTGGAATATGACATAACTTTTGAAAAACAAAAAATGTTTAATTTTTTTGGTCATATACGTTCCTAATAGGATAAAAGGAAGCTTCTTACCAAAATTTCATTAAAATCGAAAGAGGCCGTGTCCCACTCTTGGTCGATTTGACAAGGAATTACCCATAAAGAAACATTAGGACAATCATGTAAATTAAGTCACTTGTAAATCGATGCCATTTTACTGCAAATTTTTTGATTCGCAAAGATATTTTGTATATGGTAATCTCCGGCTGACGAGAACAAATATGCATTTGCATAAAAATCCGGGCCTTGCTTATTATATTTATATTTGCACTGTTCACCAAAACTTAAAAATAATAAGGTAATTCACGTCACAAGTTGCATCCTTGCGAAAAAGTAAAATTGCAAAAACATAAAAACCACATAGACAATTAGTTATACATCAATAATTGTTTTATGTTTTTGCACTTTTGCTTTTTCGCAAGGGTGCAAGTTGTGACGTGAATTACCTTAATAGTTTTTATTAAGCAAAATACAAATTCAATCAAAAATAAAAATTTTAAATAATCATTGTGTGCCAAAAAAAAAAAATTTTACTCAAAAATTAGAATTATTTGCAAAAAAAAATATAACTCATATATAATTTTTAATAATTTTTCTTGTATGAAGTATCAAGTATAATTTTTGTAGATAAAAGTTGATATATTAAAAATCCCGGGATTCGGGATTTCCCGTTTGGTAACTCTAGTTATCAACCGATTTGAACGAAAAAATACACCATTTAAAAGGTATTTACTTACAAAAGTGCACAATATATATTTCATTGATACATATCAGTTCAATATTTTCAAAGTTAAAAGCGTGATTCATAGCTGTTTATAACCAAATAGAGACTCACATGTTAATACATTCGGAAACACAAGAGCAGCGCTGCCAGAAGTAAGATTTTACCTTATTTTTTAAGATTTTATAACCGAAAAAAGATTTTAAGATTTTTTCTCCAAAAACAAGATTTTTTGTTTTGTATAGACGAAGGTTAGGTTCATTTAAAATAAATCTTCTTTGCTCCCATTTAAAAATGTTTAAACTAAATAATACAATTAAGTATAAGAAATTAAATTGTTTATTTTATGTATTAAATAAAATATGAATTGTTTTTATTATTTATAATAAGAAAAACTACTTTTTTCCAAAAAAAAAGGTTTTTTTTTGGTGAAATTAAGATTTTTTGCTGAAAATTTCTGGCAGCCCTGCACAAGAGGGTTGGCATGCACAATTCAATAATGGAATGAATGCATACTTTTCTCTTTTAGTATACATGTACATTAGGGTGGCAGCGAAATGTATGGAGCAAATTTTTTTTTATTAATATTGATGTCTCCCGGGCGGAATATTGTGCCACATGGTCTAAAATTGATACCGAATTTCAGCCAAATCGGATAACTTTAAAGTTCAAATGATAAACAAAAAATTTTCCATACAAGCAAAAAATTTTGTTTCGATTTTTTTTTTTTTTTATTTTTTAATATTAGTTAGCTTTATTAGCTTATTAACAACAAAAAATTTCATTTCGATCGGACAAGATTTTCAGTTTCAAAAGTGACTGAAAAAAAATTTTAAGGCTTGTTAGGGGCTTACTCTAAAAAATTTTTTTTTTTAATTTTGGCAAGCATACATTAAAGATATTTTGTCGCTCTTAATAATAGGTTTTTTCAAACATTTTTTGTGACGTCGTAATTTTGTTTTTTAATAGGGCCAAAAACTAAATTTTTGCAGCTTTTTGCCCCAATTTGGAACAAAGCGATGTCGAAAAAACATTTTTTTAAAAAAATTTAAAAAACATGGTATTAAGAGCAACAAAAAATCTTTAATGTGTGCTTATCAAAACTAAAAAAAAATTTTTTTTGAAAATTTTTTTAGAGTAAGCCCCTAACAAGGCTCAAATTGTTTTTTCAGAGTCACTTTTGAAACTGAAAATCTTGTCCGATTGAAATGAAATTTTTTGTTGTTAATCTATGTATATATATAAAATAGGATGTGTGTATGTTTGTATGTATGTATGTATGTGTGTATGTAACGTATGGACTCCAAAACGGCTGGGCCGATTTTGATGTTTTTTTTTTTTTTTTTTTCAGGGAATCTTAAGAATATTCAGGCGGGTGACACTGTGAAGTCTGATTTTTGATTTTGGGGCGGAGGGGCGTGGCAAAATCCATAACTTGAGAACGGCTTGACCGATTTGAACGATTTTTTCTTTAAAATGATCGCCATGGTCCAATTTAGGTTTTTAGGGAAAGAAAATTTTGCCCCGCCCACTTTTACGCCCACTTTTTTAATTTACCTAAAATCAGAAAACGGGTCCATCGATTTGACAAATTTTTCTTTCAAATGTTCGTATTAATCCATTTTACGTTTTCATCGAAAAAAAAAATTACCACGCCTACTTTTACGCCCACTTTTTATATTAAGCGCATAATTTGAGAACGGCTTGACCAATTTTTTCTTTAAAATGATCGCCATGGTCCAACTTAGGTTTTTACGGAAAGAAAATTTTGCCCCGCCCGCTTTTTTCGATTTACTTAATATCAGAAAACGGCTCTTTACACCAAATAAAAAAAAAAAAAAAACATTGTCTATACGCTGGCCTTATATATTATGTCCTGTGGTTCCTAGTAGGAACAAAGGGCCGCAAGATATAATAAATATAATATAAATTCCAATTTGCCTTAAATACATGCGTTTCTTTTTTGATTGAGCCCATATCTACACCATATGTAAGTTATTTTGTAAAAAAACTTTATGATAGGTATTCCATGGATTTTTATTTAAAGGCCGTAAATTTCGTTTAAAGCTCAATATTAATCGTCTGATAATACAACACTAATGTTTGCTTAGGGCCAGCAACGCGGACCGGGTCAGCTAGTAAGCTAATAAAGCTAACTAATATTAAAAATTAAAAAATAAAAAAATCGAAAAAAAAATTGTTTGCTTGTATGGAAAAAATTTTTTTTTTATAATTTGACCTTAAAGGGGCAAGGGGTTAAGTTATCCGATTTGGCTGAAATTTTTTCCACATAAGTTTTAGACCATGTGGCACAATATTCCGCCCGAGAGATGTTGAAAATCCAAAGTTGAAATTTAGCTGCCACCCTAATGTACATATGTATGTATGTACATATATACTAAATTTACTTTAATTAAGAACACAAAATTAAAAATTAGATTACAAATTTAATAGATTATAATTCTAGTATAAATACATATATTGTATATTTATATACAGATCAGACAGCAATTTAATGTATAAACATTGATAAGACGGTTATTTTTATTTGGGTTATTTGTATACAAAAAAAGGTTCATGTAAATTTGATGTGCCTTTAGTGTTGCAAAATTGAAATTTTGAAGGAGTACTTTTTCCTCTCAAATGGTAAATTTTATTAAAAAAATAAATTGGTCATTTATAAAAATAAAAGGAAAATAAAATATTTTATTGAAATTCATTTATCTATGTTTTTACGTCTTATTATGTTAGTATTTAGATTAAATTTGGTCCAAACTTATTATATTGCAATCAAAATCTAAAAAATCTAAATTGAATTCTGTGCTGTATTGTATTCGGTTGCTGCCTTTTTACTTGCTAAGAAAACTATTTTGTACTGTTTTTAACTTACTATTTTTTATGGTTGGGAATAAAATGCTAGGTTATTTAGTTGATAAGTTTTAAATGTTATGTATTTATTTTTGGTACTACTCAGACTTTATTGCTATGTAATATATTTTTGGCCTTTGGGCTTCTTATTACAAAATGAACTCTTATATTAATAAATAAAATAAATAAAATCATTTTCACTACTCCCAAAAATGGCTTTTAATGTTTGTATTAACATAAAAATTTGCAACAGTAACTTTTACGATAGCCACTATGTAATGACAAAATCTTGTCTATGTTGGTCCAAAATTAAACCCGCATCCTAAAATCTCATATATGTATGGATGTAGATGAAGGTATGTATTCAAATAATATTCGGCACAAAGAACTTCTGCATGAATCTGAACTTCATAACATAATTTTAAGCGGGTGCATGATTGCCCATGGGCCCCAAATAGGGTACACTAGCAAAAATAGTTCGTATATACAGTGATGTAGTGTATCATATGGTCGGTGTTAAGCGACTATGCTTTCTTACTTGTTTAACAGATACGTATTTTCGTATTTTTTCTTCTATGAAAAATTGTGAATAAAATATAGTTTTAATCCATGGTAGAATAATTACAAGGTATAGTCATTAGAAATTTTGTTCTCAATTTCAATACCCATATAACGTCAAACAAAAGAAAATATGGAAAAAAATTACATGGGTAAATAATGAAAACTCTCTCTAATGAACATACCTGGTACTTATTATCAGGTATGTTCTAGGTTTCGACTTGAATTGAAAACGAAAAATTTTTTGAATCCGCATAATCCATAAATTGCTGTTCTCAAATCCGTATGTTTTTGTGTATTCGAAGTTTTTGTTCGAAAGAGTTTTCGTTGAACTAAAGATCGCTAATTTACTAACCGCAGCATGATAGCAATGTCTAATATATTGGTTTGGTCCTCGGATTTATGTAAATGGACAATTAGTTGATTATGTTGATGTTCTTAGATGTCTTGGTGTTATTTTGGATTCGGGCTTGAATTTTGATAACCATATTAATTCGCTGTCAAATAGGGTTTGTCTCACCTTGAGAAATTTATACTCCCTAAAACCATATACACCTAGACATGTAAGATACCGATTGGCTCACTCCCTAATTATGTCTCAGTTTAATTATGGCCTTGAAGTTTTTTCAGGCTCTTGGTTATACAATGTGGATATACTTAGTGGAATTATAAGAAAAGTTGTTCGTTTTGTTTTTGGTGTGAAAGTTTATGAGCATGAACGTACCAGGGAACTTGTTCCACAATTTTTAAAATGTAGTTTTGATGATTATCTAAAAATACGTATTCTGCTTCATTTTTATAAAATTATGAAAACTCAACAACCGGAAATTTTAGTGAATAAATTTTCTTTTATCAACTCCACGCGTAATATTCAGATTGATGTGCCGTTTAGACATCTTTCAATATCTGACCGCTCTTTTGTAGTGCGTGTCTATCGAGCTTGGAATGTTCTACCTAATAGTCTCAAACTCTTTTCCTATTCATTTTTAACATATAAGCGAAAAATAATTGAGTATTTTAATGGAATTATGACCTAATATATTGACACTTAACTATTATAGCAAGAACAATTTTATTGTAAGCGACAAATTGCATTCAAAGTTTATATGAAATAAAATAAAAAGCTCTCTCCTGTAAAATTTGATTTTTGGCGCTTACACTATTTTCGCTGTTAGGGCTCGATATGTTATTAAGAAAAAAATTATT
This sequence comes from Pollenia labialis, assembly GCA_949318255.1. NCBI lineage: Eukaryota > Metazoa > Arthropoda > Insecta > Diptera > Polleniidae > Pollenia > Pollenia labialis. Next base: position 50,621,340 of record OX439141.1, read on the forward strand.
TGTATGGTCTATCTTTATTAAAAAGAAATTAAAATGTATAAAACAAGATTAAAGCTACAATTATTTCATCTTTGAACAAATAATTTTATGAAATTAAAACAAGATTCTACCCAAAAGAACCTTTTCATTATATTTTATCTTTCTTTCAATTCCTTTATTTATAAAATTTTTGATTACAATAGTTAAAAAAAAAAGTTAAATAAAACGTTCAATTTGAACTTAGGGCGCCAATTTTTTATTTTATCTAATACTAAATTTTTATTACATATAATTTTTTCATAAAACTAGGCCCTGTTATACATAAATAATCACTATTAATTTGGACAAATGTTGAATTAAGATGTTAAAGTTTAGTCAAAAAATCGTTGATTGGTTTATAATCCCGCCTTCGGGTAAAAAATTAATAAATTTTTCAAGGCCATCGTATTCCCACCGATGAACAGGCTTGCTCCTTGTGCCAATTATAACTTATGTGCCAAAATTCATCAAATTATCACTAAAATTGGCCAGCCAGCCAGAAGGACATCGTTAGATAGACTCAGAAAGTGATACGTAAAAGTGGGACCAATATTTTTAGGAGTTACAAACATGAGCACAAATGCATAATACCCTCATCAATATTGTGTTGTGGATATAAAAAGGTTCTTCCTTGTGACAATTAGAACTTCATATAACAAATTTCATTAAATTATCTTCAAAATTGAGTTCTTTTTACGTTTTAAATTTCTCACACAGTGTGCATGGAAAGGCAGCCGGTCGCAGAAAATATTTACTAGTTAATCGGTATACTTAAACTGGGTCTAGAACCAATATTTTTAACGTGTTGTACACATCAGCACAAACTCTTCCGTATCAAATTGGAAGTTATACTTACAAAATAACGTTTGATAAATGTTTTTACTTTTTTTAAATATATTTTATTTATGTTACTTCTTAATTTCAAAATTGACAAATTTTAAAGCTTTTTAATATACTATGTAAATTCAATGCCCATCTATCAGGTCTGCTTTCTTGTACAAAAACAAAATACGATTCTTTTTAGTTGTAAAAAATTTACTATCCCATATGCAAAGCAAAAGGAAAAAACGTGTATGTTTGGCATACCATAGACGTAAACCAACGTATACATGCACATGTAAGCAAAATGTAAACAACTTTTGACAACTAAAAAGAACATATGTAAACAATGATCATCAGGCTTCTTGAGCAGACCTTTTCAATAGGCCTTGTGTAAATTGTTTAAAATAATGGTGTTTTCTTTTCTAGAAAAAAATGTGCATTTTTAAAAAAAAAAAAATAAATTTGGTGTATTTTTCTTAAAAATTTTGCTCCCGAAAAGGGTGACTTGTATTATTCTAAAAAAAACTCATGCTTTTAGGGAGCATCATTTTTAAGAAACAGACAACAAATAGCATTTTTTTTTTAAAAAGACACATTTTTATATATTTTATTTTTCCAAACTTCAAATAAAAAACAAAGCAAAAACAGAAAAATGGGATTATTTAATAAAATGTGGTAGCACACATTTTCATAATTCCAATAAACGTCAGAACGTTAATATGGCGACAAAAAGAGAGAGTGGAACTACCTTCTGTAATTGTATCATGGTTTTAATCGTTAATTTTCTTGTGCTTTTGTGAAAATAAAACTCAGATAAAATGAAAAATCTTACTACGGCCGTAGTTATAACCAAAATTTGTAATAGCTAATTATAATGCATTTTTTTCATTTGCTAAACTAATGTTAACTAAAAAATAGTGGTTTTGTGTCAAAGCTATTTTGTAAACAAATGTGAAATTTAAAGTAAAAACTTCAATAGAAATGTCAACAAATAGTGTAGTTTGTTATCAAACACAATTCAGAGTTGATATTTATTTTTTTTTACAGCTAACAATTACTTTTAAATAAAATCTTTGCTAACCACAGAACACTAACAGAACTGTGGAAAGTGGCGTGTGAAAAGGGCCCAAATCAGTTGCGAAGGCAGCTTTCGAAGAAAAAGACAAAGTTTTTTTTGGTAGTGAAGTGGCAATGTGTAAAAACAGGCCGCAACAATCAGCACAAATGGCGTGATCAAAACAAAAATAACAAAACACAAACCACGTTAAACAAATGCATTAGTTCAACAAACGTTTGTTTTGTGCAGAAAAAATTTATTTAGTAATATTGTTTTGTTTTATGTTATTTACTTACTTAAATATTATTTACTCGTGTTGTGGTAAACTTAAAAGTTAATTTTTACAACAGTTTTGCAAATAAATCTCAACTTTATAAATTTGTCTTCATTGTATTGCGGCATAAAAGATGATGCAAAGAGAAATGCAAAAGGGCAGCTTTCTTAGAAAGAGACAAAAAAAACGCAAAATCTTAGTAATCTGTGTTGCTAACACTCTGCTTAGATCGTTATGTGTGATGTACATATTTATAAAAGCCACTTTTTGGGATAGAGATTAGCGATTAAATTAACTTTAATCTCCGTATTTACTTGTATTTTTTTTAAACTTTTTTGTTAGTTTAAGCGGCCATTGGTGGTGGTTTAAACATAATAGTGCATTTACAAGTAATTTTCAAACTAGTTTATGATCGTAAGCTACTTTCATATACTATACCGTAACATCAGCATTTAAGACAGTTAAGTTGTTTATCTTTAGCAAGTCATAAAATTTTTGACCCCAATATTTAAAAAAGAAACGTTGATGGACGTAAATATGGACATGTTAGTTAACATACCTTTAATTTCCGTTGTCCATATTAAAAAAAACTAACATTTCTAATAAATTTGGAATTTCTTTTAACATTTTCTTTGTTTATTTTATTATTCTTATTGTTATTTTTTTCACAGATAAAAGTAATTTTTTTCATTTAATTTTTGAGGAAATGTCAATATTACTAGCGTCGCCAGAACAATATTTTAAAATAAAACAGAGTTGCATTAACAGAAACTGGTTGTTTGTAACAAGTTTATATCAAAAGCTAGTTACAAACGTGCTTATAATTTGTATGTTTAAACAAGTTCCTTAAACTAGTTTATCATCATAAAAACTTATAACCTCTTTTTGGCGTAGGTGTAAATGCACTATGAACTTAAGCTGTCAACATACACATGTTTAATATAAACAGCAGTTGCAAAAATATAAACAAAAAATAAATTTTAAAAAATGATATATTACTGAAGGCTAGTTAACATTACCTCACAAATCTTACGTTTTTTTGAGTTTTATTGCGACCAGGCTCTCCAGTTTAGCACTTTTAGTGCTAGATTTAGAAAATTTTTTTCTGAATTGGCACAAAGAATTTTGAAAAAAGTGCTAAGTGCTAGTTTAGCATATTTAAGTAATAATGTAGCACTTTTTCTAGATCCCAAAACTACGTAGGGCTAAAAAATCAGAGCAAGTTAAACTCTCTTTTTGGTTAAAATATATTAAAACCAACAAATCCATAAATCACTAAACATATAAACCATCTTTAAACGCATAAAATTGGGCGTTTAAACTACCAATACAGACCATACGAATTTTATAAGATTTATCGTTTTGCTGACACATGTGATTTTTTTAACAACATATAATTCATGGTACACTGATTTATAGTTGAGTTTAAACTACACATAAATTCAAGTTAAGTTCAACTAAACCAGAGTTTAAACCATCAGTAATCTTATATGATCATATGTATATGCATTTATTTTAAAAATAATGTTCAAATGGCTGATATGTAAAAGTGTGACATGCAACACTTATATAAACTGGTCAAAGCTTAAAAAAATATTATTTTTCCTATAATGAAATTAGAGCATTGCCAGCACTCAGTAATGGTCGTTGGAATTCTGGCACTTTTGTCTTTTATACTTATTCAGGAATATCAATTGCAATTATTTGTTATTTGGTTTTCTGATCATTAATGCATAGTTAATAATTTCGCCACACTACAAAAATCATTGTCCGGCTTTAGAGAAGCAAATGAAAGCTATTCAAAGTTCAGCGAGATAACCTCCTATTGGACCAAAGACCTATTGGACAGCCCTTGCTGCGAACTAGAATGAAAACAGAACTAGTATATTCAATTATACGCAAAAAAAAGAATAAGGTGCAAAAATAGACAACTTTTGTTGCCACACTTTAAACATATCGGACGATATTGAAAAAAAATAGTTTCATCTAAAAAGTACCAAAATTAAATCGCATATGAGGAAGACGAAAGTGAATATTAAACAGTTGTAACAACTATATAAAATATATTAAACAAAATTATATTCATAAAAATCAATAAGGGAAATCACGATGGCTGTGCAAACGATGCAAATGAGTACATAAATACACACATTTGCACAACACAACAAAATTTACATACATATTTGCAATTTGCTCTATTTTTACTTCGTTTGCACTAAAAAAAAACCATGAGCAATATGTTTTATTAAGCGCCATACTGTTTATTAAGGAAACTTATACATTTAAAATGTTCGTGGGTTTTAATATAAAATAGAGAATTAAATTTAAATAATTTAAAAGAAAAATTTATTTTAATTTGATTGTGTATAATTGTAAACAAATGCAAATTTTTTACAGTGCTGCCAGAAGATTTTTGTGTTGTCAGAATAAATTTTTAGAAAAATTGCACATTTGCATAAAAAATAAGTGGTATGCGCCCGATCAATCATAATATACACTGCAAATTGCAAATTTGCACAATGACCATGGTGATTACCCTTAATGCTACAAAACTAGCACTTTTTCAATGTAGAACAATTAAGCACTTTTTTTGTCGATTTAGTATGTACTTTTAATTTGGCAAGCCGGTTTGCGACTGTCAAAAAATCTAATTTAAGTGCCGGTTCAAACGCGTCAAGTTTGACTCGGCAAGTCTTAAGCTTTTAGGAGAGAAGAGATAATGCCATTTCTTTCCCCTCTCTGCTCAAGACTTGCCGAGTCAAACTTGACGTGTGTAAACCGGCACTACCATAGTAGGTTGTGTTCACACCATCACACAAATGGTATGGGATCCCTGCAAATAATAGGACCAGTCCAAACACGCGTGTAAAGAGTAGTCCACAAAGGACCAGGACTAGTCCATAAGTAACCCAAACGTATGGAAAAAACCTGGTCTATTTAACATTACGATGTCCTAGGAGAGGATCATATAACCCACCTTTGGACCAGTAAGGAGTAGTTTTAAAACTACTCCATGGTATATAACCCACCTTTGGACCACTAAGGAGTAGTTTTAAAACTACTCCATGGTATACTCAAGAGGATTAGTTTTGAAGTCGTTTAAACACGAAAGCACGTCGTTAAAAAATGAAGACATGTCGTCTCACTACAAACACTTTTTAACAATGACATGGTCCATGCTTGCATTACATCGGACCAGTCCATGGAGTAGTCCATTTTATCAAAATGGGTCAGGTGGTCCAATTTTATTTGCTGGGATGTAGAACTTTTTTTGTTAATACATATGTATGTACTTGTACACACAAAAAATGTCTACCATGTAAACAATATTAAATTCGCGAATTTTCTTCTTCTTCTTTGAAAACACCCATATTGCTTTGATAAAAAGATGACATTTGCAAAAATATTTTGCCATTTGTTTGTGCTCAGCTTGGTTACTCTACATGGCTTAAGCCACCACCCAAAAATATCAAATTTAATTGACACTAGGTTAACTTAATTCTCAGATAAGATAATTATACAAATTAATTTGAAATTAAATCAGAAAAATTTCAAAAAATTTTGATATTAAAGTAATTTTGACATTTCGTAACAAAAAACACAACATAATAATGTAAATGCCATGGCCCAATTAGTAGGTCTGCGCGCAACTACAACAATCCAACAATAGAAAAAACCACACGCATTTTGTTTGTGTAAAAAATGATAAAGATGTCAAGAACAAAAGCAATTGTTTGTGTAAAAAATGGTTGAAATGTCAAAAGCAATTGCTACAAAAACAATTGCACGTAAAAAACACAACTCTTCAAAAAATCAGCAGGCGTTTCAAGTAGACCTACTAATTGGACCATGGTAATAGCTAGCTATGGGTTTTCACTCTGTGACACTGTCAAAATACATAAATGATTTTTTAGGGATTTTGACATTTTCAATCAGCAAAAGTAACACATTTTTTCTTTCCTGCGAAAATTGAATGTACGCATCCAAGACTCGGGAAATAAAAAAACTACGGGAAAATGTTGTCAACTCAGCAACACATGTCCTTCTGGTTTCGCTGCTACAACAACAAATTTTATATTATTGTAGGGTACATTGGACATAAATGGAGGAGAAAAAAATATGTATTTGCTATTTCTCGAGAAAATAGATGGAATAAAAAGAATTTTAATGTCCGGACAAGTTATTTTGTTTATGAAAACGTAAGAAAATCCACCTTTAGGCCCTTTTGGATGAGGTTTTTCTTTTCTATTAAAACGTGGTGATTAAGGAAGTGCTGCTTGATATTAAAAATACTTTGATATTTACCCCTTGCTCACAAAATGCATCTAATACAATAATACAAAATAAAAAAAACTAAAATAATTAACTAGGTATTTAATTTTTTGAAGTGCACTGTACGAAAAAAAAATATGCTACCCGATTTAGAATAAAAAAAGAAAAAAACCATAATTAAAATTTAAGGGGGCTGAGGCCCTTGAGCCCCCTGGACCCAAAAAACTGCCCCGTCCACTTAGTGATATGTGTGGGTACTCAAATTAAAGGTAATTTACTCAAGATTGCAAATACATACGTATTTAAGTATCTTTTAGGTGCAGAAAAGCTTTAGTTAGCGAAGCCGGTGTTTATTATACCATAGAGGAGAAAATCCTTGCTCCCGGCAGAAGGCCGGCTATGCAGAGAAGATTTAGTTAGCGAAGCCGGTCTTTGTTATACCATAGAGCAGAAAATCCTTGCGCACATCGGAAATAGGCTATTACATAGTTACAAAAAAATTAAATTTTTTTTTTTAAATCGAACATAAAACATTAAAAAAATACTAAATAAAACAAAATATTTACAATCGTGAGCAACCACTACATACCTTTAATTTGAGTACCTACACATAGATGTGAGTGGATGGGTGCACTTTTTTTTTGACCCAGAGGGCCCCAAAAGTCTCCCCGTCCTAAATTTTATTATTTTTGTTTTTCTTGTACATTTACCTTTAATTTGAGTACCCACACATTCCACTAAGTGGGCGGGGCAGTTTTTTGGATCCAGGGGGGCCCACGGGCATCAGCCCCCTTAAATTTTAATTTTTGTTTTTTTCTTTTTTTATTCTGAATCGGGTAATATATTTTTTTTATTTTTTTTTTCGTAAAGTGGACTTTTGCCAATTTGTATACCTATGTATTTTCAAAAAATTCATTACAACCACTTAAAATAAGATTTTGAATTTTGTGTGAATACGGTCTTATGCATTTTGTTTGACCATATGTAGGTACCTACGGATATATGCAGTTGCAAATACATACATACATATATTGTTTATGTATGTACATAAATAAATGTGTGGACAATCAATCGCAATTATTTACAAATGCATACAGAAATAAATAAACATACATACTACGTTATTTTTGTTGGCGCAAGGGCGGCGGCCTTAACTACGCAGTACTTGAAATATAAACATTATCCGCATGAATGTTCAGTTTTTACTATTGACATTCTTACATGTGAACATACAATAGTATGTATGTATGTGTTATTATTTTTTTTATTTGTAGCTTCATCTTTTATAATATACCTATACACACGTATTTTTTAGAAATGTTATTGCACCCGATATTTGATACAATCATAAACTACTTAAGACGTCAACAAACAGAAAGGAAGAAACTAATTAAATTAAATAATCTTGTAAATAAGAATGATTCTCAATTCAATTCATACAACAAATACTAAGTGTTACATAAAATTAAAAAGATCTTTAATTCAAACATGTGTATGTTCATTGATATAAATAAAAGACAATCGAAAATATAACAATAAATAAAAACATATTGTATGTGCATTCACACACGATACAAGCAGACAAAAACATACCTACATACATTAAATTTAATCAAAATATTATTTCCTCGACAAAAGCTCAGTACCCAGGTAGCATTTGAAAGAGCATTTTTTTTTTTTTTTTTGTAAAAATCACCTAAATGTGTATTTTCAGATAACTTTTGATGCTTTAAAACTAATATACCTATTACTTGAGCGATTGGAAAAGAATTCATATATCGGGCTCTGTTTGCGATTACATACCAATATCGAAAGCTACAAAAATTTTACAGGAGAAGGATTTTTATTATTTTTTTCTTAAGCAACGCAATACTTTATTTGGATTTAGACGGGCTTTTTCTCCGCAACAATACAAATTCAAAGTCTATGAATTTGTTCGTTAATGTATTTGCAAGAAGAAAAAAACAAAAATTCGATAAATTGTCGCAAATGGGGCTCGATATGTTCAAATGATTTTAAAATGTTTTGAATTTAAAACTGATTAATCACTAGAGCGATTGATTCATATGGTCAACAAGGAATCTGAAAATTGTACTACAAATGATTATTTAATGTGATTTACCGGTAGGGTACAATTTTCTCACAACGAGATCGAAAAGTTAGCTCGTATGCGGCTTTTTTTACTCTCGAAGCTGATTTCTAAAAGATTCGATTACCTATAATACAAAATGCTAGCTGGGTATTTGCAGAAAACATACATATCAATGTATGAATACATTTGTACATACATATGTGTATGCATGTATTTTTAAAGAAAACAAGAAATAAACCCAGTTGTAATTTTTCTATCAATTTTATTCTAAATCCAAATGTTAAAATAAATACCCTGGAAGTGATGTTAATTAAAAGGAAAACAAAGAAATTTTTAATTGTCTCTAACAAATGTATGTAGTTATAAATAAATTTACAAAAATTTAAATGAACACACAATTATAGAAAATTAAGTATATAATGTACATGTTTTGCAAAGGACACACAATTTTTTGAAAGGGATACACACATATTAATACAATTTAATAAAGAACGAAAAAGAAAACAGCGAATGAAATATTAATCCGAATGAATAACAAAAAGACGAACGAAACATTACGAAGCTAAAAATTGTACAATCGAATGGCAAACAAAACAGGAAAATAACTCCATTAATGCGAATGGCAGAAACAAAGAAACAGAAGGCAATGAATATAAATTTCATCGCCTTGTTTCTTTGCAGACATAAATATATGGTTAAAGTACAACAAAGGTAGCTAGCTACATTGACTGTTTCTGTTACTACTCTGTTGCGGCAAAGGCGTCGTCGTAACTGCGACAGGCACACCCAAACACAACCAATCAACAGGGATAAGGGGGATATGGTTGGTGCAGACATACAGAAAACAGATGTATATAAATTTAATACGCACCCTTACTTACTACATGACTACTTGACGACTGAACCTTTTATTTTTTTCCACTTTTAAAATGAATAATCCAAACTTGAGAATTTAAACCCACGCTTTTTGACTCCTTTTTATAGATATTACAACAAACCCAAAAATCCAGTTTTTTTTGTAACAAGTACATTTTTTTAATTTGTTTGTGTGCTGCGAATACAAGACGCTATTTTCTTTTTTTTTTACAAGCTAGAAAAACGAATTGAATGGTGTACACACTTTATTGGAAGGATTATGTTATTGCATTTCCTTTTCATGACAGATATTGTTTAACCAAGTTTTAAGTAATTTTCACTTTATTTACCTGTATTCGATTTCAAATAAAACTTTTTATGTTAAAAATATTATTTCTTTATACAATCTTAGTTTGAAATATAATTATCTTTTACTCCACTTAACTTCCTCATTCGTTACCGAATTTCAAATAAAAATGTCTTCTTACTTAAACGAGCGTAACTGAAGAATTAAAGTGCTTTGCTTGAGGCGGCGGCACAAATGCACGCCCAGTGTTGCAAATATATGGTAGTATTTAAGGGTTACCCTCACTAATAACAATTAATTTTAATGTAATTATACCAACCACAATGCAATTAATATAATATTATTTGTTATAATAATATTATTAATAACATTAAAAGTGAGTCCCCACTTACGTGTTTTCAAAATCAAAACTAGTTTTTTGTTACTTGTTTTCCTATACATTTTTTATATTCGAAAAACTCAAAGTACATTTTTCTCGTTATCTCTTGAACTTGCCAAGCCCTTTAACAATTACAAAATTAGTAGGACCCTTTTCAGACTCTGCAAGTTAGTTGAGCAAGTCGGTTTTTATGTTCTTTTGAACTTTCTTTAATGGTGGGTACACACCAGGCAATGCATTTCTTATTTAGATTGCATGTTTTCACACACACGCACTGCAATCAACAATGAAATCATTAACACAATTTCAATGCTAATGTTTTTCAACCCTTTTTTTTCTCGTACTTGACATTTTTATGCAGTTGAGAAAATGAACTAAACATATATAAACATAAAATCACGATACAGACAGTCCAATCTACATCTATGCAATATCAAAATATTTTTTTGATGTAGATAGTGTGATGAAAATACATAATGCTAGGTACAGACAGTGCAATCTATTTCAATGCAACCTCAAAATATCAAAGCGTTTTGATGTTGATGCAATCTGGAATGAATGAAAAATGAATTAAATTTGCTTGATTGCGTAAATGCATTGTATTGTGTGTACCCGGCCTTGCTCTTACTCAATACATTTTGCTTTTGCATTATGAGATTTTTCTCCTTATACATCATTTTTCTACATGTCGTAATACATTGTATTACCATGTAAGCTATCCTTAAGCAAACAACCAAAAAATACCTACTCAAATATATACACGGAGTACATTTGTACCCCATTGTAATTATTAACTTTACAAAAAATATTTATTTTCAAATCTTTTAATTAAAAATCTTAAAATATGTATAACTTAATATATATTTAATTATAAAAACAAACCTTTGAACAGTCTCTTTTTTACTCATTTGCTATATAAAAACTATTGGTTTTACGGGTACCACGGTTATGTGTTTACGTATGTATCATCTTTGAAAGCTTATAGTTATGGAACCGAATTCCATTAAAGCGACTCAAAAAGACTTGAATTTCCTAGATCCGAAGTTTCAATACTATCATTAATATTGGTTTTGCAGCTACCCTGCAAATTTGAGGACTAGTCCAAACACGCGCGTAAAATGTAGCTTACAAGGACTAGTCCAAAAGTAACCCAAACGTATGGAAAAAACATGGTCTATTTAAAATTACGATGTCCTAGGGCAGGACTATATAACCCAACTTTGGATTACAAAGGAGTAGTCTTAAAACTACTCCATGGAATACATAAGAGGATATGTTTTGAAGTAATTTAAAAACTAAAACATGTCGTTAAAAAACGAAGACATGTTGTCTGATTACAAACACTTTTTAACAATGATTGCATTACAATGGACAAGTCCAGGCAGTAGTCCTTTTGATCAAAATGGATCAGGTAGTCCATTATAATTTGCAGGGTAGAAACGATTAAACTTAAAAGTTGTAAGTGGATACACGGGTACCCGGTTATGGGTCTAAGGTGAATTGTGAAAAGTAGTTTGAATTGTAAACTTTGGTTTAAAAAATGAAACTTTGATAATAATTATTTAAATATATAAAATTGATAATATCATAATATTATTATTATAAATATTTCTTTTTTTTATAAGTATTTTAAATAAATGTACAATATGAACAATTATGTATCTTAAGCGGCCCGTTCACTTGCAATATTATTGTATATGATATTCGCCATATTATTTCTATTTTGTCCTATATTATGCAATAAGTCGCACAATGGTTTCATTTATTCAATAAAAAGGTTTACACAACCTATTGGAATAACATAAACAGTTCTGTACAATGTTGCCAAAACATTTCACTTTATTTTCGCTGTGGAATAAAAATCAAAAGTCTTGATTGTTGCCAATATATTGTGTCACATTCGAATATCACATATACATTAGCCATATAATTGTACAATGCGAAAATGTACAATTTATTGCACCTGACAATGTTTTGTCATAATAAACGTCAAACTTCATATAAAAAAACGCTGACAAAAATTTTAAAGCTTTTTTAAATAGACTTTGACGTTTGGTATGACATAAAATTGTCAGGTGAAGACCCCATGTTGTGTATTTGTCATGTGAAATGTCACTTTTCTACCCACATGTGATTTCTGTGTACGTCCAAATTCAAGGCGAATTCAACTACAGGTGGTGTCAAGGCGAATTCAAACAGGTAAACTCATCTCTACAACTACAAAAAGCCCCATGTATTTTGTTTATACAATTTTCTGGTTGGTTGTGAAAATTGTTTTATTGAAAATAAAAATTAACCCTTTTTTTTAAAAGAAATTAATAAATTCACTTCAATCATTCGCAGTTTTGAAATATTTTTATTATAAAAATAAAATTTTTAACACTTTTCATTCAACTTCTTCTCAAAACAAAATCATATTTTGACTTTAGACCATATTTTTTAATTCGCCGTGGAAACAGCTGATGAACGGCAGACGAGATGAGTTTACCTGTTTGAATTCGCCTTGGGTGGTGTCCAGAAATTGCTCATACACTTGTCAAATGCTTGTACACAGTGTTGCCAGAACTTTTAGAGGAAAAATCAGCAAAAACCCATAATTTTTCGCCAAAAAATCTGCAAAATCTGCGCCAAAGTTTTAAAAATCTTCAATAAACCTTCAAAACAAATTTATTACATTTTTAATGTAGTTTGTTTAGAAAAAGATATTACAATAAATTTCAAAATATGTTCGTTCTGGTCAATATGAATGGTCCTCGAAGTATGAGGTAAAAAAAGGTAATATTTTTTTAAACTTTCAACACAGAAAAGTTTTAAAAATTTGTTCGATTTTAAGAACATGACTAATAACTTTTGGATATTTTTACATTAAAAATAAATACCTATTTAATTACTCAGGCTGAGTAAGGATTAATCTTTGTTATTTTAAAAAACAAATTGAACGTTAATTGTTTGACATGTTATTTAAATTATCAAGGGTCTTATTGAAAATTTAGAAGAGATCAAATATTGCAACTTTTGAAGATATTTGTACTAGGGATTGAGTGATTGAGTATATAACAGTTTCTATAACAACTTCTATAACTACTTATTTCTGGATGTATGTAGGCAAAAAAATAATGACTTACTTTTTAATACGTTCATTTTGGGACTTCCCTTGTAAAATTTATTGGTTCTTTCAGTAGAATTGTAAGTAGTGCTTTTATGTGTTTCTGATTACTTAACACATTATTTTGTAGGCGAAGTTTTTACTGGGTTGTTACTGTTTATTGTTTAATTATAAAAAAATTAATTAAAAAAAAATAAATTTAATCAAAACAAAAAATTCAATTATAACAAAAATGAAGAATACAAAATAACCATAAGAAAAAAAATAAATTACGAAAAATTTAAATGGAAGTAAATAAGTCATGGAAGTACCAACTTTCCTTAAAATTCGAATTGCACCTCAAAAGTACCAACTGGTTTTAGTCAACCAATAATCATCAGATATGGACATCAGGAGCACTCTCTGTTTTTTGTGCACTCCAGACAATCTGCTTCTTGTATCCGGCACTGCTTCTTATAAATGCCAATTATTTTAGATCTTCATATTTGTTTAAAAAAAACATATGATTTTTTAACATATTGTTTAAAAAACGGCTAAAATTTTGAGTTATTAATGACGACTGACTTTAAAAAATATCGAATTCGATAGTCGTATTTCAATATCGATATATCGGTATTTAAAATATCGGTGATATATATCGATTATATTTTTTTAAATAATGATATTTTGATATATCGATATTTTTTGCCCATTCCTAATTTGTACATAAGTGCATATAAATATATACGTACATATGTTTGCATAATATTTTGTGTAAAATCAAATGACATATGTCCGGCGAATTAATGTGTCAAGTCAATGCGAATTTTTAATTTTTAAGTAATCTTTTGTGCATAAAATGTCTACTAATGAATGTATTTCCACACGGTTCTTCCATGAATGGTTAATATACTATATTTATTTATCAATGCAACAAGTGGAAATAGTACAATCATGACAATGTAAAGAAGTTTTCACCGAGCTAAGAAATCTGTAATGTTAAACCAAAAATCTGCAAATCTGCATTTTGACAATTTTGGGGATAAAATCTTCAAAATGCAGATAAATCTGTACTTCTGGCATCGCTGCTTGTACAGCGGGTGAATTCACTCGTGTACGTGTACTGGACATAATATTCGCCGTCATATCTAAATTTTTTGATTTTTCATCCAATAAATAATTTAAAAATTAATAATTAGTATTGTGGTAATTTTGTTGAACTATTTATGGTTTTTAATCCAAATTTTCAATATTCTTAATCAGGCTTAAGTCATCAAATTTAATTTTCATTAAATTATTTTTAATGAAGAAAGGAATTTTACAACATAGAAATTAATTAAGATTGTTATTGATAATCATTCATTCTTGACTGACCTGAGATTCGAACCCAGGCGGCTGGTAACCCTGACATGTTTCGATCGCTACCACTCGAGCTCCTCAGAGGGATTTGCCGTCTTACACTCGCAGCCATCGACGACTGCTGACGTCAATAGTCAAACATCAATCCTTAAACCAAATTGAATTTTAACCTTTTGGTAGATCGAAATTTGCTTTTTTGAATGATTATACATTTCTAATTGATTTTACATGTTTTTCCTTTACCTCTGTTTTTTCTCGTACTTTATGTCAATAATTCTTATTGAAGTCCGAAGTACATTTTTGTTTTTTCATGTTTTTGTCTTTCTTTTTCTTGTTGACCTTTTTCGGCACAACTTGAAGGACAAATGTACACATAGAGCTCGTGCCTTAGCTTTTAACAATAATTAGTATTGTGGTAATTTTGTTGAACTATTTATGGTTTTTAATCCAAATTTTCAATATTCTTAATCAGGCTTAAGTTCATCAAATTTAATTTTCATTAAATTATTTTTATGAAGAAAGGAATTTTACAACATGAAAATTAATTAAAATTGTTATTGATAATCATTCATTCGATCACTCGATCTCCTCAGAGGGATTTGCCGTCTTAAACTCGCAGCCATCGACGGCTGCTGCCGTCAATAGTCAAACATCAATCCTTAAACCAAATTGAATTTTAACCTTTTGGTAGATCGAAATTTGCTTTTTTGAATGATTATCCATTTCTAATTGATTTTACATGTTTTTCCTTTACCTCTGTTTTTTCTCGTACTTTTTGTCAATAATTCTTATTGAAGTCCAAAGTACATTTTTGTTTTTCATGTTTTTGTCTTTCTTTTTCTTGTTGACCTTTTTCAGCTCAACTTGAAGGACAAATGTACACATAGAGCACGTGCCTTAGCTTTTAACAATAATTAGTATTGTGGTAATTTTGTTGAACTATTTATGGGTTTTAATCCAAATTTTCAATATTCTTAATCAGGCTTAAGTTCTTCAAATTTAATTTTCATTAAATTATTTTTATGAAGAAAGGAATTTTACAACATGAAAATTAATTAAAATTGTTATTGATAATCATTCATTCTTGACTGACCTGAGATTCGAACCCAGGCGGCTGTTTACCCTGACATGTTTCGATCGCTATCACTCGATCTCCTCAGAGGGATTTGCCGTCTTACACTTTAAAAATTAATTTGAAGTTAGTAAGTTTCGTATAGGGGAATTGGTCACGTTTTAGGCTCTTTTGTTTGTCATACCTCGAGACTAGTGGTTCGAATAAGCTGAAAAAAATTTTAAAAAATAAAGAATTACAATTCCTTTATCTGTTCATACAACGTTTCGCTACATATGTAAGCAACAGTTTCGCAGTTATAAATAAATGTATGAAGAAAAAAAATATTTTCTGCCCAAAAAATTAAAATTTTTTATTTTTAATTCATAAAAAATCCAAAAAAAAAAGTGTCAAGTCCTATTACTTTCACGTAAAGTCGCACAACCTATGAACAAAATGACACATAACTCATGCAAATCCATGTACGCGTTTCGCTTTTATTCACAATTAATTAAAGGTATGAATTTCAAAAATTTGCTCGAGATATCCACAAAATTCTTTGGAAAAAACATTGATGACTTTTTTATTGATTCTTTATTTTGCACGAAAATAAACATTCCGATTCAAATTACAGCTATTCTTACACAGAAAATATGCAATTTTTATATGTTATTTATGCCTGGAAACAAAATTTAGAACATTTTTAATTATTGTCACTATCCATCCTCGTTGAAGTTGACGCTTGTGGTTCTGATGACCTTATTTTCTTTGTAGGTTGTTCATATTCATGTTCTGAGTCTGCATCATCATCCGAGATAGACGTAATATTCAAGGGCATGTTTTGTTCAGTGTGCCCACAAATTTCAAAATGCATAATTTTAGAATTATTTGCCTTTGAATCGCTTTTCCATTGGCATGGTCACCTGGTGGAACCTCTCTCCTTGTTCGTCCGATACCTGAGGTAATTGTGGAAATGTAATTTTAACGTCATGGATGCATTGATTTTTACAAAATAATACAGCAAGTTGTCCACTCGTGTCTTTATGTCATCTCGCTGTACATGGTTCTTTCCTAAAACGCCTTCGATGACTTGTTTCAATGCGTCCCATGCACATAGGTGGTTATAATGGTTCGAAAGTCTGGGACCACACTATGAAAGTTTTCTTTCAGAAAGTCTGAGTTTATTGGTAAGAGGGGAAGAGAACATGCTTTTCTTTTCTCCTCTCTCACCCATAAACTCAGGCTTTCTGAAAAAAAACTTTCATAGTGTGAACCCAGACAAAGCATATTTGTGAAAGATTTGCTTTTCATTAATTTTCGTAACAAAAATTATCCAATTGTGGGCACTTGTTATTTTCCATATTTGGAAAATATATTCACCCCTATCGTGAATAAAAATTCCTTGGGAGTTTTTTCCCATTTTTTCAATTGATTTAACATAGGAAAAATGGGAGGGAAAAAACTCCCAAGAAATTTTTATTCACGATAGGGGTGATTATATGTTTTGTTGTTATTCACTTTTAAAAACCGGAGAAAAATTGACTTGTACTTTTCGCGTTCGTCTTGTTAAATGACAAAAAACGATCAAAGGGCACCTATAAATACTACAAATATTTCAATATTTTACTGCCAGGTACTTATGAAATATTTTTTCGAAACGTTCCAAAACATGAGCACTCATAAATGTGGGTGCAATTTCGGTTAAAAAAATAATGCAGGTAACTAACGGAAAAACCCAAATAATTAAAAAAGGGCACTTTGCTTTTTTCCACTCACATTTATTAACGCTTTTTACTTCGCTACCGCAATCATAAAATTCAAATAACCTTTTGTTTATTACTTTTTTTAATTCTGAGAATCATAAAAAAAGTCATCAATGTTTTTTCCAAAGAATTTTGTGGATATCTCGAGCAAATTTTTGAAATTCATTCCTTTAATTAATTGTGAATAAAAGCGAAACGCATTTATCGATTTTTATGATTTATGTGTCATTTTGTTTATAGGTTATGCGAATTTACGTGAAAGTTATAGGACTTGACACTTTTTTTACCGTTTTGGATTTACATTTTGGACATCACTGCTTTAAATTGTCAAAATAATCTAATTCGCTTTTATTTATTTGACCAAATACGGCAAATTCACTCTAAAACATGGCGGCGCTAAGCGTTGTCAACTATTAATTTTTAAAAAACGCCGAAATTAAGAAAAATGCGTTAGTTTTAAATATTAATTTTGCACGTTATAGGCTTTTTACAAGGAAAAGTTTGTATTCTGAGGCTTCGCAGAACAGACCCCGCATCAGCAACAATGATGACGAGTTATCTAACGAGAGATTGTTAGAGATTTTCTTTAGTGCTGTAAATGCGCTAGAAAAATGTCGAAATAAATTTTAAAAATTAAGAGTGCTTGGCATGATACTCAAGAATGCTACATATATAAAATCATGGGTGTTCAACATGTACATTTTATGCACTGGAATGCTCAAGGCATTACAACTGAGTCGGCAGCTGCACAGCTCGAAAAAGTACTCCAAGATAAAAACATTGATATACTACTTCTTAATGAAACGTTCCTTATAGCGGTTAAAAATTGCATAGATCATAAGCTATTACCAAAGATTAAAACAATAACTATAGAAAAGATCTCTGTGGAAGTTACAGTAAGTGGACGTCCTGTAAGTTTTATCTCTGCTTATTTCAGAACTGACTTAAAACTTCTTACCAATTCGTTTAGTGACTATTTTGTTTTTGGTGATTTGAATGCACATGTGAGTTGGAACTGTACTGCAAACAATTCAGCTGGTAAAGAACTGTACAGACAACACTTAAGTTCAAGTTATTACATATATCATCCGGATACACATACTAGATTCCCCCAAAATATAATTCCTCCAACCTTCCACGGTTAATATTTTACTTACTAACTCTGACTAACCTAGATTCCTTATTAAATAAATTAATAAGTTTAGTTAAGGAAGCTTATTCCAAGATTCCAGTTGGCCAGAAAAATCCGTGGCAGAGCGAAATTTCAAGTACTTCTTAAATGCTAATTACTTAGAGGAACAAAGATATAGAGATCCAAATTACAGAGCTGAACTAATCAGCATTTCAAAACAGAAAAGGGATAGAAATGTAGCGTGGTCTAAATTGATTTCCAAATAGCCTTCCGGCTCCAAAAAGTTTTGGAAACTAACAAAAGTTTTTAAAGGTAGAAATTCTGCTATCTCCGATCTGAATATTAATGGGGAAATTTTAAGAACCGGTGAGGCTTGGGATAAAGTCATTGCGGAAGTTTTTAGGAGCGAACAACGAACAAACATTCATCGCCTTTAGATAATGTGCAGGAACTTAACAATGTAGATCTCGCTAAAAGTGACAATTTTGAAATCACTGATTCAGCAGAGGTAAAATTATTTGTTTTTTCTTTAAAAAATAACAAAGCCCCAGGTTTAGATTTTTTTTTTTTGTTTTTACTTCCCTACGCTAATCCCCGCGAAGCTTTACGCTTGTCTGCAGGAAAGAAACCAGAGTCTCTGGCGGGAATCGAACCCGCGACCCCGGGGTTGATAGACTAGCTCACTACTAGCTAGCCTACCGGGGCACTTTAGCATTATTTTAAAGAATATTACCGATTACTTTTTTGAAACTTTGAGCAAACTATTTAATTACTGCTTGAGTAATGGGTATTTCCCCATGGTATTTAAAAATGCCAAGGTTATAACTATTTTCAAAACTGGGATAGATCAAAAATTGCCTTCCAGCTATAGGCCTATAAGCATATTGCGCTTGTTGGATAAAGTATTTGAAAAAATAATCAACAAAAGAATCGTTGAGTTCTCAGAACAGAATAACATTATATATCAGCAACAGTTTGGATTCCGAAGGGAGCACTCTACGGTACATCAATTAAAGCGATTGGTTAATATTATTGAAAATAATAAAAGAAATTGTAGAAGTACAGGTATTATATTTCTTGACATTGAAAAGGCTTTCGATACAGTAAGGCTGTATATTTATGGTTATTAGTTTTGTAAATTGAATTATAGACTCTTATTGTTGTAGAACTTTTAGTAAAATCTCATACCTCTGTACCTTTTATATTTTAAACTTGTAAATAATCTTAAAAAAAAATATTTCTAATCTTTAAGTGGTATTTTTCAATTAGTTTACGCCTTGGCACTGGCTAGTTTGGCTGTCATAACTCAGGACGATTTTTACTGGCCATTTTGGATGAACCTAATTTTCTCTGTAACGGCTCAGGCGATGTTTTTAAAAATTGATTTTTTTAATCTTAAAGGGGTATTTTTCCATATTTCATTGAGTTTATGCCCTGGCACTGCCTAGATGGCTGACATAAATAAGCAACGATTTTTACTGACCATTTTGGATGAATCCACTTTTCTCTGGAATGGCCAGGAGTATTTTATTAAAATCGATGATAAATTTTGTTATAAAAAAATGTTTAAAATCGTTGCTAACTTTCATTGCCACTAGATTCCCAAAATTGTTTAATTAGTCCTTCAAATCCCCCTTGGTTATATTTTTGGCGTTGTTATTAATCGTTGCTATCTTGGCCACCATTAAAACAACTTTACCCCCCGTTTCCACATGCACAAGGCGAATTCAAAAAGGTAAACTCATCTCTACAACTACAAAAAGCCCCATGTATTTTGTTTACACAATTTTCTGGTTGGTTGTCAAAATTTTTTATTTCAAATTAATATTATCACTTTTTTATAAAAGAAATTAATAAATTCACTTCAATCATTCGCAGTTTTGAAATTTGTTTATTATAAAAATAATATTTTTAACACTTTTCATTCAACTTCTTCTCAAAACAAAATCATATTTTGACGTTTGACCATATTTTTTAATTCGCCGTGGAAACAGCTGATGAACGGCTGACGAGATGAGTTTACCTGTTTGAATTCGCCTTGCACATGCAAGTACAAGTTCGAAAAACTCAATACACTTTTTTCACTAACATTCACACAATTTTTGTAATGACTTGCAAGTAGTGTATACGTATTATCAACGAAAAATCGAGAAAACAGCCGATTGGCTGAAAGTACACAAATTGTGTGAATGTTAGTGAAAAAAGTGTGAGTGTATTGAGTTTTTCGAACTTGTACTTGCATGTGGAAACGCTAGGTTAGCTCAGGGCCGCCATATAAATTTTTGACGAAATCGTCAGTTTCAAGGCGAATTCAAACAGGTAAACTCATCTCTACAACTACAAAAAGCCCCATGTATTTTGTTTATACAATTTTCTGGTTGGTTGTCAAAATTTTTTTATTGCAAATTAAAATGATCACTTTTTATAAAAGAAATTAATAAATTCACTTCAATCGTTCGCATTTTTGAAATTTTTTTATTATAAAAATAATATTTTTAACACTTTTCATTCAACTTCTTCTCAAAATAAAATCATATTTTGACGTTTGACCATATTTTTTAATTCGCCGTGGAAACAGCTGATGAACGGCTGACGAGATGAGTTTACCTGTTTGAATTCGCCTTGGTCAGTTTCAAACAAAAACATATTTACTTCAACCCAGCTAGCATTTTCGTCAAAAGTGCAGTTTACGGGACGTGCGGAAAAAAATTTTAACCTCCTCTGAAATTAAAAACAAAAAAACCAAAATTAAAATGGCCTGAGGCCCCCATGGATTCAAAAAACCGCCCCGCCTACTTAGTGGAAAGTGTGGGTACTCAAATTAAAGGTTATTATACAAGAAAAAAAGAAAGTAACTAATTGCCTATTTCCGAGTGCTTAAGAATTATTTTCTGCGTAGCAGGCCTTCGGCCGGTCGCAAGGGTTTTCTCCTCTATGGTATAACAAAAACCGGCTTCGCTAACTAAAGCTTATCTGCATAGCCGGACTTCGGCCGGGCGCAACTAAGACCGGCTTTGCTAACTAAGGCCTGTAACAGAATAAAGAAGTTGTAGTAGTAGCTGAAACTGACGAATGCTTTGCAGCGCGACAAAGTTCAAAAATTTGAATTTTGTACTTCAACTTCAACGATTACTACAACTACGTTTTCTGTTGACAGTACTTTGGAACTTCCGTTTTTAACTTTTGACAGCGCTATTCGTAACGTTGTACTACAGCGACTATTCTGTTCCCCACTTAAAGCTTCTCTGCCAAATAGAGTTAAAGTTAAAGTTGGGGAAATGGTTTACATTTATTTATATAAGCATTATTTAAACAATATTAATGCTCTATAATTAACAAACTTACTTTTATTAATGCGCGTTTCAAAAAAGCATCATAATACATTTAACAAGTTAAAACATAATTTACAATTTTACAATAATCCAGTAAATTTGTATTAAATTTTTAACAGGGTAACATTGTTTATCGTTTTGACATTTAGTGGCATGCAAATACCAAATTTCCACTCGCATGCAATTTTTGCTGCCATTGCGCAAAATGTGAGTGCATTAGTAGAAAAGTGTGAGTGTATTGAGTTTTTCGAACCCAACAAACACGAAGTCAAGCCTTTGATATGAAATGACTTTATCATTTGACATCAAACGCAATTCTCAAACGTTTTTCAATTGTTTGATTTAACATTTAAATTCAAATTGATAATGATTTGAAAATAAACATTTGATATCAAAAGTTTTATCAATTTGATGTCAAATGCTTATCAAATGTTAAAATCAAATCAAAAATAAACTTGGCAACACTAAAGCGAAAAATAAATGTAAGCATTAAAAATGGCGATTAAAGTTACATTTTTTTCCATGTGGCTACATGTGTTTTACTATTAAAAATAAATTTTTGGGAATACAAAATTTAAATTTTCAAAAGATTTTGTTATTCGTGCTTAATTCCCAGTTTTTATTATTGATAAAAACACTTGAAATTTATTGTTGATGGGATAAGCTATTCCTATGCGCATTTCACTGGTTGCTTAGGCCAGATCATCAGGAAACTTCATCCATAAAGATTTTAAACCAAATAAAACTGTTAAACGTATAAGAATTATAGCAACAGTTCTACTTGTAATAATATCAAAGTTTAAATAAAACACATCAACGATAAACAGTGGGTTTATCTCATCTTACATTCCCCACTACAATTAGTTGAAATTCTCTCAACATTAATTGTAGTTGTAAGTAGGTTAAGAAAAACAAAATAAAAACAATAACAACTTACAAAAGATGTAATAAATTCGAAAAATAAAAAAATGTTGAATTTAATATCTTTAGTTTTTCTAAAATCTTTATGGATGAAGTTTCCTGATGATCTGGCCTAAGCAACCAGTGAAATGCGCATAGGAATAGCTTATCCCATCAGCAATAAATTTCTAGTGTTTTTATCAATAATAAAAACTGGGAATTAAGCACGAATAACAAAATCTTTTGAAAATTTAAATTTTGTATTCCCAAAAATTGAAATTACTTTTTGATAATAAACAAGCAGGTTTTGTAAGTTGTTGTTGTTTTTATTTTGTTTTTCTTAACCTACTTACAACTACAATTAATGTTGAGAGAATTTCAACAATTTGTAGTGGGGAATGTAAGATGAGATAAACCCACTGTTTATTGTTGATGTGTTTTGTTTTAACTTTGATATTATTACAAGTAGAACTGTTGCTATAATTCTTATACGTTTAACAGTTTTATTTGGTTAATTATCTTTAGTTTTTCTAAAATCTTTATGGATGAAGTTTCCTGATGATCTGGCCTAAGCAACCAGTGAAATGCGCATAGGAATAGCTTATCCCATCAACAATAAATTTCAAGTGTTTTTATCAATAATAAAAACTGGGAATTAAGCACGAATTAAAAATAAATTTTAATATAAAGCACAGAATACACAGAACAGTCACGAGACGGAAGATTTTGCGTTTTCTTTTGTCTCCTTTTAAGAAAGCTGCCCTTTTTGCATTTCTCTTTGCACCATTTTTTTTTGCCACAATACAATGAACACAAATTTATTTAGTTGAAATTAACATGTATTGTATTTTGCATAATAAAACTTGCGTGTGTAATGTTTCAATTAGTTCAGTAGTTTATTCAAATATATCAATATCAAAAGTAAAAGAAAAAAAAGTATCTATGTAAATAAGAATAAGGGAAAATCATAACAGTAAGGAAAATAGGAGTAAGAATAATTAAGCAACAACGCAGTTGCCAGATTGGATACAATAGTTCTCCCAGGCTTAATATCAACATTTAACGATAATAATTATTCAAATAAGTAGGTTCTTTGCGGATACGACCCAATCTTCGCGGTGTTGACTGTCCCGCTTTTTCGGCAATGATGTGATGTGGAGTTTAATTTCTCGGGTTCTGTTGGCCCGTAGATGGTGTTTGCAAATCGGTGAAGTTCCGATCTGATGTTTGTGGATTTTCGACAAGGTCTTGAAGATTTGGTATATAACGTTGTTTCAGCTTTTTGGTAGACTGTTCAACGGTCTTATCCAATGATTTTCCAATAATCGTGGCTTTTAGCTGATTGATGTGAAGCTTGAACTCGAATCCATTGTCTAAACGTACCCAATAGTGAAGATGACCAAATTTTTTACGAATAGCGAACTAATACTCGATCCCCCACGCTAAGTTGTCTCGCTTTGCATTTATCGGCAGAACTGGGATTATCTTCTATGGGCTTAATAGCATCTAATTGTATGCGGATTTGGCGATTTTAATATTGTTCAGATGGGGTTTTTCCATTATTCATTGGTGTTGCACGATACCTAAAAAGAATTTATCTTACCTTCACTCTTACTGGTCGAAAATCAGACTCCATCGCCTTTAATCTTCGCTTTAATGAGTGCCCCGGTAGGCTAGTTAGTAGTGAGCTAGTCTATTAGTCCCGGGGTTGCGGGTTCGATTCCCGCCAGAGACTCTGGTTTCTTTCCTGCAGACAAGCGTACAGCTTCGCGGGGATTAGCTTAGGGAATTAAAAAAAAAAAAAAAACGTTCCGCTCAGCAAGTCCGTTTATTGCCGGATGCCACTTGCTTACAGAATTGTTGAAACTTGGAACTTGTAAAAAACTTTGCGTTGTCTGATACAAGAACATCAGGGTAGCCATGCCTTGCAAACAAGTCGAGAAGAATTTCTATTGTTAACTTTGTAGTTGGTGCCTCTTTTATAATTCCAATATCGGCCCATTAAGATTTTGCATCGATAACTACTAGATAATAATATCCTTGAAAAATCCCTGCATAATCAATACGCACACGTTGCGGTTCATCCCAGGTATGTAGTGGTGCTTTTGTTGGATTTGAATTTGTTTCTACACATGATGTGCATTTTCTAACTTTTCTTTCAATATCCTTATCAATGGATTTCCAATAAACGTATCTTCTAGCTAGTTGTTTCATTTTGCATATACCTATGTGTGTCTGGTGTAATTCTTCTAACAAGGCTGCTTGGAGAGACTTTGGAATGACCACCCGGTTATTTCTGAAAAGTAGGTTTCTATTGATTGTGAACATGGAATCGTCATGACTATTGTTTTGGAGGTTTGACATAATATTGTATAATTCGATATCTTCTTTTATTGCTTTTTTCAGAGTCTCGTAATTTAAATTGATGGTTGAAATCTGTTGAATTGATATTTCGCATAGCTAATTTACTTCTTCGTTAATTGCTTGATGGGTATGAGTGTCTGTTTTTGTGTTGATCGGAGCTCGAGACAAACAGTCGGCATTGACATTATCGATAATTCTTTAATGGATGATTTCGTAATTAAATCCCGAAAGGAAAGCTGCATACCTTTGTAGGCGAGCATAAGTCACCTGAGGAAGTTTTGCATTTTCATTGAAAATTCGAAATAATGGCTTATTATCCGTTACGAGTTGAAATTTCTCCAAATAAATATTGATAAAAATGATCCACAGCAAAAACAATTGCCAGTGCTTCGCGATCTATTTGTGAATAGTTTTTTCAGCCCCAGTCTCCTCTCGCGCAGCCAGGCCATCCCCATTACAAATCCTATCAGATTCTCGAGTCCGAAACCCAAGACATGCCCTAATTTGCCCAGGAATCTACTGCCCAGCCACCTCCGCCTGCTGCCCTGCAACCTGGGACAGTGGCACAAAAAGTGCTCAACTGTCTCCAACTCCTCACACAACCTGCACATATCCGACAAGTGGGATCCTATCCTCACCGCCATCCTGTCTATCATACAGTGGCCCGTGATCATTCCTATCATAGTCCTAACGCAGACCCTACTCCTGCCCAGCAGCAACCCCGAATCGGACTTCCTAAGCAACGGCCACAGCGTCCGTGATACCCGGCTGTCCGTTCGGTTCCCCCAGGCTCGATTGAAGGCCTAACCGCCTCCATAGAGTTAGGGTCCTCCATCTCTGAGCCCTGTCTTGCCAACTCATCAGCAGCTTCATTGCCTCCTATGTCGCAGTGACCCGGCACCCAGCACAACCTCAGCATATACTCCCCTAAGACTTCCTCCAAAGCCCTCCTACAATCATAAACTAGCTATGAGTTCAAATAACAGCCCCTTACGGCCATAACATCCGCCTGACTGTCCACATATATAGTGACCTCAGAGCCCCCATCAATGTTGACCCTCATCAGTTCCACGGCCCTCAAGACCCCCAGAACCTCCGCCTGAAAGACACTACAGTCGTCAGGAAGCCTATATTACCTTCTAACGTCCAGATCCTCAATGTAGACCCCCGCACCCGTGTGAGTGACCGTGCGTGACATTCCATATCAATCCTAGCTCCCCCAGTCTAAGAATGCTCCTGGCCACCATTCCCATCACATACTGCTCAATAGGCAGAAGATGTAGAATGACATCCAGGGCAGCCTGAGGAGTAATTCTCATGGCACCTGTCATGCCAATTGAAGCACACCTCTGAACCTTAGAAAGAAGGTTCCTACGACTAGCCAATCTCAATGACACACAGCATCCATACGTAAGAATAGGTCTAACCACCGAAGTGTACAGCCATACCACCACTGACGGCCGGAGTCCCCAGCTCCTACCTATCGATGATCTGCAAGCATAGTAGGCATTGAGACCCCTCCTAAGTCTCTCATGAGTATTCCTTCCCCATGACAGCTTGATGTCCAGAAAAACCCCCAGATACTTAACAGATAGTCTAAGCTCCAATCCTCCCAGTACCGGTAGCCTAAAATCCTCCACCTTGTACCTCCTAGTGAAAAGAACCAACTCTGTCTTCTCCGGATTAACTCCCAGTCCCTTATCACTAGCCCATGACGACAGTTCGCTCAGCGCCCCTTGCATGATGTCGCTAATTGTCGGCAGAAACTTGCCCGACACCAATATAACTACATCATCCGCGTAGGCCACGACCTTCTGACCCATTCTGTCAAAACGTGGGGTCCCCTAGTCACCGATTTCTTTAAGCGTTCGTTTCACCAGTCCGAGTGAATAACTCTGCTGCTAAGCATCATAGTAATCCATTCGACCAAGAACAACGGAATCCCTAGGTCAACCAGTGCCTGCCTGATAGCCTCTATCCTCAAATTGTTAAAGGCGTCCTCTATATCCAGGAATGCCGCCAAGGTGTATTCCTTGTTTCGCAAGCCCCGCTCTATATAACCAACCACATCATGCAGCGCACTCTCAACAGATCTACCCTTAAGATGGGCGTGATGAGCACCGCTGACAATGCCAATCTTCGTCCTCAGATGCAGATCAATCAGTCTTTCCAACGTCTTCAAGAGAAAAGACGACAATCTGATAGGTCTAAAATCCTTGGGTTTAGAGTGACCGGTTCTACCCGCCTTGGAAATGAAAACAACCCTAACCTCCCTCCACCCTCTAGAAATGTACACGTTCAGCACACATACCCTAAACAGTTCCACCAACAACAGGAGTGACGATTTCCCGATATTCTGTAACATCGCCGGAAAGATACCATCTGGTCCCGCCGATTTGTAGGACCCAAAGGTATTTACCACCCATGTTACCTTATCCAAGGTAATCATCACCCCCACCGTCTCCCTTTCCTCACCGCCTGAGCCCGACCCAGGGAAGGGGTCACCACATACAGCCTGTTCCCACCGACCCAGGATCCACACACACCGGAAAGTGAGTCTCCATAAGCAGACAGAGAGAATAAGAGCCAGATTCTGTCCATGAGCCGTCCGGTCTCTGAATAAATCCAGGGACTACCGGGTTCTTAGATAAAATTCTCCTGAACCTAGACATCTCATTCTCGGATTCAACTGACTCGCTAAACTAAATCCACGAGTCCCTTTTCGCCCTTCTAATATCTCCCTTATACCTCCCGTAACTTAACCTGAAATTACTCCAATCTTCCTCCCTACGCGTAAACTTCGCTCTATTGAACAGCCTTCTGATAGTGGACCTTTGAATCCTCAACTCGTCTGTCCACCATCTTGGCTGTGTACGCCTGCCCGGAAAATTTAACGGACAGGTTCGCTCAAAGCTACTGGTCAATGCCCCCTTGAAGGTGTTCACCAATTGCTCCACACCGGTCGGAGTCGACCCCCAGTCCCGTGTAACCCTAAGGTTACTTTGAACCAGCCTCGAAAAAGAATCCTAATCCGTCCATCTCGAATTCCTATACGGACACCTTTTCGGCCTCTCAAACATTAGACTAAAGAATAAGCGACTATGGTCAGAGAAGGAAAAGTCCAAAGCCACCCTCCAGTCCTCTACTAATTCCCTACAGTTCGTCAAAGTTATATCTATCACTGCCTCTCTATCCCTATTTCTGAACGTTGGCGTATTCCCCCTGTTACAGATAAAAAGATTGCTGGCAATAATAAAATCAAACATAGACTCCCCTCATTTGTTGATGTCGGCACTTCCCCATTGGGTATGGTGTGCATTGACGTCACAACCCAGTACCAGTCTAGAGCCGCTTCTGCCCGAGTGCTCCACCAACTCCCGTGCTTTCTCACCAGGTGGATCGGTACCCTCGTATGGCATGTATACCGATGCTAGTGCCAGAACCGTTCTGTCCTTGGCCTCTCCTGTCACAATCGTGAGGTCTCCATTACTGAAAGAATAAGAAATCATAAATTTATATTCAGTTCTCGCCAGTATACAAGTTCGTACCTTATCATCCTAGTGGGGTACGAACAAAGTATTCTCCGTGACCTTTAATCCAACTACCCGGTTTTTGTTAATCCAGGGCTCTTGGATTAAAGCCACGTCCACGTTATTGTCGATGAGCTGGATTGCTAATTTGGTTGAGGCTGCTTCGCAGTGGTGCAAGTTTATCTGCACCACTTTCTGTCTCTTTAGCTGGGATCACACGATTGCCGCAATGCACCAATTTTCACACTTTTTAATACCCCAATCGTGTGACTGCACAACCAAATCGTTCATGTACCAATCGAGGACAATATTGTGCTTACTTTTACCAACCAAATGCAACCCTGGTGCGGCAATCGTGGGACCGTTTGCTATGCAACCGTGCGTCAATAAAAATAACAAAAATGCACCAATATTTATTGTGTTCTTGTGCGGCAATCAAACAACACAATACGCGGCAATATTTGCCTTTTTTTATACCCTTCACCAAAGGTAAAAGGGTATATATAAGTTTGTCATTCCGTTTGTAATTTCTACAATATTGATCCTACACCCTATAAAGTATATATATTCTGGGTCCTTATGAAAAGGGAAGTTGATTTAACGACGTCCGTCTGTCTGTTAAAATGGGTTTTCCGAAGACCCCATATATGATGGGGGCCAGGTTATTATACATTTATGTCACATATGGTCCGGAATTGTTTGCCATTGAAATTCAAAAAGATCGGTCCACAAATGGCTGAGATATGAGCAAAAAACCACGACTACCCCAAATTTTTCCCAAAAATCCCTTGTGGTTGTGGTATTTTTATTACTTTTTGCTGTATATCTGTATAAAGTTTCCAAATTAGGTACATACATTTAGGTTGCCAATACACACCATCCTACAAAATGTGGACGGGATTGGAGAAGTGGGCGTGGTACCTTCCGTACAAAAAAAATAAAAATTGTATAAAAACCTACATTTTAGGGCTGCCATATGTCCAATGGAAATGACTTATATACCAAAATATCGGAAATTTTTCATAGAACATATTTTATAAAAAACTCGGAAAAATCGGTTCAGATACGAAAAAGTTATGGTCAAAATTAATTTTTTTTTTAAATACCCATTTTCGGGAACCAAAGATTTTTCCGAGTCCACGTTTTATAGCCCAAGTAAATGGTTAATTTCTTCTTAAACACATCGGTATATAAATCTTTCAAATCGGTTAAAAAATGGCTGAGTTATAACCAAAATACTGAAATCCCAAAATAACTCTTTTTATACCCTTCACCGAAGGTAAAATGGTATATATAAGTTTGTCATTCCGTTTGTAATATATTCTGTATATATATTCTGGGTCCTAATGAAAAGCGAAGTTCAAATTCAGTTGTCTCTTATAACACCCCCCCCTTTCCATTTCTTTACATATATTAGCATAATGCCCAATATGATTTTCGTTATCACCCTTCTTTATTATTTCATCTATTTTACGAAACAATTTTAACAAATAGAAACGGGGAATTTCTGATTATTTTTTCTACTTAAAAACTCACCAAAAAAGCTAAATCTATGGCAAGACAACACTGTCTATACTAAAAGAAACAAACAAACACACATACATGGTACAAACCATTTTGGTGAATATAGGCCACATTTGTGTTATGGTTTACAACTTTGCTGAGTTGAGTTGACACAACTGAGTTGAGTTGTGAAAACTAAAACGGGCCATATTTCATTTTAATGATATTCAAACAACGTTCGTTTATGGTTCAGTCAACCCCCTAGGAGTTTAGAAACCTGAGTCCTCTGGTTCAAATCTTGGGTTTTCAAAGAGAATTTTTTTTTTTAATTTTTATGTTCTAAAAACGATTGTAAAAAAATATTTACCAGTTTTAGATTTTTAAATTTAATTTATAATGAAGTTTTTAGAAATGTGAATATGTATGTATATGTAAAAAGTATTTAGTTTTTGTCTAGTTGCTCTGTATTCAGCTCGCACAATGGGGAAGGGTATATAAGATTCGGCACAGCCGAATATAGCACTCTAACTTGTTTTCTTTAAAAACTCAAAGGTTTTTGATTGCCGCAACTGATAGTTTTGACACCTCTTGCCCAGTCAGCCCCTTTGAACGATACTTCGTCCGGCCTTCCTTTCATGCTAAAGATTTCATCGGGTAGTTTGTTCTCTAGCATACGACCAATGACAGCCGCCAGAATACCGTCCTTACCCGACGACTGCCTCAGCTTCCTTGACGTGGAGGATTGGTCCTCTCGGAGCCAGTCCTCTTAGTGGTCTCTTTGCGGAGATCCCTTAGAGGGCCGGCACCAGCCTGACTAGTCCTCTTAGCCGCTGGGGATTTCTGGTCATCACCAGACCTAACTCTCTTAACAACCCCCCATTTGGGGGCCTTAGCAGAGCTCTGTCGGTGATCGCCCGATTTCCCTGCAGATGTTGACTTGTTTTTTCCGGTAATTCCTTTAGTGGCTCCCTTTTGGGGGTGGCTGTCGGAGATTATCAGAACTTTTCCAGTCCTCATCGCGCGACTAGTATTGGGTGACTTTAGGGGTCCTAGATAAAGGATGCAGTCGCTATACAGTCGCTACAATGGTTGAGGTAGGGTAAGGAGACTGATCTCGTCAATGACATCTGACGAGGATTGATTTAAATAGATACGGCGAATAAAATTTTTCTTGTAAAGTAAGTTTACACATATGATCACATGATCATTCAGGTCCTTTTACAGTATTATCATAACATCTTTGAAGAATAAAAAAAAGGGAGTCTAAAACAAAATTTTACGTTACGGATTGAGTAGGTTAGAGTGTGGACCGAACCCCCCCACCACCGACTGCTAGTTAGTCTATTTAATGGCTCCCATAGTCCTCATTTTATCCCACTTTGCTACTATACATTTTTTTATAGTAATACCAGTCGTATCAATAATATTAATATTGTTGTACGTGTTCATAACAGTAATTAAAAAATTTACTGACAACCTTTGAGTCCTCAGCAGCCCTTGCCGTGTATCCCGCAGGATAAGGAATGCCTAGGATATCACCGACAGAACCGTGGATACGTTCGAATCTAGCAACTTTCTTCTGGTGCTTCCTCAGCAAATGCCTATCCCGCCCATCGTGCAATGAGGCTCTCACTCTTGACTTTTTCTAAACTCGTTCGGCTATCTGATGTGATCATTGTAATTTCATGCTCATCATCAGATCCCAGAGCTAGACCATCGAGTCTTTCCCAGGCCCCTTTTCGAGGCGGGGAACCGACTGGGGGGTCATTCGTTCCGCTCGTCACTGCCAGTTCTGTCAATAACTGACCTCCCTGCTCCAGCTCCAGAATATCTCTGTAAATACTCAGCCAATCGGCGTCTGGATCCGACACCGAAACTGCCGAGAATATCTCTGTAAATACTCAGCCAATCGGCGTCTGGATCCGACACCGAAACTGCCGAGTTGTCAGAGATATTCCCTGCATCGACTCCTAGAGTCGCGTCCTTTGTTTTTTCCTTAAAATTATCCAGTTTTTTGGTCCCACGAGTAAGCCGTAAAGAAAAGGACCGTCTCGCGCAGTGACGGCTTGCACGGACTAGGCTAAAGTTACAACTGACCCTTGCCATCGGCGCCAGAGGGAAGCTGTTCGCGACCACTAACCAGCCATTCAGGTCCTCGGCACTGCTGTCAACCACCTTGACCTTAAAAGTGGGGGATATGGGAGATAAAAGGGGGATGGATAGGATCATAGGTAATGGGAGGATGGATAACACTTAGTCGTGCTGGCATTAAAGCATATGCCTTCCAACTTGTTCCGGCTAGAATTTACCGATTCAAGTTACAAGACATCCACTACAGCCAGCATTTAAGCCACCACATCGCGGCAAGATAGTTATCCGGGTGGTGGAGGGTGGAGGGAGGTCAGGGCTGGTTTTATACTCAAGGCGAGTAAACCCGGTAACTCTAAACCTAAGGATTTTACACCAATCAGCTTGTCGTATTTTCTTTTGAAGACGTTGGAAAGGCTGATTGATCTACATTTGAGGAGGATGTTTGACGCCGGCATTGTCAGCGGCGCTCAACACGCCTATCTTAAGGGTAGATCTGTTGAGAGTGCGCTACATGATTATGTGGAGCGGGGATTGCCGGCATTCCTGGACATAGAGGGCGCCTTTAACAATTTGAGGATAGAGGCTATTAGGCAGGCACTAGTTGATCTCGGGGTTCCGTTGTTTTTGGTTGAATGGATAACGAACGTTTAAGGAAATCGGTGACTAGGGGTACCCCACAAGGAGGAGTTCTCTCTACCTTATTATGGCTCTTGGGCGTTAATGTCGTTCTAAGACTTTTTGGCAGAATGGGTCAGAAAATCGTGGCCTACGCAGATGATGTAGTGATATTGGTGTCGGGCAAGTTTCTGCCGACAATCGCAAAATTATGCAAAGACGGCATTGGTTCTTTTTACTAGTAGGTACAGGGTGGAGAATTTTAGGCTACCACACAATGGGATCAGCACGCTGACCTACGAGTCGACTTGGAGTGAATTACTAAGGTAAGTGGGAACACTTTACCTTACACTTGTCAGTTCTAGGGACCACAAGTCTTACTAAGGAACGCTTTAATCAGTTTGCCTTATACACTCCCATACTCCCCGCAAGAACAATATACACAGAAAAAATTATTGCTAAAATATTTTCAAACAAACGCTTGTTTATACATTTTTTTTTACTTCTACAAATTTTTTACTGTTTCAATTAATATTTTTGTTTGATTCTTATTTCAGCTACAAAAATGTTGACAACTAAGTATTCCAAAATATTCGCGTTATTGGTTTAAAGTTTTAATAATTGTATATGAAATATTTAACGCTCTTTAATGTTGCCGTTTTTTGCATTTTTTTGATTTGATCGTAAGCAACACTTCTTTATGTGAAATATATGAACAACAAAAAACAAATGCAGTGTATCGGCCATGTTCTGACAATCGCAAAACACCCTAACTTCTTTTAATTATTCTAATCAAGGCGAATTTAAAAAGGTAAGTGCAACTCTACAACTACAAAAAGCCCCATGTATTTTGTTCTTGCAATATAATTGATAGCTGTCAAAATTTTTTTATTGCAAATTAAAATTATCACTTTTTTATAATAGAAATTATTAAATTCACTTTAATCATTCGCAGTTTTGAAAATTTTTTATTATAAAAATAATATTTTTAGCACTTTTCAATCAACTTCTTCTCAATTTTATATTTTGACATTTAGGAATTTTTTTTAATTCTCCGTGGAGACAGCTGATGAACGGCTGACTGCCCGTCTATACCAGAGATAATTATTGCGACTGATATTGCAGTAATTGTCAAAATTATGTTATCTTTAATGTAGACAGCAATTTTTTGTTCATATTTATTGCAAACAATTTATATTGCAATAATTGTTACCCTAGGTCTACACTAAAGATAATTATCTCAGCAAGTTGGCGATAACGTCGGCAGAATAACAGAGCAATATTTCTTATTGCTCAGCTTATGTTAAAGGCATGGGAAAACGTATTTATGTCAACTCATAATATGAAAAAAATCAAGGAAGAAGGTGCAGTGTAAAAACTCCCGCCATCTTGCAAAAATTATTTTTATTAATATAAATTCTGTCTTATTCGACTTATTTTTTAAATGTTTATTAATTTGTTTAAAGCTTAGTCTAGACGATATGTTGAATCAGCAAATGTATGCTTACACTCATATGTTTAAAAATAATAACAAATGCCTCTATCAGCATATGCAATATGTTAGGTGTCTAGACGATATGCTGAAAATACTAAATTTTTCAAATTCAACATATGCCAGCAAATGATATATCAACATATGAACTAGCATACAATTTTTGTGTCTACACGATATGTTGAATTTCGTATGTTGATATGTATGTTGAGTATTGAGAACATTTGTTTAATAATTATACAATATAAATTTGACAATACTCTTTTTTATTATTTATATTTATATTTTTATTTTTTTTAATTAAAATTTGTTTTCAATTATCGCCTTAAGTGCAAAAATTAATAGCTTTATGCACGTATGCACATATATTAATACTGAATAAATAAGAGTGATATATTTGGCTGGGTAAAATCCACAAATATGTAGCTAAAATATATATGAACTATATTAATCTAAAAATTATTAATAAACCCTCACAGTTTTATAACTTGTTGCAGTTCTACCCCTAAGATAAATTATGGGCCGATCAGCAGTATGTTTAAAGGGTTTATTTTAATACCCACACAACCATTGTGTCTGTAACACCTAAAAATATTGGTCCTATAAACATTTTTTAGTATAACGATCGACACAATCACTATATGAGTCGATATAACGATGTCCGTGTGCAAAGTACCTACATGGTAATCACATATAACTTTATTTGACCAAATTTGAACAAACTATAATTATTTGCATCAGTTTAGCCGTATAAAAGGGATTTTTGGGCCGATCATCACAAAATTCGGTTGAATTAGACCAAATTTCAATACAACTATAAAAAAAATGTTAACTGTTTTAAAGTCCCGCTTTATACGAAACCTACAGTTAGTTGTTTGCATCGTGTTATTTCTAGCAATTTAAAGCTAAGATGGACTATATTTTACCACAACATCGATATTTTTTACGGTTTAAGGCATATTTAAATGATTTCTTAAAGTGGGCTTTATATGAACACTATGGTAAATTGTGGGACGATCTTCTCCAAAGTTAGTTGTGAAACAGACCAAATTTTTCTATAATAGCGTTGTTTGGTACGTCTTAGGCATATTGAATTATTTCCGAGAATGTGTTTTATATGGGGCCTATGGTAAATAATGGATCATCGTAGTGTAATATCTAGTCATAGAAAAGGAGTTATTTCTTGCAAAATTAAATTACAATCGGTTCATTCTGTCACCAATTTTTGTTAGTTTCTTTAACAAAAACATAAATTTTTAAGGGTGTTGGGGTTCTGGTTTAAATTAAGAAAATTAACTCAGCTGAGCGAAGTCTGTGCTCGACATACCATAAAACTAAGAACCCTTATGTCCAATCAAATACCTGCAATAAAGACAAATTTTATTAAGCGGAGCTGGTGTTTGTCGTACCTTAGAGGTAAATAATACCCATATTAAAGCAATTACAAAAAGTATAAATATTTTTCCACATGTTTACTGACACCTGCTTATATATTAAATAAAAAGATTTATTTGAATATAAATTTTTAACTTTAATACTTCATAACATGGTACGGTAGTGTCATGCATTATATTATATCAAAGCTTGAAAAGTTCTCTAAAAAATAAAATATGAATGTAAAAAAATGCCTTTATTGCCACAACAAAATTTTAAGATTAGAGCCATTTTGATAAAATACATTAGTAAATAAATATATTATTTTTAATTAGTTCTTAATGGGTTAATAATTCGAAATGTTTTATATACCATGTAAAAGGTTTTTGGAAACACTTTTCAGCGATACCCATATTGCTTAGATCAAAATTATACTTTAAGAGATATTGGTTAAGAATTATCAACTTTTATG
Source organism: Pollenia labialis (assembly GCA_949318255.1). Classification (NCBI taxonomy): domain Eukaryota; kingdom Metazoa; phylum Arthropoda; class Insecta; order Diptera; family Polleniidae; genus Pollenia; species Pollenia labialis. The sequence goes on from OX439141.1 coordinate 50,657,479, forward strand.
GTCTTTAACTCTAAAACAAAGTTAGTTAGCAAATATTTTTATTTTCAAAGCACTTCTAAATGCATTTTTTTGTTCCTTGTTTGCCGATAAGCCAAAGATCTTGATAAGTTCTGGAGTTCTGTACAAAATTAAGCAAGTAATTGAAGGAATTTCAAGTTTTATAAATTTGATATGCTAACAAATTTGCCGTATGCTGAAAAGCTTGCATACGACTTTCAACAAATAACATATTTGTCAACATATGTAGAACATTTGATAAAAAGTAAAAATATTGTGTCTAGACGATATGCTATAATTTTGAACAAACGTTTGCTGACATCGTTAACAAATGCCTGTCATATGTTGCTAAGCATACGTTTGCTGAAAAAATTTGGTGTCTACACGATATGTTGGCACTGAAAGCAAATTTTTCAACATAAATTTGCTGATTCAACATATCGTGTAGACTTAGCTTAAGATTGAGAACTTTTTTATATACAAATATTAATTTTTATTAAATTTATTATTTTTGGTAAAATAAAATTTATATTTTTATATAAAAAAAAAACTCAATCTTGAACAAATTAATATAAATTTAAATAATAAAGATCGAATAAGCAAAAAATTATATTAAAAATAATTTTTACAATTTTATATTTGTGTTTATTTAATTCTTTAATTTAATTATTTTACTACAATAATTTGCTACAATATCACAAAATTATTTTCTTTCCCACACAATTTGCTTCTATTTTTTTTCTTTTTTGCTTCTTTTTTTCAATTGACAACCAAATTAGACGTTTTATTTTAGCAATAATTGTCAACAAAAATGGACTAACTGCCCGTCTATACCAGAGATAATTATTGCGACATATATTGCAGTAATTGTCAAAATTATGTTATCTTTAATGTAGACAGCAATTTTTTGTACATATTTATTGCTAACAATTTATGTTGCAATAATTGTTACTCCATTTGCTTACAAAAAACGTCAATTTGGTTGTCAGTTTTTGAAATTGTAGCAAATTATAATTTTAGGAAAATAATTAAATTAAAAATTAAATAAACACTAAAATAAAATTGCAAAAAATATAATTTTTTCCTTATTCGATCTTTATTGTTAAAATTAATATTAATTTGTTTACATTAACAAAAATAAAAAAATAAAATTAATATGTTTGTATTAAAAATCAACTCAAGCTTAAACAAATTAATATTAATTTAAATAATAAAGTCGAATAAGAAAGAATTTATATTAATAATAATAATTCTTGTAAGATACCGCCATTTTTTACACTGCACCTTCTTTCTTGATTTTTTTTCAAACTATGAGTTAACATAGGGCCTGTTCGGAAATGCATCACTGCCCTGCATCAGTGATTTCAAATGCTTAAATATATATCTGTGAAGTAGATGTGGACCAAAAAATTGTCAAATACTCCACAAAAATAATAGTCACACAATAAAAAAATAATTAAATTATTTTTTATCAGCATTAAAAAAAGTTTGCTTTTCTGATGCAGCGCAGTGATGCATTTCCGAACAGGCCCATAAATACGTTTTCCCATGCCTTTAACATAAGCTGAGCAATAAGAAATATTGCTCTGTTATTCTGCCGACGTTATTGCCAACTTGCTGAGATAATTATCTTTAGTGTAGACCTAGGGTAACAATTATTGCAACATAAATTGCTGGCCATAAATATGTACAAAAAATTGCTGTCTACATTAAAGATAACATAATTTTGACATTAACTGCAATATATGTCGCAATAATTATCTCTTGTATAGACGGGCAGTTAGTCCATTTTCGTTGACAATTACCCGGCGTTTCCACATGCAAGTAATTACTTGCAAGTAGTGCATACGTATTATCAACGAAAATTTCGAAGAAAAAGCCGAAAGTCTTGCAAGTAGCTTGAGTGTTTACACAGTCAGTTGTAAGTTCATTTTTCAAATGTTCTCGAAGCGAAAACATCTTATTAAAATGGTTTCTTTTTCGGTTTGAAAACATTACCATGCTAAAACAAAATATATTAAATAATTTCTTCTTTATTTAATTTTCGGTCCATCTTGATGAAACAATTATGTTTATTTTATAAAATATGTGACTCCAGTATTGCCGTAGTGGCGATGCCATAATATTACTGAGAAACCAATTTGATTAACAATTTTTTTTCAAAATTCTTAAAATTTATGATTAATATTGCCATTAAGATGCGATGTTGTATAGTTGTGCTTTTTTTTATTTGTTTTTTTTTATAAATACACTTAAAATCCGCTATAAACATTACTTTTATATTACTAAGTACTAGTAAATTGATACAAAATTCATCCACGGTAACACTGTTTTTTCATTTGTCATTTTACCTGCTGCAAGTGTCTAATATTTACTTGCAAGCAAATTCTCTTGCAAGTTGGGCTGCAAGTACGAAAAATGTGATGGTGTTAGTGAAAAAGTGTGAGTGTATTGAGTTTTTCGAACTTGCACTTGCAACCCAACAAACACGAAGTCAAACCTTTGATATGAAATGACTTTATCATTTGACATCAAACGCAATTCTCAAACGTTTTTCAATTGTTTGATTTAACATTTAAATTCAAATTGATAATGATTTGAAAATAAACATTTGATATCAAATGTTTTATCAATTTGATGTCAAATGTTAAAATCAAATCAAAAATAAACTTGGCAATACTAAAGCGAAAAATAAATGTAAGCATTAAAAATGGCGATTAAAGTTACATTTTTTTCCTTGTGGTTACACGTGTTTTACTATTAAAAATAAATTTTAATATAAAGTGAACAGTTTATTTCTTGTGAAAAATAAAAATTATTTGTGAGAAATTACAATGATTAAAAATACGAAAAAAAAGAAAAATAATAAAACGGGAAAGTGAAGAAAGATTGTTGAACGATCGCGGTGCTACAATCCTCAAAATAAAAGGGAGCCAAGTGTTTTGTCTTTCTAAGAATTAGAGGACGGAAAGAACACTATTTCATCTTTTAGCTATGGTACAGAATGTTTATCTCAAAGTTTATTTAAATAAATAATAAATTTAAATTAAAATAATTAAATAGTTTTATTTATATTCCACATTGTATTATAATCCACATTTGAAAAACATTTGAGAATTACGTTTGAAAGCAAGTTAAAAATAAAGGCATTTTTCAATTTGAAAATAATTTTCCCTTTTTGTTGAGAACGCTATGATTTTCAAATGATTTTCAAATCATTATCAAACGTTTGTCGTTTGAGAAAACGTTTGATTTCAAATCATTTTCAATTTGAAATCAAACCTCCGTGTTTGTTGGGAAGTGTAAACCCTAGGTTACAAAAAATGTCAATTTGGTTGTCAGTTGAAAAAAAGAAGCAAAAAAGAAAAAAATAGAAGCAAATTGTGTAGGAAAGAAATTAGGGTTTTGAAATTGTAGTAAAGTAATTAATTAAAAAAATTAAATAAACACTAAAATGAAATTGCAAAAATTATTTTTATTAATATAATTTTTTCCTTATTCGATCTTTATTATTAAAATAATAATAATTCTTGTAAGATACCACAATTTTTTACACTGCACCAAGGCGAATTCATAGAAAGAAATAGCCGAAATCAAGTTTACGGTCACATTCGGTCATTTCTTTCTATAATTTTGGTGTTACACCGAGTCTACAACTGACATGAAATGCTGTTAAAACATGATGTTAAGACTCCATGTTGAATTTTTAATATGTTAATGGTGGAGTATAGTACTCATGTTAATGTTAAGAAATTTCATTATTTTTTGATTGTCGTCGAAGCATATTCCAAACAATAGTGTGTGTGAAATGAAAAAAAGCAACAAAATGACTTCTGTCAAGCTTAAACGTCATTTTATGTTATAAAAGAGTTGTTAAAACACATGGCTTAACAGCCGTGTTAAAACATGAGAAAAACTCTAACATGATGAGTCGTTACTTAACACTAACATCATGTTAGTGTTAATGTTAAGCATTTCATGTCTGTTGTAGACTACATGTTAAGAAAATGATAGGAAAAAATGACCGAAATCAAGTAATCGGTCACATTCGGGAATCGGGTAGCATATTTTTTTTATTTTTTTTCGTACGCCCAGTAAAGTGCACTTCAGCCTTTTTTTTTTAAATTTGATTAAAACTTGTTGTTTTTACTATTTTAATATTTTTAGATTTTTAAATAAATTTCGTGGGAATACAAAATTTTTTGTTTTATATACAAGATTTTGTTTGTCGTGCTTAATTCCCAATTTTTATTTCGTAAAATAAAAATAAACCAAACTATGTTTTTTGGATTTTATAGATTAATGGCCAATTTCACAAAGTTCAGGTATAATTAATCATACTAACGGCCATTTTCACCAAGTTCGGTTAAAATTAACTATCGGTTATAGCTGTCAAAACATATTGGTAATCGGAACTTTAATTGAAAGTTAGTTTTAACCGAACTTGGTGAAAATGGCCGTAATTGTCAAAAAACCTATTGTTATAGTAATAGTTATTTAAAGCTGAACTGAGGTAAACTTGGCCGTTTTTTTTAATGTAAAGCAAACATTTTCTCAAAATCTATAGGATTTGTGCAACTATGTGTTTGGTGAAAATTGCTTTAAATAGGAATATGTTTAAAGGAAATCGTAGTAACACAATCAATTAGTTAATTGTTTTAAGCTAAGTTAGCCTTTTCTCCTTTCTTATATGGCTTACAGCAATGTTATTGGTTTCCTGGCTAAATACTTCGTTTGTGGTGTTTGCTTTTCAAACGCAAATTTCGTATATTTATGATATGCCATAAAATGGAGATCATTCCTTTGACGTTAAACAATTTAAATGTATTTCTTTATATATTTATATATTCGATCAAAAGTTAAAAATATTTACCCCCAATTTCATCAAGTTCATTTAAACTAACTGTTACTTTAACTTCCAGTTTACAATATGTTTTGACAGCTATAACTAATAGTTAATTATAACTGAACCAAGGCCCATTGAAAAGGTCTGTGCAAGAAGCCCGATGATCATTGTTTATGTTCTTTTTAGTTGTCAAAGTTGTTTACATTTTGCTTACATGTGCATGTATACGTTTATGGTATGCCACACATACACGTTTTTTCCTTTTGCTTTGTATATGTGTCAGTAAATTTTTGACAACTAAAAAGAATTGTATTTTGTTTTTGTACAAGTAAGCAGACCTGATAGATGGGCCTTGAACTGAACTTGGTGAAATTGGGGGTTAATAATTTAAATAAATTGTTATCTATATTACTTATTAATATTTTCACTACAAACACTTTTTAACAATGGCATCGGACCAGGCCATGGAGTAGTCCATTTAATCAAACTGGGTGGGGCGGTTTTTTGGATCCAAGGGGGCCCACGGGCATCAGCCCCATTAAATTTAAATTTTTGTTTTTTTCTTTTTTTATTCTGAATCGGGTAGAATATTTTTTTTATTTTTTTTCGTACGCCCCGTAAAGTGCACTTTTGCCAAAAAAAAATCTGTCTGTAAAACGATCAAGTGCAATTGAAAATTATGAATATTTTCAATAAAATTTTTATAAAAATTAGCTTATCTTTTCCTTATTTCAAAAGTAGTTTAGGTAAAGTGGTCCTCAAAGGTATTAGGTGTTTTTTTTTCATCAAATTTGAACATGGAGAATTTGCCAAATTTGTTCGGTTTCAATTTCACGTGATTTCGATTTCCAGAAGTGCCCGAAAATTAAAAAATTCTAAAAATTTAAAATAATTGTGTTGGAATATCTATCTATGTATTCAGTATTTAAAAAAAAAAAAAACAATATTTGATTTTGTTTTTGTCTTTCTCAGGTATGTAAAGTTACATACTATTGGAAGAGGTAGCCATAAAATCATACATATATGGGCATTTCTCTAATGTCGAATGCGACATTCGTACGCCTTAAAAGTGAAAAAAAACATATACCAAAACCATGATACAAATACACAAGGTAGTTCCACTTCTCTCTCAGAAATTATTTTATTGGAATTATTTGAAGTTTTTATTTGTATCAAGCTTCAAATAATTCCGATAAACTTCAAAAAATAATTTCTGAGAGAGAAGTGGAACTACCTGGTGTATTTGTATCATGTACCAAAACATTAATTTTATTTTGACAAAAGGCGAAACTTATAGCTCTTGATTAGCTCTATAATTTGTTCTAAAGGTTGGTTTTGACAATTGTTTGTTTTCAAGAAAATTAAAAAAAAACAAGGCATTTGCATGCGACAAAAACAAAAGTCGCTTTTACGGCAAACAGTTCAAACACTGACTTCAGCGAAACCAGATGAAATATTTTAATGCGACTAATTTTAAAATGTTATGAATTGATGTACCTTAATAATGCTTTTTATTTGGTTCAAAAATATTGTGTAGCTTATTTTTAATTTAATTTTAATCCCTGTCGCACGCTACATGTTGCATGCGACATTTTGTTCCATCATACTTTTATGTTTACGTTTTTATGAAACGACATCCGTAAGATGATTCTACTTTATTTTAAATACATTTAATATACATAAACATATATTTTCCGAACAAAAATTATAAACTTAAAAAAATATCTTCAATAAAGAAAAATACAAATATAGAACAAAAACTAACTTAAATGAAAATAGTATTGCTACTCTCAAATAAAGTTTTTTTTATGGAATAAGCTATCCTTGCTGCTTGTAGTTGTTATTGGCCATCGCAAATATATTTTAGGAACATTTTTTTTTTTGAATTTATGCATTTTACACTTACGATGTCGCACGCTACAAATTTAAAATAAGTACCAAGAGAAAAGCACTGATTATTTTCCAGCAAAAATTTTTTTTATTAAATTTGCAACAAAACTATCTGTTTGTTACTAATATTTGATGCGCATTGTACAAATACCCTCGACGCACTGATAACAAATGTTCTTTTTCAATGTTGCACGCTACATCGAAATATACAGTAAAGCAAAGAAAAAAATTACCGTAACTGGCAATCGCATCGTTCCGTTTACATTTTTCTTATATTGTTTAAATATAAACCGAGATTTAAAAAGCAATTGTCAATGCATAATGTTTCTCATTAAGATCATTTAGCAAAACAAAACGTGCAATAGAAATGTTCAAAACAGAACTTTTGCACTTGTTCGACTTTGCATTTGAATATTTCAAAGTGTGTTATGATTTAATGTAAAATTTTTTTACATTATTAAAAGTTAATAGATTCCCTATAAAAATATGTTATAGACTTTGAATTTTTTGGCTGTGGTTGACATTTCTGGAGAAATTCCCATATCTTATACATATATAACAGCATGAAAATATACTACTGCTGCGAGCCACCCATTATAATTTAGATTTCTACTGTGTATTTATGAGAAAACAATGACCACAGCGTAAAAACTCTTTTTATTTTAGAACTTTTTGTTTGGAACACAACAAATTTTTTTAAGCTATGTACTGTTAAATATTAGGATATTATAAAAATATGTATGACTTTGGCAGTGTTTTTCTAAATATCTCGGTTTTTTGTAGACTGAAAAAAACTGTACAAATTAAAAAAACCGTACATTTGCGCACTGTTTTAAAGGCCAAATACACTTGTCAAATGCTTGTCCAGCCGGCGAATTCAACGTGTACGTGTGCTGGACGTAATATTCGCCGTCATATCCAAGGTATATTTATAAATTTGTAAATATACCTTGGTCATATCCAAGGCGAATTCAAACACGTAACCTCATCTCTACAACTACAAAAAGCCCCATGTATTTTGTTTATACAATTTTCTGGTTGGTTGTCAAATTTTTTTTATTGCAAATTAAAATTATCACTTTTTTACAAAAGAAATTAATAAATTCACTTCAATCATTCGCAGTTTTGACATTTTTTTTATTATAAAAATAATATTTTTAACACTTTTCATTCAACTTCTTCTCAAAACAAAATCATATTTTGACGTTTCACCATATTTTTTAATTCGCCGTGGAAACAGCTGATGAACGGCTGACGAGATGAGTTTACCTGTTTGAATTCGCCTTGGTCATATCTAAGTTTGTTGATTTTTCATCAAGCCAAGGCGAATTCAAACAGGTAAACTCATCTCGTCAGCCGTTCATCATCTGTTTCCACGGCGAATTAAAAAAAATGGTGAAACGTCAAAATATGATTTTGTTTTGAGAAGAAGTTGATTGAAAAATGATAAAAATATTATTTTTATAATAAAAAAATTTCAAAACTGCGAATGATTGAAGTGAATTTAATAATTTCTTTTATAAAAAAGTGATGATTTTAATTTGCAATAAAAAAATTTTGACAGCTATCAATTATATTGCAAAAACAAAATACATGGGCCTTTTTGTAGTTGAAGAGTTTCACTTAGTCCCAATTTACACTAGGGACATTTCTTGCCGGACAGACGAAGTTTGTTGGCGAGGGGTCGAAAAGGTAGAGTGTGTAGTACATGACTATCTGTACTGGACATTTTTTCATTTCTCTTTCTTACTTTTCGTAGTTTACATACAAGTAATAATTTCTGTCTGACTTCTAATGTTTCATATGTAAACGCTTCAGGTAAGATTAAAAGGGAATTCAAAAAATGTCCGGCAAGAAATGTCCCTAGTGTAAATTGGGACTTACCTGTTATGAATTCGCCTTGCATCAAGCGTTGTCAGTGTCACACATACAAACACATTTTCACTAATACTACCACAATACTTGATGAGTATTTTGGCCTTTAGGAGTTGTGCATAAAACAGTACAATTGCAAAAAATCAGTACATGTATTGCTAAAAACAGTATGTATGGCAACCCTAGAGTAGTCATATTTTTCACTTGATTTCGGTTAATTCCAAGGCATGAATCAAAAAAACAAGATTGCGCACTCAGCCGTACAAAAAAAAATCTCTACTACGCATCTACGTCATCATAGACTAAATATGAGTGTTTGTTGTAAAAAATGTAAGACACACACAAATGAACACACACAAAGTCTATTGTTTCGTCACACACGAAAATAACGGACCTGCGCAATGCGCAATCTTGTTTATTTGATTCATGATTCCAAGGTATATTTACACTAGGTAAACTAGTCCATATGTTTGTCAGCTGTTTACCTAAGTTGGAACACCAATGTCAAATTTCGTGTATATGAGCCACAATTTTACATGTGTGCGTTAAATTTATATGAAGACAATTCGGTTATTTTTATAGAGCAGCATGTATACACTCCCAAATGAGTCTACCTTGTTAAATATACCTTGGTTAATTCTTTCTATCATTTTCTTAACACCAAAATGAAAAATGTGACTACTCGCTCATTCATTTCTTGTGGGGTAGACTCATTTGGGAGTGCAGATATGCTGCTCTATAAAAACTACCGAGTTGAACCGAGTTGTCAAAATTGTCTTCATATAAATTTAACGCGCACATGTATGCATTTTGGCTCATACATATACACGAAATTTGACGTTTGGGTTCCAACTTAGGTAAACAGCTGACAAACATATGGACCAACGAGTTTATCTTGACTAAAGTAATCTACTTTCAGGTAAATTCGGATTCTAAAACTTACCCGACAAACTTCGTTTATAAAAATAACTTTATTCTTTCAAATTTTTATAACATAACATTAAATCAAACCTATATTCAATAAAATCAACGTTTATTTGTGGCTCTTCTAAAACATAGGAGTTCAGCGTAATTTCATTAAGAAAATCGTGTAATTTTGGAGTTGGAATTTTACCACTACAACACACATATTTCTTTGGAATAGATTTTGTTTTTTGAAATAAAGAATCGTTGACATTGATTGAAGTAAGACCTTTAAACACCTTTTGGTTAGCGCCAAAATTTAATTTTGTTGTACACTAAAATACATAAGTATGTAATGAATAACGTATATATGTATATGTTCATATTTTTGACAATCACGCCTGTTCTAAAAATCACATGATTTCAAATCACGTGCATTTAAAATCACACGTGTGATTTTGTGGTGTTCTGAAAGTCATACCGTTTATGTGTTTCTCGGTGTGCTTTCGGCAAACACCAAAATATTGCAGCTGTGATGTTAAAAGGCTCATGTGATTTGAGTGATTTTTAAGTCTAATCACCGCATACGATATCGAGCAAAATTAATCGAAATTATTAATATTGGGGCTTTAATCTAGTTTGCCGACGCAGCTCCAAATAAAAAAAAAGTACCTAGGGGGATAGAAAATTGAAAAATAAGAAGAAAAACTTAAATAAAAATATTGGCGCAAACGCTTAGTTTTCGAGTTATGGACGTTTTTAGTTTTCATAGAAATATGTGATTTGGCTGAAGTGCAGCTTAAAGGGCTACGAAAAAAAATAAAAAAAATTTGCCGCCCAATTCAGAATAAAAAAAGCAAAAAAAACCAAAATTAAAATTTAAGGGCGCTGAGGCCCGTGGGGCCCCCTGGAATTAAAAAACTGCCCCGCCTACTTAGTGATATGTGTGGGTACTCAAATTAAAGGTAATTTGCTCACGATTGCAAATATGTATTTTGTTTTTGTATTCGCATATTATTTTCCTCTTTAGGCTAATTTAAGCATTTTTTAGGTGCTGAAAAGTTTTAGTTAGCGAAGCCGGTGTTTGTTATACCATAAAGGAGAAAATCCTTGCGCCCGGCCTAAGGCCGGCTATGCAGAGAAGCTTTAGTTAGCGAAGCCGGTGTTTGTTATACCATAGAGGAGAAAATCCTCGAGCCCAGCCGAAGGCCGGCTATGCAAAGAAGCTTTAGTTAGCGAAGCCGGTGTTTGTTATACCATAGAGGAGAAAATCCTTGCGCCCGGCCGAAGGCCGGCTATTCAGAAAAGCTTTAGTTAGCGAAGCCGGTGTTTGTTATACTATAGAGGAGAAAATCCTTGCGCCCGGCCGAAGGCCGGCTAAACATGAAGTGTATGCTTGCGACATTGGTGTTTGTTATTTTATAAAATTTGTATTACACTTTTATTTAAATATATGTATTATACACTAAGTACACAAAAACTGTAATGTGAGCTTAAGAGTTAAAAATTTTTAAATAAATTCTATATATCCGGAAAGATCTAGTCAAAACCAATATTGGCCATATACCTTTAGAAATGTAGTGGAAAAATTACACATTTCGATGAAAACTAAAAACGTCCATAACTCGAAAACTAAGCGTTTGCGCCAATTTTTTTTTTAATTTTTTCTTCTTATTTTTCAATTTTCTATCACCCTACGCTTTTTTTTTATTTGGAGCTGCGTCGGTAAACTTGATTTGTTCCAATATTGGTATCATGACTCTCGATATCGAATGAAATTTATTGAATTTGAAATAATAGCATTCGATTTTGAGTAACTCGACATTACATTTCTCAAGTTTTTATTCGATACGTCAGTGTCTATCGTATCCAAAAACATTCAATAGTTTATTCAATACGATAGTATCGAATGCGGTGATTAGACCCCAGGCCTGAATATTTAAGAATTACCTTTGTTGAAGTTACCATGTCTCTACTAACAGGTTTTGTTTTTTGTAATTCTTCTATTTTCTGCTTACACCGAAGAGTTGAATTTAAAGCTGGCTTAGACAATTTTTTACATTCAAAACAGTTTCGGCAAACCGATTTTAATTTGAAATTAGAATCTTGACTCATACTGAATTATAATTATTAAATTTAGTAATCAATTTTCATTAAATTACTTAATTCGAGGAAAAAATATAAATTATTTTGTTGCAAGAAGGACCGCGAAATACCAAGGCGAATTTACTATAGGTAAATGGCGAAAATAACTAATTTGCCTTGCTATATGTGGTGGCGAGCAACTACAACCAGGGCTGTTAAGCCTTTTTCTTAAAAAATCGTCAAAAGTTTTAACAAAATTCGTCAAAATCTACACGAACATTAAACAAAATCGTCAAATATTTAAATGTTAAGCGGCCCATACACTTGCAATATTATTGTATATGATATTCGCCATATTTCAATGTTGTCCTATATAATGCAATAAGTCGCATAACATGGGGTCTTCATCTGATAATTTTTTGCCATACCAAACGTCAAATTCAATATAAGAGAAACTCTAAAAGTTTTATCAGCGTTTTTTTATATGAAGTTTGACGTTTTTTAACCCTGCGGCCACACGATCAAGTTGTTCTTGATAGTCTTTTACATATACTCTAGCCCGTTTCTGTATTTTTCGCATCGTAAAATTTTCCGCATGAAACCAGTGAATCGGGACAGAAACAGTGCAAAATGAAACAAAAAATGGTTTTTCTCACACAAGTGTTTCTGTATCTCTCCGTTGCGAGAATTATCTGTTATTTTAATAATTTTCCAGCAATTATTGGAAGGATGTGTGAAAAAGTGTTTCTGTAACAATATTTTGCGAAAAGTTTCTTACAAGAACTGTCAAAATAAGTCGCATTTGAAATTGGTGCGAGAAAAACAAAATATAGATATTTTCAATTTAAAATATGTTTATATACTATTTTTGTAATATAAATAAAAAATAAAAAACATTTTAACTATGAATGCGTAATTTAAATGATGAAAATAAATAAAAGACCATTGTTATATTTTGTTAATTAAATTTTTTTTAAGCCTTTCCTTGTTTTGGTTTTATTCAGGGCTGCCACATAAATTTGCGTGAAAATCGTCAATTTTTTGAGAAAAATAAAGAGATCGTCTTTTAGTTTTAAAAAATCGGACAATTTAAAATTAATTATAAACAAATTTATACATACATACATTTTATACATACATATGTCATATAAATTGTCTTTTGTTCAAACTTAATTTTTTTTAATTAGATATATTTTATAAAGCTTGAGGTCTATTTTTTATAAAATTATTTATTTTCTTTGATCCGATAACAATTTTAAATTGTTTTTTTCCCTGAACAAGTCTTACAAAGGCGTGACAAAATATCATATTAAAAATAAATTTTAACAAAAAATAAAATAAATTTTAACAAAAAATAAAATAAATATTTTAATAAAAACAAAAAGAAGTCAAGCTTAATAAAATTAACATACAAACTTATTTAAAATAGATACATACAAATACCAAGAAATTAAAAATTTTTAAATTAATTCCGCTTAGATAACAGTAAAATAAATATTTAGGGTTTTTATTTTTGTGAAAAACCAAGCATTCATAGTGACGAAGTTGTTTTAAATTTGTATCGTATGTGTCCAAATAGGATATAATTGAAATTTAAAATATTGGTTCACAAATGTCTGAGATATGAGTGAAAAACACGCCACCAATTTTTACCCATAAATCTATAATTTACCTATTCTTATAACTATTAACTTTACTTTTTCTTTTTCACCTGAAATATACGTAGTAGAATACCTGGTAGTTGAAATCGAAATTGCCGAAATATGGGTTTGGCATAAAAGTGTCCATATAAGTTAAAAATATCAAATATGTATATAAATTTGTTGTTGCTTTCTGCAGAAATTCATATTGTCTTCTTAAATTTTCAATGCCACAAAATATGAAGTGTTTGAAATTTAAAAATTCGATATAAATTTTTATAGAAAGCTACAATAAAGTTATAAAATATTGTTGATTTTGTTTTTGCTTTCATCAATTTTTAGAAAAAATCAGCAAATCGGCACGTTTTCGGAGCAAAAATCGTTGAAATGAAGATAAATCGTCAAATCTGGAAGCCCTGTTTTTATTATATTTATTTCTTTTGTTGACGTTTCGCTTTCATTTGACATTTAATTCTGGAAATATTCCAGTTAAAACTGAATCTGTTTTGCCTGTTTTCGCATTTAAATACAGAAACACTTTTTTCTCGCAAATCGAGAAACGATGGAATTTTTTGTTTCACACTTCATGTGAAAAATTTTACGATGCGAGATATACAGAAACGAGCTACTGCTTGTCAAAATTTACAAAAATTGAAAGATGTGACGTAGGCTGCACTCAATTTGTAAGCAATTTACTTTCATAATGTCACTAAAAAAACAATTTATAAAGACATACATGCAATCAGCTGTTAAATTGACAGCAAAATTTCCAAACAAATGGAAAGGTGAAATTGAAAGCAATCTCGTGGTCAATTTAAAAAGTGTGAGTCAGTGTTGCCAAGTTAGGGATTTTCACCCCAAATTTGGGGTTTTCGTTTGCGTTTAGGGTCAGTTTTAGGGACTAAAAAGTAGTTAGGGGGAAATTTAGTGTGTATAAATAGCATTTGGGGATATTTTAGGGTTAATATTATAAAATATTTTCAAAATTACAAAAAATAATGGAAAAACCCAAATGAATTTAAAGGTGATTATTTTATATAAGTTTCATTACAAGTAAATGTTCAAATATTAGTAGGATAGCATCTGCGTTACTGGCACTACCAGAGCATCTACGTTACTGGCACTACCATTTTCGAACTCAACTGTCGAGCGAGCATTCTCAATGTTTAGTATTATAAAAAATAAAATAAGAAACCAACTGGCAACTTCAACAGTTGAATGTATTACTTTATGAGTTAAGGCCCAACACAAAGTCTCTCAAATGTATTTAGAAACATTTGATTCCGTATGGAATGTGCGATTAGATTCGCACCTTGCTTAAGCAAATGACAGTTTCATTAAACTAAGCAAAAAGTTTCCTTAAGTTAAAAATGGTTTTCCTCACATAAATAACATGTATTCGTACATTTCCTTAAGCCAACTTAAGCACATTATGGTTGGGCCTTTAGATATTATTCAAGCAATGAATACCAAATTTTTATTCCGTCTTATGAAAGCTTAAATTATTCAATTATGAAATCATGCACGTGGACGAGAGGGATAAAAATATACTAGACGGTTTTAATGAGTAATAATAATATATTCTGTTTTTCTAAAAGCTTTTTTTATGTAAGTATATGTTAAAATATATGTAGTTACATGTATACATATGTAAAAAAATAAATGAAATAAAATGGTATGTATGTTTAAAAAAATTTTTAAATAATTATTCTTTTTATTTTTGGGTTTTTTTATTTTTACTCAGTACAAATTTAGGGGGGGTTTTTTTTTGATTTGGGGTTAGTTCTTTAAATTCACTTGGCAACACTGGTGTGAGCGTGTTAGTGAGAGAGTGAGAGAGTATTGCAAAATGAAAGGAATTGAAAGGCAAAATTTGATCGTGTGGCCACCAAGTAAGACAAAAATTGGCAGGTGAAGATCCCATGTAATGGTTTCATTCATTCAATAAAAAGGCGAACATTACCATAGGAATAACATAAACAGCATTGTACAATGTTGCCAACAAATTTCACTTTCATTTCGTTGTGCAATAAAAAGCATAAGTCTTTTGATTGTTGCCAATATATTGTGCCACCTTCGAATATCACATACAAATTGGCGATATAATTGCACAATACGTAAAGTTTAATAATTAATTGCAAGTGTATGAGGCAATTTAATTTTTTGTTGAAACATAAAATTTTGTATTGTACAAAAAAGCAGTTTAACAGTTTTTATTCAAACAAAGCAATTAAGCTTTATTCACAATCAGTTACATTTTCACAGTTGTTGAGTAGCGTCAATTCGAATGGCTGCGAGTGTAAGACGGCAAATCCATCTGAGGAGATCGAGTGGTTGCGATCGAAACATGTCATGGTAACCAGCCGCCTGGGTTCGAATCTCAGGTCAGTCAATAATGAATGATAATCTATAACAATTTTAATTAATTTTCATGTTGTAAAATTCCTTTCTTCATAAAAATAATTTAATGAAAATTAAATTTGATGAACTTAAGCCTGATTAAAAATTTGGATTAAAAACCATAAATAGTTCAACAAAATAACCACAATTCTGATTATTGTTAAAGCTAAGGCACGAGCTCTATGTGTACATTTGTCCTTCAAGTTGTGCTGAAAAAGGTCAACAAGAAATAGAAAGACAAAATGAAAAAACAAAAAAAAATGTAATTTGGACTTCAAGAAGAATTCTTGACATGAGTACGAAAAAAACAGAAGTTAGGTAAAACATGTAAAAAATCAATTAAATTGATAATCATTCAAAAAAAGCAAATTTCGATCTACCAAAGGTTAAAATACAATTTGGTTTAAGGATTGATATTTGACTATTGACGTCAGCAGTCGTCGATGGCTGCGAGTGTAAGATTGCAAATCCATCTGAGGAGATCGAGTGGTTGCGATCGAAACATGTCATGGTAACCAGCCGCCTGGGTTCGAATCTCAGGTCAGTCAATAATGAATGATAATCAATAACAATTTTAATTAATTTTCATGTTGTAAAATTCCTTTCTTCATAAAAATAATTTGATGATAATTAAATTTGATGAACTTAAGCCTGATTAAAAATTTGGATTAAAAACCATAAATAGTTCAACAAAATAACCACAATTCTGATTATTGTTAAAGCTAAGGCACGAGCTCTATGTGTACATTTGTCCTTCAAGTTGTGCTGAAAAAGGTCAACAAGAAAAAGAAAGACAAAATGAAAAAACAAAAAAAAAAAAAATGTACTTTGGACTTCAAGAAGAATTCTTGACATGAGTACGAAAAAAACAGAAGTTAGGTAAAACATGTAAAAAATCAATTAAATTGATAATCATTCAAAAAAAAGCAAATTTCGATCTACCAAAGGTTAAAATACAATTTGGTTTAAGGATTGATATTTGACTATTGACGTCAGCAGTCGTCGATGGCTGCGAGTGTAAGACGGCAAATCCATCTGAGGAGATCGAGTGGTTGCGATCGAAACATGTCATGGTAACCAGCCGCCTGGGTTCGAATCTCAGGTCAGTCAATAATGAATGATAATCAATAACAATTTTAATTAATTTTCATGTTGTAAAATTCCTTTCTTCATAAAAATAATTTAATGAAAATTAAATTTGATGAACTTAAGCCTGATTAAAAATTTGGATTAAAAACCATAAATAGTTCAACAAAATAACCACAATTCAGATTATTGTTAAAGCTAAGGCACGAGCTCTATGTGTACATTTGTCCTTCAAGTTGTGCTGAAAAAGGTCAACAAGAAAAAGAAAGACAAAATGAAAAAACAAAAAAAATGTACTTTGGACTTCAAGAAGAATTCTTGACATGAGTACGAAAAAAACAGAAGTTAGGTAAAACATGTAAAAAATCAATTAAATTGATAATCATTCAAAAAAAAGCAAATTTCGATCTACCAAAGGTTAAAATACAATTTGGTTTAAGGATTGATATTTGACTATTGACGTCAGCAGTCGTCGATGGCTGCGAGTGTAAGACGGCAAATCCATCTGAGGAGATCGAGTGGTTGCGATCGAAACATGTCATGGTAACCAGCCGCCTGGGTTCGAATCTCAGGTCAGTCAATAATGAATGATAATCAATAACAATTTTAATTAATTTTCATGTTGTAAAATTCCTTTCTTCATAAAAATAATTTAATGAAAATTAAATTTGATGAACTTAAGCCTGATTAAAAATTTGGATTAAAAACCATAAATAGTTCAACAAAATAACCACAATTCTGATTATTGTTAAAGCTAAGGCACGAGCTCTATGTGTACATTTGTCCTGCAAGTTGTGCTGAAAAAGGTCAACAAGGAAAAGAAAGACAAAATGAAAAAACAAAAAAAAATGTACTTTGGACTTCAAGAAGAATTCTTGACATGAGTACGAAAAAAACAGAAGTTAGGTAAAACATGTAAAAAATCAATTAAATTGATAATCATTCAAAAAATAATCATTCAAAAAATACAATTTGGTTTAAGGATTGATATTTGACTATTGACGTCAGCAGTCGTCGATGGCTGCGAGTGTAAGACGGCAAATCCATCTGAGGAGATCGAGTGGTTGCGATCGAAACATGTCATGGTAACCAGCCGCCTGGGTTCGAATCTCAGGTCAGTCAATAATGAATGATAATCAATAACAATTTTAATTAATTTTCATGTTGTAAAATTCCTTTCTTCATAAAAATAATTTAATGAAAATTAAATTTGATGAACTTAAGCCTTATTAAAAATTTGGATTATTAAAATTAATAGAATAAAAAACCAAAAAGAAAAGCAAAACAATGAGTGAATGTATGTGGACAATGCAACAACAGTTTGCCTGCAAAATATGTGAAGTGTTTTTTGTGTAATTCTCAGTACCACTTCTCTCCTTGCTGCCCTTTGTCGGAGAAAACGTATGCGACAATGAACAGCGAACGGAGAGCCGATTGGAGATGTCACAAATGCAAGCCGCGTAAGGGGTCCACCAGCAGCAATAACGCATATCACATCTTAATAGATGGCTCTGAACAAACAACCCAAAAACAACAAAGGGAAGAAGAAAACGAAGAGAATGGTAACATTAAACGTTTTAAAGACTCTCTCTCGTTAAGTGACGCTAACAGCAGTTTGCATATGGTGAAAACAGACGTTCAGGAACTGAAAACCGACATTAACGTCATAAAAACAACAATGCAAGAACTTGCGATCTCAATAAATCAAAACAATATTCAAATAAATAGCAACCTACAAACAGCTCTCGCAACAATAACTAGCTCACTAACAACTCTCACCACCCAAGTAAAAGAACTCTGCGAAAGCAATAGAGAAAAAGAGAAAAAAATAAATGAGATGGATACACGTATCAATAATTTGGAGCAACAATTACTAATAAAAAATATTGAAATAAAAAACGTTACGAACGAAAACATACAGCCAAACGAAGTTGTTAAAACGATCGCTAATTCCCTAAATGTAAGCCTAAATGAAAATGATATCGGTAATTCGTACTCTCTAAAGAAATCCCAAAAAATAATAATCGAATTCACTTCTCTTAATAAGAGAAATGAATTACTAAGCAAAATCAATCGTCACAGTGTAGACTCCAGCCTTATTAATATTGATACAGGTCATCAATTTATATACATAAATGAACACCTTACCCCCCACAAACGGCGACTGCTATGGCTAGCCAGAACAAAGGCAAAAGAATCAAACTGGAGATTTGTATGGGTTCGCAACGGAAATATCTATGCCAAGAAAAATGAAATGTCTAACACCATCATTATATCAAATAGTGCCGATACGGATCTAATAATACCGTCAATTTAAATAAATACACAAACTACGAACGCAAAACTACTTCCTTTCTAAAAAAAAAAAAAAAAAAAAAAAAAATGAACACTAACACAGTTTCAATACTAGATAATTTTTTATCAAATTAATAAAAACTTTTTAAGTTATCCCACAACAATAATATATATGAACATTCGCTCACTACGTTTACATTTCACTCTATTATTGGCAAACCTGCATAATATCATAAATAACATAAACTTTATACTTCTTGTAGAAACAAATATTACAAACGAAGAGCAGCATTTATATGGTATAAATGAATTTAGTTCATACTTTCTTAACAGAGACAGTAGAGGTGGAGGTGTAGCCGTCTACATAAGAGAAAAAATACAGCATACCAATATAAACATAAACACAAACTCCTTTGAGGCTATTCAAGTAAACATTACAAATAACAACAACAATTTTTCTCTGTTTACAATTTACCGACCGCCAAAAACTAACGTAAATGAGTAAATAGAGCTTGACAAAACAATAAACACAATAAAGAATAAAAAAAACTTAGTTATTGTTGGTGACATCAATATTAATATTCTCAACAAAAATATTACAACAACAAAATACATGGAAATGATCTCATCAAACGGATTGCAGTGTACAATTAAAGAGATAACAAGAGAAGACATAACAAAGAAAACAAGCTCTTGCATTGATCACTTACATATAAGAAACAACAAACCAAACACACAAACACATGCTGCGGTAATCAGAACAAACATATCGGATCATTATACACTTTTTTGTTGTGTCCAAGAAGAACAAGTAAAAAACAAAATAAAGCAGGGAACGCAAAACCAACCTTTACAGGGCGCCAATTTAAATAGTTTTAAAGTTAACAAATATATTAGAGCAATTAACTGGATTGAATTAGTAAATAGAAATTTGAACACTAATGAAATCTTTAACAAAATTTATGAAACATTAAGGAACATTTATGAAAAATCCAAAAAACAGTATAATAATAGTGACAAAAGAAAACGTAGAAAAGTGAATCCGTGGATGAGTGCGGAATTAATAGAATATTGTGAAATTCGGGATAAACTTTATATCAAATGGCTAAATAATAAAAATAACAAAAATTTCGAAAATAATTATAAAAAATTTCGAAATTGCCTAAATAAAAAAATATTCAATGCAAAAAACTATTATTTTAAAAGAAAATTCCAAGAAAACGCAAACAATATAAGAGCAACATGGCAATTGGTAAATGAAATAACCGGTAGAAAAAAATCAAATATTGACGCTGCATTACTTAACTCCTTTAAGAATGATAACGTAAAAAATATCGCAAACAAGTTTGCAACAAATTTTAATGAAAACGTGAGCAAAATTTTACATAAGTGTAATATTAAAACATGTCTGAAAAGGCCAACGACCATTCAGAACTCCATGTTCTTACCTCCCGCAACTGAAGATGAGGTATTTAACGTTTTAATACACCTAAAAACCCAAAAAGGAGCTGGAGCTGATGGAATAAGGCCAAAAGATCTAAAATATAACGCTTCTATTCTAACACCTGTAATAACAACCTTCATAAATTCAAGTATAACAAACAGTAACATACCAAATATGTTAAAAACTTAATTAATACGTCCAATTTATAAAAGTGGAACCAAAAACGACATTAATAATTACAGACCTATTGCGATATTACCAGTGATTGAGAAAGTACTGGAAGAGATAGTAGTAACAAGGTTAAATGAATTTCTAACAAAATTTAAAATTATTGATCCTAACCAGTATGGCTTTCAAAAAGACAGAACATTAATAAATTATTAGGTGATTTTTCACACCACATTAATACTTGCTTAGGTGAAAATTTACACTGCTTGGCTCTTTTCATCGATTTCAGTAAAGCGGTTAGAGGAAGATGCTTGGACTGGTTTAAAGATTATTTAAATCTTAGAACCTTCCGAGTTAAAATATGTCAGACACTTAGTGATGAAACTAATACAAATAGTGGTGTTCCCCAAGGTTCAAAACTTGGGCCAATTTTGTATCTCATATATGCCAATGAGATGTTAAAAGTCCTCGAAGAATGTTCTGCGTTTGCTAACGCTGATGATACAGCCATAATAGTATCCAACAAAAATATTGATATCGCTTACGTCAATATGCAAAATCAACTAAACCAAATCACAAAATGGTGCCATGATAATGGACTTGTTATAAATGCCGCAAAAACAAAGGTTATGCACATTAAACCACCCCATCTCAATTCAATAGATAAAAATATTATTTTTCATGATTACCAGTGTCTTCACAACAATAACAACAATAGCTACACTGATACTTGCACTACCACAATAGAATTGGTTAAAACATATAAATATCTAGGAGTATACGTTGATGATAACTTTAAATGGCTCTCCCACGTTCAATATCTCTCAAAGAAACTGCGTAAATCAGCCTACAGTTTGTATCATCTTAGTAATTGCTCAACGTTTGATGTTCTCAAACAGGCATACTTTTCACTAGCAGAATCTTATATCAGACATGGAATTACTGCATGGGGAAATGCAACATATTGCAGATCCCTACAACAAACACAAAACCAAATACTTAAAATACTAGTGAAAAACAAGCACCACAACCAACAACAACAACTACTAGAATCAGTTTATACTAACACGAGCAACACACAAAATATGTCGTACAACAATTTACCTCTTGAAAATGCAAGTAACAGCAACAGAAACTCCAATACCAACAATACGGACACCGGCAACCATACAGTTAACTACAACACTCAAAATATATTATACACAAGCATAACTGACAACCAAAACGAAAACAACAATACAATCGTAGTCAACAACACACTCGCTAACAACACCCAAGGTAACAACAACCCACATTTAAACAACATCACATGCCTGAACCACCACAACAACAACTCACCAGTAAACAACGATCAAAACAATAACTCACGTACAAATAACAACACTCACGTCAACAATAACATTCATAATAACAACAACATGAATAACAATAATATCCACGTAAACAACACATATAACACAACTGAAAATATGTCGATTATCAATCCAAACAACTATAGAAATAACAACACACGCACCTACAACATCTTAAATAATAACGCCAATAGCAACATACATACCAGCAACAACATACATTTCAACAACAATACGCATATAAATAACAGCACGCAAATCAATCGAAATATTATAAACGCCAATACAACCAACACATACACCAACAACTCTCGATATATATATATATATTATTTGCGTTCTGTAGTATATACTACAGAACGCAAATAACACAAGCACCAATACAGTCAATCGCAACAGGAACGCTGGCAATACCATACATACATTAAACAATGCAAACACCAACGTCAATTCACGATATAATAATAACGGAAACAACACTAACGCAAACAACATTGCAACCAACCTTAACATATTAAATGTCAAAAGTATTTACCGCTATACACTTATCAACGAGTTCTATAACGATCGTAGATACTTAAAGCCAATAAGCCACGCTTACAACACTAGGCAACGAGCAGATGGACGGTATCATGTAGAACGTCATCAAAACAAATATGGCAAAAACTCGTTCAAAACAGCGCTTCCTAATATTTTCAACAGCATACCAACAAAAATATTAAATATTACCAATCCATACAAAAGAAAAACTTACTTAAAGGAATATCTTATTAACACACAAGGAAAAATTTAATAACTTAACTATATACTTTATATTTATACCCATTATCTATTTTTGTATTATTTAAATGTTTTATTTAAATACCTTATTACAATTCCTGCAGACAAGCCGAATGGCTTCGCGGGGATAGATTAAGATTTTTTTAAATGTAAACAAATTATAATAATAAATGAATTGAATTGAAAAAAAAAAAAAAAAAAAGGGTGTTCATAATAGAGCAACAATTTTTTTCGACACCACACACATTTTGCATTAAGAAACCGTTTGCAAATTTTACACACAACAATATTATGCATTTATTATTATTTTTTACAACATTATGTTAAAATTTTGATAAAATTGTTAAATGTATACACAAAAAAAAATCATAGGTAAAATTACCTAAATATATGGTATAAAATTAACTAAGCGCAAGGGTAGCATGGCAGTATCTAAGTTTCTTAGCTAATAAAACTATTAACTTAGGTTATTTCTATGTTCGAAAAAGTATCTAATTATTTTGTTAAAATTACTTAAAAACTTTGAAAATTTACCAATGATAGCAAAGTTGTTTTATATTTTTTATTTTTGGAAAATTATCTAAGTTTAATTTTGTACCATAGATTTTAGGTAAATTTACTATATACTTTTTTTGGTTATAACAAAATATATACATACTTTAAATAAAATTAATTTAATTTCATTGTAATATTTATTTATTTTCATCAAACGGGGAAAGTATAAAAGATATAATGATAAAATTTACACACAAAATCAACTCATAGCGAGCAATTCTGCATCATTAACTCCAAAATATCATATTTTGGATGAGCGATATATTTTTTAAGTCTATTGGAATTTTTTTGTAAAAAGTTCAGTGGAGATATTATGTTTATAATATACTCACATAAAAAAGTTGCATCTTTATCCTCTATCGAATAGTTTTGAACTTATTTTAAATTCAAAAATTTTAAATTGAAATTTAAATTTGAACTTTTTTCACAAAAAAATTTCCAATTGAAAGAAAAATACATATATTAAAAAATTCGAAGAAGATACCTAACCCAATTAGTAATAATAACAAAAATTTTAGGCAAAACTTTTTTTATACATTACCAATTATCTTAGGCAACTAAACTTAGTTTTTTGTTTTTATATAAAAACAAGTAAGAGTGCTATATTCGGCTATGCCGAATCTTAAATACCCTTCACCATGGTGAGATAAGAACAAGAAGTTTTTAAAAAAAATACCTATGACAAAATCAAAAAATTTATGTATATAACTAAGTCCGTTTCCTCTTTTGCCAAAGTTGATGTTTGAAATTCGTTATATAAGTTTTTATTATATTTAATCTTAAAATCGTGTATAAAAAAATTTAATAAAAATAAAAAAAAATTTATTTTGGGGACTTGAACTCGCAATCTTACGAGCCTTAAGCGAGAACTTAGACAACTCAGCTACGAACGGTTTTATTGAAGAAGCGTTAAATTAAAATATATTGAGAGAATTTTATGAACATACATACATGTGGATGCGTAAAAAACACATTAAAATCCATCACTTGTGGTGAAGATTATAAAAAAAACAACAAAAAAACCGCAACCAAGAGAAATGCAAGAAGAGATCAACGAATCAACAGCTTATTAGACGAAACACAATAACAACAATTACTACAGCAATGCCTAAAGGCATTGCAATAAGAGATAAATATAAAATGCAACAACAACAATTACGAAAGCAATGCCTTTATACCAGTGTTGCCAGCGAAATTTCGAGAAAGATACATTTTAGTTTCCAAAAAGATACATTTTTTCCCAAAAAGATACATTTTGAAAAAAATCCATTTTTAACGTTAACATTTATTAACATAACATTTTATGTTTTTTATCAATAAATTAAATAAAAAGCCATAAATAATAGGTATGCAATTTTTAAAAATACAGTTAGCAAACTTTAAAAATGATTATATGTAACTATCTTTGGATGTTTTCAAAACAAATTCCTTTATATACATATATATAATATACGAGATAAGGCGTTTATACTAGGGCGATTATATCAAACAATTCCTATGTATAAATTTCCTGAAAATAAAAACAATGTTCATATATCCTCAGAACAACTTCGCACTACTAGTAATCATCGATTTAGGTGGATCGTATGTTGAAACATCCTTAATGTTCTCTTTCACCATAATTAAAGCTGCTATTGTATTAGTATTGAGTCGGTTACGATGATCAGTCCAACCTAGCCGCTATCATGTCTGGAGTCTCCGGAAAACACATATAAAACGTAAGACGGACAGACGGACGGATATCGTTAAATCAACTTCTCTCCCCATAAGGACCCAGAATATATATACTTTATTGGGTCTAGGATCAATATTGTAGAAATTACAAACGGAATGACAAACTTATATATACCCTTTTCTACCTGAGGTGAAGGGTATAATAAATTACCTATGTACGCATTTGTAAAATACCATAGATTATTTTTTTGTGTGTAGTAATATGGTTTCATTTCAAAATGTTATAAAGAGTGGCGTACCATATACTTTATGTAATGCTTTTTTGTTTTTAAGGTCTTCAAGACATCCTCAAATTTCGAAAGATCATTTATGGTAAGAATTGCTCGATGTTGGAATTGTTTACCTCATGAATTACGTATATTTTCCCTTTCAAATAATGTTTTTCGCCGAAAACTTCTTGAGTTTTTACATGGAGATTATAACATCACTGTATGACGGGACTAGTTGTTTCTTTTTTTATATTACATTTAAATTTAACTTTAGAACGTCTTAGTGGCTGGGGAGCCAAAATGTTTTTTTCTTTTTTATTGTCGATATAGGTTTAAGTTTTGTACTATGGTCTGTATCTTAGGTTAATGTTATAACTGGAAGAATTTGTATTACTTTATTAAATAAATAAAGTAAAAAAATAAAAATTTTGATTCAAAACTAAATAAAATTATTTTAAACGTCAGAACCAATTTCTGAAGTTCTGAAGTTCAGTTGACTCAACGTTAGTTACATTTAAAAAAAATTTTAGTTACATTTTTGTTCGAAAAATTAAAGGAAAATATATGAAACACTTTGGGGGAAAAAAGATGGAAGAAAAAACGAAATTGTTTCTCTGATTGTGCGAGTAATAAACTTTGAATTACAAGCAGGTAAAATTTTTTAAACTATGTTTACACCTATTAAATATTTGACGCCATACACGTAACCACCAGTTTTATTAAAAAAACGGATAACGGGTTGGTCAAAGTAAAAAAATATTGCTGCCGTTTAGGAGTCCGTAGCAAACGATCTAAATCAGTCGATTCCACGGCGTTCTCAAGACCTGGGCTTCGCCGAGGCCACTTTATTGCGAATTTTGCGTAAAGATCTTGGTTTACACCCATACAAGATCAAGCGGACTCAAGAATTGAAGCCGATGGACCATTTGAAGCGACGTGCGTTCTCCGATTGGGCTCTGGAGAAGATGCGCCAAGATGATGAATTTCGTCGCATAATCATCTTCAGTGACCAAGCTAATTTTTGGCTCAATAAGCAAAATATGCGTAATTAGTCCACAAAAATAACTGTTTGGTGCGGTTTGCATGCCGGCGGCGTCATTGGGCAAGAACTCAGAGCCAATTATTGAAGGCGAAATAGTGGCCGAAATGTGTGACCGAGTCATCGAAAAAAGTTGTCGAGTCCTTATTGGAAAACCCTTTGTTTATCACATTACATTTTATATAAAATAAGTACCAGATAGGTTCATTAGGGAGAGTTGTCATTAATTACCCATGTAATGTCAAATTAATTAATTTGATTTTTGACGCTTGTTTTAATTTTTTTTTCTATTTTCTTTTGTTTGACGTTATATGGATTTTGAAATTGAGAACAAACTTTCTAATGACTATACCTTGTACTTATTCTACCATGATACAAACGTTTATGTTCGAAATTGTTAAACAGGCAGTTATAATACTTCATTTAATTCTTCTCTTCCGAAAATTCATAAAAATTTACATAATAACATTTATTTATTTATTTAATTAAATTAACAAAACAACAAGACTTAATCTTATTTAATAGTACTGGAGAGGTAAAGGCACATTTAGTTTTTATATTAATTAAGGTTTATGTAAAACTAGAAAACAATTAAAAAACAAATTAAAAAAATGTATATGGGCATTTCTCTAATGTCGAATGCGACATTCGTACGCCTTAAAAGTGAAAAAAACATACAGTGAACTCGCGAAAACGTGAACTAATTTTTACCAAGGGTGTTCACGTTTTCAAATTTGTTCACGTTTTCGATTGTGAAAATTTTAGAAAAAGTTGAGCTCGAAATAACTTCAAACAAGCAATTAAATATCAGATATTAAACATTTAAATTTTTCATTTATTTACTTTAAAAAAATACAATAAAATAAAATGTTTATATGTATGCACTAACAAATGTTATTAAAAATTGAATAAAATAAATAAAAAAAACAACTAATATTAGTTTTTACACAAAGAAATCGCTTATTTTCTTTTGGTATGTGTTTTGTTTTACCATTTTAAGAACAGCCTTTTCTTTGAGATCATTCAAAACCCTTATTTCAATTTGGTCAACCTTTTCATTTTCAGCCCATTTTAAGACTTTATTTAATGCTTCCACTGCTTCCTTGTGTTTTATGATTTCTGGCTGTTCTACAATAGAATCACTCTCTTCCTCACCTTCAGATTCATTATCAATTTGAAAAATTTCACATTCTGTCTGGTTCTCGTCGAAATTATTGTTCCATTCTTTCACTAGAGAAATGGTAACGTCTGCCTGTAAAAATTGTATTAAATTTTTAAAGAAAAGTTAAAAATTTTCTATAAAACAAACCTGAGGACTTAAAGTCTGCAGAAGACCAACCGCTCTTTCTTCCAACTGTCTTATTTCTGCTTGCCAGGTTTCTCTCAATTCACCTAAGGGTACGTTATCATCAGGGTCCTCCTGATCCGAAACTAAATCTAAAATATTTTTCCAACATTTGAACAATACTTCTTGTGTGATTCGACTCCATGCAGAGTCTAAGAGAGTTATTGCTTCTCTTAATGAAATCATTTTGATTGACTCCAACAAATTTAATTCATTTCCTGCAATTAAAGCCAAAAGGCTGTTTCTATAATGCAGTTTTGTAATTTTAAAAACATTTTGATCCATTGGCTGGATTAACGAGGTTACATTTGGAGGCAAAAACATTGTAGAAATGAAACCATCCTGAGATATCAACTCTCTTTCAGGAGGATGCGACGGGGCATTGTCTAATAATAAAAGAGCCTTTACTGGCAGACCCTTTTTTTCTAGAAAAGCCGTAACCTAAATAATCTATTGCAAATTTAAAAATTTTCAACCATGTATAATTAACTTACCTCAGGTACGAATGAATGGTGAAACCAATCCTTAAATAATGAAGACGTCATCCAAGCAGACTTAGAGCTTTTATAGTTAACAGGGCATACATAATTTTTGAAGCATCGGGGCCTTTTTGCCTTTCCAATAACAAAGAGCTTGAGCTTATGTGATCCTGACGCATTTGAACAACACATAAAAGTAAGTCGCTGTTTCTCCATTTTAGCGCCGGGTGCAGTTTTTTCCAAGGATGAAACAAACGTTTTTTCCGGCAACTGTTTCCAATATAGACCGGATTCGTCAGCGTTATACAACTGATCTTCACATAACCCGAGCTCATTCATTTTTGCTCTTAACTTTATTTTAAACGGATCTACCAGATGTGGTTGAGCAGAAAGTTTTTCTCCGCTAATTTTAAGCAGTCGGACACCATACCTCTTTTTAAAATTTTGTAGCCATCCGTCGCTTGCATTAAATCCGCGATTATTTTCATTAATTTCCTCATGAAGTTGTTTTGCTTTCGCTTTAAGCATTAGTCCACTCACTGGCATTTTCTTATTTCTCATGTTTACAAACCATTTATAAAGATTTTTCTCCATTTTCGGAAGCTCTGATGCCCGTAATGTTTTGCGAACTCCTGGCCCACAAATTGTGTTGTTAACACATGCTTTTATTGCTTTGTCCTTATTTTTTATCGAACAAATCGTTGATTTTGCCACTTGATATTTTTTAGCTAAGCCAGTTACACTACCACCTTTTTGTAATAGGTCAACAATATCTGCCTTGTCTTTCAGACTTAAAACTTTTGCCTTTTTAGATGACATTTTTATTAAATATTAGCACTCAGAATTCAAATTTGGACTTTAGCAAAATAATAATATTTTGTATTTAATTCTTAACTGACAGGTTGTGTGTTTATAGATCAAATATCATGGCGCAACTAAATCAGTAAAGGTTCATACTTACATAAACAATGTGCATACATATTCATTTGCATGTATTGATGAAAACAATCAACGTAAACATACAAATTAGTTCTGGGATTCCCAAAATTAAAAGTAAATTCAAGAAATAAAACGAAAACAACTCAGAAAACTTTGTTCACGTTTTAGAGCTTTCAGACTTTGTTCACGTTTTAGAGTAGTCAATGTAAAAATGAAAGTGTTCACGTTTTCGAGTCGTTCATGTGTTCGAGTGTTCACGTTTTCGCGAGTTCACTGTATACCAAAACATTAATTTTTTTTTGACAAAAGGCGAAACTTATAGCTCTTGATTAGCTCTATAATTTGTGCTAAAGGTTGGTTTTGACAATTGTTTGTTTTCAAGAAAATTAAAAAAAAACAAGGCATTTGCATGCGACAAAAACAGAAGTCGCTTTTACGGCAAACAGTTCAAACACTGATTTCAGCGAAACCTGATGAAATATTTTAATGCGTCTAATTTTAAAATGTTATGCATTGATGTATCTTAATAATGCTTTTTATTTTATTCAAAAATATTGTGTAGCTTATTTTTAATATAATTTTAATCCATGTCGCACGCTACATGTTGCATGTGACATTTTGTTCCATCATACTTTTATGTTTTCGTTTTTACTTTTTATGTAACAAGACATCCTTAAGATGACTCTTCTTTATTTTAAATACATTTAATATATTTATTTTCCGAACAAAAATTATAAACTTAAAAAAATATCTTCAAAAAAGAAAAATACAAATATAGAACAAAAACTAACTTAACTGAAAATAGTATTGCTATTCTCAAATAAGGTTTTTTTAATGGAATAAGCTTTCCTTGCTGCTTGTAGTTATTGGCCATCGCAAATAAAAATATTTTAGAAATTTTTTTTTTTGAATTTATGCATTTTACACTTACGATGTCGCACGCTACAAATTTAAAATAAGTACCAAGAGAAATCACTGATTATTTTCCAGCAAAATTTTTTTTATTAAATTTGCAACAAAAATATCTGTTTGTTACTAATATTAGATGCGAATTGTACAAATACCCTCGCCGCACTGATAACAAATGTTCTTTTTCAATGTTGCACGCTACATCGAAATACATATACGGTAAAGCAAAGAAAAAAATTACCGTAACTGGCAATCGCATCGTTCCGTTTACATTTTTCTTATATTGTTTGAATATAAACCGAAGTTTAAAAAGCAATTGTCAATGCATAATGTTTCTCATTAAGATCATTTAGCAAAACAAAACGTGCAATACAAATGTTCAAAACAGAACTTTTGCACTTGTTCGACTTTGCATTTGAATATTTCAAAGTGTGTTATGATTTAATGTAAAATTTGTTTACATTATTAAAAGTTGATAGATTCCCTATAAAAATATGTTAAAACCACATACTTTTATAGACTTTGAATTTTTCGGCTGTGGTTGACATTTCTGGAGAAATGCCCATATGTATATACACAGAAAAAATGTTTGCAACAAATTATTCGATTAAATAATTAATTAGTGTGCATTAATTATTCAATTAATTTTTTGTTTGCTGCAATTAATTTTTTTAATCAAAACCCATAAAATTAAAAGTTTGTGTGTATGTAGTGTATTTTTTAGTTTATGCAATTAATTTTTTAATTATGTCCCATGGCTCGAAAATACAAATCCGTTAATTGATATGATCAATTCTTTTGCAGGGGCAAAATTAGTTAAATATTTAATTGTCTGAACGAATTGTTTAATTAAAGTCGATTTTCTATTTTTTCTGTGTATATATATATTATTTAATTATGATTTACAAATTTTGTTTATTAACGAATTGTTATAATAGGTGCGTTTGAGAACTTTAACAGTAAAATGCAGTAAATGAGTAAAATGAAAAATTTTCTCACAAAAAGCTGTCGTACAAAAAAGTACGCGAACGCAAAATTTGTAAAAATTCGTATAATAAAGGCAACAGCTGATGAAAAATAATTGAAGTGTTGAAAAATGTTTACACTTATGACTACTTAACTCGTTTTCTTATCAGTATTCGATTAAATACTTTGTATAACACGAACATTTTTGGAAAATACAATCAAATTATTTTATGTAATCTTTCATATTTTTTTGTTTTTTATTTTTGCATTAATTGCCTCTAATTTGTAAAGGCCCAAATACATTGATCAAAATACTCATCAAGCATTGTAGTAGGATTAGTGAAAATGTGTTTGTATGTGTGACACCGACCACGCTTGATGAAAAATCAAAAAATTTAGATATGACGGCGAATATTACGTCCAACACACGTACACGTTGAATTCGCCGGCTGGACAAGCATTTGACAAGTGTATTTGGCCCTTAAAACTTAAATATTTGACGATTTTGTTTAATTTTCTTGACGATTTTGACGTATTTTGTTAATACTTTTGACGATTTTTAAGTAAAAAGCCTAACAACACTGCCAAGGTGAATATAAAAAGGTGAGTGCAGGCAGAATTTAAACAGGTAAACTCATCTCGTCAGCTGTTCATCAGCTGTATCCACGGCGAATTAAAAACAAATTTACAAACGTCAAAATATAATTTTGTTTTGACAAGTTGATTGAAAAGTGCTAAAAATAATTTTTTTATAATAAAAAATTTCAAAACTGCGAATGATTAAAGTGAATTTTATAATTTCTTTTATAAAAAAGTGATCATTATAATTTGCAATAAAAACATTTTTACAGCTTTCAATTAAATTGCAAAAACAAAATACATGGGGCATTTTGTAGTTGTAGAGTTACAAGGCGAATTCATAACTGGTAAATGCAACTCTACAACTACAAAAAGCCCCATGTATTTTGCTTTTGCAATTTAATTGTTAGCTGTCAAAATTTTTTTATTGCAAATTAAAAAAAAGCTGATGAACGACTGACGAGCAGGGTTGTGAGCTATTTCTAATCAAAAAGCGCTAAAAAGCGCTAAATAAAATTTAAATAAAATACTTAATGAAATGTTTAAGAACCATATATTATTAATTACACTGGTCGTCCATAAAGATTTAGAAAAACTAAAGATATTAAACCAAATAGAACTGTTAAGTGTATAAGAATTACAGAAACAGTTCTATTTGTAACAATATCAAAGTTTAAACAAAATCATCAACAATAAACAGTGAGTTTATCTCTCCTTACATTCCCCACTACAATTAATTGGAATTCTTCCAACAATAATTGTAGTTGTAAGTAGGTTAAGAAAAAACAAAAACAACTCGCTTTATTTAAAAAGCGGGCTGCCAGTCAGTTTTTTTAGGCCGTGCACCTGCCAGTTTATTATCAAAATAATTTTCGTAGGAATACAAAATTTAATTTAAATGATTTTGTTATTCGTGCTTAATTCCCAATTTTTATTATTTGATAAAACACTGAAATTTATTGTTGATAAGCTATTTGATAATTATGTTGGAAAAATTCCAATCAATTGTAGTGGGGAATGTAAGGAGAGATAAACTCACCGTTTATTGTTGATGATTTTGTTTAAACTTTGATATTGTTACAAATAGAACTGTTTCTGTGATTCTTATACACTTAACAGTTTTATTTGGTTTAATATCTTTAGTTTTTCTAAATCTTTTTGGATGAAGTTGTAACGGTCGCCGGAGTCTTACCCCTTCAGAGATCTACTACCTTCTAATACCAGCCGTGCTCAGGGAAAATGGGGGGTGTTCTTTTCTCTTTATAGGTAGACCAAACCAGTTACAAAATAAATTATATTAAGGTAGTATATAACTATTTAAGTTGGGATCGAATTAAACCAAACGAAAAGGGGGGAAAAAATAAACAAAACAAATAAAAACTT
Organism: Pollenia labialis; assembly: GCA_949318255.1. Lineage (NCBI taxonomy): Eukaryota > Metazoa > Arthropoda > Insecta > Diptera > Polleniidae > Pollenia > Pollenia labialis. The sequence continues at coordinate 50,690,377 of OX439141.1, forward strand.
ATCAACTTGTGAAATGGATTTCTTAGAGAAGACAGATGTTATGTGTCCTCCCTTTCTTTACCCACCCTTACCATGCTATCTATTTATATTTTTAATGATAGCGCAATATGCATCTAACCTAAACTTTCGTGGACTTTTAATCGAATTAAGCACTCATTATTAACGGTTTAATTCAGCCATAAAAACAAATATATTTATTAAACAAAACAAGTATCCATAATTTGGAATAAAAAGAAAAAAAAAACAAAAAAAAATGTGAAATTCTTAAACCAACAAATTGAAAAATTAAATTGTTTATAATAACTCAATTTATAATAATTAATTTTTTAAAATTTCATTGTCTTTAAATAAGTAATTTTAGATTTATATGAATGTTGTTTTTAGTTTAGTGTTAATTTTTTTGTTCTTTCATTGCAAAATTATTATTATTATTTTTTTTTTCCTTTTATTAAAAAAAAATCAGCGCTGTTGTCTCGAAGCCTTTGATGAAGTTTAGTAGTTTAAGTAGGGTATTTAAAGTTTATATTAACAAAAGAAACAACTTTGCATATAAGTTGTTAGTAGTGTGTCAATAATGTGTAAATTTATGTATATAAGAAGTTAAGTGGTATGTTGTATGATTGTCAGTGTGATATAGGGTAAGTGTGTATTAAAATTTCAATCTAAAATTAAGTTTTACATTTTTCTCGTTAATAAGTTAAAACCTATTGACGTTATTAAGTCCAAATTAAGTTTACGATATAAGATTACGTTATTTGTTTAAAATTAAATTTACGTTAATTATTTAAGAGTTTGGTTTTAAAAAAAAACTAGAATAAACAAAAAAAAAATTATTTTTTTTTCCCAGATTTAACAATATAAGCTGCAACTTCCTAGCAGTTTGTTATGCAAGTAACGAATAGGTTGTTTAAATGCTAAAATTTACATGCAATATGCGAGTTGTAGGGTTTTTCAACTCAGTTATTGACGCCGAATTAACAAAATAGACTTTATGACCCACACGGGGTACAAACACCATAAACTACACTTTCCAGGCAAACTCCAAAATAAGCAATAAATCCTATTTTCAAGGATAACAAGGATTATTCAGATAGGTGTCCCGTGTTCTCCACTTCACCTATGTTTTTATTTCCTCTTTCCCGCTTAGCTTCCACTCTAGTCAACCAAAACAAAGATACATAAAAAAAAAATTAAAGATCTAAATTGCAAACGCAAAGCTCAAATAATTACCTTCCAAGTGAATATTTTAAGACAAAAAATAACCAATTTGATTTTCTTATAATTAAAACTTTAATATGCACTTCGACGTTTAAATTATAACAAAAAAAATCAAATTTTGTGTACCAAATTTATTTACTTTTTTCCTTATGTTCACCAAAAAATTACAAATTTAAATACAAATTTTCTAACATAAAATTCTAAGGGGGGGAAAAAACTAAATTATTGAAATTTTCAATCGAAGTAATATTGTATTCAATCTGGTATGTAAAAGCAAAGTAGATAAATTATTTCATAGGAGACCTCACAAAACAGATAAATTCACGGTATATACATCCAGGGAATGGATCTGAAAAAGGCCGAACAAATGTGCAACCCAGATCAGTGTGTTTATTATCACGTCCAAATATCCTTAGCATGGTATATTCCCGTATTTCCACCATCCTCATCTTTCAACTCATAACTAACCCGTCCTATTCTTCTTACCACATTTGCTTTGACTCCCACAGGCGCAAGCTTGGAATTAAAATAATCGAATTTTGAACTTTGGCAGAAATTTCGTCGAATAACTGGTTGTCCTACTTCAAACTGTTTATTTCTCGTTCGTAGATTATATATTCTTGCATTTTTGTTGTATGACCTCTCCATATGTTCTTTAATACCATGTCTAATTAACACGAGTTCATCTTGCCTATTCAGATTGATATCCGAGTAACACAAAAGACCCAAATTTGATAACAATTTGTAATCTTGACCATGTGCCAACATCGTTTGGCCAAATACAACCTGGTAAGGTGTTCTATTAATCAATTGATAGATGCTGTTTCTTAAATCACAATTTATATTACTTATATACTTGTCCCATTCTCTTTGGTCTCTTCTAACGTACGAATGTAGCGCCTCATTTATTGACCGATTGACTCGTTCACTGGCGTTTGCCTGAGGGCTGTATACCGCAGTCAACGAATGCTGTATCCCCTTGTCCCTTAGGAACTGCTCAAAGACTTTACTGCGGAACTGTGAACCATTGTCTGTTACAATAACCTGTGGTACCCCGTAACAGTTAAAAATTTCATTTCCAAGGTAGTCAATTATAGGTTTAGAGAGAAATTTTTTTAGTGGTTTTAAAAAGGTAAATTTTGAGAAGTGATCCAAAATAATTAAGATTCCCATATTACCACCTTTCGTCCTTGGTAATGGTCCAATTAGGTCTATGTAAAGCCTTTGAAAAGGTCTGTCAGTTCTAACTATCTGCCCCAATGGTGGTCTCAATACATACGTCGGGGTCTTAGACGTCTTACACAATTCCCAATATAGTCCCGTACGTCTCTTGTAAGGCCTGGCCAATAAAAATTAAGACTTATACGTTCAAGGGTCTTATATATCCTGCCATGAGCCGAGTTTGCAGTGTTATGGCAAGAATAAATAACGCATTGTCGCAACTCCTTAGGTACCACTAATTTCCACATGCCCGATTCATCCGGGTTTCCTGCAGTAAAATCAGTCCTTTTATATATGTAATTTCCAACAATTCTGAAGTCCGGTATTTGCGTGTCAATTATATGTTCCCTAAGACTCATGTAATCCTCACCAGTAAACGAATCTGAATTCAAATCGATCATTGGCAAGCTTTCTGATGTTTCCACAAAATTTTCCCCTTCATAAACCCTTGACAAAGTGTCGGATACAATATTATCACTGCCTCTTCGATGTTCGATAGTAAAGTTGAACCCCTGAAGTTTAAGCGATCACCTAGCCAACCGTCCTGACAAATCCCTCTGTCCCATCAACCATTTGAGGCTAGCATGGCCTGTTACTACTTTAAATTCCTGCCCTTCTATGTATGATCTGAATTTTTTAATGGCCATCACTACGGCCAGGCACTCAAGTTCTGTAATCGTGTAATTTCTCTGCGCCCTATTCAATTTGTGCGACATGTATGCTATGGGTCTTTCGTCAGTATCATTATCCAGCTGGGCTAAAACTGCACCTACACCGCAAGTGCTAGCATCACACTGTAAGATGAAGGCCCTTGAATAATTAGGGTGAATAAGAAGAGGAGCAGTCTAGAGTTGGGCAAAATCGTTCCTTTTGTGGAATCGTTCCGACCGATCCGAAAGATCAAAGGAACTAGGTCGTTCCTTTCGTTCATCGTTCCGGTTTTTTACTTTGAACAATTAATGAACGAGGAACGAGAAAACTTCTCTGTCGTTCATTAAACCCTCAATCATCAAATATTTGTTATTGTTTGTTTTTATGTTGTGGCGTAACAACTACCTACATAAGAATTACATATGAATTTTTTTAAATGATTTTAAAAAATAATAACAAATAATAATAAGTGGTATATGTATTGCTAAAATATATTGCTTTGGATCACATTAGAAACTTATTTAATTAGAAAAATTTTATATGTCACGGCAAAAATACACAAAAGTCGGCAACATTGATCCAACTGATTGCAATTGCGGAACGAGGAACGACAAAAAAGGAACTATTGAAAAAGTCCGCACCGTTCCTTTTAGGGAATCGTTCAATGGAACTAGGTCGTTCCGGAACGACACAACACTAGAGCAGTCGTTAATCTCTGTTTCAAGTCATCAAAAGCTTGTTGAGCTTCGTCCGTCCAAACAAAAGTATTTTTCTTTGTTAATAGTTCCGTCAATGGGAAGGCTACTATCGAATATTCCTTAATAAACCATCTGTACCAACCCGTCATACCTAAAAATCTGCGTAGATGTCTTATAGTCTTAGGTTCCGGAAATTCACGAATAGCCCGAACCTTATCGTCGTCCACCTGCAACGTCCCGTTACCCACAACGTATCCAAGATACCTAACTTTGTTCAAAGCAAAAATGCTCTTTTTAACATTAATTGTTAAACCAGCTTTTCGAAGCTGCGTCGCAACTTCCATTAAATGCGTCAAATGTTCGTTAAAGTCCTGAGAAACAATTAAAAGGTCATCTAGATTTACGAATACATGTGATTTTAAGTTATACGGAACAACCATGTCCATTAGTCGGAACAACGTTTGCGGTGCGTTACACAGTCCAAACGGCATTCTTGTAAACTGATACAATGGCCGATTAGGGACTGTGAAAGCTGTCTTTTGTTTTGAACTCTCCTCCAGTTTTATTTGCCAAAACGCATCCTTCAAATCAATTTTTGAAATGCAATAAACCGGAGGAAGTCTTGCAATAAGTCCGTCTATGTTCGGTATGGGGTAAGCGTATTTTATAGTCACTGAATTCAATTTTCTACTGTCAACGCACATACGTATTTTACCTGGTTTAACAATTACGACTGTAGGTGAGGACCACGGAGAGCTAGGTGCCTCTTCTATCACCCCAAGTGACAACATTCTATCAAGTTCACTACATAGATGCTTTTCTATGGCTGGAGATATCGGATAATACCTTTGTTTAATGGGTTTTGCATCCCCAGTATCTATACAATGCTCCACAAGTATGGTACATCCCAAACCCTCAACATCGGAATTTGGAAACGCTGCAATAACCTTGTCAAGTCTTTGTCTCTGTTCCGCTGTAATTACAAGTTTGTCCGGATCTGTTTCCATATGATCAATCTCCGCAATAACCGGTATCGAAATTCCAAGTCCAAACTCAGTCCAAAAATCAAACCCACAAATAAGTTCCTGTTTTATCGACGGCACAATCAAAAATTCAATCAATTTCGATCGTCCCTGAAATCTTATATCCAGTTTAACCGTTCCTACAATGTCCTGTTTTTGTCCGTCTGCAGTCCTCACATTGCCATAACATTTCCTAAATTCCTTTAAATTTTGCACTTTGCCTGCCAATAATCCTCCAATCACACTCTTGTTTGCACCGCTATCCAATAGTGCTAAATACATTTGATCGATTATCCTCAAGCTGATGTATGGTCTTTTATCTAATTCCTGGCTAATAACAGGTGAAATAACATAAGTTCTAAAAGATTTAAGTTGGTTATAGTAGTCACGTATCCGTTTCGAAGATTTAATTTTCCGGGATTGATGTCCGCAACCTATCTGACTTAGCCGAGATTACATCCAAATACTCATCTATATTCTCCGTTGGCTTCTGTTTACGCCCTCTTATATCTTCTAATAATTCAAAGTCGCTCATATCATCCTTATATTGGTTACGTAAGGCGCGAGTTAATGAAAACCAATCGATATCGTTGTTTTGCCTATGGTAGTTCCAATACCAATCTAATACCTTGCCATCAAAGAGGCTATGTGCATGTTTGCATAGCAATCTAAAATCTCCTTGTAAATGATTAGTCGTCAAGTTATTAATCCTATATACAAACTCATCCACCTTCATACATTTATCTTGCCCAGTAAACTTTAAACGCCAATTTTTTATTATATTTAAAACCCTATCTGTAAAGAAAGGATCCCTCGCACCATCGGGGTTTAACCGCAAAGTCGCATCCGGATTTTGAATAGCACCAGCCTGATGATTTGGATCAGGAATGTGCAAATTCTGAATCACTGAACTCAATTCATTCGATATATAGTCCGTCATCTCACCTCGAAAAGATGTCAATGATTCCGAAACTATTTGTCTTAATCTCCCATCATTATCATCATTTGTCCGTTCCAAATATCTTGAGTTACCTCTACCACGCCCCTGAGATACCCTAGGTGAAGCGCCATTGCCCACATCAACAGTGAAAATAACACTTCTCGGTTCCTCATTATCTACTAAATTATCCATACTCCTTGTCACAGGCATTTTAAGTAAAGTTCAAAAGTTACTACAAGAATTAATTATCATCCACTACTTCGTTTAGGTACATTTGCATCAACAAAATATATATATCGATGCCTTACTTTCTCAACCTTGTATCTTAAAAAATACAACTTTTCAGGAGAGAGAAAAAACGTTTCATCTTTTTATACTTCGGTGTTTGGGTAAAAGTTCAAATGCAATTATTAAAGAATTGATTACATCTATGTATATTAGTAGTAATAGTATACTAATCTTCTTTAGTTTAAGCATGAAACGCATATATTGAGATACGAGTTTGCTGCATTAACAGTAATATTAATTCTTGATACTTAATGAATTAGTTACGCGTTTGTTGCACTCATAGCTATACAAACAAATAACCCCGTTATACCAAAATAATCTAATGAAACCCATATTTTAATATATAACAGAAAAAATTAAAAATGGATTTTAATCACCAAATTCACAAAATCAAGTTACTAAAAATTGTAGAAATTGAAAATTGTAAATTTTTTTTTCCAATAAATGATATTTTCAATTTTAATTAAAAATATGATCAAAAAATTATGAGATTTCAAGAAATGTGTTAATTGATTCAATAACAAAAATTATTAAGAAAAAATCTATGTATATATTATTCAATTACCTCATTAGATTTAAATGAAACAAATAATTAATGAATAAAGTAATTGATGAGCAATCCAGTTAAAAAATTATTTGTTATATTCAATTAAAATTTTCATTAAATAAATTATTATAAATAATTGAAATTGAAATTAAAAATTTGTTATTGAAATCAAAAATTAACAAAAAAATTTAAATACGCCCTTTATTCTATCCAGAAATATAAATTGATATTGTGGTGAAATAGGGTCGAATTAAGTTTCGTTAGACTCGAAGTTATACATAAAAACTTTTTTCATGACCGCTTCAGAATTTATCACAGGTTCCATATAAATCCTCCTCCAGAAATGCCAGTCAATTATATTTTTATATTGGAATGTAGCAACTTTTCCACTCTGCCCAATATTGTGATGTTGTGATACTTAATATAAAATTCAATCAACTTACCCAAGAACTAACTTCTTAACCTCAAAAGAACTGATGACGATTGCACGGAATCAACACAAACTATTATAACTGGCAAAAGAAGAACTCGAGCCACAATCAACTTTAATGCGACTGTTAAGGTCATGTCAGATTAAACTTTTGCTTCGCGTTGCGTGTTAGAGATTCGCTTTCACATCCAAGATGAAATATTCATACTTATACGAAACATGTCACATAAATTACTCTTAACGCAAAACGAAGCGAAAAGTTAGGCAACTCTCATCTTTTTGCGCGCTTTGACAGTCTGCTAGTATAATACTCTTTAAAAATTGTGAATTGGTGCACACACAGTTTTGTTTTATAGTAGTTTGCTCCAGTTGAAAGTAGAGGAATTGTTTGCACTGCTTGCAAGTCCACCATTAACATTTGAATATCATCTCTTGAACAACGTTCCAGACTAAATTTACGCAAAGACGAAATTTTTAAAATTCTTAACTGTTTAACAACTGCACATATTAAGACAAGAGTTTGACGCAGTAATGAAAATAGAAATATGTGAGATACGTGAATATAATTTACCAATATTTACAGAATTGAGACAAAGTATTGAAATAATAAGTTGTTGCAGTAATAGAACACAAAAATAGCAAACGTTTGATATGAAAAAGTCAAAACAGCATTTTTTTAAGTTACGAGGTTGAGGAAGTAAGGCATCGATATGTAAATACATATATAAAAATTATCTCCATCTTCACAAAAAAATAAAAAAAATATTTAAGGGGAAAAACTATTACAAACAAAAAAAACAATAAAATACTCTAAAGTTTATTCGAGTTAAAATAAAGCAATTGGGATATGCTACCATAAAATCTCAAAATAAATCTCCAAAGCAAAACAAAACAAAATTGGAACCTAGCATCTACCAGATGGCATGCAACCGAGAGACCCCCAGTACAAAAATCCATACAAATAAATTCTAGATTAAAAATTTAGGGAAACAAAAAAAAATTAAAATACATACATCCATAAAAAATTCTAAAGTGTAAACTTTTAAGGTTTAACCCAACAACATGTCAAGTTAAAATTCCAAATTAAAATCCTAACACCTGGTAATAAATGAAAACAATTATAGCAAATTCGATTTCACGGAAATTGATCTTAAAATAAAATTGTGAAACATCAGCCTAGATGGATAAAAATTTGCATTATAACAGTGTTGTTATGTAGCAGTGAAACAGCTGAGGCCCCACGTTGGGCGCCAAATATATTTATAAACAGTCGCCAGAGTCTTACCCCTTCAGAGATGAAAATGGGGGGTGTTCTTTTCTCTTTATAGGTAGACCAAACCAGTTACAAAATAAATTATATTAAGGTAGTATATAACTATTTAAGTTGGGATCGAATTAAACCAAACGAAAAGGGGAAAAAAATAAACAAAACAAATAAAAACTTATCAACTTGTGAAATGGTTCAGTTTGTGCTTTGTTGTGATACAGACGTGTATTATTAAATCCGCATACTATTTGAATTAATTAAATTTGATTTTTTTTTTTTTTTATTTAAAATAAACATTCCGCGAATGAAAGCAAAATACATAAATGATTTTTAAATAAATTATTTAGCATAAAAGTAATCAATTAATAAAAACGAAAAATTAATAAAGATAAATAAAAAAATATAAGTGAATATACATATGTACATACATACTTATGTATGTATGTAGGTATACATAATCTTGCAAAAACATTTTAATTTTGTAAAGAACAAAATAAAAAAAAATAACAAAAATATTAAAAGCACAAAGTTACGGTGAAAAACAAAAACAATATTTTGTATGAACAAAAACAATGAGACAACAATAAAACTCAACGAGAGAAATTGCTATGTAACAGTTCATGCAAATGAAAATAATGAAATAAATAAAACAAAACAAAACAATATTAACTACCTAACGGCTAAGCCAATTATTCGTACACGTTCCCTCTCACCCTCGGTATTTACACAAACGGTGGATAGTGACTCATTAAAAAAACTAAAACTAGACCTGGTGACAAGTGTTGCCAGGCCGGAAAGTATTGCCGCGACGTCAAAAACAAATTTAGTGGGAGATGATACCATGAACTTAAACACAAATGCAATGGAAAACCCCCCTGTAAAAAGTTGTCAAAAGCCTCAAGTCCAAGTTGGTATGGACAGGTATATAACAGTCCTTAAACGGGGTCGCAGCCCTACATCTTCAGCTGTTGCTTCGGCCTCAAAAGTGCCATTTTTTGATAAAATAAATTCACAAAATCGCTTTGCAATTCTGGAGGATGAATCCTCTGAAGCACCAAACGTAATAAAATCGTCAAAGCCTCCCCCGATATATCTTAGGGAGCATAACTCAAATGATCTAATAAACAGTTTAATTTCGTTGATTGGTGAAAACTCTTTTTATGTAGCCGCAATAAAGCGAGGTAGTATTAATGAAACGAAAATTCAGGTAAATAATGAAAATGATTTTCGAAAAATAGTTAACAAATTTGAGGCACTTAAAAAAAGTTTTTATACATACCAACTCAAGAGCAGTAAAGGCCTGCAGGTGGTGATTAAAGGAATTGATTCATGCGTAGACCCAGAGGAAATTAAAACATTCTTGGAAGAAAAAGGTTTCAAGATAAAACATGTGGTAAATATTAGAAATAGGGGAAAAAATCCTCAACCACTTTTTCGTGTAGAATTAGAGCCCGGCGACATTAAGTTAAAAAAAAACGAAACGCATCCCATTTATAGTTTAAAATATATTCTATACAGAAAAATCACAATTGAGGAGCCGCACAAAAAAAATGGACCTGTTCAGTGCTTAAACTGCCAAGAATTTGGCCATACCAAGGCATACTGCTACTTACCCCCTGTTTGCGTAGTATGTGGATAACTACACGGTACAGTTTCTTGCGATAAGTCTAAAACCGACCCCAACGTAAAAAAATGTAGCAACTGTGGCGGCAACCACACTGCCAATTATAGAGGATGCCCTGTATATAATATCGTTAAGCAAACGGTTGGACCGAAAACAAATACCCCTCAAATGCAGGTTGCAAACCAAGTAAACACAAATGCAATTCAAGCCCCCCAGCCTGGTAATAACAGGACCTCTTACGCTAACGTCCTAAAATCAAACCATGTGCCAATGCAAGGGGCCTCGCCAAGTAATGACGAAACTCCAGAGTCTAATTTAAGTCGTTTAGAAAAAACCATGGAAACATTAGTGCAAACAGTAAATAATTTTACAAACACAATGGGTAATATGATGCAGGAGATTCTTAGAATGCAATCGATGTTATTGCAAGCTGTACTTAATAAACCATGAACTGTTTAAAAATTTGTTTTTGGAACGCAAACGGCATCCGCCAACATAAAAATGAATTAGAATATTTTCTTAAAAGTAAACAAATTGATGTCATGATGGTTTCTGAAACTAATTCGACCTCAAGAAATACGTTTAAAATTAATGGTTATATAATATATGATACCAAGGACCCTCGAGATAGAGCTTGTGGAGGTTCTGCCATTTTAATAAAAACCAGAGTCAAACACTACCTCATGGGTGATCATCGTGAAGATTATCTTCAAGCAACAAACATTTGCGTTGAAGAATTAAATAGAAACGTAGTAATCTCATCGTTATGCTCCCCACCTAGATATTCAATATCAGAAGGCCAATATAATAATTATTTTAAATCATTAGGACCTTGTTTCCTGGCCGCTGGCGATTATAACGCTAAACATACCTTTTGGGGGTCCCGACTTATAACACCAAAGGGTCGTGTTCTATTTAATACTATTTCTAAAATGGATTTGAATGTGATAGCGAGTGGACAACCAACATATTGGCCTACTGATCAGCAAAAAATACCAGATGTCATCGATTTTGGCGTGGTTAAAAACATTCCCTTAGAAACGATTTATGTTGAAGCTTCCTTAGAATTATCTTCCGACCACACACCAACAATTGTTACTTTAATGAACCCCAATAGAATTGTATCTCCAACTGGTTACTTAGCGACGCCAGCTACACAAATCAATTGGCTAAAATATAAAAAATATCTCAGCACCCATTGCACAGAAAATATTCTGCTTAGTACACCGGAATACGTAGATCGCGCTATTCTTAATTTTGACAGTTTTCTGAAGATAGCTGTGCAACATTCCAGTATTACCCAAAAAAAAACTAAATATATTAAAATTTATTCCACAGATGTTAAGCGTCTTCTGTCTGAAAAAAGAAGAGCTCGAAGAGAGTGGCAATTGCACAGATCCCCTCAACTAAAGAGTTTATTAAAAGATTGTACAAAAAGGCTAAGAAAGTTACTACAGACTCAAAAAACAGCTTCTCTGCAAAAATATCTTAAGGAACTTGATGCAACTCCGCAATCAGACTACTCATTATGGCGTGCAGCTAAAAATCTAAAAAGGCCAGTCGCCTCTAAGCCACCATTAAGAAACTTGAACGGAAGTTGGGCAAGAAATGATAGCGAAAAGGGAAATCTGTTTGTTAATCACTTAAAAAACGTATTTACCCCAAATATATCTCACGATACTGCGGTCGAGTTACCACCTGTTCCTGCTAGAGCGGCTGTTCCCCTAAGATTTGAGATAAGAGAAATCGAAAAGGCTGTTTGTGAATTAAACCCCAAAAAAGCCCCTGGTTTTGATAAGATCAGCAACAAAATGCTTTTGGAGTTACCCAGCACAGCAAAGAAAATTATTCTTTTAATTTTCAATGCTATCTTACGTCTTCAATACTATCCTCAAAAATGGAAGGTTTCCTTAGTCACCATGATACCTAAACCAGGAAAGGATCACACAAAAGTTGAGTCATATAGGCCTATAAGCTTACTTTCTAATATATCAAAGCTGTTTGAGAGGCTGTTAGTGTCAAAATTAACTCCAATTTTAAGTGAAAATAGATGTATACCTAACCACCAATTCGGCTTTAGAAGAGAACACAGCACAATTGAACAAACCCATCGTATAGTAAACGCCATAAGAAAAGCCTTTGAAGAAAGAAAATATTGTTCCGCTCTCTTCATCGATGTTTCTCAAGCTTTTGATAAAGTCTGGCATGAAGGCTTATTACATATGTAAATTGAAGCAAAATTATCCAGCAAACACACACAAGCTGCTAGAAAGCTACTTAGTCGGTCGTCAATTTATTATTAAAGAAGGAAAATTCTTTAGTTCACCTCAGCCAATTGGCGCTGGAGTCCCACAAGGCAGCATTCTGGGGCCTCTATTATACTTAATTTATACTTCGGACATGCCAACGAGCAACTACACACAAACTTCAACATTTGCAGACGATACAGCTTTTCTAAGCGTCCACGAAAACAGTTATGAAGCATCTCGTTATTAACAGGATCATATATTTCAACTAGAAATATGGCTAAAACAGTGGAGGATAATGGTAAATGAGCAAAAATGCGTCCCCCTATTAAAATCAATAATCAAATAATACCTCAAAATTCGCATGTAAAATATCTCGGTATACATTTAGATCGCCGTTTGACGTGGAAAAGCCATATAGAGGCAAAATTAACTCAAATGAAACTAAAAGCCATACAAATTCATTGGCTTATTGGAAGAAACTCTGTTCTAAGTCTCGACTGCAAACTCCTACTTTACAACTCTATCTTAAAGCCTATCTGGTGCTACGGTATTCAGTTATGGGGCACTGCCTCGGCTTCTAATATCGATAAAATTCAAAGGCGCCAAAATAAACTTCTTCGAATAATCACAGCTGCCCCTTGGTATGTTAAAAATTCAAATATTCACAAGGATCTCAATGTTCCATTAGTTAAAACTGTGATAACGAAATATGCAGTAAAATACTTAAAAAGGCTCGAATTGCATCCGAACCCACTAGCTCGAAATATTTTAAATGATAGCGGCCACACTCGCTTAAGAAGAAGAGACACTGCAGCACTTGTCCAATTAGATGAGCGATAAACACCTACATATATACATAAGTGAACAGAACCCGTGATGAAAAAATTTTTTGTCTGGCACTGGCAGGACATAAAATAAAGTATTAGGTTAAGATTTGATTAATTATTGTGAGTTCATATTTACTATATGAAGATTCAATAAATAAATAATGAAAAAAAAAAAAAAAAAAAAAAAACTTGTGAAATGGATTTCTTAGAGAAGACAGATGTTATGTGTCCTCCCTTTCTTTACCCACCCTTACCATGCTATCTATTTATATTTTTAATGATAGCCCAATATGCATCTAACCTAAACTTTCGTGGACTTTTAATCGAATTAAGCACTCATTATTAACGGTTTAATTCAGCCATAAAAACAAATATATTTATTAAACAAAACAAGTATCCATAATTTGGAATAAAAAGAAAAAAAAAACAAAAATAAAATGTGAAATTCTTAAAACAACAAATTGAAAAATTAAATTGTTTATAATAACTCAAAAACAAACTTATGTATACTTTTATAATAATTAATTTTTTAAAATTTCATTGTCTTTAAATAAGTAATTTTAGATTTATATGAATGTTGTTTTAAGTTTACTAGTGTTCGCCTTATGGTCAAAATTCGACCATAATTTTTTTTTTTGTAAATATGAAGAAAACATAATTCATCTAAGTATATATGAATTTATTTGTTTCGATTTGGCGAGGGTCCAACCTCCGGTTCATATTTTATCTTCTACGTGAGTTGATTTAATTTTGTAAGTTCTGTATAAAAAATACCAAATGAAAAACAAAAAAGTATCAAAAAGTCTCCTTTATATATTGTCATCCACTCAGGACGTTGTACGTTTAATTTTATGTTTATATGTCTAATATTAACAAAAATTAATCAAAGTATCAGATGTAGAACGAAAAAGTACGAAAAAGCTACCCTTACATGTTCTTATTCGCCCAGTTTAATGTATAATTGTATCTTCATAGGTCGAATATTAACGAAAATTCAAAAAGTTCCAGATGAAAAACAAAAAATACCAGCATTTTTTATCTTATAGGTTATCACTCACTCAGGATCCTACACCTATAATATTATGTTTCAAAGTTCTATATTATAGAAAATTTAAAAATTATCACATGAAGCACAGAAAAGTAAAAAAAAAGAAATTTATTTTCCCATATTTCACCTTTTTTCTCCCCATACAGGTTCCGTTGACAAACAAAGGAAGAAAGCGTTCTTAACTGTTTTGCCTGGTCTGATTTATATATTCGAAATATACGAAAACCGGTTTCTGAAAAATGTCGAATAATCGATTACCCTAATTTTTTATTATTTGATAATTGAAAATAAATTTTTATTTATTTATTTTGCATTTGTGTTAGTAACAATTTTGAACGCTTATAACTCTGAAATTATTGGACAGATTTTAATAAAATATACATTGTGCACTTCTTTGAGTAAATACCTCTTAAATGATGTATATTTTGTTCAAATCGGTTGACATACAGAGGAGGAAAGTGTTCTTAACTGTTTTGCCTTAGCCGATTTATATATAGATTGTTAATTTTTTTTTCTTCTTTCTTTGCAAAATTATTATTATTATTTTTTTTCCTTTTATTAAAAAAAAATAATTTTCATTGACTCACCCTTACAAATCCATCGATGACATCAGCGCTGTTGTCACGAAGCCTTTGATGAAGTTTAGTAGTTTAAGTAGGGTATTTAAAGTTTATATTAACAAAAGAAACAACTTTATGTATATAAGAAGTTAAGTGGTATGTTGTATGATTGTCAGTGTGATATAGGGTAAGTGTGTACAGTAGTTTTGACTTAGCTGCACAACCTCCTTTGTAGGGTTTTTTTGTGCAGGTAAATCAAAAATGCAGTTATCTTATGGCGTTTTCTTTTCTGAGTAAAATTTTGCATTTATTCTGCCTTTTACATTTTTTATGTTCTTTTCTGAAAAATATGTGTTATTTTAAAAGTGTAAAGCGTTCTTTTCTGATGATGTTCCCTTTAAAATTAAAAAAAATGCTACATGTTCAACACTCATTTTAATTAAAGGGGCATGAATGCAGCACTTGATCAAGGCGAATTCAGTACAAGGTGGTGGCAAGTTTCGAGCCGTAAACACTAACAATGCAATACAAAAAACATCTGTTGTTTCTGTTGGCTTTGAATTGTTGTAGTCTTGCCACCACCAGCAATTGAATTTACCTTGCGCTTATTGTACTTTATTGTCTTATGCCGAAATTTGTGTTCTTTTGTAAACGTTAAAAATGAAACACTTCTTAAAAATTAGGCAAGAATTTAAAAATGTTGCCAAGTCACATGTAACACTTATGCAACACTTTTTTTTAGAAAAGAAAACGCCATTAAATGCATTTACCTGCCTTAATGTGCAGGTACACAATTGTGGTTACCTGCACAAAAGTGCAGCTAAAGTTATGTGTTTGATTTAAAAGTAGAATAAAAAAATTGTTTTTTTAACACATAAATTTATATTTTATTAAAATTTTATTTCAACCCAGGAGCTTACTGGGAATCTCACAAAGAGTCTTTTTGATCATCGACGGGAGCACGGGAGAAACTGTTACACGTGCTGATTCGTATGAGAGATTCTTCCATAACACAGCGAAAACGCTTATATTAATAGTAAAGGGAATCGTTTATGATGTATGTTGAGATTATCTAACGAGTCTTTCAAAAAGCATGCTAAGAGTCGTATGAGACTCATGTAGGTATTATTTTACAACTCGTGAAATACTCAGTTGATGACTAAGCTACCTAAATAAGGGCATCCGGCGTATTTTTCATGCCAAAACTTCTAATTTTCATACAATTTCAATAAAACAAACCTTAAGGTCGCGAAATCAACAGCATCCTATCGGAAAATCTTTTTTTGCAGATCCTTAGGCCGGTTTGTTTTATTAAAATTGCATTGGCAATAGCATTTTCATACTTCAAAAACTGACTCTTACAGAGAGTCCCAAAAGGTTAATTTCAAGATTTAAAGAAGAGTGTGTCAAAAAATAAATAAAAAAAATAAATTAATTAAAAAAAGATTTAGATGTTTTTGTTACTCGTCAGATAATCACCGGAAGATTCTTTTAGGACTTTTATATTAAACATAATCGTCTAACAAACAGCCTATGCTAGCTGGGAAATAACAGATCATTTTATACATGTATGTATGTTTATTTAATATAAAAGAAACATAAACAAAAACAATGAGAATTCACAAAGCACATAAAACATAAAAAAACAAAATATTTTAAAGCTGCCCAAAAATATGAAAAATGTGCAGGTATACAAAATGCACGTAAACAAGGATTTTGAAGAATAATTCCAGAAAATATTTATTTTGGGCAGTTAAGTCAACGTGCAGCTAACTTTGATTTTTTGTATGAAAATAATTTTAAAATGCCAAAAATTTTGTGCATTTATCTTAAATGTGCAGGTATAGAAAGTGCACTTAAAAAAGGAATTTGTATGGAATTAAAATGAATAATTCCAAAAATTATCAATTTTGTGCAGTTAAGTCAAAAGTGCACGTAAACAAAAGGCAGTTAAGTCAAAACTACTGTATTAAAATTTCAATCTAAAATTAAGTTTTACATTTTTCTCGTTAATAAGTTAAAACCTATTGACGTTATTTAGTCCAAATTAAGTTTACGATATAAGATTACGTTACCCTTAAAAATTAAATCCCAGTTTTTACTGACCATTTTGGAGGAACCCAGATTTCTGGAAAACCGTTGCTTAGATTTTTTGCACGGAAAGCGATTTATATTCTTTTTCCTTGACGTTACCTCTAACACCCTTAAAAATTAAATCCCAGTTTTTACTGACCATTTTGGAGGAACCCAGATTTCTGGAAAACTGTTCCTTAGATTTTTTGCACGGAAAGCGATTTATATTCTTTAGTACGTCTTCTTTCAGAATCTATGCAGTTTTTCCTTGACGATACCTCTAACACCCTTAAAAATTAAATCCCAGTTTTTACTGACCATTTTGGAGGAACCCAGATTTCTGGAAAACTGTTCCTTAGATTTTTTGCACGGAAAGCGATTTATATTCTTTAGTACGTCTTCTTTCAGAATCTATGCAGTTTTTTCCTTGACGTTACCTCTAACACCCTTAAAAATTAAATCCCAGTTTTTACTGACCATTTTTGAGGAACCCAGATTTCTGGAAAACTGTTCCTTAGATTTTTTGCACGGAAAGCGATTTATATTCTTTAGCACGTCTACTTTCATAATCTATGCAGTTTTTTCCTTGACGTTACCTCTTACCCCAAAAAAAACGAAACACCGAATTCGGTTTTATTAATACATACTTTATATTTTTATTAAATATTTATTATTTTCTTTTTATGATGAAGAAGTCTTTTTTTATAAGTAACAATGTTTGTTTTTAATTATAAATACACTTCATTTAATTATTTGAATGCTTTTATATATATATATTATATTTTTATTATTGTTTATTAATTTTTTACTCCATTTTTGCGTAATTATTTGCTTAAAATTTCAATTTCTAATTTTTAGTCGAACACCCTAATTCTTATATTCCTAAATTTTGAATTCCCAAAAGCAAAACTCCCAAAAGCATTAAATTCCCATTTTCAATTCAATCCCCAAAAGCACCAATTCGATTTTACGTTTTCGTGGATAACTATCGACGCTATCTTGGCGCACATTTATAGCAGGTAGTCTCGGAAAGCCAGCTGTTTATTTTTTATATGCTTGGTTTGCGATACGCATGGTTGTTAGACTTTTTTCCTCAAAAATCGTCAAAAGTTTTAACAAAATTCGTCAAAATCGTCACGAAAATTGAACAAAATCGTCAACAAAACGTCAAACATATAAATTTTACAAATTAAAGACAATTTATTGCATGGATTGGTTCGAAAATATAAATTTTTAGCAAGAAATTCTATTTATGATGAAGAAAGGGATATGCTTAAGTTTTATTCTATTTATTTCAGCAAGTGAGCTGAATATATTTATCATTTAAAAAGAAAACAAGAAAAAATATATTTGCATAAATGCATAACAAAAATTTTTTTTTCATTTATCCATATTCAGAAAAATAATAAATAAAATCTCATTTGCCTTTAACTCTAGCTATTTTTAGCGCTATCTCTATTGCAAATTGTTTTTATTGTTAAAGGTGATAAAAACCAAGGATTCTGTCTATATCAACAGTCTTTTTACCCGACTTGAAACGTTTTATTACGTCCAATATTAGTTCCAAACTTATACATTTTCTTCTCATTGCACTCATTTTTCTACACAACTTCTTATTAAAAAGTAACTTCTTTCTTCCTAACACGCAATTTCACTGAGAATAACTTACCTAACAGAATTAAATTGGATTTGCCTTTTTACACACAAAGAGAAAAATTCTTCACATGAGATTATGACTTCATCGAAAAATACATTCGTATGTAGCGACGCAAATCGAAATCATAAAAACGCAAAGGGGATTTAACCAATTTTTAAAAAGCGGACCAAATAGAACAGACGCAAATTAGGGCTCTAGTGTATATTTTTGCAGTATCGATGGCATTTCTATAATTGTAGAATTTGAATTATTAATGCTTCTAATGAAATCCACCTGGTTTGTGATGGGGGAGGAATTTTTTTGTTTAATTTCCAAAAAATTTTGTATTTCAAAAAATTGATTTTTAAGTTTTGGACTGTTTTCAATATAATTGTAAATATTTCTTGTGTGTTTTATCGATGCCAGAAAATCATCAAAACACTATTAATTTTAGTCAAAAAATCGTAATTTTACTGTATTTTCTCAAAAAAATTGTCAAAATGACGAAAAATCGTCACATCTTCCAACCCTGCTTGCCAGATTAAAGTGTTATAAAATTGATGTTAGATTAAAAAGTTTAAAGTAAATTTATTGACGGGATTAAATCGTCAAAACATAAGTGACTCTACATCAAAAATCGTCAATCGTCATTTTGGTAAATTCATCGAAAAAATCGTCAAAATGACGTAAAATCGTCACATCTAACATCTCTGGGTGGGTATGTTAGAAATGAATGATTGAAATAAAAAATAATGTAGGGTAAGTCATCATTTGACACATTTAGGAGCATTCTACGCGCTGTAACAACTAAATTTAAAAATGTCAACCATACAAATATGGCAGTTATATAAGATTTTTAAATTTGGCCCCTGCCGATGCCCCTAGATGGGTCAAATGTATGACCAACCCTTCTTTATTTTATCTCCATTCCTTACGGGTGCTCCCATTGAAATATAAAATGCATACTAGAAAGATATTGGAGAAAAAGTCACATATTTAAATGCTCAGGAGTCGCCCATAGGGGAATTAAATGATTGACCGACCGCAATTAGTTTTTTGTCCCTAACATTTTCTGAAAACATACTTGCCCTTTCTCTCCACTCCTTAAGGGGGCTCCCATAAAAATATTAACCTTTCTAAAAGGAAATTTCGGAATTTTGGTTTTTGTTATTTTAATAAACTAAACCGTTTTTGAGTTACAACTACATATGTATGTTGTGCAACCTCCTCCATTTTCGAAATAACCGGATATCTCGAAAACCAGAGCTAACATAAAAAAGGCTAGAACCACTGGATTCAGCGTACCGGAGTTAGGTTAAAACGACAAGTGCCCAGCTTGTCTAAAAAAGTGTCGATTTCTAGCACAGTGTAATTATTTTTAAGCTCAATACAAACTCTTGTTATACCCTCCACCACAATAAGTTATGAAGAGGGTATTCTTTGTTTGTCATTCAGTGTGAAACTTTTTTATTATTATTTGCGTTGTTGTTAAATAAATATTTTAAGTTTTGTATACAAAGAATTTTTATCATATTATTCGCTGTATACAAAACTTAAAATATTTATTTAACAACAACGCATTTAGCTTTTATTGAATCAACAATTTTATTTACATAATGTCACAATAACAAGTTGGAGTGAAACTGAAAATGACGAAAAATCGTCACATCTACCAACCCTGCTTCCCAGATTAAAGTGTTATAAAATTGATGTCAGATTAAAGTTTAAAGTAAATTTATTGACGGGATTAAATCGTCAAAACATAAGTGACTCTACATCAAAAATCGTCAATCGTCATTTTGGTAAATTCATCGAAAAAAATCGTCAAAATGACGTAAAATCGTCACATCTAACATCCCTGGCGATACGAACTGTCAAATGTTGTATAGTAAACAAGTTATTTGTCTTTATCTTCTGTCTTTTTTGTCTTTTATCGACCACTTTGCTGTTTGACAGTTCGTATCGCATAACAACAATAAAAAGCCCTGTTGTTTGTTTTATTGTACAATTGTTGTAATCTCGCGGCTACCTGCTATAAATATACCTTGCTTATATCATTATGGGATTACCCAAGGTGAATTCAAACAGGTAAACTCATCTCGTCAGCCGTTCATCAGCTGTTTCCACGGCGAATTAAAAAATGGTGAAACGTCAAAATATGATTTTGTTTTGAGAAGAAGTTGAATGAAAAGTGTTAAAAATATTATTTTTATAATAAAAAAATTTCAAAACTGCGAATGATTAAAGTGAATTTAATAATTTCTTTTATAAAAAAGTGATAATTTTAATTTGCAATAAAAAATTTTTGACAGCTAACCATTAAATTGCAAAAACAAAATACATAGAGTGCAACTCTACAAATACAAAAGCCCCATGTATTTTGTTTTTGCAATTTAATGGTTAGCTGTCAATAATTTTTTATTGCAAATTAAAATTATCACTTTTTTATAAAAGAAATTATTAAATTCACTTTAATCATTCGCAGTTTTGAAATTTTTTTATTATAAAAATAATATTTTTAACACTTTTCATTCAACTTCTTCTCAAAACAAAATCATATTTTGACGTTTCACCATTTTTTAATTCGCCGTGGAAACAGCTGATGAACGGCTGACGAGATGAGTTTACCTGTTTGAATTTGCCTTGGGATTACCTTATTAATTTTATCATGAATGTAATCATAAAATAAGAATATATACAGAGAAAAAATGTGATGTTTATATATTTAAATTTTTAATGGAATTAATAAATAAAGTGTTGTTTGTAAAAAAAACATGGGGTGCATTAATAGTAGAAATAAACAACTATACTCTTCTAAAAGGGATGATATATTCAATGCTAGTGTTGTCCGAGTCCAATCGGATCAATCAATGACTTTGGCAAGCCATGGATTCCTTGAAATTTCACCACATGAGCTTATATTTATAGCTCCAGAAAATGTGCCAGTTGCTTGGGCTTTACAGCATTTGAGAAGATATGGACTTACTGGAAATATTTTTAGTTTTGAGGCTGGGCGTCGATGTCCAACTGGCCCCGGTATATTCACTTTTAGATGCTGCAACGCCGATCAATTTTATGCAAAATTTCAAAGGTGTATAAATTCAATGTCTGTGGTAGGTGATCGCAGTAACAATTCAGTACACCCTTCTCACTTATTTGGACGTTTAGAGAGTCACCAGCCTCACACAAATCATTATTTGGAGCCAACATCTGTGCAAGTAATAGCATCCTTGAATGAGCCATCAGTATTGATTGAATCATTTAGCAACAACTCTAACGATTTCAACCTTAACTCTCCGGATTCTGTACAGAGTACATCGTTAACTGCTGAAATTATTAATTTTCCGTCATCTGCGCCATCGTACTCAAACGTAAGTCCGAATCTTCACAGTAATAGCAATATATACATGGAACAACCGATAAGAATTAATAATGAGAATAACAATAATGTATCTACACACGAGATCACTAATCCATCCAACGCAAATCATTTGAAATCGGAACAGAAACAACTTTTAAAAAGTTCATCACTCGATGTACCTCCCGAAGAGTGTGCACCGATTTTAAAAACAAGTAACGAAGCACAAAGGCTTTATGAAAATATTGATGCTAGTCTAAATAAATCGGCCAAAATTTCGCAAAATAATTGTAGTACTTCATCAGAACGGTTTTATTCGAATGTCGAACTTTTTCCGCGACTAGATCCTCATATTGGACAAACCTCATCTTTTCAGTTGGACCTGTGGGCAGACCAGCAACAGTCTACTTCAACGAATGGTCCTATTGTTAACTATATTGTTCTTGATCTTGATCAGCCACGCAGTCCATCGCAATGCTCACCAAAAAATGGATTTGGTTGCCGTCAATCACTATCAGAAAGTGGGGGAAATATTGCTAATTTTAATAGAGATGAAATGCCGGCAACAGCTTCTGGTATTTCTTGTGGTTCATCCACCATGCCAAAGGGGTCAACCATTAGCGAGGAAGGTTCAAAACTTTCCAACAACAAAATGGAATCTTCCGGCAGTTATACAAGAATTGATTTTTTAAAGACTTTCGCCTTAATGAAGTCATCAACAAATTACACTGATTTTGATCTTGATAATGACCAAGAGGAATCTCGAATTACCCGACACAGTAAATTTGTACGCAAAGCATATTCCATCAGTGAGTGACTGCTAACAGATATACATATATTGCAGTTGTATGATGATACATTTTTGGCCGATAAAGCGGCGTAATGCACAAGACTCTTTTGGAATTTCCAAAAGTATATCTTCGAAATAAAACGGAGTAAAATTTTTGAAAAATGCATATAATCCGTTATGGCTAAAACCTTTGAAAATGTTATAAGTAAAAGAGCTATATTCGGCGGTGCCGAATTTTATATACCCTTCACCATGGTTCGATAAGTACATATACATATATGTACCTACATACATGCATATACAGATCATCAATAATGCATATACATATATGTGAGTACATACATTCAAGTTTAATTAAAATTTAGTTTCGATAATTTTTGTAAATGACTCTAGTCGAAAACGATGCTTATGCGAGATAAAATTTACCATCTCTGTTTCCCGAAAATGGCTATTTTTCAAAAAATATGTAAAGTTTGGGCTTGATACTTCTGATTATGGACCGAATCTTCCGACCTCTTCGGAAAATATTTAATAATATCTGCTTAAAATTATTTAAAACAATTTTGAGATTTTTAATCTCATTTCCCTGGATTTAAAAAAATCTCTGGTTCCCAAATATGAATATTTCCAAAATTTGTTTTAATTTTTTGGCTATAATAATCAGAGTACGAAAACAAACAAAACGAAACGTTTGCTTTCGTTTTGTTTTGTTCTTTGCAGTGAGTAAAACAAAAACAAAACCAAAACAATGAGAATGATTGTGCCATTTTGTTTTGTATTGTTTTTGCTCGAGAGCGCAAATTGTACATTAATATAAACGTACACAGCTGGAAAAGAAAAGAGTAAGAACAATATTGAAACATTCAGAGAAAAAACGTTTGACAAACGTTTGGTAATTGATTTACTCATTATAAAATTTAATCATTTACACTATTGTTTCTAAGTGAAATAAGTAGAGAGGTTTTTTGGTTTTTTCGTTAATTACACATTAATTTATTTTGACTATTATAGTAATAAAAAAAAACAAATTAAATTAAATAAAAAGTAATTCCAAGAAAACCAAACAAGAACTAAATCAATTACTGCAAACAAAACGTTTCTCAATATGTTTTGTACTCAGATGTACGATTGTAACGGTAAATTAAAAAATGCACATGAGTGGAAAGCCAATTGTTTCGTTTTCTCTCTTTGACACTTGAAAAGTTTTTGTTTTGGTTTTGCACATGTAAAATACAATTAAAAATTTTTGAATAGTTTTGTGCATTTTGCAAACGTTTGCGAAATGTTTTGTTTGTTTTCATACTCTGATAATGATGGACCCCTAAAAGTTAAGTTATTATAAACATTTTCAAGTTAATTACTGGAAATTTTTGCTCATTCCCAGCCATTTTTAAAACGATTCGGCTGATTTAAACAGCAAAATTCTCGAAAGCATTACCGATCGATAGATATCGAGCCCTAAATGCGATTATATCGTAAGCGACAAAAGTCAATTTTAACAAGGGGTTTTTTTTTTCTTAAAATATGCTATACTTTATTTGGATTTATACTATGTTCACACTTGGTTTTTTTAACGCGCTTAAGCAAAATTTTGATTTAGCTAATCGAAGCCAGTTCATTAAGAAGAAAAAAATCACAAACAAATTTTTATTTCTTTAAATTATTTAAAATGTATAAATATTCTTCAATAAAATTATTTTTAACATGTTTATGACGAAATTGTGAAAACTATGGATTAATTATTAAATATTCCTATATTTATTAAATATTTAAAGATGAAATAAAAACATTAAGAAGAATAGTTGTCGCTTATACACGCAGGAGGTACGTTTAGTGAGGATTCTATGTGATTAATGAAATGTTTTAGTTGTAATCATGTCAATTTGAAGTGATTAACAAATCACTTCAATGTATGGTTAACCATCTCGATTTTGATGTGACGTGCTTAAACGCGTTTAAAAACCTATGTGGAACATAGTATAGTGAACATAATCGCAAATAGGGCTCAATATATTGTGCACACAGGCGTTGGCAGACGGACATCGTGAAATGAAAATCTCTTATGCGGACCCGGAATATATATTCAGCCCAATTATGAAAAAAAATTCCCCGGGAGTTTTTTTCCTTCTCCCATTTTTCCTATGTAAATTCAATCGTAAAAATGGGAAAAGGGAAAAAACTCCCTGGGATTTTGTATTCATAATTGGGCTGATTCTTTATAAGATATAAGATCAATATTGTGGGAATTACAAACGGAATGACACTTAAATATAACCTTTTGCCTTCGGTGAAGGGTATAAAAACGTATAAAATGTGTTCAAACATTATTTCACTACTTGGAGAAAATGATTCTAGTTTATAAAGTTTCCGCAATTATTATATATGTATATTGTCCTTTAGTTCCTGGTGAAACATTGTAAATAAATATTAATTATAAATCATTTTTTTACTGAAGTTAATTTTTTTAATGTAATTAAATGCATACGTATGTACATACTTATGTATACATATGTATACGCATGTGTGAGATAAATTGGCATAATATGTCGGTAAAGACTGCATATCAATCCAATTAGAAAAATTTTCAAAATGACAAAAGGTTTGTAAAATAAGTTTCCGCAAAAAATCAAACATGCTGTGGCTGAAGTGCACTTTACGGGGCGCAGGAAAAAAAATATGCTTCCCGATTCAGAATAAAAAAAGAAAAAACCATAATTAAAATTTAAAGGGACTGAGGCTCGTGGGGCCCCCTGGACCAAAAAACTGTCCCGTGATATGTGTGGGTACTCAAATTAAAGGTAATTTGCTTACGATTGCAAATATGTATTTTGTTTTTGAGTTCGCATATTATTTTCCTCTCTAGGTTAATTTAAGTATTTGTTATACCATAGAGTTTTTGTTATTCCATAGAGGAGAAAATCCTTGCGCCCGGCCTAAGGCCGGCTACGCAGAAAAGAATTCTTTAGCACATCGGAAACAGGCTATTAGTTACAAAAAAAATGAAAATTTTTTTTTTTAAAAATCGAACATAAAACATTAAAAAGTACAAAATAAAATATTTACAATCGTGAGCAAGCTACCTTTAATTTGAGTACCTACACATAGATGTGAGTGGATGGTCGCACTTTTTTTGACCCAGAGGGACCCAAAAGTCTCGCCCACCCTAAATTTTATTATTTTTGTTTTTCTTGTACAATTACCTTTAATTTGAGTACCCACACATTCCGCTAAGTGGGCGGGGCGGTTTTTTGGATCCAGGGGACCTACGGGCCTCAGCCCCCTTAAATTTTAATTTTGGGTTTTTTCTTTTTTTTTATTCTGAATCGGGTAGCATATTTTTTTTTTCGTACGCCCCGTAAAGTGCACTTTTCCCATGCTGTTCATACGATTCGTTCTTGTTTCATTTTGACATTTTTTTAAGCTGTTAGTGGGATTATTTTTAAAATAGATAAAAAGTAAATAAAACTTAAAAATATATTATTTAATATTTTATTAATATTATTATGTTATTATTATCACTTTATTTTATTAAACATCAATTTTTATTTCGTGTTTTCTTTGTGCTGGTTCACACTCTTCAAGTTTTAGCCGTCAAGTCTTGAGTTTTTAGGAGAGTGAGGAAAAGAAATGGCATTCTCTTTTCCCTTCTCTCCTAACAACTCTTGACTTGCCGGCTAAAACTTGAAGAAGTGATGTTAACCGTACGGTAATTACCCTTTTTTAGGGTAATTTTGGGCCGCAAAAGGTAGCAATGTAATTTTATTTAAAATATGGTAATTTGGATTTTTGGTATACATATACTTATGTACGTACATGTAAGAAACGATATTAATGAGGTATGTTCTAGGTTTAGACTCGAATTGAAAACGAAAAATTTTTTGAATCCGCATAAGTCATAAATTGGTGTTCTCAAATCCGCATGTTTTTGTGTATTCGAAGTTTTTGTTCTAAAAAACTTTTGTTGAATTAAAGATCGCTAATTTGCTAAATAAAGCATGATAGGAATGTCTAATATTTTCTAAAAATCGTGAAAGCTGTAAAGAATCACAAAAAAAAATCGCTTACATGGCTAAAATTCTCGAAAAATTGCAATCTTTTAAACAAACACTAAAATTTATTTGAAATCTCTAAATGGGTTAAAAAAACAAAATGTCGGAAAATAACAAAAAAATTGCAAAAATAGCGAAAATTCGCGAAAATTTTTTATATTTCAAACCAGCCATAAAATTGATTTAAAGTCCCTAAAACTATAAGGAATGGCAAAAAATCGGTAAAAATTGCTAAATTCAAGGAAATTCGCAAAAATTTTCTAACCGCGGCATGATAGAAAAGTCAACTATTTATTATAAATCGTTAAAGCTGTAAAGAATCAGAAAACTTACACGACCAAATCGCTTATGTCGCGAACATGGCTAAAATTCGCGAAAAATTGCAAAATTTTAAACAAACCCAAAAACTAAGAGATCGCTAAATCGATTAAAGAAACAAATAGTCTGAAAATAACATAAAAATCGTTAAAAAAAAATTGGTATAATTACATAAAATCAATGAAAAAGTCGACTTTAAATTTATGGTTAGTAAGTGCCTTTTGCGTTTTAGATAACGATATATTTTTGATTAAATTAGATTTAGAAGATTTTCAGCTAAAAGCAATATTAATTTTTTTGTTAAAAATATTATCACATATTACAATAAAAGTCGATTCGGTTTACTTTCACCAACCCATATCTACTCTAATTGAAAACGAATAAAAACATGTGGATGTGAAATGCAGAACACCAATAATGCTAAAGTAATCCACTTTCGAGTGGATTCGGATTCTAGAACACACCCGAATATTATATTTTTAACAAATATATACATATGAAAGATATTTATTCGTTCAAGGTTTTACAAAGAATGCTCAAAAATTAAAATCGAAATCAAATATTTCAAAGCTACTCCATACGTTATTAAAATTGGTATTAATAATATATTACAAAGTACATATTCACACGGCCAATCCAGACTTCTATCGGTCTCCGATTAGATATTCCAGATTTTCATGAGGTCACATGAAGTTGATGTTGTATTAGGCCCTTCACACTTTCCTGCTTTTTTTGACATCATATCTGTCATTACATTTTGCTTTTGGAACTACATAAGGGCCAAAATATTTATTCTTTAATTTCAAGTTATTTCCAAATTGCGTTCTTTTTATTGCGACCATATTCCCGACTTCATATTGACTGTGTGACTCTTTTTTGTTTTTGTCTTTTTTGTTCTTCTTGGGCTTTGTAAATATCATCCCGAACAAATACTCGTTGCTCTTCACGTTTGTTAAAATATGATTCAATTAGTTCCTCATGTATAATATCATTTATTCTCATTTGTTTTATTAATTACTCGATGATATGAAGAATTTATACACCTTTGGACTTTGTCTACATATTTTTACCATTTGCTAGGATCATCTATAGCAAGTTTTGATAAAACTGAAATTATGACTGCATTAACACGTTCAACTTGACCGTTTCCTCTTGGTACTCCAGTGGTTATTTTCAAATGTTGTATATGGGCATTTCCAGCGAAAAGTCTACTTTTTGTCACGTAACGCCAGAAGTATTTTAAATTGTTTCTCAAAAAATTTTATATGTATCGTTTACTTTTTTATATTTTGGTGTAAAGCGCAATAAGCTCTACATAAGGTAACAAAAGGGATAACGATTGAACAACATGGTCCGAAAATACAACCTTATTTGCAATCTGGCGTTACATAAAAAAAAGTAGACTTTTAGCTGAAAATTCCCATATTTACCTTAAAACGAGCAAAGATTTTTAAATTTGATAGCTTGAAAAATAAATCTATATAAGTTCTTAGTTTACTGAAAAAGGTTTTGTACAAAGCTTCTTGCTTAATTCGCAGTATTTTTCAGTTTTGTAATGCAATCAAAACCCACTTCCGTTTTTTTAACGTCACGCCAGGGCAGATTTTGGCTTATATCTGCAAATCCTTAGCGTCGATTACTGTAATTTTTTTACTGAATGTAGAGCTACTTCATTACTTTGTATATATAAAAACCCTTTTTACAAATTTGACTTTGTCATTTAATTTTTTTACATTTTGTGCTACAAATATCACGACACGTCAAAATGGAAATGCCCATATTCATAGAAGCACAAAAGTCTTCAAAACCATTCGATGTAAATGCTGGACCTTTATCAGTTATAATCCTTTGCGGGAAACCAAAAATTTTTGTTAGTTCTTCGAATCGATTTAGAACATCTTTAGTTGAAGTAGTTTTAACAGGATAAATCCATGTACATTTTGAAAACCCGTCAACAATTACTAACAAATATTTATAACCTTTAGAAGTTGCATTAATTGGTCCTAAATGATCCATATGTAACGTTACTAATGGCAAATCTTCTTTGGGTATTGGACATAAAAGTCCTTCTTGTTTGCCTCGTTTACGGTTAATTATGCACTGAATACAGCATTGAATAACTTGATCCACTTTAGATTTTAAATCATCAAAGAAATATTTCTTTTGCAATATATCAACAGTTTTTTTTTAATCCAAAATGACCTCTTTCGTGATTATATCTTTTTGTAAAGATTCTGGAACTACAAAAACATCGTTCCCATTTTCATTTTTCATCAAAATGTCATCACAGACAAAATAGTTATCACAAGGACCTTTTTCTAAAATTATTTTTAAAGCTTTTATTTTGTCATCTTCATTTTGTTTTGCTCTTAAGAATGTTCTTAAGGTAGATTCAACAATATGGACTGGATTCCGACTAAGAGCATCCACATGTTTCATTATGTTTCCCTTTCTATGTTCGATAGAATAATCATATTCTTAAAGATATAATGTCCATATTTTTACTCTTGGTGGAATATCTTTTTTGTTTACAGTTTTTTGAAAAGCTGTACAATCTGTTATTATTTTAAATTTAACTCCGAGTAAATAAGGTCGTAACTGTTTAACTGCCTCAACAATTGATAACACCTCCAACTCATAAGAGTGATTGTTCTTTTCTGCATCGGAGGTAGACTTACTCCAAAAATTGGAGTGGATCCAATGGACTGTTTGAGGGGTGGGCAGTATTTACGGATGGATCCAAGATGGAAACCGGCACTGGTGCCGGTGTATATATAGCGGACACCGAGGTGAAGAGGTCATTCAGACTCCCCGATGAGTGCAGTGTCTTCCAGGCTGAGATCCTAGCGATCTGGAGGGCGACGGAGGTGATACTGGAACACATCGTGGGTGGATCTGAGGTGACAATTTACGTCGATAGTCAGGCGGCGCTTAGGGCATTGACGAATTATACGGTGCGATCGTGCCTGGTCGCTCGGTGTAGGAGTGCTCTTGGTGGACTCATGGAGGCATTCAATGTGAGGCTGTGTTGGGTACCTGGACACTGCATGGTTGAGGGAAATGAGGTGGCGGACGAACTCGCGAGAGGGGGTTCGAGTATGGACTTAGTGGTAAGGGACAGGGGGGTAAAGCCTCCCCTATGTTACTACTATGGTGTGATACGGGAGAAATTCCGTGATGACGTTAACCGATCCTGGGGGGACAGAGTGGATTGCAGGGTGTCTAGGGCATTATGGCCCGGATTGGACGCGGGGGCAACCAGGGTTCTATTGGGATTGGATAGGAGTAGTCTTAGAACGCTTATAGGGTTCTTGACGGGTCATTGTCCGGTCAGGGCTTTTGTAGGCAGATGGGACAATACCATACCGGACTTCTGCAGATTGTGCGAGGATTCGGAGGAGCTGGAGACGATCGAGCATGTACTTTGCCATTGTCCCAGGGTGCAGGGCCTCAGACAGAAGTGGCTAGGAAATAGGTTTCACGACGAACTGGGGTGCATCGCTGGATGTAGTCCAGCTGATCTACTGGGGTTTGTCAGGGAAATAGTGCGGTTGTTTCTGTTGAGGGGACAGTAGAGAGGGAATTTTGTTCTTCACATCACCTACTAACTTTCCTATATTCTATACTCTATCTACCTCATACTTCTTTTCTTAACCTTTCTCTTTTTCTATCTTCTTTATCTATTCTTATCATATTGAAGGGATTCACAATGGACCGTACTGGTCTCCGAGTGGAAGTGTGCCCTTGGGCACATAACCCTTCTGAACCTAACCTAACCTACTCCAAAAATACACAGGATGAAAATCGATTTCATATTGTCGTTGCATTAAAATTGCACCAAAACCTATCTTACTTCCATCAGTGTGAAGTTGATTTATCGCTAAAGGGTCATACATTTGCAAAACTGGTTTATCTAAAAGTTTTTGTTTCACATTTTCAAACGCATTAATTTGTTCTTTATCCAATGTAATATTTTTTTTTTCCTCTTTAATAGTTTAGTTAGTGGGGAAACTATAATACCAAAATCTTTTACAAATTTTCTGAAGTAATCGGTTAACCCAAGAAAGCTGTGCAATTGTTTTTCCGTTTTGGGTACAGAAACATTTTTTACCGCTTCAATTTTTAGCTCGGAAGAATATACACGCGAATTAGATATAGTATATCCAAGATATTCCTCTTTTGTCTTTAAAAATTAAAATTTTTTCCAAACCATTACCTGCTGCTACCTTAAGAACTTTTTTAAGTCGAAAAATACCATCAACGAAGTCTTTCGCAGGAATTATAATGTCATCTACATACATATTGAATAACAAACTTTTGTTTTATAAGAGCTGAAAATACATTGGAGACAAATCGATTAAAACTTGATGGAGAGTTACATAACCCAAATGGAGTTCTTTTGAACATATATTGACCATCAGCTGTAGAGTTGGGTAGTTCATGAACGAACTAGTTCAATTGAACTACTCAGTCAGATTTGACGGTTCTTTTCAGTTCAGTAGTTCACTTTAGTCACTTGGGTCTTTTGCGTCAGTCAGTCTTTTTCAGTCAGTTCACTTAGTTCAGTTCACTTAGTTCAATTCACTTAGTTTAATTCATTTAGTTCAAGGGTTCATTTACTTCAGTTCAGGGGTAATAAAGTCAGTACAATTGTACTTTTTTCAGTACTATTAGCATTGCATTGAAGTACTCCAATGACATGTTCAGTAGAATTTAAAAATTTCAAACATTTAACATTAAATTATTTTGGTTTAGGGCTGGAAAAATGAAACATAAAATTAATGAAATGTATCCAGATATCTGTAGAATTTCTAAAGGTACATATATCATCTATACTACATTCTTCGGTCAATGTGATTTATATTTTTTCACACCATAAATTCATAAAAAATTTCCTTTATGTTAATACTGTATCGAATTTATTAACTACAATCAAATAAATCTTGTTGCCATTAAATTAACAAAAAACTTATCCTGGCTTTAATTTAGACCTAAGCTTTTTTATAAATTCTTTTTTTTTATTAAGTTTTATGTCTCGAACAAAAAAAATTATGTGTTTAATACGCCTTTTCTAATTAAAAGTAAGGTTATGTAGAAATTTATCAAAAATCTAATTTCCTACATTAATCATACTTTGATCTCCTTGAAAAATAATAAAATGATTATATTGTTCCTTGTTATACCTGGGCCCAAATTACGGCATTTAAATTGTAATTTCGATCGATATCGACTTCCGTAAGTTGGACTCTGATATGAAATATACGAATACTTTTATATGGGATTCAAATAAAGACACGCAGCATGATTCATTAATATACAATCAATCGTGGTAAAAGGGGTTTTAGCGGGATACCAAATCCAAAAGAAACTTACGTTCTAAAACAATATTTTTTGGAATTGTTACTCTGTTAAACATATTTGTACCCTGTTCCACTATCATCTTTAAAAAAATAAGCTAATAATTCTTCGTCTAAAATTTTTATTAGTTACATAACTTTTTTGTTAATTGGCAAATAAATATTGCGAATATAAATTTAAGGTAAAAGTGAATTTTAATGTATGTTTATATATATATGTAATATTAGAACAATTAAAAAATATATTTGTGATTTAGTACAATTTTTATCGAATTAAGTACAACTTTGAGAATGTTAGTACCCATTCACATTATACGATTTTTGTCGGTGCGATTCTTACCTTATGGCCGAGAGGGGAGAGAGCAATTAAAAGGGGTACACAAGCGAGTGTACTCTTCGATTCATTTTGTTCGCTCATTCGTTCTCTCATTTGACGAAAAATGTATTGAAGTTCGGTTGCAAAAGAAAAAGTAACGACAAAAATCGTATAATGTAAACATCAGACCGACTTCAAAGAGGAAACGACAATAATCGCAACGACAAAAATCGTATAATGTGAATTGGGACTAATTAATCATCCCTGCTTCAGTTGCCTTTCACTTGATTTCTTATGCTTTACAGAATTGATTGAAAAGAAACAACAATATTATTAGTGTCTATACCAGGGGTTTCCATTTCTTTGCACAATTTTGACCGAGCCCAAAGAGTTAAGGAGCAACGTCCTTTGGGTTCTTGAGGCCCAAAAACAAATTTATATTCGCGGGTTTTCAGATAACAAATCTGGAGTAATTAATTAAAACACGCGTCTTTTTTGATGGTAAAATTATTACTGACATTTTTATTAATTATATTTGTTTTTATATTCTTAGTTTATTAAAATTATTGTGAGAAAATGATAAATGTGAGAAAAGAATAAAGTGCATACTTGCAAGGCAGGAAATTATGCAAGCGAAAAAAATTAAAAAGTTCAAATTAAAGTTAAATTTAATTTAACGCACAAATAGTTCTTGAGAAATTTAAGACAGAAATATTGGCACGTTGTTTTGCAATTTCCTGCCTTTAAGAAAAGTTAAATTAAATTTAGTGCACAAATAATTCTTGAGAAATTTAAGACAGAAATATTGGCACGTTGTTTTGCAATTTCCTGTCTTTAAGAAAATTAAGCAATGTGTGAAATTAATTTATGTCAACTGCCGGAATTAATCCAGACATAATTAGTTGGAATTTATAGTACTTATTCTTTTCTCATTGTTGGTAATAATAATTTCATTTATGTTTAAATGTAATTATTATTACCTGTGTTTGTGTGTATGTACTAAAGACCTGCACAGATCTGTGCAGATACATCGATGTATCTGTTTATATCTGTTTCTGTGTGTTTTCTAAAGTGGATGCGTATGGATGAGTGCTCTTGTGTTTCTGATATGAGTTGATATTGATATGATTTGTAAAAGAGTGGATGTAAGTTGATACAAAAGCGAAAGAGAGTATCATATCTGTTAATATCTGTTTCGCAAAAGCAGATACTAGTGGATACTGATGAAATACAATAAGTTACTTATTGTACGATGCCGTTATTTTCAATTATTTTTCAACGAAAAAGAGCGTGAATGTATTTACAAAAACAAAACCCACAGGCTGCTTGTACTATGGTCGTACAAATTGCCAAGCAACAAAAACACTACTAGTTACGTATTATACCTACGACGAAAATACAAGTGGAAGCGCTTGCAATTTTTCTTGATGAGCAGCACGATTAGCCTTTGTGTCTGCTGCGTACATGATTTGTTCTTGTAAAAATGTGTATGCTGCTGTTTTTAAAGCAAACATTTTAGAAAATTTTAGTAACGGTAATATTTTTTTTCTTAAATTCTTTGATGCCTATGGTTGTTTTTGTTAAAAAGACATGTAGACAAAAATTATTTAAAAAAAAATTACTGAAAGAACTGAACACATGTAATTTGTTTTTGTAAAAAAAAACTTGGGTTTTTACCAACCAAAACTATTTTTTTCGTTTTAAGCACTTTTCTTAAATATGTAGGTAAACACATTTGAAAACATTAAAAAAGAAGTATGCTACATTTTATGTGGAAATAACCTACATACATAAATGCAAATGTTACAGTAAGAATAATTGTTGGGTTAGAAAAATTAAAAAACGCACCAAAATTTAAAAAAAATAGCAAACAATCAAGAAAAAAACCCTGAAGAAGACACTCAAAGGAGTGCTGAAATATTGATTTAAATAAATTTTATATCAAAAACAACCCTTAAGCTCGAAAATTTAATAAGTTATACTTTATAAGAAAAAAATAGAAAATTCATATTAACGTTTTGAAATATTTTTATTTTGAAAAGAATTGTTTGACTAACAGTTGAATTTAAGCCCTAACCGCGAAAATAACGTAAGCGGCATCATTTTAGATTTTTGTTTTTTTTTCTAAATAAATGACTTTAACGATTTTATAGCAAAAACAACTTTATCCAGGGACCCTATAAAGGAAACGACAAAAAATCATATAAATATAACCATTAATATTGATTAATTATAGGTAAAGGTTAAAAATTACAATTATTATTTAATATATATATTTTATTCTGGTTATCGTAACCAATTAAAGAAAAAAATATTTTTTTTGGCTATACCTACCTTCAAAAATAACCATTAATTCACCTAAAAAATTTTTTGGTTACAAACAACTATTAAACCAAATAATTAATTTTTTGGTTACAAATAACCATTTTAACAAATAATAAATTAATTTGGTTACAAATAACCATTAAAACAAGTAAATTATTTTTTGGTTACATACAAATATAAATTATACATATGTAAGTAAGAAAGTATAGTCGGTTACTTTTATAAAAAAAGTTTTGCCTAAAATTTTTGTTATTATTACTAATTGGGTTAGGTACCTTCTTCGAATTTTTTAATATATGTATTTTTCTTTCAATTGGAAATTTTTTTGTGAAAAAAGTTCAAATTTAAATTTCAATTTAAAATTTTTGAATTTAAAATAAATTAAAAACAATTCGATAGAGTATAAAGATACAACGTATTAATGTGAGTATATTATAAACATAATATCTCCACTGAACTTTTTACAAAAAAATTCCAATAGGTTTACAAAATATATCGCTCATCCAAAATATGATATTTTGGAGTTAATGATGCAGAATTGTTCGCTATGAGTTTATTTTGTTTGTAAATTTTATCTTTATATCTGTTATAATTTCCCCTTTTGAGGAAAATAAATAAAATTTTACAATGAAATTAAATTAATTTTATTTAAAGTATGTAACCAAAAAAAGTATATAGTAAATTTACCTAAAATCTATGGTACAAAATTAAACTTAGATATTTTTCCAAAAATAAAAATATAAAATAACTTTGCTATCATTGGTAAATTTTCAAAGTTTTTAAGTAATTTTAACAAAATAATTAGATACTTTTTCGAACATAGAAATTACCTAAGTTAATAGTTTTATTAGCTAAGAAACTACGATACTGCCATGCTACCCTTGCGCTTAGTAAATTTTATACCATATATTTAGGTAATTTTACCTATGATTTTTTTTGTGTGTATGTATAACAAAAAAAATATTTTTTACTGTAATTGGTTACGATAACCAATATAAAATATATGCATGTAACGATAATGGTTAAAAATAACCAGATGAAAATAAAAGGAATTTCCAGTAAACTTAAATAAAATACAATAACCATTATGTTTGGTCCCTGATTTTATCGTGAGCGACAAATTTAATACAAAATTTATATGAATTAGAATAAAAAAAACTCTCACCTATAAAATTGATTTTGGTGCTTACGTTATTTTCGCGGTTAAGGCTCGAATAATAAAAATGTTTCACACGGAATAACAAACTAAGTGTACCCAGCTAGTTGTGGCGGAGGGTATACATAACAAAAAGCCAACAAAAAACCAGACATGTCGCACACACACACACTGTGTGTTGTGCTGTGCTGTGTCAGTACCCTGCAAATAATAGGACCAGTCCAAACACGCGTGTAAAGAGTAGTCCACAAAGGACCAGGACTAGTCCAAAAGTAACCCAAACGTATGGAAAAAACCTGGTCTATTTAACATTACGATGTCCTAGGAGAGGATCATATAACCCACCTTTGGACCACTAAGGAGTAGTTTTAAAACTACTCCATGGTATATAACCCACCTTTGGACCACTAAGGAGTAGTTTTTAAACTACTCCATGGTATACTCAAGAGGATTAGTTTTGAAGTCGTTTAAAAACGAAAGCACGTCGTTAAAAAACGAAGACATGTCGTCTCACTACAAACACTTTTTAACAATGACATGGTCCATGCTTGCATTACATCGGACCAGTCCATGGAGTAGTCCATTTTATCAAAATGGGTCAGGTGGTCCAATTTTATTGGCTGGGTACAAATTGCCGAGCAACAACAGCAACACAAGCGAGAATCGTTGTTATCAGGCCATATTTCACGATTTTTAGGCATTTTGGCGATATTTTCCTCTAAATTATCAAAGTGCCTATTTTTTGAGAAATACTTACAACACGGTAATTTTTGGTTTGTTTTATATAAATTACACTACGCTAGTTGGAAAAACAGACAAGCCGGGCACATGGCGTTTTAAAATAATAATTCGGCTACACTGAATCCAGTGGTACTCGCCGTTTTTTTAGATTGGCTCTGGTTTTAGAGATATACCGTTATTTCGAAAATGGAGGAGGTTGGATATTTGTATCCAAAAAATAAAAAAATATAACCAGAAAAATATATATTTTTTCCAATAGATATTTGTAACCAATTTGGTTATCATTAACCAAAAAAAATAAATTTTACTTTCATTGGTTACCACAAACAAAATAAAATATATATAACGATAATGGTTAAATATTCCCAATTGAAAATAAAGGAATATTTCTCGTTACCTTTACAAAAAATAATAATATGCAGTAATTATTTTCAGTCCCTGAGCCATTTTTTGATTTAAAAACAAACAAGTCCATATAAAACAGTCATTTTTCAACGTAAAAATAAAAGGTCAAATTTAACTATTAAAAAGAGAGTTTATTAAGCCGTCATAAATTAAAACCCAGTTGAGGAATAAAATATCGAATAAAACTGTTAAAACGAGAATTTTATTCAGCCGTCAAAAAATAAAACTCATTTCAGGAGTTTGATTTTAACCAGCATTTTATTAAACTTATTTTTTGTACATTAACAACCAAAGCGCTGATCAGATCACTACAATTTCAACGTAAAAATAAAAAAAAAGAAGAAAAACATAATGAGTGTTTAGACGTAAAAATTAAAATCCTTCAAAGAGTTGTATTTGTTGATGGTGTTTAGGGCGAATATTTTATGATTGCGAAATAAAACTCTCTTTTTAAGAGGTCATCCAAACTTTTATTTTTTCGTTGAAAAATGATTTTTAACTGTGGAGTTGAGAATTTTTTTTCTAGATCACCATAGGTTCTTAAAGAGAACTTTAGAACAAACCTATTGGTTGACTCCGTTTTTAAGCTAAAATTTTATGGATAACTCTTATTTACGGTCCTTGCGATTTTTTAATTAACTAAAATTTATTTCTAAAAAGTTTATTTTTATTAATTTTTTTAAAGCATTAGGTAATGGTTAATTGTTTTGCTTTTTTATTTTTGTCAATGTTTTATTGTGTTTAAAATCGTAATAGTAATTGGCCGATTTTTTTATTTAATTTAATTTCTGATTTGTTTTTGAAAATATGCCGATTTCTTACCAAAACCATCTGGCACCCCTGGTAGAGATCGTATACAAGTTTTTATAAACTTTCTTATTTTCATCAACTCGCCAACAATATTTTAAAATACAACAGATAACCACAGATATTGTAGAAATACTTATGGTGACAACAGATATTTTTAAGTAAAAAAAAATGTTATGTCATACTCAATCCAAAACCATAAGCAACTGTTTTGGTTTTTAAGATATGGTGAGTGGGCAAAAGCAAAACCATACAATATCAGTTACACTCATTCACTCATTTATATCAGTAGTAACAGATAAATATCTGGTGTATCAGTTTCAACAATACTTACTGATACACTCGTGCAGGTCTTTAGTATGTACATGTAAAATACATTGTTTTAAATTATATTAATTCTTGTGGACATAACATTAAGGCTCAGTAACTGAGCTACCTAAATAAGAGCGGCAAGCGTCTGTTTTATGTCAAAACTTTTAGTTTTTACACAGTTTATACGAAACATACCATTAGATCACAAATTTAACACCACCCGGCTGGGAAATCTTATTTGATAAATCGCTTGGTCGTTTTATTTTATTGATAATGTATTGGCAATAGAATTTTCATGCTTAAAAAAACGCTTGCCGCTTTTGTTTAGGTAGCTCAGTAAGTCTTTACTTTCTGTTCTGTTACGAACCAGCTGATTTGTTTTTGTTATTAAAAAACCTGTGAAATTGATTAGTTTTTCTGTTCTGTTGCGGTTCAGTTTGATAAAATCAAAAACTTGTAAAGTTATTGTAAGTGACCGCAAAATAAATAATAAAAAATACATTAATTAAATTGTATTTCTTCCAATTTATGTGCATAAAAGTTATTGAAATAAAACAATGGATGGTGCAAAACTAATAAATTTGTCATAAATGGCTAATAAGTTGCTACAGAAAAAGTAACTTTTACAATTTTGAAACAGAACAGCACGGAACAGAAACAGAACAGAAACTATAATAATGGACTTATAGGCCAATTAAAAAAACACGAATTTGCAGTTCATAATTTTCACTGCATAATTCATCAGACCGCTCTTGCATCGAAATTCATAAATGTTAACCCAGCTATGAAGACAGCAGAGGATATAATAAATAAAATTCGAGCCGGACATCAAGCGCTTACCCACAAAAAATTTGTAACCTTTTTAAAAAACAAAAATGCTGTGAATTGTGACCTGAAAATGTTTACAGAAGTTCGGTGGCTAATTCGCGGTGATTGCCTGAATAGACTTTATGATTTAAGAGAAGAAGTTCTTCAGTTTCTAGAAACTGAGAAAATAGAAAAAGTTTTAGTCCAGTGTTTAAAAGACAATAATTTTATTTTAGACTTAGATTTTTGGCAGATACGACAAGTATGTTAAATGAACTTAATTTGGAATTGCAAGGAAAGGAACGCAATATATGCGACTTGTCAAAAATCATTCACAATTTTAAAACAAAACTTTTTCTAATATTTTCCCAAATTAAAAGTGGTGATTTTTCCAACTTTCCAAAAACTTCACTTGTTAACAGAAATCGCGAAATCGACAAAAGATATGAATATGCCGAAATATTTGAAACACTTTTCAATAATTTTCAAGACAGGTTTCAAGATTTTGTAATTTTACAACCGCTATTAGATCTTTTCGAAAACCCTTTTCGTTGTGGTGTAAGCAACTACGAATTTGATATTCAATCAGAACTAATCATACTACGAAGCGAAGTAAATGCCCCAGACGAAAATAAAAGTTCATTTAACATACTTGTCGTATCTGCCAAAAAAGCTAAGTCTAAAATAAAATTATTGTCTTTTAAACACTGGACTAAAACTTTTTCTATTTTCTCAGTTTCTAGAAACTGAAGAACTTCTTCTCTTAAATCATAAAGTCTATTCAGGCAATCACCGCGACTTAGCCACCGAACTTCTGTAAACATTTTCAGGTCACAATTCACAGCATTTTTGTTTTTTAAAAAGGTTACAAATTTTCGGTGGGTAAGCGCTTGATGTCCGGCTCGAATTTTATTTATTATATCCTCTGCTGTCTTCATAGCTGGGTTAACATTTATGAATTTCGATGCAAGAGCGGTCTGATGAATTATGCAGTGAAAATTATGAACTGCAAATTCGTGTTTTTTTAATTGGCCTATAAGTCCATTATATTGCCCAACATTACATTGGCTCCATCTGTGCAGACTCCAGCAAATTTGTTTATGTCTACAATGGAAAGAAGCTTTTCTCTGACACCATCATACAACAACGTGCCAGTTACATTTCCATAAAATGATTCTAAATGCCCCAGACGAAAATAAAAGTTCATTTAACATACTTGTCGTATCTGCCAAAAAAGCTAAGTCTAAAATAAAATTATTGTCTTTTAAACACTGGACTAAAACTTTTTCTATTTTCTCAGTTTCTAGAAACTGAAGAACTTCTTCTCTTAAATCATAAAGTCTATTCAGGCAATCACCGCGACTTAGCCACCGAACTTCTGTAAACATTTTCAGGTCACAATTCACAGCATTTTTGTTTTTTAAAAAGGTTACAAATTTTCGGTGGGTAAGCGCTTGATGTCCGGCTCGAATTTTATTTATTATATCCTCTGCTGTCTTCATAGCTGGGTTAACATTTATGAATTTCGATGCAAGAGCGGTCTGATGAATTATGCAGTGAAAATTATGAACTGCAAATTCGTGTTTTTTTAATTGGCCTATAAGTCCATTATATTGCCCAACATTACATTGGCTCCATCTGTGCAGACTCCAGCAAATTTGTTTATGTCTACAATGGAAAGAAGCTTTTCTCTGACACCATCATACAACAACGTGCCAGTTACATTTCCATAAAATGATTCTAAAGTAAACATTGACTCAAAAATAGTGTATTCGCTATCTACGCATCGAATATAAATTACAATTTAGTATTATAATTAAGCCTTTCCCAAATTTTCTTCAGCAATTGCTTGATAAAAACACCATCCCACAATGGTCTTCCTTTCTTAACAATTTCCAATATTACTAAATTTGAAATCTCCTTTTTCAGTTTGGAAACTGATTTTGGTTCATTAATTTCCTCTTCTAATAAAAATTTTTTCAATTTTTCTAAAAAAATGGTTTTATTTTTATAAAACAGGTCTTTTTCCTTATTATTTAAATTATTTATATTATTATGGAATTGCGATCGAATGCCGTTTAATAACAAATTCCGTTTCTTCCTTAAATGTTGCATAGCATATAAGGCATTGGATGTTTTTGACCGCACAATATTTTTAAAGTGCCATCATAAAGTTTTTTCTGTTAACCTGAAACAAAAGGTATACAAGTATTAGTAGTAGTATACACACCCAGCAAGCATATTGGCAAGCGTTTTGTAAATTAAGATTGCAGCAAGCTTGCATAAATAAGAGTTTTGCGAACGTCGTTGACAATTTGCTTGCAAATGCAAGTGTTTTGCGAATGTTTTTGGTAATTTGCTTGCAAATGCAAATGTTTTGCGAACGTCGTTGACAATTTGCTTGCAAATTCAAGTGTTCTGCGAATGTTTTTGGTAATTTGCTTGCAAATGCAAATGTTTTGCGAACGTCGTTGACAATTTGCTTGCAAATGCAAGCGTTTCATAAATTTAAGCAATAATAATAATTTGTGTTAATAAATTGTGTTAAGTTGCTGTTAAAGTTGTTAAATTAAGTGCGTTAGATACTTTTACTTATTATTTGCTATTAAAAAAGGTAATTATCTACTTATATAATGTCTGCAGCAAAAAAGAAGAAAAGTGTTGTGCGCAGCAGCACCGAAATTTTTGAGCATCTATGGAACGGTGCGGCTGCAAGTTCTGTAAGTACACAGAGTGAATTTGTGGATCAGGAGGTTGTGCCTGGAGCACAAAATGATTTAGATTCCTTGTTGCCAAACGAAGATTATATTTCTGAACACGAGAATTATATTTCTGATGAAAGTGAGAACTCGTCGGATGGAGCCGTTATTGATTTCAATAAACGTTTAGCTGCATGGTTTGTAGGGAGCAATGTGTCCAATGTGCATGCTAATAAATTATTGGACTTATTAAGCGACAAAATTGAAGGTCTACCAAAAGATATCAGAACGCTTAAACGTACGCCGA
The DNA here is from genome assembly GCA_949318255.1 of Pollenia labialis. NCBI lineage: Eukaryota > Metazoa > Arthropoda > Insecta > Diptera > Polleniidae > Pollenia > Pollenia labialis. Next base: position 50,732,423 of record OX439141.1, read on the forward strand.
CTGATGCTCCAACTGTCTCGTTAGCAGGTGGAGAATATGCCCATTATGGCTTGAGAGACTGTTTGACAGATTTTTCGCGGGAATATAAAGTGCATACGAATATTTTAGAATTGAACTTCAACATCGATGGGTTACCAATTTCGAAAAGTTCGCTGAAGAGCGTGTGGCCTATTTTAGTGAATGTAAATGGAACGGATTCAGTTTTCGTGGTTGCTATTTTTTGTGGACGGTCTCATCCCAATGATGTGAATAAGTTTTTGGCACAATTTGTCGATGAGTTGAACGATCTTCTCCAAAATGGTTTCTCATACGAAAACAAAACTTTTGTAATAAAATGTCGAGCATTTATTCTGGATGCTCCAGCTAGGGCACTTATGCTTGGAGTCAAAGGACACGCTGGCTACAGTTGCTGCACAAAGTGCATTCAGAGGGGCGAACGGAAAGAAAATCGTATGATATTCCATTATCAAAACCATCCTTTACGCACAAATATAAATTTTCGGCAAAGAACTGATGTCAGCCATCACAATCAGCAAAGTTCTTTGGAGATTGAAAAACTTCCAATCGACATGATCCAAGTATTCGCACTAGATTACATGCACGTAGTGTGTTTGGGTGTAATGAAGGCTTTGCTTGGATCCTGGATAAAAGTTAAAAATCGCAATTATTCTTTGCAACAAAATGATATACGAAAACTAAACACAGAATTTCAATCCATTGCGCGTTACATACCAAGAGACTTTTGTAGGAAACCACGGGATTTAAAAGAGATAGACCGCTTCAAAGCAACGGAATTCCGTCAATTCCTTTTGTATACAGGCCAGGTTGTGCTAAAGGACATATTGAGCGAAGAGAGGTACATTCATTTTTTGCAACTTAGTCTTGCAATACGAATTCTCCTCAATGCTGAAAATTGTGTACAAAATAACAAATGCGCAGAGGAGCTGATAAAGGATTTCTTACTCAGAGTCCCTGTTTTATATGATGATTTAATGTTAACATATAATAGCCACTGTTTGAGTCATTTGGCCAGAGATTCCATGCACTTTGGATCACTAGAGACAACCAGTGCTTTCAAGTTTGAAAATAAATTAGGAAAAATCAAGAAACTAGTGAAGAAAAATAATAATGTTCCTTCCCAAATTTACAACAGACTAGTTGAGCAGAGTGTGCATGGAAATCATTATACACATATTGATTCAAAAAAATCCACAGTACAAAGTTTGTTAAAACTAAAAACTTTTATTTATCATCTATTGCACCTAACAACTTTTATTTAGTACAAAAATTAATTTTCAAACTTATTTCCATATCAAGATCTGCCGATAACGAATTTTTACTTCGCGGGCTAAGGGTACAAGAGTTGCATAACTTATACGATAAGCCACTTCAATCATCGCTTTTTAATATTTACCATACGCTTGACGAAGTAACGTCAAAAGTTATATGCTTCTACACCAGATCGTCTTATATATTTGTGCCACTCATAGCAGATCATGTCGCAGAACAATTTCAATTACATCGTTGACCCCATTAATGATGAAATCTCATCCTCACAAACTATTTATGTGATGCAACCAAGTCCAAGCACAACAACAACTTCTTTGGATAGTGCAACGTCGTCTGGTAAGATATTTATTTTTAAAGGATACTTTTAACTTAACTCCGCAACGCTTTTCTCATATTCGTTTTATATTTTTTTTCGGCAGCAATTCAATCATTAATCAGCGACGCATGTCAAAAGGCTGTTGAAAAGGTGGAGGAAAAAAATAAGTTAATATTGCTGCGCCTAACAGAAAATGTTGAGGGGATGCGCAAAGAAATCATTGAACTTAAAAAAGCGGTATCACATAATAACGCTACCATTATACCAAGCAAGCCGTTTGCTAATATTGAAGACTTCCTCAATTTTGAGAAAACTATACTGGAAGATATAGATAAATTTTCCTTGTTGGTAAGAATTTAAATTTGAAATGTCCGGTGACTGTATACTGATGTCGATTTTATTTCTATTTTTAGAAGGCAGATCTAAAAAGATTGTCAACATCCAATTCGAGAAAATTTGTTACGAAAGCGTGGCAGAAGATCATGACTGACAACGTTGCTGAGAGCTTTTCCTGGCGCGGAACTGCAGATAAGAAGTGCATTAGGGCATTCACTGTCGCCACTGCCATTCGTCGTAAGTGAAATGCGTTTAATAGGTTTCTAGTTAAATTTTTATATTTATATTTAAATTATATTGCAGAAACTTTGGCTGAAAATGGAGGCAAGGAAGAGGACTTTGTGTTTGCCTCTAAGTCATATTTCCAGTACGCAAAAAATCATATTAAAATTAAAACAACAAAAAAAGTAAACTAAAATACTAAGTATTAATGATTTTTTAAATAAAACAACAATGAAGTTCCTATTTTTATATTTTAATTTAATATTTTTCTATTGATAAAAAAAATGTAATATTAAAAATGATTTTTTAAATGTATCAATAAAAAAACATATCCAAAACAAAGTAAATGTTTAAAACGCTTACTAATTTCATTTAAAATACGTGTTTTTTAAGCATTTTTAAAACGTGTTTTTTAAGCATTTAGAAAACGTGTAATTACGTTACTTGTAAAACATGTTTTGCAATCGTCTTTTTAACGCTTATAAAGTTGGGTGCTTTTCGATTATAAAACCCTTGCTTTGATGTCTTTTGTAAATGTCACAGCAGCGTTTTATCAGTGTTTTGCTTACATTTGAACGCTTACAAAACGCTTATTTTTATATGTAAATGCTGGCTGGGCAATTGTGAATGGAAATGGATTTGCCTGTAGTGGGATTCTGTAACTTTTAACAATAACAACAGTTGTTATAATTGTCAACCTGTTTTGTTGTTTGCACTAACGGTTATGTGATTCTGTAAATTGTTGTTAACAACATAGATAAAAATTAACGTCAAGTGGCATCACTGTCAAAAAAATTACAAAATAACGAAAAACACAAAGAGGAATAAGAAAAAAACAAATAAAATTAATAAAACTAAACAGAATTTTTAGTTTAGTTTTCTGTTTTTTTTTTAAAGATAAGCTAAACATTTTACTATTAAATTAAATGAAATTTATTTAATTGCCGTTTTCAAGTTATATTATTTCTTTAAACTATTTTTTTTTTTATTTTTTCGACATTTAACAATAAATAAACAACACTATAAAAGTTGTCGTTTACTTAACACAAACAGCTGACTTAACAATAACAAGTGTTGTTAAAAATGTTACAGAATAGCAAAATCGTTAATTTGCTTGTTAAATTTTTTAACAATGACAACTATTGTTTAAAATAATTACAGAATCTCACTACTGGTGTATTTATTCAAAAATAAAATAAATTACATGAGAATAATAACGTGAAAAAGTCATTTTAGTAACCAGTTAGGGTATTCATAGTGGTAAGTAATATAGAAATATTCACGGTGTTGGGTTGCTCATACTTCAAACATCTGTGCATACATTTTTATTCTAGCTAATGGTATATCATAACTAGGGACAGGATTTTTATGCAGTTAAAATCGAGTTTTATGCGCATAAATCATACTCTTAAAATAGAAAAATATGTTCTATAAATTTTAAAAAATTATCACTTTAAATTTTCCTTAACACATTTTTTAATCATAAACAAAACATTAAAATAACATAAGACCCCTAAAAATTCAGTCTCGTCAACGAAAATAAGGTACACCAAAAAAGCAAAAGTAAAAATATAGTTAAACACAAAATATAAAGTAAAACAATAATGTAAATTAAGTCACTTGTTAGGTAGATATTTGAACCTTCATATACAATTAATTAAGAACAATACTAATTTTCATATGCATTCATTTTCTACTGCGCCTGTTTTCGTAAAAATTTAAATTAAATATGCCAGCAGTTTGTGTTATTGTTTTGTGTTCTTCATTTTTCTAAAAACTTTATCAAGTTTGATACGAGTTTGTTTACTTAAGTTACCCTTAACTGCATAGATTCTATTTATGACATTATCAATTAATTTAATTTGCATTCTCAGTGGATTTGATTTCTCTTATTTTACAATAGTCTCAGAGATAAATCCGTAATTTGAAGACTTAAAAATTATCCAAAATTGTATATTTGGTAAATTTTTTTTTTTTGGTACTGCATTACCATCGTTCCATCACATCCTTGATTTCAACCACTTGCCCCGCATTGTTGTTATTGGATACTTCTCCTAATATGCGACAAAACGCGATGTGCTTTGTAAAATATTTTTTCCCCAAAAATGCACAAAAAATATGCAATGTCAGCAATATATGCAAAACTATGCATTAAAAGCAAAATATGCAAAAGTATGCACTAACAAACCGATGCCATTTTATTTAAAATTTCTTGATTCGAAAAGATATTAAGTTTATGTTGATCTCAGACTGACGACAGCAAATATGCATTTGCATAAAAATCCGGGCCTTGATCATAACTTTTTAGAAAATAACAAATGCACACATGAGTTTGCCTGCAAAAATGTATAAAGTCATTATAACAGGTCAAAGTTACGTTAAATAGTTACCATAAATTAGTAAGGCTTAAGGCAGAATTAGTCTTTACTTTCTGTTTCTGTTCTGTTCCGTGCCGTTCTGTTTCAAAATTGTAAAAGTTACTTTTTCTATAGCAACTTATTAGCCATTTATGACAAATTTATTAGTTTTGCACCATCCATTGTTTTATTTCAATAACTTTTATGCACATAAATTGGAAGAAATACAATTTAATTAATGTATTTTTTATTATTTATTTTGCGGTCACTTACAATAACTTTACAAGTTTTTGATTTTATCAAACTGAACCGCAACAGAACAGAACAACTAATCAATTTCACAGGTTTTTTAATAACAAAAACAAATCAGCTGGTTCGTAACAGAACAGAAAGTAAAGACTTACTGAGCCTTAACTCTTTGGGCTCGGTCAAATAATTGAAGCATAAAAAAGTAAGCAATAAAAAATAGTGCGAAACAATAAAGTTTCATTAATACATTAATAAAACACATCTTCTTACCCAAACATTTAACCTACTGTAACATTTGCTTTTATGTGTAGAGGTTATTTACACATAAATTGTAGCAAAACAAGACTTTTTTACTTGTTTTTTTTTAATATTTCTACTTACATACTTAAGAAAGGTGTTTTCAAAGAAAGAAAAAACCCACCGACGCGATTGGTACAGAAACCAAAATATTTTTACAAGCAAAATACCAACAAATTCTTTTGGCTATTTTTTTTCTTAATAATTTCTGCATTTAGGTACGTCTTTTTAAAGAAAGCAAAAGGGACCCTTTTACAGGTATCAAAGAATTTTTTTTTCACAAACAAAACACATATCGTTAGCTTAAACGTTGCAGTAAATGTTATTGTTAAAAAAAAGTTACTTTATACAATTTACGTTAGCTTTGCTGTTAAATATTTTCAACAATTTAAATTATGTTAAAATTAAATAGAAATGTTATATTACTCTGCATTTAGGTCTTGAAATTTAGACTCTAAATATTGCACGCAAGGCATTGGATGTTACCAAAAGCATTTTTGACCGCACAATATTTTTGAGTGTAAGCTGAAACAAAATAATATAGCATCCGCTAAACATGTACACTTGCCGTAGTCACACCGACGACTGAATTGAAGAGCATAAAAATATGTGTTTGTAGTGGTATGCACAATTGTGCAAAGAAATGGAAACCCCTGGTCTATACCCTGCAAGAAATTAATGACCGAGTAGTCATTTTCTTAACACCAACGTGAAAAATGTGACTATTCGCTCATTCATTTCTTGTTATATGTTATATGTAATAATATAATATACTTGTTTCTTTTCCTCATTCCCAGATTACCTTAAACATTTTCATAACATAATCAGTAGCGCGATTCAATAACATTTATAACGATAATCGTATCGATAAAATAAATATAACGAAATTTTTATCGAATATGGTATTCAGCAACATTTTTAACGATATTCGTTGTCGTTAAAAGTCAGCTGTTACTTTTAGCAATTTTTTGTCGATATTTTAGCGACAATAATTTAAGTTGTGTTTATTTAATCGATAAAATGTATTTTATGTTTAAAATAACTTACAAACATACAAAGATATATTCATATGTATATGTATGAACAAACACAAAATCCTAAATTTAAAACAAGCAAATTTGGAACAAAAACAAAATTCTAAATGTAAAATTCACAAAAAAAAATATAAACCACAAATTAACCCTTCGTTTTATGCATTAAACACATTCACCACAGCAGGATACACGAACACACGACTACAAATGCTGCTGGGTGCAATTACAGTCTTGTAGACAGCCACTGAATTATTTTGAAGACGACAGCTACAATTGAAAAATTAAAAACAGCTGTTTTTTATTGTGTATTTATATTTCAGTGGTGCCACTATCATTTTTTTAAACTTTTATGAAATGGAAAAACATGCCTAATTCAAGAATCGTAACAAACTTAATTTAAGCCAATAAATATATTAATACTTATTAAAAATCATTTAAAATATTTTAATTTTGGTTTTTTTGGAACTAATAAACAGTATAATTTTAACAGCAGATTAAATAAAAAAATATATACTGCTTTTAAAATAAAAATTTTGTTCCGTCATCGCACGTCATAAAAGTTTCAGAACACGTTGGGTACGTACGTAAATATATAAAAGCTATGCATCACTGCTGCAGTGATGCAAAATGTTGTTGCTGATGCGTGGTTACCAGTTGCAGTTGTAATGCTAAAGGCCCAACCATAATATGCATAGCCTTGCTTAACCTTCTGTCAAAAATTAACAAAAAGTCTCTCAAATGTACTTTAAAAAACAAAAATAAAATAAAAAAAACATTTGATTCCGTACAGAATGTGCGATTAGATTCGCACATTGCAAATGACAGTTTCAATAAATTTAGCAAAAAGTTTCCTTAAGTTCAATATGGTTTGCCTTATTTAATTTACATGTATTCGCACATATGTATGCTTAAGGCAACTTATGTAAGCACATTATGGTCTTTAATACTTTTTTACTGCACAACAGCTGTGCAAAGTTTAAATTTTTGAACACGAGCTAAATTTTAAGAGTTTATTAAACTAAATAACAAAAAATAATAATAAAAATGTTATCAACAATAACGATGACAAATTCTATTGAAAATATTGAAACAAAAAGTGACAGTGATCTTATAAATAACAAGAAAAAGCATCACAAAAGAAAATTAAAACGATTTCTTTATGTCAAAATTTATTGCATAAGAAAAAAATTTGCTGCAGAGCTGCGGCATGACTGCATAAAAAACTTTTGACATATGAGAGTGATGCCAAGTTTCTTACAAGTGATGCTTTTACGAACATTTAACTTTACTTCTGCGCAAGTGATACCCAACAACTGCATCTACGAACATTTCCCTTGTCAATAACTTTATAGGAAAAACTAAAAAGTATTGGTATTAAAAGAAACTACTTCGAAATATCTTTCACATGATGGATTAAAAATTCCGATTTATTTGCCCGTTAAGAACCAATTTCAAATATTAATATTTCTTGATAGATTTTCCAACAACACTTAAAATTTTGTCAATATATTTAATCAAACATATTATTAGTAACTCCATAACAAGGCCCATTGAAAAGGTCTGCGCAAGAAGCCTGATGATCATTGTTTATGTTCTTTTTAGTTTTCAAAAGTTGTTTACATATTGCTTACATGTGCATGTATACGTTTGTTTTCGTTTATGGTATGCCACACATACACGTTTTTTCCTTTTGCTTTGTATATGTGGTAGTAAATTTTTGACAACTAAAAAGAATCGTTTTTTGTTTTTGTACAAGTAAGCAGACCTGATAGATGGGCCTTGCTCCATAATGTAAAATTTTAAATTTATAAAGATTTAAAAAATTATCAGGTATGTTCTAGGTTTAGACTCGAATTGAAAACGAAAAATTTTTTGAATCCGCATAAGTCATAAATTGGTGTTCTCAAATCCGCATGTTTTTGTGTATTCGAAGTTTTTGTTCGAAAAAACTTTTGTTGAACTAAAGATCGCTAATTTGCTAACCGAAGCATGATAGCAATGTCTAATATTTTCTAAAAATCGTGAAAGCTGTAAAGAATCACAAAAAAAATCGCTAACATGGCTAAAATTCTCGAAAAATTGCAATCTTTTAAACAAACACTAAAATTTATTTGAAATCTCTAAATTGGTTAAAAAAACAAAATGTCGGAAAATAACAAAAAAATTGCAAAAATAGCGAAAATTCGCGAAATTTTTTAATATTTCAACCCAGCCATAAAATTGATTTAAAGTCCCTAAAACTATAAGGAATGGCAAAAAATCGGTAAAAATTGCTAAATTCAAGGAAATTCGCAAAAATTTGCTAACAGCGGCATGATAGCAAAGTCAACTATTTATTATAAATCGTTAAAGCTGTAAAGAATCAGAAAACTTACACGACCAAATCGCTTATGTCGCGAACATGGCTAAAATTCGCGAAAAATTGCAAAATTTTAAACAAACCCAAAAACTAAGAGATCGCTAAATCGATTAAAGAAACAAATAGTCTGAAAATAACATAAAAATCGTTAAAAAAAAATTGGTATAATTACATAAAATCAATGAAAAAGTCGACTTTAAATTTATGGTTAGTAAGGACCTTCTGCGTTTTAGATAACGATATATTTTTGATTAAATTGGATTAAGAAGATTTTAAGCTAAAAGCAATATTAATTTTTTTTGTTAAAAATATTATCACATATTACAATAAAAGTCGATTCGGTTTACTTTCAACAACCCATATCTACTCTAATTGAAAACGAATAAAAACATGTGGATGTGAAATGCAGAACACCAATAATGCTAAAGTAATCCACTTTCGAGTGGATTCGGATTCTAGAACACACCCGTATATCTTTGAAAATTACTAAATTTATTTATAAGTTTGAGTTAAAATATATATGTGGTAATAATTTATGTACTACATAGTTACAAATTTAATTATTGTAATATGTACATAATTATTAAGTGTTCCGCAATGCTGAAAACCCGCAATACAGAAAAACTTTATTAAGCTAATATCTAAGGGTTAGATAATAATTGCTATATCGATATAATTTTAAAAGCTAATAAAAATCAAAAGTCTTTTGATTGCTGCCGATATATTGAGCCACCTTCTTATATTACATACATATTGGTGATATAATAATACAATACGTATAATTTAACAATTTTATTGCAAGTGTATGAGCCACAATATATCGGCAACAATCAAAAGACTTTTGATTTTTATTGTACAACGAAAAAAAAGTGAAATATGTTGACCATTAATCTGGGAATGAGTAAAAGAAACAAGTATATTATTACATATAACATATAAGTCCCAATTCACATTATACGATTTTTGTCGTTGCGATTATTGTCGTTTCCTCTTTGAAGTCGGTCTGATGTTTACATTGTACGATTTTTGTCGTTACGACTTTTTCTGTGCAACCGAACTTCAATACATTTTTCGTCAAATGAGAGAACAACGAGATAACGAATGAGCGAACAAAATGAATCGAAGAGTACACTCGCTTGTGTACCCCTTTTAATTGCTCTCTCCCCTCTCGGCCATAACATGGGGTCTTGACCTGACAATTGTTTGTCATAACAAACGTCAAACTTCATATAAAAAAAAACCCTGACAAAAATTTTAGAGTTTTTTTATATAGACTTTGACGTTTGGTATGACAAAAAATTGTCAGGTGAAGACCCCATGTAAGGTAAGAAAAGCACCGACAAAAATCGTATAATGTGAATGGGCACTAACATTCTCAAAGTTGTACTTAATTCGATAAAAATTGTACTAAATCACAAATATATTTTTTAATTGTTCTAATATTACATATATATATAAACATACATTAAAATTCACTTTTACCTTAAATTTATGTTCGCAATATTTATTTGCCAATTAACAAAAAAGTTATGTAACTAATAAAAATTTTAGACGAAGAATTATTAGCTTATTTTTTTAAAGATGATAGTGGAACAGGGTACAAATATGTTTAACAGAGTAACAATTCCAAAAAATATTGTTTTAGAACGTAAGTTTCTTTTGGATTTGGTATCCCGCTAAAAACCCTTTTACCGCGATTGATTGTATATTAATAAATCATGCTACGTGTCTTTATTTGAATCCCATATAAAAGTATTCGTATATTTCATATCAGAGTCCAACTTACGGAAGTCGATATCGATCGAAATTACAATTTAAATGCCGTAATTTGGGCCCAGGTATAACAAGGAACAATATAATCATTTTATTATTTTTCAAGGAGATCAAAGTATGATTAATGTAGGAAATTAGATTTTTGATAAATTTCTACATAACCTTACTTTTAATTAGAAAAGGCGTATTAAACACATAATTTTTTTTGTTCGAGACATAAAACTTAATAAAAAAAAGAATTTATAAAAAATCTTAGGTCTAAATTAAAGCCAGGATAAGTTTTTTGTTAATTTAATGGCAACAAGACTTATTTGATTGTAGTTAATAAATTCGATACAGTATTAACATAAAGGAAATTTTTTATGAATTTATGGTGTGAAAAAATATAAATCACATTGACCGAAGAATGTAGTATAGATGATATATGTACCTTTAGAAATTCTACAGATATCTGGATACATTTCATTAATTTTATGTTTCATTTTTCCAGCCCTAAACCACAATACTCTAATGTTAAATGTTTGAAATTTTTAAATTCTACTGAACATGTCATTGGAGTACTTCAATGCTGAACTGAAGTAAATGAACCCTTGAACTAAATGAATTAAACTAAGTGAACTGACTGACGCAAAAGACCCAAGTGACTAAAGTGAACTACTGAACTGAAAAGAACTGTTAAACTGAAAGACAGTTCATCGTCCACCTGACTGAGTAGTTCAATTGAACTAGTTCGTTCATGAACTACCCAACTCTAATCAGTTTTATTTTTGTCGATTTTAACATATAAAGAGTAGTCATGTTTTGATCTTGAAAAACCTAATAATTCAATGAAGTGATTAAATTTGTCATTCCAGCATTTAGGAGCTTGTTTTAAACCATAAAGTGATTTCACTAATTTGAAACATACGTCGTTATTTCCGTTTACACCTTCCGGTCAGGCCATGTAAATGGTTTCCTTTAATTCTCCATGTAGGAATGCCGTTTTAACATCCAGTTGATGAAATTTGTAACCATAATGAAGGCCAATAGCCAGCACTATTCTTATTGTGCATAACTTCGCAACAGGAACATATGTTTGCCAATAGTCAATGCCGTAATTTTGAAGAAATCCTTTGACAACCAATCGTGCTTTGTATCTTGTTAAGTTTCCGTTGTGATCTTCTTTTATTCGAAACACCCATTTCGATTTTAGCAACTTAACATTCTCTAACTTCCTCCCAAACATGATTTACTTTCATAGAATTTAATTCATCTTTAATAACATTCTCCCACTGCTTTGATTCTTCTCTATTAAAAATATCAGCATATGTTTGAGGTTCTTGATTTTTAATCACTTCGGCATTGTTATATAATCAAAAAATTTTCCTGGCAATCGACTTATTCTTCCACTTCTTCGTAATTCGTTTTCCAAAAGCGATATATCTCTAGATATATCTTGGTTAGTTTCGTCTACATTCGTAACATCGGACCCAAGGTCTGGAGTAAGTGATATATTTTCATCTTCTGTTATGTAGAATTCTGGTGGGGATTCAATTGAAGTGGAAATATCAATTTTTTGATTGGAATCAGACACAGCAACACATTCATCTTCTTTCCCCTCTTGCTCGTGACTGTTTCGTTCAATTATATTTGGAATTTTTAAGGGTTTTATGACCGATTTGAAGGGATAGCAAGTCTCCTCAAATTTAACATCACGAGCTAAAACAACTTTACGGTTTTCCATGTCCCATAAACGGAAGCCATTTGGAGCGTAACCAATCATAACTATTTTCTTTCCTTTTGGATCAAGTTTCTTTCGCTTGGCATCAGGCACCCAACAATAAGCTTGTACCAATTTAGCTGCTCCAATTACAAGTATTCTCTTCCTTGATCAATGGTAAGTGTGGATATTTTAGATTCAGGAAACATTGCACTTACCAAAGCCTCATATTCTTGAATCTTCTCAAAAACTTCTGACTTCTTTTTAATACAAAACATCATTGCGAAGTGTGTGAAATCATCAATAAACGTAACAATATAATTTGAACCATTTCAAGCCGTAGGTGTGATTGGTTCGCATACATCAGAGTGAATTCTTTGAATAACTCTTGTATCTCTGGGTCTTGTAGGTGCCATCAAAAGTATTTCGACAAATCTTCGATTCCATACAAAATCCAAGCTTATTTCATTTCAGTTCACGAAAATGTGAAAGAAATTAAGTTTTTCTTATTGTAGCAAATTATAATTGTAGTAAAATAATTAAATTAAAGAATTAAATTAACACTAAAATAAAATTGCAAAAATTATTTTTAATTAATATAATTTTTTTCTTATTCGATGTTTATTAATTAAATTAATATTAATTTGTTTAAGTTCGAGTTCTTTTTTATATAAAAATAATAATAGAAACTGGGAATTATTTCCTTCTGAAGGTTACTTTATATTATATTCAACATTTTTTATTTTTCGAATTTATTCTATGAGCTAAATTTCAGTTATGTATTTTATAAAGCTTTTTTGTAATAGTCATATTCCTTCAATTTTTCAGAAATGACTTTATACACTATCAGACTATTATATTGTATTTTCTTGTTACATTTTACCTTAGCTTTCCGTAAAAAAATGTTAAAAATAATAATTTTATACAAATTTTCATATTATTCGAATGTGTATTCTAAGTCAAATTACAATCCTCAAAACTTTTATACTTTAATAGTCTTATTCCTTCAATATTTTCCAGGAATATGCACTATCAGAATTTTTGTTTTGTATATTTCTGCTTTTGAGGATTGTAATTTGACTTAGAAGACACATTCGAATAATAGGAAAATTTGTATAATAAATGTTACTCAACATGAGAAATAAATTCCCAGATTCTAATAATAATTTTACTTTAACAGATATACAATAAATAAATAAAAAAAAATTTAAGAAACGCTTTTCTTTACCTTAATATATTGATCAGTACCTCAATTCTGTAAGTCCCAATTCACATTACACGATTTTTGTCGTTGCGATTATTGTCTTTTCCTCTTTGAAGTCGGTCTGATGTTTACATTGTACGATTTTTGTCGTTACGACTTTTTCTGTGCAACCGAACTTCAATACATTTTTCGTCAAATGAGTGAACAATGAGAGAACAAATGAGCGAACAAAACGAATCGAAGAGTACACTCGCTTGTGTACCCCTTTTAATTCCTCTCACTCCTCTTTCCTATAAAGTAAGAATCGCAACGACAAAAATCGTATAATGTGAATGGGCACTAACTTTTTTAGGCCCTAATTTTGTAAAACACAACGCAACGACAAAGAATTACATTGAAAGCAAAAACAAATTCATAAATATTTTGTAATTTTGTTGTTGCCTCTAACAGAAATTCACATTGGTTTTTAGGATTTCATACGCCTCATTGCTTGTGGCGTTGAAAATTTTAAAACGGTAAATAAATTTCTGCACAAAGCAACAACAAAGTTACAAAATATTTATGAATTTGTTTTTGCTTTCAATATAATACTTTGGCGTGCGTTGTGTTTTACAAAATTAGGGCCTTAATTTAACTACCGATATCGTTAAGTAACGAGAAATCTCGGTTACTTTAACGAATTTGTTATTCTCTATTTTAAATAAACTATTTTTTTTTTTGGTTTAGAAATATTGACGACAAATATCGGTAAAATATAAGAACGTCAAAGTTGAAATTTTTTGAAATTAATAAAAAATATTAAATAAATTTGCTTGAAAAAAATTTATTTCAACAAAACATGAATGAAAATGTTTAAATATTGGTTATATTTCTAAACAAATATGTTAGTTTATAATCTTTTTATGCATAGGGAAAAACTTCGAGGTGCCTTACCCATTATTCTGCTATTACTTTTAATACATAAAGTTTATGTCATAAACAACTGTGTATGAAGAGGATATTATGTGTTTGTGAAAATGTGTCTAACACATTTAAATATAGGTTCTGGACCCACCTTTTAGTATACCGATTGATACAGAATGAATTTTAGAATCCTTCTAACGAGGTTCGTCCTTCTATCAGGCTGGCTGGTTGTCTGTATAATATATGTATATAACCTTGTGGGCAAATTACAGGTCGCGATTTTGGAAATAATTTGATCAAACTTGGCACATATGCGTTTATTGTCAAAAGGTCGAAGCCTTTTCAAAAGCGGAGAAGCGGTTATTTATTTTTCATAGCCCACATGCAAACTTAATTCCGGAGTAGGGTTTTGTGCCCATTACCCATCTTGATTATAGACATTTGGGTTTTATTAGGTCCAAAAATATTGAGTTGTAAAATTTAATTGAATTGAAATTCAGCAGAACAAATTTAATTAGAATCGGTCCATATTTGACCACAGCTCTCACACGAATACACTTCTAATAATTTACCTTAGAAGCAATTACTACGTTATCTCTTAGTTGTAATCATAGTTATAGTAGTTGATATTTAGTTAATATTTGGCACAAAAATCTCTTATATTAATCTTAACCTCACAACATACTCTTTTTCGCGGAAATGTAATCGCCCAAATACTGTAATGTAGGGTCGGGCTTGATCGACAATACTTTCTTACTTTTTTTGTGTTAAAAATTTACTTCCTTGCTCTATATTTTTAATATTTTAACCGTACATTTATTATCATTATTATTTAACAAGAAATTTTTTTGCTACCGACATTATTTGCCGATAAAAATTGTTAAAATTTCATTACATGAATACTAAAAAAAATCGACTAAAAGTCAAAAAATAAGAACATTTCAAACAACATAAACTTTTAAATCAAAATGGAAAAAATCTCACACATCCCTTAAAGAAAAGCGTGGGCGCGTTGTTATGAAACAAAATGCTCAATTATTGAAAATTCGTAGCTTTAAACATGATTGGTTGTATTTCTTTCGCTCTGAAATATTAAAATGTACTCACGGCAGTCATGTTTTTAAGTTCATGTTGGTATGGGCGCCCACGCTTTTCTTTAACACAGGGCCTCCACGTGAGATAAGATATAAGATTTTTATATCAGCAAACGTCAAATTCAATCGCAGAGAGTATTATCTTACATGTAGACTTTCAAATAGTGTTAATATTAATATTATAATAAATATTATGAGACAGTTGTTATGAGAAATCTTATAACAACTATCTTATAAGATGAGCTATCAAAAATACACATACATACATACATATAAAATAATAAGAAGACGCATTAATTAAAATGTTTAGTTTTTTAGTGCAAATAGTGAAAATCTTGTGATAAGTGTTTAAAAAACAACATTTGGAACTAAAAAAAATAATAAAATCGACACAAGTTTACGGTACGAGAATCATTCGATTATGAAATCTTATAACATATTATTAATATTAAGAAATTTGTTCATTCATTCTGCCGACGTTCTCTCACATATTATATCAGATATTATCTCACATGGGGTCTTCACCTGAGATAATATCTGATATAATATGTGAGAGAACGTCGGCAGAATGAGAGAACAAATTTCTTCATGTTAAAATTAATCTTAAACAAGGGGAACACGTATGTTATAAGATTTCATTATCGAATGATTCTCGTAGAGTAAGCTTGTGTCGTTTTTATTATTTTTTTTAGTTTTTTCTATTTTTTTAGTTAAAAATATTGTTTTTTTAAACATTTATTACAAGATTTTCACTATTTGCAATAAAAAATTAAACAATTTAATGAATGCGTCTTTTTTTTGTTTTATATGTATGTATGTATGTGTATTTTTGACAGCTCATCTTATAAGATGGTTGTTATAAGATTTCTTATAACAACTGTCTCATAATATTTATTATAATATTAATATTAACACTATTTGAGAGTCTACACGTAAGATAATGCTCTCTGCGATTGAATTTGACGTTTGCTGATATAAAAATCTTATATCTTATCTCACGTGGAGACCATGTGTCAGGTGAAGATGTGTGAGATTTTTTCCATTTTGATTTAGAAGTTTATGTTGTTTGAAATGTTCTTATTTTTTGACTTTTAGTCGATTTTTTTTTGGTATTCATATTCATTTTGTGTTGACAACTGATCAATATATTAAGGTAAAGAAAAGCGTTTCTTAAAAATTTTTTTTTTTTATATTTATTTTATTACTTTTAAGTAACGAATAGCTTTAATTAATTTAACCGCCTTTTTCTCAACGCAAATGGATGTAACTTTGCAGGCATTCATACTCCAGATGACAAAACACGAATACATAGGCGTAGCCAGGTGAAATCTTTCTATTGAATTTTTTTTGTAAAATGCTTTTTTTAACCGCTTTTTACTCAATGCAAATGGATGAAATATTAAAAGTAAAAGGCGGTTAAAAAAGCATTTAAAAAATTAATTAATTAAATTATTAATTAAAATAATATTTTTATATTAAAAATAACCTCAACCTTAAACAAATTAATATAAATTTAAATAATAAACTTGAATAAGAAAGAATTTATATTAATGAAAATAGTTCTTGCAATATAGCGCCAGTTTTTTCACTGCGCCTTCTTCCTTGATTTTTTCAAATTATGCCTTTAACATAAGCTGAGCAATAAGAAATATCCCAGCGGGAAAATTCGGAATTGATTACATAAATAACTTAAAAAATAATGAATTATTTCCGAAAGAATAAAAATGCATTCTTTGGAATCGAAAAGGTAATATCAGACAAAAATTGGCATTGATTGCCACGTATATTCCCAAATTTGCAGAACAAGGAATGTATTGTTTATATTCGTGACTATTATTCGTGTTTTTATATATTTTCTTAATAAAAATTCGGTATTTTATGCTGCCTTTATGTCGTTTACAAATTTTGATTATAAAGGATGCATTATTTAATTCATTCACAGGATGCTTCAAAATAATTTATTACAATCCTAGGACATGTTCCGTGTTAAGAATAATGAATTCTGGAATCAAATATTATACAAGATATGTATTACATTCTCTACTCCTATTGATTAAATTTCCCGCTGGGATTACTTTGTCATTCTGACGACGTTATTGCCAACTTGCTGAGAAAATTATCTTTAGTGTAGACCTAGGGCTAATTTTTATATATCCCATCGGCTTACAGCCGGCTACGAGCCGCCGCCAAGTATTTCTTCGTCAGCCGCCGCCGTCGATAAAATGCACGGCACAGGTCTCTGCCATGGTGAAATAAACTTATTCCACCATGGGCTCTGCTCTGTACCAAAGTTAATAGAAGGAAAATAATTTCTAGTACTTTTTAAAATTATTAACAATCGATTAATAATTAAGATGTTAAGAGGGATTTTATTACGACTTCAAAAACAATCAAGATTCTACAGCAGTAATTATAAATTTGGATTGCCGCAGGAAGCTCCATCTGCACTTAGGTCTAAAAAGCCAAAGTCTCAAAATGAAAATGTGGTTTGTATTTGATGCTAATCAAAATAATATACATATATTTTGGCAAAAGTGCAGTTAACGGGGCGTACGAAAAAAAAATTTAAACCCCCTCTGAAATTTAAAACCAAAAAAATGTGAGGGTACTCAAATTATAGGTAATTGTACAAGAAAAATGAAAATAATAAAATTTAGGGCGGGTTTGACTTTTGGGCCCTCTGTCAAAAAAAGTGCCCCCATCCACTCACAAATATGTATGTGTAGTTACTCAAATTAAAGGTAGCCTTCGGCTGGGCGCAAGGAATTTCTGCTCTATGGTATAACAAAGACCGGCTTCGATAACTAAAGCTTTTCTGCACCTAAAAGATACTTAAATTAACCTAGAGAAGAAAATATTATGCGAATACAAAAACAAAATGCATATTTGCATTCGTGAGCAAATTACCTTTAATTTATTATTAGTCGAAATCGGGTGGCATATATTTTTTCATTTTTTTTTTCGTACGCCCCGTAAAGTGCACTTCAGCCTTTATTTTTCTAGTTCACAAGCAATTTTATTTCAGTCCAATTACTTTGCTGACACTAAGACAGTCAGAGCTGTTGGAGGAAAAGGTGGAAATGGTTGTGTATCTTTTTTGCAACTTTGGTGCAATGAACGTGCTGGACCAGACGGTGGCGATGGTGGGAATGGGGGTCATGTTATTTTTGCAGCTTCTAAAGATGTTAAAAATTTAAATCATTTAAGAACAACCATTCATGGTGAAGATGGCCAATTCGGTAGTCAACAAGGATGTAATGGAAGAAATGCAAAACACACAATAATTAAAGTCCCTATAGGTACTATTATACGTAATAAAAATGGAGTAATAATCGGAGATTTGGATCGTGAAAGAATGATGTTTGTTGCTGCAAGGGGCGGAGCGGGAGGGAAAGGAAATAGGTTTTTTACAACTGAAAAAGAAAACAGTCCAAAAGTTTGTGAATATGGTCCTTTGGGGGAAAATGTAATTTGCATATTGGAAATGCGTAGCATGGCCGATATTGGCATAATTGGTTTTCCCAATGCTGGTAAAAGTACTTTATTAAATGCAATATCTCGAACGCGATCTAAAATAGCGCCATATGCATTCACAACAGTACATCCTCAAATAGGAATAGTTCAATATGCAGATCATTTCCAATTGGCTGTTGCTGATTTGCCTGGCATAATTCCCGGATCACATTGCAATAATGGTTTAGGGTTGCAATTTCTTAGACATATTGAACGTTGCGCAGCTTTAATTTATCTTCTAGATGGAAGCTCTGAAAGTCCCTGGCTTCATTTAGATAACTTAAAGTATGAAATGTTAAATTTTAATAAAAAGCTTACAACTTATCCGAAAATAATAGTAGCAAATAAAATTGATAAACCCGAAGCCATGAACAATTTATTAGAATTAAGAAAAAGGGAAAGCGATCCCGTAATTGGCATAAGCGCGAAAAATGGTACAAATTTAAACCAACTTCTAGGTTTATTGCGACTTACTTACGAAAACATACAAGATGTTCGTAAAAGTTAATACTTATGCTAAAAATTAAGTAAAATATATTGTTATTCAAAAAGTAAGGGTTAAATATGTATAAAAAAAGTAAGATTTAAATATAAAATTAATAATAATTAGTATTGTGGTTATTTTGTTGAACTACATATTCATGGGTTTTAATCCAAATTTTTATGTTTTTAATTAGGCTGAAGTTCAAATTTAATTTCATTAAATTATTTTTTTGAAGAAGAAATTTTACAACATGAAAATTTATTAATATTGATTGAGAATTTTCCATTCCCGACCGCTGCTGGGATCGAACCCAGGCTTCTACGGACATGTTACTCCTACATGTTTCGATTGCAACCACACTGGCAGTCAATAGTCAAACATCAATCTTTAAACCAAATTGTATTTAACCTTTGGTTGATCGAAATTTGTTTTGATTGATCATCTATTTTAATTGATTTTACATGTTCTTCCTTACTTCTGTTTTCGTACTTTTTGTCAAGAATTCTTCTTGGAGTCCAAAGTACATTTTTTTGTTTTTTCATTTTGTTGTCTTTCTTTTTTCTTGTTGACTTTTCTCAGTAAAACTTGAAGGACAAATGTAAACATAGAGGTCGTACCCAAGCTTTAACAATAATTTTAATTGTGGTTTTTTTGTTGATCCATTTATGGTTTTTTATCCAAATTTTGATATTTTTAATTAGGCTTAAGTTCATCAAATTTAATTTTCATAAAATTATTGTTATGAAAAAGGAATTTTACAACATGAAAATTAATTAAAGATCATTAATATTGATCATTTTCCATTCCCAACCCCTCTAAAGAGATTGAGTGGCTGCAATCGAAACATGTAGGGGTAACCTGTCTGTGGAAGCCTGGGTTCGATCCCAGCGGCGGTTGGGAATGGAAAATTATCAATGAATTTTATTTAATTTTCATGTTGTAAAATTCATTCTTCATAAAAATAATTTAATGAAAATTAAATTTGATGAATTTTAGCCTAATTAAAAATATCAAAATTTGGTATAAAATTAATATTTAAATGTTGTCATATACATATTTTTATTTAAATAGTACATATATTTCTTTACTCTATGGTGAGATCCAATTTTGCACGGAAAGCGTTCCAGTACTTTAAATTTGCGTTACTTAAAGCGGTTTTGAGCTAAAAATAAATGTAAACATTAAAAATGGCGATTAGTTAAATTTTTACTTCGTGTTTGAATGTGTTTTACAAGTGAACGATTTATTTCTTGTGAAAAATAAAAATTATTTGTGAGTAATTACAATAATTAAGAAAAAGAATTAAAAAAATAAAACGGGAAAGTGAAAAAATTCAAGTTTGTTTTATGATCTCGGTGCTACAATCTTCGAAATAAAATGGAGCCAATTATTTCGTCTTTGCAAGAATTAGAAGACGCAAAGAACATTATTTCATCTTTTAGCTATGGTACCGAATGTTTATATCACAGTGTATTTAAATAAATAATAAATTTAAATAAAAAAAATAAAATAAATGCAACTCTCTCATTACCCATATACTAATGCATTTAATTGTAATCACTTCTGCTTTAAATTTCTATTAAATAAATATGGTTTTAAATTTATTTAATTTATTAGTTACACATTGTTTGTCACCATTAATTTTCTTAATTTCTTTTTAATTTTAAAAGTTATTTTTGGAAATATAAAATTTATTATTAATAAGATTTCTGTATGACGTGCTAAAATAGATCATCTGTTTTAATATTGTAAATGAAAGAATCAGTATCTATATAATCGTGATGAAAATTATACATTTTCCATTTTGATAGTTCCAGAATGTTTTAAAAAACTGTTATGCTATTTTAAAAGCTGTTTTCAATTACAAAAACTATTGTGAGGGTGCTAAAATCGGAACATAATTTTTTAAAGGAGAGTATGTATACTTATGTATGTAAATATGAAAGTAAACACATTAGCTGCGTTCGAGAAGACAAAAGTTTTTACTATTTTTTACTGAACTTTACTGCATTTTACGAAATTGCGTTCGAGTACACAAAATACAGTAAATGAGAACACAAATTGAGAGCGTAAAGTGACAGTTCTTGTCTGAGTATTTACAAATTTTTACTGCAGAAATTAGCTGCGTTTGAGTACTTTTGCAGTAAATGAGTAAACTAAAAAATTTGCTCTCACAAAAAGCTGTTGTGCAAAAAAGTACGCGAACGCAAAATTTGTAAAAATTCGTAAAATAAAGGCAACAGCTGAAGGCAAATAATTGAAATGTTTACACTTTTGAATACTTAACTCGTAATCTTATCGGTACTCGATTAAAAACTTTTTATAACACGAACATTTTTGGAAAATACAAACAAACTATTTTATTTAATCTTTCATATTTGTTAGTTTTTTATTTTATTTGATTTTACTAATTTGTAGCGGGTTAAATTATTTAAAAGAACATCAATAATTTTTTGCTATTGATTACTTAAGTCCCCAAGTACTTCACACTTTTACAACTCTAAAAAATTAACTTAACAAAAAAAATTTCAAAAGTTTGTATTTAACCAAATAAATGCTTCACAAACAAGATAAATTTATTAATAGTAATTCACTTTTTGTTTTGATTTAATTTTTATTTCAACTTTTCTTTTATTTAACAATTTTTTCACAATTTATATGCATTTTATTTGTTACTTTTGTTTGTTTACCTTTTGGAACATATGTTTTTTTGATTTACTAAATTTTACTGCAAAAATTTCTGCAGTAAAAATTTGTAAATACTCAGACAAGAACTGTCACTTTACGCTCTCAATTTGTGTTCTCATTTACTGTATTTTGTGTACTCGAACGCAATTTCGTAAAATGCAGTAAAGTTCAGTAAAAAATAGTAAAAACTTTTGGGTTCTCGAACGCAGCTATTAAGTAAATCAAAAAAACATGTTTCAAAAGGTAAACAAACAAAAGTAACAAATAAAAATGTATGTATACAATTTGTGAAAAAATTCTTAAATAAAAGAAAAGTTGAAATAAAAATTAAACCAAAACAAAAAGTGAATAACTTTTAAAAAAAATTAACTTGTTTATGAAGCATTTATTTGGCTAAATACAAACTTTTGAATTTTTTTTGTTAAGTTAATTTTTTAGAGTTGAAAAAGTGTGAAGTATTTGGGTACTTAAGTTATCAATAGCAAAAAATTATTCATGTTCTTTTAAATAATTAAACCCGCTACAAATTAGTAAAATCAAATAAAACAAATATGAAAGATTACATAAAATAGTTTGTTTGTATTTTCCCAAAAATTTCGTGTTATAAAAAGTATTTAATCGTTTACCGATAAGAAAACGAGTTAAGTAGTCGAAAGTGTAAGCATTTTTCAGCACTTTAATTATTTGTCATCAGCTGTTGCTTTTATTTTACGAATTTTTACAAACTTTGCGTTCGCGTACTTTTTTGGACAACAGCTTTTTGCGAGGGCAAATTTTTCAATTAACTCATTTACTGCATTTTACTGTAAAAGTACTCAAACGCACCTATTATAAGGGTTTTGTTGAAATTTTTAGAAAACACTAAAAACAATATTCTAGAATATTTGAAAAATGTTTTGTTTTTTATTTCAAGTAAGAAAAGCCAGTAAATTGTGAAAAAATAATCTGAGAGAAAAAAACAATTAAGAAAGTACAGTCGGTCAAGCACGAATATATGATACCCTACACCACCGTATTCTAAAACACATTTACGAGAATTCATCCTTTTCGGAACCCATAATTCTGCTTATGTGTCCATAAAAATATGGATCCAACTATGTTTTAAATTTCATTAAAATCGGTTTGATAGTTTCTGAGGCAACAACTGCCCCTATCTTCCCTTGTGGTCCTACGATTCGGACCATTTTCAATAGGCCAGGTCCTTGTGAGAATTTTAACCTATATACCGAATTCTTGAAAATATTTCCGAAATTACGAGCCGTACTTTTACACGCGGTTAACATGGATAGCTAGCCTGCCAACCAGTCGGACGGACATCGTTAGATCGCCTCAGAAAGTTATTCTGAGTCTGTCTGCATACTTTAAGGTGGGTCCAGGACCCATATTTTAAGGTGTTACACACTTCAGCACAAATGCATAAAACCGCCTCTCCACTATTGTGGTGAGCTTAAGCTGTTCGAAATAACAGTTTTTGTTAAAGTTATATCAAGAGCTATTCCAAGAACTTAAGTTGATAAATTTGTGTTATTCATTTCTGTATTGTGGTACATATCAGTTTATGTGCGGTACAACAAACAGTTTAATATATGTACATATTTAATTGTGATCAATTGTGATTACAATTTTATTATTTAATAAATACGTATATGCAATTAAATTTTGTTTGATATTATTTAGTCTTTATTTTTTTATATTACATTCTTATCATCTAAATTACAATTTTTTGTTTATTTCTATAAAACTATTTAATCACTATTTTCATTTAGGAGAATTTCATCAGCATCTTCCATGTAGACTATAATATTTAAAATTTAAGGTTTCCATGTTTGATGCTGATTGTTACGAACCGTTTGTTCTGGCGAGGTTTCCCACTAGCTCTTCTGCATTTTTTCTCGGGGGGTTCCAACCCTCCTCACCAGCCTCGTATTCGAACATAAAAAAAACAATGAAACATAAAAATGCCAATCAAACTATCACTAACCACAACTCTACCACATGAAGAATTTGGGAGACAGCTATTCGTCTCCTTTGGCCCTCCCAACCATGTCATAGAAGCATCCGCTTATCTTCCTATGACCCACAATCCGCTTGACCACCTCTTCACTTACCACTCCATCATTACCTGTACCTTGCTAAATCAAAGAATATTAATATTCAATTTAACATTTACATAGTTTCTTAAACAAAAATTTCTTTAATTAATAAAATAATAATATAAACAATAATTTAAAAAACATAAATACACAAAAATACGTAGACATATATACACAACAATTTCCCCTCGTCTCCTTCTGCCCCATAAGGCCTTTTTATGTTTAAAATTATATTTTTTTTCTTTTTATATATATTTAATTTTAAATTTTAGAATGATATTATATGTTTCCTTCTTTTATCTGATTTTTCCCTAGTTTAATCTAAATCTATATCTAAAGGAGCTCCCTGAGACATACGCTTTCCTTTTCTTTTACTATTCTAATCTTAAAGCCTTAAAAAAATATATATACTTTAAATTTTTATTAAATGGATAATGGAGGGTTAGGTGTATATAAAGAAACAGATAGGACATGCACACAATCTACTACACTTGACACTATCTTTACAGGATTTTTTCACAAATCACAAAACTACACTTAAAATTAACTTAAATTTATTTTTATTTGTTCTTTTTTTTAAAACTATTTTTCTTTCTTTATAATCTATTTGTCTGTTATTTTTCTTTTCTCCTTTTTTTATGTTAAATTTTTTTACTGACTTTCTTATGTTTTTTCCTTCACAATTTTATCTTTCCTCTTTTTAGCGACTATCTCCCCTTTTTAATTTAACACATCTTTCATCCTTGCAGACCTTTTTTCTTCTGCCAACTTTTATATTATTTTATTTTGCCCGCAATGGTTTTTTTTGTTGGGTTAGAAACAATTTTTTTTTAAATAAGAATAAATTTTTTTTTACCTGGCTATTTATTTCTCTGGTGTGTGGCTGTCAGGAAAGTTTACTTTCCGAGATAATAGCCAGCTGAAAGAATAAAATCCCAGTTAATCCCAAACACTTTCACTTTATTTCACACTAACTTACGTTTTATATTTCAATTTGTTAAAAAAAAAATCAATATAAAAATTTTGCACACACACACTTTTTAATTTTTTTGTACAATATGTACGTCCTTTTATGGAGACTTTAAAATCGCTAATGTCTGATCTGTTTTTTAATCAAATATATTTACTTTATATTTTAACGGTTTCCTTGCCATATACTGGAAAACTATCTGTTGCCACTTTTCATGTTCTATTCTCTATATTCTATTTTTTTTTTATATAAGTAGATTCGTTTCATCTTATTTATTTTAAATTTTGCATTTTGAATGAAACTACAACACACACGTTGCCAACCTTACACAATTTTAGTACAAAAAAACAACACTATTTTACTACATTTACATAGAACGGGCACGAAGCTGTCATTACACACACGTAAGTATGATTTAAAATTGGAAATTATTTATTTTCAGACAATCAGAACATTTGAACTAAATAAACAATTTGGACAACACAAAGAACAGGTATATACTTATTGTCAAAAATCATACATATTTATTTATAAACATTTGTTTTACAGACAAATACAATTCAAGCGCACGCAAACAAAATATACACAAAACAAAGCAAAATCAACCAAACAAAACACATAAGGACTTTTTTGGCAAAATCCAAAAACAACAACATTCAGACAACAAAATAAACAAAGCAGAAACAAGCAAAACATAAATATAAATGACATAAAACAAAACCAAGCAAACATTTATTAATTAATACTAAGGTAACATAGACAACAATTCAACGTAAGTACTTAAACATCAAATGTCGTCCCTGCTACTTCCGCCCGCAACAAAACTCCGGTTTCGCTGGTTATAGCCAGAGGGAACTGTGTGCAGGTGTTGAGTGAAAAGCCCAACGTGGGGAACTCTCACGACCCTGAAAAAAAAGAGTCTCATACTCTACCTTAGACTTAGCCGGGCAATTAAATTGTTAATATGTACAATATCTCGTTGGAAAAATTCCCGGAAACCTCGCAATATTTTCCACAGTTTTCCCGCTCAAAGAGGTTACCATCAAACGCCATTTCAGATTATGTTTCTCTTCCGTGTTTCTTTTAAGTGAAAAGAAATCGTAGAGACAAACCCATCCTAATACTAATAAAAATAAAAAAAATTTCACGTTACTGAATCCTTCCATCAGCAGAGTACACTTGGTACAAAAATAAACAAATCGATAGCCCTTTAAGGCAAATGTAATTAAATACAACATGTATTACATTGAATTCTAAAACTAAACTTAAACTAAAATCGGGTTACATCTCTATTATTCCTTCTCCTACCAAAAGAACATAATCCTATGAAATGGCCAAATATCTTAGGCCCTTTTATTGCAAAAAGGTTAAGATATTTTCGCGGTTTCTCCTAAACTTTACCATTCACTCATTCTGTCATCAATGCGAAATAAAACGTTCATCCGGTTAAATTACCTTTAAAAGTTTTTCCATAAGTAAAAATTGATCAGCACAACATAGACTTAAACTATATTGCACAAACCTAAAACTTACCTATAAAAAACATGTAAAAGACATCACCACCTAAACATCTATATTACAGATTTTTGATCACAGAATGACTTAATTCTATATTGCGGTCCCTTAAACTTAATATTGCACTTTCCAACTTGGCAACATAAAAAAATAGAATATCGTAGCTTCCAAGGTATATTTACACAAGGTAAACTCGTTGGCCCATATGTTTGTCAGCTGTTTACCTAAGTTGGAACACCAATGTCAAATTTCGTGTATATGAGCCAAAATTTGTACATGTGTGCGTTGAATTTATATGAAGACAATTTTGACAATTCCGTTCCACACGGTTATTTTTATAGAGCAGCATGTCTACACTCCCAAATGAGTCTACCTTGTATAAATATACCTTGGTAGCTTCCGTATATAGGCAAGAAAACATTACAAAACTGATTTTTGTTCAAATGCTTAATTCCGAAAAACAGTCATAAAATCCTTGGAATAAATATGGAGTTTTCTTCGAAATAAATTTGTGAGAAAAATTTTGGCAAATCAAATCCTAGACAAATTTAAAATAACAAATAATAATCACGCCTAAAACTAACTAGATATTCAGATACTAAATGTTTTAAAAAAAAATCTCATATAAAAAAAATTAAAAATTATCAATAATTAAATAAAAAAAAATGAAATGTGATTAAATAAATTAATGTCATGTAAAATATAAATTAAAATAAAAAAAAAATATAAATTAAAATAAAAAAAAAATATAGATGCAACTCAAAATAAAATAAGTACATAAAAAATATTAAAATAATAATTTAACAAAACAAAACAACATGCAAGTGTATAAAAATATAAATAATCAAATTAAATTTAAAATAAATTGAAATAATAAAAAAAACATAAAACTATATAATAATCAAAATAAAATAATAAACATATAATTAATTACAAAATAAATAAATAATTGATAAATTAAAACGTCAAAAAATATAATAAACAAAAAAAAAATAGAGTAAAATAAAGCTATAAAAAACGTCATAATCTTAAATTTAAAGTACTAAAATAATTTAAAAAAAAAATTTTAATCTTACTAAATTATGCATGCAAAAAATAATAGCATTTTAAACAAGCAAATACGTAACAAAAAAAATATATGTAAATTAATTTTGGAGTTAAGTAAATATTGAAAAATAGAACATAATAAAAGTTATTGATATATATATATATATATTTTTCGGCTTGGGCAATGATGGACGGACGTGAAGGTCAATGCGGTAAACCAAAAACAATTTAAATTCTTCATATGGTATACAATCAACAACTAAATCAAAAAAACTAAACATTCATTCTTGAGACAAACGTTCATAATGCCGATACAACATACATCACGATACACA
Source organism: Pollenia labialis (assembly GCA_949318255.1). Lineage (NCBI taxonomy): Eukaryota > Metazoa > Arthropoda > Insecta > Diptera > Polleniidae > Pollenia > Pollenia labialis. The sequence goes on from OX439141.1 coordinate 50,760,201, forward strand.
CGATCATGACAGGCTATCAGACATTATGACACATTCAACACTAGAACAAAATCAAAATAATCATATTCAGGACGAATGAATAACTCTAATACTACACACTTCACGAAACATATCACGACAGGCTATTAGAGATTATACAACATTCAATACTAAATAATGACTTTACACAAATGAGCTCTAAAATTTTACCAATATACAAATGGAAACGAATACAATACATTTGGGGACACACCAGGTCACTCGCAAGTTACTGTATCTCATTTCACTAAGAACACATTTCACCGATCACCACATCATCAAGCTACATTCACGTACACATTCTATTACGTCCTAGAACTGTTACATAAATAACTTGCACAACATGATTCACGACTACACTAGGGCTATTACAAAAACGAACTATTAGGCTATTGCCGCATGTTTAGATGTAAACACATGCTTTTTCTACACATTTGATTGGGCGCCATTCTGTTACGAACCGTTTGTTCTGGCGAGGTTTCCCACTAGCTCTTCTGCATTTTTTCTCGGGGGGTTCCAACCCTCCTCACCAGCCTCGTATTCGAACATAAAAAAAACAATGAAACTTAAAAATACCAATCAAACTATCACTAACCACAACTCTACCACATGAAGAATTTGGGAGACAGCTATTCGTCTCCTTTGGCCCTCCCAACCATGTCATAGAAGCATCCGCTTATCTTCTTCCTATGACCCACAATCCGCTTGACCACCTCTTCACTTACCACTCCATCATTACCTGTACCTTGCTAAATCAAAGAATATTAATATTCAATTTAACATTTACATAGTTTATTTAAACAAAAATTTCTTTAATTAATAAAATAATAATATAAACAATAATTTAAAAAACATAAATATGTACACAAAAATACGTAGACATATATGTATACACGAGTTCGGTTTGTGCTTTGTTGTGATACAGACGCGTATTCTTAATCCCGCATACAATTGAATTATTAATTACATTTGATATTTTAATATAACAAATTAGCGAATGGACGCATTTTTTTTAAATAAATCTTTAACATAAAAGTAAACAATTATCAAAAACGAAAAATTTAATAAAAAAAAAAATATATGTATAAATGTACATATGTATGTATGTACACATATACTGTACAAAAACATTTTGTTTAAAATTCTTATTTTTGGTGTAATACAATAAATAATAAAAATAAAAAAAAAGCACAGCAAAACAGTGAAAAACAAAAACAACTTTTTGCATGAGTAGTCACAATGAAACAACAATAAAACTAGATGAAAGAAATGCATACGTAACAGTTAATGCTAAAGAATGCAATACTGACATAAATAAAACAAAACAAAATAATATTAACTACCTAACGGCTAAACCAATTGTTCGTACACGTTCCCTTTCGCCCTCTGTTTTTACAAAGACGGTTGATGCTGAGACATTAAAAAATATTAATCTCTCGCTAGTGCCTGCAAGTGTTGCCGCTTCGGCAAAAACAATTTTAGTAACAAATGTTACCATGAATTCAAACACAGACGCAATGGAAAAACCTCAAGTAAAAAGTTGTCAAAAGCCTCAAGTACAAGTTAGTATGGACAGGTACATAACAGTGCTTAAACGGGGTCGCAGCCCTACCTCTGCAGCAGTTGCTTCGGCCTCAAAAGTACCAACTTTTGATAAAATAAACTCTCAAAATCGTTTTGCAATTCTGGAGGATGAATCCTCTGAAGCACCAAACGTCATTAAATCGTCTAAGCCACCCCCGATATATCTTAGGGAGCAAAACTCAAGTGAGTTAATAAAGAGCGTGATCTCGGTAATAGGTGAAAATTCGTTTTACGTAGCGGCAATCAAGCGTGGTAATATAAACGAGACAAAAATACAGGTTAATCATGAGAATGATTTTCGTAAACTAACAAACAAATTCGAAGCCCTTAAAAAAAGCTTTTACACATACCAACTGAAGAGCAGCAAAGGTCTTCAGGTAGTGAACAATGGAATAGACTCTTGTGTGGACCCAGAGGAAATTAAAACCTTTTTGGAAGAAAAGGGCTTTAAGATAAAAAACGTCACGAATATTAAAAATAGGGAAAAAAATCCCCAACCATTATTTCGAGTGGAGCTAGAACCTGGCGACGTTAAGCTTTAAAAAAAATGAAACGCATCCTATTTATGATTTAAAATATATTCTATACAGAAAAATAACTATAGAGGAGCCGCACAAAAGAAATGGTCCCGTTCAATGTCTCAACTGCCAAGAATTTGGCCATACTAAGGCATACTGCTATTTACCACCGGTTTGCGTAGTATGTGGTGAATTACATGGTACAGTCCAGTGCGATAAGTCTAAAAATGACCCAATGTAAAAAAATGTAGTAACTGTGGCGGCAATCACACTGCAAATTATAGAGGTTGCCCTGTATACACTATCGTCAAGCAGTCGGCTGGACCAAAAACTAATCCCCCTCAAACGCAGGTACCAAATCAAGTAAACACTAATGACATTCAGGCTCCGCAGCCTAGTAATAACAGAACCTCTTATGCTAATGTCCTAAAATCAAACCATGTGCCAATGCAAGGTGCTGATGAAACTTATAATTTAAGTCGTCTAGAAAAAACTATGGAAACATTAGTGCAAACAGTGAATAATTTTACAAACACAATGGGTAATATGATGCAGGAAATTCTTAGAATGCAATCGATGTTATTGCAAGCTGTACTTAACAAACCATGAACTGTTTAAAAATTTGTTTTTGGAACGCAAACGGCATCCGCCAACATAAAAATGAATTAGAATACTTTCTTAAAAATAAACAAATTGTTGTCATGATGGTTTCTGAAACTCATTTGACCTCAAGAAATTCGTTTAAAATCAATGGTTATACACTATATGATACCAAGGACCCTCGAGATAGAGCTTGTGGAGGTTCTGCCATTTTGATAAAAACCCGAATCAAACACTACCTAATGTGTGATCATCGTGAAGATTATCTTCAAGCAACAAACATTTGTGTTGAAGAGCTGAATCGAAACATATTAATCTCATCCTTATACTCACCACCTAGATTTGCAATATCAGAAAGCCAATATTATAAATATTATAAGTCATTGGGGCCCTGTTTCCTGGCTGCTGGCGATTATAACGCTAAACATACCTTCTGGGGGTCACGACTAATAACACCAAAGGGTCGTGTTTTGTTCAATACAATCTCTAAAATGAATTTAAATGTTGTCGCGAGCGGACAACCAACATATTGGCCTGCTGATCCGCAAAAAATTCCCGATGTCATCGATTTTGGCGTGGTTAAAAACATCCCCATAGAAACGATTCACGTTGAAGCTTCGTTAGAATTATCCTCTGATCACACACCTACAATAGTTACTATAACAAACACCAATAGAATTGTATCTCATTCTGGTTACATAGCGACGTCAGCTGCACAAAAAAATTGGTTAAAATATAAAAAATATCTCAGTACCCATTGCACAGAAAATATACCGCTTAGCACTCCGGAAAATGTGGATCTCTCTATTGTCAATTTTAACAGTTATCTTAAACTAGCTGTTCAACATTCGAGCAAAACCCTCAAAAAAAACAATTATAATAAAATATATTTTACAGATGTCGAGCGCCTCTTGAATGAAAAAAGGAGAGTGCGAAGAGAATGGCAATTGCACAGATCCCCTCAACTTAAAAATGAATTAAAAGAGTGTACAAAAAGGCTAAGAAAATTTCTGCAGACCCAGAAAACGGCTTCCGTGGAAAAATATCTTAAGGACCTGGATGCAACTCCACAATCAGACTACTCATTATGGCGTGCAGCTAGAAAACTCAAAAGACCAGTTATCTCGAAACCACCATTAAGAAACCAGAATGGAAGTTGGGCAAGAAATGATAATGAAAAAGGAAACCTGTTTGTAAATCATTTGAAAAACGTATTTACCCCAAATATACCTGACGATACAGCGGACGAGATGCCGCCTGTTTATGTTAGAGCAGCTATCCCCCTAAGATTTGAGATAAAGGAAATAGAAAAGGCTATTTGTGAATTAAACACCAAGAAGGCACCTGGTATTGATAAGATCAGTAACAAAATGCTTTTGGAGCTACCTCGCATAGCAAAGAAAATTATTCTTTATATTTTTAATGCTATTTTACGCCTTGAATACTACCCTCAAGACTGGAAGGTCTCTTTAATAACGATGATACCAAAGCCAGGAAAAGATCACACAAAAGTTGAGTCATATAGGCCTATTAGCTTATTACCTAATATATCAAAGCTGTTTGAGAAGCTCTTAACGTCAAAATTAACCCCAATTTTAAATGACAATGGGTGTATACCTAATCATCAATTCGGTTTCAGAAGAGAGCATAGCACAATTGAACAAACCCATCGGATAGTAAACGCCATAAGAAAAGCCTTTGAAGAAAGAAAATATTGCTCCGCTCTCTTCATAGATGTTTCTCAAGCTTTTGACAAAGTCTGGCATGTAGGCTTGTTACATAAATTGAAGCTAAACCTACCGGTTAATACACACAAGCTGTTAGAAAGCTACCTGGTCGGTCGAAAATTCATTATTAAAGAAGGTGATTTTTTAAGTTCTCCTCAGCCAATTGAAGCTGGAGTCCCTCAGGGAAGCATCCTGGGCCCACTTTTTTACTTAATATATACCTCGGACATGGCAACAACCAATTACACCCTAACCTCAACTTTTGCTGATGATACAGCTTTTCTAAGCGTACACGAGAACAGTCGTGAAGCATCTCGATACCTGCAGGATCATATATTTCAGCTCGAACTATGGTTAAAGCAATGGAGGATAAAGGTCAATGAGCAAAAATGCGTACATATAACATTCACCTTGCGTCGGGAAACATGCCCCCCTATTAAAATCAATAATCAACTAGTGCCTCAACAATTGCATGTCAAATATCTCGGAATTCATCTAGATCGGCGTTTAACATGGAAATACCATATAGAAGCAAAATTAACCCAAATGAAACTAAAAGCAATTCAAATTAACTGGCTTATTGGAAGAAATTCTGTTCTTAGTCTCGATTGCAAACTACTACTTTACAACGCTATTTTAAAGCCAATATGGTGCTACGGTATTCAACTATGGGGCACTGCCTCGGCCTCTAATATCGAAAAAATTCAAAGGCGCCAAAATAAACTTCTTCGAATAATTACAGCTGCCCCTTGGTATGTTAAAAACTCAAATATCCACAAGGATCTCAATGTGCCACTGGTAAAGACTATTATTACGAAGTATGCGGTAAAATACTTAAAAAGGCTAGAGTTGCACCCAAATCCACTAGCTCGAAATATTTTAAATGATATCGGCCACTCTCGCTTAAGGAGAAGAGACACTGCAGCACTTACCCATTAGGATGAGCGATAAACACCTATATATGTGAACAGAACCCGCGATGAAGAAAATTTTTGTCTGGCACTGGCAGGACATAAAATAAAGTATTAGGTTAAGATTTGATTAATTATTGTTAGTTCATATTTAATATATGAAGATTCAATAAATAAATAATGAAAAAAAAAAAAAAAAAATATATACACAACAATTTCCCCTCGTCTCCTTCTGCCCCATAAGGCCTTTTATGTTTAAAATTATATTTTTTTTTCTTTTTATATATATTTAATTTTAAATTTTAGAATGATATTATATGTTTCCTTCTTTTATCTGATTTTTCCCTAGTTTAATCTAAATCTATATCTAAAGGAGCTCCCTGAGACATACGCTTTCCTTTTCTTTTACTATTCTAATCTTAAAGCCTTAAAAAAATATATATACTTTAAATTTTTATTAAATGGATAATGGAGGGTTAGGTTTATATAAAGAAACAGATAGGACATGCACACAATCTACTACACTTGAAACTATCTTTACAGGATTTTTTCACAAATCACAAAACTACACTTAAAATTAACTTAAATTTATTTTTATTTGTTCTTTTTTTTAAAACTATTTTTCTTTCTTTATAATCTATTTGTCTGTTATTTTTCTTTTCTCCTTTTTTTTATGTTAAATTTTTTTACTGACTTTCTTATGTTTTTTCCTTCACAATTTTATCTTTCCTCTTTCTAGCGACTATCTCCCCTTTTTTATTTAACACATCTTTCATCCTTGCAGACCTTTTTTCTTCTGCCAACTTTTATATTATTTTATTTTGCCCGCAATGGTTTTTTTTTGTTGGGTTAGAAACAATTTTTTTTTAAATAAGAATAATTTTTTTTTCCTGGCTATTTATTTCTCTGGTGTGTGGCTGTCAGGACGGTTTACTTTCCAAGATAATAGCCAGCTGAAAGAATAAAATCCCAGTTAATCCCAAACACTTTCACTTTATTTCACACTAACTTACGTTTTATATTTTAATTTGTTAAAAAAAAATCAATATAAAAATTTTGCACACACACAATTTTTAATTTTTTTGTACAATATGTCCTTTTATGGAGACTTTAAAATCGCTAATGTCTGATCTGTTTTTTAATCAAATATATTTACTTTATATTTTAACGGTTTCCTTGCCATATACTGGAAAACTATCTGTTGCCACTTTTCATGTTCTATTCTCTATATTCTATTTTTTTTTTTTATATAAGTAGATTCGTTTCATCTTATTTATTTTAAATTTTGCATTTTGAATGAAACTACAACACACACGTTGCCAACCTTACACAATTTTAGTACAAAAAACAACACTATTTTACTACATTTACATAGAACGGGCACGAAGCTGTCATTACACACACGTAAGTATGATTTAAAATTTGAAATTATTTATTTTCAGACAATCAGAACATTTGAACTAAATAAACAATTTGGACAACACAAAGAACAGGTATATACTTATTGTCAAAAATCATACATATTTATTTATAAACATTTGTTTTACAGACAAATACAATTCAAGCACACGCAAAAAAAATATACACAAAACAAAGCAAAATCAACCAAACAAAACACATAAGGACTTTTTTGGCAAAATCCAAAAACAACAACATTCAGACAACAAAATAAACAAAGCAGAAACAAGCAAAACATAAATATAAATGACATAAAACAACACCAAGCAAACATTTATTAATTAATACTAAGGTAACATAGACAACAATTCAACGTAAGTACTTAAACATCAAATGTCGTCCCTGCTACTTCCGCCCGCAACAAAACTCCGGTTTCGCTGGTTATAGCCAGAGGGAACTGTGTGCAGGTGTTGAGTGAAAAGCCCAACGTGGGGAACTCTCACGACCCTGAAAAAAAAGAGTCTCATACTCTACCTTAGACTTAGCCGGGCAATTAAATTGTTAATATGTACAATATCTCGTTGGAAAAATTCCCGGAAACCTCGCAATATTTTCCACAGTTTTCCCGCTCAAAGAGATTACCATCAAACGCCATTTCAGATTATGTTTCTCTTCCGTGTTTCTTTTAAGTGAAAAGAAATCGTAGAGACAAACCCATCCTAATACTAATAAAAATAAAAAAAATTTCACGTTACTGAATCCTTCCATCAGCAGAGTACACTTGGTACAAAAATAAACAAATCGATAGCCCTTTAAGGCAAATGTAATTAAATACAACATGTATTACATTGAATTCTAAAACTAAACTTAAACTAAAATCGGGTTACATCTCTATTATTCCTTCTCCTACCAAAAGAACATAATCCTATGAAATGGCCAAATATCTTAGGCCCTTTTATTGCAAAAAGGTTAAGATATTTTCGCGGTTTCTCCTAAACTTTACCATTCACTCATTCTGTCATCAATGCGAAATAAAACGTTCATCCGGTTAAATTACCTTTAAAATTTTTTCCATAAGTAAAAATTGATCAGCACAACATAGACTTAAACTATATTGCACAAACCTAAAACTTACCTATAAAAAACATGTAAAAGACATCACCACCTAAACATCTATATTACAGATTTTTGATCACAGAATGACTTAATTCTATATTGCGGTCCCTTAAACTTAATATTGCACTTTCCAAATAAACCAAGCTGTGGGGTATAATATAATTTGTTGGTTTCATTATCCATCACAAATTCCACATGGCGTATTTCAACCATCAGACAAACAAAGAGATAATTAATTACATTTCTACAAAACATCAAGTGTGAAGGCTATTGGCAACATAAAAAAATAGAATATCGTAGCTTCCAAGGTATATTTACACAAGGTAAACTCGTTGGCCCATATGTTTGTCAGCTGTTTACCTAAGTTGGAACACCAATGTCAAATTTCGTGTATATGAGCCAAAATTTGTACATGTGTGCGTTAAATTTATATGAAGACAATTTTGACAATTCCGTTCCACACGGTTATTTTTATAGAGCAGCATGTCTACACTCCCAAATGAGTCTACCTTGTATAAATATACCTTGGTAGCTTCCGTATATAGGCAAGAAAACATTACAAAACTGATTTTTGTTCAAATGCTTAATTCCGAAAAACAGTCATAAAATCCTTGGAATAAATATGGAGTTTTCTTCGAAATAAATTTGTGAGAAAAATTTTGGCAAATCAAATCCTAGACAAATTTAAAATAACAAATAATAATCACGCCTAAAACTAACTAGATATTCAGATACTAAATGTTTTAAAAAAAAATCTCATATAAAAAAAATTAAAAATGATCAATAATTAAATAAAAAAAAATGAAATGTGATAAAATAAATTAATGTCATGTAAAATATAAATTAAAATAAAAAAAAAATATAGATACAACTCAAAATAAAATAAGTACATAAAAAATATTAAAATAATAATTTAACAAAACAAAACAACATGCAAGTGTATAAAAATATAAATAATCAAATTAAATTTAAAATAAATTGATATAATAAAAAAAACATAAAAATATATAATAATCAAAATAAAATAATAAACATATAATTAATTACAAAATAAATAAATAATTGATAAATTAAAACGTCAAAAAATATAATAAACAAAAAAAAAATAGAGTAAAATAAAGCTATAAAAAACGTCATAATCTAAAATTTAAAGTACTAAAATAATTTAAAAAAAAATTTTTAATCTTACTAAATTATGCATGCAAAAAATAATAGCATTTTAAACAAGCAAATACGTAACAAAAAAAATATATGTAAATTAATTTTGGAGTTAAGTAAATATTGAAAAATAGAACATAATAAAAGTTATTGATATATATATTTTTCGGCTTGGGCAATGATGGACGGACGTGAAGGTCAATGCGGTAAACCAAAAACAATTTAAATTCTTCATGTGGTATACAATCAACAACTAAATCAAAAAAACTAAACATTCATTCTTGAGACAAACGTTCATAATGCCGATACAACATACATCACGATACACACGATCATGACAGGCTATCAGACATTATGACACATTCAACACTAGAACAAAATCAAAATAATCATATTCAGGACGAATGAATAACTCTAATACTACACACTTCACGAAACATATCACGACAGGCTATTAGAGATTATACAACATTCAATACTAAATAATGACTTTACACAAATGAGCTCTAAAATTTTACCAATATACAAATGGAAACGAATACAATACATTTGGGGACACACCAGGTCACTCGCAAGTTACTGTATCTCATTTCACTAAGAACACATTTCACCGATCACCACATCATCAAGCTACATTCACGTACACATTCTATTACGTCCTAGAACTGTTACATAAATAACTTGCACAACATGATTCACGACTACACTAGGGCTATTACAAAAACGAACTATTAGGCTATTGCCGCATGTTAAGATGTAAACACATGCTTTTTCTACACATTTGATTGGGCGCCATTCTGTTACGAACCGTTTGTTCTGGCGAGGTTTCCCATTAGCTCTTCTGCATTTTTTCTCGGGGGGTTCCAACCCTCCTCACCAGCCTCGTATTCGAACATAAAAAAAACAATGAAACTTAAAAATTCCAATCAAACTATCACTAACCACAACTCTACCACATGAAGAATTTGGGAGACAGCTATTCGTCTCCTTTGGCCCTCCCAACCATGTCATAGAAGCATCCGCTTATCTTCTTCCTATGACCCACAATCCGCTTGACCACCTCTTCACTTACCACTCCATCATTACCTGTACCTTGCTAAATCAAAGAATATTAATATTCAATTTAACATTTACATAGTTTATTTAAACAAAAATTTCTTTAATTAATAAAATAATAATATAAACAATAATTTAAAAAACATAAATATGTACACAAAAATACGTAGACATATATGTATACACGAGTTCGGTTTGTGCTTTGTTGTGATACAGACGCGTATTCTTAATCCCGCATACAATTGAATTATTAATTACATTTGATATTTTAATATAACAAATTAGCGAATGGACGCATTTTTTTTAAATAAATCTTTAACATAAAAGTAAACAATTATCAAAAACGAAAAATTTAATAAAAAAAAAAATATATGTATAAATGTACATATGTATGTATGTACACATATACTGTACAAAAACATTTTGTTTAAAATTCTTATTTTTGGTGTAATACAATAAATAATAAAAATAAAAAAAAGCACAGCAAAACAGTGAAAAACAAAAACAACTTTTTGCATGAGTAGTCACAATGAAACAACAATAAAACTAGATGAAAGAAATGCATACGTAACAGTTAATGCTAAAGAATGCAATACTGACATAAATAAAACAAAACAAAATAATATTAACTACCTAACGGCTAAACCAATTGTTCGTACACGTTCCCTTTCGCCCTCTGTTTTTACAAAGACGGTTGATGCTGAGACATTAAAAAATATTAATCTCTCGCTAGTGCCTGCAAGTGTTGCCGCTTCGGCAAAAACAATTTTAGTAACAAATGTTACCATGAATTCAAACACAGATGCAAAGGAAAAACCTCAAGTAAAAAGTTGTCAAAAGCCTCAAGTACAAGTTAGTATGGACAGGTACATAACAGTGCTTAAACGGGGTCACAGCCCTACCTCTGCAGCAGTTGCTTTGGCCTCAAAAGTACCAACTTTTGATAAAATAAACTCTCAAAATCGTTTTGCAATTCTGGAGGATGAATCCTCTGAAGCACCAAACGTCATTAAATCGTCTAAGCCACCCCCGATATATCTTAGGGAGCAAAACTCAAGTGAGTTAATAAAGAGCGTGATCTCGGTAATAGGTGAAAATTCGTTTTACGTAGCGGCAATCAAGCGTGGTAATATAAACGAGACAAAAATACAGGTGCCCCGGTAGACTAGCTGGTAGCGAGCTACTCTATCAGCGCCGAGGTTGCGGGTTCGATTCCCGCCAGAGACTCTGGTTTCTTTCCTGCAGACAAGCATAAAGCTTCGCGGGATAAGCTTAGGAAATTAAAAAAAAAAAAAAAAAAAAAAAAAAAAAATCATGAGAATGATTTTCGTAAACTAACAAACAAATTCGAAGCCCTTAAAAAAAGCTTTTACACATACCAACTGAAGAGCAGCAAAGGTCTTCAGGTAGTGATCAAGGGAATAGACTCTTGTGTGGACCCAGAGGAAATTAAAACCTTTTTGGAAGAAAAGGGCTTTAAGATAAAAAACGTCACGAATATTAAAAATAGGGAAAAAAATCCCCAACCATTATTTCGAGTGGAGCTAGAACCTGGCGACGTTAAGCTTAAAAAAAATGAAACGCATCCTATTTATGATTTAAAATATATTCTATACAGAAAAATAACTATAGAGGAGCCGCACAAAAGAAATGGTCCCGTTCAATGTCTCAACTGCCAAGAATTTGGCCATACTAAGGCATACTGCTATTTACCACCGGTTTGCGTAGTATGTGGTGAATTACATGGTACAGTCCAGTGCGATAAGTCTAAAAATGACCCAATGTAAAAAAATGTAGTAACTGTGGCGGCAATCACACTGCAAATTATAGAGGTTGCCCTGTATACACTATCGTCAAGCAGTCGGCTGGACCAAAAACTAATCCCCCTCAAACGCAGGTACCAAATCAAGTAAACACTAATGACATTCAGGCTCCGCAGCCTAGTAATAACAGAACCTCTTATGCTAATGTCCTAAAATCAAACCATGTGCCAATGCAAGGTGCTGATGAAACTTCTAATTTAAGTCGTCTAGAAAAAACTATGGAAACATTAGTGCAAACAGTGAATAATTTTACAAACACAATGGGTAATATGATGCAGGAAATTCTTAGAATGCAATCGATGTTATTGCAAGCTGTACTTAACAAACCATGAACTGTTTAAAAATTTGTTTTTGGAACGCAAACGGCATCCGCCAACATAAAAATGAATTAGAATACTTTCTTAAAAATAAACAAATTGATGTCATGATGGTTTCTGAAACTCATTTGACCTCAAGAAATTCGTTTAAAATCAATGGTTATACACTATATGATACCAAGGACCCTCGAGATAGAGCTTGTGGAGGTTCTGCCATTTTGATAAAAACCCTAATCAAACACTACCTAATGTGTGATCATCGTGAAGATTATCTTCAAGCAACAAACATTTGTGTTGAAGAGCTGAATCGAAACATATTAATCTCATCCTTATACTCACCACCTAGATTTGCAATATCAGAAAGCCAATATTATAAATATTATAAGTCCTTGGGGCCCTGTTTCCTGGCTGCTGGCGATTATAACGCTAAACATACCTTCTGGGGGTCACGACTAATAACACCAAAGGGTCGTGTTTTGTTCAATACAATCTCTAAAATGAATTTAAATGTTGTCGCGAGCGGACAACCAACATATTGGCCTGCTGATCCGCAAAAAATTCCCGATGTCATCGATTTTGGCGTGGTTAAAAACATCCCCATAGAAACGATTCACGTTGAAGCTTCGTTAGAATTATCCTCTGATCACACACCTACAATAGTTACTATAACAAACACCAATAGAATTGTATCTCCCTCTGGTTACATAGCGACGTCAGCTGCACAAAAAAATTGGTTAAAATATAAAAAATATCTCAGTACCCATTGCACAGAAAATATACCGCTTAGCACTCCGGAAAATGTGGATCTCTCTATTGTCAATTTTGACAGTTATCTTAAACTAGCTGTTCAACATTCGAGCAAAACCCTCAAAAAAAACAATTATAATAAAATATATTTTACAGATGTCGAGCGCCTCTTGAATGAAAAAAGGAGAGTGCGAAGAGAATGGCAATTGCACAGATCCCCTCAACTTAAAAATGAATTAAAAGAGTGTACAAAAAGGCTAAGAAAATTTCTGCAGACCCAGAAAACGGCTTCCGTGGAAAAATATCTTAAGGACCTGGATGCAACTCCACAATCAGACTACTCATTATGGCGTGCAGCTAGAAAACTCAAAAGACCAGTTGTCTCGAAACCACCATTAAGAAACCAGAATGGAAGTTGGGCAAGAAATGATAATGAAAAAGGAAACCTGTTTGTAAATCATTTGAAAAACGTATTTACCCCAAATATACCTGACGATACAGCGGACGAGATGCCGCCTGTTTATGTTAGAGCAGCTATCCCCCTAAGATTTGAGATAAAGGAAATAGAAAAGGCTATTTGTGAATTAAACACAAAGAAGGCACCTGGTATTGATAAGATCAGTAACAAAATGCTTTTGGAGCTACCTCGCATAGCAAAGAAAATTATTCTTTATATTTTTAATGCTATTTTACGCCTTGAATACCACCCTCAAGACTGGAAGGTCTCTTTAATAACGATGATACCAAAGCCAGGAAAAGATCACACAAAAGTTGAGTCATATAGGCCTATTAGCTTATTACCTAATATATCAAAGCTGTTTGAGAAGCTCTTAACGTCAAAATTAACCCCAATTTTAAATGACAATGGGTGTATACCTAATCATCAATTCGGTTTCAGAAGAGAGCATAGCACAATTGAACAAACCCATCGGATAGTAAACGCCATAAGAAAAGCCTTTGAAGAAAGAAAATATTGCTCCGCTCTCTTCATAGATGTTTCTCAAGCTTTTGACAAAGTCTGGCATGTAGGCTTGTTACATAAATTGAAGCTAAACCTACCGGTTAATACACACAAGCTGTTAGAAAGCTACCTGGTCGGTCGAAAATTCATTATTAAAGAAGGTGATTTTTTAAGTTCTCCTCAGCCAATTGAAGCTGGAGTCCCTCAGTGAAGCATTCTGGGCCCACTTTTTTACTTAATATATACCTCGGACATGCCAACAACCAATTACACCCTAACCTCAACTTTTGCTGATGATACAGCTTTTCTAAGCGTACACGAGAACAGTCGTGAAGCATCTCGATACCTGCAGGATCATATATTTCAGCTCGAACTATGGTTAAAGCAATGGAGGATAAAGGTCAATGAGCAAAAATGCGTACATATAACATTCACCTTGCGTCGGGAAACATGCACCCCTATTAAAATCAATAATCAACTAGTGCCTCAACAATTGCATGTCAAATATCTCGGAATTCATCTAGATCGGCGTTTAACATGGAAATACCATATAGAAGCAAAATTAACCCAAATGAAACTAAAAGCAATTCAAATTAACTGGCTTATTGGAAGAAATTCTGTTCTTAGTCTCGATTGCAAACTACTACTTTACAACGCTATTTTAAAGCCAATATGGTGCTACGGTATTCAACTATGGGGCACTGCCTCGGCCTCTAATATCGAAAAAATTCAAAGGCGCCAAAATAAACTTCTTCGAATAATTACAGCTGCCCCATGGTATGTTAAAAACTCAAATATCCACAAGGATCTCAATGTGCCACTGGTAAAGACTATTATTACGAAGTATGCGGTAAAATACTTAAAAAGGCTAGAGTTGCACCCAAATCCACTAGCTCGAAATATTTTAAATGATATCGGCCACTCTCGCTTAAGGAGAAGAGACACAGCAGCACTTACCCATTAGGATGAGCGATAAACACCTATATATGTGAACAGAACCCGCGATGAAGAAAATTTTTGTCTGGCACTGGCAGGACATAAAATAAAGTATTAGGTTAAGATTTGATTAATTATTGTTAGTTCATATTTAATATATGAAGATTCAATAAATAAATAATGAAAAAAAAAAAAAAAATATATACACAACAATTTCCCCTCGTCTCCTTCTGCCCCATAAGGCCTTTTTATGTTTAAAATTATATTTTTTTTCTTTTTATATATATTTAATTTTAAATTTTAGAATGATATTATATGTTTCCTTCTTTTATCTGATTTTTCCCTAGTTTAATCTAAATCTATATCTAAAGGAGCTCCCTGAGACATACGCTTTCCTTTTCTTTTACTATTCTAATCTTAAAGCCTTAAAAAAATATATATACTTTAAATTTTTATTAAATGGATAATGGAGGGTTAGGTGTATATAAAGAAACAGATAGGACATGCACACAATCTACTACACTTGAAACTATCTTTACAGGATTTTTTCACAAATCACAAAACTACACTTAAAATTAACTTAAATTTATTTTTATTTGTTCTTTTTTTTAAAACTATTTTTCTTTCTTTATAATCTATTTGTCTGTTATTTTTCTTTTCTCCTTTTTTTTATGTTAAATTTTTTTACTGACTTTCTTATGTTTTTTCCTTCACAATTTTATCTTTCCTCTTTCTAGCGACTATCTCCCCTTTTTAATTTAACACATCTTTCATCCTTGCAGACCTTTTTTCTTCTGCCAACTTTTATATTATTTTATTTTGCCCGCAATGGTTTTTTTTTGTTGGGTTAGAAACAATTTTTTTTTAAATAAGAATAAATTTTTTTCCTGGCTATTTATTTCTCTGGTGTGTGGCTGTCAGGACGGTTTACTTTCCAAGATAATAGCCAGCTGAAAGAATAAAATCCCAGTTAATCCCAAACACTTTCACTTTATTTCACACTAACTTACGTTTTATATTTTAATTTGTTAAAAAAAAATCAATATAAAAATTTTGCACACACACAATTTTTAATTTTTTTGTACAATATGTCCTTTTATGGAGACTTTAAAATCGCTAATGTCTGATCTGTTTTTTAATCAAATGTATTTACTTTATATTTTAACGGTTTCCTTGCCATATACTGGAAAACTATCTGTTGCCACTTTTCATGTTCTATTCTCTATATTCTATTTTTTTTTTTATATAAGTAGATTCGTTTCATCTTATTTATTTTAAATTTTGCATTTTGAATGAAACTACAACACACACGTTGCCAACCTTACACAATTTTAGTACAAAAAAACAACACTATTTTACTACATTTACATAGAACGGGCACGAAGCTGTCATTACACACACGTAAGTATGATTTAAAATTTGAAATTATTTATTTTCAGACAATCAGAACATTTGAACTAAATAAACAATTTGGACAACACAAAGAACAGGTATATACTTATTGTCAAAAATCATACATATTTATTTATAAACATTTGTTTTACAGACAAATACAATTCAAGCACACGCAAAAAAAATATACACAAAACAAAGCAAAATCAACCAAACAAAACACATAAGGACTTTTTTGGCAAAATCCAAAAACAACAACATTCAGACAACAAAATAAACAAAGCAGAAACAAGCAAAACATAAATATAAATGACATAAAACAAAACCAAGCAAACATTTATTAATTAATACTAAGGTAACATAGACAACAATTCAACGTAAGTACTTAAACATCAAATGTCGTCCCTGATACTTCCGCCCGCAACAAAACTCCGGTTTCGCTGGTTATAGCCAGAGGGAACTGTGTGCAGGTGTTGAGTGAAAAGCCCAACGTGGGGAACTCTCACGACCCTGAAAAAAAGAGTCTCATACTCTACCTTAGACTTAGCCGGGCAATTATATTGTTAATATGTACAATATCTCGTTGGAAAAATTCCCGGAAACCTCGCAATATTTTCCACAGTTTTCCCGCTCAAAGAGATTACCATCAAACGCCATTTCAGATTATGTTTCTCTTCCGTGTTTCTTTTAAGTGAAAAGAAATCGTAGAGACAAACCCATCCTAATACTAATAAAAATAAAAAAAATTTCACGTTACTGAATCCTTCCATCAGCAGAGTACACTTGGTACAAAAATAAACAAATCGATAGCCCTTTAAGGCAAATGTAATTAAATACAACATGTATTACATTGAATTCTAAAACTAAACTTAAACTAAAATCGGGTTACATCTCTATTATTCCTTCTCCTACCAAAAGAACATAATCCTATGAAATGGCCAAATATCTTAGGCCCTTTTATTGCAAAAAGGTTAAGATATTTTCGCGGTTTCTCCTAAACTTTACCATTCACTCATTCTGTCATCAATGCGAAATAAAACGTTCATCCGGTTAAATTACCTTTAAAATTTTTTCCATAAGTAAAAATTGATCAGCACAACATAGACTTAAACTATATTGCACAAACCTAAAACTTACCTATAAAAAACATGTAAAAGACATCACCACCTAAACATCTATATTACAGATTTTTGATCACAGAATGACTTAATTCTATATTGCGGTCCCTTAAACTTAATATTGCACTTTCCAAATAAACCAAGCTGTGGGGTATAATATAATTTGTTGGTTTCATTATCCATCACAAATTCCACATGGCGTATTTCAACCATCAGACAAACAAAGAGATAATTAATTACATTTCTACAAAACATCAAGTGTGAAGGCTATTGGCAACATAAAAAAATAGAATATCGTAGCTTCCAAGGTATATTTACACAAGGTAAACTCGTTGGCCCATATGTTTGTCAGCTGTTTACCTAAGTTGGAACACCAATGTCAAATTTCGTGTATATGAGCCAAAATTTGTACATGTGTGCGTTAAATTTATATGAAGACAATTTTGACAATTCCGTTCCACACGGTTATTTTTATAGAGCAGCATGTCTACACTCCCAAATGAGTCTACCTTGTATAAATATACCTTGGTAGCTTCCGTATATAGGCAAGAAAACATTACAAAACTGATTTTTGTTCAAATGCTTAATTCCGAAAAACAGTCATAAAATCCTTGGAATAAATATGGAGTTTTCTTCGAAATAAATTTGTGAGAAAAATTTTGGCAAATCAAATCCTAGACAAATTTAAAATAACAAATAATAATCACGCCTAAAACTAACTAGATATTCAGATACTAAATGTTTTAAAAAAAAATCTCATATAAAAAAAATTAAAAATTATCAATAATTAAATAAAAAAAAATGAAATGTGATAAAATAAATTAATGTCATGTAAAATATAAATTAAAATAAAAAAAAAATATAAATTAAAATAAAAAAAAAATATAGATACAACTCAAAATAAAATAAGTACATAAAAAATATTAAAATAATAATTTAACAAAACAACATGCAAGTGTATAAAAATATAAATAATCAAATTAAATTTAAAATAAATTGATATAATAAAAAAAACATAAAAATATATAATAATCAAAATAAAATAATAAACATATAATTAATTACAAAATAAATAAATAATTGATAAATTAAAACGTCAAAAAATATAATAAACAAAAAAAAAATAGAGTAAAATAAAGCTATAAAAAACGTCATAATCTAAAATTTAAAGTACTAAAATAATTTAAAAAAAAATTTTTAATCTTACTAAATTATGCATGCAAAAAATAATAGCATTTTAAACAAGCAAATACGTAACAAAAAAAATATATGTAAATTAATTTTGGAGTTAAGTAAATATTGAAAAATAGAACATAATAAATGTTATTGATATATATATTTTTCGGCTTGGGCAATGATGGACGGACGTGAAGGTCAATGCGGTAAACCAAAAACAATTTAAATTCTTCATGTGGTATACAATCAACAACTAAATCAAAAAAACTAAACATTCATTCTTGAGACAAACGTTCATAATGCCGATACAACATACATCACGATACACACGATCATGACAGGCTATCAGACATTATGACACATTCAACACTAGAACAAAATCAAAATAATCATATTCAGGACGAATGAATAACTCTAATACTACACACTTCACGAAACATATCACGACAGGCTATTAGAGATTATACAACATTCAATACTAAATAATGACTTTACACAAATGAGCTCTAAAATTTTACCAATATACAAATGGAAACGAATACAATACATTTGGGGACACACCAGGTCACTCGCAAGTTACTGTATCTCATTTCACTAAGAACACATTTCACCGATCACCACATCATCAAGCTACATTCACGTACACATTCTATTACGTCCTAGAACTGTTACATAAATAACTTGCACAACATGATTCACGACTACACTAGGGCTATTACAAAAACGAACTATTAGGCTATTGCCGCATGTTTAGATGTAAACACATGCTTTTTCTACACATTTGATTGGGCGCCATTCTGTTACGAACCGTTTGTTCTGGCGAGGTTTCCCACTAGCTCTTCTGCATTTTTTCTCGGGGGGTTCCAACCCTCCTCACCAGCCTCGTATTCGAACATAAAAAAAACAATGAAACTTAAAAATACCAATCAAACTATCACTAACCACAACTCTACCACATGAAGAATTTGGGAGACAGCTATTCGTCTCCTTTGGCCCTCCCAACCATGTCATAGAAGCATCCGCTTATCTTCTTCCTATGACCCACAATCCGCTTGACCACCTCTTCACTTACCACTCCATCATTACCTGTACCTTGCTAAATCAAAGAATATTAATATTCAATTTAACATTTACATAGTTTATTTAAACAAAAATTTCTTTAATTAATAAAATAATAATATAAACAATAATTTAAAAAACATAAATATGTACACAAAAATACGTAGACATATATGTATACACGAGTTCGGTTTGTGCTTTGTTGTGATACAGACGCGTATTCTTAATCCCGCATACAATTGAATTATTAATTACATTTGATATTTTAATATAACAAATTAGCGAATGGACGCATTTTTTTTAAATAAATCTTTAACATAAAAGTAAACAATTATCAAAAACGAAAAATTTAATAAAAAAAAAAATATATGTATAAATGTACATATGTATGTATGTACACATATACTGTACAAAAACATTTTGTTTAAAATTCTTATTTTTGGTGTAATACAATAAATAATAAAAATAAAAAAAAAGCACAGCAAAACAGTGAAAAACAAAAACAACTTTTTGCATGAGTAGTCACAATGAAACAACAATAAAACTAGATGAAAGAAATGCATACGTAACAGTTAATGCTAAAGAATGCAATACTGACATAAATAAAACAAAACAAAATAATATTAACTACCTAACGGCTAAACCAATTGTTCGTACACGTTCCCTTTCGCCCTCTGTTTTTACAAAGACGGTTGATGCTGAGACATTAAAAAATATTAATCTCTCGCTAGTGCCTGCAAGTGTTGCCGCTTCGGCAAAAACAATTTTAGTAACAAATGTTACCATGAATTCAAACACAGACGCAATGGAAAAACCTCAAGTAAAAAGTTGTCAAAAGCCTCAAGTACAAGTTAGTATGGACAGGTACATAACAGTGCTTAAACGGGGTCGCAGCCCTACCTCTGCAGCAGTTGCTTCGGCCTCAAAAGTACCAACTTTTGATAAAATAAACTCTCAAAATCGTTTTGCAATTCTGGAGGATGAATCCTCTGAAGCACCAAACGTCATTAAATCGTCTAAGCCACCCCCGATATATCTTAGGGAGCAAAACTCAAGTGAGTTAATAAAGAGCGTGATCTCGGTAATAGGTGAAAATTCGTTTTACGTAGCGGCAATCAAGCGTGGTAATATAAACGAGACAAAAATACAGGTTAATCATGAGAATGATTTTCGTAAACTAACAAACAAATTCGAAGCCCTTAAAAAAAGCTTTTACACATACCAACTGAAGAGCAGCAAAAGTCTTCAGGTAGTGATCAAGGGAATAGACTCTTGTGTGGACCCAGAGGAAATTAAAACCTTTTTGGAAGAAAAGGGCTTTAAGATAAAAAACGTCACGAATATTAAAAATAGGGAAAAAAAATCCCCAACCATTATTTCGAGTGGAGCTAGAACCTGGCGACGTTAAGCTTTAAAAAAAATGAAACGCATCCTATTTATGATTTAAAATATATTCTATACAGAAAAATAACTATAGAGGAGCCGCACAAAAGAAATGGTCCCGTTCAATGTCTCAACTGCCAAGAATTTGGCCATACTAAGGCATACTGCTATTTACCACCGGTTTGCGTAGTATGTGGTGAATTACATGGCACAGTCCAGTGCGATAAGTCTAAAAATGACCCAATGTAAAAAAATGTAGTAACTGTGGCGGCAATCACACTGCAAATTATAGAGGTTGCCCTGTATACACTATCGTCAAGCAGTCGGCTGGACCAAAAACTAATCCCCCTCAAACGCAGGTACCAAATCAAGTAAACACTTATGACATTCAGGCTCCGCAGCCTAGTAATAACAGAACCTCTTATGCTAATGTCCTAAAATCAAACCATGTGCCAATGCAAGGTGCTGATGAAACTTCTAATTTAAGTCGTCTAGAAAAAACTATGGAAACATTAGTGCAAACAGTGAATAATTTTACAAACACAATGGGTAATATGATGCAGGAAATTCTTAGAATGCAATCGATGTTATTGCAAGCTGTACTTAACAAACCATGAACTGTTTAAAAATTTGTTTTTGGAACGCAAACGGCATCCGCCAACATAAAAATGAATTAGAATACTTTCTTAAAAATAAACAAATTGATGTCATGATGGTTTCTGAAACTCATTTGACCTCAAGAAATTCGTTTAAAATCAATGGTTATACACTGCCATTTTGATAAAAACCCGAATCAAACACTACCTAATGTGTGATCATCGTGAAGATTATCTTCAAGCAACAAACATTTGTGTTGAAGAGCTGAATCGAAACATATTAATCTCATCCTTATACTCACCACCTAGATTTGCAATATCAGAAAGCCAATATTATAAATATTATAAGTCATTGGGGCCCTGTTTCCTGGCTGCTGGCGATTATAACTCTAAACATACCTTCTGGGGTTCACGACTAATAACACCAAAGGGTCGTGTTTTGTTCAATACAATCTCTAAAATGAATTTAAATGTTGTCGCGAGCGGACAACCAACATATTGGCCTGCTGATCCGCAAAAAATTCCCGATGTCATCGATTTTGGCGTGGTTAAAAACATCCCCATAGAAACGATTCACGTTGAAGCTTCGTTAGAATTATCCTCTGATCACACACCTACAATAGTTACTATAACAAACACCAATAGAATTGTATCTCCCTCTGGTTACATAGCGACGTCAGCTGCACAAATAAATTGGTTAAAATATAAAAAATATCTCAGTACCCATTGCACAGAAAATATACCGCTTAGCACTCCGGAAAATGTGGATCTCTCTATTGTCAATTTTGACAGTTATCTTAAACTCCAATGTCAAATTTCGTGTATATGAGCCAAAATTTGTACATGTGTGCGTTAAATTTATATGAAGACAATTTTGACAATTCCGTTCCACACGGTTATTTTTATAGAGCAGCATGTCTACACTCCCAAATGAGTCTACCTTGTATAAATATACCTTGGTAGCTTCCGTATATAGGCAAGAAAACATTACAAAACTGATTTTTGTTCAAATGCTTAATTCCGAAAAACAGTCATAAAATCCTTGGAATAAATATGGAGTTTTCTTCGAAATAAATTTGTGAGAAAAATTTTGGCAAATCAAATCCTAGACAAATTTAAAATAACAAATAATAATCACGCCTAAAACTAACTAGATATTCAGATACTAAATGTTTTAAAAAAAAATCTCATATAAAAAAAAATTAAAAATTATCAATAATTAAATAAAAAAAAATGAAATGTGATAAAATAAATTAATGTCATGTAAAATATAAATTAAAATAAAAAAAAAATATAAATTAAAATAAAAAAAAAATATAGATACAACTCAAAATAAAATAAGTACATAAAAAATATTAAAATAATAATTTAACAAAACAACATGCAAGTGTATAAAAATATAAATAATCAAATTAAATTTAAAATAAATTGATATAATAAAAAAAACATAAAAATATATAATAATCAAAATAAAATAATAAACATATAATTAATTACAAAATAAATAAATAATTGATAAATTAAAACGTCAAAAAATATAATAAACAAAAAAAAATAGAGTAAAATAAAGCTATAAAAAACGTCATAATCTAAAATTTAAAGTACTAAAATAATTTAAAAAAAAATTTTTAATCTTACTAAATTATGCATGCAAAAAATAATAGCATTTTAAACAAGCAAATACGTAACAAAAAAAATATATGTAAATTAATTTTGGAGTTAAGTAAATATTGAAAAATAGAACATAATAAATGTTATTGATATATATATTTTTCGGCTTGGGCAATGATGGACGGACGTGAAGGTCAATGCGGTAAACCAAAAACAATTTAAATTCTTCATGTGGTATACAATCAACAACTAAATCAAAAAAACTAAACATTCATTCTTGAGACAAACGTTCATAATGCCGATACAACATACATCACGATACACACGATCATGACAGGCTATCAGACATTATGACACATTCAACACTAGAACAAAATCAAAATAATCATATTCAGGACGAATGAATAACTCTAATACTACACACTTCACGAAACATATCACGACAGGCTATTAGAGATTATACAACATTCAATACTAAATAATGACTTTACACAAATGAGCTCTAAAATTTTACCAATATACAAATGGAAACGAATACAATACATTTGGGGACACACCAGGTCACTCGCAAGTTACTGTATCTCATTTCACTAAGAACACATTTCACCGATCACCACATCATCAAGCTACATTCACGTACACATTCTATTACGTCCTAGAACTGTTACATAAATAACTTGCACAACATGATTCACGACTACACTAGGGCTATTACAAAAACGAACTATTAGGCTATTGCCGCATGTTTAGATGTAAACACATGCTTTTTCTACACATTTGATTGGGCGCCATTCTGTTACGAACCGTTTGTTCTGGCGAGGTTTCCCACTAGCTCTTCTGCATTTTTTCTCGGGGGGTTCCAACCCTCCTCACCAGCCTCGTATTCGAACATAAAAAAAACAATGAAACTTAAAAATACCAATCAAACTATCACTAACCACAACTCTACCACATGAAGAATTTGGGAGACAGCTATTCGTCTCCTTTGGCCCTCCCAACCATGTCATAGAAGCATCCGCTTATCTTCTTCCTATGACCCACAATCCGCTTGACCACCTCTTCACTTACCACTCCATCATTACCTGTACCTTGCTAAATCAAAGAATATTAATATTCAATTTAACATTTACATAGTTTATTTAAACAAAAATTTCTTTAATTAATAAAATAATAATATAAACAATAATTTAAAAAACATAAATATGTACACAAAAATACGTAGACATATATGTATACACGAGTTCGGTTTGTGCTTTGTTGTGATACAGACGCGTATTCTTAATCCCGCATACAATTGAATTATTAATTACATTTGATATTTTAATATAACAAATTAGCGAATGGACGCATTTTTTTTAAATAAATCTTTAACATAAAAGTAAACAATTATCAAAAACGAAAAATTTAATAAAAAAAAAAATATATGTATAAATGTACATATGTATGTATGTACACATATACTGTACAAAAACATTTTGTTTAAAATTCTTATTTTTGGTGTAATACAATAAATAATAAAAATAAAAAAAAAGCACAGCAAAACAGTGAAAAACAAAAACAACTTTTTGCATGAGTAGTCACAATGAAACAACAATAAAACTAGATGAAAGAAATGCATACGTAACAGTTAATGCTAAAGAATGCAATACTGACATAAATAAAACAAAACAAAATAATATTAACTACCTAACGGCTAAACCAATTGTTCGTACACGTTCCCTTTCGCCCTCTGTTTTTACAAAGACGGTTGATGCTGAGACATTAAAAAATATTAATCTCTCGCTAGTGCCTGCAAGTGTTGCCGCTTCGGCAAAAACAATTTTAGTAACAAATGTTACCATGAATTCAAACACAGACGCAATGGAAAAACCTCAAGTAAAAAGTTGTCAAAAGCCTCAAGTACAAGTTAGTATGGACAGGTACATAACAGTGCTTAAACGGGGTCGCAGCCCTACCTCTGCAGCAGTTGCTTCGGCCTCAAAAGTACCAACTTTTGATAAAATAAACTCTCAAAATCGTTTTGCAATTCTGGAGGATGAATCCTCTGAAGCACCAAACGTCATTAAATCGTCTAAGCCACCCCCGATATATCTTAGGGAGCAAAACTCAAGTGAGTTAATAAAGAGCGTGATCTCGGTAATAGGTGAAAATTCGTTTTACGTAGCGGCAATCAAGCGTGGTAATATAAACGAGACAAAAATACAGGTTAATCATGAGAATGATTTTCGTAAACTAACAAACAAATTCGAAGCCCTTAAAAAAAGCTTTTACACATACCAACTGAAGAGCAGCAAAAGTCTTCAGGTAGTGATCAAGGGAATAGACTCTTGTGTGGACCCAGAGGAAATTAAAACCTTTTTGGAAGAAAAGGGCTTTAAGATAAAAAACGTCACGAATATTAAAAATAGGGAAAAAAAATCCCCAACCATTATTTCGAGTGGAGCTAGAACCTGGCGACGTTAAGCTTTAAAAAAAATGAAACGCATCCTATTTATGATTTAAAATATATTCTATACAGAAAAATAACTATAGAGGAGCCGCACAAAAGAAATGGTCCCGTTCAATGTCTCAACTGCCAAGAATTTGGCCATACTAAGGCATACTGCTATTTACCACCGGTTTGCGTAGTATGTGGTGAATTACATGGCACAGTCCAGTGCGATAAGTCTAAAAATGACCCAATGTAAAAAAATGTAGTAACTGTGGCGGCAATCACACTGCAAATTATAGAGGTTGCCCTGTATACACTATCGTCAAGCAGTCGGCTGGACCAAAAACTAATCCCCCTCAAACGCAGGTACCAAATCAAGTAAACACTTATGACATTCAGGCTCCGCAGCCTAGTAATAACAGAACCTCTTATGCTAATGTCCTAAAATCAAACCATGTGCCAATGCAAGGTGCTGATGAAACTTCTAATTTAAGTCGTCTAGAAAAAACTATGGAAACATTAGTGCAAACAGTGAATAATTTTACAAACACAATGGGTAATATGATGCAGGAAATTCTTAGAATGCAATCGATGTTATTGCAAGCTGTACTTAACAAACCATGAACTGTTTAAAAATTTGTTTTTGGAACGCAAACGGCATCCGCCAACATAAAAATGAATTAGAATACTTTCTTAAAAATAAACAAATTGATGTCATGATGGTTTCTGAAACTCATTTGACCTCAAGAAATTCGTTTAAAATCAATGGTTATACACTGCCATTTTGATAAAAACCCGAATCAAACACTACCTAATGTGTGATCATCGTGAAGATTATCTTCAAGCAACAAACATTTGTGTTGAAGAGCTGAATCGAAACATATTAATCTCATCCTTATACTCACCACCTAGATTTGCAATATCAGAAAGCCAATATTATAAATATTATAAGTCATTGGGGCCCTGTTTCCTGGCTGCTGGCGATTATAACTCTAAACATACCTTCTGGGGTTCACGACTAATAACACCAAAGGGTCGTGTTTTGTTCAATACAATCTCTAAAATGAATTTAAATGTTGTCGCGAGCGGACAACCAACATATTGGCCTGCTGATCCGCAAAAAATTCCCGATGTCATCGATTTTGGCGTGGTTAAAAACATCCCCATAGAAACGATTCACGTTGAAGCTTCGTTAGAATTATCCTCTGATCACACACCTACAATAGTTACTATAACAAACACCAATAGAATTGTATCTCCCTCTGGTTACATAGCGACGTCAGCTGCACAAATAAATTGGTTAAAATATAAAAAATATCTCAGTACCCATTGCACAGAAAATATACCGCTTAGCACTCCGGAAAATGTGGATCTCTCTATTGTCAATTTTGACAGTTATCTTAAACTAGCTGTTCAACATTCGAGCAAAACCCTAAAAAAAACAATTATAATAAAATATATTTTACAGATGTCGAGCGCCTCTTGAATAAAAAAAGGAGAGTGCGAAAAGAATGGCAATTGCACAGATCCCCTCAACTTAAAAATGGCTAAGAAAATTTCTGCAGACCCAGAAAACGGCTTCCGTGGAAAAATATCTTAAGGACCTGGATGCAACTCCACAATCAGACTACTCATTATGGCGTGCAGCTAGAAAACTCAAAAGACCAGTTATCTCGAAACCACCATTAAGAAACCAGAATGGAAGTTGGGCAAGAAATGATAATGAAAAAGGAAACCTGTTTGTAAATCATTTGAAAAACGTATTTACCCCAAATATACCTGACGATACAGCGGACGAGTTGCCGCCTGTTTATGTTAGAGCAGCTATCCCCCTAAGATTTGAGATAAAGGAAATAGAAAAGGCTATTTGTGAATTAAACACCAAGAAGGCACCTGGTATTGATAAGATCAGTAACAAAATGCTTTTGGAGCTACCTCGCATAGCAAAGAAAATTATTCTTTATATTTTTAATGCTATTTTACGCCTTGAATACTACCCTCAAGACTGGAAGGTCTCTTTAATAACGATGATACCAAAGCCAGGAAAAGATCACACAAAAGTTGAGTCATATAGGCCTATTAGCTTATTACCTAATATATCAAAGCTGTTTGAGAAGCTCTTAACGTCAAAATTAACCCCAATTTTAAATGACAATGGGTGTATACCTAATCATCAATTCGGTTTCAGAAGAGAGCATAGCACAATTGAACAAACCCATCGGATAGTAAACGCCATAAGAAAAGCCTTTGAAGAAAGAAAATATTGCTCCGCTCTCTTCATAGATGTTTCTCAAGCTTTTGACAAAGTCTGGCATGTAGGCTTGTTACATAAATTGAAGCTAAACCTACCGGTTAATACACACAAGCTGTTAGAAAGCTACCTGGTCGGTCGAAAATTCATTATTAAAGAAGGTGATTTTTTAAGTTCTCCTCAGCCAATTGAAGCTGGAGTCCCTCAGGGAAGCATCCTGGGCCCACTTTTTTACTTAATATATACCTCGGACATGCCAACAACCAATTACACCCTAACCTCAACTTTTGCTGATGATACAGCTTTTCTAAGCGTACACGAGAACAGTCGTGAAGCATCTCGATACCTGCAGGATCATATATTTCAGCTCGAACTATGGTTAAAGCAATGGGAATAAAGGTCAATGAGCAAAAATGCGTACATATAACATTCACCTTGCGTCGGGAAACATGCCCCCCTATTAAAATCAATAATCAACTAGTGCCTCAACAATTGCATGTCAAATATCTCGGAATTCATCTAGATCGGCGTTTAACATGGAAATACCATATAGAAGCAAAAATACCCAAATGAAACTAAAAGCAATTCAAATTAACTGGCTTATTGGAAGAAATTCTGTTCTTAGTCTCGATTGCAAACTACTACTTTACAACGCTATTTTAAAGCCAATATGGTGCTACGGTATTCAACTATGGGGCACTGCCTCGGCCTCTAATATCGAAAAAATTCAAAGGCGCCAAAATAAACTTCTTCGAATAATTACAGCTGCCCCATGGTATGTTAAAAACTCAAATATCCACAAGGATCTCAATGTGCCACTGGTAAAGACTATTATTACGAAGTATGCGGTAAAATACTTAAAAAGGCTAGAGTTGCACCCAAATCCACTAGCTCGAAATATTTTAAATGATATCGGCCACTCTCGCTTAAGGAGAAGAGACACTGCAGCACTTACCCATTAGGATGAGCGATAAACACCTATATATGTGAACAGAACCCGCGATGAAGAAAATTTTTGTCTGGCACTGGCAGGACATAAAATAAAGTATTAGGTTAAGATTTGATTAATTATTGTTAGTTCATATTTAATATATGAAGATTCAATAAATAAATAATGAAAAAAAAAAAAAAAAAAATATATACACAACAATTTCCCCTCGTCTCCTTCTGCCCCATAAGGCCTTTTTATGTTTAAAATTATATTTTTTTTCTTTTTATATATATTTAATTTTAAATTTTAGAATGATATTATATGTTTCCTTCTTTTATCTGATTTTTCCCTAGTTTAATTTAAATCTATATCTAAAGGAGCTCCCTGAGACATACGCTTTCCTTTTCTTTTACTATTCTAATCTTAAAGCCTTAAAAAAATATATATACTTTAAATTTTTATTAAATGGATAATGGAGGGTTAGGTGTATATAAAGAAACAGATAGGACATGCACACAATCTACTACACTTGAAACTATCTTTACAGGATTTTTTCACAAATCACAAAACTACACTTAAAATTAACTTAAATTTATTTTTATTTGTTCTTTTTTTTAAAACTATTTTTCTTTCTTTATAATCTATTTGTCTGTTATTTTTCTTTTCTCCTTTTTTTATGTTAAATTTTTTTACTGACTTTCTTATGTTTTTTCCTTCACAATTTTATCTTTCCTCTTTCTAGCGACTATCTCCCCTTTTTAATTTAACACATCTTTCATCCTTGCAGACCTTTTTTCTTCTGCCAACTTTTATATTATTTTATTTTGCCCGCAATGGTTTTTTTTTGTTGGGTTAGAAACAATTTTTTTTTAAATAAGAATAAATTTTTTTTTCCTGGCTATTTATTTCTCTGGTGTGTGGCTGTCAGGACGGTTTACTTTCCAAGATAATAGCCAGCTGAAAGAATAAAATCCCAGTTAATCCCAAACACTTTCACTTTATTTCACACTAACTTACGTTTTATATTTTAATTTGTTAAAAAAAATCAATATAAAAATTTTGCACACACACACTTTTTAATTTTTTTGTACAATATGTCCTTTTATGGAGACTTTAAAATCGCTAATGTCTGATCTGTTTTTTAATCAAATATATTTACTTTATATTTTAACGGTTTCCTTGCCATATACTGGAAAACTATCTGTTGCCACTTTTCATGTTCTATTCTCTATATTCTATTTTTTTTTTTATATAAGTAGATTCGTTTCATCTTATTTATTTTAAATTTTGCATTTTGAATGAAACTACAACACACACGTTGCCAACCTTACACAATTTTAGTACAAAAAAACAACACTATTTTACTACATTTACATAGAACGGGCACGAAGCTGTCATTACACACACGTAAGTATGATTTAAAATTTGAAATTATTTATTTTCAGACAATCAGAACATTTGAACTAAATAAACAATTTGGACAACACAAAGAACAGGTATATACTTATTGTCAAAAATCATACATATTTATTTATAAACATTTGTTTTACAGACAAATACAATTCAAGCACACGCAAAAAAATATACACAAAACAAAGCAAAATCAACCAAACAAAACACATAAGGACTTTTTTGGCAAAATCCAAAAACAACAACATTCAGACAACAAAATAAACAAAGCAGAAACAAGCAAAACATAAATATAAATGACATAAAACAAAACCAAGCAAACATTTATTAATTAATACTAAGGTAACATCATGGCCCAATTAGTAGGTCTGCGCACAACTACAACAATGCAACAATAGAAAAAACAACACGCGTTTTGTTTGTGTATTCAAATGGTAAAAATGTCAGAAAGTTGTCAGCCGTCAAGAAATATGTATTTTGTATTTATCATGTATTTATTTTGTAAAATAAAAAATTTTCAATCGAAATTTTTGTAAAATAAGATTGTTCTAAAAAGAGTGCTTAGGACTAATTAGGCGATACAAAAAACGAAACCGAAAGGAATATGAGAAGATGTTTTCTATATTTTATGTATATAAACAATTTCATATATATGTTAAATACATTTTGCAAAATACTACCAGTATTTTCTGTTCGTGTTTTAAAATTTTATTAAAGTACATATCTCCCCAGTGATGATGCAGCAGCGCAAATGTATTTATCATTTTAGCCCGAAAGTGCCATGTCCAGATCATGTTACAAACAAAAATTAGTTTGGAGATAATCATTTGAACAGCACACTAAAGACTGCTTACTTAACTCCTCCGCCATCATATGGGTGTTGAGAAAACAACGGAAATGCTTTACCCGATATAGAAGAAGTGTCCCCTTGGTCAACATGTTGTTCTGTGGAAATTACTCTGTTGATGTGGTTTTCGTCACACCATATGCAGGCGGCGGAGGAAAATAAGCATAAGTTTTTAATGTGCTGTTCAAATGATTTTCCCCAGATTAATTTTTGTTGATTGAATCGTTCATACCAAATACATAGATTCTGTAACATGCTTTGGACATGGAACTTTCGGCATCAAATTATAAATACATTGGCGCTGCTGTATCATCACTTTTAGTTTTTTTATTTATTACGTAAATATGTATATTATTTTATTATTCAAATTATTTAAAATTTTTGTCATCACAATTATTAAATTTAATTTCTATTTTCACAATAAGAAAAATAATTTTTTGAAATAAAAAATCATTAAAAAAGTAAACAATTTTCAAATAAACACAATGGCGTTAAAAAAATGTAAACAACTTTTGACATTTTGCCCATTTATGCCTGTGTATTAGTATTAAAAACACAACTCTGCAAAAAATCAGCAGGCGTTTCGAGCAGACCTACTAATTGGGCCATGGGTAACATAGACAACAATTCAACGTAAGTACTTAAACATCAAATGTCGTCCCTGCTACTTCCGCCCGCAACATGATGATGATGAAGGTGTTGTTGATGAAGATACATATGCAATTTATTTTATAATTCCCCCATGCATATATATCAACATCATATTCTCTTATATATCTTTTATCATCTGAATAGCTTAAAGTTAAATTATTTATATGTTGAGTATAGATCTAAATATTATTATCATAATATTATAAATATTATCATAATATAATTTTTTTTTCAAATAAAAATTTTCTGAAATCATTTACTGTAATATTTAACACCTTTTATTTTCTTGATTTCATCATCAAATCTATCTACATATTTGTATTGAATACATCTTTGCTCTTAAGCCAATGAATTCCTTTATGAGCTAACCATTGCATTCATCCTTCATCCTTCATCATACCCAATACTTTTTTATTTAGTAATGGAAAATTAAAGATATTTGAATATTTTTAGAATGAATCCATGTTGAATACATTGCTGCAATGTACGGAAGTGTATGATATAGTTAGTTGTATTATTTAAATCTGCTATTAGTTTTGTCTGTTTCATTATTTAAATTTTTTTGTTTTCCACACAAAATGGCAAATCAGTATGAAAGTCGTGTGACGTGGATGGATATTCCAAATCTACTTCGTCTTTTATATTAGTGGCATTAAAATTATTAGAGTTGTGTCGTTCATGAACGAACTCGTTCAATTGAACGGATCAGTCAGATGAACGGCCGTTCAGTTTCATCGGTCAATTTCGTTCAATGGTTCACTTGGGTCTTTTTAGTCAGTCGGTCAATTGTCTACCAAACAACTGGTTGAAAAGAAACAACAATACTATTGTGGTCTATTTGTGATGTCAGTAAAATATACTTATTTCATTTACTCATTGCTTTACACATTTTCATAATACGGTCAGGGCTGTCAAGTTTCTTTGCGACCTAATATTCAATTTGGCGACATGGCGATTTTTTGGCGGCTTATAAAATAAATGTCGATTTTGTTGGTTATTTGATAATGCTATGTTCACACTTGAGTTTGAGCAAAATGTTATTACATATGAGATGAATAAGATAACAGTTGATTAGGAAAAAACCCAACAAACAAATTTATATTTCCTTAAAGTATTAAAAATGGATAAAAATACTTTTATAAAGTTATCTGAAGATTGTTTTAAACATATTAATAATGAAATTGTGAAAATTTATGAATTATTTAAGGAAAAACATTAAGCAGAAATCGTGGTCGGTTATACACGTTCATGTTGGCTGATTCTACATTGTACTCAGTTTGAAGGGATTAACAAATCACTTCAATGTATGGGTAATCATCTTGATTTTGATGTGATTAGAGCTTAATCATGTTCGAGTGCCTTTAACGCTTTTAAGAACCCGAGTGTGAACATAGTTTAAGCCATGAATTTGTTTGACACTCGTAGACAATTTTACCCATTATTTGGAAAGACTATTTCAATGATGGCATTCCATATAAGTTTAATCAGTTTTTGAAAAAAGTTTATTGCTATAAGGATACGTCCAGTTAAGTCTGTTTTGAAAGAGTTCTTTTTAATAAATACCTCCACTAAAACTTGCCTTCAAAGTAGAGTGCAATACAAACTTCCATTATTACAACTTCACTTTTACCTACCAGATAGGATTAACCTTAATTTACTTGAGCGATCATTTTAAGTTAAAGTAAAGTTTTATTAATGGAACACTTTTTATAAGGCCGTTTAAAGTCTACTTTTAGCTATCGGTTAGTTGTGAAAACGGGCCTTAGATTTATAAATTATATGAATGTAAATAGCACTTTTGTACTTTCACACGATATGTTGAATAAACTGAATCGTATACATTGTTAAAAAAACAGTAAGAATTGCCTTGCCAGTGATGTGTATAGCGTTTTAGATATATATCCAATATTTCTTTAATACTAACCACCAAAAAAAGTTTTGCTGCTTTAATTAGACTATTGTAAACTATTGTACCTTTTTTGTATTCACCAATCATTTTACTTTAATTTAATAAAATATATATAACTGCGACTATATAGAAAATATTTTTAAATATATTTTATATTGTCAAAAACGCAAAAAATCTATTGGCGATTTTTGACAATTAATTTGGCAAAACAGTTTTGTTTTTAAGAAGGTTTTTTACTTCTAATTTTTATAAAATAAAAACAAAAAATAAAATACATGTTATCATATCTTTTGAAAAAATAACACATATGAATAATAATAATTACATCTGCTATTTGTTCATTGTTTTTTTAGGATTGCTGTTATTTTTATTTTTTAAAGTCTTTTGTTCTTTAATTACCACATCCATTTTAAATTTTTAGTTATTTTCTTACACTATTTTTGTTTATATTTTGAAAAATTGCGCTCAACATTTGCTGTAGATAGGTATACTTATATGGAAAAACTTCGGCCTTATGACAACGTCTTACTTTGAATAAGACCTCGCAAAAAATGTTGTTAAAAATAAAAATACCAAACAAGTATTAAAATAGCCGCGTTTAGCGAGAAATCACTACATATGGCAGCCCAGATTATACTATGAAAATTTTAAAACAATGTGGCAAATCGCCACTGGTAATGTGTTAAAAGAAACAAGTATAGTATATTCGTATAACATAAACACTATAATAGTTTTGTTTCTTTTCAACCAGTTGTTTGGTAAACGAAAAACACAACTGCGAATTTGGGTACACTAAAAAAGTTTTACAGTAACTGAGTGTAATTTACTAAAATTATTTTCTGTAAAGTTCAAAATAAATGAAAATTTTGTTATTTTATAATTAAACAAATTCTTCAACTGTTTCAACATGTTGTTCCAAAAACAAATATGTTCAGTTATTTTTTATGCATAAAATAAAACTGAAATACTTAACTGCAAAGTTATCTTAAATTATTTTATTATTTACATACCTACATGCATGTGCACATAAATAAAAAACAAAAATATTTCGCTGATTTGGTGCACTCACAATATTCTGTAAGTAAAATTAACTGAAATGATTATATAAAAGAAATACAAATTCAGTTAAAATCGCCTTCATACTTATTTTTCAATTATTTTTAACAAAAAGTTTATTTAATTTTTACTTTCAAAAATTCAACCCTATGTTCCGTTAAAACAAAAGAATTTACAGTTATTTTATATAAATTAACTATCAAAAAATTAACTACATATTCCGTAAAAAACAAAGGAATATTCAATTATTTTATATAAATTACCATAAAAAATTAACTATACATTCCGTAAAAACATTTTATATTTTATATAATTTAGGTGTGAGTAATAATGACAGGTAAAAATACTGTTTTAGCTGGCTTAGTATGTAATTTAAATTGAGTTAAAATTAACTAAAAAGCCCTTTGAATGGATTTTTTGTAGTTTGTATATTTAAAATTAAAAATAACAGACAAATTAAGTCATTTTTATAGAATGTCTTCGTTTTAAAATTAACATTTATAGCCGTACAATTCATTTGTTTTAAATAAAATTATCCGTTTCATAATTAAATTTCCAGTTATTCACACTTAGTATTCTTTTAAATTTACCTACATAATATTTTGAGTGTAACATCACAAAAGTATGCTATACTTGTTTCTTTAAACACATTGCCGTATTCAATCAATTGTGAATGAATGAACGAAAACCACAAAAGACCGACTGACACAAAAGATCAAGTGACCCAAATGATCAACTGACCCAAAAGACCAAGTGACCTGAAATGAACGATTGAACGAAATGAACGAAATCGTTCATTGTTTTGAATTGAACGATAATGACCGGTCACCTAAATGAACGATTAAGCCCAAGACTAAAAATTATCAATATGTTCCATCCATTTAAAATTTTTATAGGGAAGGTATTCTGACATTGCGTAGCCATAAAAATTATTAACATCTTTTTTAATCCAATTTTTTTAATATTTTTTAATCAGGCTTAAGTTCATCAAATTTAATTTTCATTAAATTATTTTTATGAAGAAAGGAATTTTACAACATGAAAATTAATTAAAATTTTTATTGATAATCATTCATTCTTGACTAACCTGAGATTCGAACCCAGGCGGCTGGTTACCATGACATGTTTCTATCGCAACCACTCGATCTCCTCAGATGGATTTGCCGTCTTACATTGCAATCGAGACTAAGAACAGAATTTCTTCCAATAAGCCAGTTAATTTGAATTGCTTTTAGTTTCATTTGGGTTAATTTTGCTTCTATATGGCATTTCCACGTTAAACGCCGATCTAGATGAATACCGAGATATTTGACATGCAATTGTTGAGGCACTAGTTGATTATTGATTTTAATAGGGGGGCATGTTTCCCGACGCAAGGTGAATGTTATATGTACGCATTTTTGCTCATTGACCTTTATCCTCCATTGCATTAACGATAGTTCGAGCTGAAATATATGATCCTGCAGGTATCGAGATGCTTCACGACTGTTCTCGTGTACGCTTAGAAAAGCTGTATCATCAGCAAAAGTTGAGGTTAGGGTGTAATTGTTTGTTGGCATGTAGGAGGTATATATTAAGTAAAAAAGTGGGCCCAGGATGCTTCCCTGAGGGACTCCAGCTTCAATTGGCTGAGGAGAACTTAAAAAATCACCTTCTTTAATAATGAATTTTCGACCGACCAGGTAGCTTTCTAACAGCTTGTGTGTATTAACCGGTAGGTTTAGCTTCAATTTATGTAACAAGCCTACATGCCAGACTTTGTCAAAAGCTTGAGAAACATCTATGAAGAGAGCGGAGCAATATTTTCTTTCTTCAAAGGCTTTTCTTATGGCGTTTACTATCCGATGGGTTTGTTCAATTGTGCTATGCTCTCTTCTGAAACCGAATTGATGATTAGGTATACACCCATTGTCATTTAAAATTGGGGTTAATTTTGACGTTAAGAGCTTCTCAAACAGCTTTGATATATTAGGTAATAAGCTAATAGGCCTATATGACTCAACTTTTGTGTGATCTTTTCCTGGCTTTGGTATCATCGTTATTAAAGAGACCTTCCAGTCTTGAGGGTAGTATTCAAGGCGTAAAATAGCATTAAAAATATAAAGAATAATTTTCTTTGCTATGCGAGGTAGCTCCAAAAGCATTTTGTTACTGATCTTATCAATACCAGGTGCCTTCTTGGTGTTTAATTCACAAATAGCCTTTTCTATTTCCTTTATCTCAAATCTTAGGGGGATAGCTGCTCTAACATAAACAGGCGGCAACTCGTCCGCTGTATCGTCAGGTATATTTGGGGTAAATACGTTTTTCAAATGATTTACAAACAGGTTTCCTTTTTCATTATCATTTCTTGCCCAACTTCCATTCTGGTTTCTTAATGGTGGTTTCGAGATAACTGGTCTTTTGAGTTTTCTAGCTGCACGCCATAATGAGTAGTCTGATTGTGGAGTTGCATCCAGGTCCTTAAGATATTTTTCCACGGAAGCCGTTTTCTGAGTCTGCAGTAATTTTCTTAGCCTTTTTGTACACTCTTTTAATTCATTTTTAAGTTGAGGGGATCTGTGCAATTTCAGGTTTCAGTTTGTGCTTTATTGTGATACGGACGTGTATTATTAAACCCGCATACATTTGAATTAATTTATAATTTGATTTTTTATTTAAAATAAACATTCGGCGAATGAGCGCAAAATTAATGATTATTTAGCATAAAAGAGATCAATTATTAAAACCGAAAAAATTAAATAGAGAAAAATAAAAAATATAAGTGAATGAATGTACATACCTACATACTTATGTGTGTATGTATGTATACATAATCTTGCAAAAACATTTTAATTTTGTAAAGTACAAAAAAAATAACAAAAATATTTAAAGCACAGAATTACGGTGAAAAACTAAAACAATATTTTGTATGAGCAAAAACAATGAGACAACAATAAAACTCAACGAAAGAAATTGCTATGTAACAGTTCATGCAATTGAAAATAATGCTGAAATAAATAAAACAAAACAAAACAATATTAACTACCTAACGGCTAAGCCAATTATTCGTACACGTTCCATCTCACCCTCGGTATTTACACAAATGGTGGATAGTGACTCATAAAAAAACTAAAACTAGACCTGGTGACAAGTGTTGCCATGCCAGCAAGTATTGCCGCGACGTCAAAAACAAATTTAGTGGGAAATTACACCATGAATTTAAACACAAATGCAATGGAAAACCCCCCTGTAAAAAGTTGTCAAAAGCCTAAAGTCCATGTTGGTATGGATAGGTACATAACAGTGCTTAAACGGGGTCGCAGCCCCACCTCTACAGCAGTTGCTTCGGCCTCAAAAAGTACCAACTTTTGATAAAATAAACTCTCAAAATCGTTTTGCAATTCTGGAGGATGAATCCTCTGAAGCACCAAACGTCATTAAATCGTCTAAGCCACCCCCGATATATCTTAGGGAGCAAAACTCAAGTGAGTTAATAAAGAGCGTGATCTCGGTAATAGGTGAACATTCGTTTTACGTAGCGGCAATCAAGCGTGGTAATATAAACGAGACGAAAATACAGGTAAGTCATGAGAATGATTTTCGTAAACTAACAAACAAATTCGAAGACCTTAAAAAAATTCTTTTATACATATCAACTGAAGAGCAGCAAAGGTCTTCAGGTAGTGATCAAGGGCATAGACTCGTGCGTGGACCCTGAAGAAATTAAAACCTTTTTGGAAGAGAAAGGCTTTAAAATAAAAAACGTTACAAATATTAAAAATAGGGGAAAAAAATCCCCAACCATTATTTCGAGTGGAGTTAGAACCTGGCGACGTTAAGCTTAAAAAAAAAATGAAACGCATCCTATTTATAATTTAAAATATATTCTTTACAGAAGAATAACTATAAAGGAGCCGCACAAAAGAAATGGTCCCGTTCAATGTCTCAACTGCCAAGAATTTGGCCATACTAAGGCATACTGCTATTTACCACCGGTTTGCGTAGTATGTGGTGAATTACATGGTACAGTTCAGTGCGATAAGTCTAAAAATGACCCCAATGTAAAAAAATGTAGTAGGCGGCAATCACACTGCAAATTATAGAGGTTTCCCTGTATACACTATCGTCAAGTAGTCGGCTGGACCGAAAACTAATCCCCCTCAAATGCAGGTACCAAATCAAGTAAACATTAATGACATTCAGGCTCCGCAGCCTAATAATAACAGAACCTCTCATGCTAATGTCCTAAAATCAAATCATATGCCAATGCAAGGTGCTGATGAACTTCTAATTTAAGTCGTCTAGAAAAAACTATGGAAACATTAGTGCAAACAGTAAATAATTTTACAAACAGCATGGGTAATATGATGCAGGAGATTCTTAGAATGCAATCAATGTTATTGCAAGCTGTACTTAACAAACCATGAACTGTTTAAAAATTTGTTTTTGGAACACAAACGGCATCCGCCAACATAAAAGTGAATTAGAATACTTTCTTAAAAATAATCAAATTGATGTCATGATGGTTTCTGAAACTCATTTGACCTCAAGAAATTCGTTTAAAATCAATGGTTATACACTATATGATACCAAGGTCCCTCGAGATAGAGCTTGTGGAGGTTCTGCCATTTTGATAAAAACCCGAATCAAACACTACCTAATGTGTGATCATCGTTAAGATTATCTTCAAGCAACAAACATTTGTGTTGAAGAGCTGAATCGAAACATATTAATCTCATCCTTATACTCACCACCTAGATTTGCAATATCAGAAAGCCAATATTATAATTATTTTAAATCATTAGGACCTTGTTTCCTGGCCGCTGGCGATTATAACGCTAAACATACCTTCTGGGCGTCCCGACTTATAACACCAAAGGGTCGTGTTCTATTTAATACTATTTCTAAAATGGATTTGAATGTGATAGCGAGCGGACAACCAACATATTGGCCTACTGATCAGCAAAAAATACCAGATGTCATCGATTTTGGTGTGGTTAAAAACATCCCCTTAGAAACGATTTATGTTGAAGCTTCCTTAGAATTATCTTCCGACCACACACCAACAATTGTTACTTTAATGAACCCCAATAGGATTGTATCACCAACTGGTTACTTAGCGACGCTAGCTACACAAATCAATTGGCTAAAATATAAAAAATATCTCAGCACCCATTGCACAGAAAATATACCGCTTAGCACACCGGAAAATGTGGATCTCTCTATTGTCAATTTTGACTGTTATCCTAAACTAGCTGTTCAACATTCGAGCAAAACCCTCAAAAAAAAAAACAATTATAATAAAATATATTTACAGATGTCGAGCGCCTCTTGAATGAAAAAAGGAGAGTGCGAAGAGAATATTGTACTTTATGAACTTAAAAAACTTTAACGCTTAGTTGCAAACATTTGTTCTTTTGCAAAAATTATTTTCTTTTAATATTTTCTTAAAATAAAAATTCTTTGACATTTTTTTATAAAAAAAATAAAAGTGTACTAAAATATGCAATTGTGTGTTTTTTTTAAATATTTTTCAATATGTAACCAAGAAACAGCTGATTCCCTAAGTACGATAAGTTTCGCTCTTTGCTTAATCAAATGACACTAGACGAAACTTAACGAAAAGTTGCTTAAGTACATGATAGTTGTGTACATTTGATTATATGTACTTGCACATTTGCGTATGTGAGCTTAGACACCAGCGTTCGAAAATAAACAGTACATTATTTAGCGTTCGGCTCACACACCCAAGAACGATATCTATTATTTTAGTGTTTGCGTATACATACTCAACCCTTAATACCGTTCGTAACTATTTTAAAGAAAGAACCGAACATTATTTAATGTTCTGTTCTTCGTTAAAAAACAGAACAATTGTAGTGATACTGTAGAAAAACATTATATTTTAATGTTCTTTAGTGTTTTTTTTATAACAAGTACATACAAATATGGGTTGCCAGATTTATTTATTATAAAAAGCTTTAAAAAAACAAGATATTTGAATGTCTCGTGGGACAAAAGTATAAAATAAAATATGGAACTGTACTTTTAATTATTTTTAATTTAATAACTTACTAATCATAATTAGTTATGAATGTTATTTTTGAAATATCAAATTCAATTTTTAATTACAATATTTTGTTCCCGACGTTTCGTCGATTGTTTGTCGACTTTTTCAAGGGGTTGTAATATGAAATTAAATCACATTACAAAGTTTTAGATGTACTCAGCATACAAATATAACACATAATTTTAATATTTAAATTAGGCTTGCCACCTTTTAAAATTGCCAAAACGGGACACCAATAAAAACTCAAAGAAAAATTCAAAAAATTAATTTTGGTTAGCTCTTGTTTTCGAGATGTACCGAAAAAAAAACTACCCGCTATCTCCTTTCCTTAAGGGGGCTCCCATACAAAATGTTGAATATTGACTAAAAATATATTGAAGAAAAAGTCCCACAACCGCTCAGGAGTCCCTCCTAGGGGGATATAATGATTTTCTGGGGACATACTTGCTCTTTATCTACACTTCTTAGGGCGGCTCCCATACAAATATTGGGTTTAATGAAATTCTTAAATTTCTTTTGTGAAAAAAAATCAGAAGTTGTTAACAGATTTTAATCATTTATGACTTGTTTGTTTTTTATATGTATGGCATTTTCTAATTTTTTATTAATTTTTTTTGCCATATTAGAAAAATGTATTTTTGCTTAAAGGTTTCAATAAACTTAACCGTTTTTTATAAATGTATATGTATCTCGAAAACAAGAGCTAAAGAAAAAAAAACAGGCTAGCACCATCGGATTCAGCCCACCAGAATGTACACAAGGCGAATTCACTTTACATGTACTTACCAAGCTAAAATTTGATGAAAAAATTAATCATATTCGAGTCATTTATAACTCCCCTGCACGATTAAAATAAGCATATATGAGCTCATTTTCTGATCATAAATGATTGTTTTCTCGGGAGGATATGGTACCCTACCCGCTTTTCGTTCAATAACAGAACTAGGCGTTTTTAATAGGGTACAAGCATCTTTTGGGACTTTAATGCTACATTTCAATAACACCAATAGGAGTGCATTCATTGCAGCAAAGCTTATTTGAAATTGAATAGCCCATTTAGCCAGTTCATCGCACAAATTAAATTCATCGTCTTCACTTTCCATATAATTTTCTTAGTTTTCACTATCAGAATCATAAAAAGAACTCTCTTCACTTCCATTATCAGATTTATATAAAATGTCATCACTAAAATAACTTCCATTGTTTGTTTGATTGTCCTGAAAATTAGTTTGCTGGTATGTTGGCGATATTAATTTTTCGGCTTCCTTTTTTGCCAATCTTTTTATTTTTTTGGCTGACATTACTTTTTTTTATTTAAAAATCACTTTTTACAAAATTTTATTAATTTTTATATGTTTACCTTTACAGATTTTAATTTTAATATTTATAATATATTAAATTTTATTTAATCTTTTAAGAATTATAACTTAAAACTGAGAAACGAGATCACTGACATTATTATTATTAATAAATTTACAATATTCTAATATTTTACACTTGCTTCAAAGCTAGTTATTTTTACAAATAAAAATCAGTTTTTCATCATCTAGATGATCAAAATATAATTCATAAATAATAATATTTTAAACACCTGTATGATCGATTTTCGATTGCTGTATGTTTTGTTATTGCATTTTCAATAAATTACTTTTTAAGCATAAGAACGAATCATTTTCGAGTCTTTTTCAAGCGCGCAAGAGATTAATCAGTTTTTAATCATCAAAAGTAATCGAGGAAGACTTAGTTAGGTGATTTTTGATAAAACAATCTTCCAAATGCTAGTAGGGTATGTTCGCCTTGCTTATACACAACATTACTTGTGTATTGAGCTACAAATTAAAAAAAAATCGGCAGTGGAATAAAGATAATCTAGTAAATATATCTGCTTTAATTGCTTATGTATTAAAAAAATAAAAAAAGTTTCTAGTACTAAAATAAGTGCTAAAGCTCCCGATTTTGTAATTTGTAGGTGCAGATAACGAAAAAGTTAATTTAAAAAAAATCGGGACAAATGGCGTCAAGTTCATAGTATAGACGGGACATTCCATTCTAAAACTGGACTGCCCCGACGAAAACTGGCCAGTTGGCAAGTCTAATTTAAATGCATATTACTTTAAACTTTAAATATATCATAGCTTAAGTAATGGCAACAATATGCCAATAAAAATAACATTCATAAATTCATCAATCTGGCCAAAGAAACAACTACAGCATAATTAGTTATGTTACAAAAAGCAAATAAAAATGTTTACAAATACATATTAAGCAGTTTAAAGTGAAACAAAATTAATATACATAAATTCAAAAATTAGAGAAGTTTAACAAAAAGTAAAAAGTGTTATTGTTAAGAATTTCATGTCAGTTATGCAGTCTACAACTGATGAAACTGATATTTTCATACTAAAATATGATAAAAAACAGAGCAAGAAAATTGTATATGTATATATAATATATAATTTATATATATATATATAGAGTTTTCAATTTAATATTTTGTTTTTCTTTTTAATTTTCTATCACAAAATGTATTTTATTTAAAATCTTAAAAAACAGCAATAAACAAGATTTATCTGTTTGTTCATCTGGCAACGTTAAGCACATGTAAAACGAACGAACATTAATGAACCGAACCGAACATAATGAAGTTTGTGTTTAAAAAAAAAACCGAACGGAATTAAATGTTTTCATCTTTTGTTGAGTTGGATGAAAACAGTATTATTTTAGTGTTCGAAAGATGACTAACAGGGAAACGTTATTTTTTTTAATGATTTTCTACACAAACACTATTAGCGTTTGTGTTTTCCACAAATCTACCGAACCGAACACTAAAGAACGATATTAAGTGTTTATTTTTGAACACTGTTAGGCAGATTATAGTTAGCTCTTATATACAAAAAATTTTGTCCGGACAAAAATATTGTTCGGAACGCATGGGTGAATCGACCCTACAAGAAATTCAGTTCGGTTTGTGCTTTGTTGCGATACAGACGTGTATTTTTAACCCCGCATACAATTTGAATTAATAATTAATTACATTTGATTTTGTAATAAAAATATTTAGCGAATGAACGCAAAAATAGAAATAATTTTTAAATAAATTATTTAACTTAAAAGTTGTTTGTAGCAAAACAAAATATTAAATAAAGAATTGTAAAAAAATATATGTATACATATGTATGTATGTATGAATACATAATCTGAACAAAAAACATTCTAGTTTAAAACTCTTATTTTTTGGTGTTGTCAATATAATAAATAATAAAAATATTAAAAGCACAGCAAAAAAAGTGAAAAACAAAAACAACTGGTTTTTATGAGTA
This sequence comes from Pollenia labialis, assembly GCA_949318255.1. NCBI lineage: Eukaryota > Metazoa > Arthropoda > Insecta > Diptera > Polleniidae > Pollenia > Pollenia labialis. The sequence goes on from OX439141.1 coordinate 50,804,264, forward strand.
AAAACAATGAAACAATAATAAAACTAAATGAAAGAAATGCATACGTAACAGTTAATGCTAATTAAAACAAAAGAAAACAATAATAACTACCTAACGGCTAAGCCAATTTTTCGCACACGTTCCCTCTCACCCACGGTGTTTACAAAAACGGTGGATAGTGATACTTTAAGAAATATTTAACTGTCTCTGGGCACAAGTGTACAAGGTGCAAGTGTAACCGTGCCTGCAAGTATTGCCATATCTGCAAGTGTTGCCGCGACGGCAAAAACAATCTTAAATGATACAATAAGCTCAAACACGCACTCAATAGAAAACCCACTAGTAAAAAGTTGTCAAAAGCCTCAAGTACAAGTTGGTATGGACAGGTATATAACAGTGCTTAAGCGGGGTCGCAGCCCTACCTCCTCAGCTGTTGCTTCGGCCTCAAAAGTACCATCTTTTGATAAAACAAATTCACAAAATCGTTTTGCAATTCTGGAGGATGAATCCTCAGAAGCACCAAACGTGATAAAATCGTTCAAGCCTCCCCCGATATATCTTAGGGAGCAAAATTCAAATGAGCTTATTAAGAGTTTGGTATCGGTGATAGGTGAAAATTCGTTCTACGTAGCGGCAATCAAGCGTGGTAGTATAAACGAGACAAAAATTCAAGAAAATCTTGAAAACGATTTTCGAAAAATTTCTAACCAATTTGAAGCACTAAAAAAAGTTTTTATACATACCAACTGAAGAGCAGCCATGGGAAAAAGGGAAAGGTGATAAAGGGAATTGACCCATGTGTGGACCCTGAAGAAATAAAAACATTCCTTGAAGAGAAAGGCTTCAAAATAAAACATGTAGTTAATATTGAAAATAGGGAAAAAATTCCCCAACCACTATTTCGAGTGGAGCTCGAGCCCGGCGATGTTAAGCTAACAAAAAACGGAACCCATCCTATATACAGCTTGAAATATATCCTGTACAGGAAAATCACTATAGAGGAGCCGCACAAAAGAAATGGACCCGTTCAGTGTTTAAACTTCCAAGAATTTGGTCATACTAAGGCATACTGCTACTTACCCCCGGTTTGTGTAGTATGTGGTGAATTACATGGTACGTTCTTTGCGATAATTCTAAAACCGATCCCAACGTAAAAAAATGCAGCAACTGTGGCGGCAAGCATACTGCCAATTACAGAGGATGCCCTGCACACACTATCGTCAAGCAGTCGTCTGGGCAGAAAACTAACCCCGCTCAAACGCAGGTAACAAATCAAGTAAACACTAATGGCATTCGGGCTACGCAGGCTAGTAATAACAGAACCTCTTATGCTAACGTTTTAAAATCAAACCATGTGCCAATGCAAGGTGCTTGTAATGATGAAACTCCAGTTTCAAATTTGTGTCGTTTAGAAAAAACGATGGAAACATTAGTGCAAACATTAGTGCAAACAGTAAATAATTGAACGAACACAATGGGTAATATGATGCAGGAAATTCTTAGAATACAATCGATGTTATTGCAAGCTGTAATAAACAAGCCATGAACTGTTTTAAGATTTCTTTTTGGAACGCAAACGGCATCCGCCAACATAAAAATGAATTAGAATACTTTCTTAAAAGTAAACAAATTGATGTCATGATGGTTTCTGAAACTCATTTGACCTCAAGAAGTTCGTTTAAAATTAATGGTTATATACTATACGATACCAAGGATCCTCGAGATAGAGCTTGCGGAGGTTCTGCCATTTTGATAAAAACCCGAGTCAAACACTACCTAATGTGTGATCATCGTGAAGATTATCTCCAAGCAACGAACATTTGCGTTGAGGAATTAAATAGAAACCTAGTAATTTCATCGTTATACTCCCCACCTAGATTTTCAATATCAGAAAGCCAATATTATAAATATTTTAAATCATTAGGGATCTGTTTCCTAGCCGCTGGCGATTATAACGCTAAACATACCTTCTGGGGGTCACGACTTATAACACCCAAGGGTCGTGTTTTATTTAATACAATTTCTAAAATGGATTTGAGTGTGGTAGCAAGCGGACAACCAACATATTGGCCTACTGATAAGCAAAAAATTCCCGATGTCATCGATTTCGGCGTCGTTAACAACATCCCAATGGAAACGATCCATGTTGAAGCTTCCTTAGAATTATCCTCCGACCACACACCTACAGTTGTTACTATAAAGAACCCCAATAGAATTGTATCTCTTACTGGTTATTTTGTCACGTCAGCTACACAAATTAATTGGTTAAAATATAAAAAATATCTTAGAACCCATTGCACAGAAAATATTTCGCTTAGTACATCGGTGAATATAGATCGCTCTATAGTTAATTTTGACAGTTTTCTGAAACTAGCTGTTCAACATTCTAGTACTGCCCCCAAAAAAACAAAAAATATTAAAATATTTTCCACAGATGTCGAGCGCCTTTTGTCTGAAAAAAGGAGAGCTCAAAGAGAGTGGCAACTGCACAGATCCCCTCAACTTAAGAAATTACTTAAAGAGTGTACAAAAAGGCTAAGAAAGCAATGGCAGACTCAGAAAACAGCTTCTCTTGAAAAATATCTTAAGGAACTTGATGAAACTCCGCAATCAGACTACTCATTTGGCGTGCAGCTAGAAATCTCAAAAGGCCAGTTGTCTCGAAGCCACCATTAAGAAACTTGAATGGAAGTTGGGCAAGAAATGACAATGAAAAGGGAAATCTGTTTGTTAATCATTTGAAAAACGTTTTTACCCCAAATTTATCTCACGTTAAAGCATAAGAGTTACCACCTGTTGCTGCTAGGGCAGCTGTTCCCCTAAGATTTGAGTTAAGAGAGATCGAAAAGGCTATTTGTGATTTAAACCCCAAGAAAGCCCCTGGCTTTGATAAGATCAGCAACAAAATGCTTTTTGAGCTACCTCGCATGGCAAAGAAAATTATTCTTTATTTGAATTACATGGTACAGTTCTTTGCGATAAGTCTAAAACCGACCCCAACGTAAAGAAATGCAGCAACTGTGGCGGTAATCACACTGCCAATTATAGAGGATGCCCTGTATACACTATCGTCAAGCAGTCGTCTGGACCGAAACCTAATCCCCCTCAAACGCAGGTAACAAATCAAGTAAACACTAATGACACTCAGGCTCCGCAGCCTGGTAGTAACAGAACCTCTTACGCTTACGTCCTTAAATCAAACCATGTTTCAATGCAAGGTGCTGCGCCAAGTAACGAAGAAACTCCTAATTTAAGTCGTCTAGAAAAAACCATGGAAACATTAGTGCAAACAGTAAATAATTTTACTAACACAATGGGTAATATGATGCAGGAAATTCTCAGAATGCAATCAATGTTATTGCAAGCTGTTCTTAACAAGCCATGAACTGTTTAAAAATTTGTTTTTGGAACGCAAACGGCATCCGCCAACATAAAAATGAATTAGAATATTTTCTTAAAAGTAAACAAATTGATGTCATGATGGTTTCTGAAACTCACTTGACCTCAAGAAATAGTTTTAAAATTAATGGTTATATACTGTATGATACCAAGGACCCTCGAGATAGAGCTTGTGGAGGTTCTGCCATTTTGATAAAAACTCGAGTCAAACACTACTTAATGTGTGATCATCGTGAGGACTATCTGCAAGCAACAAACGTTTGTGTTGAAGAGCTAAATCGAAACATAGTAATTTCATCTTTATACTTTCCACCTAGATTTTCAATATCAGAAAGCCAATATTGTGAATATTATAAATCCCTAGGACCTTGTTTTCTGGCCGCTGGTGATTATAATGCTAAACATACCTTCTGGGGGTCACGACTTATAACACCAAAGGGTCGTGTTTTGTTTAATGCAATCTCTAAAATGGATTTATATGTGGTCGCGAGCGGACAACCAACATTGGCCTACTGATCAGCAAAAAATTCCAGATGTTATAGATTTTGGCGTGATTAAAAACATCCCCACAGAAACTATTCATGTTGAAGCTTCCTTAGAATTATCCTCCGACCACACACCTACACCTACAGTTATTACTATAATGAACCCCAATAGAATTGTATCTCCGACTGGTTATTTTGCGACGTCAGCCACACAAATTAATTGGTTAAAATTGAAAAAATATCTCGGTACCCATTGCACAGAAAATATTCCGCTTAGAACACCGGAGAATGTAGATCGCTCTATTGTGAATTTTGACAGTTATCTGAAACTAGCTGTTCAACATTCTAGTACTGCCCCCAAAAAAACAAAAAATATTAAAATATATTCCACAGATGTCGAGCGGCTCTTGACTGAAAAAAGGAGAGTTCGAAGAGAGTGGCAACTTTACAGATCCCCGCAACTTAAGAATTTATTAAAAGAGTGCACAAAAAGGCTTAGAAACTTACTGCAGACCCAGAAAACGGCTTCTCTAGAAAAATATCTTAAGGAACTTGATGCAACTCCACAATCTGACTACTCATTATGGCGTGCAGCTAGAAATCTAAAAAGGCCAGTTATATCAAAGCCACCATTAAGAAACTTGAATGGTAGTTGGGCAAGAAACGATATTGAAAAGGGAAATCTGTTTGTGAGTCACTTGAAAAACGTATTTACACCAAATTTATCTAACGATATTGCGGTCGAGTTACCACCTATTGCTGCCAGAGCATCTATTCCCATAAGATTTGAAATAAGAGAAATCGAAAAGGCTATTTGTGACTTAAACACTAAGAAGGCACCTGGTATTGATAAGATCAGTAATAAAATAATTTTAGAGCTACCTCGCATAGCAAAGAAAATTATACTTTTTATTTTTAATGCTATTTTACGGCTTGAATACTACCCGCAAGAATGGAAGGTTTCCTTAGTTACCATGATACCAAAGCCAGGGAAAGATCATACAAAAGTTGAGTCATATAGGCCTATTAGCTTATTATCAAATATGTCAAAGCTGTTTGAGAAATTATTAGTTTCAAAATTAACACCAATTTTAAATGACAATAGATGTATTCCAAACCATCAGTTTGGATTTAGAAGAAAACACAGCACAATTGAACAAACTCATCGAATAGTAAATGTTATAAGAAAAGCCTTTGAAGAAAAAAATATTGTTCCGCTCTCTTCATCGATGTTTCTCAAGCTTTTGATAAAGTCTGGCATGAAGGCTTGTTATATAAATTGAAGCAAAATTTACCAGCAAACACACAAAAGTTGCTAGAAAGCTACTTAGTCGGTCGTCAATTTATTATAAAAGAAGGAAAATTCTTTAGTTCACCTCAGCCAATTGGCGCTGGAGTCCCACAGGGCAGCATTCTGGGGCCTCTATTATACTTAATTTATACTTCGGACATGCCAACGAGCAACTACACACAAACTTCAACATTTGCAGACGATACAGTATTTCTAAGCGTCCACGAAAACAGTTATGAAGCATCTCTTATTTACAGGATCATATATTTCAACTAGAAATATGGCTAAGACAATGGAGGATAATGGTAAATGAGCAAAAATGCGTACAAATAACATTCACCTTGCGCCGGGAATCTTGCCCACCTATTACAATCAATAATCAAATAATTCCTCAACATTCGCATGTAAAATACCTCGGTATACATCTGGATCGGCGATTAACGTGGAAATGCCATATAGAAGCAAAATTAACCCAAACGAAACTTAAAGCCATTCAAATTTATTGGCTTATTGGAAGAAACTCTGTCCTTAGTCTCGATTGCAAGCTTCTACTTTACAACTCTATCTTAAAACCTATCTGGTGCTACGGTATTCAACTATGGGGCACCGCCTCGGCCTCTAATATCGAAAAAATTCAAAGGCGTCAAAATAAACTTCTTCGAATAATCACAGCCGCTCCCTGGTACGTTAAAAATTCAAACATTCATAAGGATTTCAATGTGCCATTAGTAAAAACTATGATTACAAAATATGCGGTAAAATATTTGAAAAGGCTTGAACAACACCCAAATCCACTAGCTCGGAATATTTTAAATCATGGTGGCCACACTCGCTTAAGAAGAAGAGATACTGTAGTACTCACCGAATCAGAAGAGCGATAAACTCCCACATATGTGAACATAAACCGTTATGACGAAATTTTGTCTGGCACTGGCTGGACATATATAATGTATTAGGATAAGATTTGATTAATTACACACTGCTACAAAAAAACACTTTTTGTCAGAACTTGAAAAGCGACCTAGTGGGGGTTGTAGGCCTAGGTGAGGACATACAAAAACCGTTTTCTAACATTTTGAAACACCCTCAAAATTTTGAGTTATTTTCAAAAACTGTTTTAGGGTAGGTCGTAGCACTTTAGTACCTCTAACTCACAAATTTTTTGATCGATTTTAAAATTTTAAACTGTTTTGGAAAGGCAAAGAATTAAGCTTTTATGAAATGTATTCATAAAAAATATATTCCAAAAAATTAGGTGAGTTTTTCTCAAAATTATCTAATTTTTTTTTATTTTTTTTTCATAATTTTTCAAATTCAACAAGAGTTGTTTTAATTTTTTTCTATGAAAACCTATCTTTATTTGCACTGTATTTTAAAGATAATTTTATGTAGAAAAAAACGAGATATCACTTGTTAAAATCGGTTTATATTTGCAAAAGTTACTAAAGTTTTAAATCTCGCACAAGATCGCAAAAATATGCATTTGCACAAAATGTGGCTCAGCCGATTTTGGTAAATATTCCATATCACATTCCTCGTTTTCAGATTCATCATCACTTTGTTTATGTAAAGTTTCATTACATTTAATGGCACTTAATACTGGCTTAGTAACAGTTAACACATTAGCATACTTAATGCTATCACGATTTTTATATTGATAACCAGTGATGTTTGTTTGGCAAAAATAACAGTCTTGTGGTTTATGGAATATTTTATGATGCTAAATCATTGGGAAAGATAATGGTAATGGCTGGCTTATAAACTTTTCGGACTTAGTTTTCTTAAGCATACTGGAACAGCTTGTACAAATACTTTCGGGTTCACAACATTTTCTAGAACTGTATGAGCAGTTAAAAACTCTATTGAAGGCATTTACCAAGGCTTTATTTTTCTTCAGATCAAAGCGAAGTTTTTTGTCAGCGAATAAACCGCAAACATAACAAAAATTATTACGCTTATCACACACTGCAGAAAAAAATTACACACAATTAAAAATTTGTTAAAGGATTACAAAAATTACAAACTTACTTATTTTAATAAATTTAAATATTAATATCACTTCACTTGTCACAAATTTTAAACTAGTTACACTTTTTTTTACTCTTATCTAAAAACAATATCCTTCACCAAAAGGTAGTATTTAAACTTTGCCATTGTGTTGGTAATAAATTCGATTAGTTTATGTATTTATCCAAATATATATAACTAAAAATTGAATATAAAAACATTCTAAACTTTTTTAATGATTTAAAAAAATAGGGCATACTAAAACCTATTCATCTGTATTATCTTCCAGTTCTTTTTTTTTATAAAGACAGATTAACAATAACTTATTAATATGTGGTTTACAGAACACGAGCGCCTTATTCGTCCGTTCAACTTACATTTAAAACAAAAACAAAATTTTGAATTCGTGTTCTGTAAACCACACATTAGTTAATACCAAAAACGTAACTGTAAAATTACAACAAACAAAGTATTAAGTTGACAAATTTGCTTGTATAGTTAATTGTTTTTTTTATTCATATGTTTTGCGCGGTGGGAGAAAATACTAAAAACAGGTGTTAATGAAAAGTTGAATAACTTATACAATTTTTATCCGATTTGAAAAATTAAGACCATGTTTTGTTAAGAACTAAATTTTCTTCATGCGTTAATATAAATTTTTATAAGCTTTCATATTAAAATAAGCAATGAAAAGCACCTAAAATCATAAAAGTTTATAATTTTCGTTTGTTTTTGTAGATATTCTTAACAAAAACAATTGTTATAACTTACAAATGTATAAAAAATGCACGTCATTTTAAAGAGTAATTAGTTTTCTTTCCAAACCCGTTAAAAAAATTAAAATCGGAGAAGAACTGACTCAGTTACAGGTCGATAAGTTGACGAACATCACTGAAAACGGTTTTTTTAAAATAACTTCTGAATTTGAGGGTGTTTCTGAATTTTTTTGACACAATTTTTTATGTACTCAACAAGACCAATAACCCACGCTATGTCGTTTTCCAAGTTTTTTTACACTGTAGCACCGTGTTATTGTTAGTTCATAATAATAAAAAGAATATAAATAATCTTAATTTTAACCATAACCCTAAATTACTATACCCTAACCAATTAAGCATATCAACAAAAAAATATATTGACCTCAAAAATGTATGTGCTAAGAACAGTATTCCCCCTATATATCATAGTGAGTACCTAAATCTTCCCCATTCCAATAAAATTAAAGATACTTTGCAAGAAACGGACAACGAAGATTGAATTCAGTTTACTATAATAATAATTCACTTCATTTAAATAATTTACTTCATAATATAAGTAAATTTCGTTTTATACTTTTCTTTGCTCTAAAAAATATTTTATTACTGAATAAATGTAACTAAATTAATTTAAATAACTGCTATATTGAAATAAAGGTTTTATTTTGCTATTTTCATCGTTATACAATTTTGTTTAGATTTACTTTGATCGGTAATATTTTTGTCAATTTGTTGTATGTTACACATTTTGCGCCCAAGCTGCCAAAACTTGAAGTGCCAAAAGTATCGTATGTGACAAAAATTTAAATATATCGAAAAATACTGCACATTTTACAAAATTTTTTTTTTTTTTAAATTAAAGAAGTCTAGTAAAGGTATGTATTAAAAATTGGCTGCGACATTACCACCCAAACCGCAGGAAATCAAATAAAACCTTTTCCTGTAAAGTTTAGTTTTGTATCATACGATACATTTGCAAAAAGGTGATGAGAATGTTGACACACGAGAAGGAAGATGAGCAGTATTGCGATTATTATTATTATATTCATATTCATAAGACATGAAGAGGCCAGAATGACGGATCAACAACTTGACTAAAAATGTCAAAAGGGACAGATATCTTAATAGATGTTATCATTCACTGTTGCGAGTATGAAAATTTATGGACGGTTATACCATAGCTCATGTTTATTTTAGATTTAATATAATAATAAATTTCCTCGGCTGTTGTATCAGATGCAAGACGTGATATAAATATATGTTTGCTTGGAGGAATCACTCGTAGACCTCTATGCGTGTTAAATATATTCCCGTCATTTTCTTTGTTTTGAGTAATTGTAGCAGGATTAATTTTTTGTTGCTCGTTTTTATTGTAATTTTGAACGACGGGCAAAGTCTCTCTTGAAATGACTTGAGATGATGAACAAGGAAAATCAGGAGGCTTCACAACAACAGGACCTGGTTTAGGACTCACCGTACCAGATTTTGAGAGCAATGAAGCAGCACAGTTGACAGGAGCGAGAGAATGCATTTTATTTGTTTCTTTATTTATTCTCGAAGATTTTCGACGTTTGGGTGAAGATTGCGGAGGAGATTTTAAGTTGTCAAGCGACTTAAAATCTTCAAAAAGTTTACCATACGTGGAAATACGTTCAGCCAGCTTTCCGGATTCATTTTGAAAATCTTTGAAATGTGTTATAGTTCCCTGAAAAAAACATATGTGGGTGTTTATCGCTCTTCTGATTCGGTGAGGGCTGCAGTGTCTCTTCTTCTTAAGCGAGTGTGGCCGCCATGATTTAAAATATTCCGAGCTTGTGGATTTGGGTGTTGTTCAAGCCTTCTCAAATATTTTACCGCATATTTTGTAATCATAGTTTTTACTAATGGCACATTGAGATCCTTATGAATGTTTGGATTTTTAACGTACCAGGGAGCGGCTGTGATTATTCGAAGAAGTTTATTTTGACGGCTTTGAATTTTTTCGATATTAGAGGCCGAGGCAGTGCCCCAAAGTTGAATACCATAGCACCAGATAGGCTTTAAGATAGAGTTTTAGAGTAGAAGCTTGCAATCGAGACCAAGGACAGAGTTTCTTCTAAATAAGCCAATGAAATTGAATGGCTTTAAGTTTCATTTGAGTTAATTTTGCCTCTATATGGCATTTCCACGTTAATCGCCGATCCAGATGTATACCGAAATATTTTACATGCGAACGTTGAGGAATTATTTGATTATTGATTGTAATAGGTGGGCAAGATTCCCGGCGTAAGGTGAATGTTATATTTTTTTTTATTTATTAATTTAATCGTCTATGGAATTAATCCTTACAGACTATTTGTACAACATAAATGTTTATAACTCAAATAAAATAATTAATTACGAATTTAAAAAAATTATTATTTTACTTTTAGTTACATTAGTATTTAAAGAAAAATCTACAAATCTATACAGCTCATTAAATTGAATACATATTCTCCTGAGACGGTCAGCGTTTGCATAATTAGCTCTAAAAAACTGAATGGATAATGGTGAGAAGTAACGTGTTGGACGTTGAGGAAATATTGTTGATCAGAAAACCAGAACAAACTACACCGTTAATAATATTCAGTAGAAACGAGACATTTAACATAGATCTTCGGCTTTTTAAGGTTGGCAGCTTAACAAGGGCGAGTCTGCTGGTATATGATTAAAGATTTAATAGGTTAAAGCTTAAACTTCGTAGACAGAACAACAGGAATTGTTTTTGCACAGATTCGATCCTGTCGATATAAGTTTGGTACATAGGGTCCCAAATTATGGAAGCATACTCCAAAATAGGTCTCACAAGAGATGTATATAAAGTTTTAGTTATATAAGGGTCGTTTTATAAAACCAAGTACTCTAATAAAACACCAAGATCTAAAAAGCTATCCACTTTATCTAGTTGATAATTGCCCAGCGTATAATTTCCAGATATCGGTCGCTTTCGGACCAAACGCATATATTTTCACTTTTTTAGATTCAGCTCCATTAAATTTGAATTACACCATTTGTAAAACGAATCCAAGTCATTTTGGAGTAAAACATGGTTGGAGTATTCACTAATACTCAGGAAAATTTTCACATCATCAGCATACATTAAAATATTTGAAAACTGAATAACTTGTGGTAAATCGTTTATAAACAAGGAAAATAAAAGCGGTCCAAGATGGCTGCCCTGTGGTACACCGGATGATACATTTATATTTTTCAAGGATTAATTTTTAAAAAGTACGCTTTGTTTTCTGTTTGTTTAATATGAGTAAATCCACATTAAGCTAAGATTTGCATATTCCATCAAGTGTAATTTCTTTTTAAGAAGTTTGTGATTGACTTTATCAAAGGCTTTGCAGAAGTCTGTATATGT